>OY776677.1:110497341-113336258 GCA_963675555.1 Leptura quadrifasciata | reverse complement strand
GGTACACTTGAGGACATTAGGGCTAATTTTATTTTAGTTCTACAAAAGGGAAAATGTTTATTTTAATAATACCTATGTGGGATGACAAGAATAATTTTTGCAAATCGAAAATAGAAGAAAAAAAATATTTTTTTATATAAACTTTTTTCTCTCATCATCCCACGTTGTATCATGTTTTTAATGTATTTTAGTGAAAGCTGTTTTTTATAATAATGATTTATATGAGAGTAAAGTGAACCGTCTTTCCCGCTTATATCCGGAGCGCTCTTAAGCCTCGTTCAGACTGTTGTGGAATGCGAATTTTTTGGTGCGGATTTTTATAAAATTTGTTCTAAAACGGTCTTAATTTTTTTGCAGGTGTAGCGAAATGTTCGTAAGACAATTCGTTTACTTTTAACTAGAAGTTAAATCAACAAATTAAGTTCTCCTGGAACGCATATGTCGAATTTAAAAAAATCCGCAAGCGGAATTTCGCGATCCGCAGTTATGAGAACTAACCCTTATGGAGATGAGCAATCCTTTGTAGTTAACAACCTTGGGTTGATGCGCCGTCCGCCCACGGATTATAAACAAAAGGATTGCCTACATAAGCAAATCTGTTAGCTTCAAGGCCGACCGATGTGACGTCACCACTGGTGCTCCTGGGAAATGGCGTCATTTAAAATGAATTTTATTAGTAAATTACTTATTTTATATTTTTTCCCATCACTCTTTCCATATGCATCGGATGAAGAAAATGCTTACGAGCTTATTGAAAGTAGATGATTCGAGGAAAAAATGACGCTAATACGAACAATGTACAATCAAGTGAACTGAAGATCAGGACATATGAAGTTCAGGATTATTCTAATTCTTTGAATATATACTTTATATAAGCAAAATCAATTAAAATGTGTAGGCAGATAAGTAATTAGATGCACACAAAAATAAGTACTTATCTAATTAGTTGCATTTACAGGTTTTTACTAAACTTTTATATACTAAATAAAATAATTATCATTTATTGTTAAATGGACTTCTATAATACCTTTATTCAACAGAATGGAGTATTCCCTATTGTTTTAAATTTTAGTTTTGGTGATATACAGTGTGCTGCACTTAAAAGTGTAACGCCATTAACTTTTTTCTTTGTTTTCCGATTTGAAACAAATCTTACTCAAATATAGAACAAAGTAAGAAGTAGTAGAAGTACTTATGGTTAAAAAAACATCCGCCCCCTACAAATGCAAAGTCACTTGTAATACCAAGATAAACGAAAATATAGTTTAAAAAAACTAAAAAAACACGTTTTAATAGCAAGCAGAACTAAAAAGTAAAAAATAATGTTTAAATATTAAGATTTCGTTCAACAGCCATAGAAAGTCCACTAAGTCGATTTTTAGTCACCCTCTTGCCATTCATCCCTCGGCACGTTTCTTATCAATATATTGGATTGGGTGAATTTTAGAATTAGCATCATTAACACCGATACGTACAGAAACCAGCTGATACACGCCTGCTTTTCGAAACCGCTGAGTATCCGCTAGTAGTACATAATTAATATTACATCATAATGTATGTATTAAAGTTGAAACTAGCGTTTAACAAGGGCTTATACAACGGCAAATACGTTACAGACAATTTTGAAGTTACGTAAATGTATTATGGTATGCAATGAACACAAGCTGTACTGCGGTTGCTTAACTCTTGTCGAGCGCTGGGTGTTGATGCTTATATAATAATATAATACGAGAAACGTCCAACACTCATACCGTTTTTGCGTTCTGCGATATTAGCTTAAGCGAGGGCGGATAGTTGCGTAGCTGTCTACAGTGAATTACCGCTGCTCACTTACACGCACAACGCGTATGCGCAGAAGGTTGCGCAAAAGTGTACACCTATGTGCGCGTCGCTCTTGTGCTAACCGCTGAGATAGTTTGGGTGAGAATCACGATCAAAGATTCCGTTATAAACAAACAAACATACAGGTGAAGCTAATAAGATATATATTAATAACAGCGACGCCTCCGGCAAAATCTCGACGACAGATTAGTCATTTTAAAATTTTTTAAAATTTTATCCTGATGATCCTGGTGAGGACATTAGGACAAAGTTGTCAAATTATTTTATTGTCATCGGTCCTTGATAAGTGTGGAAAGTTTCTGTTTAATCTGATGTTTTTAAGTAGCTGAGAATCACGTTCAAGATTCCGTTACAAACAAACAAACATACAGGTGAAGCTAATAAAAGCGCGTTAAAAATGAAAAAAATCATATTAAGCATTTTTTACCGAAAAAATTTATTTGTGAAAGTTCAGAATTGTCTTAAACCTTTGGTCCAAAATTTAATAAAAATAAAAATAATAATTTTATTTAAAATAATGTCAATCTGAAAACATCATTTTAAATAGCTTACAGATTATTTGAAAAACACCTGGCAGCTTGCGTTTAATTTAAAACAAAACACACTTTTCTAAGCAAGGAAACACATTACAATTATATTTTTGGACTTGGACGTTACTTTAAACAAAATCTTAATATTTTTTAAATTTTGATGAAATTTTAGACTCAAGGTTTTTAGACAATTCTGAACAACTCTCAATAATAAAAATTTCCGATAAGAAATGTCTAATAAGATTTCCTGATTTTTTTTCCGTTAATTTTGGTATCGTAGGTAGCTTTGCATGTGTAGAGGACGAATGTTTTTTGGCCATAGGTAGATCCTACTTTGTTCTATATCTGAGTAAAATTTGGCTCAAATCGGAAAAAAAAGAAAAAATTAAGGGCGTTACACTCTTAAGAGCGACATGCTGTATATAAAGTATTATTATTATTATTTTAGCAATCAAGTAGTCAATTTGTAGCAAAATAGTAATTTCTTAAATTTAAATAAAAAAATAGGAATATGGCCGTCTAAACAAAGTAATTTATTCTAGAGTTGAATGAATATAGTATTCCATGTAAATTCTCAGAGGAACGGGGGGCATGCCCCCCCCCCCTATGACCGCGCCTGGATGACGTCACTGACCGATCTGTCATCTTCGGCTCTCGGTTACCTTTGTAGTATAGGGAATAAGCTATCCTTTTTATTTGTTTATAATCCTTGCCGTCCACCAACCAATTGTGAGATAACTGCTGCAATTGCTGCGTGATACAGAAATTATAAGATCACTTGTGGGCTAAACGCAGTCCAAATTATAAAAAATACCCATTAGTTTCATAAGGCGGATTTGATTGCAGAACAATGTAATCTAACCATAGTGTTCTTTTTGAAGGAAACTAATTTAAAAAGTATGAGGCCAACACCAATCGAATCTTTTTGTGATTCAATTATCAGGGAAAAACGTTGGAAAAAAATTAAATTCAAGTTTCAATTACGAATTTTTAGTTTCCTTTTGGTCCTTGGTCTGTTTGCTACTACCACATAATCAATGTGGAAAAGGTGGTAGAGAAAACCATTCCAAAAATATTCCTTGAGATCCATTTTGTAGTTTCCTTAGGAAATTTCTTTACGAATTTACAAATTTTATTTTTTTTTGTGCACCTTATAATAATTTCCAAAGCCTTATTATCGTACACGAAAAAATATGTATGTAAAACTTACCTGTGCCCCAAAAGGTAGTACATGTACATGACTTGAGACCATCTCTTTTTTGCTCTGATTTTGGCTTTGTCCTTTAAATGAGCGATCATCTTGGTTTTTCCAGGTAGTGTCCAAACGAGCCTTCCCCCGTACGGTGTAGGATAAATAATCGGAGGTCTTATTCGTACATTAGTTCTATGAACTTCTGAAGCTGCTACACTTACCGATTCTATGAGATCCAGAACGTACTGATTCACGTGAGGATCTTGATCATCTTGTGACGTCCTTACGTAAGCGTCATCAAACAAAACATGGGCTAAAATATATTATGGAACAATACAGTACAATTATTATTGAAAGTTGTTATTTAATATAAATTTAGGAAGCGAATTTTTGAAAGATATAAAACATTTCTTTTTTATTTCAAAATTAAAATATTTCAAAGTATTTTTTATTTCTTTTGAGAACGAAAACGTTAGCGAAGCCAGCAATCGCGCGATTGTGTGAGATTTTTAACTGAAAATTTTACACCTCTACTTTTTAACCAATAAGATACCTTAATTTTGACTAGTTACCATGGCAATTAAAAAAATTTCCGGAAATTTTTTCGAGATGCCACGATATTTAAGTGAAAATTTTTTGACAGTTGAAAAGGTAAACATATGATCTACAATCATTAAATAATGTAGATGTACCTGTGAATAATGCAAAATTTCTGAATTAACATCATTATTTATTATTCGCTATAAAGTTTCATTAAACAGAAAACACAAATTTGTTAAATTATTACGCATTAACAATTTATAATTCAAAAAACGTAGGATGTACAAACATACTAAGATTTAAATGTTGCTTGACTTCTAACCCATCCTCCCTTCTTAATGGTGAATAGGAAGGTGATGAATTAATTAGATGTCTGTGTTTTAAGACATATATGTAATATTTTGAAACAATTTTGTTCAAATCTCTTTTACGCAAAAGGCCATATTTACTTGACATCTGCAGCAGACTTTCTTGGATTTTCGTAAACAAACCATTCGACTCTAACGCTTCCTGGTCGCAATCCTCCATTAAATTCGTTAAATATATTAATCTTGGATGACATATTTGCGCTTGACTCAACTCTTTGCAGTATTTACATAAATTGTGCTTTTCAAAGCATTCCATTTTTATCAAATTGTTTAACGCAAATACATACAAGAAATGTTTTACATAAAAATAACTTTGTTTGCTGGTTTACTATACAGTAACTTAATGTAATTTACCAATATAAACCTCATCTGTCAAAAGCATGGCCGCCTATATCACGGCCACCTACTGCAGCAAACCATGTTAATATTATATTTTTTAAATTAGAAGTGTTATGGATTACTTTGACAAAAAATACATTTCTACCACCTTTAGTAACCTAAAATTATGAAAGGGCGATAGACTGAACTAATACCACAGAATACTACCACCCATCTGAGTTTTAGCATTTGGTGTAACTAAAGTTGGTAAATTCTTTTTATTTAACGATATATGGTGGATATACCTATATGATTTTTTTACAATTTATTTCATGTTGAACTAATATCTTCATTGGCAAATCTCTAATGATATCGACTAATAAGCAAAATAATAACGAAATAAATTTAATTATTATAGGTTTTATTAATATTAAAAACACAATTATTATAAATGTTTGTGGACTGGCTTGAATTGGTGGGTTGAATCTGGGTACTTTCTGTTTTATTTTGCATTGTGCTCTGATCATGATTAAACTTACTAATACTTGATGAAATTCTCCTCATGGATTCAATCATCTGATGATGATGTTCAACGTCCAATTGTAAGTAAGATTTGATTGACTGACTATTACTATGTCCAGTAATTTTAATCAGCTGTTGTTCACCAACTCCTTCCTTGGCCAATTTCGAAACAGCTGTTGCTCTTGCAGAATGATTAGTTATTTTTACTTTTTTAGTGTCAATTCCTATATCAGAGGCTGCTGATTTAAACCATGAAGATACAATGTTCTTACCAACTGGGCTATTCTTGTACCATCCTTTCGAATTGGGTTGACTCCAGTATGGGTTTGGTGTCAAGAATAATCTGTCGGTCTGAATAAGATTTCCCCTTTTTTCCATCAACTTCTTAAACAAACGAACCGGACACATTTGTGGATTGTCGAAATTTGTAATCAACCATTTACTATCCGACAGTTTTTTAGAACCATCTTGTGTGGTTTTGGAGAATATTGGATTATATTCTATCCGACCTTTTGGGTTTCCGAAATTATCAGTTTCTTCTTTGAAGTATTGGATACACGCAGAATATCCTTCCCCTCCTCTCCATGCCAGCTCATGTGAAACTATGTGAAAAAATTTACGTTGCAATCCATCTGGAGTATTTGCATCCCACATTTCAATAATTTTTTGTATTCGTCACTGGTTAAGGCTCAAGCACTCACTTTTCTTTTTAATGGGTCTCTCTGTAATTTTTTGCGCTTAGCATCGCGTGCAGCTCTGGCGGTCGCAAATTCCACATCAGAAAACGGATTAAATTTTATTTTATATTTTTCGTAATAAATTTCTTGTAACTGCTTAGCAGTAGAGTTCCACATCACTTTGGCCACACTTTCCTTATAATCTTAAAAAAATTTCTTTTTCATATTAAATGCGTAGTCCTCCAATATAGTAGCCACCTGTACTACACTCATACACTCATGAATATTATACAACTTTTCGTCACAAAATTCAACAAACTATTTCCATACACTTGATTTTGATTTTCGGATGTTATCTGGTGTTATATTTTGAATTTCTTGTCTAATTACTTGTTGATTTTCTTTACCAAATCGCGACATTTCGCTATACACTTATTAAACTCAGCGTACAGACCTTTTAAACTAGTAATTATTAAGCTTTGTGAACCGGTTAAACAAAAATGACAAATCAACATATGTCAAAAACAACAATACCCTGGCCAACTTGACAAGCAGTGAAATTAATTTAAAATGTCAGGTTGGATTAATAATTTTTTTCCAAATGATGGTGTTAAGTGGTGTGAAATTTTCTTACCGAATACCACGCAAACTTAAATTATTCCTGGAAATAATTTAAGTTCTTGTGATATTATAAGTGATAACTTACTTTCAAATTCATAATAACTGGGCAAGTTGTACTGCAAGTAATTTCTAACGATCCTATGAGCACATTGATCTTCGTCCATTCTGAGGATAGATTTCAAAAACTCTACCATTTCCTCTTTAGTTTCGTGCCACATTGTTCCACAGCCATATATGCGAGTGATTTTGTCCTTATTTATTTCCAGTGGATCGTCAGCTGAAATGGAATTTACTTTTTTCTATGAGTTTTCTCTTAAAGATACTCAATGCCAAAGTCCTGCACCCCTTTACCATTAGTGAAATAATTACTTAAGAAATATTATTTTTTTTAAAAACAATTATTATTTTTTTATTTTCTACTTTTTAGCCATAATTTTTGGGGGGATACTCCCAGAGATCGCTCAATAAAAATTCGTCTCTTAACGATTTGTTTTGATTTCTCGCTCCTTCGCTTTATCGCTCCTTCGTTTTACAGATTTTCACCCTCGTGCCCCCTACGTGCAGATATTTGCAAAAGTAACGGTGGAATACTGTATTTTCTTCCGATCTTAGTAACTGTACTAAATTTCGTCAATTGATTATGTTAGGAAGTGTGTTAAATAAAGGACGCAAAATTTGAACATAAACATTGTGCACGCATTGTGAGCTAAAGAAAAGCAAGTAAAAATAGAAACTTATGAGTATGGATTTAATCATTTACTTTTAGCTCGATCTTGTATACCTAGTAATTGCTTTTATATAAGGTCTTCACTACTAATAAATTACTTAACTTTAAGCATAATGTCCATTGTTTTCTCGTGCACAAAAATGATCATACTGTTTGCAACATCTAGAGTCGATCCTCGTTTTGATGTCAAGATTGCCTAAGATCCATTATTCGTATATGAGAAAGTGGTGCAAGAACATTGAGTATACTATTTTTTTGTATGAAATTATTACTTACTCTCGGAATTTACTACAATAGGATTGTCTTGTACCCGTCTCCTGTTCATGGCAATAGATTGATCAATAAGGAAAGCATCGTACATGGGCCTGAGGAAGAGCTTCTCAGTTGATGCTAACTTTTCATTATTATTCGTCCAAATATGTATGGTGATCCAGGTTTGAGATAATAACCAAATGAGCCAAATCCAGGAATATTGGTGAGCAATGAAATCGTTTAAATACGAGAGAGATGGTACATTGAAAAACAGATATTCTGGAATGAAACCGGCGTAAGCACATTCATTTTTGTTGAATTGTCCACATAATGCTATAAGGCCTGTCAGAAGGACAGGAACAGTAAGGTTTATAGGAAAAGCAAAACTATATGTTTGGATCATGATTTTGCAAGCAAATTTGCCAAAGGCGTAGCATACATAAGTAGCTATTATATTGATGAGCCAAACGCTTAACGGTGTCCAATACGTAGTTTCCACTATTGTACCAAAACCAGTTGCTATAGCGTCGGTATAATTGATGTCGGCGCCTCCAACGACGGCTTTAATCTGGAAAACAAATTGTTTTTTTTTGTACACTGTCAATAGTTCGATAATACGAAATATTTTTTTCCCTACAACTATGATTGAAGAAAGGCTTTTTCTACAACTGTAATAGACAGTAAACTTTGCTTGCTCGGATTCCCGACTGAAAGCAATACTTTTTCTTTCTAGGTAGGCAAATGATAGTTGAAGGATAGTTTATTATGTAACGAAGCTATTTTTGCGGTGAGATTTTTTACTGTTATGTGTGAAGGTCTAATTTCTCTTATTCTCCTGTTTGGTCGATAACCGAGTGGGTTAAGGCGTGAGGTGGCAACCGCGATTAATCACACGGACATCGCACAACCGTGTTCGAATCCTGGCTCCGGCACTATCGGAGGGAATGTTTGTATATCCGCGTTTTCAATGTGTAACCCCCTTCCGCACAAGCCCTGGCTTCTGGAATTGGGGGTTGTCTAATTTCTATGGTGCTTATTTATTTATTTATTGTCGACTCGCTGGATATTTCCGTTTCTCCACTTGAGCTACTTAGCCCTGCGTAACCGGCTTATAAACTGTGTTGTTCCAACACTTAAAACTGGAACTTGCGCCTGAGCAACCGTACCGCACTGTATCCATTACCGAAGCCTGAGTACCAAAATGACGTTCCCATCATTCCACATAAAAAGGTTACAAAAACCTCGAGAGAATTATTAAACACATTATTTAGAAATATTCATTAACAAACAAATTTATTACAATACATATTTAAACAACGTGAGTTAAAATCACAATTAATTATCAGACTGATCTGTTCCAAATTATTTGTAGCAACATTAATAGTACAGGAACTGCCGAAAGAAGCCTGAATTGAAAGAACTAAATCTAAGTGATCTCGTCTTTAGAGGAGTTGTTGTTTATAATGTATGTAAACGTTTTTTGTCGAATCACCTGACAGTGGTGCCTGGGAAAAATAGTTATAAACAAACAAAAAAAAAGTTCAGTTTTTTGCTCATATCTCTCTAATTTTGCCAATAGCCATAATTTTACAAGAATTCAATTTTGAAGCTGAGGAAATTCTACACAAATTTCATTACAGAAACATTGTTGTGGGAGCAAAAACAAGCGCGAAAAATCTAAATGTTTATAACGTATAACTCTGGCGTGGTGGGGAGCAAGGCGCTTCGTTATAATATCATAACTCTCGTTTAAATTGGAATATTTGAATTAAACAAAGTGCCTATCGAAAAATGATAGTTTTTCACATACGACTATTATGAAATTTGTTTAAGATTTCATTTTGTGTATATTGCACAAGAGATGAAATTACAAAAGGCCGTTTTCTTAAACAATACGCAATTAAATAAACAATAAATTTTATAATGAACTTTCCCGTATAAATTCGTTTTCTAAACCCTTTAGTTGATTACTAGGAAGAATACAAAAAATTAGTTTTTAAGATTCGACATTTTTAAAATCCACTTTATTTGAAAAATCGTAATAACTAAAAAATAACCTTACCTATATTGATATTTGTCATATTTATTATTTACAAGTAATTAGTATAAATTGCAAATAATAAATCGCAGAAAGTGTCCGATACAAAGTTTCGGTTTTGATAAAGGTATGGTAGAAGTAGATAGGCAAAAACATTTCTGGCGCACTCAGTAGAGGAACAATGGGCGTTCTCTATGACATCATGAACTAAATGGCATGTGTCCATCTGGAGTGACCACAAGACGGGATTTCGTAGATCGTTCATGAGGTTGTCATGGGTGGTTCAAGGTTGGTTAGGTGCGCGCACCTATCCAACCTAACCTATCGTATCGTATTAACAGACCTCAAACAGCTTCGGGTACAGCTTTACAGTTTTTTCCACATACATGCACCACCTATGATATTCCCATGAACCATCCATGACATCCTATAAAACCCCTTCAACTCTCGTGGTCACTCCTGATGGACACATGCCATCCAGTTCATGACGTCATTGACTACTGAGTGCGCCAGAAACGGCTTTGCCTATCTACTAGTAAGGTTGTCGAAGAAAGAATTTAGGAAACAAAAATGCATATACAAAATCTAAGAGGGGGAAAAAACGATTTAAGAATTCAAAATGTTTAGAGACAGGTTAGTACAAGATGAAATTGTAGTAGGTGAAAGTTTGACTAATGAGATTGCCGGAAAATAGGTAATGTCTCAAAACTCCTAGTTTTGCACGCTACAGCCATCAAGCCTTACACCCTACTTTATTCGACAATGAAAAGATAAAATTTTAATTACTTTGGAAAAATCTGAAAAAAAATCACAGCATTTAGATGCGAGTTAGATCGCATAAACAAAATTTTGAAGATCGTTTGAAGCTTTTTGGACAATGTTTGATTCTTTGTAGTGAAAAACTCCAAATTTGTATTTTAAATGATTTCTTAACTTTCAAATGCTTTTTATGAGGTAAAATCATAGTAGATGACATGCGGTGTTAAAATATTACGATATTAGTGTTTGCAGTTGTTTTCATGTTCAAATCGTCTTATATTGTCAAAAAAGAATTCAAATGTTTTTTTTTTAATTTAGAAACTTTACTATTTATTCGGACAGAGAATTTAGATTTTGTCGTGCCATTATATTTGCAAAATTATAGTTATATTTTTTAGAAAAGAAACGTCATTTCCGTGTAAACCGCAAGTGACATTTAAAATCTACATGCATTTTTTACTTCCATTTACTACTTCCCAGTTAAAAAACAGTCACTACAAATATTTCTTTGTCATTTGTTTCTTACCTCAGTTACATTAATGAAATGCGTTTTGAACGCATCATTGAAATTATCAAATAGGAAATACGAATCTCCTTCCATAACAACGAAACAAACAATTGTTGTGATGAAGAATAGCAAACACTTCCAGGGAGCCAATACAGAATAGACCAAATACGTTTTATTTTTAAACTCTCTTTTGGTCTTTCCCAAGTTGCTAATAAAAGAAATTGGGCTCTCTTCTGACACGAAGTTCTCCCACCAACCAAAGGAAATAAGTAGTACGCTAACTGGTATCATGTATAAAACAGGGCGTCCATCAATTAGAGGCCATACTACGAAAGCGCTTGCTTGTGCCACAAGGGCTAGTATATCCAAGACCATCTTCATAGTGTTACTAAGAATTTGTATACTTTTGGAGTGTGGACTACTGGCATTTGGGTTTCTGGAGAAGAACGCTATGGAAAAAGAAATTATTAGCAACAATAACTATAATATCCTTTCGTTTTATTAGTTAATCGATCAATCATTATTTAATCACTAGCTTTTTGAACTAGAGTGCAGTATGAAAGCTGACATATATCATGCATTCTAAAGACTGTAGATTATTCTTTTAAGAAGATAAGGAAAATCAAGCTCTTTATACTGACTTATGAAAACATATTCTAGCATGCTAGCATAATGTGTCACAGCCAAAAACAAAACTAAAAGCATACTAACAATTTGATGTCAACGTGTAAACAATTAATATTTTTTATCAAAAAGCTAGTTACACTTATTACTTACCGACAAAACCTGGTATAAAACAGACTGCATTGGTCAGCATAGCTCCCTTAATCACGTCCAATTCTGGGAGGATTACAAACGCCAAAATTGCACTGCCAATACATGGCAAAGACTCTGTGATGAAAAGCCCAAGAAAATCCCAAAACGTAGGATACTTCCAAGTTTTAAAAAATATGTATCTAACAGATCTTATGAAGGCACCTAGTTCTGGGACCATATACGCAAACATTATAAACCATATCCAGACCACTCTCTCTTCCTCTGGTAATGACACAACGAATTGCTGTTCTGCCCCTAAAAATTTCGAGATTGGTCAAGCTTTACGAATATGGATGCTACACCTTTTATGCAGGGTAAGGTTGGAAGTTGTCCACTATTTTTTTTATATTTTAACAAACGTTTTTTAGAGTAACAACCAGGGCCGGTCCAATAAATTATTTTCGGCCTAGGCAAAGTTCAATTCTGGCGCCCCCCCCAGATCCCCCAGGTTTTCAAATCGTTTTGTATAAAATATCAAAGAGCAAAGCAATAAAAAATAGTTACCTATCAATATTATAATTTTAAGTTATGGTTCACATTAATTCAACAGGCATTAGAGTAAAACTTAAAGTAAGACAAGGCAAGGACTTTCTTTTTAAAATATATGTTTGAAATGAACTAAAATAACAACATAACTTCTTCTGTAATTCATACCGGACAGTATTGTCGGATTTTTTATTTTTTTCTAATTACTTGATACAGAAAACCTTTTGTTTTTTAATTGTCTACTCGAGGTTTTATTTGGCGTCTGGTGACACTAATTGTGGCGCTCTAGGCAGTTGCCTGGACCTATGACCGGCCTAGGTAACAAAACTTTATTTAGACCATTAATTCTGATATTACACCCTCTCCAAAAAGCTTGCTTTTGACGACTTTGCAAAACACATTTTTACATATCAACCTTTCGGCGACACAAAAAATTGTTGTCAAGGGTATTGTTGGATTTTTCAAGACATCTCTGGAAACATGTATCACATAGACAGCAAAAAGCCCTTTAAAAATTCGATATCAAATTTGAATTTAACAAGAAACAATACCACCCGAGCGCCCTGACCTCTACTAGCGGGGGACATTTTTGCATCACCACAGACCACAGACTATAACTATCACCCGTCGTTTCTTTCACTCACAGATAGAGCTCGTTGAGTCTACTCGACTGTTAAATAACGTCATCGAGTATAAAATAAAATTTAAAAAAATATATTTAAAAAATATCTTTTATTTAAATGCTCTAAAAAGTAGAAAATAAACTTTGAAGTAAATCAAACCCATCATTTTGTTACATTATATATAAGTAATTTTTTTTATGATATAAAAGCTTGCCGCGAGATTTTCCTGTGTAAAGGAGATTGCTCGTGACCAGCTTTTATATCATAAAAAAAATTATATAATGTGATAAAATGATTGGTTTGATTTACTTTAAAGTTTATTTTCTACTTTTTAGAGCATTTAAATAAAAGCTTTTTTAAAAATATTTTTTAAAATAATTTTATTTTTTACTTTTTAGTCTTTTGATATGCTGTAATCCCCAGATATTGATTTTGAGACGAATCGGATCATAAACAGTAAAGTCGTCCGCTATCTTAAACTAATTTTTGACTAGAAATTCGTAATCCGCGAATCCGAAAACCCCCAGATACCGATTTTGATCGATTTTGACCTAAATGGCAAACGTCGTCGGCCATATGGCGCCGCCATTTTGAATACCTGAATTTTGGCTAAAAATTCATAATCTGCATCCTAGAAAACCCCCAGATATCGATTTTGATCGATTTGGACAATAAATGACAAAAGTCGTCCGCCATATTGGCGCCACCATTTTGAATTTCTAAATTTTGACCAAGAATTCATAACTGGCGATCTCGAAAACCCCCAGATATTGATTTTGAGTCGAATTGGATCATAAACGGTAAAGTCGTCCGCTATCTTGAAGTCGGCATCTTGTTTTTTTTTCTTATATGAAAATATTAAAGTATATTATACACATGTGCAAAATTTCAAAGCTTTAGCTTAATTAGAGCTAATCGAAATTTTGATTGCAAGATTTGACCTAAATAAACTAACTAACGAACATTATTATTGCAAGTTAAATAATAGTTATTTAAGGTACAAGTTTAAAAAGCCATTCTTTATTGCACGAATGGCTAGATTTAAAATACGAGCGAAGCGAGCGTTTTTAAAAGCCATGAGTGCAATAAAGAGGCTTTTTACAAGTGCGTCTTACAACGTTTTATCTTTGATTGTTCCAATTAGTGTAAGAAATGGGCAATTTTTCATGAATATTTGTAAAATTGTATCAAGTTTTTGTGAATGTCACTTTGACGGTTAGCATTATTCGAATTGTAGTTGAAGTCTCCATTCTAATTATGTTACTTCATGGTCGTGACTGAAAATCTGCGTTGATAGTAACTGGCGTAGTTTTTTAATTTTTTAGAAATCGTGCAATAATTTTTTTTATTGCACAGCTTATAAAAGGCCACTTTTTACAATGGAAATGATGGAAAAAACGGTTACTTTTTACACGACCGTACATAAAAGCTTTTAATAACATTACTTACCTACTTTACAATATGGCCTTGTCGTGTTCTTTTTTACTTGCGATGTCATGAATAATAATGTTCCCTTCGACACGACAGCTGTGCCCAATACAACACAAAATGTAAAAGTTATGGTGAAAATTTTTAAGCATTTTACTCCAAGGTCGATATATGTTGATTCTGCTGTGGAACCCGTATCCACTTTCCTTGGCTTGTTTCGAAACAAATCCCATTGTTTTACTTCTTGCTCTTTCCTAAAACATAATAAATTTTTATATAATAAAACAGTTGTAGACGTTACATTATCATATTTTTAGGGCCTAACAAGACTTTTATTGCCAAATAAATAAGTAACACATCCATACAACTACGAACTCCACTCACTTTCCCATAGCGTCGTATTTCTTTTTCGTTTTGCGAATCAGGTCTGTCTCTATGGAAAATATAAAACCCATTTTCCTCCCTAAGTATACAAATAACTATTTATCTTTAGAAGAATAAATTTTGCTTCTATATATTTCGCTATCTGAGAACTAACTATAGTGTTCTATTTCTATTTTAAGAAAAAAAAATTGAGTCAGTGCATGCAAGGAGGTCGCCTAAGAGCTTCATATAGGATCTGAGGACGGTTTCTTTGAGGATGGTTTGCTCCAGGTCTTGTGTTACATTTTAAAAATGTATTTTTTATTATCTAAATATAATTGGGTTAGATGTATACAGGGTGATTCATGTAGGCCGTTCGTTAGAAGTTTTTCAATTTGCAGTTTGATTACAAACTTGAAACTTGGTATGCATCCATAATCGATCATGACCATTCTACGTACAACATTTTCAGTCTTCCAGTTATACAAGGTGTGCCAAAAGTCGGTACAACTTTCTTGTTCATTTTTTTGCATGTTTCGATTGGCTTTCCAATTCTAAATTTAGACAACCAAAGTTATGCTAACTCATCCGTTACAGGTTTTCATACATGTCAATTTTTTTGAAAAAAATTTTGCCGCTGTATTAGTTTACGAACAAATTTGTATATCACAAACCGTTCAAATTTGTGAAACCAAATTGATAAAGCAGTTAGCTGGAAGTCCAGGCTACCATCTGATGTCCCATCGATGGTTCTATCTTGTACCATACGGGCGCAGGTGATTTTCAAATATCGCAATGAAACATCGTCAAAAAGTAAATTTTTTCAAATGGCACCTACTATTTTTTCTTGACATCGTTCGAAAGAAAATTGAATTTTAGGGTGAATTACTTAACATTCCCTATACCTAACTTCACCCTCAATCGAGTTATTCAATAAAAATTAACAAACACTTTATCTTGCCGAGATATTGCTTGGTTTTCAAGTATGCCATGGAAACAAATGACAATTCTAACAATTTACTTAAAAATATGTATGCATTGCTTGAGTTATTAGCATTTTTTGAAAGAAATATTTTTTTCCTTAAGGGTAGGCTTTGGAAATAATCGTTTCACTTTAATTTTTATTCAAAAAGCGTATTGCAGTAAATAACAACAAATGAAGAGATTAACAAAATAATTTATTTCAATACAAATGCTCAATGTGTGCACTGTTTTATTCAGACAGTCTACAATACACTCCTGAACAGATTGCGTTTCTCTCCGAATTTCGAAAGGTTCCAAACAATAAAAAGCTCAAACTATTCTTATTCTCAGGTCTACGTAATTTAAAATCGAATTTATGTACACTAATTCTTTGACCCGACCCCATAAATAAAAATCTGAAGGAGTAGATTGTTTCAGGGGTCGTTTGGCTGTAAGTAGCTTTGCTTTACTTCGAGCTAAAAGATCTTTTGTGAATAACCCTACAACTAGTTATTGCCCAGGATTCCAAGACTTTTTACAAAGCTTTTGATTTTCCTGGGGGCTAGTTTCTCTATGTCTTCAGGCGTTAATTCCACCTGCTCTAGGAAATTTAGCCTAGTGCGGATTAGTACCTTGCATTCACAAAGTATATGTTCCGCAGTTTCACTTGCAGTATCACAGTATCTGCATTTGTCGTCTACTGCCTTGCCCATGTTCTTGAGATGATATCTCAAGGGGCAGTGGCCAGTTAGAAGGCTTGTTATTAGCCTTAATTCGAACGTTTCAAGTTCGAGAAGCCTTGTGGTATTCTTTGTCTTTGGCCTGGAGTATTCCTCCAGTAGGACTTTTTTGTTCCTTTTCCCATTTTTGGATCTCCTCCATTATGTGTTCCTTAGCCAGGCCACAAAACGCTTCAGCTCTTTTTTTTGCAAGGCTGTCGGCAAGTTCATTACCTTGTACTCCCTCATGCCCTGGCACCCACATCAAGGTAACATTGTTGTTGGCCAGTTGCTTTAGGGATTATTTACTTTCCCAGGCAATTTTAAATTCAAAGATATAGGACCTTAGAGCTTCTAATGCTGCCTGACTATCTGATAGTATATAAATCTTTGCCCTTCGAATGCCTTTATTTAGGCATTCCTGGGCACACAGATCTATAGCATGAATTTTTGTCTGGAAGATGATTAGGGTGTTACCAAGGGCTTTTGATTTCGGCCCTGCTACACCCACTCCTATCCCTTCAGCCATCTTAGATCCATCTGTATACCAGATCAGTGCCTCTATCTTGCACGTCTGACAACTTTCAATCAGCACGTCAAATGGACAGTCAAAGTCCTATTTGATAGGCATTGAGTCAGTAGGTTTGGTCATGGACTCAAAATGGATTAGCTCCAAAATCCTTAAGTGACCAACCAGATCGCCTGGTTTAAATTTGAGTGCTTGATGCAGTCTTAAGGCATTAAGTGCTGCCTCCTGCCTTATGTGCAAGTGCAAAGGGAGTAGGTCAAGCATTGCCTCCATAGCTGCTGTGGGACACGAGTGCATTGCTCCTGTAGTCTCTAAATAGGCAAGTCGTTGCAATTTTTTCAACTTTCCTTGTGCTAATATTTCTTCTGTTTTTGGCCACCATACACATGATGCGTAGGTCACCATAGGTCTCATAACCGATAGGTAGGACAGTGTATCATTTTCGGCTTTAGACCCTAAGATTTACCAAACAGCCTACGGCACGTCCAAATTGCCGCTGTCTCTTTAGTAAGGGTCCTTTCTAGATGTGGGATCCAGGTAAGTTTTTGATCCTGGATTACACCTAGATACTTGACTTCACTAGAAAGGCTTAGGATCGTTCCGTTCAACATAGGAGTTCTAAGGTTAAGTTTTCTCCTTTTAGTGAATTTAACAATAACTGTTTTGCTCGGGTTGACATTGAGCCCCTCTGAGAAGCACCAATTGGATAATATGTTTAAGACAATTTGTATGAGGAATCATAACCTCATGTCTATCTCTAATAGTCACCACCAGGTCATCTGCAATTTATAGAGGAGATCATCGACCACCATTGACACAGCAAAGGCGATAGGACTCCACCTTGTGGACAACCCCTGACTGCAGTCACCGTAGCCAACGTCTCCCCCACATCTGCGGTAATTATTCTGCTTCTAAGCATGGATTGTATCCATTTAATTGAGGGTGACTGTATTCCCTTTTTTTCAGCGGCTTTTTGTATGGATTCATAGGAGGTGTTATCAAAAGCACCCTTTATGTTTACGAAAGCACACATAGCCACTTCTTTAGCTGTGAATGTCTTTTCAATGCCTTGGACCAGGCACATTATTGTTAATTTGCCAGGTTAATAGGCGAATTGTTTAGCGTGAAGCGGTATTCCTGTAAGGATTCCGCTTCTAATATATTGATCTAAAAGTTTCTCCATTGTTTTTAGGGGAAATGAGGTTAAGCTAATGGGGCAATACGACTTAGGCTCGTCTGGTGAACGTCTGCCTATTTTCGGAATAAACGCCACCTTAACTTCCCTCCAAGCTTGGGGGTATACCCAAGTATATAGATTGCCATAAATATACTTCTCAGGCATGGGATAAGCTCCTCAATTCTGTATTGAAGTAGGGCAGGGAAAATTCCATCTCTGCCCTGTGATTTAAAGGGCTAGATACCGCCTATTTAATGTTGTTGGGGGTGAATATTTTTCCAGCCAGGCGTTTTCTTTCTCTGGTAGAACGTTGTGAATCCTCATCCAGATAGTCCTGTGGAAATCCACCCTGAATTATGTGAGAGCCTGGGAAATTAGTGCCTTAAAGCACTTTTATGTTTTCCTGGTGACTCTTTGTATATTCACCATCAGGATTTTTGAGTAGCCCTATTCCATTTGAGTGGTCTTTTGCAAGAACTTTTTGTAGACGGACTGCTGGGGCTAGTTCATCTATCCCTTCGCAGAACCATCTCCATGATCTTCTTTTAGACATTTTCAATTCTTTATTGTACTCCGTGAGAATTTTTTTGTAGTCCTCCCAGTTTCCAGAATTTTTGGCTTTTTGAAGGAGTAAGATCCGGAGATCGGGCGGGCCAAAGTAATTTACCTCTGCTTCCCCACCAACGATCTTCAAAGAGTTCCGTTAATTTGGTATCTGCGGCTCTAGTCGAATGTGCTAGATGTCCGTCTATTTTATACCAACGGTTGATAAGTCGATTAAGCCACAAATCATCCAGGTAGTTTTCCACAACTTCTCTTAAGATTCTCAGATGACCCTCGCCACTCAAGTTTTTAGCATACATGAAATACCGCACCTCACTGTCCATTAACAGATAGAAAATATTAATACGAAATTAAATTTGATTGTCTAGCTCCATTACAATGCGAGGATTTTGTGTCGTTGACAAAATTTTGCTTCGTCTGTCCAGTTGATTTTTTGTAAAAAATTACAATCATGAATCCTTATCAAGAATTCTTCGTAAAAGTTGATCCTGCGTACGTAGTCCCCGGGATGTAATTTTTGTAGCCTTATTTATAAGGATGTAATTTATGACGACACAGAATTCTTTGCAACGAGGTAATAAGAAATTTCCAAATCGGCAGATGCTGTTCTGATTGAAGCATGTGGATATATTTGAAAATATACCAGGGCGTTAATTTCAATATCTTCACGTCCTGGATTAACTTCAATTAGAACGAATTAATCGAAACAATAAGATAGCAATGACAAAATAGTGGTTAGGTTTGACATTTGGCCTACTACAAAACACGTCAATAACTCAAGATATGCACATATATTTTTAAGTTAATCGTTAGAATTGTCATTTGTTTCCATGAAATACTTGAAAAACTAAGCAATATCTCGGCAAAATAAGGTATTTCTTGATTTTTATTGAATAACTCGACTGGGGGCGAAGTTAGATATAGGGAATGCTTAAGTAACTCCTCTAAAATTCAATTTTCTTTCGAATGATGTCAAAAAAACAGTAGGTGCCATTTCATCAATTTGGTTTCATAATTCTGAACGGTTTGTGATATACAAATTTGTTCGTAAACTACTACTTACAGCGGCAATTAAAAAAAAATTAACATGTATCAAAACCTGTAACAGATAAGTTAATATAACTTAGGTTGTCTAAACTAAGAATTGGAAGGCCAATCGAATCATGTAAAAAGATGTAGGCTTCCATTTAACATAAGAAAGTTGGTAACCATTTTTGGCTGGTGGACTGAAAATATTTTCGGTAGAACGGGTATGATCGAGTATGGCTGCATACTAAATTTTAAGTTTGTAATCCAAATGCAAGTTGAAAAACTTCTAACGAACGGCCTACGTATATAAAGTAAAAATTTAGTTTAGTAAACAATTCCATTTATCACAATTTGCAAACTTTAAAAATGTCAGATATAACAACTATAATCCTCAGGAGACGATTTTCTCATTTTTTGGTGTGAAACATGGTATTTTAAATAAAATAATATGCAAAGAAAAATCTAGGTACGGTCGTGAGGAAAAAAAACAGGACAAGTCTTATAACGGATTTTGCTAAAATCTAGTTGTGTACATCTTGCAAGTGTGCAAAAAACTAATATGCCTCATATAAGCGATTTAGTTAAATCTGGAGTTATTGCTAAAGCAGAAGATGGATGGTCAATGAGACAAATTGCACTGCGTTATAATATTGACAAAAATTCGGTGTGTAACACTTTAAGAATGTGGAGAATAAACGGTACGATTAGTAGAAATCCTGGATCAGGGCGACGAAGGATATAAACTCAACAACAAGATTTGCAATTGGTAAATCCATTTTACTCAGTTATTCAGGCTGGTGAAGAAACGAATTTTCCTGGATCGAGTAGTACTGGTCGCCGGCGAGTAAGAGAATCAGAGTTACGCTGTCATGCAGCAACACAGAACTACTTACTTAAAGCTGAACATAAAGAAGCTCGAGTAGGATCTGCGCTTGAATTTTTAACGCATGATGTAAATTTTTGAAACAATGTAATCTTTACAGACGAAAAAACTTTCCAGTCAACACACAGCGGTCGTATTCGTGTTTACCGCCCTCCGAATACTCGATTCGATGAGAAATATATATCTAACAATGTTATGATTTCCGTCAACATGTGGGCTTGGATATCAGCATGTGGTCCTGGTGTTTTGTGGCATATTGAGGAACGATTTAATAGTGAAACGTATATTAGGATTTTAGACAATATTATGCTCCCCTCTGTGTCACAATTATTTCCTAATAATGAGTTCATATTTCAACAAGACAATTGTTCCGTTCATACTGCTCATACCGTAACTAACTGGTTTCAAGATAACAACATCAATGTTCTCAACTGGCCCAGTCATAGTCCAGATCTTAACTCTGTGGAAGAAATATGGGGACTACTCGTAAGAAGTATCCAAAGACGAAATGTGAGACCACGGAATGCCGAAGAATGACTGAAAATAGTAAATAATGTATGGGAAAATATTATTACTAATGATTATTGTATAAGGTTATTTAATTCTATGCCAAACAGACTTATAGAAGTTCTAAATAGAAATGGTGCAATAACGAAATTTTAATAGTTAGTTTCTTGTTAAGTAGGATATCCTTTGTCCTTTGATTCAGGATTTCTACTAATCGTACCATTCTCCACTTTCTTAAAATGTTACACACAAAATTTTTCTTAATGTTATAACGCAGTGCAATTGTCTCATTAACCGGCCATCATTTACTATAGCAATAACTACAGCATTAAAATAAAAAATAAATTAAAAGTGGTATCTGTTTTATTTCGGCTACTCATTACATATTCAAATAGAGATAGATTTACATTAGAAAAAAAAGTTGTCCTATTTTTTCTGCTCACGACAGTACAGATTATTGAGAAATGTCATTACTTACGTTGGAGAATCAACAAGCGGTTCTTGTTCATCATCATCGTATAGTTCTCGTCTTCTCATTTTCGTGGGTATTTGAAACTCTCTTAGACATCAAATCCTTTATGACCTATTCGTTTAACTGAAAACAAAAACATGTATAACGATTAATTTACATATAAGCTATTATCACAGAATTTGTTAAATATTTCGCACTAGCTTAAATTATTCGAAAATATAATCTTTCAGACTTGAGTTTGTAAGCACCTAAAACTTATAACAGCATTAATCCTTTAATTGGCTGTTATATGAGGGGAATTAAAACAATTCTACCTTAACCTGTTAATTGATTTACGAGTGCTTATGACACTATTGTGATATTTTTTATCATATTTAGAAATCTGTACAGGGATTCCCCGTTAAATAAGTTTTATAACGTAGTTGTTTTTGTTAGCTGGCCGCACCCTCGGGGGATTTTTGGGCGTCCGTCTCGGCCTCTAAAACTGGCATTCTGCTTCCGTTGAATTCAGTGTGCATCGAGAAGTGAAAGCGTACGGACGTACACCGAGCCATCAGAGTGCACAGTGAAGTGGAAGCCCCACAGACAGTGACGTCGATAGTGTTGAAGAGGAAGTTCACACGTCTTTTTCAAGACACCATTTTCTGTTATTAATCATAACTTTTTCCCATAATAATATAGGTATTCCCTTACAGGAAACCGACAACGACGTTAAAGTGGAGGACGGCAACATGGAGTACAGTGAAGACGAAACGTCCCAGAGCGGTAGCTCCCGAGGGGGCCCCCCAACCCCAAGGGACGACAAGGAGACAATAAAACGTTTCACAGAGGAGAACAGTGCTCTCAAGAAGAAAATAGACGAGCTCACCGAAAGGTTGGAGCAGATGCAGAGGGAACAGAAGTCCCAGCATGAAGAGCTTCTGCGTGCGATTTGGGGAGAATCGCAAACACGGAAAAGAAAAAATCCGCCCGCTGCCAACACGGACTCGGACGAAGAGGCCCCTAAGGCGGCAAAGAAGGGGGCTGAAGAGCCCCTCAAGTGCCCCCCTGAGTCCGAGTCACCTAGACAGAGCAGATCGGGATCCAGAGCCCCCCAGCAGGAGGCTAGCGTCCCACAACAAGAAACCCGGAAAGAGGAGACCGAGGCCCCTCAAACAAGGACAAGAAGCCAGCGTGTACCCCCGGTAGTGCTGCGAAACAAAGAAACGTGGACAACGGTGAGCCGTCGTTTAACCGAAACCGGTATAAACTTCAACAAGGCCAAAGTTACCGGGGAGGGAATCTCCATCGAGCCCGCGACGTCCGAGGACTATCGGAGGATGACAAGGATGTTCGCAAATGAAAAGAGGGAGTACCACACGTATGCCCTGCCAGAGGAACGGCAGCTACGTGTGGTCATTCGAGGGATCCCGAGCGGCGTTACCTGCAAAGAGGTGGCAGAAGACCTCCAGGATCAAGGATTTGCACCTACCGCGGTCCAGCGAATGATGTCAAGACGGACAAAACAGGAGTTACCCCTCATGCTTGTCCTAGTCCCACAGGACCAGGACAAGATACTCCAAGTAGCGAGGTGCTGTTCTCTAGTTGTAAGGACTGAGAGACAGCGAGCCAAGGTAGCGGCATCCCAATGCCACCGCTGCCAGCGTTTCGGCCACGGCCAATCCAGGTGCACCGCGCAGCCGAAATGCGTGAAGTGCGGCGAGGCACACCGGACGACGGAGTGCAAAAAGAAGGCAGACGAACCGGCCAAGTGCGCGAACTGCCAGGGGGCCCACCCGGCCAGCTACAGGGGGTGTCCAAAGTCCAAAGGCCGGTACAGAGGCCAACGATGACCTCAACACAGAAGGGCGGCGTAGCGCCAGGCACATGCTACGCCAGAGTAGCCCAGGGCAAGGCAGGACAGAACACCGTCCCTGCCGCAAAACAACAAGCATCGCCAGAAGCCAAAAACCTCACAGCGGTGCTCGCACAGATGCAACAAATGTGCTCAGCGATGAGCGCATTTTTTGCACAAATGCCAAATTTAACTAATCTGTAATGCCTTTACAAGTTAAACCGGAAGTCCTGCAGATGGCGGCTTGGAATGTCAACGGCCTGCGAGAAAGGAGACTTGAAGTCGAAGAGCTCCTGACCAGGTACGACATAGACGTCATGGCACTGCAGGAAACCAAGATGACCCCGGCCAAGGAGATCAACTTCCCAGGATACCACACCTACAGGATGGACTGGGTAAACAACCCTCAGCGACCCGCGAGAGGAGTGGCCCTATTGGTGAAGAAAACCATAGCCCACCATCCGACAGTACTGCCTGAGCTAGAAAACATGAACCCCACCGCCGTAGTAGTGTCCACAGCGCGAAATGGCGACATACAAGTGGTTTCATGCTACCAGCCACCCCGCAGCACGCTTACCGAGGGGGATCTGGACGCAATCTTGCCCGCCAGGACACAGGTCGTCGCAATTGGCGATTTCAACGCCAAATCCCAGGAATGGAACAACGGCATAACCAACACTCGAGGACGAGAGCTGCTGAGGTTTCTGGGACAGCACGCCGGCGAACTGATGGTGGTAGGACCGGACCAGCCCACCTTCGACAACGGCAGACACAGGCCAGACGTGCTGGACATCGCAATCCTAAAGGAGATGACCTTCGAGGCAGAGATCACCACCAGAACGGAGGGATCTACCGACCACAATCCGATCTTCCTAACCCTAGGAGGACAGGCGAGTGAGGACAACGCCACCTTCACGAATAGACGAACGGACTGGGAATCGTACCGGCAGTACCTGCAGCAGTACATCGCACAAATTCCCAGGCTAGAAACCGTGGAGGACGTTGAGAGGGCCATCATTACCCTAGAGGAGCAGATCCTGGAAGCGATAAGGGCCAGCACGACGGAAATAGAAGTAAGAAGGCACCCAGCACCGATGGCAAACCTCCCAGAGGTCACCAGGCAGCTGATAAGGGACAGAAGGAGCGCCAAGAGACGGGCTCAGAGGACCAGGCTCCCCGCCGACAGAAGGGAGTACAATGTCCTCAGCCAAAGAGTGAAAGCCGCCCTCCAGGAACACCGTCAGGAGGGGTGGCAACGCCACCTTGAGTCACTGGATCCACAGGACAGAAGCATGTGGAACACACAACGTGCCATGCGAAACCGAAGGAAGCCTATGCGCCCGATTCACGGAGGGCGAGGGATCGTCTACACTAACCAGGAAAAAGCCGAGGCGTTCGCCGACAGCTTAGAACTGTAATGCAGAGAGAACGAGCTCGATGACGAGGACGAGGACTGGGTGGACGACGTCGAACGCAGAGTACGAAGGATCCGCCGCCTGCCAGATGACGACCACATCCGTCCGACTACCCCCGAGGAAGTCAAGGAAATCCTGAGGAGCCTAAAGCCGAGAAAAGCTCCGGGATGTGACAAGATAGGAAACATCGCTCTCAAAAAGCTGCCCAGGAAAGGAGTAGCGGCGCTAGTCAACATCGTAAACGCGATGTTAAGATTACGGCACTTTCCAGCCAGGTGGAAAAAGGCCGACGTCATTATGATCCCTAAACCAGGGAAAGAACTAATTTTCTCGTCTTCTTACAGGCCCATCAGCCTCCTCCCAACCATGAGCAAGGTTGCAGAACGGGTCATCTTGAAGAGGCTAACAGAGAAGACAGAAGAGCTGAACATCATCCCGGATGAACAGTTCGCATACCGAACAGGACATTCCACGGAACTCCAAGTGCTTCGCCTCACCGAGGAGATCACCAAGGGGTTCAACCAGCGTCAAGTCACCGCGGCGCTGTTCCTAGACGTCGCCAAAGCATTCGACACGGTCTGGCACGACGGTCTCTTAGCTAAAATGATGAGTATGGGTTACCCCATCGAACTCGTCAAACTAGTGAGATCCTACCTACACTGCAGACAGCTAAGGGTGAAAATCTCGGACCAACTCTCCACCTACAGGACCGTGGAGGCGGGAGTTCCACAGGGATCGGTGCTGTCACCGCACCTGTTCGCCATCTATACCTCGGACCTCCCCCGGACCGACCATACAGCCCTAGCCCTGTATGCAGACGACACCGCCCTGATTGCCAGATCCTGGAAGGCCAGAGACGCAACCAGAAAACTCCAGGAAGCGGCCACACTCCTGGAAGAATGGTGCACGAAGTGGAAAGTCGCAGTCAACGCCGACAAGAGCCAAGCCATCCTTTTCAGACGAGTGCAGAAAGAAATTCCCACAGGACACGTCTCCATGAATGGCGAGGACATCCAATGGCACGACACCGTCAAATACCTTGGCGTGGTCATGGACAGAAGCCTAACATGGAGACAAAACACGGACGCCATCACTGCCAAGGCCCGACGCACGAGAGCCCTCATCTACCCAATGACGGGAAATGGGAGCCGACTTAACTTGAGGAACAAGCTCACGCTTATCAAGACCCTCATCAGGCCGCAGCTGACGTACGCCTCGGTAGCGTGGGGCTACCAGGCGAAGTCCTACATGAAGAGAATCCAGGCAGTGGAGAACATCGCCCTCAGGACGGTAGTTGACGCCCCATGGTACGTGAGAACAGCAGACATCGTCAGAGACCTGGAGTACACCACGGTCACTGAAGTCATCCGGGAACGAGCGAAGAAGCTGTACGCCCAAGCCGAGGAGCATGGGAACCCGCTGATCAGACAGGCCACTGATTACGACCCCGCCGACGCCCCGAGGCACAAGCGACCGAGAGTTCAGCTACTGGACAACGGGTAAGTATAACCTTTATTTCCTGCTAACAGATCTGTTTCAGATACGCCAGGACGGACCACCACTACCAGAGACATGACGTTTTCAACCCTAACCCAACCTCCTTGCGGGCGTCGGACAACATACCGTCTGACGCCCGTTGTCCTACCTGCTCCGTGGAGACCGAAAGTGCTAAAAGAAGCACTTAGGTCTCCACACTCCCGAGCTACACAGCTCATCCTTACCTTTCCGACGATCCGGGGTAGGATATCAATTGATGTCCTACGTACCGGCAGTCAGTCCCAGCCAAAACTTCCTAAACCCAACTCGACCGATGACTACCCCCGGGGGTGACAAGCTGGCGAAGAAAGAAAACATCAAGACAAGAAGAGCGCCAGAAGAGACCTCAGCCAGCGAGGTTCAACAGCCAGGACCAGGGGAGGTCCGCAGAAAATACCACGACACATCTCACATTTGTGAGCTGGGTCTGGTAGAAGTACGCGGGCCCACCTATCACGAAGGCCGGTCCAGGTCTACAGAGATAATCTAGGTGCAAAGAGTAATAGTCCTACTCGGCTAAGCTAAGTAATAACATTGTTATCATTTGCTACAGCATATCATGTTAACGTATATTCTTGATATATATGTTTTCTGTTACGGTTTATAGTTTAAAGCAGTGGCAGCTCGTGCCTTATGTACTTGGGAGGGCGCAGTCGCAGGCGAAACATTTTTGAGGTTTTGTTTTTGTCGGAGATAAACTTTTCAATAAGTTTTTCATTAAAATTTGGTATTTCTCGTACCATTGACTTTTCAATTGATAGTATTGCAAGTGATGTTAGTCTGTCTTCACTCATAGTATTTCTTACATACGTCTTAATTAATTTTAATGTCGAAAAACATCTTTATTCCGTTTCAGATGTCGTCATCGGAATAGTAACCAAAATTTTCAAAACTTTAACAACTTCTCCGAAAACAACGTCTAAACCGAAAGATATGAGAAAGTTTAATGTTTGCAAGCACCCAGAAAAACTTTGAATTTCATTGGAATTCTCTGAATCTTGTCCTGTTATTTATTTCCTGGAGTAAAATATACTTAGTTGCATTTTCAGAATTTCCTTATCATAGGGTATGCTTCACAAAATTGGTTGATATCTTCCAAAGGCGATGTTTTTTCATATTCCTTATACTTCTCCTTTAAAAATAATTTTGCACCACATAAATGATTTTTAAAAGAAAACCGAATCCTCACTACTGAAGTAATTATATCACATACCTCTCTTATACACATGTTAACATTTTCTTGATTCAGTCTACGTCGCTTTTTTGGAACTTCTGTATTCACTGGTTCATTTGTGGGAGGGAGGTAAATTATTTCTAATTTGTACAATTTCTCTTTCAAAATTATCTACGCATTTCTGGACTTTTATAACGTCTGTTTCAATTTTTTGTAGCTGGCTAAATAAAATATCAACATGTGGCATGACTTTTGAAAAAAAAGTTAACCAAAATAAAAATGAATCATCTTCTAGCCATTTAATAAATCCAGTCGCTTGGGTCACTGTTTCAGAGTTGTATTGTTTTGAAATTCCTGACATTATATTTTCAAAGCATTCAGTAAGGTTATCTTTATTGTTGTACACACTGTACGATACGAGAGTTAAAATTCCATCGCGTTTGAGAAGTTCTTGGAATGCATTTGTCACAAACATGTTGCATAGCTGCCATTCTGTCTGCGATTGAGAAAAAAAAGTTGATATGCTATTCAAATTTGAATAAAATATTCGTACACTACTGATGCTTGAAACTGCTTGTTCTAGTGTTTTATTAAGCTGATGAGCGTAGCAATATACAAAATGTGCATTTTTATACTGTTGGCAAATTTTCACGTTAACACCACCTAAATGACCACGCATAACAACAGCTCCGTCATATGTTTGACAAATCAGTTTTTCTGGGCAATCTGGCAAAATTGGCGAAATCTGTTATAAAATGCATTGAGACAGTCCATCTGCATCTTAACTGTTCGGATTTGAAAACCCCCAAAAGCACTCAAATATATTTCTATTTAGTTCATAACGTAATACAACTACAGTTTGAGTTTGAGTTGATACATCTGTGGTCTCATCAGCCATAAGTGCGAGATACGCAGATTCTTGAATTTCTCCAAGAATATGTTCACGACAAACCTCGAACATACATTGCAAAATTTCATTCTGAATAGATTTTGATGTGCCCTTGAACACTATTGCTTCTTGAATATGGCACTATCAGCGTTTGCTAAAAAATCAACCAATTCTAGAAATACCCCTCTATTTGAAGAGACTTTTTTCTCGTCGATACCGCGAAGGGCAAGATTACACGTTCCACACAGTTTTAATATGTCTATTATTTTTGAGAGTACATGTCGATTTTTGATCACAGTCTCATTATGCTTACGAATTTGATCTGCATAAGCCGTACTTAGCAATATTAATCTTTCCTAAAAGTTGAAAACTGACAACATTATCTAGATGTTTCGTACAATTTTCGTGTTTTATAATTTTTATAGAAATCTGATTTAAATCGTTTACTCCATTTTTTTGTCCCCATTTTTTTCAATTATCGCCCCCAAAAAGCACATACAAAACAAAAGAACGAATTTGTTTCCTCGCAACTACAAATCCAAATAGTTTTGATGTATATCTTTTTGTCAAACTTACGCATAAAAGCATTTTTATCAGCTGGAACAAATGCCTATTTATCTCATTCCCTAGGCCCGATGACGCGGCGCCAGAGCCACACCGACCCAACCAACGGGCATTTGTGCGTTTGCCCCTCTGTACGACCCACCATTGCTCACTCCAGCCTGTCAAACATATACAATGCAAATTTTATAGATATTTATTCCGATTTTAGCTTGTATCCTGGTAGAGATGTTTCATATTGTCAGGTGTTTAGTTTATTTGGCCTTACTAGTATGGAAATGAGGTGGAAAAATTGTCAGGTCATTTTTCTTTACAAAATAGTACATGGTCAGATGGAAAGCTTAAATTTTCTTTCTCAAGTAAATTTTCATGTACCAATAGACTAAGAGCTACGGAATTTTTCAATGAGCGTCTGAGAACCTCCTCAAGGAGACACCTTACGCTGAGCGTGAGTCTTGGCAGTGGAGGCGTTTTCGTATGAGGGCCATCTTTTATAAATCAATATCTTTGATGTCTAAAAACCACTTTTACAAAACGCCAAAATTTGAACAATACACTATTCTAGGCGGGTTTCGCTAACCATGTCAACATCATGCATCACGAGACGAATAAGGCTGGTTTTCAGGTTTAATCATCTCATGATGATGCTTACATGATCAACGAAACACGCATCGAGTAGTGTATTCGTGTATAGTGTTCAAATGTTTTGTCTTTGTGTAAAAATGGTTTTTAGAAAATATCTTGACAACTATGCATGATAGAAAAAAGTTTAATTTCTCAAGCTGTTCCTTTTTTCATAAACTTTCAACACGTGGAAAAATATTATATATTTGAAGTTTGTTAATTTTGACGATTGAAATTAATGTATTACTTTTTTTATTCCAAAGATATTTTCAATTTACAAAACATTTTTCTTTGGCGCAATCTATACAAAGTTGGATGTTGATAAAGAGAAAAAAAAATATTACTTAAAAAATTGATCCCTTCATAGATCAAAGAACTAAATGTGTTTGATTCACAGTTTCGAGCTGTTGGCTCTCATCAGTGCGAGGTAGGTTGTAACGACCTACACGAGGGCCCTCCCCACTATAATGAAAATAAAATATATTAATTTTTAAGTTCCTGGGCGATGACAAACTCGTACCCTCAATGATTTGTTCTACCACATAGATACTATTTTCCCAGTCAAAACCGTCACATCACAGATATTAGAGTTGCGACATGTTGGACCAAATCTAACAAAAATTCTTACGTATATAATAATAATAATGATATTATGGTTAGCTATTGCTTGTATATATTTATTTCTAATCCTAGTCAAACTTTGTTACATATTTTTAGTTATAGGAAAGTGAAAATAATGATTGTTATTAATATCCAGGATGTTGATTAGATTAGATTATCATATTCAGTTAAATAGTATGCATGTTATGAACAATGAGTAAGTGATTAAATTGTCCGTGAAATTATCGTAGAGGAGCCAGCCTTGTGCTTGTTAACATATGAAATATTCTCTTGAATAGTGTTGACATATTTTGTGACACATTACTTCTTCAATAGTTCTTTTTCAAAATGGTACAGATCATTTAGCAGATCGTTCGGACAAAAGGTGTATGTATTTTTTCTTTAAAAATATGTGCAAAAAACCGGTTTCTCTAGTTAATCCACGTCAAAGAGAAAGAACTCTAAATTTTGTACAAAATCAAATACAGCTTTTTCTGCAAAACAGTATGTACTCAATAAATAAATAGATTACGTATTAATCTTCACAGTTCTCAAGATATCTGAAATTTGTAAGAAAAATTGCACATTACACAATTTACACATTAAAATTTTGTACAATTTTGAGAGTCCGAGTTAACTTAATCCTCACCATGTGTGGTATGGATCGACACTCTCGTTACACTTATACTTTTGTTAACCTTATACTTATATACTTGAAATTTGTAACAAAAATTTTCTAAAAGACCAATATACCTTTATCTAAAAATCCTACCCGTTTCATTGTGTCTTACTGAATTCCCTTTCAGGTTAATTAGAAAAGGGTTAGAAATTAAGGGTGTTAGCTTTAAGAGAGTGCAGCGACATTTGGTTAAACAAAAATCGAAAGTAAGTATAAACTTTGAATATAAGTCTGAATAAGTCACATCGAACCCTTGAGGTGAACGTTTTATTAATCAATTTAGGAAAAGTAACAAAAGGTCCCTCAGACATGTATGCATGGATCGTTCACAATAACCCTACGCGAGGTCCGAGTCCTATACGTAAAAGTGTATTCATATGAGACCCACTTCGCATAAGTCAATATGTATAATGTCTGAAAAGCACTTTCACAAAACAGCAAAACACTTGAACACTACATTCGAATACACTACTGGATGTGAGTTTGGCTGAGCATGTAAGCATCATCTGGAATTTATTAAAACTGAAAACCATATTAATCATAATGTTAATTGTAAATGTTAAATTAACTAATTTATATACAGATATAAATAATAAACTTTCAATAATCGTGTTTTCTTCAGTTTTAAGTAGTTATGTAGTCAAATAAATCCTTATTATGCATGGACTGTTTTATTTTACGGAAAAATTTGTTTGATGGACATTTTTTTTCTCTTTGTCATAAATAAAATTGTTTTAAAAAATAACGACCCAGGTTACCGCTGGTAACATGGATTTTCATAAACGGTACTATCTCCTGAACTGGTTCCAGCAAAAAAATCGAATCCGAATTTAATTCGAAACGACAGCGCCCATACCGCCTATATAGTCTATTTCTCTTGACAGCCTCGAAATCCTCCGTCAGTCTAATAAGAGAACCTAGAGTATGCTATTTCAGGGACAAAATAAAAAAAACTAGAAGGCAAAAATGTTGTAAAGTTCTGTATAATATTATTTTACAGTTTTATGACGAAAACACGGAAAAACTAAACTTATTAAGAATAACATCGGTGCTATATATATATATATAGCACAGATGTTATTCTTATATATATATAAATTCAACGGGTTGCTGAGCTATTAATTAAAAACTAATTTGGAGCACTCTTATTTTAGAACGCATTTTATGACGTGCTTTCATTTAAACTTTTGAGCTTAAAATTGATCATAGATATAGGGCTTAAAAACATTCTATTTATATTGAAACTATGGTGTCTTTAGAGCCCTAACGCTTCGTTCATGACTTTAGCTTTGATTTATTGGAAATACCAGCTATTAATCATGTACAAAAATATCCTAATCTAATCAGAACAAAAATAAAATTTGTGGTACAAAGGAAACAACAATATTATTTATATATATTGAAAATGCAATAGTTCTGTCGATTTATTCAGTTTTACGAAATGAAATTAAAAATTTTATTAATTACCTCCCATATTGTTATAATAAGTAGCATGGCTCTGTTTGTCACCTAAATTACAATGCTGATTTTTTATCTCATTCTTTCCGATAAAGGTGCCAAGAATTTTTCGTGTTTAATAAAACATGATACAATAAAATAAATTTTATTTACTTACCTGTTTATTATAAATCATATTACACTTACGCTAACAACAATAAACCAGACATAAAGCAACTGGAGATATTTGAATTATTAGAAAGAAAATACCTTAAAAATTTTATACCGGGAGATAAGATGATAAGATTAAATTTATCTGAAATTATTGTTCGAACTGATTAATTGTTTTTAATCAGGATTAACAAGAAATACTAAAACAGCATTGTTGTTATTGATATATGTATATAATGTACAGTATCTAATAATTTAAATGCTCGCGATGTTACTTCATGAATGAATTAGTGGTTTTAGCACTGCCTTCTCATGTACGTTTAAAAAATAAGCGCACTGGACATTTGAAAATTTGCAGGACGCCCATAATAGGTCCAGTGACCTTACGAAGACGTCCATTCTTTCAATTCAGACGTCCATAAAACATACATCTTGTATTCATTTCAGATACTAAAAATAGGTCAATGGTTCCATACAGCAAGAATATATTTTCAAAACATTTTATCAAGCATAAAAATAATTTCATCAAATACTGATAATGATGTCATTTACGATTTTAAAAAATTTTCTTATATAAAAATACTGCCTTTCATCCCCCCCTCACCACTGAACTGTACCCCATTGTTCAGTGTGAGCGCGCGATTGCTAGATTGCTTCTGATGAATCAGTAAAAGACAAAATGGAGTGGGATAATCAGTCAGTGGAACAAGAGTAAATGTAGTCACTTAGGCTCCATTGGGCCCCTTGTACTTCCTCCCTGTAGGCAGACCCTCGCCTAGGCCTCCAACCAACCTAATCTTGCGAAGTAGTGTTGTGTAGTTACTTGTAATTATTTGTGTAGCTATATAGTTATTTCCACTTCGGATCTATTATATTGGGCTAATTTTGTTAGGAGAAGAAACCTATGGTATTTGAAGATGAATCTTTGTGTCATGTATGCTATGCAGTAAAAATGCAATTTGCTAATATTATTAATCTAACCAATACAGATGTTTTCATTCAGAATTTATCTCTGGCAAAACCTTGCAACCTTGATTGTTAGGGTTTATGGAATCTTTTTAAAATCTGTTAGAATTTCTAAATTCTCAACAGTCTTATGACTACAAAAAATGTGCAAGTTATTTAACATCGAAGATATATACTATCACACTATTCTAATTTTGCAAAATCAGATGAAAAACAAAAACCATTATTCAAATCAGTCTTTCGGCTGGTGTTTGTTGCAATCGAAGCATTAGCGTGTTGATGGTAATATGCAATTATTACACTTAACGCGCCAGACTTGTAATTTGTAATTCAGCACTCGGCGGGGCACATAGCCCTAAGAGTAGCTGTTGGTTGCAGTCTGGTTACGAGTTTGCGACTAAAAATATTATATTTTAAAAAACCATTATGTTTCACACACTTATGAAACAAGATCAAGAAAGCAACACCATTTGAAATTTGAAAATTGAGAAAATGAAGATGATAAAAGGACAAATTTATTAAAAAATAATTATATAGCTCCAAAAATTTATAATATGCTGCCACTGCTGTAAGAAATATGCCAAATATTAGATTAGTGTTATTTTCATTTCAAAATGACAGGACGCAAAGCTAATAAGGAAGATAGTGCAGATATACAATCCACTATAAAAACATTGGTTAATAAAATTTGCTCTTCTGAAGAATTCTTAAATCAAATTGCTGAAACTATTACAGAAATGAAATTCACTCATTAAAAGTAGAAAATTGTATGCTGAAAAATAAAATTACGAAACAGGAGGAAGCCTTTTTTTCTTTTTTTTAGTCAAAGAAATGAAAAAATTGAACAGAACTATCGTAATAAAGGCATAAGAATAAATGGTGTGAAAGAAGGGAAGAATGAAAATACATTAAAGGTAGTAACAGACTTATTAAGACAAAAAGTTAAATTGAATATCTCACCTATAGCGGATCACATAGTATGTACCGGCGATTTTAATATTAATGTACTGAATTTGCATTGTGCATATGTAAGTAATCTTCATTTCGCTAGGCAACTGAGTTGCGAAGTGGGTTCGATTTCCGCAAGGCGAAACAATTTTTCATTAAAAAAAATTGCCCCAAGAGTGGTTCGGAGTCCACATTAAACTGTAGGGCCTCGTCTTTCTTTACCTAGCATAAGATCCTTGAGATCTTCCGGGGGGTTACTTCGATAACTTGAGAGGCGGTTAAGAAAACATTTTTTTAAAGTAATAACTAAATAATAACTAAAAATAATTCATGATTTTCTCTATTGTGAATGATCAGTAACTTCGCCAATACTGTGTCCTGGCCTGAACCTGGACTGATGTTCTGCTAAAATACTGTAATTGTAAAAATGCTGACGTATTTGCTTATCAATAATTTCGAGAGCCTTTGATAGTGAACATACTAATGAGCGTGAGGTCCTTAAATTCATCAGGAATTGGCAACTTTAGGTAACAGTATAATATGCGAGCATTGCGAGCGTTTCCATATTGAAGGGAAGGTCTGCGACACAATACAAAAATTTAAAATAAATACGTGATATATAATAATATTACAGGGCAACAATACAACAACATATCAATATTAATTAAATCCTCTTCGATGGGCATAGATTTAATTGCGACGAGAGTTTCATAAATTTCCGTTTCATTGGTAAGAGAGAATACGAAATTGTCCACATTCATTAGTCTGTTATTATTGTTGTAAAAAAGAATCGTATTAGGATCAGGCATATCATTACCCAATTACCCATATTGCGTAGTTTGTACAAAAATGTAATTAATGGCCGTAGGATTTTTCAGGTGAATGGGCATTTCAATTTTTTCTTTGTATGAATATCTAAGCTCTTCAAGAGTTTTCACTTATATTTGTTATTGCAAGACCTAATTTTTTGTTCTAAACAAGCCCTTTTCCTTCTTTATAGTATAATAGTATAGCATAGCATTCTAAGTTTTAATAAATGAAAATGAGCATTTTGGTCTTTAGCACCTTTTAAATAAATTTAACGGTATCAGTGAAAATATCTGCGTTGTTGTTTAGCGCCTTACAAAATTGAAGTTGGATAAAGTAATGTTTAGAACAAAAGGTGCTTGGTTTTATACATTGAGTGTAAGACGTCGTAATAAAATAATAAAAATAAATATGTATCGATTTGAAACCCCCAAATCCACCAAATTAAAAATAAATACTGCCGCTTTTTCAGCTTCAAAATCACACATTTTTTAATTCAAAATGCAATCAAGATGTTTCGTTGCGTCAACTTAATTGGGACACCCGATGTACTTTGAAATTGCAAAGGTAAAGATATTTAAAAAAGTATTGAGTTTTAAAAATGTGTGATAAAATGCTTTGAAAATTGGGAAACAAAATAAACAACAATGTGATTTAATAATACATTTCTCATTTTTATTTTTCTTAGATCATAAATGATATAAGATTAGATATGATGTGAGATAATTTTTATCTATTTTTTCCGTTCTATCAATGTAATTATTAATGATTATATGAATAATATAAATACATAAAAGGAAGTGCATATAGTTGGGCCGAGTATTACACAAATTTTACGTACACATTTAGCGAGCACCTACTATAGTTAGTACTTATATTTGAAAAGTAGTTTGAGTACATTTAAATAAGAGGACACTAATCCAAAAGTACTCGAATTTTTCAAGTAATTTGTATTTATATAATACTGGCAAAAGCTCACCTTTGCCAAATAACGAGAACCGGGTTCTTTCTGCAGCGGGACAAGTGCACAGGACATGCCTTGCCGTTTCATCTTCCTCTAGACACAGACGGCATTCGGTATTTTCCACCAGTCCAAGTCTGTGTAGGTGATGATTTAATCTGCAGTGCCCAGTGTATAGGCCGATTAGAGTGCTTAGGTGTAACCTATTCAACTCAAGCAGTTTTTTAGCTCTTGATTTCAAAGGATGTGTTATGAATTCCGTCGAATGAGCTAATCCTGCCTAGTGGTAGAGAGTCTTGCTCTCGGCCCAGTCTAGGATATTTGTTTTGGCAGTGCTTGAAGATATGCCAAGATCTGGTTCTGGTTCTATAAATTTTGATGCCGCACCCTCTCTAGCTAGGCAATCGGCAATTTCATTGCCCTCCAGCCCAGAATGGCTAGGCACCCAGACCAGAGTCAGTTTGTTGTTCCTACCCAACTGGATTAGAGCTTTTTGGCAGTTCCACACTGTTTTAGAATTACAGCGATAGGATCCAAGAGCGTTAAGGGCTGCTTGGCTGTCTGAGAAAATCTTTATTGATCTGTGTCTAGGGTGCGTTGATTCCAGCCTCCGTACACACAGTTCAATGGCATATATTTCAGCCTGAAAAATTGTCGCGGTATCACCCAGGCTCGAGGTTATTCTTACCTTTGGACAGCGACTATAAACTCCAGCTCCTGTTCCTTCAGGAGTTTTGGAACCATCTGTATACCAACAGCTGTCTGCCTTCTGTAGGTCGGTTTTATTCCGATCCCACTCATCTCTTTCAGGAAAGAGGATGTTAAAAGGCAGCTCATGGTTGGTTCTGGTAGGCATCACATCAGAAGGCATACCTAGGATGCTGTGACTGTTTAGTTCATCAATCAATCCATTGCGTTCCATGATGATAGCCTGCGGCATATTGATTGCCGATTGTTGGGGTCTATATGTTGCCCACCTAGCTTCTCTCTCCAAGTAAATATGGAGAGGTGGTAAGTCTAGGAGGATTTCCAAAGCAGCTGACGGTGTAGGGTTTATAGTACCCTTTCGACCACCAAACTATAGAACCATACGCTATCATTGGTCTAATGACCGTAACGTATATCCAGTATATTTGTTGGGGATCCATACCCCAGGATTTTCCACAAATACAGTAGTAGTCATATGTTACTGTATAATTGTTTATGTTGTTGTATAATTTATTTCGGATTAATTTACATTATCTTTTTATACTTTAATTGTAATACTTGTTGTAGATTTTGTCCTGTAAGTAGATTTCTGTTGGGCAAATAAATAAAATAAAAAATAAGTAAAGCGTACACTTTGTAGGTACTTTTGTACAAATTAACATTTTCCTAGATTTTATAACCAAGCCAATTTCTTTTTCGAAAGAGATGCTCACCTTGTGTCTAAAAAGTGCATTTGAAAGTACTGGGCTACTATTAATTTTATGGAGCTTTTCAGCGAAAAATATTTAATAACATTCTATAATACATTTATAAATTGAATCCTTTTATTTTTACTACATAGACATTTCCTTAAAACTAAAACAAAGTTTAGTTCTACATTAAAAAATTGTGGGTCACCTATACTACAGATCAAACGTATAAATATTAAAAAATTGTGGGTCACTTATACTACAGATCAAACGTATAAATATTGATATCGTCCAGAGCTCTGCCGAGCACTGACAAAAAGTACTTGCGAGCACTAAGCAGTCAAGAGAGTGCTTTCATTTTTCGAGCACTAAGCACTTTTAAAAAATTCAAATAATAGGGTATCTATTGTCCAGATCTGGAAACACTAATCCTTCATTGTATTACACTGAGAAAACTGCCTGAACTGAGGCTGTAAAATTAAAAAACAACTACTTAGTTATTTACTGACATTTTGGTCAGTCCTATATTTTCACTTTCTTCAAGGCACAACTATGCAAGCAGCAAAATAAATAAAATCTATAATAACCCACTAAAACTGTTGTTTATATCATCAGGCGACACAGGTTTTATTTATTTTACTGTGTGCCTACTTGACCAAGTTTTTGTTATAAAAGCTTTGAAGAAGATCAAAATAAAAGGCTGACTAAAACGTCGGTAACTAACTTTATTATTCATCCCAATTCTGGCAATCTTCTTACTTTGTATAACAGAATTGAGGCACACAGCCATTTCTAACTAACTGTTTGTTTATAGGAACAGCTCTGATATCATCATCAAACACATTTTTTGAAATATCTCAGGTTATTTAATATTTGGGCATGTGAAGATAGAGAAATTTGTACAAACATTGAAATTCCTGATTATAATCAAAATTGATGGTTTGACGTCCGAAAATTCCAAACTTATCAAAGCCGTCACCGACATGCTATTTGTACCTTGGTATGTTTGTGATGCATTCTTTTAGCATCATTAATGATATTAAACTAGGGTAAGAGTAACAAAAATAATTATAAACTAGACAAAACTACTTTCCGATTCCGATCATAGAAAAAGTGAGCGCAATTTGCACTTACCTAATACCAGTGGCAGATCTATTATATTTACTCATAATCGGAATTATACTGACTCCAAATTTTGTAGAATCCAATCTTTCATTGATTAAAATAAGATGTATATAAATAAATCTGATACTAAATAATGAAATATGAAATAATTATTTCTAGTTTATTCGCTTTTTTAGCAAAATGGTTTACTTAATAAATAAAATAGTCTTACACTAGTTGTTATAGTTTTTATAGCCTAGTAATAACAGTGAATTATATTTCACAATCTCCTCCTCAATGATTACATATAACACATATACAAACAAATTGGGTTGACATAGCTATAACGAACAGTTCTAATGCTGTTCGACGAGATAGAGACCAATAGAAAGAAATTATCTCTCAAATATCAAGTAAAACAAACAGATGCCTTTATCTGTAGCCGGTGTGTGTATTTCAATATCAGTATTATGAAAAATTTAAATCAACAGTTTATAAAGATGTAGGAGTTAAAAGTATGAGACGTTATATTGATTAAGAAGTGCTCATTAATAACGTCTGGTTCTCGAATTACAGCCTGTAACATAACAACGCAATTCATTAAATTTTAAAAAACTCATAATAAAAATGTACAGTTTGCAACAGCTTAACCGTACTCAAGATCAATGCGTAAGTATTTCTCGATTGTAGAATAAACAATCGTGATAATTTTCTGTGAGCAAGGTCACTGAAAATGCTGAGTGGACCGAGCACCTTAATAAAAGTATTTGATCATGAACTTTCTGAAAAATACTTAATGAAAAGTTGCTATCAGAACCTTAACAAACAGTACCCTCTATTGTTGTTCTTTACGATTTCTTTAAAGGTCTTAAAATAGGAGTTTATTATTTGACTTCAGATATATCAAAGTCATATACTGAGAGTTTAGCGTATACAAATACTATAGAAAACTGTATGTTCCTGAAAGAAATAATTAAAAGATAACGTGAACTGCATAATCAAATTTTATATTGAGGAAACAAGTAACAAAATACAATTTTTTCTTGTGATGCAATGACACAATCATACATCATCACGGATGAACAACATTACTTAGATTCCTTTTAACAATATGTTATACATGCTCGATCGCCACCACCCGGTGGTAATATTGAATCGCACATCAGTGCGTGCCACCTGGAAATAAATAATATTACACTACACGCGCGTCGCGCGGACTATTTTAAAGTAAATATAATCCTAATTTCATTCTTCAACAAGAATGAATTAATAAACAGAGGATTTTTAATTTATTGGGAAGAACTTAATTTAAATCCATCTAAAAAATGTAAATATTAGGTGTCTTATTTCACTCTGAAAAGATGACTTTAACGGGGAAAGAATTAGCTATTCTAAAAAATACACAAGAAAATGTCGTAAAGAGACAGCGTAAAATATACTGACCAATTAACAGTGGCTTCCCCTGCAACCGATTAATTACAGTTGACTATAAACAAAAGATTTTGAAATAAAATCAAGCGAATTAAAAAAAAAAAAAAGCATAATTTTGACGATATTAAAAAACTTTTGCAAAATAACTTTTCGAAAGAAAAATAAAGCTGCTGTTTATGCTCCTCATTCCAAACAAAATTTGGGTAATTATTGTTTTGAGAAGGTAGCGAAAGTGAATAACTTTCACCTGACTATTCCAGACATTCATTGGATAGATAGGTTTGTAGAAGGTATGAAGAATGTATCGTTAGCAGCTAGAGCACCAAATTTTCAGTCAGTAGGCGAATTGGCAAATTGATTAAGTAGTATATAGGTTAGGTGGCCATACAAAATGATAACGGAAGACTGAATAATGATTCGCCGTTAAAAAAGGGGCAGTTTAGCTCAGGTCCGTCATATAAAAGAAAACGAGAGCAACAACAGAAAAACATTGTTACAATTGTATGTAATGTGAGTCAATATCGTAAACCGAAATTAAAATGTACTCTTTGTGGAAAATTAGGCCACTACGAGAGCAGTGTGCTAGCGGTTCGCGCGGCGCCAAGGACAAGTTAAAGCTGTTGCCTTTAGCGGTGGGCCTACAAAGCCAGAAAGTTTGTTTATAAAAACAACATAAATAAAATGTTTAATAGATACGGGCAATACTTGTCACTAATAAGATATTCGATTGCTAACAGATTAATATAGATATTGTTTATGGTAAGACATGGTTATTGAGATCCTTCAATGAAATAATACAGAGTATGAAAAATTCAGCTAAAATTATTATTATGGTGGAAGGTGTAACCACAATAGTATTGTTACTATTGTGTAAAATCAACATTGTTGTTGATTTTAGATGATAATAGGTTGAGTCATACCTTAATTGTACGAACAGATTAAGAGCATGTGAATATAATAATAATAATAATAAATTAAAAAAAAAAAAACACAAAACTGTGGGCACGGTTAGTTTCCGTACACTCGTGCGGCTAATAACAATGAAGATAATATTGCAGCAGAATTGGAATCTACGACCTCATCTATTGGAACCGAATATGAATTGAATGATAAATTTTTCCAAAAAATTATTTGGAGTACCAAGAACAGATCTTTTTGTCACACAATTAAATGGAAATTCAGAATTATGTCTCATGGTATAAAGACCCAGACTCTTCGACAGCAGAGGTGTTTACGATTAGTTGAAGGAATCCTTACTTTTATGCTCTCTCTCCAATTTATATTATAGTAATACCATTAATAAAATTGTACAAGGAGCCTCAGGTAACTTGGTTGTACCTTGCTGGTCGGCATAGCCCGGGTGCTCCCTATATTCATTAAAATCTGTAATCGGTATAGACTTTAGACCAGACACAGTAAATACCAGAAAATATAAACTTTAGTTTGGACCAGACTCAGTCAACCATTGCTTGTATTTCCTGTGTTTAAAGAAAAACCAGAGCTATGTGTAGCCAGTACCCACTATTAAACTTTGCCTAGATATAATAGAAACAAAACATACTACCAATTTAGTTCTAACACACTGAAAACCATATAGCGCTATGACATTTCAAACACTTAGTCGATGGTTAAAATTTGCTTTAAGTGAATGTTTTCTATGATCGGAATCGGAAAGTAGTTTTGTCTAGTTTATAATTATTTTTGTTACTCTTACCCTAGTTTAATATCATTAATGATGCTAAAAGAATGCATCACAAACATACCAAGGTACAAATAGCATGTCGGTGACGGCTTTGATAAGTTATTCCAAACTTATCAAAGCCGTCACCGACATGCTATTTGTACCTTGGTATGTTTGTGATGCATTCTTTTAGCATCATTAATGATATTAAACTAGGGTAAGAGTAACAAAAATAATTATAAACTAGACAAAACTACTTTCCGATTCCGATCATAGAAAAAGTGAGCGCAATTTGCACTTACCTAATACCAGTGGCAGATCTATTATATTTACTCATAATCGGAATTATACTGACTCCAAATTTTGTAGAATCCAATCTTTCATTGATTAAAATAAGATGTATATAAATAAATCTGATACTAAATAATGAAATATGAAATAATTATTTCTAGTTTATTCGCTTTTTTAGCAAAATGGTTTACTTAATAAATAAAATAGTCTTACACTAGTTGTTATAGTTTTTATAGCCTAGTAATAACAGTGAAGTATGTATGTTCTTCTGCGTTATCACATAAACTGCGTAAATCAATGACTTCAGAATAGGATAGACAAAGCATGTCCTATACATTAACACATGAGTTGTTCTGTTTTCCTACTATCTCATACATTCTATTATTAAAGAAAGATGGAGGTAGTTTTGTTTATGTTTTGGTACTCGTTGCCAGTGGCCTATATGTTAAAGAGGGTGATTATTTCGTATAATTAACATATTAATTTCTCTTCTAGTTTGACTTCAAAGTAAAATGAATAACATTGCTTTTTTATTAAATGATTTATTTAAATATTAAATTTACAGTTATAAATTGGTATAGATATATGTCATAAACAAAATGATTAATACAGTTTTCTTTTTACTGCATTACTAACCCAAAAAATAAAAACATGTTATAATTATTCCCATCATGTGCTACTTTTTTTAAATGATAACTTACCCAACTTGTACATTTTCCTTAGATGAACTTGGTAAGTCAGGTACTTCAAATTCTTTAAGAACAACTCGGCCACTGGGACTTGTTCTGAAATCATCTGATGAGAAATGATCTGAGCACACAACACTATCTTCAGGGATATTTTCATTTCCCAAATGTTTCAAAATGCGACAGACCCATATTTTTCGGCGTTTAATATTCCTTGGAATTCTACAAATAATATAATATTGCACTTTTAAATAATATCTTTTCATTTTGCTCTTCAACTTTATTTTAATTTAACTATATTACTCGATTTTAAAACATAAAAATATTGGTAATTCTAAAGGAGAACGGAAACCTCGAATTTTTGCGTGATTTTTTCAGGATACCCTATTTTGGGGTCGTAGAACACGAATCTGAAATTAGTTTTGCGTGCATATGAACCAAAAAAAATTTTTGAAAATTTTTCGTATGACACGCACATTTTTATGCACCTATTTATACGCCAACAGCACTTGTATATCGCCTTTTTCCTCCTTATTAAGATCACACTATGGCCTTTATAGAACAATAAACACTTCACTTATGGTAGAAAACTCGCTTTCGTTTGCATAAAAATCAGAATTTTATTCAATGGAATTGTATTAAATGAACCTCCAACCGTCATTTGATTACATATATTTATATTTGCATGCGTGGTGCGAGCGTAGGTGCGTCTTTACTATGTACATACTTCGGTATGCGATGTAAAGCAACGACCGGCGCAGTTAGTACTTGGATGGGTGACCATTCCAACGGAAACCGCGTCCTCGCCTCACACATCTTCCAGCGGCTTGTATATCAGTGTATGCGCGGAAGCTATACAACCTTAGGCGAGGGTTGTATAGGAGATATACCATCCTTCGGAGGGGATGGAAAGCCGTCGGTCCCTTGTCTATTAAATGTTAGGCAAGTAAAAGATCCCTACTCTTCTTATGGGAAGAGGTTCGGCAAAATTCCTGGTTGGGGGTAGCTCGTCTACAGGTGTCGGTGTTAGGTCTCAGTAGTGGAAATAGGCCGACGCTAAATAAATATATATATATATATATATAAAATTTGCATGCGTTGTTTGCGCATGTGTGCGAGGTTTGGTGTCTAAAGGCACGACGGGTCTGGTTATGCGACGTTATTTTTCCAAATACATTCGCGACCGGTCGACGCTTAGCAAGAGATTTCGAAGCGTCGACGGGCGCGAACGTGTCTTGAAGGGCGAGGGATATATAATAGTACTTAGCACCTTAGTAAATCTGGGGCAGACGGCGTTAAAGTATTATTTGTAAACATGAATCAAGACAAATTCGCGGCCGGTCGACGTTTCGAAATCCGCGTCGTTTAGTATTTCTGTTTTTTCGGTAGAAGAGGGGAGGTGTTCTATAGAATGACCCATACCAGTTTCAAAAGGAATATTAATTTAACATTGAAAACGTGAAAAATCGCCTCATGATATCGGTCAGTGTCGGTACTTTAGACACAAATTTGTAAATGCATGCGCATAGGGTTGACAGTTGTACAGTTTTCAGTAGCTGTTTTAGATGTTTTACAAACTATCTTTTTTTTTTTATTAAAGGAAAATAAGTTTTCTGTCATAAGTAAAGGGTTTATTGTTCAATAAAGGCCATAGTGTGATCTCAATAAGGAAAAAGGCGATAATCAAGTGCTGTTGGTGTATAAATAGGTGCATGAAAATTGCGTGTCATAAGAAAAATTTTCCAAAATTTTTTTTGGACAAACGGTTCGTATGAACGCAAAACTAATTTCAGATTTGTGTTCTACGACCCCAAAATAGGGTACCCTGAAAAAATCACGCAAAAATTCGAGGTTTCCGTTCTCCTTTAGAATTACCAAACATTTTCTATACTTCCAATATTATTGCACTGAACATTTACAATTTTGCTTATTTGTCGTTCCAACCCGAGGTTACGCTTATGAGATAATTTCACCTACCTGTGAAAAGATCGATTAACTCCAATTTTAAAGAGACATCTACATACAACACAATATTTTCCCATTGTTTATTCACAATAACAAATTCTGTCTTCAAAAACACTACAAAACCACTGTAATTACAACATTTAACTTCGGTTTATCACAAGCACTTTAATGGCGGCCAAGCTGCAACTGGATTGTAAACAAAATGTGTTGAGAGGGACTGCGTACGCATATATCCACGTGCCTTTAGCCAATAGACTGCTGAGTACCAGTGTTTATTTTGTAAGCAATGTAAACAAATAAATGATACACAACAAACTAAGAGGATGCTTTGTCTATTCTATTCTGAAGTCATTGGCGTAAATAATAATTGGTTCTGAAAACATTTAACTGTCTATTGTATGGAAAAATTTTATAACTTGGAAACCAAAAAATAATTCTTAAAAATAGAACAAAGAATAATCCTTGCTTATGTATTCATTTAGTACACTATCCGTTGAAATTGTAAATTTATCTGGTTTTTCCCCAGTGCCGGCCGGCCCGGCCGATAGAAAGGAATTTCGTATCCCAAATAAAATTTGCGTCGCCCCCACCCACCTCCAACACTCAGCAATTTATTTTACAGTAAATTATCCACTTTCAGTAAAATTTATTCCTTTTTCTATTGAGACCCTTGATGAAGTTTTCACAAATTTTGATATAATGTCGAACTTTTTGTGACATATTTTAGAGCTGCTATTTCTCTTTTACGATTGTGTGCCCCCAACAATTTTATTTGCTGCCTCAACGGTGACCGATTTACCAGGAGGCGTACCAGGCGCCTCTCCCCCCCCCCCCAGTGCATCAACTGCACAGGGGGCGCCTGATTGATTACAATTTTCTGCAAGAGTTTTCAAAAATTAAAAATACTCCACAATACGTCCGTACAGTTCAGCCAACGTAGTATTTTACTAAGCGAAAATTGCACGCTGAATTTCTATACTTAAATAGGAATTTGATAGTAAAATCAAATTTTAGAGAGTTTTCAAGAATATGTAGTCTAGTGCCGAACCGGTTTTCAGAATCCAAAAACCGACAATACCCTTAGCAGTTTATGGATGGTCGGAAAATTTAGGATTAATGGTATATAAGTGGAGAAAAATCGATTGAACCTAAAGAAATAACCGCAAGTAGGGTGAGGGTGGAAAAAGGTGCACTTTTAGAGGTGAAGCGTGTTTTTTACGATTTTCTGAAAAACTAGACCTCCTGTCGAAAAAAGTTAAATGCAAAAGTTGTAGATAATTGAAAGGTCTACAACTTTTATTCTTATAGTCATTCTCTTATCTTTCAACATAATTATTATTATTAGCCGTTACTCGAGTCCGAGTATAAAAATGTTACAGTCGATAGATTGTGTACAATAAAAAACAAATAAAAGGTGTAGTCTATTGTAATTCCCATTCATCTACGGTGCACACGACTATGGCTATAGAGGCCAATTCGGGAGAGCACATGTCGACCGCAGTCAGGACAAACATAGACCTGGTTAGGTCTTGGATTCGGCCTTCTTGAAGCAACATTTCCTTGATAGCTGGCAACAACCCCTCGCCATTCGGTTCTGTCCGCTGCAAGTTGTTCCCATTGCTCGTCTGGAATACCGCAGGATTTTAGATTTTCATGGAGAACGTCTTTGAACCTCTTTCGTTGACCGCCACGCCTTCTTCTACCGCTTAGCAATTCACCATAAAGTGTACATTTAGGAAGGCGGTTATCATGCATACGATGAACGTGACCTGCCCATCTTAGGCGTGCTCTTGAAATAAGCACCTCAATTGGAAGGCTGCTTGCTCTCCTGAGTACTTCCACGTTTGATATGTGATGGAACCAACTGATTTTCATCATACTTCTGAGGTGTCTTTGCTGAAAACGTTCTAATTCTTTCACATGACGACGGTAAGTGACCCAGCTTTCACATCACATCCATATAGCAGTGTTGGAATGACAACTGCTTTGTAGACAGCCATTTTCGTTGAAAAAGCAAGGTCGTGGTTGTCAAATACTCTCTCTCTAAGTCCCCAGAGTGCTCTAGATGCAGCGTTAATTCTATTGCGAATCTCGTTGTCCATGTTTGCTTTGTCATTAACAACGTTGCCTAAGTAATTGAACTGATCCACCACTTCAAGAGAATTTCCGTTAAGTGTAATGTCTATTTGGTTCACTTGATGAGGAGTTGACATAATTTTAGTCTTTCCAATGTTGATTTTAAGTCCCAAGGAATCATAGCTCTGGGCATACACATCTAAAAGTTCTTGAAGCTCTTCCGGCGTAGAGGCTAAAAGTGCACAGTCATCCGCATACTGGAGATCACAAATGAATCGTGTGCGTGTCTTCGTGAAAGCTCTAAAGCGCCCTATGTTAAAGAGACCGCCATCAAAACGGTATCTGAGACCTATTCCTCTGACTGTCAGTTTGTTGTCAACAATAATTGTTAGAGCAGTGGTAAACAAATTAAAGAGTAGGGGTGCCAGGACACATCCCTGCCTAACTCCAGTGAGGGTTTGGAAAGGTTCGGTTGCCTCATTATTATACATAACCTGGGCGTCGTTGTTTGTATGTAGACTGCGACATACTTCCACAAATTTTCTAGGGATACCTAAGCGGAACATAATTTTTCAGAGCACTTCCCTGTCCACCGAGTCAAACGCCTTGGTTAAATCAATGAAGGCCATGTGAATTTCTCCTTGATGTTCGAGTGCTTTTTCTTGAAGCTGTTTAAGTGTGAAGATTAAATCCGATGTGCCTCGGTTTGGTCTAAAGCCACTCTGTGTTTCAGGAAGTAACTTTTCCATAACAGGTGTTAGCCTATTTGCCATCGCTTTAGTGAGTATCTTCCCTCCAACAGCCAGGAGAGCTATACCCCTGTAATTTCCACAGTCCGCAGCGCTCCCTTTGTTTTTGAAGAGGTTGATTAAAAGTGTATCACGAAACTCCTGCGGAGCTTGACCACTTTCCCACACGACATCAAACAGTTTTTTGAGGTAGGGTATGAGCACTGACGACACAGCTTTAAAGATCTCAGCTGGGAGTGAGTCGGCGCATGGAGATTTGTTATTTTTTAGCTGCCCAATGGCGGTTAAGATCTCTTCCGTTGTTAGTGGTTTATCTAAGTCTTCGAAGGTGTCATATTGAGGGATAAGATTTATAATATCGTGATCGGCTTGACTTTGCTGGTTAAGAATGTTAGAGTAGTGTTCTCTCCATCGGGCTCTTATTTAATGGTCTTCTTTGAGGAGATTTCCATTTAAATCTTTAATAGGGCACATATTTTTCCGACTGGGGCCGTACACTGCTTTTACTCCTTGAAAGTAATTCCTGTAGTCGTGTGAATCGGCGTACCTTTGAATTTCTCTGGCCTTGCTTGCCCACCACTCGTTCTTTATTCTTCTGATTTCGCGTAGCGTTTCATACTTAGATTGGGTAAAAGCTTCTGCTTTTGATGAGTCGTTGGGGTGGTTGATAGCGTTTTGGAAGGCAATATGTTTGCGGTCAAGAAGTTCTTGTATAAAAGCTTCATTATCATTGAACCAGTCCTCCTGTTTTTTACATGCTGCAGTGCTAAGAATTTCCTCACTCGCACTTTTTAAACTGTCTTTAATTTGTGTCCAGGTAGCAGCGACATCTACAGAATTGGTTCCTTCTAGTGCACTCAAATTCTCTTGAACTTTTTGCTTTAGCTGTTCGACGGTTTGTTGGTCACGCAATTTACTAATACAGAGACGGAGTCTACGTTTTATTTGAGTTCTTCGGTGTTTGGGTCTCATAACAATTTTCATTTTAGAGACAACAGGACGATGATCGGTCCAACATTCGCTATCAATGCGCGCCTTTGTAATTTGGACGTCCTTGAGATGCTTCCTACGTACGATAACATAGTCCAGTAGATGCCAGTGACCTGATCTGGGGTGACGCCAGGTGCCTTTAAATTTATCCTTTTGTCGGAAAATGGTGTTCGTTATAACTAGATCATGTTCGGCGCATTTAGTTAGGAGTAGTTGACCGTTAGCGTTCATGTTGCCCAAACCGTTCTTGCCGATGATGCCTGGCCAGGTGTCTGCATCTCTCCCTACTCTAGCGTTAAAATCGCCAAGAATAACGAGTCGTTCCGTTTTAGGTATTCTACAGAGGGTTTCTTCCAGCTGTTGATAGAAAGAAGCTTTCCTTGATTTCGTGAACTTGCATCAACATAACCTCAAAACTATTGAGAGAAACGTCAAAAACCAATTTTTTGATTTTTTTGACATTTCACATTGTGGTATCGTAACTGCGGCATAGTGCTGGGTATGTGGTATGTGCAGTTGACCTAAATTCGAGCTGTTAATGCAAGATTTTAGGGTACCTATCCCATATTTTAATTTTAGGAAAAAATGAGGGCCAATGTAGATTTTGTCTATAAAGTATTCTTTATCAAGGAAAAATATATATGTAAAATTGAAAAAGATCACGCAGTAACAGGGATTTTTTAATAAAATTTGCAGATAATTTTACTTGGCGCTTAGGAACAAATACTATGCATATTTGAAATAGAGGTTAGTAGAAAATATTTTGCCTTAAATTTGATTTGGGCCTTCGTAATAGATAAATCTTCTGGTTACAAATCTCTTATTTCTTCATCAACTCAGTCATCGCTGTTGAACGAGTCACCAGGAACCATGTTATTAGGTTACATCAGATACACTATGACGTGCACAAATATAAAATGGAAATTTGAGACGTACCATGGAAATGCGGCAAATTATATGTGATGAGAAACATATAATGAAAATTACGATCAACAACGACAAAGTACGTGTCAGTTGTGGACGCGTGGAAAACCAGGGACAAGTGGGTTATTTTGAGTTTATTTTTGTCCATAGCAATAATTATAAAAAAAATTTTTTGAACAAAAACTGTCATTTCTAGCAATTTTTTTACGTAAAACTATTACTAAAACAAATTGTTTCTCAACAGCCCGAATCTTAAACGGTTAATCAAAGTTGCCTTATTTGATATTACATTGAAATTCCCATTTTGCATCATTCTCAACACTACATTTCAATAAACAATGAAGAATTCGTGACAATTACGTAAAAATCGGTCTTGAAAAAATCTTTGTTTTGATTTATTATTTTTGACAATGTTTTTCCATAGTAACAGTATGATTTTTTTACACCATCTTAAAGTAGAGGCTTCAACGAAAAAAATCGGCAGCTACTGGAAGCGGCTGGAATCTCCCCACTCGGTGGATCTTTGAAGCCGAAAAGAGCATTAAATTGTGTAACAAAACGGCACTAAACGTAATCCGATCTCATCCAAAACCTTTTCAGATCTTCTGGGGCACTAAAAAACCCTCAACTTAATGAATTTACAATCATCTATGCGAATTATTACCTACATTATCGCTCGTTGAATAATATACTATTAGGATATTAACAACTTTAACATCACTTGAACGACTAAGAAAGTCTAGTTATCCTAAATACTACAGATTTGTAAAGCAATAAACTGAAAATTGGTAAAGTGATAATCTATAATAAATTCACCAACGAAGGTACAGAAAGCATATGATATTGATATTGTTACATCTACCTTTAAAGTTTGTGACAATCCACTAAAAGTTACAAATGTGCCGAAATCTTATTAACATGACATGACACAAACGTTATCGGATGACAAACGATGACAATGACAATCATCAAAATTTGCTCATTGCCATCCGATCGCTCGCGGCTGTCTTTGTTAAATCAAACATTAGCATTTCAGTAATTTTACTAGATTTTAGAGGAATATTTGTAGTTTAATTCTTCGATTTGTCTGTATATATATTTAAAAACGGCACTAAACGTAATCCGCTCTACATCTAAAGCAGTGAAGAAACCCTCACACGTGAATTGACACGTGATGTGACGAGTTTCACGATGTAACCGCTACGCGCATCGATCATGTCATGCGAAATGCGATCTATGCCATATTTGCTTTGTTTTTAATTTTTTTCACGGAAACCAAATCGAAAGGGTGGAAGTGTGATATATCGTTGAAATCAGAATTTTAACTGCTTTTCAATGGTTCCATTGCAAATTGAAAGTAAATATAAAATAAACAACTTGTTGCGTCAAAATGGCACTAAACGTAATCAGTTCTCAACCAAAACCTTTTCAGATCTTCTGGGACACTAAAGAAACGCACACGCAAAGTTTCATTCAAATCCGTTCGGTAGTTTCGGCGCTATCGTGCTAACACACATACATACACACATACACACACACAGACATTTTTCAAAAACCACTTTTTTGGGTTCCTAGGACCTCAAAACGTAAAGATTTGATGTTATCTCAATTTTCGTTTTTGAACCAATTTTAGTAACCTCTCACAATTTTATTGTGGAGAGGTTAAAATGCCATCCTGAAATTTGTAAAAATCAAAATTTCGTTAATCAACTTTGTTGATTGAAAATTAGGCCTTTTTTTCAAATTAAATTCACATAAAATCAAAAAAATAACTATTCGCTTCTAAAAAATTACAGCTTATTTGAGACATAACAATGTCTACTTTCATCAAATTGCATTAAAATCGAACCATTTCTGTGGGAGATAGAAATAAAAAATCAATAAAAATTGGTTTTTGACGTTTCTCTTAATGGTCTTGAGGTTATGTTGAAAAATAAGAGAAAGACTATAAGAATAGAAGTTGTAGACTTTTCAATTATCTACAACTTTTTCATTTAACTTTTCTCGATAGAAGATCTAGTTTTGCCGAAAATCGTAAGAAACCAGGTTTCGCTCCTAAATTATTATTATTAGCTGTTACTCGAGTCCGAGTATAAAAATGTTACAGTCGATAAATTGTGTACAATAAAAAACAAGTAAAAGGTGTAGTCTATTGTAATTCCCATTCATCTACGGTGCACACGACTATGGCTATAGAGGCCAATTCGGGAGAGCACATGTCGACCGCAGTCAGGACAAACATAGACCTGGTTAGGTCTTGGATTCGGCCTTCTTGCAGCAACATTTCCTTGATAGCTGGCCACAACCCCTCGCCATTCGGTTCTGTCCACTGCAAGTTGTTCCCATTGCTCGTCTGCAATACCGCAGGATTTTAGATTTTCATGGAGAGCGTCTTTGAACCTCTTTCGTTGACCGCCACGCCTTCTTCTACCGCTTAGCAATTCACCGTAAAGTGTACATTTAGGAAGGCGGTTATCATGCATACGATGAACGTGACCTGCCCATCTTAGGCGTGCTCTTGAAATAAGCACCTCAATTGGAAAGCTGCTTGCTCTCCTGAGTACTTCCACGTTTGATATGTGATGGAACCAACGGATTTTCATCATACTTCTGAGGTGTCTTTGCTGAAAACGTTCTAATTCTTTCACATGACGACGGTAAATGACCCAGCTTTCACATCCATATAGCAGTGTTGGAATGACAACTGCTCTGTAGACAGCCATTTTCGTTGACAAAGCAAGGTCGTGGTTGTCAAATACTCCAAATAGTCCCCAGAGTGCTCTAGATGCAGCGTTAATTCTATTGCGAATCTCGCTGTCCATGTTTGCTTTGTCATTAACAACGTTGCCTAAGTAATTGAACTGATCCAACACTTTAAGAGAATTTCCATTAAGTGTAATGTCTATTTGGTTCAATTGATCAGGAGTTGACATAATCTTAGTCTTTCCAATGTTGATTTTAAGTCCCAAGGAATCATAGCTCTGGGCATACACATCTAAAAGTTCTTGAAGCTCTTCCGGCGTAGAGGCTAAAAATGCACAGTCATCCGCATACTGGAGATCACAAATGAATCGTGTGCGTGTCTTCGTGAAAGCTCTAAAGCACACCTTTTTCCACCCTAACTTCCGGTTTTTTGTTGAGGTACAGTCGAGTTCTCCCCACTTATATACCATTAATCGTAAATTTTCCGAACATCCATATACTTCTAAAAAAATTTTTTTTGACAAAATTATTGGCACTGCACTAATATCGCTGTCGAAAATTTCAAAAAATTTGCAGATATCTCCATAAATAAGCAAAATAAAATCGTATAATAAATTGCAATGGGCTTTTTAGTAGATTACATATAAATACGAATTCTTTTCCAAATTTAATCTAATAAAATTTAACTTTAACGTTCGAAATAATTCATAATAAGCAAACAACATTTTGAGTGTAATACAAATTGTATTGTATAGGTAATAAAAATATAACCTTGCAGTCTATACTTAAAACAAATATGCAATCTGCTAAACAAGCATTCATTAAGAATATAAATCGTAATGTTCCAGTCCGATCTTAAGGCTAAGTCTAATTAACTCTATCGGACTTGTATTCCTTGTTCTAGTACATCCTCCTCCCTGTTCTACTAAGAATCCTATATGTTACATTTAATTGTTTTTGACACATTATTGGTTACATCTGTAATCTTCTGTTTTATTAACAAATTACATTTGTTTTTACACTCGTCTTTTATCTGTGACTACCTAACCCCAATCTCGCACGAGCCAAATGGCCACTAGTTGCGACTATCCGAAAGGGCGGTCGTGACATATTTGGTGGATGCGCCGGGTAATTGGAGACGAATATCGTATGGCATGAAATTCTGCTCATAAAACATGAAGCACAATCTAAAACGCGTGTTACCAGGTATGGGTACTAACAATAATTAAAATATATAGCCGGATGAAAATTGCTATAGCTTCGTTAAAAGATATGTTAAAGAGGAGAATTTCAGATTTCGAATACATATACTTTGAATTAATTTTGTATATTCGATAAGGTATTCGACTTGGGGGACTTGCCATCGCCAACTTTACACTATTTACCCAAAGTATCGAAAAACTTTGCATTATCATTTGTGCCCTAACCCTGCGGTATTTGTAATACAATATTCAATACGTTTCAAAGATTGTAAATGATTAAACTTCTAAAATGATAAATTTTACAAAAATGTTTGCATGAAAATGTTATATTCTATATTAGGCCACCTTTAGAAATTATCAATAATTTTTCTACATTTTAAAGATGCATATATCTACTATTTTATGGTAATGTTTTATTTTACTTGAGAATTGTACATTTTTCTTAATTCTATACCGAACTCATGAATTAGCGATATTTTAAAATTTACTATTTTCAACTCGTATTGTATTCTTTATCAGAAATAACCGAAGATATAAGGGAAAGACAGACATTTCACTTGAGTTTCGATATTTTGGGTGAATATTGAAAAATTGGTGATCATTAAAGCACTGATTTTAAAATGGGCTCCATGCAAAAACCATAGTAAACATTTATCTTGGGTAGAATTTCACGATCAACAATCTTATTCTTTATTTTGCCGCATTTTGCCTCTCATTTTTGGCCACATTTCCACGAAACTTGTAGCAAAGATACCCCACCACTGATTTTTTTTATTTGATCTTACAATTTTGTGCTTAAAAAAAATTTAGCTTGTTTACACTTTTGGCCGAACATCACTGCTGCTGAAACTCAGAACACACACAACACAGCTCATTGTGCTGGTTAATATTATTTTGCCTTATTTTCTTTAATGTTGCTTATTTGACTATTTGTATCGATGTAGTGCGGAATAATAATAATTGATTTTAATTATACAATGTGTCCAAGTGGTGTTATAGATGTAAATGGCAACGTTTTTTGGATTACAAGCACAATTTAAACACACAAGGTAAAATGAATTTTCTATGCGAAATATTGAAAAATTTTAATAGAAAAACTTGCTCAGAATTAAAAAATATGACGTCTTACCAAATTACACAATTAAATACATTTTTTTTATATTTATAAAATTTTAATGTTTTAAGAAGAATATGCAAATATGTATAACAAGGTTTTTTGAAAATTAAATAAATTTTTAACAAATAAAAGTACATATTTTCCAATGTCTCGATAATGCCGGTAACCACAACCTTAATATTTTATTTTTGACGCCCCCAAGGAAATAGCACCCCAGACCTGTCTGTCCGTCTGTCCTGCCCTTTAGGCTGGTCCTGTTTTTCTCTATAATCCAACACCGTTTGTCTTGTCACGTGTGTAAAAGTGAGAAAGGGCGTAATGAAGCAATATCATTAAGTAAACAAGAATATAATGAAAAACAATCCAGGGTTATGGAACACCATGATATAAACTATTCAAAGACTATAAGTTTAAGGTTTCTTTCGTATCGTTAGATGAAGAAGACGATGCATCAGATTCAAGAGGTTTTACTTTCTTCTTTTTTTTCCAAACAGAACAGGCAAAATATAGCTCCACCTTTAGTGCCTGCCAGTAAGATACCTGGAAGAAAAAAATGTTTTTTAAAATGGAATTCGATGAAATACGTCATCATAAATTTAACGCATAATTGTAGAATTTGATCTATTTCCCGAATCTTAAAAAAAATCGAAATAGATTGATTTATAAAATGTCATAGAAAAAATAGACTATTTCATGTTATATCGTTTAACATAAGAAAAAAAACGAGCCATCCTTCTCCCATCCTCATAAGACTATATCGGGTAACAACACAAGGCACCATTTAATTGTATTTGAAGAGAGAAGCTTAAAATTTGGTTTGTAGGTATTGCTCATTGAGGCTTATATTTTCAAAAAAAAAAAAACAATTGAATGCCACGTTCGGTTTTTCTGGAAGTTGGTCTTAATCAAGAATTTTAAATGGAACCCTGTATATATTTATATAGTTGGATAGAGATTAGAATTCCCTTTTTTGTGACATATCACATGTTGCCAATTTTTTTCAAAATGGCGGTGCAGGAGCCATTTTTCTAAATGTAATATGGTGGCAGCCTGGCGTTACTAATGAAACTAATTCCGAACAACTTGTTAAGATAACAAACAAAATGTGGTTTTTAATTACATTTGCCAAACTTTTAATTTGCCACAAAATGTCATACATTTTAGATTTTGTTTAAAACGTCCTATTAGTATGATATGATGTGATATGATATGATATGATATATATGACATGGCATGGCATAACATGACGAGACATCACATGACATGACGTGGGATGAGATGACATGACATGACACAATATAATATATATTATAATACAATGCACTTTGGTTTTTGGTTTTAGAAAAATAAATGAAACTCCTAGAGAGGCACATTCCAATATTCTTGTTTGAATTTAATTTTTTTTTAAAACTAAAATTAATACCAAAAAATATCTACGCAGTGTCACATCATCTAGAGTCAGCCCTTATTTTGAGCTCATTTATCGTTGGGGGGGAAATGAAATATAACAAACATTGGTCAGACAGCTGCGCGTTCGTATGTATTAAGATTTAATAAGTTATCCCTATGCGGGAATTTAAATTTCAAACGTTAAAATATTTTATTAATAGACGATGAACTAAGACTTTATAGATTTATTTATTAATAAAATTTTAACCAAGCTATTCACATAGTTTATTAGAGAATCAAGATGTAAATGTGCGGGATGACCCTATATATCTGTAATAACTACATATTTATTCAAGAGATTTTGTAGGTAGACCTTTTCAAGAATTTTATTTTGTATTGTAGTAATCGTACAAATATTCTTGTGGGGATAATTTTACATCATATCCACCAAAGTTATAGTATCTCAGTGACCTACTACTGGATACTAAATTGGGATCAGAACTCTTATGCTACTATGATGAAGTGTCCTTGAAAACAGTACATGAAAACTAAAATTAAGTCTATTAACTCTGGGAATTACAACTTGACTTTATATGCTTATTTAGTAGTTTTACTTAATCCAGTTCCACTTACGTGTTCCTCCAAAGCAAGATTTCTCACATTCCACAGAAATCCAGATATTCCTATGGCCATGGCCATTGCTAATCCCACACCCAGTACTAAGAAAGCACCACCAATGTTTATTAAATCCAAGTCTCCTCCATCTGTTTCTTCAAGTGATTCCTAAACGTAGAATGTTAATTTTAGAGGACATTGCACCTACCGATTTTTTGTTATTCTATAGCTTAAGACAGCAACTTTTAATAACAACACTTTTTGTGTGTATACATGGTGACTTAGAAAAATAACTTCAAAGTTTACTCACAGTGTAATCTTAAGAATAACATTTCTTCTACAACAAGTAAAGTTTTCCCACCGAAGAAGATGAATGAACTCTTAAAACTTCCCTTAAGGGTGTATTTAAATGAGTGTTTTAAAATACATATGTATTTTTTATGGTATTCAAAGGATTATGTGTTTATATTTTTTAAGGCTTAACTCACTTAATATCTAATTGTTTGAATATAAAAGATTTTCATCATACACATACATGTTGTAGGAGTAAAAGAAAGGTATACTATACACACAAACGTGTTCTTATTAAAGTTGTTTTTCCGAATAATCAAAAAATATAGAAAGTTGGTAAGTGTATATGATTTTATGTACCACAGACATGTCCTTTTGATATAAAATCGTTACGATTGTGTTTTTCGATCTGAACGAAGGTTATTTGACTTTTGGAACTATCCACATTAAATACATCAGCTATGGAAAATGACTGGGTGTTTGACCGGCTAACATTCTCAAAAATGTAAAGTATTGTATGGCTGATGGTCGAGCGGTAAGCGCACTTGCCTCTCACCCAAAAGTTCCGGGTTCGATTCCCGGTCGTGGCAGTGGAAAATACTGTGAGAGGGATTTTTTCACTATACACGGATATTGGGTGTGTCCCTTGTTTCTAAATGTGTAGCCCCCTCCCACACAAGGCTCTTCTAGAGCCTTCCGGGACAAAGGGGATCGTCATTACCTGTGGTCATTATCTGTGGTGTATTTATTTATTGTTTCAATTTTGGGCATTGACAGAACATCTAACCAATTGGAAGTACTTTCTTATTCAAAGAAATATAATGCAAACATATTTTTTTATACAAAACTGTAAAAACGTTTCCATTTACAAGCACTTACATATTTTGGAATATTAATTTATATTATGGTACTTACCCTGGTACAGGAAGGTTCATTACGTTTTTCCTTCCACCATTTTTCTTTTAACTCAGCCAGTTTTCCGTTTTCTTGCAATTTCAATATTGCTTTATTTATGAAAGTTCTGTAGGGAGCATCTACAACAGTAGAACCAAACCAATGTAAAATTCTGTTTGATCAATATGCTAGGTAATATATATACAATATATATGCAAGGTAGCTACTTTTTAAATTGAATACTATAAGATGTTTTAGATATTTTTTAACCACCTTCAAGATCACCTGACTGGCCCTCGTAAATCTAGATCTAAATTTCTGTGAGTGAAGGAGACAGTTTATTATGGAATCCGAACCACTTCTTGGAGATAATTTATAACTGAAAATTATTTCGCAGCAAGTAGCGACCGAATCCACTTCGCTAGGTATGTTCAGAGAGAAAGCTAGACGAGAGAGAGGGAGAAAGAACAAATTTATTCAACATTAAAAGTACATGTATATTATATATCCTCCTCAAGACCCACTTCGAGACCGGTCATGCGAAGCGTGGTGGCTATAGCAGGATCGGACGAAATAGGCCTGGTTCGATGAAAAAATAGAAGCAATAAATAACCTGAACTCCTTTTGACGGCCAAAGAAATTAAAACAGGCAATAATATTAACAAAATGCCAAAATGGTTAAAAACACTTAAACTAATAACATTAAAATATGGGAGAAATATACTAATAGAATTTGGTAGATGGTACGAGAAAAACCTAAACAAAAAACCCGTTCGAGACAGCTACCGTAAGCTGCATTCCAGCTGCCTAACCTATTGATTTCTAATGTTTTTGATATTAACACACACACACCACATAAACCTACCATATACATTAGGCAACCCCCTGATACAAAGCCAAAGGCTGTCCGGGGTTACACATTTGGAAAAACTATCCACCGACATTGTCGGTGAAGCAGAGCAACGTCACACAAAAGAGAATTTTCCCACATAACGCACTCTAGCCGACTCAGCTACTGTGGGATTATTAATGAAGATATTGATAGAGGAGAATTTAGAGAATTAAATAAAACCACAAAACACTTAACAAAAAAAAGACAAACAAAGACGGGGAAGGGGAGAAGAAAAAAATTAAAGAAAAACAGGGCTGAGATTTGAATGGAGGTGAATAGTTTGAGGTGAAAGTTTGGCTATAGTGGTTGCCAGAAAATGGATATTTCCTGAAAATGCAAGGTATGTTGGGAGTGCGCATACATAACCGTGTCGTCGGCGTACTTGGCCAGCCCCCAGAAAATCAGAAACGTATAAGTTATGCAACTCAGGTAATAGGCGCGACCCTTGGGGGACTCTCGCACGAATGTTCCATTGTGTTGAGTTATAGTATGTTCAAAATTTGTCAAAAAATCCATTCTTTCACCTCATCTTGTCAAATTATAATAAAAAAGTCCTTAAGACGCTTAAATTCATAAATTTCTTACGAAAAAATCTGGAAAAATTCACAATTAGTTCGAATTTATCAACAACATTCAAACCTTCATATTAGTCATTTTACAGTAAAACTGCTCCCTAAATCTCGATTCTCATCATAACCACACTTTCTACATCACCAGCAGCAATATTATATTTTACTTCTACCAAATTTTATAAAACATTTTTCTTTCAATTTCAACTTCTCATTTAAGTTTCCATTCATGCTTCAAAACACACATCATTTACTCTTCTAATGTGCCAGCTAATTAATCATCTCACTTTCTTTCCATTTCACGAGTTCTCATTAACGTCAAATTTATTCCCATTTCATATGTTACGCTAGCTGACTCATAAATTTCAATACTTCTTTCCATACTCTCCCGTAAAATATTTTAATTCAATCAAACAAACGTCTTATAAATAATTCTTCCTTCCAATTTCACCGTTCATTCATTTTCGCATTCAAAATATCAACATAAAATCAATCTCCATTCAAATCATCCAAATAGAGTACCGGTACTTTCGTCCCCATCAATATCAAAACTCACTTCCGAAACATAAGCTGCGTATCAAATTAAATTGATTACACGTTATTCGTTCACCGTGAACGCCTCGGAACAATTTCACTCTTTGTGCACAGACCCTTGGGACTATTTTAAGGGATCATTCCAATTTTAATAAATATTTTCAACCAATTTTCATTAGTAACTTCTAAATTCAAATTGATTTGAACTACTAATGTATTAAAAAATCTCCCTTTTTAAATTTTCCATTTTTAATTTTTCTGATGCAATATTGTGAAATATTGTGCAATATTGCGCAATCGAAGCCCGCACGGAATGGGCGGGGATAATTCCAGACCTTTCCAGATCTCTGCTCGTCGGGTCCTTGACGAAGCGTATAAAAGAGCCGAGCGAAATGAGCTCGGGCAAATCAAGTTGGATACGTGCGCCGCGATACGAGCCACTACAGCTTCTTCCTTGGCCACAACCAAGTAAAAAAGATTTTTCAAATAAAATAATATAATGTACCCTCGCGCATCAAACCAAACAAGTGATTTTTTCAATCTTCATAAAACAATCATGTTAATACAACTTTCTTTCAAACCTTAATAATTTTTATAACGGAATTTCAGTGTCGGAAGCATTTATTTCAAACCAGTGTGAATTAAATATCTTAGTTGAATCATTTTAAACTTTGTTCAGTTATACTAAATAAAATTATTTCTTGTTCGTTTTAAACCAAGTGTTTTGCTTCAAAAAAAACATATACAGGGTGAAGGTTTGGACCCTGCCATAGACAGTAAAATTAATTAAAGTGATTAATAAACTATTGCAAGTGAAACAACCTACTCCAGGGTTTATACAAGGTGTAGCATTTGATCCTATCCAACGTTTTGTGACCCACTCACTCTTCTCAAATAAAAAATTAAGTGCACGAAAGGCTCCCAGGATCTCTATCAAGCTCTAAGGCTCCAAGCTCTGCCGAAATCTTTTTATTTTACCAAACGAGGCAGTTTTCCGTGTTCACCATCCGTTATGCGATATAATCCGAAATAGGTCGTTTTCTTTTTTTAACCTAGCGCTGTTATTATAACAAATATTAAAAGACTTTATTAGAATACACTCTGTGGGTATTATAAGCTTAAACATGATTTTCATGATCACTGGGTAATTACTTACAATGCCATTTCTCATTCGATTTTGATTTTGAAAAAACCATTGAAACGCAATTTCAGCCTGCATAAAATAATATTAAAACATATAAACTGGAAATATACTTTCGGGCCTGGATTTGCGAGTGTGATTGGCATTATCGGATTATAGGAAACTGCACATAGTTTATCCCAAATCTCTTTCGGAATTGAAATCAAACGAGTTGATAAATTAAAGTGCATCGATGATCTGTAGTATAAGGAGAGATCGAAAATTGTGTAAAGTGAAAGTTCCTACAAAGACACCTTGAAGAAGTATCTATTACGTACTTTATACTTTTTGTTTGCTAAATTACAGTTACTGAAAGGAAGTAAGGGGTAAGGAAGTTACCAGCTTTAGTTAAAAGTAACGAGTTACTGCCTAGCTCTGAATTTTCACTAAAAAACTAATGGAAAGTAACTATGATGACCGTGACAGATAGTGTGATATTGTGGGATGTACTATACAACAGAGAGAAGCCATGGTAATGTCAAGAATTTGTCAATAAGAAGAAAATCAGGATTACATGGAAAGTTTTTAATTCTATGCCATTGAATATTAATTTAGTTTAGTTAACACTCACTTATTGGCATAGCAATTCCATAGCTCTTCGAGTCCAACAAATCTCCAATTTGTTTTAAGTTGCATTTAGTTTCCGTTACATAATCAATTTGCGTGGATTCCATTAAGAAAGCATATGGTGATTTCTTAGTTGATGTTTCTACTTTGTGTACTCCGGCGTCGTTTGTCTTTTCAAAAACGCTAGGAGAATTGGATATCATATTTATCCACATTTTTGCATAAGTTGGATAAGTTGATGATTGAAAAAAGGCTTGAGTGGAACCGCCTTGTACTGCTCCATATTTAATTTTGGTTTGTTTTGAAAGAGCCTCAGCACCCGTGATGGTGGGTTCCATTCTGTTTTTGGTCAGAAATGCAGTTAAATTTGCCATGTAAGAATTGGCCATGACAAGTGAAAAGAACCACCACATCGAGACTAACATCCTCGACGATATACCTCTAAAAATAGAAACATTTTCATTTTTATGTCAATTTGACAACAATCATGATTCCCTCTCATATACTCTCTTTAAGTGCCTAATATGGTTTGTAAAATTTGTTACCGTGTTTATTTAGATACAAGTAAGAGATGAAATAGAGTATTGTCTATTTGATCAACATCGATAGCAATTACCTACATGATTTATATGGCCCAATCGTTTTCTTTTATGACTGTTATGAGTTGTGACTTAAAATATCTTATTTGCATATAACTAAAGAGAGAATATTAAAACAATATTAAAAGTGTATTAACGTAACTGATTTTAATCGTACATGTTAGTACAAGCCTTCCTAGTCAATTTTTTCTGTAAATAAAATGGAATGCATTATTTTGAATGGAAATTGAAACTAAAAAAGCTTAAATACGGTCTATGTACAGTAAAACGTGTGGTGGAACAGGTTCAAAGCTTCCCTGCAGATAAAAAATACAACAAAAACTTTACGACCTCATTAAAATACCGTTACTCTCCGTACTATTCCGCCAGTAAATTGAATCACTTATCTTTATAGGTTCTAATGTACGTCGGCTTGTTTGATGACACCATACCGAATTGTTCACCGGCGTTAATAATAAACACGTAAAGTTTCTGTTGCATTTTTTATCTGCCCGGGAAAATTGAAAACCACCATAGCATAACTACATACTTCGTTAATATATCGGAACCCTGAGTCATTATAGAACCTAAAACTAGCCATAAACTATTTTTTATGTTCCACATATTTTCTAGTTCTTCTGGATTTTCATCAATTGGATTCGGATTCTCCCAATCACCCGGAGTTATCCTGGAATTCAAGAAAAATTACTCTTATTTGTGGTAAGGTCATAACAAATCCTATATGAAGAGATGAAACAGGAGATATGGTCACATCTGTCCATTTTATATTTCCATTGAACTGAACTACCAAACTGCTTAGTACTCGATGTGCGTATCGACAATTAAGTTGGTATCATCTGGGAATATTTTAGATTTAGTTTTATTTCCAGATGGTGTGAGCTTAGTTGGCAAAATGCGCGTGTACAGTGTAGTATTCGGTGTTAGTTTAGTGACACTTACAGGCATAAAATTTAAAGTTTTAATCGAGAATAACTTATTACATATTTCCTAATATTTTATTATTTATTACCTTTAGTGTCGCAGCACTTGATTTTTATTCAAAAATAGTTGTTTTTGATACAGTTGTCTAATCAAGAAACCCGGTCGGGTTCGGCAGCTAATTTTCTCTCTTTGTCATGCGAAAGCGAAGGGATTCATATACAGCAAGATATTGCTTTCTGCGCCATCTGGATATTTCTTTTCTTTTATAGAAAAAAACATAATCATTTAACGTTGGTCATTACATGCGAAATGAGTTGTTTACCGTTTCGTCTTTCAAATAATAGTATATTCTGTAACAAGGTTAGAATGAAAATTCGATATGAGTGAGAATTTTCATTCTAACCGAGTAACAGACTGTATTTTCTCCATGACCATTGTAAAAAAATACAATTAAATCTAATATTTTCCGTAATGTTTTTCAAAACAAATTGATTTGTATTGGCAGATTTAACAGTGGTGTAGCAAAAAGAATGGAAGTTGAGGGAAAGTTTGCTGACGAATTAGATCCAGTAATTGAAGAAACTAATTGATTTGCTACAATATCCGCACCTGCATTTACCAACGTAGTTGCTGAGGTACGGCGGAAACAGTGGAGAGTATATTCTTGTGGATTTTTTAGATTCAGAAATGAGGCAATTTGTTTAAGCATATTGTCCAGATTATTAATGCCAATTTATTTTTTTGGAAATTAATAAAAAAATTATCAGAAGGAACATCACAGGGGTCTCAGAGCCCAATATTTCTTTACTATATTATAAAAATCTCCCGTTATTGTAAACTCTCTTGGCTTTTTAGTTTTTGTATTAGGAATTGCAATTAGTATTGCTGATCCCAAATCTTTAATGTCGGAAATTTTAATGTTGTAAAGTTCATTCTTGCGACAAGTCCCCAAAATTGTTGAGCATAATTATGAAATATTCATTCTGGCACTTGTTATAGAATGACAATACATGCAAAACACACAACAAGCAAATGTTTCATCTTATCACTTACTCATCTAATACATAACTGTTCCCCATGCGTTTGGATCCACTCTACAAATACCCGTGGTGCTTATTCTAGAACTTTCCAATCTATCCTTCGCGGCGTTTCTAGGCTCTTCTCGAATTTTCTATGAGGCAGTGGCGTAGGTGTGCACATAACAATATAGAAGAAACAATGGGCACACAAGAAGATATACAGGGTGGGGCAATAGTGCGTCGGACCTCGATATCTCGAGTTCTACGGTAGCTAGAAATTTTTTAAATAATTACAAGTAAACTAGATAAAAAAGTCTATAAGTGGAAATTATTTTCGAACATACAGGGTGAGCCAAGACGAAATTACAGGGCCAAGTGCCTTTTTTAAAATGGAATGCTATGTATATCAGCACATTTTTTGAAGCCTCCTCCTAGGCTCTATACAATCCCATATTAGCATTGAATGAATTTTTTTGTTGAAATAATGCAATCTGCAAATGGATATTAAAAAAATCACCACAGTCACAATTATGAGTTTTAAGAAAAACTTATGTGAATACCAGTTACGGGATATCTAATTAATGTTTTTGAATCATTTTCATTTTTTAAAAATGTACAGGGGGCCAAAAATTATTTTTCAATTAGGAACATTTTAAATTGAATTTTCTAATTTTTTTTTCAAATGGAACACCCTGTATATTTTTCGACGATGTGATGTAGAAATGAACAATGGACATTTTTCGTAAGTACCTCCCTATGGCTAATTGCAACCAAAAAAAATTGCGTTTCAAAATGAATAATAATATTAATTGTAATGTATAAGAAGAAAAAGATATATGTAATAATAGGGATGTAATACTAAAAGTCACACACATAGTTGAAACAAACCCATATGTTATGTGCCGCCCTCTGACAGAGAGAGGTTGAATTAATCCCAAGTAGCAGAGGGAAGAAGAGTCGGCCTAGTGTCTACCAGTAAAGCGGCGCCATTCCTGCGCCAACTGGTGAATTACCATAGCTACGAGAAAACTGTGGAATGTACGAGACGGACTAGAAAGATCTCAAATCACGAACTGGAAAGAACGAGAACGTTCACCACGGATATATAAGGAGTGGATCCCGCGCACTGAACACAGTTTTATATTAGACGAACAAGTGAACAAATGGGATAAGAACAGTAATAAGTTGTGAATTAGATTAGTATTTATAGTTGTACTTAGTGTGTTATAATAACGATTAATTATTGTAATTAAGTATTAAATAAAGTAGTGGTTAGTGAAAATTCTTGTTGCAATTATTTGAACTTACGTATAGGGTGTATACTGGAGACTGTAAACACGTAACATATCTAATAATAAAGAATAGTCACTAACCCCCTTTTTTAAAATTGTTTCCTTGTAGTCTTGTGTCTGAAGATGTGAAGTAAGTTTTTGTTCACGAAACCGGTAACACAATAAAAAGAATTTTGTGAGATGTTTTTTTTTCCCACCAAAAATGAAAGAGTAGTTAGTTCAAAGTTGTGAGAAGAGTAAAAAAGAAGGGATACAAACAAAAGATAGTCAAATTATTAAGGCCTTAAATATATATCATGGCAGTAATCCCTTGAACAACATCTTGCATCCATGATTTTAGAACCTCCACATAATTACAAATATTACAAATTAAGAAATTTTTGACTTCATCACTGTTGGCAGTTTAGAGACAAGCGAAAGGATCACTTTTTGTCCTAAAATTGAAAATTTAGCAGGAGTCTCCCAATAAATCTCATAGTAGAACACACTGTATGTTAGTATATATTCTGCCAAAGTTAAATATTATTAAAACTTACCTTGCTGTGAAATAAAGCGCAATGACAATTATTAAATATAAAGTTGCAGTTGAAATCCAAACTGATATTATAAACGGCTCTAAGAAGGCAAACATGTTAACTTCCTCTTTGTCGGGTACTTTATATAAAATGCCTATACCTTAAATAAAGACAAATTTTTACAAAAACTATAAAAAATGTTAATTGTGTTAATCGAATTTTGTCTGTTGAGTCTGTCTCTCTCTTTCTCTTACATTATAATACAACAAGGCATCATTTACAAGTTAAAAAAGTTTCAATAGAAGTATATTTTACCCACCTAAGGCCATAAAGGGTAAACTGAAATCTACAACACTCCTCCTTTGATGGGTTATGGTTAAATCACAAATAGCAAGATGAGCTCTCTGGAAATAAGATAAATGATATGATTCAGATACATGAAATTATTATGTCATATCAATTTTTACTATATCATATCGACTCCAAGATAGAACAGAGTTGGAGCTGGACTGTACGGGAGAAGGACAAAATCCAGTATCTCAATAAGTCTAGCAAAACTTGCAACAGTGTTTCAGGCTGAAGTGACCGCTATATACTGTTGTGCGAAAAAGATAATAAGGCAAGGCACTGTAAATTAGTCGATTGCCATTTTCTCCGACAATCAAGGGGTGATTAAAACAATCGGATCCATACAGCTGAATTCAGACTAGTGTGGGACTGTTTAATGACCCTTATAAAACTAGATAGTCAGAATAGAGTGACCCGAGTATGGGTACCAGGACGAGGGACACAGAGGGGATGGACTGGGCAGAGAAGGTGCGCTTAAAGCCCTAATGGGAGCCGAACCTGTGGTATGCCAAAACCATGCACAAAGAACTATTAACAAATGGGCGCAAAAGAAATTTCTTGATTGGTGGAGGAATTTCCCAAGACATAGATGGGCCAAAGATTTTATCATAGAGCCATCGGCCAAATTTACGTAATACTTACTAAGCTTAATAGAGATATGAGTCTAAATGGGCCTAGCAGAGGACGCAACATGCAAATTCTGCCAAGAGAAGGAGGTTATCTCAACTCATATACTTGCCACTGTGAAGAGCTAACGAGACTGAGATTACAATTACTTGAAGAAAAAAGACCAAGGGCAGACAGTTACACTAAAGAGCCTCTATCAAAGCTATGGAGTCTTATACAAGGAAAAACCTCGATGAGGTATTGCAAGGAAAGGCTCCTTAGGAGCACCACAATAGATCTGAAAAGATTGCAATGGTAAAGGCCACCCAGCTAGCTCCTACACTTATTATGTATAAAAGGTAAAATAGTGAAAAATATTTTTTTCTCGAAAACAGCTCTAACAATTTTGGTCAGATTTGACATGTAGATATGGCGTGATCAGTTCCACCTAAAGAGGGAGACCGCAGGGGTAAAATTGTAACTAAGAAATTAAATGCAGAATTGAAACAAGGTGCATCAGAAAATTGAATGTTTTTTTTGTAAGATCGGTTAAGAAATAAAAGAAACCTGATGACGTAAAAATTGCCTACGACGAAGAGTCTTTTACTCCGGCAGATTTAACATTTTCATTCGTGGAAAAGTTTGTTCCAGTATTTGGGACCGTTTAGAACAATCCTATTCCGATGTGTCTAACTGTCTAAGCCACCTATTTAATACAATTTTATGTATTTTAATGGGAGAAATATAAAAGTAACTTATTATTAAGAATGTATCTCACTTTTTCTAAAAGATCGCCAATTAAACCAGTCCATTTGCCTTTTTCCTGATTCCAATTGCCATATTCATCATTTTTTGTTAGATGGATTTCATAGGTAAAATTAATTATCTTCGAAACTTCATTAATTAAATCTACGGAATATCCCTCATATCTATCATTTCCTTCAAGATGTTCGCTCTCTTCCTTCTCAAATAGATAAGGTTTACCTCTCCTGAAATGAACAATGTTCTTTATCAAATAATCCAACGGCAGACGGCAGTAAATGAGTCATATTGAAACAGTAAACAGATTTTTAAGCAAAATATTTAACTGGGCAATTCAGCCGTCTCAATAACAGCATATGTAACATTTAAGACATTATTAATCTACGCCCTCTAAATGATATAACTTAAACTTAATAACGCTGGGCGGCACAGGGGCGGCAGGCTTTCTTGAACATATTTTTTGCTTCTACCTTCTTACGGTAAGAATACAGTGAAACCTTGTATAAAGTACGGCTCAAACCTCAACTCAGCAGAGACTAACCTATCGCAATATGGTTCACATGAACTGAAGGAACTAAATATTGTCGATAAAAAATTTCGGATATGAAATAATCCGTCATGTTTGTTTCTGTTGACACTTGAGGCATATTTGGTGCAAGGCTCTGTTCTTAAGGCGAATATAGACATTACATTTTCGATGTGCATCGCAGTTGATTCATCTGCAGTGAAATGGGTAAATATTGTTTTCATCTGCGTTTTATCTAAAGTGATTATCCAAATTGATCAGTAAATAAAGTAGAGGTACTCTCTGCTTTAGATGGAATCATATTCACTGCAGATGAATCTTCCGCGATGTATATCGAAAGTTTAAAGTCTATATTCGCCTTTAGGATATGAACTTATCCAGACAGTACAAATGTTCTGAGAATATTCATAATAACTGACAATTTTTTGAGTATTTCCTTGGGTACATTCTGAGAATTTCCCTAAAATATTTTTATTCAAGAAGAATCTTATTAGAATATTATCTGCATATTTTGGAAATATGCGGTATAAATATATCAAGAGCATCCTAGAAATATTCTCTTGAGTGTTATAAAAGTACAAAAGTTGCATATATACAGGGTACACCATTAATAATAGGCCATAGTTCAGGGGTGGATTATTTGGGCCAAAATATGAGGATATAACAAAATATGCTTTAGTAAAATGTTGCTGTGAAAACAGATACAGAGTGTCAAAGTTCAAATAATTTTTTCGTTTTTTTTTGCAATAACTCAACAGCCTCTTGACCGATCTTCGCCAAATTCGCTAGAGGAACTTTTTTTATTCTAAGTAACAATAATTTATGTATTACATCACGTTAGATCATAGAGGACGTTTCAGGACCTGTATCTGATGATGAATTTTTTTCATATTTTTTTTTTTTGATGAAACGTATTATTTCTGATCATAAAATCTGATGAGGGCTTCATTTCCACGTATAAACGGTACACTTGGTAGAACTTGATAACTCCAACCGTTTTCGAAGAAAGTGCCTTTAAACAGTTCAATAATTTTTTGAAAGACAAACTCAAATTTAATGAAACAAAGTTTATTTATTGAAAAGTGTGCTTTGGTTACATTTTAGTTCTGTCATTTACGTCACTTAATCATTTTATTTTGTTCTTGTGTTCCTCGAGCTAATTTCTCTAAATTCTTTATTTACAATGCCTAGACATGATAATTTTTCAAATAAGGAAATGAGGGAAATATGTGTTTAGCACAAAATAATTTTCGCGGACGTGCTGCAGCGAGGAGATCCTCATTGCAATATCCAAATAGAATACAGTCAGACCATAAGATTTTTAAAAATCTGTTTCGTCGTTTGGGAGAAATGGGTTCATTTCAACATAATAACGATGTAGAACAACCGAAACGAATTACTCCAGATCAAGAACTAGAAATTTTAGTTCGTGTGGATGAAGATCCTCAAGTCGTGTAGCAGCGGCAACAGGGTTGAGTAAACAATCTGTCCTAAGAGTCTTATGTAAAAAACGCTTCTATCCATATCATCTCACTCCTGTACAAAACTTACTTCGAAGGGATCTTCCACAAAGGCTACAATTTTGTCAATTTGTTCTAAATAAACACAACAGGGATTGAAATTTTGTTAAGATCACTTTATTTACCGACGAAGCAACTTTAGCTCGCCGAGGCTTTTTTAACTGGAGAAGTACCCATTACTGGGAAGTAGAAAATCCTCATGTCGTTAAAGAAGGGCGTTTTTAGCAAGAATTTAAGATTAACGTTTGGTGTGGTATCATTGGCAATCAATTATTGGGACCATTTGTCCTTCCTCCAAATTTAAATGGACAGTCTCATCTGTTTTTTCTTCAAAATACTTTTGCTGATATATTACATGCTTTCATGCTAGACATACGGAACAGAATGTAGTTCATGCAAAATGAAGAAGTCAGGAATTATCTTGATGAGACTTTCCCACGCAGATGGATCGGTCGATGAAGTGAGTTTGCTTGGCCACCAAGGAGTCCTGATTATAATCCTTTGGATTATTATGTGTGGGGACATATGAAGTCCTTAGTCTATGCAAATAATATCAACTCAACAGAAGAACTGTGGGACAAAATACAAAACGCAGCGAATTATATTAGAGGACAGGAAAATGTATTTTTCAATGTAAGAACATCTTTTATGAATAGAATTAGAAACGGCATAGAAGTAGGTGGACACCATATCGAACATTTACTCTAAGTTGCAGCGATGGGGTTTTTGCATGGGGGACAGCTTATAACCCCATTAAGTCAACTTTTACGTTATTTTTTGGTCTTCTAATAAGATTAGATCCTTATTTTAGACAATCTTTTGATTTATCTCAATACCATGAAAATAATCCATTAGTTCATGAGAAAGCGAGAAAGAATTTACGGTGTTATTACGATTTTGTTATCCCTTACGTTTTGTACTTTTTTCCCTAAATACACTTTGTTTCATTAAATTAGAATTTGTCTTTCAAAGAATTATAGAAACGTTAACCGCACTTTCCTCGAAACCGGTTGGAGTTATCAAGTTATGCCAAGTGTACCTTTTATACGTGGATACACGCTTTTTTTCTATTAAATGTCAATTCCAATTTTATCCCTACATATATCCATGTCCATTTTCTTAGTGCGAGTTTTGATAATTTTATCGGCGACTTATTGAAATCTGGATGAAGCCATTCAGCAAGTTGTGGACGCCTTGCGTCTGTAATTTGATGGACTGGAGGAACAGTGTAGGGTTGTGTATTCACCTATGCCGTACTGATGAGAGCTTTCAAGCTCGAAACTAGTCCACGGCTGGAGATTCACTGTGGTCCTTTCTCTAGGATTAATCTATCTGATGGGGGGCTTATTGCGATCAGATTATTTTTTGCGTTTTCCGATTGAAGACGTAGTATGTCGCAAGTTTTAAGCATTATTTTCAATCGTTTTGGAAATGCACATTGTGCACCTTGATGGGTGGTAATGAATTTAGTTCATTTTATAGGAAATAGTGAACATTTTGGTCTATCGTATATTTATTTTTGTAATTATTAATCCATCTCGCGTTGGCCTTATATTTTGTTAAAGCGATATTTGTTTGCTTATCAAGCTGCTAAACTTAGCTAACTTTGAATCTAATTTTAAAATTGTTAAAAAAGTTATAATTTTATCGTGACAGCTGATCTAATCTACTCTAGTATATTAAACGTATAAATATTTCAACCTAATTTTTTTGTTAAGCAGTTATTGAAAAAGTACCGAGTTACTAGAATAAACTCACTGAAAACATAAAGCTTATAGTACGAAGGCTTAGAAAGGCCACGGTGTATTTTATTTTATAATTTGCACTTGTAAACTGAGGATTATGCTAATTTACACTTACAAACTGGGCATTATGCTAAGTGTAAATTAGCATAATTCCCAGTTTGTAACTGTAAATTAGCATAATTCCCAGTTTGTAATTCTAAATTAGCATAATTCTCAACTGCCTAGTGTAAATTAGCCTAATTCCCAGTTTATAAGTGTAAATTATAATATAAAATACACCGTGGCCCTTCAAGCACTTAGCATAATTCCCAGTTTGTATCTGTACATTAGAATAATTCCCAATCTGTAACTGTAAATTAGCATAATTCCCAGTTTATGAGTGTAAATTATAAAACAAAATACACCGTGGTCTTTTTAGCGCTTAGCATAATTCCCAGTTGCTAATCGTAAATTAGCATAATTTCCAGTTTGTAAGTATAGATTAGCATAATTCCCAGTTGGTAACTGTAAATTAGCATAACTCTCAGTCTGTAACTGTAAATTAGTATAATTCCCAGTTTGTAACTGTAAATTAGCCTAATTCCCAGTTTATGAGTGTAAATTATAAAATAAAATATACCGTGGCTTTTCTACGCCTTCGTAGCTTAGCAATTAAAAAGAAATCACGTTATTGGTTTGTAAAGGCACTAAAGAAAACTAATCTCGTAGATGGCAGTGAGGTAAGAACAATTTAAACTGAATTTATATCGACTTATGTTTGTAGATGTTAGACTAGAGTAGGTAGTGTCTCAAAATAGCTGGCAAAAATAAGTATCTCCACAATACGATGAGAAATAACATTAGCTTACTTTTGTCTTTGTTTACTAAAGCGAGTCAGGAGCGAGGTTTCCGACTGGTCCATAATTATATTTCTTCATGTTCACGGCGACAATACATTATTAAATAAGGAAAGGATTAACCTGGATTTGCTTCCTGTTTTTTATTGCGTGGACGCGTTTTCGACTGATTCATCTACCCTCTGGGTTTATATCAGACATAATAAGTATTGGGGTGGGTTGAATTTTTTTGGAATTTTAAGTGCAACTATTGGGGAAAAATTATTGCCTGTGTTTCTCATAATTCTTATAAAATTCAAAGTTTCAAAAAAACGTTAAGCTTGCCAGGCCTCAGAGAGGACTCAAATTTGAACATTTTATTTTCCGAAAATTAGCTTTAGATTTAATTAACAATGAGTGAATAATTTTTAATGTTAATTTTTTTTATAGTAAATGAAATATTCGAAAATAATAAAAAATTATAATAATAATAATGAGTTATTTCAAATATAATTAAAAATATTAACATGACTTCTTGATTATGTAAACAAAGTAACTTATTTATTTAAATAAACAGATTAACGAGCAATGAAAAGAGAAATAAAAAAGAAACCGGCAGGAATTTGAACCCGAACCCACGAGATGATAGGAAAATCTACTATGTAGGTACTTAACACTAAAGATGTACTTATATTTTCAATATGTAATAACTTCAAAAACAAATCAGATAAAAAAGGCTAAGCAGAACATACACTTTAAAACTTGTGCTGCTACAATAGTCCCGACGATAACCTGCACGGTCGGGGCCCCAGCCCACCTTGCACTTGCACCACCCATAAAATATGTAAAATGTATTTTGGCAATAACGGAGCTGAGGTATTGAGTTTGAGCCACAAGTTACGAACAGACGCGGGTATAGGGAGGGGCCATGGGCCCCCTAACTCACAAAGGAGTAATTATTCCGGCGTCGCATATATAGCTTTAAATGACTAATCGGGTATCCTTAAAAATTGTTTATTTATGTCGCAATACACAAAACCCTCGTAATAAGTAGGAACTATATTTAATTTTATTTTATGAAGCAATAATAAAAATACATTTTCTGTTATTCTTCCTGAAAAATCTTATTAGGTCATATTTTTAGCATATTCTATGTATGTTTCTCTCAATATATTGTATGCCCCCTTAATTTGGGTCTGGATCCGCGCCTGGTTACGAATAGAAATAACAAAAATCTTACCTTGTGTATACCTGCACCGTAATACTTTGCAAATTTACAATAGCGGCACTAGCAGTGTCATTGGAATTGCTGGTCTGATTCAAAATGTTGGCTTTTGCATTCCAGATGGCAATATCTTCAACTTTCGTGTCGTTAATGTAAACTAAAGCCATATTGAAGTTTATACGATTCCCATATTCATCAAATTCAAGAGGCCCGGATAAAGAAAGTGAGGCATTTCTCTGAAAAAAAAAAAAAATCTTCATAAACTCAAATGCCAAGCCGGTTACATTACAAATCTTTAGGATACTAAATTGCCTAGATGTCCCTAAAATCGATTACAATTATGTATGGTTGACAGAAGGTCTGCTAAGACGTCGAGTGTGCATCTGGTTTTCCACAACTTTTAAAGTAGCTACGTAAAATATGACAAAAAGACAGGTCTCGAACAATGCCCGTGTTATGATTTTGTAACCATCGGAGATATCAAAATTTGAGTGAATTCAGCTAAAAATAACACAACAGTAGATATCGATGATTCTCATCCCACTAATCATGAACATATTCATTAATGAACTGTTATAGAAATGTTACCATATAACCTTGTAATGTTGTCTAAGGGTTAAAAAAATATTACATAAATGTTTATACAACCAGATTTTGTCAGGGTAGCAAACGTTTCATTTGTTACTTTATTTCTTGATAACATTTATGTATCTTGCAAATATTATATAAATGAGCATTTTACGTTGAAATAATATTTTTCTAATATTTACAAAATATACAGTTATTATAAAAAAGGCCGTGGATACATCTACGAAAATCGAATATAAAACGTAAAGTGTATACGGACTTAATTGAAACCGTATAAAATCTAAAAGCCGGCAAAAACAGTCGGCATCTCTTTATTGTACATGGGCGGAGGTAAATAGAAATGCTTGTCATAAGGAAATGATAAGATTTTCGGGCGTTATTATATTATCCTCCGTTTCAAATGGTCTCCAGAAAGTCATGGTAAATTAGTAAATAATTAAAATATTTTACCTTTTATGTAGTAGTAAATATTTATAAATATGAACAATAACTAACTAAACTCCTACGCTTAATATTATAACAGGTATTTATGCACTGCACTGGCACATTGATAGCACATCTCATAAGTCCACCGTTGACTACTGAGAAACGATTTACGAGTTTTTTATGCTAGTAGGCCTGTCCGTTTTATTATCTTTAAACCAGTGCAGTCGTAGATGGTTCATTTAGACTGATTACATTGCCTGTCTCGGACTCGCCTACACAGTTTCAACTACCATTCGAATCTCGATACCATTGCTAAATATATAGGATAAAATATCAAGTTCAGTGCTCACGGTCCTGTGCTTTAATACTGACCAGTTTCAATTGTCCTCGTATAAAGTATACGCGCTACATCTACGATAGGGCATAGCCAATGAAATGGACGGATACCGCATACGCCGCACGCCGATAATATAGAACATCTGCTAACATTTTATAACTTTGCTTTCGACATTTATTAAATATTAAAATAGGATCGTCGATCATAAAGTAACATACGTGAGAGGAGTCAGAAGGAAGATATCGCTTTCGCAAGTTACTTTCTCATATACTTAAAGAAATATTCGTATTACGTATTTTAGTTCGGGAAATTATGTATCATAAGCAACTATACTACATCAAAGAACATTAACCCAACTTAATTTAACCTAAACTAATCTAAAGAAACATTCGTATTACGTATTTTAGTTGCTAATAGAGCCAAAATTCATCTCGTATAGAACGTAGTAAAAAAAACTAAGTATAAAAAGTTCATTCGAACTCTCGACCCCACGCGTGAGAAGCATTTATTGCCATTTAAAATCTTTTACTGCCTATTTAATTTATAATATCTACCTTAAACCAGTATTCTTCATTCATTGCATTTATATAATTTTATTACAATGCATACTCCAAACCCGAGTTTATATAAGAAAATTATTCAAAGTCGAGGCTTTGTGGCCGTTGGTATGTCTGTGAAGTAGTTTATTGATTTATTTTTTAATTCTGCTACAATTGCCGCACTCCTAATTGATTATAGTGCGTTCGGAGTTGTTTATCTAATAATATTACACTTATACTTTATGGTTTTGGGATTTATTTCGTAATATCATAGAGATGTATCTGTGGCTACCGATCAATTAGCATTTGCTAGTGTAATCAAATGCAGGTCGGGGTTTGCCCTCTGAGTAATGGTTTCCTGCAGATCCTGCTTAGCAAAATTGCGTTTAGTCCACTAGGGCTAGAGGTTGCCGCTCATGGGGCTTGCGGAAAAGCAAGTCACTATAGTTCACCGTAAAACGGAGGAAAAGTAGCTTCCTTCTTGAAAAAAAAATGTTTTAAGGTACAACCACATGGACCTTCACAGCATGATAGATTAGGTCCTTGGCCATCTGTAATGGCCAATTACAACACTTTTTGGGAGGTCAAACTTTTTTTATTACGAAAAATGCCATAAATTTGTCAAAATTAATTTTTCTTACTTTTTGACACATCCCTCGTGGTATCTCCAGAACCAATTGAGATAATGATATACTTATTTTTTTAATTGATAAAGGAAATGTGAGCGAAAGGCCACTAATTTGATTTCGTTTTTATGGAAAATCTATTTTGTCTGTAAAACTAGGTAAAACTTGAACATTTACTTTCCCTGTAGCACTTTTTTCAGTAAGCGAAGAACTTTTTTATTTTAAGGAATTTTGCCATATCATCTGTATTTGAAATAAAACTTACACCTTAAGGAAGTTTTTTGGAAAAACCCGAGTTCCCCGACTATTCCAATACAAGTAATCTATTAAGGGCCAAGGGCCTAATCTATTATTCTGTAAAGGTTCTGTTAAGGCTGTACCTTAAAAAATTTTGTTGAAACATTTTTGTCGCTTTTTCGGTCGACTACTATGCGTTACAGAGACATCTATGATGTCTACAGGGTGGACAAGGACACATCAGCTCAGGAACTTCCAGCACTTCTAAAAGATCATTTTGCGGAAGTGAAATACTAGTCAATTTGTAGTATTTAAATGTTGAAAAGCTAAATACATACAAACTGTCCATTTATCAGAGCACTCGAAAATATCAATATACAAAAATTGTGCCGATTTATATAACCTACAAAATGGTTTAAAGACATTTGAAGTCCATGGTCTACTTTAAGAGTTATGGCGCAAAATATCTACGATAGGGCATAACCAATGAAATGGACGGATACCGCATACGGAAAACCAAACCGGCCAAATATCTCCGTTATTTGAAGAAATACGAGAAAACTTCTAAGTCGAAATTTTTTTGCAAAACAGAGTGTTTCAACGAGGTGTTATCTAATTTTTTTCAAAACCGCTGTATTTTGAGATTTACTCTTCAGGCTGTTAAAAAAAAATATTTTGAAAGGGGCGGGAAATGACGCCATTAAATAGAGTATTTTCCTCCCTTTTCAACGATATATCACATGCCATATTTATTCATTGGTACTACGTTAGTAATTATAAAGACATTCTTTAAAAACCAATAAATCTTTTTTTAATAAGCATTATACTTGCCGTGAAGTATGATTAAATAAACCGATAAAAGTTGTTCAAATCTTTGCTATAATAAAACATTAACACGATTAAGAAGAATAAAGCAAATTCAGGTAACAAAAACAAATTAATAATAAAAAGAATATAGCACACAGAACATTAATATTTATCTAATCCTCAAATTTTTAAGATATCATATCAAGTGTTCAAAGCGTCCACCGATTTCTTATGCACAATCGAGCGCGGTGAGGCAATGCATTTAAAACATTACTCAGCATTTCGGGGGTAACTGTAATACATGCCTGTTGAATTCGAGCTTTTAGGTCCTCTACATTTTGGGGTGTCGTTGAAAACGCCTTATCTTTAATATACCCCCCCCCCCATAGAAAAAAAATTATTGGGGTTATATCTGGAGAACGAGGGGGCCATCGAATAAATCCATTGGTATCCAATGTTGAGGCAAAATTTCGTTTAAATAATCTTGGCAAATCTGGGAATTGTGGGGAGGAGCTCCATATTGTTGAAAATATTGAAAGCTGTGTCGATTCTCTAAAGGTAGGTCATCTAAGAATTCATTAAATTCATTTCTCAAAAAGTTTAGGTACCTTTGACCACTGAGGTGACCATCATAAAAATAAGGACCTATTAAATTGGTGCCTAAAATACCTATCCACATATTTATTGAAAAATGATTTTGAAACCCAGTCCATTTGTAATGAATATTGCGATTAAAAAATCCATTATTGGAAAAATTTGCCTCGTCGGACCAAAGTATTTTACTACATATTAATGGATCGACACGCTTCTTTTCCGACAGCCACCTACAAAAAGTCGTCCTCCTTGGTTTGTCCCCCGCTTGTAAATTGTGAACTTTTTTAGCTTTATAACACCGGTAACCATTTTCCTTTAAAATTTTTCTAGCACTTGTTTTATTGGTTTATGGCCCCCTCGTTCTCCAGATATAACGCCAATGGATTTTTTTGTATGGGGGTATATTAAAGATAAGGTGTTTTCGACGACACCCCAAAATGTAGAGGACCTAAAAGCTCGAATTCAACAGGCATGTATTACAGTTACCCCCGAAATGCTGAGTAATGTTTTAAATACAGTGCCTCGCCTCGCTCAATTGTGCATAAGAAATCGTGGTGGACACTTTGAACACTTGATATGATATCTTCAAAATTATTTTGAGAATTAGATAAATATTAATGTTCTGTGTGCTATATTCTTTTTATTATTAATTTGTTTTTGTTACCTGAATTTACTTTATTCTTCTTAATTGTGTTAATATTTTATTATTGCAAAGATTTGAACAACTTGTTGAATTATTTTATCGTTTTATTTAACCATACGGTAAGTATAATGCTTGTTAAAAAAAAATTATTGGTTTAAAAAAAATGTTTTTATAATTACTAACGTAGTACCAATGAATAAATATGGCATGTGATATATCATTGAAAAGGGAGGAAAATACTCTAGTTAATGGCACCATTTCCCGCCCGTTTCAAAATAATTTTTTTAACAACCTGAAGAGTCAATCTCAGAATACAGCGGTTTTGAAAAAAATTAGATAAAACCTCGTTGAAACATTCTGCTTCGCAAAAAAATTTCGTCTCAGAATTTTTCTTGTATCTCTTCAAATAACGGAGATATTTGACCTAGACGTTTTCCACATTTTCGATATTTTCCGCCATAACTCTTAAAGTAGGCCAAGAATTTCAAATGTCTTTAAACCATTTTGTAGGTTATATAAATCGGCACAATTTTCGTAAACATATTTTTTTTTGTACGACCGATATTAAGTGAGATATTCTCGAGGGCCCTGATAAAATGGACAGCCTGTATGTATACGGATAGCTGTAATTATGGGTTAAATTTTATATGCTTAACTGAAACTTAGACTAATCCAATTTCATTAAATATATTTAATTTCACTGGTTTTGTGTTAAGAAGTAGTTATTGTAGAAATGCGTTCAAGGGTGGAGGGACCGCCCTATTTAGAATTTAAAGAAATTGATTTAAAACAGTATTGACAAGCATATAGCAATTTGTGTATCTTGTAAAATAAATAAGATAGGTAAAATTGTTGTAATCTTGACATGTTATAACATCTCCCTCTGGAGATATCAGCGTAGTTTTAGTTGCACTTATGAATGTCTTGAATTTAATTTACAAACCAAATATAAATATTTAATTTTGTGGCAATTTTAACATTGATTCTTACAATAGCTCGAATGATATTCAAAAAAATGTGTAATTTGTTGCAATGTTTCAATCTAGATAGGATAGTAGATTTAAGCAAGGCATTTGACTTCGTTGACCATAAAAACTTATTTCGAAACTTTTAAAATATGGGATTGAAAGTTATTTATCAAACCGGAAACAGTATGTGTCAGTTACTAATATTATGAATAATATAATTGATTCTGCTTACTCGGCTACTGTTGAAGTTAACATGGGCGTACCACAAGGGGCGGTATTATGTCCCTTACTATTTTCATTATATATAAATGATCTTGACAGCTTAAGTTCTTTAGGAGACTTTAATGTTGATACCCTAGGGACCAAATGTACTGTTTTATTGGAAAATCTTAGTAAGTTGTTCAGTGAAAACTCTATATTTTAATGTTGAAAAAACTCAGGCATTAACATGTCACAATAGGCAAAAGAAGTGTGATTATTTAGATATTATCTTGATAATACTGAATCAACAATGTCACGCAACGTAAAATTTTTAGGCATAAATATTGACAATCGCTTAAATTGGAAAGTTCACCGTGAATCACTGATAGCTAAATTACACTCAATAGTTTACCAGTTCAATATAAATAATAATAAATGCACTTAATATGACCCAACTAAGGAATTTATATTTTCTGATCATACTAGTATGCTTTTACTGCTTCAAAATGCATTTGATAAGTTAAAAGGTAGAAAACATTACAATGCCACTATTAGTTAATATTGCATTATATGTTACTTTTAACATTGAATAAACGTTTACAAAATATATGGGTGCTATGAAATATTTAAAAAACATGTATTAAGCTAAACTAAAACATGATTTTATGTAATATTATTGTTATGTGTTTAGTGGTATGCATTATTTTTGTGAACAAAAATTCTAAAACTATGATTTTAATACTTACTAATTTCATATCAGAAATGATATTATAGCCATCTTTTGATTGAATATTTCCGTGACAACTAATTGGATTTATTGTCATATTCTCTGTAGACAGCACATCACTCAGAGAATCCATTAGAAGAATCAAGGCATCATGGAATAAAACCGTTTCTGTCTAAAATATAATATAATTTAAAAAAATGAAATAGTAGTTCATTAGTTTTGATGGATGTGATGAATTCTACACCAAGAACAAACGTCTGTATTTTTATAATGGTAGCGCGTTGGGCTGTATACAGTACGCCTAATCTGTTGCCAAGCTAGGGATCTCTGTTAGTGAAACGCGGAACACGTTTAAATTGCAGCTCAATGAGAAAGACGAAGAAGAAAGTTATTCACCACTGGCCATATGAATCACGCTTAGGTCCGGTTTATCAATACAGGGTTAACTGTTAACTATAGGATAAATGTCAAACGAAACAATGGGTGTCTATTGTTTTGTTCGCAGCCTCGTCAGTGGCGACCTCGTAGCGATAACTAACCAACCACTCAGTTACTCAGTTGCTAAACGTCTTCCGTTTGGCGTGTATCAGGCTTGATTTTGTTCTGTCAACGGCGTGAAGCAAATTAATTTCAAAATGACTTCTTATGAAATTTGTGAGAAAGCTCAAATCGTTAAATGGTATTTTAGTGTTAACTCGCAGGTTAGCGATTTATTCAGCGTATTTTACACTGACAGGCCAATTCCTTCTTTGTCAACAATTGTTAAAATCATAAATAATTTTCAATCACATGGATGCGTTTCTCCTAGAAAACATAAAAAACTAGGCGAGGCTGGTGATGAAGAAAGGGATATTATGATTTGTGCAACGGTAGAGGAAATTTCTTCTCGAGAGATATCCCAACAATCTGGTATTTGTCAGCAGACGGTCCTTTCTGTTTTAAAGAAATTTCCGTTTGGTACAAAAAAATAGACAAAAAATTATTCTATTATTGACAATAATTACACGTATTTTCATGAAAAATAAAATTAAAATATGCTCATCCACCCACAGACAAAGTATTACTGAGAAGTCGTCGCAGCAGTCACTCGCTTCACTCAAAGGCACATAACACGATACTTTCTTCATCTTTCTCATTGAGCTGTCATTTAAACGCGTTCCACCAACAGAAATTCTTACGCTAGAAATAAGAAATATTCGTAGCTTAAAACTCGTGCCTAAACTAGGTTGGTTTTTTTGAGGTATTTCTGAAGTGGTCCGGTTTAAGAGCAACACGCTTATACTATTTCAGGTTGGATTTAGCAATTTATTTAAAGAACTGTTTAAAAGGGTTAAATTATTATTATTATTAATTCGCCACTACTTTAAAAATTTAAAATCGGAGCAAATGATTTAGAATTTTTTTTTTACAAAATGATTTTTAAAAACTGCACGAGAACATGTTACCTCCTTTCTCTTATTATTTATTTTTGGGAAAGAATTGAGACAACATATGCGGACGACCAGCTTGTTTAAGTCGAAGCAAAGAATCATGGATCCGGAGTAATCGTAAGAGTAGAGAAACTTACCATTTTTGAAATGTACAGCATAAATGACAGATTTCTGTTTATTTCGAGAAAAGGAGACAAAGAAAAATTTATGTTAAATTGGGCACAATCTATAGTGAAAATAAGTAGAATTGTCTCTTTTTCTCGAATAACCAGTCTACTATAGATCAGGCTGAAATTTCTTGATAAGAGAAATAAAAAGATAGTTTAAAATGAATGATAAAATATATTACATGAATAGATAAATCGGTTTGTATAATATGAAATTTTCAAGTTACTTAGTAATATCGGCTAACAAAGACTAATTAAAATTTAAAAGAAAATATATAACAAATTTATACCAGGATCCTAGATTTCGGAATTGAGTATTATTGTTGAGGTAACTGGTTCTGGAACAGCAATCCAGGCCCACAATTGTCTCTTGCAAAAATGGAGTCTAGTTTCCTTGGCAATTTAGTTTACGTCTCTTAATGAATTGAAGTTTGAAAATTGTGGGAAAATTGTCCAACTATGTGGTTTTTGAAAAGTTAATGAATGCAAATGTGGATGCTCAAGTATTCAATAAAAAAATATAAAGCTTAAAGCATAAGCATAAAATAAGAAGAAAGTCAAATTTTCAATATGAAGAAAATTTTTAAAGTATCAATATGCAGAAAAATCAAATTTTCAATATGAAGAAATTTTTTAAAAGCATTAATATGTAGAAAGATATACATAAGCTATGCATAAGCTGTAGAAGCTATGCAGAAATGTAGAAATATAGAAGCTGATTTCGTAAACTCTAAATTGCCAAAAAAATTAAAAAGAAAGAAAAAAATATTTTAAAACTATGTGGTACATATAGTATTTTAACTACTTATTAAATTAAAAAGAATTGAATTTGAATTTAAATTTATTTTAAAAATAATTGAAATTACATCAAAGACGAAAATTGAAAATTACCGAAATTTTAAATTACTAATAAATGAAATTTACCTGGTTGTTAAACACTTGTTAACGTGGATATAAAAATGTAATATTAATTACTGAAGTCCACAGTTAAGTTTTATATACGTTCGAATCAGTACAAAAGCTGCAAGCAAATGATTTCTTGGTGAATTTTACTAATAAGGTAAACTTTATTTGTCCCACTTACTGCAAAATAATGCCACCACACAAACTTGAAAAATCTATTTCCACTAATTAAATGGAAAGCTGTAAAACGTAGAAATGGAACAGGTATCGCCATCTGTCAATTGTTGAGTTAAGCGCAACAACCTGCCTTATGTAGTCCCGTACTCAAGCAAATTACAGAATCGACAAAAGGAATCTATATAAGCATGTATGAATGAATAATGACATTTATTGCAAATTTAAACCTACTAACGAGCTGTGAACTGTCGTAATAAATAGTAAAACGTAAAACAGTCTTGTGAGGATTCAGCAAATATATTACATCTTATAGGATATACCATTTAACAGGATAACTAGAAAGTCAAAGGTAAGAAAAATAACCATATGTACTTACATAGTAAACAAAAATATACAAATTGAAATATAGGTAGGTATATGAATGTAAATAAATGTTTTGTAGACTTGAAGAAATCGACAATTGTTTCCTGAGATGCTGTAATAGTACGGAAATACATATTAGTGTAAAAAAACATGACTGAGTTCCTACGATATAAAAATATGTACATAAAATAATGTGAAACGATTTAGCAGTTATACAAAGAAAAAATCTGATAGTTTAAAAGAGTTTCACTTACAAAAACTGAATAAAAATGCTATACAGACCGTGCTAGATATAAATAAAATACTAGTTTTTATATAAAATTGTTAAATGGACATAGGCCATGTATCAAACAGCAATTCATGTTTAAATGGTTAAAAATTTACTTTTGAAAAATTTAGTAACTGAAAAAAATTAAATTCACTTTTTGTTTTAAATATTATATTGATTTATTTCTCTCATGGTAACCAATGAAAAGTTATTTTTTCAAATTTTTTCACCAATCATATGTCATTATCAGTAGTAAAATGATTAGATTGGCTTTTGGCAGTACCTACATACATACATTTTATGTATTTGATTAATTTATTCGTGAAATATTCTCCCCAAATACTACTCGTGCTTTTAAATTTTCTATAATTCTATCTATAATTTTTTTCTCGTAACTGCCAAGAGTAATATAATTCGTGTAAATTGATAGTATATTGTCAAAAATAATAAACTGACAACTTACACTCTCTATATTACTAGGCAACTACGCTCTCCAAAAAAATACTGATAAAATTGTAAGCACTAGTGATACTACATACGAAAAAGTCACTATTGGTTTTAAGAAAACTTTGATTGAATTTTTTTTATTTAAGTAGCCAGTGATTTTTTCTTTAGTCGAAGAGATATGATTTACAACTGATGTTTTTACTTTTTATTGATCATTGAATACAAAGTGACGCCGTGATCATTTCGACCGCAGTATTTACAGCAGATCGTTTTTTTTGGGTGGTTTTGAAGTCGTTGCGTCGCGTCGTGTTGGTCCTTGTGAGTCCAGTCAGCACAGCATTTTTAGAATTGTTTTGATTTCCGTCGGCGCGACTTTCTAAGAAGTACTTATGTTTATTACTTAGTCGGGCTTTAGACTGAAATTTCATTAAGAAATCATGAAACTTTGCAATTGAAATACATCTAAAATGATCAATGAATCAAGAGTACTATTTTTTTAGTGTACATTTTTTAGTACAGTCGCTTAATGTTAATTTAGAGATGAATAAAATTTAATAAGGCAATGAAAATTAGTGTATTTTTTTATAATTCCTAATGTTTATTGAATTCATTATTTTTTTCTGAATTTTAGTAACTGCACTAAAATGTAACTTTAGGAAGTGCAATGAATCAACTTCTTCATTTCTGTTGTTTGTTGATAAAATTGACATATTACGGAAATTACTGAGGACCCATAACGTTATACAAAGGTAAAACTAATTTTTTGAACAATATTAAAAGATTTGCTAGAAAATACTGAAAAGTGAATATTAGTAACTAAAATTAACTGTAGTGAAAGAGGTTTTCTCATAACTATCGTATTATTTTCATGGAATTTCGAATTTTTCAATGGGTTTTTGACAATTTGTCCACCAAGATGTCTATTTTATTATGTATTGAGTTTGGTAAGTGAAAGAGTGACTTTTTTTAGATATCTACTCTATTTTTTGTTTTAATTGTTTCAGTTACGTCTGTAAAGTACTGTAACAACGCCAGTGGGAATCTGAGGAGATTTTGTTATAAGAATGGCTATTGGGTGACAATGCAAAGCACATGACCCGGAATGACCGTTGAGGGCAAATATTCTGGTCGCGTTCTTGGCACACATTCCGAACCATCCTCAAGTTTGAAGATCGATTATATGAAAACGATTCGGGTGAAGATAATCTTCAACATACCACTTTTTGTTCTCCATTTAATAATCAAAATGGTGCTTATGAATGATTTTGTCTTCCAACTAACCGTTCGGAGAGTAAAATGGAAAATCAGCGCAGAGGAGGTAGTTTTTCGTGTAACAGAGAATGTTCATCCACCGAACGGATAGGAACTCCTTAATTCGCAGTTAAAAATCGACAGAAATTTTTACTTAAATAACTTTTCCCTTTGCATTTATTTTTGTTTAATATGCTTGTACTAACCATTCGAGGCCAAATCTCTGTGAAATCAGTAAACTATTGACTTAAAAACTGATAAGTTGCATGGGAAAGTATCCACATCTGCATAAACGCTGTACATTGCCAAATATAATACCCAATTTATTGATATAGACGCGACTTTAAAAGTAGAAATTATTTAAAATTTAGTTCATCGCTATTTTTTAAGGCCTAACAAATTTATTAATACTTACTTTAATTTCATGTTTGGGAAACTTTACTATCTTGTTATTCATAAAAAATTCTGAACGTTGCCATTTTCTAATAGTATTCTCCAAGTCGGCACTACTTTCATTAAAAATTCTTATGGTTGTTATATTTGCTCCACTTTTGAGCGATGCATAATCTAAATTTTGTGCATCCTAAAAAAAATTAATTATGTTTCAGCTTAAAGATTATAAGTCTATTAATAGAGTAACGGGCGACAACTCAGTGGCTAGGTGTCTAGATAACCCAGCGAAGTGGGTACAAGCACCAAACTTCACCTACTACAAAATAATCTTTAGTTAGAAATTATTTCTAAAAAGTGGTTCGAATTCCACTATAAACTGTAGAGCTCTGTCTCATTCACTGAGGCACAACTAGATCTCCTAGACTCGAGGGGCATTGAAACGGATTATTATTATTATTATTATTTTAGTGTAATGTCCAGTGTTTTGTCTCATGGCACACTAATTTTGGTGAAATATTGCATCCTTCGTCTTGATTTTTTTTGAAAATTACTCACCAAAGACGTTATAAAGACTTTGGTGAAAATATCTAGCACCCGCAACTCTTTAGCCTGATGCAAAATAGGTAATATATGTTCTGTTGCACAATCCAAAATTATATTAATTTCTCTTAATTTTCTTATATCCTTTAGCATTGTCCTAAAATAAAATGTGATAATCATTATTAAAATTTTAAAAATCCTTCGATAGTTGAAAAACATCAAGAGGATATTTTTTTAGTTTACAACTAAAAACTGATTACAGATTCCAATTTTCATTGAAAAAATCTTAAAAAGTTTAAATTCTCTATGCGCATCTATTATAATTTTTCTTTTTAGAAAAAGCTACATGGGAAACGACGAAGAGGGCAGGCACTCTCTAAAACGTTGGCCTAATGTCATCGAGGAATTAAAGAAAAAGAACGAAAAGAATTTGCGTTCATACACCTAACAGGCGACCTCGACATGGCGTGATGCTGTTAGACGTATCATATAGGAAAAAGGAGGCCAACTAGACTAATGCATAAACCGTCTCTTAGAACCTTGCGCATAATAATAATAATAAATATAATTTCGCTAATGAAAATTAGTATTGAAATACTATTAGACTTAGGACCCCTTACCGTAAAAATAAAACGGCATGCAAGAGATCTGGTCAGCTCGTGCATATGGCAAACGCCTGAGCGATATGCAGTTTCTCGAATTCTAGGTATAGTCGAGCTCATATTTACGGTGCACTCAAAGAAAGCAACAAAAACTTTACAAACTCATTATTGTCGCCGTTGGACCATGCAGCATGGTGTTATCAAACAAGTCGACGCACATCTTTTGATAATATAAATAATGTTCCTCAACTAAGTAAAAGTTACTAAAAATTGAGATATTAAAGAAAATGTTCGATGAGAATTTATTGAGATGAAATATTATAGTGAATAGCATTCTTTGCACAAATTAGCAAATACGTCGATTGAACTTAATGGTAGCATTTCATAGGTTTTTCTAGATAAATATAGATAAAACTACCAATAAAATAAGTACTATACTGTTAAAAGAGAAAAAATACTATAAATTTGCTATTACCTCGTACTTGTAACCATAAGTCCGTTACACTAGATACTGTTTAGATGTTTACATGCTACATTTCTCATTGCGCTTACGCACGCACATAATACCATATGTAAACAATATTCAGGTGCGCACAGGAATAGTTTGCAATTTTCAAAATTTATTTTCTCGTTTATTTTTGAGAAAATTAATATTTACACATTATTGCGTGGACAAGAGTATTATGGCACGTATGTAAAAAATATCCTGCATTTTTTTAAAGAGAAAATGAGTATCAATTAAAAAACATCTGTCGGATAATCTATTACACACTATTTATCTCATGCTAGATTGATGTTTAAATAAAGCATAAATAGTTTCGCTGCAAAATATTTACATACGGCCAGAAAAAGTATGGTATCAATTTTTATGAATAAATTTTCGTATTTGCAAATAGTATGCTTAAAATTTTAAGATTTATTAAACAATTGAAAACACGGTTTTTTGCGAATATCTATAAGCTCTTATTGAATATTATTTTCAAGTCACCTGTGATCCAATCCAGGTACAAGTTGTTTCACATAGATATTTTTTTTGTTAGTACCCTCTTCATATTCCTGTAGACTTAATAGTTTTTGCATTCTAATAAGTCCCTCTTCGGTTTCATAAAGAATAACAAAACTGTTCCAGTGTAAACTTTTTACCACCTCAGCTAACCCTTGGGCATAGAGGTTTGCCTCCGGGAAAAAATTTAAAACTGTACTGTCTTTCTCCATCGGATTAGCTCGCCAAGATGTTATGATGTATGGTATATTAAAACGTTCACTGACTGACTGAAGAATACCAGACGTCAGCGATTCAACGCCAAATATCGCTGCAACCCCTTGGTTCTGATCCAGTATATCGCATACTAGAAAATAAGACATACATACATGGTTATGGAGGTAATAAGCATTGTTCTTGTCATTAACGAAATTTATGCATTAAAATGTATTTAAATAGATAATAAATTATATTTAACACGTTTTTCTAAGACCACAGTTTTGTAAAATGAAAAATAAAAATGGAAATATTCTATTGCCCAGTAAAAAATACTCAGTTACAGGGCAGTTTTTAGACGTATAAATTCACTCATGGAGTGTGAAACTGAAGGTATTTATTAAAAGTAGCTATAGATCAAATTTGGGGAGCACATTTTTCAATAATTTTGTTACCATCCTTAAGCTTATTCTCTGTAAAACCATATATGCCTGAAAAACATAGCGTTTCAAAAATAGGCAGGGATCTAGAGACTGTTTTTTCAGCCCTATGCACCTTTTACATACTTTAAAATTAGGCCTATATTATGTAAACTGTTTTATTGATACCATTTTTAAAAGACGCAAAACGATCCGAACTTGCATCCATCTCATATATTAACTTTTCATCCTTTTTCGATGATCAACGATATTTGTACTTTCTGAAATATGATTGTGATTTCTCGAAAACTAAAAAATCTACACAGTTATGATCTCTGGAAATAGGTTTAGCAGAAAATTTTGCAAAATGTGAACCTAATTTTAAAAGTGAATGCAAAATTTACACAGCAATAAAAAAATAAGGGCACTGGATCTCTGTCTATTACAGTTATACAATTATACAACTAAAGTGCCAAAGGACTTATAACTATATAATAGAGTACACAAACACATGAGTACAATTTACCTTTAGAAATATCCATAGACAGCACCAATAACCGTGAGTTTAAAATTTAATTATCTCCAATCATGAGAGTGGAAATTGATTTGTAATTAGCCAATCAATTAATCATTACATTAAGGTAGATGTGAAGGACTTCAGTTTGATCCTTGGGGTACCCCTGATGTTGTGAAATGCGCACTGTTCTTTAAGCATGAATTAAACAATTTAAGAACTCATTGAAATCATATATTGGCAATTTATTTAATATAATAGTACAATCAGTCTTATCAGTGCCAATGTCTGACCACACAACATCTACTTGCATCCTCTATCTACGTTAGCAGAAATTATATTACCGAGATTCGCAATAATTCATCATAATTAGGAATTGAATAACTCCAAATAATCCATGTATTAATATGACTTTGAAATGCATACTTACACACTCTGCTTGCCTCGTAACTGTTGTATTTAGAAACCAATTTAAAGGTGCTCTTATAAAAACCTGCTTTAACACCATCATTCTTCTGATAAATTATACTGGTTAGTGGGTATTTTATCTGCGTATTGTTTTCTGTAGAAAGTACACCTAAAACATAGGGGTAAACCATATATATTAGAGAATTTACACAGAGACCTTCTGCATTCAAAGATTTGTCATCATCTGTCGCTTCTAGATTCGAATTCGGATTATAATTCAGGCAATGGGTACAAAAAAAGGAGGTTGACTTGCAAAAGGTCAGACAGAAATAAAATTTGGTAGGATGGTAGACATAGGCCTACTAGTACACCTAAGTTAGCGACCTCAGGGGGTTGCCGCTCGAGGGATGGGGGGTGAAAAACTGTGCATTGCCGCACTTTTTCAGGAATAGCGCCGTTATTTGAAGTGATATCAAGAAAATGTCCAAATAAAAAAATTTAGGTTAAGTATAAAATTCTGCAACTCTTTGAGTTATTCATTTTTTGTTTGTGACCAATAGTTTTCGAGATACAGCCCGCCAACGCGATTTAAAAAATAAGTTTGTTTTGTTGAAACTAAGAATACGCTGAGTTTTCCACTTCGAAGAGGTGGGTAACCCTTTTTTGCGAAAAAGGGGTAAATTGGTCATTTTTAAAGGTGGTTCTTCAGTTTTAACTTATTTTGAAGCCTTTAAATGCTAGTTAAGAAACGAGAATGGTGCCCTTTTATTGTCGTTGGTCAAGGAACCTTCAGTTCAAATTTCGTGAAAATCGGTTCACCGCCTCCCACGATATGTACATAAGTATACTGAAAAAACATCAATAATTGAATTACGGCTAACTTGGCCAAAGTTAAACCAAATTTGATGAAATTTTAGACGAAACTAACCTATAGAGGCAAGAAATAGTCTACCAAATTTTAGCAAAATTTTTAGTCCAAATTCCACAACATTTTCAAAACTTTCCCCAATTTGCCCAAATAGTCGAACGAATTTTTTTTTACCAAAATGAAGGTATTCTTATGTACTTTCACGTGATCTAACTAAAAAATAACTTTTTTCAATTTAGCTGATTTTTTGTCATTTTTGGTATACACATGCGCGCGGCGATTTCCCGTCATTTCCGGTATTATACGTATGCGCGCACAAGTATGCGTGTAATTATTCATTATAAAAATTTCAACATTCATAATAGAAAGTGATTGTGAGCAGGTTTTAAATATTTAGATTAAAAAAACTCTCGAATTTAGGATTTTTTTTTTTCGAAAATTCACTTGATTTTTATTAAACTTTTTACATATATCGATTATTATTTTAATTTATTTATGTTTTCCTTTTCTAGTAGTTGTACTAGGTGTGCAAAAGTGATCCGCAAAAATGCATTAACGGTACGAGAGGTAGCCGATAGTCAATGTACGAATTCCCAGGATATTGTTAATGCCTTCGCTACCTTTTTCAAACTGTATATTTAAAACCTAACAATAACGAAGATAAATATAACTCCTATGAAAGTAGTAATAGCACCAATTTGTCTCTAACGTCATTTTCTGAAACAAAAGTATTTAAGTCATTGAAGAAAATCAAGCCTAAGCTTATAAAGGACTTGATAACATTCCCGCATTTATCGCCAAAGAGTGCGCAGCCATATGCGCCGGTCATCTCACAACAATATTTAATATGTCACTAAAAAGACCGTACATTTCCTGATGTGTGGAAATATATTTGTCTGGTCGATAGCCGAGTAGGTTTTGGCGCGAGGTGGCAATCGCGATTAATCACACGGACATCGCACCACCGGGTTCGAATCCTGGCTCCGGCACTGGTACTGCCGGAGTAAATGGTTGTATGTCCGCGTTTTTTCAATGTGTAGCCCCTTTCCGCACAATCCCCTGGCTTCTGGAATTGGGGGTTGTCTAATTTCTGTGACGTTTATTTATTCTATTTATTATTCGCGCTTATGTCCCGTTTTTAAAAGAGACAACAAGTGCGTGGCCGAAAATTATAGACCCATTGTTATTATCTGCAATTTCGCTAAAATCGTTGAAATCGCTTTGCATATGTCATTGTCCAGTCACGTACATGGCCAAATTATTTGTAAGCAACATGGGTTTGTTCCCGGTAGATCTACTGAAACTAACCTTGCATATATCATTCAATTCATTTCTAAGGAATTGGATGCAAACAGGCAAGTCGATATTATCTACACTGATTTTTCCAAGGCCTTTGATGCCTATGTTGAATACCGCGGTTACAAGTCGTTTGACATCCTAGCCACCTACGGTGTATCCCAGAGTTCTGTGCTGGGTCCGGTTTGTTGTTTTTATAAATGTTATTGCAGATAATCTTAATATAGAGAGCCTCTTATATGCTGATGATTTGAAAATATATTGTGTAATAGAAAACGAACAAGATTCTGAAAATCTTCAGAATAACCTAAACATGGTAAATGAATGGTGCCTATCTAATAACTTGCGTCTCAACATATCTAAATGTAACTAATTCAACTTCTCTAAAATGTACAACCCCATCAATTACGATTATCATATAAACGATCAAATTTTGCAGAGATCGGATACAGTAAAGGATCTTGGAGTTATATTTGATGTGTGTCTAAGTTTAAGGGAACATATTAATTTACCATCGCATCGGATTTAAAGAGTTTAGGTTTTATAATTAGAAATTGCAAGGGGTTCAGTAATACTGATATTATGAAACTGCTGTACTATTCATTTGTATGTTCAAAATTGGAATACTACTCCTTAATATGGTCCCCAGGATATACTATTTACATAAATAGTGTTGAGAATATTCAGCGCTGTTTTATTAAATATTTGTGCTTTATTGAAGATAAAATTTATCCAATAATTGGATATCCGAAAAATGCTATGTTGGAAAGATTTCGAATTTCTAATTTCGAAAATAGAAGAATAGTACATTCAATAATTTTTCTTTACAAAATTATGCACAACATGTTTGATTGCTCTCTCGTTTTGGAGCAACTGGATTTTCATATACCTCGTATAACAAGTCGGAATTGTAAAACATTTTATCTTCCTACACTTCGAACTAATTTATTAAAATTTTTTCCTCTTTATTTCATGTGTAAAAATTATAATCTACTGCAAGATCAGCTTGATATATTCAATTGTAGCATTCGTTCAATTAAACAACTTTATTTATAATTTATAAGTTTCGCTTTCTATACTAGTTTGCTGTCGTTACGTTTTAATGTGTTTTTTATTTTATTTTTTTTTGTTATTGTAATGTATGTTGTTATCTTGTAATACCTGTTTATTATAATGTTTACATATTCTTCATTGTAATGTTCCCACCCTGTAAATGGTTACCTGTTGGGTGATAGTGATAGTATCCAAATAAATAAATAAATATAAATGCGGTAATGTAATGAAAAAGAAAAAAGAAAAATGAGAATCAAACACTTTAGTTGTGTAAAAATTACTCCATCACAAATTTATCTTTCATATAGTCTAGTATACTTTAACTTGGCGTGTGTATGTATGAGTTAATATTTCCGTACGATTTCATTCTCTCCCATATTGTACACAAAGTTAAAGCAATAGTCCAGAAACATTGTCTACGTGGACAATATTTCTGGATATTTGTGTACAAGAGAAAATGAAATCGTACGGAAATATTAACTCATACATACACACGCCATGTTAAAGTATACTAGGGTATATATAAAACACTTTTCATAACATTTCAATATGTAACTGATAATATATCTATTATTTTTCTAACTTAAACTTTTTTTAATATTTGTCTGTACACTTCTTAGGTATCGCTATATTTATATATGCATATGCATATATTAATGTATGCATATATGTACGTGTTTATATGTATATTTTATTTCCGTCTCTGCTATGATTGTATTTATTATTTTTAGTATATTCTGTGAAGTGTGAACTCTAGAAATACTACAGAAAGTATTATTTAGAATATTTTAGTACATCCCATGAGCATATCTTTTTTCTGAAATTGAAATAAATGAGATCTTCTAGAGTTAAAAAAATGTATCTAAATCTCAAACACTGGATGTGGATATTCAAAAATACTTAAAAGCTGTAAAGTTGAAGTAGCATGTGAAAAGGTGCATATTTTTGTACTTTTGTATCAGCACAAGATATTTGACTGCTGATTTGATTATGTAAAAATCAGACACAAATGTAAATTTGATGCCCATATTAGAGGTTCCGGTAATTGTAAGTTCTCAGATAATATTAGTAAGGTGACAAGATGCCCCGCCCCGTTTCATTCGCAACACTCCCTTATTTTAGACTACTTTCTTATTTAGGTCGGGCTATATAAGTCTAATTTTATATATCAATGTCCCGCGTGTACTTATTTGGAGAAATGCGATTTAAAAAATTATATCCATGTAAGGCCAATCTAAAACATTTCCTTTTTCTTCTGATCTAAGGACTGTTGAATTAACACTTTCCATGAGAATTCCGTTGACTGTATAATTCTCTCTCTTCGTCTAATTCTCATGGCCTCTAGTTATTTCTATGAATAAATCTAGGTATGAATAAAATTTGAAGTAAAGCTGCCAAAACATTTTTTTGCCTCAATATTAAAATAAACTGCAGACAGCCCATACCGATTACGCCTACTATTAAAAGAACAGGAAAATAAATATTTTAATGGACAGTTGATTTCCAGTAGGAACAATATAAATGTATACATAATGAGTCAAGAAAACCATAAACTAAACGTGAATTCTATAAATATTTTTATTACAGTTGTGTGCTTTATTAAAGGAACATTTAAGTTGATACTCCACCAGAGTTTAAGGGAATATGAAAATTTGGTTGTTCACTTTATATTAAAAACTCAAAATTGATATGAAATCTATGTAAAAATATGACCTAACAGACAACTTATACTATTAATAACCACTGAATACATGTATTTTTTGTTATTTTTTTCTGTTCTGTATTTATAAAATATTTTCTATAGTTGTCTAATATTTATTGTATAAATTGTCTTGGTTGAGTGGTAGAGCAGCTGGACTGAATTCCGCCAAGACAGAAATATAAATAACAGTGGCGTAACTATTGAGGGGCTCCAGGCCAAGTTCATGTTAGGGAACTCTCCTTTTAAAATTTTTGACAAGCAAAATAAAGTAGGTAATTTTAATAATTTATAATTTACACATTTCCTTTCATATAAATTCCAATATTATTAAATTTTTACACGGCGAATTTTAGTGTTTACAAATATGTCAATAATCTTATCCAAATTTCCCTTTAAACTGTTTATGATTTCATATTCAGTGGCCAAGTCTGTCTTGACGTATTGAATTTTGCAGATAATTTTTTAATATTGCTGTTGCAACGGTCACCGGAATAGTTAAAAACAACAAAAAGACTGAGCGAGCAAACATCCGGAAAACTGGCTGCAAGCATGAACATTTGGGGGCCCCAGGCCACTGGACCGGCGGTAGTTACGCCACTGATAAATAAGGACGACTTATAATAAAAGCATTTAATAATCGATAATATAACAACTGTTTTAACAACCTTACCAATAGTTATCGATGACGATGATAGAGAGTAGGGGTATCCAATAATGAAGAAGAACCATAGCACATTTTGTAGACTCATTCTTCAATAAAGAAATCTGCGGATGTTTGGAAATATTATAACGTTGCGTCCTGGTCCGTGCACATTGTATTTTAAGACTGCGCAATACGCAATGCATTACAATTCGTAAAAATTTAAGTGCTCAACCATTTACCAAAAATATCTTAGCATAATTTTCCTGTCGAGGTCACTTTTATCAAATCGTTTTTTTTATTTTTAATATTCGGTATGTAGGATAAACTTGTTACGCATACAGAATGCTTTTACTGAAATAATACGAGGATGTATCGGAAACTAACGATTTACTATACTCCTGCTGAGTCTTCGGTATTTAGCAAAATAGTATAGGGTGATTGTAAAATCAATGAACCCAATGAACATGTTCATAGCAAATGTTTATGTTATGTTCAGTATTAGTCAAATGGATTGCATGCGAGATAAAACTGCAGTATCCAAGCATTAGAATTCTTACTTATAAATTATAACAAATTATTTGCCGTATGAGTAATAAATAATATTTTTATCTCTATGTACAGACAATCATTTATTTAGTAGACATTCTATTTATAGAAGTTTCCAGATGAGTTGAAAACTCCAGGTAAAATTGCAACATCTAACTGTTTCGCGATTTATTAACGTGTTCTTGGTTGTCGCCGAATATGTGTATACAAATATACATTTACATACTACACTCAAATTAGATTAAATAAAAAATAAAACTATATAAAAAAATATTTTTAAAAAAGCTTTTATTTAAATGCTCTAAAAAGTAGAAAATAATAAACTTTGGAGTAAATCAAACCCATCATTTTGTTGAGATTTTCCTGTGTAAAGGAAATTGCTCGCGACAAGCTTTTATATCATAAAAAAAACCGCTGCCCAAGGAATCATTACTTCCGAATCCAGATTTTGTATCCAAGTCTTATACACATTAAATTTCAATGTAATATTTCACTCCCTTTAATAATTGGGGGTGGCAATGGTTGTGGTAGAGGGGTTGGCTAATGTCAAAAAATTTATAGATATCCTTGGTTCTCGTACACACACTAAATCTCAATTTAATTTTTATTCCCTTTAATAATAGGGTGGAGGTGGCAATGGGGTTGGTAGAGGGGGTGGCTAACGCCAAAAAATTTTTTGAGACGTTTCGTTCTTGTATACACGCTAAATCACATTTTATTTTTTTACTCCTTTCACAATAGTGTAGGGTGGGAGGGGGGGGGGGGGGTTGGGGCTGGAATTTTTGAGACCTTCACTTTTCGTACATGCCCTAAATTACAATTTCATGAACTCTTACTTGCTTGCTTTGCCTATTTACCCTTATTTACCCCCCGAACACCCCCAACGGAATTAGATCAAAATATAATCTAGTTCCAGATCTCGTTATTGTACATAAATGTACCAAATTTCAAGTCAATATCATAAACGGTTCCAGAGTAACCGTGCGCACGAAAAAAGTTACAAACAGGCTGACCGACAGACAGGAATTTTTTTCGCTCAAATTTAAAATCTCGACGTTTCATGATATCTTAAGCCTAATTCAACAACAATATATATATATATATATATATGAAGTACTGCTGCTTCTCGTTGCTCGAACTGAACTGACGTTCCCCGCGTTGTGCGGCTCCTTATATATGCTCCAGTCTAGGGCGCGCCTGCGCGTTTGGCTACGTGTTACCGGTCCCCCACCACCTGTGGTAGCGGATGCCTGAGCCAACCCGACAAGTGGCCTCGCTGAAACGTCACACTCCACGTGACTTCTTGCCGGTGGTCGGGCATCCTCGTGTCCAATCGGTGCCGCAGAATGCCGTGGTTCTCCTTGATTGGTCCGCGCTCGGCTCTGACTTCTCGTGATAGGTCCATTTCGGGCAGGTTGCTGTGCTTCTTCACTATTTGTCAATACTTGAACATGCCTCCTCGTGATTGGTTCGTCCACGGTGGATCGTCGTGTGTCTTCGGTTACGTATTTTCCCACAAGAGCGGGCTTCCAGGAACTGGGTAATCTCTGCGTATCATCTCGTTTATTAAGATTTTGTAGTCTTTTTTCGATCTCTATGGCCTCTCTGGTAATCCTTGACCTATAATGCTCGATATTAACTACTGTTCTGGTGTTGTCGAAGTCTATTTTGTGTCCTGTGGATTTTACATGCTGTGCCAGGGACGATGTTTTCTCCTCTTTTCGTACTGCATTCATATGTTCTTCCGTTCTTACACTAATACGTCTGTTGGTCTGTCCTATGTATGACTTGTTGCAAGTTGAAGTAATTATATAATGAAACAAGCTGATGGGTTTTATTTACTTCAAAGTTTATTTTTTACTTTTTAGAACATTTAAATAAAAGCTTTTTTAAAAATATTTTTTAATATAATTTTATTTTTTACTTTTTAGTCTTTTGATATGCTGTAATCCCCAGATATTGTTTTGAGATTAATCGGATCATAAACGGTAAAGGCGTCCGCGATCTTGAACTAAATTTTTGACTAGAAATTCGTAATCTGCGACCCCGAAAACCCCCAGGTATCGATTTTGATCGATTTGGATGTAAATGACAAAAGTCGTCAGCCATATTGGCGCCGTTTTTTCGAATTTCTGAATTTTGACTACAAATTCATAATCCGCGACCTAGAAAACTCCCCAGATATCCATTTTGAGTTGAATCGGATCTTAAACGGTAAAATCGTCCACCCATCTTGAAGTTGCGACCCCGAACTAAATTTTTGACTAGAAATTCTTAATCAGCAAACCCAAAAATCCCCAATTATCGATTTTGATCGATTTGGACCATAAATGACAAAAGTCGTCCGCCATATTGGTACCGCCATTTTGAATTTCTAAATTTTGACCAAGAATTCATAATTGGTGATCGGTAAACTCCTGCGCCATCTTGAAGCTGCCATCTTGTTTTTTTCTTATACGAAAATGTTAAAGTGTATTGTGCAAAATTTCAAAGCTCTAGCTTAATTAGAACTAATCGAAATTTTGATTGCAAGATTTGACCTAAACAAACTAACTAACTGACAAACAAACAAACAAACATTGCAAGTTTAATAAAAGCTTTTAAAAAGAGTGAATAGAAGAAATGATTTATAAAGAAATAATATTTGAGATGTGTACTCTCCATAGGGTTAGAAATAGATATCCAAAAAGTTCCCACCCCATTCAGAAACGGAAAGTCCTTTTTTGCAAATAACCACCCCTAATGCAGACTTAACGTTGGTTTTTCATTTTATCTTGACAAACGTTCGTTGGAAGAGAAAAAAGTATAGGAAAGAAAAAATTATCATGTATAAATATATAAAATCATGTATAAAAAATGTTCTATTGACCTTGTAGCTTATACCCCACCTATTTTACACGAAGTTTCACAGCGAATATCTCAAAATCAGTTACTTTAACGAGAAAATGCCCAAGAATGAATATATAGAGCGGAATTTTTTTCTATAAGATGCAGGTCTAGCGAGTTTTGCCGCAAGTGATTTTTATTTTTCCCTTTATTTTCCACAAAGATGCGTTTTTTAATTTGATCTCGTTTCCCCATGAGATAAAGCTCTCCGTGAGTTTTTAAAAGTTTCCCCTGCAGACCTATTCCACTAAAATTCTGTACAATTTTACTCATTAGAGGTTTCTTCATTGACAAACTGTTCTTCAAATTTGGAATTTAAACATCCTTGCCCATGACAATTATAGCACATTGTTGAGCAACGCAATCCAATCTTAACACAGCTGCATTAATTGTTTTCCGCCACCTTTTTTGCAGCTGAGGACACTAACTGAAGGGGACGGTGGAAGTTTGTACTAATACTTCAACGAGAATATTGCCCAAGAATGAATTTATAAAGCGGAATTTTCTCTACTAGCAGGTATTGACGCAAGTGACTTTTATTTATTTTCTCCTTTTTTTCTATAAAGATGCGTTTTCTAATTATACATAAAATGTGTACCTCACTAATTTATGAATTATAATGAAGCATTATTATATGTAGTAGAAGGAAAAGGGACAGGTTAGAATAGACTCTTTGTCAAGTCTGAGAGGCCTTGTCCCTCGAACCCTCAGTTGTGGAATAAACGTGCGTGTAATAGTACGACAAGACACGTTTAGGAAATACCATGGACAAGGATGTTTAATCTTCAAATTTGAATGGCAGTTCATCGATGAATAACCCGCCTAATGAATAAAATTGGACAGAATTTTAGTGGAATAGGTCTACAGGGGAAACCACTTTTTAAAAAACGCACTATGAGCTGTACCTCAAAGGTGGTGTGGAAACGAGGTCAAATAAAAAAACGCATCTCTGTGGAAAATAGGGAAAATAAATAAACATCACTTGCGTCAAAACCCGCAAGACATGAATCTTATAGAGAAACTTCTCTATAAATTCATTCTTCGGCATTTTCTCGTTAAAGTAATCGGTTTTGAGATAGTCGCTGTGAAACTTCGTGTAACGTTTTCACCTGTACGCTCCAAACTACTCCTCAGTTTAGACTCTGTCACTGCGAAATAGGTGGGGATAAGCTACAAGGTCAATAGGATATTTTAACCTCATCACAATAAAATTGTGAGAGGTTACTAAAATTGGTTCAAAAACGAAAATTGAAATAACATCAAATCTTTACGTTTTGAGGTCCTAGGAACCCAAAAAGGTGGTTTTTGAAAAATGTGTGTGTGTGTGTATGTATGTTATATAATAATAAAAGTATGTTAGCACGATAGCGCCGAAACTACTGAAAGGATTTGAATGAAACTTTGCATATGCGTTTCTTTAGTGCCCCAGAAAGGTTTTGGTAGAGATCGGATTACGTTTAGTGCTGTTTTGACGCAACAAGTTGTTTATTTTATAATTTCTTACAATTTGCAATGGAACCATTGAAAAGCAGTTAAAATTCTGATTTCAACGATATATCACACTTCCACCCTTCCGATTTGGTTTCCGTGAAAAAAATTAAAAACAAAGCAAATATGAAGCATAGATCGCATTTCGTGTGACATGATCGACGCGCGTAGCCGTTACGTCGTGAAACTCATCACATCACGTGTCAATTCACGTGTGAGGGTTTCTTCACTGCTCTAGAAGTAGAGCGGATTACGTTTAGTGCCGTTTTTAAATATATATGCAGACAAATCGAAGAATTAAACTACAAATATTCCTCTAAAATCTAATAAAATTACTGAAATGCTAATGTTTCATTTAACAAAGACAGCCGCGAGCGATCGGATAGCAATGAGCAAATTTTGACGATTGTCATTGTCATCGTTTGTCATCCGATAACGTTGGTGTCAAGTCATGTTAATAAGATTTCGGCATATTTGTAACTTTTAGTGACTGCACCAGTGGATTGTCACAAACTTTAAAGGTAGATGTAATAATATCAATATCATATGCTTTCTGTACCTTCGTTGGTGAATTTATTATAGATTATCACTTTACCAATTTTCAGTTTGTTGCTTTACAAATCTGTAGTATTTAGGATAACTAGACTTTCTTAGTCGTTCAAGTGATGTTAAAGTTGTTAATATCCTAATAGTATATTATTCAACGAGCGATAATGTAGGTAATAACTCGCATAGATGAAATTTGTAGCACGAACCGCAGGCGAGTGTTGTAAATTCATTAAGTTGAGGGTTTTTTTAGTGCCCCAGAAGATCTGAAAAGGTTTTGGATGAGATCGGATTACGTTTAGTGCCGTTTTGTCACACAATTTAATGCTCTATTCGGCTTCAAAGATCCACCGAGTGGGGAGGTTTCAGCCGCTTCCAGTAGCTGCCGATTTTTTTTATAGAGAATTTGACAGATTTTTTATTTCCTATACTTCTTTCTCTTCCAATGAACAGTTTACAAGATAAAAGTGAAAAACCAGCGTTAAGTCACCGTTAGGGGTGGTTTTTTGCAAAAAAGAGAGACTTTCCGTTCCTGAATGGGATGGGAACTTTTCAGATATCTATTTCTAACCCTATCGAGAGAAATATCGTTTTTTATAAGTTGTTTCTTCTAAAATATCTAATTGCGTAGACTAATAGATATGAAGCACTACTACTCTACTCTACAAAATTAGACTATATATTTTTTACTGGTTACCCGAATTTAAATTACCACAGTAGAATAACTGTTTAATAGAAGTTCCAAATCCTATGTTATGTCTTGCCAAATAAGAACGAAAATAATGGTCTTTAACCTCAAGGGAAACAGCTACAAAGTCACTATAGAGCCTGAAGATTTTTCTAATACTAAGCTCACATGGCAGGTAAGTACTTTTTTTTATTTGGTTTCTACAATAATGGGAGTCCACGCATTTAAACCGCTCAGTAAAGCTCCTCATTTTTTGGATTATTCTCCTCTAGAATGCGGTCTCCTCCTCTATTTTCTGCTGGTGTCTTCCCATCAAAGAAAAATCGCTTGACCACCCCCACTATGAATTTCAAACCATGAATGTTGTCACTCACGTCATCACCTTTTAATTTCCGAATCATGTGCGTATCAACATATTCAAAAGACAGTATTTTGTAATGAAAATACAATTAATTCTACCGCCATTTTGATGATAGTTTCTTTACCTGCGACAGAAATAGACAACACAATGTAAATAAGTATTTATGAAATGCATAATCAATTTTATAATAAATTACAACGAAGGGGTAGGTATGTTATATTAGACTTACCTTTACGCACTTAGCGAGGCAGTCGTGTTTTTGGAAGGCCCAGGTTCGTCCTCTTCTTGGGGGTCCGGAGATTCCTCTGTTGTTGGATTAGATCTACTACTAGATACTAGTGATAAGGGTCGTCGACATCGCCTTCCTCATCCGACTCAGCTATGGCGAAAGGAGGAGTATTCAGGCAGATCTTCCCCTGACAAACTTAGCAGAGAGGAGAGCATTTCAGCCCTGCTCGCTGGCAGGAGCAGCTTCCTCCTCCGTACCCTTTCTGGCAGCTGCATGACATGAATTTCAGCAGGCTTAGCGGCGTTGGTTCCTTGGTTGTAGTCACCGGTGTCAGCCCATGCCGGCTTCCTGTCCACCCCCAGTTGGTGAAATCTTTCTCAACTCCCAACCATTTCTGCACCTGGTGGTAGGTTCTGTAGGAATGTTGGGCAGCAGCCTCTTCGGTTGAAGGCAGACGAGCGAGGTGAACTTTTCGTTGGCAGCAGATCGGATAAATATCTCGTAGCGCAGGGCGTGGAGAGATCTTCTCCCCCACCACAGAGCGCCACGACACATTTGCTGCCGGCAGAGGCTATCTCCTCAAGTTCAGAAACGGGAGCCGCGTCAAGAAGGTTTCGCTGTTTTGAAAGAACGGCCAACATCTTCGTTTTCCCTTGCCAGAAAAGGGCAGAGATGGTGTCGCAACCAGTGAAGGCGTGAAGGGACAATTCTATTCCAGGGGAGAGTGAGAGCTCGTGTTGAATGAATGATGTTGAAGAGAACTGCTCACAACCTGTTCTACCCCTGCCACTTTTCTGGTAGAATACATTATGTATGCTGGACTCCAATCCATTTAGAAGCACCAAGAGGTCGACATCCCCTCCAACGATTATGGCGTACTCGTACTTCTCGCTCTTCTCTAATGAGGCAGTCGGCGTCTTCTGGCGCTTGCTTCGTTTCTATTCCTCTGCTATCCAGTCCAGTGCAGATTTAGTTGATCAAGCGCTGCTTGTTTTTCGGGTTTGACAATAACTTTTCTTGGTGCACTTTGATCAGTGTCGATTCTTCAAAAATGATCTCGCTACACCTTGAGACTGCATAACGACGTTGTATCTCTGCTGTTTTTGTGCTTCCAGCAGCCCCCTTTTCTGAATAGCCATCGAATACAGCTAACGCATTTTTCCCAAAACGGTTGAACGTGTAGGTAATGTAAGTAGCTACTACTTCCCTCACTGAACTGTTCCGTTGTCATATAACTTTGTGAAGCAAGTACCCTCCGTCAACTACATCGAACGTGCTTTCTCCAACAGCGACGTGTTCTGGTAGGGACGTGAAGGCAGAGTAGAACGATGATTTTCTTTAATTTTTTGTTCTTTCCAGATAACAAAGCAACTGTTAGCCCTACAGGGTTCCGCTTGTGCTTAAATTAAAGTAAAATAACTGCTCTACAACCTTTATTTCCTATGACTTTCCTCGTAAGATCAGTGTTTAAGCCGATATCCTGCTCGGAAGACGGCTAAAACTACAATTTCGAACTTTCGAGCACCACGCAGTTAGCACAGGTCTTTCGAAGCTGCAAACTTGGTTTTATACTACTGGCATCTATCCTAACAATATCCCAAAAACTCAGAAGTGTGCAATTTTTTGCGACCTGATGTTTTAAATGACTGGCCCAATTAAGAGCTTATAAAAGACAAAATCAGACTAAAGCACAATACTGATTATGGTTATTTAAATGACAGGCATGGTCTTCTAAATCATGTGCTCACCCAACTCTATCATGGTTGGTCAGATTGGACTTTCCAAATAATCTAATCTAATAATCTAATTTCTGTGGTGTATATTTATAAAAAAAAAATCTCTTTGGACATGGCGGGTCTTGTATTTGTAAATGGATTTCTTATAGGGTTTCTGATTTCCCGACTTCCTTTCATTCCCGGGAATCGGGAAATAACCGGGAATTTCGGGATTCCCGGTAAATAACAAATTTTTCATATATTTTTTGAAAAACACAATTTTTTTGTTTCAAAATACCACTCCATTCAAATATTAATTTTTTAAATGTTTGTTTTCTTTTTCTTCCTTTGGTCAAAATATAAATCAGTCCGTTTTGTTATATTTATAATTAAAAAGACACAACAACATTAACTACAGGAATTAACACAATAACGAAATAACATAAAATAAAAACTCTTAGAAATCAAAAATACACTCTTAATCATAAAAGCGATTTTACGAAAAATTAAATATACAATAACAAAATACGAAACAACTTATCTTGAAAAAAAAATCATACTTATGTTTTGTTTTTGCGGCAAATAATGCTTTTGAAAACGTTAAATAATACGAATGAGTGAGAGCACGTCGATTTATGTAAAGAGAGCATGGAATTTAATATTCTTAAAACTTATTTTTATTTCCGCGTGTTCGGGAAATCCCGACTGTTATTTCCCGGGAACGGGAACGATAGAAGTGACATAACTCCCGAGAAATTCCGTCCCTGGACTCCCGGGACAGAAACCCTAGTTTCTTACCTCATTTTAATACGATTCTGAGTGGAATTTGCACCAAAATTAAATACTACTTTATTTTTCACAAAAATATGACTTGGCAGGTTTTGCATCTAGACCCCTCATATAATCAATAATTTTGTTAAACATCGACGATCAAAATAGAAAGTAAGTAAATATGACAGAGCTTTTCTTATTTTTCTATAAGAAATTCTAGCTTAAAATAATGAAAATAAGATGAACATGTTAAAATTTATTCAACGATTATGACCTTACAATTTAAATGTTAACAACTTTACTCTTAATTATTAAGATTCATAAACGATCCAGCACTTTGTAATATACTATGAACTATACTCTTATTGTCAGTTTTGTCGCTTTTTTGGCTGCCTGCAGACGACGATTCAGATACCAGAGGTTTGGTTCTCTTCTTCGTTATCCAAACGTTACAAGCAAATTTGACTTCCACTTTCAGTGCTTCCCAGTAGGTCAACTGTAGAAAAAAAAATGATATACCAATATGCTTTAAATATGTTGGCTTGGCACAATAGTATATTTTTTGTACGTAATAAAAGTGACATTTTTTGTGACGAGACTGTATTTGATGGACGAATGAAGCAAGTTTAGCAAGAATAGCCCACACAAAAAATCACTTTTACTCCATATAAAACGTGCTATATTTTCTTGAAACATCATATTTGAATTAAATAAATACTGATATTTTTCTACAAATACTTTTAGTGTCGCTCGTGGCGGCTGTAAAACAGTTGTACATATTTTACTTATATGAGGAAGGAAGGAGGAAGAACTGAGGGTAGCAATTAGGTCATTAAAAAATTCAAGACCTCTTCATACTTATGAACTCAATGCAAAAATAATAAAAATCTCCGAAGGTATTAACGGCGCTTTCTAATAGCACAAGGAGTTTTTCCGGTTGTACTCAAATACTTTCACGTCATATCAGTCTTCAAAAAAGGAGATAACTCCTCCCTTGATAATTATCGCCCCATATCTGTCCTTCCCATTGTTGGGAAAACATTTGAGAAGATTCTGGTAAAGAGACTCACCAGCTATCTTGACAGACATGCACCCATCAGCCCTGATCAGGTTGGCTTTTGTTCCGGGCGTTCGACCTCCCAAACTGTTCTTAGAGTCGTGAGTGATATAGTTGAGGGTCTTGAGGCAGGTCTTCACAAAGTTATCTCACTGTGTGACCTCTCCAACTTCGACTGTGTCTCTCACGATATACTAGTAAAAAAGCTGCGATTTTGTGGTATTAGACGTCCACCTCTTATGCTTTTTGAGCCGTATTTAACAAATTGCAAACAGCGTTTATCCATAAATAATAAAAAATCTGATTTATTAAATGTCATACACGTGGCACCTCAAGGTTCTGTCTTGGAGCATCTATTGTTCATATACGTATCTACCCCACTAAGACCATTATGTTTGCAGATCATACTACGCATCTATGTTCTGATAAAAACATTAGCAACTTATTAGATGTCTCTTCATCTCACGAAAAACTCGCTCACAATCGGTTTCCACTCTGATAACCACAGTACTTGCTCTGCATGCCTTCTTATGAACCCACGATACCGATTAGCAGTATGTGAAAGAAATTCCCTCAATTTAAATCGATACAATCATTTGCCTACACAAATTTAGTTAAATTTAGTTTGCTTTAAATCAAAAATTAAAAAATTATCTTAAAATATTGCGTTTATTCTGTTGATGAATATTTACGAACTCTTTACATACCGTGATCTTATAGGCATGTTGTATGCATTTACTTACAGAATACTTGCTATTTTATTTCATCTTTTCTCATTTGTTTAATTTTTTTTCTCTACTTGTATGTTTGTTACCATTATTTGTTTATTTATCATATACATATAATTTTTGTGATATACTTAATATAATGTTAAGACATTATTTTACTTTGATTGTTACTCTTATTTGCCGACTGGTAATTGTTATGGTACTTCATTAACATCAAAACTAATTTCCGCACCTCGATTGGGACCTTTCAATTCACTTTCATTAATTTTCTATTAAACAAAACTTCCCTTCAAATTCGACTTTCAATCCATTTTGCATCTTTAATGTCTAAATTCAATCAATCTTCATTCATATCCTTCAATTAAAATACCGGTATTACCGTCCCCATTAATACCAATACTTATTTCCAATCGGTCCCCTTTCATCATCAAAACTTATTTTCTTTCATTCACCGCAGACCCCACCGCACAATTTCATATCATATTCAACTCTAAGTGCAGGATCTTCGGGACGACTTTACAGGACCATCCCAAATTTACTTATTTTCGATAACTTCCAAACTAAAGTCGATTCGAACTTCATTCATATATCATTAAAATTTACCCATTTCACTGCTAAGACGGTCATATAATTTTCATTTCAGAATTCCCATTTTTTACATTTGATGATGCAGTATTGTGAAATGGTCCCCGACGGACCACATAAAAGGCCGATCACCACGAGTTACCTTTTTATAACTGTTTTTTAGAACTAATATTTTACGGTTAAGAAGTTTTACGAACTCTGTTCGTTTAAATCAAATAAATATTTTAATTTCGTTTTCAAACAAAGTGTGTTATTTCAAAAAGTGATATATAGGGTGAAGCTTTAAACCCTTTCACATACATAATAATAAACTTTAAATCAAAGTGATAAAACAAACTCAGATACTCAAATACAAGTGAATTCAACCTTTGGGATGTATACAGGGTGTAACATTAGACCCCGTTCTGTTAAAATGAATAAGGCTAAAAATCAGCTGTACACGACTTCATGAATTTCTAATCTGTATTTTGTTGTGGTAACAGTAACGCGATTTTTGTTACATTTTATTCTCTACCATCAATGCACATTAATAGGAGAAATTTTAGTCTGTTAAAATAAAATAAATAAGGATAAAATGAGCTTTCACGATTTTATGAATTTTTAATCTGTATCAGAAAGTAAAGGTGGTCAGACGGTGCAGGGGACTATGATAACGGTAAAGCGCTTTTTGTTATTGTCTTCCAGTTTGGTTTAAACAAAGGTTATGTTGCTTATCATGAAGTATGTAGTCAAAAGACAAATATTATGGATGGTATGGGGTGCGGGGAAGCCACATAGAAAATTAGCTTGTAGCATTATACATTGGAAGTGTTGTGAGGGGGGGAGGGGGATTTGACTTATTTTTTCATGGTATCCTCTTTAGTTGAATCCACTTGAATTTTTTGGGATAGGAGTACGGAAAATCGGTGAGTGCCTTACTACTGGTCTCGATGGTGTCTAAGAGTTCAGTCTTAGGACTTCTTGACCTCCAGGTCGCGTTGCCTTTAACTCTATTTCCCAGAGTCACTAAGTATCCTGGTCAAAATTTAGGCGGCCGATCAAAAGTGGTGAAAGTGTATCGAGGTCCTAGTTATCCTCCAGTAACGTTTTACTTATTTCTGACCTTTAGTTTGGCCACAGCACACTTTTTTCCGGAACGGTTGGTCGGATCGAACTGAAACTGATGGCGATTGATTCTATGGCCTCAAGTTACTCGAAAAGGAGGGATCGCGTTGCCCTTAACTCCTTTTTCCTGAGTATGAAGTATCCCGGCCAAAATTTAGGCGGTCGGTCAAAAGTGGTGCAAAAGGTGTATCGAGGTCCTAGCTGTCCTCCAGTAACGTTTTACTTATATCGGACCTTTAATTTGGTCACAGCACACTTTTCCCAGAACAGTTGTTCGGATCGATTCGGCAATGGTCGGAACTGATTCCGCGTGGTCGACTTAGTTGACAACGATACCTCCCGCGCCTTTGTGTGTCTTCGGGAAACTTTGGAAGCATTTGTGCGAAGTTAGGATTTTTGCTGAAAATCCTAGCTTTCACACGTGTGGTGAACTCCCCTAAAACTTGTTTCGGTTTTTCAATTCCCCAAGTCGTTGATAAAACGTTGAATAACACCCTCGGGAGTGAACGGATCGAGTCGATGACAACCGTAATCGATTCCCCGTGGTCGACTTAGTTGATAACGGTACCTCCAGCGCCTTCGTGTGTCTTCGAGTATCCTCGGGAAACTTCGGAAGTGTTCGTGCGAAGTTTAGACTTATGCTTAAAATCCTAGCTTCCACACATGTGAATTCCCCTGAAATTTGTTTTGGTTTATCATTACTCAAGTCGTTGATAAAACGGTGAATAACGCCCTCGGAAGTGATCTGATCGAATCGATAACCATCATAATCGATTCCCCGTAGTCGGTATAGTCGAAAATGCTGCCCCACCCGACCTTGTACGCCTTCGATAAAAAGTGTTCTAAACCTCTTAGGTTAAGTACCCCGACCGGGGGAGTGGGGGTGCTTGCAAAAAATTATACTTTAATGTTCGATTTTTAAGTTAGAGAACCCACTCGCGCCTAACTTCACTATGTCTTTACAATTTTTTAGGTTATGTTTATACTAGATTGTGTCTATATTCAAGTTATTTATAAATGTCACTGTCACAGGATAAATAAGCGACTTCCGTATCCGTCGACGTCATACTTCCGTTTTTGAATACGTACTTCTGTCTAGTACACAAATATAACTGGAATGACAGATCTCAAAATTCAAATATCAATAGCAATGCCGTAATAAGATGAGACGTTAAAGACAGCTATTTATTTGAAAGAAGAAACGATAAATAATTCATGTCACATGTAATTACCAATGTTAAATGATTATGTGCTTTCTATAAAAGAAAAGAAATATCCAGATGGCGCGGAAATCAATTTCTTGGTGTATATGAATAAAGGTCCTGTTTCGCTCGAAAATTAGCTGCGAAACCCGCCCAGGTTTCTTGATACTTTATAACACTATCGAATCGAATGCTTTTGATAAGTCTAAGTAAACAAAATAAGTTATTTATCTTTAAGTATTTAGATTTAGTAAATCACTTCAAATCTCACTGACTGTCCGTAAATGTAGTGCAGGTCGAACTTTTTTTATGATTCAAGATCGTTTAGTTTTATAACCTACGTTTGGTTTCATGATTATTATCATTTACCAACTCCTATCTACATCATAGGAGGGTAAAAGAAGATTTATTTTTATTGAATTCTATATTACTTACATGTTCTTCTACTGAAACACTTCTAACATTCCACAGGAACTCAGATATGGCTAATATAAAAGCTATTCCTATTCCGACTCCCAGCACAAAGAATACACCACCAACATTCGCCAGCGCCAAATCTGCACCACTGTCTGTCTCCTTTGTTTCAGACTGAAAACGTATAATAGTTATAAATATAGAACGGGTTTAATAGAAGTAAGCTACTTTTCTTTAAAGAATGTTCGTTTGTTTAATATTATTATACTATTTTCAAATATTTATAGAAAAAGAAACCTGCTGCTGGGCTAAAATGACAGCAGTGAGCATGAGCACGCACCAGATCTTAATCCGATTGCAAAGAAAAGCTAAAGTGGGCTATGTTTATTTTGTTAACAATCTGCAAGTGTGGATTGCAATATTCCGAAAAAGTTTTACATGTAAGCAATATATTATGCCGTAGTTTCCACTCGATCTCCATTGTCTTCATCAAGATACCTACTTTAAATTAATATACAGTACGACGTAAATACTTCTCCTCTCCGCTTTACCCAAGCAAGTATCGGACAAAAACTGAGTCAAGTTGTATCAAGTTTACTACTAAATGTCACGTACACTTCAACCATGAAACACCTAAAATGGCGCTAAGAGACTGTCAGCTTTGAAATTTCAAATTGCAAGGGAATTTTAATTTCCAGTGTCCCAACTCTTATGTGTTAGGCTTGAGACCAGGGGTCCCGGGTTCGTATCCTCCGGCTAAGGTGGCGTTTTTAATGTATTACTGAGATGGTAGTAGTAAATTAGATGGAGTTGTGTGAGAGGTAACACGGCTAGCCACTGTATCACTTCTGAGTTAGAGTCTCGCTGGGATAGAAGGGAATATCGCAGGGAATGGTTATTGTGTAGTTGTCTTTGTGTGTCTAACGATGGTTTTATTTTCCAATTCCATCAATTCTCTCTAGTTTTACGATCGTTTGAATGCCGAATAAATTGTTTCACAGTTGTAGGTATTGCTAAAAAATGATTATAAATACAGTTCAAACAATAGTGTTTTTTCAAGGATTTTTGACATTTCCTTTAAGTCAGAAAATTTATATTATATATTACGATTTTTTTTTCAATAAATGCTGTCCGGCATGTTGACTGCGTCACTTATCCCCCGAAGAATGTGACTCTTAGCCTCAGTGCTAAAGGAAAAATTAATAAAATTCCGTTGTATGCGGAAGCGATAAAATGTTTTTTTCTGCTGATATCAGTGTATATGAAATGGTACCAGTAGAATCAGTCATACCCCCAAAGACATCCGTCATTGTCAGATGCACTATATAGCCAGATTTATACACTTTCCCCCGGAGGCATGTGACGCATAAAGCGCAGTCACCTATTAGGCTGGGGCCGTTATCTTTTTGAGACGAAAAAATTAATAGCAGGCAACGGCCGGCTGGAATATATAGTTGAGGTCATAAAAAATAAAAAAAAAACTTTGGAACTTGAGATGAAGGGAAGTAGTGCAATGGGGTGCTATTTAAGGGATGAAAACCGTTTTTCGTTATTTGTGGCGAAACGTGACCTGCTAAAGAAAAGTGTTTCATTCAAAAGTTGTAGCTAATAAAAAAATTTAAAACTTTTATTCTATATATTTTTCGACATAACCTCAAAGTTTGCGAGAAAATGGCGAAAAACAGATTTTTCTATTTTTATTTCTTTTCTCGCGTGAAAATTATTTAATTTAAATGAAACCTTGTGAAAGTACGTAATTTGCATATTTGCATATAATAAGCATGAATTTTTTCAATTATGGGAAATAAATATTTTTCGAGTTTTTACCATTTTTCCGAAAAAACACCATCTTCGGCGAACAACTTTATTGGTTTTTTTTTTTATTTTGATGTTACTAGTGCTCATTTTTTTCGTCGAGATGTCTACTTTCAAATGGTATGTCGATGTTAGTGATTTATTGTTATTTAGCAGCTTAAAATTAAGAAAAACCGAAAAAAAAATTTTCGAATCTCGAATTTGTCGATTTTTTTCATTATTTTCAATTTTTTAGCATATTTATGTTAATAATTCATAATATTTTAATGAAAAAACTTACTTTGGTATAAAATAAATAAAGTTGAATGAATTTAATCACGGAAAGGTAGGGAAAACTTCATGAAACTTAACATTTACATGGAAATCAATAGTACTTTATTAATTTTCATAAGCTACAGTTAAGTTTCGAAAACTTTATATGCATATTAAATTATTCTAAATACATATGATAAAATACAACATACAATTTATTTATATTGGCTACGAATTCTTTACTTTATTTACAAATATTTACTTTATTAATATTGGTTGTGTATAGCTTATAAAAAGAAAAATCAATAAAATAATTGTTAAAATCTAATCAATTTTAGGCATTTTTTGTTGTGGTTCGTTTTCTTCATCGATCAAACTCTCAAATTGTATATTATCTTCAAAATCATTGGCATTTTCAGGCTCTTCAATTTCGATGTCATTATTCTTTGCTGGCTCTTCATCAATATCTTCAGAATCACTTAAATCTACAAATACTTCTCTGTCTCTATTTGAACAGTTCTCAGTGTATGTATTGCATAGATTGGTACATTTTGAGCCGTGTTTTTGGCAGCCACACCTTTGATTATTGCATCCACTTTCACAAGTACAGCTAACGCTTTTTAACAACTTTCCGGGAATCAAGTCGGAACTGTCAGAGATGTATTTCGGCACGAGTCTTCCTACATTTTTGTTCCAGCCCCAGTCCTTTGCTTTTTTGTTGTCCTGATCGTTGTCAAAATTACCCAACCAAGTTTGCAATTGGTAATAGACTCTGTAGGAGTGTTGCGCAGCTGCTTCTTCAGTTGGAGGGAGTTTTTCCAATTTAAAAGTGGATTTATTTGTAGCTTGCTGATACAGCTCAAATCTTAATTGATTTAATGAGTTATAAATTTTCTTACTTTTGTAAATACTAGCTGTAAGTTGAGATCCATTTCTTGCTATGGTTATGTGGTCTGCATCTTTTTGATAATAAACACTTGCTAGGTTTAATAAATTTTTATTGTCCAATAAAGATCTTACTATTTTTTTTTCCCTTTTCCAGCAAAACTTGAAGGTGTATCACACCCAGAGAAAGCATGAAGAAACGTAACAGTATTTTTTTTGTTTGTATTCAATTTTAGCGTCGTTTCCAATAACTAAATTCATTCAACTTTATTTATTTTATACCAAAGTAAGTTTTTTCATTAAAATATTATGAATTATTAACATAAATATGCTAAAAAATTGTAAATAATGAAAAAAATCGACAAATTCGAGATTCGAAAATTCTTTTTTTCGGTTTTTCTTAATTTTAAGCTGCTAAATGACAATAAATCACTAACATCGAAGTACCTTTGGAAAGTAGACATCTTGACGAAAAAAATGAGTACTAGTAGAACATCAAAATCAAAAAAAAATCAATAAAGTTCTTCACCGAAGATAGGAGTTTTTTCGGAAAAATGGTAAAATCTCGAAAAATATTTATTTCCCATAATTGAAAAAATTCACGCTTATTATATGCAAATAATTACGTACTTTCACAAAGTTTCACTTAAATTAAATAATTTTTACGCGAGAAAAAAAATAAAAACAGAAAAATCTGTTTTTCGCCATTTTCTCGCAAACTTTGAGGTTATGTCGAAAAATATATAGAATAAAAGTTTTAAATTTTTTTATTATCTACAACTTTTGAATGAAACACTTTTCTTTAGGAGGTCACGTTTCGCCACAAATAATGAAAAACGGTTTTCATCCCTTAAATAGCACCCCATTGCACTACTTCCCTTCATCTCAAGTTCCAAAGTTTTTTTTTCATTGTTTATGACCTCAACTATATATGCCAGCCGGCCGTTGCCTGCTATTAATTTTTTTTTCAGCATTAAAAATCCGTAACGGCCCCAGCCTATATTTCCAAAGGTATGTGCAACTAAAAAATTTAATTAAAAACTGGCACGGTGGCTCATCGGTTACGCATTTGGCTTGAGATCATGGACTCCGGGGTTCAAATCCTGGCTATAGTATGGAAGTTTACTGCCGTTTTTCATGTGTTGGTAGCAGTGGATTAGACGAAGTTTGTGAGAGATAACACGGCTAGCCGCTGTACTACTCTCTGAGTTCGAGCCCAATACTATCTATTCAGTTCTGTCCGATATCTCTCTCTTGTTTGGTTCAGACGTTGGGACGGAAGGGTTATTAGTTACATTCGCACTGTATAGGATTGAAATATTTTTATTAACTTACAGTATCACATGATTTTTCTTTACGCTTATCTTTCCACCATTTAGTTTTTAGTTCGCTTAATTTTCCATTTTCCTGTAATTTTAATATCGCTTTGTTTATGGCGCTTCTGTAAGGAGAATCTAAAAAGAAAATAAAAATTGAAAATATTGTAATTTGTTGACATAATCTAGAAATAGGGCAAATAGTGTCCAAGCAACGATCGTCAGAAACCTTATGTCATCAGGTGTCAGTATGAAACACGTTTATAGTTATTAAGGTATCGAGGGTGTTATAAGGATAATAACGCACCGAGATCGGCAGTGTACTGGCCCGAGGGAATGTACGTCGACCGAGGGCGTCATCTATAACACCCGTGGTGCCTTCAACGTTTAATGTCCTACAAGTCTTTTATTTAATTCGAATTTTTTTTTTTTTTGATATTTACGATTTATTAATTTGACATCTATTATGTTTGGAACGATTTGATTTAAAAGAGAGTAAAAATCAAAATTGATTGTAAACGCCGCCGTTTGTCAATTGTTTCTCAATAACGCTGTCACCGTTTACTTGTTTTGGGTTGTGTTATTTTATAGTGAAAATGTTTGAGATAATCTACCTGAAAAAGTGTTGTTAAATGCTGTAAAAACAGCCAATGCACTTGTGCCTCATAAAACCAAAAAGGTATATGAAAAAAAATACTGCCGCTTTGAGGAATGGCTGAGAGAAAACTCTTTATAATGCCCTAGGGCGTTATAAATATTCATAACGCCCTAGGGCGTTATTTTTCATTTAATGTATCTCAAAATAGGGTGGTTGTTGTAAAATAACAGACTTATAGGACATTAAAGCAATAATTGAAGAGTAACAACTTGAAACCAATAGGCCACCATACACGAAAGAGAATTATAAACGATTTGCCTCGTCGCGTCGGTCGTCCAGATCTGCCAGATCGCATATGCCGACTCTCAGGGTACAGTTATTTTGATCTCTACACACGTAAAGATCGCATAGTTTATTTTCGTCAAATGTCAAGTCGTTGAAGAGACGGGCAGTTCAGTTAATGGTAAATCCGCTTTACATTCCGAGGCCTCCGAGGGGACTGAACGAGCGTTCAGATGCTTTAGGTGTGCTTAAAATCCTGAAGGGATTTGTTGTGTCAGTCAAGATGAGCAGGATTCAAAAAAGAAGAAAAATTGCATTTATCTATGTATCTGGAAAACTTGCGAAAATGAAAAGAACAAAGTGAATGAAAACGTGGATTCAGGAGAAGGGCGAATGAGCGGAATTATTTACAAAAATTATTTACGAATACCAGGTCAAGTTTTTCAAAAAATTTACCAAATCGTCATAAGTTTCACCTTTGATATTTTAATTTACGTACGAACTGTCTTTAATTTTCCACAGACATGTTTTTCCCTTTATAAAACTATAAAATCGGTTAATAATTTTTTACCCATTTCATGTTGCACTGGCACCTTTATTATTCGAACAAAATTGATATCTCTGTGTATGTGTCGCATGCGAAATACTAGGCACCTGATTCGTTAAAAAAAAAATTCGCTTATAGTTCTAAGGTGGTATTTTCGAACAACATCCGAGATTTGTTTTCGCACACGTGAACATGTCGTATGGCAAATGTGGCAACGCTGTTTTGTGCAATCAAGTGGACTTGAAACCCCTAGAAAACACTTATGTAACTAATCAGCTGTTAGGCGAACGCTACACGCTCAATATTTATCGCGATATAATTTGGATCACGATATGTATTGATGAATCACCAGGGATCACGAGAGTGACACTAGACGTACAATATTTATCGTGTATCGTGTATTTTTATAATTTTTGCGCTAACCAGTTCCAAATCTGATCCAATCCATGTATCTGTTTGAAGATGTCCCGGATCAGGAAATTTTTTATTTTTCATTATCTACAGCATAAATTTTAATTATTTTTGGTCCTAAAACACTCGTGGTCGGATTGCACAAATTTTTTACGCCTTTGGGGGCACTTTGAAGCTCTCCCCCGAGACCCAGATACATCGGGCCGGGATTGTTATTATTTTTATCATTGGTAAACCATATCTGGGCTATCCATTTTTTACAAAGTTATCTCTAAAACGGTCACGGAAAAAATATATCCATTTTATAACCCGAACAGAAGGTCGCGGACTCTGAAAAAGTTCAAAATGAATGGAAGGTATATTAAAAACTCTGTAAAACATAAATGTAAAAAGAATATAGCTATCTCCTGACCTATTATGCATAACTTAAAAATTTCTTAGTACTTACTCATAGGCATAGCAATTCCATAACTTTTCGTATCCAACGAACTCCCAACTTGTTTGAGGTCACATTTAGTTTCTATCTCATACTCAATTTGCGTAGATTCCATCAAAAAAGCATAATTTCCTTTTGGCGCTCGTACCCTCTTCACTCCGTCATTGTTATTTTTTTCAAACACACTAGGTCTAGATGTTTGCATATTTATCCACATTCTTGCGTAGGTTGAGAAATTGGAGTCGCGGAAAAAAGCTTGGGTCGATCCACCGTCCACTGCTCCGTACTTGATTTTGGTTTGTTTTGAAAGAGCCTCAGCACTGTCGATGGTAGGTTCCATCCTATCTTTCGTCAAGAACGCCGCTAGATTTGCCGTATAGGAGCTAGTCATAATAAGTGAAAAGAACCACCACATGGATACTGCCATTCTTGAGGAAATGCCCCTGAAAGCATAAGCAAAGATGTTACTGTCATTACTCAATACTGATTGGATCTTTATTAAATTATCGGTACCTAAAACGCCTTAACATTAAAAGTTAATATGGTCGTAGCAATTGTGTTATTTAAAATAAAATGTATTTTATATTTTCAACCAACGTAGAATATTAGTCCAGTCACATTAGGGGTTTCACCTCGGAATGAGAGATAATAAGCTGTAAACTTGTATAAACCTTTATTTTGGTATTCTAAAAGTTGTCTCAAAAGTCTCACAAAATTTCGTGTCCGCGTCTTAATATATTCAAGGTCAAAGGTAATAAAACTCGGTTTTTCGCAAATATCTCGCTTCCTACGGTTTTAATGATATTTGCATCTATTATGAAAATTGAAGAGCATAAAATTCATTACAAATTTTGTTCGAAACATTTTTTTATACGCTTAACCGTTTTTGAGATAGAGTGCAAGGTCAACCGTAAGTCCCGGTAAATAATAAGTAAGCACTAAAAAATCCATAATTATGAATATTTTGGATTATTTATTAATTAATATATTATATTTAATAATATTTTTCATTTATCAAATATATTCGTTTAATAATACTTACCTACTTCGTATAATTACAAAATTGGTAAGTGAAATACTTTAAGTATATTTTAATTATATTCTAATATATCTAAATTATTTTGCGTATAAAAGGAATAGAGTAAATACATTTTAATTATATCTTTATTTAACAATTATCATACATTTACTACAATTCACGTTCAAATGTGGAGAGGATTTACATAAACTTTAATAATTAGAAGGACATGAGTCTCAGTTTTCTTCTTCATCATCGTCTTCCGGTCGCTCGAAAATTTCCAATTCATTATCATCATCTTCGTTGTCAAGGATATTTGTCTCTAACGGGCGGTTTTATACGTTCTGTTTAAACTTTGGGTGTTGGTTAAACTACAGTTTATCATAAATGAGCGTTTTATACGTCTCGTTGATCGCCAAATTAGGTTTAACCATCAATCGGTGGATAGGGTATAGTTTAAACTTCAGTCTGAAGATAATCAAGCGCAGTTTGATATTTTGAGAAAATGGCTGCCACAGACCAGCTGTTCGACTGACGTGTTGAGGTTTTCAATTTATAACCTAATTTGTTCACACAAAAATACAAAATGGACTTATTTGATGCTTTTGAGGAGTTAATAAGTGATGAAGATGAGGATTTTATTCAAATTGTAGAAGCACTACGCCGTTTGAGAGTCTTTAGAGCAAGACCTAATCATTTTGAATATTGGGATGACTTCATTTTTAGATTATGATTGTACTAAACTACCTCATGTCATGCATGACACAAGGAGAACTTAACCTCTAATATAAAAATGCTGACGCATGGACTACCTGGATTCTGTTATTATATTGTCTATCAGTAGCTCTGATGAACCGATGAGATAGCAGATATACCAGTACCATCTGGCGTAAAACTAAGCAAGTCTACCACAGTAACAAGCACATTAAAACTTCCTACGTTTAAACTTCAAGTTAAATTTATGTTTAAGCTTCAACTTATACTCAGTTTAACTTTTAGGCATAAAACCGTCCATAAATCGTCAAGGATTTCGGGGTCAAATGAACTTTCTTCATCGAAATCGCTTTGATACAATGAAGCATTGAGGCAAGCTTGCCCGTTACACTGGCCATAAGCTATAGAACATTGCAACCCCGATTTTCTGCATCCGCAGCAGAACTATCACAACCATTCTTGCAGTTGCAAAATATTGTGTTCAGTAGTTCATCTGGAGCTAGTAGGTTAGTAGGTAGTAATATTGTCGTTATCGGTTCCAAGACTTCATTTTGAAGCGCCCAACCCCATTCCTGGGGTTCTAAACCATGTCCTAACCAAGTCTGAATTCGATAGTACATACGGTTGATATGTTGATGAGCCGCAGCATTTGTTGGTGGAAGATTGGATAGCTGTATATATACAGCTATACATATAATATTAAGCTTTATTAACTTGACGAATTGGGTGTAGCGAAGATAATCGATATTGTCCTCAGATTTTGGTGCTTTATATATTGCCAACAAGATGCGTACTCCATTTTCATACAATGTTTGTACAGGGCAGTTTTCATGTTGAAATACTTGAGCCAGTTGATCGAAATTGGGAAGTTCCTCTAATGTTCTAATGAAAGTTTTTTCACTTTTTTAAACAGCGCAGATGTCGTGCCACATCCACTAAATGCATCCAAAAATAAAATGTGTTTTTTATAATGGGGATATTTATCGAAACTTTTGGAGGAGTATATTTGTGTTCTGACATTGCCTTTGCCTACTTTTTTTAAGAAAATTTCTTGTTGATGTGTTTGGGTACGTCAAATTAAAATTACGAGTAAATCTATATCTTCTCCTATGATGATGGCAGTCCTTTGATGTTTTGGTTCTTCAATAGCTGTTTCGATGATAAGAGCATCAGCATCATCTCTGGCTTGTTTTGTAAGGATATTAACAGTTTCTAATCTTTCAACAAACATATCAATAAGTTTCTTTTTATTACATCAATTTGATGTAACTTGATGTATAATTTTTTGAAGAATTAAAGTGATACAATGTATAGTTTCAAATAAATATAAGTTTAAAATTCTTTATTATTTATAACAACAAAACACAAAATATATATCGTTATAATTTTTAGACTTTATATAGAAAATCGTACGATAAATCTGTATGATATGGCGTGACACAATTTACATAAATTTCTGATTAAAACTGTAGAATTTTATACTGCCATACGGCCTTAAAGATATTCAAAATATTTTCCTTCTCTTATTAGTAATATAAGTATTTAAGAGTTTACACATTTTAAAGAAAAATTACTTAATTCCTTTTCTACTTAAAATGTAATTAAGATATATTAGAATATAATTAAAATATACTTAAAATATTTCACTCAACAATTTTTTAATTGCGCAAAGTAGGTAAGTATTATTAAACGAATATATTTAATAAATGAAAAATATTATTAAATATAATGTATTGATTAATAAATAATGCAAAATTCATAATTATGGATGTTTTTCTGATCAATTAACTTTAAACGACGTATTATTTACCGGGACTCACGGTTGACCTTGCATTATGCGTATAAGAAAATTTGGAGAGAATTTTATGCTCTACAATATCATTAAAACCATAGGAAGCGAGATATTTGCGATAAGCAATTCTTTGTTTTAAAAAAAGCGTGTTTATTAAAGATAACAATATTTTACAAAACATTAAAAAAGTATATAATACTGCTGTATCTTCACGTAATCCACATTTGTTTAGTATAATTTTAAGGGTAACATTCTTGACTTCTTGCTTAGTATATCTCCAATTTGTTTTTTAAATAAGTAGTAAATTAATTTAAAAGGTATTTTCAGCGATGGCAGCATGAATTTTAGTAAATTACAGCAGTACAAAACTAAAGTCGCATGGAAAAATGATCATCGTACGGTTTTTTGAGAACAAGTGTCACAATACCATTTAACATTGTCCCTATTCGATTCTAAAAATGCCAGTTCGGTAGTACTGTATGAGCTGCAGGTGTAATGGAGCCCCTTGTTGCAATTTCCATTGCATTTGATAATTTTTCCTGAGGTTTCGCCTATTTTCTCGTCGCACTTTACACAAAAATTTTTGTTTTCTTCTGCCATTTTTTTGGCTTTGTCAATTTTGTTTACGAAATAGTTGAATGGTATTTTTGGTAACATATCAGTGAGATGTCAGGAGTTTACTTGATAAATTGCTATTAATATTAAAAATCTGAATATCTGAATTAATATTTAGTAATTATTTAGTGTTTAAAATCCTGCTACCCCAACTTATTATTTAAATGGATGCAACATGGAGGAGTAGAAAATTTGTACTGTAATACCATTCTAAAGCTCTTTTATTTTCTTTACTGTGTTGTGTGTTGTTTTAGTCAAGCAATGACGCGTAGATGTAGCCCTCGAGAGGCAACCGGATGACTCTTGGTATTTGGGGTCCTGAATTGTTTCAGAACCCTGCTGCATTACCCGATTCGGCCCGAAATGGACAGGGGCGGAGATTGGGGTAGGGGTTAAAAAAAATGATGACGTAGCAACCGAATAAAATTGCGGTTGCTTGAAAGTTCATACCCAGTTTATATGATAAAATGTTAATGTCAACCGATACGTATTAGTACACGCAAATTATTAAAAAACACTGAGTAAAATTGGACATAATTTTAGTGGAATAGGCCTACAGGGTAAACCACTGAAGAAAAAAACACATTGAGAGCTCTAGCTCAAGGGTGGTGTGGAAACGAGCTCAAATTAAAAAAATGCATCTTTGTGGAAAAAAGGGGAAAATAAATAAAAATCACTTGCGTCAACACCCGCTAAACATGCATCTTATAGTGAAAATTCCGCTCTATAAATTCATTCTTTGCATTTTTCTCAGGTCAGGTCAATAGGACATTTATTATACAAAATTTAACGACAAATTTTTTTATTTTCTATATTTTTTCTCTTCCAAAGAACGGTTTACAAAATAAAAGTGAAAAACCAGCGTTAATCCCCGCTAGGGGGGGTTTTTTGCAAAAAAGGGGCTTTCCGTTCCTGAATGGGGTGGGAACTTTTCGGGCATCTATTCGTTACCCATCGAGAGTGCGCATCTCAAATATTACTTTTTTATATATTATTTCTTCTATAATATCTAATTTGCGTGGACTATATGGGCCGTTTTCGCACACGCGAATTAAAAATAAAAGTTGTCAGGCAACCGCTTGAAAATTTGAGAACTTACTGATCTGTATCTCTACTCATTGTCAAAATATTGCCATCCGTGTTTGCCGATCAGTTTCCGAGAAATAATCGTATAAAGTGGTCCAAAAATAGCATTTCTCGAAATTTATAAAATTCTGTTAAATACGGTTAAAATCTTTTAAATCGGATCGCATTGATACTCTGAGCTTTTATGGGTATTGGAAACGATATGTATCAATGCCATCTGTTTTCGATGAGATTCTATCCCATTTTCGCCATCCCAAAAATCATCAAAACTAAAATACTCGATTACGCGTCAAATAATGTTTCAAAGTCAATATTAACGATGAATTCTAGCCAAAATAAACATTCAAGATAATTCTCTGTTCATTTACCAGTCACACCCCCACAACCCCTGTTGAGGCACGTTACGTCACGGACGAGGGGGTAGGTTTCAAAAATAGTCAACAAAAAAAACAAATCACGTCTCATAAAAATAATGTACTTTAATATTTAGAAAATAAAAGGCATCATGAAAAATTTTTTTTCATTGTCGTACAATAGTTTCTTATTTTGTCTGTTGAGTCTGCTACCCCTGACCATGAACGGATACAGGCTCCTGGATAGGGAGTAGACCGTCCGTACAGTCTCATTAATGTGGGTGTTAAACGTCAGCCGCTCGTCCAGTCTAACCCCCAGGTACTTCACGCATCTCCTAGTTGGAATTTTGTTTCCACTGATCGAAATAGGTTTTAAAATTTTATTGTTTGTGAACCCGAATCTCCCACTGGTCGTAATAAGCCATGGCACGTGCCGTGTGTGCCTTCATGAGCATATTCACTGCTTGTGCTTTATGCGAATGTGCGTACATGGCTGTGTCATCGGCGTACTTGGCCAGCTTCGTATTCGAGAACTCTGAAAAATCGGAGACGTACAGGTTGTACAACCTTGGTGAGAGGTACGATCCTTGCGGGACTCCCGCGCGAATATCCCGCCGTGTTGACAGTTTGTTATTCACTCGAACCTATTCGTCAAGAACGAGTGAATGAGCTTAATGAAATAGGTCGGAAAGTTGTAGTGGTGTAGCTTGTAGAGTAACCCCGGGGTCCAGATGGTGTCGAACGCCTTCTCAATATCGAGGAGCAGCATGGCGGTGCTCTTCCCGAGGTTGTATTGTACTTTGACGTCGTTAACAATCCTAACGGCTTGTTGCATCGTGCTCCTGCTCCTTCTGAAGCCAAACTGAGAGTCATCGACAATGTGGGGCTCCCCCTGAACAGCATCTAATCTGATGAAGACGAGCTTCTTCACCAACTTGGAAATCGCCGACAGCAATGAGATGGGTCTGTAGCTTCCGACGAACTTCGCGTTCCTGTTTGGCTTAAGAATGGGAACGACCACGGCGCACTTCCACTGGCTAGGCCAGTGTTGTAGCAGCAGGATCGCGCTAACGATGTACGTCAACTGCACAGTACCTTTCCTCGGGAGATATTTGAGCAGCTTGCACTCAACGCCGTCTTTTCTAGAGGCATTATTATTTGGTATGTCCTTGATAATTTGTGCTACTTCCGAGGGTTTGGTCATGACCTTGCGTGGGGTTGTCTCCTTATACATTGATACGCACCATAAAAGTTGGAGAATGTTCTCAGACGTTCATTGAAAAATTTAGTAGCTCTTGGTCTATAACTCAGGATCCAAAACAACTGATTATTAATGAACCATAATTATTTTTTTGGGTCACTGAAGTCCTAAACATTTCACCGACGACTGAGGATTACGGTAGATAATTATTCTGAAACGTGTTCATTAAACACTTGAGAAGTCAAAACGGCAACAGGTTTCCAGAGTTTCATAAAAATTAAGAAAACTGGATTATTCATAGTGAAATCAAAGCAGCATGGTAAGATTTTGGTAAACAGAGTTGGAAATTAGATCATGCAAAAAAGTTGTTGACGAGCTCTTTACCATAAAGCGTATTCCATTTGGTATTAGTTCGGCGAGCGGAAAGTTTTATAGATATATCGAAAAATTATATTAAGGCACGGACAGTTTAATGAACCTTCTGGATAGTATCTTGACATTGAGAAGAGTGTGGAAAATCTTAAAACAAGCAGATCTAACAATAAGAAAAAAGTGTGGATTTTTTAAGGAAAATGTAAAGAATCTAGGATACACAATAAGTAAACAATAAATCAAAAACAAGGTAAAATCTATCATGAATCTTCAGCACCAACAAACACCACTGAAGTTTATTCTATTTATGATAATTGTAAATTTGTATGGAATATTCACAACGAATTTAGCACTTTAAGTAAAACCAATTTACGATTTGTTAAAGGACGAGATAGCATTTAAGTGAACGAAAGAGGATGATGAGGCGTTCCATAGATTAAAGCAGGCGATAGCGTCAGATTCCGTTTTAACACATTTCAAATCAAACTTCACCAGAATACTAACAACTGACGTATCAAGCAGAGAAATATTGGCTGTTCTGCCATATAAAATAAAACTAACTGTCCATATAAAGAACAGAAAAACTACGACACATAAACAAATACTCTGTATTCACAAGGGGGTAAATACATTATTAATAATAATAATAATAATGATAATGGTAATGGCAATGATAATAACAATGACAATGGCAATGACAATGATAATGATAGCGATAGGAATAGGGATAGCGATAGCGACAGCGACAGTGACCGTGCCACTGACACTGACAATAATAATAAACGACTTTATCGAGATAATAAATATTTACAATATACAGCGAAATTTAGATCATATTATCTGTTCTTACACTTAATCCTAATACTTTAAATATCTGTGTGAAAATGTTATAGAATGAATATAAGACGTCCATTCATACAAAATAACATATAACCCAAATGTGTTGTAACTTGTAGTAATATATTGCTATTGTTAACTTAGGATAGAAAATAAACTATGATTATTAGTGAACTATGACTATTTCTTTGGGACACCACTGCTTCAGTACTTTATCCTACAAAATATAGTTCCAGTTACAGGAACGCAGTAATAGTACAGGATAACAAAACAGAATAAAAACAAATGAAAAAATATATAATTGTAAACTTTCAATTATTAATGGTATATAATACAAGTGACTTATATACAGCGATATAGTAACATAAAATGACTAGAAACTAATGATTCAGAACAAAAAGTGAAAATTATGTAAAAAAATTAATGAAAGTAAACCGTGACATTAATTCAACAAGATCATTTCAACGCAAACCTAGGTGCCAGATTGCTGAATACTCTATAGAATAGTTTTTGAAAATAGGGTTATGTCCGATTTTTAAAATTTCATTATTCAAAGTACCTAAATAAAATAGTCTATTATCAACAGAATTCATTGCGATTCAATTCGCTCTTAAAACAGAAGTTAAAAATAGTTGTTTTTTTTTAACTGGAGGTGGTATGCTGTGACGCCCCATCACCCGCTGCTGACCGTGCTACCGAATGTTTTAACCGTGCGAGTTGAAGAATATTTGATTTTAACCTGAGTGACGTCAGAAGACCCGTGCTGCAATTAAGAGGCGGGACGAGTTTTAGACTTTAAAAGTGACGGTGCCGTATTTAAAAAGATGATTGTCATTCGATAATTTCTCCTACATCCCTGAATCGGTTAAAATGGTTCGGTTAAAAAAATTGATAGATTCTTAGAGAATACTCGATAGAATACTGACTAATACTGACTTATAGAAAATGAAAATAAATTATTTATAATTTTTATTTTTTACACAAAATAATTTTCTTCTTCGCGCAAGAAATACTAGTTTAGTACCATTTTATCGAGTTTTGACTGAACGAATACTTACTTTGGCAATATGTCACAACCTTGTGTCATTATAGAACCCAAAGTCAGCCATAGGCAATTTTTTATGTCCCATATATTTTCTAGTTCTTCTGGGTTTTCATCACAGGGATGTGGATTTTCCCAGTCACCTGGCGTCATTCTGAAATAATTTAGTATTGATTTACAATCGAGGTTATAAATAATTATTAGAATAGGACAATTCCTTAATTAATCATAAACTCTAATTATCAGAAATTGGTAAGTTTGTATTATACATATACTGAGAGTTCAAACCACAGAGTCAGAACCTTGACATTTTATAAGGATGTACCCTTGGAATCAAAACCTCTCACTGAGAAAAGATTTCTCTCGGGAGCCGCTGTAAAGAAATAGCTTTGAGTAAATGGTCATAAACTACTCCCAAGAAGATGAAAATGAATTAAATTATTCTCAATACCTTGACGGTATTTTCTTTTAAAACACTTCAATTCGTTAGAAGAATAGATAATTTTGCTAATATTGAATAAAGAGTATTAAAAAATTATTATTGCTTCAGAAAAAAGATAAATTATTTACGGAAATTAAACTTTTGTCCATATGCAACTTTATTTAACTTTCTACTCAGTGAAATAGCTAATAATGTAAATGCTAAACTTAAATCATAAATACGATATAGAAATAGAAGAAACTAGTTATATTTTGCCTCTATTATTCAACTATTTTACAACTCACCTGGATATGAAAAAAAGCACAACTGAAATGATTAAATATAAAGTTGCCGTATAAATCCACACAGATATTGAAAATGGGTCCAAAAAGGCAAACATGTTTATGTCTTCTTTAACTTCTTTCTTGTATAGAATACTAATTCCTAAAATTGTAACGATTTAAAAATTATTACGTAAAACATTAAAGTAATGATTGTTCATCTAATCATTAGTTAAGTTATAGTTATTATTTAAAAATAATACAGGCACTACAATAAAAGGTCGTCTATGTATGATTGCTCAGTATATATTTTGACACGTTGATGCTATAACAAAATTCAACGTCCCCCCATCACGTATCAGTTTTATTAATATCTCAAAAATAGCTTAAAATTAAACTAATAGACTAAAAATTAGACTAGTTTAAATTTTTATGATTGTAGAGAGAAATTGGCACGTGATGGTCAGCTTGGAGATCGGATTCGGTTTCAGTCTATAAAAATACATAAGGAAAATCGGATCAAATCAAATATGATATACAGAACTGTTTGCTGTGCATGTGTAGCTGTTAATAATTGTGGAAAACTATTTCACAGTATATAATACAATTTATAATAAATAATGTTAGAACTGGCCATGGTTATTTTTTAAAGATGATCTCCGTTAACTTCCCCATTTTAAATTATTGAGTATTTCTTTATATCTACGCTATTATTATCCAAAACAACCATGTCAAGTTTTCGTTGGGCCACCCATCATAATTTACTTATTATTATTATTGAAACTATTAAATATTCCACTACTTTAAAAGCAAAAAGAAATATCGCATGCATTACAAAATATGTGTTTCTTAATAATAGATATAAAAATTTGTTCCCACACATTGTTGCAGACCGTTCCTTTCTTTTCTTTTTCGTGAAAGTTTAAACACTTATCTTTAATTTACTATTTAGGGGCGAGCGTAGGTGCGTCTTTACTATGTACATACTTCGGTATGCGATGTAAAGCAACGACAGGCGCAGTTAGTACTTGGATGGGTGACCATTCCAATGGAAACCGCGTCCTCGCCTCTTGGCTTGTATATCAGTGTATGCGCGGAAGCTATACAACCTTAGGCGAGGGTTGTATAGGAGATATACCATCCTTCGGAGGGGATGTAAAGCCGTCGGTCCCTTGTCTATTAAATGTTAGGCAAGTAAAAGATCCCTACTCTTCTTAAGGGAAGAGGTTCGGCAAAATTCCTGGTTGGGGGTAGCTCGTCTACAGGCATCGGTGTTAGGCCTCAGTAGCGGAAATAGGCCGACGTTAAAGAAATGTATAAAAAAAAAAAATTTACTATTTCACTACACACACTGTTTATTGCTTTATACTCCGGAGAGTTTTTGGCCTGTAATTATACCACAATTCCTACAAAATTATCACATTTATGCATACTACATTGTGTATTTAAAATTTTGTTATCAAAATTCCAAAGTGGTTCAAATTTCTCTAAAATTGTCGAAGTGGTGGATGGATTTTATCCATTAACAAATACATTTAAAACATTTTTGCTTACCTAATGTCATAAAAGGCATACTAAAGTCAACAGCCTCCCTTCGTTGATGGGTTATCGTTAAGTCACAAATAGCAAGATGGGCTTTCTAAAAATATATAGTTGTATATAGTCAGAGTTTACAGAAGAATACTGTCAATTGTTTCATGCAATTTTTATTCGGCACTATAACGTTCAATAGTTAACACCCGCTGATGATTTTCCATATTAGATGTAGGTAGAGGGGAAAGTGAAACGTCTTATATATAATTCGGTAGTCTTCGATATAGTAAAATATGTATTGAATCATATCATAATAATTAAATTGTTCATAAAACGATTCAATAATTTTACAACTAAAGTACTGTTATGTGCTGCCCTCTAACAGAGAGGAGAGTTGTATTGCTCCCTGGCCAGTAGGGTGGCGCCATCTGTGGGCCAACTGGCGAACCGCCATTTGGAAGTGCCTAAGAAAACTGTAGAGGATTCCAGTACATTCTGGAAAGTTCTACAATGAGATTCTAGACATTCCAAGTGTGTATATAAAGAGGTGAATCCAGCAGATGTGGGTATAGTTTAGTTAAGCATACAGTACAGTTCTCGTATACAGAGATCGTTTTTAAGTTAGATAAGAGTTGACAAGTGATCAGAAAAGTAAAGTACAGTTGTGATTTATTTAAAAGTAGTGGACTTATATTAGATTCAAGTTATTATTAGTTGTGTGATTTTTAAGTATTTACTATTGTAATTTAAGTGATTAATAAAATAGTGGTTTGTGAAAATTCTTGTTGTAAGTTATTTGAATCTACAGATTGTTTACTGAAGACTGTAAATACGTAACAATTGGTGTCAGAAGCGGAATTGCAACAGAATTTCTGAAGAATTCGACAAAGTTCCATAGTGTTCTATTTAGAAACCACTGAAGATAGTGAAGTATGTCGAACTGAGAAGTGATATAGACTTTAAATAAGACTTGATAGTGCTGTTTCGAGTTAATTGTTAATGGAAACAAGAAACATGGCTGGGGAAAAGCAAATGCAAGACATGTTCGCCGCATTTAGAAAAATGATGCTAGAGGAAAAAGAAGAACAAGAGAAACGACGCCAAGAAGAAAAAGAAGAACAAGAGAGACATGAAGAAGAATTGAGGAAAATTATACAGGGGCAACAAGATGTTACCCTCTCAGCCACTGAAGACCTCAAAAGTGAAATTAAAGAGGATATGGGCAACATAAAGACTGAAATAAGTGATGTCAAAGGAAAAGTAAATAAGGTTGAAGAGGAAGTCACTGAAGTCAAAGGAAAAGTTACTGGCGTCGAAGAAAAAATTACTGGCATCAAAGGGAAAGTTACCGATATAGAAGGAAAATTTCGGGTAGTTGAGGGAGAAGTAGAACAACTTAAACGACAATTAAGAGCGCAAGGAGGCCAGATAGTATTATCATTGTCAGGTCCTCGATTACAACCGCCTTCCTTTGATGGTCAAACTTCTTGGTCAATCTACAAAATACAACTTGAGGCAGCGGAATGGGCAAACAATTGGAGCAATGAAGACAAGGATATGACGTTGGTGCTAGCATTAATAGGTCAAGCCTCAGAGTTGCTTCAGACTATCCCAGTGACGCAGCAACGGGATTTTAAAGTCTTGGAGGCTGCACTATATCTAAGATATGGCGACCAACACCTCGCCTAAGTATACCGGACTCACCTCAAATCACGCACATAAAAGGCTGGGGAAAGTTTACAAGATTTTGAGGCAGCTGTTGAGCGACTGATATACCTGGCTTACCCGGATGCACCCAAGGAATTTCAGGACCAATTAACAGTTGGTACCTTCATCGATGGAATAAGATATGAGGAGATCAGACGAGTCCTTAAATTGTCTCGAGATAAGACTGGTAGTGATGTCTTGATCCATGCCCTTGAAGTTATAAAGAGCCTTGAAAGTAGAAGAGGAGGATTATTCAGAAAAATCAAATATGGAATCTATATTGGGAGATATATGGAAAATGTTCAATTAGTTACAACCAAATCAGATGCTCCAGGAAAACAGGAAAACCGACAAGGAGGTGTAAAGCCTAGCGGAGTTATCCAGTGTTATCAGTGCAGCAAACCAGGACATATGATGCGAGAGTGTCGAAAACGGAATCCTGAGGAAGTAAACGCTGCAAAGAAAGAGGAAGGAGGTTTTTTAAGGATTAACTATTGTAATTTAAGTGATTAATAAAATAGTGCTTTGCGAAGATTCTTGTCGCAAGTTATTTGAGCCTACAGAATGTTTACTGAAGACTGTAAACAGGTAACAGTACTTACCCTTTCTAAAAGATCTCCTATCAAACCAGTCCATTTTTTCTGGCTTTCGTCCCACTTGCCATATTCCCCGTCCTCAGTTAAGCGAAATTCAAATTTGAAACCAATAATTTTTGCAACTTCTTTAATTAAATCCATCGAATAGCCCTCATACCTTTCATTTCCTATCAATTCCTGTCCTTCCTCAGGCTCTCTAAGCATTAGATAAGGCTCACCAATCCTATAAATCAAATTCACGCTATCAAGATTCAATGCTCGCCTTTATACTATTACCTTGATGACACTATTACTAAAATTTTCTGAAGATTTGCGACAGCTGCATTGTCCGTGTCATTTGAATTCCTAGTAAAATTCAGTGTGCCATTATTTGCATACCAAGAGGCAATTAGTGTGTTGTCTAGGACATCCACCACGTGAATATTAAAATCGACGCGATTTCCATTTTCGTCAAATTCAAGAGGTCCTGATAAAGTTAATGAGGGCTTTCTCTGAAATAAAATAAAATACTTAAGTGCTACCAATTACTTACTACTAAGTACTGGGGTGTAGGGTGCGTCGGAGAGGTAGTACCTTTTGTTATGGACGGTCACTCCAAACGACATAGTCGAGAGGAGGTCCAGGCATCTGGTCCTCACGATGCACCTAATCTCTCACTTGCTGGCTCCAAGCGCCACACCCCGGCAAACTGTATTGACCTACAGGCTAAACCAAGTGAGGGTATCTCAGCAAAATGTGTGATAAAGACAAGGAAATAATACCCCAGGTGAGTTGCAATCTCACCACTGGTTCCGATCGGGTGGAAGCCCCGGTGGCCGGTGCTGGTCCCATGGATTCTGGGGGGGACCAATCGCACATGCAGGTGAAACAAGCAGAAGAAAAGAAGTTTGTATTCCGAAAGAACGAAAAGCTGGCAAGATCACCAATCAGATCCAGAACAGGATCAAATAGCTCCATAAGCAGCGTTAGTAGTAATGTTGGAGAAGAAGAAGTAGAGAATACAGGGAAAAAGAGACCAAGGGAGGAAAATGCTGAAGAGGATACGAGGGAAATAATGGATATGATGAAGAAACTAACAAAAATTACGCTGGGTCTATCACAGTACATAAATACAAATGTTAACACGAAATCGGAAATAAAGAACGGAATACGAGATGCAAAGTGGATAGTAGACTGTATAAATAGAAGGCTAGGGGAAAACAAAGACCTACAGAAGAGAGCAAAAGCAAGAAATGAACAGCGAGAGATGATCACTATATCTACCCAAACAGAGTGGGATGAAGTAAAACGAAAGAGAGATAAAGTGGAAGCAGAAAAAAGGCAGCGGATAATCGACACAATGCAAAACAAGGAAGACTTTGGAAGCTTAAAGGATATAATAGATATTGATTGGCCGGAGGAAACATATAAAACGACAAATACTGAGACCAATGGTCTGATAGAGCTGCAGCCAACGGAGAGTCTGGCGGTCGTCCTAGACCCGAACATAGATCTTAAAGATACGCGAATGGAAAAAATAATACAAAACTTCCCGTCAGCAAAAATCCTAATAGAGGAGGGACTTACGGCTGGTCAGATTGACAGCATTAGAGTGCAGACCGAGATAAAAAGTAAAAAAGGAAGCAAAGGATTGAACAACACGATATACGCGCTACCGATAAATATGAATGAGGAAATGGTAGAATTGGAAACCATCCACAAAATTTGTATGGCATTGAAGGAGAAGATGATAAAGGAGGGGGAAAAAAAAGTAAACCTGGTGGTACTGGGAAATATTGATATGTCCTACCTAAGAAAATGTTTGGAATTTGTGTTTAAAGACACGACCTGCATAGTGGCGATGATAATAAAACCTGGAAGAAGAAAAAATAGCAAGCCGGAGAGGGCTGGAGCGGGGACCGGGAAAATTATAGTCAAAGCAGAGGGAAAGCCGTACGCAGAGCTGCTCAAGCGTTTAAAGAACAACGTAAATATTGAACAAGCAGGGATAGATATAAAAAGAATAAAAAGGACCCAGAAAGGAGACCTTCTATTAGAAGTAAAGGATAAGGAGAAGGCTACTGAGCTCATAAAGTCCATAAACAGAAACTTAGAAGATGTAAGTGTGATACAAAAGACAAACGAGGTTACGCTGCACATAACAGATATAGACGGTGATATAGAGGAAAATGAGCTAAAAGAAGAAATTAAAAAAAATAACAAAGATATTGGAGATAACATACAGATACTGGCACTTAGGCAAATGAGAAACGGAAACAAGGCGGCTACAATAAAGGCTGAGAGAAAGATCGCAGAAGGGCTGTTAAAAACGGGAAAAATCAGGATAGGATGGGTGCAGTGTGATATAAGGAAAAGGATACAAATAACAAGGTGTTTCAGATGCCTGGGATATGGACATAGAACAGGGGATTGTAAAGGCGAGGATAGGTCCGACCTATGTATAAAATGTGGAAAGAACGGACATGTAGCAAAGGACTGCAATAATCCGCCATATTGCACGACATGCAATAAGGATGGACACAGAGCGGATCAGATGGGGTGCCCGACATTCAGGAAATTAATAAACCAAGAAAGCAGGAAAAGGGCTAGGCGGAGCAGCACATTCAGAAACGGAGATGCGCCTCAAGATTCGGTTTTTACAAACTAATCTAGGTAGATGCAGGGCTGCGCATGACATAGCGTATGCAGTAGGCAAAGAAAACGAAGTAGATGTGATTATCATTAGTGAACCGAATATAAATATTGCTAAAAACAAAGGATTAATCACCGATAATAGGATCGATGTGGCCATTCAACTAGTAAATAAAAATATTGGCATCGTAAAAGCGGAGAAGGGAGAGGGCTTCGTCAAACTCAGTTTCGATAAATGGCAATTATATGGGTGTTATATCTCACCAAATATATCAATTGAAGCTTTCAGGAAGTACATAGACGAGGTGATGACCAGCATTAGGGATAACGGGGAACAAGCAATATTTGCAGGGGATCTAAACGCGAAGTCCATAATCTGGAGCTCGCCTCTTACGGATACCCGGGGGAAATACATAGAGGAATGGGTCGCCGAACTAGACTTGGTGATAATAAATACAGGAGATGTGCCCACCTTCGAACGAGGGGGCAGTCGATCCTTTATAGACGTAACAGGAGCTACGGCGAAACTGGCGAAAAAGGTGAAGGGATGGAAAGTACTGCTGGGAGAAGTATTAACATATCATCATCATATAGTATTCGAGCTGGAAAACAAACATAAAATAGAAAAACGAGCAGTAAGGAAAAGCCTTTTCGATGCTATAGCTTTTGAGAATGGACTAAAAAGGGAACTGAATCGAAAGAACGTTGAAACGGCGGAGGAATTGACCAAAACGCTTAAGGAGGTGATGGACGAAAGCGAAATAGTGACTGGGAGAAATCGAAGAGCCATGCCATACTGGTGGAATGCAGAGATAGAAGAACAACGAAAAATATGCCTACAGCTCAGGAGGAAAGTAACCAGATTACACAGAAGACCAGAAGTAAGCGATGACGAATTGGAAACATCTCAAGATCTGTACAGACAATCCTGCAGAGAATTAAAAAAGAAAATCTGGAAATCGAAAAGACAGCTGTGGAAGGAACTATGCAATGACCTGGAAGAAGATATTTGGGGTGCGGGTTATAAAATAACGATGAAACGTATAGGACACACACTACCTTTTAACCTGAGTGATTCGAGGAAGGTAGAAATTGCGGAACATCTGTTCCCTTATAAAGAGGACTCGTGGACAAAAGGCGAAAAAATCCGCCAAAACATTCCCCTCGTGACACTGCTAGAACTAAAACATGCTGTAGAGCAAATCAAGCCAGGAAAAGCTCCAGGCCCGGATAGAATACCCCCTGAAGCAGTTAAACTGGCAGCAACAGTCGCACCGGAGGTCTTTGTGCAGATATTGAACGGCATAATCAGAAGTCAAGAGTTCCCAAATATCTGGAAGATAGCCTCAGTCACCCTCATCTGGAAAGGGAAACCGCCGGAACTCCCATCCGCTTTTAGACCCATATGCATGCTGAGCATGGCGGGCAAATTGTTGGAAAGGGTTATAAAGGAGAGGATAGAACAGGAGCTGGAAGAGAAAGGTGGGCTTTCCGAAAGGCAATTTGGCTTCAGAAAGGGCCACTCGACCCTTCAGGCAATTGATAAGATAGTGAGGGACGCTAGGAAGTGTGATAAAAAATGGCTAGTATTAATAGCGGTAGATGTGGAAAATGCGTTCAATTCGGCAACCTGGAGCATAATTATAAGGGAATTACGCGACAGAGGTATATCAAAATACCTGGTGAACCTAGTAGAAAGCTACTTCTCCGAAAGGAAAATCAAAGTCACAAGAAATAGGAGTATGGAAATGACGGCCGGTGTCCCACAGGGTTCTGTATTGGGGCCTCTTCTGTGGAATATCTTATACGATCGGGTCTTAAAGATCGCCCTACCAGAAGGAGCGACGTGTATAGCATACGCAGATGACTTGGTAATCATGGTGGAGGCTATAAACGATATAGAACTGGAGCGACGGGCAAATGAGTCAATGAGGCTGATAAATAATTGGATGGTCAAAAATGGGCTAACACTGGCACCACAAAAAACGGAAGCAATTATCCTAAAGGGCAAAAGGAAGAGAGAATCCTTAAACTTTCACCTCCAAGGCACTAGAATAATCCCTAGGAAACATATAACATATCTGGGCGTAGTAATAGACGAAGAAATTACATTCACGGAGCAGATAAAATACATAAGTAAAAAAGCAGACAGTAAAATGGCCGCACTGACAAGGATACTACCGAATATAGGAGGACCAAGTAGTCTAAAAAGAGCAGTATTATGTGGGGTCATACACTCCATAATCCTATATGGAGCACCGGTATGGTATGAAGTGCTAGAAAAGAAAAAATACCTAAATATTCTATCAGGGGCCCAAAGGAAGGCATTGTTAAGAATTGCGAGTGGGTATAGGACCATCTCCACAAATGCACTGCAGGTAATCACAGGTATACCCCCAATCTCGCTGTTGGCAGAGGAAAGATATCGCCTCTATAGAAAAGAAAACTCGCATCTGCAAGCAATAAAACAAGGGGAGAGAGAAGAAACGGTAGAGAAATGGCAACGATACTGGGAAAGTAATACGGAGAACGCAGCCTGGACAAGAACATTGATAGTAGATCTCCGGAAGTGGATAAAATGCGAGCATAGAAACTTGGATTTTTTCCTGACACAATTTCTGTCAGGACACGGAGCCTTCAGGGCGTACCTGAAAAAAATGGGATTAACCCAGGAAGACCAGTGCATCTATTGCGGGATGCGAGACACTGCCGAGCATGCAATACTGACATGTGACAGATGGGAAATATGGAGGGATGAACTAGAGACAGCGGTAGGCGTAAAGGTGGATAGACACAACGTAATAGAAATTATGCAACGCAACAAAGAATGCTGGGAAAAAATCAGAACCTTTGTGGGAAAGACTATGCAACAAAAAAAGAAAGAAGAAATAGAGTGGATCGAAACCGGAGTGGTGCCGTGGGAACGACAAGGATGAAAAGGAACATTGGACACTGCGATGCTTCTGACGTTATGTCTCAAACGAGACAGTTCCAGGAGCACCGTGAGAAATCGAGGGGTTTTTAGTCTGAGTAGCGCCAGACACTGTTGGTTACTGTGTAACCTTCGCCATGCGGTTTTCCCCTCCCAAAAAAAAAAAAAAAAAAGTACTAAGTACTAACTGCCAACTACTAACTACTAACTACTAACTACTAACTACTAACTATTAACTACTAACCACTAACTACTAACTAACGTATATTTATAATCTTCCAAAAATTTTGCGTAACACCGTAGCCGTAACGCTCAGCTTTACTTTTCCTAGTGAGTTTTTATTAATACGGAAACTAGGCTAAACTAAAGCAGATTGAACAAAAAGTTATAGTCGTTATAGTTATGCAAAATTCTATATATATTCTTCTTTTATATTTGACTGTGACATTTCTACGAGAATTATATTCAGGTGAACAATTGGCCATTCGCCCAATCCTGGGGGAGTCAGGCGCCTGCGTGCAAAATATTTTTTCACCGCATAGTATGTTTATGATATCGATTTTAAGACAAATAAATTAATGAAACAAAAGTTTTGTTTTTAATAAACATAAAATAACAATAAAATAAATAGGAAGTGTCATAGAAAACTTAACAAAAACACCAAAATTCTAATATATGTCAATACAAACAAGCAACATTGAAAAGAATAGCAGAAACATTATAACATGTCGACCGCAAACAATATCAGTGTAAAGTGCTCAAGTGCTACTACATTTAAATGCTGTAAATCAAAACAATTTATACATAGTCCAGTGCAATTAGGAATTGACCCAAAAATTTTGGGTACATTTTTTCTTTTGTTCCTTATTCGAAAGGGGGGTCAATGAAAACCTTAAGTCTGAATTTGCGCATTCCTACTTCCCCCCCCTTTCGCCGCCATCTTGGATTTGTTTTTTTTTTCAATCGCTCTATTTATCGCACAGTAATGAAAAAAACATCGTTGTACTCGTGAGGATTTACTCTTTATGTCATCACGAATGCATTTTTGCCGTAAAAGTTATTGCAAAAAAGTTATTAGAGCTCAAAGTTGAGAAATAATTTCAAAAAAAAAATGTTTTCGCTTTCTTGGCTCGCCACTCTTTTGCAGTGCATCTGACACTCTCTGCCAACAAAATCTTATTTAAACTAGACGCGATTTCTAGGATTTAAAAAAAAAATTAAGTCCGTAAGTGGATTCCTCGCCCGCCAATCCACGCTCAAAGTTAACATGTTCAAATAAGCGCGGAGCGTTTTCAATCAGTCATAGTATTTTAACTTGTACATTTTGTAAACTCATTTCCACACTACCTTTGATTCACAGTGAAACAATCATGGGAAGATGCGGACGTGGATATCGTGAAAACTATTAATTAAATTAATTAAAAAAATGTCTATTTCCGTAAAATAGGAAGGGGAACAACGGCATCGAAGACGTATTCTACAAGCAGCTTCAAACACGCACTTCTGCTGGAGCATTTGCTTTTCATACATGCCTTTTCAGGATGTGACACTGTGTCAGCAATCTGCGGAATGGGAAAGAAAAAAATAATTAACGTCATCAAAAAAAATGTTCACCTTCAAGAGGATATAAAATTATTCCAAACACCCACTCCTGGACAAAATGTCATCGCTGCAGCTGGAGAGAGCGTGTTAATCGCACTGTACGGAGGAAATGAATCCGATGTGTCCATCGATCGATTGCGATTTAAAATATATACACGATTGGGTCTTAAAAAGAAAACGGAATTGTCGCGCTTCCCCCAACGAGTTCCGCAACACGTCAGCATCCCCTACGGACTTATCATCAGGTCCGAAGTGGCTCGGGCAAGAATAAAACGCGATTTCTTGGGGCTGGAAAAATGGCTACCGCGGTTTAGAGCCTGTGACCAGCGAACAAGACCCGATTCCACAAATTCTATTGGACATTATATCCTGTGGATCCGCCAAAACTGCGGTAAAGCTTGCGGCTGCCGAAAGGCCGGATTAAAGTGTTCCATCTGTGATGCTTGTTTTGCTCGGGTAGCTGGTTTGGAGATTATTCCAGGGTTCAATGTTAATATTAATTAAAATCCAGATCCAAAATAAGACATTTATTTTCCTAATAATTATATGTACAGTGTGGCCATATCTTTTATGGCTTAGGTAGCGACAATCTTGCTATTACATAAGTACATTATAGTAATCGGAGAGAGAGAGAGTGTAACATATTTCCTCTATGTACGTCGTCGTAACCCCAATTCTCTAACGCGACTAAGAAATCTGTTTCAGGAGAGATCCAGTTCAATACACTCGAATCAATCTGACAAGAGGTCCAGTTCAACGCACTCGGATCCTCCCTAACAGATACTTGGCCAGCGGCTGCCACGGCGCCGGAGAAACTTGAGCTTCCGGTTATCTCAGTTCAACACACTCGAGAAAGGTGAAAGTCAAGCTCTGAATTTACTGGTTTCGGCTAGCTATTTTATACCCAAAAATCACGGTCACGTGGTTTTGCACCCGGCACGAAATGCACACGACACGCAAGTTGCGGCCTGGTGATGTTAGAATTAAAAGTTAACAAAAGAACTAATCAGGTATTGAACTAATCTAAAACTGAACTACTTGATCCATGCATGATTAAAATAAGTTAAACTGGAATGAAAGTATACAGCATTCCTGTAGTATTGTATACTTCATTACACATCTAATGCAAAATTTGCTGCGGCGAAAATTGCACAAACGTCAAGGAAGTTGCAGAAATCTTGGATGATGAAGACAAGGATTGCTACGACCTTCCTACTATGGTACCATTACCCAGAGCGACGAAAAGAAAAGCGTCTGAAGTATCCCAGGAAACTGACGAAAACTATTAATTTCCTGTAGAAAAGTGGCAAGAAATGGAACATCAAGCAAAGAAATCGTGGATTAGGCCTCGGGGGGAAACCACGTTAAAAAAAACGCGCCGTCGACTCTACCTCAAAGGTGGTGTGGAAATGAGTTTACAAAACGTACAAGTTAAAATACTATGACTGATTGAAAACGCTCCGGGCATATTTGAACATGTCAACTTTGAGCGTGGATTGGCGGGCGAGGAATCCACTTACGGACTTAATTTTTTTTTTTAAATCCTAGAAATCGCATCTAGTTTAAATAACATTTTGTTGGCAGAGAGTGTCAGATGCACTGCAAAAGAGTGGCGAGCCAAGAAAGCGAAAAAAAATTTTTTTGAAATCATTTCTCAACTTTGAGCTCTAATAACTTTTTTGCAATAACTTTTACGGCAAAAATGCATTCGTGATGACATAAAGAGTAAATCCTCATGAGTACAACGATATTTTTTTCATTGCTGTGCGATAAATAGAACTCGAGTTATGAGCGATTGAAAAAAAAAAAACAAATCCAAGATGGCGGCGAAAGGGGGGAAGGTAGGAATGCGCAAATTCAGACTTAAGGTTTTCTTTAGCCCCCATTTCGAATAAGGAACAAAAGAAAAAATGTACCCAAAATTTTTGGGTCACATCAGTAAATTTTTCCTAATTGCACTGGAGTAACACTATATATGTGTAAAATGTTGTGCCATATATCATAAAACTTGCATTTCAAAGTTTAAAAGTCAAATTAGATTCGTCAAGGGAAATAAAATAAATTGTTGTGACGAGGAATTAAATGTGTCTGATTATGACGAGCAGAAGGAATTTCTGGAAAAAACAGTTAACGAATTATCAGAAGATAGCGAATTGAAAGACAATCATATAAAAAAATTAAAACAGGAACATAAATTATTTTTAGAAGAAGCAATGAAGAGGGAAGATGAGTTGGCCGATTTAATTAAGCAGCATGAAAAAACTATTTATGAATTAAATATATATGTGAAGGAAATGAAAAAAACCACAGAGGGTTTAACAAAAAGACAATTGAAAACAGTCAGTACACAAACAAATCAAAAAAACAGTAATAACGCATCTACAAATACCGAATCAATAAAGACTGGTTCCAATATACACAGTGAGTATAAAAATAAGACACAAAGTTATATCAATACTTTAAAAAATAACACAAAAGTTTGTAATATAGAGCGTATAGAGTCAAGCAATGGAACCACATCTAACAATACACATTCTGAAAATAACAGAAAAAGAAAAATTTTACTTCTGACAGATCAAAATAATATAATTTTGCAAATTAGAGACTTATTTAATTTAAATTTGTATCAAATAACCTCTATAAAAAAAACCGGTGCACTGTTAAATCAAATAATGGAAAATATTGATATAGCAGCAAAAAACTTGACTCTTCAGGACTACATTGTTATAATAGGTGGTTCAAATGATATGGATATAAAGCAAACACCTTCCTTTAGTTTCATCTGCAAGAAGCTAAAACTATGCATCCACACAAATATAATCTTTGCATCTGTTCCATATAAAATCAAGGATGAATATAAGAACAAACATATCTTTAAATTTAACACAAAACTAAATGATTTCCTTACAAGATTTAACAGATATTCAGAGGGGCAAGTTCGATACATGGAAGTAAATAATAATCAGAAATCAAGAAATTTTTTCAACCGTAAATTAGTTGCTGCAAATCTACAAAACTTTTTATGGAATCAAAGTCCAATAAAAAATATAAAGTTTGTGAATATAACAGACCAAATGCATACGGTCACCGAATCAAATGAACCAATACTGTGCGATTCCATGTCCTTGTGTTCTCAATCAACAGGCAGTGCATCTTTAGAAACAGAAGAAATCACAAATTTTTTATACCCACGACTATCGCAAATAACAGCGCTGGATTAAATAAATCAAAATATAATGTTAAAGGTCTACAATTATTCTATATAAATATACAATGTTTGAGCAACAAAATTAATGAAGTAGAATTATATGTAAATAACAAAGGATTTGATATATTATGTTTAACTGAAAGTTGGTTAAAAGATTTGGAAGTTGACTTATATAGTGTTCTGGGTTTTACTACTGCTGGTTCTTACTGTAGAAAACTGCCTATCCATGGAGGTGTCATTATATTCGTTAAAAATAATGTTAAATTTAAAATTTTAAATTGTTTTGAAGACCTGTGCGAAGAAAAAGTTTTCGAGTGCGCAGCTGTGAAACTGGTAAATTATAAAATAATAATAATTAGTATTTACAGATCCCCTGTAAGTGATGTAAATATATTTTTTTCAAAATTGGCGTGTTTGTTAGAAAAACTTCAAAATACAAATGAAAGCATTGTCTTAACAGGAGACTTCAACATCGACTTAAATGATAATCAAAATAAAATTACTAGTCAATTTGTAGATATAGTCAACTCATTTAATCTTAGTTTTACTGTCAGAGAACCAACAAGAGTCTGTAATACAAAAGAAAGCTGCATAGACAATATAATTACAAATACAGAGAATTCCGTTGTAAGGGTGACTAATACTTCTCTTTCAGATAATTTTAGTATTGAAATGAAGATAAATATCGTAGACAAACTGGATAATCAGATTAAAAAAGTAAGAATTATATCAAACAATAAACTGAAGCTTTTTGACAATGATCTGAAACAGTTTGATTGGTCAGACCTATATCTGATTGAGAATGCAGATGAACTGTTTATCAGGTTTTTTGAACTATTTATTAATAAATTTAATTTTTATTTTCCTGAAAACAACCTGAAACAAAGGAATTCTAATAATATTAAAATTGGTTGGTTTAATAATGATCTAAGAAGCATGAGAAATAAACTTGAGGCTATGTCTGTAATTAAAAATACCGTTAATTCTGCAGAAGTTAATAACCTATATAATGAATTAAGAAGCACATATAGAAAAGAGATCGCACTAGCAAAACAAACAGCAAATTCAAATTTTATAAAAAAGGCGTCAATTAAAAGCAAAGCTATATGGAAATTAATAAATTCTCAGGTAAAATCTAGTAAAAACCAGGAAATTAGCATACCAGCAGAAAATTTTAATAATTTTTTTATAAATGTAGCTAAACAAGTAGTAGGCACTATTCCAGATACGCATTGTAATTTTGAAGAATTTCTAAAAAATGTTCATGTTTCTCCTGCAAATTGCTTTTATATAACACCTACTAATATATATGAGGTTGAAGAAGCTATAATGAAATTAGATGCAGATGTTTATGGTTTGAATTCAAAAACATTAAAATATATAAAAAATAATTTGATTGAAGTACTGACTTACATAATAAATAAATGCATAGAACAGTGCACTTTTCCATACTTGTTGAAAGTGGCCAAAGTAGTACCCGTATATAAAAAAGGAGACACAGATGACGTCAATAATTATAGACCAATCTCTATATTATCTATTTTATCAAAAATTTTTGAAATTATTATAAAAAATAGAATAGTAAAATATTTTGAGACAAATAGCTTGTTTGCGTCTGAACAGTTTGGCTATAGGCAAAATAAATCGACAACTAAAGCAATAATTTGCATATTGGAGACTGTTCTAGATGCAATTGATAATAATAAAACATCATGTGCAACTTTAATAGATTTAAGCAAAGCCTTCGATTGTGTAAGTCATGATTATCTCCTAAAGAAATTGGAATTTTATGGCATTAGAGGCCATGGTCTAGATTTATTAAAATCCTATCTGCAAAATAGAATTCAGTATGTAGAAACACCTTCAGGACAATGCTCCTCAAAGCAGCTAATCACAGTCGGTGTCCCTCAGGGTTCAATACTTGGACCTATTTTTTTCTTAGTGTATATAAATGACTTGCCTGTAAATGTGACGTCAAACAAAACTGTTTTATTTGCTGATGACACTACTTTTATAAATATAGGAAAAAGTGTTGAAGTCCTCGACCAAACAAAGGACTGTTTAAACGACGCTGCTAGATGGTTTGAGGCAAACAAATTAAAAATGAATTCAGAAAAGACACAAAAAATTACTTTTTTAAGTTCTGAATCGAATTACGTGAAACTGTTAGGTATATACATTGACCCAAAATTAAATTGGCACCGACATATTGATCATCTAGCAAGTAATCTAAATAAGGTAATATATCAGATAAGGCAATTAATAAATCTAACCACACTTGACACAGCTTTAACGTTTTACTACAGCAATTTCTATAGTCTTATAACTTACGGTCTTATTATTTTGGGAAATTCATCTGACAGCGACAGAATATTTAAAATACAGAAAAGAGCTGTGAGGGTTTTGGCTTCTGCAGGAGTTAATGAACATTGTAGGCCAATTTTTAAAAATATGAAAATACTAACACTCCCAAATATTTTTATACATAAGTGCATTATGCACATAAAAGAAAATTCCTTGTTGCCTAGAAATTCTAATTATCACGAATACAACACTCGAAATAGAAATAATTTAAGTATTCCGTATCATAGACTGACAAGAACTCAGCAACCAGTACATTATACATCTGTGATACTATATAACAAACTTCCAAATCAGTTAAAGTTACTGACAACAAACAAACTAAATATATTCTTAAAAGAACTTTTAACAGAAAATATATTCTACAGTATACAAGAATTTCTTGATTTTTGATTTGAATACAGTTCACAATATTATGGCCTTTTAGGCCAGTCGTCAGATAGTTGAGAATGCGTAAATACCGTTTTAAATCGGACAAAAGATTTTACTATTCGAACCAGTTCATTATAGGCCTCTTTTAGACATACTCATTTTTCTCCCTCGCCTGTCTATCGGAACACCACCAAGTATGGGCAATATCGCTATTTTTTTGCAAATGTCTCGGTTCTGAACAAAAAAGGGATGGTTATCAAAGTTAAAGATAAGTAATTTCTCTATGGGAATGGTTCAGACACATTTTTACGTAGTATTAATAATTTTGGAGCGAGGGAAGTCACATTCACTCTGTATATCGACACTTTCCTATACGCTTCCACGCTTTCGACCTCCTATGTAGAAGTATTATAGAGCTAATAGCATCATTGTCTTCCATGGGTATCCTACCCTGCCGCCCCCAAGTTTCTATTAAACGATCAAAATAAAAATCGGTTTATCTCGCTGTTACATAAAAAGCTTACCACTGCAGGTTTCGTTGTTGAGCAGGCTTCCGAAGATGCTAATTCTCTTATTATTAGTAGATATATCACCTCATTATGACCCGGTACTTATAGTTGATGAAGACATCCTCATGGCAGGATTATCCACATGTTGTTCAAACATGTATTTTATGGAGCCAAGCAAGAGGAAAACGGACGAACGAATTAACTCTTCGAATTTTTTTAAATACCCAAAGGAAGTTGGGGATAACATATTATTCTTCCACGCACTCAGTGGATGTGACACAACTTCTGCATTTTTTAGGCAAGGCGAAGCAAAATTCGTTATTATTTACAGAAATCTGTAAGATTACACATTACAAATACATGGAATGTTTTCCATCCCAATTTTCACCCTGATGTTATAGATACAGCAAGCTAAAAAGTTATTACGGAGCAAAACCCGAACAGCATTCTTTGAATGAGTTCAGGTACAAATGCTTTATTAAGTTAATAGTGGCAAAAAGTACACATAACCTTGCATCATTACTTCCAACTGAGTTTGCTGCACGCCAACACTCTTTTAGAACATACTATCAGATTCAGCAGCGATACAACAATACCAAAATTCCTCAAGATTGGGGTTGGATGAAAAAAAATGGTTTATTTCCTATTACTACAAAAACGACTCCACAAGAACTTTTCAAAACAATAAGCTATAAGTGTACAAAAGACTGCAAAACCGCGTGTACTTGTAGAAAAGCTGGCCTAAGATGTTCCGTTATTTGTTCTGGATGACAAAGACAAACATGTACAAATGTCGAAATATATGTGGACGACTTAGATTAAGCCGAAAAAACCGAAGATAAGGTATTAGCTTTTTTGTACGGAACAGGATAAATACGAGGAGGCTGAATTTGACAAAGACGATGCAGACGATAGATACTTAAAGCACCTACAAGAACGTAGATGTAAACGTATAAAATGACAGCTACACATGCGCAAAGCGAATTGTTCTACGTTTGTACTTACGCCTGACATAAACTCACGTGTTCCTAGGTACACCTAAAACGTATCGTATGAAGCCGAGTAATGACGATGGGACCACCGATTGTATCATTGCAACTGTCAAAGATGTCACATTCGCATAACCACCATCGATTTTTTTATTTTTGGTCTATTTATAAAACTATGCAATATAAATAAAACAAAGACACAAATGAAAAGTGTTGGGTTAAGCGGTTATGTTTATAAGTTTCATTAAAATTTAGTTCAGTAGATACGTTACGTTTCAAATAGTGCTTTATCGTTATTTAACTCCATGTATCATTACATGGATTTACGTGTATTTCTGCGTTTACTCCAAAGAGTTACGTATTACGATGCTGGTGTTGCTTTAAGTGTCTAATATTGAAACCGATACTCGCAGTTTTATTGAAGCAAGGGAACGTTTTAGGCCTTCAACTTCAACAAAATTCAAACTAATGTATTGGCAGTAGAGAATAGAAGAATTAGAAGTAAGTTAACCAAATAAACAAAAAGTGGATTAGGCCTGTTGAGGACATCATTTAAAAAAAAAAACGCGCCCAATGCTCTACCGCAGGGTGGTGTAAAAAGGAGCGCATAATTTATTTATTTATTTACACTGCTCTACAGATTACAATAATTCAATTACAGAGCAGGAAGTAGTCCCGCAAAATTATAAATAACATACATAAATACCACATATAATATATAATATAACAACATACATAATAACAATATAGTAAGTACTTAATATAAATCATATTCGAACAAAAATTATCAAAATTGTGACATATTTTAGATAATGGCGAAAAGTTCATAGCATTAGTACGGGCTTTTGGTGTATAAAAAGTTGCGCGGTTACGTGTCGATACAGATGGAACTCTGAAATTAATTAATTTGGTCGAGAATTTCTGGACAGTCTATTTTGCTATTTACAATGTTAAAGAGAAACATACACAAGCAATAAATTCTTCCATGTTCCAGAGATTTAAATGACCATCTTTCTAGTAGTTGGTTCTGCGGTGTTCCGATAGCCGGGTAAAAACCATCAATTTTAAAACTTTCATTAATCGTCTTTGAATATTTTCTAAATTTTTCACATGAGTCTCATATCCTGGACTCCAAATTATACAGGCGTATTCTAATTTCGATCTTACGAAGGTATTGAATAGCATTTTTATAGTATCAATATTTGTAAAACTACGACCAGTTCTGCATATGAAGCCTAACGTTTTGAAAAATTGCTGGATTATGTTATTCATGTGAGGAACAAAAGATAATTCACTATCAAAGACAACACCTAGATCTTTAAACGTATCAGGTCTGTTGAGAGATATATTGTCAATTTTATAATCGAATATAATTTTTTTCGGACTTTTACTGAAAGTAAGAACATTACACTTTATCGCATTTAGGTGTAAGCCATTGTTTACACACCATGTATTTAATCTGCTGAGGTTACTTTGCAAATTTAGACAGTCATTAGAGTCTCGAATGTTTGTAAATAGTTTCGTGTCATCGGCATAGAGTAGGGTATTACAATTAAGGTCTTTATTGATGTCATTTACAAATATATTGAAGAACAGGGGTCCCAGGACTGATCCTTGTGGAACTTCAGATTCGACTGTTATTTCATGAGATTTATAGCCATTATAGTGTACAAATTGGGTTCTACCGCTTAGATATGACTTGAATAGCTGAAGCAGTCCATTAGAGAAGCCATTTAGATCAAGTTTGTGCAGTAAGATTTCGTGATCCAATCGATCAAATGTTTTAGAAAAGTCTGTATAGATGACGTCTGTTTGGACTCCCTCATCTAATGATTATGATAAGAATTGGGTTATGCAAAATAGATTTGTTGTGGTAGATCTACCTTTCATAAAGTCATGCTGCTGTGTTATTATGTTTAGTTTTACATGATTATATATACTCTCATGTAATAAATACTCGAATACCTTTGCAAAGTTGCATATTATTGTAATGGGCCTGTAGTGGGTAATATCAAATTTGCTTCCTTTTTTAAAAACGGGACATATTTTAGAGTTCTTCCAAACGTTCGGAAAACAACTGTTACTGTCAGATAGATTAAATATAATAGTAAGTGGGAGTACGAAAATATGTGAACAGTCTCTTAAAATAAAAGCTGGTATTAAATCTGGACCGGCTGTCATTTTTGGTTTAAGTATATTGAGCGACTTAGTGATATTAAGATTAGTTGGTTTGGTATAAAACTCTTGAAAGTAATCAGCGAATGCATTTGATATTTCCGATGGTTCATAAAAATTTTCATTTTTGTATGTAACATAATTGGGCATACCTCGATCACTCTTAAGTGAATTCACAAATGACCAGAATTTATTCGGTTCGCTGCAAATATTGGATTCAACATCATTGATATATTCTCTATGTGATCTTTTTATATCGTTTTTTATGTTTTGCCTAAGTATTTTAAATTCAGTCAAATACTCTGTGTTTTTTGTTGTTTCATACAATTTTAATAATTTCGATTTATGTTTTATTTTATTTATTATATCTGTCGTATACCAAGACGGATAATCATGCTTTCTGCTAACCGTTTTGGGTACGCAATAATTGAAAGTTTACCATAACTTATTATAAAATGCATCACACGCTTCGTTTACATCTTTCAATTCGCCTAAGAAATCCCAGTTAATTAATGATAACTGCTCATAGAGAGTTGCAAAATTTGCTTTACGAAAATTATATCTAGGCTCAGCATTTAATGGTTTTTTATTACCAACGTTTTTAATATTTTGTTTAACTATTCTTAACGCAGGGTGATGTAAGTCTTCCTTAAGTAAAACGTCAATTGCCTTTCCTACTTGACAATCATTTTTTGCAATAACCAGGTCCAGGATTCGATTATTTTGATTTTGCACCGAGTTAAATTGCTTCAAGTCAAAGAAGTTTAAGAAATTTTGCAGTAAGATGTTATGGTGATCCATGACATTTAAAGAAAAATTTGGAATATTAAAATCACCAAGAATCAAGATCGGTCGGTGTTATAAATATATTTAAGAGAAAAAAGAGTTCAAATAAATTTTGATATAGAGCAATCGACGTATTGGGTGGAATGTATATCACAAATATATATAATATTTTGCCGCGGATATAAAGTTTAACGGCAACTAGATCTATAGAAATTAAGTCGTTTAAGTTAATCTGAATCGCTTCCGAGTTAATAGTATTTTCTACAGCAATGAGAACACCCCCGCCTCTGCTACAATTCAAGTTATTAAAGTCTCTATCAGTTCTAAAAATATTATATCTACTTGTAAATAATTCAGCATTAAAAACACTGGAGTTAAGCCAAGTTTTTGTGAATGCTATAATTGCAGAAGGTGATAGCATTTAGGAGATCCTGCGTTTTGCTATTTAATCCACGAGTATTTTGACAGTATATGGAAAGTTGATCATTGGGCGCGTGGATTTGAGTAGCAGAAGTGAGTGAGGGATGCGGTAGTGGCTATTGTATGGCGAGTATATTATTTTTCAGTTTCTCACGTGCATCCAAGAACGCAGGACATTTTGCGTCCCACACAGCATGATTAATATTAATATCCGCATTTTGGTCGTTCCTTAAATTTACACAGTTACTACAAATTGTTTCTTTACAGTCTGACAATTTATGGTTTTTATGGCATCGGGGACACACAGGGCTATCTTTAGTGCATTTGTTTGAAGTGTGATGGAACTCGCTGCAATTGAAACATCTACGAATTTCTATAGCATCATATACTGTACAGTAATCATAACCTACTAATACATACCCTGATTTCATAATTTTACCGTATGAACTCTTATCCACTTCTAAAGCTGCATTATAAATTCGATTATTTTTCTTTGTTGGACCGAATTCGAGTAGTTTTACTTCTGAGTCAGGGGAGAAAATATTCTTGTTCATCTTCATTACATACTCTAAGAGCGTATCTTCGACATTTCTTCAGAGATTTGCGCAACTCTCACTCTAGGGTTAAGACCTCCTTCACCTCATAAGTGTCTGATAACTTTTCTTCAACGAGCTTTTTGAACTTCTTGTTTTCTTCCATACTGTCACACCCAACTACAATTCCTCCGTTTTTTATATTCTGAACTTTTTTAATTTGAATATTTGTATCAAGTGGATTAATATTTTTCAGTATATCCGATTTCGTCTGAGATATTTGTTGGTTGCTATTCTTTGGTTTCACAATGATTGCAGGTTTAGTTTTATTTTTCAAGGCTTCCGTATATGAGGGTATGCTTTGGCCGGCTGGATTTAGTTCTGAGAATTTCTCGAATGCTAGCTTAATTAAATCATTCTTCATTGCCTCGAAGGTAGAGTTTATGTTGTTTAAAAATTAATCCAATTTTTGGTGACTAAACAGAGTACATTGTGTAGTACAATCCTTACAACAAACAACAATTACAACAATGTAGTAAAATCCTAATGGTAGAAACCACCGATAGTTGCAGACATTTATTTTGTAATTTCAAAATTGATAATAAATATATTTACTTAAACTTCAAAAGTGACAATTAAACGTAATGGCAAGTAGAAAGCGTGGAGGCGTATTATAGGAAAGTATCGATATACAGAGTGAATGTAATACGGTGCTTGAAAAAAAATTAGTATGTCTAAAAGAGGCCTATAATGAATTGGTTCCAACAGTGAAATCTTCTATTCGATTTAAAACGACCTGACGACTGGACTATTTGAAGATGCAAACTTATTCATCATTTCATTATGATCGATGGTTTAACTAATTTGATTTACAATTGAAATAATAGCTAAATCTCCTAGCCGTTCTTAAGCTAGTCCTTAAACAATATTCGATTATTTTCAACTTCGAAAGACTCCTTTCTCCCGAAGCCACCGATATTAGCAAAGACGAATATTCTTAGAGTTTTAAAGATATTTGGAAACAACGATTTTAGGTTATTTTTTGTAATATAATTTAAAATATTTACGGGCAACTGTGTATCTGTATTAGAGTTAAGGTTTAGAACTTTGTAAGACATGATTTCATTATGCAAATCAATTCCATCAATATCTTTATTGTATATTACCTTCGTTTTAAATTTGCAAAACTATGTCTATATCCACGCATGACTCTTTAATTACTTTTGAATCTAAAGTGTGAACATTGCATAAAAAAACAAATAAATTGTTGTATCTACTAATCCCCTCAAAACGTGTTTGTAAAGATTGAATTGTGGTGTCCCAAATTTGAAAATAAAAACTTACTTTATATTGCTGTTTTGGATCCAAAACAGTTTCGTCAGTACGTTCACTAAGGGAAATTCTTGCTCTACTTTGCTCTTTTCAACTTCTATTATAGCTTCATTGATAAAATATTCGAAATATTTGTTTGAAAGTTTTTCAGTAAAATAGCTAATAAGATTTTTTATTCCTTTGTGGCATTCATATAAATTTAAATTTGGATTTTGGAGCATTTTACTGATTAATAGTAATTTTTGATAGCAAATCGTACCAAATTAAAGTCGAACATATAAATTTTAAAGTTTTGATTATCTAATAACGATTGTGCTGTGTTTAATATTTATATCCCTTGAATTATCTTCCATCAAATAATGTAAACTTTCACAAATTTCATATAACTGAAATCTCAAGAGCGAATATCTTTGATTCTACTTTCCTATCTTCTCTAGCTTACTGATTTTAACGTTAAATGCGGCACATTTTTTTAAATGCCCCATCCATATGGTGAAGCAAAAAAGAAATTGAACAACTCTTGAATGATAGAAAAAATCCAACTGTTTCATATGTAATTTTAGCAGCATCATTAACAGTTAAATTTAACGTGTGAGCTAAAGAAGGCACAAACATTGCTCTGGCGTTAACGTTTCGAATTTGAGTTTGAAAAGATGGAAATTATTTCCGGTCATTATCAGATAGGTTACAAAACAATACAAAAACGTTCCAATCTGGAACGTTTTTATAATATGTGATGTCCAGGTTAATCTCTTTCGAATTGGCGCCCCCAATTTTTGCCGCCTGCGTGCGGGACGTTCGCTGCATACTCGCATATTGTGCTGTCTGAGAACCATCATTCCCAAAAATAATCCACTGGAGTTCTAGTAATTTTTTTACGGTCGCGTACTCAAGGTCTAACGGATCCCTAATGGTCTTTAAAGTTGAGGAACTAGAGTTGTTTACGGCAACAATGACCAGAACGAATGTCTCATTGTTTGTTTATTCGAATAACAATTTTATGGGGATTGCTATACAACTGAAAAGGTATTCGAAGAGCAACCATAATGGGATTCTTTCTTAGCACACATCACAGCATGCAGTAATGAAAAAGGAGGAGAGTACAATGGTATCCTTAAACTAAACTACTAAACTTAAACTTAAACTAAAACAGGAGGACTGGTTCAATGATAATGAAGCTTTTATACAAGAACTTCTTGACCGCAAACATACTGCCTTCCAAAACGCTATCAACCACCCCAACGACTCATCAAAAGCAGAAGCTTTTACCCAATCTAAGTATGAAACGCAACGCGAAATCAGAAGAATAAAGAACGAGTGGTGGGCAAGCAAGGCCAGAGAAATTCAAAGGTACGCCGATTCACACGACTACAGGAATTTCTTTCAAGGAGTAAAAGCAGTGTACGGCCCCAGTCGGAAAAATATGTGCCCTATTAAAGATTTAAATGGAAATCTCCTCAAAGAAGACCAAGAAATAAGAGCCCGATGGAAAGAACACTACTCTAAGATTCTTAACCAGCAAAGTCAAGCCGATCACGATATTATAAATCTTATCCCTCAATATGACACCTTCGAAGACTTAGATAAACCACTAACAACGGAAGAGATCTTAACCGCCATTGGGCAGCTAAAAAATAACAAATCTCCCGGCGCCGACTCACTCCCAGCTGAGATCTTTAAAGCTGTGTCGTCAGAGCTCATACCCTACCTCAAAAAACTGTTTGATGTCGTGTGGGAAAGTGGTCAAGCTCCGCAGGAGTTTCGTGATACACTTTTAATCAACCTCTTCAAAAACAAAGGGAGCGCTGCGGACTGTGGAAATTACAGGGGTATAGCTCTCCTGGCTGTTGGAGGGAAGATACTCACTAAAGCGATGGCAAATAGGCTAACACCTGTTATGGAAAAGTTACTTCCTGAAACACAGAGTGGCTTTAGACCAAACCGAGGCACATCGGATTTAATCTTCACACTTAAACAGCTTCAAGAAAAAGCACTCGAACATCAAGGAGAGATTCACATGGCCTTCATTGATTTAACCAAGGCGTTTGACTCGGTGGACAGGCTAATAATAATAATAATATCCTGCATACGATGAACGTGACCTGCCCATCTTAGGCGTGCTCTTGAAATAAGCACCTCAATTGGAAGGCTGTTTGCTCTCCTGAGTACTTCCACGTTTGATATGTGATGGAACCAACGGATAACCGCCTTCCTAAATGTACAGTTTATGGTGAATTGCTAAGCGGTTAGAAGAAGGCGTGGCGGTCAACGAAAGAGGTTCAAAGACGCTCTCCATGAAAATCTGAAATCCTGCGGTATTGCAGACGAGCAATGGGAACAACTTGCAGCGGACAAAACCGAATGGCGAGGGGTTGTGGCCAGCTATCAAGGAAATGTTGCTGCAAGAAGGCCGAATCCAAGACCTAACCAGGTCTATGTTTGTCCTGACTGCGGTCGACATATGCTCTCCCGAATTGGCCTCTATAGCCAGCCATAGTCGTGTGCACCGTAGATGAATGGGAATTACAATAGACTACACCTTTTACTTGTTTTTTATTGTACACAATTTATCGACTGTAACATTTTTATACTCGGACTCGAGTAACGGCTAATAATAATAATAATAATAATAAATAATAACAATCCTTAAACTCATGAATCATTGCAAAAATGTTTGTTCAGAATGAACATGAAGGCTGAGTTATAACCAGAAGAGAAGAATGTCTGCAAGTGCATTAGAAACAGTTCCTGTCAGTGGTCAAATTGCGTTGCTTTAATTCTAAGTATATCAAAAAGAGTTTGGTGGTTTACAAGAACATTAGATGAAAGCGATAATACGATACCCATTTGACATCGGAATGGAAACTTCGATGGTATTCTCGTTCCTGTGTATAATAATCTCATAAAATTTCAAATTTTTAAACTACCTAAATTATTGTCAAATCTAATGAATTACGTCCTATCACCTAGTCTGTATTCGATTAACATGCTTGTAGAAAAAAGCTGGTATAGCTTGCATCAACCATTCTAGAAGCATAAGAAAAATTGTAATAAAAAGAGTTTGGTGGCTTACAAAACAAGAATATTAGATGAAAGCCATTATACATGGAATACCACATCAACCCATTTGCCATCGGAATGGAAATTTCGATGGTATTCTCATTTCTAAGTATGACAATGTTCCATATAATCAAATTTCACATTTGTAAACTACCTAAATTATTGTCAAATCTAATGAATTAAGCTCCTATTACCTAGTCTGTATTCGATTAACATGTTTGTAGAAGCCAGCTAGTATGGCTTACACCAACGATTCTAGGAGCATAAGAGAAATTGTAATAATTTAAGAGAAATATGAGAGATTTTCACAAGAACGGGTTGCCAATTTTACAAATAAAATGAAAAGGTGGGGTTTAGCTTGTATTTTAATATTTTGTTAAGTCAGTCAGTAGGCAAATAGGGCAAATTCTTTCTCCAAAAACTACTAGATATTTTTTGGGATATGGTTTAGTTAAACAGTCAGATTGCTAGTAAATCATGAATTTACGTATATATGAGCGTGGTTTTGTGTAATATTTAATTTTGCTCCTGTTCTAATAAAATGAGAACATGCGAAGTCGGTTAGGAGTTACGTAAGCTAAAATAATTATGAATTAATAATATTATTCCTAATTCTGCAAAATATCATAGCAACTAATGGGCTATATAAAAAAATACATAAATTTACACGGATAACTGACGGCTCTTCAACCATTATAGACTTGTTTATCACAAATAAAAAAGATGTCAATTTTGATGTGCATGCTACTATTGCTACTCCATAATTAACTGATCACTTTATAATGACTGTTGCACTATTCAATTCATACATAAATGGAACACACAAAAGAATCTCCAGAAACTATAGGAATTTTAATGAAGCACAATTTAAATTAGATATTATGGACACAGACTGGCTACCGGCTGCTCAGATGTCGATTTACTAGCAATAACTCTGGTTGATTCGTTACAGAAAACCTTAAATAAACATGCTCCATTGGAAGAAATAAAAACTTACAGTAAATGGGGACACAAAAAATAGTGGTACTATGAAATAGGACAAGCAATAAATTCCCAAGTACACGGAAGAAAGACTTCAACAACAATACCAATTAAAAAAAAACTAACACAATTAGGAATGAAGATCACAGACCAATAAATATGTTACCTTCATATGAAAAACTACTCGAAATCATTGTAAATCAACAAATTGTTAACTACGTAGAAACAAACAATATACTAACAGAATATCAAGCAGGTTTCCGTAAGCAGCATTCTTGTGAAAATGCATTACAAACAATTTTAGCTAATTGGAAAAGTGCTCTCAATAAAAGACTTACAGGTGCTATTTTTCTTGATTTTCATAGAGCTCTTGAAACTATAAACTTACATTTACTTTTGTTAAAATTGAAGACCTATGGATGTGGACAAATAGTGTTGCAGGTTGAGGGAATACTTGAAAAACACACATCAGGTTACCAAATATAATAATAGCGTGTCTTTACAGAAACAATCTATGTATGGAGTACCGCAGGGGGCGGTCACAGGCTCAAGTTTATTTGTCATCTATATCAACGATATTGTACAATGCATAAAAAAGTATAGTATTTATCTTTTTGCTGATGATACCTTAATTTACTTAGTTGGTGAAAACGTTGATAATATAATATCTACAATAAACGAGAAATTAAATTCGGTAATGTCATAGTTAAGTGAATTAATATTGAAAAAACTAAATGTATGATCATCAAAAATAAATATAATACTGTCAATACCAACAGTCACAATGTAATAAGAATAAATGGAGAAAGGTTAGAGCAAGTGAAAGAAATTAAATATCTGGGGGATACTTGTAGATGAAAATCTGACATTTTCAAACCACGCTACATATATAGCGAATAAAATAGTCAAGAAAATTGGCCTGTTAGAACGTTTTGGAAATGATCTCAGTTCATGGACGAAATCGACAATTTACAAATAAATATTACCTCATCTAAATGTTTGCTCCTCCGTACTTATTAAACAACACAGAATTAGACGTTATCCAAAAAAAGCAAAACCAAGCACTTCGCATAATTCTTAAATGTCACAGATATACTAGCATCCGATCTATGCTTTCAAATACCGAATTGCTAAGTGATAAACAAACAATATTTCTGAATACCATGACATTAGTTTTTAAAATGCTGCAGGGATTATTACCAAACCACTTATCAAGATTTCTTGTTTATGTAGAGGACATACATGATCACAACACAAGATCGAGAGGAAATTTGTATGTTGAAACGGTTTCATCTTCCTACAATCAGAATAATCTATTTCATAAGGGTCTGCTCCAGTATAACAACCTATTTACCAAATAACATAAAAAAACTGTATTTCGGTATAAACATTTAAAACATCATGTATTAAATATATAAAGAACAATATTGGTATTTAATTTCAAAGTATCCCAAGTTTTTATGTATATATGTATGTGTACATATGTTCCCATGATTGTCAATGTTATTTATATATTTTGTTAGCAAATGCTATTAATAAACATAGTATTATTCTCTGAAGCGTATCTTGGCACTTACCGCTTTCATGTAACTTGCAAAAGTATACCCATTTTTGGATTTTTCATTCCCAAAACAACTAATATTGTTTGTGCGTATACTTTGGGTTGCCATCAAATCATTTATGCTGTCAGTTAGAAGTAATAGTGCGTCGTGGAATAAGACGGTTTCAGTCTAAAATATAGTTATATTTAAAAACAAAATTGATTAAAATTGCTATATATTTATTACTTTTAGTTGTAATTTTATTTCTTAGGTCAAATGTATATTGCCAGAAAACTATACGAAAGCTTAAGTAAGATTACAACAGTAGAATTATACATTTTCATTCAATGATTATTGAGTGAAAATCAAGTAAATTTACTTTGGTTTGGTGTATTGATTGATATCTTACTTTGATGTCCCCCGTTGATAGTTCAGTTCTTCTATCTTCATTACCAAATAATCCCAGCTGCCATCTTCGGATGGTCTTCTCAAAATCTTCAGATGTGTGGTCAAAAAGTCTTATTGTGGTTATATTTGCTGTGGTGTCCAGTTCAGAATAATCTAAAGTATGCGCATCCTAAAAATATGTTTTAAATTACCTTGGGAAGATACACTTTGATATTATCACTTTTATAAACTTACAGCGTAATATAATGACAAATAATTTGAGAGAATTAAACAAATATACTATTAATACTAACGAAGGCACACAAGAGGCAAGTGCTAATATGGAGAAGTAATGACTATAGTTAACTAAATTCTCGAGGTTTTTATTTAATAAAAGAAAGGGCCAGCGCGACCATATAGGCCAACTAGACGGCCATAGGGCAATTGGCCTAGAGCGCCAAGTTTACTTACGCCGACTCTAATCAGGAGAAATAGGTATTTTTTCAAAATAAGGATTAATCTATATTGCAATTTTGCTGTAAATATGACAGAGTTCTTAAAAAATGAACGATCTACTCACCAAAGAAGTTAGAAAATAATTATTATGTAAGTTTAATAAATTCACATCTTTAGCTTGTTTTAAAATTGGTATAATATTCTCTGTACTGCAGTCCAAAATTATATTGTTCTCCGTCAAATTTTTTATGTCCTTTAATAATGACCTGTAACATATACATAGGCACTTAACATTTTAGTTTTATTTATTACTAAAAATAAACGCACCCATGCGATATCGCGACTTATAATTGATTGTTAAGTAATAATTTGGTGGATAGTTTAGACACTATACAGCAATGACTCTTCATTCCTCATATAATTTATTTTAGAATAAGTAATAATAATAAACACTACATGTAACACCCCGTCCTTTATCCCTGAAAGCACACAAATGACTTTGTGCGGAGCAGGCTATAAATTCGGATTCTACGGTAAAAAATACGTAAATTTTATTCCGGACATTTTTTTCGATTCTCGCAAGGTGTCGCTGCAATCGCAAAAAATTGAGTGGAAACATGAAAGTTTTGAATGCTTACTTAAAAAAATACGAAAAGTAAAACTACTGATCTCAGAGTGAATGATTTCCCGAGCTGTTTTGAGAACAGTGATTTTACCCGGTCGTACGGAAACTACAACAACTATTAACATTCTGTAAATTTATTAGCAGCAAGTAATTTTCAATTTACATTTTTTACAGGGCAATAAAAAATTCGATTAAAAAAAAAACTAACAGTGATTTTACCTCTTAATTCAGCCACTTCAGACATGTTCTTGATCCCAGCCAGTGAAGGCAAGGAGGTAACTCAGCCATTTAAGGCAAAGTGAGAATTTCGGCCAGTTGAGGCCATTAGTTTACAGCTTAACTGCTACACTAGCAGGTTTTAATTTCAAGATTATAGCAGGTGTTCAGAATGGTGCCCATTGACTTCTTGGCATTGTCCGAGACGAACGTAAAAATTTTCGATAGCACTTATCATTTGAGGTGGTATTTCTGCAAAAATGTTTATTATGCGTTGCCTCAGCTCTTCCAAATCACGGGGTTTAGTGAAATAAACCTTACCCTTCACGTAGTCCCAAACAAAATAATCAAGTGGCGCGAGGTAGGAGATCTTGCTGACTATTTAATAGTTCCTCTTCGACCTATCGATCGATTTTCGAAAGTACCATTCAAATAGTCCCCAACAATATCCCGATAGTGTGGAGGAGCCCCATCTTATTGGAACCAAACATTATCGAACTCATCACCAGCAATCTCTTGTATTGCGGGAACTATTTGATTTGTCAACATTTCCAGGTATTTTTCTCCATTCAAATTTCCATCTATGAAAAACGGTCATATGATTCGATCCCTGAAAACTCCTGCCCAAACATTTAATTTTTGTGGATACATCGTGTGTGTTTCAAGCATCTAGTGAGGGTTTTCGTCACTCCAATATCTGAAATTATGGCGATTAACTTTTCCACTGAGAAGACAAGTAGAGATGACAAAAAATTTGGGTTTTGGTTACTCTTTTCCATCATTAATTCACTAAATTCAAGTCGCCGACCAATATCATCTTCATTTAACTCTTGGTGAAGGTGAATTTTGTAAGGATGAAATTTCAAAAGTTTCAAATTCTTATGAACTGAAAATGAATTCATATCAAACTGTTGACTGGCTTTTCTGATTGATAACCTTCGATTTTCAACAAATGCCTGGGCCACTCCCATTTGTCGAGCTTCCGATGTTTCAGATTTTGGTCTTCCAGATTTTAGGCAATTTTTATTTGTTCTTGTGTCTAGGAATCGTTTGATGGTACGAGACTCAGTAGATTTCGAAATTCCCATTTGATCTACACGGAAAGTTTCGTTGAATAAAATCACAACTTCATCATAGGACTTTTCTTTATTGCCCCACCCTCACATCATTAAAAGAGAAACTCTCTCTTCCTCTGTTAACGTAGCCATTATGCAGAAAAAAACGCGAGAACTAATGAAAAATGAAATAACTTTTTCCATACAAAAGTGCGCTCCTGCCTCTACAAAAGTTGGAAGGAACTGAACGTTCTCGTAGAAATTTCACAAAACAAATACTGTTATTAAGAACACTTTAAAAAAACATTCATAAAAACCAAGATATCACAGATATTGTTTTTTAAACTGAATGTTTTTTTTGTCAACACGAGTAGCTAGAGTTTGTAAATATTTACAAACTTATGGACGCTAAGGTTTATTTCAATTTTGTGCGATTGCAGCGACACTTTGCGAGAATCGAAAAAAATGCCCGATATAAAATTTACGTATTTTTGGCCGTAGAATCCGAATCCGCTATAAAAAAATAGGGATTTTCATTACAAATTTCAAAGTTGCCCCTCGCCCCACCCACTGGGTTAGTGGTGGGAGAGTCGAATCCAATGTCATTGGATAGATTTCGTGAAAATAACAAATACGTGTTTTTCAGTTTTTGAATTGGACGTTTTTTATGGGCACAAGACGCTACTCTTGAAACAGTAATATTTTCTTTTCATTTTTTGCGATTACAGCGACACCATGCAAGAATCGAAAAAAATATCCGGAATAAAATTTACGAATTTTTTTGCCGTAGAATCCGATTTCGCAATAAAAAATAGGGGTTTCCGTTTGAAATTTTAAAGTTGCCCCTCGCCCCACCCAGAGGGTGGTGGGTGGGGAGGTCATTTTAGTATCAGTAGATAGTTTTTTGAAAAATTTTTGACACGTATTTTTTATTTTTAGATTTGATGCAAACTGTTCGAGATTTTCCACCGTTCTCATACTTTTCTAACACCCGGTATATCCGTATGATATACGGTTTACATATACACATTCTCAGAATTTTCTAAATATACATATGGACAGGAATTTTCGATTACAAACTCGAAAATTGACCAAGGATCGGAATTTCCCCACTTGCATGCTGTAAGCGAATCCTATGTGTGGCACTGGCACTTATCAAAAACTTTTTAGATAATTACAAAGAGGATAACAATGAGGAATTAGTCCAAACCATGCTAAAAATTGTCGAAAAATTGAATGCAAATATGAGTATCGAACTTCATTTTTTGCACATCCATTATGCAAATATTTTTCCAATCTAGGAGATTATATCGTCTGGTCGATAGCTAAGTGGGTTAAGGTGTGAGGTGGTAATCGCGATTAACCCATCGCACCACCGGGTTCGAATCCTGGCTCCGGCACTGGCACTATCGGAGGAAATGGTTGTATGTCCGCGTTTTTTTTTTAATGTGTAACCCCCTTCCGCACAAGCCCTGGCTTCTGGAATTAGGAATTGTCTAATTTCTGTGGTGTTTATTTATTATTTATTTATTATAGTGAGGAACAAGATGAACAGTTTCACCAGAATATCCTAATGATGGGAGAGATATACCAAGGAAGGTGGGACCATCACACGATCGCTGGCTACTGTTGAAATTGACTGACGACTTTATTTCTCTTATAAATACTTAGAGCATAAGCATTTGCTCAAAAACTCAAGTGAATCTAAAAAATTAACAATATATTCGTAATCGAGAGTCCCTAATCATTCAAAATTGACTTATAAATCTTTAGCGACAGATGTACTGTTTCCTAGTGTAATTTATTATTTGCTTCATTTCTGGCTTCTTTTTTATGGTGAACGTTTTCACAATTCTTAAATAAAACCCTCATTAATGAATAGGTTAATTAAATAGCTTACTGGCATATTGAATTATTTGTTTATAATATGGTTTATTTAATAGGCCAGTCATTACGGACTTCGATAATGGAAAGTTCGACAATAATTGTAAAAGTTTTTAAATTTTGAGACAACATTGGAGAAGGTAAAAAAATAACAAATCCAGTTTTGCACCCTTTTCCGCCCCCGGAACATTGTTAAATTAACAAAAAACGTAAATTCTTAACAACTTTTTGAAAAAATTCCGAAGTTTATGCAAACTTTGAAAAAATTTTTAATAATTATTACACATCTTCTATCAAGTTTGCATCCTGCTACTATGACCGGAACAGTGCAAATAGTTGTCATATACTTCGATATATTTTGTCGAAAAAAAAATGCGAAAGTTATGCAAATGATTGTTTATACGGCAGAATGGGGTCACATATCAGCTTGTAGTTTTGCATAACTTTTTTATCTCGGAAGAGTTTTTTCACATAATTGGAAAACAATATTGTGAAAAAAAAATTCCCGGGTAAAAATTTATGCAAAACTACAAGCGGGTAAGTGATCCTATTCTGCCGTATAAACAATCATTTGCATTACTTTCCCAATTTTTTTACATTGTTCCGATTATAGTAGCAGGGCAACAACGTGACAGAAGATGTCTAATAATTTTTAAACGGTTCTCCAAAGTTTGTATAAACTTCAGAATTTGTTTCAAAAACATTACAAATTTACGTTTTTTGTTAATTTAACAATGTTCCGGGGGAAGGAAAAGGGTGCAAAACTGGATTTATTATTTCTTACCTTCTCCAATGTTGAGTAGTGGTGAGAGGTAAGTGAAACCTCTCAAATGGTAAATTGCTACTATACACCATAAATGTCTCCATGGGCGTATAGCGACTTGCGATTCTGCAAGTACCTGAGAGCAGCGACCTTTCAGTCAGTTCAATTTACTATAGTTTGTATAAAACTAGCAGGTTGGCCACTATCATTTGTCTGTTCCATGACCTATGGCATACTGATGAGAACTAATAAGTTCGAAACCGGTCTATGTGTGGTCAGGGAATTGACAAATGATATTGGTTACCACTCTATCATAATTTGTAAGGTGTAATTCAATGCAGGTCGGGGTATTTGCCCGCTGAGTAGTTGTTTCCTGCAAATCATATATTCTCCAATGTTGTCTCAAAATTTGAAAACTTTTGCAATTTTTCATACCTTTTTTTGCTCTAATGCGTATAAAGCATAGGTCTAACTGACGTTATACAACGATCAAATGTGCCGATGTCGACATATCCATAAAATTTTGAATTTAACAAAAACAGTTGATAGATTTAGTGACATTCATACAAACATCACTTAAATTCGTCAATAGAGTTATTGTACATTTTTAAAAACTAACAAAGCATTTGTGAGTTATGTAACATTTCAACATTTAAGTAAGTGCTTCTTTTCCGGAAATATGTTAAAATATTACGTAAATACGTTTAATTGTTATATCCACTGCGTAATAATTGCACATTTAATGTTGTTAGGCCTTGAATGTAAATAGTTAGGGAACTAGTAATAACGGAAACATGAAAATAATCTTCCTGTATAGTGAAGTGAGAAGAATACGGGCCTCTATTTAACTATTTAAATTAATAAGTTAATAAAATTATGTAAATTAGAAACAATTTGAATCTATCCTATATAGTGCAGTAAGGTTTTATCTCAGAGGGTGAGATATAGCAATTAAAAAATATTTCCTTCACGATGAATGCTGGGTTATTCAATCTAGTGCAGTTTAACGCAAACAGAGTCCGATTATTGCCCTCAGAGCTTGGAGTGATTGGCAGTACTATTTTTGGGCGTTTTTCCAAGTTAGCTGAATTTATACTGTTTTCTATTTTAATTTCAAATAATTTCAATCTTAATTGTATGTAAAACTAAATTGTTTTTGTTATTTCACAATCGTTATCAAATCCGCAGTTTTTCGTCAAAATTACCTGTGATCTGGTCCTGGCCCAAGCTGCTTTACCATAATATTGTTGTGCTTGTTACTTTCTTTAAAATTCTGCAGCTTTAATACCTCTTGCATTCTAATAAGCCCTTCTTCAGTTTCATAAACAATAACGAAGCTGTTCCAGTGCAAACTTTTCACCACTTCTGCTAATCCCTGGGCGAACAGCTCTGCCTCTGGAAAAAAATTTAAAACCGTTCCCGTCTCTTTAGTAGATGGTGGCCTCCATGATGTTATTATGTATGGGATGTCAAAATGAGTACAGATTGATTGAAGGACTGCCGATGTCATCGGTGATTCAACGCCAAAAATTGCCGCAACCCCATCATCGGCGTTTAACACGTCACATACTATAAAAAAAACAAAATTATTGAGAGAAAGTGCCTTGGTTTTTATTTAGACAGGCATTGTATTGTTGAAATGTACTTTTAGAAGGCGGAATATTAAAACATAATATTTTTACTTGTAACTTGTAATTCAGCGCTCGGCGGGGCACATAGCCCGGAGAAGCTGTTGGTTGCAGTCTGGTTACGTTCCTTATAGTAAAATAAGGATTTTATAGAGGAGTTTGCGACTAAAAATATTATGTTTTAGGCATTGTATTGTCTATAATTAAAGCTGGTCTATCACGATTGATACACTTGAAAAATACTGTAACGAAGCATTTTTCGTTACGGAAATCTGCATAAAATTTATATTTAATTTACTCTATATAATTATGTTTCTTGTTTTCTGTACCGCCTTAAGCGACTTACTGTATATTATCCGAAAATATTCACTAGTTGAATACCTGAATATTTATTTAAAGCGGCAAATATTTGTAAACAGAATTATTGTTTAGACTTTGAAGTAATTAACTCAATAATTAGTTATCTATGGCCGATTAAATCCGTTTCTTTTTCGTAGTTGGTTAGAACACTACAAAGTATAAGTAAGTATTCTGCGTAAGTATACTGCGGCGGAAAGTAAAATCAAATTGAACCTTATGACGCATGTACTTTAGGTCGATTTTATCTGATATAAAATTATACCACTACATTTTATTGAAATACGAACGCACACAAATATTGAACTATTTCTTCGATGAAACCAAATCAGTAAAACGCCAGTTAGAAAAATTCGAGATGGTCTTCTTAATTGTTCTTGAAACAAACATTTAAGAAAATATCGATACTGTATTTAAGCTTTTGCAAAGTAAGCAGCAAAATATTGAAGGTGCATGAAAAATGTTCAATAGTTCATATGAGAATTTTACGATCTTCATTTAATAAAAAATGAAGCAAAATATTTAGCTGGGGATGGGGAACAAGCACAGAACTTGCGAGGAAAAGAATATCTAGGCCAAAAAGACTTTTTGATGAAACTTTTCAAGTTTTATCCCCAAATGTTCTATGTAATGCTTCTGATGAAGAATTGTATCAAATGGGTCAGAAGGTGAAATTTTAACTGCATATCTTTCTCACCATCCCCGTTTCGATGGCTTTGTTAAAGAACACGCCAAAACCCTCGATAAAATTTTCGAAACCATAACAAAATTCGCATGAAAAGCGTGCTCCACGTAAAGACGCCGTTGGAAGAGGTTTTTATATATAAAATAATATTTTCGCTCTACGGAGCGTTTCTTACGCAAAAATATTGAAAACTCATCAAAGAAAGTATACTAAATGTCGCTGCACAGGGACGTAACATCGCCCCGACCACAAAATTTTAGAAAGTATCATGAAAACCGAAAATAAAAACCCTTTTACGAATCCACGTTATGTAGCACTGCAACTCATGCTTTATGTTAAATAAAAGAAAGAGTTAAAAAAGTCTCTAGCCGAAATTTTTCGAGGTTTTTAGCGAAAATTAGCCCTTTCATTTCTTAACAGTCAATTTGTGCAGAAAAACGATGGGTTTTCCGCGTATTTGCCCTAAACCGGTTCCTCAGTGATTCGGTGGCAGAAAAGTATTTTTACCATGTACTCAGATGTGCATGGGACTATCTTGCCTGAACGTATGAATTTATAATTGCCATAATATAATTCAAAGCCGTTGCGATTCAAGCATTTTTAAGCTCTGAGGAGCGTCCTAAATTATTATTGAAATAATAAAAATACGTAAATAGACAGGCAAGCAAAAGCCCATCAAAATTATAAACATTGAACTTTACATTGAATCTTTTTGTGTAATCGTTTGCTATAAACTAAGCATTGGATGGTAGTTGGAAACATCGTAAGTCGTTCCGTTCCTCACCATGTGTTGTACACGGGCCAGACTATTGGTATCATACATTTTCTTGAGTTTTTTGTAAAAACATATTTTTGAAAAGATTAATATATATTTTTTAACTTTATATCGTCTTTTTCTTGTGTTCCAAAATTCCCTTTCAGGTTAATTAAGAAAGTGTTCGTATTTACAGTGTTAGACTTTGCAGTGTTACGACGTCCAATAGATACCATCAGTGAAAGCAGTTAAGCAAAAGAAACAGTAAGTATAGATTTTGTATTATTCTCTGTCTGAAACAATCGCTTTGAGCCCTTTAGGTGAACATTATAATATCCACTTTAGGAATGGTAATAAAAGTCCTTCAGACGTGTTAAGATGAATCGTTCACAGCTTCGGCGGAAAGGTCGTTTTCAAAATTAAAATTAGTTAAAAAATGTTTAGGAATACTATTGGCGAACAAAGATTGTTTGCTTTATCAATTATTTCAATAGAAAATGAAATTGCCAGAAAAATAGATGTTTCTAATATAATTTCAACTTTTGCGCATATTAAATCGAGGAAAATAATTTTGAGTAAAACAGCTTACTGACATTGACAATTTGCTTGTCTTGTTTTTTTGTTTCTTTTTTAGGTATTATTTTATTATATTTTAGTTTTTTAATTAAATCTATTTTTATGCCATTTGTTTTTTTTTTTTGTTAAAAATAAACAATAAATAACCAAAAAATTGCGACGAGCGACATGCTGTTTTGTTTTTTAGTAAACCAGTAATCCTTAAAGCGATTTTCAATAAAACGAAATAACAATATCATTAAATTTCATACGAGTAAAATTTTTTAAAAGTGCCGTTCTTGTGGCGCTATTTTTCTATCACACTTATAGGGCCCCGGTTTGGAACACAGGCCCATAGCTGCATTGCTACGCCGCTGATTTGGCTAGTGCATTTATTATTCTGTATTTACTGATTGATAATTTCATACTTAGTTACCGAAATTTTACTGCCTTTATTCTGATTGAAATTTTTACACTGTCTGGATATGCTTGATATTTATCATTTCATATTTACTGATTGATAATTTTATATTTAGTTATCGAAATTTTACTGCCTTTATTCTTATTGAAATTTTTACGCTGTTTGAACATTCCTGATATTTATTTTATTATTTCATATTTACTGATTGAAATTAGCATTTATATATTGGATATGTTCTTTATACCATAGTGTTTTGTCTAAGTATACACCTAGGCACTTCATCTGTTTTGAGAAGACAATTTTATGAGTGTTTAGTATAGTATTAGAGGGAGTATCGACCGCTGAGTAGTTTTGAAAAATATGGCATTAGTTTTATTCTGCTTTAAAATTTGCTCATTTGTATTGCACCAAGTTTCTATATCATGCATAATGCGCGTACCATCGTTAACTAAGTCAATGAATGTTTCCTGATTTTTTATGATTATATTCGTGTCGTCTGCATAGTTAATTAAGGAAATTTTTTCATTGCTAAGTGTGTGAATGTCATTAATAAATATTAAAAAGAGTAGTGGCCCTAACTTGCTGCCCTGGGGAACTCCCCTGGTCATATTCAATGCTTCTGACACACATAATTGCCATTATTAGTATCAAGCATTTTAACTGCATGTTTCCTATCTGATAGATAAGATTTAATCAAAGTTAGAGCTGTCCCTCTTATATGATAACGGGAAAGTTTAGTAAGTAATATAGTGTAGTCAATGAGGTCAAAAGCCTTAGACAGGTCCAGGAAAAGACCACAAGTAATGCAGCCCTCCTCTAAGGCCGAGTAAATATAATTTGTAAATTCAAAAAGAGCAGTTTCGATGCTTTTGCCTCTTAGAAAGCCATGATGGGCCTTACTAATTAATTTATGATAGTTTAAGAAATTTAAAACTCTATTATAAATGACTATTTCAAAAAATTTGGAAAATACACTAAGTAAGCTCAGAGGGCGATAATTTTCATACATACTTGGGTAATATTTTTTATGAACACTGGTTTGATAATTGCATATTTTGGGTTTGAGGGGAAAACCCCTGTTTGCAATGATTTATTAATGACATCACACAATGGAGCCACAATATGTTTAAAGCATTTTTTTAAGTATAAATATTTCGTCATAACCTGAACTATTTTTAGCTTCCATTTTACTCAGTATTTCCCACAATTCACTTATAGTGACCGGTTTAAATTCTATTGCGGCAGGGTTAAAAGGTATATTACATATGAAATTTGCTAATTTAAAGTACCTGATTCGAAGACCTACATTGAAAGACTTTTACGGTAACTGGTGACACAGTTAATGGAATAAATCTACTAAATATTTACGATAAATATGCAGCTATTACTCATGTGAATTACAAAGAGGTTTTTCTTCGATATCGAGGAGAAAAATGTACGGTCCAACGAGTTGGTATTAATATATTTTCAAAAATACCAAGTATTATAGCTAAATACCTTAAGTTATCTAATTCTGAGCATATACGGCTCTCAGCTTTTGGAGATCTTCGGCATCACTATTAGCTGGATTTGGAGCTAATATTCTTCCCTTAAAACGTCATGGGGGATGGAAATCCTCAGCAGTTGCTGAGGGATATATAGAAGATATCATCCAGAACAAACAGGAAATTTCAAAAAAGATATTTTCAAACAATACTACAGAAAATGACTGTCTGCCGATGTAGTCGTTGGTGAAAATTAGACCAACCGCCTTATTAATATAAATGAATCAAATATTTTTCGTTAGTAACATTACTATTCAAATAAATTTTCGTTAAATTATTAATAAAATTGTTCATGAAATTTGTTAATAATAATTAATAAATGTTTGATGTAAGAACTTTAATATGTTGCCTATTGACTATTAAATTATAATTCACATTGTGAAATAAAATTTCTGTATATCCGAACACGTTATAAATGAGTGTTTATGATATAGTTTTGCGGCTATAAAGTACCTCTTTATTGTTCTAGTAAAATAAAGTTACTTTTATTGTACTAGTAAAATAAAGTTACTTTATTTTACTATTATGTCGGAATTAGACGTTTCCAATAATGAGCCTGTCAAATTTTGACGTTTTCAAATAAATATGTACGAGTCATAAAAATGTCAAAAATGTCATTGAATTAATTTCTTTCGTTAATAAGCCAAATTTAGCATCGGACATAAAGCTTTGTATGCAACTCGTCCATAATAAGGCTTCAATGAACTCGCCTTGCCCTCTTTGTGTCCTTACTCGCTACGCTCGCTCGGCCGGATTCGTTCAATAAAGCCTTGTATTATGGACTTGATACATAAATGACTATTATTTCACACTTTTTTCTTCACTTGTCAATAATGATATTATTTTGATTCGTTGAAACTGTCAAATATCATTTTAGGATATGGCATTACAAAAAATATTATAAATGACGTATTTTAGATAGCATAAATTTGTTCTATAGACGTTTGACGAATATACGCCCTAGATATTCCAGGTAGGTTCAGAAACTTTACTGAAGAGAACTTATGTACCTTTCCACCAATTTTTGTGTAGGGAGTTAATAGGTAGGGATTTCTTAATTTCGGTATTCCATAAAAGTCTACATATTTTACATCATTCAGAGTTAGGAAATTCCTAGCAAAGAAATGAAAAGAGCTGTCAACGGCGCAAATGTTTGGAATATTCTCATTTTTCCTTTTATTATTGCCAACATTGCGTCATTTTGGATTTCTCGTGAAAATAATATAAAATTGATATTTTGATCACAACATTGAGCAACAGGATATAAATTTTAAAAAAGATTACCGTCCTCACGGAGTTTAGCTCGCCCAGGACACATGCACACAGACCCCTCCTACGACATCTGTTTCAGCTGAGACTCGAACTGAAGTGGTACAGCGACTAGCCGTGTTGTCTTTCACACAACCTCGTCTAGTTGACTGCTACCAAATCGGTAACACATGAAAACTCCAATTTTAAAATCCTGGCAATAAAAAATCCAAAAACTATCTTGTAAGGGTAACTGGACCTGGCCACGGCTTACATACGTGCTCTTATTTCAAGGGGAAATAAACCACTTTACAAAAACTATGTATATATTTTGATACCACCAGATCTCCACAAGGTAAATACAACAATAAACAACAAAAGAAATTAACAATTAAACTGAGCTTGTAATGATTATACATTTTATTATAAAGATAAAACAGTTAGCCGCACAATTAAAATTGAAAGCTTGGATTTATGAGCATCTGAGAAGTACTATTTACAGAGCTTTAGCATTACGTTTATTTCTCTTTTATTGTTTATTTTAAAACTTAAGTAACGGAGGGAATTTAAAAATAGTTAGTTATGGTTACGCAAGAATTTTTAATTGTAGTGTTTAATCTAGATGATAGATCCGAATATCTTTATGTTCATACAGAAGATTTAACTTTTAATTTTAAGGGGATCCAACCTCCTTTAATTGCATATTCTTTGCACGAAAACATCAATTTGGAAATTTTTTGAATTAGCTAAACAAACTGCGGTAATTCACTGCGAAGGTGCCTTGATATTTTGTTAATTTCTTACTGTTGTGTATATCTTTTAATTAATAATAATGTTCACAGGGTGGCGAACAATGAAAGTAACAAGTGACTTAAAGAACTGACAAAAAAATAGACGTAACATATGCTTAATCTTAATGTAAGCAACGAGTTGTGGACTACAACAGCTGCACCAACTGGGTAAAGGAGACGGATATTAAATTATTGACAAAAATAAATAAGTAAGAACAGATTGTTAAAGAAACAACCTAGAAAACAGCACGTGGTGGGGAAAATATTTTAGGACATATTTAAACGCGATGCTACAAGTGCAACAACCAGTAAACCAATTAGTAACTTATCTAGTCTTATTACATTGCCTAGAATTAAACAACATTCAATAAAAACGAGGCAAGATGTAGATGAAAACATTAATCTATAAGGCTAAGGAAAACTGCGGACATGGAAAAGTGGACATAGAAAACTCAATAAAAACAATGCAAAAGACAAGAACGCAAAAAGAACAAAATAAATACTTATATCACAACAAAATATAAACACCTAAACTTTCCATTAAATATTCCTGTACGATGCGTCATGTATTTCTCGCTGTTGGCAGCAAGCATGACCCCAATCCATCCCAGCGTAGATGCAGCCGGCTTGGTGTTTCCGGAAGTGGCAGCCATAATACCCGTAGGATTTTTTTGAAATATATTGTTGAAATTCTAGTTTGAGTATTCAAAAGTCTTTATGGTTTTGGTCGTTGTAACGAATATTGCTGAATGAAAATCCACGATACTATATTCGGGATCATATTCTCTTTATAACTTTAATCAGATATACAGGATGTAATTACCTTTAGGTTATTAAAAAAAATGGACGAAAAATGGACGAACAAGAAATCTATATAACTATTCCTCTATAGGCTGGGGCCGTTACCTTTTTGAGATGAAAAAATTAATAGCAGGCAAGGACCGGCTGGAATATATAGTTGAGGTAATAAAAAATGAAAAAAAAAACTTTGGAACTTGAGCTGAAGGAAGGTAGTGAAATGGGGTGCTATTTAAGGGATGAAAACGGTTTTTCGTTATTTGTGGCGAAACGTGACCTCCTAAAGAAAAGTGTTTCATTCAAAAGTTGTAGATAATAAAAAAATCTAAAACTTTTATTCTATATATTTTTCGACATAACCTCAAAGTTTGCGAGAAAATGACGAAAAACTTATTTTTCTGTTTTTATTTTTTTTCTCGCGTGAAAATTATTTAATTTAAATGAAACTTTGTGAAAGTACGTAATTGTTTGCATATAATAAACATGAATTTTTTCAATTATGGGGAAATAAATATTTTTTGAGATTTTACCATTTCTCCGAAAAAACACCCCTATCTTCGGCGAACAACTTTATTGATTTTTTTTTTGGATTTTGATGTTCTACTAGTGCTCATTTTTTTCGTCGAGATGTCTACTTTCAAATGGTACATCGATGTTAGTGATTTATTGTCATTTAGCAGCTTAAAATTAAGAAAAACCGAAAAAAAAATTTCGAATCTCGAATTTATCGATTTTTTTCATTATTTTCAATTTTGTAGCTTATTTATGTTAATAATTCATAATATTTTAATGAAAAAACTTACTTTGGTATAAAATAAATGAAACTTAACATTTACATTGAAATCAATAGTATTTTATTAATTTTCATAAGCTACAGTTAAGTTTCGAAAACTTTATATGCATATTAAATTATTCTAAATACATATGATAAAATACAACATATAATTTATTTATATTGGCTACGAATTCTTTACTTTATTTACAAATATTTACTTTATTAATATTGGTTGCGTATAGCTTATAAAAAGAAAAATCAATAAAATAATTGTTAAAATCTAATCAATTTTAGGCCTTTTTTGTTGTGGTTCGTTTTCTTCATCGATCAAACTCTCAAATTCAATATTATCTTCAAAATCATTGACATTTTCAGGCTCTTCAATTTCGATGTCATTATTCTTTGCTGGCTCTTCATCAATATCTTCAGAATCACTTAAATACTTCTATGTCTCTATTTGAACAGTTCTCAGTGCATGTATTGCATAGATTGGTACATTTTAAGCCGTGTTTTCGGCAGCCACACCTTTGATTATTGCATCCACTTTCACAAGTACAGCTAACGCTTTTTAACAACTTTTCGGGAATCAAGTCGGAACTGTCAGAGATGTATTTCGGCACGAGTCTTCCTACATTTTCGTTCCAGCCCCAGTCCTTTGCTTTTTTGTTGTCCTGATCGTTGTCAAGATTACCCAACCAAGTTTGCAATTGGTAATAGACTCTGTAGCAGTGTTGTGCAGCTGCTTCTTCAGTTGGAGGGAGTTTTTCCAATTTAAAAGTGGATTTGTTTGTAGTTTGCCGATACAGCTCAAATCGTAATTGATTTAATGGGTTATAAATTTTCTTACTTTTGTAAACACTAGCTGTAAGTTGAGATCCATTTTTTCCAGCAAAACTTGAAGTTGTATCACACCCAGAGAAAGCATGAAGAAACGCTATTACACTTGTGTATGGTTCGTGTTTAAAACAATGGGATGTACAAAATGAATCTTTGTCATTGCTTGAGCCTGGTTTGTGAAAATAAATATCCAGCCCATTCGAATTTAATTGATGTAAAAGAACTAGTAAATCGATGTCTTGACCCACGATTATTACAGTTTTATCATCTTGTTTAGCTAATTGGATCGCAGTATTAACAATCAGTGCGTCGGCGTCTTCAGGAGCTCGCTTACACAAAAAGCCCTCGGACTGTATTTTTTTTTTTTTTGTTTGAATACGTAACAGTATATTTTGTTTGTTTGTATTCAATTTTAGCGTGGTTGTCAATAACTAAATTCGCTCAACTTTAGTTACTTTATACCAAAGTAAGTTTTTTCATTAAAATATTATGAATTATTAACATAAATATGCTAAAAAATTGTAAATAATGAAAAAAATCGACAAATTCGAGATTCGAAAATTTTTTTTCGGTTTTTCTTAATTTTAAGCTACTAAATGACAATAAATCACTAATATCGACATACCATTTGAAAGTAGACATCTCGACGAAAAAGATGAGCACTAGTAGAACATCAAAATTCAAAAAAAGTCAATAAGGTTGTTCGCCGAAGATAGGGGTGTTTTTTCGGAAAAATGGTAAGATCTCGAAAAATATTTATTTCCCATAATTGAAAAAATTCATGCTTGTTGTATGCAAACAACTACGTACTTTTACAAAGTTTCATTTAAATTAAATAATTTTCACGGGATAAAAAAAATAAAAACAGAAAAATCGGTTTTTCGTCATTTCCTCGCAAACTTTGAGGTTATGTCGAAAAATATATACAATAAAAGTTTTAGATTTTTTTTATTGTCTACAACTTTTGTATGAAACACCTTTCTTTAGGAGGTCACGTTTCGCCACAAATCACGAAAAACGGTTTTCATTCCTTAAATAGCACCCCATTTCACTACTTCCCTCCATCTCAAGTTCCAAAGTTTTTTTTTCATTGTTTATGACCTCAACTATCTATTCCAGCCGGCCGTTGCCTGCTATTAATTTTTTTTTTTTTCAGAATTAAATATCTGTAACGTCCCCAGCCTACTAGGAACATTTTGAAAAAACAAACCATCTTAATAAAGAATTATGTATGTATTATGATTATCAGTAGATACAATAATCTACAGTTGATAAAAAAAATTACCGACTTGCTCTTAAAAGTTGATTATAGTATCGTTATTAATAAAATTATACAGTAAGGTCCATAAGTAACGGATAAATTCATTATCTACGTCAATTTTTGATTCTAAAATGACATTTTTTTACCATAATTTTATACCTCCTCCTTCAACCCCTTTGGAGTGACCCTTTTAAAATTTTTATATGGAACGAGGGTTCGTGTGATAGCTCACTTGAAAGAGTTTTTAATTCCAGCAATATAAGATTTTTAAATTTCTCTCATTTTCTTGTTGAAAATATTACATTTTTAATGTCACTAAGTAAACAAAAGAACATGAAACACTTTGAATCAAATTTTCAAACTGGGCGGCCGTAGTTTCTTGACAATAATGGGGGGTTGCTGAGTGATTTGATTAATTTCTTGCCTTATCCTGTCTTTTAAATCTACGACGTTATTTGGTCTCTTAAAGTAGACTTTTGATTTTAAGTAACTCCATAAAAAATAGTCAAGCGGAGTCAAATTGGGAAAACGGGCAGGCTACTCAATTTCATCGCGTCTACCGATCCACCTTTGGGAAGAACTTGATTGACATAGGCTATTACCTCCAATGCAAAATGTGGTGTAGCTCCGACCTGCTAATACGAAATATTTCTATCAATTTCATTAGGGTTGTCATTATCTGGGAAAAGTATTCTTAACTTTGAAAGTAAGGAATTTTCCAAGAAATCCAAGATAATTTGAGAATTTATAATTCCAGCCCAAACGTTCACCTTCTCAGGATATTGAGTATTGGCCTCCATCATCCAATGTGGATTTTCTGTACTCCAGTATCTACATTTCTGTTTGTTGACCGTACTATTTAAGACGAATGTTGCTTCATCAGAAAAAAGAATGTTTTCTTTATAAATAACGGATCATTTTGGCATCTATTTGACATTTCGAAAAATTTCAATCGGCGATCAGGGCTCAGGGTAATCGTCGCGCGCCAATATCCATTGGCTTGATGACGGTCTCGATAACTAGGGCCGAGTAGGACTACTACTCTTTGCTCCTAGATTACCTCTGTAGACCTGGACCGGCCTTCGTGATAGGTGGGCCCGCTTACTTCTACCACACCCAGCCCGCAAATGCGAGATGTGTCGTGGTATTTTCTGCGGACCTCCCCTGGTCCTGGCTCTTCAACCTCGCTGGCAGAGGTCTCTTCTGGCGCTCTTCTTGTCTTGATATTTTCTTTCTTCGCCAGCTTGTCACCCCCGTGGGTAGTCATCGGTCTAGTTGGGTTTTAGGAAGTTTTGGCTGGGATTGACTGCCGGTACGTAGGACACAGTAAAGGTGTGTCCTACCCCGGATCATCGGAAAGGTAAGGATATGAGCTGTGTAGCTCGGGAGTGTGGAGACCCTAAGCGCTTTTTTTTTTTAGCACTTTCGGACTCCACGGAGCAGGTAGGACAACGGGCGTTGGACGGTATGTTGTCCGACGCCCGCAAGGAGGTTGGGTTTGGGTAGAAAAACGTCATGTCTCTGGTAGTGGTGGTCCGTCCTGGGGTATCTGAAACAGATCGGTTAGCGGGAAATATAAGTTATACTCACCCGTTGTCCAGAAGCTGTACCCTCGGCCGTTTGTGCCTCGGGGCGTCGGCAGGGTCGTAATCAGTGGCGTTAAGTTCTTGAATCAAATGAATTTTATATGGGTGGTATTTTTCATTTTTTAGAAGACACAATATAGACGTTTTACTAACATCATTATCGGCGGCAACTTGTCTTGTAGGTTTATGTGGATTATCTTGAATATCAATTTGATTGAAAGCAAAATTGTAATAATTACAGTGTATAGAGCCTGCAATGTAATGAGTAATAATAATTTTGACACTTTTCTATTAAATTTAGAAAATATATTACTTAAATATTCAAAAACAGATTCAAAACTCGTGCTTGTAGGCGATTTTAATGTAGATTCCCGTGGCCACTCTATGCAGCTAGCAGATTTGATTTCATTGATAGATTCTTTTGGATTACATGTAACCATATCTGATTATACAAGAATTAGCAAAAAGTCATCAACTTGCATTGATAATATAATAACAAACATAGATAGCGAGAACTATGAAGCGGGAGTTATTGAACCGTGCCTGTCAGACCATCGTGGACAAACGTTTACATTAAAATTGCTAAAAATACTGCTCAGCCAAACTATAGAAGGCACATTACTAAAAATGGCATAGACAAGTTTAGAAGCTCTCTAAATGAGGTAGACTGGAGTATTTTTTATCACAATGATGATATGAATACCCAGATATACACCAACTTATTAGCGGATTTTTTATGTAATACTTACTCCAATCTAGTTAAAAACACTTTCCTCTGAAAAGAACTAAAAATGCTAACCCAAAAGCTCCAGTGAACTGGTTTAATAATTCTTTATATGACATGAGAGAGACTCTATCAAAAATAAAAACAGTCTGTAGCGCTAGCAAAAAAGAATCTGACTACATGATTTATAATAATCTTCGCAAAACCTATAAGCATGCTCTTGCCAAGTCTAAAAAATTATCATAACAAAATTATATTAGTAATTCTGATAATAAGGTCAAAGCCAGTTGGAATATAATAAATTTTGAGTGGAATAAGGTAGTAAAACAACAAACTGTTCCAGCAATATCCGAAAATGAATTAAATGTATTCTTTACTAGCATTGCTGAAAACATTAGTAGTTCGCTTATACTTAACAATGTATCTATTGACGACATAATAACTAACATTCCTTCACCATCATGCTCTTTCTTTATGGAACGAGTTACTGAGGCTGAGGTACTCGAAGTGGTTAAATCACTAAAAAACTCTCCATGCACAGACGTTTATGAACTTAACTCTAGAATTATCAAAGAAACAATTGATATTATACTGCACTTGATTACAGTACTAATTAACGCCTGCTTTAGCAATTGTGTTTTTCCGAAATGCTTTAAAATCACAAAAGTCATACCTTTATTCAAAAAAAGTGATCCAAATATAGCAGATAATTACCGGCCTATCTCAATTATTCCAATCTTTGGCAAAATCATTGAAAAATCAATAAAAAAACGATTATATAAGTGTCTAGAATCAAATTCCATATTATGTGCATGACAATTTGGTTTTCGAGCAGGATGTTCTACAACGGGGGCTGTACATAAAGTTGTTCAGGACATAGTCGAGGGTTTTGAGGTGGGGGAGCACACAGCTGTTGCTTTATGCGATCTTACAAAGGCCTTCGACTGCGTCCCGCATGATCTACTATTAGTTAAACTAGAACGTTATGGGGTAAGAGGACTACAATTGCTTTTCTTCATTTCATATTTAAAAGATAGATAGATAGACCAATGTGTGGTCATAAATGACAAAATGTCAGCTTTTAAATGGAGCGAGCATGGCGTCCCACAAGGATCTATTATCGGACCAGTTCTATTCTTAATATTCATCAATGATATTAATTATTTTATATCACCTAATAAGTGCGTATTTGCAGACGACACAACACTTATCATATCCCATACAAATATTTCTGAGCTGGATTTATTACTACACTCACTCGAGAAAAAAGTTGAAAGTTGGTTTACTGTCAACAAACTCAAACTTAATAACAATAAAACCCAAAAACTTTTTATTTCTTCAAATTATAGTTACACTCAGGGGAGTATTGTGAAATTACTAGGAGTAATTTTGGATGATAATTTGAACTGGTCCGGTCATGTGGAATATCTGTCGGAGTCTCTCCCAAGCATGATCTTTTTAATACGACAATTAAATTCCGTAGTCGATCAGCATACCTTGATTACTACTTACTTTTCATTATTCCATTCACGCATCTCTTATGCTGTCTTCTTATGGGGAAATTCTGTGTACTCTTTCAAAATATTTCGTTTACAAAAAAGAACCATTAGAGCGATTGTAAATATAGGCAGCAAAGAACATTGCCAATCTTTTTTTTTAATCTAATTTAGTATATTGCCATTACCTTCTCTCTACATTTATTCCACGGTATTTGAAATACACAAGAATATTAACAAATTTTACTTTCAATCAGATAATCACAACTATAATAAGGTGTGCAAATATGATTAGAACAGAACGTTTTAAACTTTCCAAGTCAAAATCAAACTCTCTAAATGTAAATCTGTATAACAAAATATCACTAAGAATTAGAAACCTAATTCAGAAATGCTTTAAATTAGCTGTAAGAAAACATTTAATTAAACATTGCTTTTACTCAGTACATGAATTCCTTGGCACACCTTTTTCATAACTTTTTATTTATATTTATGTTACGTGTATATATATATATATATATATATATATATATAATGTCATATTATATAATATTGTCTATTTACTGACTTGCCATAAATATAATTTTGTGTAACATGGTTAAAGAAACTATCTATCTATCTAACAATATATCCAAATTATTTTCATCGTCTAAAATGCGTTTCCTACCAGATTTAGGAATATCTGTGACATTTCCAAATACACAAAATTTGTTTTCTACTCTACCAACCGTAGATTAAGAAATAGAACGGTCAGGATACTTAGTATTGAAGAATTGAAGATTTCGCATACCTGTTTCTGCGTTCTTGTTTTATCACCACATCCTAATAATATCAAAATTTCAATTCTTTGAGTAACCGAAAGACTCATTGTTAAAATAATGATCAACTTGACAATCAGCGATAATTAACTAGAATCTTAAGTTTGCACAAATGTAGCAAATAAAGAAATAATATTTTTTTGTGATATATAAAAAGAAACTCTTTTTACTTCTTTTGTTGGGTATTTTGCCACCTGCGTATCAGAAAAAACGATACATTTAAATTGATGTTATGACACAGAATTAATTAGAGAAGTCAGATTTGACAGATATTTGATGCATAACATAGTTTAGGATACATTTGATTGTATACATTTCAAATATTCAAATACATTTCAAAATATTCATTTTTAATTTTTTAATATCGCTGGATAGAGAATTAATAACCTTTTCAAATGAGCCATCACACGCGCCCTCGTTTCATTTAAAAATTTTAAAGGTGTCACTTCAAGGGGGCTGAAGGAGGAGGTATAAAATTATGCTCAAAAAAATATCATTTTAGAACTAAAAATTGACGTGTTTTAGGATTTTACTCATAAATTATTAATTACGTAGATTGTTTATCCATAAGAGAGAAGTTAAAAATTGTACGTCTTGTTAGCGATATGTGCGTATGACAACAGAACCTGCGGTTGCCATGATTCGTCTTTGTAAAATATTACAGTATTATCTGTGAAGCTAATGACAGTACTACAACTATTCAACGTAAATAGATTGTTTATATAAATAAATTGTATGTAACACCGGACTTAATATTGTACCCTGTGGAACCCCACAAACTACTGTCCTTCCGTTACTAATTTTGTTATTTATTTTTACATATTGTTTCCGATCGCATTAGGTAACTTGACATTAAATTCAATGCATTTCCTCTAAAGCCTATATCTTGCAGTGCTTCCAATAACTGTGAGTGATCGACACTGTCGAAAACCTTTGCAAGATCCAGAAACAGACCCAATGCAGCTTACCCTCATTGAGTGCTTTATTAGGCCAGTCAATGAGTACATTGAAAAACGCTTAAATCGCAAACTAACGTGTAGTTCTGAATTTTTGTTATGTTGTTTGGATCAGTACCAGTAGTGTAAATCCAAGTTTGCAGCTTCGAAAGACCTGTGCTACCGTCGTGACACTTAACCAAACCGTTTTTTTTTTTTTTGGTTTTTTGATTATATTTCCTGAAATGTGTGTTACATCGAAATGGCCATTCTAAGTTTTTTAAAGCAAATTAAATTCGATATAATTTGAGACCTGAACCAGCTCTGTACGTCAAATAGTACTCAAGATACATTAGGATCAAAATTGGTTATTTTTTTTTAAAGTGAATTTTTAATTTTTTGTCAACTTCCGGCTCAAATATCGGAGAAAGTTCACTTAGCCCGTTTCGAAGTTAAAAAAATCGGCAGCTACTGGAAGCGGCTGGAACCTCCCCATTCGGTGGATCTTTGAAGCCGAAAAGACCATTAAATTGTGTGACAAAACGGCACTAAACGTAATGCCATCTCATCCAAAACCTTTTCAGATCTTCTGGGGCACTAAAAAAACCCTCAACTTAATGAATTTACAATCTATGCGAGTTATTACCTACGTTATCGCTCGTTGAATAATATACTATTAGGATATTAACAACTTTAACACCACTTGAACGGTTTAGAAAGTCTAGTTATCCTAAATACTACAGATTTGTAAAGCAACAAACTGAAAATTGGTAAAGTGATAATCTATAATAAATTCACCAATGAAGGTACAGAAAGCATATGATGTTGATATTGTTACATCTACCTTTAAAGTTTGTGACAATCCACTGATGCAGTCACTAAAAGTTACAAATATGCCGAAATCTTATTAGCATGACATGACACCAACGTTATCGGATGACAAACGTTAACAATGACAATCGTCAAAATTTGCTCATTGCAATCCGATCGCTCGCGGCTGTCTTTACTAGATTTTAGAGAAATATTTTTGGTTTAATTCTTCGATTTGTCTGTATAGATATTTAAAAACGGCACTAAACTTAATCCGCTCTACTTCTAGAGCAGTGAAGAACCCCTCATACGTGAATTGACACGTGATGTGACGAGTTTCACGACGTAACGGCTACGCGCATCGATCATGTCACGCGAAATGCGATCTATGCTTCATATTTGCTTTGTTTTTAATTTTTTTCACGGAAACCAAATCGAAAGGGTGGAAGTGTGATATATCGTTGAAATCAGAATTTTAACTGCTTTTCAATGGTTCCATTGCAAATTTTAAGTAATTATAAAATAAACAACTTGTTGCGTCAAAACGGCACTAAACGTAATCCGACCTTTTCAGATCTTCTGGGGCACTAAAGAAACGCACATGCAAAATTTCATTCAAATCCGTTCAGTAGTTTCGGCGCTATCGTGCTAACACACACACAGACATTTTTCAAAAACCACTTTTTTGTGTTCCTAGGACCTCAAAACGTAAAGATTTGATGTTATCTCAATTTTCGTTTTTGAACCAATTTTAGTAACCTCTCACAATTTTATTGTGGTGAGGTTAGTACTATAAAAAAAACATCCCGTCCGTGAGAATCGAACCCACAAGACCGCAACTTAAGGTTGTTGATATGTTGTGGGCTTGTATTAAAAAAGTAGAGCAACAGCGAGGACACTGGGGACATAGTTTTGTATAGAACTGTAGCCTACCAACAGCCTTAAAACAATCACTGGCAGCGGCAACGGCAACGGCATGCTTAAACTTGTTTGACTTCGTAGGTAAACAATATTACTTGACAAGTCGGCTCATAAACGTGGTGTTCGAAATGTCGATTCCGCCGGGCAGTTGTTTCATATGTCGCAATACACTCGAGGAAGGCAAAGCTGTAGTGGTAAAGAAGCGCAGAGTTGTTCCGTTGATTGATAGAGAACAAAGAATTTCTACAACGGTTGAATCGGGTCATAGTGCACGATCCATGCAGAAAAAGGAACACAGTGGCAAGTAACGTTGCTGCATCTGTTCATCGTGGTGGTGATGAGGCTCCTGAACCATCGTCATCGAGAAGTTCAAGAGGCTCTTCTGGCTCCTTTAATCTTCAGAACATTTGTTTCCTCTGTGGTGACGAAATCATTGAGAAATTTCTGAAACTACAAAAAAACTGTCCCAGTTACGTCGGAATATCGTCCACAAAGCGAAAGCAGCGACCAATCTAGAAGCAGCTGGACGCAGAGGAAATGAATTAGCACAGCAAATTATACATGGTCTTGCTTCTGTACATAACCAAGTTGCAGTTGATGCTAGGTACCACAAGGCATGCCACATGAAATTGTATTCACCTCTACCTTTCACTGGACTCAAGAGGGAACATTATGACTGAAGAATATCGCTGATAGTATGGAAAGTATATATTCGTACCTTACGGAAAACAGAGAGGAATGCCAATTCTCGTTTAATGATATCATGGACCAGATCAAAAGCGACTTTAAACCTGACGTGAGGAATCACCTCGAGATACGTTATCGCCATTTCGATGTAACGCACAGTTGAGGAGATATAATCAAAAAACCAAAAAAAGTCCAAAAATTTCCCGGTTCTTTAAGTGCCACGCTGGTAGCACACGTCTTTCGAACCTGCAAACTTGGATTTACACTACTGGTACTGGTCCTAACACCATACCAAAAATTCAGCACTACACGTTATTTTGCGATTTTAATGTACTCATTGACTGGCCTATATACATTTCAAATGTTAATAAAGAAATTGCATCTTGAGTTGATTTGCTACACCGAGAGCCAAATTGTTTATTTGAAATTAATTTTATTTTTGTCCGTATAACTTTCAATAAGTTTTTTTAGGATTCTTTCAAAAATTTTGGCAAAATTGTTGATTAAAGAAATTGGACGGTAATTAGTAGCAATTGTTTTATCACCGCTTTTGAAAGGAGGTTTTATTACGTGTTTTGAATTCCGGTGGGCAAAAGCCTTTTTCAACGATATCATTAAAGAGGTGCATCATGTCTGGTCGATAGCTGAGTGGGTTAAGGCGCAAGATGGCAATCGCGATTAATCACATGGACATCGCACCACCAGGTTGGAATCCTGGCTCCGGCACTGTCGGAGGAAATGGTTGTATATCCGCGTTTTTTCAATGTGTAACCCCCTTCCGCACAAGCCCTGGCTTCTGGAATTGGGGGTTGTCTGATTTCTGTGGTGTTTATTTATTTATTGGTCGTGATATTTCTTCGACAATTTCTTTAATAGTTTCAGCTTGTACTAAGTCAATTCCTGGACTTTTATTTGAATTCAGAGCTTTTATTCTAGCAACAATTTCTTGTTCATTTTGTAGGTTCAAAGAAAATGGAATCAAGAGTCGAATTTCTAGCTTGAGTAGAGGAGTTGGTGGTTTATTGATTTTGCTAGCAAGATTTGGTCCAATATGGATGTTGGTCGTGATATTTTGAGAAATTATGACCAAATTTTCGAATATGTTAATAACAATCCCCGGGTTAGATTAGTTTAAACCTTAATATCCCCAGAGACAGTATTAGAAGATGCCTAAAAACAAAATAAAGGCTTACAGGCCAAAAATTTTGCATATATTGGAAGCGGGAGATGAGAAAAAAATACTATTAGAGTTTTGCTATTGGCTACAGGGGAATATCTAAGTAATCCTAGTCTTTTGAATGAAATTTTATTTAGCGATGAAGCTACATCACTGGTCAGCTGAGAATCCATAATTCGTCATAATAGACTATTTACATGTCATATAGAAAAGAACTAAGACGTTCAAAGGTTTTTATTGCATAAATCGTTCAATTGATCATTTAACATGAGAACACTGCAGAGTGGTGGGTGCAAATTTTAGATAGGGGTGAAAATGCAACCCTTTCAATTTTTTAAATATAACGCGAAAACGAAGCAAAATTCAGGTATAGTTAATAGGAAATTTTTTGTAGAGAATCAAATTTTCCATCGAAATGGCTTATTCAAAAAAATTAAAAATAATTTTTTGTGAGAAAAGTATCCAAAAAAACAATTAAAAAAGCAAAAAATCAATTTTTTTGTTTTTCTTTTACTTTTTTGCCTATAACTTTTTTTTGAGCTGAGGTAGGTATAGGCTTTGCTTCGTAGAAAAAAAGTTGATGAAATTTCCTTTAAAATGGTGGTCTCAAAAAGTTTTTTCAATGAAAATTGTCTGAGATATATTTTTTATAACAAAGTTGATTTCTATTAAAACAATGTATTTCAAGTTAATTTGTTAATGATGAATAACTATTTTCACAAATGTATAAAACTGTGATGTTTTTTTAAACAATGTGGCAATTAATTATACTAAAATATTGATTTTTATCTATCTGATATATAGAGATTTGTCTTTTTTCCAATAAAAATATAATTTTTAGTAATGAGGATTTTATTCAATAAAGCTTATTCAGGTAAGAATATTTTATTAAACTATTTGCAAATTATAAACACTTCATTCCATCTTTTCAATAACATTTTCAAATTGAATATCAATATCTTCATCCATATCTTCAAGGACATCCTCTTCTACAATCTCTACTTCTTAAATGGTCGCAATTGACACCCATACATTCTTTGCAAAACATAAAACAAGTTAGTCCTAGTTTCCTGCAACCACAGCTTCCGTGAAAGAAAACCTGTGGTACATCCGCATTCCGCAAGGCATTTTTTTGAGCAAAATCTTTAGTACAAGAGGTTCATTCGTGAAACTAGTTATCAATCCATATTTTGATTTTTTCTGCTTACCATTCCACTGCTGTATTTGAAAATATGTCCTTAAACCGTGTTGTTTAGAGGCATGACGTGTTGGGGGTATATAGGCCAGACAAAATTTTGCATTTTTTGATAATTTGCAAAAAGTTGGAAGCGACAGCTACTAAGGGTCTTATTCAACTTTGCCCCATACAAATAAGCTGCAATAGATTCTGATGCAGAACCTATGTCTTCTTCAGTTGCATTGTCGCGTAAAAACATGTCCATCGCAGTTTTATACATTTGTGAAAATCATTATTCATTACTAACAAATTAACATGAAATATATTGTTTTATTGGGTAAAAATCAATTTTGTTATAAAAAATCAAATTTAAAACAGTATCAAGGTAAATGCGATAAAAATCGAAAAAGAAATGTTTAAGTTTGAGCGACTACATCTGTCAATTGTCATCGAAAAAGCTTTTTGTGATCATCATTTTAAAGGAAATGTCATCAACTTTTTTTCTGCCTATACCCATCTCTGCTCAAAAAAAAGTTATAGGCAAAAAAAGGTTAAAAAGTTTTTTAATTGTTTTTTGGATACTTTTCTCACAAAAAATTATTTTTAATTTTTTTGAATAAGCCGTTTACTATTAACTATACCTGACTTTTGCTTCGTTTTTGAGTCATGCCGGGTATCCAAAAGTCTGGAAACGGTCAAATATCTCGAGAAATACACATTGGATCCAAAAAAGGAAAAACATGTCCTTAATAATTTTAAAGACGCTGTCCAATGATATCAAACGCGACCCCCACTCCCACCCTCAACTCTTTGGGGTGGGGCGGGGGGCAACTTTAAAATCTTAAATAGGAACTCTTATCTTTTATTACAGAACCGGATTCTACGGCAAAAATTACGTCAAGTTTGCCTGAAACGTTTTTTCGATTCGTGGCAGATGGCGCTGTAGTCGCAATAATAGTTTTTTTAATTTCTGAGAAATTCTACGGAAGAATGAAAAATAATAAAGTACGAGTTCATTTACTTAAAAACAGCCATTCAATGGTATTAAATTTAATTCCCCCCACCACCGTGGGGGAGGGAAAGTGGAGGGCAATTTTCAAATGCTAAATGGAAACCCTCATTTTTTATTATTCTTGAAAATTTTTTAAGAAATATTTGTTTTTCGCCAAAACGAAGAAAAACTTATGCTGAAATGTAAACCCTCCTTCTTGTATCGTCGTCGCGACCTGGAATAATTCATCATGATTACCAAATTTAATATTACTTAAAGCTTAGAACATAATGATTTATTAATACTTCTTTTGAACTTCCAGATTCCATACACTTTTTGTAGTATCTAGTTTTTTGTGTAAAATTAACAAGCATCACACTGCATTTTGCGCAACATGCGTAAAATTTATTTTTACGGATACAACGCCATCTGTCAAGAATCGAAAATGAATGAATGAATGAATTATTTGTTCACCAGACTACATCCGCCATAAAAAATATGGGGTTCCGTTTAATATTTCAAGGTTGCTCACCACTTTTCCCCTCATAGTGGTGGTGGGGGGTATTAAATTTAACACAATTGAATGGCCTTTTCAAAAAAATGAACTCGTATTTTATTATTCTTCATTCTTCCGTAGAATTTCTTAGAAATTAACAAGAAAAATATTTTTGTGATTACAGCGCCATCTGTCACGAATCGAAAAAAACGTTTCAGACAAACTTGACGTAATTTTTGCTGTAGAATCCGATTCTGCAATAAAAATAGGGGTACACATTTAAGATTTTAAAGTTGCCCCACCCCACCTGAAGGGGTGGGGGTAGAGGGTCGCGTTTGGTATCATTGAATAGCGCTTTTAAAATTATTAAGGACGTGTTTTTTTCTTTTTTGGATTCAATGTGTATTTCTCGAGATATTTGGCCGTTTCCAGACTTTCTGTACACCCGGTATTTAAAAAACTGAAGGGGTTGCATTTTCACTCCTATCTCCAATTTTCACCCTCTAATTTAATACCACTCCACTAAATGACCAACTGAACGATTTATGCAATAAAAACCCTTAAAGGTCTTAATTCTTTATTTCTCTGTTCTTTATAACATAATCAATAGTATAAAATGCAAAGAGACAGTATTCGCAAAAAAATAACGTTTGATGCGGAATACTAAATGACAAAATAATTGGTCCTTTCTTCTTTGAGTGTAATGTGAATGTGTTTTTAAATTTTCTTGCGAAGGAGTTTTGGAACGCATTAGATGATTTATCACCATAGAATCTCTTTAATTTAAAGTTTCAGTCAAATGGAAGTTCTGTCCACAACACTGTTTTGGAAAGAAGATGGCTAAATGAACATTTTGAAAATCATTGGATAGGGCGAAACAGTCCTTTGATTGAGTTACCGCCGAAATCCCCAGACTTGACGCCATTCGATTTTTTCCTTTGGAGTTTAATGAAACAAGAAATTTACAAATCAAGACCACAAACTATAAAAGAACCACGGGCTAGGATAATGCAAGTCTGCGCAGAAACTACTAGGTGTATCGGTAGAAGTGACGACAATCTTATAGTTTTTGTAACGGAATTCTCTATATTTTTTGTTCCAGAAGTTGCTATTTATTTTTTGATTTGTTAAAAATAGGCATAAGAATGATAATAATACCATGTTATTAGAGATTAACTTTATACCAATTTTTTTCTCATGAATAATTTAGAATAAATTTAATGATGTATTGCACATTTTTAATAATGTCTACAAAAACGATATTACATTTCAACAGAATTTAGCACAGGCCCGTTTTGAGGGATGATGAATCCAGTGGCGTGCATATATTTTTTTCTAAAAAACCGCTAATAAAATTTTACTGTTAAAAACTGACGTAGTCTTAAATTTCGTGGGAATCTGGCGGTTTTTGCTCCAAAAATACAGTTCAAGTTCAACAAGCTCTACAATTTAAAAAAACGGTGAGAATCGCACACTAAATAAAAAATTTACAGGGTGACTTCGAAACAAATGGGTCACACTGAAAATATTAATACTTACAGACTTTGCTGGCCTCAAAACTGTCAGTTTTTGAGACAGTTTTTATTTTAGATTTATATTGAGCTCTATTATCAACTATGTTCTTTTTATATATTGTGCTGTTTAATGCAATTTCAACCTGGTCATCGCGATTGTTGAAAAATGTACCTAAAATTTAAAAAATCTGTTAGACATCCATAGTAGGGAAATAATGCTATGTATAAATTATATATTTCTTAAAGTTATGCGGTTATCTGAATATTAGCAAAATTATTCTTATTAAGCCAACTCAATCTATGTATCTAGATTTATTATTATTTTTTAATTTATCACGTAAGCTATAAACACTGAAATTCAAAAACAAAAGCGAATTGGAAGTCTATTAATAAGTTTTATTGCGATAAATTTCTGCAAATTACTTGCCCGAAAAATGGAATTTTCATAGCGGATTTCCTGAACCGCTACAAATTTGAGACGTCCTCAAAATCTGAGAAATCCGAATATTCTAAATCAATTCTCATTCGGCTTGTTATGGAACTAGATATTATAGTTAAAGCTCATATCAGTAGGTGATTTGTGTAAAACATAAAACAATCCATAATTCAATACGAGAAGATAAACAGAACAATAATCTAGGTTTCCATGAATTTACTTGTTGAATTTCAATGTTTATGACTTACATTCAAAATAAAGAAAAAAATCAACTTGATTTTATCGAGCATATCTATTTTTATCGAGCGTTTATTCTTTTTATTCAGGGTTTAATATGTTTGTCAAGAATATTTTGTTTTTGTCACGCAATTTAAATTTTTACCGAAAATTTAATATTTTAGCACGCATTTAATAAATTATCCTGCACATTTTTTTTTTACAAAACAAGTGCCCATGTCGTGCGTAGTAATTAATTACCGAAAGTTTAATTTGTTCCCAATATGAAACTAGAAAACAAAACAAATGTAGTCTTACCTATGGTTACCGATTCCTTTGCTAAACAAAAATACTGATAGGCAACAAAAAAGAGAAGCCATAATACGTTTTGTATCACTATCTTCATTTTTTAAACTAAATTATTTAATTCACTGAAACATAACAGTTATCGCGACTGTTCCATTGGGGATTTTCGATATTATGAGGAATGTTGTTTCCTACTTGGTCCACTGCCAGCTATAATTTAATTTTGGTCATGTCAGAAATAGAACACAAGTTGATTAACTAAAACACCATATTAATGAGCAAGAGTTCACATTGTTAATATAATTAATAATAATTAATGTAAAGGTCGTTTTTATTTGCATGAATGGATAAAAGTTATGGTTAAAGTGAATTGGGGTTATCACTGGAAAAACATAATACAAACAATTTTAAACGTTATCGAATAACATATTGATATATCAATATATAATTTCAATCGTGATCCTAGTCTATCCTTTAGACACGTTCTTATACTTTTCAAGAGGTTTATTGTAAAAAAAATTCGTTACACAACACCGCAAATTCAAATAGAGACTGCAATGTGCGTGCAAGTAATTTGTTGGCACTGTTATGCCGAGTTTCCAGTAAGCGTACATGACAAAACAAAACTCGCAATGTCAGTTTGTAATAAAGAATACTATGGCAAGTCGTACTGGTTTTTATTCGACATTAGGTTCGACTATCGACTATCACATATAGGGCCGGTTTATCAATGCAGGGTTAACACTTAACTATAGGATAAATGTCAAACCAAACAACGGGTATGTATCTATTGCTTTGTTTGACAGTTACCTTTGGTTACGAGTTAACCTTGCATTAATAAACCGGCCCTAATCAGTAGGAACTCATAAGATAAATACTATTGCGGCCGAATTAAAATAACCGATTTTTTATCAAGTAGTATGTTTCAAAAAAAAATCTGTTTTAAATAGGAGAAATATGTCAGTTATGTCAATTAAATTATTTTGACAAGAAATCATTTGTGGGTGTCGCAATGACATTGACACTAATAAAAATAATAAAATACAGGTTGGGGCTATAGTGCGTCGGACCCCCGGTCGGACTTCGACATCTCGAATTCTACCATAGCTAGAAATTAAAAAAAAAATTGCAAGTAAACTAGATAAAAAAGTCTATAACTGAAAATTATTTTCGAACATACAGGGCGAGCCAAGACGAAATTACTAAAGATGGGACCGAGTCCGAATAATTATCCGGTATTCGGTCTATTCAGCCACTTTCTCACTATTCGATATTCGGCCAAATATTCGGTTTTATTTATGGATGGGGTAAAATAAAAAATTGATACATTTTTCATGGTTTTGATCATCAAGAAGATAAAATCCAAAGTGCTACAGCGTACACTTACCAACTTAGAATAATTAACTTAACAGTTGAATGTTTAAAGGAAATCAAAAAAATAAAATGTTTTTCTCGATATTTAAATAATAAAATAAATAATAACTTTATTTATTTAAATTACAGTATAGAAAGTGAGCCGATCAACAACATTCCATTCCATTAAATTCTATTCTATTCCATTCCATACTATTCTATTCTAGTTCTAATTAAAAATATCAATAAGAGAATATTAAAAACTAATAATACGCAGAATCAAGTTGGCAAAAAGTTAATAATGCCATTCAGAGAATAAATATTAAATTATCATTAAGTCACTGCAGCATCTTCATCCTAAAAAAGACAATAAAGCTTGTCGAAATGTCGACTTTAAATAGGATCTGAGGTTTGTTCCTTTTATTTTATCCAGTTAGTTTTGAATTTCTTTTACTTTCGTTTTTCTGATAGGTAAATACAATACCGTTCTCGGCAGTATTTTCTCATAATTTCATATCCTAAATAAATTTTTAACTTTCTAAAACAATTCAGTAGAACGTAAAATTAACCACGTAATATTTCGTGCAAATGTTTAACCTGACGAGAAATTCTATACAATTCCTCATATTATAAAAATATACATTTGAAAATGTTTTAATAGGTCTGTCCACAAAAAAATTAAAAATAGTGCAAAATAAAGAGTTTACTAAATAATAACAATATTAGAACTGTGGTTGAAAAAAGTCAATCCGAACAGCAGCGGCCTTAGAAATTTCTTCCTTTATTACCTTTATTTCAGTCAGATACGCACGTTTGACGTCACATGCTTGCTGGCTCGGCAGGCGCCAAATCATTGTACGCTGCTTTAGGTTTATGAGGTTCACGTTAGAACAAAGTTTGAATTCACGGCAGTAACAGTGCCTTTACTATCTAGAACGTCAAATAGACTTTGTTTATTGTTGTCAACTATAGAGGAGGGTTTCCAGAAAGAAGATTCACATAATTTGCTGAACGTAGACGTGATTATGGTATCCAATTTTCTTTCAAAGCACAGTTAAATGCTACTATGACAAATATCAGGAAGAATATCCGGCCCATCCTAGTTCATAACAGTCGCAAATTTAACTACATCACTATAGCAACACCTAGAGTATCGCAGCGCATATTGCGTAGTAGGCATGCGACGTCATCCGCCTAGCCTGGCACCAAGAGACCGTTCTCTAGCCTCCTCGCGTTGAGGTAATTTCTATTACAAATAATGCCGAAAGAGAATGACTACTTTTTTAAAAAACTTTGTAGGGGTTTATAATATTCATAAATCTATAATTTGCAATTAAATACTAACTTCTATGAACAAACATAATAGGTGTAAATTTTTTGGAATGGGGAGGAAATTCGACAAAAAAAATGTGCCTTGCCTGGATCCCCTGATGCTCTGATGCTAAAATAAATTTTAAATGCCCTTGGTTCTCGTACACACACTAAATCCCAATTTAATTTTTTACTCCCTGTAATAATGGGGTGGGAGTGGCAATGGGGGTGGTAGAGGGGGTAGCTAACACCAACAAAAATTTTTGTGATGTTTCGTTCTTGTATACACACTAAATCACATTTTAATCTTTTTTACTCTCTTTCATAATAGTGTGGGGGTGGTATTGGGGGTGATAGTGAGGGGTGGCTGATGATTCCACTGGACGTGGAAGTAAAATTAGGGCGGCAAATTTGTAATTCACTTCACTTCAAAAAATTGCACTGCATGGCCCTGATCTAAGTCTTCTTATATTTTCCCTCCCACCCCTTTGAGTGTGATCTCATTTATGGATGGGTCCTTATACAACATGATACATTGTAATTTATATTTTTTATTTTTACAGATACCTATCATGTTTATGGGGTATTTTCATTGTGCTGTGATAAAAGTGGTTATATCTTGTGAATATACATGTTAACTCAATTTAATTCCCCAGAATATTAATCGCTGGCATATTATTAGGTAGTTTAGGTAAATTATTTATATTTATTAGGTCACAAAGTGTTAATTTCAAATAATTCGTTATCTAATTAGATTTGCCAAATTATGAAATCCAAATGGAAGGTGCAATAAATAAATAAAAATATACCTACCTATGTAGAGATTATATTTATGAATTATTATTATTTCATTATTTATCCATTCTCTTAACGTTGTGGATCTTGGCGTAATCTAGGGAATTATTCGAATATCATAATACAAAATAACTTCCAACCTTTTGTGCAGTTAGGTATCTATCTATATCTGCGTACTCAAATGTAAAATACAGAAGCCTACAATAGCTACGGTCAGGTTCAATACTCCTCTACTAGATGTCCGCAGTATCAATACCTTAGAAATTTTGTTTTATTTATTCTGATAAGTTTTAAATTATTATTATGACATATAGATTTTAAATTAAAGCTAAAGATTTTTAAGCTATTCTCCAGTGTAATAAAGAAATAAATCGTTTTAAAGCGCTAGCGTATAGGTACCTATTTTATATTTTTATATTTGTTTCTTCAAAGTAACATTAGCCAGTATTATTTAATAAAAAAAATGTACAAAGTGGTTTCTTCTACAACAAACAGAAATTATATAAATTAGTTAAAAATTAAATAATAAATAAATTAAAACCACACCCTTCATATTCATACCAGGTTAATTTTCTACATGTTGGTAATGCCAAAGCGTCCTAAGTTAAATAGACCAATAACAAAGTAGCATTTTGCCGATTCGGAGGGGCACTCGCCATCTTGATTTCTGATTGTGCGCGTTTTAGTTGTAGAAAAGTTCAGCTGTATAGTGTACTGATCAGTGAATCGAGTTTAGTGGTCAAATAATTTGGAATATCTGGTTCACAAGGTAAGTTTGAATTATGTTTGTAAATTAAACTATATACAAAATGTACTTGTGCAACTTTTTCCCAAGTTTAGGTACGAAATTCACTGTAGTTTTTGAGATATTTAAGGTTCAATTTTTGGACAATGCTTACCGGTTTCTTACGCAGTTAGGAATCACAACATGTTTTCGCTTAAAATGCATCGAGAACAGGATATAATTAAAGTTTTATTGTTACTATTTAGATTTATTTAATCCAGTGGCACTGTTTGCTTAGTTTTATAAAGTTTACTGTCATTTCCATAGAAATTTCTTTGTTTGTCGTTACTGGTTTATTATTGTTTAAATAACGTTTCGTTTAAAGAGGCAACTGTGTCATTAACATAAGGAAAGTTCGGTTAGGTCCATATATCTAAATGTCGGCAGCAGATAAGTTTAAATTCCCTATAGAGACAGCTGTAACTGGGGTAGGATTTCTCCACATGTCGAATGGCATGTCAAGTGCCCCTAAGCGAAATACAGTTGTGACTCGATAGGTATTCACATTTATTGCTTTATTACTGCATTGCTACTGCTATATTGTTTGTTATAATTATAGTAAATGTCACTTTCTTATTTATGTATATTATTATACGATCATTAGAATATACCTGTATAACAAATTGTATCGCGGAGCAATTTGTGAATGTTTCTGTTCAGTTCTGTACTGTAATACAAGACAACGTTATATACGTTAGCTGAAAGAAAAAATTGTTTCAAGGCCACATTTTTGTTCGTATTGGGATAGTTTAATAATTTGAATAGGTTGTCTGGCTTGCGTCTGTTGGAATATAAATTATGAGTTGAAAGAACTTACATATTACATGTATACATAGGAAATATGGTTAAATTATACATGAAATGTAAAAATATTTCGTTTCTAGTTTTAGTCGTTATTGTAATGCGAAAGATTTTATGGCTCTGGTCAGATGTCAAGAGTGTTAAAAATAACTATACCTACCTAAAGTAGGTAGGTACCTACCAGGTAATCTTTTTTTTTTCGAGTTTACTTATATAAAGTATACTTTAAGTAGGTACCTACATAATTTTTTATTTGAACTTATCCATCAAGTAATAATTATTTAATCAGCCATATGCAAAGCAAACATTTTCATCTCAAGAGTCTTCTTACTAATTGTAACTGCACTACTTTCTTACTAAATTTGAGTAAGCACCAAAGCACCTACAATTTTAAAAAAAACAACTTATATTAGGCACTTGGCGTTGACGAAATTGTGTTAAAGACTAAGTACCTTGTTTTGTAAATTTATCGATATTTGAATTGAAAGTTAAATGAAATCAAATTGAAAATAGGTATTTGATGTTTCTTTCGTTAATCAAGTTGGTATCATCTGGAGGTGATTGGACCCAGTTTGGTAATTTTTTAGAAAAAAACAAACTTGGACTTATCGCAAATATATGTCAGGATATACCTACTTACTTACTTACTATTTTTAGGTTGTAGAACATTACATAGTCTGAAATTAGTTTAGAGTGCATACTTGCATTCGAACCATTTGTCCAAAAAATAATTTTGAAAACTTTTTCATGTATAATTTTTTCCCAAAAGAACAGGATATTATGTGTTAAAATGCCATTGATTATGTCTTCGGTTTAAGTGAAGCTATCCACACATTTCTATCCATAGATGATTACGTAGGGTAAATCTTTATCAGAATATTTAGTGCAACCCACCATTTCCTTATGAGCTTTCATCCACATCCAACAATTTCGGCTACAAACTGGTTATTCCCAACCACGGGAAAAAATTATATATATTCCAAATTGAACGATGTGCTCTCAACTTCTAATGACAAACTTAGCTATGCATATATAATAAAAATACATGCAATGTGTCTATATATCTATAATGACACACTTTATCTGTTTGTCTGTCTGAGACAAAAAAAAGATTTATTCAAGGGATATGAAAAGAAATAAAAGCATGCACTTAATGCATAGTTAATATAGAGTTACCATCATACATTTGCTTTGTCTGTCCGTTTGAGACTAACAAAAGTTGATTTTTTTTTGGAAGGTTGAAAAGACGGAAAAATCATATTATTCAAATTGAGCAGACTGTGTTCTTCAACTTTCGGTCATATAATAAGGAATACCGTTTAGTTTGCCTGCCTGTCTGAGACCCATAAAATTTGATTGGTTTTTGAAGTTGAATTTAAAAAAAAAATCGTATCTTTCCAATTGAGCAGAGTGTGTCCTTCAACATTCAGTCATATAATAAGGAATACCGTTTAGTTTGCCTGCCTGTCTGAGACCCATAAAATTTGATTGGTTTTTGAAGTTGAATTTAAAAAAAAAAGTCGTATCTTTTCAATTGAGCAGAGTGTGCTTCAACTTTTGGTCATATAATAAGGAATACATGTAGAATACCTAGATACCATCCATTTAGTTTGCCTGTCCGTCTGAGACCCATAAAAGTTGACTTGTTTTTGAAGTTGAAATTAAAAAACAAAATCGTATCTCTCCAATTGGACTAGACCACCAGGTTGTGTGAGAGACAGCACGTCTAGTCGCTGTATCACTCCTGAGTTCAAGTCTCATCTGCAACAGATAGCAATGTCGTAGGGAATGGTCGTTATATAATTGTCTATGTACATGTGTATACAACTATGTAACTGGGAACACCGTTCCTGTAGAGTGGTGGTTAATATATAAATAAGTATATAAATATATCATTCACTTCGCTTTCCCCTCTCTGATTGATCCATGAATGCTCCGAGTAATTTTATTAATTAGCAATATGTTATAAAACTATTGTGAGATCACCTGCATTTAAGAAACAATGTTGTTATACACTGCAAGATTTTTTACGAATTATCTATATATGGTATATATGTATGTCTGTATAAAAGTATATATGCAATTATGAATCATATTATGTAATTATGTATTTGTTTTTTTACTTGTCCTATAGTTTGTAATTTGCTTACTGGATCAATTCAATAAATATGGATAATCAAGGTTGACGTGTTACGTAATTTGAGAATAATAACTGCCCTGTGCCCTTCGCATACGCAGATTATTTTTCACTTAAAGATTTCCTCAAACATCCCTCGGATTTTCTCAAGACTTCCCCAGACTTCCTCTAACTTCCCCAGACTTCCTCCGACTTCCCCGAGACTCCCTTTGAAGTGTACAGCAAACTTCCTCCGCGGTTTATCCATCACCTTATCTTAATAAAAGCCACGTTTAAGCAATATCTCGATTTTTGACAAAAAAAAGCTCGGAATTTCCGAAAGTTGGATCTGGGCGCCCCAGACATGACCAAAATTGCTGTCAAGGGTATTGTTGGAATTTTCAGGACATCTAAATGCTTTTCTGGACAAATTCCTGATAGTTGTCCATCTTGTGGTTTCTTAAAATGTTTTTGATGGCTGGTGCACATAACTAAGCCACGCATCGGATTCGATTACAGCCATTAGACACAATTATCTAACCCTACAATATTTGATGATGCTCTCGATGATTTGTCAATTTTTTTATAGAGTAAAACACGACGAAAAATTAAACCCACTCCTTATTTAAAAAAAAAAGTGAATGGATGTACGTACACGTAAGTTTCGTACACCCTGTATAAGACGTGCTTTGCGAGCAAGATACAGGCTAATGATAAAAAGTTGCTAAACTTTTTTGAAATGGTTTTATTTCGTACAATAAAAAAAATTTATGGTAAATATTTGTTGTTTGTTCGCTTCTTTCCAAAAATGGATTTTCTATGATTCAGTGTTTTAGAATTTTGACCCAAAAACCAACAGGGTTTTTCAAGTGGATTTTATTTTTACCAACCCTGCTAATAAGAAGGCCAAAATGGAAAATGTATTATTTGCACCCATCTTGTGTTATAAATGAAAAAAAATGCACATTTTAAGTCATTGCACACTGATATAAGTGGCTTACTTCAGTATTAAAATCACGATGCAAATATAAATATCCATTAGATCAGTCCTGCCAGATAGCCGTTTTATTATTCGATTTATTTTATTGTAATTCTACCTTGCTTTTAATGCCAGGCAAAGTAAATGTCAACCTAATCTATTGTTATAACAAAGACTGGATATAAATTAATTGCATAACGCCGCCGCGCCGGTTTCTAGGAGCAATGACTTTGCTGGGATATAATCTAATGCGACTTTTACTTAAATAAGCTAATTAAAATAAATTAGCAAAAATAATTTTGTAGATATCTAAGATATTCTAGTTTGAATAAAAAATACAACACTGCAAATTGCGCTGAAGGATTTGACTGCAATTATTATCAAAGTTCCTAATATAACAAATAAGTTATACGCTACGTAAATTAGACAACCCGTGAATCCAAAGTTGCGGCACTTCGGGATGGGGTTACTCTTATGAAATCACAGGCACGCATCCATTAGTCACCGACGTTGCCAGGGCCGGAGCTAGGAATCGAACACAGTACACGATAAACAGTTGACGAAGGACACGCAGCACGTTTTAGGGGATTGATGTGACACCTGATTGAAATTTTCACAATCTGAAACACGATAGATATTTAGTAACCGATAATAAGTGCCGAGTGATCCTCCGTGATTTAGAATGCACTCGTTCACTTTGGGACATGCCCTCAATAAGATAGCAACGTCAGCTTGTGATACCTCATCCGAAGCGTCTTGGGTACGAATACGTTCATCTTATCCTAAAATTGGGTAAATCTTCCACATTTCCACCGATTATATCCCAGATATGTTCAGTCAAGCGACACATGGGGTGATTGTGTCGACTGTGGAAGCGTTATTCCATCCAGCACTAGCTGAAGCCCTTCAAGGAGTTCCGTTATTTGAATAAATGTCTTAAAGCGATTACAATTTTTTATTTTCAAATAATTATCATTTAAGAAAGCATTCATTTGGAGACCGTTGTCATGGAACATCTAATGTTTTAACTATTCTAACGTCATGAATGATCATTTTGTGAATCTGCCAATAAATCTCTCTGCAAAACTTAGTAATCTAAATGTTAATAATGTAGAAATTAAAACGGAATACCCAACTATATTCATTGAACCAGCTACAGAGTCTGAGGTATTTAATATCATTATGGACTTAAAAAAATCAAATTCATTTGGTATGGATAATGTTAGTGCTAACATGTTGAAATCAGTTGTACATTGTATTCTAAGTCCTTTAACTTATTTAATAAACTGGTCATTATCTGAAGGAGTGTTTCCAGAAGACTTAAAGATCGCTAAAACAATTGCGCTACATAAAAAAGGAGATCCGTTGAACATCGACAACTACCGACCTATTTCGCTTCTATCCTCCGTTTCAAAAATTTTAGATTTAGAATGATTCTGTTGTGTACAATAGAATCATTCATTTTTGTACAAAACATGAGATTCTGTGTGATGAACAACATGGTTTTCGAAAGGGCAGGTCGACTCAGACTGGCATACTTAACTTCCTCAGTGAACTTTACACAAACTTAGATAAAAATAAGAAATGCTTTGGTATTTTTATGGATTTGAGTAAGGCATTTGATCTTGTAAATCATGCTTTGCTGTTAGAAAAATTAAGGAAGTATGGTCTTCGTGGTAAGTTGTGTGGCTGGTTAGAGTCGTATTTGTCTAATCCGTTGAAATAGATCATAGTAAGTCATCTAAGTTGTCCATATCATGTGGTGTCCCCCAAGGATCAGTTCTGCGGCCACTGCTTTTTGTACCATTTATTAATGACTTACCTAACATTATTAGTGAATGCTATTTAATTATGTTTGCTGATGACAATTCCCTATTGATTACAAAAGATAACCACTTAGGTTTAGTACAAAATAGTCAAGAAAGAATTAATACCTTCGTCTCCAAATTTAACAGTGACAAATTATTACTCAATGAAAGTAAAACGGTATTCATTAATTTTACCCCTGGGAGTCTGAATTATAAGGAAAGTTTTTTACTTAGAATAAATGGCCAATCTCTACAACAAGTCAAATCAACTAAATTCTTAGGTGTGCATATTGATAATGCGCTTAATTGGGAATGTCATATTAACGACTTATGCAAAAAATTGTCTCTTGCATGCTTTGCGTTGTACAGACTGCAAACTGTCACAAATAGAAATATTGATTGTTAAATCTAATCCCGATAAATTTCTGAGAAATAACTATCACCATCATTATGACACCAAAGGTCAGAATACTTTACTAACACCTGCTTACTCGTTATCACTCTATGAAAAGAGTCCCTATTATATGGGAATAAAACTGTACAATAACCTTCCTGACCGCTTAAAACAGACTAACGGTAGAGTTCCATTTAAAAATGTACCTTACGTATTGGAATATGTTTTTTATAATGTGGGAGAATTTTTATACTTTTGTATTTTCTTTAAAGATAGAGCAATATGTTATTAAAGGAAAGTTATTCAGATTAAAAAGTTAATAGTCTTATGTAAAATGTTAAGAATATACGCCTACTTTGATGATTTTGATTTTTTACGAAAAAACATTTATATGCTGGTTTACTAAAGAGTTTACTCCATTATTTACTTGAAAACAAAAATTTCGTTATTTACATATATTTTTATCCTATGCGTTATGATATATTTCCATATTGGTCCATATTTCATTGAAGGGAATGTAAATCAACATTTTCCTGTTAAGAAGCATCTCCACAGAATTGGCAAGTTCGATGGCGATCTTGACTGCAGATTATGTGGCAAGGTACCAGAGACAGTAGACCATATATATGAATGTGAGGCACTGGCCCGTAGATGATATAAGATTTACGGGCAAATACAAACAGAACCGCAAAGCATTAAAACTCGCCCATTCTCAGACCTGTATCACCTCATCAGTGGCACAGGCGTATTAAAATGAGCAGTGTAGATCTGAACAGGGAGTACATAAAAAGCTCAAGAGGCTGCAGTGCCCTCCGAGTGTTTACAGACGATCCTGTAAGGAGGGATTTTAGTCAGTAAGAGTCTGACACTGACCCAGCTCAGGTTGGGAGCCCATGATGGTTTCCCCTCGTCTTCAAAAAAAGCGACATTTTTATCTGAAAATGCTAAATACATTATTTTTGGATCAACTCGACATTATACCCATATTGCAAAGGATGAAAATGTTCGTTCCTACAGCAGGAGGGCTGGCTTGTACATTCTGCAATTACTGTCAGAGGTTGGTTAGACCGTAATAAGATATTTGCGAGGTAAAATTTCCAACGAATATTTCGGAATAATAATGTATGATTTTTTGATTTTGATCTGTTTTTTATACCGTAAATGACTTTCTACAACATTCCTTTGACTCTTAATATTTTTGTGTGTATGTATATGTAGGATGTATATTTTGATTAAATTTCAATTCACTAAGCTCGATTTCTGATATAATTTTTTTTTTATAGATACTTTATGATTTTATGCTAAACTTTAAATGTTAATATATATATATATTTTACTTTGTTTGTATTTTATAATGTATTGTTTCGTTTGTATTTTATAATGTATTGTTTCTTGTTCTCTACTTATTGTATTGTATTTGACGACTCCAATACCTTATTGTATTTTGGTCTAATGGATAATAAATGTATTATTATTATTATTTCATATTACATCATCTGGAAAAGAGACCGGAAGAAACAGGGAAAATGCGGGAATTTTAGCGTCCCCCCCCTTCTGTGTACGCTTCAGAATTGCATGACTACGAATCGCCGTCTGACTTTGTTAGAATTTCTTAAAGAAACGCCGATGGCGATACCCCTGCGTCATAGCTTAACATAATTGCTATTTCCACCGTTTTACATTTAAGTAACCCGTTTAAACTTAGCTACTGCAGTTTATTTTTACGTTGGATTTTAAGATGGACTTGGTTAAGTTTAAATTTTAAGTATTGAGGTTTAGAATTTAGGCTCATCATAAATTTGTGAACATATCCTTTATATTTGAACAGTAATAATACGTCTTATGACTAATTTACGCATTTCTTAGTTTAAAAAATAGCCAATATTAAAAATCAAAAAGCAAAGTCTAAAAATTACATATCCTTTATATTTGAACAGTAATAATACGTCTTATGACTAATTTACGCATTTCTTAGTTTAAAAAATAGCCAATATTAAAAATCAAAAAGCAAAGTCTAAAAATTACATGCCGAGAAAAGGAGCCCCTAATCTAATAGACAAATAAATATAGAAATCGTCGACTCTGTATTTGCATGCTGCTGACAAAGCACCTGTTAATATCTAGAGGTTACTCTTGATAATTTTCTATTCCCATATGTCTGAAGTAAATGTTTCCGTTTTTTAAGCCAATTTCAACCTTTAGTAATATTTAGTATTGAAAATACTTCTGGGCGTGTGTATATGGGAGCTGTCTTGTAAAGAACGAAGATTTCGTGACATGCGACATGCTCGCTGGGATAAATTGTGGATTTGCATACGTTGCAAGGTCTGTGGATTGTTGGTTCAGCTGGCTGGTCGGCAAGGTCACGGAATACGGAGAATAAAGTTATTTATAGGATGACTAGTAACTAGTGGTATTTATGACTTATGGTCAGAGAGATTGAAATATTAATCACTGACTGTGAAATAAAATCAAATTAGGGGGGTATTTATTGCAAAAATATTCTAATAAATAGTTGCCAAATATAGAGTAATATACTGAGTGATACTTAAGACATATAACTAATTATCATATGTAAAACGCTTAACAAAAAATAGTTTTACATATAATATATATGAATTATAGAGAATGTAAAATAAATATAATGACACAATTGCAAATAAATTTAAATAATGGCAAATAAATTGAAAATTTCTTTCTTTGCAGCATTGATTTAATCCGAAATAACTACAGTAAACAAAAAGTTGTGTCTGGTATTTTCAATACGCTTAAGACAGTCGCGTAGGATGCAAGATCTTTGAATTTTTTAATAAAGATTGCAGTCTGTCACTATGCGAGTCTTTGGTAGTTAATAAAAAAAGAGTAAAGGTCCGGATTTGTGATTAGTAACTTAATTTACGGTATTTTATTCTTTCACAGAAGAATGGATCGTAGAGAAAAATATCATCATTATTAGTCATCGAATTCTAAACAACTTTTAAAGGGACTGTCGGTTTATCCGTGTCTGTCTGTCTGTTCGTTCGTCCACCGTGTTTCTTGTGAACACGACAGTAAAGAAGCGACAGTACTGATAGTGATGCCAATGAAGCTGTAGCAACCAGCAATCACATCTATTAAAAAATATATTTATTTTCGGTTAGAGCTAAAATTAACGTTTGTTATTTTACATTATAAAGATACTAATATTATTATTTTTCATTGTTGCAATATTCCGAACTTTCAATGGGCAGTTTAACTAGCATTCTTCTTGGTTATCCTATAGAGGGATCCTACGTATTCAAGGGTACAGATAAAATTAATCACGTAATCATTGAAAAACATTTCCTTGGTTTATCCACATCGAGCGATTGCAGTTATCATAGGGAAGAGACATGTAAAGTAAGTTTGAGTTGAACATTTCCGGAACATCAAAAACACACCCACCCACACAGCTTTAAACATTATTTTAAAATGCATTCTTCGTTAACGGAAACGATGAAGTAACCGGCAAGGCATACTATCAGATTAATTTTTAATAAATAAGACAGTGCCGGCGTTAACGCAAGTTAGTGCACTGGTAAAGTAAGTTTATTTATTTTTGCGTTTAGTTTTATGCATGAGATTTTTTAAATCAAAATGCAGATGTATATTTTTAATAAAATGTATTTGGGGTTAGCCGTTGTCAACATAACCTGTAACAACTTTCTCTATACCATCATGACGATTTTGATAGCAACATCAGTTTCTACTTGATGCACTTTACTATTTGCTGCGAGCAGGGTGCTGTTGAGGCTTTATTCCTAAACAAGTTTTCGCGGTTTGAAGTTGACAAAATGTAACGCGAAAAACGGAACACTTGGTATGATATCATTGAATTTATTTCAGTTGTAGAACGTAGTTCTTCTTGTGTTCTTTTTATGTGACAAGAAGAATGATGATCTTTTACACGAAGAAAGTTATAACGGTTCTTGCAAACCGTTGCAGCTGTCAAATTTTCTATAAAATGTCAAATATTTCTGAAACGGCTAGGTTTAGGTATAGGATATTCTACATATTTTCGACTCAGAATTTTATGCTCTTTTCGAAAACCCTAAAATATATAGGGTGTTCCATTTGAAATAAGCAAGTTGGTATCGACTTCCGGTATAAGCCAAGCTGCCAAGTGCCAGCTATTTGTAATTATTTTAGTTGGATTGGCCACACCGACATTAGTAATTATCTAAATTTTCTGATGCGTACTTTTCTCTATATCGATCGATTCAGTTCCCGGTGAGACACCCTGTATACATTCTGTAATATATAATAATTAATTTTTTACTCCTTTTGGTGGTCAACCAAAAACATATGACGAACCTCATCTATATCTTTGTATATAGCAAAAAAGGTGAATAAAGGATTTGATTTGATAGTTTCCTGCGAATACTAATTTTTTTGGTAACTATCTACTTGTCTCCAGGAATGAAAAATACGTTGTTTTTGTCAGTTCAGACTATTTATGCCATAGGCATTCGTGTTATATCTGTTTATAATTGGTACCTTTATTTTAATTTTAACATCAATTATAGTAATATTATAAGCTCGACGTTAGCCCACAAAATTTGTAATGACTTAAGTCACGATAAATATGAAAGTATATGAGTTTGATGGTTAATTAAGTAAAAAAGTTTTCACGCTAAGTATTTATCTCTTCAAAGTATGTATGTACTGGCACAATAATACAGCACTGTCCGTTTTTATCTGAGATATTTATATGGTTTTGTTTATGAGAAGCTGATATGTTGTGTCTCTTCGTTAAATAGCAGGCAGCAATGTCTGCATAAATAATAAAGTTGTTTATGAAGTAATTTCTGTTATCTGTCTTGAATTATTTTAAAACATTATCAATAAGCGTTATAGATAAATGCAGTTTGCTTGAGTTCCCATATTGTTTGTCGTTCATTACTTCATTAAGTAAACGAGGAGAGGTTTAATGATCGTAAACTTTGAAATGTAAATTATAATCTGGTAGAGTAATTTTTCGGGTTCTATTATTATGTACTTATAAATTATTTTTATTTACATATGAGCTGAAAAATTTCAAACTTGTAATTATCGACCTACGCACATATAACAAACAGTTCATGCAGTTAACAAACGATACTGGGTAAATATTTGGTCTCGATATTATTTTTAACATCTGAACTTTAGATAGATAGATAGCATATAGGCTGGGGCCGTTACCTTTTTGAGATGAAAACATTAATAGCAGGCAACGGCCGGCTGGAATATATAGTTGAGGTCATAAACAATGAAAAAAAAAACTTTGGAACTTGAGATGAAGGAAAGTAGTGAAATGGGGTGCTATTTAAGGGATGAAAACCGTTTTTCGTGATTTGTGGCGAAACGTGACCTCCTAGAGAAAAATGTTTCATACAAAAGTTATAGATAATAAAAAAATCTAAAACTTTTATTCTATATATTTTTCGACATAACCTCAAAGTTTGCCGATTTTTCTGTTTTTATTTTTTTTCTCGTGTGAAAATTATTTAATTTAAATGAAACTTTGTGAAAGTACGTAATTATTTGCATCTAATAAGCATGAATTTTTTCAATTATGGGAAATAAATATTTTTCGAGATTTTACCATTTTTCCGAAAAAACACCCCTATCTTCGGCGAACAACTTTATTGATTTTTTTTTTGGATTTTGATGTTCTACTAGTGCTCATTTTTTCGTCGAGATGTCTACTTTCAAATGGTACGTCGATGTTAGTGATTTATTGTCATTTAGCAGCTTAAAATTAAGAAGAACCGAAAAAAATTTCTTTCGAATCTCGAATTTGTCGATTTTTTTCATTATTTACAATTTTTTAGCATATTTATATTAATAATTCATAATATTTTAATGAAAAAACTTACTTTGGTATAAAATAAATAAAGTTGAATAAATTTCATCACGGAAAGGTAGGGAAAACTTCGTGAAACTTAACATTTACATGGAAATCAATAGTACTTTATTAATTTTCATAAGCTACAGTTAAGTTTCGAAAACTTTATATGCATATTAAATTATTCTAAATACATATGATAAAATACAACATACAATTTATTTATATTGGCTACGAATTCTTTACTTTATTTACAAATATTTACTTTATTAATATTGGTTGTGTATAGCTTATAAAAAGAAAAATCAATAAAATAATTGTTAAAATCTAATCAATTTTAGGCCTTTTTTGTTGTGGTTCGTTTTCTTCATCGGTCAAACTCTCAAATTCTATATTATCTTCAAAATCATTGGCATTTTCATGCTCTTCAATTTCGATGTCATTATTCTTTGCTGGCTCTTCATCAATATATTCAGAATCACTTAAATCCACAAATACTTCTCTGTCTCTATTTGAACAGTTCTCAGTGCATGTATTGCATAGATTGGTACATTTTAAGCCGTGTTTTCGGCAGCCACACCTTTGTATTGTCTGAAAGTTATTTGTGGCATTTTACGAATATTCTTTCCTATTATTTGGGTTTTCTACCACATGTATTATTGTCCTCTTCAAAAATAAATAACCGAATCTACAAAATAATAGAATTATTGGAAAAAAGCCTCTGCGCCCGTGACGTTTACGCCAAAGGAATAGTCAGAGGTTATGTTTTGCAAATAATATAAATCGGAATAAACACAGAAATAATGTATTTTGCTGTTTCGGAAAGTAATCTCTTTCTGTTTTCAAAGCTTTTTTTTTGGAAGAACTCTTATTTTGCTGGGTATGTCAAATATACAGCTTTAAGATTCTGATTATTTGATTATTCCATCCACTTTCACAAGTACAGCTAACGCTTTTTAACAACTTTCCGGGAATCAAGTCGGAACTGTCAGATATGTATTTCGGCACGAGTCTTCCTACATTTTCATTCCAGCCCCAGTCCTTTACTTTTTTGTTGTCCTGTTGATTTACTACTACAACAGAACGAGCTCTGCTGCTCTTGTGCAGGCTCACTTTGTCCTACCCCTCTCTACCCCCAACCTTCAGCCATTTTGGGCGGGCATTTCAAATACATGTATTTTGAGAAATTTCAAATTTTGTAATTTTGTTTGAATACGTAACAGTATTTTTTTTGTTTGTATTCAATTTTAGCGTGGTTTCCAATAACTAAATTTATTCAACTTTAGTTATTTTATACCAAAGTAAGTTTTTTCATTAAAATATTATGAATTATTAACATAAATATGCTAAAAAATTGTAAATAATGAAAAAAATCGACAAATTCGAGATTCGAAAATTTTTTTTTTCGGTTTTTCTTAATTTTAAGCTGCTAAATGACAATAAATCACTAACATCGACGTACCATTTGAAAGTAGACATCTCAACGAAAAAAATGAGCACTAGTAGAACATCAAAATTCAAAAAAAAAATCAATAAAGTTGTTCGCCGAAGATAGAGGTGTTTTTTCGGAAAAATGATAAAATCTCGAAAAATATTTATTTCCCATAATTGAAAAAATTCGTGCTTATTATATGCAAATAATTACGTACTTTCACAAAGTTTCATTTAAATTAAATAATTTTCAGGCGAGAACAAAAAATAAAAAAAAATCGGTTTTTCGTCATTTTCTCACAAACTTTGAGGTTATGTCGAAAAATATATACAATAAAAGTTTTACATTTTTTTATTATCTACAACTTTTGTATGAAATACTTTTTCTAGGAGGTCACGTTTCGCCACAAATCACGAAAAACGGTTTTCATCCCTTAAATAGCGCCCCATTTCACTACTTCCCTTCGTCTCAAGTTCCAAAGTTTTTTTTTTTTTTTCATTGTTTATGACCTCAACTATATATTCCAGCCGACCGTTGCCTGCTACTAAATTTTTTTTTCAGTATTAAAAATCTGTAACGGCCCCAGCCTAATAAGATTTTTACATGGATAATAATTCATAAGAGCAAATTGTCCAGTCTATTGCACTTAAGTTTTAATAACTCAAACGTATTTCCTGCTGCAAAGTTTTTAAGTTAGGAAATTCCTTTCATAATTGTGTTTCAGTTTTGTTTTCGAAAGACTTCTCCGATCGTTCTGAACCGAATTGAATTCGATCCTTTTAGTGTAGTTGCTTCTCGATACTTCTTCCACTTTTGAGTAAAATCAAATCATTTTAACCATGTATAGAGTAAGTAGATGTTCAAACAGATCCACTTCGAAAAATCATGTTGGCTCCCCCTGCCCTCCTCCTAAGGTGCTCCTTGTATCTACCTATATACAGGGTGTAAAACTACACAGAACAATATCTTCCAAACCAAAGAAAATATTTGAAATCTGGAAAAAGGGTTATGTAGTGACACTTATATGCAATTCTACTGGACTATGTTATCGTACGTAGGAAGCATCTCAAGGACGTCCAAATTACAAAGGCGCGTATTGATAGCGAATGTTGGACCGATCATCGTCCTGCTGTCTCTAAAATGAAAATTGTTATGAGACCCAAACACCGAAGAACTCAAGTAAAACGTAGACTCCGTCTCTGTATTAGTAAATTGCGTGACCAACAAACCGTCGAACAGCTAAAGCAAAAAGTTCAAGAGAATTTGAGTGCACTAGAAGAAACCAATTCTGTAGATGTCGCTGCTACCTGGACACAAATTAAAAACAGTTTAAAAAGTGCGAGTGAGGAAATTCTTGGCACTGCAGCAAGTAAAAACCAGGAGGACTGGTTCAATGATAATGAAGCTTTTATACAAGAACTTCTTGACCGCAAACATATTGCCTTCCAAAACGCTATCAACCACCCCAACGACTCATCAAAAGCAGAAGCTTTTACCCAATCTAAGTATGAAACGCAACGCGAAATCAGAAGAATAAAGAACGAGTGGTGGGCAAGCAAGGCCAGAGAAATTCAAAGGTACGCCGATTCACACCACTACAGGAATTTCTTTCAAGGAGTAAAAGCAGTGTACGGCCCCAGTCGGAAAAATATGTGCCCTATTAAAGATTTAAATGGAAATCTCCTCAAAGAAGACCAGGAAATAAGAGCCCGATGGAAAGAACACTACTCTAACATTCTTAACCAGCAAAGTCAAGCCGATCACGATATTATAAATCTTATCCCTCAATATGACACCTTCGAAGACTTAGATAAACCACTAACAACGGAAGAGATCTTAACCGCCATTGGGCAGCTAAAAAATAACAAATCTCCCGGCGCCGACTCACTTCCAGCTGAGATCTTTAAAGCCGTATCGTCAGAGCTCATACCCTACCTCAAAAAACTGTTTGATGTCGTGTAGGAAAGTGGTCAAGCTCCGCAGGAGTTTCGTGATACACTTTTAATCAACCTCTTCAAAAACAAAGGGAGCGCTGCGGACTGTGGAAATTACAGGGGTATAGCTCTCCTGGCTGTTGGAGAGAAGATCCTCACTAAAGCGATGGCAAATAGGCTAACACCTGTTATGGAAAAGTTACTTCCTGAAACACAGAGTGGCTTTAGACCAAACCGAGGCACATCGGATTTAATCTTCACACTTAAACAGCTTCAAGAAAAAGCACTCGAACATCAAGGAGAAATTCACATGGCCTTCATTGATTTAACCAAGGCGTTTGACTCGGTGGACAGGGAAGTGCTCTGGAAAATTATGTTCCGCTTAGGTATCCCTAGAAAATTTGTGGAAGTATGTCGCAGTCTACATACAAACAACAACGCCCAGGTTATGTATAATAATGAGGCAACCGAACCTTTCCAAACCCTCACTGGAGTTAGGCAGGGATGTGTCCTGGCACCCCTACTCTTTAATTTGTTTACCACTGCTCTAACAATTATTATTGACAACAAACTGACAGTCAGAGGAATAGGTCTCAGATACCGTTCTGATGGCGGTCTCTTTAACATAGGGCGCTTTAGAGCTTTCACGTAGACACGCTCACGATCCATTTGTGATCTCCAGTATGCGGATGACTGTGCACTTTTAGCCTCTACGCCGGAAGAGCTTCAAGAACTTTTAGATGTGTATGCCCAGAGCTATGGTTCCTTGGGACTTAAAATCAACATTGGAAAGACTAAGATTATGTCAACTCCTCATCAAGTGAACCAAATAGACATTACACTTAACGGAAATTCCCTTGAAGTGGTGGATTCTTTAATGAGATCACTCGTGACTTGCATCGCTTGAATTCTTGCCTCGACTTTACCAACATTTCCTCTGAAATGTTCTCCTAGACTTACTCAACGACGTTGCACTGAATATTAGACAGAACATGCGGTTTCAGCAAGATGGAGCTCCGACCCATAACGCAATAATTGTTACGAATTACTTAAATAATGCTTTTCCGAATAAAAGACATATAGACGATATGGCGGAGTTGGTTAATGGGATTTACGCTAGTTGTGGTGCTATTACCCTCCACACTTTATTAGGTACGACGGATACTGAACTGAGGCGTCGATATAGTATGTGTGTGAACCAAAATAAACAAAACTTTGAACAATTGTTGTAGTTAGTGTTACAATTATAACGATGATTTTTTTTGTTATAAATATTATCTACTACAACATCTATTTTTTGTTTAGTTATTGTTTCCTTTCTGTTGTCGATTTGTTCATGTATTGATTGTTAATTCTGAATTAAAATGGCGTGTTCTTTTTAAATATGTTTTTTTATTAAAATGATTGTAGTTTTGTATGTTTGTTATTGTACGTTACAGCTTGCTAATACAAACCAATTAGATTTGTTTAATTGCCGTTTTTGAAGTGAAATAACTCAAAAAGTACGTAATTAAATGGTAAAATATATTCTTTATAAAAGTGTTCAGAATTAAAAATTCTATACAGATATTGCAATTTCAACTTTCCTGCTATCGAATAATTATTTCTTAGCGTCGCCACGACCAAACTGCAACAGATGACGTCATACGTCGCAGACACACTGCAACCCTATATAGGTAAGACTAGTAGCCACGTAAAGAACCCGGACACTTCGTAGAATTTTTGGAAAACTTGGAAATAACGAGTAATGATATCATGGTTAGTTTTGACGTCGAATCTTTGTTCACCAATGTACCAATTGAGGAAACAGTTAATCTGATTCGTCAACAACTTGTACCTAAAGGATTAAGAGAAAACATACCTGATCTGGCCCGATTGTGCCTGTCTACAACATACTTTCTATGGAATGGAGACTTCTACGAGCAGAAACAAGGAGCAGCCATGGGATCACCACTTTCACCTGTGATAGCCAACCTATTCATGGAAGCTTTCGAAGAGGAAGCCATACGCTGCAGTGAGAATAAACCAAAGTGCTGGCTACGCTACGTAGACGATACGTTCATCATATGGCCACATGGAAAAGCATCTTTATCTGTTTTCTTCGACCATTTGAATAAACAGCATCGAAGTATCAAATTTACAATGGAGACCGAACAAGATGGAGCTTTACCTTTCTTAGATGTATTAGTGAAAAGGTCACACAATGGCAAGCTGGCCCATGGTGTCTACAGAAAGAAAACCCACACCGATCGTTACCTACATGCGACATCTCACCACCATCCACAACAGAAGAGAGCGTTAATTAGAACCTTGGTCCACAGAGCCAACACAATATGCGACGACGAGAACAAACCCGAGGAACTACAGAATGTCCAACAAGCTTTAGAGAAGAACGGATACAGTCAAAGCAATATACAACGAGTAGTAAATAACCAGAGGAGAACTACAGAAGAAGAACAGCAACAACCAACAACGTATGCATGCCTACCCTACGTCGCGGGAGTCACAGATAAGCTGAAGAAGATTTTATTCAAAAAGAAAGTAGGCGTACGGTTTCGAACAGTGAAGAAAATACAGCAGATGCTTCCCTCAGTTAAAGACCCTGTCCCCAAACTGTTATCAAAAGGTGTTTATCAGTTGAAGTGCACATGTGGTAAGAGCTACATCGGACAAACAGGACGGAGTATCCAGTGCAGAATCCAAGAACACCAGAGAAATACCAGATTTGGATACACGGATAGGTCGGCGATAGAAGAACATGTCCATAATAACGAGAACCATAAAATCGACTACGAGGACGTCAATATATTAAACAGGAATACGCGCTATTATCCACGAATCATTAGGCAATCACTGGAAATTATGAAAAACGTGAGCAACTTTAACAGAGAGGATGGGTATCGACTTAGTAACACGTGGAGACTGGTATTGCCAAGTACCAGCACCGTAGTAAGTCACGGTCAACCAAACACGACGAATGAGCAGCGAAGCGAACCAAGCGCGACCAATGACCAGCGAAGCGAAACGGCGCCTAGGTATATAACGAGGAGTGTAACACAACAGATTCAGTCTTTAGAATCCTTCTGAAGAAGCTGACAGGATGATCAGCGAAACGTCAAGTCAAGTTCGACGACCACGGCAAGACCCGGAAGAATCTACTTCATTAGACAACGGCCGTGAAACCCTGCATTCTACTATTGATCTGTGTTGTTTTAGGTGAAACACCCCTGTATACATGTATACTTTTTTCTCAAAAATGTCAATAGATAAAGAAGTAATCTCGATGCCATTAGATAGAGTATACTATTCTTTTATATTTTGTTATTTTCTCTTATGTAAGGCCCTACATCCAATAATAACACATGTTCGGCTGAACTCGAAAACGACCCAATAAATCAAAATTCTACATAATATAAAAACTAAAGATCATTATTTTCGTATCGATTGATATATAATTTGTATGTTATTTATTTAAATAAAGTCGCCAGTGGCGTGTAAAGGAGAAGCCGTGCATATAATCGCGTTAGGATCTTAATAACTTATTATTCTTCTTTATGAACCCTGAAAAATAATGATTGTACCCTTTACCCTTTAAAAACTGTTTGACATGTTTTGTTTTACTATTTTTTATGCAAAACCCTTTGCAAAAAATACGACACGACCATTCTAGCCATAGAACAAATTTTTAGTTGTCATTCAAACGACCCAGCCAGTTAAATTAGACACAAGACATAAAAAAGTATGTTAGTTTTTATACATAAAAATTTGTGATTTGTATGAGATTCATGGTATCCTGATATATAGAAGGTAGGCCTCCACACAATATTTTCATTACCACAGTTTAAAGCTATGATGATACTGAGCGGAAACAACACGTGCATTAAGAATCTTAATCTGGCAGCGAGAGTACATTGTTATCAGCCCATATCTAACATATTGAGGAGAAGAATATGACGCGGCGGAGGGAAGCTGGCAGGCCGGTTGGGCTTTAAATCGACACGCTGCGAAAATGGTACAAAATATAAAAACAATATAGAAACAAAATAGTAAAGAATCAAATTTTCTATCGAAAAGTCAATGAGGGCATAATTAATTTTTTATGGTACAGGAATCGTGTAATGTGCGTATATTTCCAAATTAATGGTGTGATTTTTTTTTCATTTTCGAATGAAAAATATCCCAATATTACAATTAATAGTTTATCATCTATAAACTTGGTAAGCATGGTTAATACTGTTAACAGGGTCATCAACTTCTAAAATGGCAGGTGGCAGCAGTGTCTGGTAAATTATACAATTTGAAAGTTTGTAAATATTGTAATTTCAAATTTTCATTATCTCGCTTATCTCTTGACTAAATTTAATAAGTCAGAGCTCAAAATGTCGGATTACAGAGGTACTAAAAGTTGTTGCATTTGATAAGGTTCACAAAAATTAATGAGAGTTTCGAGAAAAATGCGAAAAATATGAATTGCTCTTCGTCCGGGGTGAATTTGAGGCTGAATCCCATAAGACATTTATACTCAAACTTTTTGCTGTTCACTAGGATCCCATATACTATGGGAGACAATAAAAAAAGCCCCCAAAAATCTTTTTTGAGGCCTAAGAGCGCTTATTTTACTGAGGTATAAATGAAATTCATGATAACCATTATTACTTGGTATATTTTGTGATCTTTTACGTAGACTCGTGAAAATTGGCGCCGAGCGTGGGGCAATGTATAAGAAAAATCTAAGACGTATTATGCCTGCGAGGAGAATAATTAATTCATTGTAATCTACTACAATATCGACTGGTGATTTTTTTAACACGGTAATACTTGTAGATTAAATTCAGAATTCAGGTTTCGTTCGTATTTCTAATAATCTATTCAAACTGTCGCATAATATAACTGTGTTTTCTTCAAAAATTACTTCTTATAATAGCCTTTCTTAATAAAACCTTATTGTAAATTAAGCATGAAAGGCACAATAGGCCTCGGGGAACATCTTATTTAAAATATAGTTTGCCATTTATAGACGAAGGTACACACAATAGCAATGGGAGGCAAAGAGGCATTTTCGTAACATCATATTTATAATTACTGTACCAGGTAAAATTTGAATAGTTCTGTTGCGATATCATGATCTTTAAAAAGTAAAGTCACTCCTAGCAGCGGTTGGAAAAACCCCAGATAATTCATAAAACACACAATTAAACAGTTTTCTATCTGCGTTGAATATTAGAAATACAAGTTTTAAAAAATTCTGCTTTTGGTCAGTCCTAAATTTCGTAAATAAACAAATTCATGCTCTGCTTGTCATACTACGCCTTTTATTGTATTTTTTTACTACGATCACTAATTTAATATTGCTAGTAAAAAGTAGTCCAAACAGTTATTTTTATCACGCCGTTCCAAACAAAGATTATTGGTAAAGTTTCTACATTTACCAGTTTTTTTAAAGTAAAATGCGAGGTAAAATAATCTTGTTATTAGTAATCAGTGTAATCACGTGCTTAAAAACCCGAAGTATTTAACCACAACTGCTTTTGTTTTCCGGATTCACTTGTGCGTACACTTGCAGCTAATAATAAGTTTTTTGTTCCTATTCAGGATTTCGAACTTTCGCCGGCTTCTCCGTTACTGTTAGGTAACATTAAGGCTTACAAAAGCCTCTCTCAATTACCATCTGACAGAATGCCTTTGTCGACAACGCGGTAATATTTTGTTTGGAGAGTATTAAAGCCATTTTATGAAACCTGTACAATGCGTATATTGTAACAGAACTTGGAATGTTTTACAGCCCATTCATTTGAGGCGGAGAGTAATGGAATGCGGGTACTGGGGATTAAGTTGAAGTTTAAAGAATAATTACATTAACTAAGGTCTAACAGAATACCAGTTCGAGATGGGGTAAAATTTGAAAATAATAGAGGAGCGGTTCCTGTTATTCAGAGGGCCTTGCCAAAGCTCCGGAGCTGTAAATAAAATCGAGAATGAAGTGTTGTTTTTGTTCAATTTTAATAGAAATTTTCTGGGCTTTATTCGGATACAAATGCGGTGGCCTTGACTTTTGATTATTTTCAAGGTCACCTTGCTTTTAATAGCCGTTTTTTCGGCAGTAGTTTGATAGACGATTAATTTTTACATAAGACATTAAGACCCACCTCGTAATTGGATGTGATGCAAACTCCCACCATACAGCGTGGGGAAGCACAGATATCAACCATAGAGGTGAGCCACTTTTTGATTATATTTTAGGTGAGGAACTAATTGTGAATAACATTGGAGCCGAACCAACCTTTATTACTAGAAATAGGAAAGAGGTACTAGATTTAACAATCAGCTCAACTTTTGTGAGCAATAAGATAACTGACTGGCAGGTATCCTCTGAACCTTCATGTTCAGATCACAGACATATTCTATTTAATATAGAAGTTGGTCCAAGACCTGTGGTGACGTACCGAGATCCTAGATGCACAGACTGGGAAGGGTATAAACAATCTCTCCAGTCGCATCTGGAGTCCGCTCTCACCACAATCAGGAATCATGATGAAATGGAAATCGCAACGGAACAGATCCGCAGCGCAATCATTTCAGCATATCATGAAAATTCTCCACTAAAGTCTAAAAAAGACAACAGAGGGGCATCTTGGTGGAACAAAACATTAGATAAAATGAGAAAAGAAGTTCGACGCCTCTTCAATCGAGCTAAAGCTTCGGGCAACTGGGAACACTATAGATCTGCTTTAACAGACTATAACAAAGAAATTAGGAAAGCAAAAAGGGAATCTTGGAGGAGGTTCTGCGAGAACATCACTGATGCACCTTGCAGTACTAGAATCCACAAGATTATTTCCAGAGAACCGGTACGGGAGTTTGGAACGGTAAAACGAACAGATGGCTCGTTCACCGAATCTGGAAAGGAAACCCTAGAGCTTCTAGCACAGAACCACTTCCCAGGAAGTTCGATTCTGCCGGATAACCAACAGCTGCCACTATCGAGGAGCCGGTATAAACGACCCTGTAAAAATGATTGGTTGGTAGCTAAAAAAGTTATCACAGCAACAACGATTGAGTGGGCTATTAAATCTTTCCAACCACTCAAATCGCCTGGTGAGGACGGTATTTTTCCAGCGCTGTTGCAAAACGGACTGGAGATACTACTACCATTCCTCATCAGACTTTACAGAGCTAGTCTGGTGTGGAATCATATACCATCCAGTTGGGCGGCGGTTAAAGTGGTATATATACCAAAAATGGGGCGGACAGAACCGGACCCTAAATCGCTAAGACCCATTAGCCTGACATCATTTCTGTTGAAAGGCCTGGAAAAAGTGCTGGATGGATACATTAGGGGGAACATCCTGAGCATTCATCCCCTTAATGCCCACCAGTATGCTTACCAGCCAGGCAAATCAACAGAACTAGCGCTTAATAACCTAGTCGGGAAAATCACTCAATCCCTCCAGGAAAAGGAGATTGCAGTGGCTGCTTTTCTCGACATTGAAGGAGCATTCAATAATGCACTGCCGGATTCCTTATACACAGCGGCTGCTGCTAGAGGAATCGAGCTAACCATAACTGACTGGATCCGAGCTATGCTGGAAAACAGAATCATAACGACAACTTTACAGGGGGAAACGGTCAGCTTCAGGGCCGCGAGAGGGTGCCCACAATGTGGGGTTCTTTCCCCCCTTCTGTGGTCACTACTTGTGGATGACCTGCTGGCCATTTTATCTCTGTGGGAAGCCGAGATTCTGGCATATGCAGATGATCTAGTCATCTTGGTTAAAGGTAAATCTGAAGAGGTACTCTCTCATACCCTTCAAGAGGTACTAGATACAGTGCACATCTGGTGTGAGAGGGAACAGATGTCTGTCAATCCCCGCAAAACTGTGATAGTACCCTTCACCAGGAAAAGGAAGCTGGATAAATTAGAACCGCCTTCCTTACTAGGTGAAACCATTCCATTTTCGGATGAGGTGAAATATCTAGGCATTACGCTGGATAGATCACTCAACTGGAATTCCCACCTGGGAAAGATAATCCATAAAGCAAGGTTGTCCCTGTGGACATGCCGTAGAATTTGTGGAAAATCCTGGGGTATGGGTCCCCAACAAATATATTGGATATACGTTACGGTCATTAGACCAATGATAACGTATGGCTCCATAGCTTGGTGGTCGAAAGGGCTACAACAATCGGCCAAAGCCAAACTCTCTGGTTTACAGAGACTAGCATGCCTGGCAATAACTGGTGCTATAAGCACCACACCGTCAGCTGCTTTGGAAATCCTCCTAGACTTACCACCTCTCCATATTTACTTGGAGAGAGAAGCTAGGTGGGCAACATATAGACTCCAACAATCGGCAATTAATATGCCGCAGGCTATCATCATGGAACGCAACGGATTGATTGATGACCTAAACAGTCACAGCATCCTAGGTATGCCTTCTGATGTGATGCCTATCAGAACCAACCATGAGCTGCCTTTCAACATCCTATTTCCTGAAAGAGATGAGTGGGATCGGAATAAAACCGACCTACAGAAGGCAGACAGTTGTTGGTATACAGATGGTTCCAAAACTCCTGAAGGAACAGGAGCTGGAGTTTACAGTCGCTGCCCAAAGGTAAGAATAACTTCGAGCCTGGGTGATATCGCGACAATTTTTCAGGCTGAAATATATGCCATTGAACTGTGTGTACGGAGGCTGGAATCAACCCACCCTAGACACAGATCAATAAAAATTTTCTCAGACAGCCAAGCAGCCCTTAAAGCTCTTGGATCCTATCGCTGTAATTCTAAAGCAGTGTGGAACTGCCAAAAAGCTCTAACCCAATTGGGTAAGAACAACAAACTGACTCTGGTCTGGGTGCCTGGCCACTCTGGGCTGGAGGGCAATGAAATTGCCGACTGTCTAGCTAGAGAGGGTGCGGCATCAAAATTTATAGGACCAGAACCAGTTCTTGGCATATCTTCAAACACTGCCAAAACAAATATCCTAGACTGGGCTGAGAGCAAGACTCTCTACCACTGGCAGGAACTACCAGGATTAGCTCATTCGAAGGAGTTCATTACAAATCCTTCGAAATCAAGAGCTAAAAAACTGCTAGAGTTGAATAGGTTACACCTAAGCACTCTAATCGGCCTATATACTGGGCACTGCAGATTAAATCATCACTTACACAGACTTGGACTGGTGGAAAACACCGAATGCCGTCTGTGTCTAGAGGAAGATGAAACGGCAAGGCATGTCCTGTGCACTTGTCCTGCTGCAGAAAGAACCCGGTTCTCATTATTTGGCAAAGGACAGCTTTTGCCTGAGGACTTGGACAATCTCTCACCCAACAAAGTTATCAGCTTTATTAAAATGCTGAACCTATTGGGTGAAATATAAATTAGGAGTGAGCTACAATAGACCTGATTGGTCGCGGTGGAGGGTCTGGTATAGACCCACTCACATTTCAACCTAACCTAACCTAACCTAAGACCCGCCGCACATGACAACACTCGCACTCGTTCACGATACTGCGACAATGTGGCACTGACATTGTTCGATACGTGGGTATCCGCAATTGCTCGACTCGTTTACTCACATAGTTGACACACACATTTGTTGACCAAACAAAATGGATGCGATAGATTTAAGTTCGGAATCCGACAGCGATAACGAATTTTTCTATAGATTATCGTTAATAAAAAAAGTATCAGTCAAGAAAACCTGGAAGAGTTCTTACATGAACAAAAGAAAAACACATGGAGAATTCGCATTAACTTCTGAGTTTTGAGAAGAAAAGTTTAAAAATTATTTTAGACTATCTAGAGACAACTTTGAAGAAATACATGTGTTAATTGTTGCATATTTAGAAGACCAAGGATGTGGTGGTCATGAAAGAATCAGTACTAAAGAAAAATTAGCCGTTTTCTTAAGGTAAGTTTATTCGTTAACCACAATTTTTTTATGGAATTAATTATAAAGCTCTGTACACAAAACTATTGTTATTCTAGTTCTACCAAAGCGAATTCCTGACTATCCCGACTAATTATTTGTGATGTATTTTCTGTCTGTGTCTCTGATGGCAAAGATTCATATAGCTGGTGCTGTGCAGGAGAAGGACTATATGACGAATAATATGTCCCTGCCTCACTTATATTTGTAGCGCTAGACTGTGGACGAGGCGAATAGTTCATCAAGTGTTTAGCTTCCTCCCGTGACACCAATGAAAATATGTCTGTTTTAATATTATATTGGGATAATGGTGGCAATCTTTTTGTGGTTTCGTACATACTGATAAAAAAATGAAAAAGTGGATCATTTTTAACATTGGTTATTGTGAAATCATTTGCTGTCTTACTAGCTAAACGCTCCCGTTCTCGTTGCCTATTATCTACTCTTCCTTGATGTTCCTCAATCGATCTATTTAGTTACTCATTTATAGTGTTCCCTTTACGTCGCTTTTTTCTTTGTAATTGACCATTTGGTATAGGTGATGATTCAGAGGACTGACTAATATCTTCATTATTATTTTGGAGTTCTTGATGGTCCACTAGATTTTCTTGAACGTCAATTTCTTGATTATCAGAATGAACTTGGGATGGTTCATCAACTTGTATTTCTTCACGTACATTAGTGTTACATGACCTATTTGCCATATACGGGACTAAGAACGCCATTTGATCTTGAAAACGCAATGATTTTATATTAATAGCCCATGATCCACTTTTAGGTTTTAAATTTTTTTGGCGGCGAAGTGCATCTCTGTGGTTGTTTCTTAATTTTTCCCAAGCTTTCTTGGCTTCATTTCCTGAAATAAAATCAATTACATAATTATGACGTTTTAAACCTTAATCTTAAAAAATGTATAATATTTTTTTCATGTTTCAGATTTATTGCGAGCGGGAACTCATATCGGAGCATTGCTTATAGCTATAGAATGGGAGAAAGGACTGTCTCTTATATTATTGTCAATGTGGCTTCTGCAATTTGGACAGTAATGCCGTCGATTTTCAAAACATTTGGCAAATGCCTAATATTATAGGTGCTATCGACGGAAAACATGTGACAATTAAAAAAACAATAAACAGTGGATCCTCATTTTTTAACTATAAGCAACATCATTCAATTGTACTGATGGCAGTCGTAGACGCAAATTATAAGTTTGTATATATTGATGTCGGTTCTGAAGGTAGATTTCCAGATGGAAGTATATTCGATAACAGTAATTTAAAGAGAAAAATGATAAACAAAGAGCTGCATCTGCCAGAACCTAAAAATCTCCCTGGAAGAGCAGTTATTCTTGCGGCCATTTGAAATGAAAGTAGAAACGGCAGATAAAATAGTTATGGCATGTTGTGTCTTACATAATTATCTGCGTACAAAAACGATAGCTCAAAATACAGATGAGGACCTGGACATATTACCAAATATTCAACAACTACTGCCTTTGGCTCGATCGAAAGGACGCAGTTCAAACAAGGCATTTGAAATAAGAAACCAATTTACGGATTATTTTAACTCTATAGAAGGACGAGTAACTTGGCAAAAAGACAGCGTGCAAAGGGGCAAATATTAAAAATGGTTGAGAATTTGTGAAAAAAACGTGTAAAATTAAGATTAAATAAATTTTTAATTAAACCTATACAGTATTAATAGTTTTCATTAAAAAAAAAAATTACTCACCATCCTTGAAATTTAGAGCCTCTGCGATTCCTTTCCAAATAGAATCTTTCAATTTGATATTCATATAATCGGGGTGCTTTAAATTATATAAACATTGTTCGCTTCGAACGGCTTCAATTAACTCTTCCTCCATGTTGATTTACTAGACACTGCCACTCGAAAACTGTGTATCAACCACAAGTGCCGGTCAGTGGACACGCTCATGTACGTGCCTGTGTCGACACGTGAGAGCAAATGCGGAGTTCGGTACTTAGTCATTGGTTTCAAATGGTACCACTCGCAGGCGGCTCATGTTGACCAATGCGAGTGTGGGCATGTGCGGCGGGTCTAAAACCATATTCAGCCGCGACTTTAGGCCGTTTGGTGCCCTGGGTGGTTTAGGAGTGTAGGGGCTTTAACGTGTATCTTGTTTTTTGCGTAATAGCCTGTGTTATATAATAAAAAATTAAGAAATAAGCATGTGCCTCTAATGGTATAATAAGAAACTAGAATTCCACAAGGTCCTGTATTAGAGTCAATCTTCTTTTGTTACATGTAAATGTTATTCCAATTTGGTGCATAAACACCAGATATAATAAGTATGCCGGCGATGTTGCAATAGTCACATGAAAGTTTAATATGGTAACGAGACCAGGAAAAATTGTTATTTGTAATTGGCGGAAAGTGTAACTTTTCATCCCCATGTGCCTGAAATAACAAATTAATTAAGTAAATCAATAACCTGACTAGCCCAGTTGTCAGAAATTAATTTTGATGAAAAGTTAGAATTAATTGTTACCTCGCTAATTTTTTCATGAAAGACCAGTTTTTTGCTAATATCTCGAAAATAATAATAATAATAAAAAAGCGGATAGCACCACATAGTATGATAAATTATTACAGTTCACTCAATATTTCAAGCGCGTCACATAGACAAATGAGGCAAATGAAGCATTTCTCGACCGCCGCTACATAATAAAGACAATTTGTACCCATTAAAAACGAAAAAAAAAAAAACAACAAATGTAGCATTTTAAAGAGGAAGAATTCAGCTTTCCAATGGTATACTTACTTTTAATTTTTATAATTTTTATTTCTTATAAATTGCACGTGAAAGTTATAATTTTTTCCACTCTATATTAAATCATAAATATTAAATAAAATACTAATTTAAAAAAAAATCGTTGTATGTATAGCTTGTTTATACCTTAAACTTCAATCTATGATTAATTTTTATGCTCTAAAGTATCCAGGGTAAAAAAAAGTTTTAAATCATTGGTATCTCTTCCATTTTTTAGGGTTAGGAAATTTCCACTTGACAACTTGTCCAAAACGGTCAAAAAGGCTTATAGGTAAAAAAAGGTAGGTTTTTTAACAAGATCCTGTCTTTTAAGTACAAAATTTTTTTGGGTGCTCCTTAGCACCTCCCCAACAGGATCCAACCATAAAATTGCTTATGGAAAAAGTTCCACTTCAAATCCTATTTTGGCTGCATTAAAATGTTTATGCCTTGTTTTCCTACAATACCGGTATGAGTCACATTCGAAATTCCTGCTGAAAGATTATTTTTCAAAAAGTGTGAGTCTATTTGTTGCAGCTTGCGATAAAACAGTTAGAGTCCAAGTTAGAACTTCCTGAGACAAGAAAAACTAAGCAAAAACTTTACGGCATAATTATTATCGCCGTGGGCCATGGCGCTAAGTTGAAGTAAGTAGATCCCAGTAAATAAAAAATGCAAACAAAAACTTTACAACATAATTGTATCGCTGCGGGCCATGGCGCCAAGCCTGACATGAAACATTCCCGACGCACATTAAAAACCTATAAAGGTAAGCGAGTCAATTTGCAAACAGCACAAAAAAGAGTACCGGTATTTTAATGAGGTCGTAAAGTTTTTGCTTGGTTTTTTATGCCTCAGTTTAATCTTACTTGATCATTACATGGCAATATCACTTTTTAATTTTGTTAAATTTTTTTGTAATTTTTTTATTTTTAAAATATCAAAGAACAAGTAACTTATTTTATAGGTTCGGTGGCTTACCGCTTACGTACTACGCTTGCAACCAAGGAGTCCCGGTTTCGAACCCTGGCTAGGATATGGATATTTAGCGGTGTTTTTCATGTGTTACTGTGTTGGTAGCAGTGGACTAGACGAGGTTGTGTGAGATACAACACTTCTAGTCACTATACCACTCCTGAGTTCGAGTCTCAGCTGCGACAGATAGCAATGTCGTAGGGAATGGTCGTTGTATAATTGTCTATGTGTATGTGTTCTGGTTGTGTGCTGGAATAGCTAATGCTAAACTCCGCCAGGACATTAATCTAAATAAGGAAAAAAAATCTTCTATCTAACCTTGTCCTGGTATGAAAGACATTTCAATATGTATATTTCATTTCCGTCTCTATGTATATTTATTATTTTATATTTATGTTAATCAGTCTGTAATATTGGCTATTATTTATATTTGTATCATATTACATACGTATTTTTAAAATGTGAACTAAAATGAATTAAATAAGACTTACCTTATTTTACAATTGAAATTAACTCTGATTAATTGTTTAATTTTGAGAGTATTAGTGACTCCCCCAATGCGTTATTGAAAGCTTTTATTAAACTTGCAATATTTATTAGTTAGTTAGTTTGTTTAGGTCAAATCTTGCAATCAAAATTTCGATTAGTTTTAATTAAGCTAGAGCTTTGAAATTTTGCACGTGTATAAGTCCGATAACAATATACTTTAACATTTCATATAAGAAAAAACAAGATAGCGGTTTCAAGATGGTGGACGACTTTACCGTTTATGATCCTATTCGACTCAAAATCGATATCTGGGGGTTTTCGAGACCGCCAATTTATTATGATTTTGAGTCAAAATGCAGAAATTCAAAATTATGACTGACGACGACTTTTGTCATTTAGGTCCAAATCGATCAAAATCGATAACTGGGTCTGGGAATCGCGGATTACGAATTTCTAGTAAAAAATTTAGTTCAAGATAGCGGACGACTTTGCCGTTTATGATCCGATTCGTCTCAAAATCGATATCTGGGGATTACAGCATATCAAAAGACTAAAAAGTAAACAATAAAATTATATAAAAAAGTATTTTAAAAAAAGCTTTTATTTAAATGCTCTAAAAAGTAGAAAATAAACTTTGAAGTAAATCAAACCCATAATTTTGTTACATTATATATATTTTTTTATGATATAAAAGCTTGTCGCGAGCAATCTCCTTTACACAGGAAAATCTTTGTAGAGCATTTAAATAAAAGCTTTTTTAAAAATATGTTTTTATATAATTGTTATATTTACACCTGTCAAGTCCTATTATTGACGTGGCTGCTAAGCCTACCCTAATTGAATTTCCATTTGTAAACTCATTACAATAATGTGTATGCGTATGTCATCCTTTGGCAGACTTATGGCTTTAGTAATTTTTGGTTATTCTGGTAGCACATCAACATGGAACTCGAGTCGTAAGCGTGTGTTTGAATCACCGGAACTTCCTGTAATTTCCGTCAAACATTCCCCTTGTATAAACGTCTTATTAGCCTTCAAACTTTATTTTATCACTTTTAGCCAGGTAATTGCTTTCTGTGATTTTAGATTGTGAAATAAAAATTTAATTGCGCGGTAGTAACTGAAGGTGTCATCTTGATAACTTAACGTTGATTTCTATTGAATGAAGAGTTAGTCGTAGTCATTTCTCGTTAGAAGCAATTATGTTTTCAAGTTGAGCATACTAATGTCCAGTTTATCTTGGTCAATTAAGGCTTGAAATTGGGTAAACTAATGTTTAGTTTATCTTCGCCAATTTCTTTGGAACAATGATTTAAATTGAGCAGAGATATTGATAGTTTGTTTATTTATTTATATAGGACACAACAACCCAAACAGATAAAACCCAATTACAGTGTAGAGAATAAATATTGTTGTATAATTTTATACAATACTAGAAAATTTCAGTAGCATGTGTGTTTATAACATTTTTCTTTGAAATCAGTATTTTCTGTGCTACATTGCTCCAAAGTGACACAATGTTCTTTTCAAATATTGCATTCTTTATTTAACCCACTTCCTGACATAACCAATTGATGAAATTTTGCACAGTTACTAAGATTGGATGACAATACAGTATTCTACCGTTACTCTGCAAATATCCACACGCATGGTGCGCGTGGATGAAAATTGAGTAAATATACTATCCAACCAGCATCTCCGGCAAGACATAGAATACAAAATGTTTTTCGCCTGATCAGAGACTTGTACGTCCGTTTTTTCCCGTATAAATGGTGCGATATTAGTTCCGGTGACTTAATGGAAGGGAACCCAGCTCCAATGAATGAATTCATGTAAATTAGTTCTATAGATTATAAATAATTAATTGACTAAAAAGTTGAAAATAAAAAAATGGCTTTTTTCTAAAAGTTTGCTTTTTTTAAAGTCGTACTAAAAACTAAAAAAAAGAATAATTCCAAAAAAAAAAACAAGACGTGCGATTTTTATACAGGGTGGACCATTAATAATAACGTTGTGGTACTTTTGACCAGAAAATCTGATGAGGGCCTCATTTCCACGTATAAAAGGTACACTTGGCAGAACTTGATAACTCCAAACGTTTTCGAGGAAAGTGCTGTTAAACATTTCAATAATTTTTTGAAAGACAAATTCAAATTTAATGAAACAAAGTGTATTTACTGAAAAGTGTGCTTTGGTTACGTTTTAGTTCTGTTATTTACGTCATTTAATCATTTTATTTTGTTCTTGTGTTCCTCGAGCTAATTTATTTAACTTCTTTATTTATAATTATTATTATTAATCATCACAAGGTCACGCAGAATGGCACACATAGGCGTATCAACGTATGTAACAGACAAGTATTTTGTGATAAAAATATCTGGATAATAATAGCATGCGATACAATGAATTTTAATATCCGTTGCCGCATCTAATTTTATAATTCACCTCATGGATTTCTTGCAAAGGTAAAAGGGAACATCCGTTACGTTCTTCCTGAGCACTCGTTTAATTTCACCACCATGTCTCTGGCTATTGGATTCAGTCTTTTATCCACCGCATTTATCCACCGCACGCTACTGAGTTGACAGAGAACTGGTAATTATCAACGTTGGTTGCGGCTACGACTAACGCTTGTAATATTCATTTGTAAAATGCATTGTTACGTTCGGAACTTCTGCCGTAGCATCAGCAGACGTGACTTTATGTTATTCACATCCTATGCGCTTTGTATTTACAAAGATAGAAAAATCGCTTGTCGTTGATAAGTACATAAATTGATGACGCGAATGACAACATTCGTGATTTCAACTATATGTACGGGGCGAGCGTAGATGCGTCTTTAGTCTTTACTATGTACATACTTCAATATGCGATGTAAAGTAACGTAAGGCGCGGTGAGTACTTGGATGGGCTACTACCCTACTCTTCTTAAGGAAAGAGGTTCGGCAACATTCCTGGTTGGGGGTAGCTCATCTACAGGCGTCGGTGATAGGCCTCAGTAGCGGAAACAGACCGATGTTAAATAAATGTTAAAAAAAAAGAAAACTATATGTACAACGATTCCACCCCTCATACAATCGAGCGTACAATGGTACATTTGTTTTTGTCGAATAACTCGTCTATTTTTAACATTGACTAAATATGGTCAATTCATAACGCTCTTATTGTACAGGAATGGATTAACGATCATTTTTACAATAGATGGATAGGTCGCAACAGCCCACCTCCTCATTAGTCGGGCATACACGAGGAGATTTTTTAAAGGCTCGGAACCTCGAAAGACCAAGTTCGCAAAAAAGTTAACTAGTGTGTGGATAAGGAGGACCACCGAATCAAATCCGACAACTGTTCGATCAGCAGTGGACCAGATCCATAGGATAAAATGAAGGATCTAGTCCGCCAAACAAGATGGTCCGCTAATTTACGAGGAATTTTGATGTTTACGTTAGTGGGCAAAATAAAGGACCAAATCCGACGGATTAATTCATTTATGGACCGCGGGATCTGATTCGTTGGATTCGATCCTTTAAAAAATCCTCTTGTGTATGCCCACCTATTGAGTGGGCTCCCCCAGAGATCTCCTGACATCACACCCTTAGGCCGATCGCCCACCAGCACTACGGGATGGCGACGATACCTCTACAATATTTTTATGATACCGGCCTGTCGGCGACTAGTTGATTACAAACTCGTACACCATTAACCATTAAAATAAGCTTTATTCAGTTATCTTGCACACCAAGGCTACGCTACCGCTACGCCGGCCGTTAGTATTTGTTCTCTTGTGACATTTATGAAGCTAATCAGGTACAGCATGTCGAGTGTTGAAGAACCCGTGGTTGTTTTATATTTGCATCGAAAAAGAAGGTAGATTTTGGATTCATCCATATATCACCAATAACGAACCTGTGGATTGTATTGCTGTCCACGCCTTTTCAGTCACATCCTTTCTAGAATATTCCGCTAAATTATGATTAGATATGCAGGGATACCTTTCAATTATTTATACAAGTTTATATTATTTTTCTTATTTTGGCAATAGATTGAATAAAAAGCATAAAGAAGTCTCTATTTAAAACAATTTGCCGCGACTTCGAAGATACCTCGCGTAGTGGTAGAGTCACCGTCCCGTAGTGCTGGTGGGCGATCGGTCTTAAAGAAAAAGTTTACAAGACCAACAAACAGGGAAAAGTTGTGCGAGAGAACAAGAGAGGTCTGTGAAGAGGTGACTCTACAACAACTGAGAAACATAAGGCTGAATTTAACGAGACGGATTGAAAAATGTGTTTTGTCTAAGGCCGATTTTTTTTATTTGCATGGAAATTTAAATTTTCTCAGATTTTGATGGAACTTGGGGGATGTGGGTGTTAAGCGATTCTGAATAACTTTTTCTTATAAAATTTTTCCATAAAAAAATGTCGAATATTACTTCTTCACAGTACAAAATCAATATCCTGAAGCCTTTGTTGATAGAATTTTCATAAATGTTGGAAATAGGGACAATCAGGTACGAGAAAAACCTGAACGTCATTATACAGCAATAATTCCTTATGTATACGGACTATCGGAAAAGCTACGCCGTATAGGTGACAAATTTGATGTTAGGACGATATTTCAAACGGGGAACACTTTAAGATCTATTTTAACAAAAACAAAACCGATAAACAGGGAGCAGAATTCAAAAAACTGTATTTACAATATCCCGTGCGAATGTGATAAATGTTATGTGGGTGAGTCATCCAGACCTTTCAGTGTGAGGTTGGATGAGCACAAGAACTACATTAGAAAGAATGAAATTCAGAAATCAAAGATTTGTGAACATGCTTGGGAAAACGGACATAGAATAAACTGGGACTCGGCAAAAATTTTAACAAAAGAAACAGATACCAAAAAAAGAAAAATTAAAGAATCAGCAATAATCTTATTAAATGAAGATAAGTGCGTATCGAATTGTTCTGTAGATATTTGTACAACCTGGCTACCAATGTTAAAAGAAGAACTTAACAAACTCAACATTATCTAAAAAATATCATCAGTTCTATGTTCTGTGTAAGTAGTAAGTATCTATGGAAATAACATAAACAGAATCTTAAAGCTGTGTATTTGACATACACAGCAAAATAAGAGTTCTTCAAAAAATAGCTTTGAAAACGGAAAGAGATTACTTTCCGAAACGTCAGCAAAATACATTATTTTTGTGTTTATTCCGATTTATATTATTTGCAAAACATAACCTCTGACTTTTCCTTTGGCGTAAACGTCACGGGCGCAGAGGCTCTTTTTTCCAATAATTCTATTATTTTGTAGATTCGGTGATTTGTTTTGAAGAGGATAATAGTACATGTGGTAGAAAACCCAAATAATAGGAAAGAATATTACTTCTTCACTTTTGGTATTATATATCGAATAGGCCTTGGAAATTCCCCAGGAAGTTGTTAAGGCTCAAAATAAGTGACACACAATATACCTATCATTTGCCAAAAAATCGTCTATATTCTCTATAACGTGGCGCTTGCTGTGATCTTATTGGGCACACCCTGTATATTTTTATCCCTTCCTTTTCCTGTAGAATATATTTCTTATAAATGCAAAAGTTAATTAAGCAGGTACTAAGTTTTTACGTTAAAAATATAACAGTATAAAATATTTAATACATAACAACTATCTTGATTTATCAGGAGATATATTTTTTATGCATTCTCAATGGAAAAAATAATGTTCTCGTTAATCATTTTCTGGAAAGAAATAGGACGGAAGTTTTAGTATTTACGACAAACGATTTACTTTTGTTTAGCCAGAAATAACAAATCTAACACTAAGTAAACAATCCAAAGAAGTATTTAACAACATAATAAACATTTATGTTGGTAAAATGTAAATAATCTAGTAGACAAACCATTAGAGAGAACGGGGTTAACTATAAAGAATTCCGTGAATACTTACATATTTATGTACATATTCTTACTGTAATTTTTATCAAACCATCAACAAAAATGTTTTTTATTTGTTTTTCTTTCACTTATAGTTTAAATGAGTTTTAAGTTTTCCATGAAAGAAGAAAATGTTGTCAGTACTGGAAAATTATCGATAAAATCCATCTACCGCGTAAGAGTTTCTATACCTATGAAGTTTTTTCAGTTTTACTCGAGGTTTTACTTTAAAAATATTATCGGTGGATAAGGACTTATTATCGCCCATTAAACTATTATATAATTTGCAACCGATATACTAGAAACTGTTTTGTATAAACCGCCTGTTATACGAATTGCTAATTTTTGCCTCTATTAGTTCTGTACGTTCTTTCTGTCTATTTATAATAATAATAAGCTTTATTACTCAACGGGAATACGCAACGGTGTTTCAGGCTGCAGTGATCACCATACACTATTGCGCAAGGGAGATAATAGGACAAGGTACTGTTAACCAGTCGATTGCCATTTTCTCTGATAGCCAAGCGGCAATAAAAACAATCAGTTCCATGCAAATCAACTTAAGATTGGTGTGGGACTGCTTGACGGCCCTTACAGAGCTGGGAAGTCAGAACAGAGTGACCCTAGCATGGGTACCAGGACACGAGGGACACAGAGGAAATGAAAAGGCTGACTAACTGGCCAAGGAAGGCGCACCTGAAGCCCCAATAGGACCCGAGCCCTTTTGTGGCGTAGCAAAGCCATGCATACGAGCAGTCATTAAGGAATGGGTGCAAAATAAATCTCTGGAATGGTGCAATGGTGGAGGAGTCTCCCAACACAGGGATAGGCCAAAGAGTTCATTAAAGAACGTTCGACCAAATTTACGGAAGATCTACATCATTCACGAACACTAAAAACAATAGTGGGCCCAGCTTGCTGCCTTGCGGTATGCCACTACTAAGGCTATAGTAAGTTCTGAAGCATTAATTGTTTACATTCACATCTTTTAGACAAAAAGGATCTTAAATAATCAACAAAATTTTCGGTAAAACCCTATAGCTCTAATTTTTTACACAATAACTGTTGATATAGTTTATCAATGCTTTGTCATGTCTGTATATATTACATCAACTTGCTTCTCCTGATCAATACCAAATACTGGGCAATGTTGCAAAGATTTGACGTAACTGACCTACGCGGTAAAAGACCGTCCTGATGATTCACGATATTCGAGCTTACTGCAATGAATATTTGCACACAAAGAATATGTTCAAGTGCTTTGGCCGGGGTGGAAAGAATACATATATGTCTATAGTTGCTAATGTCACTCCGGTCATCTTTTTTACATACTGTACATATTCTACCTTTTTTCCATGCAGACGGACATTGGCTGTTTTAATACTAAGGTTGAAAATAAACGTAAGCGGTGCGCTCAAGTATTCAATGCATCCCTTATATAAATATAAATAATAAATAAACACCACAGAAATTAGACAACCCCCAATTCCAGAAGCCAGGGCTTGTGCGGAAGGAGGTTACACATTGAAAAAAACGCAGACATACAACCATTTCCTCCGACAGTACCAGTGCCGGAGCCAGGATTCGAACCCGGTGGTGCGATGTCCGTGTGATTAATCGCGATTGCCACCTCGCGCCTTAACCCACTCGGCTATCGACCAGTAGCGGTCCCCATGTATGCCATCCAGCCCAATAGCGTCACTTTTAATATTTTTCACTACTTTGACACTTCATACTCATTAATTTCTCTTACAATAACACAATTATGCCTGCACAATTTTTCTTTGGGTTGATGAAATTCCAGAACGATTTGGGTGCACTAAAGCTGTCTCTTACACAGCTGTTGACATTTGTATCGTAAGCTACTCGTATCTGCTGTATTCCCGTCTTCTGCCAATACCTTGATCTACCGTAGCATTGATATAGAATCAACTCTTGTCCGCATTGCTATGTCTTCCATATTTCCTATTACCCCAGTTTATAACTCCATATCTAAGATGAGACAGAAAATTTGCGTAATAAAATGCTAGGTTATTTTGACTGCAGTGGTTTGAAATGAAACATAACCCATGACATTGCTATACAATTTGCTACCGAGATTATCTATACGGTCTTCCCATTACAAGTGACTTAACTGAATCACAAGATTTAATTATTATGGTGCTATTGTTGGCCTGGAAAACAATTTACCAGAATAGTTTCATCCATTGTATTTTGTTGTATTTTAAAAATATTTTTGGGTAGATATGTTAGGTCAGGAGTCATATGGAATGTCCAGGCTGTCTCTGGTATACTTGTCATGCGAAAAGAAACTGAATTGTGGAATTGCTCCTCACGTACACACACGTCATAATAATAGGTAAAATCAAGAATAAACTCTAACACCAAATACAATGCTGGGCTATTTTTACTTTATCTTGTTTTATCTCACGAATATTTTTTTGTTCAGTATAATACCAAAGTTGACATTTAAATTGTTTATATAAACAGTTTTATTGCTTTTTTAACTGAAATGTGGTTTATTGTTTAATATAAAACTTTTTATCTTGGTCGCAGTTCAGTGAAAATTGCCTTGGGGTAAAGTGGGAAATCCCAACATATACATTTTACCGGTAAACAAATATTACACATATTTTCAATACATAGGTACTCTTTCCAAATCATTACATCTTTTCGTATGCTTAATAATTGTATTCTAAATAAATTCGAACTATTTCAATAATGATTGATGATTGATTCCTTCTTCGGCATGACCCGGGGCTGTTTACAGAACCGTAATTTTTATTAGTTTTTAATTGCTTTTGTAATATCGTGATTGCCTTTTTATTTTCCTTTTAATTACCTTGTGTAATGTCGATTATATTGAAATTACGTTATTTAACTTCAATGGCATATACTATTGAAGTGTTACGGTGATTTTTCAGATTAATATGTGTATACATCTTGCATTTTTAGTAGAGCGTCACTTATGCACATATCGGTTACCAGAAATCCAAACGTTTATAGAAATTCAATGGAATTATCGCCCCCCAAAAAATACAGATATATTTGCCTGGGTATTACTAATAACTTGAACATTATCGAATGTAGACAAACGTTCTCATTACTTTTCGTTTGTTATTGAAATATTTTCGAGAAAAACTTACCAAACTTGAAAATTGTTATATCTGGCAATCTGGCACATTAAAAAACTTGCAGGAACATAGTTTTTGGTCCTTATTTATGTGTCAGTTGTCAATTATTTACAATGTAGTAAGCTGGTTCGTTGTCATTTTTGAGGTTAAGTTTAAGGCATAGCACGTTGATTTTGCCGAAAGTGGCCACATTCTAGAAAGTTAAATGCGTGACGCTCTAAAATCATAATAATATACATTTTTGAAATGTATATAGGTAGTAAATACTATGTATTGCAATACCTGTGTGGTAAGTTGATCATTATTAACATTTTTTTTTTTTTGTTAGAGTAAGTTGAACTTAATTACCTATCATATTTACTTATAAGCCCACGGGGTAAGTTATAGTCCAGCTCAGATTTACGGTGCACTCAAAAAAGGTGACAAAAACTTTACGACCTCATATTATCGCCGTTGGACCATTCGGAATGCTGTCGCCAAGCTGACGCACATTAAAAACCTATAAAGGTAAGCCAGTCAATTTGCGAAAGAAATAGTACAGAGCTGTGCTTAAAATTGGTATGTATTAGAATGTACATATTAATAATATTAGACCGTAACGTGTTAAAAATTGAACGACTGAGTTGCTGATGTAAATATTTCAAGTGCGTACCCGGGCCCTATTACTTTTGCGACTAGTTTAACGGTATTTTAATGAGGTCGTAAAGTTTTTATTGTCTTTTTTGAGTGCACCGTAGATCTGAGCTCGACTATACGTCCCTTATGTAAAAGGTTTAAGCGATTCCGTGCTTTTTCTGTAATTTTCCGCATAAAAGCAATGCACAAACAATATTTTACAGCTCCTCAGTATTTATTTCAGTTACTCTTAACGATTTACATTTAAAAAATGCAAAAAAGTAGAGTTTAAGAACGTTGTATGTCAAATTTGACTTTTCAACAGATTGTTCGTCTATTAAACTTTGTTTTAGGATATACATAATTTATTAAAATTTAAAATACCATGTTGGTCGAGTGCTGTCAGTAATTAATTTTCAACCTATTGATTATTCCTTATGTTTGATTTTTACATATATTGCAATAAATAATGTAGTAACAAAACCTTTACGACCTCATTAAAATACGTCAAACTAGTCGCAAAAGTATTTGCGCCCAGGCACACACTTGAAATATTTAGATCAGTAACTCAGTCGTTCAATTTTAACAGCGCGTTACGGACTATATTATTAATATGTACATTCTAATACATACGAATTTTAAGTTCAGCTCAGTACTATTTCGATTAATTAATTAATAATATACGTACATTATTATACAGTACGAGGATCGCTACTAGGCGTATAGAGAAATCCTATATACTTATGTACATGTGCAATATGGGTTAGAATCAAGAATCAATATTATTTTTAATGCAATAATACTTAAATTTCTTGAGGTTACCTAAGCCCAACGGACTCTAGTAAATAATAAATAAATCCATTAAAGGTGTTCTCTCGATGCACGCGACAGCGACAAGTGTCCCGCAGGGCACCAGTTTAGTGGAATTAAATGGGAGCTCTCCCGATGCCAGCGACAACTGTCTCGGTCTCTGTCGCTCGAGTAGGTCTCTGGACTGGTTCGGTAGCGGTGACGCGACACTTTTTTCTGTCACGTCGCGCTGCTGCTGGAGACCGAAAATGCTAAAAGAAGCACCTAGGTCTCCACACTCCCGAGCTACACAGCTCATCCTTACCTTTCCGACGATCCGGGGCAGGATATCAATTGATGTCCTACGTACCGGCAGTCAGTCCCAGCCAAAACTTCCTAAACCCAACTCGACCGATGACTACCCCCGGGGGTGACAAGCTGGCGAAGAAAGAAAACATCAAGACAAGAAGAGCGCCAGAAGAGACCTCAGCCAGCGAGGTTCAACAGCCAGGACCAGGGGAGGTCCGCAGAAAATACCACGACACATCTCACATTTGTGAGCTGGGTCTGGTAGAAGTACGCGGGCCCACCTATCACGAAGGCCGGTCCAGGTCTACAGAGATAATCTAGGTGCAAAGAGTAATAGTCCTACTCGGCCCTAGTTATCGAGACCGACATCCAGCCAATGGATATTGGCGCGCGCGCGACACCTTTTTCTGTCACGTCGCGCTGCTGCAGTTTGTTTGCCTTCGTTCATCACTCGTACAAGTGTGTTGAACGTGTGTGTTCAACGCACTCACAATTGTGTGTCGCTGTTGCGTGTCTCGGGAGAATAGTCGTTGGTCTCTAACTTGTCGCATGATACATGTCGCTGTCTCCGGTCGTGGTATCTGGTCGCTGTCGCGTGTATCGGGAGAGCATCTTATATCGGTGCCTTGCCTTGTCGCTCTTGTCGCTGTCGTGTCGACAGCGACCAGAGACCGCGATCGGAGACATGTATCACGCGACGAGCTAGAGACCAACGAGATGGAGGGCTACTCTCCCGATACACGCTACAGCGACACAGTTATCAGTGTGTTATTGAACTTGTACGAGTGATGAACGAAGACTAACAAACTAACTCTGCAGCGACGCGACTCTACATGAAATGGTGTCGCGTCACCGCTACCGAACCAGTCCAGAGACCTACTAGAACGACAGAGACCGAGACACTTGTCTGTCACATCGGGTGAGCTCCCATTTAATTCCACTAAACCGGTGTCCTGCTGCAAGACACTTGTCGCTGTCGCGTGCATCGAGAGCGCATCTTAACATCGACAATCACAGCAGCGCCAGCGTACAGCCCATTGGATCGCCCCACCCCATTCGCACTGCATTACATGACATTCTCACCCGTATTGCGCATGTACATAAGTGTAAGAATTCTCCTATACGTCTAGTGGCGATCCTCGTACTGTAAATTCTACAAATGTAACAAAAATATGCCTTAAATATGTAAACAAAATATAAAATGACCAAAAGACTGTTAAAAATACAACTATAAATAAACTAAACACTTTTTCGGGAAACTGATATCTTTGCTTCATAATACAAAAATGGACTTTTTATATATAATCCTAACATACATCTTGTATATGTGGACATTATGTATGCCTGTCGGTTTAATAAATGTATCTACTATCATTAAACAGTTATAATACTTATTGGAAACATTTACGTGGTGATGGAATGTGCAAATTTAACAAACATTTGTTTCTAACTTGTGAATCAGTTTTAACAACTGTATTCCAATGTATTTACACATGGTTTTGGTCAAAGTTTACCCGATTCCTCCTACTTGCAATTGCATGAAACATCATATGCACAACATGTGTTGTGTTGGGATGACAACATAAACGTGTTAACCGCGTTATCAAAGTCGACGACCACTAATTCCGAGGCCAATTTAGAGGGAACAGCGATCGTCATGACTGCCATTGTTTAGCATCTAAAAATATATGCCGGCTTCTAAACGAATAATGTCAGCCGTAATTACATGTTGCCATAACTAATACTTTTCCTTGTTACATTCGCATGAATTGAATTTATATCTGCGTGAATATTGCCGTAACTTTTTAATTTATCTGAATGTGAGGTATCTACTGATTTAAGACGTTCTTCCCGGTATCCAAACTTTACAAATTTCCTGTTGGTAACTCGAAAGTAAAATATGGTTTCTTTATATAAAATGCAGATATGTGGGCAAAAACATGTGCGTCTGATACATATTTTTTTTGTCGCTGTAAAAATGATTTGAGCGATTTCATTTAGTACCCGTTCTACGAAGGTTATGCAATTTTATGCATACAGTGTCCAAATAGTGCTTCAAAATCCAATATATCCAATATTTTGAAATATACAGGGTGACTCGCTACAGCGGACCATCTTCGACGTAATTTTTTTTTAATGGAGCTCCCTATATATTTTTAAATTTTTGAATTCAGCGTAAAATTGCCTTTCCGACGACCTCCACATTTTTTGTTTTTGATGTGGCGTTGCCGGGTTATTCGAAAAAATATGAACATATTTGTCGAAACAAGGTTTAACAAATTAATTCGCTGTGTATGTGAATTACTATTAATTAGAAAGACTTATTTTGCAATTATGTAGACAAGGAATATTCTACAACGACACAACCACCAAATATTGATTATAATTATACAGGGTGTATTTTATACTAGCGCTAATTCAGGACATTTGAAAGTGAATTTTCTCAATTTTTTCAAATAACCGCTGTAGCAGCGAGTCATCCTGTATAATAATAATTTATTTCACCATTTAGACAAGATACATTTAAGTATATATGGTAAGTCAGTACAGTAAATATAATAAAAGTAATAAAATAAATAAACAAATAAATAACAATGAGAAAAATATAACACTAACAATGTATAAAAACAGATGACAAACAACATTTAAGCAACATGTAAATGTAAAGTCATTTGACTAGATAAAAAATAAAAAAAATATATAAAAATAACAAATTAGCACTAATAGAAAGTTAAACAAACAACATTCAGTATAAATAAAACGACTTTTATAATAATTCATGTGTTAGATATTCGTCAATATTGTAGTAACCATTTTTCAATAATATATTTTTAACAGTATTTTTGTACTGTCATATTTTGTACGTTACTTGGTAACTTGTTATATAATACAATGCAATTATACTGCAGTGAATCTTTATATGTTGAGGTCCTATGTAAGGGGATGGATAATATATTTTTGTTCCGCGTATATAGGTGATGGTCCGATAAACCTTCAAATGTTTCTAAATTGTTCTTGACAAAGCAAGCATTTGTATATATAAATACTCGGCGCTGTAAAAATTTTTTTATTTATAAATGTCTTACAGCTCTCCCTGAAAGTTAAGTTAAACAATAACCTTATTATTTTTTTCTGCAAGATAAATACTAATAAGATAAATATGTTAAGAGATAAATGTGAATACGCCAAAGCGTAATACATATTTACAAGTCCTGATTCATTTAAATTTTCCTTAACTTGTAATAAGGCAAAATAAGCCTGATTCAACTCACTACATACATAATTAATATGTTCTTCCCACGATAAGTTACTATCAACTAAAGTGCCTAAAAACTTTGAACAGTCACTTAGTGAAATTCCAGGTAAGGCCTTAGGTTAAAATTCATAAATACTGCCTTATTTTCATTCAGTATTAGCTTGTTACGATCACACCAGGTACTCATTTCATTCATGACAATTTGAACTTTATTATAAAGTTCATCCGGATTCCTAGCCGATACCATTACCGTAGTGTCATCCGCGTACATGATGGTACATCCGTTTTTAATAGACATAGTTTAGTAAACTTTAACTTGGCGTGTGTATGTATGAGTTAATATTTCCGTACGATTTCATTTTCTCTTGTACATAAAGATCCAGAAATATGGTCCACGTAGACAATGTTTCTGGACTATTGCTTTAACTTTGTGTACAATATGGGAGAAAATGAAATCGTACGGAAATATTAACTCATACATATACACGCCAAGTTAAAGTATACTAGACTATAGGAAGTTCGTTGATATATATCAGAAATAGTAACGGACCTCATACAGATCCTTGAGGGACACCTAAAATAATATAGAATCGGTCAGGTTGCACTTCATTATATTTTACATTTAGACTCCTATTTTGCATATAAAAAATCAAACAATTTAGTATATGACCTCTTATGCTAATTACCTCTAACTTACTAATTAAAATGTCTTTATTAACCGAATCGAAGGCGTTAGAAAGGTCAAAAAAGATAGATACAACATACCTCCCGTTATCCAATTCCCTGTAAACAAAGTCAAACATTTTAGTAGATGCACTCTCAGTCGATTTGCCCTTTCTAAAACCATGCTGAGAATTTGTTAGTTACCCATGGATATTTTGATCGGACACTGTTCAAACTTTAGAGCATTCAATAAATGGATTGTTACATTACATACATATGAATTGTTGCCTTAACGGTGCCAAAATTTTTGAAATTCTCCATTATTCGTTTAATACTGTTCGGATACGATTTCTGTTTCTTTGGATATCTATTAGCAAATATTTCACATGTTCTTGATAAAACTTTGTTACATTCTCCATAGATTATAAATAAATATAAAGAATCCCCGTACAACGCCGAACCGATCGCCGCAGTTCGCCGTGGGACATCCTGTATATTGGAAATAGCAATGCTCAGCACATTAGAAGGTATACGAAGTAGTAGCCCATTGAATGGTCTAAGGTTTAAACAAATACAAAAAAAATTAAAAGAAAACGGATGTTTATTTTAACCAGAATAATTTTTCGTAATCAGAATTTTTCAAGTAAACAAAATCTTTAGACTTATTACTGAATCTATACTGCTCCTGTCTCCATCACCCTGCGTCGGCTGATCCGTCTTCAATGAAACACCCTGTGTATATATATTTTTTATTTGTTGCAATCTAAAAATAAAGTAATTTTAAAAACCAAGTAATTTTCAAAGCCGCTGCCATAAATGCGGGAAGCTCTTTAGAACAAAATAATGATTTTTAAAATGTAACGCGCCATATGTATGCGAAAAGTTGGAGAGCAATATTTTAGACAAAATATTTATAGAATTCGTAAACTATTAAACAGCCATAAGATACTTCTATAATATACAGAATTTTAAAAATTTCATAAATAAACTCCTCACTTTGTGATTAACATAACCAGTTAGTTAATCATCTACAGTCTAATTTTAACGACTTTGTTTCTTAACGAGATGTATTTAAAATTCTTAAACAAATTTATAACGTAACCAAAATGTAGATAGACTTCGTATGAATAATAACAGAGTAATAGAGGGTTTCCAGAAATCCTTCTGTCAGGTGACGAGCTTATAATGCGTAGCCGCCTGACAAAAATAAATTGTATTTCATGTATAACGTTCCAACTAAGATGAAAGTTATCCAAGGCCGGTAAACTCGAGATCAGTAAAATCATTTTTCTAATCCGAATCATAAGGCTTAGAAAGGTAACAGCCCAACTAGCAATTTGATGTTTTGTAGAAGCTGAAAGAATATTTATGGAATATTTTTTATAAAACAAGATTGTTGATATAAACATTTCTAAAACGTTTATACAACCCTTATAGACGTGAAAAGGGCACAGTTTATAAAACAATGTAGTGCTTTAATTTATTTTATTATGGCTCTCACATGTGTTATAAAATAATTGTATAAATGTTTACATGGAATTTGAAAAAATGATAGACGATAATTATAAAATAGTTTTATAGCAAACAGTTATAAAACTTAAACCTGTTTTTGTAATATATCAATTAGAGAATTTTATAAGCATTGTGTTATTATCTTTATTGCTACATTTTTGTTATGTGCAGCAACAACAACAGAGGTTATTTATTTTTTAAATGTTTTTGCAGACAATAATAATTCTCAAAATAGTTTGAAAATATTACAAAGGTAGCTAGATTCTATGTGGCTATGGCGGCGTAACTAACAACATGTTTAGTGGAACATGAAATAAAAGTTAACTGATTAAGAGCTCTCCGGATATAAGCCGGAAAGACGGTGCAAATTACTCTCATATAAATCATTATTTTAAAAAACGGCTTTCACTAAAAGACATTAAAAACATGTTACAATGTGGGACGATGAGAGAAAAAAAAGTATATATAAAAAAATCATTTTTTTTCTTCTATTATCGATTTGCAAAAATAATTTTTATCGTCCCGCATAGGTATCATTAAAATAAACATTTTCCCTTTTATAGAACTAAAATAAAATTAGCCCTAATGTCCTCAAATGCACAGAGAAATTTAAAGATTAGGTAATATAAATTTGTCCAATGTCATATTCTACTATATCTCTATCTCTCGCCTTCCAATCACACCGTACATTCAGCTCATTTTATTGACGTGAAGTCATTTACAATTAAAATTGGAAGCATGGATGACTAATACCCTCCGACCAACTCTTAAGACTTCGTTTCGCCAACAGCAAAGCGATTTTGGACTGCGAATCAAATTTTTCTGTAAAATATGTAGTATATATACAATGAAATTTTTGACCGCCCTAAAAATAAAATATTATTAAAATTTAAAAAAATAAAGTGAAAAAAATTTTTTTTTTTTTTTTCTTTTTGTGGTGTTGCACCAATTGTGTTTCGCAGATAACATATTTCACAATAATAAATTATTGCAAAAATGCTTATATCATAATAATTTTTATTTTTGAAATATTTTTATTTTAAAGTCCAAAATGGCCGCTATACAAATAGTTCAAACATAATAACATTATGGCACATTTATAATTATAAAAACACTTATAGAACAAAGATATTTTCCGAAGAACTGTTATATATCAATAAACTGTCAATCTTCGACGTGGTGCTTATGAAAGTTTAAAAAAATATGTTTGCTTCGAAAGAGCATCTTATAAAACATATATACAGCAACATGTTTTAATGTTTTACAAAAACTCTATTTGGAATACTTATAGAGCAATACATTCTGAAGCGCTTCTTAGTCGAGCTAAATAAACGGTAAATTTGTATCTCAGGGATCTTTTATTCACTTGTTTCTTAACAGTGGAAATTAATACAGTAATTTTTGTGTTTGTCTTTAATCCAGATATGTAATATTGTGTACCTACATATATAGTTTAAACTTTAGATGTGAGACATCCGTTGATGGGCGCATAAACACCTACCCATGTTTTATAAAAATGGAACGAACAATTATAGCCTTTAAAGACAATGTATAGTTTATCAATTATTTTATAAATGTTTTATGACAGCAATGCGTGCTTCCTTTATATAACAATTGTTTAGCAGTTACAGCAGACTACAATAAATTCCCTGAAATAATATGTGTTATGAAGAATCGTAATAAAATTGTTTTATTATTGCTTAGCTAAACTTTTATAGATCGTCAATTGGCCAATAAGTGCTAGGGGCCTTATTATAAATCAATTTTGTTCCGTAAGCTAAAACGTCTTATAATAATTGCTGTATAAACGTTTATAAAACAGCGAAAAACAAATTCTACAAAATGTTTTATAATTTAGCTGTAAGAACATTCTTAGCACTCATTTATATGATAATTTAGTTGTGAAGACTAAATAATCATCTTGGCGGTTTTAATAAAACAAAATAGCTTTTGCAGAACAGTAATGTAATAGTAATAAAATAAAATTATCCTATTATTTTAAACGTATAGAACAACTTTGTTAGTTGGGAGAAGATTTAATGATACGGGAAATGATATGATAAAGAATTAAAATTTCAGTTTTTGCAGTCTTGATGGCGACTATATAAGTTTTATATTAATTAGTACTAGTATCAAGACAGTATTTTTGCAAGATAAATTGTAAATCATTAACTTAAATAAAAAAAACAATAACAAAAGGAATCGAATTTAAAGGTATTTAAATAAGGCTACCTGAACGTCATGCAATACATTAAAATAATAATTAACGGAGAAGTATTTTTTTAATTGAATGGGACTGGTCTCTTTTATGGATATACAATTTAACTGATTTCCAGAAGCGCACCTGCGTCTATAATTTGTTTTGCAGAAGTTATATTATCGGTGCAGCAGTTCTCAGATGTTCAGTATAAAAATGAATCTCCAATGCTAGTAAGTTCTATGTATAAAAGAAAAAAGAGATATCGTTGGAATATTTTTCAAATTTACTTTACACTACTGCGTTATTGCGTCATTTATTACATATTTTTCTATTTATTTTGTATATGGGATATCTAAAACAAAATCGGAAGTGAATGATGTATTTGTGTTTTGTTTGTGTTTGTTAACAATGATTTTTTTAAACATAGTACTTTTATAAGGCATGTTCAGATGGAAGAACGTCGATATAAAGATACAAACTAGGTAATTTCTTATCAGTATGGAAGGTTTGCTTGCGTAACTCCTAAATAATATATTTCTCTAGTATAATCGAGCTCAAATTTAGGTGCACTCAAAAAAGGCACAAAAATTTTACGACCTCATTATTCGGCATGGTGTCATCAAACAAGCCGACGCACATTAAAAACCTATAACGGTAAGCGAATCAATTTGCGCACGAAATGTACAGTCATACTTAAAATTCGTATGAATTAGAATGTCCATATTAATAATACTAGACCGTAACGCGCTGTTGAAATTGAACGACTGAGTTCGTGATCTAAATATTTCAAGTACGTACCTGAGCGCAATTACTTTTGCGACTAGTTTTAACGGTATTTTAACGAAGTCGTAAAGCTTCTATTGCCTTTTTTGAGTGCACCGTAAATATGAGCTCGACAATTCTCATCTATCAAGTAATAAAATGTAAAAAAAAATATTAACATTCATTACCCGAGTCTGTTGAATAAAAAGAAGATATTTTTACTTACAGTGAATACTTACTTAATGTTTTTTTTGTTTTGCCAACTATTGCCAACTAGTATTTAAAAATGGTATACAGGCTGTCCGTTTTATCAGGGCCCTCGAGAATATCTCACTTAATATCGGTTCATAAAAAAAAATTATTTTTACGAAAATTGTGCCGATTTATATAACCTACAAAATGGTTTAAAGACATTTGAAATCTTGGCATACTTTAAGAGTTATGGCGGAAAATATCGAAAATGCGGAAAACGTCTAGGCCAAATATTTCCGTTATTTGAAGAGATACGAAACAAATTCTAAGGCGAAAATGTTTTGCAAAACAGAGTGCTTCAACGAGGTTTCTCTTCAAATAACGGAGATATTTGGCCTAGACGTTTCGTTTTCGAATCAGTTCAATTCAAAACAACTATTAAATTTAAGGCACAAAGCGTCCTCTCCAGAGTCTACTTCGGGACCGGCGATCGCAGTGACAGATTGCAGGGTCGGGTGGAGCAGACCTGGTTCGGCTAAAAACAAATTAAAACTTAAGGACGTTCTCAAAAAGCTGTCATTCTCAACCTACAAAAGGATTTCCCTTTTGTTGACAAGCACTGCACTTTTTCGTTCCACCCCTTCTGCACATAGGCACATAAATAAACCTACTGAGTTGCATAACTCGATCTGGTAATGTCTTGTTTTTATACTCGTCGGGACGTGAGTTTTGCTTTGGTTTAAAGTGCATTATCGTATTTTGTAAGGTTAAGAATATATTTGTGATTTTTACCAAAGCATAAAAAAAGTTTTCGAGAACAAAATATCAACTTTTATTCTTGCGATAATCCATATTACTAGAAATCATTAGATTTTTTAACGGCTAAAATCACCAAAAAATCGCTGTTTATGATGCAGGTAGACTCCATCTAGTGAGCTGTTGTAATATTTATAATATTGACCTTATGTAACGAATGTCAATTATGCCATCTGGTGTCACTGCTGCATATTAAAAAAAACGAATAAACTTACAAAGAACACAAACACAACACAAAACATTAAAAAAATCTTAGAATAAATAAAAAAATTCTAAATCATGTAAAATATCTAGTAGATCTTCACCTTCCTCAGTTGTATACATTGTCATTGTGCCAATTTTCCTCAAAACTACATTGGAAATATTATATTTATTGCAGCATGTTTCACGGCATAGAAGTCCAAAGCGAACATGTAAAATATCCTATACAACACTATTCAAAATCAAAATTACTTTGTTTTTATTTAATGTTTATTGAATTGGTTTCGAATGAAAAACGTCAAATGTCAGAATAATGTTATCTCTGAAATATCACACGTAAGCTATGGGCAAACGTATGGACCAGTTGTCTGCCTTTAAAAAAATACATTGCAGGAATCCTTATCACGTAAGGAATACATTCACAAACAAATAAATTTTCTGCTAGATTGCGGTAGGCTGTTGTTAAAAATAAGAAAGTGCATGTAAATGTAATGTAAAAAAAGATTAAAATACTCTCCTATTAACATCATATTTGTCACCAGATGATTTCAAAGGAACCGGAGTTTACCCATGGCACCAGCCTTCATAAAAAGGATAAAATATGTTTTCAAAATCACCATATCTAGTCTTAAAATCACCAAATTGACAACACCGGACAGCATAGCATTAAATGTTCCCGCGTAATTGCAACGTTGCCAAGTCGCAAACTTCTGCTCACCAACTTATCTGAAGCAAACCGAGAGCGACCGAGTCACGAATTTTCAACATATTTTGCAGAACAACGAATACCGCTTGCAGTAATTTTCTTTTTTTCAAGAAAAATATTTCTCTTTCCGTCTAATATCGCTCACATTTTAAAGAAAATCGTAAGAAAATTATCTGTAATTAAATAAAACGTAAGTGAATATGGGATTCATAAGACATTAGTATGTTAAAATGGGACTTTCAGGTGCTAATGCTTTACAAATTTAGTACCGCAAAAGTTCTCAATTTTTTCCCACGTATGCAGTACATTAACAAATATATATATAATTTCAAGATGATCGTAAGAATTTTTTTTGTTGGGAACGTCCTTATAAAAAAACTTAAAACTACACACTTTACTACTAAGGAGTATTTCACTTTTTAAATTTTGAAGCTGGCACAGGCACCTCGATCCAAACGAGGAGCCCCCAGCGAGATGTATCAATGTGGGACTGCATACAGGCTGCCTAAACTGTTTTAATTTTTGGGATTTTAAGAAATTTTGATTATTGTATTTAATGATGAAGCCAATTTAAAAAGAAAAAATGGAACAAAAACAGAAAGGTAGAGGAGGACAGGAAAGATTTATAGGTATGAAATATCAGTAAAGGTGGATAGGGTAAGTAGAAGTCATAGCTAGTGAAGCTTGGCTATAAAGGTTGCCGGAAGTTTGGTAACGTCTGGTATGGGTATGGTGAGATTGAACCACTGCCCTTTGACACGCCAAGCAGTCTGAAACGTTCCTACAATAACACACCTACAAACGTCATCACTATCCACCTTAAACAGATTGAGTATAATGACCTGAAAAAATATGAGACATTTTGTTTAAAAGAATTTTAAGGGTGGCTCTGGGCGTGAGGAGGTGGAGCTATGCTAGGCCTATTCATAATAATGCAGTCAAAATAGGATTTAAAGTGGAACTTTTTCCATAAGCAATTTTATGGTTGAATCCTGTTGGGGAGGTGCTAAGGAGTATCCAAAAAATGTTTGTACTTCAAAGAGTGTGCTTCAATTGTTAAAAACAATTTAATTTTTTTAACCGAGTTTTTCAACCTAAAAATGTGAATAACTCGAGATATGTATTTTTTTTTTAAATGCCTTGTTTTATATTTACGTCCTGGCGGAGTTTAGCAACAGCTACTCTTCCACTCAACCAGGACGGCGAAATGAGATGCCGTTCACCCATCCAAGTGACGGCCTCGACCAACGCTGCTTACTTCGCTGATCGAGGTCACAGCGCTTAAACCGATGACGGTACCTCACTTCACTTCACTTCCGATTGGGACAAAAAAAAAACAAAATCTTTGTAATTAAATTTTCCACGTTTAGTGTAGGTGTAGGTCTTAGGAGGACAATTGAACTTATAAAGTGAAAAAAACTGGCCAAAACTAATCAAGAGCCGCTGGGTGAACCGATCAGCTTCAAAGTTTCAGAGAATCTGCCTTTTAGTTTAACAAAAACACCCTGAAAATTTCGCGCAAAAATATTAAACTCAGTGTGCGCAATTGAATTTGTTATAACGGATCATATTTTTTTAGGCCATTTTGAAAAAAAAAATTGACCAAAACTTTTTAAATTAAAATAAAGATATTAAAATTTTCTTTGACCTGATAAAATTTTTTTTTTTTTTTCGAAATGGCATCAAAAAGCTGGCGTCGAGACCTAACTTTTGAAAAAAAATGATCGTTTTGGACTTAATGGCATAAAATGACAGCCCATTCAAATTTTAAATAACAAATCCAATTGCGCACACTGGGTTTAATATTTTTGCACCAAATTTTCAGGGCGTTTTTGTTAGAGTAAAAGGCAGATTTTCTGAAAGCTTGAAACTGATCGGTTCTGGGTAGCAAAATGAAAAAAACAACCATTTTTGTTATACATACAGTGAACATAGATCTTATAGAAAATTTGTTTACAAAGATTTTGTTTTTTTTTTTGTCCTGATCGGACCTATATATTCTTGAGTTATTCACATTTTTAGGTTGAAAAACGCGGTTAAAAAAGATTAAACAAGCACAAGTCTGTGAAGTACAAAAATTTTTTGGGTACTCCTGAGCACCTCACCAAGAGGATCCAACCATAAAATTGCTTATGGAAATAGTTCCCTTATATTGATTTTTTGTGCTATTTTGACTGCTCTATAAGAATGTGTGTTATTTCTTTTTGACGTGTTTTTACAAAAATCAGTGTATATCCTAATTTATTTGGGATGGGTAGTTTCCACGGTAATGCACTGTATAAAATACAAAATTTATGAAAACAATTCGCATGCAACTATAAATTGGTTGCTTACCATTAAATCCGAAAACGATGACAGCGGCAATTATTATTGCAAACGGAGATTATTATTTATTGTCACTTTTGTTTATCGTCGGTTCTATAAATATCCCATTCTGTTATGCAAAATAAAACTTAAACAATGGAATCAACGTATTTAGATTAAGTGTGAATGATATTGATACCAGACACTCGCTAACAAAAAGTGCATACGCAGTTGAAGAGCAGATGTTCAAGTGTTTTAGGTCAGTCGTAGTAACATTTAACACCTGACTTTTTCACCACATTAGCACGTAATATAAAACCTTTTTTAATTAAGGTACACATAACTTTGGTTGTTATAATGATGAGTATTGTCCAAAACTATGTAGTATGACATATTCTTAAACAGTCACAGAAATACTCAAACTGGGTGACCATTTTTTATTTTTAAAATTAATAAAAAAATAACTGCTTCAAGGTGCTCAGCAATCTGGAAAATATGGAAAACATTGAAAACTCGGGGAATTAGAAACAGAGACTAGTCAGGGAAATGACAAAAAATCAGCAAATGCCAGGGGAATTTTTACTAAAATTCTGGAAAAGAAGTGGCTTCAATATATTTTTTTAATGTTGATTTGTTCGATAATAATAAATAATAAAGAAAAAGTTAAGAGATAAATTAATTTTTTCATTTTTCCTTGATCTTTTTTCACGGCTTTAAATAAATCCATAATTCGCAATTTATTCACAATGTTAAAAGAAGAACTTAACAAACTCAACATTATCTAAAAGAAAATATCATCAGTTCTGTGTAATAAGTATCTATGGAAATAACATAAACAGAATCTTAAAGCTGTGTATTTGACATACACAGCAAAACAAGAGTTCTTCCAAAAAAAGCTTTGAAAACGGAAAGAAACTACTTTCCGAAACGTCAGCAAAATACATTATTTCTGTGTTTATTCCGATTTATATTATTTGCAAAACATATTACTTTGCAGATTCGGTGATTTGTTTTTGAAGAGGATAATAATATATGTGGTAGAAAACCCAAATAATAGGAAAGAATATTCATAGAATGCCACAAATAACTTTCAGACAATATGCCGAAATATGGGTAAAAGCTTCCAAAAAAATAATCGTAAAAATTCAATCTTAGGGTACTCGTTTTTAACGAATCAAGTAATAAAATAATAATAAGATTGTTCTTGGTGCCGCATGCGGCAGCATTCATTTATCATATCAACTTTGGAGACAGCCATTTGAATATACGATTATTTAAAAAATAAATAAAGATTTTACAATTTTGAAAAATGGGCCATATGAAGTTGTATTATGATATTGCAGGTATAAGATGTGAGCCCGAAAGAATTTTTCCCTGTACCTTCAGAAATTTGTATTTGAAATTAACCTTATCATCATAAGTTTACAGCCCTTTGTGGGCTCTTGACTTCCTGTAATTTCCTCTCCCATTCTGTTCTATTTTGTACTACTGCATTCCAATTCCTTATAACGATTATATTGAGCATCTTGAGTAACTCACTCTGAGGTGCGTTCTTCCTCTTTTCCTACTTTCCAATGGTTCTTTCTCAAAATTGTTATTGTTCTTCACCTTTAACCACATGATCAACCTATCTGAACCTACCTTCCCACCTTTATTATCGTTGTTAATTGTACCTGCGTCGCTATAGGCCATTATCATTTATTGTATCAAAGATTTTCCGTAAAATTTTCCTTTCAAACACGTTGACTAGTTGCTCAACTTTTTTAAATGCAGGCACAACAAGGGTTCTTACCTTTGTGGTTTTTTGATATTTTCCTATTTCTAAAGTAATTGAGGCCAAAGCGGCACCTGTTAGCCTAGTTTTTTTTATAATTTTCAAGTAAACGCAGCTAGTATTAAATTAGAAAGACTGATAAAATTGCCTTTCATTAGTTTTTATTTTTATAACGATTTGTGGTGGAAATTAAAAACGGTAAGAGCATTAGCAGTAAAAGTTTACATTTTATATATTTTAAAAAATTTAAATTTGAACTACCAGAAAAAAATCCTATATGAAAAAGTGAGCTATACCATCTTAAAGCTGAACAAAATCATTACGAGAAATTGTCCTTTAGCTTTTTCTGAATATTGAATATTCGCACAAAAAATCGAAGAAATAATAGCAGCTTTACAGGATCGACATCAAAGTTTGCGTACAAGATCAGGGGCCGTATTTTCGAGCTTGACCGAGGCGATGGCGTGCACGAAAATGTGAGATTGTCGTAAGAAAATATACGTTTCGTATTTTCGAGCATTATGAACTCGTATGCGAACTTTCCGCATGCGACTGTTTACGGCGAGATACAACGGATGGGGGTTTAATACACGATAAAGCAATTTCGTGTACGAATGTATCGTGCCACATAACCTCTATGTCTCAAGTTAGGTTTTTGCCGTGGTTTGTTTATTATTTAGGGGTTTTAAAGTAGACTTATTTGAACAAATTTTGGTGGTTGAAAAAGGACAATGGCAGTGTTAGATGACTTAATACATTTAGCTGCTATCGACGCCTTGGAACAGGCAGAAGTTTTGGCAGAAAGCGATCATGGAAGACAATTCTATGTCTATGATAATCCATATAAAGATTTAAGGGATGATAAATTTGACGAAATTAATGACAGAAGGATTAGTTGACCACTGCTCCTGGGAGGGCGTTTAGTTTCAGGGATAATTGTGCCTAGAGGGCTTAGTCCATTGAAGGAGTCGGACGAACTACCGAATGTTTGCGTCTCGGACTAGACATTAGACAATGCCCCTTCCACGTTTTAAAGGGTGTTGAATCGATCCCCGGGGTCAAACCAATTTTGCAACCTCAGCAACCCCCTCAAATTGGTCAAAAACCACCCCCATATTCCCTTTTTCCTTGAACCCGTTTATTTTTCCCAGTTTTTCAATTAATTGTTGTTCCCTCGAGTAGAACGGAAGGTCCCTCGAGGGGTTTGATCTCAGCCACCCCTATCCCAGGCTTCCAACCCTCGTAGGAGGTGGAAAATTGATTTTTGTTTTTGTGAGAAAAAAATTAGTATTTTGCAGGAGGCGTTTCTTTGAGGAAGGTGGTAGGTGACGAGGATTGTGTAACCACCCCAGGGGTTGTTTTCACCCTTCAAGGAGGAGGAATTTTTTTCCATCTGTTATTGAACAATAGTATAAAACATATGTTTATTAAAGTGTTTTTATATATTGATGTTCCACCCCTTTGAAGGGAGAAAACATCCCCCGGGGGTGGTTATACAACCCTGGTCACCTACCACCTTCCTCAAAGAAACACCTCCTATAAAATCTAAATTTTGTTCTCACAAAAACAAATATCAATTTTCCATCCCCTACAAGGGTTGGTAGCCTGGGGCAGGGGTGGCTGAGTTCAAATCCCTCGAGTGACTTTCCGTTATACTCGAGGCAACAAAAATTAGTCGAAAAACTGGGGAAAATAAACCAGTTCACGGAAAGGGGCTTTAGGGGTGGTTTTTGGCCAATTTGAGGGGGTTGCCGAGGTGGAAAAATTGGTTTGACACCGGGAATCCATTCAGCACCTTCGAAAACATGGGGGGGACATTGTCTAGTCCGAGGTGCAAACATTCGGTAATTGCGTCATAAATTCCGATTCTTTACATGGACTAGCTTGGCCATTTTTGAATGTGAAATTTGCTGTAAATTTACCACTCTACAATTCCGGATGAGCTTCAAGAAAATATATCCCACCCGCTTATCCGCCGATTGCTGGTGCATTATTATATTCAGTCTTGTAATTTAATCAGTACATATAACAGCTGATTAGTGACATTGACGTTTTATAGGGGCTTCAAGTCCATTTGGTTGCACAAGCTATACAACCTTAGGCGAGGGTTGTATAGGAGATATACCATCCTTCGGAGGGGATGTAAAGCCGTCGGTCCCTTGTCTATTAAATGTTAGGCAAGTAAAAGATCCCTACTCTTCTTAAGGGAAGAGGTTCGGCAAAATTCCTGGTTGGGGGTAGCTCGTCTACAGGCGTCGGTGTTAGGCCTCAGTAGCGGAAATAGGCCGACGTTAAATAAATGTATAAAAAAAAAAAAAATCTCGGATAGTGTTTGAAAATACCACCTCAGAACTATAAGCGATATTTTGTAAACGAGTCGGGTGTCTAGTATTTTAGTATTTCGCATGCGACAAATATCGATTGAACTCGAAAATAAGCGGTCATTTGAATACAAATACCTTAAATTTTTTCCATATTTTTGCAGAAAATGTCAAATGCAGTTAATATTTTTTATGGTAGGAGGTTCATGTCGTGCATAAAAAAAATTACTATTTTGTCGTTTCCCAAAACTATACATACCACTAAATTCTTTATTATTGAAAACGCCGAGGGGGTAATCACTCCGTCGTCGAAAGGTGGTCAACATACTTCATACCGCATTACTACTTCACCGTACTACATCATACTACAAATACTACACGGTACTTCATGTATACTTCACCAGTAGGTATGGCACCAGTTGAGACGGGACTCCGCCCCCCAAATGGGCCACATAGTGCTCCGCTGCACCCCATTTAAGGCCCCGTAGTTCTTCGTTGGCCCCCTTTTCCATGGGGTTCTTGCAGTGCTCCGAAGATCTCTTTTATTGTTCCGTTTTGTCCCGTTTGCTGAAGGCTTCGTAGGGCCCCGGTCATCCGTGTTTAGGGCTCCGTCAGGTGATCATCGTTAAGTATGGGATTATACATTATCGACTAAGAGGCAGGAAATTTAAATGCTATCGACTTGGAATCTGTATTATCTACCTATTTAGTAGTATTTCTTCCTATAGCTGCATGCTGTCTATACAATATTTAACAGCCGTGGACATTTTATAGTATTTTACTCGCATATAATGGCTACTATTCACTAAGGTGATTTACGACACTGGCCCGCGTTTCATTTTCAAATCGCAAGTTATTTAACTTACATACACTTTATTGTGTTAAAAAATTCTTCTGATAATAATTGGACAATTACATGAATACTTCATCGATAGTACACGATGCTACATCCATACTACATCGGTACTACATAACACTACATCGTACTACATATACTACATTGTATTTCGCGATACTACATTGATACTCCTTGAAACTATATTAGTTTTACATGAATACTATGTAATACTTCACGCAAAGGTGGTCAATATACTTCACGAGTGATTACCCTCTCGGAAAAATCAATGAAAATGGCCCCATTCATTTTTTTATTGGGAACTTGTGACAATATTTCAGCTAATTTGTATCATAAGAAATTATGAACCTAGATCTTAAATAGAAATACTTTAATAAACGTGTAACTTTATAGAGTATATTTGATGTAGGACACATTGTTTTGAGTAAATTTTAAAAATAAAGCATAAAAATTTGATTTCTTTGAAGTAGTGAAAAAACTTCGAAATGCTGTACTCAGTCAATTACTATCGAAAATGAATGTGAGAAGTTTATAATTAATGGAAATTTTGATAAACTTTAAAAAAATTCTTGGTATTTTTCGCTTAAAACACTCAATTTTACTTCCAAGTCCAGTAACGCAAAAAAATTTTTTTTTCAAACAGGCTTAAAATGTCATGAAACGTCAAGATTTTAAATTTGAGCGAAAAAAATTTCCTGTCTGTCTGTCGGCCTGTCTGTAACTTTTTTGTGCGCACGTTTACTCTGGAACCGTTTATGATATATTGACTTGAAATTTGGTACACTTATGTATTATAACGAGATCTGGAACGAGATTATATTTTGATCTAATTCCGTTGAAGGGTTCGGGGGTAAATGGTGTAAATAAGGAAGGAAGGAAATAGGCAAAGCAAGCAGGTAAGAGTCCATAAAATTGAAATTTAGGCCATGTACCAAAAGTTAAAGTCTCAAAATTGTTTTTGGCATCAGCCCCCCCCTCCCCCACAGTCACCCCTACTACCACCCCTCACACGGAAGGGAGTAAAAAAAAATAATAAAATATGATTTATTCTGTATACAAGAACGAAATGTCTCAAAAAATTTTTTGGCGTTAGCTACCCCCATTGCCACCCCCGCCCTATTATTAAAGGGAGTAAAAAATTAAATTGGGATTTAGTGTGTATAAGACTTGGATACAAAATCTGGATGTGGAAGTAGTGATTCCTTGGGCAGCGGTTTTTCAGAATACTTGCAAAAATTTAATAAAAGTTGATTGCTTTCTCAGTTTAGTATAATGTTAAAATTGTAATTTATTTATAATCTTATGGTACAATATTCAGAAGCTGATCTGGATTTTATTTGAAAAAATCCTGGAAAAGCTAGGGAATTTGAAATTGCTGTTTACCCTGTGGTTTTTCATCGGTACAAAATTATATTAAAATATGCTTTGAGAATAATTGTTAAAACAGTCGTTATTTGTTAGCAGTGTTAATTAGAATAATTAGAATGCCTCTTTTTAAACGCGCAAATACAAATATAATGAATGTAAATGCTTGCCATTAGAGATCTTCAATTACATTTATTTAAAACGAAATAAGTGTAATGGAATTCTGTCTAAAGATTAAAATATGTTGCTAAAAATAGCACATACAACTTTTGTTGATTATTTACATAATGAGCTGGCTGGGTATCTACTCGTGTGGCTCCAGAATGTTGACATTTTAAACTGTTGTCTGTCAAATGGGCCTTGACGGAAGCAACAAATGTATACAGAATTATATCTAGAACATGCTTATTTTTCAAAAATTGTTTTCAAATTAACCCACGCCACAATAACGAAACTACAAGTCGCTTAATTCTATAATAATATTGCTATGCTTAGGTTACTCATTTGAGTTGTATTGAATCGTTAGTTATTACATATTCTTTGGCTGCTCTTAACTAAGATAATTTTACTGTTGCTAGATTTATCTCCACTTTCCGTGCTACTATTTGAAGATTTAAAATCAGGCTCTTCTGCTGTTTTGCAAGGTTCGTACTGATTTAACGACTCTTTACAGTTCTTAAGTGTATTACGAGTTCTAAAATTTGTTTTCAATCCCTCTGAGAGCTCATTGCATTGTGAAATTTGACCCAAGGAGCAATTTATGTTCGAGATATTTGCATTTGCGCCTGAAAGCATATTCTCCTTTGTGTCGACCATAAGTAAATCTTCATTGGGTATTGTCAATCCAACGCACATTTCCCTAGGGATATTCAGTGATGCTAATACGATGAGCTCATTGTCTCCATCTAAATCCATGTAGGAATATTTTCCATTTATACAACCTTCTAGAGCCTTTGCAGAACGATGTCTGCGATTTTTTATGGACTGCAAGTAACTTTCATAAATTTCTCCGCCCCGGACAAAGTCGGCATCCGTGAATATCTCGCTGCTGGTGCTCTCTGGTTCTTGCTCCCCTGGACCCTGGAAGGGAGCCATAGGAAACTCAGGCGGATTTTCTAAGAGTCTGCTGATATTTCGACGCGTGGCTATCCAATGATAAATTAAGCATATGAAAAATATCGAACACATACTGCTTATGATGAAAATAAAAGTGACGATGGCTCCTTTAGGTGATTCCTCGCTTGCTGGACAATTTATTTCATCGAATTCGTCTGCGCAGTCAGGATCTTCGTCGCATAACTGATCTTGCGTGATACATTTTTGTTCGTGAGGGCACTGAAGTAAGCGTGGACAAAATGTCGTACAACTAAGTTCATCTTCTCCTGTAGGACAGTGTATTTTGCTGTCACATCGTTGTGAAATTGGGTCGAAGCAATAATCTGAATTCTCGTTGCAAGGTGCGAAATTTATCGCACAATTATCACAATCCATTTTATCCGAGTGATCTCTACAAATAAAAGTTCCAATGCAGTTGTCTGTTGAGTTGTAACATCCTGTCTTATCGTAGCACTGGAAATTAGAGTAAGGGCACTCGGTGATTGAACGAACGAAGTAGTCAATCCATACATCATGCCTCTCGGTGGATTCTAGAAATACGAAAATTTTATTTTCTCTAACTGATAATAGTTTGGGTTTTTCAAGTTTCACGTCACACAATTTTATGTAATTTCGTCGAAATGTGGAATCCGTAATAGATAAACAACAAACATTTTTCGGTAAACATTTATCTAGGTTTGTTTGTATTATTCTTATCGTTGTTATCGTGTCTGGTGGCGGGTGAATAATCCAAACACAAGAAATATCTCTGTTAAAAGGTTTAGGGTTAGATTTTATCGTACCTCTGGTGCCGGAAAGAATTTTGTCGCCACAAAAGTTTATTGCGTTTCTCAGTAGTACCTGGCTTAAAAAAATTAGTAAGAACACTACTTTTCGACACATACTGTCATAAATGTCATTGTCAGTGTTGTTTCATTTTTATTGGTCTTAGATTAGATCATATTTCATTCGGTTAGTAACATCAGAGTACGAAAATCGGATTTTAAATTTTACATGATCAATGAAAAGCATTTTGGCTATATTTTGTGAGATATAAGTATGCTAGAGTAGGAAAATATTGTTAAATGCTGCAGTAAGTATAGTTCCAAAAATAAATTCAGCAATTTATTTGTGGAGGAGGGGGGGAGGGGGCGTTTTTCAAAGCCATTCCGTGTGAAATCAACACACTTTTAGTAAAAATTTCAACTCGCCATTTCAGATTCTAGTGAAATATTGCAACATGTTTTGAAAATCCAGCTACAGTTCAAATCATGAATGCCATTATTTTTAAATTTCCGAATCAAATTATCTCAAGGTCATACAGAATGGCACGCATGGGCGTATCAACATATACAGAAGATTGTAATAAATAATTACTGAATTATAATTATTATAAAGTGCATTTTTACTATTATGGTATAGCTGATTTTTACGATTCAATGATATGACTGATGGTCGAGAGGTGAGCGCACTTGCCTCTCACCCAAAAGTTCCGGGTTCGATTTCCGGTCGTGGCAGTGGAAAATACTGTGAGAGGGATTTTTCCACTATGCGCGGACATTGGGTGTGCTTGTTTCTAAATGTGTAGCCCCCTCCCACACAAGGCTCCTCTAGAGCCTTCCGGGATAAAGGGGGTCGTCATTACCTGTGGTGTATTTATTTATTATTTATTAGTATTATTAATAATTGTGGTTTTCGTAAAATATTAAATATTGACACTATCAATTAAAGTTTTTGTGACATGTTTTATATCGTTCAAATGTGCTTTTAGAGGGCGGAATATTAAAACATAATATAATAACAGAGAACAAGAAATGCCCAGATCGACAACGCATATTACATAAATTAAAAATCGATTATATTGCGAAAACTGTGCACTTTATCAAAAAAGTTAAACAACACGAGAAAACAAAGAAAAATTATTTAAATGAATTTCATTTTTGAATTTGTAGTAAAAAACGAATTATTTTTTTTGTCTGGCATTTTTTTGGACCGCGATTGACGTTATTTTTAGTCGTTGAGCACTATATAATCAAACCCTAAAATTTGATGACAGTTTTTAAAAACTTAAAGTTTTGTATTTTTTCTTTCGGAATTTAAATCAGTAATTCGAAGAGCTGTAAATTTTTGTCGCATATATATACTCATAGATTTTTTTAGCTATTTTTCTCTGCATCCGCACAAATCCAAACAAATTTCAGTCATTTTGGTTGATATTGTTTTTTTTTTGTGAAGCTTTAAATGAGAAAAAATATATAAACCACTGTTTTCAATTTCAATTGTGTGTTGCCAATTCTTCTTAGAGGCACACCTCTAAAAGTTAAGGCAAAATGTCTCATTTTTTAATAACGAGAACAGGCTCAAGGGTATTCAAGGTTAATATTTTTAAATTTCATATTTCGTAATTGTAGGGTACATTTAAAAGTTTCAATCGAATTGTTAAAATATTTCTTCTCATTTCAATTAGAAAAGAGTCTTTTCTAGAGCCACGGAAAAGCGTGTGAAAAATGTCGAGGTTTTTCCGTTGTTGTCTTGTCGAAAACATCGATCTAAACACTTTTTGTTGCTTGTCATTTTTCGAAAAATGCAGTTATAGTCAGATTTTTAGAATTTTCCGGAATCTCGGAAAAGTAACTAGAAAATTTATTAGTTTTTCTTTATTTTCTTATAGGAAATGTATCTAAACCTATCTAGCTGATAGCCGCGTTGGTTAAGGCGCGAGGTGGCAATCACGATTAACCCTTTCGCTCACGATTTTTTTTCTTTGACGTTTTGACATCCATTTTTAAATAGCCCATTTTTGGGCTACAGCGTGTATTCAATTGAATACACTTCGAGTCAAGGGTATAATATAAAAGAACCAACATAAATTCTGCATGTAATATATTGAACATTTTCATTATGTATGATATGTCACAAATCAGTTTTTAGATTTAGTAAAACAAAAATGTATATTGCATTTAAGACACAACATACGACTTTGGCCTTTGCTTTTAGTATTTTTACATCTGAATACAAAGGACGTTTGGCCAAAGGATGGTAATTGATCCACATGATCAAATAACTTCACCAATAGATCTGACTTCTTGTGAGCTTCTTGAGTTTATTGTGGACGTTGATGGTGGAGTCGTGGTTGAAGCGGGACTTGGAGGACCAGACGACGTAGCTCCTGATGATGGACGTCCTCGTTTTTTGAGAAGGATTTTTTCGGCTTTTATAAGACCTTCGGTGACATAGGCTCTAAAGCCCAGGAGATCTAGCACTTCATTTTTCGGAATTCCCAAGAGCTCCGCCTTTCTTTTATACTCTAGCCAAGAGTTAGTACAGGCCAAGTCAATTGCATGGGTGAACATTCGTAATGTCCATTTTTTTTATTTATAAATGTGCGGTATATAAAATCAAGTTTATCAACTCCACCCATGCAATTGTTGTCATCTTTGATCGCTTGCGGTCTTGGAACTTTTATAAATTCTCCTTGAATTTTGTCCCAACGTTTGCACTTATCTGGTTCTCCTACTCCTAAATAATTTGATGCCGTTGTGACACTCTTGTTATCGTACCATTTAGTTAGGATTATGGCGTCTTTACTTAGGACTTCTTCAACCTTTTAGCTTCATAAGTTATTTCTCAGATATTGTAATGTAAAATAGTTGTCAAAATATAATCCGAAATTGGGCTCGGAGATATGTTCAGCTAAAGTTGTAACGATCGCGCCACTTACACCAAATACCTCAGCATGACCCGGCGTCAAGTCTGTAGTCGTACAATATGCCACTGCGCCGACATAGAGCCAGAAGTTTTATACCCCGTTTAGTGGGTTTCTTTTTCATATATTGTTTGATGTTCAAACGGCCTTTGAATGGGATCATCTGTTCGTCGATACAGAGGTCAGTTTCTAGAGGCAGCAAAAGACACCTCTTTCTGATTTGGTCATACAAAGACCTTACCTTCCAAATTCTAGCATTATTATCAGGCCTTTCTTCGATATTTACAAAATGAAGAGTTTGACGCAATTTATAAAATCTGTTGATGTTCGTATTATTTGAGATGATAGGTACGCTCAATTGTGGTTGCCAATATTTCACTCTTGGATAATGACAATTACCCATAGTTATATGTATACCAACTAACGTTTTCATCTGATCAACAGTAGTAGACACAAATCTAATTTGTTGTTGAGTTGCATATTGGTTTGTATTGTCGACAATTAGCTGGAATAACTCCGGAGTAAAATATTGCCCAAAGAAATATATAGGGCTTTCTAGTTCAACCCCAACAGGATGCGTCTCTTCATGCCAGTTTACCGCAAGTGTAATATGATCCAAACAATATTTTCTTTGTCTATCAATGCATATTCTTTCATAAAAACTTCAATGCGTTCCTGTTTTCAGATTTTTTCTTCTTAGTTGATTTCTTTTTTATTTGACTGCGGTCATTTGGTCATCCAATTCATCATATTGTTTCCCAGTATCCATGTCCACATCTTCATCGTCTGAACCCGCAATTTATTTTTCTCCTCCTTCTGGGGTTTCTTCCATCTCCATTCCCGCATCTTCCGGAGTTTCATCCTCAACGTCATCCTCAGAACTTGCACTCCAATCCTCTAGGCTCCCTTCTTCGTCGCTTAAGAATTCAATATCCGATAGCCCAGATTCGATGATTTTCAGTAGCTCCAGATCTGTTAGAGGTCGTTTCTGATTGTATTTTGACCCCTAAGTTGATAAAAATTTAATATAGATAATAATAAATAAAAAAGTGAGGTTATGTTTACCATGCTTCTGCCAGCCTTCTGCTCAAAGTGTATTTAATTGAATACAGTGAAAAGTCACAGAATATTTCAGATTAATATTCGCAGTACATAACTACAGTTTCGTTGATTTCATTGTGTATTAATTTGCTTAAAAGTGAAATTTATTCAGTCCATACAATATCCCAGAAAAGTTTATCGCTTCAAAAATAAGAATATAAAAATTGTGTTATCTTATTTTTAAATAAATGCATGTAATGTAAACTTTGCTATTTTTGTGTGCAAATATTTTAGGAAGTAAACAATTTTATCTTTGTGGCTTTTTAAATATAGAATTAAAATGAAGTTATGTTACAATTTGTAGAGTTTAATCACTTATTAGATTAGAAAATCTAATTTAAGAAACCGTTACTACGCATTTAGAGATGGCTTTAGTTGTGGACAGTCGATGTTTATTAAATGTTTAACACCACTTAATTGTTTTCAGACGATAACCCATGTTTTTTATATCTTTGAAATGCCATTCAATTATATCAATTGGTTAAAAAATATTCAGGACGTTCCCTTTATACTGAGAATTAAAAAACGCGAGGAAAATATGAGGCTGCTCTCAAGAGCGTAGATAAAGGGGGTAAAGATGGTAATTACCCCCCCCCCCCCCCCCAGGAAAGACCAGATCATAAAAATTCAGGCGAGAGTTAGAGTGGCTTATCTACAGAATAAAAAATTCATATTAGCGTACGCTTTATTTTGGTTTGTGCTTTGTTGCCTGCTTCCTCAAGTTAAATTTACTGCCACTTGATGCTTGACGATTCATAGAAAAGAGAAATTCAACCCCTTATAAATTGTAATTCTGTCCTGACTCACTTAAAAAGGTACTCAGGTCAAATATTTTATATAATTATTGTAAAGTTAGTAAATGCCTTATTTATATTTACGTTCTTCACTTTCTAAATTGCGTTCACTCTCTAGTCTCTACTTGGTGACCTTGGTGGATTTGATTTTTAAAATTGTGACCGAAGTAGAATTATAATAAGAGTAGTGTTATAAATCATCACTGAATAATTTCTCTCTTTCTCTCTCTCACACGCATACACACACAAAACAAGAAAATATTTGCAACAAAAATAATAATAGCAAGTTTATGTCACTCTAAGTATTTTTTAAGCAATTCGGCCTATTCGTGTCCGAACGTGTCCCGTTCATACAACTTCTCTCCAATCTAGCAGTAATTTAAAAAAAACACAAGATTTGGCCGTGTGTGGAATTAAGGTTTGGTAAGTGGGAAATTGAAGCCAGCGGGGAATTCGAATTAGACTTTTTCCTTTTTAAGTGCACAAAAGTTATTCCATGGCTGGGTTCAGTTTTTAAACCAATTTTTATTATTAATGGGTGTATTTAAATATCATAGTCACTCTCATCTCAAGAAAAAATTTTGATGGGGAAGGGTAAAACCCTGGTTACATCCTTGCTGTGTCTCTGTTGATAGGTACTTATTTCTCTTTGCAATGAGTAAATATCCTGGACAAAAGACATTATACTTCTTTCTTACCAAGAAAATTAAGGAGAATGATGAGATGTCTAAAAATCCAAATCAACTCAACCCAGTCCATAAACTTGGGCATGGATATGTTGAATCTAGTCTAAGCGAAGGCAGTGACACTAGAAAAAATTCCGTAGAAATAGAGCCAAATCCTGCAAAATATTCGAGTTACGTAGACATAGGATATTACATAAATAAAAAAACTAGCCTTACTCATATGGAAAAATTTAACATTTTACAAAATGCATTTGTTCCGTCCGCAGAGTATAATTTTCCGTATTCGGTTGTAAATACCAAAAAGATGTTTTCTATCTAAAAGACATTTTAACATTTTGAGTAGTGGCGAGAGGTAAGTGAATCCTCTCATGGTCAATTGCTACTATACACCATAGATGTCTCCATGGGCGTATAGCGACTCGCGATTCTGCAAGTACCTGAGAGCGGCGACCTTTCAGTCCTAGGTGGACTTAACCTACTGTTATAATATATGATTTGCAGGAAACAACTACTCAGCGGGCAAATACCCCAACCTACATTGAATTACACCTTACAAATCATGAAAGAGTGTTAGCTAATATCATTTGTCAATTCCCTGACCAGACATAGACCGGTTTCGAACTTATTAGTTCTCATCAGTATGCCATAGGTCATGGAACAGACAAATAGTGGCCAACCTGCTAGTTTTATACAAACTATAGTAAATTGAGTAGTGGTGAGGGGTAAGTTCTATGGCCAGCTCGATCACCAGATATTACTCCCTTGGGTTTTTTCATCTGGGGTTACATTAAAGACGAGGTATTTCAAACTGCCCCTAAAAATATTGAGGACTTCAAAAACAGAATTAGAAACGCATGTGAGGCAATTACTCCTGCTCCAAAATGTAATGCGCGAGGTGTCTCGTAAGGCACGTTTATGTATTAGAATGCATGGTGCACAAATTGAGCATTTGTAGTTAGAAAGATAAATACACACATTTTTCTTTCAGTATGGTAGTAGGTTATACTAGTTTTTCGTTTTTTTTGGATGTTCATTTTGTACTTGTATTTTTATTTATGAGATATTTGTTTGTTTGTATTAAATTGTAGTAAATAATTACTGAATTATAATTATTATTATAAAGTGAATTTTTACTATTATGACATTGCTGATTTTTACGATTCAATGATATGAATTTAGTCCGGCGAAATCAGTCATCAGCCGGGAAAATTTAACAAACTAGAAAAATTAACTTTTCCGTTTCGGAAAAAATATTTTCGTATTTTTCACATCAAAACAAGCAAAAAATACTTTTAGGATTTTTTCTCTATAGTTGATAGATTTCGAGAAAAAATTCTTGAAATCTCAAAAAACGCGAAATTTGCCACTTTCAGGGCTCAAAAACTATATGACAATTAATATTTTTTAATGTAAAGAAAATTTGTATCTATTCTTTGAAGCTTATACTTACCACAATATACTGTAGATATATTTTGTTATTCTTTAGCGTAAGTGCTTGTTTTTTAATTGTTAATATTTGGTGAGGCTCTCGTAAAATAGACGGACGGTCTAACCTTGAATGAAATTTGCAACCTGTCAGTCAATTTTCTTTATTCTAAAAAAATATCTTGCAAATATTTTATGTATTTTAAGTATTTTCGTAAAAACCTAGGATGCACCCGTTACTTTTTTAGCTTTCAGTGTTTCAGTGGCAAATTCTTGGCGAAATGGGTTATTTTATTATTGAAAATTGAGTATAACATGGCTAGTCCCAATTTAAAACCACCCATTAAAGTAAAAGACGGTTTAAAAACTTGATATGATTGCGTTTTTAATTACACATTTTTAGTGAACCATAATTCTCCAAAACCTATTAATTGCTATGTTTATACTAAATACGTGTTATTAAAGGCGCATATTAAACATGTGTTAATGAGGTTTACCATTTGTTGAAAACATCTTTATTTAAACCACATTTTTCGAATACTGCAGCACATTTGCCTTTGATAACATCACAACTACGTTGACGCTATCAGCCTACAAAAGCCATTGTAAATTTAACGACACGATGAATGTACAATTGTAACACAGGCTCAGGTAAAATGTGCTACCCGATTAAAAATTGTTAAAACTGTTGAGATATTGTGCGAAACAAGCATTTTATTACAATTAATTAAAAATAACAACAAACGTATGAATACTCCTTGAAATATGAATATTCAACAAAACACGTTGAAAATTACATTTATATTTTAATAGTTATATTGGACATAGTTAAATCCAGTTGCAATTTTGCAAACAACTGAGCAAATTATTGAGTGAAAATTCATATCACTATACCTGTCATAGTTCTATTTAGGTAGTCTTATACTTTTTTACCAATATATGTATTTAAAAAGAAGTTGTGGCCAAAAATAATAAATATTTCCTTTTCGGATTTCTCTCTCTCACTTGGATATGTCCACCCCACCTTAAGACTAGTGCTAAAACAAAATGTACAATTTTAAACAAGTCCCGACTTTTAAAATGATAAATTTATAAACAGGGGTAGTTGTATTTTAGTGCAATTAAAATTCTGTATTAAAAAATAATTTAAACCGAATTGAAGAGAGCAATATAATATAATGGGTATAAAATGTTGAAAATATTGAAAACACTATTTTAGCCAAGAACTGCCATCAAGAGATTGCGGTGTACCGTGTCGCAGCTTTAACGTAAAGTAAGTTTTTAAATTATATACGCGTTGCAAATAAACCATATTTTAAGTATCTTAAAAACCTGAAACTTAAATATTAAATGGGAAGATTTAAACAATTTAAATTAAAGTAAATCCAAAGTTTGTACCTCCGTATCCATATAACGTTAGATTCTTTTTAAATAATATACCAAGATTCAATAACGGTCACTTTAATTAATTATGGTAATACCTCCAAATTTATTTATTTTTTTCAATTAGTGGACATAGAAGCAATTTTATCGGGTATTAACACAATACACAAGAGGTCGACTTGTACCGGGTAAATTATTTTTGGACAAAAACCTGTTTTCCCGTGAAAATTATTCGAGAATTAAGGACATGGAAAAAAACGCGAAACGAAGTGGAGCAATTTTTCCTATGTTCATTTTTTTCTTGTTCACCATCAAGTGCATAAAAAAAAACCTACATTTTTTTTAAGAACCTTATACGATGCGATGCATAAAAGTGATTGGCCAATCAATTTTAAAATTTTAAGTCAATTGTTGAGACTTGTAATTTTGACTTGAAATTTTAACCAGTTATTGTTCACATTATAACGTATAACTTCTAAAAATTTCATCAAATTTCACTTCAAACATAAAGTTATAACCAAAAAACTAAAATTTTGCAGTCAGTTTTTCAGTTTTTTTTGAGGTTATGTGTGCAGATAAAAATTTCATATTGTAATCGCTGATAGTCTATGTCATAACGAACAGCCTCAATTTTTTTCGCTTTTTTGGACCTACACATACCGAGATATACTCATCTATATTTAGAAAGAGCGACCAAAGTGTTCAATTAAAAAAAAAATGACACTGGAAACAATTCCTTTTTCACTGAAATTTAATGCTTGTCTGACTCCACTAACTTTAAAGAGGTATTGTTGGTCGATTTTTGTGAAAAGGTACGTTTTGATTGGTTAATAAAGTAAAAATATATTAATCTGCGTTATATAAAATCAAAACAGATGCCCGGATGGTATTTAATTTGCAAATGATTAAAATGAGCTTCCAGTCATTTAATATCACCTGCTTTAGACAAAAATAATATATTGCCTGTATAATATTTTGGATTCAAAACCTTTCTACGGCTCTACTTCACATTACTGACAGTGTTTGTACTGTTAGACTGCAACAAGGTTTTCATTTCGGTTCATCATGATATACAATATAATAGCATATTAATATTTTACCATTATTTAGTTCTCAATAGAAATTTAATACAATTGCTATCTCCGTATCTTTCTAACAGAATTCAGTGCATTAAAATGTATTGACTTCCAACCCTATGCAGTTAATACTAAGCGTACCGCAGGGTTCAGTATGTGGCCTACTGTTGTTTTGTCTTTATGGATATAAGTTTCATAAATATGTAAGTCAGTGTAAAATGCATATGCACAATGATGATACGCAGTTATACTTCTCATTTAAATAGGATGAGTTAAATTTAGCGGTTTAATTTCATTTCTGATTTAGAGTCGAATTAAAAGCTTGCAATGACTATGCTTTAATACTCCAAGCGTTTAAATTTGAATGTTTATGACTTGATTTAAGTAATTTATGCCAAAAATTTACCAAATATGTTAAATTGAAGTTAAATAATGTCGAATTAGAAGCAAAATATTTGGGATTATGGATGGATAATTGTTTTAGATAAGTTACACGTATCTAAATGTTTACAATACAGAATTAGAAAACTAAATACATGCTAAGCTAACTCGTACAGTGGTAATCTTCTTTATTGGTATAGATATGGAGACGACATTTTACGTGTTTACAGAATGTTTTTTTTTATACGTTTATTTAGCGTCGGCCTATTTCCGCTACTGAGGCCTAACACCGACGCCTGTAGACGAGCTACCCCCAACCAGGTGGCTGATGCCAAAAAAATTTTAGAGTTTCTTGGTTCTCGTATACACACTAAATCCCATTTAATTTTTTACTCCCTTTATTAATGGGGTGAGGGTGATGGAGGGGGTAGCTAACGCCAGAAATTTTTTTTGAGAAGTTTCGTTTTTGTATATGTATACACACCAAATCACATTTAATTTTTTTTTACTCCCTTTCATAATAGTGTGGGGGTGGTATTGGGGGTGGGTGATGGCTGATGCCAAAAAAAATTGTGAGACCTTGACTTTTCGTACATGCCCTAAACTGCAATTTTATGGACTCTCACCTGCTTGCTTTGCTTTACCCTTATTTACCCCCAAACCCTTCAACGGAATTAGATCAAAATATAATCTAGTTCCGGATCTCGTTACAATACATAAGTGTACCAAATTTCAAGTCAATATCATAAACGGTTCCAGAGTACACCAAAAAAAAAAAGTTACACAGACCGACAGACAGTAAAAAATTTTTTTTGCTTAAATTTAAAATCTCGACGTTTCATGACATTTAAAGCCTATAACAACAACAAAAATAATGTTGCGTTACTGTACTTCACTGGACGTGGAAGAAATTTAGAAAACTTTCTACTGTTATTAATATTTAAGTTATTACTAAAAGTATGCGTATCTTAGATTTCTCAATCTCCATTATCAATGATGAAAATGAAAAAAAAACTTTCCATTGTCTGTCTCTTTAAAACGTAACATATTTATGGTACATCACCTAATACCCACATATCCTGTCGCAGTAGAGGAAAAACGATAAGATATGAACGACCACAAAAGATAGTAACCTAAAATCAGGAAACGATGTTTAATGTAAAAATAATTATAGCATTTCGAAACAAATTAATGATGACCTATTAATCATATGATTTGTCTTTGTCATTGTTGCCCGTCTTTGTATGAATGATAAAACATTGTGATATTGTTAACCTATACGTCTATAAATAAAATTGGAAGTGTCAGAGATTTTAAACTATATACATTGTATATGAATTATTTTCATGACGTGTCTCACTCTGTGGTAGATATAGTCGGGTGTAGATTTACTGGACAGTCAAAAAACGCAACAAAAACTTTACTACCTCATTAAATTTCCGTTACCATGTGTACTATCTCGCCTGCAAATTGAATCACTGATCTTTCCCAGCTATCAATTTAGGTGGCGATGAAAATCGACCAAAGCAGGTCGAAATTAGGTAAGGTTAAAGTTCAATTGGTTAAGTCGCTACATTCCCTATTAGGTACAGGTAAATTATTAGTGAAACTAATGCCCTAATAGGTTATGACAAATATTTTAGTAACTATGTCACCTAATAGAGGGGCTATTAGGTGACAATAGTAAATTAACTTGTGCCACCTATTAAGGTAAGTATCCACCAAAGCAACATAGAGCAACTTTTTTGTTTCTGTTGCGTGTTTACAAAAATGTTGCAGTAAGTTCCACTATGTTACCCATTGTTAACCGCGACAAAATTAAAAAGTTGCTCTATGTCGCGTGTTTCAGTTGGAAGCGGCAAACATCAAAGAAAAGGTGGTAACATGTGTCGACCAGTGTCGACAAGTTTGAGTTGAGACTTCGGTTGAGATGGGCTGTTGCTGTTTGTCGTAGTTTCCGATTGGACGGATCCGGATACAGATTTCCTTTGCAAAGTTATAATTAAAAAATAAATATGGCGGGATTTAAGTGGACTAATGACTTAATAATATTATTAATTGAAACATATCGAGATTTAGAGTGTCTTTGGAACGCAAAAGATGCAAAATACAAATGCAGAAATACAAAGCATGATGCCATGGTCTAAATTGAGTGATGTTACTGGAGCTAATCAAGTGGAAGTAAAAAGAAAAATAAAAAATTTGGTTGGCCAGTTTTTTAGAGAAAGAAAAAAGTATCAAAGTTATAAAAAATCAGGAGCTGGAGCAATCTTTGTATCAAAATGGTTTGCCTACAACTACATGTTATTTCTCGCTGATAAGAACAAGGCACGTCGTTGTACTGAAGCAGGACTGAACGGCAAGATAGAGGTAAGTTTAACCTAAATATTTTCTGTGTTCTGTATGTATGTGTGTGGTCAAATCTTGTGAGGCCGCAAACCTATTTCTTTACTACCCCTTCCATATGGGTATCAAATGAAAGGGTATGACGAGTACAATACAATAAGCTATAGTACGTCATTTTAAATCCAATATACTTTATCTTCGTTAGTGTTATACAATATAGGAGAAAAATACATTTTATTAAATGTTTGAATCCTCCGGAAAATTCTACTTATAATCTACTATGTCACTTAAATATATCATACATTTAAAAAAACGTTGAAATTATGAGATTTTCAATAATCATTTTGCCATAGAACACTTCCTTGTGCTGATATAAAATATAGAGCAAATTCGTTTCTAACACTTTTAGCTTCTCTAGCAGCATTACGTGCTTTTTTTTGTAAAGGCCTGAACGAACTGCCGTCAGTTTCTAATCTCCACGTTCCAGGTATGATCTGACCGGTATCTTTATCTTCAGAATCAAATGTGTTGGATGGTGTATACATTTTCTTGGAATTTTTACTCCTCCTCAAAAAATTGTGTAGAAGTACACAAGCAGTCACAACTTGTTCAACTTTTTCGGGATTAAGCAACATTGGTTTTCTAAGTACCCTAAATCGTTCTGACAGGATTCCAAAAACATTTTCTGATATCCTTCTTGCTCTGGAAAGGCGGTAATTGAAGATTCTTTTGTAAGATCCTTTTTCTTGAGCTCCGGGGAATGGTTTTAACAAATTAGGAGATAACGGAAAGGCGTCATCTCCTAAAAATACATAGGGCACCGCCCTGGTTCGTCCTGGTAAAGATGACTTTTCGGGAAGGTTGAGTTTGCACGATGTTAACATCCCTTTGAAACGCGTGTTTGTAAATACTCCTCCATCGGATATGCGCCCTTGACAACCAACATTCAAATACAGGACTTCATAGTTTGCATTTGCAACAACAAAAAGTACTACACTAAAAAAAGATTTATAATTGAAAAACTCGCTGCCACTATTTTTTGGTGACTGAATCATTACGTGCTTTCCGTCCATGACGCCCACGCATCTAGGAAAATTCCAAATGCTATTGAAGCCACATTCTACTCTTTTCCATTCATCAGCGTTTTCCGGTACCTGAAAAATTTTTTTTTATTTGTTTCTATTCGAAATTACAACAATAGGCTAGTCTCATTTTGTTATCATGAAAAAGTTTAAAAAAATATAAAATACATTTTGCTAACTATATAAAGTTAACAGAGCACCTAGAGAATAAGAGTATATTCCAATTTTTCTTATTGCAATATTTTGAAGTTAATTTTATTTGCTAACTAGTTGAAACAGTAATAAAATTTCCGTGTCTCTTAAAAAAAGATGTTTTGCTAATTTTATTTTCCGAAGTTGTTCTGTTAAGTTTATACACATTTTTATTTTGTAGGACTCTTCAAGTGCATCAGAACATGATTGTGAAACCGAAGAGTCGATTTCTCCGATGTCACAAAATACTCATACGTTAAACTCTTTACAAGAAGACGAAGAAACTGAAGATATATTAGCAAATCAAACTCCTCGAGCTGGAAACAAACGATCTGCAGAACAATTTTCTACTAGTCAAGCTACAGATACACAACCGGGCACATCGGCACAACAGGTTTCTGAGCCTAGACCACCAACACCACAGCTTTCTGAACCGGGTTCTTTGGCACAACAACTTCCCAAAAGATCCAAACGGGATTCAACTTCAGTCAACAGTTCAGTGTCCAAAACCACAAACAGGAAGAAAAAAAATGATGAACTTGTAGAGAAAAGGCAAGAGGAAGCCTACAAGGTATTAAAAGAGCTACAATACAAAAAACCGCGAAGTAGGTTTCAAATTTTTGGCGAGCATGTGGGGCTAAAAATTGAAAGCCTGAAATCCGAATATGCACAAAATAGTGTTGAGCATCTAATTTCCAATATTTTATGGGAGGCTAGCATTGGAAGGTACGATTACAGATCTCCTTTTAACGTCCACAGTCCATACTCATCAGGTTCAAGTAACTAGTTTCAAACAACACCCATACCTCAACTTTCGTCTGACTCAAACGAGCAATACGAAATACCATTAACATATGATACGGTTTCATCTCGATCAAATAATCAGTACGAGATAACAGTCATATCTAATGAAGATTCACGTGCAGACTACATCGCACCTATTAGCACATCATATTCGTCATCAAATACTTATACTGTAACCGAGAACAACACTAACCAAGAAAATAGCGCAGATGGGAATCGAGCTGCACCACGAGACGATACATTTTCAATAATTCAAGAAGCCATTGAGATTGCAGCCATTAATAATACATAATTACCTACTTAAATTTTTTTTTAAATGTTCTTACTTGGTTTTTGTTCTATTTTTCCATAACAGCATTAAAATCTCATATTGAAAAGGGCTTATTAAATTATTACTTACCTTAACCTGGTCGCTGAGAACTTCTGCAATTGCTTTACAAACTTCTGGCACAATTTTTGAAATAGATTGCGTAGATATTCTGAATAGATACATCAAGGAGTGGTAAGAATCACCCGTTGCTAAAAATCGTAGTGTGACAAGTAAACGCTCAACTCCTGATATTGAAGCTCTGCAATTGGTATCACATTTTGATATAATTGGTTCAATACAGCACAACAACCATTCTAGATCGGTACTTGATATCCGTAAAAAATTTTGAATATGGCCATCGGTGATTTGCCCTGCCATTAGATCATCTCTCCTTAGGGCGTCTAGAAGTTGCAATCCGCCATGTTGATTCCTCTCTTGAAGGCTAGGACGTACCCAAATTTTATGCTTTCTTTTTTTCTTTTTTCTTAAAATAATGTAAGCTGCTGCTGCTAGCGCGATTTCTTCTTCGGATGACATTTAAATAGTTAAAAAGTCCGAACTGCACTGCAAGAGAAACCTTGTCTCTCTTGGTCGATAAACTTTGTTTCTTTTACTCGGTCAACAGCGACCAACTGAAACATTTTTGCTTTTCTTGTTGCTCAGGTGGAGACGAAATGTTTATCTATGTAACTTCTTGTATCTACATATTGGAACTTATAGCGACATACATAAACAAAAAAGTTGCTCTATGTTGCTTTGGTGGATACTTACCTTTAAGTAACATTGCGAGAAAGTAGTCAACATTTATTCGAAATTACGAAACGCCAGAAACTCGCCATGAAAATTTAAACTTTGTTTTAGGAAATAATTTAATTCATAAATATTCATTGAACATATTGAGGAATATTGAATTATTATAAGCTCGAGAAAATAGGGTATCAAGTCAAAAAAATTGAAAATAATTTTTTTTATAGGTGCACTTATATTTGTTTCTCTTTATAATAATAGGTACTTTTAAGGGGCTTAGTAATATTTCAAGGTACAAAGCCTCAATAAACCGTGCAAAGTAAACAATTATCAAAGATAAAAATATGTCGCATACGTAGTTAATAAGTAGTTATTATTATCAATCATATAAGTATATAGTTATATCTTTTTGACGAAACAATTTTAAAGAAAGTGTGAAAGGTATCAAATAAGTAATCCGCTATGTTGATTCAATGTATTCTCGACATTGAAACTTGCCTAAAAGGTGTCTGGCAACCTAACCTGACAGATCATATAACACCTATTCAGTTTGTTTTGCACGTCTAATTTGTCAAAAAACACCATTTAGATAGATTGGACCTCGAACTTATGTCACATATTTCACGTATTGACATCGGTGGCGTCCCTGTTTGACGTTGAATTCGACGTCAAATCGACATCGAAAGCACTTAAATTGTTAGCTGGGTTCTGCTTTTTAATGTACGCATCGGATTGTTTGATAAGACCATGCCGAGTGGTTCACCGGCGTTAATAATTAGTTCGTAAAGTTTTTGGTGCGTTTTGTGACTGCCCAGTAAATATGCACCCGACTATAAGTCACACTTAAAAATTAACGCGCAACTGCAAATTTAAATTTTGTTTTGCAACGTAAAAACAGACATTTTTATAATTGATATCTCTGTTTCTACCGCGCGCACTAATTTGCAATTAATAGAAATCTATATGTATTTATACTGGCAATCTGCAGCACATACAAGTATAAAATTCTATTTATCTTAAGGATTGGTGAACTAAATAACTTTCCAATTTTATAGAAGTTATTAATTTCCATTGCTTAGTATTTTCTTGATGATGTGGAATTCATAAAATTGGCAAAGAAATTATGTTTACGTTTATATGTGATTATGTGATATAATATGTCTGCTTAATCGAGTGGTCCCGATTCTATTAGTGGTCAAAGACACAACCTTTAACTTCCTATTTAAATGTGTTCCTATGATTAAGGACACAAGGGATCCGTAAGAATGATTAGGCTTTTAAAAAACCCTCTAGAGTAAGCGTTTACTGTTTTAATCTATGTCTAGATGTTGAAGGGGGGTCCCGCTGGCCTAAGAGGTCCGAAAGGTTTTAATCGTGTTCGATGTTTTTTTCTGTAGAATCGATTGGGTGTGATGTTTTTTCCCATTTTTTTTGCAGTCCAAAAATATTAATATATTAGTATCCAGTTTAATCTATTTTGATACACTGGGTTGATTGTGGTAGATCCCAGATCCCAGAAATGATCTCGGAGTACTTACGAGAAATTGTCAAAAATAGTATTTTCTCGCATTTTCTCTTGAGATTTATGGAAATATTGGTAAGTATTCACTCTTACGTATTTTGACACGCAAGATCTATTGACGTGTGTGTCCCTGTTCCCAGAATTGATCCAATCTCGAATTATTCGCGAGAAACTGTCAAAAATAGTACGGCTTTGCAAGAAAAGAAACTAAGAAATGGAAACATTTTTCGCACTACTAATTAATATTTGATGAACCTCAAACGACAAAGGCTGAATGAATTTAGATAAATAATAGACTTAGACCACATGCCAAGGTGTGCTAGTTTTTACATTAGGGCTTGATTTTCAACAACTATAAATTTTTCCGTTGTGCCGTGTATGCATGTTAATTTCAAATGAAGGAAGGATAGGTAATACAAATTTACCAAGCAGAAAGGACTTCCAAACGGTGATGCTAAGCTGTGCATCTTTAACTTTTCTCAGTAGCGCCTCCAAAAAATTGCAAAACAAAAAAAGAAGGTAAACCTTGTTTGTATTCGTCTACGTATATTTCTCATATATAATCAAGTGTGCTTTTAGTCTGTTATGATTTTATAAATGGATTGTTTAACCTATAAATAAATCAATATTATAATAAGGCAGATCTACGTACCGACATTCCTGAATATGAACCACCCTGTATGTGATATACTTCATGTGAAATAACATCTAAAAAGAATTTATACAGCAAGGCTCACCCTTATGTATCAAAACATATTCATCATGTACAAGGTGTATCAACGCCTATAACATTCTATAGCATTTCCTTCAGTACCTCCCTGATATCCTTGAAAACAGGTAGACAGAAAGCTTAGTGTGATTTGACAGGTGGAGATTATAAATAGTAGCGGCTGATTATTATTTATTGTTGTGGTGTATTAAATATTTTTCGGGCTGGTTAGCTCATGACAAAGAAAGTATCTAGGCTTTATTCCTTCATTCTTCACGTTGCATGGGAATTGTTCCGGACGAAAATAAATAAATGTCATGTAGTTTAACATCGTTCCTATCTCTATGATCAATTAACACGTGAAGTTTTAATTAAAATTCATCGGTGCACGTTTCTTTTGACGCCGAGGAAAATGTGAGGTAAGTCTGTAAATATATTTTGTCGGCGGTTTCTCCTGGAATGAAGATACAGTTATGCAGATTTGTTTTATGCTAACTGAAAAAGGTCGTAGAATACGCAGTTTTTCAGAAATTTATTTTAGAAATTGTCCACTTTGACGCTTGTATTTCATACTAATTTATGCATTAAAAATATCTCGATTTTCTTATTATTATCTCTAATAAAAATAAAGGATAACAGATATTTTTATCCTAGTTTAGTTTTAGCATAGTTTAAATTTAGAGTTAAACGAATAATAAAATTTATGCACCATTTGGCAATCGAAAAAGTGTTGCCATGTTTACTGTGTTTATGTTATGGTATTTTCGTATTTAACAGTTTTATTATTGTCTTTATATTATACAGGGTGAAAATTAATATGATGTGGACAGTCTCAGATCCTAATCGTTTGACGTGTCTTATAAAAATTGTGGAATATCGAAAGTGATATGTTAATTTTAATTCTATAGGATATTTCACATAATAGTGGCAAGCTTATGAAACACAGCATTTTTACGTAGTTATATTGACTTTAAATTCTGTGTCCAGCGGCCAGCCCCGTATTACTTACTTATTATTACTTTTTCAGCTTATACTACGGTGTTGCCATGTTAATCAATTTTCTCTGAAATAAAATGCATTAACCTTAGCAGGAAACGTATTTTCTTAAATTTTACTTTCGTGCCATTTTGAACGTTAGTAAAACCATATACTTCCATGGTCTCTCAAAGTTCACATGTTCTATAGTTCTGGACTTTTTAAAAGCTATTGGTTGTATGTCCCATCAAGTATTAATCAACAAACTCGATTATTATGGTTTTTACCATCCTACCTTAGTGAAATAAACCGATACGTTCTCTATGATAGAATGAAGTCTGATCTGCTTAGTATTGAATCTAGAGTTCCACAAGGTTCAGTTTTAGGACCCATACTACTGCTACGCGGGTAGAAGTAGGACCTTAGTTTTTAATTTTAAACTCTATCTCGGTCTCGCTCCACTCCAACCACAAGTACCACGACGCTCCGGTACCGTGAATGATCGGGTGCGAGTGTCGAGTAGATCTTTGGTATTTTTAATGGCGAATAAATTTGATTTGATTGATTGATTAATTGATTTGATGTTTATTGATGACTATAATTTAACCAAATCGGACATGTCAGCTATCGAAAAATGTAGACACCTAAGGCATCAGCATGTAGGTAATTGATTTCTGAAATATTTTGAATAAAATGTACAGGATGTTACATTTGAAAAAGTAAGTTACGACATTTCAAAAATGCAAAAATTTGAATCAACGAAGTTTCCACTATTATATAGAGTATCTCTCTAGAAACATTAATTTTTATAAATATGAGGTGAGTAATGACGAAAATTCCATACCAACATATTCTTCGCTTAAATTAGGTTAAAGATATATATTGTTACGTGTTTAAACCCTTTAATAAACACATCCAAGCATAGGTTCAATCATTGCAACACGAATTGTCGCTAACCACTGATTTATTTGTCACTAAATTACAATAATTAAACCTTATAGTACACTAATTATAACTTTTATTTCCTATAGACTCACTACCATAATATACATCTTGTTACTGCTATTTATCTTATCTGATCAATTAACTCGTTCAAAACTGTACTGAACTTACTCCGAGCGATATGCTTCTTATATATCCGTGGCGCTTATTATCGATTCGTCTATTTACCTTAGGCTATTAGAAACACAAAATGTCCTTCGAGATATTTCTACTCCTTCCAGTGATTCCTATGAGGCAGCGCCACCCTGGAACAATATGATATAGAACGGAGCCGGAGGGTCCCGAATCTAATATTATACAACTAACTCAACAGCAAATTGAAGTTTAGTTAGATTGTTAGACTTCACTTCGCCACTAGAGCATTATGAGTTGCACGTTCATTGGTTGCTTGTGTTTTTGGGTCTAAGCTGAGTTTTTAGTTTTTGGGAAGCTTGGAAAGAAAACATTTGAGCTCGGATTTACAAATTCTGTCGATTGTGCAAATAAAAAAAATATGAGACATGCCCATTATGGACGTTTTGGGAAAATAAACCCTGTTTTTACATGAAAAAGAGAACTTTTCCAATTCAAAAATATATGAAGTGCTTTTGGAAATCCCGAGGTGAAACCTTACAGTATGATAACACCAAATAAATAACGTAAATGTTAAAGAAAAGGGGAACCCATTGCAAAAAATACCGCTAATAGAAGTGTTCATAATAATAATATGCTACTAGGTATACTAGTTCAGTGAACATAATAATAGTTTCTTTTATTCCCAATTTCCTTTTTTTAGTTTCTTTAGTCCCAATTTCCTTGTTTAGTTTTTAAATTATTTATTTCGTTTTCAACTTTTTAGTAATTTACAGCTGTCCAAATATCTGAAAAAAAATCAACATCCGTATTTTATGCGGTGATAAATAATTACTTGGATATAACTATTAGCACTGATACCAAAGGCCAACACATGGTAGTCTTCTTGCAGTAGGTTCAGTTCCTACTAGAAGTACAAAAATTTGAGTACGTATTTGATGTGCCAGTATTTGTGAATGTGAAGTATATGCTATTGTAGATCGATAAATAGAGGAGCTGGTTGTTTGGCCTTTACCACCTTCAAGTCTGTTGTGGTGCTCCTAGAATATATTCTTTATAGTAACTCATCCAGCTTTGTCCTTTGTACCAGACTACACAGCTTTGATAAGCTTTTGGCTTTTGTGTAGCTAGCTAGCTATCCATCCGCCTTTGGTTTTCTTCTTCGAGTACTTGGAATCTCAGTCTTGCTAGGCCTTCACAGTGGCACAATACGTGAACTAGGGTTTCCTCTTCCTCTTGACAGAACCTGCATGTTGTGTCCTCTACCAGGCCCATTAGACTCAAGTGTCTATTAAGCCGGCAGTGCCCAGTTAGAAGGCCCACTATTATTCTGGTGGCCTTCTAGTAGATCCTCCGTGAATTTGGTCGATCGTTCTATAATGAGTTCTTTGGCCTATCTCTGCCTTAGGATGTTCCTCCACCATTTCAGAGATATATTTTGCACCAATTCCTTAGTGGCTGCTCGTGTGCATGGCTTTGCCACGCCAAAGAAGGGCTCCGGTCCTATTGGGGCTTTGAGTGCGCCTTCTTTGGGCAATTCATCTGCTTCTTCGTTTCCTCTGTGTTCCTTGTGTCCTGGTACTCATGCTAGGGTCATTCTATTCTGACTTCCCAGTTCTATAAAGGCTGTCAAGCGGTTCCACACTAATCTTGAATTGATTTGCATGGAACTCATTGCTTTTATTGCCGCTTGGTTGTCAGAGAAAATGGCTATGTTTAGTCGGTAAGGGAAGCTTGAAAAATATGTAACTGCTATTAGACCGAGTAAATTTTTTGTTATAGAGTTGGATCTGCTACAGATTTTGAAAAAAAAGAAAATATGTAATTTTTTCTGATATTTTTGCAATCTAATAATTCCTGAAGTAACATTTTAACTGATGAAATAATTCCATATCTAGTCAAGATTTTTCTACGAAATAATTTATAAGGAAAAATAAATTAGGTTTCAAAATCCGCAGCAAAACAAAAATTTTAGTTAGTTTCATTTAATATATTTGTTATTATTTCATTTTCTTCTATTATGGCTGACTACCTGTTGATATAACTCTACAACTCACTAAATTTGTGCGACATACCTGGCAGTATATAACATTCTTACTTCAGTAGAAAAAGAAGAGACCTGTCTTGTTGAATATTAACATTCTCGTCTTACTGACAGAATTCTTGAGTGATATATTACAGCTACTGTTTTTATGACTCGAGTTACTGGCTTAGTTTTCAATCACTTCCGGTACCCTGCAAAGGATATCTTTCCAGTTATACAAAGAAGTAGAAAAAACTTTGTTTTTAAAGTATCTTTAGACATTTATGCTTATGGTATCCCAGGAATGTGATAAAAAGCTTATAGAGATGGTATGTGTTTAATATTTTACACCACTGATAAAATAAATGCTTTAAGAGTTTTAAAACAAACTTAGTTATTCCGAATTATATTTTTTCTGTACCTGGATTACGGGAGAACCGTTATTTGTGAGTATTTAAATTGACATATTGAAAATGTTTAATTAGAATAGTATTCAAATATTGTGTGACAATCAAGGAAGTTACATTAAAGAGAGTATCATTTCAGGGGATGTCACCCAAAAAAAACTTTAACAATGAAACTGTCAGATTTTTAGAATCAAAAGATTACAACTTTGTATGTAAATGTTGACAGTTTTTAAGTTATAACGATTTAGCGTGAGAAAACATATATACAGGCTGTCCATTTTATCAGGGCCCTCGAGAATATCTCACTTAATATTGGTCGTACAAAAAAAATTATTTTTACGAAAATTGTGCCGATTTATTTAACCTACAAAATGGTTTAAAGACTTTTGAAATCCATGGCCTACTTTAAGAGTTATGGCGGAAAATATCGAAAATGCCGAAAACGTCTAGGCCAAATATCTCCGTTATTTGAAGAGATACGAGAAAAAATCTAAGGCGAACATTTTTTGCACTGCATTTAAAACATTACTCAGCATTTCGGGGGTAACTGTAATACATGCCTGTTGAATTTGAGCTTTTAGATTCTCTACATTTTGCGGTGTCGTCGAAAACACCTTATCGTTAATATACCCCCATAGAAAAAAATTCATTGGGGTTATATCCGGAGAACGAGGGGGCCATCGAATAAATCCATTGGTACCTATCCAATGTTGAAGCAAAATTTCGTCTAAATAATCTAGGCAAATTTGGGAATTATGGGGAGGAGCTCCATCTTGTTGAAAATATTGAAAGTTGTGTCGGTTCTCTAAAGGTAAGCTCTAAGAATTCATTAAATTCATTTCTCAAAAAGTTTAGGTACCTTTGACCACTGAGGTGACCGTCATAAAAATAAGGACTTATTAAATTGGTGCCTAAAATACCTATCCACACATTTATTGAAAAACGATTTTGAAACCCAGTCGGTCTATGCCAGTGTGTATTTTCAGAAGTCCATTTATAATGAATATTGCGATTAAAAAATCCATTATTGGAAAAATTTGCCTCGTCGGACCAAAGTATTTTACTACATATTAATGGATCGGCACGCTTCTTTTCCAACAGCCACCTCCTTGGTTTGTCCCCCGCTTGTAAATTGTGAACTTTTTTGGTTTTATAACACCGGTAACCATTTTTCTTTAAAATTTTTCTAGCACTTGTTTGATTTATATGACAAGCAATTTGAATTTCTCTTAATGATGTTTCCAAATTTTCTGTATTTTTATTTCTTATGTAATTAATAACTCGGTTTACCTTATTTACATTGTCAGTAACACTGTTCAACCTTGTCTTCTTCTTTAAAAATGAACCATTATTTTTCAGTTTCGTAGCTAATTTTCTGAACAGAGTTTTATTCGGCTGTAGTGCTTGTGGAAATCTGTTTCTATATTCTACTTGAGCTAATCCAGAGCACTTGAAGCCTCAATAGGACCCGAGCTCTTTTGTGGCGTGGCAAAGCCATGCATACGAGCAGCCATTAAGGAATGGGTGCAAAATAAATCTCTGGAATGGTGGAGGAATCTCCCAGGACAGAGACAGGCCAAAGAGTTCATTAAAGAACGTTCGGCCAAATTTACGGAAGACCTACTAAACCAGAATAGGAAGGCCATCAGAGTAATAGTAGGCCTTCTAACTGGCCACTGCCGGCTCAATAGACACATGAGTCTAATGGGCCTGGCAGAGGACGCGACATGCAGATTCTGCCAAGAGGAAGAGGAAACCTCAGTTCACGTATTGTGCCACTGTGAAGGCCTGGTGAGGCTGAGATTCCAAGTACTCGGAGAAGAAAAACCAAGGGCGGACAGCTATTTAAAAGGGCCTTTATCAAAGCTATGGAGTCTAGTACAAAGGATAAAGCTGGATGAGGTACTATAAGGAAGATATCCTGGGAGCATCACAATAGACCTGAAAAGGTCGCGGTGGTAAAGGCTAAACAACCAGCTCCTTTGGTAATCTAATCTAATCCAGAGTTAAAGTTGCATTGGCAATATGTAATGAACATATAACGATCAATGTGAGTGAAAATCATTTTTGAAAATTCTAAATTCTTAAACGAGTGTGATTGAGTGAGAGTTTAAGTATTAACTGAGAAGATTTGTCAAAAAATTAAATTGTCAAGTTTGTTCACAGCCAACTATTTTAAAATAATTGAAATAATAGTGAAATCATGAAATACAAACAAATGGATATTATACTTAAATTAATTGGTAAAGACATTTTAACTTTCTGAGCAAGGAGTGACGCTTTTATGGAGGACCTCTATATATTGGCATAACTGCGAATACTCTTTCCATAATTGCTCCATGTTGCTTTCTTGATTATTATTTCGTTTTTGTTACATGAATTTACTTTATTCTTCTTAATTGTGTTAATGGTTTATTATAGCAAATATTTGAACAACTTATTGAATTATTTTATCGTTTTATTTAATCATACTTCTCCACGGCAAGTATAATGCTTGTTAAAAAAAAATTATTGATTATAAAAAAATGTTTTTATAATTATTAACGTATAGTACCAATGAATAAATATGGCATGTTATATATCATTGAAAAGGGAGGAAAATACTCTATATTTAATGGCGCCATTTCCCGCCCGTTTCTAAATAATTTTTTTAACAGCCTGAAGGGTAAATCTCAAAATACAGCGGTTTTGAAAAAAAAATTAGATAAAGCCTCGTTGAAACACTCTGTTTTGCAAAAAATTTTCGCCTTAGAATTTTTCTCGTATCGCTTCAAATAACGGATACATTTGGCCTAGACGTTTTCCGCACTTTCAATATTTTCCGCCGTAACTCTTAAAGTAGACCATAAATTTCAAATGTCTTTAAACCAACCAAAAATCATATTTTTGAGAAAATTTCCATACAACAAAAAGAATCTTATAAGTAGGGAACTTGTATAAAAATTTAAATATATATATCTCTATAAGTTCTACGATAGCTAGAATTTTTAAAAAAAATTGCAAGTAAACAAACTAAATAAAAAGGTCTATAATTATTATTTATTAAATTATTAATTATTATTAATTTATTTTCGAAACATGAATTAAATTTAGAAATTATATTGTTGGTATTTTAGCTTCAACAGGTCGAGATATCATAGTAGTATATATACTACGTTACCAAAATAATCCAACAATGAAAATATCCTTTAATATATAAATCACTAATCACACATAGTATAAAATAGTCGTTACATGCGACATCAAATTTTGCATTTTTTCATCTTTAGGTGCTGTACTAATCTGACCTAAAACTTCACCTGGAAGTCGCAAAAAAATAATACCCATAAATTGATAAAATGTTTCTGAGGAAAATGAATAGTATTTCGGTCTTCCCATTCCTATCACGTCATATCTTAGAAATGGTGATTGATTATATCAAAAAATTCCTAGTATATTTTGATAAAAAATATTTGAGCAAAAATTGATATGGTTTTCCCCACTCTTGTCATTGTTAATATTTACAAGTTTTAATTTAAAAGATTATATAATGTCAGTAGGTACATTATTTATGGATTATATGGAACCTGGACCTCCTAGAATAGTTTTACTTTACTATGTTGAGAATATAATAAGAAACTGGAATACTTTTATTGAAAAATATTCCGGGTAGGTAGTCACAGTAAACAAATAATTGAAGAGCTACGAAGAAAACCTCATTTATCCACTTCTTTGAAATTTTGGTACAGAAATATGATTATCTGATCAAAATTACACAAAACAAGTCCTTTTTGAGGGCGAGCGTAGATGCGTCTTTGCTATGTACATTGTACATATTTCGATATGTGATGTAAAACAGCGTCAGGTGCGGTTAGTACTTGCATTATAAAAAGCAGCCCTAAAAAACAAAGCCCCCATTTAATTTTCAGTCTCGTCAAAGTCATTACACGAATCTTAAAATAATACCTACACTCAAATTTCAATATTTACTATTGTTCAATTAATTCAACGTCTAATTCATTTTCCAAGCCTCTTAAAATATCTAATTTCAATCATAAAATCAAAAGCTTTTAGTTCCCCGAATATTACTTTTTCATACCAAGACCTAAATTATTTTTTTTATAACTCCGGAGTATCTCTCGTGTTCACAAGAATACCACGTCCTTGCCTCACATCTTCCAGCGGCATGTATATCAGTGTATGCGCGAAAGCTATGCAATCTTAGGCGAGGATTGCGTAGTAGAAGTACCATCCTTCGGTCCCCTATCTATTAAATGTTAGCCAGGTAAAAAATCCCTACTCTTCGATTTGAAAAAAAAATGAAACAATACTTTGGATTAAAAAGCAGTGCACCCCTCTCTTCTTTACGCCACTGGTTGAATTTTATTTTGATTAATATCATGAAATAATAAATAAGCCTTATTGATATTAAAGAACGCATCAAATCCCGTTGCTGTAACACAAAAGGTTCCTGAAACACCTACTCTAGAGCGCCGCCTTCAAAGGGCCCTAGGTTCCTTAGGAAACTGGTTAGAGATTAACACACTGTATATCTCGTATAAGTGGCTTATGTGTTTTAATTTCGCCACACATGCAATTGGAACATTGCAAAATGCCTATTTTAAATAAAATATATATCGATAACATACGTGATATTCAAGCCATGAAGGAATGTTCGGCAAAAGTAAATCTAATCCGAAACGCTTTGTAATTGGACATCCAGTTTTGGATTTGATTTTAGAGAAAATGTAAGTAGGGAACAATTGGTAGACATAGGTTGCAAAGTATCTTTGTGTAGGGGAAATAGTAACATATTATGCAGCCTGAATATTCTTCGTTATGAAAATTACATGAAGAAAATAGGTTCTACGAATAAGGAATTTGACATTGCTCGTTTGCCTCCAACTGAAAATGCCATCCAAGTTCCATCTATTTCGAGTTCATTTACAGTGCGTCACTTGGAAAACCTTGGCACGGCTACTCCTGATCCTATGTTATGGGGATGGCAAAAGGAAAATGAAAAATTTCAGCCAACTATGACAGACATGAGCACTGCAACAGGGACTGTTGAATATGACACACTGTGTCTGCAAAATGACAGTTACGTGAACCGTGTTATATCAAATGTACGTGCCGTCGATATGGACGCCCATGTACATTACTTTGTAAAAGCTGTTATTGAAAAAATTACACAAATTCTATAGAAAAAAATGATAATGATGAAAAGGATATTAGTGTTATATACGGTTTTGTGATGGAGTGATAGATACACTGAAAATAAACTTTTTAATATTATAAACAAGAAATAAAAAAAGTTATGGATATGTTATTAACACGTTATTTAGCGCTTATGTCATAAATCTTCAATACTTTTTTTACTCTCTTGTCAAAGATCCAGAAATATTGTCCACGTAGACAATGTTTCTGGACTATTGCTTTAACTTTGTGTACAATATGGGAGAAAATGAAATCGTACGGAAATATTAACTCATACATACACACGCCAAGTTAAGTATACTAGACTCTAGACTCTATGCGTAATATTAGTGTTCATTAATGACATTATTTTTTGGTGACAGATCTATCTCTATTACTTACTCGAATGTCGGAAAGCTAAGTGCTATTGATTTACGATGAATCCTTGTTATTCTATTGAATAGATCGCGAAAATTTACACTCTTTTGACAATTTAATCTGGAAACCACTAATTGTTTGTGGCTTTCAGCAAACCTGATTTACTTCATCAAGAGCGAGCCAGGTATTTCGTTAGAATTTTACCTACTTGCGGTCTGACTGATGAATGTACCAATAATTATTATATTGACGTAATACTTTTGTAAAATTTAAAGAGAGTACTAATGGGTGTATTAAATATCTAAATGATATTATGTGCATTTTTAAGTTAATTAGTAAATAATTTTAGGTGATTCATTTTTCTAAATTCAATTACTGAAATGAGCAATACGGTCGTTTCATTTTATTTTATAGCTGAGCCAGCGTAAACAATTGACAACAAAATATAATTAACATATTTTAAACATTCACATTACTAAAAAGATTATCATGCGCATTCTTGGAAACAAACACAATAAGCTCTTAATACATATATAGAAGTGCTACTTAGTCACTTAGTTATTGTGCAATGCTTTTAAATGTTCAAGACGCTATCTGTGCATAGAAACTAATAGCCAGGGGTCCAAAAACACTTTTGTATTTCACTTGGTTATAATTTGTTGTTTATGCTTGGATACGAGATATATAATCAAGGCCATTATACCCTAGGGCCAAAAAGAGCTGGCGTAATGATTACGATTCTTTCTTATACATTTATCGGTTTTTTTTTTTTTGGTAACAGTGCGTCATTTGCTTCTGTGGCCCTTTGGACGAGAATTTGTGGAATTTCTTCGTCCTGCATGATCACTTTTAGAAAGGATTCAACACACTTTGTTAGTTCACTGGCAGAAATAAATAAAATAATAGTGGCACCGTTATGGATACAAAAACAAACGCAAGAACCGGCAACCGCAAAGTCACATCTATTTCATAAAACCGCTGCCCAAGGAATCACATCCAGATTTTGTATCCAAGTCTTATGCACACTAAATCCCAATATTCCCTTTAATAATATAGTGGGGGGGTAGTACAGGGGCGGCTAATGTAAAAAAAAATTTAGAAGCTCTTGGTTCTCGTATACACATTAAATTTTTTATTCCCTTAAACAATAGGGTGGGGGGTGGCAATGGGGTTGGTAGAGGGGGTAACACCAAACAATTTTTTGAAACGTTTCATTCTTGTATACACACTGAATCACATTTTAATTTTTTTACTCCTTTTCATAATAGTGTGGTGGTGATAGCGGGGGGAGGGGGGGGGAGGGGTAGCTGATGCCAAATAAAACTTAAATACCTTGACTTTTCGTACATGCCCTAAATTGCAATTTTATGGGCTCTTACCTGCTTGCTTTGCCTATTTACCCTTATTTACCCCCGAACCCTTCAATGGAATTAGATCAAAATATAATCTAATTCAAAATCTCGTTATAGTACATAAGTGTACCATATTTCAAGTCAATATCATAAACGGTTCCAGAGTAAACGTGCACACAAAAAAAAGTTAGACAGACCGACAGACAGACCGGAATTTTTTTCCGCTCAAATTTAAAATCTCGACGTTTCATGACATTTTAAGCCTATTTCAACAAAAATAAATAAAAAAATTTTTCGTTACTATACTTCCACTGGACGTGGAAGTAATTATTGAATTCATGTATTAAATTTAAATTAGGTAGGTACTAAAGTAGAAAGAATATAAAACGTTGTATGTGAGATATAGGATGTTTATGCCCTTGTGTGACTGTCTACCCTCGGGCCAAAGCCCTCGGATAGAAATTCGTCACCCGCGGGCATAAACATCTCTATATCGCCCTTGGTACATAAATAACTATTTATTCAGTCGCATGTGTACTTTTAAAGTTGGACTGGATTTGGATTTATATTGTGCAAAATGTAAAGTCTTTGTATTTTTAACGAGATAAAAAGCTTCTACCTTTATTCATAGACTTTAAATGCTAATGTAGAGAAAATGCCCCAAATTGTCAACTTTTCACTAACTTTAAAGAAAGCGAGCATTTTTCTCTGTGTGTGCTTGTTTTTTTTTTTGTTATTTCAGTTGTAGTATTCCATCCCTTCCCGTGTGCATTCTACCAGTTTTTACAACGGGAAAATTAGATCAAAGTTGGACAAAATTTTATGGTAATTTTAGAAAGCGTGAAACTACACTATTCGATAGATTATATCGTACGTATTGTTAGGCTCAATTTGTAGATTTGTAGATTTATTGCGATATTTTCAAATTATGGTAAATCGTATTTTCGGATCTTTCAGAACACTTAAGACATACTTGTTAAAATTAATATCCGTAAGTTTCAACTCGATACTAAAATTTTCAAAAATAAAATGGAGGGATAAAACTTTTAAAAATTCACTGAAAAACCTGAAGAAATAGATATCTTTATATTGTTATTGCAAATTTGGAAATTTTCACAAATAAAAAGTCGACTTCACTATGGAGGAATAAAAGTTGTGTTTTAAATGGTTATTCAATCCATAATAATGAATCTGCCATTTTGTTTGTGAAAATTATAGCCCCAGATTCGTAACTAAGTATGAAGAAAGAACGTCTCTCTGTTTTTCTCCTGTTTTTTTTTGTTGATTTTTGAACGTTTTAACCCGTCAGATTGAATCTACCATTTTTGTACTTAAAAATTATAGGATTTGCCTTCTGTTTTTTTTTCCTGGGAGTTGACTAATTAGAACACTGTTTAACTACACCATCGTAATTGTCATAGACTATTCTATTTTCGTCTAAAATTTGGTCCATATAGATTTATAGTTTTCGAGATACCTCTACTTAGATTTCAAAAGGTATAAATATTGTGTGTCACTAAAACAAGATGAAAAATTAACATAGAGCATGAACAGGCTACAATCAATTGGCGCCTTTCTAAAATAGATTCAGCAGAAAATTTTATATAATATGAAGCATAGCAATCATAAGTGGATTTTAATGTATTAGATTCCTTACTATAGGTAAAATTCTGTATATAAATATTTTTAGGCAGGGCCGGTGGTATAGTTCAAGTAATAAGATCCCGATACATAAAAAATGCAACAAAAACTTTACAACCTCATGAAAATATCATCACTTTTTGTGCTGCCTCAACCGAAATCATCTCGCTTACCTTTATAGGTTTTTAATCTGCGTCGAGTCGTTTGATGCAGGCATGCCGTCGTCGTATTATGTCGTAAAGTTTTTGTTGCGTTTTTTATGTCTCGGGAAGTCCTTACTTGGACTATAACAAGAAAGCAGTTTTATACAATTGATAGCTTTCGGTGTAAACCAGTTTTCTAAGTCCTTTGAACTCAATTACGATCATAAAATAATAGTTTATTTACGTATAAAATGAAAAAATAGTTACGGTGATCCTGCTGACTTGAAATTCTGTAAAATAAAAAAAAAATGATTTTATTAATTTAATTACTTACATATTCTTAAAATTTAGATATTTGCGAGGCCCTTTTTTTCTGTTGCTGTATTATGTAAGTTTATAGTAAAGCTGCCAATATTTGTGATATAGTTTAGATATCGCCATTTCCTATGTATATAGATTCGGCAAAAGTAGTTTTATATAACCTGAAGTAAACAACTGCGAGAAAGAAAACAAAAATTAGGGACAGAAAGTTTGATATATACTACTGTGCAAGGTAGGAATGGTAGCTCAGTGTGTTAAAGCGACTGGCTAGCAAACTGAGTTGCCTAGCGAAGTGGGTTCGATTCCCGCAAGGTGAAACAATTTTTCATTAAAAAAATTGCCCCAAGAGTGGTTCGGAGTCCACATTAAACTGTAGGGCCTCGTCTCTCTTTACCTACCACAAGATCCTTGAGATCTTCCAGGGGGTTACTTCGGTAACTTGAGAGGCGGTTAAGAAAACATTTGAAAAACATTTGAAGAAAATGAGCAAGATGAATCCCGTACAATAAATACAATAAAATGTACACTGTTTAAAATATGATAAAACCAATCGGCATAGGAAATTCATTATTGTTTTAGGATGACATTCTGTATTGTGTTCAGTAAAATTTGAGCAGGTTTCCCGTGGTAGTTGTATTAACTACTTGCCAAATATTATTGTCTTCCCTCGCATTTTTTTATTAATTATTATTTTAGTATATGTACACCATTTTCCATTAACATTTTTCGTGGTTCTTCCTTAGTGCTAGCGTTAAACTGCCTGCGAAATTTTATTATTATCTGTCAAACAAATTTTTAGATGTATTGCCAACAGACAGACGGACAAAATTGAAAGATCTTTTATGTTCTACATGATGTAAAACTTGAAACTGACGAAATCTCAGATAGTAGTTTTTCCATTATTACAATATTTCCTTTTTTACGAAAATCAGAAGCGTAGGAAGGACCTTTTTAAAATTTCTCACCTCCAGTTCTGCTCCAACATCGCTTTTTCCAATTTGTAATTTCCGAAAAATTGGAATTTCGACTCTAAACTGGAGTTTTTGAATGCGAGCTAAATATTTTTTAGGATTAATGAAGTAATTAATGCTGTAAATTACGCTATTTACAATGGGTAATTTGACACTTTTAATTTTTTTATTATAAGTTTATATATAAGTTGTCGTGTAAGAGAAACCCCTCTGTAATGCACCTATCATTGATGGCATTTTTTAAAAGGACCTATAATCCAATATTTGGATTCTCATTTTATAGATAAATTATTTGATAAAAAAACATGTAAGTTTTCGCATTAGGAATTCTCTTCCTTTGTAAGGAGTTAAGGGGGTGAATACCACACTCAATATGGAACAAACTCCAGGTATTTAAGTGAGTTAAGGTCAATAGTTAAATTATAATTCATTAGTTTGAATGAAAAAAAAAAATGTTCTGCGTTAAGAAATTTTTGATGATTAAAAAATAGATAAAAATAATTTCTAAAATTTATTTGGAAAATTTCAATTTCCTTGGAATAGAAACAAAACATCGCATACAAATCCCAAGAGCTAAATAGGTACATAAAATACCTTTTAAATCAGATATCTCTAAAATACGACACACAGTCAGATTTTATCGGTAAACGTTCAATTCAGATATCCTCTACCCAATTAGCCAATCTGAAGACGTACAAATCATAAACATTTAAAAGAAATTAGCTAAAACTTCCTCGATCTTTTGTTGCACAGCTTATCTTCCGCATATTTCCTCGTACCTTTCGTATATCATTTGCCTCCGTCATAGTTTCCCTAAAAGAAACGTAAACCTTGGCCGGTGCTGGCGTACTCGGTTTGACACAGTTCGTTCCCCCTTTTGAGTCGGCCCGGACTAGTCCCCAGAGCCTACTCTGTCCTGCGTGTGCTTTAGTACCGGTAACAGTCATTTGTTTGAAAACCACCGTTGCTTGGAGTTTTAGTGTGAACGTTAGTCATATTGCTTTTTGTTAAGTTTTTATTGTAGTGTGGTGACTGTGTTATTGTTTTGGAATATAGTTTTTTGGAGCAGATATTTATTGTTCGTTTCGAGTTTACGTGCCAGTGTAAGTGAATGGATTAATCTCTAGTATCGTAAATATGTTGAATAATACATTTTTTTAAAATATTTATGCCTTATGTTCAGAAAGATGTTTAATGTGCACGACGGGATGAGGTGGTTTATAATCTGTTTTTTAAATATTAGTCCAAGTATATTATTTTTCGATACATACTATTACTATTTACATATGCTAAAAATCGGTTTGTGTTGGTACAACAGTAACTGGAAAGTATATACAGATTTTGACATTAATAATATGTGAAAAATATTTTAAAATCCAATTTGAAATTTTTCTAAGCAAAGTTGATGATTTTTTAAAAATATAAAGCCAAAGCCCGCATTCTCGTTTCACAGTTAATTAAGTTTTGCCTACAAATATTTTGTTTATGATTTTTAAAATGTCTATTGTTACTTTTTTGACGAATTGAACAAAAACTGAAAAAAATACCATTTTTCATTTGCCAATTATTTTCATAAAATAGGTGTACCAATAATTGAAATGTCTATGGTTTACGGTGAATTTTGGCTATCTATTGTGGTAGGTATGCCGATATGGCTCGTTCAGGTATATAGGCTGTACAATATGTTGTTTTGATGTTTTGTGACCTGTGAAGCACATTTATGCTCCCCACCACATTAGAAAGTGGTGGTCGACGGAATTCCCAGGTTAGGTTAAGGGGTGGAAGTGATACCACCATTACCACCATGCGTTGGTGATGGACATTGGTAGCGGAAACGATTCTTGATTCTTGTTCATTGTTGCTGAAAATATTTTATGCTAGTAGGGCATCTACTGGTGGATTCTATAAGCTAGCGGTTACCTCAATACTTCAACGTATTGTATTAAAAAAAATTAGAAAATGTGTTTACAAAATGTCTAGTGTTTGCGAATTGTACAGACAAATGGGGCCATTTTTAAAGTAAACCTCTATACCGTAACTTTTAGACATATTATGGCCATAAATAAACAGAAGATTATTATTATATATATATATATATATATATATATATATATATATATATATATACATATAGACAGCAATAGCCCAAAAAACGATACGATACCGCAGTTGAAAGAGGAAAGATGGCGATTTCTACGCAACATGGATTGCACCGGCGAAATCGAGAGCGAGACGAATGTACGAAAAGGGGCATTTTTGACATAATGATCAGTCAGATATCATTTTTAGGCTGGAATTAAAGCATATTTAAATTTATAAGGCCACAGTTGGACCAACTTTATTTTAAGTGCATTTAATAGGCTAAAGTGTATTTATGAAACAATGAAATACGTGGATACACTTTAATAGTTGAAAGTCCTCTTAAGTTAATTATGAAAATAAATGTAAGCCAAATAGATCGCGAGCCATTCTTTCAGACGAGTCTTAAAATTTTTCGTAAATTGCTTCTTGGCGCGTCTTGCAAAAATGTAATAGGAAGAGGAATAGGGAAGTGTTTATAGCAAATTATTCATAACGATTTGTTTTTAATAAGTTTCTTATTATTTAGTAGAAATTGAACAGTTGAAAGATTGTGATGTTAATAATAGCGATAGAACATGCAAAGGCAAATGATGATTTTCAAGTAATGATGGTTACAGATATGTTTATATCTTAAAAATAAAGTTATAAAATATTTATGACTCATCACGTTTCTGGAAAACCTGGAATTGTCTGGAAATTTGGGAATTTCAAAAATGTCTGAGAAATCTGGATTTTCGAAAAATCGAAAATAAAGAAATTTTTCGAGAATTTTTTTTCTTTTTGCGTTCATTCGTGAATACACTGTATACTTGCATAAATACATTGTGTTTATAGATGTTACGGCCATTGCAGCTTAACATCTCAAATACTGATAAGTAATAAATCACCTTTATATATAGTACCTAAATTTTCTCGCCTCGTTTCTCGTCGAATTTTTTGAAAAGTATTCGTTTTGTTCGTATATTCTAAAGTTAGTTTCTTGGCATGTTATCGAACTGTTCGTCAATTAAAATATAGGGGTGTCCGCGTTTTTTGTTCATCCATTCGGCTAAATTGACCTATTGTGGGATCGTTAAGTGACTTAAATTGGAACACAGTGAAGTTAAAGACTTCCCAGCGGCTTTTTTGAAATTTCGTTCGTTAATTGTAATACATTCGTGGGAACAAGCTACGTAAATACTCGGATAATTGTGAATAATTTGCTTTTTTTTAACTGACACTTATTAAAATACCTCGCAAATCAGTTACAGAAATACACAAATTATAAACCAGTATTATATAACTGCTCTGGGAGAATGATAGAACCATGCATATTTTTGAATATTTTTACGTAAAAATGTAAAAACATCAATTTTAGTTACAAAAAAATTTTTCACTAAGCTGCAATGTTATTTAAATTGCATTTTTTACAACTGTTAAAAAAGGCTATGTTTGCGCATTAACGTTAGTGTCTAAAATGAGATATTTTTTCATTGACATTTTTTTGCGTTACCATGACACCATGCTCAATATATTTTGCACATCACATACCTATTATTGCCTATTTGTATTTTTTATAATTTTTAATGCGCAAAGATAGCCTTTTTGACAGTTGTAGAAAAAATATTTGCATCTCGTGTGCGAAATTCTTTGGTCATCTCGAACGATTATAAGTTTGCATTTCAGTAAAGCAAGACAGATCGATTAGGACATTGTAATGTGGTAGTTCTTATTCTTTCTTTCCATATTTTCAGTATCATGTGCAGTTCGACGTCTTCCATTTGACTTGTCTCTCGTTGCAAAAACAACAGTCCTAAATTTTTCTATTAATAGTTTTATCAGGAGTCTGTATGTGACCGCCATAGGGTACATATGTGTTTCAGCCAGCTCTAATTGATACCTACAATGCCTGTTATAGTTCAAGTAGGAATAAACTGAGACAAAAAAAACGAAACAAAAACTTTACGACATAATTATTATCGCCGCGGGCCATGGCGCTAAGTTAAAGTAAATAGATCGCAGTAAATAAAAAACGCAACAATAACTTTACAACATAATTATATCGGCGCGGGCCATGGCGCCAAGTCTGACATCAAATAACGACCCGAGACCCGACGCACATTAAAAACCTACAAAGGTAAGCGAGTCAATTTGCGAACAACACTAAAAAAGAGTACCGGTATTTTAATGAGGTCGTAAAGTTTTTGTTGGGTTTCTTATGTCTCAGGATTTCCCTACATACTAACCTGTAGGAAAATTTCAAATTTTATAAGACATTAAATAATTGGTGTTCCCTTATATCCGTAAGCAAATACCCCAGCGCAAGAAAGAAATCATATTTTACTGAGAAAGAAGAGAAGAAACATGAACAGTGCGCCATCAGAAATGATAGAACATTTTAAACATTTTATTTACATTATTAAAAAAGACGATATTATCTTGGTTTGTTACATGTAGTAGTAACACTTTAGGCTTCATGGTGTCGGAATAAATAAGTTTACATCTCTCTGTTCATTCACTATGAAATATAAAATGTGCGTGTTTAGCAGAATTTTAGATAAATAAGACGTTGAGCGTGTTTATGCTAACGAAAGGGTCGGTCGTAAAGATGTTATAGCTGCCAGGGTAAATTATGACCAGAATGTTAACATTGCACTAACTCTTCAATGAGGTACTGGCAACAACCTCTATTCACAAATTCAAACTAATCGATGAAAGATCTTACAAAATAGCCACGAACTCTTGGTACAAAAAATTGATGGTGACGGGAAATACCTGTATGAGGCTGAGGGCTTCGTAGGAAACATAAAAACAAGCACACATTAGCTACGAAAAACCTACGAAAAAATATAACGGGATTATATTCGAAACAACACCCTATTTCACCTTTTCCATATTGGCATGCATCAATGAATTTGTACCCTGGTGCAACAGATACAGCAACAATAATAACAATATTCAGAAGTTCATAGGAGAGCGTTCTTTCAGCAGGAAAAAACTTATGTTTTCTTAACCGACGAGGTAACTAAAGTGGGGTCAAAAAAAGAGTACATAGTAGAGCAACAAATCAGCGGCATTCTCATTCAAAGGATTTAGCTGGTATTTAATACTAAAGCGGCACCTCGTTCTACCATAGACATATATCAAATATCCGTTTTTTCCTCCTACCAGAAATGAAAACCACGACTAGAACATTCTGTGTAATTGCCATAATCGGCCAAATGGGTTGAATGTGTGAACGTGCCGCATTTATACCTAATAATTTGTTGACTGCTGTGAAATAGGCGGAGTACTCCATGAAAAAGTTTAAAAAAAAAGGCTGAAACATGGGTACCCCCCAGTTTTCGAGGGCGCTAAACACGATGGTGATATCTTTTAGGTTCCCACCCCTCAGCAACTATCCCGGAACACGAAGAATCACCCCTATTTCGTGTTTTTCCATCGTAGACATGCGTATCTATTTTTTGGGCAGGATTCGAGTAGGCCGTATGAAAAACCATACAGCATCTTATCCACCACCTCTAATATTGAAATCCGCCGAAAAATACAAAATAGTGGAAAATGTTTTCTTCCCGTTTTCGAGGGCGCTAAATACGACGGTAATATTCATTTCTCCCCCACCCTCCACCAACCGCCCCTAAAACCACCCCCTTTTCATATTTCTTGATTCTGGGCATGTGGGGACTCGTTGGATAGAGGAAATTATTATTATGGAAATTTCGATATTGTAAAGGGAGTTGAGTGACGAGACATTCCATTAACCACCACCCCACCCCTAACATTGAAATCCACCAAAAAACACGAAATAGTGAAAAATGTTTTCTCTCCGTTTTCGAGGGTGTTAAACACAATGTCATTACTATTTCTCCCCTACTCTCCATCAACCACCCCCAAATCCCCAAAATCACCCCCCTTTCACATTTAGAAGTACTGAGCATAAGAGCACTTGTTGGATCGGAGTTTATTGTGGAGCTGGGCATATTCTAGTCCCCACATGCCTAGTATCAAGAAATGTGAAAATGGGGAGATTTTAGCGGTGGTTGGTGGAGGGTGAGGGAGAATGAATATTGCCACCGTGTTGAGCACCCTCGAAAACGGGGTTAAACAAATTTCATACGGCCTACCAGAATCTTGTCCAAAGAACCGATCTGCATGTCTACGATGGAAAAAAATGTGAAATAGGGGTGGTTTTTCGAGTTTAGGAATAGTTGTTGAGGGATGGGAACCTTAAAAATATCACCATCGTATTCAGTGCCCTCGAAAACGGGGAAGTATCCATGTTTCATCCCTGTCGCAGAACTTTTGGGGTTTTTCAACTTTTTCATGGACTATATAAATATTCGGTTAGCTCTTCATCCAGTGGAGCCACACATATATTTATATATGTATATATAAAATAATAATATTTATATTTTACAAAATAAAACAAAAAATATATATAATTAAATTGGTTTTTACACTCAATTCAGCCAAAAAGAAAAACTGGAGTTCATGCATAATTAACACAATCCAAAGGCTTTAAATTCGTAAATCCGCACGCCACTGGCTCTACTATTTATTCTTTTCGGCCAGACTATAACCTCTTGAAAATCTAAAATTGCGAATATTGTGCTAAGGAAAAAGAAACGGATAGCGTATATAGCGCAGTTCGAGCCGCTCTTTGGGGACGATTTTATAATTAAAATTATTTCGCAGTATGGAGGGCTTCGGGCCCTCCATACTGCTTCATTAGTTAATGCAGTTTACCAAGCTAAACGCATAGACCCATTAGGCCATAGTCTCCGTAAATTCTAAATCAAACCTTTAAAAAGCTGAAAATATAGACGTAACAACAATATGCACACGAGAAGATATTGTTACGTGTTTACAATCTCCAGTAAATACCCTGTACGCAGGTTCAATGAATTGCAACAAGAACTTTCATAAACCACTGATTTATTAATCACTTAATTACAATAACTAGTCCTTACAATTACACATTGGTACACACTAAGTACAAATTTATTCTACTATAGTCTCACTATTATAATTCATAACTAATAGTGTTCTCCATCTTATCTTATCACTTGCTCATCTCCTACCTAACTGCCCTCAGTGCACTTGGATACTCTGTATATATATATATATATATATATATCCGCGTCGAATGTACTCGATCACACTAGAATCATCCATCCCACATTCCTTGAGGCAGTGGCGTAGGCGTGCACATAACAATACATTCAATTGCTATACCGGAATTGGAGAAAATAATTAAGAAATATATTCAACAATTAGGAAAAATTATTCACGTTTTTCTATCGAACCCGTTATTTACATCATTTAATATCTTAAATAAAATTCTAATGAAAATTAAACTGCTGAAAAGTATAAGGCCCATGTAACTTAGCAATGCCGTCATATACAAGGAAAAAATAAGATAAGTACGCTGCAAATTTCAAATAATCCGAGAAATAATAGTAATATTTAACAATTTCAAGTATTTGGTTATTGATTTGCTTTCTAAGTAGAGATTTTGATCTCGTTTGTCAACAGTGTTGTGTTATGTTTATCGATTATTAATAACAAATAGACTGTGAAGTAATAAATTAAATAATACATATCGGTTTCTCAATTGTCAATAAAAAATACATCCATATTGGACATATTCTAGATTCATAGGAATATTAAGCAAGTAAATATTACAAATGTATGATATGAAACTGTATTTTTATATCGAAACGTTGTATCAACAAATGTTAAGAATACATTTTTTATTAAAATGTCAGGTTGCCGCATTTTTTGTTAATAACTATAATAGTCGATGTCAGGAGTCGGGATTTTTTGGGGTTTTTGCTTTTTTTGCCAGAGCGCCAATCTAGAGACGTTTTCGAGGTCGCTGAATAGGATGGTGGGGTCCTGCAATTTTTTTCCTCGACAACCCCCTCAAATTGGTCAAAAACCACCCCCAAAGTGCCCTTCTCCGTGAACCCGTTTATTTTCCCCAGTTTTTCGACTAACTGTTATTCCCTCGAGTAGAACGGAAAGTCCCTCGAGAGATTTGACCTTAGCCACCACTACATCAGGCTTCCAACCCTCTAGGGGGTTAGAAAATTGAAATTTTTGTTGTGGACAAAAAATTGATATTTTACAGGAGGTGTTTCTGTGAGGAAGGTGGCAGGTGACCACGGTTGTGTAACCATTCCCGAGGGGACCAGGATTGTGTAACCACCACCGGGGGGAGGGGGGCTGGTTTATTTTCAGGATGGATATTTGATATTTTTTTAAAGAAATTATTATTGTATTATTTCGTAGGTGTTTCTTTAAGGAAGGTGGCAGGTGGCCAGGGTTGTATAACCAACCCCGGGGGTTGTTTTCATCTTTCGAAAGGGTGGGAAAAATTATATTTTGTAGTAGGCGGTACACCTTCCTCAATGAAACACCTCCTACAAAATATTATTTTTTTTCCCAAAAAAAATTTTTGTTTCCACCCCTTTGAAGGGTAAAAACAACCCCCGGAGATAGTTACAGAACCCTGGTCATCTGCCACCTTCCTCACAGAAACACCTCCTGTAAAATATCAATTTTTTTTCACAAAAAAAAATATCAATTTTTTTTTCACAAAAAAAATATCAATTTTTCAACCGCCTAGAGGGGTGGAAGCCTGGTGTTAGGGGTGGCTGAGTTCAAATCCTTCGAGGGAATAACAGTTACTCAAAAAGCTGAGGAAAATAAACGGGTTCTCGGAACAGGACACTTGGGGTGGTTTTTGGCCAATTTAAAGGGGTTGCCGAGGAAAAAAATTGTGGAACTCCCACATCGTGTTCAGCGACCTCGAAAATAGGGGGGAGTCTCTAGATTGGTGCTCTGGCAAAAAAGGTACCTCTTCCGACTCCTGACCTCGATGATAACTAGCAAGTCAACAAAATATAGTTTTTGTATAGTAGTCTTCAATTTTACCGGGCAGATAAATAATGCAAAAACTTTCCGAGGTCGCCGGTGGACCGTTCGGTATGGAGTTATCAAACAAGCCGACGTACATTAAAAACTTATAAAGGTGATTCAATTTGCCGCGGAATAGTACAGAGAGTAACGGTATTTTAATAAGACCGTAAAGTTTTTGAAGCTTTGAACGATACTATATATTATTAATATTATTATTACAAAACGTAAGAGCTGAAGCTAGAAACTTTTGTTGGCTCATATTATAAAAATTAAGTAATATTCTGTAAGCGCGATTAATCGAATGAGTATCGCGCTACCGGGTTCGAATCCCGGCACTGGCACTGTCGGAGAATATGGTTGTATGTCTGCATTTTTTAATGTGTAACTCCTTTCCGCACAGGCCTCTCTGGCTTCTGGAATTGGGGGTTGTCTAATTTCTGTGATGTTTTATTTATTTAAAAACTATATTAAATAAAGTATTGACCGACTTTTATAAGGAAGATTTTGTAAACCTCGTGGGAGCTTGGTTGCACGTTTTTGGACACCTGCCAGCCTATTGATGTCTTGCCTTACAACAGGAGATCATACAGCTACAGCAAACTCGAGATGTGGACGAATATACGAATTGTAATTTTTGTTAAATGAGTCTGTTGTAAGGCCTTGGAAACTGCATTTCTTAACTACTTTGGTAACATGAGCACTCCAGGACGTTGAGTCTGTCACTACAACATCAAAGATCATTTTGCTCTGATACGGCTATATGGAAGGTCATTTCCGTTAATGTTGTAGTTCAATTTTGGTGTATGTTTAGACATCACAGCATTTTGCATTGCATTATATGTTTTTATAATATATAATTAATAAATAGGTAACAATTTAGTTGTTGTCAAATTTCAAAAGTTTTGCTGCCACGACATTTAGCACCAATGTGATAAAAATTAAATTTTTACCACTTTCTATTAAGAGACTACCAATCCAGTTTCCTTAAAGAACATGGCCGTCCATAAGAAAATAAAAATTCAATTTTGACCCCCCCCCCCAAGAAATTTCCAAATTTGGCGCTAACACCGTTAAGACTGTAAGTGTCCTGATTTTTAGATCCATATAATGTATTTTAAATGCAACAAGAAAAGCACATAAACATTGGCAAATCATGTTTCATTCTGTGTAAGTATAGACCCAACAGTCAGAAATCATTTATTTATAGAGATAGCGTTGTCAAAATAACACAAAGAAATCAATATAAATTTTTCTTGTCCCGATCGGATCTACATAATATCTCGAGTTATTCACATTTTTAGGTTGAAAAACGTAGTAAAAAAAATTAAATTTTTAATAACAATTGAAGCACAGCGTCTTTGAACAACAACACAACAAAACTGATTTGGGTACTCTTTAGTACCTCCCTCACAAGTTCAACCATAAAATTGCTTATGGAAAAAGTTCCACTTCAAATCTTATTTTGACTGCATTAAGGTTATAACAAAGCACATACCCAAAGTCTAATTTTCATATTGATGGAGAAATGTTACTTTCAAGAGCCTTTAAAGTTTATTCATTTTTTGGTCATTTTTCTTCGTTTTTTTAAAGCGTATTTAACCGCGGAGTATATCAGTTATTATATTTTTGTCTTGTTGGCTCTCTTCCATTGTATTTAATGGTCTGGATCTAATCTACTGAGAATAGATTTGAAAATTGCATTTGATTGACCTGGAATTGATTTGCGTTAAAATAACACCGCAAAAAGCGTTTACTAAACTGCAGTAACCGGCGAAACAATATTCTAATTATTTATCTGACAGCAACTAATTAGTTTGTATTTATCTACTTTACGAAGTTAACATTGTAAGTAGTGAAAGTAGGCGTGGACTATAATGTCCGGCTGAAATAATTTTCAGTTTAATGACATTTTACATGTTTTTACTGTCATTATTGTAACATTATACAGCCGTTTGTATTGTAGTGTAGTGCAACAACTTTTATTGTCCCCTGTTAGTTCCAGCACAAAATAAATACGGTAAATTGATATTTTTTCATTGTTATTACATTTATTCATGCTTATAACAATTAGATACAAGTGAAAAAGTTGTTTACTGCGAAAACAACACTAGTTGATGCATTAGATTTTTAAACATTCCTACTTAATGTTCGCTTCTATTTTAATTAGTGGAAATTATTACTAATAATGAGTCACGGGAATCTTATATTTTTCGTTGCACTATAAATGTTACATATTTGTCGTTTCCAAGAAATATGTTATCTATGAATCAATGTTCTATAATAGAGAACTAAACATTTATTACTATGAATATGAATTATACTTAGCAAAGTTGTGAAATCACTTCTTTACTTTGAATTTAATTGGTAAATATCTAGATAAAATATGTTAGTATCTACTTCGCATAAATTTATTGTGTAACAGCATAACAATTATTTACGGCAGAGTTTATCGTTTGCATATAAACAAATTACATGTATTTTTCAAGTGTATAGAAATAAATTTCCTCTCCAACAGGAAACGTATTAAGGAATGTGCATATTTATTTGCGTGTAAATACACATTATGTCATTGTTGTTTTAGCTGTAGTCAAATATTTTATAATTATTGTTAATTAGAATTTGTTTTAAGTGGTAGTTCTTAAGACGCCATGTTTATGTGTTAATGCAGAAGCAAAGCCATCAGCAATATTTGTGGGTAAAGTAAGTTTTCCACTTACCTACTGTCCATCTCTCATATTAATCTAAAAATCACTGAATAATCTAAAAATGTCATATCGGGTGTCATATTGACAATCGTGTTGTAAGAAATCATTTTTGACGAATAATCAGTGTTTAGGTAGACTAATAGATACATAGTTCTGTTTTCTATCGCAAAATAATTGGGTCCAGAGATCTCTCTTGATGATGTTTCATCTTGAAGTATTTGGCAGTAAATATTTTAAATAATATGGTCATAAAATGGACGCCATTTTACACTGGATAAGGTAATTTGATGTGATTCGTCACTATTATTTCATAGGTTACATGGTCTGTCAAAATTATAGATTCTGGAAGTTACGAAGTTCAAAGAGCTCCCCAACGTCTTCACTGAGCTGATAATTTCTCTTCAATCTTCGATAATAACTTCCTTCAATTAAGGAAGAATATAATAGTAGAAATATAATTCGCCCGATGAAACGACAGGCTTCAATCGGGTTTTTTGGTGTTGCATCGCTTACCCGATGGTAAGACATAAATTAAAATTGATCTTGAATTCGAGTCATCTTCTTAGACTGACTGTTAGTTGCCTGATGAATCTATAGTGGTTTATTTCTTTAGCATCTGGACACCGTACTGATTTATCTACATTTATGGCTTTAAAGTGTTTCAACCCAATTCATGGGAATAAGTCACTTTTGTCCATTCGTCACTTGCAAATATTTTGATACAACACCTGTGTGTCGAGGTGACCTAGTTTTTAAAGTATATCACTGCATTAACTGAAGCCATCATCCTTGTTCAGAGATTTATAGCGGAATTATTGAAATTAAATATTCGAGAACCGTTTTGAAAGATACTTCCTGCTTTGACAACGGCGTAGGAGTTTTGTTCTTTGAACTCCTTTACGTCAGTGGGTGAATGAATAGCCCAGGCGGTACCTGCTTAAAATCACCTCTGTTTGGATAAATCGGGTAGTATGGCAGATTTTCGGCTTAATCGCTCCTAAAAATCATAATAAATGATAATTTCACTATGCGCTAATTTGAAAACGAGGGCGCAATTTTTTATTAAACAAAATGTGAAAAAAATTCTAAAATTTCCGTTTTTTCTTCCTATTTTTTCATATATATCTCAGTAACAATTGTTTTTAGAGAAAAGTTATAGAAATGAAAAAGTTTTGTAATTAAATTTGGAATATGCAGTTGGTTGCAAATCCAAAAATTCTTTTTACTATTGCGAAAATAGTAACAATCGCAAAAAAAATTGAAATAGCATTTGTGCAGTTTTTTAAAAATATTTATCTTATACGTAGGACCTTCATACTTGGCTGAACAAAACTTTATAATATAATAAACCTTCCCACCAAAAATCATCAGGATTGGACTTTTAGTTTTTGCATAACAATTTTGCAATCTAAACTTCACAGAAATATTTGCAAATTTTCAAAATGTTGCTGAGGATAAACTCTAGAAAGTTGAAAATTTTTTAACATATAAAAGAGCATTAAAAATTCCAAATCAATTTTGAGATATTAAAAATACACCGCCAACGATCTTACATATAATCAAAGCCTATCAAGTAACATGTGCCGCGAATATATATTATTATTTATATTTTGGCAATTGCTGTACTTTTAAATGATTTTTCTTGTTTTCAGTAACACATAAGGCACACAAAAAATGGGCGGAAGACAGTCGAAGAGGTCAGTAGATATAACCACAACCCCCAAAAAAGGCGACGGCGAGGTAGTTATAGAGGGCGAAGGGAAATTGGAGAAAATCGGTGACGCTGACATCAAGACCACATCAAATGGTGCTGTACATACAGAAATAGAGTTTGCGGTGAGTGCTCCCTAATTTTTTGTAGTATTAAGTGACTTCCTGGCACCCCATTTGAATTACAATTGTTGGTAATGTATGCGCATTGATTACTAATACATTGTTGCTTCATATGGAATATTTTATTCTTTAAAAGCCGGTAATGACGTCGCAAGTTTTCTAGTAAAGTGGAGGATATGGATTCACTTACTTAAAAAATGAATTCGCTGGGGTGGTTTATAAACGACTGCATGAGTTAGTTTTCTTTCAACGTGAAATAAATAATTATAGGTTGATGAAAAATAAGGTTTTTATGCAAATACGTCCACTATTCACATGCATTTTTAGTGACATTGCTATATAAAAGAGGGTAATGTGTATGTATATGTTTTTTTGTTTATAAATAAATGACAATGACACATTGACGTCTGGGAGATATAGGTTTGCCAGAGTAAAGGAGACGGGATCCTATAGTTTATAGTGGAATCCGAACCACTTCCTGGGGATAATTTATAAATGAAAAATTGTTCGCAGTGGATGGGGCTCGAGCCCACTTCGCTAGGTATTCTCATTGCTCAGAGAAAAAGCTAGCCGCGTTAGCCACTCAGTTACCGTCCCCATGTATATATTTGTGTTTATAAAGGAATTAAATACCATTGTACAATGTCTATGCAACCAAAAAAGGTCTAATTTTATACATGTCGGTGTTATAGGGGTTCTATTAGATCTACAATCCTTATCAGGCAATTCTAAGTGAGGATTATAAAATTTCCCTATAAGTATACGTTCAGAATTCTTAAACAATAAACTCTTATGTGCACGTAAGGAACTGCTTTAATAATATTGTATATTGATTGTATGCCACGATATAAGTGTATTTTAAAAACAGTTATAAAACTTTTGAGAAAGTGATTTATATAATCTGCTCAGTGGCTCAAGTCTTACGTGTTAGGTTTGCAATGAAGAAGTCCCAGGTTCGAATCCTGGCTAGGATATGGACATTTTGCGGTGTTTTTCATATGTTACCGAGGTGGTACACTGGACAATGTTGTGTAAGAAGCAACACGACTAGTCTTTGTACCACTCCTGAGTTCGAATCCCAGCTGCTGTATGATAAAATATAATATTTTAAAATGTTTATCAAGTCATGACTTTTTAATTGGCATTTTTAAGTTTCCAAGTGAATTCTACAAAGTATTCGGGAGATGACGACTAGCTAAATTCGTAAATATATTGGCGTATTCCCAATTATTGGCAAAATAGACCCCGAAAAAAAACTTAATAGTTTTATAATTATTATCGTCTATCGGCGTTTGATATATTATAAATTGTATTACAGTCGTATACCTATTCTAATAACTTTTAATTTTGGCATTAAAAAATGGTTGTAGAAAGTTTCATAACGAGTTGTATTAAAGTTTTTTAAGCAAACTAATAAAACTGTCCTTTTAAGCAGCAATAAAAACATTACACAAAAGTACAAAATTATCAAATGGTGCACAGTGGCTGCCATTTGTTGAAAGAAAAATTCCAATTTTGTTGAAACCTACTTACTTACTAGAAAGAGGGGTATCAACAGATTTGGAGTTATTAAATATAGAATGCAAAACAACAAATTGCGGGTTTAGGTTTGTATGTTGTGGAAAAAAAATATTAAAAGAGATAAAAACAAATCAGTAACAGACAGTTGGAATGTGACTTCTGTTGCATCGTTGGATTTAAACAACTGTAAGATTAATTTGAGATCCATGCGAAAATCGAAAGTTGTACTTCTAGTGCATTCTGTAAGTCGGACAGGAATGTAAATTTTTGCTAATTTAACGAGACTATGTCTCCCCCTGTTTTCGAGGATGCTGAACAGGATGGCGGTGGTAAAATTTCTCTCCGAGGTCACCCAACCCCCCACACGGACAAAACCACCTCCGAAAGGGGTAAACCGCGTATCCGCCGTCTCCTATCATCCAAACCTGTGTTACCCCCGTTTTCGAGGATGCTTAGCACGATGGTGATATCGAGACCCCTCCTCGATCCCGCCAACCCCCTAAACGGCCCAAAACCACCCCAGAAAGGGGTAAACCGCGGAGAGGTCATCTTCTCTCGGCTAAACCCGTGTTACCCCCACTTTTCGAGAATGCTGAGCACGATGGAGATGTAGGGACCCCTCCTCGATCCCGCCAATCCCCCAAACGGCTCAAAACCACCCCCGAAAGGGGTAAACCGCGGATAGGTCGTCTTCTTTCGGCTAAACCCATGTTACCCCCACTTTTCGAGATTGCTGAGCACGATGGATATGTAAAGACCTCTCCTCGATCCCCGCCAACCCTCCCAAACGGCCAAAGACCACCCCCAATCAAGAGTAATCATCATCCGGTACGTATTTAATGATCTGCGAACTTACTCACTTACTTCATAAAACCGCGTATCAAAGGGGTAGTTTTTGTCCGTCTGAGGGGTCGGTTCGCCTCGGGGAGAAGATCCAACATCACCATCGTGTTTAGCATTCTCGAAAACGGGGGTAACACGGATTTGGATGGTAGGAGACGGCGGATACACGGTTTACCCCTTTCGGGGGTGGTTTTGGGGGGTTGGCGGGGATCAAGGAGGGGTCTCGACATCACCATCGTGTTCGGCATCCTCGAAAACCGGGGGGGGAGGCATAGTCTCGTTAGATTAGCAAATATTTACATTTTTCGAGGTTCTATCCGACTCACAGAATGCACTATTCCTGCAAAACAGCAAGTGGAAGGAACCTTTGAACCGTGGGACTGTATTTTATTCAATATTGAAATATGATCAGATACTAGTATAAAAAAACAATATATGCGAATTTTTTACATTCATAACAGAGTTCCTACACCGTTTTATTCTATCATCAAATTTTTCCCCGATTGTCATATCACACTTGCAAAAGTCCCCTATGTATGTCGCCTGATAATAGCGTGGTATTTGCAATCTGGCCTTGTCCTTATTTACCGGATATGTTTATGTAATAATCCGCAAAGTGTAAAGATTCCATACCGAGTTCCATACCTTTAAGAAATTAAAAAGTAACCCGGTAACCGTACTTTGGTTCACCGAATCCACAAGCAAAACCAATGTTTTAATTTTTCCCGGTTCACCGCAGATTTGTTTAATTGACCTAGAGAATGCAGTTAGTTAGTTTATATGGTGGTGTTAATGATTTATTTTTTAATTAATGAAACAAATTAAGTTATGGAATTATTTATCTTCACCGACGTGTTGAGAACTTTCGCTGGCTGTAAAACAAGAACATGAAATGCCCCTCTATTACCTTACTTAGTCACGGTTTCGATTACTTTATCAGTTATTGCAACATGTAACGTCAGTTTTATATGGAATGTCAGCTAAACTTGTCCAAGGTATATTTATTTCTGTTCTCGTATAAAATACGAAAGATTGTCCGTGTGTTGATTTGTAGTTGTAGTTTTACGAGCATGAATTTCCTCTGAAATTAGCCCAGACATATAACAAATATTCTACAAAATTATTTTTTTTTATAAATTAACCGTTTCCCACTGGAATTGTGTTAAGTCGTATATTTTTCACTGTTATTTTTACAGGCTTCTTCTATTTGTCCTCTTCAGTCCTGAAGAAGATTTAAGAATAAATTGAAATGATGACTTGTGTAAATTTTCCAATCTTTGTTATCCTAACACCAATAAAATAAAACCAGTAATTTTTTCTTGCGCGCCATAACACGAATTAAGAAAATTTTATTGAGGCAATATTAATTCTTAATTAAAGTACAACAAAAATTTTACAGAGGGGCGAGCGTAGCTTTATCTTATCTACACCCAAATAAAAAGTTAAGTAATTAAAATAACGGTTAGTATTTGGTTAGCTGGCTTCCAGAAAACACAACAATCTTGCACCCCTTGGGGTGGGGCGGGGGGAACTTTAGAATATTAGAAACCCCTGGTTTTTTTTATTGCAGAATCGGATTCTACGGCAAAAATTACGCCAAATTTGTCTGCAGCGTATTTTTTCGATTCGTGACAGATGGCGCTGTAATCGCAAAAATATTTTTTTTCGTCATTTCTAAGGAATTCTACGAAAGAATGAAAAATAATCAAGTTCGAGTTCATTTCTAATTTCTGTGGTGTTTATTTATTATTTATTTACTTAAAAATAGCCATTCAATAGCGTTAAATTTAATACCCCCACTACCGTGAGGGAGGAAAAGTAGAGGGCAATTTTCAAATGCTAAATGGAAACCCTCAGTTTTTATTATTCGTGAATAATATTTAAGAAATATTTTTTTCCGCCACAGCGAAGAAAAACTATTATGCTGGAAATCCCTCCCTACTTGTATCGCCGTCGCAACCTGGAATCATTCATCATAATGATTGCCAAATTTAATATTATTTAGAACTAATTTGTTTAGTATAATGATTTATTAATTCTTCTTTTGAACCTCCAGATTCCATACACTTTTTATGTCCTTGGTAATTAACGATAACATTAGAGTGGTAACAATAATAACATTAGTCATTTCAAAAGTCAGTGACAATCACCGTCAAGTCTTACTATGTATTTGTCAGAGAAAGAAAGAGTATATATCCTCATACTGCCAGGGTGTGGTAATAAAAGAAGGTACGAAGAAACTGTTAACTGATTTAATGATACTCATCCAGTTCGTCCATCATTGAATGGCTTTTTCAAGAAAATGAACTCGTACTTTATTATTTTTCATTATTCTGTAGAATTTATTAGAAATTGCGAAAGAAAAATATTTTTGCGATTACAGCGCCATCTGTCACGAATCGAAAAAAACGTTTCAGACAAACTTGACGTAATTTTTGCCGTAGAACCCGTTTCTGCAATACAAAATAGGGGTTCCCATTAAAGATTTAAAAAGTTATTAAGGACTTGTTTTTCTTTTTTGGATCCAATGTGTATTTTTCAAGGAATTTGACCGTTTCCAGACTTTTTGGACACCCGGTATATCGGTGTATACGTAGAAGCAATGCATCTTAGTTATGGATTCCATACAAGATATTCGGAGAGGATATAGAGCGATCGGTTCCTTATCCATTAAATGTTAGGCGAATAAAAAATCCCCCACTATTTGACAGAGTAAGGTTTTGGCAAAATTTTTATGCTGGGATAGCTTTAGTCTCCTGACGTCGGTTATTGCCCTTAGGTGTGGAAATAGGCCGATCGACGTTAAATAAATGAATCTAAAAAACGCACCGACATCCAGACATCTCTATGCCGTTTTTAACAGAATCGAAATCATTTTAGGATTGTTGTTGATTCCTCGAATTTCCTTTGTAATTCATCCTTTGCGAAACTGCGACTCGCTCCACAGAAATTATCATTGAAAAATACGATAAGACTGTAGTGACTGATGATTTACATACATCAAGCGTCTAGGTGCGTCTTTAGAGTATTGTAGAGGAAAACGATAAATGAAAACAATCACAGACGTAGTGGGAATAATAGTTGGTAGTGGCCATGCATTATCACGTCTTACGTCTTTATGTCGCGTGCATTAAAATGAGAGAGAAGGTCCAACCATGGTGGTCCACCTTCTTAGCGTCTCACCTCTCACCCCCCCTTGTCAATTATAGGTTTCCCGCACTATACATGTATGTCGATATGTAAGCCAAAGTTTACAAAGTTTAGGCCAGCCTTGCGCAGCCCGGCGTTCATGAGTTTCGTAGAAGGTACCTCGTTCGGATTGAGGTACTTCATCAACTGCAAAATTCTTAAAAAGTGATATAATGAGTAAGTTTAAGTTTTTAAAAAGCTTTTATTTGGATATTGTTAATGGTATTACCTATTTTTATGTACTTTGTTAAAAGGTGTTTAGGTTAAGTCATGAAATTTGTTTTTAATCAAACCAGACCCGGTCCGACCGGCCTTGCAATCCGTCATCGCGATCAGTGCGGTGGTTACACGGCCGGTTCCGGGGCGGTAGTTGTTATATTTTAATTTGAATAAATCTGTTTTGAATTGAATTGTATATCGATATGTAAAGTAAAGCAACATCAGGCGCGTTTTTAATACTTGGATGGGTTTCCGTTTCAAGGGAACACGTGTCCTTGCACCGCATCTTCGATCGATTTATATATCAATGAATGCGCAGAAGCTATGCAATATTAGGCGAGTATTGCGTAGTGGAAATGCCACCCTCCGGAGATGTAAGGTTGTCGGTCCCCTCTCTATTAAATATTAGCCAAGTAAAAGGTTCCTACTCTCCGAAAGAGAAGAGGTTCGGCAAAATTCATTATTGGGAATAATTCGTCTACAGGTGATAGGCCTTAGTAGCGAAAATAAACCGGCGTTAAATAAACGAATAAAAAAAATGTTACGCTTTGACTTGCATGGGCTCCTAGACATCGATTTTAATGTTTATCTTTGATCGAAATTTAAATGTTTATCTAAATCCTGGAAAGCGGTACGATTTTTATTTCTCATTTTTCGGCTAGTGGAAAGTTGAGTTTTGAATTTTTTTCTTTACACGATAAGCTTTGTTGAATTTCGATTTTTTTCTAATATTAGCAATAATATTGTATGAACACGCATCAACTTCTGCAGCTTGCGGATCGGAAATCAATTTTGATACAATTAGGAATTTGGCTGGGTGGACCAGAGCTTATGATGTATGTCACAACTTTTAAAATTCGTCGAAAATTCGAAAAGACGATAAAGCATGTATACGTATTACCTAAAAGTCACAAACTAGGTCGAACCAGGGGTGCCAACCGTGTCCTAATTTTGTACACCGAACTTTTTTTTTCGTAGAAGAATTTCTTACTACCCCGAGACTTCCTGCAAACTGTGCCGGCTTTCTGCAGACTCTGGATTTTCCTCGGAGTTTCCAGAGGTTGCAATCACTCATTTAGTTAGCGAGTCAATAAGAAATGTAGTTTTGTGTCGTCACCTACTGCCTTTGTGTAATTGTGTAGTTATATATAGTTATATCCGCTCCAGATCTACAATGTTGAGCTAATTTTATTAGAAGAAACCTTTCTTATTTGAAGATGGGCCTTTGTCTAGAAGCTATTCCTCGGAAGAAAGAAAATTTATACTCCGAATAAAAGATGACACATTTAATTTTCTTCAATGTATGAAGTTAAATTGATACACGATGGAGTAATTAAATACAAATTAAAATCCCTCAGTATTTATTGGAGGGAGCGATACATTTTTTGGGGAAAATTGTTCCCCTTTATGGTCTAGTATATTTAGCGTGTAGCCTCAAGGAGTATGTAGGCGGGTAATTTTCAAATGACAAACCCCTTAGACTTCCCCAAATTTGAAATTACTCTAATTATAGTATTATAGCTGTTGCTACTTTCATTCTATTAAATTATTTCTCTCCTAGTTGGTAGCAAATCTCATCAATAATAAAGAAAATACCTTACCTACTTTTTTTCGTAGCATACAGTGCTCTGTATAGCGAGGTCGGTTCCAGTTGGCACTGCAGTCTGATTTAGCCTATCCTGCCTCTCCTTGTTTCTAGATTTTGCCGGTGATTTCTCACTGCTAGGGCCGGTGTTGGCCACGGAATTCTGTAGCCGATCCTTGTTTGACAAGTTCGTCGGCTTTTTCATTTCATTTCCTAAGACCCCCCACTATGTCCTGACACCCAAATCAGTTCTACTGAATTCTGCTCTGTCAGTTCTTCTAGGCATTACCAGACCAATCTCGACATCACTTTGTGGCTCGTTAGTGCCTTCAATGCCAATTGACTGTCTGAGATTGTTTGGAACTGCTTATTTACGTAAGCTCTGCCTGTGATTTCACGAATACATTCGAGTATTTGTACTGTATTTTCCCAAGAGCAAAGCTGAGGCCTGTTCTTGGGTTTTCTCCATATATTCCAGATCCTGTTCCTGTGTCAGTTCTGAATCCATCTGTGGCACCAGGCCAGTCCTTTACGCAGCCTACCTTAATATTTTTGAAGTTTACAATCATTTCTATAGGTGTTTTAGAATCCGAATGTATATAGTGAAGCCTCGCCTCAAGGTTCGACAGAAATTGTGACTTTATTCTACGATGGATTTACTTAGTATACGGAATTCTTTTTGTTTGGTCTTACTTGAGGCGTGCTTGGTGCGAGGCTTCACTATGTTGTTACACTAAGTCTTTCGTAATTTCATTTAAGTTTTAAAATGCAAGACTTGACTGGACAGCTAAGTATGTATAACGATTTATAAATATCGAGAATCAAAGGTACTTAAGTATAAATGCGCCATATTCTTCTAGCAATACGAAATTGATTTTTAATTAATACGATTCTTAGTCCATATTTGTTATTTAGAATATATTCCGTTTTTGCAACCGTTATACTGTTCTGTTTAAAGGTATATTAAAAACACATTAAAATTCTGTTCTTTGACCGCAGACTATAATAAAACATCAACTTTTGTTACAATTATTATCCAACAAAATGTACGTAGCTATCATATTTGGAGATAACTTCGCGGATATATCGCCCAACCGTAAATAATTAATAATTTCTTAGGCAACACCCATGTAACTGTGGCAGGTCATAATAAATAACCGTATAATATTGTAAAACGAGCCATTTTGGGATAGTCAAAGAGGATGTCCGGTAATATAACGCGGACGTATGGAATATCGAATTCCTTTGTTTGTGCAGTCTGCAGGGATTTGCGCTCGACAAACTCACTCTTTTTACTGTGTCAGTGCATTAGCCTTTTTTCGTCCAATTAACACCGTAGGTTGGCTCTAGCATGTACAATTATAAGCCAGCTATGAATAAATTATTACAGAACTAGTTCAAAAACTCACCTAGTAGCTTTAGGCTAGTTAGATGTTTAATAAGAAGAAAGATAACTTGCAAGGATCAAGTCTGCTTTCCTATTTTCTGTTGGTGTATTTCCAGTAGTTACTTTTGAACGGACGGTGTTCAAAATGTCAAAAAGTTCTCGAGTTTCAACTTTCCCGAGCGACAATAAGACACTTTTAGTTCTTGATCCATATAATGAAACAGCATATACAGACAGGGTCAGAAATAAAACATTAACTATGTTCGAGGAGTCTGATATTTGGCATGCAGTTGACACACAATGTAATAAACCATTTCTTCTACGCCTATTATGTAATATGAGCATTATGATGTCGATTTTAAATAAGGAATGACCTATATTCCAGTGGCTGATATGTAATATTTATTACATGCCTCTAGAATGTAACAAACATAGGTGGCGCCATCCAGTAGTAGTGCAATTTGTAATACTGTTTGCGTTTCTGTTGACAGCTGACGTTTCTATTGACAGTTAACCTTTCACGTTTCACCGTTGCATGGTAAAACAAATAGACATATAGAATTCGTTTGGAATGGCATATTTTGCGCTCGCGGACCGTCCCCCTCGCTTCGCTCAGGTGACAAGCTTCCGCTCGCGCAGAATATGCTTCATTCCAAACTTATTACAGAATATACTATTAATTGGGTGATCAGGCTTTATTGTCAGTTGCAACTAGAACTGTCTTTGCGACATACAAATGAAGAGGTTTAGTCGAAGTCAGCAGTCGGGATTTTTTCGGATTTTTGCTTTTTTTGCCAGAACGCCAATCTAGAGACCCCCCCCTCGTTTTCGAGGTCGCTGAACAGGATGGTGGGAGTCCCGCAAATTTTTTTCCTCGGCAATCCCTTCAAATTCGCCAAAAACCACCCCCAAAGTGCCCTTTTCTGTGAACCCGTTTATTTTCCCCAGTTTTTTGACTAACTGTTATTCCCTCGCGTAGAACGGAAGGTCCCTCGAGGGATTTGACCTCAGCCACCTCTACACCAGACTTCCACCCCTCTAGGGGGTTGCAAAATTTAAATTTTTTTGTGGAAAAAAAATTGATATTTTTTAGGAGGTGTTTCTGTGAGGAAGGTGGCGGGTGACCACGGTTGTGTAACCATCCCCGGGGGTGTTGTCGCCCTTCAAAGGGGTGGAAAAAAATATTTTTTTTCAAAAGAAAATAATATTGTAGGAGGTGTTTCTTTAAGGAAGGTGGCAGGTGACCAGGGTTCTATAACCAACCCCGGGGGTTGTTTTCATCCTTAGAAGGGGTAGAAAAAAATAATATTTTGTAGTAGGCGTACCACCTTCCTCAATGAAAGGCCTCCTACAAAATATTATTTTTTTCCCAAAAATATTTTTTTCTACTCCTTTGAAGGGTAAAAACAAGCCCCGGGGATGGTTACACTACTCTGGTCACCTGCCACATTCCTCACAGAAACACCTCCTGTGAAATATCAATTTTTTTCCACAAAAAAAATCAATTTTCCAACCCCCTAGAGGAGTGGAAGCCTGGTGTAGGGGTGGCTGAGGTCAAATCCCTCGAAGGACCTTCCGTTCTACTCGAGGGAATAACAGTTAGTCGAAAAACTAGGAAAAATAAACGGGTTCATGGAAAAGGGCACTTTGGGGGCGGTTTTTGGCCAATTCGAAGGGATGCTGATGCTCGAAAATTCTACGAGGAAGATGCGAGGCCTCCTTCATCTCAGGATGTCACTAACTGCAGACCGGTTTCGACCTAGTTTTGGGTCTCATCAGTGATGATTATCAATTTTATGTTCGATTTGGATTGTTTCGAGACTACTGAGAGATGGCGCTAGTTACGCTCTACTGCGGTGGAACTTAACAGTGTCTATGAGATGCGAACTCCAGGTATTGAAGATATCACTTGCACTGCACTGACGAGACCCAAAACTAGGTCGAAACCGATCTGCAGTTAGTGACATCCTGAGATGAAGGAGGCCTCGCATCTTCCTCGTAGAATTTTCGAGCATTCCAAATCATTGTATTTTAGTGCTAACTGTGTTTAGACAAAATACGCAAATTTTACCATATAATTCAGCGCTCGTAAGGGGGAATAGCTGTTTTGGTTTAATTTGTTGAGTCCTTATTTATATAAGGCACTTGCAGATAGGTTGGAATATTATAATTCCTATATTTTATATTTTTATAAAATTTCCTTCTGCTATAAAATTGCTTATTCAGTTAGATATTTCTAACTAGGTCATTTGAATTATCTTATGTCTGAGAGATTTAGTTGTCTGAATAAAGGAAAATGTTGGTTCTAAGGATCTTCTACTATTGATCACTTCATCGGAAGAGAACTACTGTATGTAGATTTGCGTCCGATAGTTAGTTGTTTTGATGCTTTTCCGTACCGATTGTCATTAATGATATTCTAGGTCCGTGGTCCGACGCCCCGTTTTACAAGCTTTTATTTAACTTGCAATGTTTGTTTGTTGCTGATGAAAAAAAATTGCGGGACCCCACCATCCTGTTCAGCGACCTCGAAAACGAGGGGTCTCTAGATTGGCGCTCTGGCAAAAAAGGTACCCCTTCCGACTCCTGATCTCGACTGGTTATATAGACATCAAAATTCATCATTGTATCATCTTGTGAAGGTGCATTGGGGAAGTGTCAGTGGGTTTACCTTAGCTTGACAATGAATTGAAATCCATGTTGACAGTGAAAAATAATATTAACAGAGAGCCTTTATACCGGCTCAGATATGGCAACACTTCAAACTTAGAAATGAACCTGCATAGAGAACGGTACAGGACATACATATTTTAATTGTTGAAAATTGTTAACCTCAGTAGTTTATTTATTCTTGTACGATATACTGTTTTGTTTTGAGCTATAGTAAATCAGAACCCGTCGCTGTAACATCAGCACGTCGTAGTTTAACGTTTTCTAGATATGAGAAAGTAAAGATGACATACCTCAAAAGCAACACAGAATGCCGTTGATCCCACTACTGGTTTTATTTTAATGCATTTTTATTCGTATTAATGTCCCATGAAGATATTTTTAATTAGATCGGATTACTCAGATAAGCAATAACCCGGTTTTACTTGGCATACTCATAAGAAATATTGAACAGACAAGACTGTTGTACACCAACAGATTTTAATACAAAGACCTTTCAAAGACTCGCTTAACATTCTTGCAACAACCCAGTAACCCACAACTTCGAAAGCCATAAATGTAGTCAAGTGAACATTTGCATACAGATTGTCCATTGTCCAAACCATTAGAGTTATTTGTTGCTCACATTCGATGTTCGCAACGAATACAAATTTTGCATGGCGCATACGCAAATTCTTACCTGTGCGCATTTGTTGGAAATTATATTCAATTCAGGCTGAATTTAAAGCTGACCATTTGATTCTTACAAACTTTCGTGGACTGGTTTAATGGCTTTAAAATGTACATCGCTTGTTTCCTTTATGGTTATTGCAGATTTTATATGTATAACAATTTACTATATTTTAAAGAAAATAGATTTTTATATCGTGTACGTTGGTAATATATTCATTCGTCTTTTCATGCATAACATTTGATAGTATGTAGCCAAAGAGCAAAATAAGCTGCGTATGGTGAATCCGTTGTAATTATCAAAAAGATTTGTTAAAAAAATAAATCTATTTGTCGAGTGAAGATGTTTAATTATCATTGTGTATCAACTTTGTGTTTTATGTAATGTACCATAGCTCCAGAAGTTCCACAGCTATATTGAAGCTCCAAGAAATATGGTTGCGCTATTCTCACGAAACAAATGCAAAACTATATACAATGAGTCACAAAGTGCAAAGAGCAGTCTTCAATTCTTTCACTGGACGTAGGTGTCTTCTTCTCTTGGGATATTTTTGAGAATATTTTCCTCCACCTAAGCTTTTCAGATTAGATATTTCCAACTAGGTCATTTGAATGATCTTATGTCTGAGAGATTTAGTTGTCCGAATAAAGGAAAAGGTTGGTTCTAAGGATCTTCTACTATTGATCACTTCCTGGGAAGAGAACTACTGTATGTAGATTTGCGTCCGATGGTTAGTTGTTTTGATGCTTTTCCGTACCGATTGCCATTAATGATAGGTCCGTGGTCCGACGCCCCGTTTCACAAGCTTTTATTTAACTTGCAATGTTTGTTAGTTTGTTTAGGTCAAATCTTGCAAGCTGAATTAGAACCAATTCCTCCTAACCTATTTTGCTGAAATTTTGCATACACATATGGTCTGAAAGTTATTTGTGGCATTCTATGAATATTCTTTCCTGGTTTTTTGGTTTTCTACCACGTGTATTATCCTCTTCAAAACAAATCACCGAATCTACAAAATAATAGAATTATTTGAAAAAAAGCCTCTGCGCCCGTGACGTTTACGTCAAAGGAACAGTCAGAGATTATGTTTTACAAATAATATAAATCGGAATAAACACAGAAATAATGTATTTTGTAGTAGTCTCTTTCCGTTTTAAAGCTTTTTTTGGAAGAACACTTACTTGCTGACGCTGTGTATGTCAAATACACAGCTTTAAAATTCTGTTTGTTATTTCCATAGGTACTTACTATTCACACAGAACTGATGATATTTTCTTTTAGATAATGTTGAGTTTGTTAAGTTCTCAGCCCGTTAGTAATCACTTAAAAAAAGAGGTGTTGGACATCGGACTACTCCCAAACTAAAAAATAATAAAACTTGGAAATATATTCTGTAAACTGTTCGAGTTGGAAAAGGTTCAAGTGATAAAATGACACCTAAAAATACAAAAGCCCATTAGTATTTTATTAAAACTACGTGAAACGGTCGCTATTTTATGCATTTCATGATGTCAGTAAAGGGATTGAAATGAAAATTTGCCGGCCGAGTTGCTCAGTGCTTAAGCATTAGGTTTGTAGTAGCAGCAAGGTCTCGGGTTCGAATCCTGGTCTGGTATGAATATTTACTGGTTTTTTATGTGTTGCTGAAACGGTAGCAGTGGACTAAACTGCGGTTGTGTAAGAAACAAAACAAGTAGTCGCTGTTACCAATTCTAAGTTCGAGTCTCGGCTGCGGCAGATGGTAGTGTCGCAGGAATGGATGCAACATCCATTCCTGCGTCTATATATAATAATAATAATAATAAAACGTCTTTATTCAGGAAAATGCATAATCATACATTTTAATTTACATAGGCGAAGTTTAGCCATTGGCTACTCTAACACTTAACCTATGTCTACTTAAGCTATAACTAATACCTATTATAATAATAATAATAACAATACAATTTATTTAAAATATAAAAGTGAAGTTAAAAGAAGAAAACTAAAACAGTAGAAGTGTAAATCTAAAATCCTAAAATTAATGATAAAAGATGGAAAATAAAAATATATATGTAGTATATATATGTAGTCATGTGTCCCCTGATTGAGTTGTGGAAGAGCCTATGGCTAAACTCCGTCAGGACGTTAATATAATACAAAAAAAATACATTTATTAGTACTACAATATTCGAAAATTCAATTTACTTGCTTCAAAATTTGCGCGCGCATGTTGTTATCAACGGAGAATGCGAATTTCCAATAGTATGTTTGGTTTTGTCTTGGTATCAGTATTAAATATTGTGCGTAATTTTTGAAATACGTGCTTACAAATGTTTCAGTCGTAAGAGGGAAACATTAAAGGTATACTTTAAACGAGGTTAATTGAAACTGGTCAGTGTTAATAAAGCACAGGACCGTGCGCTCTTGATATTTTGTCGTATATATTTTAGTAATGGTATCGAGATTCGAATAGTAGTTGAAACTGTGCAGGCGAGTCCGAGACTGACAATGTAATCAGCCTAAATGAACCATCTACGACTGCACTGGTTTAAAGATAATAAACCGGACAGGCCTACTACCATAAAAAAACTCGTAAATGTAGTCAACGGTGGACATGCGCTGTGCTGTTAATGTGCCAGTGCAGTGCGTAAATACCTGTTATATCAAGCGTAGGAGTTTAGTTAGTTATTTTTCATATTTATAAATATTTACTACTATATAAAAGGTAAAATATTTTAATTATTTACTAATTTATCATGGCTTTCTGGAGACCATTTGAAACAGAGGATAATATAATAACGCCCGAAAATCTTATCATTTTCTTATGACATGCATTTCTATTTACCTCCGCCCATGTACAATAAAGAGATGCCGGCTTTTAGTTTTTATACGGTTTCAATTAAGTTCGTTTATACTTTAATGCTTGTACAGCTTTAAAGGTTTGAGTATATATTTTTGTGACAACTATCTTGTATATAAACCTCCATAATTACAGTGCAGATAAAGAGAACAATAAAAACTTTACCAGCTCATTATTAACGCCGGTGAACCATTCGGTATGGTGTCATCAAACAAGCCGACGTACATTAAAAAATGTAAGTGATTCAATTTACGGGCAAAATAGTACAGGGAGTAACGGTATTTTAATGAGGTCGTAAAGTTTTTATTGTGTTTTTTATCTACACGGTAAAATTGCAAACGACTATACCTTAATTTCAAATTTTTATCCTGAAAAATAAAGAAAAAATGGGTTGTGCCTTGCCCATGGGGACTCAATGTAAAGGAGAAGCAAATCAAAAGCTTTCGACCATACCATGATTCTCAAATAAGTAAAAAGTATGTATAGTTGAAGTAATAAGTTCCCGGAAAATAAAAAACGCAACAAAAACTTTACGACCTCATTAAAATACCGGTACTCTTTGTACTGTTGTTCCCAAATTGACTCGCTTACTTTATAGGTTTTTAATGTGCGTCGGGTTGTTTGATGATAGGCATGGCGCTATGGCTCGCGGCAATATAATTATATTATAAAGTTTTTGTTGCGTTTTTTGAGTGTAGGAAAGTCCTTACTTGCACTATAAATGAATCAAGATTTCCATAAAAAATATTGAATTTCTTGTTTCTTGAAATTCGAACAGAGGTTTATGAAAATGTATATAATAGAGGGGGCATAGCGGACTAGAAGATACAAAGCGATGAAAACGTTACTAAAATTTCATAATTTTTATATTATTTGGGAATATTTAATTTCAGATACTATTTTAAACCTCTTTCCAGGGAATCTGAATGTCTTGGAGGTTTAGCTTTCAGAAAATCTATATTTGTCTAAGTAAGGAGACGGGGTCCTACAGTTTATAGTGGAATCCGAAGTACTTCCTGGGGATAATTTATAAGTGAAACTTACTTCGCAGCAGGTAGAGCTGGAATCTACCGCTAACCAGTGAGCTGCTGTGTAGAGTATAATTTTTTTTTTTTCGAAAGTCTGTGCCAGAGCTCAATTTCTGACATTCTTGTGGACGTATTATTGTCCATATTATGCAGAAATAGAGTACGTTTTTTCCGTTGCATCACTCGTGAACATTACGCTAATTTAAATATATCCGATTTCTTGGAATGGCAGTAATTTTGCTACTTGAGTTTGTGTTGAGAACTCCACAAAAAGATAGCATCTGGAACAACATAAACGGTAGTAGTAAAGGAATCCTGTTTACAAAGCGAGCACCACAAACAGTAATTTAGGTCTATGTCGTTGGCGGGTATCGCCGTTTCAGGGTTAATTAAATTTTATTCCTTTACCTGTCGATTATTTTGCGGGAATAGTAAGCATTTTACGTTAAGCGGCAATATATTATTATCTTGGTTTTATGTGGGTTTCGTTTCGAGGAAATGCGTATATTATTATTTTCTAAATACAAATGTAAGTAATAAATAAGGATCATTTTGAATGTAGCTGCTTGATATAAAAATATAGTACGATTTAATTTAGTACAATACAATCAATAATCCATTTGTATGGCGGTATAAGTGGCAGGATATGTAAACTACTTTTTACAAGAACTCGATGATATAAGTATATTTTTCATATGTTACGTATTCGTATATAAAAAAAAATGCGATATGTATACTCCTTGTGCTTTAAATGGCAATTTTCAATACGTCTCGGTGGCTCGTGTTAATATTTTTTAAACATTGCGGATTTATGGAGATTACTTTTTTATGATGATGTAGTGACTAAATCGGGGCAAAATGTAACGAAATCAAATAAAAATTGTTGCATTTCAAGCATTGGGATTTTTCTGAGCGCAATTTTTGTAGAAAGGGTTTTGCCCTCTTAAGGGAGGGGGCAGGGTTTGAAGGGGTAAATAAAAAAAAATGTCTTCCATCTATATGTATTGTTATAAGACATATTAATGAATCCGTAGAATATATTGGAAGACAGAAATTATGGATTTAGACCTATTTTTGTCGATTTTGAATTTGAACTATCATATTTGTTTCATGCGAATAACGTTAAAATGACTGCATAGAATTGTCTGCCATGTTGTTTTTGAAAAAAGTGGACATCCAAATGAACAGTTTCCGCCAAATTTGGTTAAAGAGCTCACTGATTTTTTTGGCCCTTTTTTTTACCATAGCGCGCGCCACAGGTCAGCGCTGTCTTCCATTTATTTTTTCACTATGTCAAATACGTGAAGTAAGTGCTACTGAGCATTTCGATTTGGAGTTCGTTAAAATAATTGTCCTCTGCCTACTACATAACAATCCTCTGCTCCTGGGGCTAAGAGCTTAATAAAGAAAGTGTTTATTTTGCCTATACTTTTAGGCTACCGAACGGAAGACGGGAGTTCACTACTTTACCAAATTAATGCTTATTGAAATGTTTAACGACACTTTCCTTGAAAACGGTTGGAGTTATCAAGTTCTACCAAGTGTACCTTTTATACGTGGAAATGACGCCCTCGGCAGATTTTCTGGTCAGAAATACCACAACCCAGCTCTTAGAGTAGTAGTAAGCTTATTATTAACTGTTTGTAAATAATCAATTTTTTCAAGTTGATGTAAACTATAAAACTGAAAATGATAATAATGGCATTGCTTAAAATCGACAATAATAGAACTGACTTAAATATTTTAAGTTTTATATAAGTTTATTCTTAAATATTTTCTAAGTAGATATGCCAACATGAATTTAATTAAAATTCCTGGGACTGTATTATATGAAAATGAGTCCTTTACGACACCTCAGGATATCGTAAATACATTTGGTAGTTTTTTTAAAAGTATATTCCTGCCTTCTGGATCTGAAGGACCAGAGGTGTTTGATGTTGTCACAAATGTTGATTGCTTAAATAATATTATTAGTGAATATGTATCTGAAAATGAAATCATAGCAGCAAACAAACTAAAAAACAAAATGGCCTCAGGTCGTGATAGTATACCATCATTTATTGTCAAAGATTGTATACACGTTTTTGTCACCCCGATGCGTTAATATTTCCTTAAAAACCATAATGTTTACAAATCGGTGGAAAGAAGCCAAGGTCGTTCCTATTTTCAAATGTGGCGATAAATCCCATGTCATTAATTATAGATCTATATCTATTTTGATCAACTTTTCGAGGCTCTTTGAGGTGGTGGTTTATAACCGCATATATCCCTCTGTTCGTAATATGTTATCTCAATCACAACATGGATTTATGAGCCATAGATCTACAGTGACGAATTTGGCAGTATTTACACAATATGTTTCGAACGTTCTGGATAATCGAGGGCAGGTAGATATGGTTTATATAGATTTCTCGAAGGCCTTCGATAGAATTGATCATTTCGTTTTACTTAAAAAACCAGGACTATTTGGCTGTGACAACCAGATGAATGAACTTTTCAAATCATATTTGCAGAATAGATCACAGTTTGTTTCCTGTAATGGGTATAATTCCTTTAAATATGTGGCTACTTCAGGGGTGCCTTAAGGTTCCAACTTAGGCCCACTGTTATTTCTTTTGTTCATTAATGACTTAAGTTCTATTATTCAATGCAACCAACTCTTTTTTGCTGATGATTTGAAAATATTCACTAATATTCATACCTTGAACGGATGTCATAGCTTGCAGGATGATTTAGATCGAATTCAAACTTGGTGTACTAACAATAAGTTACACCTAAATCCAATTAAATGCAAAATTATGAGCTTTTTCAAGACAGTTTACGAATATCCGTATAGTATCAACGGGAATATATTAACTCGCTACAGTTCTCTCAATGATCTGGGTATAACTTTTGATGTCAGCTAGCTTTCACTGAGCACATAGGTCGGAAAATAAGTGAAGCAATAAAGTTTTTTGGTTTCATTTCAGAAACTGCAAAAATTTCACTAATGTCAATACTTTGAAAATCTAAAACTACTCATATGTACGATTTAAATTAGAATATGGGTCGCTAATTTGGTACCCGTTTTACAATTGTCACATTGAGGCTGTAGAGAGAGTACAGAGGAGATTTTTAAAGTATTTGACATTTAAACCGGATGGTGAGTATCTTGCAAGAGGAGTAGATTATAGACACCTATTAGAAAAGTTTGATATCATCAGCTTAGAGCTAAGAAGAAAATGTGCTTCACTCTCATTTCTATACAAATTACTCCACCAAGAAATTGACTGTTCTGATTAATTAGTTCAAAGAAACTTTTACATACCTAGACTGCCGTCTAGACAATATATTCTTTTTATAACAGCAGAGCGCAAACTAATATATTATTAAAATCACCAATTTATAATATGTCTCAAAATTTTAACAACATTTCCGACTTATGTGCTATTCATACCTTCACCTTAAATGAGCTGATTAATAAGGCAGTGGATTTTTTTACTGGAGATACTAATTAATCTAAATAGTCAATATTACACCTTTTATTATAATACTCACTCTATAATTTCCATGTACCAAAGTTTTACGTATCATTTTATTTATTAATATTTTATTTTCCTCTTCGTTATTAATCTGTAACATTATGTGTAAATATAAAATACATGTCATTATATACTGTTCCATATACGTACTTTTGTACGCTTTTACTGTATTTGTTATGGAAGTTAATCTTTATTTGTATTGCTCTGTAAATGGTTATATATAAAGCTATTGTTTTTTTTTTTTTTTTTTTTTTTTTTTTACAAAAAACCAGTCACCCTACTCTGTGGCTCCGACCCTCACAGAGGGGAGCTGGTAATACCAATAGCCACTCCCCACGCCCGTGGGGTGAGTGACTACCGGGTCCGCGAATCGTGTGCCCTGAGTAGACGTAATGAACCGAGGATGACAGCCTTCTGCATTCTGCCGGCTAAGATCTCTGCCGAATCTCGGCATGCCGGTATGATCTTTAGTTCTGAAAGCAGCGTCTGTCTCATTCCACCGAGGGCTCCTATAATCAGTACCACTATTTTAACAGAATGGCCTGGATAAAGCCTGCGGAGTTCGAAGAGCAAATCTCGATATTTTGTCCGTTTTTCCTCCTCTTTCAAGACAATGTTGCTCTCAGCGGGAGCTGAGAATTCCACGACATACATTGTCTTGAGTTGGTGGTCGAGGAGTACTATGTCAGGCTTGTTGGCTTGTATTTGCCTGACGGTGGGAAACGAGTAGTTCCAATAAATTAGGCACTTCTCATTCCCCACAACGGACTCAATATCCCCCGGAACGTAAGGCAGCACTGGTGTTTCGTCTATCCCATACGAGTGCCTTAGATGATAGTAAAGCACTCGTAATGCTGCGTTGTGTCTATGAATATAGGCCGAGACTGCGTAAGTCGGGCAAGCCGACAGTAAGTGCATTACAGTCTCCGGCGCCCTGCGGCAGGCCCTGCAGCTGACATCAGGGACCTCCATACCCATGACACGACGTCGATAGACGAGAGTGTTAAATACACCATCCTGGCAAGCCATTATGAATCCCTCGGTCTCAGACTTCAGCCCAGCTGACCTTAAGAAGGCGAAGGTCAGCCTTTCGGATAAGCCGAGGTCTTCTATATTTTTATAGAAGATCCCGTGCAATGGCTTATCCTTATGGAGCTGCAGAAGGATGTTGTGTTCTGCAGCTCTAATGTGGGCTTTTAGTCGAACGGGTTCCAACTCGGTGACAGAGTCGGGGTTTACCCGCTCGACGTCGAAGATGAGACCAAGTTCATCGGCTGCTCTGCGTGCTGCCTTAAAGAGAAAAGCTCCTACCTCTGCATTTTCATGGTCTCGGACCATGCAGAGGAGGGGATCCGAACTCCTGATGACCTTACATGCTCCATCCAGAACCATCCTGCTATGGAGACTCTCCAAGCTCAAGAGTCCACGGCCTCCCCGATGTCGTGGGAGATATAACCGTGGAACGGACGATTTAGGATGCAAGCTCCTATTGAGATGCATCTTCTTGCGGGTTACTACATCGAGTTGACGCAGCTCTTCTCTAGTCCACTTCACTACTCCGAAAGAGTAGAGAAGGATCGGAACGGCAAGCATATTTGTAGCAGACACCTTGTTCTTCCCCGACAGTTCTGAAGACCAGATCTGTCGGAGTAGGTGCTGATACTTGCCGCGGAGAGCGTTTTTCACTACACTCACTTCTTGGGTGGAGCGTTGCTCGACACCCAAGTAAGTGTACGACTCTCCGGCATCTAGATGGTGTAAGATGCTTCCGTCCACGAGCTGCGCGTCCTCTCCGTAGTCACCGCATCGTCCTCTCTTGAGATGGATCAGTGCGCATTTGTCCAACCCGAACTGCATACCGACAGCCTGCGTGTACTCCTGTACCACCCTAAGGGACTGCTGGAGATCCCTCTCTCCAGAGGCATAAAGTTTAAGGTCATCCATATAAAATAGATGGGTGACCTTATGCCTCCTGTCGCCGGGGGTACCGCAGTTGTAGCCACGGGTTTTCCGGAGCGAGACGGATAATGGCAGTAGTGAGATGCAAAAGAGAAGGGGGCTGAGGGAATCTCCCTGAAATACTCCTCTTCTGAATGTTACCGACTCTGTTTGGACTCTATCGTTACCCGATGTTATGGTAAAACGAGTCCTCCAGAGCGGCATCAGTTCTTCAATACATCTCACTACGGGGCCTGGTACCACAAGACATCGGAGCAAGTGAACAATGAGCTCATGCGATGTCATGTCAAATGCCTTGCGGTAGTCGATCCAGGCCATAGAGAGGTTCCGCTTATACTGCATGGAGTCCTGCGTGACACATCTGTCGATCAGCAGGTTTTCCTTGCAGCCAGCGACACCTCTCTTCGACCCTCGTTGCTCATATATCCGTTCGTAAACCGGTTCAACTGCGTGGAGCACCCGCATGTACAAAATGCGTGTAAACACCTTGTAGCATGCGTTTAGACAGGTTATCGGTCTGTAGTTCTTTGGGTTGGACAAATCTCCGTTCTTGGGGATCAGCACTGTCCGCCCCTCAACAACCCAAGAAGGGATTTGCTGCTCCCCATTTAACCAGGAATTAAAAATTCTGGCCAAATGGTGGTGGGTGCTCGATAACTTTTTCCACCAAAAGTTATTTATCCCATCGGGACCTGGAGCAGCAAAGTTCTTAGAGCCCTCAAGAGCCCTACGAACCTCTTCTGGGGTTATTGGTTCGCACACTTCCTGTGGTTGCTGAAGCCTTTGACAAAAGGCTTCAAAGTGTGCAAGGGCAGGAGAATCTCGGTTGAGTGGAAGCCTCTCCTCGTATAGCGTTTTCCAGAAGTTCTCCACCTGATCTGCAGTCGGCGGATTGTCTACAACACGCGGAGGCGGTTGGAAAAGGCGCGAGGGCTTCTCGCGGAACAGTTTATTTTCCGCAAGCCCTCTCGCCCGCCTCACTAGTGATTTTTTACAAGTCACTAGCATCCGTATCCTGTCGAGACAGTGCTGTTTGGTGGTTCGCAGCACTGCCTCATTGAGTGTGTGATGGACGCGTCTTAGGTTGGCGGCTAATCGACGCACTTTAGGCGTGAACGGCCTGTTGGCCGCCATATAGTCCATCACACATTGGATACGGGATGCGTGTTGCCTCGCCGACCGGATCTTGGCTTCCATCTTTTGTATGCGCCGCTGCGCTCTCTCCTGTGGGGAAGAGGTATTTCGCCTCTCCACCTGAGAAGAGCGTTGAGCAGCGGCATACACGGCACAATTTATGTGCCAGATGTCAGCCTCTTCTGGTAGCGCTGTACGAAGTTCAGCGTCCACTCTGGCCAGGTCTTGTGGCCCGGGGGTTTTCAGATGGTGTAACCCCCTTCTGGTACTGAGGCCCTCTGGTATTGGCGGAACGAGGAGTGCTACGTCCTCAACCGGTGATTGTGGCGGCTCTTCGGCCACCTCATTCACCGGTCCAGGAGCAGCCCTCACGTAGCCCCTACTACGAAGGTGGGATACATAGTCACGCAGATTTTGTGGCGTGAAGGCGCTATGCTCTGGTAGCCTCTCACACCACAGAGCATGCATCCGCGCCATGTATCCCCTCCGCGCGGGCTCACTGCTTTCATAGCAATGCAGAAGTTCATCTCTCAGTTCATCTGTCCACTCAAAGCGTCCTTGGACATTGCCAATTTCGTCAACGGGCGGTCCGTCCGGTTGGGCCCCACCACCTTGCCCTTGACCCCTATCCGCACGGGGTCGATCGTGGGGGCCCTGTCTTCGGCCTGCCGGAACCAAAGTTTAGGGTCTGTGGGTGGTTAGCCCAGCAGACCCACGACCGACACCAGAGGGGAAGACGCTTTCCCCTCCCGGGTGCACTAGGGCTGCCGGTTCGGTTTTGCACCCCAGCTGGAGTAAGTGGTGGCGCTACTCACCAAAGGCTTGATAGATGGAAGTCAGCCCCTCCTGCTTATAAGCTTATAAGCTATTGTTATTATTATTATTATTATTATTATTATTATTATTATTATTAAATACTACACACGTTGATATGCCAACCTGAGCATGCAAACAGAAGTCGGTACCGGCCAATGAGATGTGTCCATAGGTGATTTCAAATGCAGCTGCTAAAGCCAAATAGCAAGAGCAAGGTCAGAACAGCTCTTGTCTTTTCAGATGGTGCTTGGGCCGCCGATGACTCTTTATTTGGTTTATTTTTTTTTGTTTGCTTGATCCCTCGACGATTTTGTCGGACAAAAGTTGTCTATCACCTATCAAGATCGAGCTAATTTTAGAAGGAGGGTAGGAAAGGTAAACGTGCTGAGATATAAATCTCAAGAAGAACTAAATTGCTTAACAAGGAATATCCTCCCAGTTGAGTGTTTCATCTTGAGCTTTATTAACATAGGGTCTACTAAAAAAATGCTGATTCAAACTGTCATGTCGCGTAGTAAAACTAGATACTATGTTTTAATCAGTAGCGAGCCGTGATTTAAATTTTGTTTTTAAAAATTACATCTTGTGCGTGGTGGAGATAAAAAGTGGTAGCAATGCTGCTAAATGTATTAGAAAAGTTTTCTCAGATACATGTAAAAATTATATTTTATTACTTCCACTGGACGTGGATAGTAACGCAATTTTTTTTGTCGAAATAGGCTTAAAATATCATGAAACGTCGATATTTTAAATTTGAGCGAAAAAATTCCTGTCTGTCTGTAACTTTTTTTTTGTGCGCACGTTTACTCTGAAACCGTTTATTATATTGACTTGAAATTTAATACACTTATGTATTGTAACGAGATCTGGAACTAGATTATATTTTGATCTAATTCCGTTGAAGGGTTCGGGGGTAAATAAAGGTAAATAGGCAAAGCAAGCAGGTAAGAGTCCATAAAATTGCAATTTAGGGCATGTACGAAATATCAATTTTTTTTCTGGCATCAGCCACTCCCTCCCCCCTCACTATCACCCCCAATACCAACCCCACACTATTATGAAAGGGAGTAAAGAGATTAAAATGTGATTTAGCGTGTATACAAGAACGAAACGTCGGAAAAAATTTTTTTGGCGTTAGCCACCCCCGCCCTATTGTTAAAGGGAGTAAAAAATTAAATTGGGATTTAGTGTGTATACGAGAACCAAGGGACTCTTAAATTTTTTGGCATCAGGCACCCCCTCCCCCCTCACTATCACCCCCAATACCACCCCCACACTATTATGAAAGGGAGTTAAAAAATTAAAATGTGATTTAGTGTATATAAGAACGAAGCGTCTCAAAAAAATTTTTTGGCGTTAGCTACCCCCATTACCACCCCCACCCTATTATTAAAGGGAGTAAAAAATTAAATTGGGATTTAGTCTGTGTACGGGAACCAAGGGCCTCTAAAATTTATTTTGGCTTTAGTTACCCCTTCTATCACTCTCATTGCCACCCCCAACCTATTGTTTAAGGGAATAACAAATTAAATTGGGATATAGTGTATATAAGAGAATCAAGGGCTCCTAATTTTTTTTACATTAGCCACCCCTCTACCTTATTATTAAAGGGAATAAAATATTACATTGGGATTTAGTGTGTATAAGATTGGATACAAATTCTGGATGTGGAAGTAGTGATTCCTTGGGCAGCGGTTTTTTATTGTTTGTTAAATGTTTGTGAACTTGACAAATGATTTCCATAGTTTTTCCGATGTAGATAATTTAGTGACTCTCACTTAAACCTGATTAGCCATAGTTTTTTGAAGAATTTAGTCTGTACAAGGTCTAACGTGCATCCGTTGCGTTACCCCTCATGGATGTGTCCCATTAGGCCATGAACTCTTAGAATTCTGTTCCGTACTGGTAGGAAAAGTAATTACCTTACTTTGTATTTTCTTTGATGATAATGAAACTCACGATACTTACCCACCACGTTCTCCTGACTTAAACCCCATTGAACGTGTGGGATTTATTGGAGAACGCTTCAAAGCGGCCCTAGATGACATCAGATTTTCTATTTTATGGGCATAATTCTTACAAAATGTGATCGACCACATCATAAGAAGCATGCTCAGTGGTTTATTTGAAATTATCGATTTGAAATCTTTGTAGTTTTCAGAGTAGTAGGAATTTGATACAGAGACAGATCTCAAACAAATATTTAATTAGATAATGTTATTTATAAGTAAATTAGGTTTTGTTCGTAGCTTTAGTAGCTTCGCTTCTGCCATATAGTTTTTATGTCCACACCTTGGCTGATACTTAACGTAACCAAAGCCGAATCTTATGTACCCTGTCCTTTATCATGGAACTTAATGAAGGCATTTGACACTATTCCATTCAAGATTGGTAAATCAATTAGAAGAACTGTGTTTCCACGGATATGCATTGAAGCTTACTAGCATATAGCATAACAGAGAACAAAAAGTCGACATAGATATGAGCGATCCAGGTATAAGCAAAATACGGTATTCCACAAGGAGCAGTCTTAGGGCTACTCTTGTTTAACATATATATTAACGCTTTATTAAGACCGATAACTCGACTATTGTATATAAGGAGGAAACTTGCAATAATGAAAAAAAATGGCTGAAGAAAATTGTATAACAAAATATGGTTTGACATGATTTTACTTACTAAAAACTACAGCAAAACTAGGTATCTTCCTTTTGCGTAAAACCAAAGTCACATACGCAATATTGACCTACTAACATCGAATTGATGAATGATAATGACGTATCGGCTAAATATTTAGGGATAATATTTTGACACATAAAATGGGACTTTCAAATATATGATATTAAATTAAATTTAAAGCGCTACCATAGCCTAAAGATATATTAAGCCGGCTCACTTCTTTCATCTCGCTGGAAATGCCGGAATTTTTTGCAGCCGGTCGTAAATTAATGTCAACACGTGCTGAATTGCTGTACACGAGGGTCAAATTATAGTTGATGCTTCTACGGGGGTCGATCATAGAGATTGCTGGATAAAACAAATTTGTATTGATGGCATTTTTTATTAAACAGTTAAAATTAGAAATTGTATACAACATCAACTTATTGGAAATCTACATTATAAATCTAAGTATTTCGATAACAGTAATAAAAATACAAAAACATTTTAATTCTATTTCAATAAAATGTATAAAAGTACAAACATTATAAATCTTTTAAAATTTTAAATTTTCTTTTTTACGGGAATTATGTGATATTATTTTACTATTTGCAAATTTTAGCGTATAATAAATTCTAACTCTTGTATATAAGGAGATCAAATATTTATATGGAAAATTTGGACATGAGTGTGTAAATAATGTAACCTTAGAAAATTCTTTCATCATGCTATTTCCCACGCCATCCTGAATACAAATACTATTCAAATTTGATATAATAACATTTTCTAAGATATTAGATACTCAATAAAATTTTTTGGAGCGACTGTCAATCCACCAAATGATCCGGACTGCCTTCATAAGCTTTTAACTCACAAAATATTGTGGATTTGACTGAATGGGCTATATTGCAATTGGCTTTGTTTCATAGGAACGGATATATTTATTTAAAAAAAACAGCTTTTGGTCGCCACCACAATAATGATTATCAATATTCACTTAAACACGTTATTTGGCGCACCTAGTACAACTCTATGCGAAGACAATAGGGTGTTCAATACTGTAGAGAGGGGCTGCTTGCTGAGCAAGTGAATCTCTGGGTGAGAAACGGGTGTCGACAGGAGGGGGATTTTTATTACATTTCACGAGTGATCGGACTTCAGAGGGCTCCGGATATAAGCCGTCAAGACACTTCGATATACTCTCATATAAATCATTGTTTTAAAAAACGACTTTCACTAAAAGATATTAAAAACATGTTACAATATGAGATGATGAGAGAAAAAAATGTATATATAAAAAATAAAAAAATTTGCTTCCATTTTCAATTTGCAAAAATAATTTTTATCATCCCACATAGATATTATTAAAATAAACATTTTCCCTTTTGCAGAACTAAAATAAAATTAGCCCTATATGTCCTCAGGAACAAAAAGAGACTTAAAGATTAGTTCTAATAAATTTTTTGTACAATGTCATATTCTATTTCATCTATCTCTCTTTTTCCAAGCACACCGTACATTCGGCTGCGTCATTTTATTGACGTGAAGTCATTTACAATTAAAATTGTAAGCAACGATGACGAATACACTCCGGAGAGCTCATAATATCCTTATAGACTATGGCAGTATAGTCCAAGTAAGGACTTCCTGAGACAAAAAGAAGTAAACAAAACCGTTACATCATTATTATCGCCGCGGGCCATGGCGCTAGTTGAAATAAATAGATCTCGGGAAAAAAAAACGCAACAAAAACTTTACAACATCAAGCGCCAAGCCTGACATCAAATAACGACCCGAGATCCGACGCACATTAAAAACCTATAAAGGTAAGCGAGTCAATTTGCGAACAGCACTAAAAAAGAGTACCGGTATTTTAATGAGGTCGTAAAGTTTTTCTTGGGTTTCTTATGTCTCAGGATTTTCCTACTTGAACTATATATACCTTCATTTGCCTCAACTAAATGCACTATATTATTCCTTAATAAAATCCGATTTGTCCTGACGATTAATAATTGGGATAGAGTAACAAACTGCTACCTGAAAAATCTGAGTAATTTACGAAAATGGTTTCTCAAAAGTATCCGTCAGTTATGACATATACGACAGAAAGGCTTGTCAGTAAACTTAATTAAAGCTGTTTTATCACCACAAAATTATTAACTCGGTTATTCCTCTATTAGAAATGTTGTGTCCAAATTAATTTTACTGTTTGCGTAATGTCATTTAATGTAATGTAATAAAAAATGTTCTTGTGTCAATCACCTTTGGGGTCGTTGTAATGTTTATCCTCTAGAAATGGGTTAGTATAATATTTTACATTATAATTTAATTATTAAAACTGCGAATTAATTATAATAAAATAAACCGAATTACCACATTAGAGTAAGCACCATTTGAAATTCAATTGTGTTAATTTGTGCACGAAACCTCTTTTCACTCCTATTTAATTCTTTAATTTGCTAAATGCTTTTACGTGTGCATACGTAGTAAAGTGGGCGTTGCATTGCGTTAAACCATATCAAAATATGCGAAAGATAAACATCCTCGAGTTACGGCATGTAATTCATCTGGGAAATTAAGAGTAATTAAAACGACTTAGTGAAGACATTTAACTGCCTTCTGACTCCACTCGCAACCATCAACACAAATAGGCGTAGATAAAAGATGGGGCTAGAATAAACAATATGAATCGCAAAACCTTGCTGAAATGTCATGTAAACATTGTAAACTAGTTAGTACCTGCGGTTGTAAAACATCCTGTCAAAGGAGAGAAGAACTAACTTGTAAAATTCTTAGTGTAACAAAATGTACCTTGGTCAGGTAAAGTAGATAAGACGACCCACATTTGGTGGGTTATGGTTTCAAACAAGATGTAATACAATACGGTTGTAAACGGCGTCCCTAGTAAAACCCCTACTACCATGCAATTTTTCAATAGAAAGGTAAACTTTGGGGATACATTTATTAAGAATTTGTCGTTTTCAAAATACGTATTTTAGCATTTTTAACTATGACAGCCAGACATTCTGTAATTTGATCATGCTATGTATGTATACGTTTTTTTATCAGAGTGGATATACAATATACATACATACATTTGGTGGGCAGTTTAATAAAACATTTTCATTTTGTGACCATGTGCGCCATAACTGATTAAATTTGATTCTGAGAAAGCTTTGGAATTTCTGGACAATCGTTTCTGTTTGAGATTTAAACACTATGTATATTAATGGAGTAAAATCGGCCCCTAATTATGCCGTTTTTTTTTAAATTGAGGTATAACCAACTGGAACTTTCATTATCTTGTAGAATATTGATCATCCAAAATGGAATATCAACTTTTTTTAGTAGGGCCGAATTTTGCAAAATCAAATTTTCCATGCCTGAGAAGTAATTTGGAAAATGTGTTTTTTAAAACATACATCGCGTTTCTAATCAACGTTTTGAGCTACGATTATGAATTTTTAACTTACTCAAAGAACTATAGCGCTTCTATGCTACTCTCCAAATTTTCAAAATGTAACGCCTTTTCAAGAAAATAAGCCTCAAAGTCGCCACTTGGAAATTGGTGCATTGAAAACTTCACCATGTGGACAAGTATGTTAATTATTCAAAATTTATGTATGTATATATGAAGTCAAATGTAGACAAAACTATAGAAAAGTTATTAAAAAAAGATTTAGCCCGCTAGGTTCCATAGTTTTCAAGCAATCGAATTTTTATTACGCTTCATTTTCATAGTGTCATTTGCGCTTGGATTCTCGGGCTCGGAGTCGCACAATATTACTTACCGCTATACTGTTGATAGATATTTTCCGTATTGGTCATTCGTTTCCACTGAAAAGAAACTTTGTAGTGCTGTTATAATTATATTATTCCTAACGCGATACATGTGCGATTGTCAATCGAATGAAAATCATACATTATTGCTAATACTGGCATGTATGTAATTTGCTTAATTTTCGTTAATAGACCGATCCCATCTTGACTACGATCTGTTAAGAATGTGCATGCACTTCCCTCTGTCTTGAGGGGAAGTAGCCGGTAAGCAAAGTATTAGTCCATAGATGCCCAAATTGACATAAATGGATCAGCTGATCGTATTTGGATTTGCAGTCTAAAAATTGAAAAAATGTTTGTGGTTCTTGCGGATTAAGTGCACTGAAGAACACATCATTTAAAAGTCATTGTTTATTATTGCAAAAACTATAAAAAAACGTATAACGTACGGTCGTGAGCAAAAAAATAAGACAAGCCTTATAACGGTATTTTGCTAAAATCTAGTTGTGTACATCTAACTTTAATTTTTGTGACATTGTCAGTTAGTCGTCATAATTTATTGCAAGTGTGCAAAAAACTAATATGCCTCATATAAGCGATTTAGTTAAATTTGGAGTTATTGCTAAAGCATAAGATGGATGGTCAATGAGACAAATTGCACTACGTTATAATGTTGACAAAAATTCGGTGTGTAACATTTTAAGAAAGTGGAGAATAAACGGTACGATTAGTAGAAATCCTGGATCAGGGCGACGAAGGATATCATCTCAACAAGATTTGCAGTTGGTAAATGCTTTAGTAGAAAATTCATTTTACTCAGTTATTCAGGCTGCTGAAGAAACGAATTTTCCTGGATCGAGTAGTACTGGTCGCCGGCGAGTAAGAGAATCGGAGCTACGCTGTCATGCAGCAGCACAGAAATACTTACTTAAAGTTGAACATAAAGAAGCTCGAGTAGGATTTTTGCTTGAATTTTTAGCGCATGATGCAAATTTTTGGAACAATGTAATCTTTACAGACGAAAAAGCTTTCCGGTCAACACACAGCGGTCGTATTCGTGTTTACCGCCCTCCGAATACTCGATTCGATGAGACATATATATATCTAACAATGATGAAAGTGTCATAATTACTTCCTAATAATGAGTTCATATTTCAACAAGACAATTGTTCCGTTCATACTGCTCATACCATAACTAACTGGTTTCAAGATAACAACATCAATGTTCTTAATTGGCCCACTCATAGTCCAGATCTTAACCCTGTGGAAGAAGTATGGGGACTACTCATAAGAAGTATCCAAAAACGAAACGTGAGACCACGGAATGCCGAAGAATTACTGGAAATAGTAAATAATGCATGGGAAAATACTATTACTAACGATTTTTGTATAAGGCCAAAACAAACAGACTTATAGAAGTTATAAACAGGAATGGTGCAATAACGAAATATTAATAGTTTATTTCTTATTAAGTAGGATATCCTTTGTCCTTTGATCCAGGATTTCTACTAATCGTACTGTTTATTCTCCACTTTCTTAAAATGTTACACACCAAATTTTTGTTAATGCTATAACGCATTGCAATTTGTCTCATTAACCATCCGTCATTTACAATAGCAATAACTACAGCATTAAAATAAAAAATAAATTAGAAGTGATATCTGTTTTATTTCGGCTACTCATTACATATTCAAATAGAGGCAGATTTGCATTAGAAAAAAAGTTGTCCTATTTTTTTCTGCTCACGACAGTACATAAGTTTATTCTAACCTCAACAAGGTCCACTGAACATGTATAGTGTATACGACCAAAATTGAAACCGTACAAAAACTAAAAGCCGGCAAAAACAGTCGGCATCCCTTGCGGAGGTAAATGGAAATACTTGTCATAAGAAAAACGATAAAGAGATGCCGACTGTTTTTGCCGGCTTTAAGTTTTTATACGGTTTCAATTCTGGTCGTTTACACTATAAACAATTGTCAAATTCGGTTCTAGGCCAGGGGATTTTATGCGTTGCCAATGGAAATTATTTAAACAAAACTTTCAAAAAAGAAGATCTGCGGGAACGCGCAGCGCATTCTTAACTTGTACTTGTGATAAAATGGGATGGGTGTTTTGGTTATATAGTCCATATCAGATATAAATGTCTCAATACTCAATCCGTGTTTAGCCAAAACTGTTATCATACTTTTTACGTCATTGTAAGAACACGGAAATCCCAGGTTATATAGAAGATCCATTATTTTTTGCTTCTGATGTTACCATGTAAGTATTAACCTATCTTTAAATTATTTTTTGGAAAATTGTTTTGAGTAAAAGCTCATAATATTTGAGAGAGTTATACAATCCGTTATCCCTATTCCCATCGGGTGTTTTTAAAAGCCACTTTGAAAATGTCAAATAAAACATCAGGAACTTGACTTTCGAATTCTTCTTTTCTCATTTCGTTAACAGAGGGAAAGGCTTCTCTTGTTGTCTTGTGGTCAAATACCACTTTTATGAAGAAGAACGTCGTTTGAATTTCAAAATTTAGTCTTTAAATTTAAATGTATCTGTTAAGTGTTTAAATTTAAAACATTATTTATTATCTGTGCAGAATGCAGATCAATTACATCATTGTACAGATTGCCCGTACTATTTATAAAGGGTGTAACAGTAACGAATAGACCATGACGGGGCGAATGTGGAGGACATAGAAAGGCGAGAGTTGCCATGTGGTCGTCGACGAGCGCGCCGTGACCTTGGCCACGGCCACTAACCTAAACCTAAACCCTAACACAATGGGACCCCTGTTAGTAGGACGCCGCTGAGTGGCGATTTGGTTCAATGGAGTGAGAAGGAACACACTTAATTGACGCGACAGTGTCATGAACTAATCATGGAGTTTTAACTCGGCGGCATAATGAAGGTCGATAATGCATATCTGAAAAACTGCAACGAAATTAATGGTAAAAAGTCCATCAGAAAATTGGTGACGAAAAGTAGCGAATAATTAACTACGCTGTAAAATATCCTCTATAATATGCTAGTAGAATTTATTGGATCGTTAATAAGTACCTCAATCTGTGTTTACCTTGTAAACTAATGAATTTTTATGTAGGTACATGGAAACAATTTACTGCACATAATAAAATGTTACTGTTTTCTAAGATCTAAAAAAAACTGAACGATATAAAAGTAATATAAACGTTGTCAGAGCCATCAAGCCCTGATCTCACATTTGACTAGGCAGTCAATTAATACTTCCTGGTAAGCTGAAAATATGTAATCTGTAAGTAAATAACAAGAATAAATTTTTTTTTTACAACAAATTACTATGCAATGTAAAATTCTGCGACAAAAGCAGACATAGATTCCTAGATTCAATTTCCTATTATGAGAGTAGTAAGTTAATCTCACTTCGCTTAGATACAAAGTTTGTTTGTTGTTTCCCAATATGGAGAACCCTTCCATAATGTTTAACTAATCGATATGACAAATTTGGAAGAACTTCGATCCTAGAAATTTTGATTCCAATAAATTCAAATGCAGTATTGCTTACATTTTTTGTATTTTTGACTCAATTTTAATTTATTGTTGAATTGGCTGAGTTCAATATTTTACCTTTAATGGATTTGGATTTGTCGAATATGTTGCTACGCTTGGAATACCGCACGGATCAGTGCTTGGACTGCTGTTGCAAAATATATATGCAACGAATGATTTCTCGACGCGTGTATCGCTAACCATATTAACATCATTGGGAGGTGGTTAACGAAACGCGCGTCGAGTACTGCATTCGAGTGTAGAAGCCATGTCGGAGACTACTTCCTCAGTGCATTAAAAACACAGGGTGGGACAATAGTGTAGTATTAATTGCATAATAATTATCTTTTTTCCTCTTTTTCATGTCATATTGTACCTAATCCGGACGTTTGTGTATTGGTTGTTTTTATAATTAAATAAATAAATTAATATACAGGGTGTCTCAAAAGTAATCCATTGGAGGACTGATAGGCCAGCTTATGACTGACCAGATTATCAAAGTATGACCTTGGTAAAATGTTGTTAGTTTTTGAGATATTGGCACTTTTATGAATTTCGTGAAAATCGACATCGATCAGTTTTTGGAGTGCTACAGCTATAAAGCTGAGTGAGCTTTAAAGAATTTAATTATTTTTTTTATCTAAAACTTCTGTAACGATTTTGATCAAGTTTAACATATGGTCACTTCATTTCTTTATTTAATATTTAATCATTTTTTCAATTTTATAATGTAAAAAAAAAGTAAAAAAAATTGGACCTCTCCCGGTTTCGAACCCAAGATCTCAGTCTTGTCGATCGGTAAAGTGAGTAGAAAATATTATTTATGCATTAAGTAAATCTCAACCTTTGTATTTAATACGGAATTACCTACGTTCTGTGTATTGTTATCTCAATCTAGTCACGCTAATATATAGTTAGACAAATACTTATGGGAAAGTTTGTCTGAGTTGTGTCGGACCGATTTAACTGGCTAACTTAGACTCTTCATACTGTAAAAAAATTACCGAGTTAACCTGGCAAATTATTTTAAAAAATGTATGATTTAGTGTAGTTTCTAAAATGGTATAACATGTGCTGTTTTACTTTAAAAAATATATTACTATTGTACTGCAAGAGGAGCTCATTGTGAAATTATTTCAATAATTAGGAATTCGAATGAAATTACTTGTTAAATTAAAGTGACAGGTATTTATTAAAAACTAAATAAAACAAATAAAAATCAAAGAATGTATTCAAGTTCCCTGCCACTAAATCGATTGCAACCGTGGCATCTTCTTAAAAAAAGGTCTTTTTATCCGTGTTGCACTTGCTGCGACATTTATTTGTTGTGTGGCTTCATTGATACGGTGTTACAATTAATTTACATTATTCATTGGTTCTACATAGACGTTCTCCTTTATGCAACCCCAGTAGATAAAAATCTAGTGGATTTAAGCCGGAAAACCACAAAATGGGACCAAGACGGGGCCGATCCATCTCTATGGATAAGTTTGGTTCAAATAATTTCTCACTCGTGTGTAATGAGCTGAACAACCGTCATGTTGAAGCCACATTGCCCTGCGTGTGGGCAAAGGTGCATCTTCCAAAAGATTTGGCATTTCATCTTCTAAAGAATCGTAATAAATTTAGATTTTCAGGTAATTTAAAAGGGCAAATTATTTGACCGTTCAAGATGCCGGTCCACAGATTTACTCTGAAGCGGTACTTAACTTATTATTCTCGAATGGGATGTTGGTTTTCAAGAGCATAATTATGAAGATTGCGATGTTTATGAAGCCACCTTTTTTGAATCTGTCCATAAAATTTTATCAAGGAACTTTGGGTCTTCCCTATGCTTCTGCAGCATTCTTTGGACACGTTTTGCGTAGTCACGAGGATGCTCGTACACGTTGCACGTGATATGGGTGGTACCGGTACTGTCGTGTAATTCTGTTTGCAGTGGATTTCGGTATCCCTGTACGTTTTCCATTTGCTCGTGGCGAAGTAGTCGGAAATTTTTTGTAAAATTTCTTCATCGTAATCCAGAATGGTTGCAGCAGCACCATTTCATCTACATACCTCATAAACGCAAAGCATGTTAGCGTATTCCTGAGAAGTATACTGGTTCGGCATTGACATAATGAGCATTATTCAACCTCAAACACGTAACACAAATATGGAGTCTAGAATAAGGCCAGGTCTACGTTATGATCACCAGTACAAATCACAAGGCAACACACAAGTCCAAAAAATAAAGCAAAAACCGTTAGTATGAGTACAAGAATAATACGAATGCGAAACGATGCACAACAATCGAGGCAGCGTCACATACTACCAAACACAATAAGAGCCAAAGTTATGCAGCCCATGTTCGACAACGTCACTACTCATCTCACTGTAACTCATGTTAAAATGGCGTCACCATCTTAACTTAGTCTAAGCGTTTATACTACGCGAAACCTTAACGCACGTCGAATAGCTTCACTGCAAGCCACTCAGACTCATTATTGAAATAATTTCACAATGAACTCCTTTTGCAGTAAAATAGCAATATCTTTTTTTCTAAAGTAAAAAATACAAAATATACTATTTTAAAAAGTACATACACTAAGCGAGTAATTTTTTAAAATAATTTTCCAGGTTTGCGCGATAATTTTTTTTACAGTATGAAGTAAGCTAATAAAAAAAAACTCATGAATCGGCCAAAAATGTTTTTCTTTTTCAAAGGTATGGCACTATTAATTTTATTTTGGACTGGGATCAATAGCACGGCTATTCAGTGTTGCGTAATAAAAATTAGGGTCTTAAAATATGGAATTTTGTAGCTGTTGCAATCGAAAAACCAATTCCCCCCTCAAGTTGGTCAAAGACTACCTCCAAAGTCCCCTTTTCCGCAAACCCGTTTATTCTTCTCAGTTTTTCGACTAACAACGAAAAGTCCCCCGAGAAATTTGACCTCAGCCACCCCTATCCCAGGCTTCCACTCCTGTAGCGGGTTAGAAATTTATATTTTTTGTGAGAAAGAAATTGATATGTTACAGGAGGTGTTTCTTTGAATAAAATGGTAGTTGACCAGGGTCGTGTAACCACCCCCCGGGGGTTGTTTCCACCCTCAAAGTAGTGGATTTTTTTTTTTTTTAAATTAATATTTTGTAGGAGGCGTCTATTTGAGGAAGGAAAAAACCCCCGGGGTTAGTTACATAATCCTGGCCACCTACCATCTTATTCAAAGAAGCACCTGTAAAAGATATGTTTTTCTCTCACAAAAAAAAATATAGGGGCGAGCGTAGGTGCGTCTTTACTATGTACATACTTCGGTATGCCAATTACCAATTAAAAATCTTTTATTGAATTTTTTATGTACATTATATTTCGTTTATATCATTTTTCCCTATTTAGATGTTGTTATAACCCTGCACTACGTGCTGTATAATCTTAACCTATCTAGTAATAGAGTTTCCTCTTTAGAAGTTAGGGTGGCTGGTGTTGTGCCGGGAAATTGATTACTCCTTCCGAAATTTCAAGTAGTGGTTTAAATTTTTCTATTTCCTATTAGTTTTATAGATTTCTGAGTTGTTGTCTGCGATGCAGTTTTAAAGTGAGATTAAGGTTATTTTGTTAAGAGAGATTAAAGTTTTGTTTGTTATTATACAGGAAAATAAACTAAAAACCTGTTTCGACATTGTGTGTGTTGTCCAAGAAAATTAAAAATAATTCTATATGTCAAAATAAAATAAAAGTGAAGTAAAATTTTTCTTAGTTAATATTTGTACACAAAGTTAAGAGGAAAAAAAGGGGATAAATTCTGTTTAAATTAAAAATTATTCTGGTGATTATATTACAATTAAGGGAAAAGCAAAAAAGGGAGAAAAAGGGGAAGGAATGAGGTAGGATTGAATGAGGGGTATGTGTGTTAACAGTTTTAAGTAATTGTTCAACGTCAGTCACGTGTGTCATAGATAGGTAAGTTTTGGTGTAGTAAACGGTGTGCGTGTAGAGTATCGTTATGTCGACGTATGTTGGTCAAATCACGTGTCAATATCGATCGCTGAATTTTGGTTGAGAAGAATTTTTGGGCGATGTCGTCAATGTACTGCCTCATGAGGGGGACGGCGGCCCTCTCATGTAATTCAGCGATCGATGTGTAACGGTCGGCGTTAAGTAGAAGTCTAAGTATTTTGTTTTGTGTGGTCTGTAGTCTTTTGCACTGTGCGTCTGAAATACAGTTCCAAGACGCACAGGCATATGTCATTGTCGGTCTGAAAATTACTTTAAAAAGTGTCAATTTATTGTCAGTCGAAAGTCTGCTCCGTCTATTCACCAACGGATACAGCTTATTAAGGGCTGAGTATGTTTTTTGCAGCGTTGCAGTTATGTGGGGTCCAAAGCAGAGCCTTGTATCCAGGGTTACCCCCAGATACTTAGCTCTGCTTTTTTCCTCCACCTGCTTGTCGTTAATTTTAATTTTTGTGTATGTATTCACGTTGGTGAATTTTCGGTGTAAAGCCGTCGGTCCCTTGTCTATTAAATGTTAGGTAAGTAAAAGATCCCTACTCTTCTTAAGGGGAGAGGTTCGGCAAAATTCCTGGTTGGGGGTAGCTCGTCTACAGGCGTCGGTGTTAGGCCTCAGTAGCGGAAATAGGCCGACGTTAAATAAATGTATAAAAAAAAAAAATAATATCAATTTTCCAACCCCCTACAGGATGGCTGAGGTCAAATCTCTCGAGGGACCTTCCGTTCTACTCGAGGGAACAACAATTAGTCGAAAAACTGGGGAAAATAAGTGAGTTCACGGAAAAGGGGACTTTGAGGCGGCCAATTTGAGGGGGTTGCCGAGGTGGAAAAATTGGTTTGACCCCGGAAATCGATTCACCCTCGAAAACGAGGGGGGGGCATTGTCTAGTCCCAGTCGCAAACATTCGGTTATTTCGTCATAAATCCCGACTCTTTAAATGCACTATAGGGTCATATTTTGGGACTCTGGTCAGTCACGAGCTGGTCTATCAGCCCTCCAAGGGATGACATTGACTTTTGGGACACCCTGTATATTATCTAATATAGAGTTCTTGAAAAATATAAGTAGAAGAGTACGTTTTATCGGAGACATTTCGCCTCAAGCGCGCTGAACCACAAATAAACTCATCATGGCCCACTCCGCGTACTGCGGGATATCCAATACAATTTTGAAGAACAAGAAAATACAAGAACAGATAAAGCAGTTAAATCTAATAATTTCTTTTAGCTACTTTGCTTCCAAAGTGCCCCTACAAATCGTTGTTTAAAAATAAAAAGAAACGTAACGGAGCGTACAATAGCGGCCTTTATATAATTTTAAGGTTACTTTTACAAACGCGTTACACAAACTACACGTTCTTTATAAAACGAGTCATAAAAGGTTTCCTTTGAAATAATCCGGGAATAAAAGCAGCCGTCTCGCAAACGTTTTAAAAAAGCCGAATAGGTCGTCGAGTAAGGACAATAACTCTTTACCTTTATAATTTGTTTTCAACAAACATGTACTTGGAAAATGAGTGCTCGCAACACGAGTACGGTGATTATCTGCCGGCTGAGTGTTGACGAAATTTAATTAGTCGTTATTAGTGTTCTCTACATAGCTAGGCGGGGATACAATAAAACAATTATTACTAATTAAACACATTTACTCATATAATACGGTGGGCGCTTTTGTGTTTTCATAAAATCTTCAGTAAAGCAATAAAACATAAATTAATTAAATGCGACAAAACGTTTAAAGTTAACTAATGATATGAAATCATAAGTTTTTTTCAGCGAAGCATTCTCATTAGCCTATCGTCATAGGTATTAAAAATACTTTCCCATACCTATTTAATATCACAACTAAGCTTCGTTGCCTGAATCTAGACGACATCCACATTTATTGCAATTAATTAATTGTTCTTAAGAAAATATCAATATACCTCAAACTACAAGGTTAGCAAGTTTTAGTATTTGTCAAGTAAAAAATATATTTATTTATTTAGGTACACCACCCCGCAGTACAGACCAATTACGGGGTGGGAAAAATACGAGATAAGATCAAAACAATATAAGATCATACAATAAGAAATCAGCATATTCAGTACAGAAAGAGGTATAATATACAAAATACAGAAAGGGAATAAAGAAACAATAAAAGCACAACAAACCAAGGGATTAAATAGTGCATTAAAATTTATACTGACATGACTAGGAAAAATACTTTTAATATTCGCTCTACTACATTGAAATGTATCTAGCTAATTGTTGCACATAAAGTACAAAGGTGAGAACTTCAGTACATTTGTCCTAGGGGTGGAAAATAAAAGGTATTATGATTACGTGTTTCAAATTTGTCTGAAAACAAGAGAAAATAGAGTTTCTTGAGGTAGTAAGCTACAAAAGCCGAATCTGTTTAACAACTGACTATGGTGAAAACATATCGCGGGATATACATTATCCAATTTATATGATGCAAATTTTAGATAGCGACGTTGAATATTCTCGAGACTATTACAATATTTACTATAACCGGGATTCCAAATAAGTGAAGCATATTCTAGACTAGATTTAACAAATGTAGTGTATAACAGATTCAACAAATCAATGTTAAAATCACACGACTTTCTAATCATAAAACCCAAGTTTTTATACGCAGACAGAACAATATTTTCTATATTTTTGTTAGAATGTAGTTTCGAGTCAAAAAGACCCAGATCATTTCATCTGATCTGTTCAGGAAAATATTAATGACTGTTTTTTCCTGTTGAAGGACAAGACGTTATTTACATTTGGTAATGTTTAAAGGCAGATTATTACCACGGCACCAATCATTTATATCGTTTAGATAGATTCCTTTGGAGAAGCATGCAATCCTCGACGGTATCCGCAATACAGAACAATTTCATGTCATCGGCGTAAAGCAGACAGTTGACATCAACTCTTATAACTATATCGTTAATAAACAAAATAAATAATAAAGGTCCCAGTATTGAGCCTTGGGGCACTCCAGATGTAGCGAGGAATTTCTCAAACTTAAAAGCACAGTACTCTACATATTGATTTCTGCCAGTTAAAAGAGATTAAAGCAGGGAGGTTAAGAGGTTAAGACAGAGTAATAACACATAGATGCTATACTTCACCTGGTTAGTTATACAGGGTGTTCTGAAAAGATTAGGAGAACTCTTGGCAGTAGATTCTTGACATCAACCCAAGTATATTTAACCCAAATAGTAATCTAACTTTTTCATTTTCAACATAAAGGCATACAAAATACAATCATTTTTATTAAATTTACCGAATATTATATGTACTGACTTCAAATTTGGTAAGGTTATGTTTTTCAGATCATTAACTGCCGCAGTGATGATACCGATGCGCGATGTACACACATTTTTATAGAAGGTGCTATTTGCGACACTTTTTTGAGGTTAGGTTTTGGACATTGTCGCGCAAAGTCGTCCAAAAACCTGTTGAAGCTCGCTAAAATGCATCCTTTTAGAGAAATATGCGACTTAAACTTTTCTACACTTCAGTTCAAAGAAAACTAATTTTTTCTAAATACGGTCTTTAGTCTAATAGGTGCAAATCAAGTACGATATTTTCAAATATTAGTATTTACGAAATAGAAATAAAATTAAATAAACTTCTTATTTTATTAGTAGGAAATTATTTTTTGAAATTATTTATGCTTACGTTTTTTAGTGTTTAGTCTTCATTGTGGTTTCTAAAGTGTTTTTATTTAAAAAAATGGTATCAATAACTTTGCCAAATAAACGATTACTCCCTCCTCTCCCTGCCCTACTCTTTTCTCTCTTCCTCTCTACGAGATAAAGAAAGAATAAAATCAACAAGAAAATCATTTATCTTACTAGCAGATTATTAAGAAAAACGAATATTTTTCCATTTTAATTATAATTACCCTCAAATGTAAAGAAATCCAAGGTGTTTAAATCTGGAATGCGAGCTGGCCATAAAATTCGATTCCCCGCCCAATCCAATGATGTGGAAAACGTTGATTTATATGGTTGCGGATTGCTCTCGAAAAGTGGGCTGGGACACCATATTACATAAACCACATATGGCTTCTGTTAATATTTTTATTAGCATTAGCAAGACGTCCAAATTGTTACATAGAAATTGTGAATAAGAGGTCCTAATAATCCACAGCAGGCATTTATTGAAAGTTTTTCTTAAAAATGATTGACACGCTCTATTAGGATTTTCTTCAGCCCAGATATAGCTATAGCACCAATTGAAAACACATCAAGTAAATGTGGCCTGATCTGTGAAGAGAATACTATTCAGAAATTGTTTTTATTATTCTGCTTGTCTCAAATCCAGCGACAGAAAGCGGATCTCGCTGGTAAATCTCAGTTTTTTATATGCTGAACGGATGTAAAATGGTAAGAGTGAAAGTTGATTTTTATAAATCACCTTGCAAATAATCTTTGAACTAATTCCAATGCAAATAGCTTCCGTGCACTTATTTCCTTATTCCATCCAATGCACATCAAAATATTTTCTTTAAGATGAGGCGTATTAAATAACTGGGCGCCCAGTTCCTCCTCTTTGGGGAACACTGCCGGTTTCTCCAAGTCATTGGCAAACTCCTTGATATGTTTTATGATTTAGTAGTCTTCGATTAGGACATAAAGTGTGATATATTCGTGCAGCCGCATGACCATTGCAATTTTCTTGAGAATAAACTGCCATCATATTTCTAGATTGCAATATGTGTAGTATGACATTCTTAAATAAATGACCAAAGACAGTAATTCAAAATGTATGTAACTAAGTGCAAATTTGAAGTATGTTTTTTTAGTATAAATTACGTTTCAAATATAATAGAAGACAATGTCCAAAATCTAACCTCAAAATAGTTATAGGAAAGTATAATTGAATCATTATTGACCTGGGTTATTGACAAAAATTGTCAAAATGTCATGATGTGTCACTCATCATAGGATCTCAATAATAGTAGGTAGTAGCTATAACTTATTTATTTATTTTATTTATTTACATACACTGCTCAACAGGTAAACCCATTTAGAGAGCAGGACAAATACACAAATTTAGCATTACATAGCAGTATGGAACAGGTACAAACAAACAAAAAAAAATACATACAGAGAAAGTATACAAAAAATACACAATACAAAATACAAAAAAATACAAAATGAAATTACCAACCAAGGAAAAACAAAGGTTCAAGTAGGGTTAAAGAGTTTTTTAATATCATTGATTGAGCTGTGAAAAATGTCAAACAGTCCACAGTTTTTGTTGTAATTGTTACACATAGTATGGAGAGGAGAGAATTTTAAAACATTAGAATGTGGGATGCCGAGGTAAAAAGTTTGTGAACTTCTGGAATTCAAATTCGGAACGCGGAAATTTAATTGACTTAAAATGTCTTGACAGTGTATATTGCTGTGAACAATATTGTATAAAAATACGAGAGAAAAGTATTCGCGTCTGGTAACTAAAGAATTTATAGAAAATCTAGCTAGGAGTTCTTGCTGCGGGAAGCCAACCTCCGGGTATACACCATCCAACTTAAACCAGAGCAATTTTACAAATCGTCTCTACATACTCTCCAAGGCGTCAATGTGAATATTGTAATGGGAATTCCAGACGAGAGATGCATAATCTAGTTTAGACCGAACAAAAGCAAAATAGAGGATCTTTAGTGTACAAATGTTTGAGAAATCTCTGCTCATTCTGATTATAAAGCCCAGAGTTTTAAAAGATTTGGCTACAACATTGTTTACATGCGGTACAAATGTAAGCTCTACAAGCTCTGCAAGATCTACAAGGGTATCAGGTCTCTGAAGCACTGCGCCGTCTACATTATAGTCGAAAATAACCGGCCTTGCACTAGTTGTGTAGCTCATAACATTACACTTTGACACGGTTAGATATAATTTGTTTCGAGTACACCAGTTGCATATGGGTGCTAGACTATCCTGCAGTGTGACGCAGTCATCCAGAGATAAGACTGTATTAAATATTTTAAGATCGTTAGCGTACAGCAAACAGGATAGTTGAATACAATTCACGATGTCATTTACAAAGATGTTGAATAACAGGGGTCCAAGAATTGATCCCTGCGGAATACCAGATGTTGCACCGTATTCGACAGACCGAAACCCACCATAAGCAACATATTGCTTCCCATTTGACAGGTAGGAGTGAAAAAATGAAATGAGTTGAAAAGAGAATCCAAAATCAGACAATTTATTTAGCAATATAGTGTGATCCAGTCTGTCGAATGCCTTAGAGAAGTCAGTATATATTACGTCCGTTTGCTTACGCTGGTCAATGACTTCTGAGATATACTGGGTGATACTAGTTAAATTAGAGGTGGTGGAGCGCCCTTTCATAAAGCCATGTTGATACACCGATAATTGGGCACTAACATTAAAGTAAATAGTATCAGGTAGTAAGATTTCAAGAGTTTTACTAAAATTGCACAGAATAGATATAGGTCTAAAATTGGAGATGTCATTTATATCGCCTTTTTTGAAAACTGGTCACACTTTTGAACGATTCCAAATATCTGGAAGACAGGAGTTTTTCATACACAGATTGAAAAGTACCGATTGTTATAGTTATAGAGTTATTTAAGTAGTATTAATAGTAAATTGTAGAAGGAACCGGGAATGTTTACTACCACCACATCGCTTTAAAACGAGAGTTAAAATAATTTATTCGCCAAACACCCTTAAATTTTTGCCTTTTATATGCAGAGTGGCGGATAGTATGAGTTGAAACGAGACGAAATAACATATTTGTGACATGAACATCTGGTCTTAAAGCTTCGTCTCCATGTCACAGCAATATGAGTTCGCAATGTAGCGGACAGAAAATCATTAAAAACATACAAGTTGTGAGTTTTTTTTGTGCTATATTAAAATGCCAACCGTGATTTAATAGTGTCATTTTTTGCGTGTCATTTCAATGCCGAATGTGTTTAAGGTTGAAAGTTTTATATTGAAATGGTGACGTGCTTGAGTTGGGAGGATAATTATTTAAAACCCAGTCATATCACTGTGAGCTGTAATGAAAATAAATCTTTAGGTAATATGCTAAGGACTTTGAGATTGCTCTGAAATATTTTGGATACAATATATACACAGATTAGTTTAAAATGTATTTATTACAAATACTAAATAAACGTTTGCTAACATATTATAAATAGATAGACTCAAAAAGGTAGTAAAAGTTGAAACCACCTACAAAACTGGTGGAAATGTGAAGATTTTAGAAGTTGGAAGGCATAAAGTTGCTCTCGCATTTGCTTCTATGACTTATTTCATTCAGTAGTGTAGGCAATGTCCCAGTTTATAAATTTGTCTTATTTATCACGTATGTCACCATTGAATATGATTTGAAAATAGGCAAAGGACAGTTTTGTCATATAATAAAAATCATCAATAAAACGTTTTAAAGAAAAAATGTCTACGTTTACTACTTTTGTTTCGTCGTACATTTGGGACATCGAAGCATACACTCATCCACCATAAATGAGATTGCAGATGACGTTGCAAGACAAGGTGTTATATCATCCTTCATCGGACGCAAGAGGTATCATTCGTCTAACGGAGGAGGTTAGAAAATGAGAAGGATCTTCTGCTGTAGACCACCATTTTCAACGAAAAAGTTTGTCAATAATTCCTAGACCTAGAGATAGCTGAATATATAATTTGTTATACACTAAGAACAAATAGTTTTAAACACAAACGGATATTATTAGTGAAAAACTATTTATCTAAGAAAATATTTTATTTTGTTTTTTTTATAGTTTTTTTATAATTGTATTTATTTTAATCATTTTTTACATTATATAAACATACCACCGAGAACTATCATGATGGCAACATAAAGTGTGCAAACATTATAATCAAGATATTTTTTAATCAGTGAACAGTAACATTTATGCTTCATGTTTCAACATATTAAAGTCGGCTTCTATTTGCTTTTAAATAAAATCTTCAAATTCCTTTAACAGATATTTAAAAATTACTTGGATCTGATATGATGAAGTTTCATTGTAGCCCAGGCGGTATCTGCTTAAAATCATCTATACCTGGATAAATCGGGTAGTATGGCGGATTTTCGGCTTAATCGCTCCTAAAAATCATAAGAAATGATAATTTCACTATGCGCTACTTTGAAAACGTGGGCGTAATTTTTTGTTAAACAAAACGTGGAAAAATTCCTTTTTTTTTCCTTCGTATTTCTTCATATATCTCAGCAACTATTGCTTAGTTATAGAAATGAAAAAAATTTGTAAATAAATTTTAAATAAGATGCAGTTGGTTGCGAATCCAAAAAGAAACTAAACTAAAAAATTAAAATTTGCCAAAAATATATGACGTATAAACCGCACGCAAACTATCGTACGTGGCTCCCTCTACAAATAACAGCAAAACTATGAATAGATTGCTACTGGTTTTTCTCCCCTTACTGTGAGGCGGTAGGGGTTGCAAGATAATACAAAACACTTGGGCTGCTGTAAGTAGCAGATCGCGGACACTACCTAGCCCGGATAAGTGAAGCGACGTGCCCACGACAAAAATTTCACTAGCTCGGAAATCTCAGGGCGTTAAGCCCAAGTTTAATATAAACTATTAGAAGTGTTTACTTTATTTAACATAAAGTCGTTGAGGGTTCCATTCTTAGTACTCGCAGACGAAATAATGACAGTTTCTCTCAACATGAAATGTACTGTGTTACAGTATTTACAACTTATGGTTCTCTAATATGAACCTGACGATGTGCAGTTATAATAATAATAATACTGTCTTTATTAGGCCACTAGCAACAATTACAACGCATTACAAATATGGCATAACAATATGGTGTACGAGTACGCTAGTTAACCTAAGAGGCGAAGTTCAGTTCTTCGCAACTTACTGTTACGAAATCCTGCTCATTCATGTAATATGGTGGTTGGTTTATAACCTCCCTAAACCGTGGAACGTTTCAGCCTAGTTCGTGGAACTTTCTAGCCTAGTCCGTGGAACGTTCTAACCTAGTCTGTGGACCCTAAAGATACACCCATTTAATTTGTAGGCCGGAAATGCACGTAGATGTGCCCAATGAGAGCATTTGAAATCAAATATGATTCACAAAACAAATAATTTACCTCTCCTCGAGGGTTCAATCCACATAAAATTCTGATAGAATACTGCAGCTCAATTGACAGGGTCGAGTCCGTCTCTAGCAAACGAGATACTTCCAAAGAAAAGTGGTCAACCAGCCTGAAATACGTGGGTAAGGTCGGAAAAGATGGCTATAATAAGGTTACTCACATATCCACCTAAATCCCGCACAAATGCGGATAAAACTCCCTTTGTAACAACAAAATACTCTGACAAATAGAAACAACCAGAACGGAGGAAATTTTATCGACGCCGATAATCCCAAAATCCAACTAGGATGACTTAAATAATTAAGTTTTAGGACTTTACGGCAGCGTACACACACAGGAGTCCTTTTACCTCTCTACAAGGCGGAAGTCATGTCACCGCTCCTAGCGGAGAGAAGCCAAATCTCCAACGGCTCGCGTTTGTTGGCGATATGTGGTCCGTGAAACACAAATGTGTATTGCGAGTCGCATATGCATTAAGCCTGTAACAAGATTTGAATCCCTCGCCTCAAAAAACCGCCAATCACCAACCAAATTTTGTTAAAATATTTCAATTTTCAAAGAAATTATTTTAAAAAAACCAAAACAAAAATTTAACTTTGACATCCTGTTGATATCAACTTTTGGACTATGGTTAAATCGTATTTTTTTACGTAAGGAATCTGCCATTGATCTGTATACAATTACTTATGGGAGACCCTGTATAATCTAGAATTCGCTTCGATTATTATTATTTGTAAAAATAAAATTTAGGCGTTCTTAAACAAATGATTATTTCTCTGTAAAAAACACAGTCCAATGAAGCTTAGGAAAAATGTAACAAAGTAAAATTTTTATTTCAAATTTCGAATCAGAATAGGCATCGAAACAGCCGAAAACCGTAATTGTTACTAAAACTTTACACCGTTGTGAAGTCCTGCCATTAAAACAGAGAAATATGCGTGATATAGCTCAAAGTGTAGCATTTTAAGAGTACTGTAAGATAACTGAAATATATTTTTTTTTGTTTCAACTCTTGACCGTTTTTCTTACGCTTGAAAATATTTGGTTATAATCAAATTTAATTTTGACGTGCAAAGAGACTTTCAATTTAAAATATTCTTAGACGATTTAAAAGTATTATGAAAAGGTGAACGATTTGAGTTAATAAAGTTTTTTCTGTGATGAATATTTACCAAGGAGTTTTATTAACATTTACGTTTTACCATTTTGCTAATAAATAAATCAACCTATTGACACGAAATTTGTCCTAGTTATTTTCGTAAGAGAAATCTAGTAAAATATTACTACAAGTGGCCCCAGTAACTGCACAAGTGCACAAACTGAAACTTAATAATATTAAATAATCTGATTTCATCCCTAAATGTTGGTCAGCGATTGCATTCCTTATGAGATGTTATGGAATTCTAGGTGTGGATTACAGATATAAACATTAAATCATGTTTATTTCCTACTGATCTACATTTCCAACAAACCACGACAAATAAAAAGAACCTATAATTTTTTTTACTTCACAGTTCAGCTCAGATAAACCTGTATTCTTAGAGTTTATCTAAGTAGTAAGATAAACTTCCAACTTTTCTTGCTTTCTAAAAACCACAAAATATCACCGTATCAACCAGCGTGAGAAATTATATTTTTGTAAGCCATTAAACTAAAATTTGAAAAACTTTGATGCCGTTGATTATTTGATACATAAAACAAATAATGTTAATTATTTTTTAATTTAACAGTGGTTTTAAAAATGTCGGTATTTAAATCGCCATACTTTGGCCGTGGTAAAGTAAGCGTGGATCGTACTAAGGGGATAAATCGTTATTATGGGACTAATTTGTGGGTCGATAGTAACATTTTTTAATCACAGAAGTAACTCTTTGGCCTAAGTCAGTAACTGCTTATGACTCGGATTTTGTACCAGTGGGTTTACAAGAGTAAGTAATAATTATTCTTCCTAAGATTTTTTAAAATAATTATTATTATCAATTTTCGTTGTATTTAGTACAATTAATGTGTGTTAAATGAAATTTTTCTTATTTAATTTTGCAAAACATACCTACCTACAATTAAAAATATAATAATTAACAAGAATTGAAAATTAGGTTTGACATTGATTATTATTATTCTTTATCACACCAAATTTCCAAAAATGTACTTGAATTGCCACTAGCATACAATAAAAGGGTATCTAACTATTGGATACTTAACATGAAAAAAAAAGACTGAAAAAGACATTGATGGAGTTAACTGCTAGGTAAAGGTTAATTGACTTTCAAGTTAACTGTAGTTTGGAAATCAAGTGTAAATGTAAATGCAATATCTATAAAATAATGAGCATATAATTAAATAAATTTGTCATAAATTGAGTTGCCCTCTGGTTCTCATGGAAATCATCTATACAGGGTGTCTCACCGGGAACTGAATCGATCAATATAGAGAAAAGTACGCATCAGAAAATTTTGAAAATTTATAATTACTAATGTCGGTGTGGCCAATCCAACTAAAATAATTATAAGCAGCTGGCACTTCCGCTTATACCGGAAGTCGATACCAACTTGCATTATTTCAAATGGAACACCCTATATATTTTAGGGTTTTCGAAAAGAGCATAAAATTCTGAGTCGAAAATATGTAGCATATCCTATACCTAAACCTAGCCGTTTCAGAGATATTTGACATTTTATAGAAAATATGACAGGTGCAACGGTTTGCAAGAACCATTATAACTTTCTTCGTGTAAAAGATCCTCATTTGTTTCTTGTCACATAAATAGAACACAAGGAGAACTACGTTCTACAACTGAAATAAATTCAATAATGTCATACCAAGTGTTGCATTCTTCGCATTACATTTTGTCAACTTCAAACCACGAAAACTTGTTTAGGTCAAATGGAACACCCTGTATTTGTTTACGTCAAGTTGTGTAAAATTGAATTCCCTTTTTTCTGATATTAGCATTGTGGGGGTTAAAGTTACAACTTTTTGAAATATTTGCGATTTTATTAGAAATTGAAATGATTAGAAACAATTAGTCATTATATTATGTCAAAAAATGCCAGCACGTTTAAATTACACCCACGAAGACTTTTTAAATTTGTTTATTATTTATTGAGAATGTGATAAAGTAATATCAAGAACTTGCGGCACATTTGCTATTCGATATCCAGAAAAACGGAAACCGTCACCAAACACTGTAAAACGCATACTGGAAAATTTTTGTCAAGGCAAAAATGCAAAGAAGATAGCCTATTGTTGATGACGAAAACATTGAAATAATCATTCTTAGGATATTTTCATGCATTTCCAAAAGGGTGTCATTAATACAAGCTGCTCTGGAATCGGGACTATGCAAGGATTCAATTCACAGAATTTTATTAAAACATAAGTTTCATCCGTTTTCATTCCATATGGTTCAAGGATTAAAAGAAACAGATTTCCTGAGAAGACAGAATTTTTGTGAGTTTATTCTAATAAGGTCTGAGGGTCACGATTCTTATTTGGGAAATATTATATGGACAGATGAAGCAAAATTTACTAAAAATGGACTTTTTAATAGACACAATTCGCATTTTTGGAGTGATTTAAATCCTCATGAAACTTTCAGGAAAGTTGGCAGTTCAATGTTTACTGTGCCATAAGAAACGATAGTGTGGTGGCATTACAATTTTATCAGGAAAATTTAAACGGTAAATTAAATTTTCTCTTCTGTAAATATGTATAGGTAAATTTTTGATTTTTTTTTTTGTGAAAGATATCTGAATATCTTACAAAATTTGAATAATAACTATTTAGAAAATTTACCTCTCGCCGAACATAGAAATATTTTTTGGTGCTCCCCCAACATAACGCATATTTAATTAATAATTATTTACAAGAAACTTTTTATAATCAATGGATTGCCAATAATGGACCTTTCTTATGGCCCCCTCGGTCGCCCGATTTATCAGTTCTGGATTATTTCATTTGAGGAACTATTAAAAATAAAGTTTATGAGAGCCCATTAACAACCATTGAAGATTGTATGCAAAGAGTAAGAAATGCATTTCAAAACATATCACATTATTCAATTAGAAGAGCTGCCCATTAGGAACTAATCCGAAGGTGCGAAAAATGTGCCGAGGTTCGAGGGCGGAATTTTGAGCAATTATTAAATTAAAATGAAATCGTATTTTAAATTGATCTTATCTCTGCTATTTTAGTTCATGCCATATCTTCAATTCGATTAATACGCATGTTACAGGTTAGTGGTATTTTGGGTTTTTGTGGATATCGAGTAGCAAATGTACTGCAAGTTCTTGATATTACTTTATCACATTCTCCATAAATAATAAACAAATTTAAAAAGTTTCTGTTGGTATAATCTAAACGTGCTGGCATTTTTTGACATAAGATAATGACAATTGTTTCTAATCATGGCTATTTTGATGAAATGATTACAACAATTCATGAATTTCTAATAAAATCGCAAATATTTCAAAAAGTTGTTAACTTTAGCCCCCACAATGCTAATATCAGAAAAAAGGGAAATCAATTTTACGCACCTTGACGTAAAAAAATCCATTTGACCTAAACAAGTTTTCGCGGTTTGAAGTTAAAAAAATGTAACGCGAAAAACGGAACACTCGGTATGATATTATTGAATTTATTTCAGTTGTAGAACGTAGTTCTCCTTGTGTTCTATTTATGTGACTAGAAGCAAATGAGGATCTTTTACACGAAGAAAGTTATAACGGTTCTTGCAAACCGTTGCACCTGTCAAATTTTCTATAAAATGTCAAATATCTCTGAAACGGCTAGGTTTCGGTATAGGTTATGCCACATATTTTCGACTCAGAATTTTATGCTCTTCTCTTGGTGTTCCATTTGAAATAAGCAAGTTGGTATCGACTTCCGGTATAAGCGGAAGTGCCAGCTGCTTGTAATTATTTTAGTTGGATTGGCCACCCCGACATTAGTAATTTTCTAAATTTTAAAAATTTTCTGATGCGTACTTTTCTCTATATCGATCGATTCAGTTCCCGGTGAGACACCCTGTATTGAGATAAAATAAATATGTCCCTTTTTTAACTGTTAAATACTCTCTCGATAATTTCCAAAAAAATGTATTATAACTCAGATCCTCTCTCATCTCTTATTTGTATTCCATACAAAATATCGCACATGATCAAATTTTTAATCCCTTCTATATTCATTAGATAAACAAAATACCCAATGGTGAGTTTTGAATTTGAAGAAGACTTTATGATCTAAAAGTATTCTATGTAATCAACATTTCAAAGCATTGCGTTGATAATTTACTTAATTATCTTAATTTTAAGAACAGCGTTCAATAGTCATTCTTCAAACAATTATCTAAATGAAACACTCTTGTTTTAATTTTTCACAAGAACTACGCTGCCAGCACTCGCAAATTATGTATTATTATCGGAATAACCAGAGTCTGGTCCAATTCAACTTTAGTAATTATTACAAGAGGTTTCGTGTATAGTTCCAGTAGTTACAATGCCTGTAATATATCAGTTTGACAGAATGATTGACTTGCTCTGTTGTATCAGCTAATTTTAGTCATTAGATATTAATTACAAGCTTTAGTATAATATCAAGAAATGCCAAACACAAACATCGTCAGTATCGTAAATAAATATATCAACACAAACTGATAATTCTTGGATAACAACCGAGATTATATTATATGCCTATTTTTGGAGCCAACACAACTGATTTCCGTTTAATAAATTGTTAGTAATCACGAAAACTTCGCCAGTTTCATGTTTAAAAATCAAACATGGCACCAGTTACTTATTATATTGACCACATCTAAGCTAAACTAAATATGATTTCGCAGGTAGAGGTTTAACACGAAATAATAATAATTTATGATTAAATTCTTAGCGTGATCGAATCAGAGGAAGTTACAAAACTATTTAATGCGCTGTCAGTTCTACATGTTTCTTTTAAAGTCTATTTTATACCGACATTTTTACTAGTTATTCGTATTGGTTAACCAGTTTTGGTGAACTTTGCAATAATTTTGCCACTAAATTTTAGTTAATTGCAGGTTCAATGAACCCGTGATGCAATTTATTACCGTGCTGTAGATTTTAAAATTTTTTGCCTATAAGAGAATTCATTTGAAACTCAAATATCATTTAAGTGTTTACCTTGCATTGTTAAAAAGGTCGTCTGGTTGATAGTCGTCCAACCAATGACTATTTAATTAAACATTGTCTTTAAAACCAAAATGAGGGAATCTAATTGTGTATTGTCATTGTTTAGTTTCCCATATACGGAGTTTGTAATCTCGCAAAAATTCTATTTTGATTTATTTTCAACTCTTTCCAATCCGAAGAAGCTTTTTAAAAAATATTCTGGTTATCCACGGCCTGGCCTGATCAAGTCAATAACAATAAATATTGGTAAGGAAAATTACATTTCGAGCAACGATTGTTATGCCGGGGGATAGAAATATACGCCAATATCTTACAAATAAAAACTTTAAAAACGCAAAAGGCGATGTAAAGCTGAATTTTTGATTTGTTATTTGCAGCCATTAGGGAAGCGGGAAACTACGTTTTGCAACCAAAAAAAGTTGTGCTACCTGCGTAATTCATGAAAAACTGCAAAATTTTCGGACTTTTCACAGTTTTTGCAGTTTAAGTCACAAACTATGCGTTTTTTGACCTAGTTGCCATTATCATTTTTAAAGTATATATTAAATTTATGACACCCACCCACAGCTTCGTATGTCTAATAATTTTTGAGTCATGGAACTTCAAAAATTGACATTTTTTCCAAAAAATTAAAATTTTAAGTTTTGCTTTTGTTTTCAGCCAACCGCTCATCCTACGATAAAAATCATAGAATTAATTAACTGTAAGAAACTAATTTTGCGCACATTTAATTACCTTTCATATAAGCACAAAACGGGGTCAGTCAATCGCTAAAAAAACAAAAATTGCGAAAATAGAATTTTTAAGATATGGGCCTAACTAAACACATAACATGAAATTGTGGGAAAAAGCCAGGTAAAAAGTTGTTATGTCTATTGAAATTTATTATGTTACAGAAAATAATTAAAATGTTACAAAAAATTAAATTTTACTTTTTTTTTGAGGGTCCCGGTTGATCATCTTGTTGAGACAACATCTCCAAAAGGTGTCGATGTATTATTCGTTGTCGGAGTCGTATATTTCAATTGTGGGGACATTTTGGCATGGCTTGCCCCTACAGAAATGACAGAGAACAGAGCACTTTAACCCTACTTTCTGGTACGTGCAACCACGTCCAGTGCACCCTTTGCGGCAGTTGCATAATATGAATTTTAGGAGGGTTTGAGAAGCTCGGTCCTTTATGGAAGTTGTAGGTAACAGCCCCGCTGGTTACTGGTCCAGCCCCAGTAGGTTAGTTATTTTTCTACACCCAACCACTCTCGAACCTGGTGGTATGTTATGCATGTTGAGCTGCAGCCTCTTCAGTTGGGGGCAAATGAGCCAGGTGGACCTTGGCGTTGGCAGCTGATCGTACGAAGATTTCGTAACGGAGAATGTGAAGAGTGCTGGTGACTCCTCCTCCATACAGAGCCACAAGAAGTTTATTTTCAGCAGCGGCTATTTCTTCGTACGTGGCATCTGGCTGCAGAAAAATGGTAGCCACATCAACCAACCGTGGAGGACGCCCAACATCTTCATCTTTCCATGTCAGAAAAGGACAGAAGTAGTGTCCCAACCGGAGAAGGCGCGCACAAATAATACAAATCCAGGGGGAAAAGCTATCTCTCTGTAATTGAAAGATATAGAGAAAAACTTCAGAGAACCTGATTCACCCCTGCCCCTTTTTTGGAAGAACACATTGTCAGAAAGTCAGTCTATTGACTTTTCTGAATATGAATTCTGATCCTGGCCACTTCAAGTTGTAAATAAAGAGTAACTTTTTATTTATAAATCTGTACATAATATGGATAAATAGACACACGTAATAAATGTCAATAGACATAACAAATTTTTACCTGGCTTTTTCATTTACTTAATGCCCACAATTTCATATTATAAGTGTTTAATTAGGCCCATATCTTAAAAATTCTATATTCGCAATTTTTGTTTTTTTTTTAGCGATTGCAAGAGAACTATAAGGTCTACTGACCCTGTTTTGTGCTTATATGAAACGTAATTAAATGTGCTAAAACTTAGTTTCTTATAATTTTGCTAGTAGGATGAGCGGTTGTGTCGATATTTGGCTGAAAACAAAAGCAAACCAATTTTTGAAGTGCCATATCTCAAGAATTATTAGACATATGGGTGGGCTTAAATTGTTACAAATTTAATATGCTTTAAAAATGATAATGACAACTAACGTCAAAAAGCAGTTTGTGAGTTAAACTGCAAAAACTATAAAAAGTTTCTCAAATATTACGCAACTAGCATTTTTTTGCTTGTAAAACATAGTTTCACACATCCCTAACGGGTCCAAATAACATACCAAAAATTCAGCTTTACATGGTGTTTTGCGTTTTTAATGTAATATGACGGGCCTAATGATAATACTTTGGATAATCATGTTAAAAACTGAAACAGAAACCTTTGCAAATGGTTATAACGATGAATTTAATAAGTAATTATTCTAACTGAATTTTTATTTTGTTCGTCTCATTTATCTTAATTAGATTTATAAGTTTTTTTTTATGTGGACTCCTTTAATAAATGCAGTATATTTATTTAGTCATAAGATCTCTGTATATAACTTGTGGCAACCATGTTGGCGTTCAAGGTATAAAGAAGTGGATTCTTGGGCTGCGTTTTACGTGGAAACATAAAATTTTATTATATGTATCGTTGCAACACAGCTTCTTCGAATTATTTATATCAAACGAAATAATGTGTTTCTTTTTCCCAAAGGTTTTCTATTTAAAGATTTAAAGGCCAAATTTACGATACGCCGAAAATTGAGGTGCAAAAATATAATGGGCCTCTATTAACAAAGTATGGTTCACCGCATGCTATTACTATTTACATATTTTTGTATAAAATTATTAATTATTTTGTATGTATAGCAAAGAATTGTGCATTGAGATAAATTTGTGAAACCTATTGCTTTGTATATCCAATAAAGATTGAATTGCAATAGAAATTTGAACTGTGGAGATACCACAATTTGGTGACCACAAGAAAGTAGAGCACGGAGATTTTAATTTTTTTTATTAGTCATCAATATTTGTATTGAATAGAACAGAACTACAATTTCCAGAATTTACGAAGTTTTCAAGAATTCCCAGGATATTATTAAGGTGGGCATATCCTAGAGAGAGAGAGATCCGATACGCAATATTTATTATTTTTGGCCATAACTTTTTTTTAAATACATATAGCGTTAAAAAAAGACTATAAGACTACGTAAGTAGAACTATGACAGGTGTAGTGATATGAATTTTCACTTAATAATTTCAATTGTTTGTAAAATTAATCAATTTAAAACTACGAAATATGAAGATTGGCACTATTTTTTAATTTAATTTAACCAATTTTGCAAATAACTGAAATTATTGAGTGAAAATTTATATCACTATGCCTGTCATAGTTCTACTTAGGTAGTCTTACACTTTACCAATATATGTATTAAAAAAAATTATAGTAAAAAATAATAAATATTTCCTTGATCTCTCTCTCTCTCTCTCTTGGATATGCCCACCTGGAGGAGCAAAAATCGATATTATAGACTTTCGATCTTATCAACTATTTTTATATTATTACCTCATAAACAATCTTTATGCATTAGGTAATTTATTAAAAAATATTTATACTTATCATCTTTTATAGTATACGTTTTTATTTAAATTATTCCTAAATTTCTCGAAATTAAATGCTGCCATCTCTTGGTAGAAGTGACTGTGTAGTTTGTGTACTATAAATCTTTAATCGTGACACTGTCGGTGAACAGCGTAACTATCTACTATTGGTTTTCGGTCGCGATTCTTGATGAATTAGAACTTTTTGATTTTAGAGTGCTACACCAGGTTTACAATAAATAAAAAATTTCAGAACAAACCCTTCAAATTATGAAGTTAAATTGATAAATAAAGAGGGACTTAAATAAAAGTTAAAGTCATCGAATATTTATTGGGGGTAGCAATATATTTGTTTACATAACATAAATTTACATTTTTTCCACTTTGTGGTTTCATGTATCCACTATAAGGAGACCAAATTTTCACGTGATAACCCCTCGCAAATTATTGTCGAATAATAATTTTAATTTTTCTATTATTCACATTGGTAAAATCTATTGCTTTTTCTATCCAATAAAATATAGACTTATTAGTGTTTTTAATTATGGAGATATCGTGCAAGGCCTTGTAGATTTTTATAATCCACTAATTATTAAAAAAAAACATCAAAAATTGGTGATCAATCTTTTTCTTAGTTATTGTTTCATACTCGAGAGTAAAAATGTTATACAAAGAGTTGCCTCGTATCCATCAAATCTACTTAAACTTTTTTTGTATGCAATTTTTTGCTACTGATAAAATGTAGTACCGACTTACCGCGTACACACTATACCAAGCTCTAAATTAGAATGGTCGATTACTAGAATTTAAACCAAAATACATAATTTCTTAATAAACTTATATTGTAAATGTTATTATCGTCTGGAAATATAAAAAAGTTTTTATAAGGATAAACGATTTTATACTTTCGCTGTACATTGCATTTTACAGCATTTAATAGCCATTTTACACGTATATGCAATTTGATAGGATTTTTATTCTGTTCTGTGCAATTTCATATACGATTATCTGGATACATTGGACAACCCATTTTATACGTAATTACCCTTAACTCTGCTAATTTACTAAAACGCAAGGCGTCCAGTGTACGGTCGTTTAATATTATTTTATTCAGCATTAAAATCTAGAATAATATGACGAGTAATAATTTTCCCGTATAATAGTAACCATGAAGGATATATCGGGCATGCTTGGGTAAGAATCAGCGGGATCGAAATCGATTTAGCGGAAAATTCGTCATTTGTTCAATTGAACTAACGACTGGGCGTTCTTACCACTTGGCTTATTCTTGTGAATCTGTTTGAATGTTTTTTTTTTCAAATTTTAAATTGGCCTTGGGTATAGTGTATCGTTCAAAGCTTCCCTGTAAATATAAAACGCAATAAAAACATTACGACCTCATTAAAATAACGTTACTCTCTGTACTATTCCGCCGGCAAAGAATCACTTATCTTTATAGGTTTTTAACGTCGGCTTTACTGATGACACCATACCGACTGGTTCGCCGGCGTTAATAATGACCTCGTAAAGTTTTTGTTGCTTTTTTTATTTGCAGGGAAGCTTTAAACGGTACTATATGTCCTTTAATTTTTGTCATCCAAACAAGTCATTTCGGCATCTTGTGGTATATGGTATATGATTTCATTTGAGTCAAATGGTCTATTTTTAAAGCAAGAATTTGTTTAAGTCTTGATTACAAATAATATTATGAACTGTTAAAAATAATCCTTCGGTCTTAATCCCAACTAGCTTGATGTTTTGTAGAAGCTGAAATAATGGTTATAAAACAATATTGTTGACGTAAACATTTCTAAAACGTTTATACAACGCTTATAGACGCGAAATGGGCACAGTTATAAAACAATGTAGTTCTTTAATTTATTTTATTATGGCTCTCACAGGTGTTATAAAATAATTGTATAAAGTTTACATAGAATTTAAAAAAAGGTAATAATAAACGATAATTATAAAATAGTTTTATAGCAAACTATTATAAAACTTTAACGTTTTCTTGTAATATATCAATTATAAAATTTTATTCGAGCTACCACAAAACATTTTTATAAGCATTGCGTTATTATCTTCATTGCTACTTTTTTTGTTATGTGCAGCAACAACATTATTAGTTATTTATTTTTTAAATGTTTTGCAGACAATAATAATTTTCAAAATAGTTTTAAAATATTGGAAAGGTAGCTAGATTCTATGTGACATGTGAGATATTTGGCTGAGTAATTAACAACATATTTAGTGGAACACGAGATAAAAGTTAACTGATTAAGGCCCGCCGCATATTGGAGCCAGCTCAGCACAGCGCAGCCCTGTCCCATGCGTGGGTGAATTCTGTGATACATAGTAAAATAAAACCGGTAAACGTCGCCGTGGGCTGGGTTCAATATGAGCCACTTCTTGTTTTACTATGTATCACAGAATTCACCCACGCGTGGAAGCAGGCTGTGCTGGGCTGGGGTCAATATGCGGCGGGCCTAAGACTTTGTTTCGCCAACAGCAAAGCGAGTTTGGACTGCGAAGGAAATTTTTCTGTGAAATATGTGGTATATATACAATGAAATTTTTGAGCGCCCTAAAAATAACGAATATTTATCAAAATTTAAAAAAAATAAAGTATAAATAAAATTTTTGTATTTTACCTTTTTGTAGTGTCGCACCAATTGTGTTTCGCAGATGACATATTTCACAATAATAGATTATTGCTAAAATGGTTATATCACAATAATTTTAAGTTTTGAACTATTTTTATTTTAAAGTCTAAAATAGTTCACAAACATAATAAAATCATGGCGTCCGTCTTATAAAGCAAATTTATAATTATAAAAACACTTTATAGAACAAATATATTTTCTGAGGAACTGTTATATTCAATTTCTTTTTTCATTAGACAGGGGCGTATTACAAAAAGTATAATCTCCATTAATATTTTGTTCCGGATAATTCTGCCCGATATTGCCTTTTAATTAACTACGAGGAGTTACCCTCAAAAAGCAACGATCAGTATAAAATAAATAAAATACAAGTTGCTGTTATGTTTTAACGGGCACCATTCGTAATATATCCTGTAATTTGCTCTTCGGGTAGTACATACCTAGTCACGGATACGGCGTAAAATTCATTGTGAAATTGAGATCTTTAACCTCAGAACTTTGAAAATGTTAAAACATAAATAGTTATTTTATCCATTCACACCCCTCACCCCATCACCCATTGTAGGCTGTAGTCGAAGGTGAAAAAACTTTTGTTTTTATTAAAATATATTATTATACAATCAGTTTTTGCTTTCAAATAGGACTGAGCAAAAAATCTGGCTAAATTTTATAGCGTTATTACCTCCTTCCTTTCTTTTATCCGCAAAGGGACTTTGTCGAAAAATTAAAATTAAACAGTTTTAAAAAACCTTCGACCAAATAAATAAACACATAAAACCTGTGAAGAACAAAAAAACCTGATGATCGCAAGTTGTTTCGTTTTTATCGAAGGGGAAGATTTTACCACTACAGAGACATCAATCCGAAAGTAGTCTCAAGTGATTTCTATGGCATCAAAATATGAAATTTTACTACAATCCAAAAAAAAACTCTTACATTATTGCTTACATTATTTCCTATTAGGTGGGGAGCAGAAAATAAGCCCATTACTCGTATTAGATATAAGTATAGGTATTGTAACAAATATAACTGTGGTATATGAAAAAAATTAAATTTCAATTTTATTACATAGTTTTTAAATCATTTTCATTTTCACAACTTAAACATACGAACCCAACGATTTTTCAACATTTAAAAATAAATCTAGCTACGGCCCTGTTCTATAAAATTGGCGTGATGTGACTATGCATCTGTACTAATTTGGTAAATGCGACTGACGCAGTTAAAAAAATATATTTGCTCCAAAAATGCATCTTATGAAACATATATACAGCAACATGTTTTACAAAAACTCTATTTGCAATACGTATAGAGCAATACAGTCTCAAGCGCTGCTTAGTCGGGCTAACTAAATGACAAATTTTTATCTCAGGCATCTTTTATTCAGTGCAAGTATTGACTTGTTTCTTTCTTAGCGGTGGAAGACAACACGTGTGTTTATTTTGTGGTTTCTGTGTAAAAATAAATATAATAATTGTGTGTTTATGCTTTATCCAAATATGAAATATTGTGTACCTACATATACAATTTTAACTTTAGAGTGAGACATGGGCGCATAAACACCTACCCATGTTTTATAAAAATGGTAGCGAACATATTATAGTCTTTAAAGACAATTTTTAGTCTATTAATTATTTTATAAGTGTTTTATGACAGCAATGCGTGCTTCCTTTATTTAACAATTGTTTAGCAGTTACGGCCGAATAAAATATGTTTCCTGAAATAATATGTGTTAAGAAAAATACTAATAAAATCGTTTTATTATTGCTTAGCCGAACTTTTAAAGAGTAGTTTTATAGGTGTTCGCCAATAAATGCCAGGGGTCATTCTTATAAATCTTTTATAAGTCAATTTTGTTCCGTGAGCTAAAATATCCTATAATAATTGCTGTATAAACATTTATAAAACAACTAAAAACAAATTTTATAAACTGTTTTATAATTTAGCTGTAAGAACATTCTTAGCATTTATTTATATGATAATTTAGTTATGAAGACTAAATAATCACTTTGGCGGTTTTAATAAAACAAAATAGCTTTTGCAAAACAGTAATGTAACAGTAATAAAATTATACTATTATTTTAAACGTATAGAACAACTTTGTTAGTTGGGAATCTTACCCTTTAAAAAAAACAAACTTCACAGGTCCAGGACTTTTATTAGCTTTATACAAATTTTTGCATTTTTCGAGGGAGAACTGCCCTGTGTTGTTTTCGAAAATTTCTGGTTAAGTTTGCGGATCCCACACCAACAAGTCTTACCACACACCAAGCTAATTCCACTGTTAGGATATGATGAAATTTCCTCTGTAGTCCGTTTGGAGTATTTTCATTTCACCATATGAGGAGCCCTTGTATAAACTGAGTGTGATTTTCAACTTATTTTACGCTACTCTCATATTAAAATATAATTCTTGTGATTGCAAAAAATAACTTTTACCTTTTGTAGGATAAAGAAGAAAATTTAAAAGAACCAGTAGAGGCAATCGAGAAACAGGACACGGAAGTCAAAGAAAATGGGTTACCAGAAATAGAGGAGCCAAAAACGCCCGACGCAGAATCCAGTGCTGGACAATTGAACGACTCAGCTGTAACAGAAAAAACACCAGAGGGCACGGGGGATAATAAAATAGAAGAGACGCCGGAATCCAAAAAGAGCAAGGAAAAAAATAAAAAGAAAAAGTGGTCGTTTAGGAGCATATCCTTTTCAAAAAAAGACAAGTCGAAGCCCAACAAAGAATCCGATAAGAATGGAGATGTTAAGGAAGTGGCAGAGGAGGTAAGCAATAAGATACTTTATGAATTTTAAGTAGTGTTCGGAAATCGAGACACGATTTATGCTACAAGCTGCTGCGTAAAATCGTAAGAATTTTTACATTTCATTCAGAAACAGGAGGTACTAAAATTATAATTTGTCATTGACGTTTTATCAAAACGATAACAATTTAAATTTTTAATTTCTGGTGAAATACACGACGCTATTTATTTAAACTACACTAAAACTAAACGTATTTGAGTCGATCAAAAAATCGAAAGCGCACAATATCTATGCATCCTAGGTCTCTATATAGCAGATTATTTAAATAAAATACATCGATAAAAAGAAAGTTTTGATGGAAGTACAATTTATGTAAGGGTAGTATCAAAATATTGTGGCTCGTTTTAGATATACAGTATCCTATGTATATATATTTTTATTTTCCCGACACACTATTCGATTTTAATTTTATCGTGAATTTACATAATATTTCCAGTTCTCTGAACCCGAAAATATGATTTATTAAAAAATATCTGTCGTCTGGTCTCTGTGGTCCCACGCAGAGTCCAAACTGCATAGTGGGGAAAATGGCACGTGGACAAAAATCAGTGAATACAAATTCTTTTTGGGGTAGTACGCTGACCACGAATATATCCCATATGGGGAATCGCCAATAAAGCCTTCATAGACTTCCTCTCACAAAATACTGAAAAACTATATACTTGACATATTTTCCCGCGTAACTCAACAATAATTGTCCATTGTAACAAAATGTATATTGAAATAAAGCTGTTAAATAATAAAATTATTCGTAGGTTCAGATAAAAAATTAACCGAATTTGCTCAGAAACAAGATCACCGAAAAAAGTGTGGAAAGAAGAGGAAAGCGTATAACATTTTCTATAAAATGGTGTATTTTCAGTTACAATTTGGTTAACCGAGCGACGTGCTAGTTTGATTTAACAAAGTTCACCCCGAAAGGTACAATTTTTTAGTTTTTTCTTACCTTGGTTAGGCTTAACTTTAGCGCAAAAAGTGTAAAGAGCAAAAAAGAAACATCATAGAATTTGATATAAAATTAGTTCATTGAATGGTGTAATTTGGTTATTAACTCAGTTCTTTACAGCATGATTAAACATATATACCGCCTCTAATGTACAATTTTTCAGTTTCTTTAATTTATTTCTTTGATATATGATCCACTGTATGAAATGGTAAAAAGCCGATATTGTATCGCGTCCTAATATTACACAACACAATAAAATTGAATATTTCATGGTACCATTTCATACCATGGATCATATACTAATGAATTGAATTTAAAAAACTGAAAAATTGTACCATAGGCATAGGTGTGATATGTATATGTTTAATTACAATAATGCTGTGCGGAACTGATTTAAGCAAATTATAACATTCAATGAACGATTTTATAGCAAATTATACAGGGTGAACCATCAACCGATTACTTTGAAATTTTGGTTACCAAGATAATCAAGTATGATCTCCCCAACAAAAATATTTTGGAAAGTGCGATGTTGTCACTTATACGTAAAAAAAATTAGCTCGTGTCACAGGTTTAGGTAAATTTCTTGGTTCTCTTACTGAGATAATAAACAAATCCATTAAAACTGTGTTTGTATAATTATTTTCTGCCATATTTGTGCTACAGCTATTCAAATTAAGTGCAAATATCACTAACGTCAAATTTATTTAGAAAAATAGCATGTCTGTTGTCATTAGAAAATGACAGAATAAAAATTTCATGGCCCACCCGTTATGATATACCAAAAGGCTAATATTCTTGGTAAGGTTACAGAAAGTGCCCATAAATCGAAAACGGTGCGCATTAGGTATAGGGTATGTTACATTTTTAAATAGGTAAATGTATCACCTTTCCGATCAGTAATAATATACAGGGCATTCCATATAAAAAAATTGACTTCCGTGCATCTTTCTAAGTCACTTTTAGAAAACGTTCTCTAACTCACCCTGTGTAATATTCGAAACATTTGATTAATGGAGGAGATGCCCCCAGGCCTTGCCTAGCGATAACTAAAAAATTATCTTAATTGCTGCGTAGGTAGGAGAAAACACGATTTACCGAAATAAATTCAGAAAAGAATTATTACCTCGAAAACGGCTTGAGATAGGTATAGAGAAATATTAACAAAAGTTACTCAGAAAGAGACGACGATCTAAAAAATGCAAAAATATACAGGGTATTCTATTATAAAATAACGAAGATGTTGCCATTTTTTACGCATAAGCGGCAACACCGCACTTTCGAAAATATTTTAGTTGGAGAGGTCATACTCGATTATCTTGGTAACCAAAATTTCAAAGCATCGGTTGATTCGTTTTCCATATACTTTTAATACTCCACTCACCGTGGCTCACCCTGTATGATCTTTCTTTTTCTCATTATACTTTTTTCGCTAAAGTTAACTCTAATCAAGATAATTTGAAGAAGCTAAAAAAATTTACCTTACGGGGTGAACTTTGTTTAATTAAACTCGTACTGTACGCAACTGGATTCCAGGTACGACTTTTTAAATAATGCATTGGCCTATTGAACTTCGTTTTCTAAAAATGGTCTAGTCGTTTTTTCGGCGACATACATCAGGTGTCAGCAGATGCGTGTTTCACCGAGTAAAAGTAAAAATATTTTCATCTATGGATAAAACAAGCTAATTTGGGCAGATTCACAATTTGCTTGAAATATGCGAATTTTTCTCAAGCAGGAAGTGCTTAGTATCAGTGGCGGCTCTTCGGGGGAGGCTGAGCCTTCTCTACAATTTTGGGAGAAGCAGGTTATCTCCAAACTAATATTTATTAGAAATATCTACGTAGCTTTACCTCAATTCTCAATATTGTTAATTCATTAGTTAATTTTCCGTGTACAAAAAAATTTTGAAATATCTTTTCCATAAACATGTAACTTGCAGTTCGGATAGTCCGCGTATGCATATTTCCCGGCCTCTCATTGCGGAACCGGAGGCTAAGAGAAGCTTAACTTCTATTTCAATATGTTATCCTTATGTGATAAGTGACCTTGAATGCTTGGCGCGTTCTCTAAAGACACATGTTGGGTATGACAGTACCGCAGCTAGCCTCTGGCATCCCATGCCTTTCTAGCGCATGTACACTTCAAACTTCAGTGTCTTCAGTTGAGCATCTCTGTCACAAGAGAGTGAACGCCGGTTATTAATATTAGAATAGTAGCAATTTGCGGCTTAAACATATATGAAATAACAGGCGATCGAAAAATGAGTGTTCTAGATGAAAATTTTTTCGACATCTGTTTTTGTCCAGACGTGGTGGATTATTTGTTGTTTAGTTGTCTTAATTATGATCCTCTTTAGAGAATATCACGAGAATTTAACCGACTAACATGATGAGAAAATTACATACATTTGTGTACTGATAGACATTTTTAAAGTGCTAGAAAAACACAATGACCTTGAATTTTCTGAAAATTTTCGCTTGCGGCGCGCGGACTCACTTTCAAAACTCACGAGCCGCCACTGCTTAGTATCGTTGCAATACCAAATACACTGTTCTAATATGAAGTGTTCAATGATCACTGGCTATAACTTTTGTAAAATACGCAGAAATAAAATTAATTTTAGTGTTCGAAGAATTGTAACGGAATCCGTTAAGAAGTTCAGTAACTGAAAAACAAACAATAATGATTGTAAATAATACATACAACGTGTTGTTATTTGTTTTCAAGCGATGGAAAAACGGGGAAAATCTAAATAGAATCGTACAAATATTTATCAGTTTTGAAGGAGTCTTGTTACAATACATCGTTCATATTTGATTTATGCTTTTCGTTGTACTATATTAACTTGATTTATTCATTCTGAAACAGTGAACAGCTTCAATTTACGACTGCTGGATTTATTTAATTTATAAGTAGAAGCAATATTTCTATATTAGTTTTCCTTGGTGTCACTTTTCAGATTTATTTTTGTCCTTAATGAAAATATAATATTCGCAATTTTGATTTGTTGGCCTAAAATGTGTATTTACATACAACAATCTCCAGTTGTCTTCCTTGTAATGTTTATAGGATACGTAATACAAGTGCATTAAACTCGATTTGTAAAAAAAATATGCTCATAATATACATTTAATAGATATATTTTTTATTGAAACAATTATTGTTTCTGCGGTATCTAATCTAGGGTCAGAGTTAAAGGTATGACGTAACTGGTCATAAGACTTTTTATTTTTAATGTAAGATGTAATTGAAATTTACAAGATGCAATTCTCAAACATTTATAACCAGAACTACCTAATACTTAGTACATGCTAAATTATTTGTCTATTACTATTTTATGAATATTGCTATATAAATTATCCTATCCTATCTTTGGCATATTGGAATTGGCGTGAGGAATTTTAACCATAAAAGCCTTAGGATATTGCCTCCTTTCGTATCCATTTGATACAAAGTAGGTAGAACATGAATACGGGTAGTTCATAGACCCACGTTGAAAGCACAGTTTTGTTTGAGGAATTTGAATTTAAATACCAGTATATTGTATTGTTTAATTCGATCATTGCAAGGAAAACTGATAGAATTTTTTTTGTCTAAATGGTTATCGGGGACGATGATATTTCAAGAAGTCTCGAGCAATTTTTGGGCGAAAAGTGGCAAGCTAGGGACCTGTAAAAAAATATTCAGTGTATTTCTGTTCTCATCTTCACACCCAGTTAAATTTTACTTAACATCACGATTTGGATGATATTTTTTTGTGAGGTTCCCACTCCACGACCTACTATATTTTTTATGCGATTTCTCGGGAATTCATATTAACGATTTTTTCTCGGATTTTTTGTAGAAAATGTGACAACGTAACATTGTTTAACGCCCTCTAAAATCCAAATATCGTGAATTTCAAACTAACTTTCATACAGAACTTTCAATGTGCGAAAATTGAAAATTATTATGTGACCGTTCAGACGGCTCTTAAAATAAATGAGCACTGTAAAATTAAGTGCAAGAGAATGCATTGAAAACATTGAAATTCAAAAATATAGAATATAATGTAAATAAAGAAGCAATGAACTAACTATTTGATTTAATTTTATTAATTTATGACAATAAAAATGATCTTATAAAATAAAATTTTGTTTCAAGTGCACATTTATACTCGTTTTCTGTTATTAATATCAAATTTCCATAATTTTTCTTCCATTATTTCGAGACATGCTTGCTGAGCCTTGTAACAGAGGTCTTCTCTATTTTGATTACGATTTTTATACGTTTTTTGCTTTAACAAACCTCAAATAAAAATCCATTGGCATTAAGTCAGGCGATCTGGGTGGTCATAAAATTAAAGGACTATTGTCTGAAAGTTATTTGTGGCATTCTTCGAATATTCTTTCCTATTATTTGGGTTTTCTACCACATGTATTATTATCCTCTTCAAAACAAATCACCGAATCTACAAAATAATAGAATTATTGGGAAAAAACCTCTGCGCCCGTGACATTTACGCCAAAGGAAAAGTCAGAGGTTATGTTTTGCAAATAATATAATTCGGAATAAACACAGAAATAATGTATTTAGCTGATGTTTCGGAAAGTAATCTCTTTCCGTTTTCAAAGCTTTTTTTTGAAGAACTCTTATTTTGCTGTGTATGTCAAATACACAGCTTTAAGATTCTGTTTATGTTATTTCCACAGATACTTACTACTTACACAGAACATAGAACTGATGATATTTTCTTTTATGTAATGTTGAGTTTGTTAAGTTCTTCTTTTAACATTGGTAGCCAGGTTGTACAAATATCTACAGAACAATTCGATACGCACTTATCTTCATTTAATAAGATTATTGCTGATTCCTTAATTTTTCTTTTTTTGGTATCTGTTTCTTTTGTTAAAATTTTTGCCGAGTCCCAGTTTATTCTATGTCCGTTTTCCCAAGCATGTTCACAAATCTTTGATTTCTGAATTTCATTCCTTCTAATGTAATTCTTGTGCTCATCCAACCTCACACTGAAAGGTCTGGATGACTCACCCACATAACATTTATCACATTCACACGGGATATTGTAAATACAGTTTTTTGAATTCTGCTCCCTGTTTATCGGTTTTGTTTTTGTTAAAATAGATCTTAAAGTGTTCCCCGTTTAGGATAGGGAAGTGATAGGACTGTTACGGCCTATCCAGCGCATAGGGAAATTTAGATTCAACCAAGCGCGAACAATAATGAGTTATGAATCGAGGCGCCATCTAGTTGTAGGTACAAATCTTATAATTATTGGGACAGTGGTCATTCATTAATGGTATTTTTAAATTCTATATTAAGAAAATCTAAAAAAAATGGGTCATTAAAATTATTATTGAACATAATGGATTAATAATTTGTTGGTTTAAAATGCCATACCATCAGACATTTACTTTTCCAGAAACTGACTTCTACAGTTAATTATAATAAAGTTTGGATTATTTACTGCCCACCATTTGCAATTATGTGATAGACAATGTCGTTTGTTGTAAATGTGCGTCACTCCGTAGGTGATTTTTTTTTTTTTTTCATTTAAAAATCTGAAAATCTGTCATTTATAAAATTAATTTCATGATCATCTTCAAATGTGCCCAAGCATTTTGATTTAAACGCCTTCATTTTGTGACGTTTAAGTCATCCGCCATAAATTGCTTTGGACTACCTCAAATTGTAAAGCTATTCTCCCAATACTATTTTTTTTTATAATAGGATTATGACGCATCAATTGTAAAACAATTTGTGTAAAATTTTACAGGACATTTTTTATAAATAATCTTAATATTAGTTCATTTTATATCGTAGAACATATTCATGAGCGCTACTCATATAACCACTTTTCGTAATTATTGTCGTGTTCAACTTCCTGAATTCATACCTTTTTTTTAATACACTTCCTATACTTTTCGAACAATTTTACGCTATTATAATTTGGGGGTGGATTATGCAACAATTCATTACATAATCTTGCGTCAATTAATAGTTTTAAAAGAAAGATAGAATGTACTCCATTAACGAACTATATAAGAACACAAATATAATGAATATTAGAAGTCTCTATGTCGATAGTTGTTTAAATTTTACAGTTAAAAATCAACATTTATATCAATATGTCATCCATAATTATGAAATTAGAATGATAATTAACAAATCACTAAAAGTTCTATTTCAAACAAAATCACACACAAAGGTATATCACCTATTTTGCCCCTCAGTTCTATAATATCCTACTTCTCAAAATTATACTGATTGCAGCCAAAAGAAATAAATTTAAAATAGAATGTAAATTTTTTATAAAAACTAACTACCACCTTTTCATAGCCCTATACTAATTATTATTATATAATAAAAAAAACGAACGTATGCTGTCAAGTTATGATATTCTCCTTCATAATTATATTAATTTTAATTGTTTCCAACTATAAGATAATATTTAATAATTTATACAAATAGTAAATAGTACAATAAGTACATGTCAAATATTATTTTATAGGGCTATGCACAACACAAATATGCTCTCTGATTCTCATTAGGGACATATTAGAGTGCACGAACCTTTGCAATTATGTATTTATTAATATAAGTATTAACTTTATCTAATACACAATATTTGCATCTTTGTAAAACTTGCTATATGATAACGTGAATAAAGTATGATTTCATAGACGAAAAATAGTTTTTAACTAATAGTCGAGGAAATAAAGCACTAAAAACGGCTCAACCTCCGAAATTTCCGCAGCAAGGCGGATTTTAATGCGGTTTTTTGCATTCGATTCGTGAGAGCATCAGGAAATTTTGTGAACAAATCTGATGAATATCAAATGAAAAATTTGTAATATACTTAGTTGAAATTCGTTACTCGGTGGCTTTCGGGGTCGCTGAACACGAATATCACGTCGGCAACGTTCTCCGAGGTACCTGGAGCCCAGGGTGGACCTCATCTCCTGGAACTTCTTGTAAATTTGTAATACACTTAGTTGAAATTCGTTACTCGGGGTTTTTCGGGGTCGCTGAACACGAATATCACGGCGGCAACGACCTCCGAGGTACCTGGAGCCAAAGGTGGACACTATCTACCTTGTCTCCTGGAATTATCTTGAGTATAGCATCATTTTTAAACGAATTTGCATATGTTACTCTAAATTATTTATTTAAATATTATAATACTACCAATTTTTTTTTTTGAGTTTGGCGTGCTTAGTGTTGGTAGCATCGATACCTCGATCGATAGCTTATTCTAAACCAATACAGAAAGAAAAAAAACTGAATTTTACGAACCTTCAATAATTTCAATTGCTCATGCTATTATATCAGCAATGTTCCCGCGTTTACTAATTTCACTGCTTCACATTGCTGTTGGCGTTTCACTGCATAGAAAGTTTGGATCAAGAGAATTGGTTGATATGTGTCATGCAATGGGTTTCGGCTGTTCGTATAATGAAGTTCGCACTTACGAAACATCAGCTGCAATGCAAGCAGACATCGAATTAAAAGAAGGTGCATTTGTTCAGTTTGTTTCTGATAATGCAGATTGGAATGTAGAGACTTTGGACGGCAAAGGAACGTTTCATAGTTTGGGTGGCTGTGAAATCATTACACCTTCTTCATATGTTCTACCGAAAAAACCTTTCCCCCGTTTACAATCAATATTAGAATCAGAAATAATTGCTCAAAGTAAGATAGACATACAAACTTATCAATTTGCGCCATTGGAGGGAGTAACATTTTATTACTTTCCGGAAGCAAATGCAAATATGAACCTGAAATTGACGGATGCTTCAAAATTTAACAGTTACTGGATGTTTTCAAAGATTATTTTTGAAAAATATTGTTTGAATCTACATCTTCATTATTATATATAAATAAATAATTTTGAGTAATATATGCAAATTCGTATAAAAATGATGCTATAAGTACTCAAGGTAATTCCAGGAGATGAAGTCCACCTTGGGCTCCAGGTACATCGGTGGCCATTGCCGCCGTGATATTCGTGTTCATTGACGCCGAAAACCCCCGAGTAACGAATTTCAACTAAGTATATTAAAAATTCACAAGAAGTTCCAGGAGATGAGGTCCACCCTGGGCTCCAGGTACCTCGGAGAACGTTGCCGCCGTGATATTCGTGTTCAGCGACCCCGTAAACCCCCGAGTAACAAATTTGGACTCATTTCAATCAATTTTTACCGAGTTGCAAATTAATTATTCTAAATGCACTTTGAACAATGCATTTTTACAATGCAAATATGCAATTTTTCATTTGCTATTTATCAGATTAGTTCACAAAATTTCCTGATGCTCTCATGAATCGAATGCAAAAAACCTCTTTAAAATCCGTCTTGCTGCGGAAATTTCGGAGGTTCAGTGCTTTTTTTCCTCGACTGTAACTTCATAACAGTAGGAAAACAGCCAATCACAGGAATACCATTTTTTGCTCTGTTATATCTCGAACAATCTACTTATAAATGAATTATTATGGGCGGTCTCTGAAGAAAAATCGATTACAACATTTTCCTTTCTTATGCCAAAATAAGAAAATATTTTTTTAGGCTGAGATTTTTCAATGAAACCGTCGTTTTTGCCACGTGCGTCACGACGTATGTATGGAGCCAGAGCTGACTTTAATAAAGGAACAAACAAACAAATACTTTTACGGTTAAGTTATGCGCTGACGACAGTAGATATTTATTAAAATATCCATTCTTATCAGTGTTATTTAATAAATGGTGACCTGGTGCATACCTTCACGAGTTTGGTACCTTTTTCGTTATTTATATCAAACGAACAGTGCAACAACTGCAAATGATGGAATCAAATTTGTAAACTGATTTAATAGTATATCCTGTAATAAGTTTGGAATGAAGAATATTCTCCGCGAGCGGAAGTTTGTCACCCGAGCGAAGCGACCTCAAAAGAGGGTTAATGTACCCCTTTTTCGAGTTTAAAACAACGTTCTGACACTTGCGGAAGGCAGATATTCTAGAAATACCTTATTTTTAAGACAACTAACAACTACCCAAAGTTTGGAATCGCTACGAAAAATTGTATTATTCTCCGCTATTTTCAGTTTGCCATAATTAGCTAATTCCACTAATTTGCATTCTTTGTAAGCTTTTTTATATCCACCTAAATATCAATTGATTATTTTTTGTACTAAATTGTTCCTTTGTCTTTAAATTTTAGATGAGCCGGCTGCATCGATTTGTTTCTGTTCGCAAACACGCCCGCCAACCTAACCTGGCCAAGTGCACATCCTCTCTCCTGACGTGGTGCCCATTTGATTTCCTGTCGTGCTAGTTGTTGCCACCCGTTGTTAATCGAGACGTGTCGCGAGCCTGGCGTGTACCCCTAATAGTAATCTTTTCTAGTATTCCCAAGCGCCATGTTCGCATTCGCGAGGTGGAAGAATGCCGCATTAACCGTTGAGCTTTCGAGTTTGCTAACATCCTGTAGTGAAATAATTTGAATATTTTAGTTGGGTAATCAAAATTACTGTCACGATTGTATGCTGCGCTAGTTGTTTGTTTCATTTGCCCATTAAAATTAGAATATAAAATCCGGTCGAGACGGGAAACTAATAATTTTGGATTATTTGTCTGGGGTTTTCATTTCATAGCCTGACGTTTATAATTGTAACAGGAAACAACTATTAGCACTCGTTTCAGTGAATGTATATACATTGAGAAAATGGTTTTATTTTAAAAAAATATATACCGTCTGTGTGAAATTCAACATATATATTTAAATGACAACATGGTTAATAGTAATAGCTTTGAATAAATCTGTGCAATGGATGATCAAATTTTTGTTAAAGTAGAACCAGGATTGCATGATTCTTTTGATGCAACTAAAAAAAATTAAATTTTTGTGTTAGAGGCGCAGAAAAACGGCGCGGCGCGTACCTTGTCAATTGGGGAGTTGCGTTTCATGTTGACCCCACGTTAAACAAATCTGCTATGATAAACCGCTAACCATAGCGAATCCTGGAACGGCTAGATGAATTACGAGCTACATACTGTTTATCTACTTCTTTACGAATTATCTTTTGGATTTTATTGGCCTAGAGATAATAATTTATAAGATCATGAGTGTGATTAATAAGCAATTTACCTCAATTAAATACGTTTGAAAAGGGTAGAAGGTAAAAATGTACGAAAAGGTGAGGAGTAGTAGAAGTTGAGGGAAGGTCCACTTCTGGCAAGTTTTCACAAACAAACTCTTTTCCCTACTATCCCTTATAGTAGAGAGCTCGCACCACAAAATTCCTCTGAAAATTGAAGTCTGTGGATGTTTTGATAGTAAGATATGCGGCCAGTTTTATTTGATAGCTTATAATTAACTGTGTTTATGTGTACATTTGGACAAAAATTGGCCTATTGGATCATGAACAGTCAGAGAATATACTACTGATAGAAGGTACACTATGCTACAAAAGAGTGAAGTCTCCTTTGTTCTAACAAAGGAATATGGCCTAACTGTGTTTGTAGGGTGTTCTAACCCGTCGGCGTCGTTTAAATTTACCCCCATTCTGTAACATATCAGCAATAGCAATATTATTTGGTCTAAAAAAAATCAATTAGCCGTGAAATATCCCAAGGGACTTATTTGGAGCAACACCATTTGTCCTGTATACAAATAGTATCTACACGCAAATAGTACTTTTTAGAAGAAATAATTTGTAAAATTTTTATAATATATATATTTCTAGTAGTATTAGGACAAAGACCCAAAAAAGTTCCCATGTAACCAGTGTCCGCAACATCCCTTATTCTGATAAAAACCTCCCCCCGGTGATACATTCTGGCGGTTTTTATTATTTTTCTCGTAAACTGTTGTTCAAACGTAGAAAACGTATAGGACCAAAAATGTTGCCCATTAACAAAAACTGTTGCATCAACATTTTATATTCCTTACTCAGTTCTCGCGCGTTCAAAGTTAAGGGTAGCGTCTATAAGGCCATTAAAATATATAGAATTAGGTTTTAATGGTAATTACAAGTTGTAATATACCTACATAGGTTTTTTTAAGTAGTGATCCCAGTAGGCCTACTCCATTGACGTTTCCATTCTTTATTCGTTTGTTGGATCCTGTTTATTTAGCATTTTCTCAGGTGGTGAATTTAGGCAACCTTGTCAATGGCAGTTGGAGCACGTAGTTGAACAACGTAATCCAACTCTAACACATCCACATCGCTTACCGCAACCCTTTTTACAGTTGTACGATATAACTTTTAAAATAGAAACTGGAACTGGCACCTCTGTAATAAAAACTGGTGATAAAATATTGCCCGTTTTTTTTCCAATCCCACTGCGCTGGCTGCATATTTTTTCCAAGCCAAGGTTGAATTTGGTGAAATATCCGATAAGAGTGTTGTTATAATGCTGCAGATATGTTGGTGGCAACTTAAATAAAATTATAGCACGATTGGATTGACCAACCAGCTTATTAAAATAAGTAAATCTGTAACTATTCAAAAAAGTTTCCGTTCGTTCAGCTTTATATAACACAAGTGTGAATTTCTCAGCAGCACTTTTAATCCGATCTTTCGTAGATTCGGGGCTGTTGAAAATATGAATAACATCTTTCAAAACCTTTCTCTTGTTTAATATAGGTACTCTATTATTTGAGAATTTCCTTTTCCGTAAAAACTAGAGGTGATATCACAACCACTAAACGCGTGGACAAAAAGATCAGTTTCTTGAATATTTTCAATAACATTGGATGATTGTAAATCAGAAAATCTATAAATTTCCTTGTGCTGGTTTTAAAACAGAATATCTTTACCTTGAGGAGCAAGGGCAATAATAAGGGCGAGAAGATCGACATCCTGACCAACTACAACCACACTATCAGTTGTAATTATTATTATTAAAACCTAATTCTACATATTTTAACGGCCTTATAAACACCACCCCTAACTTTGAACGCTATTTGCGAGAATTGAGTAAGGAATAGCTAAAATGTTGATTGATATAACAGTTTTTGTGTAGAATTTAATGGGCAACATTTTGGTTCTATACGTTTTTTACGTTTCAAAGGTTTACGAGAAAATTAAGAAAATCCGCCAGAATAAGGAATGTTGCGGACACTGGTTAAATGGGAACTTTTTGGGTCGTATTCCTACCATTATTAGGAATATACAGGGCTACTGGTAATTCGATACATTCCTTTGGAGATGTGATGGGGCATGATCTAAGAAGTAAATTTAGCCCTAACGTATATTATGCAAAACTCAATAGTTTTTGAGATATTTAATTTTTTTTGTTTTTCTCAATAAGTAGATCTTATGTCCTAAAAGTTAATTTTCGAAAAATCTATTTGACATTTTAAAATTTTTTTTTACTGGATTACTTGTCCAATATTATAGATATCCGTTTGGAATGAAAAATGTCTGGAAACATTTCGATCATGTGAACATCTGAAATAAAAACTTAATTTTTTTTTTTTTAAATAAGCTATCAAATTTACCTATTAGGTTTTTTCAAAAAAATATTAACGTATCACGCGTATAAATTATTATAAAAACTGCCTTATTTCAATAGCTATCTAACGAGGTACAAATGTTCAATGTACCCTTAATAGTTCTAAGAAAATACTAGTAAAAATAACACAAGTAGTACGACAACAGATAAACAGTAAAAAACATTTTAAAAGTAGAGTTTAATTCTTCATTAATTTCTAAGTTGTATTTTATTTTTTATATGTCTTACTCAAAATGGGAGCCCCTAACCGTATATAGACAGGCAGCGTCTTCTTATTTCCGTCCTTGTTACTCTGGTTGTCAGATTATGCCTTATGTGTTGGGCAGCATCGACTATCCTTTGTCTAAGGTTTTCTATAGTATTGACTGGTGTGGCATAGACCATCTCCTTCATATGACCCCATACGTAATAATCAAGGGGTGTTAAGTCAGGGCTTCGCGCTGGCCAAGGTATTGGGCCCGCTCTTCCAATCCAACGGTTAGGGAAACATTGATCAAGTAACTGTCGTACTGTCAGCCGATAATGTGCTGGACAACCGTCGTTCTGAAACATCATTCGCTGTCTGACGGCGAGAGGAACATCTTCTAAAATCACCGCCAGATCATTTCTTAAAAAAATTTCATAGATTTCCCCGTTTAAATTTTGAGGAAGAAAGTGTGGCCCTATTAAATTGTGGCCAATGACTCCCATCCACACATTAATAGAAAACTTCATTTGGAAACTAGTTTCACGTGTTAACTTGGGATTTTTCTCTGCCCAATAATGTAGGTTGTGGAAATTTGTTATACCCTCGCGATTAAATTTCGACTCGTCCGTCCATAAAATACTTGTTAAAAAATTTGCACTTTCTGCATCTGAATTTAACATAAAGCGGCAGAATTCCACTCTCCTTCCAGGATCACCTTCCTCCAAGCCTTGGACAAGGGTATAATGGTAAGGATGACATCCAACTCTACGTATCGTAGACCAAACTTTCCATTGTGACGCTCCGGTTAGTCTTGCGACTTTATTAGTTGAAATAGTTGGGTCTTCCTCAAAATACCTCAATATTTCTTCCTCATCATCTGGTTCATAAACGGGAGGAGCACCAGCGTCACTTCTTCTACATTTCACGGAGCCAGTTTCAGCGATATTTCGATATGCCGTACTGAATACACGTGCATTTGGTAAGCGGCGGTTAGGGTACCAAAGACCATATTCTCGGCGAGCTTCAGCAGCGTTGCCGCCACAGTATCCATAGACAAACAAGATATCAGCGTATTCTGCGTTGGCATACGCGGCCATGGCACAGAAAATACAATAACAACAACTAATAACAACAACTACGAGCAAAATCAAAATCTTCGATAACTAATTTAACAAGACCAGCAAACTTAAGGGACACGGAGATAAGAATGTCAGTTAATGACATATATGCACAAACGTCAAAGTCAAGGACTGACTGACTTAAATGAAAATGAACGATTAGTCGTTTAATAAATTCCGCCACCAGCATTATCTTTACTAATTTTTTATTAGAACTATCAAGGGTACATTAAACATTTCTACCTAGTTAGACAGCTATTGAAATAAGGAAGTTTTTATAATAATTTGTACGCGTGCTACATTAATATTTTTTTGAAAAAACCTAATAGGTATATTTCATAACTGATTTAAAAAAAAAATTTACAAGTTTTTATTTTAAATGTTCACATGATCGAAATGTTTCCGGATATTTTTCATTCCAAACGGATATCTATAATATTGGACAAGTAATCCAGTAAAAAAATTTTTAAAATGACAAGTAGATTTTTCGGAAATTAACTTTTAAGACATTAAGATCTACTTTTTTGAGAAAAACAAAAAAATTGAAATATCTCAAAAACTATTGAGTTTTGCATAATGTATGTTAGGGCTAGATTTACTCCTTAGCTCATGCCCCATCACATCTCCAAAGGAATGTATCGAATTACCAGTATTATTATTATTAGCCGTTACTCGAGTCCGAGTATAAAAATGTTACAGTCGATAAATTGTGCAATAAAAAACAAGTAAAAGGTGTAGTCTATTGTAATTCCCATTCATCTACGGTGCACACGACTATGGCTATAGAGGCCAATTCGGGAGAGCACATGTCGACCGCAGTCAGGACAAACATAGACCTGGTTAGGTCTTGGATCTGGCCTTCTTGCAGCAACATTTCCTTGATAGCTGGCCACAACCCCTCGCCATTCGGTTCTGTCCGCTGCAAGTTGTTCCCATTGCTCGTCTGCAACACCGCAGGATTTTAGATTTTCATGGAGAGCGTCTTTGAACCTCTTTCGTTGACCGCCACGCTTTCTTCTACCGCTTAGCAATTCACCATAAAGTGTACATTTAGGAAGGCGGTTATCATGCATACGATGAACGTGACCTGCCCATCTTAGGCGTGCTCTTGAAATAAGCACCTCAATTGGAAGGCTGTTTGCCCTCCTGAGTACTTCCACGTTTGATATGTGATGGAACCAACGGATTTTCATCATACTTCTGAGGTGTCTTTGCTGAAAACGTTCTAATTCTTTCACATGACGACGGTAAGTGACCCAGCTTTCACATCCATATAGCAGTGTTGGAATGACAACTGCTCTGTAGACAGCCATTTTCGTTGACAAAGCAAGGTCGTGGTTGTCAAATACTCTCTCTCTAAGTCCCCAGAGTGCTCTAGATGCAGCGTTAATTCTATTGCGAATCTCGCTGTCCATGTTTGCTTTGTCATTAACAACGTTGCCTAAGTAATTGAACTGATCCACCACTTCAAGAGAATTTCCGTTAAGTGTAATGTCTATTTGGTTCACTTGATGAGGAGTTGACATAATCTTAGTCTTTCCAATGTTGATTTTAAGTCCCAAGGAATCATAGCTCTGGGCATACACATCTAAAAGTTCTTGAAGCTCTTCCGGCGTAGAGGCTAAAAGTGCACAGTCATCCGCATACTGGAGATCACAAATGAATCGTGTGCGTGTCTTCGTGAAAGCTCTAAAGCGCCCTATGTTAAAGAGACCGCCATCAAAACGGTATCTGAGACCTATTCCTCTGACTGTCAGTTTGTTGTCAACAATAATTGTTAGAGCAGTGGTAAACAAATTAAAAAGTAGGGGTGCCAGGACACATCCCTGCCTAACTCCAGTGAGGGTTTGGAAAGGTTCGGTTGCCTCATTATTATACATAACCTGGGCGTTGTTGTTTGTATGCAGACTGCGACATACTTCCACAAATTTTCTAGGGATACCTAAGCGGAACATAATTTTCCAGAGCACTTCCCTGTCCACCGAGTCAAACGCCTTGGTTAAATCAATGAAGGCCATGTGAATTTCTCCTTGATGTTCGAGTGCTTTTTCTTGAAGCTGTTTAAGTGTGAAGATTAAATCCGATGTGCCTCGGTTTGGTCTAAAGCCACTCTGTGTTTCAGGAAGTAACTTTTCCATAACAGGTGTTAGCCTATTTGCCATCGCTTTAGTGAGTATCTTCCCTCCAACAGCCAGGAGAGCTATACCCCTGTAATTTCCACAGTCTGCAGCGCTCCCTTTGTTTTTGAAGAGGTTGATTAAAAGTATATCACGAAACTCCTGCGGAGCTTGACCACTTTCCCACACGACATCAAACAGTTTTTTGAGGTAGGGTATGACCTCTGACGACACAGCTTTAAAGATCTCAGCTGGGAGTGAGTCGGCGCCGGGAGATTTGTTATTTTTTAGCTGCCCAATGGCGGTTAAGATCTCTTCCGTTGTTAGTGGTTTATCTAAGTCTTCGAAGGTGTCATACTGAGGGATAAGATTTATAATATCGTGATCGGCTTGACTTTGCTGGTTAAGAATGCTAGAGTAGTGTTCTTTCCATCGGGCTCTTATTTCCTGGTCTTCTTTGAGGAGATTTCCATTTAAATCTTTAATAGGGCACATATTTTTCCGACTGGGGCCGTACACTGCTTTTACTCCTTGAAAGAAATTCCTGTAGTCGTGTGAATCGGCGTACCTTTGAATTTCTCTGGCCTTGCTTGCCCACCACTCGTTCTTTATTCTTCTGATTTCGCGTTGCGTTTCATACTTAGATTGGGTAAAAGCTTCTGCTTTTGGTGAGTCGTTGGGGTGGTTGATAGCGTTTTGGAAGGCAATATGTTTGCGGTCAAGAAGTTCTTGTATAAACGCTTCATTATCATTGAACCAGTCCTCCTGTTTTTTACTTGCTGCAGTGCCAAGAATTTCCTCACTCGCACTTTTTAAACTGTCTTTAATTTGTGTCCAGGTAGTAGCGACATCTACAGAATTGGTTTCTTCTAGTGCACTCAAATTCTCTTGAACTTTTTGCTTTAGCTGTTCGGCGGTTTGTTGGTCACGCAATTTACTAATACAGAGACGGAGTCTACGTTTTACTTGAGTTCTTCGGTGTTTGGGTCTCATAACAATTTTCATTTTAGAGACAACAGGACGATGATCGGTCCAACATTCGCTATCAATGCGCGCCTTTGTAATTTGGACGTCCTTGAGATGCTTCCTACGTACTATAACATAGTCCAGTAGATGCCAGTGACCTGATCTGGGGTGACGCCAGGTGCCTTTAAATTTATCCTTTTGTCGGAAAATGGTGTTTGTTATAACTAGATCATGTTCGGCGCATTTAGTTAGGAGTAGTTGACCGTTAGCGTTCATGTTGCCCAAACCGTTCTTGCCTATGATGCCTGGCCAGGTGTCTGCATCTCTCCCTACTCTAGCGTTAAAATCGCCAAGAATAACGAGTCGTTCCGTTTTAGGTATTCTACAGAGGGTTTCTTCCAGCTGTTGATAGAAGCTTTCCTTGGTTTCGTGACTTGCATCCAGAGTGGGAGCGTAGGCGCTTATTAGATTTACCGCGTTGCCATCTGATAGCTCATAGCGTAGCAGCATTAGTCGCTCGGATATGCCTTGTGGTACTTGTGTTAAGTTGGATACAAGTTGATTCCGAACGGCAAATCCTACTCCATGTTGTCTTCTTGAATTGGTGGGAAGACCTTTCCAATAGAAGGTGTAGTACTTTTCTGTGAGAGAACCTTCCTCCAAAAATCGAGTTTCGCTGAGAGCTGCAACGTCAACATTGAGTCGGTGAAGTTCTCTATCTATTAGAGCAGTTCTTCTTTCAGGCCGATCGGTGCGAGTGCTGTCGTTCAAAGTACGAACATTCCAAGCGCCGTAGATGAAAGAATTAGTTTTGTTGGATTTAACTTGTCGGTGTTTTTTCGACATTCGATGAGGTGTCCCTGTGGGCACCCTCCCCCGGAGATCCGATCGGGAGGGTATTTTACCTCCGGATGATTTTGTCCCACTTGAACGCTCCATCATTTTTTAAAGCCTTAATCGACTGAAAACGAAGCTGCATTTGAAGTTTTAGCTGGAGCAGGTATGCAACTGACCAGCTCGGTTGCGGAAGGCGAGTGGTGTGGTCCCATGGCACAGAAGGAGACTGCGACGATGGGGTAACCAAACGATTCCAAAAGCAACCTTTGTGTGCGGTCGGTTATTTTTACCGCACTCTTCGTGAGAAGGTGGATGTGCTCACGGCAAAAGGTAAGGGTTATTCCGCCCTTACTCGGTCGTTAGAGCCTCGTTAGTGAAAACAGGGCGCACCAAGTTCAAATTGAACTCATCGCGAAGGTGAGGTTAACAATTACCAGTAACCCTGTACATATATATACGTAATATAAAAACTTTATATATTATTTCTTCTATTCTATGTTTTTATGTTTAATTTGCGTGTACTAAAAAGGACTCATCAGGATTGACTAGTTTTCCGGAATTTCTCGTTTGAGGTGAAATATACTAAACACAGCTTTCAAGATTTCAAAAAGTTGAATCCAGAAAGCCACATTTTTGGATCTTTTTTAGCTTTGCTCCATAGCCACACCGTACATTATTTTCTATTTAAGCGTTTGAAATAAAAATAATGTTTATTAATTAGATCCTAAATAGAACTTCCTGTTGAAAGCGCTACTTTATTGCGTTATTGTCCTTCTAAAGGAATTTTTTTTTTCTAGATAATGAAAATACACAAATTCAAGTGCAAGTGTAATAAAAACTGATTATCTGTTTAGTTGATTTTCATTGTTTTATTTGTTTACAGATATAACACTTCGCCTTTATTTCATGTTGACTTTACAATGAAGCCGTCATTGAAAATTATAGGGGCCTATTGAACAATCAATTTAGAAGCGATTATCATCGTCTGCTTTCCCCTTTCACTATACCGTGTCATTGTACTAGGCCGACTCCCCCGCATACAAGATGTGACAACGCCGCTTATTCGTTAATAAATTTCACCCCTCGAAGGGGAAGTACTGCGGGGTTCTGTGTAGAACTGGATGACCATTATTGACAAGTTTTGTTTAATTATGCATGGCCGTCTCATATAGTTTGTTTGTATAAAAGGCGATGATAGATGGTCGGGTACTTGAGTGGAGAGCTTTGGAAAGCGGTCAAATGGCCTAACGAGAAATATGACAGCCCTTCTTGCACTTAGGATAATTGAGAGAAAATATGTTGATTTTAAAATTGCATAAATAATTATTTTTTCATAGTATGTGTGTCTGTAACTTAGGAAGATGCATGAATTTTAAAAATGCTTAAATTTATTATTTTTGCATAGTACGTACTATATAAGTTGAGAATATAATAAAAAAAACTTATAGAAAATTTTTCTAGATAAATATTTGACTTTAAAATTCGATTTTTTATGTAAACAAAACCACGTGACTGAACACGGGTTTCTTATTGGAGTGACATCGCAAGTAACAAAATACGGGCATGTCCATAGAAACGGCATGATAAAAGTTCGTAAAAGTGTGTGTTTGCTTATCCAAGAAGGACTAATTATAGTCGAAGCTCTAACTTCATTAGGGCCTGTACGCGCGCGTGATACATTTATAAAAACGGACGAGCGGAGTGGGACCTGTATTTGTAAGAGAGAAGTGGGAGCGCTAGGTTCCTCCCCCGGCATCTCGCTGCACGGCTGTTGAATTGCCGTCAGGTTTCATAGCAGTGCACCACTTTTATCTAGCTTTGGAATATCTTGGAACACTTAAGAATACTTTATTGGTAGTTTTTATCATGGTACTTTTACATTTAGGCGCAATACAATACTACTTGTAGCTCATTAACCAAATAATAACACCACAAACAAGAAATTAAAGTAGATCGAATTAGTAAATAGTACACAAATGATGTGTGACGTCACAGTTATTGGCGCCAAATAACCTCTGATTCGAAAAATTCAAATTCGTCGCCGAAGAAAAATTTTATTTTCGCTTCATTAAAATTTTAAAAATCCTGAATTTTACATTTTTATAAATGTTTTTTGATGCTTTATCGATGTTCATTATAACAAAAATAACACGCAGTTTCTTCATTATAACAAAAGAATGTCATATAAATTACTACGTACCTAAGTGTCGTACTTTTATTTGAATTGTTATATTAACACAACCGCGTAATTAGAATTTCTATCATATTAACTTGAATCCGCTAATTTACATTATTGTTATTAATGAGTTTAAATGTGTGGTATTTATTGGCTTCGTACAGGCTTAGACTCTAATCGTAGCATTCTTTTTGACACTTTTAATGTTTGTGACGCGATGTTACTATGCATGATTGACGTCATTTTTTAGGGGCAGATGGTTTAAATTCTCAGCCAAATCTTTTCTAATTCTACTAATAAAAGAAATGAAGCATATTTCTGAGTTGCCTATCAATGTGTGGTATAAAAAGCATGAATTGAGGAGGTGTGCTTCGAACTGCGGTTTAAGACATGATCTCTTGAGTAATTACAAAGTTAACATTTTATAATTACTGTCCGCTACTAATATAATTATAATTGTATAATGTCTGTGAACCGCTATTTGAGTCTGAGCTTTAAAATTTCAGTTAGCTAAAACTGCGTTAAAAAATATTGTAACTTGATTCTAATTAATGTTTTATTTTTTTACTGATTTCAGGCCGTTAATCAATAAAATAAATTGCGACATTGAAGGAGAATTGTGTACTAAAAGAAATCAAGCACAAGTACTTAAGACGCAGATGTGGTCGTCTTCCTCAATACGCTCACACTTGTATTCTTCATCATCCGCATCACTGTTAAGACGTTTGCATTATCAATTATCTCCTTATACCACTGAGTTCTACATCTCTTCAGTTTATTTCTTATTGTTCACATTTAATTTTGAGTATTAAGTCCAGGGCATTTTTTACCATGGAACCTTGCAAGTTGGAGTTTTTTTGGGGGATTGTGGGTATGTTAAGATCTTAATTTAAAGAGTGAAATTTTATTTTTTAAATATCTCGTTTCCCTTTTGAGGCAGAACAAACTTTTAAAAAACGATCAGATAGAATCAGATTAGAACTTCTCTACAGTTTACCTTGTATAAACTTGTTTGAAAAATCAATATTTTTCGCGTTGTCGAGCTTGGAGCAAAAAAATTTAGGGGTCGAATATTATGATGTATTTCAAATTCAGCCTGTATTGAAAGCTGATTAAATTCAGTTTGATTTTTCTCTATATCTCTACGCTATCCTATTTTCCTTCGAATCTGTGTGATATTGTGATTATATTTACTTTTACGTTAGGGTAAAAACAATCAAAACAAGCAGTGCACAAAAAGGTCAACCGGTAGGATTTTTTTTGGTAGGATCCTCATTACAACTAGCATAGCATGGAAGGCCTCTTAGAATCATGAAAATCGTATGCCATTTAGTTTTCGGTCACTTTCTATAGTCATGAAGCATGTCAATAGAATGTTAAAAAAATATTAAATAATTCCTGCTATTTCTAACTTAAAGCCGTTCTTAAAAAACAATATATTTTGTTTGTTTGTTATGTTTGGTGGTACTACTACTTCCCTGATCTTGGGTATAAATACATCAAGTCACGACATTTTTGTGAAGATCGCAATACAGACAATGGAGACATATGGACAACAATATTTTATTTGTTAATTTTGATAGATTGGCTGTAATCAATTTTAAACATTTATAAATATCAATAGTAGCTGCGGTTCAATCTACCCTCATAATATTTAACACTCCAACAGCTAATTCATAGCCAATAACCTCATATATCGGTTGTAAGTAAGTAGTCTATTTCTCAGCATAGAAATTTCATGTTAATTTTTCCAAATGTTTGAAAATGAATTTATTTAACTGAAATCAAAATAAAACTTTTGACATATAAGGTATAAATTGTTTTCCAGCCAAACCCTTTTTCTCCACTTTGTACAATCCGTGTCCAGCGATATATAGGCTCCCCCTTTTTTCAGGGAATATGAAAAATCACTTAGCTTCTAAAATCCATTTGGGAGCATTATTTAGCAATTGTGTATGCATAAATGTGGCACATTCTAAACTGATCGAAGCTTACAGTCAAAAATTATTACTTTTAGTTTGATTTATGGTCTTAGATATTGAACGATAGATGCGAGAAATGTTGTGAATATGAACCTGTGCTATTCGTAATACACCAGACATGCAAGTAATTTTTTCATAATATTACTTAAAAAATCTTGCTTGCCAGATGTCCCTAGCATTGAAGTTTAATTACTTTATCATAATAATAATAATCTCAATCTTACACAATATTATAATATCAGATTCGTGTGAACTGGGCTAGCTCATAAGCAAAAAATAGTGTTATTATATAAAAATGCGAGATTTTATCGTAAATACAAAATAACAGTAACATTGTTATGTTTAAGGTAATAATATAAGGATAAAATAGTGAGTATGTGGAACTTTTAATTAGAATATTCAAAAAGAAAAATTGTTGGCAGAATAGAAAGGTCTAGATAGTTTCCACATTTTGTTATCGGAATTCGTATGACATTCTATTGCATAAATTATAGATATGCATTATATAGACAGTAAAACCCGAACAGTACTTTTTATTTCAGTTGTACGTTTTTGTAGCATTAATATGTATATAGATGGCAACTCAAAATATCCATAAATTAAATAAACAGACCATCATGAGATACATATTTTTTCTTTCATTTGTTCTTTTTTTTCATTTTCAACGTAGTTATGATGGTTTTTTATAACACTGCACCCAAATTTACCAAAAACGTTTATAGCCAATAGTATGTTCAATCTAAGCAACTTTGAACCGCTCTGTCAGATTGTATGTATTGTAGTAGGTTCGTATGTTACTCATTTAGTTCATTTACAAAAATAGAAAAAAAATGTGTTTATTTTACAGTTGTTTTGAAAATATAACGCAAAAACCGGAAAAACCAACCCTTTTTGCCATTTTCTATGTCCTTTTCGACTTTTTCTGCATAATCGTTATTTACTTCTAATTATACCCAAACCTGCAAATAATTGGGGTTTCCAATTTGTTCGCATTTAAAACTTCTAGGGACTGACTGCTTCATTTCTCTATCTTGAAATGGAAAAAATAAGAAAGTACCTACTCACTACAAAGTACTCAGAAATCGGGTTTTATGCTTTTATGTTGTTTTCTGTCAACATGTCTATCCTTCGAAGGATAAAAGCACAAATAGAACGGTTAAATGTAGACTATAATGTCGAGGAGAATGAGTCAAGGTTCAATTTACTACACGATAGATAGTTTCGGAGATAGATGTAAGAGTGCCAAAGTTGATGCAAGGCATAAAAATGCAACTGTCCAATACTGGTTTTATATATAAATTGCTCCTAGGCCCAGGTCAAACTGCAAAATTGAAATAAAGGAATCGTTGCCTTTTGTTTTTGGGCACGAACCATTGAGATGAAAGGCAACATCCACAGCATCCCGTCTTATGCTGCTCGGGCACGGAGTTCAGGAATACGACTCCGGTTCATTCTCCGCAGCTGCGCAACACGGAAAATGTCAGTTCAAACGCATTTACTGTTTTTTTTATACTATTCTGAACAGTTTGCAAGAAATTTCAACCCTGGCGCTTTCCCTTTTTCACACCATATTACCTTACAAATTTAATTTAAAATATTGAAATTTTGCAATACACAAAACATCAGTTCTTGTTGTATTCAAGTTGTCTTTTACATTTTAAACGAGATTCCAGTGAGAACGAACATTGCGCGATAAAAAAAAGAGTTAATTTCGCTACCTGCGTTGTAGGACTTGTTCGCTCAGGATTTTTTTTATAATCTAACGATTAATTATCGATTTGGGCATGGCGTGATAACACGGAATTTTGGTAACGGCTGCCGTACTATGACTTATAATTGATCTTTTGACTTTGACTTACTCTTTCCCAAACATCAGTACTTCTATGATTTATATTTTTGAACATAACGAACGATTCTGAAAATAAAAACGAAATACTATTTTGAGCGAAAATAAAATTTCATGACTGCTTTTAACCGTTCCACTTAGGGCAGCTTCTTTGTAAAAAGTAGCTCACCACCAACTGGCGTGAGTTTAATAATATTAATTTGACAAATATATCTTTCTACAATTATTTAAACATTTTGGAATTATTCTTCACAAAATATTTATGTATTTATTTATCAGAATCAGATAGTAATGGCATGTGTAAACATTAAAGAATGGATATAATAACTTCAAAAGATAATAGCCACATTTTTGTTTAAATAATGCGCAGTACTATTTACAATTCAAAAGAAAAACATCATGAGAAAATATTGACATCCATATCATGTACTGCGACCTTGGTAGAGGCTTCTAACATTGGTTCATCTATGGCTTGATAAATAATTGAGTTATTAATAAGCATATCAAAGACGCTATTTAATTTCTTATTTGTGTCGAAGGCCACAGGTTCCTTGACAGCAAAACAACTGATAGTGGTGATATAGTATACCGCTACCGAAGAAAATTGTGAAGCTAACGTTTATTATGTAAATAAATCTTGTTCCCAGAAGTGATTGTCTAGTTAATGTTTGGAGACAGATTTTACAAACGGTAAATAAAGGGCGAAATGTCAAGTGCTGGCAATAATAATGTCATGCCGAACAGAGAATACATTTAAGAGAGAGAAATGAGATGCATGGGTGTTTGAATTTGTTCATATTTTCACATTATTGTTAAAAATTTATATGTTTATCGTTTGACTAACAAGGGGCCTTGTTGTAAAAAAATACGCCTTGCTCCGTGTGTTCGAATGGGCCCTTGTCTTGGAGTTATCATATTTTCAAAATATTAGTGCGCCTTCAGCATTACGTTATAGTCCAAGTCAACGCATCCCTACAAATAAAAAACGCAACAAGAACTTTACGACATAATTATTATCGCCGCGGGCCATGTGGCATGCCTGTTATCAAATAACCCGACGCACATTAAAAACCTATAAAGGTAAGAGTCGATTGCGATCGAGACAGCACAAAGAGTGATGGTACTTTAATCAGGTCGTAAGGTTTTTGTTGAGTTTTTTATTTGCAAGGATGTGTTGACATGACTATACCAAGAACTTAATTTTATTAGGAGAATGCTTTTATATGGGAACATGTCATATTTTGGTCTTTTATAAATCGAGTATGTGACAATTAGGATGTTTTTCTTTATTAATAAATAATAATAATAAAAGAAGAAAAACCACCCACACAACTTGATAACTCTGTCTTATCGAATCTATATCCTTTGATGACCCATAAAATATCTGGGAATCCTCCAAACTGGTAAGGTTAAGCATGGGGAAATTAGCCAGATATCAATAGATCAGTTTTAAGAAAGGCCCCGAACATCTTGAATATCAGGCAAATTAGTTCTCGATCCCTTAAAAACAAGATGGCGGCTGGTCCAGATGATAGATCTCATTCCATTCTTGACTAGCCCGTCTTTATGAATCATCAAAAATTCATTACTACTCCAACCAATGTTTTTATTTGACGACATTTTGTATATATTAATTTTTCCTATTTTGTTTTATGAAAATGGATTCAAGAATTTTGCAAAATACGGGTGTTAATCGTTATTATTGTTAGTTAACTTAAAGAATCTCATAGTTGGAGTGCAGGAATTTCGCTAATGGGGCCAGTAGATCGACATTAATGCATGCATATCAAAATTGTTATTAGATAGTTGCAACAGTTTAAAAATGACTATGTTCTCGTGACTTCAATGGTTAATTTCCTCCCCCGTCATACATGTTTCGCATTCCTCTTCTTCTTGACTTGCGAGGTTAGTTTAATAAATGAAATATTCTTCAAATAATGAAAATAGCATCTTACCTTTCCGGACGCCCCGGGCGAAATATTCTCGAACACCCTTTATTTCTTATTATTAACTAGCATTTTTCTTGCAATCGTTCGTGTTGCCTCCCCTCCCTAATAAGAACAAATTCAAAATAATCTTTATTATTATCATCATCGGAATTCAAAAGTCTGACTAATGACCATTTACTCAGTATTTTATAATTAATTGTCGCATACTCATAAGGCAATGAATAACATACACAGAGCAATATGCGTCACGATAAACATTACAAGTGAACTAAAATTACTAGAAATAAATTAAGTGTCAATTGTTCACGAATTTCCTCAACACTTTCATCGCTATTCTTAGAGATGGGCAGTGATAAAATCATTCGTGGGGCTTGATTAAGACTGCATTTGCACGCACCAGTCAATCGGGAGTAAATTTGTAACTAATCGAATCACATCGTCCTGTTGATAACACAGAAGCCACACTAGTCTAGGCGGCGTACAGGACCGTACGAACTGTAATCGTGACGCGATTTTGTGTTTATATGTATCAGTTACAACGAATTTTTGCAATACCTCGGTGACACACAGAATATCTTGAAGTATTGTGGGTTTCGCGTATTTAGTTAAGTGATGTGGTATAATTTGATATAATAGTGGAGCAGATCTGGCTTTGGAATAAGGAAACGTTCGATTGTGATTTTATTTGCCAATAAATAGAATTGGGTCGCCCCCAACATTCCGACACATTTGTTCAGCGATGTCAAAGGGGTGGAGGGGCAAACGACATGTTAAATGTATGAGAAAATGGTTTTTCGAAGATAACTCGGCGGCTTTTGATCTGACGAAAAAAAATTTCAGGCCAAAAATGAAGAGCTGATGAAAATAAACAAATTTTATTCCCATCCTCATCGACGTTAGACCATTGATTCGCGAGATATCCCGAATCCAAGTTGCAAAAATAAAAAAAATTGAATTCATTTTTTATCATGAAGGAGGGGACTAAAGTGTAGAAAGTGGCTTCTGTCCCTCGAGGAGTGAAAGAGATTTGTACTTTACTCCTTGAAAATGATTATTGCAATAGCAATAGCGCACTGTTAGACTGCGGACTGCAAAAAATTAAATAGTTTGTACCGATATGTCTGGTCGATAGCCGAGTGGGTTAAGGTGCGAGGTGGCAATCGCGATTAATCACACGGACATCGCACCACCGGGTTCGAATCCTGGCTCCGGCACTGTCGGAGGAAATGGTTGTATGTCCGCGTTTTTTCAATGTGTAACCCCCTTCCGCATAAGCCCTGGCTTCTGGAATTGGGGGTTGTCTAATTTCTGTGGTGTTTATTTATTATAATATATCATTAAATCAATTCTGAATTCTGTTGGCTCATTTTTAAGAATTAGAATGAGGATATTTTACGCACTACTTGACCTTGGTAACGCACCCTTAAGTTTGTTGGTACCTTCACTGTTTTTATATCCACCATTTATTGGAAATATTATGAATCTTATATGAATTAACCAATGACGTCACGATAAATCGCATTATTATTTTCAATGTTCTTTTCTATCTTAAAGAATGTGTTTTCGTGTTTTTAATGGACATTGTTTTTGGGCGTATTCAAACATGATGAAAGCACCCCATTATTAATTAAGGCTCATATAGGTGTCATACATTTCACTTGCTTTAACTAAAATGGATTTCAATTAATTGATTTAAAACAAGAACATGTGAGCGATGTTCCCGTTGCCAGGCTTTCAATCGAATCTAGTTAGGTTCGTTACGCGATTCGCAAACAAATTTGTTTAATGCGGCCCGATGCCGTCGAATAGAAAGTTGCACTAGCCAATTAGTTTTGCAGAATTCTCAATGAGAAACGCTCGAACAATCTGAAATAGAGTAATTAAAATCGAGGGTAACGAATGTACACATTTATTTTATCACGCCAGCTTTGTTAATCCTAGTGTTTGCTAAAAAATTACAAAGAGATACTCAAAAAATATATTTCCACCTTGCAGGATCTTTCAAGGTTCAAAGAAAAAAGAAATGCGTAAAAGAAACGAAAATGTTTTCGTCATAATAGTTTTTAACCGACGCAATTTCAAAACTATAATCTTTTACAGAATTTTTAGCCTAAAGCTCGTATTTCGAGTACCGTTGCAATTCTTGATTATATGTAAAAGTACCCAATGCCAAGTTTCATTCAGTTTTCTGTAAATCAAATAGAAATATTTAAAGAATGAGGGTTCCGTGAAGGGATGTATTTTGGAAACTATTGAGATTAGAGCCACAGTTTGTACCAGCGACAGTGGACAAGGGGGGGCCCGTTCCAAGAAGGAGGGACGAGAAAGTGAGAGAAGAAATAAAGAAAATTAGTGAGAGGGGCTGTAGAGGGGGAGAAACTAGAGAGAGAGAAAGATACTTTAAATGTAGATAATGGGAGAAACTTGACATAGAGGGAGAGCAAAAGAGAGAAACTAGATGTATTGGAGGGAGAAAGTGGAGATAGAAAGAGAGATTAGATGTGGAGGGAAGAAACTGTAGATATAGTGAGAGAAGTTGGAGATAGAGGGAAACTGGAGAGAGAGAGAGAGACTGGAGATGGAGAGAGAGAGAGAGAGAGAGAGAGAAACTGGAGATGGAGGGAGGGAGGGAGGAAGGGTGGGTGGGAGAGGGAGACTTGAAATAGAGAGAGGAAAACTTGAGAGTGTGTGCGAGAGATAAAGAAACTAAGGTCATTGAAGTGACTGTGCTTGACTTTTTACAGTTTTACGTAAAATTTTATCCTCTGACTGATACAACGAATTGAGTTCTTTGAGAGAGCGTTGTAATTCTCCGAAACAGGCTGGAAAAGCGGCCAAAAATGCTCTGCATTGAGATTAAACCCTCGAACTGTTCGAGTAAAAGAAGTTTTTTAAATATGCTTCATTATCAAAGACAACGATATTTAAAGCCTTTTGAAAAGTAAGGATTTGTGCGGAAGTGCATATTGTAGATTTAGGATTAAATTTTCTGTGTTGTTCCATAAAATTGCATTGCAGTTTTTTTGCTCGCAGAAAAATATTTACGTACTGTAACGTAAATGGCCATGATTTTGTGATTTCTGGTACTTTCTTTTAACTACAGTTTTTTTTTTCACATCCAAATAGACGGTTTTAGCAGAAAAATTCAGTCTGGAATGTTTTACCTAAAAAAAGTTGTAACACGCGCAGCTAAATATTGTTACGTTGTGCGTTAATAAGTAATACTTTTATCAAATTCACCGGTTTCTGAAACGGTTGACCTCTCCATCGTAGGTCGTAGAGAATTTTGTCGTTGAGCAAGTGAGAGTGTATAAACAATTGACCTAACCTAACTGGTAAACAGTTAACGTGTTGGTTAATGCCAAGACTAAATATAACACGTCCTCGTTTAGTTATATTTATGTTTATTCAGAATACAACGACTGTTATATTTACTTAATTAAATGGGAGGTAAGCTGAGACAGCTTGAGTGGTATTTCCAAATATATTTTTTGTATTTTTTTTTATATATATGTAAACTAGGCTCGGCTTGTTCACTATGTTCGTGCCCTTAAGTTTTCCACGTATATTTTCAACATTATTAAACTGTTTGATGTCGATAAGTCCCAAAAATGATAGCATAACTTGACATTTGGTATCAAATATATTGTTACTACTGTTACTACTATTTTGTTCAACTAAATTATGAAATAATTCGAAATTTTCAGCAGAAATTTACGTGGTGTATACTTAACATAAGAGAAATATTAAACACTTGCAGCCAACTATATCCAGCGGTAATATTTGAAAATATTAATAATATTTTCTTAAAAATAGACAATATAATGTTATTTTTAAACAATTCAATTGCTTTCTCATCCAGTTAGGACCAATTTAAACGATTATACGCCTTACATGCTTCTTTAAATAATTCATTCGTAACACATACTCATTGTTAATCTAGTTAACGCCTTAAAAGTGTTATTTAGGCATGTTAAAACGTTAAATGAAACTGCTCCTTTCTTAAGAAGTCATTATCCTTATTCACCAATTAACACAGCGACAACAAACAAACCAATTACACATTCCTTTTGTTTTTACTGACTACCACGCGTATGAATCTTCACGTACATCTTTGTCGTGAATGCTGCAATTAAACCACAATTTTGGTCTCTTGTTGTGCACATTACCCTACATTTGACGTGTATTCACTCTATAATTAATTCGTTTTACTCGGTGAGCCACAAAAGTTTATTTTCCTATCGAATTCATGATTATGGAAAGTACCCATATTGAATGTATGTAAGCTATTAAAAATAACCTAAAAAAACTTAAAATTTAATAAGAAACATAATTTACTTTAGGTTAAAAAAAATATTTGAATGCGATAAAAATTAACGGAGATTATGTTTTCGTTAATTAAGGACATTAGGACATATAGGAGGAATAGGGCCGCATTGCTCTATTTTGACTTTACGCTATTTTAGAATTTAAAGTGTCTTATGGTTTTTAGCGACAATTTTAGGTATTACATGAATAACTGTGCAAGGGGGCCATTATCGGTCATACCCAGGCAGAACATAATATTGGCTGCACCATATATTGGAAAGTGTATATTTTATTATATTGTTATTGAATTTTTTAGTAATTTGCACAACAAACATCGACTGATAATGACAAATATTAATTTTAAAATATCGGGATATTCATATTGAGATTATATTGTTAAACCTTCTTTTAAATAATATTGTTTAACAGATTTATATCTATATTGGATAGTTATGCTGCGCCTAGGCTGATTACAATAAGTTCCAGTAGGTGGTTCTCTTTGCAATATGCTTGTACAAATGTGCAATTTCTGACGTAGGGGTTCTAGTTAGGTGCATGAGCAATGTGATTCATTACTAACAAAGAGAAATTCGTTGTGGCGATGCTCACCTAATCTGTACTAACAAAAGCTCAAGATGCCTTTAGTAATAATAAATTATTACTGTACAGATGTACTGTGACTACCATATACTCCCTTTCATAAGGTCAGTGGTAAATCTCGGTAGATAAGACAGGTAGGCGCAAAAGGTTCATCAGCGTAAGATATCCCCAAAGAAAAGGCAGGTAAAATAATTTCGTAACTTTAGGTATATAATCAAGAATGAATGTTTGTTATATCATTGTAAAAAATACACAGATACTATAATTGTGCAATAGGACAATTCAATGACTGTCGGTCAGACGAGCAGGTGGGCAGACGGATGGCCGGACATAATTGCTTTAATCACCATTATTTTTACTGCAATTATCCTTAGTTATCCTTATTGTTACTGTAATTACCCTTAATTATCCCTATTGTTACTGTGATTACCCTTAATTATCCTTATTGTTACTGCAATTACCCTTAATCGCCCTTATTTGTATCTAAATTACCCTTAATTACTCTCTAATTGCCTCTCATCACTTCGATTACCTCCCACCATTACAATTGCCCCCCACCACCACCACTAGGCCCCGCTCTCTAATCCCCGCCGCCAATTACCTCCCACCACTCTAATTACCCTCACTGATCATGCTCCGGCTCCGAACCGACCCTCTGCCATTTCCATACTACTATCTAAATAAATAAATAAAATATACTAAGAGAACATTTATTCAGGGGCGAGCGTGGGTGCGTCTTTACTATGTACATACTTCGATATGCGATGTAAAGCAACGTAAGGCGCGGTTAGTAGTTGGATGGGTGACCATTCCAACGGAAACCGCGTCCTCGCCTCACACATCTTCCAGCGGCTTGTATATCAGTGTATGCGCGGAAACTATACAACCTTAGGCGAGGGTTGTATAGGGGATATACCATCTTTCGGAGGGGATGTAAAGCCGTCGGCCCTTTGTCTATTAAATGTTAGGCAAGTAAAAGATCCCTACTCTTCTTAAGGGAAGAGGTTCGGCAAAATTCCTGGTTGAGGGTAGCTCGTCTACAGGCGTCGGTGTTAGGTCTTAGTAGCGGAAATAGGCCGACGTTAAATAAATGTATATAAAAAAAGAACATTTATTACGTTTGAATTATAAGAATTGTTAAAAGCAAACTATATAAAAATATAGTCTAGTTCGCGTTTACCATAATAGACAAAAATTGTCATTTTGCTATGGAAGAATTTCTGGCCATCAAGTGGTTATATAATCATTTTCATTCTCATCTGATATCGTCAACATGGCACGTAAATTATTCGAACTTAAATTACAGTTACTACAAGATAATCAGAAAAACAAAATATATTTCATGCAGTTTTCAATTTTTTCATGTTAAAGATTGGTGTAGTTTATGAACACTATTATTTTTTTGAGATTGGTAGAGGCTATCCGTAGGGGGGGGTCTTTTATAGGCAAAGTTCTATTTTTTTGAGGTTGATAAAACTATCCGTAAGGAAGTTGATCTCTAGATAATCTACATTAGACAGTGAAATATTGTATTTTCAGGACATGATCATAGTTTCGATCAATTGCATAGAAAAAAAAATAGTTTTTTGTTTCTCATGTTAAATATTCAATTTTGAATGCAGCTAAGTACTCAAATAACATTCTTCGGTAGAAAACAAACCCGAAGCAGATATAATAATTTTCATCTTAAAAGACCTGTGACTGATTTGTTTAATATATATAAGAAAAAGCTCCTTAAAAAATGGCAAAACTTATACAATCAATACACAGCTCAATCAAGGATCTTAGTAAGTGAACAAAAAAATATAGGTTTTCAGCTACCACTGAATTTAAATTATGTCTTTCAGAGTAAGAAGATAGAAGCATACCGGTTAATTCATAGTTTTCTAGTTCAATGTGGCATAGTTATTTAACTGTTGTTTGTATTCGAGTTATTGATTTGTGTTATTATTCCTAATATGCCTTTGTTTTTGCATCCTTTGTGGGGGGTTATTCTTAAGGCAGGTTTTCCTACACCTTCGCCAGTCGCTGACGACTGCCAAAAGTTTATAATTTATAAAATTAACAATCACCTTTTGCCAAGTACATAAAAATGCCACAATGCCACAGTTTTATTACTTTACAACTTTATATTACATAATTTTGATACAAAACATAAGACAGCCACTATTTTTTTTGACTTAACTCGTGCCTTTGATACGGTAAATCATGAGTTTCTGGCGGATAAACTTTCAAAATACGGAATAAGAGGTGCTCCACTAAACTGGATTAAATCTTATTTAAACGACAGGTCACAAGAAGTTAATTTAAAGCATGATGGAGAAGTATTTAAATCTTCTGCCTGTTTTACTCACATAGATGTTCCCCAAGGAAGCGTATTGGGACCTCTTTTATTTATAATATTTATTAATGATCTGGTTAATGTCAACATGGTTAACAATACTCACTCTATTTGCAGATGATACTACAGCATCAGTTTCCGCTAATAACTTTAAAGACATAAGTATACAATTAAAAACAGTTATTTCATCTATTGAAAATTATTGTGCCGAAAATGGCCTTGCACTTAATAGCCTCAAAACTAGTTTCCTTTTATGTATACCTAAATATCTCAATGAAAGTGTACTTGTAAGAATCAATGGACAAAGTATAAAACAAAATGATACAGTAAATTTTTTATGACTTCACCTCGATTCTCACTTATCCTGGGGTTATCTATCACATTGATTCTTTAATAAATAAACTTAACAGAACTTGTTTTTCTATATGGCAATTAAGAAACCATGTTAGTCTAAATATTTTGAAAATGTACATTCAAGGTTGAACTATTGTATAATATGTTGGGGAAACAGTAGTAGAGTTGGGGAACTTTTCATCTTGCAAAAGAAAATAGTTCGAACCATGACATTTCAAGATGCACGTTACTCCTGCAGAAATCTATTCTCGGAACTTGGCATCTTAACAATTGCTAGTCTATATATTTTTAACTGTATTTGTTATTTAAAAAATAATCAAGATAAATTTGTTACCAACAGATCAGAAATAAACAATTATTCTTTAAGGCCCACTTACAATATAGACATACCCCATCATCATTATTATTATTATTTTTAGCCGTTACTCGAGTCCGAGTACAAAAATGTTACAGTCGATAAATTGTGTACAATAAAAAACAAGTAAAAAGTGTAGTCTATTGTAATTCCCATCCATCTACGGTGCACACGACTATGGCTATAGAGGCCAATTCGGGAGAGCACATGTCGACCGCAGTCAGGACAAACATAGACCTGGTTAGGTCTTGGATTCGGCCTTCTTGCAGCAACATTTCCTTGATAGCTGGCCACAACCCCTCGCCATTCGGTCCTGTCCGCTGCAAGTTGTTCCCATTGCTCGTCTGCAATACCGCAGGCTTTTAGATTTTCATGGAGAGCGTCTTTGAACCTCTTTCGTTGACCGCCACGCCTTCTTCTACCGCTTAGCAATTCACCATAAAGTGTACATTTAGGAAGGCGGTTATCATGCATACGATGAACGTGACCTGCCCATCTTAGGCGTGCTCTTGAAATAAGCACCTCAATTGGAAGGCTGTTTGCTCTCCTGAGTACTTCCACGTTTGATATGTGATGGAACCAACGGATTTTCATCATACTTCTGAGGTGTCTTTGCTGAAAACGTTTTAATTCTTTCACATGACGACGGTAAGTGACCCAGCTTTCACATCCATATAGCAGTGTTGGAATGACAACTGCTCTGTAGACAGTCATTTTCGTTGACAAAGCAAGGTCGTGGTTGTCAAATACTCTCTCTCTAAGTCCCCAGAGTGCTCTAGATGCAGCGTTAATTCTATTGCGAATCTCGCTGTCCATGTTTGCTTTGTCATTAACAACGTTGCCTAAGTAATTGAACTGATCCACCACATCAAGAGAATTTCCGTTAAGTGTAATGTCTATTTGGTTCACTTGATGAGGAGTTGACATAATCTTAGTCTTTTCAATGTTGATTTTAAGTCCCAAGGAATCATAGACTCTCATTGGTAGCTAATGGACCTTTGATAATGTCTATTAAAACATTGCGACATTGCTTAATGTTTTGTTGCACCAATGTCTTCTATAACCAATAAAAGTAGTGTACACCTTTGCAGTTGAACTTCGCTATAAATTAAGTAAATCTGGCATTTATCTTATTAAAGTGAATTTGTTATTATTGTATTTCAAAAAAGAAAACCATGTCTTAGTTATGAACCGCTGATGTTTCGGTGTTAGGTTTCTCAAAATAGCTTAAAGTTTGGGAAGGGCATAGTGGATCAAAAACAAATACTAAACCAAATATGCCTTCACAGAACTGCTTCGCACGATGATATGCTAAAATTATACCACTCTAGGGGTACAAGGCATGCTATAATTAGTATCAGCATCCACTCGCCCCTTAGCCGAGAAACGAGCTGCAAGGAGAGGGTTGTTACGATCTATTATAGTTTAACTAATGGTCTTCATCTGTTCGAATATTTATTTATTTACATTGCAATGAACGAATCAACAGCCCCAGATATAGCCACTAATGCAAACAAGTTAACAAAACTACAGTGGAGGAAAAATTTATAAATCAAATTGATGTTTAAATAATGACAAGATGTACGACTCGTGCAAAAATAATTGTTTTAAAAATTAAACGTGCAGCGATTTATTTGATTAGCTGTGACATGAATGTTTTAAGTAGAAAAAATTATATTTGTGCAATACTTATTATATTACTTTTATTTCGTTTGACAATTTTTTATTTGAATCTTTTTGTCTTTTTTATAGGTGTATTTACAGGTAATACCGACAGAAGAACTCTCAATTTTATGTCACTACTGAAATTTACTGAGAATAGACAGGTGCGTGTTTACTGGGCAGTCAAAGAAACGCAACAAAAATTTTACGAGCTAATTATTAATTCCGGTGAACCATTCGACACGGTCTTGTCAAACAAGTCGACGTACAAAAACCTATAAAGATAACTGATTCAATTTGCAGACCAGATAGTACAGTGGGTAGCGGCATTTTAATGGGGTTGTTTTGTTGCGTTTTTGCCCAGTAAATATACACCCGACTATAATTCCTTAATATAAAACTGTTTAGTGGAAAAATAATATAAATTAGTTGTCATTTGATGGAAGAATTTTTTGTATAGATAGGTATTTATATTTAGAAAATCAGCTCGCTTGGTGCACGGGCATATTCCTCTTATCCCAATTAACGAAGAAAGAGACATTTTCTGTTTGATCAACTTATTTATCAATATAATGGATTAATGTAAAGCGACTTTAACGGCTCATTACCATTTTATGTATAGAACTCGATAACAAACTTCAGATGGTAACGTTTGCTATAAATTTGTACAGTATGTTTACATTTTAAAATGCAAAACTCTACTAGCGATTACAATAAATTATTCTAAGTATAGGACTTCCTATAAAAAGGTGTTTTTTTTTTAAATTTATTTAACGTCGTTCTATTTCCGCTACTGAGGCCTATCACCGACGCCTGCAGACGAGCTACCCCCAACCAGGAATTTTGCCGAACCTCTTCCCTTAAGAAGAGTAGGAATCTTTTACTTGCCTAACATTTAATAGACAAGGGACCGACGACTTTACATCCCCTCCGAAGGATGGTATATCACCTGTACAACCCTCGCCTAAGGTTGCATAGCTTCCGCGCATACACTGATATACAAGCCGCTGGAAGATATGTGAGACGAGGACACGGTTTTCTGTGAAACGGTCGCCCATCCAAGTACTAACCGCGCCTAACATTGCTTTACATCGCATATCGAAGTATGTACATAGTGAAGTACGAAAAGGTGTTTCTGATCTAAATACAGAGAGTTAGAGTTAAAAAAAAAACTAAGCAAGGAACTTTGCTTTTAGGTGTCGTTGATATCTGTAGAATTTCGGAAATATATTGGCATAAACATATAAATAATATTGAATTGCATTTATTGAGAAATTACAAACCACACGGGCGACTCAGGAGTTTTCAAATATGCCCAAAAAAATGTAGACGCAGTGGTGTCAAGATCACCTTCAAATATCTCAACTATTCCACCGCCTTTGACATTTGGAATTTAAAATATAAACTACAGTTTTATTAGGATCTAATTAATATTCTAATTAAGTTTATTTTCAGATTTTATGGAGATATCTCAAACGGTTTCTAAATTATTAATGGCAGTCCAATTTTTTTAAACTTTAACGCTCAGTAAGAAACAAAGCGTTTGTTTGTTCACATATTTCATGCATAAAATGGCTTTGTTTGAAAGCATGGGGATTTTTGTCATTAGTTTACACATCACAGCTTTATTGTTTGATAAGGGAGATATTATAACATTATGCGATTCGAAAAATTTTAATGCTAAAAATTATACTTCGGTGAGTTTCCTAGTACTGATAAAAGCTTTGAGATTTATTGGATATATCCTTGTAAGAAGGAATATTGCTAATTAAATTCTGGCTGGGTAAAAGTTAAGGGTTAAGTGGAGGAATGGCCTTTGGCTAAACTTCTTCTCCCTTTAATAAAGTTCCACTACTTGAGGATCGTTTTCCACTACCCCCTTTTCTGGTAAATTTAATACGTCCCAGAATGCGGCTAATCGTGCTTTAAAAACGTCTGAAAAATGTATCTGAAAATTTATAACAAAATTAAGACTTGGCGGTATTCGAGTGGCATAACCTGTATATTCGGAGTATGTTGAGATAATAGATTCTCTGGGAGTTCTTTGTGATACGACGGGTGTGCTGTAATGTCATCAGTATAGCGTCCCGGTGCCCCAATAAACCCCTAATTGCGACTGTCCTTGTTAAACGCACACTTTACGGGTCGTTTGGTGTGTTTCACTTTTTCCCTAATGACTGTCAACTTCTGTCGTTCTTATACTTCCTGTCCTGGAGCGACAAAGTGAACGTGTGAGAAATTTGCGTTGTTTAATCCTGCAATTTTACTGAATTCAAATTTCGAATTAAAAATCTACGATAATATTTCTATATTACACTGATGTATGGAGTATACCTAGAATAATCATCTGAATTAATACATAGTTGGAGAGGTTTTTTTATATACATCCAAGTTTCGTGTAGGAGTAGTAACATGTAATTGTCATAATGCAGTCAAAATAGAATTTGAAGTGGAACTTTTTCCATAAGCAATTTTATGGTTGAACCCTTTTGGTGAGGTGCTAAGGAGTACCCAATAAATGTTTGTACTTCAAAGATCCTGTGCTTCAATTGTTATTAACAATTTAATTTTTTTAACCGCGTTTTCAAACTAAAAATGTGAATAACTCGAGATATGTAAGTCCGGACAAAAAAAAAATCTTTGTAATTAAATTTTCTACAAATCTACGCTTAGTGCAGGTCTTAGGAATGCAACCATAACCTATAAAAGTGAGAAAACTGGCAAAAAATCGTTTTTTTCACTTTGCTGCCCAGAGCCGCTGGGTGTGTGAACGATCCATCTTTTGGAGTCTGAAGGACTTTTACTATATTTATCAAAAATGAATATTAACGTTCACAAATAAGGGTTCAAAACGACTGTTTCAAACAGAGAATAATACAAAATTTATACTTACTGTTTATGCTTAACTGCTTCGCTGATGGTACCAATTGGACGTCGTAACACTATAACCTAACACAGTAAATACTAAAACTTTCTTAAATTTAAACCTGAAAAGGAATTTTGAAAACACAAGAAAAAGACAATATATACTTCAAAAAATGTGTATTAAATCTCTTTAAAAATTCATATTTTACAACAACTTCGAGAAAAATGTTTTTGACAAACTGTAGTCTGGCCCGTGTACAATACATGGTGAGGAACGGAACGACTTATAATGTACCAACTACCATCCAATATGCGGTTTTTTTAGCTAACGATTACACAAAAAGATTCAAGAAAAGTTCAATGTTTATAAATTTTTGGTGAGCTTTTATTTGCCTGTCTATTTACGTATTTACAGTTCAATATCAATTTTGATCGCTCCTCGGAGCTTAAAAATGCTTGAATCGCAACGACTTTGAATTATATTTTACAATTACAATTTCATACGTTCAGGCAAGGCGGTCCCATGCACTTATGAGTACATGGTTAAGATACTTTTCTGACACCGAATCACTGAAGAACCAGTTTAGGGCAAATCCCGTTAGTCAAATTTTGTTACTGTTTCTAAATTTTGGTGGTCGGGGCGACATTACGTCCCCGTGCAGTGACATTTACTACACTTTCTAAAATTACATTCCTTGATGAGTTATTGAAATTTTTGCATAAAAAATGCTCTGTAGAGCGAGAATATGATTAAAAATATAAAAACCTCTTCCAACGATATTTTTACGTGAAGCACGCTTTTCATGCGAAATGTTTCGGATTTTGTTACAGTTTCGAAAAGTACATCGAGGGTTTTATCGTGTTCTTTAACAGGTGAACCGATCAGCTTCAAACTTTCAGAAAATTTGCGTTTTGCTCTAATAGAAACGCCCTGAAAGTTTGGTGCAAACATATTAAACCCGGTGTGCGCAATTGAATTTGTTATTTTTAAAATTTGAGATCAGATGACAGTACAATATTCCACCGTTACTTTTGCAAATATCCGCACGTAGGGGGCTCTGGGTTGAAAACTGAATGTTTGTCTTCAAATCTTGCGTCCTTTATTTAACTCACTTCCTGACGGAATCAATTGATGAAATTTTGCACATTTACTAAAATCGGATGACAATATAGTATTCTACCGTTACTTTTGCAAATGTCCGCACGTAGGGGTCACGGTGGTGAAACTTGAATGTTTGTCATCAAAACTTGCATCCTTTATTTAACACATTTCCTGACATAACCAATTGATGAAATTTTGTACAGTTACTAAGATCGGATGACAATACAGTATTCCACCGTTACTTTTGCAAATATCCGCACGTAGGGGGCTCGGGGGTGAAAATTGAATGTTTGTCTTCAAATCTTGCACCCTTTATTTAACACACTTCCTGACATAATCAATTGATGAAATTTTGCACAGTTACTAAGATCGGGTGCGGGGGTGAAAATTGAAAATCTGCAAAGCGAAGGAGCGAGAAGCGAAGGATCTTTGAAAATCCAAATTAACCTACTAATTAAATTTATGCCATGTAATGTATGATAATAATTTAATTAAAGTAGGACTAAAAAGTATATGAATTTAAAAAATGTCTTAAAAATTTTTTTTTGAATCATAGGTAGCAATTAAGAGTTAATTAAGATGGAGGATGACAGGCTTTCCATTTAGAATTAGTCACGTGACCTTGGTCAGCTTTACTTAATCAAACAATAATTGACGTGGGATGCAAAAAAGTTTAATATTAAACAAATTTAATTTATGAACATTCAATACATAATAAGGGCTACATAGATAACTAAATCACAGTTTGCTCAACATATCCTCCATCCATGTGAATACATTTTTCTATAACTTTTCTGTTGTGCCGCACGACTTTACGCCCCCAAAAGTAAAAGTATTTTGGTGTTAGATCTGGAGACCGGGGTGGCCATCTTGAAGAGGACTTCTTGGACCTATACATTTCAGGAGGAAATGTGTGCCAGTTACGAACGTTCGCATTATGACCTGGTGCTCCGTCCAGTTGCAGTATGAATTATTTGAAGAGGCATGTTATCCAAAATATTAGCAAAATCCCATTCAAGAAAGTTTGAAAATGTTGCAGCGTTTAATGTTTCGAAAAAGACAGGTCCTATAATCTGCCCATTTAAAATAGCGCACCAAACATTCACTTTTTGCGTTCGTTGACTTTTACAGTTTTCAATCCAATTAGGATTTTCAGCAGCCCAGTATCGGATATGTTGACTGCAGACTACACCATTTGTATTGAATGCAGCTTTATCGGTAAACATTATTTTCTTTAAAAAATTCATATCGTTATTTCCTTGTGTCCAAAAACAATAATCTAGCCTTCTCAAATTGTCACCTTCGAACAAATTATGTAGGTACGTCGGTTTGAACAATTTTAATCTTTCTTTCTCTAATTCTAATTTCTGTGGTGTTTATTTTAATTCTTTTTAGGTATCTCCATACTTTAGTTTTGTCAATGTTTAAATGACGTGCTACATTTCTAATACTGGCATGAGGATCTTGCCTAAATGCTGCAATTATCAGTTCGTCATAAGGATATCTAACATTATGGTTTATATTTCTTGGTCTAGGTTTTCGAACGTTACCGGTATCGTTGAACAAATTATTAGGGAGTTGTTGAGCAGCCAAAATAATGTAACGTTATAAGATAGCAAGATACAGTACCTTTATTTCAATATATATACTGCATTGTGATTGGTGCATAGGCTACCGTATCTTGATAACGTTACGTTATTTTGGTTGTTCAACAACTCCCTATTAGTAATTGCTACTGTTTTAACGTGGATATTTTCTCGTTCTGGATGCCGTGCGTTTAAAATTCTTGTAGTCTCTTCGAATGATATATTTTCAACTACAATACGAAATATTTTCACTTTTTGTCGAACTGTTAAACGTGCCATTATTAAATAATAAAAAAAATTGACTTAAATTTGAGTAAACACAAAAATAATGAAATGTCACCCAAACTTCAAAGTAATTTTGAATTATCTTGGCCAACTTATGTTTAAAACCCAAATGTAGAAATTTAGCCCTATAAAAAATGTAACTTTGCTGTTATTTTGTTTACAAACATCATGTGGGTCAAATGCTAACCTTACTAGTGTGATTTTAGAAAACAAGCAATTGGATATCGGTCAAATTTCGTAGAAGTTGCACATATGGGGTTTAAAACTGAGAACGTTAAATTTGTTTAAAAGTGAAATTTTATTTACTTACTACTTACTACATGAACACCACATACACTATCTTTTGAATTCGGTACTGGTGGATTTTTGATAACGACGAATAAGATTGTTATATTATTTTACAGTTAAAACTTTGCTTTATATCTTTTTTTGGAAAATTAGGTCCATTTTTCTTCATAACGACGAACGCCACTGGTGTATTTTAAAATATTTTATCGTGGCACGATCTTATGGGTAAGTACCTGCCACCCAAATTTTAATAAAATAAAGAAAATCGCATGGTTAATAAGGGAGCTATAATATGGGAGTCATGAAAAGTGACACATAGTGTATACAAGATTTGAGAACTGAATTAGCTCTTCAGATTTTTCTATAGGGCTCTAGCTTACTTTAGGGATGTTTATAAGTTTTTTAACTACAAATTACATTTCCTTTCCTCTGTTAAGGCGATGATACTAAAATCCAAAACACCGTGTCTGTGGTATGATTAATAATATTTAGTTATTTATTAATTATGGTTTTCTACGATGCACTTTCTCCACATTTATTAATCTCCGTAACATCAGTAAAATGAATTAATCCTAGAAAAAGCAAATGAACTTCTAATTAAGTGACTGGGATTCCTCGAGTGTACCGAGACACATTTCACATAAAGTGTATTCCATTTTCGAAGTTGCAAGTCACCAACATCCGCAGCAAATGCGACAAAAATGTAATCTAAACGTGATTGTGGGAGCGTGCCTGTGTCCAAAAACTAGGAATTTATTTCGGACAGCAGCAGCTGCTTGACAACATTTGTTCGATGTGCAACATGATCGTCTAGTATGATATCATTGTATGAAAGGACAGCTGCTGTTGGGCTCTTCTTTCAACAACTTTTATGTTTTTATAATAAACATTAGTACGACCCCGTGATCTTTCAGAAATAGCTGATCTGGAATGGTTCGCAATGTTATACTAACATTTAATATAATACAGTGTACCAGCCTCCGATTTTTAGCCTCATCGTTCTATTGTTAGAAATTATAGGAGGTGAAGGGATGAGGCTGGCAAAGTTGCATTAAATAAACCAAAACCAGATGGTGTAAGATATGGTGTTAAAAGGACCGTTTGCGGTCTTTCGAAGCGCCAGCCACCCACAACAAATATTTCCACTATAATGAATGCAATAATCCAAACAATTATTATTATTTTCATTAATTTAGTGATCCGAAATTTATAATTTTTTCAGAAATGCTGCCGTAATACGTTATGCATACGTATTTATCGTTAATGTGATATTTAATATGTGAATATATACTAAAGCAAGCTAATTTAAATTGTTTTTGTTAATTATTTATAGAAAAGCAAAATTCACGGACCCTACTTCAAATTATTCACTAAGCCCCATGTCACATCAACTAGCAGCATATAACTCTATGATACATAGAGCTTTATCACTACCCCTTTTAAAGGAACATTTAAAAATTGAATTAGACACCATAAAAACAATAGCACTGAATAATGATTTTCAAGTAAGAACAATAGATAATCTAATTGACAGTAAGTCACCATCTAAACTGTCAAATATATTATATAACGCCAAAGATGAAACCAACCAACTTAAAATAGGAGTTTATAAACTACTATATAGTGTCCATAGCTGAACATTTGGATGCTGGAAGCCAAGTAGATGTCGTTTATACAGATTTTTCTAAAGCCTTCGACAGACTGGACCACGGAATTTTGCTGAGCAAATTATCCGAATTTGGACTAACTGAGCACTTCCTAAACTTTTTTGAATCCTACTTGGTAAATAGACGACTAAATGTACAACATCGTGGATTTTGATCTATGGATATCTCAGCGACATCAGGTGTTCCCCAAGGTTCTGTGCTTGGGCCTTTGCTCTTTAACATTTTTATAAATAATATCGTCATTGGCTTACACTGCAAAACATTACTTTATGCCGATGACCTAAAAATGTTTACATCTATCACTAGTGTAGAAGACTGATGATTTGCAAAACGATCTTGTACAACTATGGTCTTGGTGTAGCGTAAACAATTTACAGTTAAATATCTCAAAGTGTAGCTTTACACTCGTGCACAAAATCCAATAAAATTTATCTATACAATTAATGATGGAAAATTGAAGAGCTGTAGTCACTTCAAAGATCTAGGAGTTATACTCAATTCAAAGTTATCTTTTATTAGCCATATCAATCAAATCACCGCTATTCCTTAAAAAATTTAGGCTACATTATCCGTAATTGTAAAGAATTTAACGAAAATACACTGAAACTTCTCTTTAATTCATTTGTGAGGTCAAGACTTAATGTGCTTTAATAGTCTGAAGTCCGGGTTATGAAAATCATTAATATAGCAAAAATATAAATACCATTGGTTCAAAAGTTCTGGGAATTATCCAGAGAGAGGTTTTTCCACATTGCGACTTACATAGATTCAACACGAGTGATCTTCAAATACGTCGGACGTATCACTCTCTTGTATTCCTTTTTAAGATTTTAAATGGCCACTGTTGACTGCCCTGAAGTTTTTAGTTGCATTAGATTTCGTGTTCCCAATTTGCAGACTCGCTCGCATTCGTCTCTATTCTATTTGCCTGCATTTGCTGTTATTTTCTCCCCTGCACCGTATGTGTTCCAATTATGATTATATATAATAATATAGATATTTTTAATACTGGTATATCCAAAATGCGAAATGTTGTTCTGTATTCTGCACAACAACTGTAGCTTCTAAAATATTAGATTACAACTTTTAGGACTATACTAATCATAGATTTATTTTGTTAATTTTTATTATCATTTAATTGTTTACTTTTAGTTAAGTTATTTAGTTTTAGTATTATTTAGTTTTCTTTTATGTTTGTAAAATTCCTGCCCTATAATTGGATTTCTGTCTGGGCAGTCGTAATCAAAATAAAAAATAAAAAAAATGTGAAAATAGTAGGTTTGCTGCTAAAATTGCTTTTTCTTTGTCTGTATATATTTTTTTTTAATATAGAAGGTATTAGCTATTTATATGGGCAATGTATTTTTGCTAGGATCAGCTGGTGTCATTGGTACTATATTATAATAGTACAGTTGAGATTAGCGCTTCCCGGCACATAAAAAAACGCAACAAAAACTTTACGATTTCATTAAAATACCATCACTCTTTGTGCCGTCTCGACCGCAAACTGGCTCGCTTACGTTTATAGATTTTTAATGTGCTTCGGATTGTTCGATGACAGGCATGCCTCATGATCCACGGCGGTAATTATATCGCAAAGTTTTTCTTGCGTTTTTTGAGTGTCGGGAAGTGCTGACTTGGACTATAAGTAGTTAGTCGTATGTAATGTCCGATAATATATTGGTAAATATAATATTTTTCCAATTGCCATTTTAAGTGTAACTGAATTAATAATCTACACTTGAAAAATAATATAATGTAAAATAACAAATGGTCGTAGTGGCATTAAAGCCCCAAATTACGTCCACATTTCTCCATTCAAGTATTGCATGCTCCTTTGAATTTCTAAGGAACGGGAGTGTATCCGCCTTTCTGCTTGTTCTACTGTCATTTTTGTTAACTGTGTCGTATTTCCAACTTCAATGGCAATTTTTTTGTGAATTTGATAATTTTTCTGATTCGTATACGCTGTTTTTGGTGCCACTGCACAACGATTGTCTCGAGTCTAAGAAGAATTTGTAATATTTAATCGTATATTTTAATTAGAGCGAATGATAAATTTCGCTTCCCTTTTTAACAAAGCCTGAATTTGTACCATTATCCCACTTCCGCGCCTTTGTGGAATTCTGCTGACTCATCATTTATCCTTATTTTTACTCGGTGTGCAGTTGACAATCTGAAATAAATATGAAAAATGCAGTTATCATAACTTTTGAATAAATTAATAGTGTTCATATTGTATTCTTTAAAATTGTTGAGTTCTAGTGGCAAACATTTATTTATAAACAATACAATTTGCTAAGGTAAACAATTAATAGAAATTTTCACTTGACTTTTCACCAGACAATGTATTAATGAGTGAATGCAACAGTATTTTTCATGCGAGCGCGGTAGTGAGGAATGAGAGACAAAGCCACGCGACTTCGTTGTATGTTGAAGGTTATAGCGCTTTTATTTAAACAAATAGATCTTGCATTAATCGAGACAAAATAAAGCCTATTAAATTTGTCAGTTTTTGATGCCAAGAAGCCAAGAACATTCAAATATCTCAACATATAAGCGAGTTACGACGAGTTAAGTATTAAAAAAACATTGATAATTTGTGTATCTTTTAAAATACCTTCAGTTTTTTTATGTTCGATTTTTAATTATTGCAACAAATTAGACCTCAAATTAAACAGCAAGGTTTGCTTGTAAAAACAATTTTTTATTTTTATTTTTATCTGTTTTATTTCCAAAGTTATACGTGAGCAAAGCTCAAATTTCTAAATTCCTTTTTCTTGTAGTTTTTTTCTTATATCTCGTGTCTCGACCAATGGAGAGTGTCGTCAACTTTGATTCATATGTGAAAAAACGTGTTAATAAGTGGTGAAGATTTCATTTGGTTATAATTCAGTATTGGGTGGGACAAGAAAGAGAAGGCTTTTCGCGTTCTCCCCAACGGACTATTTCAGGTAGGCGCAGATTTCAGGAAAGTAGGTATCTCGAAAGACCCGGAATCGTGTTGCAAAAACAGCGGGCCCAGCCTCCGTTCCACAGATTGACGTGTTGGCGTTGTGGCCCAACAGCGGCGCTGCATCGATCGATAGGACGCGTACGGCGGTCGCTATGGTTACCGCATCCCGAAACCGGACGTCTTTTGCCTGTCAGCTATCCAACGTTGACACGTGAGCGATATACACTTCTCTAAATTTTACTGGGAAAAATATACAGATTAAATAATAACGGAAAATTGAGCCGTTTAAATATATTGAGTTTTCGGTATCGCCTTTTAAAGTTACGTTAAAAAGCCCTTTTCTAACTGCCAACGATTCAGGGTGATTTATGACACAAAGCTACAAAGGACCGTTTGTGTTGAAAGATGAGCTAGGTTCTATAGTTTATTTGCAGTAAATATTATTTATACAGACGTGAATATAGCGTTCTTTTTCATATTCAATTTAATAGGTATGCCTTAAAAGTTTTTTAAAATCTTTGTTATTTGTTGTACTATTCTAGGCTCACTGGTATGAAAGTGGATCAACAAAGTTGAACCTGGTTCAAAATCCGTGGATACCATTGGTGTAGGATACAATTCCTACACCTTGGATTTTAAACCAATAACAACTGAACTTTGGTTGATCCACCTTTATACAATTCCACTTCATACAGAAATAAGACAACCTTCAGCATGTTTGTTAAACCGTTTCCTTCATTTATTAGTCATTAATTTGCCATTTCTGAAGTCGGTAAGAAGCAAACGCGTCCCTATATCGGGTGTGGGATTTAACTGACATTTCAGAAAAAAATGTTTCAAATAGAAGTTTTTTGGTGTCGAGGGCGAACAAAGTGATGAAATTGGGTTTTGACCTTGGCCACGCTTTCAAGGTCATCTCGGGCTCAACTTTGTTGTGTTTTTTTTAATGAAAACCTTTTTTTTATTGCAGCATCTTATTTTTCAGAAAGAGAGAAGCAACTTTTGTCTGGAACTTTTTTTGTCCAATCTCAACTTTGTAAGATATTAATTGCTTAACAAGATGTTTGTTACTTTTGTTTAGTTAGCCAAATCCATTAACTTTAGAAAGCACTACAACAGAAAAAAAATATTATTTTTTGTCGTTATAAAGTTTGAGAGAAATATTAAACCGATACTACAATGACCCCTGGATCGATAGAAGTGGTCCAGTTACATGGCCTGTCAGATCACCAGACTTAACATCTCTCGACTTTTTTATGGAGTACTCTTTAAAAACGAGTATACCAGGAAGTTCCAACCACTCCAGAGAGCATGAGGGAACTTATACAAAATGTTTGCAGGGTTATCAACAGAGAAACTCTAATGCGATGTCATGATGTTTTCTTAAGCGAATTAAGAAGTGCATCGAAGTACATGGTCATTATTTTAAATGAATATTAAAATGATGTGAGGTTAGTCGTCATTATTACTTTTTACCAACATTCTTAATAAAATTTATCTGAAATATGAGATACTTTCGTGCTAAATAAGATTACCTGATAAGTTGAATTCTGGATTCCCAAACTTTATAATGACAAAACATTTTTTTTCTGTTGTACTCCTTTCTAAGGTTAATGGTTTTGGTTAACTAAAAATAACCGGAAATCTTGTTGATTAATTAATATTTTACAAAATTGAGTTCGGATAAAAAAAATTCAGACGAGGGTTACTTCATTTGTTCTGAAAAATAAGATTCTGCAATAAAAAATATAGGTTTCTAAAAAAATTAATTGACCCCGTTGACCTTGAGAACGTGGCCAAAGCAAAGAAATTAATATCATCACTTTGTTTCCCCCTCGACACCAAACAATTTTTATTTAACTTTTTTTTTCTAAAATGCGATTGGTCTCGAGATAAATCGCTATCTCAAATTAAATACTGTACCTAATGCACACCTTTGCCTCGTAGACTACGCAAAGTTAGTTTTAGTAGACTGATCTAATGGAATTGGGAACATCCAGACAGCTTATCCATAAATCTTAACAACGCGGAGAAAACTTAGTGCATTCGTGGAAATTGATCACACCATATTCGACAAATGTAAAATTCACCAAGGTCAATCTTGTTTAATATCTGTAGTGAACTTGTGATGCGATGCGTTGTAGAACACTCGTAGGATCGGGTACACAGATGCAGAAATGTGTCTAATTTGGGTTTACCGTTGATACCAACTTAACTATCAAGTAATAAGAGTGAGCTTATACATCCGCTTGACAATCATCAAACTATGGGCTTTAATGCAGATTAAGTGTATTGTAATAAAAGAATGATTTTGATTATAGAACAAACAAAGAAGTATTGAACACGTGATGATAGGCTCGTTTGAAGTAGTGAAATTGATGGTATGTATGCCTTGAAAACCTTGCTGATGGCACTGCAAATAGTAGATTCAACAAAGAACACAGACCAACAACTTGAGCAAATTTGAGCTTTCATTACTCGGAGGGGGACAGATACATTATTGATGCTTTAGTGAAGCGTGGAGATTCAGGCATTTTCCAATCTTCTTGTTCTCATTTAGGAGAACTGAACATATTTAAAACATGTGTTTAGATAGGGGGGTAGATGATTTTTTAGAAAGTGGCCTTAACCTTTTTATCTGGCGAGCTGATGGGGCGTGCAATATCGGTATTTCTAGTCACCGGATATATATCGATACAATTTGAAACCTTTGTCTTGGGTTTTCTGCGCTTCTTCAGACATCTGCCCTACTGGTAAAATGGCTTTAGCTTTCATCTTCGCTCCATGAATCAATACCCCGTAGACTACGAGTCAAAGGTAGTGAGAGAGTTTTTTGTGTTGTTTGTTTGTGTTTTTTGTGTTTCTTTTGTCCTTGCCGGACTTGCATCGCTCGTCCGTCAAGTAGTATCTCGACATAAAATAATGTCACTTTTACTCCATATTGAACAATATATTACAGTCTAATTATAATTTAAATATACCTATATACTTTACCATTTAGAAAGTTTGTCCTTGAAATCGAAGAATAATATTCAGTATCGACAACACTGCCAAGCTTGAACAAGAGAGCTTTCGCAAAACAGCGTGCCGCCCCCACACCATTTAATTACAAAGATTCATTATAAATGAGGCACTTATGATTGTTGGTCTTTGCCATTACTTGGTACTTTTTCTGCCGTTTACTGTCTGAAACGTAATAACTTGGTTGATATGAAAAATAATGAAAAATCTTTTAACCCTTATGCCTGAATGGGGAAGGGTCGTTCCGGGAATAAAAGGACCTGTTTGCCGGGATCTTTTCCATTAAATCATATCAAGATAAATAGCTGCCGGTGTGCTCGTTCCTTATTCTTTACACACTCTATTTCTATTGCCGCATGTTCGGCAAAGCTGTGCAAACTTTCGTGTTTTGGGTAAATTTGTTTTATAACTTTCAAGCTCGTTACCCAAACCTTTTGAGATATGAAAGTTATATGTAAAATTTTAACAGTTATTTATTCATTCATGATCTTTAAATTAATATCTGTCATGGCCCATTGGCAAAAGAGTTTGTATTTTTCAATATTTATTAAATATATCTTGATGGCTTGATAAATTCCATAAAAAGGCGAGACCAACTTTATCAACTTTCAGTAGGAAATCCAAGTGATAACGAAATAAAAGAAATGCATAGAATATACCGCAATAAAATTAACTTATCTTATTAAAAAGCCAAAAATGATTATTTTAAAAACTGTTTAAAAAATGACGATTAAATAATGAGAAAATATTAATATCTACGGAATTCTGTAACTTTTTCACAAATGTAGGGGAGAACATGGCAAAGAATATACTAAAACCAGATACAAATTTTCCAAATAAAAAAATTGAAAACGGTATAGTAAGGTCACAGAACAGGAAATTCGAAAGTACATACACACTATAGCCCCTGGTCATGACAAAATATCGGCAGAGCTGATGAAGTAATTGACTTAATTATACCACTAATGACTCACATTGTAAATAGAATATTTGAAACAGGTGTCTGCCAAGTAACAGAAATAATTCCCTTACATAAAAGCTGTAAACAACTTGAAATGCAAAACTATCGATCAATTTCCTAAATCTCTCTCAAAACTTTTAGAAGAAGCCTTGGAAGTCAAGAATTCTGAAATATGTAAATAAATTTAATATATTATGCCAAAGACAATTCGGTTTCCGCGGAAAAACATCTACTGAGGATGCAATAAGCTATTTAATCGAGAAAATTTATAGTTCAATAGACAATAAAAAACCTTCCTATCAAAGTCTATCAAAAATCATCTAAATTACTCGAAACGATAAAAAAATGATTCGATCAATATTTACTTACTATGAACACCGCTAAAACTAAATATGTACCATTCTGCTCATATAAAGATCTACTACCTGCTTACAAAAAAATAAAAATACAAGACACTGACAGAAATTTACGAGACTGTTTACATAAAATACCTAGGAATCATCCTTGAACCACACCTGAAATGCGTCCTTCAAATTGAAAATATATGCAAAAAATGAGACATCTAGTCTGTCATACAGTATGGCATAACAGCCTGATGGGGGGGTTGCACCAAACATATCTATTCCCATTAATACAGGCACAGAGAAGAATAATTAAAATTATATTCAAAAAAGATCCAGAGATCCAAGTATAGATGCTTATTTAAAAAATATAAAATTCTCAATATTAGGCAAATTTACTGCAAACCAATATTGAATTATGAAATCAAAAACAAAAATTACCTCAAAAAATCACTTATACAGTGTGTTTCACTTCTCGTGAAGACACCCCTGTATCTCCTTTATTTGTGGCCGAATTCATTTCTAATTTTTATCAGATATACAACTCTATAAGGCGACTTTACATGACACATAAATGACGTCTAGATCTACAACGCCGGCCTACTGCGATAAAAAGAAAATCGCAATTTTCGAGAAATCATAGTACGCTTAGAAATAGACAAAAATTTTGCTAATAAAAGTTGTTCAGAATCACGAGATATGCCCCCCTATAAAATTGGTGAAAATCGGAAAACTTTCAAAAAAAAAAGTTTGTTTCACTTCTCGTGAAGACACCCCTGTATCTCCTTTATTTGTGGCCGAATTTCAAGACTAATTCATGGAGTTATACAGCTCCATAAAGCGACACATAGAGATAACTTTTTCCAACAAATGAAAGTCGTGCACAATTATTATTAAAATTATTTATTAAATAAAAGATGAAGTAAGTGTTTACAATGAATGACTATATTATTATATTCGGCCCCTTTCTACTAACCCACCATCAAGTGTAATACCGCTGTTGTTTCTTCGCAATTCTTGAGCTGTAACTTCTAAACACGCTTGCCTTATCCTCTCACAAAGCTGCTTCACATTTTGAGGTCTGGTCTTATAAACCTTGTTTTTAATATGACCCCAAAAATAAAAATCCATGGGAGTGAAATCAGGAGATCTAGGTGGCCAATGTATTAGAGGACTATTTCGTCCTATCCATCTTTGGGGAAAATGTTCATTCATCAATGCTCTTACTACTACGGAATTATGGATAGATGCTCCATCGAGTTGGAAATACAATTGTTCCAAAGGAAAATCGACTGTTGCATTCCACAGATCATTATTTAAAAATTGTCGCAAATGTAACGCATTTATATTTTGAAAAAAGAAGAACGGCCCTATTATTATTTCGTTTAAAATTCCGCACCACACATTTACCTTCTGGGAATATTGCCTTTTACAATTTATTACCCAATCAGGATTTTCTACTGCCCAGAACCTAGAGTTTTGTGATACCACCCCGTTGGTGGAGAAAGTTGCTTCATCTGTGAAAATTATTTTCTTCAAGAAGTCTCGATTGTTTAAATAATTACCTTGGATCCATAAACAATATTCCAGTCTTCTCTCTTCATCACCTTCCTCCAAAGTGTGTAAAAATTTTGGTTTATACGGTTGTAGTTTATGGCGTTTTAAACATCTCCAAATTTTTGACACCGACAAATTCAGGTTACGAGCCATATTTCTAAGGCTGGTAGTGGGATTGGCGTTAAACTCCGCTAATATAACATTATCATCTTCATGCCTTCGATTAAGATGTACTCTCGGTTTAAGCACATTACCAGTTGTATTGAACAAGTGACATATTCTTGCTATGGTACCATGGTGTACTGGTTGTCTTAGAGGATGTCTTAAATTAAATTCTTCTGCTGCTTCTCTTGAAGACCGTACATTTTCACCGACTATCTTTATTATTTCTACTTTTTCGTCAGCAGTTAAAAGTATTCTAGCCATTATGAGTAAAAAAATCAAATAAGGAAACTAACAAACTCAACAATAGATAACAACAATCACTTCTGTCATAAAAGTAATAATATTGACAGTTAATTTCACGGCATTCTTAACATTTAAAACAAAAAAACCGCTCCTAAATCTCTGAGCCGATAAGGAGGAAGGATATGATGGAGCGTTACTTCTCAAGAACAGTGACAACAAAAAAAACTGTATTACATTGTTAACTTGATGTGTAATAATAAGTGGGTGGCTCTTTTAGCGTTTTATTGAATCATGATTTTTGCTCGCAACTTTCATTTGTTGGAAAAAGTTATCTCTATGTGTTGGACAAAGTCGCTTTATGGAGCTGTATAACTCCATGAATTAGTCTTGAAATTCGGCCACAAATAAAGGAGATACAGGGGTGTCTTCACGAGAAGTGAAACAAACATTTTTTTTTTGAAAGTTTTCCGATTTTCACCAAATTTTATAGGGGGGCATATCTCGTGATTCTGAACAACTTTTATTAACGAAATTTTTGTCTATTTCTAAGTCTATTATGATTTCTCAAAAATTGCGGATTTTCTTTTTATCGCAGTAGGCCGGCGTTTTAGATCTAGACGACATTTATGTGTCATGTAACGTCAGTCGCCTTATAGAGTTGTATATCTGATAAAAATTAGAAATGAATTCGGCCACAAATAAAGAAGATACAGAGGTGTCTTCACGAGAAGTGAATTACTCTGTATAATACAAAAACAAGAACTAATCTAATTATCCTAGGGTTAAAAAATCAATCTTTACAAAAAGTTCAACATATCTAGGTCCAAGACTGTATAACCTAATTCCAGATCACCTAAGAAACACCGATAATAAAAAACAAAGAGAAAACATAAAAAACTGGCTATTCTGTTTACCAGAAAATTTTATAAAAAACTTCATAAATACAGGACAATTGTACACATAATTTGATATCAGATAAGTCTTTTTGGATCTGTTTATTTTTTTAAAATCTTTTCCTTTATCTATAATTATGTAAATGATCCCTTAGAGCTTATTATATATTATTTCCCCAGAAACATATTTTAGATAAATATATATAAAAAAAAGTATTAAATGTTTACATAAACACCCACAGACAAGTTTTTTTCCAAAAACTTAGGTGAGTCTTAACTAAATATTCATAATCATGAATACTTTTTAAGAAAAATATGTTAATACATAAATGTAACCAAATAGATGAAATAAATATTATTATTAGTACTATTATTATTTTAATGAAGGTGTACTCGTAAGAGTGTCCACAGCTAATTTTTGCAATTTTTCACACAAAAATTTGAACTTAGAGAGATATTTAAAGTGATTATTTTTTTTCCCTAAGCTCATTGGAATAGGAAAATTCGTATCCTTGTTACATTTACTGCATATTTAAAAGTAGATGAATGGTGTATTCGTTAGTCGTTACCATTCGTTACGCCCACACCTACAAAAGTTATTACTGATTGATAGTTTCGTCTGGGAAAATTTGTTTTAACAATAGACACTATTATAATAATAACCTTAGATCGAGATAACAGACTATTAAAACATGTAGGTACATAACATAAATACGTTGAATTTTACGCCTACAAAAAATAAAATCCATTTCGTTTCAATCCCATTGAAACGGAAATATCATTTTTAATAATGTTTACTATGCTATAATCTTTGTTTTTATTTAGTTATTCTGTCTGCTATTTACAAAGTTGTTTGTGGAAAAACAGATACGCTTGCTAAGCTGTTGACCGCGTTCACTTTTTCTAAACTTTATGCAGTGTAACTTAGGGGTTTAATATGTCACGTGTGTTATGAGAGTAGGGTTTAAACTAACAGGATTATCACATAATTTTAAAATTATGAACGACTTTATTAATTGCAGGGGATTATGACAGTAAATTTATAGGGAGCAGTTTTGGTTAGACTAAAAAGGATGATGAATTTTCACGTGACTAATTTGAAACCTGTTTAACCACCAATTTTTAGTACATTAGGAATTAGGAACTGAGTAATTGGACTGACCATTGCGAAAATCTAAAAATACAGTAAAATCTCTGCAAAGTTTGCCGAATAATTCTTTATTTGATGAAATTGGTGATTTTTTTGAACTCAAACATGTCTTAAATATAAGAAATCGATGATTATTTATATCTTGTTTTGTGTGTTAAATGTGATGTAATATGAACCAATATGTTTTTTACATATATCTTAAAAATACTGTATTCAGCGAAAGACGCGATTGTGAAATGTTAAAACGATTCGGTGAAATGACAAAAATGTCTGTTTGTAGAGTCCTGTTCTTAATTTTCCACTGCTGCAATCCATCATGGGCGTAAAACGACCTCCTCTTTCCAACGCGGTACAGCACACAGTCTTCCGTTTTTACACAATTACCGTTTAAACATCGCTTGTTTGGACGTCACTTGAGGAGGTGCATAATTTCAATGGACAAAATTCACCAGCTTTGACTATAAAGTATACTGTGTAAGATAATACACTTGAAGGTATAAATTAAGTATATTTGTGCATATTAGAACTTCATTTTAAAATGTACGATACTGATATATGGAAAGATATTGGATCAACGTCATTTATTTTACATCCTATAGCAGATTTTTGGACGGATAATTGTGGTACACGCGGTATGTGTTAATGTATCATTCCATTTAGGAATTGTGTAGGCCATTCCAATTCAACTAACTAATGGAATTTTCCGATGGCTGAACAAATTTTTCCGCAATTTTACAGTGGCTTGATTTCCCTTTTTTTAGGTGATTTGAACATTTATGTGCAACAAATAAAATATGTAAAAGGGTGATTGGTACAAAAAATTGCAGAGTGCATTCAAAAGTGTTTTAATAAGAATTGCCATATATTTTAGACATTTATGTTGGAAAATTTAATATATTTAAATAAAATTTCGCTGACAAAACAAAGGAGATTAGGAAGGAGAAGAACCTCTTAACCGTTTAACTTATTTTATTTTTAATATTTTTATTTTAAATATTTCAAGTGTTGTAGTTTTATTGCACGTTGACTACAGTATTTCTGGATAAAATAATGGTATTTTTGCACTAGATAATCTTGCTTTTCCCTTTTATATATTATATGTATTTTATTGGAGAAACAGAGTTGTAAAAGATGACCGTGCCATTCGGGCTTTTTTTATCGATTTTTTGTGGTTGTGGGTGTATATTTATTGGATTAGGTAATGTGACAGATGACAGACTTAGTAAGGGTTGGCCAGTAATCGCAGGGGAAATAAATATATTTTATTTCTTTTTATGTATCTCAGGTTGTACGCTTACGTAAAATATTTGTGACTCTAATCCAATTGCAGAGTTATAAATAATAAAATAATACACTTCTAGAAAAATTGAGTTTTTGTTTTCTGTCTATAAATCAAAAGAGTTAATATTAGTCTAATAATGTTGCTTGTTTTTTATAAAGGAAGATTGCACATAAACAATTACTTCATGATATATTGGCACGCATTTCGCCAACCAAGGAAGCATTATCGGGAGAAGATTAAAATAATATAGTAATTGTACCTAAAAAATTCAAAAAATCACTGAAATCTTATGGAATGTTCAACAATTGAATAAAATCTGAAACTGGCGAAGAGTCGAATCATCTGATTTTTCTTATAGTAGAAACAAATTAATTGCTGATATAGCTGTACAAAATATACCAAAGGCCTATTTTTTGAAATACCTACAGTTGTTTACTTGTATCTTACCAAGCGAACAGGGTTTGATCCCCGCCCCACCTACAGCGAAGTAATTATAAACTATCCCTAAGAGGGGGTGGTTCGGATCCCACTATAAACTGTAGGTCCCCGTGCCCTAACTCAGACAATTCTAAATCCCTAGACTTAAGAAGATCATTGAAATGACCTAGCAGGGGGTTAAAAAGCATTTTCCTGAAAAGGTCAAAAGCGAAAAGTAATCAAATTTGTTTTATAGAAATTATTATGCACAGTTCAAATTTAAAAGTTTGTTTTATGTCATCTTAATCTCATTTTTAAGTATACAGGGTGGACCATTAATAATATGCCATAGTTCAGGGGTAGATTCTTTGGACCAAAATATGACGATATAACCAAATATGCTTTAGTAAAATGTTACTGTGGAAAAAGCAAAGTTCAAATTATTTTTTCGGTTTTTTTTTCAATAACGCAACAGCTTCTTGACTGATCTTCGCCAAATTTGCTAGGGGAACTTTTTTTTATTCTAAGAAACAATAATTTATGTATTACCTCACGTTAGATCATAGAGGGCGCCGCATTTTTTTTAACGAAACGTTGTGGTACTTCTGACCAGAAAATCTGATGAGGACGTCATTTTCACGTATAAAAGGTACACTTGGTAGAACTTGATAAGTCCAATCGTTTTCGAGGAAAGTGCCGTTAAACATTTCAATAATTTTTTGAAAGGCAAATTGTATTTATTGAAAAAAGTACAAAACGTAAGGGAAAACAAAATCGTAATAACAGCGTAAACTCTTTCTTACTTTCTTATGAACGAATGGATTATTTTCATGGTATTGAGATAAATACATAAATCAAAAGATTGTTTAAAATAAGGATCTAATCGTATTAGAAGACCAAAAAATAACGTAAGAGTTAACTTAAAGACATTATTAACGTTCCCCCCATGTAAAACGATCGGTCAAGAGGCTGTTGAGTTATTGCAAAAAAACGAAAAAATAATTTGACATTGTCACCCTGTAACTTTTTCCACATCAACATTTTACTAAAACATATTTGGTTATATTCTCATATTTTAGCCCAAAAAAACTACCCCTGAACTACTTTTGAAGGGTTGAAGATAGATCTCACTTACGTATGTATTTTCAAGCTTTGCATAATCTGTAATTTAAAATTTTACAACAAAAAAATATTATATTTGAGAAAAACATGTTGAGAAAAACATGTTGAATTAAAAAAAATTAACATTTCAATGTTTAAACAATACTGGACCAGGATTTCAACCAGCAAAATAAACATTCATAATTAGAGGCTTCATACTGAACCCAGGCTTATAAAAAATTTGAGTCAACAGTATTTTCCACACTAATACTCGAGATGCGTGCTTCTAGGCGTTTAAATTTGATAAAATCGCAGTTTAAACAAAATTCGGTAAACATACTATCCATATTTTTGTGCCTCACTGTATCATAATCCTAAAATATCGGAGAAAAGATTATATTTGGTATGGTATTTTTATGCATAGTAAAGCGTTTCTTTGAATTATGCGTTTAGTTTCTTTTTTGATTTAAAAATGACTATATATCATCATGAGTAATATCTTTAATGGTTAGGACGTGACTAAATAATATATTCAATTCCTATATTTTTTTTATAGTTGATAAAACACATTACTAATTGTTTTCAATTGAAAATAAAACGCTCCATCCCGAGATAAGATAATTCCTGCCATTTATTTATCTTTTTATTTGGTTGTTATTACTTAAACAAACAATTGCAAATAGAGCGGTACAAATTGCGCAGTACGCTATTCAATATACCTATTGGTTTTTTTAGAAAATATAAATAATACTCTCAGTGCATGGTTATTCATTGATGATATATCAGTAAATTTGGTACTTGATGAAAATTAATTTCGAGTACAAAATGGTAAATATTTTGGGCAAGTCCTGGAAATAAAAAAAAATGTAGAATAGAAATTTGTTACTTTATCGAAAGTACACAAATCATTATTATTCATAGTTATATGTTAAATATTCGGTTGACAGCATTTTTTCATTCCAAAAAATTTAGCGAAAAGTTTTGCAAATCTGAGGGGGAGATTTAAACACTGATTGATATTTAAATCCAAGTTTGCTACTCTTTATGACTTGCGCAACTATATCTACATTCACGAATCTTACGGCCGTCAAATCTGTGTCCTCCGTCATCTCTTAATTAGCTCATTCTTTATGGCGTCTACGGTGATGTTTTCACTAAAATGTGAATAAATTAACATAAAGGTTTCATACCACACATGGTGAGTACGGAAAACCTTGTGTTGTTTCCTAAAACAGTTCGTTAGAGCCATCGACCAACTCAAAAGATTCCTCTAAAAGCTTAATGTCAACTTCGTTGATGCTTCCTTCCATTTATTTGTCCATTCGTGGTGTATTATTCTTAGTTTGAGTGTGCCCGTGTATAAGACTGAAAGTGTTTGAATCACAACAAATTATAATTTATGTTCAAGCAAATGACGATTCCCATGTATGCTGGAAAATGATATTCAAAGGATATGTAGACCCCTAATCATCATATGGGCCATTACGGCATAAAACATTATAAATTGCCGTCACAATTGATTGTGAAGTTTGAAAAATCTGATTTTTTTACCTCCAGGAACTCTCAAAGAACTACAAATCCATCTTCGTAATAAGTACGTTGCTTAAGTTGCTACATAAAACTTTGCAAAGAAAGTTAGCGAAATCACTCTTTGAGGTAGTACTCAAAAATGTTATCGAAAATTAACTTTTTCTACTCCTTTAATATTAAATTTGCTGTTTTCCGTACAGTCTGTAGAATGGACAAGTAGGCCATTCCAGTTAACTGACCTGGTATATTTCATATACGTTCTAGGATGGATATGAAATCGACCAATCACAGTTCGTGTATTAAGTATATAGGCAACTATTCGTTTTAAAAAATTCAAGTTAGTGCGTAAGCTGTCAAAGTAATTGTCAGTGTGTATTCGTGCAGTTTGAGCTAAAAAATAATTAAAAATGAGTGATTCCAGTGAAGAATCGATAAACGGTATACCACCTAAAATTTTACTGAGATTATATACAGGCAAAATTTTAGAGATATATGGCAAAAAAATTAGCTATATGGGAGGTTTGAACCTACGACCTCTTGCATTCGAAGCTTCAATTCAATCAATTCAAACAATTTATTTCAAATTATAATATATACATACATCCCTACAGAACACCCGTGTCCAGAGCCAATCCGGCATCGACGTGACTGCATCGTGGTATAGATGGGTTGGTTGAGATGAGGGTCTTGTGGATTTATCAATAATTATTATTGGTAACATCAACTCCTGTCAATTTTTTGACAAATTTTAACGTATAACTAGCTAATACTAAATGGAAAATGTTTAGCTTAAAATAATTAATAAAAGATTTTAAAATTACGATTATATAAATTATGAAAAATAATTTAAACATAAAAGTCGGCTTAAAACAGTTCGAAGATTTGGCGGTCATAATAATAATTATTATTATTATTATTAGCCGTTACTCGAGTCCGAGTATAAAAATGTGACAGTCGATAAATTGTGTACAATAAAAAACAAGTAAAAGGTGTAGTCTATTGTAATTCCCATTCATCTACGGTGCACACGACTATGGCTATAGAGGCCAATTCGGGAGAGCACATGTCGACCGCAGTCAGGACAAACATAGACCTGGTTAGGTCTTGGATTCGGCCTTCTTGCAGCAACATTTCCTTGATAGCTGGCCACAACCCCCCGCCATTCGGTTCTGTCCTCTGCAAGTTGTTCCCATTGCTCGTCTGCAATACCGCAGGATTTTAGATTTTCATGGAGAGCGTCTTTGAACCTCTTTCGTTGACCGCCACGCCTTCTTCTACCGCTTAGCAATTCACCATAAAGTGTACATTTAGGAAGGCGGTTATCATGCATACGATGAACGTGACCTGCCCATCTTAGGCGTGCTCTTGAAATAAGCACCTCAATTGGAAGGCTGTTTGCTCTCCTGAGTACTTCCACGTTTGATATGTGATGGAACCAACGGATTTTCATCATACTTCTGAGGTGTCTTTGCTGAAAACGTTCTAATTCTTTCACATGACGACGGTAAGTGACCCAGTTTTCACATCCATATAGCAGTGTTGGAATGACAACTGCTCTGTAGACAGCCATTTTCGTTGACAAAGCAAGGTCGTGGTTGTCAAATACTCTCTCTCTAAGTCCCCAGAGTGCTCTAGATGCAGCGTTAATTCTATTGCGAATCTCGCTGTCCATGTTTGCTTTGTCATTAACAACGTTGCCTAAGTAATTGAACTGATCCACCACTTCAAGAGAATTTCCGTTAAGTGTAATGTCTATTTGGTTCACTTGATGAGGAGTTGACATAATCTTAGTCTTTCCAATGTTGATTTTAAGTCCCAAGGAATCATAGCTCTGGACATACACATCTAAAAGTTCTTGAAGCTCTTCCGGCGTAGAGGCTAAAAGTGCACAGTCATCCGCATACTGGAGATCACAAATGAATCGTGTGTGTGTCTTCGTGAAAGCTCTAAAGCGCCCTATGTTAAAGAGACCGCCATCAAATCGGTATCTGAGACCTATTCCTCTTACTGTCAGTTTGTTGTCAACAATAATTGTTAGAGCAGCTTTGATTTTTTGTTTTGAATTTGGAATATATGTTTGAAAATTAATACGGAATGAGAATTTTTAAAGAAATTAGAAATAAATGAAGAGAAAATATTTGGAATTTTGTTAATGTGATGCCTAAATGGGTTGTTGGAAAATTGCTAACGTTTGGCACGGAAGTTTGTGTTTAATTCGGAATTGTACATTATGCTCCCTTACTTGTGCAATGTTGCATGTAAGTGGATTGTTCGAGAGTTGTTTCATAAAATTTTTGGGATATGTTTTCAATGTATTGCGCTAGTGGTTCCATGTCGGTAATTTCGTGCAAATGCCGTATAGGTGTGTGTCTATCTAATGCTGTGAAGGCGAAGAATTTTGTTTTGATGTATTTGTAATTTGTGTATTGCAGCGTATATCAGGGTCGGCCTTATAATTGCTGTATAGATTAGTCTTTTGTTAGTCCTGTTGAGTCTACTGTTCTTTGCCAAAAGAGGATATACATTTTTATTCAAGCAAAGGCTTTGCGAATAGTCATTCGTATATGTTTGTTAAAAGTTAGTCCTTTGTCTAAGTGTACTCCTAAACGTTTAACGTCGGTCTTCGACTCAATTTGATGTCCATTTTTCGAGATTGGTGTCAAAATTTTGTTATTGCTTTTCTTCAACTCACAATCCGTGCGCAATGTTTAATTCAAATCTTGCGTCCTTTATTTAACACACTTCCTGAAATAATCAAATGATAAAATTTGGTACAGTTACTAAACTCGTGTGACAATACAGTATTCTACCGTTACTTTTGTAAATATCCGCATATAGGGGGCGCGGGGGTGAAAATTGAAAAATGTGCAAAACGGAGGAGCGAGAAATCAAAACAAATCATTGCGAGATGAATTTTCTTGAGCGATCTCTGGGGATACACCCCCCAAAAAGTATGACTAAAAAGTAGAATATAAAAAAACAAATTTTTTTTTAAACTTGCTTTTTTATAAAACGTGTACTAAAAAATAAAAAAATACTAATGTACGAATGCAAGAAAAGCAAGGCGTGCGCACTTTGTATATAAGTATATGTATCATCTTTATGTACGCATGACTGAAGGCACTATGTATACAACGATTTCACCTCTTTCATACAATCATGCGTACAATCATACAAAGTGAGCACGCATTGCTTTTTTTGCATTTGTACATTAGTGTTTTTTTTTTAATTTTACTTTCATTTAGTTTTATTTTCTATTGGTCACAGTATGACGCCGCTTTGGCCATATGTTGCCTTAAACAACATATTGCTGCTTGTACACTCGGCGGTGACTATATATATATATGGTGGCCGTAATACATCGCCACCTTAGTATTCGCAAAATGAGGGAAGTCAAAGGTATATAGATTAAATAATTTTGGTCCTAGAACCAATCTTTGTGCATGCTTTTTAATGGAGAGACTGTGTTATTAATTTTGACCTGCAGTGTTCTGTTGCTTAAGTAAAAGTGGAAGAATACTGCTACCTTTATCAAATATTTTCACCTAGAGCATAAGATTAAGGAAACGCTAAGTTTGTGTATAAAAACTTTATTAAAACTACTTATTTGTAATTTCTTCTTAATCCGGTCATAGAAAAAGTATACTGTACAACTCGAGTGGATTATCCATATCACACTCGAAAGATTGAGGCACTCCGCCTACGTCGCCGTCGTCGTGATCAATCTTCTTTCTCGTGCAATATGGCTATCATATCCACTCTTGTTGCACAAACTACTATTTTGGTATAATTTCTATAAAAATGTTTAATCTTGAGCCTTGTTATAGTTCCTAGCGCGAACAACAACAAAGGTTCGAGAGGGTAATGAAAATGATATCTTTTCATTTCAGTTCTAAAAGGAAATAAAGTTTTTGTTGTAGTTTCGAAAGGAGTAGTCAAATTTCGATCTAGTTCCTGAAAATCCCTCCGAGGAAGTTCCTCTCAAAATTAATTGAGTATTAGGACACAAATAAGAAGGTTCGCTACGTAACACAGGTTAAGTTAGCGACTTCTCAAAAGCTTTTGACAGACTAGACAGACCATGGTGAATAAATTTTAAAAGTGTGATTTTTTAATTAGCTTTATGAATTCATACCTAGCTACTTGTCACGTAGTCGCCACATCGTTCCGTACAAGGTTTCCAATCTGCCACGTTTATATCCTCCTGTGGGATTCCACAGGGATCTGTTTTGAATCCCTTATCTTGTATTATCTCTATTAAACATAAACACTCCGTTCTGAACCATGCTGATGATGTAGTTTCATTCGTGATCAAATTCCGTATGTAGTTAACATTTGATGTTCCGCAGGTAGCTGAGGAATTCCAGCCCCAAAAGTATTCCCTGACACCCTTTTGTCAAAGTTAAAGTGTGACCTTTGAAAGACTTCCAGTGCGATATTATTTGAAATGTTTAAAAGATGGATACCAAATAATGTTTTTGTAACAGTTTTTTTAATATATTCATTTAAAGTACCCTAAACCCTTCACCTTGATTTCCAGATTTTGTATGTATTGGACTGAAAATAGTCTGATATGTCGAGGGCAATGAGGAAATTTAAAGAAAACTGTAGTAGTAAGCTTTCTATTAATAATGTTCTAGTTATTCATGAAAGTTATTTATAGTAGTTGCAGACTATTTTGGAACTGTTAAGCCCTTAAATTTGTCTAGTTCGACTGAGCTAGATATTTATATTTAGAGTCTGAAATAATGTTTAAGATTAATGATATCAAGATTAATAGCTCTTGTATCCAATAAACTTATCTGTATAGATCGGAAACAGATCTTTATGGACATTTACTGTTTCTCGATTGACACCGTTTCAGAGAAAGGACCGTAATTCAACCCACTAAAATTTACGTGGGGTTTCTTGGCCGGGATTACTTTTACTACAACTGCCATTTTTACTATAAAATACAGTTTTACTACGCCTAACATCGCTAAAAACGTTGGATAATTTGAGGCATATTTATTTAATGGCTTCATAAGGTATATTGATGACGCATGAAGGTTAAGTTGAAACAAAGAATTCTCCCCGCTATGCTAGTCCGATGTTGCACTTCCTTGGTCTCGAATGACTCATGTACAGCACACATGCATCGAAAGGCACTCCCATTTGTCGGCCGCACCGCATGATGTAGTGGTAAAAGATATATCTCTAAAACTCGGATATATTTATAATGTAATACAGATATACGGAGTGTCTCAGCTAAAATAATCTCACCCCGAACAAGTTTGTGTAGGGTCGGATTTCAGGAAAATTCATTGTGTTCGAAATTAATTCTTATAATTTTGCCAAGTGTCAGTTATATTTGATGACATAGATTTTAACAAAGTATTGAAACTTGAAAGTTATACCCGATTTTGCTGAAACGTTGATATCTTATTCTACGGTTCGTTTGGCAGGTGTCACGTGGGATAATGGTTCCATCGGGATCATTTAAAATTGGCGAATCTTCCATACAGCTTTTCCTATCTGGTCTGCCCCGAATTGGACGCGCTTATATAGCTATCCCGGTTATTGTAAATACAATTACGGTTCAATGAGAAAAGTTATGAAAGGTTTTATGGTTTTTTTGGATCCCATATTTAAATTTGGCCTAGTTATCTCCATTTTCAAGATAATTCCAAAAATACTGAAAGATACATTTTAGAGAATCCCTTATATTTTCAATTTAACGACCGGTGGTGATATTCTAGGGCACATTATTAAGGTGATTTCCTTGGCCTTACAAAATTTTTTTATTTGTTTTTGAGTTGATGGCGTTATCTCATTCTATATTTGAATAGTGCTATAAAGACCCTTTTCTACAATGTATTACATTGTTAAAAGAAATTAGTTAGTAGAATGTTCTTTGACCAGCCACATCTCCAGATTTCAGTCCCTTGGACTTTTGTCATTGGGGTCATACAATAAATGATGCGCAATTTTGAAAGCACATGTAGTGGAAGGACTGTGTGTAATTCAATGTTTAAACTGTCGAAGTGTACTGATTGAATGGTAGGATCAATTCATCTAATTTTATTTATAACAATGTATATATTATTAAGTTGAGGGACAACAATTTGGGATTATTCTAATACATTCAAAGCTTACTTAAAGAAATATTTAAAATTTTACACTAGTAACCAACATTTTTCTGACGTGATATATCGCTAACAGTACATTAATATTTAATCATAACATAATCTAATGTAGCGCTCATATGAAAATGTTAAGGCGTCAATTCGAAAATAAACGACAATGAAAATTTTTAGCGGCACCAAAGGAAACATGTTAAGAATTGTCCTAATTCAGAATATCGTCGGTCGTTCTACTAAAAAGATACGGAACGTTCTTTAAAATTCACTGTGCCTCATAAGTGACATTTCGACTCCATGAAAAAAAATTTACTCAAAATTAAAAAAAAAACAAAAAATAAAAATAAGAAAAAATGCTTTTGGGTACATCCACCGATTCCTTGGAACATCCGATATTTTATGGCATCTCTACCTTTATGGTCCCATTCGAAAAAATTAAATTTTGGTAAAAAAACTGTTCAGGTCAAATCCGATGGCCCACAAAATACACATTCTCAAATTTTTATGCTCGATTTGATTTTTCTGACATCACACCAGTCCATTACAAGCATTTTTTTCTGCTCATGGCACTCTAGATGTACCAACAAATTTCGAGTTAATTTTTTTCCATGGAGTCGAAATGTCACTTATGGGGCATCATCGTACTCAGAATTTTTCAAGGATTCCAAAAATATAATAATATAAAAGGTGTTCCATTTATAAATCAAAAGTTGGGGTCATTTCCGTGAAACCGGAGGTGTGAAAAAAATAACAGTTAAGTATGCCACAAAGTGCCTTCTTGGTCATATAATTCTGATATTCTTAAAAATAAGGAAAAAAAGGGGGGTTAATTATTATCCGTTGACATCCGGTATATCAAAATCGGAGTTGACTAAATCAAATTTGAAAATCGGCGTAGAAAGTGCTATAAAATTCTTTAATTCTGTAGCACATGATGCCTTAATTTTAAAGCCTAATTTTTGTGGGTCTAATCCCTTGGATATAGTACAGTAAAAATGTAACAAAAAGTCCCATGACCTGGAAAAAATTGTACACTCGAATTTGTCATACTCAATGTTATCAGGACCACTTAGAAGGTCTAAAACCAAAAAGGTGACCTCCCCCTCCTTTTGCTTCAGCCGCCATCTTGAATTTTTTTTTAATCGTTTTATCTCGTGTTGTGTTGGTCGCACAGAAAAGTTATTGAACAAAAAAATGTTGTAAATGATATTCTACATATTTTCGGTAATTGCTGCGATGCCGAGAAGTTAATATTTCGAGCGGTAGAGGGCGCCGAAGTTACCAAAAAAACAACAATTTTAAGAGTTTTAAATTTAATTGGAAATCTAAAATCAATGGAATCGAATTTATTTGGATATGTGTGTATGACTAATATTTTTACTTAAACAGCTTTCATAACGCTGCTTTCAAAAAACTGTTTTTTGGTAACTTTGGCGCCCTCTACCGCTCGAAATATTAGCTTCTCGTCATCGCGGCAATTACCGAAAATATGTAGAATGTTATTTACAACTTTTTTGTTCAATAACACACACAATGACATTTTATTGTAGTAAATAATAGTTACTTAAATATATACTTTATTTAAGTAAACCTATTTTTTTAATGAAAAAAATAAACAGTTGAACAGAAATAAAGTCAAAATAGATATAAATAATACTGACTTACAATCTAGATAGAGACCCAGAAAATGAAAAAAATGTAGATAGGACGATTTAACTAAGAAGGGCAGTCGGTGTACATTGCTTTTCAAAATCGTATATTATGAGTTTAATTGTAATATGTACTTGGCTTACTTAATCAAATAAAAATTTAAAATCAACAAATGATTTCACTGTTAATAACGATTTCAGTATAAACGCCCCAACATTAAAGTGAAATATCAATATCAAGACGCCATGTCACCAATATTTGTCACTGTCAAATTAATAAATAATTGAATTTGTATCCGAGTAAACATTTAAAATCAGCTTTTCTCCATTTTATGAAAAATACAGTCTAAGAAAAATTTTATAACTAAAGTTGAAATCACGAATGTTGTCGTTCATGTCATCATTCTTTAATTTCCGTATCAAATCCACTCAAGGTCACACAGAATGGCACGCAGGGGTGTATCAAAATTTGTAAAACAAGACAATATTTTGTAATGAAAATACAATAGTAGCATGTGTTACAAATGAATTTTGACATCCTTACCGTATATAATTTTACAATTCACAATTCATGGATTTCATGCAAATGTAAAAGGAAACATCTGTTACGTTTTTCCTGATTAAACTACTCATTTAGTTTCACCACCATGTCTCTGGCTACTGCATTCAGTCTTTTATCCACTGCAAGAGAACTGACAGAATGCTGAACTTTGATGGCAGCTACGACTAACGCTTGTAATATTTGTAAAACGCGTCGTTACGCTTGGAACTTATGTAGCCTCAGCAGACGTGACTTTCTGTTATTCACATCCTGCGCCCTATGTATTTACAAAGATAGAAAAATCGCATGTCGTGGATAAGTATATAAGTTGATGATGTGAACGACAATATTCGTGATTTCAACTATAACTCGTATATTAAAATGCGATTAATAACATCGACAACTAACTCTCGATTATTAATCACCGTTATTAATACACTTGTTCGTTAAATAATTATAAAAACGGCACCACTACCGTTAAGGGCGTTGGTTTTTATTGAATGCAAATAAGTACCTACTTATAACGACACTACCACCCAATAATTAAATTTTTGTTAGTCAGTGTTTACATACTCCATTATATAAAATCAATTACATTACATGTAATATGTGGAATCATTTTTGTGATGGAAAAAATATATTCACGATAATATTGAAGTAATGGAAACAGCAACGAAATAGGAATATAAGGTTATTCCGTAGTAAACGACAATGGAGTTGTCGACTCGAGTATAAGTTCTCGAGTTTCAACAAATACATAATTCAGAAATAGAATATATCCAATGATTTTCTTAAAAAACGTATCCCAATGATTCACAAGATTGCACTTGCACGCATCGCGTGACAACAACTGCACTCTTGCCCTTGCGTGTCTCTATCAAGTCTACAAAATATATAAAATAATAAACAATTGACTTCTTTTGTTTTTAGTCCGGTGATTTGCTCCACATCTATTGTGTTCCGTACGCATCAAATTTCCTGCAAGGAATGTTAAAATTTTGGTGGATTTACTGAAAACTAATTGTAAAAGAATAACCAGTGCTTATTTCTGAAAATAATACAGTGGGGTTAAATTGTAAGACCAAATTACAGTAAAAAATGTCTTGAAATAACAGTTTTATTATTACAATTTGTTTTTAGCATCTCTGGAAATAAGGGAAAGTTTTGGAAAGGACTCGTCCATTTTTTTTAAAAAACCGAAATAAAGTAGTCCATTAGTTAATATTATTATAATGAAGTATTATAGTATATACCGGATTTTTTTATCGTTTACTATAAATATCTCTGAATGCAGGTTGTATATGAAATTCGCGCAAAAAAATCTCCAGGCAATATTAATATTACAGTAAACGCTAAATTTTCATCGGATCACCCCCACTAAAGCAAATATTAAACTTTCATCCGACTACAGCCTATCATATTTACCAGCAAAACACAACGAATACATTAGTTACCTAGGAAACAGTTTTTTAATCCGTTACCAAGCCCCACTTATCGACGCCAAGAGATAAAGCTCATCAGGGCTTGTATAAACACTCAAGTTCTTAACTACCTAGGTGGCAAAGCACACCGCGGTATCGTCCCTTATGTCACAGAACCGTAAAAAATAGGATTTATGTGCATGTTAAAATTGATATATCACATGAAATCACAACCATTTGTTATCATGTTTACGTAGTATGAACGCCAATCGATTATCACACCAAAATCGATAAAAACGTGATTCTCGCGTAACTTCCTAGTCGAAACACCTTGATTGAATCTAAATGTTAAAAAAATACATAACCTGTTGGCATTCCATGTATACAGAATGTCGCTGAAGTAAGTCTATAGATTGGGTCAAATTTGATCAAGTTGCTTCAGATCTGTATTTTGCATTGCATTTTAATAATGATATCTTCATTGCTTCTCATGTGATCAATGTTTTCAAGCACGGAATTGTACAATGCTGCAATATGCGCGTTAGAGCATTAAATGATCTAACGGAGAAATATTAATGGTGCCTTTTTCAGTTTATTAAAATACGATGGGTCGTAGTAGTTCTTCGTATGTATTTTAACTTGGAATTCTGAGCTCAAACTCAGAATTCTGATTTTAAACTCGGAATTCTGAGATCAAACCCAGAACTCTGATTTTAGAATTCTGAGTTTAAACTTGGAATCCTTAGTTCAAATTCGGAATTATGAGTTTAAACTAAAAAAATTTATTTGTGTGGCCTTTCTACGCCTTCGTAGCTTTCTATAGTTTCTATTAAACAAATATAATTTTTATTAACTTTCAGCTATTTTTTTTAACCATAGAATTTTAATATGCCCAAAGTGAAAAATCGTAAAGGGTTGTTTATTAACCTCTTAAGTAGGCATGTCTAATGACTATTTACAAATCAGTTGACGATCGATTTTACTGGAGCGGGTTATTAAGGATCTTCGTCTTCTGTTGATAATTGATGTAATATATCCAGTTCAAATTAGTGTTTTTTGCGTTTTGGAAAACTTGGCGCTGTGTAGTTATCCAGTAATAGATGTGTAGGCACACGACCCAAAACAATCTTAACACAATAGCACAATATAAAAAATATGACTGTCATGTCGTGCCCTGAGTTCCAGCGCTAATTCCGGCAGATGGAAATATCTGTAGCAATGGTTTTGTGCTTCCCTTTGTTTTTTTTTCATAGTATTTGCTGTTTGACTTTAGAAGTTATACAGGCGTGTCGCGTGTCCCATTTTGCTTGGAATGTTCGATTTAGATAATTTTAACCAATATCTACTCATCATCAATGAATCATTCATTTGACAGTTATTTTAGTCAAGGAACTCTTCATAAATACACAATCCTATGCAACAGTCAAATTTCTTCGGCAATTTCAATTTTTTTATTTCTCAGGAAAAATCCAAAAATACGACTTTTTCAATGAAATTTGGTACACACACATTTGGGGGGTTGCTGAATCCAGTGGCTCACTCAGATTTTTTTTTTTTTTTTGTTTTAAATGCCTTGTTTATATTTACGTCCTGGCGGAGTTTACCTTACAGCCACTCTTCCACTCAACAAGGACGGCGAAATGAAATGCCGTTCACCCGTCCAAGTGACGGACTCGACCAACGCTGCTTAACTTCGCCGATCAAGGTTTCAGCGCTTAAACCGATGACGGTACCTCACTTCACCTCATTTGAAATTCGCTAATAATACTTCACCATTTTGGGGCGAGCGTGGGTGCGTCTTTACTATGTACATACTTCGATATGCGATGTAAAGCAACGTTAGGCGTGGTTAGTAGTTGGATTGGTGACCGTTCCAACGAAGACCACGTCCTCGCCTCACCCATCTTCCAGCGGCTTGTATATCAGTGTATGCGCGGAAGCTATACAACCTTAGGCGAGGGTTGTATAGGAGATATACCATCCTTCGGAGGGGATGTAAAGCCGTCGGTCCCTTGTCTATTAAATGTTAGGCAAGTAAAAGATCCCTACTCTTCTTAAGGGAAGAGGTTCGGCAAAATTCCTGGTTGGGGGTAGCTCGTCTACAGGCGTCGGTGTTAGGCCTCAGTAGTGGAAATAGGCCGACGTTAAATAGATGTATAAAAAAAAAAAAATTTCACCATTTTCTGACCCGAAAAAAATCATAGTAGGCCACTCTGTTTTGTAAAATTTAATATAACACAAAGATGCGCTTTTCAAAGATATATATTAAAAAGAAATTCTCAAAATCGGACATTAAATAAACTTTTTATTGGGGTGGTTCAGGGTCGGACTGGCCTGGTCGGCAGGTTGGTAATTGCCACGGGGCCAAACCGCAAACGAAAACAATGTAAATTATGCTTGGTTACATTTTTTTTTATAGACAATTGGATTTAATCTTCTAGAAGCAAAAAATGAACTGTTAAGATTGTGCATAACTATTTCTTCTGAAGATACCATAACCTTGCATACATATATCTGAAAATGCATATTTCCACTCATAATACTATATATTTACGGTATTAAGGGGCATACCGGGTGTCAACGGGTCATGGTAGACCTCCTTTTTTTCTTATTTTTAAGAATATCGGAATGAAACTTGGTAAATGATATTATATGACCAAGAAGACACTTTGTGGCATACCTGTCATTTTTTTCCCACTTCCAGTTTCACCGGAAATGACCCCAATTTTTGATTTTTAAATAGAACACCCTGTATATTATTATATTTTTGGAATCCTTGAAAAATTCTGAGTACGGTGATGACCAATAAGCGACATTTCGACTCCATGAAAAAAATTTGACTTAAAATTTAAAAAAAAAAACAAAAAAATTAAAATAAGAAAAAAATTGCTTTTGGGCACATCCCCCGATTCCTTAGAACATCCGATATTTTATGGTAGTATTCTACCATTATGAATCCATTTGAAAAAATTAAGTTTTGGTAAAAAAAACTGTTCAGGCCAAATTTGATGGCCCACAAAATACACATTTTCAAATTTTTATGCTCGATTTCATTTTTCTGACATTACACCGGTCCATGACAAGCAATTTTTTCTGGGCATGGCATTCTAGATGTACCAACAAATGTCGAGTACATTTTTTTCGTGGATAATAATACCCCGTTTTCTATAATTTAATATGTCATCAATTTTTAATGTAAAGAAAAATTTTCTTTTTAATTATTGCAAGAAATCTCTTTCTTTAGTCAACTGTCACAAAAATTGACGTTTATCGAATCTGACAGCATTCCTAAAGTGTCATCTCTTTGTACTCATTTGTCGATCTTATTTTTTTGGTCGATTTTACTCCACGGCCACACTTTACGGCCTCATGTATTACTTGATCATCATTAATATTTGAAATATGTCACGGCTTGTTAATAAACTATCAAGTGACGTTTTAATTTGTTTTCATTATTAACTTGAAAATAAATTAAAACTGTCAGCCTAATAGGCTTCTTGCAAAATGTTGGCCATGTTTCCGGTAATTTGTACGAAACAATTTTAAAAAATATTTTATTTTACTTTTCGAGACAGTTACCTGAAAAATGTGCAAGTAGGTGAGGAATGAAAGGGGTTCGGTTCAGGAGCAGGAGCAGTGTTCAGTTTAGGGGTGGGGGTCGGTTCGGTTCAGGAGGAGGAACAGTGTTCAGTTTAGTGGTGGGGGTCGGTTCGGTTCAGGAGCAGGAGCAGTGTTCAGTTTAGTGGTGGGGGTCGGTTCGGTTCGGGAGCCGGAGCAATGTTCAGTTTAGTGGTGGGGAGTAATTAGAGTGATGAGATGTAAGTACGGTGGTGGGAGGTAATTAGACTAATATGATGTAATTAGAGTGGTGGGAGGTAATTAAGGGGCGGGGGCTTAGGGGATGGGGCGTTAGAGGGCGGGGCCTATGAAAGGTGGTGGTGGGGGGCAATTAGGATGGTAATTAGATTAGTGAGAAGTAATTAAAGTGGCGTGATGTAATTGTGGTGGTGGGGGGCAATTAGATTAGTAAGAAGTAATTAAAGTGGTGTGATGTAATTGTAGTGGTGGGAGGTAATTAGGGTGATGTGATGTAATTGTAGTGGTGGGAGGTAATTAGAATGGTGTGATGTAATTGTAGTGGTGGGGGGCAATTAGTGGAATGATGGGTAATTAGAGTAATTGCATGATGAATAATTATTGTGGTGGGAGGTAATTAAAATGTTGTGATGTAATTGTAGTGGTGGGAGGTAATTGTAGTGGTGTGATGTAATTGTAGTGGTGGGAGGTAATTAGAGTGATGTGATGTAATTGTGGTGGTGGGGGGCAATTAGATTAGTAAGAAGTAATTAAAGTGGTGTGATGTAATTGTAGTGGTGGGAGGTAATTAGAATGGTGTGATGTAATTGTAGTGGTGGGGGGCAATTAGTGGAATGATGGGTAATTAGAGTAATTGCATGATGGATAATTATTGTGGTGGGAGGTAATTAAAATGTTGTGATGTAATTGTAGTGGTGGGAGGTAATTGTAGTGGTGTGATGTAATTGTAGTGGTGGGGGGCAATTAGGATGGTAATTAGATTAGTGAGAAGTAATTAAAGTGGCGTGATGTAATTGTGGTGGTGGGGGGGCAATTAGATTAGTAAGAAGTAATTAAAGTGGTGTGATGTAATTGTAGTGGTGGGAGGTAATTAGTGGAATGATGGGTAATTAGAGTGGTGGGAGGTAATTAGAATGGTGTGATGTAATTGTAGTGGTGGGAGGTAATTAGAATGGTGTGATGTAATTGTAGTGGTGGGGGGTAACTAGAGTGGCCTGATGTAATTGTAGTGGTGGGGGGCAATTAGTGGAATGATCTGTAATTAGAGTAATTGCATGATGGATAATTATTGTGGTGGGAGGTAATTAGAATATTGTGATGTAATTGTGGTGGTGGGGGGCAATTAGATTAATAAGAAGTAATTAAAGTGGCGTGATGTAATTGTAGTGGTGGGAGGTAATTAGGGTGATGTGATGTAATTGTAGTGGTGGGAGGTAATTAGAGTGATGTGATGTAATTGTGGTGGTGGGGGGCAATTAGATTAATAAGAAGTAATTAAAGTGGTGTGATGTAATTGTAGTGGTGGGGGGCAATTAAAGTGGTGGGTGGTAATTAAAGTCGTGTGGTGTAATTGTAGTGGTGGGGGGGTAATTGGAGTGGTGTGGTAATTAGAGTGATGGGATGCAATTAGAGTGGTGGGAGGTAATTAAAGTACTGTGGTAATTAGAGGACAATTACAGGTAATTTAAGTAAAAATAAAGGTAATTGCAGTAAAAATAATGGTGATTAAAGCAATTATGGTCAATCCATCCGTCTAGCCGTTCGTATGCAGACAGTTAAATAATTCTCTATTATGTTGTATTGTCTTGTTGCACTTTGTATTTTTTTACGATGAAATAACAAACATTCATTCATGATTATATACCTAACCACTTTATTTACCTGCCTTATCCTTATGCTGATAAACAATTGCGACCTATCTGTCTTAATCTTTATATCGATCAACAATTATTTTACCTGTCTTATCTTTAGGGACATCTGTCTTATCCTATGCTGATTTATGAGATGTACATTTACGACCTGCCTGTCTTATCCACCGAGATTTTTATCAATGAATTTGTGAAAGGGAACATTTACATTGTTATTTCAGTACATGCAGCGTACCCTCTTTATGGCTTTTGTGTACTTAACATCTTGACATCACAAGTGAGGAGAACGTGTAGCTGTTTATTTTAGTTTTTATTTTTTAGAATTGAAACACATGATTTACATTTTCTTATATTATTTATTACCTATTCTGTCACATTACTATTTTCATACTATTTATTACCTATTCTACTACATTACTAACTAATTGTCTTTTTATTTTATCTTGCACCAAAAAATCCACCTTGAACTGATCCATCCAATGCATTATAGGTCAAGTAGGCATCGTGAAGTATAAGTTCAGGGAACTTTGTTTTTCGTATCTCAAACTCTGTTATTATGTCAACTCTATAGTGTGGTAATAATTAGAATGGTGGGAGGTAATTGTATTCTTCTGATCATGCGTGGTGAGAGTGACTACTAATATAAATAGAATGCTTCTGCATCACACAATTAAAACCTATCGTCGATAAGTCAAGAGCTAGCAAGTGAATGTTGTGCAACCATCCGACAGTAAACAATAATAAATTGACAATATATTTTCATCATCACATTTTGTGTAAGTTGATAAAAAAAAATTATCCTTTCTGAATATGTATGATTAATATGTTTGTTTTATTTTATTTATTTTTTTATTTTAGTCCAACTGACAATGTGGATGCAATATTCAGCTCAACGGTGGGTACGGGCAGAAGACATTAAATCGGCCATTGAAAGGTTGTCTTGTGAACTGAGTGACTTAATCAAGGATTCGCAGCATTCATTAGTTTATGATACAAATGTCTTCTACGATATTGAAGAAACTGAACGCATTGAAAAAGATTGCAGGACGTATGCTGCTGGTGCAAATCTATGTTACAAATATTCACGAGGCTTTTTAAATTTGGACGAATTTTGTGAGCATATGATTAGAATAGAATTAAGACACTTTCTATATGACTTAGTGAAGTACCTGCCTAAGGAACTTATTGAAAAATATCAACTGGACCAGTCTGATGGTGATACGGGCAGTTAAATAATTCTTTATGTTGTATTTATTGTTAGATATAAATAATTATTATATTGTCATATTGCACAATTATAGTATCTTAAAAAAATTTCTTTGTATTTTCATATATTATGGTGAGATTAGAAATAAAACAAATATTAAAATAATGCATGTATTTTATTACCTGTCTTGATTACATAACTAAGAGATATACCTTAATAAACCTAAAGAGTTTTTAATCCAATCTTACATTTAAATCTACGATATATTTTGTAAAAAAATGAACATTGCAAGAGCATAATGACAATAATTATTATTAAGAAGCCAGTATACAGTACCGAACACGGTAGCTCGGGTAATACCATCACCATCTATTGGACCCTACAATAGTGTACCTAAAGTGTGTTTACTTTAAGCAGAAATCCGCCTTACTTTAAATTTACTTCATCTTATGTAGTTTCAAAACCTCATGAGCTTTACCTTCATATGCAAAGATACATAACTTCGGCCATCGCGTCGGTCGGCTCAATTACATGAAAAACATTAGATTTATTGTGTATCCCGAGCTCTCGCAGAATACTGATCTCCGGTTATGTGTTGTTTTAAATACAGTTTAAAGACTATACGCATACTACTGTATTAGTATTAATCACTATAATTGAAACATATAAGTAATTTATTTTGTCAAACTTATGTAACGAGGTATATGGTAGATAACTGAGTAAATGTTTTCAAAATGTACTCATAACGGGCACATTTCATGAGAGTTTTGAAAGCACTCTACTACATCACTAAATAAATCACGTTCAAACAAAGTTAGGAATTAGAAAAGAATATATTTGTGCCATTTTGTTTGATACCTGGTAGACGATGCATAAAGTGATAATAGTATGTGGCGTATAGTTTTCAATACGTAGGGTTATAATTACTATCCCGTAGAAGTCTAGAAAATAAATTATTAAAGGTTTTAAGTATCAACTAAATTCGTGTACATCAAGGCAATTTGATTAGTATTGAGAGCTCGTTACATTGGTACGTGTTTATTTATGCCTACGTACGCCTGTGTTATTTTACACCACCACATACATTACTCCTTAAAATCGGAGACATTAGAGATTTAGATTGTTGAAATGGCGAACAAAATAATGGGGTCCCATAAGCCCCTCCTATCTATTGAAAACAAAGAAAACGTATATGTTTACAAATAATTTATTTAAAAATAATGAAGTTATCTACAACGAAGCCGCGAACGGCGTTATCGGTAAAGAGAATTTCATCTGTTATAATAATTTTATAATAGTTTTTTTACTTAGCATTTACTAACATAATTTTGTACTGGTCATTATTGTGCTCTAACATAAGTTTTGTAACATTCTTAGTAAATAGTTTTAAATTACCAGAGGTTTTAATTTCACTGGGTAAAACATTGTATAAGCGTAAACAATCACTAAACGTACGCTTTTTTATAATTTTCAATAGATCCCACTGGATAATTGTGCAATTTAGCTCTTAACTAAGAAAGGTGATTAAGATAGGTGTACTCGATTTTTTGTCTATTTTATACATTAAAACGCTAGCAAAACTTTACTGATATGCTTGTGACAAATAACAAAATAAATGAAAATTACTAAACTAGAATACAAACGTGCATAAATTTAAGTACCTCTGCTGTACTTTAGGCTAGAATTAGAAGGACAACAACCATAACAAACAATAATTACAAGGCGGCTCTCTTTACGGTCTGTAAAAAAGTTTGCATTTAACGAGTAAAGAGAATTTACTCAATAACTCCAAATCTAAAATGTTATACTTCACTTAACACCCATTTACAATTTGATTTTGTATGTACTTCTTTATATTTACTATTTAAATCCATAATTAGAGGGCAATAAGTATATATCTAACTCGCCAACAGAGGTACCTCATATTAATGACATTTCAAAGCCGTCCATGACTACTGGTTCACTGCTGTCAATCTTAAGTATTTTTAATTTGTTAATGTATTGCATTGTACTATATTTTTATCCTTTTACCTTCGTAAAGATATGGTAGTACTTTATACCACGAAACCAGTAGCCGCCTATTATAGAGTTTGTGAGGTAAAAGACCTTTAAATTTTTCTAATTTCGAACCTATAAAAAATTGTACTACCCGTAATTTCGTTTTAAGTTGCATTTAAAATCGCATATAATGACAGGTAACACTGTAACAGTTGGGATTCTCTGTTGTTAAATCCTAACATATGAGATCTGTTTACTGCCAGGCGATAGATAGAATATCCTTGAAATCAAATAACAATGTTTACGTATCTGTTTGCGGTTAAAAATTTACTATAACAAATAATCTACGTCGACACTAGAGATTTAGCTGTAATGTAAATTCGCAACAAAACGTTACATTTATGTCAAATTTATGTAATAATACGAAAAATAAGTTAAGTAAAAATTTGTTGCTCCGCATAAACGACAGCCACTTACAAAAAGCTATGTACTATGTGATGGAGTCGACGTGATCGCGCAAAACAAATAAAAATATATATCATTTACAAAACACCTTATATGCACGACTATGTTGGTAGGCAGAGTGAACTGAGAAAGACATAAGACGTCTGATATACTTATAATATATGAATTGAAATGGGAAAGAAAAAAAATGGCTTTATATATCCCATCCTATCTACGGAAACCATAGAAAACGCAAGTGTTTAGAAATAATTTATTTAAAAAATGAAGTTCTACAACAAATGAAGTATGAAGTCCTAAAAAGCGTGTGTTATAATTTTAGATCAGAATAGATTTTTTATTTAGCATAAGCTATTCACAATAGTAATATAATTTTGTACCTAGTCATTACTGTGTTGTAACATCTATTGTATATAGTTTTGTAAAACGTACGAGCGTAAACAATCACTAAAAGTTGACAATTTTTATAGTTTTCAGCTGATCTCACCGGATAATTGTGCAATTTAGCTAGGTAGACACTAGATTTTTGTCAATTCTATATATTAAAACGTTAGCACATCAATTTCAGGAAATTTTATAGATGAATTCCTGGCAGATTTAATAAAAAGTTATTATAGCCGCTAATTAATACTAAGTCAATTAATTTAATATGGTAATTACTTTTACACAATTAATATCGATATAATATGCTAATTTATCGCTCAATTAAATCCATTATTGTATATTGCATTAAAAATAGCTTCTTTTTCTGTTCTATGTACTTTCAAAATTTTTAACTGTATCGAGACTGCCAATATAGAGGTCGATGTAAGTACTATTTACAATAGGTATATGAAAGACATAGTGTCTACACTAATAGATCTTGAAAGATAAGACTCTCATGCTACCTATATAAGTAACGAATCTTGGAAATAAATAAATAACACAGAAATTAGACAACCCCCAATTCCAGAAGCCAGAGCTAGTGCGATTGCCCTATCGACCAGACCAGACAAATACATTTATATATAGAACAACGTTGATTGTGCGGCATATAAACTAATGTTAGTATTATTAGAAAACCAATCTAAGACGACGAGACAAATATAAACTTAGTATATACCTACATAAATCTTTTTACACAAAAAGTTTACTAAAATGGGTCAGCAAAAGGTAGTTTATAACAAACCAATTTATGTGGGTTTTTGCATCTTGGAATTGTCAAAGACGGTATTGTACAACGCGATCAAAGAGAGTTTGGGGATAAGACGTCTCTTTTATACTGTGATACTGATAGTTTGATTCTAAAAATAATGACAGAAAATTTGTATGACTTTATACTAGATAACCGGGACAAATTCGATACTTCAAATTATCAAGACGGAAATATATTTGATATCCCGAAGGATCCATCAATTTCAGGAAATTTTTATAGTTCAAAGATAAGATTATATGTGGTATCAATGTCTAACTGACTCTTCAAATAGTAATTTTGTACTATATTGTTTCGGTTGGTTGAGAATAATTTTAATAAAGCGCTTTTGAATTATGTTTTAATTTATCTAAAGTCGTATCATAGGTCGATCCCCCAAATGACTATTCCATTTTTATTATTGATTCAATCAATGCCTTGAAAACGTTAATTGTGGTTTTTTGTATTAAATATGTTTCGGATCTAATAAAATTTATGTAATAATTTGCATAATTTGTTATTCAGAAATCTATGTGTTGATGTCACTTTAAAAACTGATGGAAGTGGATACCTAAATACTTCATTTGGTCTGTTATCTCTATAAATTTGCCGCAATTACAAATTAATATGTTGTTGCAGTCATCCTATGTGATATTTATATTGGTTTGACCCATTGTATTCGGCGAGAAAGTGATATATTTTGTTTTTTGTATTCAAGGACAGTAAGTTCGAATTTGGCCATTACCATTGCTTGTTTAATGTTTACGACTTCTAAAATCACGTAGTCATAAATTTTTATGCCATAAAATTCTTTAATTGTCTACCTTTGACAACCGGGCTCATCCATTTAAAAGTACAATGGTGTCATCTTTAGTAAATCCTTAGATGCTAATCTGTAATTTAGATACACATTTTTTTATAGACACGTATCATTTTACCATAGAAGAACTTTTTAAATTATGGCTCCAAGAGGACATTAAAAAAAGAGGTGAAGTACTCATGACTTTTTGATTACGTGAATATACAGATTAATAAAAATATTGATTCCACCCATGAACAAAGAATTCGGGGGAAATTACGTCATTTGCTGCCTGTAATACTGACACTAATAAATTATTATCTAATTGTGATAAATAACAATATTTACAAGAATTTTTTCTCTTCTATTATATCTAACTCAATAAATTGTCCTTCTGTTTAAGACATATCTGTATAAATATTATTTTATTTACTAGGTCTTTAGGATTTAACTCCGCAATTGCTGCGTGTAATACATCTAACTTATCGTTTTCCACAGAACTATGCTCAACATCATTTATGGCAGCCATTAACCGCCGCATGTTTTGTTCTGATTCGGTTTTAAAAAAAATGTATATCAGAGCGACCCCACGGTAAAGCCTTTGTTGTAATGGGAATAAGAAAACGTTTATCGTCGTGGTAAGACAAAGCTACTTTGTTCTTCATTCCTGTATAAATATCATGCAAAACGCTGCGAAACGTGTTCATTTTTCTAAATACTACACCACCTTTTTCAACAATTTGTCTGTAATCATGTGCCGATAGCTCTTTTTGAATAACTAATCTTTTCACGCCTTTGGCTTTCTTTAGTTCTTTACCTACAGATCGTACGTGATATGCTTTTGCTCCGGTACCATAAAACTTATTATTGGATCTGCCGGGAATTCATCTTTAAAATTTCCTGAAATTGATGGATCCTTCGGGATATCAAATATATTTCCGTCTTGATAATTTGAAGTATCGAATTTGTCCCGGTTATCTAGTATAAAGTCATACAAATTTTCTGTCATTATTTTTAGAATCAAACTATCAGTATCACAGTATAAAAGAGACGTCTTATCCCCAAACTCTCTTTGATCGCGTTGTACAATACCGTCTTTGACAATTCCAAGATGCAAAAACCCACATAAATTGGTTTGTTATAAACTACCTTTTGCTGACCCATTTTAGTAAACTTTTTGTGTAAAAAGATTTATGTAGGTATATACTAAGTTTATATTTGTCTCGTCGTCTTAGATTGGTTTTCTAATAATACTAACATTAGTTTATATGCCGCACAATCAACGTTGTTCTATATATAAATGTATTTGCCTGGTCTGGTCGATAGGGCAATCGCACTAGCTCTGGCTTCTGGAATTGGGGGTTGTCTAATTTCTGTGTTATTTATTTATTTCCAAGATTCGTTACTTATATAGGTAGCATGAGAGTCTTATCTTTCAAGATCTATTAGTGTAGACACTATGTCTTTCATATACCTATTGTAAATAGTACTTACATCGACCTCTATATTGGCAGTCTCGATACAGTTAAAAATTTTGAAAGTACATAGAACAGAAAAAGAAGCTATTTTTAATGCAATATACAATAATGGATTTAATTGAGCGATAAATTAGCATATTATATCGATATTAATTGTGTAAAAGTAATTACCATATTAAATTAATTGACTTAGTATTAATTAGCGGCTATAATAACTTTTTATTAAATCTGCCAGGAATTCATCTATAAAATTTCCTGAAATTGATGTGCTAACGTTTTAATATATAGAATTGACAAAAATCTAGTGTCTACCTAGCTAAATTGCACAATTATCCGGTGAGATCAGCTGAAAACTATAAAAATTGTCAACTTTTAGTGATTGTTTACGCTCGTACGTTTTACAAAACTATATACAATAGATGTTACAACACAGTAATGACTAGGTACAAAATTATATTACTATTGTGAATAGCTTATGCTAAATAAAAAATCTATTCTGATCTAAAATTATAACACACGCTTTTTAGGACTTCATACTTCATTTGTTGTAGAACTTCATTTTTTAAATAAATTATTTCTAAACACTTGCGTTTTCTATGGTTTCCGTAGATAGGATGGGATATATAAAGCCATTTTTTTTCTTTCCCATTTCAATTCATATATTATAAGTATATCAGACGTCTTATGTCTTTCTCAGTTCACTCTGCCTACCAACATAGTCGTGCATATAAGGTGTTTTGTAAATGATATATATTTTTATTTGTTTTGCGCGATCACGTCGACTCCATCACATAGTACATAGCTTTTTGTAAGTGGCTGTCGTTTATGCGGAGCAACAAATTTTTACTTAACTTATTTTTCGTATTATTACATAAATTTGACATAAATGTAACGTTTTGTTGCGAATTTACATTACAGCTAAATCTCTAGTGTCGACGTAGATTATTTGTTATAGTAAATTTTTAACCGCAAACAGATACGTAAACATTGTTATTTGATTTCAAGGATATTCTATCTATCGCCTGGCAGTAAACAGATCTCATATGTTAGGATTTAACAACAGAGAATCCCAACTGTTACAGTGTTACCTGTCATTATATGCGATTTTAAATGCAACTTAAAACGAAATTACGGGTAGTACAATTTTTTATAGGTTCGAAATTAGAAAAATTTAAAGGTCTTTTACCTCACAAACTCTATAATAGGCGGCTACTGGTTTCGTGGTATAAAGTACTACCATATCTTTACGAAGGTAAAAGGATAAAAATATAGTACAATGCAATACATTAACAAATTAAAAATACTTAAGATTGACAGCAGTGAACCAGTAGTCATGGACGGCTTTGAAATGTCATTAATATGAGGTACCTCTGTTGGCGAGTTAGATATATACTTATTGCCCTCTAATTATGGATTTAAATAGTAAATATAAAGAAGTACATACAAAATCAAATTGTAAATGGGTGTTAAGTGAAGTATAACATTTTAGATTTGGAGTTATTGAGTAAATTCTCTTTACTCGTTAAATGCAAACTTTTTTACAGACCGTAAAGAGAGCCGCCTTGTAATTATTGTTTGTTATGGTTGTTGTCCTTCTAATTCTAGCCTAAAGTACAGCAGAGGTACTTAAATTTATGCACGTTTGTATTCTAGTTTAGTAATTTTCATTTATTTTGTTATTTGTCACAAGCATATCAGTAAAGTTTTGCTAGCGTTTTAATGTATAAAATAGACAAAAAATCGAGTACACCTATCTTAATCACCTTTCTTAGTTAAGAGCTAAATTGCACAATTATCCAGTGGGATCTATTGAAAATTATAAAAAAGCGTACGTTTAGTGATTGTTTACGCTTATACAATGTTTTACCCAGTGAAATTAAAACCTCTGGTAATTTAAAACTATTTACTAAGAATGTTACAAAACTGATGTTAGAGCACAATAATGACCAGTACAAAATTATGTTAGTAAATGCTAAGTAAAAAAACTATTATAAAATTATTATAACAGATGAAATTCTCTTTACCGATAACGCCGTTCGCGGCTTCGTTGTAGATAACTTCATTATTTTTAAATAAATTATTTGTAAACATATACGTTTTCTTTGTTTTCAATAGATAGGAGGGGCTTATGGGACCCCATTATTTTGTTCGCCATTTCAACAATCTAAATCTCTAATGTCTCCGATTTTAAGGAGTAATGTATGTGGTGGTGTAAAATAACACAGGCGTACGTAGGCATAAATAAACACGTACCAATGTAACGAGCTCTCAATACTAATCAAATTGCCTTGATGTACACGAATTTAGTTGATACTTAAAACCTTTAATAATTTATTTTCTAGACTTCTACGGGATAGTAATTATAACCCTACGTATTGAAAACTATACGCCACATACTATTATCACTTTATGCATCGTCTACCAGGTATCAAACAAAATGGCACAAATATATTCTTTTCTAATTCCTAACTTTGTTTGAACGTGATTTATTTAGTGATGTAGTAGAGTGCTTTCAAAACTCTCATGAAATGTGCCCGTTATGAGTACATTTTGAAAACATTTACTCAGTTATCTACCATATACCTCGTTACATAAGTTTGACAAAATAAATTACTTATATGTTTCAATTATAGTGATTAATACTAATACAGTAGTATGCGTATAGTCTTTAAACTGTATTTAAAACAACACATAACCGGAGATCAGTATTCTGCGAGAGCTCGGGATACACAATAAATCTAATGTTTTTCATGTAATTGAGCCGACCGACGCGATGGCCGAAGTTATGTATCTTTGCATATGAAGGTAAAGCTCATGAGGTTTTGAAACTACATAAGATGAAGTAAATTTAAAGTAAGGCGGATTTCTGCTTAAAGTAAACACACTTTAGGTACACTATTGTAGGGTCCAATAGATGGTGATGGTATTACCCGAGCTACCGTGTTCGGTACTGTATACTGGCTTCTTAATAATAATTATTGTCATTATGCTCTTGCAATGTTCATTTTTTTACAAAATATATCGTAGATTTAAATGTAAGATTGGATTAAAAACTCTTTAGGTTTATTAAGGTATATCTCTTAGTTATGTAATCAAGACAGGTAATAAAATACATGCATTATTTTAATATTTGTTTTATTTCTAATCTCACCATAATATATGAAAATACAAAGAAATTTTTTTAAGATACTATAATTGTGCAATATGACAATATAATAATTATTTATATCTAACAATAAATACAACATAAAGAATTATTTAACTGCCCGTATCACCATCAGACTGGTCCAGTTGATATTTTTCAATAAGTTCCTTAGGCAGGTACTTCACTAAGTCATATAGAAAGTGTCTTAATTCTATTCTAATCATATGCTCACAAAATTCGTCCAAATTTAAAAAGCCTCGTGAATATTTGTAACATAGATTTGCACCAGCAGCATACGTCCTGCAATCTTTTTCAATGCGTTCAGTTTCTTCAATATCGTAGAAGACATTTGTATCATAAACTAATGAATGCTGCGAATCCTTGATTAAGTCACTCAGTTCACAAGACAACCTTTCAATGGCCGATTTAATGTCTTCTGCCCGTACCCACCGTTGAGCTGAATATTGCATCCACATTGTCAGTTGGACTAAAATAAAAAAATAAATAAAATAAAACAAACATATTAATCATACATATTCAGAAAGGATAATTTTTTTTTATCAACTTACACAAAATGTGATGATGAAAATATATTGTCAATTTATTATTGTTTACTGTCGGATGGTTGCACAACATTCACTTGCTAGCTCTTGACTTATCGACGATAGGTTTTAATTGTGTGATGCAGAAGCATTCTATTTATATTAGTAGTCACTCTCACCACGCATGATCAGAAGAATACAATTACCTCCCACCATTCTAATTATTACCACACTATAGAGTTGACATAATAACAGAGTTTGAGATACGAAAAACAAAGTTCCCTGAACTTATACTTCACGATGCCTACTTGACCTATAATGCATTGGATGGATCAGTTCAAGGTGGATTTTTTGGTGCAAGATAAAATAAAAAGACAATTAGTTAGTAATGTAGTAGAATAGGTAATAAATAGTATGAAAATAGTAATGTGACAGAATAGGTAATAAATAATATAAGAAAATGTAAATCATGTGTTTCAATTCTAAAAAATAAAAACTAAAATAAACAGCTACACGTTCTCCTCACTTGTGATGTCAAGATGTTAAGTACACAAAAGCCATAAAGAGGGTACGCTGCATGTACTGAAATAACAATGTAAATGTTCCCTTTCACAAATTCATTGATAAAAATCTCGGTGGATAAGACAGGCAGGTCGTAAATGTACATCTCATAAATCAGCATAGGATAAGACAGATGTCCCTAAAGATAAGACAGGTAAAATAATTGTTGATCGATATAAAGATTAAGACAGATAGGTCGCAATTGTTTATCAGCATAAGGATAAGGCAGGTAAATAAAGTGGTTAGGTATATAATCATGAATGAATGTTTGTTATCTCATCGTAAAAAAATACAAAGTGCAATAAGACAATACAACATAATAGAGAATTATTTAACTGTCTGCATACGAACGGCTAGACGGATGGATTGACCATAATTGCTTTAATCACCATTATTTTTACTGCAATTACCTTTATTTTTACTTAAATTACCTGTAATTGTCCTCTAATTACCACAGTACTTTAATTACCTCCCACCACTCTAATTGCATCCCATCACTCTAATTACCACACCACTCCAATTACCCCCCCACCACTACAATTACACCACACGACTTTAATTACCACCCACCACTTTAATTGCCCCCCACCACTACAATTACATCACACCACTTTAATTACTTCTTATTAATCTAATTGCCCCCCACCACCACAATTACATCACATCACTCTAATTACCTCCCACCACTACAATTACATCACATCACCCTAATTACCTCCCACCACTACAATTACATCACGCCACTTTAATTACTTCTTATTAATCTAATTGCCCCCCACCACCACAATTACATCACAACATTCTAATTACCTCCCACCACAATAATTATCCATCATGCAATTACTCTAATTACAGATCATTCCACTAATTGCCCCCCACCACTACAATTACATCAGGCCACTCTAGTTACCCCCCACCACTACAATTACATCACACCATTCTAATTACCTCCCACCACTACAATTACATCACACCATTCTAATTACCTCCCACCACTCTAATTACCCATCATTCCACTAATTACCTCCCACCACTACAATTACATCACACCACTTTAATTACTTCTTACTAATCTAATTGCCCCCCCACCACCACAATTACATCACGCCACTTTAATTACTTCTCACTAATCTAATTACCATCCTAATTGCCCCCCACCACTACAATTACATCACACCACTACAATTACCTCCCACCACTACAATTACATCACAACATTTTAATTACCTCCCACCACAATAATTATCCATCATGCAATTACTCTAATTACCCATCATTCCACTAATTGCCCCCCACCACTACAATTACATCACACCATTCTAATTACCTCCCACCACTACAATTACATCACACCACTTTAATTACCTCCCACCACTACAATTACATCACACCACTTTAATTACTTCTTACTAATCTAATTGCCCCCCACCACCACAATTACATCACGCCACTTTAATTACTTCTCACTAATCTAATTACCATCCTAATTGCCCCCCACCACCACCTTTCATAGGCCCCGCCCTCTAACGCCCCATCCCCTAAGCCCCCGCCCCTTAATTACCTCCCACCACTCTAATTACATCATATTAGTCTAATTACCTCCCACCACCGTACTTACATCTCATCACTCTAATTACTCCCCACCACTAAACTGAACATTGCTCCGGCTCCCGAACCGAACCGACCCCCACCACTAAACTGAACACTGCTCCTGCTCCTGAACCGAACCGACCCCCACCACTAAACTGAACACTGTTCCTCCTCCTGAACCGAACCGACCCCCACCCCTAAACTGAACACTGCTCCTGCTCCTGAACCGAACCCCTTTCATTCCTCACCTACTTGTGCACCTTAGCCAAATGATCTATCTCGGCCTTATCCGAAGTTTGCTTGGCCTCGGCTTTTACGGCCTTGATACACAAATAACTATTAAATGTTTGAATCATTGAATATCACATTTTTTTAAATTAGGTTCACATTATGCAAAATGCAACTAACTTCACTAGTATTAAATTTTAAATGAAGCAGTTTTCTCTGTAATATTTGATTTTCGACGATGAAAGATGTGCCCGTCCATGAAGTTTTACGGTAATTATCAGACATTTCGCACTACGTACCTCTACAATCGAGCGCGAAGCATTGTTCTCCGATATAAAATAGTTTAAATGTCTATTACCAAAATATTCATATTGTAAGAATTCTTTCACCTAAATTAAATTTGAACTTTCTACTACAATATTGCTCGTACGTCATGGATCATATTTCTATAAATACAAAAAGTAGCTCGAAGCAACGTTTTTCTCTACAAAATTTCAAAACTTTTGCGTTCTTTATCGTTTCTTGGGAGTGTATTAATGTTCGATTTTATCTTTAAGTGATAAATATAAATACACTACATATAACTGACACCCCCCCCCCCTCCCCACCCCCCGTTCTAAAGTAAGACTGTCACGGAGAGTTTTCTCAATACACTTATTTTAACTTCGGCCATTTCCGCGACTAACGCGACTAAAACTCTGTTGTTTTTTTTGGAGGGTGGACAAGTCGTAGGGGCCAAATTACATTTGATGCCGACGGGGCCAAATGAGGCCAGTCCGACACTGGGGTGGTTTCAAGCAAAAATGGGACAAGCTGTATATTTTTTTAAATAAAATAGTTTATAATCTAGTTTATTCCATATATTAAAAATTTCACGTATGAGAAATGTAGTTTTATTTTTTTTTATATTCTAAAACTAAAATTAGTCGGAAATCTGCAAGCGGTGTGTAAAGGTTGCATTAAACGCGTACAGTTTGAGATTACGTACGTAGTAACTTAGAATACTGTAATATTACTGCTGTTATAAACTGTAACTGAGGAGTGTACGTAAATAAGTCAAGGGAACAACCTCGTAGACGAGACACCGGCCTCAGCGTGCAAACTTTTAGTGCAGAGGCACGCGATCCGAGGGCGGCACCGGACGGTTCCAATAAAGCAAGCGAGAAATCTCCAACTGAATCATTTTTACAATGTTGTCGAATGGAGATAATGGTAACATAAAATGTAAAAAAAACATACTGTTAAATTTAAATTTTATTTGTTTAGCAAGTTAATTAATTTCAATGAGGGATTTTGTAGATCCTACAGGACTTAATAAAATCAGAACATGTACATTGTACAGTGCTGCGCAAATTAAAAAGGATAAATTGAATTTTGGTAAACATTTGCTTAACTGAATGTGTACGAAGGATCTAGCACAGTTCTTACGAAAATTGAATTTCGATGAAATTGTCTAAATTGATTAAAATGTAGATTTTGGCCTTCTGAATAAAAGTGGTAATGACGACCTCAAATAACGAACAGTTTTTGAGATGAAATATGGTATGGGTTGCCAGTACTTTTAGGTTTCAGTAAAAATATATGTAAGTATTTGTATTTTGTTGAGACTGAATTTGTATTGCGTATATAACTCAAAGAATATCGCAGAGCGAACATATCCCCACGCTACGGAGAGTTCGTATAACATGTCAAAGGCGAGTTTGTTTTTTTATTAAAAGCTTTTACTAAACCTGCAATGTTTGTTAGTTTGTTTAGGTCAAATCTTACAATCAAAATTTCGATTAGTTCTAATTAAGCTAGAGTTTTGAAATTTTGCACTTGTGTATAAGTCCGGTGACAATACACTTTAACATTTTCATATAAGAAAAAACAAAATAGCGGCTTCAAGATGGCGGACGACTTTTCCGTTTATGATCCGATTCGACTCAAAATCGATATCTGGGGGTTTTCGAGATCGTCAATTATGAATTATTGGTCAAAGTTTAAAAATTCAAAATGGCGGCGCGCCAAATATGGCAGATGACTTTTTGTCATTTATGATCCAAATTGATCAAAATCGATATTTGGGTTTTTTCGGGTTCGCCGATTACGAATTTCTAGTCAAAAATTTAGTTGGATGGCGACTTCAAGATAACGGACGACTTTATCGTTTAAGATCCGATTCAACTCACAATCGATATCGGTTTTCAAAGTCGCGGATTGTGAATTTTTAATCATAATTTAGAAATTCAAAATGGCGGCGCCAATATGGCTGACGACTTTTGTCATTTAGATCCAAATTGATCAAAATCGATATCTGGAGGTTTTCGGGGACGCGGGTTACGAATTTATAGTAAAAAATTTAGTTCAAGCTAGCAGACGATTTTACCGTTTATGATCCGATTCGTTTTAAAATCGATATCTGGGGATTACAGCCTATCAAAAGACTAAAAAGTAAAAAATAAAATTATATAAAAAAATATTTTTAAAAAAAGCTTTTTTTAAAATATTTTTCTATTTTATTTTAATTATAACATTCGTGTAATTATATAACTTTTCGTTACGTTTCCTGAATATTTGTAACTTGTCAATATAATTTCCAAATTTGTGCTGTTAAACAGCATGAAACATTAATAAAGAAATTATGTAATAGATTACCTGTTGTTATTGAAGTTAGTTCCAAGGGAACCGTATTTATATCTGAATTGATTTTAAAATACTTACGTATATATCTATATACTATATCCTCCTATAACGGATTGAGTATAGTAACGTATATTAATGTTGATAAAATAATCTGAAAAAAATACTCTATTACTGGACGTAAATAAAATTTTTTTAATCTTATATTTCCCCCTTCAGTTACTAGTTGAAGAGTAAAAAAATCATGGTTATCTAATATGAAGGAAATTGCATTATTTGAAGTCGTACTCATTAACCTCTTTTGTTCGGGTGACCGAAATTCGATTTTCCTAAAAGCTGTACGGGGTTCTTTGAGCTACTAGCAACTGTACCCATCTTTCACTTTTACAGCCCCTTTGAGACGAATTGTCATGTAGTTTACTTACGTGCGACATTTTGTTTATTAAATTAGCAATGGCTAAAATCACTTTCTCCTCTGGTTGAGCTATCCATCTTTCTCGATCTTACTGATAATGACTTACAGATTGTTGGATTGAGATCTGGTGAGTTGCCAGGCCGCTCTAGGACGGTAGTTTGTTGATCTTGAATTACTTGATCTTATCAAACGTGCTTTTTTAAGTAGAATGAAACAAAAGTAGAATAAAACCCTCGATGTTGGGAAAAGTAAAGTAGATGTGGAAAAATGTGAAACAACTCTCGTTAATATTAATAAAAAACATGTCGCGTAAGTTTTTATATTTCGGTAGCTACAAATGTTTTCGGTGTTTCAGTTTTAACCTTCACTTGGATCACACTGAATTTGGAAATTCATATTTCATTTTATCTGCCTCTATTTATGCAATTTGTGGCATTCAGAGTATTCCTGAATCAATTTCGCCATCCACCACGTTTTTTTTTTTTCATTACATTTAAATTCGCTTTTATTGAAACATGTTTCTACCACTACAATATCAGTTATTTTTTTAATTTAGATTAACTCTCTGGCTATTTAGGTTTCTCGCCTGATCAGAGACTTCTACATCCGTTTTTTCCCGTACAAATGATACATTAGTTCCGGTGACATAATGGAATGCCGTTAGGTTTATACCTCGGAATCCAGCTCCAATGAATGAATTTATGTAAATTGGTTCTATGCATTATAAATAATTAAAGTATGACTAAAAATTAGAAAAGTAAAAAATTTAAAAATATTTTAGAAAAGCAATTTAAAAAAAGGATTTTTTTTAATCTTAAAATTGAACCTAATTGGACATAGCGTTATGGAACACCTTGTATATAGTTCCATTTTCTGAATAATTATAAAACGACAAGGGAGCGAAGTAAAACAAATGATATTTTTAAGTTTTATTTTAGTTTTCAAGGTCATGACTCAAATTTCCCGTATAATTCCCGCATTTTTAAGGATACCATAAAAGTCTTGTATAATTCCTGATTTTTCAGGATGCCCCGGTCGCTAGGCACCCTGTAATAAACTGTAATAGTTTCGTAGTCGAAAATCATAATTATTGCATCTACTAAATCGATTCAATATACGTATAATAATAAAGTAAATGTTTCATTTTTACGGTGTACAATTATTTAAAGTTACATTTCATGTTATCAAACATGTAATTAAATACTGGTTGGCATTGAACCGCAAAATTTAGTATTGTCTGAAAACGAGATATAATGCTGTGTCACTTGGCAACATCAGTTCCCAATGTAAATCTGCTTGCCTATATAACGTGGCCGTCGTCTGCATAATATAATATATGCTCGCCGTTCTTGCAGCTTGGTTTCACCACGTGGGCGAGCCGACACCGACAGCAGGCAAGGATAACGTCTATCTTTGTTCGTCTCGATGAAGTCGATGGCCAAACTAGAATAGAACAGAACACCGACCTGCCTTAACATTAGTCAGGTTGATTTTCCCAATGAACTAAGTTTAGTGCAGCCGTAGACGAAATCGATTTATTCTGTTTTTGAGGGGTGCAAGCAAGGGAGAGTGAAGCAAGTAGGGAGCTTTTATTTATTTAGTATTCTGTTCGAATCTGAGCACCTTACTGAAAGAATTAAATATAGCTTGAAGACTTGACAAAGTAGAAATGTGTGGCAAGATAATACCTATCTTACTAAATATTTTGCTGTTTGTCAAAATTTCTATAGATTTTAAAATTTATAGTTCTTAGCATGCTTAAAAATTAACCCTATTACGCTGGTTGTCAAAATCTCTTATAAATCTCGTTATGAAAAATGACTGAGAAATATGTGCTTTATTTGAGTTTGCTGACTTCCTAGTGTGTTTTTATATATATTATCTAAGGTTTAACTTTTTCGACTTACTTTTATTCAGTATTTAGTAATACCACATTACTTATTTCTATTTAATTCCAAACCAGAACTTTGATTTTTCAGTACCCATTACTCGTGGAGGTAAAATTCGCCTCAATTGTTATCAGTTCAGCAATCAAGTCCAGCAATAAACACAAACTTGCAGTTGATCCGAAAAAGATAACGCCAAAGAATAGGGTATTACTTCTCGCTCCCTGTCGAAACATACAATTCAAATCATTAATGTTCTCGTTCACGTCATCATCTTTTAATTTCCGAATCAAATACAGAATGGCACGCATGGGCGTATCAACGCATGCAAAAGACAAAGTATTTTGTGATGAAAATATCTGGACAATAATAGCATGTGATACAATGAATTTTTACATCCGTTGCCGTATTTAATTATATAATTCACTTGATGGATTTCTTGCAAAGGTAAAAGGGAACATCCGTTACGTTTTTCCTGATTAAAGCACTCGTTTAATTTCACCACCATGTCTCTGGCTACTGCATCCAGTCTTTTGTCCACCGCACGCTACTGAATTGACAAAGAACTGACAGAATGTTCAACGTTGGTTGCGGCTACGACTAACGCTTATAATATTCATTTGTAAAACGAATCGTTAATCTCGGAAATTCTGCCGTAGCCTCAGCAAACGTGACTTTCTGTTATTCGCATCCTATGCGTTTTGTATTTGCAAAGATAGAAAAACCTGACTATTCATAGATCTGAATATATGCATGTATTTCAAAAACATCTTAATAACGTATGTAGTTAATGTTACTTTTAAAAAAATGGCGTGCAGATGTAAAAGTTCAACATTTTATTAAAAAGATATACGCAGTGAAAGGTTCTTGATAAAGTTCTACAAAACATAAAAATATCGCATAGCATCGCGGCGAGGTTTTCGCTAACCAAGTTGGCATCATCAGGGGATGATCAAAATTATTTATGTCTTATATCTAAACAATTAACATATTTGCACCGCCGAATGATATGTTTATTTGGTGCAAATATCAATAATTATTTTTTTACAACCATGCGGTAAGTAGCTAATTACCCCACTGATTTACGTACGGTAACTACTACTTTACTGCACGCGTGAGGTAAAGTCGAACCTGCCAGTATATGAAAAAAATTTAACATTTCGTTTTGGCAAACTTTTATTTATTATTTAACAGAGCTGGGCCAAGTACACAAAAAATGTACTCGAGTACCAAGTACCAAGTACTAGAAATAATTTCTCACAAAGTACCGAGTACTTCCATAAATTTGGAGCACTTAAGTACAAGTACTCGAGTACAAGTACTTGAACCATCCGAGTACTTTCATACGAGTACATTTGATTCATGGTAAGAAGAGGAAATGAATAACGTAAGAAATCCATATTGATATAATTTTTTATTTCTATATATTATGTGATGTGTATTATAATATAATAATATGTATATTCTAGTTTCGTAATTTCGAAGTTCCCTGCTAAGAAAAGAAATCAAATTAAATACAGTCAGAATCAAAGATCCTTGTAATGCTTACCGACTTGCTACTGGTTGACTATTGGCTTTCATGATAACTAGTTTTTGAAAGTTGTCATCATTTAGAGCATGACGCCGCGGACTATTTATTATCGTTGCATAAGAAAAAATCGGCAGCTACTGGAAGCGGCTGGAACCTCCCCACTCGGTGGATCTTTGAAGCCGAAAAGAGCATTAAATTGTGTAACAAAACGGCACTAAACGTAATCCGATCTCATCCAAAACCTTTTCAGATCTTCTGGGGCACTAAAAAACCCCCAACTTAATGAATTTACAATCATCTATGCGAGTTATTACCTACATTATCGCTCGTTGAATAATATACTATTAGGATATTAACAACTTTAACATCACTTGAACGACTAAGAAAGTCTAGTTATCCTAAATACTACAGATTTGTAAAGCAACAAACTGAAAATTGGTAAAGTGATAATCTATAATAAATTCACCAACGAAGGTACAGAAAGCATATGATATTGATATTGTTACATCTACCTTTAAAGTTTGTGACAATCCACTAAAAGTTACAAATGTGCCGAAATCTTATTAACATGACATGACACCAACGTTATCGGATGACAAACGATGACAATGACAATCATCAAAATTTGCTCATTGCAATCCGATCGCTCGCGGCTGTCTTTGTTAAATCAAACATTAGCATTTCAGTAATTTTACTAGATTTTAGAGGAATATTTGTAGTTTAATTCTTCGATTTGTCTGTATGTATATTTAAAAACGGCACTAAACGTAATCCGCTCTACTTCTAGAGCAGAGAAGAAACCCTCACAAGTGAACTGACGCGTGATGCGACTAGTTTCACGATGTAATGGCTACGCGCATCGATCATGTCATGCGAAATGCGATCTATGCCATATTTGCTTTGTTTTTAATTTTTTTCACGGAAACCAAATCGAAAGGGTGGAAGTATGGTATATCGTTGAAATCAGAATTTTAACTGCTTTTCAATGGTTCTATTGCAAATTGAAAGTAAATATAAAATAAACAACTTGTTGCGTCAAAATGGCACTAAACGTAATCCGATCTCAACCAAAACCTTTTCAGATCTTCTGGGACACTAAAGAAAAGCACACGCAAAGTTTCATTCAAATCCGTTCAGTAGTTTCGGCGCTATCGTGCTAACACACATACACACACACACAGACATTTTTCAAAAACCACTTTTTTGGGTTTCTAGGACCTCAAAACGTAAAGATTTGATATTATCTCAATTTTCGTTTTTGAACCAATTTTAGTAACCTCTCACAATTTTATTGTGGAGAGGTTAAAAAGACGCTCAACGGGAGCTGATGAAGGAGGACATGTATTATAGCAAATTAAGAGTTTTTTAATAAGAGGGTAATCCTCAAGCATGTTTAAATTGCTTATCTTATCATCTAAGAACTTATAAAGTTCTAATTCAATTTTAGGTGTGTTTATGTATTCCTCAATGGTATTGGTGCACGTGCTAATATAGAATATAGTAATAAGTGTAATAACTAATATTAGCAAATACTGTTAGATTAGCGAATGGTAGCTCTTGAAAGCACTAATAAACACATACAAATGATTTAAATACTAATACTGATCACCACAGCATACCATAGCAATTCTGTGATTGCTTTGCTGACAGGTTCATACGAGCTGAAATGTATATGTACTTGTGAATGAAAGTTCGAGTACAAGTACTTGGATTTAATTTTACGAGTACAAGTGCAAAGTACAGACTTTAAGAAAGTACTCGAGTACAGAGTACATGAAATGTACTCTAAGTACCCAATTCAAGTACTTGTATCGAGTACTGCCCAGCTCTGTTATTTAAGCTTTTTAAAGTAACGAAAAAGAATTACGTGCTGGTTTATTTCCTTTTATTGAATATTCTTAAGAATATTTGTATTAATTGTTATGGTTGAATTTTGAACATTTTCTATAGTTATAGAAAAATATTATAAAATGGCGTTTTCTTGCTCTAAAACCACGGATGTAAATAATTTTTGAATTCCCGTACCATATGTTAGTCCGACCCATTCCTGTATATGAAAGTTTGTCCGAGTTGGGCCGGGCTGATTTTTTTGTGATATTTTAGGAATTACACGTGCAGTATTGTATAGTGTACAAAAAATAAAATGATACTTACGTTCGACCATGTATATTATAGTATATTTAGCAAAATATCTGCATAATAAATTCATTATTCGTTTTGTATTGGCTTAAAAAGGCAATATTCTTATATTATTATCACCTAGTTTTCAATTATAAATATCTTGATTTACTGTTATAAATATCTTGATTTAATTTGGACTAAATATTTTCTAAAATTTTAACTCGCACTAATGTCTTTCAACAGATTCGATTAAAGTGTAAACGATTGAAAATTTTTTTTGTTTAACAATGACTTACATTTAAAACCATGTCTTTGATGTGCGTTGATGAAAAGTTAAAAAATAAAAATAATCATGAGCTGCTACTTTTTTGTCTAAATTTACTACGAGGTATTGGCTGTTCAATATTATTGATAGATTGATGATCTTTTGCCAACTAGAACAAGAATCTGTTTTTTATCTATATTTACGTCACATTTTTGAACTATCCTCATGCCAACAATTAAATTTTATTCCTGGGGATACAATATAATGTTCAAATTTTTGCTCTACTGCGTCATATCAATTAAAATAAAATAAAATCATGATAGTACTGCTGTTGATGATAAATAATTTTCATTATAAGGTCATATTAAATTTGCATCAGTATCAAAAATATTCAGTTTATATATACATATTTTTGTTATAAAATGACTTTCCCATAGGAAAGCATTGTGATCTTGCAAAAAAATCGATTTTGAGTTTTTTTATCAATTTACACGTTTTCAAGTCCCTTGAACCCGAAAAAGTGGTTTTCAAAAAATGTCTATCTGTTGTCTGTGGATACACCTAAGAGTCCAAACTACTGAATCGATTTTGCTCAAATTTTGCATGGGTATTCATGGTGGCCACACCTCGAGGCGAAATCGCAAAATCGGTCCTAGCTTAAATGTGGAGGGAGTTAACCACAAAGAACCAGTTAAGTAATTCAGAGTTTATTTTTCGTTAAAACGATCCCGGTGTGTAGGCCAGGTTTTTTCCGGGATGTGAGTATTTAAAGTGGCGAAACATCTGGAAATATGATAATTATGTTATTCTATTTTGGCATGTGTGACACTTCTTGGAATCATATTTGATGACACTCTTACATTTAAAAATCACTGTTGCAAGCTTACTACTACCTTAAATTCTAAGTGTTTTCAAATTACAACCCTGAAGAGGGTTTTGGATATTTCTTATGGTATTACTATTTGGGGAAATTCTTCTGGAGTGTATAACGTTTCTGCAGCATAAAAACGAGTAATAAGATATATAGCGAGAGTACCTCCTACACATTCATTCATGTCGTGATCTTTTTAAACAATATGGAATCCTTCCGTTTCCAAGTTTATATAATAATAATAGTAATAACTTTATTTTTAACCCAATTTTACAATATTATTTTTTCAGTTATTCTTTATTGTATAAATACACCTGAGTTCACAAGGAAATCGTTTTGTGTCTTAATATTTCACTAAGATATTATTATTAACAATATCAATGTACATATCGTATTCGTTACTAACTAACAACTAAAAACTAAAACTAACAAATAAAAGACTAATAATGAATTATTAATAATTATTGTAAAATTATGGAGATTAAGTGCAATAATTGAATTAGAAATTATGAGAATATTTGTTCAAATAAATGTAAATTATGCATGATAAATATTGACAGCTTTTTACAGAATAATTTGTAATTATTTATTGCTTTTATGTATTCGGGAATAATATTATATATCTTTGGACCCGTGACCCCAAGAGATTTTTTGTACAAATTAGAATTTGGTCTAGGTGTAAAAAGCGCATTGCGTTCATTTTGCCTTGTATTGTGCATGTGGTTTGTTGGTACTCTTAGTTCCCTATTTCTGTAGATAAATTTTGCTACATTAAGGATATATAATCCATATAAATTGAAGACATTACTATCTAGAAAAAGTTGTTCTGTAGAATATCTTCGATTTTTCCACAGCATTACTTTAAGTATCCATTTTTGTTGTATTTTTATATTTTTCAATTGGCTGTTATATGTCTCACCCCATATTATACTGCCGTAGGTAAGTATTGATTCTACCAGCGATTTATATGTCATTTTTAAAATATTAATTGGAAGAATGTTGCGAAGCTTATAGAATACATGGGCAAGTTTTCTTAGTCTTGTATTAGGATATTCGGTATGGTCATTCCATCTCATTGTCTCATTTATTATAAGACCCAAATATTTAATGTTTGTAGTGTTCCCAATTACATTCTCGCACGTGCAGTTTATTAAGTCATATTTTTCGTGGAATTTTAAATTGTCAATTTTCGGTTGTAGTCTTGAACTATTGCGGAAAGTAATGAACTTTGTTTTTGCATGATTGAGTCTTAACAAATTATTGTCCATCCAGCATTTAATTTTATACAGTCCCTTTTCGCTTTTTTTTGGTGACCTCAGACCAGTCTGTACCGTGGAATGTTAGAGCAGTATCATCAGCATATGCGATGATATCTTCACTTATATTTAATTTCAGCATGTCATGTAAAAAAGGAACAATTGCGGACCTAAAACTGTTCCTTGTGGAACACCATATGTCACATTTTCTGGACTACTTAATGTTTTATTAATTTTTACTAAGGCTTTTCTATTTGATAAATAGCTTTTTAACCAATCTAATGCTACTCCTCTAATTCCGTATTTCTCCATTTTTTCCAACAATAGTTCGTGTGATATATTATCGAAAGCTTTAGCTAGATCTAAAAATATGGCAATGGTTTTTTCATTTTTGTTAAGATGTTCATGTATTTTGTTTGTAAAGTGAAATAAGGCGTTTTCCGTGGAGCAGTTTTGTCTAAATCCGAATTGCTTTGGCGATATTATGTTGTGAGACAGTGAGTGTCTATGAAGCCGAGAGACCATGCATTTTTCAAATATTTTGGTTATGTTACTAATTACCGATATTGGTCTATAGTTGTTTGTAACAAGTTTATCGCCACCTTTAAATATAGGTGTAATAATAGTTTGTTTTAGTGAATCTGGAAATTGTCCATTTTGGAATGAGAAGTTAATCAGATGTACTAGGATATTAAGAATATTAGATTTAATATTTTTAAGTGTTTTTGTGGTTATTTGATCTATTCCGGGAGATGAGTTTAATTTCAAATTATCAATTATGGTTGCTATTTCATTTGTAGTGACCGGTTTTAGAAATATAGAGTTTTCAATATTTGCGATTTTGGATGATATATTTGTTGTTTCTAACGGTGAACTTGATTTTATTTTGTTAGCTAAATTTTCACCAACATAAGAAAAGTATTTAATAAAAATTTCAGATATTAGTTTTGCGCTTGTTTCAACGTTATTATTTTGATCATATATTTGGTAATATATCCTGGACCTATTAATATATGTGTGCAAAAATCAACATAGGTTTAAAAAAGTTGAGGAAATTTATTCTCATGATACCCATAGAAAAATAAACTTTTATATCCCAAACAAACGTCTAAATATATCTACATTACTACCTTAATGCGGATTACTACATTAATACATCCGGAGTATCACAAGGCTCCAATTTAGGGCCACTTCTATTTCTCATTTACGTCAATGATATTAATGATATTATTAGCTGTTCAAAATTAATGTTCGCGGATGATTTGAAAATCTATAGAGAGACAAGGACGAAAGCGGTTGTAGAATGATCCAGAATGACCTTAAAGCCATATCTGACTGGTGTAGTGCGAACTGTCTATGCATTAATGTTCAATTACGTATATGTTCGCTCGAGATTAAAATATGGCGCTATCTTATGGTATCCGTGATGTCACGTGAATAATATTCAGTCAGTTCAGAGGAAGTTTCTAAATTATTTGTTTTTTAAGAAGGCTGGTATTTACCCGCCGAGAGGAATTAAGACGTCCATTTTAACGAACCGTTTTAAAATGGTTTCATTAGAAATTAATTCGTCGCGAAATAATTTTCATTAAATATTTATTCAATTTAATTCACAATACTATTGATTGTCTCTTTTTGTTGGACAAAATCAATTTCCACGTACCCAGACTTGAAATCCGCCATCACACAGCTTTCTATGTCGATAACTACAGGATAAAATATTGTGGCTAAATCTCCAATTTATGTAATGTTCAATAGTTTTTAAAAATCTCCTATCTATATGATATAAATTTTGATAGTCTGGGCAGTATATAGTCATATAATTAATACTGAATAGGTTTAATTTTATTTGTAACTTCAGTACTATTTTTCTTTTTTATTCGCTTTTATAATATTTATTTCCTGTAATTGGGTGCTGACCTGTTGGAAATAAAAAGATTATTATTAAAGCCCATAAATATCTATTTTGGGACTGAAATTGCACAACAAATTGCCACTAGCATATAGAAATTCGAAAAAACATATTTATCTTTAAGAAACATGTGAAAGATCATCTTTTAAATTTATGTGCGTTCTCTGTTCAAGAATATTTTGAATATTGTAATGAATTTAAATACTGCAATTGCTGTCCTATTTCGCTTTACTTATTTATATGTAATGTTGATGTTATATTTATATGTTATTTTACTGTTTGTTACATCATGTCCAAACGTGTATTTTGTCATATATAGATATATATTTATGTCTGCTTATATACATTATATGTATTGTAAAAGTCTTGGCTTGTCCAATAGCACTGCTCTGATGGATTAATAAACTGATTTGATTTTGACGTTTTAAGTTTTCGTAATCCTCAGAAAAAATCGAGGTGAAACCATTACACCACAATGATTCTTTTATATTAACAAAATTCATCGTTAAAATTTGATTATAGCATTTGGTTATAGTCATCGCAAAAGCACTCTTTCATCCCCAGAGAAAGTGCCAGAAGCAAATAGTTGACATTGAAATTTTCACTTTCCCGGTTGACGCCCCTGAGCAAAATTTATAAATAGTTCGTTCTATTTTTGCCATCGGGATCGGATGCTGCAAAGTAATTAAAAAAATATAGTAACCTTGTCGGTCGTAATAGACAGATGGTACAATACATGGTAGATTTTTTGCGCGGACAAACCTCCTCAGCGTTGTAATGGTAAAAAAACTAGTAGATAAAGCGTTCTCGCGTATGTATGTATATGTGCACACCGACCTCTGGCTCCGTCCCACAGTGTCGCATTCCTGTTATTAATTTATTATTACAATTTATTTATTATTATTCTCGGTGCAAATTGTCGGTGCGGCTAAGGCGATGCGGGGTAGAAATAAAAAGTCAACCCGTTGGACGGGCTTGGCTCGCGAAGCAAGTCTAAGCCGACTAGAACGCTGTCTTTTATTTTTTCATTTTTAAATTCTAACCGTGGCGCTGTGTAGGTACGGATTCTTTGATGCTGCGAATACGTAAAATGGCAACTGGAAGGTTTTAGAGGCGCCACATGAGTTTTATTTTTGGAAACGACTTCGAAATTAACGTTTATTAAAAGGGCCGCCGTACGTAAACTCTACAAATTTCTATTTTTAGATTACCTGCACAGGCAAAACAAATGTGCTGCAACATAATTTATTTTCTACAATTCAATAGCATTATTTAAACAATGACTATATTGATTTGAAAAAATTACATATGATTGCATGGAAAAAAATCTAAATTATAAGTAAGGAGTTTATGTTATATTACAATTTAAATTAAAAGAGCTGTGACATAGAAGGATATATTTTAAGAACATTGTTTGTTCGTCTTTAGAATGAAGTTTCGGAAAATTAAAGTTTTTATAAAACTTTTAATGATTATTTTTTCGTTTTCTTGCAATAACTCAACCGCCTCTTGACTGATCTTCGCCAAATTTGCTAGAGGAACTTTTTTTATTCTAAGAAACAATAATTTATGTATTACATCACGTTAGATCATAGAGGGCGCCGCAGGACCTGCATCTGATGATGAATTTTTTTTGACGAAACGTTGTGGTATTTTTGACCATGTAATGAGGGCGTCATTTCCACGTATAAAAGGTACACTTGGCAGAAATTGATAACTCCAACCGTTTTGAGAAAAGTGCCGTTAAACGTTTCAATAATTTTTTGAAAGACAAATTCAAATTTAATGAAAAAGTGTATTTACCGAAAAAAGTACAAAACGTAAGGGAAAACAAAATCGTAATAACTGCGTAAACTCTTGCTCACCTTCTTAAGAACTAATGGATTATTTTTATGGTATTGAGATAAATACATAAATCGAAAGGTTGTCTAAAACAAGGATCTAATCTTATTACAAGACCAAAAAATGACGTAAAAGTTGACTTAATGATATTATAAACTTTCCCCCCATGTAAAAACCCCATTGCTGCAACTTAGAGCAAATGTTCGATATGGTTTCCACCTACTACGATGCTTTTTCTAATTCTATTCATAAATGATTTTCTTACATTAAAAAATACATTTTCCTGTCCTCTAATAAAATTCGCTGCGTTTTGTATTATCTCCCACAGTTCTTCTGTTGAGTTGATAGTATTTGCATAGACTAAAGACTTCACTTGGTGGCCAAGCAAACTCACTTCCTCGACCGATCCATCTGGGTGGGAAAGTCTCATCAAGATAATTCCTCACTTGAATGGAGAAATGAGAGGGGGCTCCATCTTGCATGAACCACATTCTGTTCCGTATGTCTAGCATGAAAGAATGTAATATATCAGCAAGAGTATTTTGAAAAAAAAACAGATAAAACTGTCCATTTAAATTTGGAGGAAGGACAAATAGTCCCAATAATTGATCGCCGATGATACCACATCAAACGTTAATTTTAAATTCTTGCTGAAAATGCCTTTCTTTAACGGCATGAGGATGTTCTATTTCCCAGTAATGGGTATTTCTCCAGTTTTGTAGAATTTAAATACCATTCACCATTATTTTCGATAATTGGCTAATTACCTTGTTACACAAAGGTGATTTTGGAATACAAAAAATTAACACAAAACATTGCAACAGTTCAAAATGCTGTCCATTACCGTCAATGCAGTTCTGAATTCGCATAGCTGTTTCTCGAAGAACGTTCGCCAATTGCTGGGCCGTTATGCTATTAATTACTCGTCTTACTCGTAGCTCCAGGTCTTCACGGGTTATAACGAGACCGGCGGTTGCATAGACAATATTTTTTAAATGACCCCAAACAGAGAAATCAATGGGCGTTAAATCAGGTGACCTTGGAGGCCACCTCACAGGACCATTCGTTGAAATTACGTTTTCTCCGAATCTCCGGTGAAGGAATTATTCCAAGTCAAACATTGAAACCGAACCGCACTTGAAAGTTACCCTCTCATAATAAATTTTGATTTTCTTGTAACCAATATGTTGTATTTTGTCGGTTGAATAATCCCAAATTTGTAAACCTAGACTAGTCCGAAAATAAAATCAGTCCCAAAAAAAATCATTGTATGGCTGCACGTTATTATACAAAATCCAATTGCAATACTCCATCCTACGTTCGTAATCACTTTCGGACAAATGCTGGTGCAATTGGTATTTAAAAGATTTATAGTGGTATTTGTGCAAAATTCGGCTTACTGTTTGGTGACTGATGTCCAATTCAACCCCAACTTGCCTTAAAGAAACACTTATCAACTTCTATTCGAACCAAAACATTAATTTCCGTTCCTTCGTCAACAATGAAGTTTTCTTGGGGATCATTATTGGGCTCTCTTCGGAATTGGTAATTTTTCGCTGGACATTGTGCATCAGGATATCGTTGGGCATAAAAGTCGGTAGCCGCAACTGCATTTCTTTTACATTCCCCATAAATAATTGAGATGTCCACTTTTCCAACTCTTGTATATATTTGCAGCATTTTGATCACAATTAACAAGAATTTTAAACAATTTTTAAAGACACGATAAAAACACCGTTAAACCAACAAATGTTTGACAAGCTAAATATTTCATTATTTTCAAAGCCACCTTAGTTACTTCTTAACGTTTAATTAGAACAAAATTGTATTTTCTTTTAGCTGTAATTTTGTTTGTATTTATCGCACATTTTAATACGACATATGAATAAATTCATTATTAATAGCACTAATAAATGGTACCACGGTACCAATATGGTTCCATTTGAAAAAATTGAATTTTCCCCCAAAAATAATTTTGGTGAATTTTATTTGCTCATAAATCACGTAATTTAGTGTTTTTAACGGGATTTCGATTTTTGTAGCATTACATGGGTTATTTAGAATACATCGGAACCGTCATGGCACACTTAAATGGAAAACTAAAAATTATATTATAAAAAAAATTGATGTTTGAAATATCACTTATTTAGCATCGTTGGATTCAGAAAATTATGCGGAATTCAAAAATGCAATAATATACAGGATTTTCCATTTAAAAATCTAAAGTTAGTGTCACTTCCGGCGAAACGGCAAGTGAAAGAAAAATCAATTGTATGCCAAAAAGTGCCGCTTATTATGTATGTAGTATATCCTAAATTTCAATCAATTATCTTCAAAATTAAAGGAGAAAAGGAGGGTATGCCATGATCCTGTTACACCCGGTATAGATAACCAAAAATCGAATCTGAGACACTTATCAATAGTAAACATTTTTAAAAACGCCGTTTGTAGTTTGCACGGAGATAATTCGATTCATTATTTATTAAAATCTCCGTCATAAACCAAAGTAATATACACAAGAGTTTTTTTTTTTCTATTTTTGTTTCCTCTGGCCTCCGTGGTGAGTACTTAAAGAGGACCGGTTTTCAAACACATTTGCAAATCACAAACTCCAACTCGGCTATATATAATAATTATAAACTTGACATGTCGATAATAACGTCGGTTCCACACGGTCAGTTATCGGAAAAGACTTGTCTTTGACATATTTCCTGCGAAAATCTTCGAGTGTGGTATTATTGCACGTTGTACGCGCATTAAGCATTCCATTCTATCGACCGGCAAGTTAATTTACGTAAATTGAATAATAAGGGAGTTCATTCAGTCATCGTATTGCTGTATAGTGCTTTTAAACTGATATAAATAAATTATTTAATTATGGCTAGCAAATTGTAGGGTGCTTAATCTTGCAGTCGTATGCCCGTATTTGTATCTAGAGCCACCACACCCATTTATTACTGGTTGTAATCCCCGTCGGACGGTAATAATTGCAGTGGCGGGTGGCCTGGCAACGAATATATACGTCATGCGTTAGGTCAGTTCGCTGCATAAACTCTAGTCACAAGTTTAGTCGTTTGACAAAAGAATAAATATAAAATAGTTAACCTATACGAGACCTATTGCTTTTAAAATAATACTGCATGGCATTGTGGTCGGTCATTCATGGCCACGTGTTCATAACGGGTATGAATAATAATTCTAAGTGCAACTTATACATTTATTTTAATTTTAACTGCACTAGAGTGAGTTTCTATGGATTACGGAGCTGGTTTGTCATATTGTATTATTAGCAGTTCTGGGGGAGTAAATGGTGATTAGCAAAAGCCGCATACTACATACTACTTTTAGAAAATGTCTACCGAAATGTACGTGAACGTAAAAAGGCGCGTATTCTTCAAAGGGAAGGTAAATACCACATAATTGTTGTGCTCAGACGTGGTAACTTCACGATAGACATTTTTTGAATATAGTGTTCGCCATTCTGCTACGGATTCCTTAACACTGCTGCATTATTGTAAATTCAAGTAGACAGTATTGATTTTTTATAGTATTTCATTTCATGGCCCCTGATCCATATAGATCTTGAGTACTTTTTTTGTATGTTTGATATTTTTGATAGATTATACCAACTGTCAAACTTCTTCATTCATACGTGAATACACGTCATCAGGATCACAGTACTGATTTATCTGTAGTTTTGTGCCGCTGGACGTAGATTCATGCTTTTTTATTTTTTTGTTTTCAGTGACAAATTAGACCCTGATATACGCCGACTGCACTAAACCTATTTTGTAAAACTTAAACTTCTAAATACGTTTGCGACAATTATATTGTTACGTGTTTACAATCTCCACATAAACACCCTGTACGTAAGTTCAAATAATTGGACTATTTTTAACACTTAAAAAAATAACAAAGGGGGAGGTTGTAAATTAGACTCATGGTTCTTTATCTTCAATTTTCATTACTTTTTAATTTGCTTGAAAGAGGAAACTTTGTCAGTGGTCCTACCAATGAATATTTCTTCTAGATTAGTGTAATTGAATTTTTTTGTTATTATCAGAATATTCACAAATTTGGTGAATGCGCCAGTAATTTACAGTATAATCATTTTTTAACCGGGCATGCCAATTACAGCACCTTCTTTCACAAGAGGTCAGTAAGAATAGTTTGTAAAAAAATCATGATTTTTATTAACTTTTTGATGTTCAATTTTTCTCTATATTTTTAAATGGGCAAATAATAAAAATCGTATTTTCTGTAATAAACGATTCGAAATTTTTTTATTTTATCATTCCATTTATAAGTAATTGCAATTCTCTCGGAACATTTAAAATCGAAAATAGAATGAATATCTTGAAGCAGCAAATAAATAATAATAAGTATGGCAGTAATGACTAGCTTAAAATATTTTGTGCGGCAATTTTATTAAAATTTATAAATATATTTACGCTTGTATACAGTGCGTCTGGTTCTAAGTTCACTGTTTAGGATAACCGGGGTTCATTTAAAATAAACCTTGGCAAACATTATGCGGTATTAAAAGCGAACAACGTCCAGTACTTCTTTTAGTGGTTTGTTTATGTTTTGACAAAAAAAACTTTAGCGAGGGATTTTGGCTAAGTAAATCGCTGAAAATTAAACTAACGAATTATTAGTTAATAGGACTACTGGATCTATTATCATTATTGACAAGTTTCACGCTAGATTTTTAACGTGTGGTGGTATAGTCGAGCTCAGATTTACGGTGTACTCAAAAAAAGGCAACAAATACTTTACGACCTCATTATTATCGCCGTTGGACCATTCCCGCATGCTGTCATCAAACAAGCCGACGCACATTAAAAACCTATAAAGGTGAGCGAGTCAGTTTGCGAACGAAATAGTACAGAGCCGTACTTAAAATTCGCATGTATTAGAATGTACATAATAATACTTGACCGTAACGCAATGTTAAAACTGAACGATCGAGTTGCTGATCTAAATATTTCAAGTGCGTACCTGGGCGCAATCACCTTTGCGACTAGTTTAACGGTATTTTAATGAGGTCGTAAAATTTTTCTTGCCTTTTTGAATGCACCGCAAATCTAAGGTCGACGGTACTAACATACATTACATCGTTGAACTGTTTACCCACATCTCGTATAACATTAATTTATTGTGCAATTGGTTCATGTGAAATACAAAATTGGCCCGGAAACCGACCCGTGCGGGACTCCATATATAACTGTAACTAAGAATTTATGCAGATTTGCTTATTTCTGGCTAAGGAACCAGATGTTTTCTTATTTGCTGTAATAAATCTTTAAATTATGGATTAGGGGTACCTACGCAAAAAGGATTTTAAATTTTTGATTTGTTTATTTAAGGTTTTAACTTCATGCAAAATATTGTTAGCTACTTTTGATCTTCTAGATGATGCGAATGTCAAGGTAGTTTAATTTGAAAGTAAAGTAAGTAGCATAGCTCACATACCGTGTTGAAGTTCGAGTATAAACAGAAATAGTCTAGCACAGCACTTCCCGTGGGAGTGAAACTGGAATGATAAAGTTTGTACTAACTTATATTATTTGCTGTAGTCTCTTTACGTATTTTTGTATTTGTTTGAAAACTTATGTGCCTGTGTGCCGGGACGTCTCGAAGCTGAAGGCCATCGCAGGATCACTGTCGGCTGACATTTTTCAAATTCTTGATGTGTTATTTCTGTAAAATGTACAATAAGTACGAGGTGACTTAGCTTTGAACAATTACTTCGCTCTAAATGTGGATCTTTCTTCAAAATATAATACGTTTCTTTCTCTTTTTAGTCTGATCAGATCATAATCGTAATTTTGAAGGACCACTCAGCTCGATTGACTTTTATTTATCAAAAAGGAGATCATGTATCTGATATAGGACAAGCCGCAAGATATGTAAGAACAATAAATATTGAAGTGTCTCAATAATTGGCCAAAAACGACGTTACATTTGTTGTTAGAAGACTTTTTTAAATAAAAATACAATGATATTTTCACAGAAGATGCCGAAAGTATCCAGGCACTTCTCAGTCTTTTTTATCGGTGTTTATCTGAATTGAAAATATTTGCATAAGAATGAGACCTTTTGATTCCTTCAGTTTTCCCTTCAATTCTATGACGGTCACTATTAAGAACAATAATTTGAAAGATATTTTTTTTAAGAGAAAAACCCAAAAAATTGCATTGAGTAATGTCACATAATCGTGGAGAAATTCATGTAAGATATAGCATGCAACACGTCTATTGATCTAGGTAGGATCAGGAGAATCGCTAAATCCTATATCGTTGGCATCAATGTGTTAAGTGAAGATTCTTCCTCTTATTAGTATCAAATGTCAACTTTCTACTGATGTCTCTTGCAATTTCAGTGAATTCAGGTGTGCATTCCTTTGGTCGACCACTAGCTTCTTTTCGCGCTACCTGTCTTAACAGATCGGTCAAGAGTCGATTGAAATGTATTGTAATCAAATACAACATTAACAAATTCATTCCTAAAATCGTCTAAACAGTATTCTATCAAGTTGTACTAATTTCATAGGTGTATATATTTAAAAAAATGTCTTATATTCATAGTTTGAGAGATCCATACATAGTTAAAGGGGTTCATTGAGCCTGCCCACTAACATTAATTTTGTTACTCTGTTAGTTCTATTAGTAGTTGTTGTTGTTGGCACCTTTGATCTTCAACGTGTCACCGTCTACCGTTTTTGACACTGTCCGAAAATATAACAAAAAAGTAAAGGCTGTAAAATTTACAATTAAAATTAAGGCTGATATCCACCAAGCGATGACCTACATGTTTATTTGGGAGAATATTAGTGGTCTCTGATTACTGACAATTAGCTTAATGTTAATTATACATTTTAAAAACTGACGATCTCAACAAGGCATTCATTTGCGTCTGCATCAAAAATTAGTGTCTAAACTAAACAATAACGGAATAAGAGGATAGTATTAAATTTGGCTCTGGATGGTCACCACAAGGTTCCGTTTTGGGCCGTATGTGTTTTTACTATATATAAATGAAATAGATTCGATACAATTTAGGATGCATGCTGATACTTCCTTAATCGATAAAACGGATAGAAGTTTAAAACGAACTATATTTAAACGCCGAAGAAATATATGTTTTTAATATTTTGTAATAGTTGTAAATAGGTCTGTCCATAAAATTTACTTTTCAATTGGAAATGATAGACCTATAGATGTTATAAACCCTTAAAAAAAATTTAAAAAAGAAGAAAGAGAAAATAGTTTTTTTATCTACTTGACTATTACTTAAAATTAAACTAAAAGAAAAATAAGTCTGGTTTCCGTTATTTATAAATATATTAATTATTCTATTGTTATAATTATTGTAATAAAACTTTAATCGATTTTATAAAAATCAAAATATCTAGCAGGTGAACAAAATGTTGACCATTTTTATATAAATGTGTTTGCCAAGAAGAAAAATAAATTCATATTATTACTTTTAATGTAGTTCTGTTTGGTTAGTTTTATTTTGCCTTTGTATTTTTTAATTTATCTTGTAATTTCCAACTCCTTCGTTGGATTATTTAACATAATAAGTATTCGAATAATCGACTCCATTATGTGAACAAAATTGGATTAAAGGTTAGCGTCATATATATTTTTGGAATCGTCTCTTCAAGACCTTTGATTTGATATCCCACATGGGGGGTTGAAACCTAGTTGTTTTAAAGTTGACAATACAGCGCCCCTAAACCCAATCGGAAACTAAAATAGTTTACAAAATGGAAACGGCCAAATCACACCCGCATATTATATAAAAATGATGTACATCAGTATAACGTAAAGTTTTTGTTGCGTTTTTTCTGTCTCGGGAACTTATTACTTGAACTGTACTTTTAAATATATATAAATGTAACAGGACGACTAACGCCGAGTATATTTTTAAATTGATGTGAGGTGTTAACACATGCTTGTTTATTTTGTATATTCTAAAGAAGTTCTATGAATAATCAAGTTTAACTAATTAAGCGCCAGTCGCTTCACTTTCATTTCATCTGTTTAGCAATGAATTTTAATGAAAAATACCGTTGAGAGATATATTGCAGTTTTTATCCTTTGGGCAAATTCGCATAGAGATAGGAATATGTAAATACATTTCAGAAAATATTTACGTTACCAATTAATCTGTTTATTTACCTCTCCCAATATGAATAATAATTTTATTATTAGATTTCCCACCCGGTAGCAAATAAATAATATTGACACATCGCGTCTTTTGTAGGCGAGGGGGTGCGGAGGTGAGGTTGAGTTGTTGGTGGACACATATCCTCGGCACCTGTCCAGTGTTAATATGTTTGGCATCCCCTCTAAAACATTAATAAACAACCTTGTAGTAAAATTAAATTTCTGCTACGAACTTAAAACATTTAGTAGAAAAATGCATGAATGTCACTCGCGGCTACGCAGTTTGCCGCATTTACGACTGAAAATTACTAGTAAATAAAGGACACATATTAGTCCGTACACGTGTCTGTTAAAACAGACACATTTGTATATTTTGATTTAATATGCGGACCGATTTTTTTTTTCTTTTGTAATTTGCAGATAATGCAAAACTTCCTTGAAGTGTATTTCTTTATAACGACTAATAGCATTGGCCAAACACAATTTGAATTAACACCATCCATTTAAAAGAAATTAAAATCTAGTATTGTTATAAGCACTAACATTTTATTTTTCAATGCATACCTTTTATTTTTAACAGTTCCAAACTCCTCGAATGGGGTTTAAAAAAGGAATATTATAATAAATATCTCCTGAAACAAATACAGCTGTCACATGTTCTCTTCGGTCGTTTTCATATTTACATTATTTGATTTACTAACGTACGTTCGGCATTGCTGCTACTCGCAGAAAACACACCGCCGGACCGGCTATGTTTACGCTGGGTTGAACTGAGGTCACGCTTCTTGCCAGCAGCGAGAGGCGCATGGTACAGGAGTGAATGGGCAGTGTAGGTGTTGTCAGATGACTTGTCGCATTGGTGATATGGAGTGTTTATCTTCCAATTTTCGTATTTTTGCCTTATAGAGTTGTTTTTTTGAGTCCTGTGTTTCCTCTGTTACAAATAAACACAATTTAAATCTGTTTCGTTTTGACTCAAAACCTACTGAATCCATGTTGATGAAACTTGCATAATTTGCAGATAATATATCCGGTACCAATTAGTAAAAAAAAAGCCCGAAATAATACCGAAGGAAGCCGGGGATTACTAGTCAGCAGTATAACTGTTTTATTTTTATATGTAAAAAATTTAGTTCCCATTATTGAAACTAATATCAAAACTTCAGTTTCCTTTGCATTGTTAAAGCAGGTAATGTTAGTTTTCTTTTATTACAGCCGAGACTAAAGTGTTACCAAGTCTGCACAAACTGATTAAATAACATAAAAATAATAATAATAAACGCACACAAAGTAGGTATTTTATTTATCTAAAGTGCTCGAAGTGTAAGTCATCATTATCAATACATGCTTGGGCTCTCTTTGGCATGGAATCACGTACTTTTGAAAACGCAAAATGTCATTTATCAGAACCACACATATATGAATATATAACATACAGGGTGTACCTAAAGTCCCGGAACGGTCAAATATATCGCAAACTGCTAATCGTTTCGGAAAACAAAAAACACGTGTTCAATGTTTTAAAAAACCTATCCAATGACACCAAATTTGAGGGGGGAGGGGGGAAACTTTAAAAAATTAAACCCCCATTTTTTATAGAAGAAACGGATTGTACGGCTAAAATTACGTAAGATTCGTCTAGAACATTTTTTTGGATTCGCTACAGATGGTGCTGTAATCGCAAAAAATTAACATAAAGGCGTAAGTTTCAAATAATCGGTTTACACCGGAAACAAAAAAACGTATTCATTATTTTAAAAAAAACCTATCCAATGACACCAAAGTTGATCCCCCCCATCCCCCTGTGCAGGGGGGACAACTTTGAGAAAAATGGGAACCAACATTTTTTATTTCGAATATGCGTCCTTCGCAAATTTGAAAAACGAACTCCTTTTTACAAATAAATACTTTTACAAATAATATTTTTTTTTACAAATAAACAAGGGTATCGTTGATTAGAAAAAAAGCACTCACAATTTAGAAAATTTTCACTTGAACAAATTGAGTTTTTGCCTCCAAGAACGTTGGAAGAGAAATAAACATTAAAAAATAAAAATAATGAAACTACATGCAATACGTCGCAGAAATGTTTTTAACGACAATTCAGGGAAAAGAACCAAACAAACTTTTTTACAAATGAACATGTTTTTTCTCTGAACAACTTTCTTGGAAGCCAGAGCTCAATTTGTTCAAGTGAAAATTTTCTAAATTGTGGGTGCTTTTTTTCTAATCAACGATGTCCTTGTTTATTTGTAAAAAAAAGTGTTATTTGTAAAAATATTTATTTGTAAAAAGGAATTCGTTTTTCAAATTTGCCAAGAACGCAAATTCGAAATAAAAAATGTTCCCTGCCCCCCTGCATTTCAAACTTACGCCTTTATGTTTTATGTGTTTTATTAAGGGGGGGAGGAGGGGGGGGATAAGCGATAACAAGCAAGAGTACCTAAATGTTAGAAAAAACTCTAAAAATTAAATTCAATAAATGATCTGTTACTTCAGTCAAGTACAAAGTTTTTATCATTTTCAAGAAATTCATGCGTGGTTTGTTTCTCAAGAACACCCCGTTTATGTATTACGAATGCGCATGTTTAAATATTTTGTCGTGTAATAGTGCTATTCTACATGTCTGTGGAATTTGTCAATTACTGAGTTGCTCTCAGCTGCATTTCCGATGCAACTCAACCTAACGTTATTTTAATTTGACCGCAACTGTACTTCTCACCGCTCACGCTGCATATTTCTGCATAGTTACTCGATATTGCTGCAAAAACTCTAAACCGGCTGATACGGTCTACAGATATTGATGTATTTGTTTATTTTCTGTATCATTTATTACTAATCTTTCGTCTGTTGCTTGGGAATCCATTTAAATCCTTTTGTTTGCATTTCAAAGATTACTCGGTAACTGCTGATGATTCATTTATTTAATTCGTTTCTGTGCATTTTATCAGGTAATTTATGGTTATGTCAGGACAATTCTATTTATGTGCAGGGCTTGTTAATAGTACAGTTTAATCAAGAACTGGCCTCATCGAGAAGAATAATTTGTTAGGTAAAATTAGGATTTGCCAGGCGCCAAGTACCTATAAGCACATATTTGAAAAAAAAACGGGAATATCATTTATTTTATGAAAATTCAGATAATCAATGTTATACAATATATTTTATTTATTTTTTCGTTTTCACAAAATCTATTGTGCCTACTCTGACTAATATTAGTGTTATGACTTCATAGCTAATGTAAATCTGTGTTTATCGGGCGGGGATCGAGCCAAGAACTCCACGCCACGCAGTGAGTTCGTACCCCCAAATTTTTTACGAATTTTTTTCGTGTTAACTACTAAACGACTTAACGCAACTAAAATACTTGATGATTTGATTTACTAGCGTTAGGTAGGCATTGTTGCCACCGTTTCAAAACACCGCTGGTTCGATTGCATTTATGCTGGATTGTACTGAAATCATGCATGTTGCGTGATACAGACGTGTACGATGGGAAATATATGCATTGCCGCATTGTGTATGATGTATGATATGTTTCCTTTTTTTCTTCTAGAATTGGTCATCTGAGTCTTCCGTTTTCTCCGTTTCTGATTCCAGCAGCACACATATCATTGCATTTCTTTATGGTATTTCTTTTCCTTGCTTTCTTTGCCACTATGCTGGTTATTTTCCTAATTTGATCATGATCCCCTCAATTGTTACTCAAAGCAACAGCATGGTCTCCCTATTTTTAATTTGTTGCTGTTCAGTGCAAATGTTTTCTTCAGCAGTTTTTTTAACCCTTCGTTGGACATGTCTCCAGTATTCCAGTTGACGTTTTGTCATTCATTTAATTATATTGTTTTTGCAAATAGTTGGACTGTGTCCTTTTCAGTCCTTCTCAAGCTTATTGGTTTATGTGTTTATCATGTGAGTCTCTTTTATGTGTACAATGTAGATGTTTTTTGTCTGTAGGGCAATTTTTCTCTTTTCGCCCTCTGTATGCATCCTTTGGCATGCTGCGTCGCCAAAGCTATCCAATCAGTTTGGTACTACCTGACTGCATTTTTTTGTTCTCGGGGATATCGGAAGCGACAGTGACTTTGTCGCTAGGCGTTGAAGTTGAAAACTTTAAAACTGGCCATAATTTATTATAGCATCTGGGAGAGTTGTATACAGATCCTTATCTCGTAATGTGGAATCTCTCTAAACACATCTGACGTTATCAACTTTTATTCCTATATATCAAGCCAATGCAGTATAATGAAATATACAATTCCAATGATAGAAATAAAAAGTTATAGGGGGCGAGCGTAGGTGTGATTTCACTACACTGAACACTGGTACCGTGGATATGATAAGTAAAGTAGCAGCTAATAACTATCCCGCTCCACCTTCAAGCGGCTTGTATATCATTATATACGCGATATAGGCGATGACTGCGTAGTGAATATCATTGGAAGGGATGTAAAACAGTCTGTCTTTTGTCTATTATATGTGAGGCAAGTAAAAGATCTCAAATTTTTTATAGAGAAGATGTTCGGCGAAATTCCTGGTTGGGGTTAGCTAGTCTCCAGACGTCGGTGATGGGCCTCAGTAACCGAAATAGGCCGCTATTAAATGTATATAAAAAATAAAATGTTTAAAAACAAATCTTTAATGGATCTTTCCTACGCTTCTCACTACGTTGGGTTTAATTACACTAAACATTGTAAAGAGTTTAATTTGTCATTAATTATTTACGTTTCCTATAATATGAAAATGCAGGGCATGCGCTCCGAGATAAATATTACTTTTTTTTCAATAGTCCCAAAAGTAGGTACTTTCGATACGATTTTTTATACCGAAAGTAACGTATTCTAGTTTTAGCCTGTATACTAGTGCTGCAAAGTGACATCATTTAAACGTCAATGTCAATTTGCAGGTTATATTTTACTATAAATCACATTAATCACATTCGTAGTCGACGCTAAACAAGTTCCAAATGCATTGTCTTCTTCTGATATTACAATTAATATCCCAAATGTTGCAAATCAGTCATATCCACTAAGCATAAGTCATAATAATAATTGTACAATTTATATTACTATTTATAAATAGTCAAAGTATATCAATTTTTGGTATCATTAAAGAGACGATTGCAGAAAAAATATTGTGCGTAACACGCCCCGAAAGTGCTTTTACTGGACTACTGCTTACACGTCCAGTAAAAGACCACTTTCGGAACTCATTACGTAAATAACTCTTACCTACTTCTACAGCTTTAGAAATATATACCTTTGACACTTTTATTTAATATTATCGGTAATCACTATGGAGCAATTTTCAAAAACACGTCCGTCTTCGTCAGCGGTCTATATAGGAACTTAACGACTAATATATGACATGTATATACAAAATTAAACATAACCCCTCCCCCCTACATGCTCAGTTGCTCAAGCATGCTCGGTACGAAGAAATCACATTGAACCCAACTTCAAACCGAGCATACTCGGCGGTTTCCACACATGGTACGCGAACTTACCAACTTCAGTTCAAAATTTAAAACCGCAAGCTTAACTGCTGTGAAGAAAAGTGACAACCGAATACGAGATAGATGGGGGCCTGTAGGCAAAATTGGGGTGAAGACTTGATCAAGACCGGTGATTTTCGGAAAATCAACCTCCCATAGCTTTCTGGAATCTGGACCAAGAGGACCTTTTTTATTTACAAATTTGTTAATAACGTTTTTATATTTATAATTATTGGTAATTACAGGGTAACAAATGTAGAAATGTTTAACATTTTACATTAAACTTATAAACGAACGTTATATTATATCCTACACTAAATTGACCTTTCGAGATTTTTGATTAGCAAATTCTTCAATAATAGCGGAAAAGTCCAATGCTCGTAAGATATTATTGAAACTCATACTAATTAAATGGTGAAGTCTACCTTGGCTCATAGACGATCTTAATATATTTTTCGTCGATTAGTTTTGAAAATATTATCTCATCAGTACAATTTGTGGTCATTATTAGAAGTTAAATTTTTAGTAGTGCCTTCACATTGAGGAACGTATCTTTTAAATTTCTATCCACCAACAACTGATCCAAGCGAGCTTCACAGCAAATTTTTTTTGCTCATCATCATCTTCAGAACGTGTTAGTATATTACGCATGGTCATTATAGCAAGGACCGCGTGCTTAACTGAAAGCCGGGAGTTTGATTTGTCATTCCAAATTTCGAAAGAAATCAGAAATCATTGGTTTTATTAGTAAAATAAATTTTCAAGGGAATTTGGTGGGGGTCCCGAGCTAATGTCTCATTGCCTTGGGGTTTATCCGGCACTGAATTGATGTACACCTCTCACGCAACTACCAGAAACTATTGCTAATCACCAACATGTTCGCGAAATCACCACACATGCACCAGCATGTTTGACTCTCGATTCGTGTTGGTAGGGATCGGCAAGCCGCACAACGAACAGAGCATTCCAACCGCCAACAATGTTCGTCGTTCTCACACACCTTCAAGTATGTTCGCTGAACCAGCTTCCAACTACGTCGAGTGTGTATGGGGGTTTTAAGAAAATTGTCTGTAAAAACGATATCTTGTAATTTTTTCGTATATCCTGCTAGTTTTAAAATCTACTCCATTCAAGAAGTACGGCTCGTCAAAGCAGGTTGCTGAGAAACCCGATGGAATTTTAACATCGTCTAGGAAATTCGACTGCAAGATCCAATCAGTTGCTCCATAGCAATTAGGTATAAAAAAATTATAACAGATGTTTTAATCATAAAGTCAACAAGTAAGCAGATATTCGCGAAAGATCATCAATCTTTTTTATGAAGTGACAAAAAGATGCTTTTGACACATACCTTATAACCACATACATGCCCAAATTTCCAATAATTGGATTTTTCGAAAAATTACCCTTTTCCCCCTAATATTCCTGGATTAATAAGCAGACATGCAAATTAATGCAAAGATCCCAAGTTAATTTCTGTCAAGGGTCAATCAAATGGAGGTTAGATTATGCAAAAAGAAAACCTTGTTTTCTTTACCGCTACAACTCCATCTTTGGCAACTGGATTCGCCAATGTCTCAAATGCAGCCCTTGACATCTACTCAGCAAATTTTAATTTAAATTGCCTTAATTTGAATTTAAGACAATAATTGTCAATTACTCAATTACATAGAGCATAACAATATATCTTTGTGGCTATAAGAAATATGTTTTATTGCATAGATAATAATGAAATATACTCGATGCCAGACTGACTATAACTAGTTCATGGAATGTCAATTACCAATTAATTATCTTACTACTATTTTGCACGTGAAGAATAAATTACAATTCTAGTCGGTAAGAAGGCGTTTATATGTTTTCTAACGCCTTCTGCCAACAGTTCATTGATAAATCGACTTGTTGCATTCATTAGAATATACTAATTTATTTTGAAGGGAATATGTAAAAGACATTGCTCAAAACTAGGAAGTCTGAACCCGAATAAAAATCAACACCTTTATCGCTATACGTTGGTTGGTACTATTGTATTCTGGCCCGTAGAGCAATAGTTAAACCCACTGGTAATTTTCTGTCTGAAGTTCGTTATTATTACTATATATATACGGGGTGTCCCAGGCGTGCATGGCAATTACTTGGGACTGTATACTGTGCATAAAAATTAACGGTATTTTACAACCTTTAACAGCCATTTTTCTGCGTAGTTCTTTGGAATTTTAAGACAGACTGAATGTGACTATTAAGAACAACTGAAACGTTACTATTTAGTTTCTCGATAATAATAATGATTTAAATCCAACAGACAACAATGAATTTTCTTCAAGTCGTTCATCTCGACAAATCCAAGTTCTTGTTATAATGGTTCAATAATTTTTTAAGGTTTTATTAGATACTAGAAACTGTATTTATTTTACTTGTTAAAATTGTCACATTAGAAAAAAATTTCTCTGTCTTTATGTATGTATTGGAATATTCATGGACCGAAGTAAAGCTTTCGATCTTGTTGACCATGAGATATTGATCCAAAATTTATGTAAATATGGTTTTAGGGGCCATTGTGGTTGCTGGTTAAAGTCTTATCGCTCTGATCCGAGGCAGCAAGTATCAATAAATGGCCACCTTTCTAATGTATTGAATTTCTTTCGTGGAGAGCCCCAAGACTCAGTCCTGGGGCTACTATTGTTTGTATTACTTGTGAATGATCTGTCAAGAATTGTTGACGATAATTTGCAGAAGATACTTGTTACTTAAGTTTGGGTACTGACGTGGTAAATTTAAGAGGAGACTTCTCAAAATGTGTTCTTGCAGCATGGTTTCAGAACAGAGCTACTAGTAAAAAAACAGTACTCATTCAATTTACTCCTATAATAATGCAATATAATGCTAGTAATTTATTAAAAATTGATGGTACGTCCTTGAAACAAGTACAGTCAACTACTGAGCTGGGAGTATCACGTTGATGTTTTGTGTACAAAGTTGATTTGCTTTGCATTGTATCGGCTGAGTGATATTGTGAATAAATTAGTTATATTGTTATGTTATTATGCACAATTTTATTTTAACATTTATGTTGGTAGAATATTTAAAATGCGAAAACGGGAAGTTCGATGCATAACTGGTTCAAGCAAATATTCTTCGTGTAAAAATATATTTAAAGAGTATAATTTTTTGGAGCTCTTCAAATCATGCTGATAGAGTATTTAAAATGCAAAATGCAGTTCTATGCATAACTAGTGCAAGTCAATATTCTTGCATGCGTGTATATATTACAAATAGTAGTACTAGTACCTCCATCATGAAGATTTTACAAAGAATAGCTTTTTCCATGAATATCAACCTCGGTTTCTAAATGATTTGGAAATTCCTATTCATTCATTGTATATATAAAAAATGTCCGAGATACATGGGAATCATACTATACAATAAGCTTCCAAGCCCTGACTATTTAAATTATGTATTCTAATTGTTCACCCTTGTATTCTTGTTTTTATACTTTTATTAATTTTTGTATATATTTTGTTCTTTACACTTATGTTTTTTAATCTGTATTACTATTTTATTTTAGACTGATGACTATTTATACCTTAATATTATGTTTTGTTGTATTGTCATTATTGTCTCTTGACTTGTCCCATACCATTTTTAGTATGATCTCATGGACAATAAAAATTATTATTATGCACCGGATACTGAAATTAAGATTGGAATTAAAAATTACAGCAAATATTTATCATTACGTTTTAAGATGATTTAACGTCTGTAGTAATATAATATCTGCAGTTATATTTGGGATGTAGGTATCAATTTTAATGTTATTGCTTGTATTTTACGATAAGTAGTAAAAAGACGGACGCATTAAAGCATATTTTTAACAATGAAATAATTTTCTTACGGCGCAAAAAGATAAATATACTTCCATGTTGTAATTATTTCATATTTTTTACAATTGTATTTAATTTATACCCTCAAATCTTTGAAAATAATATCGTGAGAACAAAACTGGAAGGCAATCAGACTTTCCGCGGAAATGAAGTGCTTATTAAACGATGATTTTGAAGTATTTTTGGAATTTTCCTTTACACAAGTCATTGTGTCTGTTTTTTGCTAAGCGGTAACATTTTTTTATCGAAAGAGGCAATAAAAAATAAAACGCACCGATATTCCTACGTGATTCTAATTTTTCTTGTTTACTTACATACATCCCGAATGCGTCAAAATAAAATCTATAAATAACCAAGCTTGTTTATACACAAAAATAAGCTGTTAGTAAGCGTATAAAAAATATATTTTACAATGCATTTCCCCATATCGAAACAAGGGAAATATTTACGAATTTTCTAAAGTTCTTTATGAATTATGAATCATATCTTTACTGTTCTTAATCGTTATATAGCACTATTAAACTAACAATAGATTCATTTATATTGATATTTATTTATATAACGTCAAGATTTTTATTTATTTATCATCGGATAACCTATAATCTACAATACAATTACAATCGTAGAAACGCGATTTATAATGCGCCAATGATACGTAACTAACCTGATAGTCCAAGATCCCTGAGCCTCCAGACCTACGTCATTTTAACAAAGCTAAAATTTTCACAGTGAATGTGTAATATGTAGGTAAAAACGTATTGAAGTAAATAGATCCCAGTAAATAAAATATGCAAATAAAATCTTTACAACATAATTATATCGCTGCGGGCCATGGCGCCAAGCCTGACATGAAACATTCCCGACGCACATTAAAAACCTATAGAGGTAAGCGAATCAATTTGCGAACAGCACAAAAAAGGGTACCGGTATTTTAATGAGGTCGTAAAGTTTTTATTTGGTTTTTTAAGTCTTACTTTATTCTTACTTGAACATTACTGAAGGTAAATAAAAAATCTTACTATTACGTTCATATAGCAAAAAGTATGTAGTTTCATTAACAACCGTCCGTGGTAGTAGTGGTTGAGTTGCCTGATTCTCACGCGTGAGGCTGAGGGTTCGAATCACGTCTTTTGCATTTCTTTCCTACATTTTGTACGAGATGTATTTCGGCTCGATTAGCAACTGAAATACCTAATACGAACATTTCTTTATAGAGTAAGATCCCAGAGCCCCCAGACCTACGTCATTTCAGCAAAGCTAAGATTTTCACAATAAATCTGTAATATGTAGGTAAAAACGCATGCATACTTGCTTTTACGTTAAGGTAGCATATCTGGTTTTTATATATGATTTACACAATATTATTAAGAACGAATATTTATTATTGCCAGACACTTTTCGCGGGCCCTAACTTCCGCCAGACGCTTTAAAGCTGGAGAATCACAATAAATGTGTAATTTGTAAGTAAAAACGCATGCGTACTTACTTTTATGTCAAAGTAGCATAGCTGGTTTTTATATATGTTTTACACAATATTATTCAGAACGAACATTTATTATTGCCAGACGCTTTTTGTGGGCCGTAACTTCCTCCAGACACATAAAGCTGGAGAATCACAACACAATAAATATGTAATATGTAGGTAAAAACGCCTGCGTACTTACTTTTTCCTTAAAGTAACATAGCTGGTTTTTATATATGTTTTACACAATATTATTAAGAACGAACATTTATCATTGCCAGACGTTTTCTGTGGGTCCTAATTCCCGCCAGAAAGCTGAAAAAAAATTGGGGTATTTAAATTATAGTAGCAAGCCTGATTTTATATATATTAGGTGACCATTTTAATTGCTTATTTGTCTTGATGGAATTATTCAGTATTTTAATTTTGTGTAAAACATATAAAAATCAGCTATGCTACTTTAACGTAAAAACAAATACGCATGCATTTTTACCTACATATTATACATTTATTGTGAAAATCTTAGCTTTGCTGAAATGACGTAGGTCTGGGGGCTGTGGGATCTTACTCTATAAGAAATGTTCGTATTAGGTATTTCAGTTGCCAGTCGAGCCGAAATACATCACGTACAAAATGTAGGAAAAAAGAAAATGTAAAGACGTGATTCGAACCCTCGACCTCGCGCGTGAGAATCGGGCAATTACCAATTAAAAAACATTTATTCAAAATTTAAAATGTATATACAGTTCATTTTGTCTTAAGATAACTCATTATTTTGTTTATTGCATTTCACAATACATTATTTTGCTGCGGCGTGACTTAATGCCGGGGGCATCGACCCGCCACAGTTGCAGGATATTCTTGCGTGAGACCAAAGACAAATTTAATTTTCGGGGGAAAAAATAGCCGTTCACAGAAGTATTCGGCCAGTATTACTTCAAAGACTTCATTACCAACGTAATTTCAATTAATTCAACTGCAAACATTTATGTTATCTGTGTACACTGTTTAAGATTTTTGTAGGAAAACTATCTAAAAAACCTACTTTAAAAAAATGGTACTTTTGTATTTCTTTTTTGGATTTGAATTTAATATTTAATTTTATACACGATCACTAATGTGCATATTATAATTGTAAGAAAGGATAAGAAGGGGTGATAGAGGGTAGGTGGTGATGTAGAGGGAAAGTGACATAGGGGGAGAAGAGTATGGTCAGTCTTGTGGTAACCGTTCGTCGTATAAAGGTAAACGTTGGTAAATCAGTCTGTGAGTATGTCCAGTGTTATGGTAGCGTCTTGTCGCTGTAATGTCTCGTGTCAAAGTAGAGTATGTAATCTTGGTTTTGAAAAATTTTTGTGATGTCTCGTCAATAAACTCTCTGATTCTGGGAAGAAGAATCGGGCAACTCAACCACTACACCACGGACGGCAGACGGCAGTTAATGAAACTAGATACATACTTTTTGCTATATGAATGTAACGGTAAGATTTTTTATTTATCTTTGCTACCTATTATCTGTAAAAGGACCCCGTTTCAAGCTAGCAAGTACGCAATACGTTTTTACCTACATATTACACACTTACTGTGAAAATCTTAGCTTTGCTAAAATGACGTAGATCTGGGGGCTCTGGGATATTACTCTATGATACTTAATCTAAAGAGAAAACCTAGTGTTTAAATGACATGGTTAATTTTGTAAATGTAAGTTGTACTGATGAGAGACCATTTTCAAAACTAAAATTGGCGAAAAATAGATTAAGATCGACTATGAGCCAAGATAGGTTCAGTCATTTCATTAGTAAGAGTATCAAGAGTAATATTTTTAAGTACAGTCCTGCGTGGGTCTCACGTATGCATTTTGCCCTTCATGGCTAGTTTTTCAGTTCTGCTGAGAGTTTGTTAACGTGAACATCTTGGGTCGGATTAGATAAGTTTAAGTTTGTGCAAAGCTAATAAAGTTTAAATATATCAAGATATTTGATTTTATTAAAGTTCAAAAAATATAGCTCAATAATATCTTAGAGCGTTGAACTTTTCCGCTATTATTTAAGAATTCGCTAATCAAAAATCTCGAAAGGTCAATTTAGTGTAGGTTATATATGGGGATATTCGCTTATAAGTAATGTAAAATGTTAAACATTTCTAAGTTTGTTACCCTGCAATCACCAAAAATTATAAATATAAAAATGTTATTAAACAATATGCAAATAAAAATCATGATTTACATAACAGATTCCAAAAAGCTATGGAGGTGATTTTCCGAAAATTACCGGTCTTGAGCAAGACTCCGCCCCAATTTTGCCTACAGACCCCCATCCATGTTCATCCGGCTCTGCACTTGGGCACAAAATAAATTAACTATCGTTCTCTAACAAGCCTAGTCGTTTTCGTAGTATTAAATGGAATCATAAGCTGAAAATTGTATGTTCACAATGTATTTTTTTTTTACTTTACCTGAAAAGAAATAAACTCAGTCTTTCTGCCTATTGTGGAATTTAGTTAACTAAAGTCTTGCTTGTATTTAACGTAGGTGGTGCCGTGGACGTAATTCAACAGTTTCTCGTATATCCCTTAACCGATTGAAAAGCATTTTTGATAGGCTCTTAGACACAACTCGATAAAAATAGTAGTGGACTATTTTTTCTTGTGTGAAAAACATTTTTTTTTTTTTTTAGCTTTTAATAGCCCAGTACCATTCTATCGAGAGTTTTTTTAAACGCCTACCAAAATTTTGTTTGAATCGGTAATTACAAAATCATCTTTTTAAATTTGGCACCGCCACCCTTAAAATACGACTGATGTTGATGTAAAAATGTAAATATATATTTTTATAATATTGTTACATTTACCAGCATTGAAAAGAAATCATTAAATAAAATGAAATCAAGTTCATTAATATACTATAGGAATAACACAGGGCCCAATATTGAATCCTGTGGAACCCCTTATACTTAAAGGCCAACATAATGAACTTCGTATCACTAGCATGTATAGTGAATATAATATAATGTTGCCACCGACTATACTGGATTTTCCACAGCATTAACCGTGTTGTTTTTCGGACGGCCTGGGCCGTGACAAAAAATCCAAATTTTGGACCTGGGGAGGGAACCGCTTGAACCGCCATCTTGAATAGAAGGTATAAAAAATTCATTTTTTGATAATAACTCCGCAGCGGTTGATCCAACGACGAAAATGTCAAAATTTCGCAAGTCTAATATGTAACGAGTTACAGAGGCGGGAAGATGAACATGTTTCCCAAAAAAATAGTAAAACCCCACTTTAGTCCATCAAATTCAAATGCAAAGACAAGGTCCCATTGGCAGCAGTCAACAGCAGCATAAAAGTTGGCGGAGCAACCATTTCCATCAACCCACTCATGCTGTTTCAAAGAATGTGCATTGTGAAGAAATCGGACGACGAGTTGAAGAATTATCTCAAACTCGAGCTTGCCCCATTTCCTTTGTCGCTTTTCTCGGAAGAAGCAATGCGCAAAGGCACGAAATCATCATCGTATAAAGTTTTCACACAACTTCCAGGTGGAACTCGGAGATAACCAAGTCAATGTTTTGAATGGAGGATACCTTTTACATACAGTTGTATGGCATCGTAATGATCCTTTTGAATCCATTTGCAAGAAGTACATTCAACATGTGCGAAGTCGCTACGGTTCACATGCAATAGTTGTTTTCGATGGATATCCAATTGATGGTGGCAAAAGGAATACCAAGATCGCAGAAAGACTTCGCCGATCGAAGAAGCATATGTCTGCGGATGCTCTCTTCGATAAAACAATGCCAGTTCAAGTTTCCCAAGGACGATTTTTAAGCAATGACAACTATAAATCCTGTCTAATTTCGATGCTGACAATAAAGATGGAACATGCTGATAATATTGTTAAACAGGCGGAAGAAGATGCTGATGTATTGATTGTCAGCACAGCGATTTCCTTTTGCTCAACATTTGAAGCTGTTCTCGTCATTGGCGAAGACGTTGATACTCTTGTTCTGTTGACAGCATTAGCGCCATCTCAAAGTGACACAACACCGTCCATCTTCAATCAAGGACAAATAAAATTCTGTTCGCTTGTCCAGACAACCGCAGGACTCAGTGCCACCATTAGCATCTTTAGAGATGAGGTTGCAAGACCAGAGCATATCGCAGAAGCCGGAACACGCTTTCTCGTTGCTTTGTATGGTAGCAACATGGAAGAGGAACATTTCATTAAATCGACAACAAAAAGCAAATTCAATCTTGTTTTTTTTGTCACCAACGAAGAACGCTTTGCGATATCATGCGTTCAGGACACCAAGTACAAAAATGGTATAGGATCCAAAAAAATCCAGAAGACTTGGGCTGGAAACGTGGGGGCAATGGGCTCGCTGCACTTACAATGACAGAGCAACCAGCACCCAAGAACTTATTGAAATTCATTTCATGCACTTGTCGAAAAGGATGCGGCGGAGCATTTGATTGCACATTGCAGGAAAGCGGGGTTGAAGTGCTCTGTTGTGTGTGGCTTCTGCTTTGGTCAGTCATGCGAAAATGTACCGGAGGTTAGTATCGACAGTGAGGACGAAGATGTATGAAGAACAATGGATTCTCAGAAGCACCGATGATGATGACATTGAGGACATCTACCGACCAGGACCATCAAAAAAGGGAAAACACTAACATTACAATTGCGTGGCAAGCGTCATTTACATCTAAGATCGCGAAGCTGTGAATTAGGCCTATGGGGGATACTACAATATGAAAAACTAACGCCATTTACTCCACCTCAAGGTGGTGTGGAAATGATTATACTTTGAATTTACAAAATTAATATAACTATGTAATAAATAGCGAGAAACAATTGAAAAAAATTACAAAAATAGGGTTTTACAATTTTCCAAAAAACAAATTTTTTGTAACTTCTATTCAAGATAGCGTCTCGACCCACCTCCCCCCCCCAGGTCGAAAACTTGGATTTTTTTTATCACGGCCCAGACTTTAACAACAAAAATTTAAAAATTGTTACTACCTCACCTTTTGCAGGGCAAAACTCCTTACTGACTGGATTATAAGCCTCTAAATTCATTATTCAAATGCGCGGACTATTTTTTTATGTTGATTAAATTGTGAATTGTATCGAATGTACTAATTTCAGCAAATATAATTTTTATAGCATTTATCAACGCTTTAATTCATACAGTTCATGCCACGATAACCGATCTAGGTCAAATTGAAGTAATTCCGCATCACAAGTTGGCTCGACTACTCTTCAGGATTTATTTCTATTTTTCTGCCAACATATCGTTATTTAGAAAAATTAACTTTTGTAAATTTCAAAAATTTACATACTTATCTTTTCACATGTCTGAGATTTCAATAAAAAGACATTTATTGTCGCAGGTTTTCATGTTTCATATTATAAACAAATAGATGTGGTATAAAAATAGAGACAACATAGATTAAAAATAAATATTAAGCAACTCTCTGAATGAACCTAATGTTGTGTAAATAACTTTTCGGCTCATTTGACATCTGAAAATAAATAATAAATTATACCTTATTAATTTTTTTGTGACGGAAAATAGTCATAAAAAAATACAAGAACTTTTTAACAGCGTGTCGTTTCGTAAATGAAGTTTTTTTGCAAAATATTTTTATGTAAGATTTAATGAAGGTAATTTGGGAGATTTAGAACTTAGCTTCTTCTTTAAGAATTTTATTGAAGTACTGTACCTTGGCCCTGTCGAGTTCAGAATAAAAACATTATCTTCATTCCCAGACGACTCGGTGGAATTCGCGATCTCCTTCAACAGCGAGAAGCTTACTCGTGTGGGCTCTCCTCGAACCAGCATATGGGGTGTTCGAGACGGGACCAAGCCTAAGAACACGCTATAAATACAGTCAACAACGTCGACTCCCATTCAGTACTAACAAATTGGTAATTTCGAACAGTTAAATCTCACCAAAGAGTTCGAAATATAACAGTCCTAGTGCATTGAAGAAGCAGCGCAGCGTAGTTCGACGTCGCCTTGGCTCACGACTTCACGTGTGGTAGTTTTCGAATTCAGTTTCAATTTTTTTTTCTGTCGTAATGGAGGCCCAGGTAACTTTAGCTAGAGATGGACTTTCGGTGTTGTATTACGGTTTCGTATCTTTGGTGATTGCCCTTTTGGTTAAAGTTGTCGTGAACGCTTACGGACGCTTGGACATTGGCAGGGTATTATTCAGTCAATTTATTAGTGTTCATTTTTTATAATATGTTGTCGGGATTATTGTAGTATACTAACATTTTTTAACGAAATGTACAAGAGCATGGTTGGAAACTTACTTTTTCCGGAATATTTTCGTACTTATAAGTAAAATTACAGTTTAGATATTACAAAATTCACTTTAGTATATCGCAGTGATAAAGTGTAATTCGAATTAAAGCAATTTATTCAAATTTTTTATTGTTCTGTTTTTATAATAGTCACTGGTATTGTATCGCGATACGAGGCAACGGCCGTCAATACAAAAAAAAAATACTTTTTACAGACAAAACTACTATTTACAATTTAAATGTATTTAATATTTAATCATACATAACATTTATAATAATTTCCTGAATTAGTGGTATGAAAAAATATTTGTTTCTCTATTATAGTAACTATTTTTTTAAATTTAGGTTGTTAAAATTTTCAGGATCAGTACGTGTAATATACAATTTCTTGGGTGGGTTAATTAATATGTGTCTGTATTCTAAATATTTTGAAGGTGTTAAAAAATAATCTAAGAAATAATTTAGAAGAGTAGGGCAGTTTTATATATTAATCATTGGCATAAAATTTTCAACCGCTTTTTTGTATTTGGAAACTGTACCTAATTAAATGATTTGAAATATATCATCATAATTCGGATAATATTTTGTAAGAATTGTTTATTGTAAATTTGCAGATCATAACACCTCAAACCAAATTAATTTGCTCATAAATGTCTTATTTTAATAATTAAGAAATATTTATGAGGTTGATCAGCCCTGAAAAGATAGCTACTCATTCTAAGTAACAATATATATAGTAATTGAAATCAGAATTTTTTTCTGCGCAAATTAATAATTTGTTGTTTATTTCTTGTGAAATTTCAGTACTTAAGGTGGGCATTACAAGGGAGAGAGCGATAGGGAGATCCGATAAGGAAATATTTATTATTTTTGGTCATAACTTTTTGTTTAATACATATATTGGTAAACAAAGTATAGGACTACGTAAGTAGTACTATGACAGGTGTAGTGATATGAATTATCACTCAAGAATTTCAGTTGTTTGCAAAATAGTTAGATTTAATTTTAAAAATTATGTCAATCTTCGTATGTCCTAAATTATCGTGTGAAAATTTATAACACTACTCTTGTTATAGTTCTACTTAGGTAGTATTGTAGTTTGTTTGCAATATGTGTTTTAGAATAAGAAGTTATGGCCAAAAACAGTAAATATTTCCCTATCGGATCTCTCTCTTGGATGGCGACCTTAAGGAAAAAAAAAAAAAAGAAATAACCCCTGTAAAGCGCACGACCAGTAATTCTGGTAGTTAAAATAATATAATATTAATATATCCAATATGGCCAAAGTTGGTCGAAACATGTGAGGGACACTTATGGTAGCAAAATTAAACATATTAACTTTATTTTTCAAAAATATTAGGGAGTAATATTACAATTTATTAAGTAACAACTAAGAGAAAAATTAAAATCATTTAATAATGTTCGAAATGAGGATCGTTCGAAGTGACGTGACACCGGGAATTTTAACGCTAAATAAGGCAGCCAACCTACTACTTAAATATCGTGAGTGGACATATATAATGCTCCATATTGCTTTTGAGATGCTTTGCCTACCTGTGTTAGCAAGATTAAGCAAAATTTTCTGAAATTCAGCGTATAATGTGTAGAAAATAGTTAAAAATAATGTTTGCTTTGTATTTCTATAATTTACAAATAGTTTCTTAAGGTGTGCACCCCCAAGAGAGAGAGAGAGAGGTCCGATAAGGTAATATTTATTATTTTTGGCCATATTTTTTTAAATACATATATCGGTAAAAAAAGTATCTCTCTTATTTCCTAACTTTAAATCTCAACTATTTTGCATATATTTGAAATTATTGAGTGAAAATGTATAACACTACTCTTGTCATAGTTCTACGTAGGTAGTCTTATAGTTTGTTTGCAATATGTGTTTTAGAATAAGAAGTTATAGTCAAAAACAGGAAATACTTCCCTATCGGATCCCTCTTTCTCTTGTATATGGCGACCGTAATTATTTAAAACTACAAGATATGAAGATTGGCACTATTTTTTAAATTTAAATTAACTAATTTTGCCAACAACTGAAATTATTGAGTAAAAATGCATATCACTATACCTGTTATAGTTCTACTTATAAGGTAGTCATACTTTTTTTTACCAATATATGTATTTAAAAAAAAGCTACTGCCAAAAATAATAAATATTTCCTTATCGGATCTCTCTCTCTTTCTCTCTCGGATATGTCCACCTTAACATTGAAAAAATTTATTTAAACTGCAATCTCGCCTATGTAGTTAAGAAAGTTAAGAAAAGAAAATTAAACCGTAAAATTTGATTCAATTCATAAATTGTATAGTATATTATATTATGAACTTTTACATCTCTACACATTATGATATAAGTAAGTCAATGTTTTTTTTTTTTTTTTTTTATACATTTATTTAACGTCGGCCTATTTCCGCTACTGAGGCCTAACACCGACGCCTGTAGACGAGCTACCCCCAACCAGGAATTTTGCCGAACCTCTTCCCTTAAGAAGAGTAGGGATCTTTTACTTGCCTAACATTTAATAGATAAGGGACCGACGGCTTTACATCCCCTCCGAAGGATGGTATATCTCCTATACAACCCTCGCCTAAGGTTATATAGCTTCCGCGCATACACTGATATACAAGCCGCTGGAAGATGTGTGAGGCGAGAACGCGGTTTCCGTTGGAATGGTCACCAATCCAAGTACTAACTGCGCCTGTCGTTGCTTTACATCGCATACCGAAGTATGTACATAGTAAAGACGCACCTACGCTCGCCCGTAAGTCAATGTTACTATCTGCATTTTCATTTTATGTATTTTCCTCTCAAGCTGCATAATCACATAAAAATCATGATGTACACGTAAGACACGACACGTAAGCGAATGTCTAATCACCACAGTTTTGCACGAAAAACGATCAATTAATTAAAAATCATGTTCCACTTCAAGGGGTTCTTTAAGTGGAATTAGGGCGTAATAATAAGGCATGATCATCTATATTAAAATCAAATGCTTAATCGGATTGGCATACCTCTCATTATTGATGGTAATTTAATAATAATTACTCTATTATTAGTAGTAATAATGCGTGGCCGTATTCAAATATGAGAGGTTGTATTTTTTAAATGATGAATAATGTGGGAGGCGAAAATCGTAAAACATAAATCAACAAAACAAATGTTAAGCTTAAATACTAATACTGTTTAGTGACATCTTTATTTTTCATTGATCTATTTAAAACGACTAGGCGCGGAACAACGATATTTTTATCGAGACATTATCGTACTAAAACGTCGGGTTTTATTAAATTTTTTAGAGGTTCATAAAAGTCATCTAGTGCAAAGTTTTAGTAGGATTTTATTGTAGCAATGTCGTAAAGTCGTATAAGGATTTCACCATTGTCTTTCCCACTTGTAGATAAGTTACGCGTCGCAGATTTAGATATATTTTTTATGTAAATATAAAGAAGGAAACTTTTTTTTCTTTCTGCTTATGATTTGTTCTGTCCTTTATGGACGTTTAAATACATGCAAATGAGGACAAACTTAAAAGTAAATGTTTCAGATAGCCTCAAATAGAAATATGAGCTACTTGTAAAATCAGAAAATTGCATTTAATTATACAGATAAGGTTACATGTGGAGAAAGCAGAGTAATAGTAGAACAAGTCGTATCCGTTTTCAAGACGCTTTTTAATAGTACATTGAAGAAATTACGTTTAAAGTTACTAGAGGTATACAGGATGAGTTCTGTTGTTTATTTATAATTTCTTGAATATTTTCAGTTAACTTTTTAATACTTGAATTATTATCAAGATGTTTAGCCGTTGATTATTGATATTAAATAGACTTAACTGGGATTTATTTTACCATCCTCCGATATTTTCGTGTTGCAAATCTGGACATTAGAAGAGAAAAACTTAATTGTCTGTCTATTGACAGCTTTTGAACATAAAGTTGATATTTGGTATCGCTGGTTACCTCTAATGCAGTCAAAATAGGATTTGAAGTGGAACTTTTTCCATAAGCAATTTTATCGTTGGATCCTGTTGGGGAGATGCTAAGGAGTACCCAAAAAATTTTTGTTATTAACAATTTATTTTTTTAACCGCGTTTTTCAATCTAAAAATGTGAATAACTCAATATTAAACAAATGCAAAAAATGGCCAAAATACGTTTAAAAAAAATTGTTTACGGCATCAGAAAGTTGGCGTCGAGACCGAACTTTTGGAAGAAATTTAAATAACAAATCCAATTGCGCATACTGGGTATTTTTGCACCAAATTTTCAGGGTATTTTTGTTAGAGCAAAAGGCAGATTTTATGAAAGTTTCAAGCTGATTGATTCACCCAGCGGCTCTGGGCAGCAAAATGAATGAAAACCGATTTTTAGCCCGTTTTTTCAGTTTTGTAGGTTTTGGTTGCGCTCCAAAGACCTATACTAAACGTATATTTGTAGAAAATTTAATTACAAAGATTTTGTTTTTTTTTTGTTCCGATCGGACGTATATATCTCACATTTTTAGGTTGAAAACGCGGTTAAAAAAATTAAATTGTTAGTAACAAAATTGGAGCAATTTTTTTGGGTATACTCCTGAGCAACTGCCCAACAGGATCCAATCATAAACTAAAATTACTTATGGAGAAAGTTCCTTTATATTGATTTTTTGTGCTATTTTGACTGCGCTACTCGAACATAATTGAAATTTAGTGAAATTGTTGATGTATATATATTTTTTTTTACATAAAATTGCTTGATTATTTTGGAATTATTCAAATAAAACATCAGTAAGAAATTACCTAATGCCTTTATATTGTATCAATGTTCTTTCTTCTGAATATGTAATACAAAAATATTGTATAATCATTATTAACAAATACAAACTAATAAGAAAATTTCCAACTTCACTGTGTTTATATGGACATTCTTAATTCTAAACGTGTAAAGCATTTGGCAAAAAATAAATAACAAATACTTGTTTAATAGAAAATTGTCCCTGTATTTGTTTATATTAATTATCTACGACTGTCAACGTTTTCATTAGGTTGTTTACTGTTTCGAATCGTTTTTCAATTTTATAAAACCAATTTAATAAAATATATCAAAAAGACAAAATACTTGAACTACACAACACCAAAATACACAGCAGACGTTAAAATGTGGGTTACGTTATGACAGAATATCCAGATGGCGCAGAAAGCAGTATCTTGCTGTATATGAATAAGGTCCTATTTCGCTCGAAAATTAGCAGCGAAATCCTGCCTTGATCTTGATTGGCATGAGTGTTGCGTAGATGAATATTCATTGGTTGTGCGCATAACCAGCAGAATCCATTATTTGAAGTCCGTTGTCATTTTAACCATTTTTATTTTGAAATTAAACAAAAGATGACAATCGGTAAAGTTACGTTGAAATTATAACATATTGGGTAAGGTTATATAATGCCATATTATTTTATTTATCATTTTTGTTGTTGTCTGCTTACTTAGTCTTTGGGGAAGTTTAAACTTCGTAAAACGGTTTGTGAGTGTCATTTTTTCTCTCGGCATTATATAATTGCGTTTTCCCCGCAAATTTAGCAGAGACATTAAATCACTTTAAAATATGTTGGCACTACATTTGGATTAGGACTTAACCTTCAATGAATACAAAAATCACAGTGAATTTATGTTATTTCAAAATAAATAAGGGCGCTTTCTGAACTACTTTATACATATATTTGATTTTGATAAAACAATTCACTTCTATAGTGTTTGGTGGCCTGACATTTTGTTCACACTTCTGAATGCCTATTTATCGTTTTCTTTTTATTTAGCTGTACGATAGAATTAAAGAATGTTGTAATAATAATAAATAATATAAGAGTTACTATTTCTGCAGACATTCGTTAGGTTCATAGAGCTATCAGACAGAAACATTTTTATAGCCTAATAAAAAGTTATTGTTTATGAATCATAGTAGCACTGCTGACAAAACATAATTGTTTTTTTTTGCTTAATTATCCGTAACAAAATTAAGTTTATTAAGTGATAATTTTATTCGTCAATAAATTAATTCGCTTGAAATTAATTTCCAATAACTCGTAATTTATCTCTTGGTAAATCGCGTCTAACGGAATTAGTTTTTTCTGAACTAATTTTTTGTTTAATTAAGACGAAAGAAAACGGAGTAATTTTGGCGGTTTCTCTTGCACCGAAAGAACACCCTTAAATCTGTAAGCCGTGTTGGTGTGATTGATGCTTCACTAAGTTTTCACCGGATAACCATTCGTAGCCTTGGCTTATGGGATTTAACGGCTCTGGCTCGACTCACAATTTTAGTTGATATATCTATTTAACTAAACGACTTTTAACCCAAGACTAGCATGGTATTTTAAAAAAAAATAGTTATAATTTTCAGATCAGTTTTCGGTATCTGGTAAACTCTTCTATACAGGGTGATTAATTGTCCCTGAGCAAAACCTGACTGATAATTCGTGATATTTCACGAAGAGTAGTTCAATGTCGGGCAATAAGCGCTAAAGCTAACAAAGATGAAAAGCGAAATTAGGGCTATTTGGTGATATCTCGTATGTTACATACGAATTTCGCTATTTTGTCAATAATAAATGAAGATTTTTTCACAAACGGCTTATCGTGGTAACTCATTTCTTATAGAATAAGCAGATTTTTAAAATGGCATCCAGTGTTAATCTCGATAGCATACAAATATTTATAAAATATTTTTGTATGATCTAGTTTCAGTATTTGAATATTTTCAGAATAAATAATAGCATTTGAATATGTATATAACATTCCGAATATTCGTACAATCTTCGAATGAAACAGTTATTTTATTCTCAGAATAATAAGTAAAATGTTCCACAAATATTCTTGGTTATTCATAGAACACTAGTAAAATAATATGAACCTTTTAGAATAATTTCAGAACATAGAACTGTTAATATTGCATCAAAAAATATTTAAAAAACAAGATTTATTCTAATATTAAGAATATTCTTTGTTATTCGTTTTAGATTAATCTGGGAATGATAGAATGGTATATTTTTTTGTATGCAGAAAACAAAAAATATTTCAGTGCTTAGCATGATTTAAAACTTATCCTAATAAAATTAGTTTTTGAATTTTTTGAAAATTACACATTATAATGTGACTAAATACACAAGACATTTTTTTGGACCTAGTCATACCTTAAAATAATTATTATATAAGCAGATTAGATTTATGTCATATGAATTTATAAAGAGAAAAAGAAATATGGAAAAAGAAATTATTAAAATACAATTAATTAAAAAATTTATTGACTGTGTAACAGTTTTTGTTTAGCAATAATTTTTTAAGTTTCCCTTTAAAAACATGTTTACTACTAGAGGATTTAATATCTTCATTTAATGATTATAGATAAAGATAGATAGATAAAGAAAACTTCTGTGGTACTTAGTAGTCGTATAACAGTCAGGCAGTAGAAGATGTTTAGGTCGAGTATCATGTGAATGTCCAACTTGATTACTTAAAAAGGTGGATTTGTGTTTGTGGACATATGAACATACTTCCAGACTGTACCTATAGGCCAGCAACAGAAATTTTTAAAAGCATCTCTACAAGTTTCTTTGTAACTCAAATTTAACAGTATACGAATTGCATATTTTTGTAGTAAAAATACCCTGGCTACGTTAGTATTATTGCCCCAGTTTACATTCCATACCTCGGATGAGAATGAAAATTGGGAAAATAAAGGGTTTTAAGAATACCCTGGCTACAATATTTAGATATAAATTTTAGGGCATAACAACTTTTTCGTAGCTTTATACACAAATTCTCAATGTAATGAGTCCATTGCAAGTGTTTGTCAAAAGTGACACCTAACAAATTATTAACATCACAGGTATTTAACTCAAGGTCAGTAACATTAAAAAGTGTTAGGCCTTCGGAATTGTTATTTAGTGTAAATTGTATGGAAATAGTTTTAGTTTTATTTAAATTCACATTATTCTCTTGAGACCAGCATATAATTTCGTGGTAGTGGTTGTTTTTACTTCCGTTGAGTTATTTCCTGTAATTAGAACATTTGAATCATCGCACGAGATGAACATTTGATGTTCTTTGCAAGTAATTGATAATGTCATTGGCAAAGTATATAATAGTGGTCCCAAAATTGAACCCTGTGGAACTCCTTACTTGATGCAGTAAATCTCTCTTTCAGTTCCATAGGCCATTTTTACAATTTGAGCTCAGATAAGACGAAAATGTTTGCAATTTCAGAAATATTATATCATATTAATGATATTCCCAAAATATGCTGAATATACGAATATTTATAGTATTTAGAACAGATTGAGAGTATATTGTTAGACTTGTGTGCTTTTTGGGATGTAGCTTATTATAAATTAGTGTGTAACCTCATATATGTATGTATAGTCCAAATAAGGACTTCCCTACACTCAAAAAACGCAATAAAAACTTTCCGACATAATTGTTTCGCAGCGAGACATGGCGCCATGCCGGTCATCAAACGACCCGACACATTAAAAACCTATAAAGGTAAGCAAGTCAATTTGCGAATAGCAGTACAAAGAGTACCGGTATTTTAATGAGGTCGTAAAGTTTTTTTTGCGTTTTTTATTTGCCGGTAACTGATTACTTCAACTATACAAAATAATCTGTTTCTATTCAATGTTATGGCATCAATTATTTATAGTATTTTGTGATTTTCAATTAATTTTTTTGTTGTAATACGACTCGAGGTTATCCTTAACAAATTTTATTGACCTTTTTATTAGTCATATTAAGGGAAGACAACTTAAATTACTAATGCAGACTGAAATTAATCCTGCCGGCAACGCCATATTGGCATTTCCGGGTTTACAATTAATTATCCCTTGGAATTCTTACGACCGTCTGGTCTGTCTGTTGAATCTATTTTGTCTATAAATAGATTGAGATATGCACGAATAATTTATTCTCGATTGTTTTGCGCAACATCCAAATAATCACAGCAGTGAACCAAATTGTTGGATTAATTTCTCTTCAATGATAGTTTTAATGATCATATTTTTATAGTTGGATGCTGTCCAATTTTATTTAACGCGCGTTTAACTAAGTCATCTTGTGTTTTATGTAAAGTAGATTTAATAAATATTATTTAATTTTTTTGGCCTTAAGTTGTGTTTAGTAATTTTAGAGATATCACAAATTACAACAAAATGGACATGTGGATACCAAGTCCGTATTTAACAAGTTTACGTTGCTAATTTTTTTCCGATATGTACAATGATTTGCCAATTATCAAGTGATTTTTTTCATTTGACTCAATAATCTGATATTTCAAACCTACTTTGTATCGAAGTAAACGATATTAGTATTTGTATATAATAATGATAGCGACGTTCGTCTGTAAAAAATAGCACAGAGGAACTGTTTTCTTACCGTTCGTGTTCGGTCGAATGTAAAAACCACAGTATAAAAAACCTGCATGTTCGATCGGGCAACATGCATGTTGCGGTCTTCCCGTGTGTCGCCGTTACAGTTCGACTTCGCGGTGAGAAATCGCTGTAGGCTATCCCTGTATACATATTGCTATGATATCTCGACCTGATAAAGCTGAAATACCACACAATATAATTTCTATATTCAATTCTCAAGGTCGAAAGTTCGGAATCAATGAAGGAAACGCATTTTTAACACACAAGCAATAAAACAAAATTCAAATCAACTGAACAATGTATTGTGATCACAAATATATTATACAACAAAAAGATAAAATTTCCCTATCTAGCTAAATAAAGTAATTATGATTCTAAAATTAAAATAATTTGGATATACCTAATTAAGTTGAAAATAAAATTAGTTTATAAAAGTGGATTATCAAAAATTCACCAATTTAAAATATTTTTAAAACTATTTCCAAGTTATCAATTTATCGATTGAATGCATACTAAAATAGTGAACATAAAATTGTATATATAGTTTGTTACAAACTTTTTAGTCCGCGTAGCGAAGTATCAATTCCAGCCGCACAGTGTTACTTATCTGCGACGTCCAGTTACTATCCCCTATGCTCTTTCACCTTCTAAAAGACACCGTCTTCCATCAGGAATCGTTTTCTTGACCTTAAAATGAATTGATATTACTCTTTTTTCACCTTATTTGTCAAAATCCTAAAAACTCGATTTTTTTTCTATTTCTATCTTGAAAAGCTTTTAACTACTTTTCTTTCTTCAATCTACTTTTCTCCAATTCATCAAACAGCAGTCTATTCTCTATTTTCTCCCCCTTTCAAATTTTCAATTTTTTCATTTTTTTTTTCAACCCCTGACAACCACCAATTTTCAATTTTTCCACAATCTCCTTTATTTTTTCCTCAAATAAAATCGCGAATACCAACTTGAATCTTTCGTGACATAAACGTAACAAAACAAATTGGTTTCTTATCTTCTTTTTATTCGGTCATCACATGATTGATATTGAGCCTTTTTTCACTTTTATCAATTTCCCCCACAAATTAAATTAAAATATTATATCTTCTCGAACATATTATAAATGCGTAAACAGTTCGAGATGTTTAAAACGTTTTAATAATTAGTATAACAATAATTGAGTGCATTTATATAAAATAACTGATTCTATTAATCATTAAATTATGTTATACATATCTGTCTTTAATGACTGAAATACAAAAATTGCATGTACTTATTGAAAATATCTCTCTTCAGTAAAATACCTTAATATTTTATCAAACAGAACAAATAAAAGAAAGAAAACAGAAAACATGCATGCAACTCTCCACTTAGAATAAAATGCATCTTATTCATAATACACAACTCAAATTCACTTGAATGTGTTCTTTACCTTAAGTACACGCGAATATCACGTCAATATATTATACCAATGTAATCAGTAATCAGCAATGTTTGAAAGTTGTATCTAATACTAAAATACTAATACACAAAATGTATATTATTCTTTAAGAAAATATCACATTTTGATCGTACACAACACCCAGCTAATTAGGTACATAGCCGATTATAAACGGACTGAATACTGGGTATTTTGGGGAAAATGCTAACGAGTTCGTCATTATAAGTGGGCACAATTGAATAATTTAACCGAGAACTATAAATATTTTAAACTACAATTTTTTGTTCTAATGCTAATAATACTGCATCTACACTTTAACCATCATAGTTACAGAAAATAAATCAATAATTATATCTATACCTAATCATCCGCCAATTAACTTATTGACAATTTCTACCGGGGCGTTGACGTTAATTTAACAGGCCGGTAGCTATAATGTCGAGGCGAATACGAACAAATAAAAGAAAATTGTCTCAATTGAAAAATGTTTGCGTCGGTTGTAGACAGCGAATTGTTTGCGGTAATTATGATATTGACCTTTTGTAGTCTCATTCTGCGGTCTTCGTCACTTAAATTATATTGGATATTATATTGGATAAGTTTTTGCTAGTGGGATGACAATTGACGGGGGTGCTGTAAGATTTTTAAGTTGTTAGTTTTAGTCGACTTAACTGGCAAAACACTTCCACCTGTATTAATTCTAAAAAATTTAACAATTATGTCAAGTTTTTAAAATGTATTAACTTGAATTTCTTTAAGAGTAGGTTTGCACGCACGCAGTCAGTCGCGAGTAAATTTGTAGGTAATCGAGTTACATCGTCCAGTCGATAACACAGAAGCCACATTTATAGACTAGACGGCGTACACGACCTTACGAATGTAATCGCGATGTGATTTTATGTTTATACGTACCAGTTACACACAAAACTTCGCTGACACACAAACCATCTTGAAGTATTGTGGGTTGCGCGTATTTAGTTAGTATAAAAGACGAAAATTAGTAAATCAACGAATTTAGCTATCAGGACCACATAACTTATTTATTTACATATGATATCGCCGCTCGAAGCTCTCAGCCTAAATGAAAATTTATGAGCCCAACCCTGCTTTGGCACACGTCTATGATCATCGCTATGATGCTGGCTCTAGTAGCAAAACGCCCAACTATTTTAGACGAAATTTAACAAATTCGTATTCGACATTAAACTTTTTTCGTGTTATTTTATTTTATACTAATCGTATTCTGTTTTATTTGAATATAAGTCCCTTTGTAGAATATAAAACAATTTATGGTGAATTTGGGACGAATGAGTAGAACGTTCGCGTTGAATAATCAAGGAGGAGAAAATTTTGGAAACTTAATTTTATCTAGGATTAGAATATAAAATATAATAGGTCCTTGTCTTAAGTTTGCTAGTTTACTTAATGAAATCAATACTGAATTCTCTTGGCTCGTTTTTAAGAAGAGTGTAAAATAAGAATGGCGATATTTTACGCACTATTTGGCCTTGGTAACGCATCCTTAATAAATTTTCTAACATACAATGACAGATTATGATAATATCAGAAATCCTTCGCAATAACCGTGAATTTTACGTAGCACTTTTAGCCAATAATTTTAATTGTAATATGATTTATTAGTTTCATACACCTACTTATTATAAATTTCTTTTCAGAATGTGGAGGAAAACGCACCTCCAGTTACCGAATCGCCAAAAGCTGAGGAACCAAAAGTCCCTCAAGAAATCGAGACAGTAACAAACGGTGATGCATCTGCTGAGGAGTTAACTAAACCTGCAGAAGTTGACAAGCCAGCTGCGGAGGCAGCCAAACCTGCTGAGGAGCAACCTAAACCAGCTGCTGAAGAACCATCCGCCAAACCAGCCGTAGAAGAACCTAAAGTTCCCGAACCTGTAGTTGAAAAACCCGCTGAATCCGCTCCCTCTCCTGTAAAGGATGATGTCCCGCCAGTTGAGGAGCCCACTCCTAAGGTCGAAGAATCCAAATCTGTAGAACCGACTCCTGTTGTCGAGGAGACCAAAGAGGTGCGTAGCGAGGAGATCCCCCCTCCCTTACCCTCCTCTAATCCCCCTTCCCCGGTGACGGTTTTTGCTGAATCCACTAAAGCTGACGCCCTACCTGCTGATCAGGTGCCATTGGAGACTCCACAATCTCCTGTGACAGTTCCCGTTGTGGAGACAATTCCAGAACCGCCTGTAGCAGAACCAGTTGTAGAAATAATTCCTCAGCCAAATTCTTCACCTGTTGTTGAAAATGTTCCTGAATCGGCTCCAGTTGTTGAGGGCAAAGTAGAGTCAGTTTCTGAAAGCTCATTATTATCCGAATCTAATAATAAATCTTCAGAGGCTGATTTTCAATCACTTGATGATGTTAGTTGTCCACCTCTCAAAGATGCTCCTTTACCAGCATCAAATGTAACTGTAGCTTCTTCAGCTGACCAAGTATCCCTCAGCAGTCCTGTGCCAAATGAATCTGAAATTGTAAAGACTGAAAAAAAACCAACCAAAGAATTAGAGTCAGTCCCATCTTTAATACAAGTTTCAGATAAATCAGAACAACTTGAATCTCTACCTGACGACTTACCAAAATCCCAAGAAATTACACCTGAACCCCCGTCACCTGTAGAATCTAAAAAATCTGAAATTATAGCAGATCCTAAACTTAATGACACTCCAATTGAATCTCCTAACCTTCCCTCTGAAACGCCACAGTCAGAAATTCCTGTGCAAGAAAAATCTTCTGTAAGTACAGTAGAATCCTTACCAACTGAAACATCTCCAGCTTCCTCCCCACCTCTAGTTCTTCCTAGCAATTCTCCTCCTTCTCCTATAGCAGTACCAGAGTCTCCTAAATCAACGGTAAGCGATGCCCCAACTTCCCAGACAGACATCCCAGAAACTCCAAAATCTCCTCCACCTTCCCCAGCAGCCGCTCCAGATGCAGTAGAAAGTTTGCCAGATCCAGTTGTGCCTTCCCCAGAACCCGCTCTTAGTCTGCAATCTGAATCGATCGTGTCCCCAACACCTGAAATAATTCCAGAAACTGAACAGCAGCTCGCTGATCCCATTTCTGAACCAGTAGTAAATGCAGATTCACTGCCTGACATTTCGACAGAATCTCTTCCCTCTCTACCAGAGCCCCTTTCGGAAAATCTAGCCGAACCAATGTCTTTACCGCCCGTGGATTCAGTTCCTGAGCCCATAGCAACTGATTCCATCCCAGAGTGTCCTGTTTCTGATATCCCCCCTCCCTCTGACAGTCCAGTACTCACGAACGGAAAAGCCGATGGACTGCCATCACCAACTGACGAAGTTTCTCTGCAAGCGGTGAAACAAGGAACAGAAACATCGAAACAGGTGAATAGTGAATCCTAATGGAACGTACCTTGAATTAACCTAGACAGTCTTGTTTCTCTTCGTTTTTGCATTCATTTATCCCCACAAATGAATGGTTATTTTTGTGCTAACAGAAAAGCTGTGAATGCCCCGTAAATTACTAATATGTTGGACCTTACTAAAGCCTGTTCTTAACTGTTGATTTCTTTGTTTTCCTTCTTGCCTTGTTTTTTTATTGTTAAGTAGGCCAAAGTTTATAATAATTTTGTGCTCTTGCCAATTTAAAATAGTTTTGTTTACTAAACCAAAAGCAATAAATATTTGTGATTTTACTGATTATTTATTTTCACAGTTCATGACGAAGTGTTACTATTGTTTCAACGATTTTTTTTACAGGTTCCTACTAAGGTTAACGAGAATGAAGTGCGACAAGAAGGTGGAGACAAATCTAGTGAGGAGAAAGTGGTAAGTCATTATTTTCTTTTTTTGGCTTTTGTATTGTTTTTGAAAAATGTTAAATATGCCCCCCTAATCATTGTGAAATATGCCCCCCTAACCCAAATAAAATTTCGTATCAATACTTTCAAAGCACTCGACCTAAGATTCTTTTTCCCAAATTTTGAAAGCGCAGCGCATACAAATAAAAATCTAAAAAAAATTTACTGTTCTTCATCGTTACAAATCAAATTTTTGGGATTAAATTTCAAATTCAATTTTTTTCATTGTTAATGTTATGGGGCCAATTCAATTTTTTTTACCGCAAATCACAAATGAGTCACTCCAAGATATGCAGTATAGAAATTGTTTAAGTTTTTAGAAAATATTGAGCATTTTTCCACAAATTACCGCACCGAAGCTCAGTTTCCAACATCATTAAACTAGTGTGATATTTATTGTGCACAATTTTCGTTCACTATAGGCTCAATTTAAATATACCCTGTACCTATGATATTACCAGCTAGCCTATAACTTTATCGTAACAGAAGGTATAATTTAAAATTTTGGAAAGTTATATGATTGAATCAACTTCACATTTTGATTACCCTAATATCTGGTTTGTATTTTGTTGTTTTAACCAGTAACAGTATAAACTTTTTTAATGAACCATCTTATATATTCAAAATTTAGATTTCTCAAGCAATTTTTAGTACAAAACATGTAGCATATAGACCGGGCGGCGGCCGCAAGAATCGTGTGTACCCATCGATTTAAAGAAAATTTCATTTTTGTAGTAATAGTTTACGAGAAAGCTTTGTCGTTCAACCCCTGCCCTGATGGGATTTGTGTAAGAGGGTGATTTCACCCCTCTCTGAGACTGCATTAAATACCCATGTAATTAAAGAATAAAATTATGTTTTTCTAATTGTACTTAAGTAGCGCAACAAAGTAAATATGGTCTGCCGCATGATACCGTGGTGGGTGGCGTGGGCCAACCGAAAAAGGTGGTAATTTCTAAGGGGTACTTTTCACCCATTGATTTAAAGGATCAACTTTACACCAAATTAAAGGTTAAACCCTTAACTTTTTTATCTCATTGGTCTTCCAGGCCACAGCTTGGTGATTTTTTCTGGCCGACTAATTTTATGCGTGAAAGTAAGATCACGCATTATTTAATTAATGTATGCAGCTCATTTAGTATGAACTTAAACAATTATAATATTTAAAATCTTTGTTTTTTTTATACTAATTTTTATCTTATTTAGAATGTATTGAAAGTACGAATTAAATTGATATATTGATTAGCCTAATAAAATGGTAAAATTTGGATGAAATAATTAAGAGCGGGGTGAAATTTAGGGAACAGGCTTATTTTATGGCACTTTTTAATAGTCCCCACCTACAGACGCCGGCGGAGGGGAGGGGGGGAGGAAATAGGTAAAAAAATCTAATTTTCGCAAAAACTCGGACAGTATAAATTTTACTGTAAAATATGCGCACATGAAAATTATACGTAATAAAAATCCGCAGTTTCGTTTTTTTTTTTTAACTTCGTACGACGTATTGGAACTGAGATTTTTTAAATTTTGACAGTTTTGCGACGCAGCGGAAACGCTAAAATCTCGAAAAAGGTCGTTCGGATCGGAATTCGATTATTTATTTTTCATTTCCAGATGTTGGCAGAGATATGAATTTTTAAACATCTTTATAGCATGCTATCAGGACCTTTATTCGGTAAAGTAAGTAACTACGGGAGTGATCACATAATGCGAAAAATGCGTGAACTTGCTTCTACTAGTAAATCGTGAGGGAATCCGCCAGTTTACCGGGAGAACGGCGATCCTAACCATACTTTTACGACAGATTGTGTCGATTAAAAATTATTGTTGTCAAATCTGTGAATCAGAATGGACAGCGGATTTGCTCATCACCAATGGTAATGAGTTGTGAATTATATTAATGAGACGTATAGTAGATGGAATGTATAATTAGTGTGTATTAATGTGTATGGTAATAATAATATAATTCTTGGCAAATATTACAATTACTCTTTTAGTTTATTATAATTATATTTTTAAAAATATATATTACCAATAACGCGAGTATATCCTTATGGAATTTTTGTTCAATAAAAATTTATTCTGTCTCCTTTTACCTACCTAATTTAATTAATGACATGTGACGTGACAATGACAACAAATGAGCACTGAACAGCTGATGCTTTTGTGCCAGCATAATTGGTTGTAAATTCGGCTATTCTCACTGAATCCCTTCACGTTCACCACTTATTCACTGCAATTACAGGATACAGTCTAAGACGGTCGGGTGAGATGCGTGTGATGTGAGCTCTCGTTTCGCATGATGAATGCTCACTCTCCCCATTATTACAGAATAGAGGTCCTGAACACTTGTTTCATGATAAAATCGATAAAAATTCGAAAACGATAGATCGTACGCATACAGGGTGTTGCATCATGAGAAGGACATAGCTTAATAGGAGGTAGAGAACATCAGTGGTAACCGGAACCTCCCATAGAAATGTCTCATTGGGCCTTCATTACGAAGTTACAGGGTGTTAAATAATTTTTGGCCAAACCTGTTTTTTCTCATAACTTTGACAGGGAATGAAATAACGGATTCATATTTGGTACGGCTAATGTACTAACGAGCCCCCAGAGGTACACGTATAAAAAAAATATATCCAGGTCCGGACTCACTATAATTTATGTTTCTTCTTTGCATCAATAAAACATCACCCTGTATATATTTTTTTGAAATTTCGATACGATATTCGAAAAGAGCAAGAAAAAACAAACAAAATGGCCTATTTCATTTTTTTGTTACACCTTCGTGGTTATTTAAATACGTTGTTAAATGCGCAAGAAAATGGATTACAGAACCCTATTAAATGAGAGGCACGTGAAATAAATAGTTTTATAACTAAAATTTGCAAAAATTCTATTGAGCCTAGGTGGTCTGGGTGAATCCTAATTCCGGCACGTTTTAAAGGTCCATTTTGGTAAAAAACTGTAGTCCTAATAAGTAATCGGGTATGAAATAACAAAATTTTTAATCAATCACAGTAGGCTTGTTCAAAGAATAAAAGTGACAGATAATTTAAACCATTTAGGCCTAAGCAACCAGTTACTTTGATCAAGAAAATCATCAACATTTTATACTTAATAAAAATTGGAAAAGAGAACAAACTAAAATCTAAATAAATAAAATATTTTCCATTCAATTAACAATAAATAACAAAACAATAACTAAATGTGTTTAAAAATAAAACGTAATTGACACTAAAGTAAATTTTCAAAATGTCCTCCCCCACATTCTGTGCATTTTCTTGCGCATTTAGAAAGGTCACCAATTGCTCGACGTATCATTTCTGGATTATTCCGTATTTCCTCGCAGGTTGTAACGATGCGCTGGATTAAATGTTGTCTACTTTCAATTTCAATGCTATAAACCTCGTTTTTTAAGTGGCCCCATAAAAAGTAATCACAAGGGTTACAATCAGGAGATCTTGGTGGCCATTCATGTGGACCCCCGCGTCCAATCCATCTATTAGGATACACATTGTTTAAGTGTTCTCTTACTTGAAGGTTAAATTGTGGTGGGGCCCCATCATGCTGAAACAACATGCCTCTTATACCGATATTTTCTAACATATTCGGTAAAATGTTTTGAAGAAAATCAAAGTAAATTTCACCATTCAATCTTTCTTCAAAAAAATGTGGCCCTATCAAATGTCTATTCACAAGTCCGACCCAAACATTTACAGAAAACCTGTGTTGCGAACGGCGTTGGCGTACCGCATGTGGGTTTTCCTGTGCCCATTTATGATTATTTCGTGAATTGTTTACTCCATCCCTTGTAAATTGTGCCTCATCCGTAAATAAGGTTCTGTAAATGACTGGGCGATGGTTAGACAACCAATGACAAAATGCCAGGCGGGGGATATCGTCGCCTTGTTGAAGACGCTGTACCTGCTGGATATGATATGGATGGTAACGTTCTCTTTTTAGGGTTCTCCATACTCGCCAATGAGGAATACCAGTTGCCAAACTGATTCGTCTAGTGCTCATATTTGGGTTTTCTTGAACTACGTTTATAATATTGTTTTGTTCCTGCACACCTTGTTGTAAAACACGCTCCACAACTGCAGAAGTATGAAACTTTCCGTGTTGTCTTGCATACTGGAACACCGTACTAAAGGTTTTATGATTAGGGCATGGACGACTAGGAAAACGCAGCCGATATTCTCTTTCCGCCGACCTACCATTTCCATTACAGAAACCATAGATGAATATTATGTCAGCATATTCCACGTTTGTAAATTTTACTGGCATAGTTAAAATATTTTCACAAGTTTTCACTAACTAAATGCGGATTATTGACACATTAAATTACTAACAAACAATTATTCAACTGTTTAGGAGATTTCTTTTTATTATCTGTCACTTTGAACAAGCCTACTGTGATTGATTAAAAATTTTGTTATTTCATACTCGATTACTTATTAGGACCACAGTTTTTTACCAAAATGGACCACCTATGACCACCTTTATGACCACCTTTAAAACGTGCCGGAATTAGGATTCACCCAGACCACCTAGGCTCAATAGAATTTTTGCAAATTTTAGTTATAAAACTATTTATTTCACGTGCCTCTCATTTAATAGGGTTCTGTAATCCATTTTCTTGCACATTTAACAACGTATTTAAATAACCACCAAGGTGTAACAAAAAAATGAAATAGGCCATTTTGTTTGTTTTTTCTTGCTCTTTTCGAATATCGTATCGAAATTTCAAAAAAATATATACAGGGTGATGTTTTATTGATGCAAAGAAGAAACATAAATTATAGTGAGTCCGGACCTGGATATATATTTTTTTATACATGTACCTCTTGGGGCTCGTTAGTACATTAGCCGTACCAAATATGAATCCGTTATTTCATTCCCTGTCAAAGTTACGACAAAAAACAGGTTTGGCCAAAAATTATTTAACACCCTGTAACTTCGTAATGAAGGCCCAATGAGACATTTCTATGGGAGGTTCCGGTTACCACTGATGTTCTCTACCTCCTATTAAGCTATGTCCCTCTCATGATGCAACACCCTGTATAATGTATTTAATGAAAGTTAAAGAAAATGAAATTTTGAATATGTTGGTGTAAGTACAAAATCGTTTTGATAACGGATGAATTGAGATAAAAGGGAGAAACATGAAAAATTGTCATTTTCAAGTGAACTTTGACAAATAGCTATTTTTTGATTGGCTTTAGGCAATAATGACACTAAAGGTGTTTTGGAAAGAATTAAATTATTTGTAAAATGAGCTCCATACGATGAATCGTTCACGAGTTACAGCTGTTTAAAACTATGAGCAAAAAATTTTTTTTTATTATAAATTAAGATTTTCCTGCAAGAACAATTTTTTAAAAATTGGTTTTTACCTATTTTTATTAGTTTATACACATATGAAAGTAATGCAATAGCATAAGTCGTTCGCAAGGTATATTTTCTTTAAAAAATAGTTCTTGAAAACTGTTTTTGTTCAGAAACGAAATTGTGCGGATTTTTATTATCTATAATGTTCATGTGCACATATTTTTACAATAAAATGATACTTTCCCAACTTGCGAATAGCTCCATCTGGTGACGACTTATTACAATCAAGTTAGCAACAAACTCGGACTAAGTATATATTTATCAAAATTATAAGCCAACATAAAGTGGATAAATTATTACAAAAATAATAAAAGTCTAGTAAAGTAAAAATATACCTACTACGACAGTCCCGTATTCCACTATTTCCTATGAAAGAAAATCGATTCATTTCCACCAATCAACGTGCACAATGTGTGTTTTCAAATCAATTGAAAATAATGTCCTATAACTTGCGACATACTACGTCTTCAATTGGAAAGCACAAAATAAAAGTTGCAGACATCTCGTGTCTGTAATTTGATGACTATAGAAGGCCAGTGAAGTGATGTTGTGCATTTGCCTATGTCACACTGATGAGAGCAAACAAGCTCGAAACTAGTCTGCGGCTGGCGATGCACAACAGCATTGCACTGGAAATCTACCTACTGGAGGCTTATTGCAATTAAATTTTATTTTGTGTTTTCCGATTGAAGACGTAGTATGTCACAAGTTATAGGACATATATTACAATTGATTTGAAAACACACTTTATGCACCTTGATTGGTGGCAATGAATCGATTTCCTTTCATAGGAAATAGTGGAATACTGGACTGTCGTAGTGGGTATATTTTTACTTTACTACACTATTATTATTTTTGTAATAATTTATCCACTTTGTGTTGGCTTATATATTTTGTTAGAAAATTTAGTTTTATCAATACCCATACAAGCAATTTTAGATTGGGATGGAGCTACGACTAAATATCAATTGCTATTATTTATGTTGTAATTTGTTTATTTTCTTCAAATTTTTTGTCAAAATATTATATTTACAATAATTTTTGTGTATATTAAGCATTACAGAATATACGTACAGGGGACAGTTAAAATTTTCAAATCAATTAGTTTGGATTTACAGTCATTTCTAAATTTGAATCCTGCAATTATCCTTATTGCTCATCTTTGCATGGAAAACACACTATAGTTATGCTGAGCTAGCATGCCCCCCCCCCCCCCCCCGTACAAGGACAGCATAAGATATTACAGAGTGAATGAGACTCTGATAAGCTGTGACAAGGGTTTCTATTGATACCCGATGACTCAAACTGCGAAGTAGATATATATATTTTTTGTAATTTTCTTGCAAATATAGTTAGTGTGATTTTCCCATGATAGTTTATAGTCCAAGTAAACACCAAGAAATTTTACTGAATCAGGATTTTCTATCTGGTTCATATTTCTGAGGCCCAAACACCATTGTCTCAGTCTTTGAATTATTAAGATTCAGCTGGTTCGAGACAAACAAATTTTGTATTTTTGATTTGGTTGCCAACATTCCTTCCATTAAAGCGTCTAAGTCAATATTACATTCAGTAAGATTTGTATTGTCAGCAAATAAGATGGCAGAAGTAGAACTATCAATCAAAAGAGGCAAATCATTGATATAAATTAGAAAGAGAACTGGTCCCAGGACTGAACCTTGTGGGACACCAGCATTTACACCAAGTTTATCAGATTTGATATTTCTGTAAAGAACATATTATTGCCTATTACTCAGGTACGATTCGATTAGCATGGCACTATCTGTGGTGAAGCCGTAAAAATACAATTTATTAATGAGGATTTCATGTGATACACAATCAAAAACCTTAGTTAGATCTAAGAATTTAGAGCAAATGTTATTGTTTCTGTTCAAAACCTGAGTTAATAATAGTTGTTAATTTATCTATCGCCAACGTAGTTGATAATTTGTTCCTAAATCCAAATTGATTTGGATTAAATAAGGTTTGACTCTCAAAATAAGCGGTTAACTGAACTTTTAAAATTAACTCATAGATTTTAGCTAAAGATGGTATGACCGAGATAGGCCTATGATTAGTGGGATCATCTATATCATTTTTTTTTTTGTAGATGAGAACACCCTTTGATACTTTTAAGCAATCTGGAAATATGTTGCTGCTAATACTTATAGTTATTAATACCGTTAGGGGTACCAATATAGATTGTTTGTTTGCCTTTATTATTTTTGTGCTCATGTCATACATATCTTTGCTTTTTTGTTTTTTAAGTTATTTATGGTCGTAAGTAAAGATTCTGTAGAAATAGCGAAGTTGAATATATTAGGTGTTATGAAGTTTTCCAGAAAATCAGTGTAAACATTATTACTTGGTGGTAATTCATTCACTATATTTTCAGTTACATTAGCAAAGTATTTGTTGAAAGCATTTGACCCAATCTTATCAGTAACTTGTACAGAACCGGGTTTACTATCATTTATGAGTTTCCACATTGCTTGTTGGGGATTGTTATGTGAAGCTATGTAATTATCATGAGCGTGTCTTTTCGTAATTCTAGATAGTGTAATAGTATTTAAAGTTTTGAGTATAGAAATATTATCCGTGGTTGGATTTCTTTTTGCATGTTCATGCAAAAATTGAAGTCGATTTCTAATTTTGCGCAGTTCATTATGGAACCACTTAATCCGATGACGATTTTCAGTGTTTACTATTTTTGTCTTTAAGAGAAATAAATTATTAATTGCATCAGTTATAACGCCAATAAACATTTCAAATTTTTTATTGATGTCCAGATGTGTGTTATGTATAAAGTTCCAGTTTTTGTAGAATAGATAATTTTTTAAGTTGGTAAGGCCTTCATCACTTAAAAGTCCATAACTCACTTGTAAGTTGTTACTAATTTTTTTAATATTAGTTTTTAAATGAATGCCTAAGTGGTCAGACAATAAAGTGTCAATAATATTCACTTCATAATTGTTAGGATGAACATTAGTAAAAATATCTAGACAGTGATTTTTCCTAGCGTTTTCTTGAGTTGTCGGTGAAAGACTAAAAGATTTAAATATGTTTATCAACATTTGAGCATTACGATCATTTTTGTTTTGGAACTGAACATTAAAATCACCAGAGATGAATAATAATTTATTACTTTTTGCAACTATTTCTAATGCAATTGATATTTTTTCAAAAAACACATCAAGGTCTCCATCAGGGGATCTATACACAGTCATTATTCTGGAACTTTCTTTCCCAATTGCAGATACTTCGCAGTTTAGTTCATCAGACAGAATTTACCTGCATTAATGTTGAGAATTTAAATTTATTTAAGGCATATATGGCTGCACCCCCATGGGAATAATTAGATCTAGAAAATTCAGAGACGAGACTGTAATTGTTTATGTTTATAAATTTTATTTCATCCTGTGTACACCAATGTACGTTAAAAAGTAGAAAATCATAAAATGAGGAATTTTCTTCCATTAATGCTTCAACCTCATTTGCTTTATTACAAATACTTTGGATTTTTAAATGCAAGATATTAAAATTAATGGTTTAATTTTTTATTATATTTCTGATGTGAAAATGTTTTCATTTACGGATTTAAGTACATTTTCATTTACTTGATTATTAATACAAATTGGACTATTTTGAACTTTCAAATGCGCAGATACTTGTAATTTTGAGCTACAGCTATTTATTGACTTGTTGTGATGTTCATTTCTGCTAGATAAGTTAGTGTTTAAAAATCCTCACCAAATTGTTTATTATACTTAATATCTTCATAAAATCAAATCTCTTGAATGTCATATCTGTGGACCAAGATGAGATATTGTATATGTCATCGCTTAGATTCCAGTCGATTCCGAACATAAAACATTTATTTTGAGATTCTTGAGTCGGTAGTTCCTTAATGCAAATATCAGCATCTCTAAATTTTAGTTGTTTTGTGATAAATTCATTAATAATATGTGTCTCTTGATTCTATACAAGTAGAACCAAACTTTTCTAATAATAGCCAATTCACTGTCTCCATTCTCTCCAAAAAATTTCTTAGCAGGTCTTCTTGATTTTTTATGATAAGTATTTCAAAATCTTCTTCCTCCTTTTTATCGTTAGATAGGTTTGTGATCTCGTTCATTTTATTTAACTGAGCCGCCTCCAACTGTCTGCGATTATTTTCTATTAAGTTCTCAATTTTTAGTTTTTCAAATTCAATTTTGCTACTTGCAATGATGATTTCAATATTTTTATTTCTTTGTATACAAGATACAAGACCTGTGAAAAACACCTCCACAGTTTATACAAACGGCAATACAACATTTTTTCAATTTGCAAGAAGTAAAAACAGTATTTTTCTGACTATCAGAATCAAACTGGTCATCATCGGTAGCCATGTTGGATTTCACATAGCTAGCGAAAGATGCTCAAAAATGACAAACGCCTTACACTTTACTGATAAATATGATGATAAGGTCGAAAATTTCAGCATATTTAATATTTAATTATTTAATGTTTATATTTTGTTTACAATTTTAAAAATGTATAATTTTCTGAGGAATATATCAATATAAAAACGTATTATAAAGTCGATAATTAAAAAAAATCCCTAGTTTAAGCCCTATTTTATTCCAAAATGAACAAAAAAATAGTGTAATGTCTAAATTTCCAACATGGACCGACGAGATTATTTGCATCTTTCTTTAAAACATGGAGTTGTTGGGAAATTTACATAAATCAACCCAATTGTGACTAGATAACAATACTTGAGCACTAACATGCCAAAAATATCGACTTCACATAATGCCAGTTAAAAGGTTAATTTCTCGACCTTTAGTTGTGATTTCTCTCCTAAATATATGAACAAGAATTTATAACCGCGTCAGAATCACCTCATCCTAGTCTTAGAATGCAACGTTGGGAAATGTTTGACTAACATTACCTTCTTTCTTCCTTCATACGGTTTTCACCTAACCTAACCGAACATACCGAACTAGTCGCCTGTCTCTTTTGAACTGCAAGCAATTTGGCCCTTTTTCTATAAAATATACTTACTGTACTTAAATGCGCTCCGCTTTTTAGGCATTTTTGATCAAAGTTGTATGAAAATAAAAAGTAAACAATTGACAAGCTATAACCTCAACTTGTTTGACGTGTAGTTAATAGAATTTCTTGTAGCTAATCTGTGGTCAGTATTGGCAACGTCCAGCTGACTTTGTGATCATCACAAAAACACACGGTCGTAGTTAAGAAGAAACAATGACTACTTCCTGCCAGTGGTGGAAAGTTTTGCTCTCGGCCCAGTCTAGGATATTTATTTTGGCAGTGCTTGAAGGTATGCCAAGAACTGGGTCTGGTCCTATAAATTTTGATGCCGCACCCTCTCTAGCTAGGCAATCGGCAATTTCATTGCCCTCTAGCCCAGAGTGGCCAGGCACCCAGACCAGAGTCAGTTTGTTGTTCCTTCCCAATTGATTAGAGTTGGGATCCAAGAACTTTAAGGGCTGCTTGACTGTCTGAGAATATCTTTATTGATTTGTGTTTAGGGTGCGTTAGTTCCAACCTCCATACACACCACAGTTCAATATCATATAATTCAGTCTGAAAAATTGTCGTGGTATCACCCAGGCTCGAGGTTATTCTTACCTTTGGGTAGCGACTATAAACCAGCTCCTGTTTCTTCAGGAGTTTTGGAACCACCTGTATACCAACAGCTGTCTGCCTTCTGTAGGTCGGTTTTATTCTGATCCCACTCATCTCTTTCAGGAAATATTATGTTAAAAGGCAGCTCATGGTTGGTTCTGGTAGAAATCATATCAGAAGGCATACCTAGGATGCTGAAACTGTTTAGGTCATCAATCAATCAATCCATATCCTGATTTAATCATGCGTATAAGTTATTGAGTACACTAGAGTCTTGGCTTAATAATATATTATAAACTAGCAGTATTGGTCTAATAAGTATATGATTATAACATACTACAAAAGTCGGTTGTGGTGTGATATTCAAACTATGACAAATGTAAAGTTTCTAATGTCAGGTTACCATCGCTTAGACATCGTGTTACAACTTTAGGCTAAAAGTTAGTGGTTGACCTTGATTTGAACTTAATCCGACGTCGCAATTAGAACAAATTTGGTCTGAAGATGGAGAAATGAAAAATTTGGGTTATTTCCAGAGCAATCTAAATTTTGAATAATATACAGGGTGATCTGTTCAAAATGGCAAGATTTATACTGTTTCCGGACTAGAAATAAAGTCGGATGTTAGAGCAATCAAAATGTGCATCTGAAAGTGATATTTTGTACGGTTGTTCTTGTCAGACTCGCGTAGCTGGTCAGTCAACTACACCCTCCACATAAAAAATTGCCACTTTTGCTCCATAAGAAACAATATGGCTATTTTGGACTGTTTTTTTTACGATTTTTTTTTTTGTTTACAGGAAACAGCAGCAGCGGAGGAATAAATTTTTCATTCAGTTTAAAATGTTTTTTATACATATACGAACATTTATTACAAGTTAAAATGAAAAGTTAACGGATCATTCCTGGCAGTGATCGTAGTTTTCGACCAAAAGAAGAAAAACCAAAACTGCCATTTAAATTAGATTCTAGAAATATGGATGTCCACCGCGCAACAAAATGAAAGAAAAGTTGAAAAGTTTTAATACTCCTATATTAAATATTTTATATTGTCTTTAGTGGAAGTTTTTGGACAATTTTTTATATGTCGTCTAGGCGACTTTTTTATCATATACAATTGTAAAATAAAAAAGTTAGTGTAGTTTTAGTGATTTTTTTAGATGAGCTTATTAATCCTCATTTAAACAGAAATCTCCTGTAATTTCATCACTTTGTTTAATATAGAAAACCAAAATGTTTTTGATTATTAATTATCGTAATTGTAATTATATATTTTTATCTTATTTTAGCTTTCTTTTTTAGATTAGAAACATATCTATCGAGAATGTATATTAAAAATTTTGTAATAGTTTTATTTGTAAATCTAATAAGTGCTTTAAAAAAGCATCGGGACTATTACACTGATTTTAATAAGAGCGCGATTTGTCTGATTGTATAAAAATGGTAAAGATTTTAAATTATAAATGTGTAGATTAGCAAGTCGGCTGTCCTAAAGTTAATTACAATATAGTATACAGTGTGCTTCATGTATTTTCTGCTTCTGGCAGCTAGCTCACACTTGTTTGATATTCTCTATACAGGGTGGAAAAATAATTACGCTAATTCAGAAGTAACTTTTCTTTGTCAATATTTCACTTATTCAAATTATTTTACCAAATGAGTATTAAAGTATTTCATAAAAAAAGTATCAAAAACATTTCAGTTTTTTTTATAGTGACCGTCTACAGGGTTGTATCGTTTGACTATTTAAAACATAATAAATGGAAAAAATGTTAAGTTGCGTAAGGAGGTGGCCAGATTATTTACCTCCCTAGTAGCAAACGACTGTGAGATTGATTTTAATGTATAGTTGGTTCTAAAATAAAAAAAAATTTGTACATTACACAACGAAATTAATTTTAAACTTGTTTGGTGTCTCAAAATTTTAATATGTTAGTATAGTTTTAAGCAAAGAATTTAGTTTTGATTTTACCAACTTGAAACTATATTCTCGATCCACAGCTCTTTGATATTTCGCCATTATTATTCACCGACTTATCAAAATGGCTGTGTGTAGGTAAATAAATAAAAAAATCTCCATGTAATGTGTGAATGTTTATAATATAAATATATAATTAGGATGTTTCCTACTTGTAATTGTTTATTTATTTTCTCCCTTAATTCCTTATCCTCATATTTGTTAGTGAAATCGGCAGGAATCGAACCCGGAGTAGATCACCTAGCTTTGACGTTAGCATTGAGTCTGAATCAGTTGGTAATGGATGGTCTAGAAATCGTGAAAATCAATAACTTTTTTAATAATAGTAAGTAGTGTATTGAATGACATATAAAGAACAAGTTATAAACATACAAATGGGTGTAACAGGACAGACCTACCCCCCCTTGCCTCTTTTGGCACCCTCTGTCCTTTCAGGTGAGAGAGGGAGGCAGCGTGTTTGCTGCCACCAGGTCAGGATATTATCCTTCTGCCTGACCCCGGAAGTGCGGAAAGGTGTTGATTTTGTCCGTGAATTCGGCCACGGCTTTATGTGTAGTCTTTTTGGAGTAGGGCGATTAAATGAAACAACACTTAAAGCAATAAAGTATATACAGGGTGTCCCAATGGTGGGTCAAAAGTCCAATATCGTCCTTATTAGAAGATTTGGGAAAATTATTTTTTTATGGAAGTGGTAAGTAAGTAAAGTAAGTAAAAGTTTATTGGTTTTTAGAGACCTAAAACAAGGTATAAAACAAGTCACATACAATTTTAATAAAATACATGGATAAATAAGACAGATTTACAAGAAACAAAAAATAAAAAACATACATACACTACATTACACTAATGACAAAATAATAAAATAGTGATTTCAGTTATCCACTGTGATATTATACAGAAAAGTTCTCATAGGAAGAACTCGTCTAGATTATAATATAGGCCATTCATTAAATGATTTTTTAAAGTCTTCTTGAATCTGGAGTAGGTAGGTTGCTCCTTAATGTTTGCTGGAATTTTGTTATAAATTCTAATGCCACTACTTAGGGGTCCTTTTAGGGTTATGTTTAGAGAATTTTGAGGTGTGCAAAGGGAGGCGCCGTTTCTCGTGTCATGATTATGTATGTCTCTATGACACTGAAGGTTATGTTTATTTTTAAATATATAGCATGCAACTTCTAAGATATATAGGCAACATACCGGGAGAATATTAAGATATATTGCCTACATGACTCGCTTTGACTTTTATTTAGCATAGTTCTTATGCATCTTTTCTGAATTAGAAATAATTTTTTTGCTGCTGGAGAGGCTCCCCACAGCATAATGCCGTATAGGAGACTAGACTGTACCTCTGCGAAATAGAAGTTTTTTAATACTTCAATGTTAAGTAGACCACGTATACACCTTAATTGATAAATTTTAGTGTTTAATTTTTTTATTATGCATTCTATATGACTGGTCCACTCAAGAGTGTCCGTTATTGTTACCCCTAAAAATTTCACGGTGCTACTTCTCTCTATGTTCGTTTCACCTATGCTTATATTTGTTTATGTACTTGTTTTTGTCTGGTATGAAACAATATGTATTCTGTCTTGCTTGAATTAAGATATAATACGTTTTTAGAGAACCACTGTTCTAATTTTTTCATTAAGATATTACAAGCATCTAGCTTTGATTCATGGGATTCTCTGGAAATTAATATAGACAAGTCATCTGCGTACATTGTTATTTTATAATCAGATATGTGTTTTGCAATATCGGCAACATAGAGAGAGAATAGTATAGGTGCAAGAATACTTCCCTGGGGTACTCCTACCTCTACATTCACTGTATCAGAGCAATGACTGCTGCTACTTCCATTTCCTTCATTGTGAGATACCTCCACATATTGTTTTCTATTAGAGAGATACGATTTAAACCAGTCGTGTGCACTGCCTCTTATACCCAGCACCCACAACTTATGGAGTAGCCGAGGGTGTGAGACGCAGTCGAATGCTTTACTAAGATCACAATACACACCAACTGGACACCTCTTTTTGTCTAATTCGTTAAGGATATACATGTAAAATTCTGTGGTGGCTGTTGTTGACGATTTGTTTCTTCTGAATCCATGCTGTTCTTTAGGTTCTCTCAATAAAAGAGTTGAGTCTTTCTAGCATACAGTACTCAAAAATTTTTGATATTGCTGACGTCAGGCAAATCGGTCTATAGTTGTCTACATGATTCTTTGAGTTCTTTTTATGAATAGGTATTACTTTTGCAACTTTCAGGCCTTCTGGGACTATTCCACATTCAAACGAGAGGTTTATAAGATGGGTTATTGGTGCTAATAGTTCACTGCAAAATTCCTTTATAATCTTGGTTGGTAGGTCATCAGGTCCACTACTATACTTATTTTTTAGTTTTGAAAAAATTTTCAACATTCCCCCTCCGAAAAAGGGAGAAGCATCAATGTATGTGGATTACTAATTAGATGATCAGTATAATGATTATCCCCTACTGGGATTATATTTTGTATCACAGATTTTGGTGCATTAATGAAAGATTTATTGAAAATGTTAGCTATTTGAGCAGGTGACTGTATTGTTTCACCATTATGCAATATTTCTCAATTTGATAAGGTAGAGTTATTTTTATTTCTTAATTTGTTAATAATTGCCCAAGAAGACTTACTTTTGTTGGCGGAATTTTGAATAATTTTATTGTACTGTTTTTTTCTATTGTTTTCGACTAGGATTTTATGTTCACGTTTCCGTTCCTTATATATAAGTTGGGGTAATGTCTTTGTAGTTTATGCAGATCCTTCAGTTGAATACTTGAAAATTTGATTTCGTCAGAGACCCACGTTTTTTCAGTTAACCTTTCAAAGTTTTTTCTTATTGGGAATGCTCTACTGAAGTGATTCAATAGAGTACCTACAAACGCTTCATATTTTTTATTGATGCCCTCTGCATCGTATAGCATCAAAAGGCGCACATTTTAAAAATATTTTGAAATATATGGGGCGACTCGCTACAGCGGAGCATCTTCGAGGTCATTTTTTTAATGGAACCCTATACCGGGTGTAACAGGATCATGGTATACCCCCTTTTCTCCTTTGGTTTTGAAGATGATTGATGAAATTTAGGATATACTAGATACATAATAAGCGGCACTTTTTGACATACAATTGATTTTTTTTCATTTCCGGTTTTGCCGGAAGTGACACTAACATTCGATTTTTAAATAGAACACCCTGTATATTATTGCATTTTTGAATTCTGCATAATTTTTTGAATCCAACGATGCTAAATAAGTGACATTTCAAACATACATTTTTTTTATAATATAATTTTTGGTTTTCCATTTAAGTGTGTCGTGACGGTTCCGATTTATTCTAAATGACCCGTGTAATGCTTCAAAAATCGAAATCCCGTTAAAAACACTAAACTACGTGATTTATGAACAAATAAATTTCACCAATTTTTTCAAATGGAACCATATCGGTACCGTGGTACCATTTATTAGTACTATTAATGGGGAATTTATTCATATGTTGTATTAAAATGTGCGATAAATACTTAGCTTATCAAACATTTGTTGGTTTAACGGTGTTTTTATTGTGTCTTTAAAAAAATTGTTTAAAATTCTTGTTGATTGTGTTCAAAATGTCGCAAATTTATACAAGAGATGAAAAAGTGGACATATTAATTATTTATGGCGAATGTAAAAGAAATGCAATTGTGGCTACCGACCTTTATGCCCAACGATATCCTGATAGACAATGTCCAGCGAAAAATTATTTTAAACATGTTGAAAACCAATTCCGAAGAGAGCCCAATAATGATCCCAAAGAAAACTTCATTATTGACGAAGGAAGGGAAATTAATGTTTTGGCTCGAATAGAAGTTGATAAGACTGTTTCCTTAAGGCAAGTTGGGTTTGAATTGGGCATCAGTCACCAAACAGTAAGCTGAATTTTTCACAAATAACACTATAAATCTTTTAAATACCAATTGCACCAGCATTTGTACGAAAGCGATTACGAACAGAGGATGGAATATTGCAATTGGATTTTATTAGCGTGCAGGCAAATAATGATTTTTTGGCACTGATTTTATTTTCGGACGAGTCTAGGTTTACAAATTTGGGGTTATTTAACCGATAAAATACAAAAATATTGGTCACAAGAGAATCAAAATTTATTACAGGAGGGTAACTTTCAAGTGCGGTAGTAAAATCAATGGTCCAATAAAATTTGATTTGGTGCCAGATACTTGAGATTCCTAGAAAATGAGATTAAGGACAAACACATAACATGGAAAAACTGGAACCAATATTAATACCTAGGTCAGAAGTTAGGCCAAGATGCAAACATCCTGTAAGAACTATTCAAGAAATCCTAAAAGCACTGGCGCAAAGAAGATAAGGAACTATTTCACTGAATAAAATACATTAGAAATGTTCAATTACCGCATATGGCATGTAATTTTTTTTTTTTACATATGTAATGTATTATAGTAACAAAACACATTGTAAATATTATAATAAACTATAGAAATATATAATTCACACTGGCTGAAGGACCTCGGTCGATGGCCATTTGGTTGTGGTTGTAACGTAACCAATAAAGCACTTTTACTACTACTACTACTGAGATTGAGGACATTTTAGATGAGTTACCTTTAGATTTAGGACAAGGAATGTATTTCCAACAAAATGGCGGTCCCATAATTCAAGGATAGTAATTGATTACCTTCAACGGAGATTCGGAGAAAACGTAATTTCGACGAATGGTCCTGTCAGGTGGCCTCCAAGGCACCTGATTTAACGCTTATGATTTCTTTGTTTGGGGTCATTTAAAAAATATTGTCTATGCAACCGCCGTTACAACCCGTGAAGATCTGGAGCTACGAGTAAGACGAGCAATTAATAGCATAATGGCCCAGCAATTAGCGAACGTTCTTCGAGGAACAGCTATGCGAGTTCAGAAGTGCATTGACGTTAATGGACAGCATTTTGAACAACTGTTGTAATGTTTTGTGTTAATTTTTTGTATTCCAAAACCACCTTATGTGTAACAAGGCAATCAGAATAAAACTGCATTTTCTTATAGCTGTAATTTTATTTGTATTTATCGCACATTTTAATATGACATATGAATAAATTCCTTATTACTAGTACTAATTAATGATACCATGGTACCTATATGGTTCCGTTTGAAATAATTGAGTTTTGCCCCAAAAACAATTTTGGTGAGTTTTATTTGCTCATAAATCACGTAATTTAGTGTTTTTAACGGGATTTCGATTTTTGTAGCATTAAACGGGTCATTTAGAATAAATCGGAACAGTCATGGCACACTTAAATGGAAAACTAAAAATTGTATTATAAAAAAAAATAAAATAAAATTGATGTTTGAAATGTCAATTATTTGGCATGGGTGTTTCATTTAAAAATCGAAAGTTAGTGTCACTTCCGGCGAAACCGGAAGTGAAAAAAAATCAATTCTATGTCAAAATGTGCCGCTTATTGTGTATGTAGTATATCCTAAATTTCAATCAATTATTTTCAAAAAAAGAGTATACCATGACACTGTTACATCCGGTATATTTTTACATATATATGAATTCAGCGTAAAATTACCTTCCCGACGACCTCCAGATTTTTTGTTTTTGACATGGCGTTGCCGAGATTCAAAAAAATATGAAAATTTTGATCGCAACAAGGTTTAACAAATTTATTCGCTGTGTGTGTATTATTATTAATTAAGAAGATTTATTTTGCAATTATGTAGACAAGGGATGTATTACAACGACACAACCACCAAATATTGACTATAATTATACAGGATGAATTTTATGCTAGTGCTAATTCAGGACATTTTCTTTGTCACTTCGTTTGTCCGGCAAACTTAAGACTCGTCACAAAAGTATCACTTTTGCTCCCAATAAAACAATATACTGTTATTAGCAAGTCTTGCAATTATTTTTATTATCAAAGCTGGCGTTGGAGGATTATGCAAATAATAAAACTCTTTAAACCAAAAATTGTCACATCTTGCAAGGAGGCGATATTGAAGAGAGAATAATAAATTGGTATTCAATAAATAAACTGCACATCTTATTAAGATCAGTGAACATGTACATTATAATTATAAATTTCCCAATTTAACAATAATTTTAGAAATTAACATCTTTTATTTGTGACGAAGCCTTTTCCGTTACCAAAATATGCCCAGGATCTGTTTTTATTTATACCCTCTATATAATATCCTTTTATATTTACTACTGTACCACTTTAAGCTTAAAAATTTATAAAAAGTATTAATTTGTAGATACACCAAATCATGCTACCAGTTGTAAGTACAGATGCACCTGGGTAAAGGGGGAGCGACGTGAGGAACTTGTATAGCCGTGCGAACCCACAGTAAATATTTTAGTGCCATACGAATACTGGTTTAACTGATAGCATGATTTGGTGTATCTACAAATTAACACTTATTAAATTTTTAAGCTTAAGCAGGACAGTAATAAATATAGAGGGTATAAATAAATACTGATCCTGGGCACATTTTGGTAACCGAAAAATGCATCGTTACATCCCATCTTACTTGCCTAAAAAAAAATGAATAAAGCGAATTTTTTTTTCGGCCTCCTCCATCGGCTTCTTCCAAAGGACATAAGGAAATAAAGATAAAAGCTACGGTTCAGTTCCCTAACTGAAAAAGACGCTTACCCCTTCTATGTTAGTAAATTTTATTGGTGAGTATAAGTACGTCTTTTACGATTTTAAATCAAAAGAAAATGATTCTACACACAAACAGAAGAAGCATATCAAAAAATAAAAAAGATTGTTTTACAAAGTTTCTTCGGATTAAATTAACGGATTTTCTTCAGGCCACGCTTCATTTTTTGGTTTGCCTAAAACAAAACAAAAATTACAGAAGACCTCTTCTTGGCTTCATCAGAAATAGTATGTTGAGTCCCAGAGTTTTAATGGTTCTTCTAATAGTCTGGAGGCTTTATCTAAAAGATGGAGAGATTCAGCAATGACAATGGAACAATGGGCGAAATTTTTTTCTATTATAAAATTAAAAATGAAGTCATGAACAATATTCAGTGGATTTGGAGTGGCTGTTTAAGGTGGGTTAAGCAAAGTTAGTTTGGGTGGCACGGGTTATAGGGATACCATTTGTGGTCCAATGGACGGAGCAGTTCGGCCTTCAGTTGGATGGTCACAGGGGCAATCTCGAGAGAAGGTGCTTCGGAGGAAAGCAGAACAGGGTTTCCTGAGATCTCTTGCACGTGTCTCGTTTGTGTTCCCCAAAACCACACCAACAGATTTCTCATGGTTTTGTACTTGATACGCGACCTTCTAGAGATTCGAGTCTGGAAGAGAGCAGCAGGAGACAGACAGGCATGGAGGCAGAAATTAGAGGAGGCCAAGGCCCGATTTGGGCTGTAGCGCCTTAAGAAGAAGAATTTATATAGAGGGTAAATAAATACAGATCCTGGGCACATTTTGGAAAGAAAAACGCTTCGTTACATATGAGATTAAATAATTATAATTAAAATAAAGAATTTCCCAATTTAACAATAATTTCAGAAATTACTATTTTTGTAATAAAATAACATAAGAGACCATAAACAAGATTAAAAAAGAATAGAACGAATTGACATGACTTTAAATTTTGGATGTTTCAAGTAAATCTCCATCCAATTCAATACATTTATTGTATCGTCTTTTAATGTTTGGCATAACATTACATAATTGATTTAGTGTAATTTCTGCCCAAGCCTGTCTTATCCTTTCACGTAGTTCTTCTGTGTTGGTTGGGCGGGTTTTTAAGAAACCCCCATAGAAAAAAATCTAGTGGGGTTAAGTCGGTGGACCTGGGAGGAAACTCTACTAACTCACTATTTTGCCCTATCCACCTATTAGGGAAATTTTCATCCAACCATAAGCCCTCACAATCATGGCATTATGGATAGAACAGCCATTTAATTGAAAGATTACATGAACATTTTCTGCTAGTGGAAGTTCATCCATGGTGTTGGTAAACTCATTCCTCACAAAATATAAAAATGTTGGCTGTTCAAATTTCCTTCAAAAAGGAAGGGGCCTATTGTTCGATATTTAGTATGTCGCATAAGACGTTTTGAGTACTGCCTTCTACAATTTATTACCCAGTGTGGATTTTCTATCTACTTATCCAGCTGCATGAGCTTCAAAATCGCTCAAAGATTTGTAGTTCAAAAATAATTTAAAAGTGCAGTAGTCATATCAAATATTCTGGTATTAGCAGTTACACCGGTCTGACAGATCAGGCTTTAAATCATTTCTGTTTACAAAAAATACAATAACCTTTTATAATTTATCTACAATTTAGGCTTCAATGATAAATAATATACCTGTTGGTCCAGTATTATAGTTAAAATACGTAGTTTGTTATACTTAAGATGAATTTTAAGTACACTTTTACAAACGATAACTAAAATGTGTAAACAATTGAAATGCTGGACTAAATTGTCGGCATGGTCTGAGAGACCGAGCACCACTACTGGACTACTACATAATTTCCGTTATCAAGTTTATTAGATAGTGAAAGAAGCAATTTACTTCCAAATCCTTAGGACTATTAAATAGATAAATCTATTTATAGAGTTGTCTAAAATTGTGTAACATTTAAGAACCTTCTTTTGTAAAAGTGACCAAGTCCACCTTTTTCCAGAACTGGGACTTACTTGAGTACAGAGTACTGAGTACATTTTTAGCCTCCGAGTACCGAGTACAAGTACTAAAGTAATTGAGAAAGTACTCGAATACAAGTACTTGAGTACAATATTTCGGGTACTGAGTATAATAATACTATTGAGCAATAAAAGTGTTACCTTTAAACCTTTACAGAAAAAAAATACAAGTGTTAATATTTAAATACTTACCTGTTCTCCTGTGCATTCATATTGTATAGTATTTAGTATTAGTATGACTATAATTGTTTATTTATTAGGATTAACGACGACAGAAATTACAAAAGTGTACTGCTGATTTATCCATTTATTAATATTATTTGTATATGTAATAATAATCAAGGATGTATTTTCTTAAAAGGACGTACCCTCTGGATTTTGGAGGTCACTCCGGATCATCTCCAACGGCTGCCCATCTATCGTATAAAAAATATTTTGGTATAATCAGTCAATCGGGTACGGTACTGGAGCGGCCGATCATATTCGCCCAGGGCGCAAAATTTAGAAATACGCTCCTAGTAGTAATAATAAAACAAAAACATTAACATTTTTTGTTAAAACGTACCTGTGTTATTGGCTTTCATCACCACTATTTTGTTTGTACCGCATGCAACTAAAAATACTTTTCGGTGTACTCGAGTACTTTTCAGTGTACTCGAGTACTTTTCAATCTACTCGGGTACTTTGAGAAGTACTCAAGTACACAATTTTTACTACTAGTACAAGTAAATAACTTTAAATAGTTGGAGTACGAGTACCTTCGCGTGGTATGTACTCGAGTACAGAGTACCAAAAACAGTACTTAAGTACCAATTTCGAGTACTTGTACTCGAGTATGTCCCAGCTCTGCCTCTTTCATAAAATTAGTTAATACGACCAGACAAAGTTATAACAGGAAAAAATGCTCAAGTCCAAATGTACATTTTAACACAGCACCACAAGCATGTCCCTTATGACTAAGTCCTATATTTATTTCATTATCTGGTAAATCTGCCCAAGTCCCATAGCATCTAATTATGGACTTGGCTACTTTTACCAAGGAACCCACGTATGGTTCTTAATTCAGGAGGGGTCAGAACGTAGTGGAGTCTCGACTCTTAAGTATGTATAAATACGCATAAGTAAATGTATTCATTCATAATGAAGCCTCGACTCATAATTCATACTGAACATAGTGGAGTATCACCTTAAGCATTGACTACATTCTCCGAACAAACACATAGGTAAATGCATGTGTTCATAGTGAAGCTTCGACTCAGGATTCATGCCTAGGCTGGGATATCAACTATTGTAACGAATCTTTAAAGACAATCACATTTGATTCTTTCCTACAGAGTTGGATGTCTCAGTCTTGGCATGAGTTCTGAATCGAGGCTCGAGATGATGCTCCACTACGTTTAGTATGACTCATGAGTAGATCCCTCCCTATGAATGAACACACTCGTTTGTGTATTTATTCAGAATGCAAAATCAAAGCTTGATGTGAGGGCTAGTAATTTCTTATCCTAATAGCAAGTATCTCCCCTAGATCCTTTTTATATGTCCACCGATACCTTCTGAGGCTATATGTACTCAGTCTGTATAATAAAATAATAAATTACTTTTTATTTAAAAGTTTTATTTAAAAAATAACATCGAATATCTCGGATTTTATTAAAAATTATTAAAATTCTTTTTGTAGTTTGGTTAATTCGCTTATCAAATTATCAACTTGTTCTAAGTTTGCTTCAAAATTAACTATATTTTTTTCCCTCTTACTTTCGCTACAGTGTAAATCGACCTGAAGTAAAGGTTCTCTCGCCGTAGCTAAATCTGATGTTCCCAGTATCCACTTTAATTTCCAATCAATATTGTCAACTAAATTATGTCCATTTTTTAAAACACATTGCCTTGCTAGTGCTTGAAATATTTCACGTTTTCTAATTTCATAGCACCGTTTTACCGCTTCTTGCAAATTCGGTGCTAGATCGTTGGACAATTCAAAATTGTTTTCTATTACACTTTGGCGGTAAAAATTTTGAATACATTTTCGTGCTTTATCACAATCTTCTTTTGTCCACTCGATGTCGCCACCATTGTAATAATTATCAAAGTTGGTATTTCGCTTTTCCAGTAAATCATCAACACATTCATGTAAAAACTAAATAAAAAATAATTTATTTCGTTTTGTAGACAAGGATACAAACATACCTGATTCAATATTGAAGAATTTGATATTTTTAGAAGAGGATACGCTTCAAAAACAATCATGTTGGCTCACATTGAAATATGACAATTTGCAGATGAAATGAAAAATAAATACATCGATGACCTTCGCTGACTCCACCAACAATGATATTAATAGCCTTGTTTTCGCGAGTAACCTCAATAGTACGAGCGGCTCGCGCCACATGCGATCTTGGCTGTCTTCAAGGGCAAGGGAGATTATCTATCATGAGCAACTATACTACATCAATTATTAATATGAACATATTTAACCTAAAGAAATATTCGTATTACCTATTTTAGTTGCTAATCGAGCCGAAATATATCTCGCACAAAATGTAGTTATAAAAAACTGCAAGAAGCTGATTCGAACCCCCGATACCACGCGTGAAAATCGGACAATTAGCAATTTACCAATTAAAAACACTTTATTGAAAATTAAATTATATGTACCGAAAGTCGTGCAATCTAACCACTACTCCACGGACGACTCTTAGGGCCGGTTTATCAATGCAAGGTTAACTCGTAACCGAAGGATAAATGTCAAACAATAGATACCCATTGTTTCGTTTGACATTTAGCCTATAGTTAAATATTAACCCTGTATTGATAAACCGGCCCTTAGTGGACGAACATAAATCTTGCTATATCGATACGTTATTATTAATAAGTCAACGGTCAAAGATTGCAGCCAAGATCAGGTGTGGCGCGAGACCCTCCTTCAATAATTCAAGTAAAGTGTATTTCATATTTCAACGAAGCCGGCCCTAAGACAGAGGAATATGCATAATTTCAACATATGATATCACCAAGTGATGCCAAATCATGGTAAGAACAAAGATTAAGGATCAACGAAGAACTTACTTACTTTTGGAAAGTTTGTATGAGAACCTCATCCCTCAATGTGTATGGCCCGTATTCTTCTTAGGGGCGGTATATCAATACAGGGTTAACATTTAACTATAGGTTAAATGTCAAACTAAACAATACAAGTATCTATTGTTTTGTTTGATATTTATCCTTTGGTTACGAGTTAAGCTTGGATTGATAAACCGGCTCGTAAGAGGACAAGCCTACGTTTGGTTCGGGTTACAACCCTAAATAAGTCATATAATCATAAGCGCAAAGGTGAAATTTTATTTTTACGTTTAGAATTCCGTTTCGCTATCACGATTACTTTGTGCTATTGCTCAATATATTTTTAATGATTTTAATTTAGAGGTGAGGTGTGAGACTGTTCTTAGAAAAAAAACACTATTGTTAAAAAAAAGGGATGCAGGGAATGCTTTCATGTAGTCATTTTCTTTGTTTCCATAGTTTGATAGGTATCATCAACTGTTTTGCGGGATTTTTAAAAGTTTATATTTTGCAGGTGGATTTATTGCAAACAGAAAATGAAAACTACTATATTTATAACATGTTAATTTAATTATGCAAGATGCCTCTCCATAACTTACTTAACCAAAATATTTGGTTAATGGAAATTGCTCGCGAATATAAGTCTAGTGGTGGCCTTACTTCGTTTATATTATATGTAGCAAATTAGCAAAGTAAAGAAATATTATTTCACTGACATCCTCCTATCTACTTTGCATTTTCATGAATAAAAGATAGAATTATATGAAAAGTTTTGCTAACTTCAGTCTCTAACATAAATACATTAATAAATAATAAAACTTTCAAGGAGGTTGATGATTTGGTACAAACGTTGACAACATCCGGGCAGTTCTGATTTTGCAGTTGGTAACGCAGGCACAATCAGTAACCTAACAAACCTTAAGTTTTACTTTTACTGAAGTGTCTGTCATAAAACCGACGCATTCATTGATTTTGTTTACATTTTCCCAGTTTTTGCCAAAAATGGCTGAGTATCTGGCCTCAATTTTTGGTACAGAGAAAGACAAGTCAGTTCTATTACTTATTTATCGAATTAATTCTAAAAGTTTTTATTTTCAGGGTAAATTGTTCATTTTACTTCAAAATTGGTGCGTGTCGACATGGTGATCGTTGTTCCAGAATACATAACAAACCAACTTTTTCCCAAACGTGTTTGTTACAGAATTTGTACGTAAATCCTCAAAATTCAGCGAAGTCGGCTGATGGAAGTCACTGTAAGTAAAATCCAATATTAAGTAATTATGTATCTATACACTTTTTTCTAGTGGTGGCAAATGTATCTGACGAAGAAATGCAGGAGCATTATGATAACTTTTTTGAAGATGTATTCGTAGAATGTGAAGATAAGTATGGAGAAATCGAAGAGATGAATGTTTGTGACAATTTGGGAGACCACCTAGTCGGCAATGTATACATAAAGGTAGTTAATATTTTTCTACGTTAAGTTACATTATACAATAATTTTATTTTTCTTTAGTTCCGTAGAGAAGAAGATGCTGATCGTGCAGTAAATGATTTAAATAACCGTTGGTTTGGTGGTCGGCCAGTATATGCCGAGTTAAGTCCAGTGACTGATTTTAGGGAAGCTTGCTGTCGTCAGTATGAAATGGGAGAGTGCACGCGTTCAGGTTTCTGTAATTTCATGCACTTGAAGCCTATTTCAAGAGAACTAAGGAGGTACAGTAATTTATTTTTTTATTAGAATATGAACATTTTAGTGTTATGAGATGAGTAATCGTCGCTATCCTACATGAGCAGATGTCAGTAGGAAACAAATTTAAATCAATAATTGAGTGATAACATAAAACCCCTGGTGTGCTTAACTTCCTGACTTCCTATTACCGGAATTGCAAATAATAAACCTACTCCAGTATACATTTATTTGCTTACCCACTTTATACCAGGTGTAATAGGATTATGGTATCATATACCCCTTTTCTCCTTTAGTTTTGAAGATAATTGATTGAAATTTAGGATATACCACATACATAATAAGCGGCACTTTTTGACATACAACTAATTTTCGATTTTTAAATGGAACACCCTGTATATTTTGCATTTTTGAATTTTGCATAATTTTCTGAATCCAATGATGCCAAATAAGTGACATTTCAAACATAAATTTTTTTTATAATATAATTTTAGTTTTCTATTTAAGTGTACCATGACGGTTCCGATTTATTCTAAATGACCAGTGTAATGCTTCAAAAATCGAAATCTCGTTAAAAATTACGTGACTTATGAGCAAATAAAATTCACCAAAATTGTTTTTGGGTCAAAACTCAATTTTTTCAACTGGAACCATATTGGTACTGTGGTACCATTTGTTAGTACTAGTAATAGGGAATATATTCATACATCGTATTAAAATGTGCGATAAATACAAATAAAATTACAGCTAAAAGAAAATAAGAAAATACAACTTTATTCTAATTACCTTGTTACAAATAAGGTGGTTTTGGAATACAAAAAATTAACACAAAACATTACAACAGTTGTTCAAAATGCTGTCCATTAACGTCAATGCACTTCTGAACTCGCATAGCTGTTTCTGAAGAACATTCGCCAATTGCTGGGCTGTTATGCTATTAATTGCTCTTCTTACTCGTAGCTCCATTTTTTCATGGGTTGTAACGGCGGTTGCATAGACAATATTTTTTAAATAACCCCAAACAAAGATATCAAGGGGCGTTAAATCAGGTGACCTTGGAGGCCACCTCACAGGACCATTCGTCGAAATTACGTTTTGTCCGAATCTCCTTTGAAGGTAATCAATCACTATCCTTGAATTATGGGGAGGAGTGCCATCTTGTTGGAAATACATTCCCTGTCCTAAATCTAAAGGTAATTCATCTAAATTATCCTCAATCTCATTTTCCAGGATTCTCAAGTATCTGGCACCTGTCAGAGGTCCTTCAAATATTATTAAACCAAAGATTCTACTACCGATTATTCCAAGCCAAACATTGAAACCGAACCGTACTTGAAAGGTACCCCTCCCGTAATAAATTTTAATTTTCTTGTGACCAATATTTTGTATTTTGTCGGTTAAATAATCCCAAATTTTGAAACTTAGACTCGTCCGAAAATAAAATCAGCCCCAAAAAATCATTGTTGCAATATTCCATACTACGTTCGTAATCACTTTCGTACAAATGCTGGTGCAATTGGTATTTAAAAGAATAGATTTATAGTGGTATTTGTGCAAAATTCGGCTTACTGTTTGGTGACTGATGTCCAATTCAAACCCAACTTGCCTTAAAGAAACAGTCTTATCAACTTCTATTCGAGCCAAAACATTAATTTCCATTCCTTCGTCAATAATGAAGTTTTCTTCGGGATCATTGTTGAACTCTCTTCGGAATTGGCTTTCAACACTTTTAAAATAATTTTTCGCTGGACATTGTCTATCAGGATATCGTTGGACATAAAGGTCGGTAGCCGCAACTGCATTTCTTTTACATTCCCCATAAATAATTAACATGTCCACTTTTTCATCTTTGTATAATTTTGAACACAATTAACAAGAATTTTAAACAATTGTTAGAGACACAGTAAAAACACCGTTAAACCAACAAATGTTTGACAAGCTAAATATTTCATTGTTTTCAAAGCCACCTTAGTTACTTCTTGACATTTAATTAGCACAAAACTGTATTTTCTTTTAGCTGTATTTTTGTGTATATTTATCGCAGATTTTAATACGATACATCAATAAATTCCTTATTAATAGTACTAATAAATGGTACTATGGTACCAATATGGTTCTATTTGAGAAAAATGAGTTTTGCCCCAAAAACAATTTTGGTGAATTTTATTTGCTCATAAATCACGTAATTTAGTGTTTTTAACGGGTTTTCGATTTTTGTAGCATTACACGGCTCCTTTAGAATAAATCGGAACCGTCATGGCACACTTAAATGGAAAACTAAAAATCATATTATAAAAAAAAATTGGTGTTTGAAATGTCACTTGTCACTTATCTGGCATCGTTGGATTCAAGAAATTATGCAGAATTCAAAAATGCAATAATATACAGGGTGTTCCGTTTAAAAATCGAAAGTTAGTGTCATTTCCAGCAAAACCGGAAGTGAAAAAAAAATCAATTGTATGTCAAAAAATGCCGCTTATTATGTATGTAGTATATCCATCAATTATTTTCAAAACTAAAGGAGAAAAGGATACCATGATCCTATTACACCCAGTATACTAATTTGCTTATGTAGTAAATAATTGAGTGTGTTTAAGCTTACTGTTTCGTGACTGATGTCCAATTCAAACCCAACAGGGTAGGACATTAAACGTGGGTGTTACAGAATAATTATGCACTCAGTAGTTGAACTACATTCCTCAGGGTCAGAGGCGCTTGGGAAGCAAGAATGATATATAGAGAGGACGCCTCAATGTTATTTAAACTATTAGTACAATCAGATAGTACTTCAACCTAAGGTCTAGAACCAAAAAGGTGACATCCTCCCATTTAGCCGCCATCTTGAAAAATTTTTGAAACCTTTTATCTTGTATTGGTCCCACCGAAAAAGTTATTGAGCAAAAATGTTGTAAATAAAATTCTAAATATTTTCGCCAATTGCCGCAATGCCGAGAAGTTAATATTTCCAGCGGTAGACTGCGCCAAAGTTATTACCAAAAAACAGTTTTTCAAAATTTAATTGGAAATCTAAAATCAATGAAATCGAATTTATTTGGATATATGTGTATGGCTAGTATTTTTAACCTAAATAGCCGGTAAGTTTAATTTTACAACACTGCTTTTGGACTTTTTTAACAGGCTTCCAAATTTAATATATAATAATAATAAGTTTATTCACGAATATATTCAAATATACAATTCAACAAGAGATGGAAGGATTTACACATTTCTTACATAATACTATAAACAAGTGTGAATAAACCAGCTGAACTCACGAAGAACTTTGTCGAGTCCTTGTTTGTGAGTGAGTAGTGTAACTTAACAATCTGAATTTTTTTTTTTTTTTATAAAAATTACAAACTAAAATAAAATGCTTGTCAATTTAATTAAACAAACGAAAATGAAAAAAAAAGTAAAAATTAAAAAATAGAAATAGAAAGGTGGTGACATACATAATATATAGATATGATATACATGGGTGTGCTAGGAATACCCACTTTGTATGTTAAATATCAGGTGGTGGTCAAATGGTACGTCACACTCTTGCAGCTAATAAACGTTGACTACCGCATCGGGGCATCCTCTCTGGCATCCCCTCTGGAAAAACACAACGTCATAAATAGTAACCAATTTGGCTTTCAACAACATAAGTCCACCCAGGACGCTATTGCTAAATTAACATCCATTGTTTACGACGCACTCGACAATAAAAAAGCAAGCCTAGGTGTTTTTGTGGATCTAGCGAAGGCCTTTGACACAGTAGATCATGGCCTTCTGCTGGGCAAACTGGAACGCCTAGGGGTGCGGGGCGCTGCCCTAAATCTAGTTAAAAGCTACTTACAAAATCGTAAACAAAGAGTAGCAATAAATGGCGTTCTGAGCAATGAAGAAACAGTGACTTGTGGTGTACCACAAGGCACTGTATTAGGGCCACTTATGTTTATTATATATATTAACGAGCTACTTACCCTAAATTCATCCGGAACGTTAATATCATTTGCCGATGACACCGCTATTGTGTATATTGCAAACTCTTGGGCTGAAGTGATTGAAACTGCTAAAACAGATTTAAAAATAATTTTCAATTTTTAAAAATCAATAAACTGACAGTGAACGTAACTAAAACAAAAATCCTACCTTTTACATCATGTGAAAGATACTTACCTGCTAATGATAATATCACATTGGAAAATATGAATATTGACTTAGTATCATCCATAAAATATTTAGGAGTTTATTTAGACTGATTTTTAAAATGGGATGTTCACGTTCAGTCTGTTGTAAACAGACTTAGAAGTATGATTCATAAATTTTATAACTTTTGAAATATTCTTTCTGTCTCACAATTAAAAATTCTTTACTACGCCTTTGTTGAATCGGTACTCCAGTATGGAATTGTTGGTTGGGGAGGATTAAGAAAATCGTACTTAATGCCGTTGGAGCTACTGCAAAAAAGAATCATGAAAATCATTTATGACAAACCTTTGAGATATCCATCTGACCAATTATATAATGAAACTAAACTCATGGATATAAGACAACTTTTCTGCAAAGTAACTCTAACCTTTCTATACATAAATAGACAGTATATGTCTCCAGTAATTCATGGGTATGAGACACGATGCAAAACAGCTGCTAATGTATGCCTACCAAGAGTTCACAAATCCATTGGTCAAAGATGTTTTATGTATATAGGACCAAGATTGCTGAACCAAATGCCGAACTCTCTTAAGAATATATATTCTAGAAATTTGTTCAAGAAAAAAGTTAAACATTGGATACTCTCTAAATGTAGATATGAATTTCATTCAATCATTGACTCCTAATAGTATTGAATTAAGTAAATGTCCAAAAATGCCCAACTTTTGTATCTTGTATTGTGAACTATATTAAATAGTGGACAAATGTTTTTGGCTTAAATGTGATTGGCAGGCAAAATTTCAAATGCAGGTCGGGGTATCTGCCCGCTGAGTCGTGGTTTCCTGTTAATCTTATTCGGTTTATTAATTTGTCTTATCTAATTTTTGTATTTTTGTATTGTATTGTATTGTATTTTGTATTTTTTTGTATTGTTATTAATGTTATATTTTAGCCATAGTTATTATTAAATTATTTATAATGTAACCAAAAAAACGTATAAACAGTAGAATCAAATGCATGTTATCAAGGGTAATAGTCCATAGACAGGTTCTTAAATGAGCCTAAATGGACCTATCTTAGAGGCAACCATGTTCTCTGAGTTCTACTATAGTTTATTTACATATAACAAATTATTTATATTTACATAACAAATTATTACTTACTGTTAATGTTCTTTCTTGTACTTTATATACCATCCTTGTTCGGGAAGTACCCTAATAGTTATATGCCATTTGCTTTTCCTTACATGCCATGTAATGGGGAATCCACATAAAATAAATAAGAACCCATCATGTGTGACCTTGACAGATAAAATAATTGTAAGTTCTTAATTATTGTTCTAACAATTAATTCAGTAATATAACGGTTAAAATTGTAATATATCGAACAAAATTCATAGTTTCAAAAATTTGTAGAAATAATGAGGATAGCATAAGTATTAAATATTATTAAACTCATCTCCCAGGACGTTGTTTCCACCCCCATTTTTAGGTTTTCTAAATTATCTCGGAAATGGTGCACTAATTCTCTATGAAAAACGTCTATACACTTTTTTCCTTAAAATGAATAGTACTGTGGGAAATAGGGTGTACACATAGGGTTGGTTTTGGTGAACACAATAAATTGTAATCTTTACTATAATCTACTTTAGAGTTCAATGCTTAATGCTAAAGCTGTAGCTGCTAAACTTCCCTTAAAATTATAAACTCCATTTAAAATTATAATTAATGTACCGTTTCCACCCTCTCAACCAATAACTCGATTTTAAAAGAAGCGCATATTGTACTTGTTTCCACGCCACTCCAGAGGTAAAGTACTTGACGCGTTTTTGTTACGTGGTGCCTAATCCACTAATTATCAGAAAATTACCGATGTTGACTAATCTCTGTCGTCTTCCCTAGATTCGACATTCATGCCTGTTTGTCCGTGGCATTGACATTGTGGAGCAACATAAGCCTGCTCTTCTGCAACTGCACCTGTTTTTGCATCCTAATTTGCACAAACAAGAAATTAGTGTTAAAACAGATTCGGGAGCTGGTTCTTTTGGTATAGTTAGGGTTAATATATTGCCGACTTATTGCCATCCCTAATCAGTAGTAGCTTTCAGCGTAACGTTTTCCCATTTTTGAATTTGGTAAAAAACGCGATATGAGTTGCCAAGCAATAGCAGAAGTTGGTGGTGTAAGAAGTTTTGATAACATTACAGTATTGTTCGCTTTACCAACAAGTTTGTTAAAAGACATGTATTTGTATATTGTTGTCGTAGGGTAAGATATTGACCTGCTAGTCCATATTGCTCTTTCTCCCTCTGACAAAAACATTAAATTTTTAAAAGAAAAACAGGGAATACCAGCAAAAGGATTTACTGTTCTCAAGATTTACAATCCTCAGCTTTTTTAAGAAACTGTAAAGAAACAATATTATTTTGACACGCCATTAGCGGTTGCGACACAACCTCAGCTTTTTTTCCAAAGGAAAGGTTAATGCAATCAATGTGCTTAATAAAAGAGATGACTTACAAAACATTGTGCAAACTTTTAATATAGTCGGGGCAAGAATTCAGGCGATGCACGTCACAGATCGACAAAATTACTATAATTATATGAAGTCAAACAAAGCGACTGCATCTGAAATAGCTGCAACCCCCAATTCAGGTCACATGTAAATTGTATTGCCACAACTGAAAATGTATCATTAAAATGATGAATTGTGGCACAGCATAAAGCTTTATGCTGTGCCTGTGATAACTGCAACGTTTGCAACCCACAATACATAGAACAAAAATCTATCAAAATTCGATAGATAGATTATAAATAATTTCTCAAATGAACTTTATTTAATAACTGGACAATGAGTTTTATAATATATATTATAGTACAATCATAATTATAATTAAATTTTGCCAGTTAAATAAAATTCCTACGATATTAAACAATTATACATTTTTTAGTTATTTACTATTCATGATGAGAGAAAAAACATTTACATATTTAAGCAAATTGAAATCTTTCACATATTTTTTTCTTCGTCTGAACTGTCGTCTGTATCGGATCCATTTAAATTAATAATAATGGGATGGATAATATCTTCTCTGTCAAAAGCCACTTCCCTGTCCCAATATTTTTGTATTTCCTTATTTGTGTTTTTAATAGTGTTTCACCAAATTTCTGGGGAAATAGTATCTAATGCTTCCATCCACATATTTATCACTTTTTCCACATCATTACCATCTCTCCCAATATATTTATTATATGTTTTTGCTATGCCCCAAACTTTTTCAATTGGCTGGAACATACAATGATATGGTGGAAGTCTGAGGACCTCATGGCCGTATTGTTGTGCCAGCTTATCAGCTTCATATTCCTTGGTTGTTTCTATAAAAACAAGGTTTGTTAATATATAAATGTAAATTCATATGGGTATAAGAAGAGTATAGGAAGACAGTATTATTACTACAAATTACAATTTCTGTCCCTGGATTCTTGATATTAATAAATGAAAATAACCAGAAAGAAGTATCTGATAAAATTAGTTTTTGATATGTATACTGAGTCGAGTGTACATACGTACCCACAAGAGTTAAAAGGCAGTGCACTTTTTATGTACCCACACTAAATCTCTTAAACATATAATAAATAACTTACTGTGCCACCAACTCGAGTAATTGATGTATACTGAGTCGAGTGTACATACGTACCCACAAGAGTTAAAAGGCAGTGCACTTTTTATGTACCCACACTAAATCTCTTAAACATATAATAAATAACTTACTGTGCCACCAACTCGAGTAATTGTACTTTAAGCATTCCTTCTTCATTTTTAATATTTCTGTTTTGTAACCAGGATATAATATCGATTTTTGTCCAACTTGAATTCGGAATTTTATCCACCAAATACTGTGATAACTAGCATTATCCATGATTACTAAAGACGGTTCTTCCAAATGTTTTAATAACTGATCATCATTTCAAAAAATTAGTTTTGTTCATTTCACTATGATAATCAGGATTTTTGGTTGATGACGAAAATAATAATGATGCCCCAGGAATAAAACCATTTTCATTTCCAGCATGAAGTATCATAAACCTAAAAATATATTTCTACATTAATAATAAATCCCTTTTTTTATTATATACAGGGGTCCCATCATTTCAGAAACGAATTTTAGCTACATTGTATATTTTTTCTGTGATTGTACGTGTAAAGCTGTAAAGTACAAAAAAAATGCATTTTTTTAAATCTCCTTTATGTAAAACTCGTTTATGAAAAAAAAAACAGACATTTACACACCTTTTCCCTTCAGTTTTGTTTTTTTTCACACTTTCTTTATTTCCATCTTGCCATGATCTTTATACAGAACCATACTCAAAGATCCACGTCTCATCTAAATACACAAATTGTCGAGGATACCCCAATGAAATATTTTTTACATATTTCTGCAAAAAAGTGATGCGGCTGAACACAATATTTGGCAGTTCCATTAATCCTCTACGTGGATTATCTTTTAGAAATTTGAAACCTATTTTTTTCAGTATTTTGCCCAAGCTACTCAAACTTCCTTTGTAAATGTCCCGTTCAATCAGCAGCTCTGAAATGGATTGTCTGGTAATATGTTGTTCTAAAACAATAATAAATACTTTAATAAATATTTCCATACATTATTTTAATAAATACTCACTGTTTCTGTACATTTCATAAATAACATTTCGAATTGATGCTTGGTCAAAGTTGTCAATGCCACATACAGGCTTTGTTGTTGGTCCAGTTCTTTTAGGGCTACCTAAAGTTTCCCCAGTCTGCATTTTTTTGGAAACGTTGCTAACAGCACTAAAAAAATTTACTGGTTATGTTATGATATATTTTTAACTTCTGGAATTATACTTGCATCTCTTACAGCAGTTAATGGGTAACAGTGGTCCACCGGCATCACATTCTCTCTCAAAATAATTTATTAAAGAACAAATTAATTCCTGGATATCTTTACCAAATGCCTTCGGCATTTTGACAAGTAACCTAACTTTCAGACAATAACCTAAAAATATAATGCATTAATTTGTTTTCACACAAATAAATCAATCAAATCAATAACACTAATAATACAATTATATTAGTTCTGAAAAGAACTGATGGTAAATAAAACAAGGAAACAACAATTAATTAAAAGCACGAGAGAATGAAATCAACAATAAAATATTTTGAATCAATAAAATCGACAGTAAATCGATTTAAAATATCGGTGCTTTTGTGAATTTAGTAAATTTATACTACCAACCTTTCGCGACGAAATACGTTTAATTAACTTCTATTTCTAAAAATAAGACAAAAATGCTAGGGATTATAAAGCCACATTGAACTGTCCTTATTTCTGAAAAAAGCTTAATAGTTTGGTGTCAAGAATTACTCTTTTTAATGTAATTAATATTTAAAAATTATGTTGGCATTGAAACTCGTGGCGTGCATCGCCTGAATTGTTGCCCCGACTTTAATGAAAAAGTCTTATAGAGATTGCAGACGTAGAAGAGCAATTTGTTCTAGCCTTATACAACTCTACCTCTGCAGGAAAAAGTTTAGATGTATACAGTATCATACGTAAAAGCATATGCGCCAATTCCATGAATCAAGTAGAAAATCTAAGATAAAGATTTCGGAAAATGAAAGATGAAATTATCAATCTACCCCAGAATTTAATAAATAATATGTACTTTTATCAAGATGGGGCAGGTCATGACAATGCTCATATCGTTCGCAGTTACAGAATTACCTATATGAAACTAATTTGGAATGGTGGAGTGGTACCAATGCTCGATGGTACCGCTGATGTCCGATGTACGACGAAATTTATTTATTTTTTTAAAATTTTTATTGCAAATGCAGAAAAACTGTTAAATTTGGATAAAACAGTAATAATACATTTTCAAATAATAAATTGCTGTTGAAAAATTTAATTTATAAAAAGTGAAGAAAATTGAACTTTATAATCTAACATAAACTTATTCACTATAATTAATACTGCTATCCTTGAAGTCAGATCTATCATTGCATATATCTGAACTACTTTCGGTGTGCTCCCTATATTGTGTTGCCTCAAGAGGCAATAAAAGAATGAAAACATCTAGCTCCATCAGCTGCAGACATGACTTCGGAGGTAGCTTTGTTAAACCTGTTATAACTGGATCTGATGATATAAAAAGATTATGAGAATCTGAGTTGGTATGTAATTTAGACATTTGTCTGCAGGATTATGCATCTTTAAACCGTGCTTTCTGTGCTTCCTTGGACAGTAGTGCAATAGGAAGCAAGGCCGATTCAATAATCAGATGTCCACGAATGTGTATTTTATGAGTATCAGTATAATTGAAATTTTTTCAATCATATTTTCATCAATTCTTGTAAATTTATGAAGATAATTTTAATTTGTAAAAGAAGCTTGCGAATTTTCATCGTTGGTATATTTTATAAGAGAACGGGCCAAATCGGGCAGATGGTTTTTTAAGGCCTGGTTTTAGAAACATATACTTCATCCGATAAAATAAGAACCTAAAAGCACTATTGTTATAACTTGTCCTAAAGTACGATTAATGGGCGATGAAATTATTTTATGTGTATTAAACACTCCTGTTCTGCTATTAATAGAAAACAAATTCCAAAAATTTTATTCTTCAGCAAATTATGTGTTCACCAGTAACAATGTCCTCTATAGATGAATTGATTAGTAAACGATTGGTTAATAAAATAACATTTAACAAGCTTTAATAAATATCACTAAAAAATTCGTCGTTTTGAAGCGAAGACGGATAATAAACCAATTTATATGTGAGACCTAAACTGGGTAGTAGGCGAGGTTAATTCCTTGCAAGCCATATACAGTCGGGTAGTATGAACAATCAAATATAACAAAAACTTGTCAAAGAAAATAACGGATTTATTTCGTTTTGTCGTGTATACCTAAGAAATGGTCTCACTGTGCAATGGTCCAGTACGGTGGCCACCTAAGTCACCTAATCTGACCCCCCTCATCATTTATTTGTGTGATGAGTTAAGAAATGTTGCTCGATATGCTTTAAACAGGACTTAACTTTTCGTTACGAAGACCGGGCATCAATTTGAACACATAATTGGACATTGATTGATAAATTAAAAGCTATTTTATTACAATAGAACTTTCAAAACTCATTTGATTTTGATATCATTTTGATTTAATCATTTAATATTCCTCGTTTCCAAGCCTGCTATGTTTCGAACTCAAATAAGCATGACGAAAAGCACAATTAGATAGTATTCTCGAAGGGTTGAACAGGTCCAAATAAACCTTTTTGGACCCTTGTTCATAGTAATGGTTCTTATTTTTGGATGTAGATTAACCTTTTAAATTATACTATTGCTATATAACTTTTAGTATGTCATAGACGATTGTTGTAACAACAACCCAATAGTCCAGAATGAAAATTAGTCCACTGGGAACTGAACCAAATTTCATAAAGCATACAATTTATCTATATTACTTTGTTTTTAAATTGTCATTAACCTTTCTTGATTTTAGGTATTTGTATTCTCGAAGGAAAGGTGGCCGCAGTGGAACTCACATTGGTGGGGGAAGGCCACGTACCAGGTCCCGTTCTCCAAAACGTGGTAGGTCTCGTTCTAGGGAAAGGAAAGGGTCACGGTCCCCTAAGCACCGTTCCGGCCGTAGTGGCCGTTATTAATTGTCTAATTTTTACATAAGAGGAAGTTCCATACATATAAACTAAATTCAACTACTTATTTTTTCTTATAAATGTCAGTTTACTACAGATATGTTCCGTGTATAAAATTTATATTTATAGACTAAAAATTATGTAAGTTTAACTAGTTTATTCTGTTTGTATACAAAATAAAATATAAACATATTTAAAAAATGTCAACTTTCATTCTCAATAAATTTTTTAGAATTAAATTGTTATTAGTCTGTACACAATGTATTATTTGTTGGTGAAATTCTACGTTGTTGAGGATTATTATGCAGATGGTTTCATTTCATTTTTTGTAAATTTCTGAAATGTGTCATATTATTATTAAAGAGTTTACGACCAGAATTGAAACCGTATAAAAATTAAAAGCCAGCAAAAACAGTTAGCATCTCTTTATTGTACATGGGCGGAGGTAAATAGAAATGATTGTCATAATAAAATGTTAAAATTGTATTCATTTTTATTATTTCTTGTTTATTAGGTTCATTTCGCCAATAACATATTTTTGAGGTATTATATCAGTTTTAGATATAAAGTCAAAATATTTAAATTTATTGGTTTTAGTTTTAAAGTTAACCCATATTATATTGAAATATGTTATTGCTCAGGAAGGACCAATGAGAAGGTATGAACATATATATCTGCCAGGAGGGGATGGGACAGGTTAGATTAACGAGGGGCAACGATTTTAGTCAAAAATAAAATAAAAATTTAAGTTTCTTCTAAAATAAAAATGCAAGTTTCCTGAACAAAGCAAAGAATTATTATATGAAAACAAAAATAAATATTTGTATACATAAATAAAAACAAAATTGAAATATTTCTGTAAAATAATGTAACTTAAATTAAAATTTCTTGTCAACTAAATAAAATATATTCCAAGAAATGTAACAATAAAAAAGTTAAATGTTAGTTGACGCGTCTGAATCTTCACTTTCTGAGGAGGAATCATTATCTAGTTGAATTATAATCGGTGCATTGGGGGTTAGCGTTGGATATCGATTTTCTTCTCCAATTACATGCCTAACATTGACAATGTCATTTATTACTTCTCTTATATGATCAACTACTATCGCGCTTAACGTTGGAGAGATTTTCGCAAACGTTCTTTTAGTGTTCCTCAAACCATCTCGATAGGATTAAATATGCAATAGTATGGAAATAACCGTAAAAGTGTATGACCATGTATATTGGATAAGTTATCAATAACATATTCCTTTTTGAAATTCTGTTCTTTTATTCTTTTCAGTCATTCGCGCTTTATTGGAACTTTTACAGGAATTTCCATTTTTTTTCTCATGAATTTTAAAATGTCTTCTTTTTTTATATTGTTATCTGGTATTTTATTTGATATACGCGAGTGATAAGAAGCATTATCTAATACAATTACTGAATTAGGCGGAATATTTGGTAGAAGCTGTTGAGAAAACCATTTTTCAAATAGATCGGCTGTCATGTCTTCGTGATAGTCTGCAGAAAATGCGATATTTTTTGGCTGACAAAAGCAACGCATAGGGTACAAACCCGTTTTCACCTCGCGCATGAAGTATGATAACGTGTTTTCCTCTAGAACACGGAGTATTTAAAACACAATTGTGTGAACTATCTACTCAACCATACTGAACAACATCATGCGTGTCAAACCACGTCTTGTCTAGATACACTATATGCCTGTTTAGTTTACGATATTCTCTAATTTTTTCTAAATAATCTACCCGAAGTGTAAATATACGTCGCGATTCCATGTATCTAAAGACCTATAATTATTATAATCAGGATAATCGCTTAATTTTTTTAAAATTATTTTTAACATAGGAACTACATTTTCTTCATACATATTATAAATTGTACGCTGTATTACATCTCTGGTAGCATCATCAATATTTTTTTATTTCGTATTTTTCCGTTTCCTCTATGCACTGTGATCTATAACATCGCCTTCTTGAATTACGCGATAAATTGTTGATTTTGATATTTTAGTTAATTCGTTAATACGTCGTATAAACGTTCATGTATATTTAAAATAATACGTTGACTTTGTACGTGTAAATCTTGGTTTTTAAACTCAACATTTATTTCGGCTTTTTCGACAATAACGGTTCAACTATTTCGGGGTTTTTGGGCGTCATTATATTATCCTCTGTTTCAAATGGTCTCCAGAAAGCCATGGTAAATTAGTAAATAATTAATATATTTTACCTTTTATACAGTAATAAATATTTATAAATATGAACAGTAACACCTACGCTTGATATTATAATAGGTATTTATGCACTGCACTGGCATATTAACAGCAGATCTCACAAGTCCACGTTGACTGATATGAAACGAGTTTTTTTTATGCTAGTAGGCCTGTCCGTCTTATTATCTTTAAACTAGTGCAGTCGTAGATGTTTTTTTTTATACATTTATTTAACGTCGGCCTATTTCCGCTACTGAGGCCTATCACCGACGCCTGTAGACGAGCTACCCCCAATCAGGAATTTTGCCGAACCTCTTCCCTTAAGAAGAGTAGGGATCTTTTACTTGCCTAACATTTAATAGACAAGGGACCGACGGCTTTACATCCCCTCCGAAGGATGGTATATCTCCTATACAACCCTCGCCTAAGGTTGTATAGCTTCCCCACATACACTGGTATACAAGCCGCTGGAAGATGTGTGAGGCGAGGACGCGGTCTTCGTTGGAACGGTCACCCATCCAACTACTAACTGCGCCTGACGTTGCTTTACATCGCATATCAAAGTATGTACATAGTAAAGACGCACCTACGCTCGCCCCCCTCGTAGGTGGTTCATTCAGGCTGATTATATTGCCAGTCTCGGACTGCATAGTTTGAACTACCGTTCGAATCTCAATACCATTGCTAAATATATAGGACAAAATATCAAGTTCAGTGCGCACGGGCCTGTGCTTTAACACTGACCAGTTTCAATTGTGCCCGTATAAAGTATACATATCTTCCTTTTTAAAACGATGAAAATAATAAATACAAAATGAATCTTATTTTGTCGTAACGCCAAAATCTGAATTGGGTCAAGGAATTCTGACGATGTTTCATTTTCATGTAGTAATCATCCCTTGAACTGGTATTTAAGGAATTCCATAACATATAAGGATATGCAGCTGCTAAAGGAGTCATATGAGGTGAAATACAGAGCATGCACCCCCACATTTTACTGTCACTGTCTATTAAATTCAGACACACGACACTAGGCACAAAAAGTATCCAGAAATATTAGTATAATATAAATTTAAGGTTATTGAACCTTAACCATGTGTTGACAGGGTGTTCCATTAAAACTATCAGAGTAATTTGAGTTTGAAACTCACTTGTTGTAGCACTTCCGGTTCAACCTTACATTAAACTGCTATGACTTATCAAATTTTACTCACCAAAAGGCTTAAATAATAATAATACATAGTTTATTGCATGATGTACCTATAACAAACAAGGTATAAACATACAAATGGATAAGATACAGAGAACTGATACATTAATCTTACCCTAAAAATAAGAAGTAACTGTTTTGTATAAATAAGTACTACCTATCTAAAATATAGACATAAATGGACTAAAAAGAGAAAAAAAACTGCATAAGCACACACAAGGTCTAAATTGAAAGCTAAATTTTTTTTAAATCAACGGAACTCAAATCATTATGCAATAGTTCATTTTTTAAATTGGTTTTAAAATATACTATGCTTGTCTGAAACATGGCTGATGTAAATTGATTATATAGATATGAGACTAAGTACGACAATGACGTTTCAAACGCAGCACTGTGCTTAGGTATGTATAGTGCATTGCTGTCATGAGCATTTTGCCGGAATTCGATTATACAGGTAGCTAAGCACTTGAGTTTCAATTATTTTTATTGAGCAGGCATAATGGAGAAATCAACGTTCATCTAATCGCAATATTTTAATCTCACTATAATAAGGAGATATATTATTCCTAAGGGGAACATTACATACATGCAAACTGAACATAACAGTTTGTAGTTCTGCATGATTTGGAGTCTTCTTTTATCAGCTGCATTGAGACGGGTCCGTATATATAGTCTCCATAGATGAATAAGGGCAGAATAAACTCTACGAGGATAATTTTAGTTGTTGTGGGCAATAAATCTTTAAATTGATAAAGATACCGGAGCCTTGAGTAGGTTGCCCTACATATTTTTGATACCTGACTATTAAAACATAATTGTGAATCAAATAGGATACCTTTAGGTTTTTTACCGAGTCTTGTATTTCTAATTGTGACTTGTAAGTTGTCAAGGTAGAATTTTGGATTAAGCTGTCTTATGGTACGGTCATGAGCAAAAAAAATAGGACAAGCCTTATAATGGTCTTTTGCTAAAATCTAGTTGTGTACATCTAACTTTAATTTTGTGACATTGTCAGTTAGTTGTCATAATTTATTGCAATTATGCAAAAAACTAATATACCTCATATAAGGGATTTAGTTAAATCTGGAGTTATTGCTAAAGCAGGAGATGGACGGTCAATGAGACAAATTGCACTGCGTTATAATATTGACAAAAATTCGATGTGTAACATTTTAAGAAAGTGGAGAATAAACGGTACGATTAGTAGAAATCCTGGATCAGGGCGACGAAGGATATCAACAACAAGATTTGCAATTGGTAAATGCTTTAGTAGAAAATCCATTTTACTCAGTTATTCAGGCTGCTGAAGAAACGAATTTTCCTGGATCGAGTAGTACTGGTCGCCTATCATGGCTTTGAAGATACCATCATTAGATGGATAAGAGCCATGTTGGTGGACAGGCAAATTATCGCTGCCAGTGGAGACACGGCAGTGAAGGTAGCAGTAAGGAAGGGCTGCCCACAAGGAGGCATTCTTTCCCCTCTGTTATGGTGCCTTGTTCTTAATGGCCTACTCAAGGCACTTGAGAACGAAGGTCTTTACACGCAAGGCTACGCCGACGGCTTAGCCATTGTCATATCGGGAAAATTCCCTAATACGGTCAGCGGGCTCGTGCAAAGGGGCCTGCATGCGAATCGTACAACAATGGTGTGACGACCAGGACCTTCGAGTAAATCCCTCTAAGGTAGAACTGGTCGTTTTTACCAGAAAACGTGTGCTGGACGGCTTTGTCGAGTCCGTTCTTTATGACACTACTCTGAGGGTCTCCAGGACGGTGAAGTATCTAGGCGTCATCCTGGACTCCAAACTGTCCTGGAAAGATCACATAGAGAGACAAATACAAAGGGCCACCAATACCCTCTGGGTATGTAGAAGGACCTTTGGAAAAACTTGGGGTTTGAACCCCAGAGTAGCAGTGTGGTACTACACTGTTATAGTGAGACCCATGGTAACGTATGCTTCCGTTGTCTGGTGGCCGGCAGTTGCTAGACTACACTTGGGAGTCACGGGAGTTATTCGCACTACTCCCACGGCAGCACTGGAGGCCCTTCTGAATCTTGTGCCTCTTCATGTGCTGATCGAGGCCGGGGCTCGGAAAGCGGCCTACAGGCTAAAGTGCGGTGGTCAGTGGAAAGAAGAGGGAGAACGGCTAGGACACACTAGGGCCCTATCCGATGCGGTGAGGACTCACTCACTTCTGGATGCCAGAAGTGATTGTATAACTCCCGTGTTCTCCTTCTCAGTACCCTTTAAGGTCATTATTCCGAAAAGGGTACTCAATCGGGAATATACTCGGATCTGCCGATATCGTCTGGTTTACAGACGGATCTAGATCTGAGGGTGGTTCCGGAGCGGGTATATATGGCGGATTTTCGCTTGAACTTTTTACGCATGATGTAAATTTTTGGAACAATGTAATCTTTACAGACGAATAAATTTTCCAGTCAACACACAGCGGTCGTATTCGTGTTTACCGCCCTCCGAATACTCGATTCGATGAGAAATATATATCTAACAACAATAAAAGTGGTAGATTTTCCGTCAATATGTGGGTTTGGATATCGGTACGTGGTCCTGGTGTTTTGTGGCATATTGAGGAACGATTTAATAGTGAAACGTATATTAGGATTTTAGACAATATTATGCTCCTTTCTGTGTCACAATTATTTCCTAATAATGAGTTCATATTTCAACGAAACAATTATTCCGTTTATACTGCTCATACCGTAACTAAGTTGTTTCAAGATAACAACATCAATGCTCTTAACTGGCCCAGTCATAGTCCAGATCTTAACCCTGTGGAAGAAGTATGGAGACTACTCGTAAGAAATATCCAAAAACGAAATGTGAGACCACGGAATGCCAAAGAATGACTGGAAATAGTAAATAATGCATGAGAAAATATTATTACTAATGATTATTGTATAAGGTTATTTAATTCTATGCCAAAGAGACATATATAAGTTATAAATAGAAATGGTGCAATAACGAAATATTAATAGTTAGTTTCTTGTTAAATAGGACATCCTTTGTCCTTTGATCCAGGATTTCTACTAATCGTACCGTTTATTCTCCACTTTCTTAAAATGTTACACATCAAATTTTTGTGAATATTATAACGCAGTGCAATTTGTCTCATTAACCATCCATCATTTACTATAGCAATAACTACAGCATTGAAATAAATAAATTAAGAGTGATATCTGTTTTGTTACGGCTACTCATTAGATATTCAAATAGAGAGGTTTACATTAGAAAAAAAAAGTAGTCTTATTTTTTTCTGCTCACGACAGTACTTACTTGCACTTGTGAACCTAGTAATATCACTTGACTTTTGTTGGGGGTTCATAAGAAGACCGTTATATTGAGACCATTTGAGGATGTTATTGATGAGATCTATGTTGAAGTGTTGCATATCGTCAGCATATAAAGGTAGTTTTTCATGAAGTGGGACAAACTGTAGGTTAGCCGTAAATGTATTAAAAATAAGTGGACCTAAGATAGAGCCTTGTGAATCGCAACGACTTTGAATTATATTATGCAATTACAATTTCATACGTTCAGGCAAGGCGGTCCCATGCACATATGAGTACATGGTAAAGATACTTTTCTGACACCGAATCACTGAGGAACCGGTTTAGGGCAAATCCCGTTAAAACTCATCATTTTCCCGTCAAAATCGACTGCTAGGAAGTGATGGGGGTCCCATGTCGCTAAGGGCTATTTTGGCTAAAACTCACGATATACTTTGCATAGAAGCTGGATTAACTTGCCCTCATATTTAATACCGCGCATGAGTTGCAGTGCTTAACAACGTGGATTCGTAAAAGGGTTTTTAATTTTGAAATTTCCAAAATTGAAGTCAAATTTTGTTACTGTTTCTAAATTTTGTTGGTTGGGGCGACATTACGTCCCTGTGCAGCGACATTTACTACACTTTCTAAAATGACGCTCCTTGATGAGTTATAGAAATTTTTGCATAAAAAACGCTCCGTAGAGCGAAAATATGATTAAGAATATAAAAACCTCTTCCACGATATTTTTACGTGAAGCACGCTTTTCATGCGAAATAGGTCGGATTTTGTTACAGTTTCGAAAAGTACATCGAGGGTTTTATCGCGTTCTTTAACATTCGCAGAGACGTGAAAAATTAATACAGGGGATGAATGCAAACTTGAATCACTTTGCACTCTTCAGTATAAAATTTTACATGATACGAACATAATTTTAAAAACGTAGGAGTTGTATAGCAAAAAATAAGTAAAATTTAATGTACTGCATTCCTGCCTATGCCGTTCCTCTCGATATCTACATTTACATGTAGGGGCCAAATTACATCTGTTGTCTATGGGGTCAAATGAGACCAGTTCGATACCGCCAGCACCATCAGTTAGCCTAATTGCAGCAATCGCCCGATCTCTGTTCAGTTCTTCGTTCAGTTACCTACAAAATGACAGCTTAAATTACCATGAGTTAGGTAACTGTAAGCGCGCCCCATAGAGTGTATGTTATTTTCTTTATTTCCCGGTAGAGTATACACATGATTCAGAAATAATTCCCTGCAATTTAACTAATAGACAAAAGCTTCAAGTTTGTCAAGTTTGCTGTAGATGGCGATGGCATGCTCTCGTTACTCGTTAAAGTCAGTAACAGAATACGTTTAAACTATGAAGTTTTGGCATTTTTGGAATACCAATATCGTTATTACATATAACAGCCAATTTACTCAATTCAGGAATTACTTATATGAGATTTACGTTTTATAGAATATTGAGTAAGTTTGTTAGCTTTTCCTACAATTTGCGGAATACGATCATCGCAGAAATTAAAAATACATAAATAGTACAGTAACTTGAGGTTTTCACGTAGAATAACTGCCATATGAATTAAATCTCGACTTTAGTATGCGATACATGTAGGTACTTCAAAACGGCTTTCGTCGAATAGCTTGAAAAGTATCACATTTAAGGGAGCATTTTTAGAGAACAAAAAGAGAGCTAAATAAATTGAGATTGAGACTAGTTGTTTTTCTATATCTATGGAATTAATAGTTTTAGAGATATATGTGGAAGTATAAAAATGGCGTTCGACCTTTATAAGGCGTACTATAGTTACATTTAATATTAAATATTTCCGAAACTGTAGCACTTAACGGCAAAATTTTCAAGATCCAAAATTAAAGATTATTAGTTCAGCTATCGATATTCGTGTCTGCAGTAAAAGAAAAAAAAAGATACTATGACTGAAACAATATATTTGCGTCTGCAAATGTTTTAAATGAAAATGCTGTCTTATTGTTACTATGATTAGCAACTGGTTTAGATATAAACATCTATATGCTCGAAGTCTTCTTACCAGTTTAAAGTATTTGCTTTAAAAACGTTGCACTTTAAATTGCAATTTGCTATTATTAAGGTTATTTCAAAAAAATGTAAAATTATTGTTTTTTTACTGCAGAAATATTTTCGGTTCGTCTGATTACGAAAATGCAACTCCTGGTAATCTCCTACATAATCCTCCAAACAATTGGTGTGGAACTAAAAGATCTCTCCACCCAGGGCCAGATTTAGGGGAGGGCAACAGTTACTGAAGCTCCGGCTGAAGCATCGAAACTCCGGGAACTGGATTTCACCAAAATTATTGATGATTTTGAATAAAAAGAAAGGCTACAAAGTATCTGTTGTTTAACGAAAAGGATTTTATTTATTTATTTTTCGTTAAACGCCAGAAGATCATGACGTTTCTTACTCATTTCATGACATTAAAGTTTGACATTTCAGACGGCTGTGCATTGCCATTATCAACGAAAGTAAAAGTACTTTTTCTTCCGCTTGAGCGGATTTTTGCTTCCGTTGCTAATGTCAACGCACAGCAACATTATTTATCTTTATTTTTTTATAGCTAATCAACGCTTGAAGAGAACATAACATGTCATATTCGGAGTAAAAGCCACTTTTGTGACTCGTCTGGAATTGCCGGACTCGATGCGTTCGTCCGGCAAACCTACAGACTGGTCACAAAAGTAGCACTTTTACGCCTACTAAAATAATATACTATTTTTATAATTTATTTAATCTATATATGTTGTTTGATATGAACTTTTCCCACGGTCTCCACAGCCTTAAATACGGCCCTGTCTCCACCAAATTTGTGAGTAATACTAACAATATTGTACTGATCAGTCTATTATTAGGAGAAGAAATGAGGGTCAGGATTCCAAATACAAATACCCAAAGAAGCAACGGCGGTGCCATGCCCCCCAAGTGGTTAGTTTATTCAAAATTTAACAAACACGAATTATTAACTCACTAAAATGGATTGACTAATTGTAGAAGAATTATAAAAAAAAGAAAAATTAATACTTTTTCATAAAGTCCAAGATCCGGCTCAGTGGCTCAACGCTTATGCGTTAGGCTTAAGATCAAGGGGTCTCGGGTTCAAATCCTAATTAGGGTATATATGTTTAGTGGCGTTTTTCATGTGCCACCGGAGATGGTAGCAATGGATTAGACAAAGTTGTGTGAGAGACAATACGGTAGTCGCGGTAGACATGGCAATGTCGTAGGGAATGGTTGTTGTGTAATTGTCTGTGTACTCGTGTCCTGGTTGAGTGGTGGAATAGATATTGCTACACTTCGCCAGGGCGGTAATCTAAATAATGCCATAAAATAAAATAAAATACAGAAAGAGTCAGTAATTGTTTATATAATGCCAGGCATTAATTATTATTAATGCCACATTACGAATAACAAAGATCCATAAGGAGACCTCTGAGGTACACCAGGCATTGCTGCTATTCCTTCATACTTAAAACCACGACTTTGTACAGTAAATTACCTACCAGATAGGTAAGAATAAAAACATAATAAATGTTTCGGTAAGGTATTGGTATATGTGACATCAAGTTAACCTCATTCATCTAGGGTCTTCATTATAATTGAATTATGCAGATCAAACTTACAACCATCGCGTCGATCAAATTTATGATGATTAAAATAAAGAAATTTAACTTGTAAGAAATACTAGGGACATTCTCAAATAATTTGCTAAAATTGCATAAAATGACAATTACTGGTCTACAGTTCTCAACAGCGCGGCGGATTTGTAGCCCTTTTTATAAACGAGACAAATTTGAACTCGCTTGCATAAGGTCAAAAAAAGTTGCGGCTTGAAGAGGCAAATTGAATCTACTCTTTACTCTTTAAATTAGAACTACTCTGAAGCTTTGGTCCCGCTTCTTATATACTCCATGGTACTTATTCCAGATCCATCCATTTCATTTTAGGCCGTAATGCTAGACCACAGAAACAACACAGAACACCACAGAAATTACTATTCTCCCAGTTTTTCTATGGTAGAAAGCCAACCACCAACTCTGGGCGAACTGGCGAACTATCATTATATTGCTAGCTTCTCTCTACTAAGGGATTAATCTCGCTTCGTAAGAGGGCATGCACATAACACTATTTAAATGTTTTCAATACATCAATTTCATTAATGTTTGCAATAAAAAGATGCGGTACATTTGTGTGTATCAGTAATTTTCATATTAAGTTTTTTAGGTGCTGCAGAAGTTGATTGAAGAAAATGGTACAAAGGCATTTCAAATTTGTTGAGTATTGTTACGTGTTTATACCCTGTACTGATTTATTTATCATCAAATTACAACAATTAGCCCTTATACTAATACACTAATTATAACTTTGATCTACTATAGATTCACTACTATAATTCACAACTTGTTACTCTTCTTTATCTTATCTGATCACTTAACTCATTCATAACTGTACTGAACTAACTCCAACTCATTCTCTCTGATACTTATATATCCGTGGCGCTCATTCTCGATTCATTCCATTTCGCTCCAGGGTTTTCCAAACTGTCATTCGGGATGATTCTAGTTTATCATAATAATGGCGCCATCTCTGGCCAACTGGTGAACTACCTTTACCGGTAGTTAATTAGGCAGGCCTCCTCCTTTCACTCTACTACCAGGGATTAAACCTCTCTACGTTCTTATGTAGAGGGCGGAACATAACAGTATTATAATTCAAGGGTATATTACTTAGGGCCGGTTTATCAATACAGGGTTAATACAATGGGTATCTATTGTTTTGTTTGACATTTATCCTTTGATTACGAGTTAACCTTGCATTGATAAACCGGCCTTTAGGAACATTAGACTAGGAATAGTAATAGCATTTCTCATGTTACTGAGAGTATCTTGAAAGTTGGTCAAAATACGCCCGTACCTTCCTTATCGCAAAAAAAACAACGCAACAAAGAATAAATAAAATACGAGCAATTAAATAAGCATTAGACTTGTACGAACCAATTTTTCAGTTAATGATAAAAACACGATGAATAAATACTTCATAGTTCATATTATTCTGCAAAGTAATTGTTCAAGATTCATCGATTTCTTGTAGAGTAAAATATGTGTTCGTGGAAAAAGAAATCCGTTACGGATTTGGTACAAATGGTTATCTAACTACTAATAATTTATCCCCAAAATTTTATTAAAAAGAAAGCTACAATCGTTGTTTCTTAATAACACGATTTATTGCTCTGGTTAGCCTAACAGAGCTTTAGTTTGACTAAAAGCGCCCGTTACCGGTAATGGATTAAAAAGAAACGCTCAATATATTTTCATATTTTCAGCATTGAAAAAAGTAGAAAATATTTTAGCCATCAGAGTTTGACATCCTGCGTGAATTGAAATAATAAATAAATATATGGAGCAAGTCTATTATGATAATTTATCGCGTTCAAATATATCTAAAAAGATAATATGTTACTTAGGGGTAAATAGATGATGAGTCACGGATATTGTGTTATTAAATTTGAAATGTGGTAGAGTAATCTAATAAATTAGGTCTGCACTGATTTATGAGTCTTGCTGCAAAGAGGGCATGACTTGCTAAAATTCATACCTATACAAGATTATCTTGATATTTCCACTGTATACTCCCAATACAATGTAAGCTGCCATAATTAATCCCCGGCAAACAACAATGGGCCTGATTGCGGGTCATATGCCCAGAGTGTTTGATTTTAATGGATTGTTTGATTAATTTTATTCGATGGTGTAATCAAATCGCCATGCAAATGTCAGTGATTGTGCTGACCGAGCCGCTGCCTGTTGAAATACATCTGTATTTGCAAAACCCTCCAGTTATCTTGTAGTTGATAAATAGGCCTAATATGCAAACTACCAGGCCTAGCAGAATCCTAATGACAAGTGCTAAATTAACTTGGTAATCCCTAACATTATTTCATATACACCACACATACTCATTTATACTAAAGGGATTGTGACGGGTCGGTTTACCCAGGAAGGTTTATTACGAATAAAAATATCATGGATGACCAGATTAAAAACAGATCATGATTAATGGTTGGGTCTCTAATGGACTTTCATTAGGGAATGACAAAATGCCATATAAGCAGAGCTCTATTTGCGGCTAACTTCGGAAATGTTCGAATTGGATTTCCCTAGTTGTAAAAAAGAGTCAAAAGAAAGGCAAATTACCTAATTGATATATGAGGGTCAACGTTAAATTCATTACTTAACGGGTTATTTATTAAAATTAATAATGCAAATAGTTTTATTTGCCCATAAACTGCCTTTGTACTTATGTAAATAATATTTTAAAAATGTATACAGAGTAGTGAATCATTTATTAGTTCAAACTAGTGTTATTTTATAAGAATTGTTACTCATGCAGTAAAATTTTATCAAAAATTGGTCCAGGATATGGCATCAAAATTATACTGACTGGGTATTAACGTAAGACCAGCAGACCTAGCTGAACTGTTCAATTGTCTTACTTAAAGTTGGCAACTTAATAAATGTCTTTATTTCCCAACGAAAGAATTTAACAATGTATACAATTACAAAAAAAGAAATGGGAAACACAAGGGGAAGTTCACTCGAATAAGTGCTCTACTACTTAACCCTTGAACTAAAATTAAATTACAGTAACATTATAATATTAAACATATACGTGAAGAAAATACTCATGTAACAAATGATTATTAACAAATACTAATTGCATAATTATAAAATATATACGAAACAATATCAAGCTGCATATTTACGCTACAGTGTGACTCTCAAGAAAGTACCGAATTATATATTTTTTAAATCTTGACTTATTAAGTGTTTTAAATCTTATATTAATATTATGCACGTCGGTACAAAAAGTTATTGTAAAGATAAGGGGATGTTCCTGATGATATAGTCTTGTGAAATAGACAAAGGGCATAGGTATACTTTAAAACTATTTTTCATGTTAAGCCATTTTAATTCTTTTAATTTGTAAGATACATGATCATATTTCTAAAATTCCGTATATGAAACGAATAAAGGAATTCTGAACTCGCTGTATCTGGTTAGAGCAGTCAATGTCCAAAGAAGCTCCATAAACAGGAGCACAATACGGAAACTGCGATAAGATTAAAGCTTCATACATTTTTTTTGTATTTGTATATGATTTGTGTGGATACAACAATTTTAGTGCAGCATATGCCTTTTGAATATTATTTAACGTCTGCTCCCTGAATCTCAGTGACCTATCCAGAATTAAACCAAGATTTTTTGAACTGATTGAAATCTCTATTTTGACATCCTCAATTACAATATTAATATGTTGCTGTAAATTAATACAATCCGTATTTTTACCAAATATAAGAAGAGCTGACCTAGCGGGGTTTAGAATAAGGGCGTGATATTGATATTCTAGAGAGTTTTCTCAAATCATTATTGATTTTTTCTGTTGCATTTTCGTGCTCACGGGCATTGAAAGAATGAATTACCAGGATGTCGTCGGAATACATACGTATTCTACTATGTTCAAAAAGAATTTGGGGAACTGACTAGTATAAATCGTGAATAGCAGTGGTCCAAGTACAGAACCCTGTGGTACACTTCTTGTAAGAAATCTCACATCTGATATATTGACTCGTATTTTAGTTCTTTGTGCACGACCTTGTAAGTAAGACTGAAAAAGTTTAGTGCCCTGTTCATTTATTCCACAAGATTTGTCGTTAGTTACCTCTAATAGTGGTGTACAAGAACTGTATCCCGCAATTGCATTTATATAATTTGTTCAGCCAATTTTGACAATTCCGGAAGGATACTTATGGGCCTTAGGTCACAGAGATATTGTGGATATTTCTTTTTCGGTATGGGCGAGATAAAAGCACTCTTCCAACATGTGGAGAATTTACAGGCACACTGTTGATAATATTCACAAAAAATTTTAGAATGTAAGGACAACATGATTTTGCTAACCCAATACCAATATTGTCACGGCCAAGCGCAGTAAGTTTAAGTTTAGAGAGAGCTTTAAAAACAATCTCCTCGGATACAAGACTGAAGCCGAAATTGGAGCTACAAATTTTGTTTGTTTGATAATAATTGACTACCTCGAGAGGATTGTTATTTAAATCGGGAATGCTATCAACAAAGTAGTTATTAATAGTATTTGGATCTTGAAGTTTATTAGGAACATTATGTCTCTGAGAATTCCTTATATTAAGTGACTTAAGCTCTTTCAATGGGGCGAGCGTAGGTGCGTCTTTACTATGTACATACTTTGATATGCGATGTAAAGCAACGTCAGGCGCAGTTAGTAGTTGGATGGGATGGGATGGGTGACCGTTCCAACGAAGACCGCGTCCTCGCCTAACACATCTTCCAGCGGCTTGTATATCAGTGTATGCGTGGAAACTATACAACCTTAGGCGTGGGTTGGATAGGGGATATACCATCCTTCGGAGGGGATGTAAAGCTGTCGGTCCCTTGTTAGGCAAGTAAAAGATCCCTACTCTTCTTAAGGGAAGAGGTTCGGCAAAATTTCTGGTTGGGGGTAGCTCGTCTACAGGCGTCGGTGATAGGCCTCAGTAGCGGAAATAGGCCGACGTTAAATAAATGTATTAAAAAAAAAGCTCTTTCAATAGAGTTTTAGAGTTTTTGGTTTTCGAGATAAGGTTAAAGTACGTTTTCTTCTCATTTGCTATGGCATGATTAGTAAAGTTTCTCAGTTGTTTATAATATTCCCAACGAGCAACGCTTCTCGTTTCTTTATATTTTGCTTTAGCCTTGTCCCGTTAAGACATTAGTAGCCGAATACTATCTGTCAACCACAGAGCTTTACTTTTTGTTATTTTGTTTTCAATGGAATGTGATAATCAAAGTGCAGTTAGAAGTTGATTTAAAATGTCTACTTTATGATCAATATCATTGGCATAGAATATAATTGTTTAAGGGTTATTGTTGTAGGTCTTGGTAAAATTGTAGTTCATTAAAGGTTTTAAAGTCAAGATATGTACAATAAAAAGGTTCAGCTTTTGATTTTTGAAAGGATATACTGCCATAGATTACTTCGTGATTAGATAGATCAATACCTCCCACCCCAACTGAAGTAATTAATACCGGACTATTGCACAATATAACATCAATTAATGAAGATGAGTTGTTTGCAATATGAGTTGCTTCATTAACGATTTGATGCATATTGACACATTCCGTCATGGAAAGGAGATATCGAGATGCAGGTGAATCAACCTTAAATAGATCTATATTAATGAGACAGTGCACCGGTTCTCCAAATTGCATACACAAGGATATTGATTTTTCCAATTCGTCTACGAAATATTTAAAGTTGGTTTGAAGTGGCCGGTAGCAGACGCCAATTTTAGCTGTTCGATATTAGTAGAAGTATTAATAATTTCATATTTTAATGCTTCTTTAATATAAATTGCTACTCCACCCCGTGGATAGCCTGTCAACATGAATTATATTATGTCCTTCAAACTTAGAATAGAATAGAATAGAATAAACTTTATTGCTATAGATCTTACAAAAAAGACATTAGCATTGTCAGGGTAATTAAATATTAAAAGTTATTACAATACAGTAAAATATAAAACATTAGAACACAAAATATATAACATGTATAAAATACATAAAAACAAGGAGAGCAGCAAAAAGAAAACACACAACTAAAACAACCCTAAAACTAAAACTGTAGAAAACATTATAATCAGTTGCACTATTGAAGTTACTAACAAAAGTTTTATGCATTTAAAAAATCACTGTAAGAGTAAAATGTATTTTCAAGTAAATACAATTTAAGTTGATTTTTGAAGGTATGAATGTTATTAATAGATTTTAATTCTTGTGGTAAGGCATTGTAGGCTTTGATAGCGTTATAACATGGACTTTTTTCATAAAAACTATGGTGGCGTACTGGTATTCTGAGATCATTCCCATGTCTTGTTGTCATCAATCTGTACACATCAATATTTCTTGTAAATTCACCAGTATTTTTTTTAACGAACAAAACTAATTTATAAATATAAAGAGACGGGATGGTAAGTATTTTCAATTCTTTAAACAAAGGTCTACATGAATCTTTGCAAGATACCTTCATCATACACCTAATTATGCGTTTTTGACAAACAAATACTTTCTGCCAATGTAGGGAGGAACCCCAGAATATTATCGCATATTCTAGAATACTTTGTACGTATGAAAAATAAAACATTCTTAGAGAGTCTACTGATAGTTGGTATCTCATGAATCGTATTAGGTAACAGGACGAATTAATTCTTGATATTAAAGTATTAGTATAAGCTTCCCAATTTAACTTACTATCAGCGTTATACCAAGAAAGTTTACATTTTCCGTTTGTGTGATTGAAGAACCATTTAATTGAACATACAACGAATAATCAAGATCAGTAGTTGGAGAAAACATAACAAGAGTAGTTTTATTTACATTTAAGTTTAAGCCATTCGAATTACAATATTTATACATATTTGAGGATATTGTGGTAAGTTTACTTGCACAAGCCACTAAGGATTCTTCGGTTGCAACACAGGAGTTATCATCTGCATATTGATATAAAAAATCTATATTAATGTAATCTTTTAAGTCATTTGTATACAAAATAAATAGGAGCGGCCCAAGTATAGATCCTTGAGGCACACCCTGCAGTATACAAGTTTTATCTGAAAAAACAGTTTGAAGTACTCCATCCTTGCAAGTTGTTAGTGCTGTGACTTGTGACTGTATTTGTAAGGTACGACTAGAGTAGTTTGTTACATGTACCTCGAACACCGTAACTATTTAATTTATCCAACAAAATGGCTTAATTAATTGTGTCGAACGCTCTTGACATGTCGAAATACAAGCAGGCCACCTTCAAATTTGAATCAAGCGCTGTAATAATTTTGGTTAGTGAGTGATAGATAACCTGTTCTGTTGAACAATGAGGCATAAAGCCGAACTGACAATCTTTAATTATTTTATGCTTAATAAAAAAAGAAATCATTCTGTTATAAATTGTTTTCTCAATAATCTTAGAGAAATTCGGTGGGATTGATATACCGCGGTAGTTTACGACGTTTTCCTTATCGCCCTTTTTATGGATAGGTATTGTTTTGTTAATTTTTAATTGATTAGGAAATACTCCTTCCAAAAAACAATTATTTATTATAGCGGAAAGTGGTTCGGAAATTTCTGCAATTACTTTTTTTATAACATAAATTGGTACTTCATCAAGACCCGTTGATTTTTTGTTAGGCATGGCAAGAACAATATCTATAATTTCTTCTTCTACTAATGATTTCTTGTTATCAGCATTAATTGTAGGCAAATTTTTCACATTTTATTTACATACATACATGGAAATTCTGAAGACACAATAAAGCAAAACTGAGACATCTAAATGTAAAACCGGATAAATCAACTTTTGCATTTTTAGAGTTAATTGTGGCGTTGCATTAAGCCAAATTTTTGCTTTGCGTTTTAGTCTAAAAGCCAAAGAATAATGTTAATCTGTTTATAATGAAAAATTTGAAATTGAAAGAAAATAGTCTATGTGAAAACCTAGGATTTAAGGGCAAACAAATTTCTTCAATGTTAACCCACATAAAGGACTAACAGTCGAATTATCATTTTTTAAATTTGTTATATATAAGGCTTTTAAGCAAATATTTTTGCTTCAAATTTGATACAATATTTTAGTTTAGTAAGAGACATGTTTTCACTAGATATAGAGCTTTAATTACTCTACTGTGGTGCAAAATTTCAGAGCAAAATGTAAAATTTCAAAGCCTCTCTCGATTTGTCACACCTTAGAGGGCGATATTGACAAAAGAATAATAAATTGGTATTTAATAAATAAACTGCATATATTTTATTAAGATCACTTAACATGTACATTACAATTAAAACTGTTCCTTCCAATTTAACAACAATTTCAGAAATTACTATTTTTGTAATAAAATAACATACTGTAGCGTGTTCTTTTTGGAAAAACAATTGATCAGCCTCTAATAATAATTTCAAATTTCAGATTGAACGAGATGAAGTTTTGTGGGAAGAAAAGATGTTGCCGTTATTAAAAACGTTTTATTTCACCTGTTTGTTACCTACCTACCAGAAATTATAGATCCGCAGCACCCTAAAGGCTACCCAATTAGAAACCCCGATAGAACATGAGTATTATTTATTTATTTATTTATTTATTTTGGAAATGTCTTCATTTAAAATAATGTTGATTTTATTTATTTATGGAAGTGTAGAAATATTTTCATTTTATTTTGGGAAAATCATATTTATTTTTGTTCTATTATTTAGTGCTAATTGTTTTTGTTAAGTTTATGTATTTATTTATTATTCACTTATTTTGTAAGGTTTTTGCTTTGAAACTTCGCTTTCCCCAAAAAAATCGAATGGGGTGCGATTAAGCGCCCACTTCACGACTGGCAACCCCGCTTCTACTAATACTAATAAAGTGATAAGGTTCAATTTAATAAATGATTATTCATCTGTATTTTGTTTGCTTAAAAACTCCTCTTTAGTTAGTTTAATTCCAAAACTTGTGTTTTTATATGTTCTTTAAATTTGCATAGAAAATAAAGAAAATATTGTTGGCTATTAAAAAAAAAATCATTATGAAAGAAAACCAAGACTTTACTAAGAAAAATTCTTTACTTTGCCACTGGTTTCGTGAACAAAATTTTGCTTCACATCCTCAGGCAACAAGAATTTTTCCATAAATTTGAGAAGGTTTGTAAAGGAAAACATTGTGCATTGTATAACAACAGCCAGTAGAATTAGAAATTTGTAGTCTACTTATGTAAAATATACTTAATGAAGGACTATAAAATAATTTAAAATGTTTTTGAGGCAAACGTAACACATACTTAACAGATCTCCTGTTGTGTTCATCGTTTGTCCTCGTCTAAAAAACATTTTAAATTAGATTATAATCCTCTATTTTACATTAGTAGCGAATTTGATACACATGTAAAGAACCATTGGACAAACAATATTCGATGATCAAAGTAATCTACATCTTCTGGGTACGTTACTTTTGCGAAATTTCTTATTTTAGTGCTACATTGGTAATATTTTATTAAATGAATCACTATACTTTTTCGTTAAACAATATAAAAATATTTCCATGTAATGTTTTAAAAATGGTTCGAAAAACGAATGACTCCCAACAACTCCAGAAATGTTATGTTATAAAAATAATAACTCTAAAACAAAGCACTACATCTTTAACGACACTTACAAATTTAAAAAAAGGCCGGAGGATACCTATAGGTACAAAAATACTGCAAATATGACTCCAAACACCTTACAGGATAGGTTATGTTTTGTTTGTCCTACACAGAGATATCTCTGTGGTCACAAGCTGAAAAATAACCTAATGATAACATTCATTTCATTTCACCTGAAAAATATGATAAAAACTTTAACACAAAATTTTTCATTTAAATGATTAGTTTATTTATAATTCAAAAATCATCGTAAACTAAAACAAATAAAAATATTGACAATAATATATTGGAGAAGGCAATGTTGCCGGCTATATTTTGACGGAATAAAGTAAAGGTACGTATACGACATTCCATGTTAGTTGCATCACATTCTCTGGCTGAAATCTGAAAGCAAAGTACTCTGGTTACATATTTCTGTGATAACGTAAATGTAACTATGGGATATCTCCGACGCGCGGGGAGTATTGGTGGCTTCACTAGGTTCGATTAGCTGATCCTTATCCCTCTTAAATTGTGAATGTTTCAACTAAATCTCATTTTAATTCAGTACAATTTATTGTATCGTCTTTTAATGTTTGGCCATAACATTACATAATAGGATTGGTGTTATATCCACGCAAGCCCGTCTTATCCTTTCACGCAGTTCCTTTGTGTTGGTTGAGTGGGGGTTGTAGACTTTTTCTTTAAAAAATCTAGTAGGGTTAAATCGGGGGACCTGGGAGGAAACTATACTAAACCACTATATCGCCCTCTATACATCCATTAGGGAAATTTTCATCCAACCAAGCCCTCACCATAACGGGCATTGTGAATAAAGCAGCCATCTAATTGAAATACATGACCATTTTCTGCTATTGGAAGTTCATCCATAGTGCTGGTAAACTCATTCCTCAAAAAATGTAAAAAATGTTGGTTGTTCAAATTGCCTTAAAAAAAAGGGGCCAATTATTCTGGTATTTAATATGCCGCACCAGATGTTTATTTCTTGAGAGTACTGCCATCTATAATTTTTACCCAATATGAATTTTCTTCTGTCCAACATCTTGAATTTTGAGAATTAATCGTTCCATTAGTTGTGAATGTTGCATCATCACTAAACATAATTTTATTTATAAAATTCCTGTCATTTTTAGTATCGCTTTCCTCTAAGGTGTGAAGAAACTTTGGTTTAAAGAGCTTTATATTATTATACTTTTTAAGATTTCTTCTTATTGTTTCACGTAGTAAATCTAAGTCTAAACTTGCATTCCTTAAACTGTTTCGCGGATTATCAGTAAAATAATGTCTAATTCATTCATTACTTGGTCTTTGTCGTTGTAAATTAAATTCTTTAAAATGTGTTTAAATTTAAAATATAGATATAGCTCCATATTGATTAAAATTTTGTTTGCTCGACCAACGGTAGCTGTGCTAATCCGACACTCCGGGAGTCTATTATTAAAAATTCTGCATACTTCCCTTTCTGACCTGTCATTGTCACCACGAAGCCTTATAATTTCAGTTTGTTCAAGTAAAGTTATATCAGCCATAGTTTATTTTTAGTTTGACACAAATGGTCTTGTGTGTAGTGGCAAAAATACAAAGAAAAGAATAATAAAAAATGCTGCCCAAGGAATCACTACTTCCATATCCAGATTTTGTATCCGAGTCTTATACACCCTAAATCGCAATGTAATATTTTACTCTCTTTGATAATAGGGTGGGGGTGGTAGAGGAGGTGGTCAATGCCAAAGTAAATTTTAAAGGCCCTTGGTTCTCGTACACACACTAAATACCAATTTAATTTTTACTCCCTTTAATAATAAGGTTGGGGTGGCATGGGGATGGTAGAGGGGGTGGCTAATGCCAAAAAATTTTTTTGAGTGCATTTCTATTCAACAACAAGTATACAGCTTTACTATCGCTTTTAATTTCAGATGTTTTTGAATTGGAACACACAATTTAGTGTTCTTTTCAGCTTCAAAGATCCACCGGGTGGAGAGGTTCCGGCCGCTTCTAGTAGCTGCCGATATTTTAACGTGATTTCGCTGATGGATCTACTCCATATTTTCAATTATTTCATCGTATTTTTCATCATTTTTACTTTTTTTACTCTTTCACTCTTCTCTGGTCCGAGATTAACAGTCTCAATTTCTCCTGGTTCTTCGACAAAAGTATCAGTAGAGAATTGATGTCCGGGACGTATCGTAATTAATTCCAATACAATGTTCATAAATACTCAAACACTTCGTTTCTGCTTCTTGACAACCGACAACATCTGTAGCTTTGAAAGAGCACATCAAAAGAAGTGATAATTAAATGCAGATCGTGGACCATGCTGGGAGGCTGCAGTACCTCGTAAGCATTCTCACGACCCCTAAAAAATCGGCAACTGCGGATCCTTTGCAAGGTATAACTCCCTACAGGCCAAGCTATTACATTTATACGAAATCATTTTCAATACTTCATAAGGAATGTGATTTCTTGTAGTTATTGCCAATTACAAGAGAATAATATTTTCTCTAAGAATTTTATAAATTTAAAAATGCAATATTAAACACATTTCTTTGTAACTATATATTAGTATATTAAAATCTAACTCAATATTGGCGATTCGAAATAAATCTGCTCATCATCGTTAGATCATCCATACAATCACAATTTTGTAGCTTAAATAAATGTAAAGATGTCGATACCTTTTTATACATTATTTCTAGTTTTTCGAAAACACGTATTTTGGCTTATCCGATGTTTTTATGTCTGACCCAAATTTATAAAGAAAAAAATCAATTTGAAATAAATTATGTACCCCACACTTTCGGTACATGGAAAAAATGTATCCTCACTAGATATTTCAAATGGGTGAATAAATTACTTAAAAGGGATTTACCTTTATCCCCTACACAATTGCTATTCTCCCTTTTGTCATTTAACTTGGTGGAATAATCTAATTTTGAGATTTTCTTGTAATCTACATTGTAATTATCAATAAAAAGTTAGTTGGCTTTTAACTGACAGTTACCCCATAACCTTACCCAATTATTACAACCCTTCATGCATACATTTCATGCAAAATTTTGAAGACAGAAATGCACATAATACAAACACATTTACATATAGGGTGTTAGGAAATTAACACTCGTTTGGTTAGGAGCGATGATTCGATAGGCAAAAATAGAAGAAAGGCTCCTATAAACATGTAGCCGTAAATAATTTTATTAATAATAAACCACTTTCATTATCTGGGAAACGTTTTGGGATAGCTTTATAATACTTGGTTGATGATTTTAGATTTTCAGTATTTTACAGTATAAACTGAAATTCATTTTATTCAGACGCAACCGAAACAAGAAGTAGGAGTTCATTTATTTAAATACGCTATCCAACATATAACAAATATCTAACCACAGGAAAATGTAGACCAATCAAGATATGAAACGAACAATACATCATGTCTACAGTAAGCACATTTATATTTGAATTTACAGCCCTTTCTTTGATACCTGTTCGGTTGTTTCAAATATTATAATTTAGCAATGTAACCAGATAAGCAATAAATAATATAAAAATATATATCATTAAATATTGGAACAGTAGCAAAAATAGAATTTTGTGAGGTAACAAGTGATCCATACATGTAACCGGATAGGCAATAAATAACATAAAAATGTAAGAGAATTACTCTATTCTAATTACCATAACAAGATAGTAAAAGTCAGAAAACTAGTGAGGTATGCACAAAGAATGTAGATCAAAGAAATTACCTCTATAAGTAGTAGTGTGCTAAAGTATACAAAGTAGTGGGTAGTGTGCAAAGCGCAATATAGTAGGATATATAACAGTGGTGAGGGGTCTACAAAGTAGTGGGGCTGCGAAAATGATGGGAGGACTGTCACCAAACCGGTGATCATTCTCTACTTATTTGTTGATAAATAACTCTTAAGGAATCAATATCTTGTGATGTTTCAAGAAGGTTGATGTTACACCGGTACTACAAAAATACATAAATTTTCAACAGGTCGAAAACAAAATATATTATTGTAATAACAAAATAAAATGAAAAACCCCTGCCCAAGGAATCACTACTTCCACATCCAGATTTTGTATCCAAGTCTTGTACACACTAAATCCCAATGTAATATTTTACTCCCTTTAAATAATAGCGTGGGTGTAGCAATGGGGGTGGTTAAAGCCAAAATAAATTTTAAAGACCCTTAGTTCACGTACACACACTAAATCCCAATTTAATTTTGTATTCTCTTTAATAATAGGGTTGGGGTGATAATGGGGTTGGCTAATGCTAAAAATTTTTTTAGAAACCCTTGATTCTCTTATACACATTTAATTTTCCTCCCCTTACTCCCTTTAATAATAGGGTGGGGGCAGCAATGGGAGTAGTAGAGAGGGGTTAGCTAACGCTAAAAATTTTTGAGACGTTTCGTCCTTGTATACACACTAGATCACATTTTAATTTTTAATTCCACGTTCAGTGGAAGTATAGTAACGCAAATTTTTTTTTTAAATTTCATTTTGCTGAAATAGGCTTAAAATGTCATGAAACGTCAAGATTCTAAATTTGAGCAAAAAGTTTCCTGTCTGTCGGTCTGTCTGTAACTTTTTTTGTGCGCACGTTTACTCTGGAACCGCTTAGGATATTGACTTGAAATTTGGTACACTTATGTATTGTAACGAGATCTGGAAGTAGATTATATTTTGATCTAATTCCGTTGAAGGGTTTGGGGGTAAATGGGGTAAATAATGGAAAATAGGCGAAGCAAGCAGGTAAGAGTTTATAAAATTGCAATTTGGGGCACGTACGAAGAGTCAAGCCTCAACATTTCTTTTTGGTATCAGTCCCACCCCTACACCATTATGAAAGGGAGTAAAAAAATTAAAATATGATTTAGTGTGTATACAAGCCATTTAAATTTCATGATTCACTTGTATCAATTTTTGACAATCCAAAAATACTTTAGAAAATGAGTTCACTTTTTTAATAGACATCCTCTAGACAAATTATAAATATTGCTTTCCTCTAAAAAAGGTTAAAGTGCGTTACAAAAAATGGTGGGTGACAAAAAGAATAAAAATTTCCTGCTTACATAAAAGGCAATTAATGAAATTGACCCGTAATTATAAGAACGGCATGCTTGAAAATTATAAAAATATTATTGTACAGTACTAAAAAAAGTTATTATCCAAGCAAAAATTATCGCTATGGAAAAAGACATAATTAGCAGCGAAAACAAAACCAAAAAAATATGGGAAATTATAAACAAAAAGGAAACAAACAACATATACCGGGTGAGCTAAAATATAGGAAAGTTTACATCGCTACAGTAATGAACATACTGTACATATTTCAGGGTCGGTTATGCAATAACAATAACCAGGTAATACAATAGTATTCCGTGTTATTTTGTGGTTGTAATTAAAGATGCGGCCAATAGGGAGATTAAATGGTGTATGACAATTAGTGTGCTAGTAATCGCTATGATGAAAATAAAACTTAATGCAAAACAGAGGACAATAATCATGTCATGTTCGTGCATTGCAGAATTTACGTGGTAAATGAGAATTAAATACTCATGTAAAATATCATAGAATGTTGGGAAAATATCCCTTAATTGAATTACACAAACAGCAACTACCAAATTGTGTATGGCTGTCCAACAACGTAAAACGCGGTTGGTCGATGTAATGCAAACAGACAAGATGCCCCGGTTCAGCGCTCGACGAAAAGTAACCCACTCCAATCAGAAAGGTGTACAGGACCAATAGGTCCAAGCACTGATCGCTGGCCTGTACACTTTGTAGTTGGTAAGTAATCATAGTGACGGATCGTTGTTCAACAATCATAGAAAACTAGGTAGTCGCCGACGCCGGTGAGAAACCTCACACAATAATTTGAAAGGCAAAACATTGACATCTTACTTGTCAATATAGGCAGAAGGTAAGCCATTGATGATACATCAACTGAAGTATAATTAGAGGTAAACTAGCTTGTCATTGCATAAACTCTGAAAATATACAGTTCTAGAATATAAACTTATTATTTAGCAAACGCAAATCTTCCCATTAAAATATTCAGCAGGTGAACTTTCCCCTACCCTATTATTGAAACTAATAACTGAGCAAGTTGGAATATAATTTTATCCTATTTTCTTGTTAAAAATCAAAGCTAATATTTCATAAAGTCTAAAGTTTCTTTTAGTACCACAACACGTAAATTATCAGTTTTCCATCCGAAATCCGAATGTAAATTCGTAGAGTCCGAAAAAATTTACCTGAGGCAATATGAATCTGCCATACTCCGGGACTCTATCAGCGCCCTCGTTTATGCTTGCGTAAGTTGTCATTGTGCTGTGCATGGTAGCGTTGAGTTGAATAATGAAATTAAATCGAACTAAATACGTTCGTTGTCGATGGCTACGACGGCAACTTTGATGTTAATAATATGCCGAAGAGTATCCTCTAATATGCGAAAATTGTAGATTATTTCTAATTGGTGTAGAGATTCGTTATGTAGAAATAACTTGTACAGCAAATAGTGTGATAACTTGTCCGGAGAGAAATCACTCTAATCGACGGACAATTAGTTTCTCCCTCGTAATGCCGCTAACCCGTTCTTTTATATAGTTCGCGGCAATTAGCGGCAGGGAGGGAATAATATTTTTTAAACTCTTTTAACGCGCTGATTATATGTATATTCCAACTAGTCAGATTGCCTTCTGGGCACGGCCCTACACAACATAGGGATCACCCCTATTTTATGTATAGTGGGCTGGTCTTGTTGATTTCAACACATTTTAGATAAGAACTAACACCTTATGCTGAAGGCAATTTTTGAACGTTATTTTATATTTATCTAAACTTATGGCTCGAGATTTTTTTTAAAACATTCGAAAAGCTCTTGTAAGTTTGTATTGAATTTAATTTCTTGTAGGATATACTGATACTGTTTAATAGTTACTATAAAAATATTTACACTTTTGAATGAAAATAAGAATTATATCTAAATATAAAACTAGGTGCAGGACGTTTCAGTAGTTACGCCATAAGAATGGTTATGCTTACAGATAATTCTACAGTTTTTTCCTTTATCTTGCAATTCCGTGTTAGATTAATGTTTGAACCTAGGCTTTTTGTTAACTAATTTTAATAACTTAATTTTTGGCATTTAACTAATATTTTTTATGTTTTCGCATAATTAATGCATAATTGTTTTCAACTATATTGGATTGATATTTTTAATTGTTATTGTCATCAATTTTTTTTTTGCTAGGACATAGTCCATACATCCAGATACACAGTTAAATTTAGAAACGGCTAAAGAGCTAACCTTAATTCTAACGTGAATAATAATTAGATGAAAATCACAACGTTAGATTTAGTTGATTATTGGTTATAAAAAGGGAAATTTATTTTTCTTTCTCATTTTTTATAATTTTTTTGAATCTTCCTCACTGTCGTTTCTTTAAAATCGTAACGATTTGAATATGATTCAGCTATGTATCACATTAATTTAATTAAAGATCAATCTACAGTTAATATGGTATGTTATTCAAAAATAAACAATATTGTTTGAATATAACAGTAAAATAATTAGTACTACATAAAAAACATACTTCAATATGGTTTAGTAATCACATCCTGCATATTTTATGTAAACTAGTTCCTTTGTCGTAAAGTTTTGCTTGTTGAAGAGTCGCTCGCCTTTGTGTGTGAACTTTGCTACATATTGTGAAATTTATACTGCATTGTGAGGGAACCGTATATGCTAAGAATATAAGAGAAATATGTTAGTTTCGTAGCGCTGCAGATTTGTTTGAAAAAAAATTGTTTTGTAAACTGAAAGTGTTTATTAGCACGTCAATTTTAAGCTCAATAACACTAACACTAAATATTGTCCAAGCGTTAACTGTGGTGTTCTGTTCTTATGGGTTTTTCTACCACATATATCTTTTAATCACAAATTCTACAAAAATAACAGAATTCTTCACTGCTTTTTAAAATTTATTATAGCTTACTATAACTTTACTTTTAGGTGATAATAAGTTAAATAATTTAGGACATAAATAAAATATAAATATTTGAGTATCGGCTTCTTTACACAGTGGAGTAACAATGTTTTGTGATGAAATGGATCTAGTGTGATGATTGAAACTATTTAAACTATTAATATTATTATTTTTGCTCATCCATAGATTGGTAGGTATAAATCTATCTAATGCTAATTAATTCAGTTTCCTGATTTAAAAGATTAGTAGAATATCGATGGTGCTTTTTAAAAATAATTTTTGCTATTACATTTTGTGTAACTTCTAGGTTATTTAATGAATGTTTATACAGACCACTCCATGAAATCCGGTTCTTTTCAGTAATCAGGTAAAGTTTTAATTTCAAACCGATTGCAAACAGTGTAAATCGCGAGAGTTAATTGTTTAAGTTAGTTAACGTTCGAAATTTGCAATATAAATTGGCCTCCAGTACATCAATTTGATTTATAGTTATCATTATTAATACTGGGGCTATAAAATTGATTTTTATTCCGAAATAATATAAGTAATTTATTTGCAATCGAACCCAGTCATCTAAATTGTCAAGAAATTATTTACACCAATTGACGCTGCCGATTATAAATATTCTACTACGCCGTCGATTGATGACTTCCTGGTGCACATGTGACCGCGCAATGTGCGCTAGAGTGGATGAATTCTAGATCAGCACGAGGATGTCCTGAAATGGCCTGCTGCTAAGGGTCTCTTTGATTTCCTCGCCTGACCTGACCAGTCGACTATTTGGTAAGAATTCGCTATTTTGAATTGAATATTTTTGTAGTAATTTTGGATTTCGTATAAGTTTAATTTGTCTTTGTTATATTTTGATAAATTCTGCCTTCAGCAACTTGAAGTAATTTTCAATTAAACGACCGTGGCTAGTAAATCTGGGTAGACATATAGTCACCTCTGGGGACGCTGCCTTTACGTGGGACACTCCAATTGAGTCGAACAGTAATTTTTTTTATGCGATAAACTGCTCAAGAAATAAACAAATACCATACACGATCATTATAAGCAAAGACCAATTAACAGCTGGTAAAATAAAAACTTCACGTCCAACCTATTAGTTAAATAAATATTCTATGCAGTAGTATTTACACCAGGATATTTCTCTGCGAAATTTTCAATTGGGGACGCTGCCTTTAAGTGGGACACTTTAGCTGAGACGGTGCCGTATTGTAATTTGCGTCCAGGTAAATTTTCCGTGAAATTCTCAGTAGGTGACGCTGCCTTTAAGTGGGACTCCAACTGAGACGTACCGCCTTGTTTAACAATTAAACATTCAATTACCAGGTTCACAACGTCAAAATTCAAAAATCTACCTTTTCCGTAATATTCAAAATTATTTTATTGTGTTAGAAATTCTAAAATTTGAATAACTATTTGTACCTACTATTGTACGTGTCGAGACACCATTTTGTTTTGCTAGTCATACCGTCTAATTTGATTTCATTTCTGTTGCACGGGTATATCATCGCTTACGTGCTTGCTGTCAGTTTTATACTAAAACCTAGGCCACTATCACAGTAGAGATTTTGCTTAAAAACGAGAAGTTTGATCACTTCCAGAAACTTGGGTAATTAAATTTTAATTTACTTGAATACCAAACTATTTGTATTATTTAGTTGTTTTATTGTAAATACATAGTACACGTAACTTGAAATACCTATCATATCTTAAGTTGATTTTTTTTGACCTGTAAATATTGTCAGTATATTACTTAAACGTTGTGTGTGCCTTATTTTGAATCTCGTCTCTAATCTGTATTGTTCTGAAATAGTAAAAGTATTACAAACATAAAATCATTACAGCAGTCCATTCCATGAGAAAGACGGCCTAAGTTTCGACCCCTTGCTACGACTGCATGAACTATGAGAGTTGTTGTATAGGAGTTGCAAGGTAATACTAAAAACACTTTGGCCGCTATGCGTAGCAGATCGCAGACACTACCTAGTCCGGATAAGCGATGTATCGTGCCCACGACAAAATTCACTAGCTCAGAAATCTCAAAGCGTTAAGCCCAAGTTTAACATAAACTATTAGAAGTCTTTTTGTTTATTTAACATAAAATCACGGAGGGTTCCATTCGTAGTGGTCGCAGACGAAATAATGACACTATCTTTAAACATGAAATATACTATATTACAGTATTTACAATTTATGGTTCTCTAATGGGAACCTGGCGAAAGTTATGTGGCTATATTCTGATTAATATGTTACAGCATAAAATAAAGATAAATACTCCTCGTGTAGCTACACTTGGTTTATAATGGTAGACTAAAATAAAATTTGGCCGCAATAGGTTAAATTAGAGAACTTCAATATGAGCGAAGAAAATCTCTGCTAAGCATTTCTTACCTCCTACCTTTCACATCCGTCCGTTTCCACCAGCTGGAAGCACGCAAACGCTCCTAGTGGAGAAGAGCCAAACCTCCAATAGCTCGCGACTATTGGCGATATGTGGCCCGCGAAACACAATTGTTGTTGCGGGTCGCATATGCATTGAGGCGGTAACACACTGGTAATAAACCATCTTCACTGATTCTATCTGGGGCCTCTATCATATTGCCGATAGAGAAAGCGGTGTTTCTACGTGTTAAATCAGAAACTGACTCTCGAGACAAAAATCGCTTGCATTGGTCATAAAGTGCAAGTGGCAAAACCGACGTACAATACTATATTGAACCTATGTTGAACCTATGTTCGACCAAGGAATTATACACCGTAATTAAAAATTTTCTATTTAGAATATCTCTCAACTGATAAAATTTGTGCATCAATCTTTTAAGTTTCTTTGTAATACATCGTTCGTTCGTTCCATTTTAAATGACCATCAACCCTAATCCTAAGATATGTTAACATTAACAAATCTTACATATCAGTGTATATGTATTTCTTTAATAGCAAGTTTTAGTAAAGTTTTTGAAAAAGTGGTAAAAAATAGGTTAATGTTTTACTTAAAAAATATGAAATACTATCTAGCAATAGCAAGCAGTATGGTTTAAAAAAAGTCTACGCAAGATGCCATACTGGACTTAACGTCCAATGTGCATTCATTTTTGGACAGAGGTACACACACCATCTTTATGTACTTTTATTAACCTGTCCGAAGCTTTTGACACAGTCAGCCACTCCCTACTCTTACAAGCATTGGAAGATATTGGAATAAGAGAGGAATGCCTAATTCTGTTTGAAAACTATAATATATCAAATAGACGCCAATGTGTAAATATAGGGGGGGGGGGGGCATCTGTAGCAGAAACTAAAGGTCGAATATGGCGTATCGCAGTGTTCAGTTTTGGGGCCTATACTGTTCCTAATTTATATACATGATCTTTATATTTTACTTAGTAGGGCTCTGCGGAAAACACTGCATTAATTTATAATGCTAATACATGGGCTGCATTGAAAAATGTCGTGGAAAAGAATTTTTTATATATGAAAAGCTGAAAAACTACTAACTTTAAATCTAGAGAAAGCATGTTACCTAATGTTCAACTGCAACAGGACTAATTTGCCAATTTTTAATTCTTTAAACATAGAATTCAAGGAAGTAGCTACATTTTAAAATCAGAAACAAAAGTCATGTATCTAGGATAAATCGTCATTTAAGATAGGACTTACATACAAAATTTATTATACAAAAATTACAATTTATTTTATACAAACTCAGACAACTATGTGATCTTTTTGAACAAGAGCAGATGCAATCTATATAACATACGCTTTAGTTGAATCCCACTTAAATTATGCTATACTAGCTTGGGGTGGATACACACATAAGGCCACTTGAAATCCTACAAAAAAGTTTTTAAAACTAATATTACATCAACCTACCAAAGTGACTTGGTCTATAGTGAAACTAACATTTTTTATATTCGACAATTGTTTTACTTCACCAGCAACGTTAAATATCATATTATTAAAAGACACTTCATTCTAAGTATTCATAATTATAATACAAGAAACAAATATAAATACATATCTCCATTTATGAGGAAAACCATCGGTCAGAGGTCCTTTGTTTTCTTGGATCTGAAATTGTATAACACTGCCCCTGCACACATAAAACAGATGAATATATTTTCATTTAAAAAGAAATTGAAGTCTTTGATTTAATCTCTACCTAGAGTTAATCATATAGATACTTAAAATAGTTAACTGTTTAAAAAACCGTTTATATATTGCGATATACAAATTGCTTAAGTTTTTCTATATCTGTTACCTGTCTTTCATCGTACCACTATTATCATTATTATTTTATATGATTAATTATTTATCTGAGTGTGTCATTATGGGTAATAATTCAATTAGGTGTAAAATATAGATGTACTTCACCTTTAGTATATTTATTTATTTACTTGTGCTTTATTTGTCTGGTCGATAGCCGAGTGGGTTAAGGCGCGAGGTGGCAATAACGATTAATCACACGGACATCGCACCACCGGGTTCGAATCCTGGTTCCAGCACTGGCACTATTAGAGGAAGTGGTTATATGTCCGCATTTTTTCAGTGTGTAACCCCCTTCCGCACAAGACCTGGCTGCTGGAATTGCGGGTTGTCTAACTACTGTGGTGTTTATTTATTTATTTATTCATAAAACTCTGGGTTTGCCTTCTAACAAAAGAATGTAAAAAATTATTATGAACATTGTTTGCGGTTTGGCCCCCAGAAGTGTTTGGCCTCGTCGGCAATTGCCTACCTGACGATCGGGCCAGTGCGACCCTGTACGTTTTTTGCACCATGCTATGCTATGCTCAACAGTCTAAGCCTATGAATGAAATTAAATCACAGTCTACATTGTACTCAGAGACAGCCCAGCTACAGTATATTTAAATAAATTTGGCCTAAAAACAGGCGCCTTAGTAAAATTTCGCACTGACATTTTATTCGCACAATGATTGCCCCTTCAGATGACATTTATACGAACGGTGTAGATTCATGAATTTTATAATTTTACGTCAAAACAATATGCGGTCTCAGATCCAAAGTAACTGAAACATAACTTCCTCAGCATTATCTGAATATTTTATCAAGTCCCTAATAAGACCTGCCTTGATGTCAAAGACAATGAGTCTTTTAGTAATAAACATAATTAATCAAATAAATGGAGCCAGATAGAAGCCTCTGATAAAGCATTTTAGCTTTAATAAAATCACAGCAATTAACCAGCTAAGACTAAAAATTGTATCTGATAACTGTACAGGACCTTTTGAAAGTTTCAGCGACGCCGAATATTTTGAAAACGGGCCGTTTCCAAAAATATTGTTTATAGTAATATTTTAGCATTTCATGGAAGTAACTTGACTGGAATTTTGGTGCTTTTTAGAGTTAAGGCCTTTTAAGATTACTGGGAACTTAACTTTTGTCTTATTTAATAGAAATGAATATTTTTTATTTAGGCATTCGATAACGTATTAAATATTGGAAATAATTAGGATTCATAATGTTGTAAAGATGATGTAATAACTTCAAAAAATATGAATCAGTACGCAAACCGTTATGATCTTAATTTAATTTTTGTTGAAATAGGCTTAAAATGTCATGAATCGTCGAGGTTTTAAATTTGAACGAAAAAAAAAAAAAAGAATTCTGTCCGTCGGTCTGTCTGTCTGTAACTTTTTTGTGCGCACGTTTACTCTGGAACCGTTTATGATATTGACTTCAGATTTGGTACACTTATGTATTATAACAAATTATATTTTGATCTAATGCCATTGAACGGTTCGGAGGTAAATAAGGGTAAATAGGCAAAGCAAACAGGTAAGATTCCATAACATTGCAATTTAGGGCATGTACAAAAAGTCAAGGTTCCAAATTTTTTTTTTTTTCCATCAGCCACCCCCACTATCAACCCCAATACCACCCCCACACTATTATGAAAGGGAGTACAAAAAGTTAAAATGTGATTATTGTGTATACAAGAACGAGACGTCTCAAAAATTTTTTTTGGCATTAGCTACAGTACGTATCTAAACAGTTTCTTATAGGTTTGCTAAAAATTCAATAGTATTATGCTTAAAATTGGGCGCGTTCTGACTGGTTAAGAAATATTTACCAAATATATACCAATAATGAAAATGTTAATTGGAATGTGTACTTCCAGTCAATGACAATGGCCTTAAACTCTTAAATTGTCATCGGCAGATGAGAAAAAACCGCGAAAAATTCGGGACCAAAATTATTTTTTCCACACAAAATTCATTATAACTTTCTAAACATTAAAGTACGCGCATTCACAAAATCATTTTCGAAAACTATAGGAAAAGACCTTTCATTTGACGTATCGTACAGCTCGATACGATAAACACCAAAAAAGTTATAGGGCAAAACAGCCCCAACACATAGCACAAAATAGCCACGTGGCGAGGCCCTGCAGCGCAACAGCTCGCGGCCGGCAAAGCCCGTGCTACGTCACACCGCCGGGAGACTATAAATATGCGCACGCCCGCTAGCCCTGCATCAGTTCGTCCGCAACTATCCTCGAGTAAACATCATCAGTTCGTTCGTGACCATCCTCCAGTAAACATCGATCAAACAGTTCGCGCCTGCCTTTGACACCTCTACCTCAAGACTCTAGTGTATTATAGTAAATAGTTATTTTATTCCACAACCTGCCTAATTAGTAGTTTGGAGTGCACAGTAGTGGTGAAAAGTGAAGTGGGTGTTACTATATCACAAAAGAAATCGTTATGAACACCAGGAGTCGATCTAGGCAGAGGGACGGCGTCCCATCTAGCCAGGTAGACTCGCCACCAACACAGAGCCGTTCGCCCCAGGTCCCGGACGCTCTCGTTACTAGTCAAGAGGACTCAGGTCTGGTAGGGGAAATGGTGAACCCCTTGTCGCCCAACGTCGCGGCCCGTCAAATTCTCATCAGTCAAGAGGACTCAGGTCTGGTAGGGGAAATGGTGAACCCCTTGTCGCCCAACGTCGCGGCCCGTCGAATTTTCATCAGTCAAGAGGACTCAGGTCTGGTAGGGGAAATGGTGAACCCCTTGTCGCCCAACGTCGCGGCCCGTCAAATTCTCATCAGTCAAGAGGACTCAGGTCTGGTAGGGGAAATGGTGAACCCCTTGTCGCCCAACGTCGCGGCCCGTCGATTTTTCACCGGTCAATGGGATTCAGCCCCGGCCAGCCAGGGGGCTGCCCCTAGCCCTAACGTATATCCAACCTCGGGAAGGGGACAAGAAGCACAGCCCTTCCTCACACCATCCACTAGCCAACGCCGACCTACTACAACCACGGACTCCACAACCAGAAGCCTTCAAGGAGTGCAGCCACCGCCATTGGTAATGCCTGCTACCCCTGCTCTCACCCCAAGTGGGAGGAACCCAAGCCAAGTTGATGCAGTAACCCAGGCACTCACACAAGCATTGCAACAGCTAACAAACACCACAGAAATACTCCTGCAGCACCTGGCCCTACAGACGAGGACAAGCCACGACCCTCCGGCTTCGCCCCGGGCCACTTCGGGCCCTATGCAAACAACCTCAAAGCCACTTCCGGAATTGGAAGTAGAACATGGCATACCACCAATACAACCACAGCCGGCATCGTACGGGGCGGAAACGGGCCCGGCTCGCCAAGCAGCCGCGGACGCCGCCGTTCGTAGACATGGCTCCCAGCAACGTGGGGCTTCAAGAGCTTCCACACACGCAACGGAAGGATCCCTGGATGGGGATGCTCATGACCCTGAGCACAAATCAAAACTATCAAACAAAATTCTGGGAGAACAAGCCCAGTGGCGCCCAACTGTACAACAACAAGGTCCCACAAACCAACAACAACCAACGGTGCAGCTAGTACCACAACAAGGTCCCACAACCCAACAACAAACAACGGTGCAGCTAGTACCACAACAAGACATCACCAACCAACAACAACCAACGGTGCAGCTAGTACCACAACAAGACACCACCAACCAACAGCAACCCACGATGCAGCCAGTCCCGGCCGAACCTCAAGCAGAGCAAACCACACGACCAGCTCCCCTGATGATGCCAACAGTGGAGTCGGGGCCAACAGCGCAAACGGTGCTACAACAGGCCATGCACAAGCAACTCATGGAAGTCGTGGCTACAGCAACAAAAGCAGCAGTTCAAGCGGCCACAGAAGCTAGGACTGGGCAGCTAGATGTAAGGACCCTACCCACATTCGCAGGAAGGGAATGGGAAGACCCAGAAAAATTCCTAAATACATTAGAAGAAGCCATGGACAGGAACCAAATCCAAGCAAGAGACAGGGTGAGGATCACTCTTGGACAACTGGAAGGCCACGCCAAAGGGATGTTTGAGGTGTTCCAGCCCCTCAACCTGGACTTCGAAACTTTGAGGCACCGCTTGATCCTCAAATACAACGATCCTTCCCTCTTGGGAAGTTTGAGGTCTCGCCTGCACGGCGAACGACAAAAGGAGGACGAGCTAGCTGCAGTGTTCATTCAACGCAAGATGGGACTGCACAAAAGAGTGGAGCCGTACACCTCGGAAGAACAAATCACATGCGAGGTACGGGAACTGCTTCGACCAGAAATCCGATACGCTACCAGGACCATGACAATTAAAACCCTAGAGGACTTAGGTCGGGCCGCCGACTGGGCCGAGGTTGATTTCCAAGAGCTCCAACGCCACCTGCGACCAATACCAAGGCCCGCACCACCTACGACTCGACCACCCGTCAATCGCCAATCGGAACTACCCCAGGAGCCCCCCAGTCCATGCAGAGGATGCGGTGGATGGCACTTCCACCGTGACTGCCCAGTACTCAAAGAACAAATAAGGCAACGTCAGCAACAGCCACCTCAACAACAGCAACAACCATCAAGACCGCCACAGCAGCAACAACAAGGACCACAACCCGGGCCCTCCAACGAAGCGGCAAGGAACCAGGGAAACGCGAACAGGGTCGGCGCAAGCCAGGGCGCGCGACCCCAACAATCATAGACGCCACCATCAGCACCACATCCGCCATTGGCCCTTCATCACGGATATGGACGGAAGTCAATGGACGTAGACTACTGGCACTACTGGACAGTGGTGCCACCCATAGCTTCATAAAAAAAGAGTACGTACAACCCGAAGCAATCCAGCCCACCCAGATGCGCGTACGATTAGCTGCCACTGACCAAGTTTACTACTCCAGGGGAAGCATCCAAGTTAACCTGGTAGCCGGAGAGTACACAGCAACCACAAAATTCCACCTCCTAGATGCCATCACCGAGGACGCCATTCTAGGACAAGACTGGCTACGTCAACACCAGGCGATCATGGATTTCCAGCGAGGTTGCGTTCATGTGGGCCTGCACCAGAGGCACACACTATTTTGGCTCATGGACCGTCAAGCACCAACCCAAGCTAGCGAGTTCGACGTCAGCCCTGATCAGCTACCCACCACCCACCAGGAAAAATACATTCGCCTGATCCACAACTTCCAGGAGGTCTTTGACGAGGCGCTTCATCAACCCACAACGAAGTTGGCCATGCACGAGATCCGCCTGAAGGAAGACGCTCCTTTCAAGATTCGACGATACCAATACTCCGCCAACAACAAAGCAATCATCACGGAAGAAGTGAAGAAAATGTTAGCCGCTGGGGTCATCCGACGAAGCCACAGCAGGTATTGTTCGCCAATAGTCATTGTCAACAAGAAAAACGGCCAACCAAGGTTCTGCGTGGACTACCGTAAACTGAACTCCCAGACCTATGAGGAAGTGAGTCAGCTGCCGCCCATTCGAGAGACGATAAGGGAACTTGGAGCTGCGAAGATATTCACCTCCCTCGACCTCAAGAGCGGGTACTGGCAGGTACCCATGGCCGAAGCCAGTATACCCCTCACCGCATTCAGTACCCCGGACGGGGCAACGTACGAATTTTTGGTGATGCCATTTGGACTCCGTAACGCACCCTCAACATTTCAGAAACTGATGACGGAAGTACTCGCCGACTACGTGGATGTGTTCGTCAAGGTATATCTTGATGATATAATTGTCTATTCTGAGACCCATGAAGACCACATCAGACATTTGACGTTAGTCCTGGAGAGGCTCCAGATCCACGAGCTGCACTGCGGAATTCAGAAATGTCGCTTCGGGGCAGAACAACTGGAATACTTAGGGTATCGAATCACCGCAACAAAGAACACACCTCAAGAAAAGCATGTCATCCAGATCCAGGAATTCCCCACACCCAAGACTAAGAAGGAACTGCAGGCCTTCCTAGGAACCGCAAACTGGCTCCGTGAATTCGTCCCGGAATTCACCGAAATCACAGCACCCATGACAACCCTCACCGGAAAACAGCGCTTCCAGTGGACACCGGAGGCAGACGCAGCATTCCAAAAGGTGAAGGAAGTCCTCTCCAAACCACTTTCGCTCTTCAGACCAGAACCAGGGCTCCCCTACGTCCTCCAGACGGACGCCAGCACCATGGGGATGGGCGCAGTCCTGTTCCAGCGTACTCCGCAAGGTGAAAGGAGAATCATCTCGTGCTCCAGTGCCAAATTCACAGGACCAGAAAAACGATATCATGCAAACGAACAAGAGACATTGGCAGTAGTGTGGGCGTGCCGGAGGTACCGCCACTGGCTGGAAGGCCAGACATTCACACTGGTCACCGATAGTCGAGCACTCACCTGGCTCAACCAATTCAAGGATGAACGTGCAAAGCTAACCAGATGGGCGCTCCAACTCCAAGAGTACAACTTCGCTGTGGAACACTGTCCTGGTAAACAAAATCAACTCCCAGACTTCCTGTCAAGACACCCCAGGGAGCCCATGCCAAGCTCCATCGGCGACGATGACCGCCTGCTACCTCCCGAGGACCACCGCGACGTCCCAGCTACCATGGCAGAGGTCATCCCCGATGTCAACGGCTACACGATCCCAGGGAAAATCAACGCCGCTCGCCGAGAACCCCCCGATGTTCCCGAGGTAATCTTCGATTCGGACGACGAAGAAGACGAGAAGCGATCGTACTCCACCACGGACACCGAAACCAACTCAGAGGAAGACGACGAGGAGGACCTACCTAATCACAGCCCACCTCAGCCCCCAGCTCCAAGGCCAACTGGCGAACACGCTCCGCTGCAGGAAGCAGCGCTGAACCAGGTCGAGGAGCACAACGACGAGGACAACGACGAGGAGGCTAACGACGAGGTCAACGACGAGGAGAACAACGACGATAGGCCAGCAAATCTTTTCCAACAAGTCCAGCAGGAACAACTCCGTGACGAGACCATCTCAGCCGCTATCCATTTCTGGCGAGTCTTCCAGCAGCAGGACCCAGACATACCAGTGGAACCATGGGAGAGACGACTGCGAGACGACTTCATCGTAGAAGATGGCCACCTCTGGCACAAAACAACGGACGATCGAAGGCAGCTCGTAGTACCAGAAAACCTATGGGCAAGAGTTATCCACACTTACCACGACTCCGTCTTCGCAGGTCACCCAGGTCGTGATGAAACCTTCCGAGCCATTGACAAACTCTACCACTGGACAGGAATTCGCCGCCACGTACGATCCCACGTCCGCCTGTGCATGGTATGCACGGCAACCAAAAGAGGCCCACTCCAAGAAGCCGCCCCACTGCGTCCCAGGCCACCGACCAGGCCGTGGCAAGTCCTCAGCATCGACGTCATGGGCCCTTATGTGCCTACTGTTGCTAAAAATCGCTTTCTTATTGTTGTTACAGATACCTGCTCAAAATGGGTTGAGGCCAAAGCTGTTCCAAATGCCACTGCAACTACCATCCGCAACTTCCTGGAGGAAGTCTGTCAAAGATGGGGATACCCAGAAGCAGTCATTTCGGACAACGCCACCGCCTTCCTCGCCAGAGCATTTTCCAAATTTCTGACGGACCACGGTATCCAGCAGTATACATCCCCAGTATACCATCAAAGAGCCAACCCGGTCGAACGTCGCTGCCAAGAAATCAAGAAGGCCCTTAGGGAGAAGCTCCGCAACAAAGACGCCAGAAAATGGGACGCAGTCGTCAACCAAATCCTTTTTACCCTCCGGAACAGGCAAAATGCCGCCACTGGATACTCGCCAAGCGAAATGTTGTTGGGAACGTCATTACCCAGGCCAGGCGAATGGCAGCATCCTCAGCAACGCCAGCCGTTACCAGAGCCCAAACAAGCCGCCGAGGAAAGAAGGAAGCAAGCCAAACGACGCCAGATAATATTCCAGAGGAACCTCTACCCCAGGCCCAGACAAGCCAAAGTCCATTTCGAAGTAGGAGATATGGTAATCACGAGAGGATTCAAGGAAGCTCGGCCAGCCTTCGGCCCAACATGGGAAGGTCCATACCCAGTTGTGAAAGTGTTGGGAGATAACACTTACGAAGTAGATCGCAACGGAATCCAGGCCCCAATCCATATCGATGACCTCAGGCCGATGCCCAGACCACAGCAACGTGTCCAGGTACCTCCCGAGGTGCAGCAACTTTTCCAACCCGAGGAAGGAAACGCCGAGTCCGACCAGGACGAGGCGTAACATGACCCTGGGGGGCAACCCCCAGAAGACGGATTTCAACCCAACCCTGAGGGAAAGGGACCCTCAGACGAAAGGCAGCCAGAACCAGGCCCATCCCGGAACCAAGACCTCACCCGCGACATCCTTGCGATTTTGTGAGCAACCCAATCCAACATATTTATTTTTGTAAAATGAAATACATTAGTTTAAGTTGAATTACATTAGTTTAAGTTGAATTACATTAGTTTAAGTTGAGTTACATTAGTTTAAGTTGAAATATCTTAATCCTATCTTATCTTGTACATTATCTATTACTCATATCCATGCCTTTTATAAATAAAAGTCACAATTTAGGGGGGTGGTGTCATCGGCAGATGAGAAAAAACCGCGAAAAATTCGGGACCAAAATTATTTTTTCCACACAAAATTCATTATAACTTTCTAAACATTAAAGTACGCGCATTCACAAAATCATTTTCGAAAACTATAGGAAAAGACCTTTCATTTGACGTATCGTACAGCTCGATACGATAAACACCAAAAAAGTTATAGGGCAAAACAGCCCCAACACATAGCACAAAATAGCCACGTGGCGAGGCCCTGCAGCGCAACAGCTCGCGGCCGGCAAAGCCCGTGCTACGTCACACCGCCGGGAGACTATAAATATGCGCACGCCCGCTAGCCCTGCATCAGTTCGTCCGCAACTATCCTCGAGTAAACATCATCAGTTCGTTCGTGACCATCCTCCAGTAAACATCGATCAAACAGTTCGCGCCTGCCTTTGACACCTCTACCTCAAGACTCTAGTGTATTATAGTAAATAGTTATTTTATTCCACAACCTGCCTAATTAGTAGTTTGGAGTGCACAGTAGTGGTGAAAAGTGAAGTGGGTGTTACTATATCACAAAAGAAATCGTTATGAACACCAGGAGTCGATCTAGGCAGAGGGACGGCGTCCCATCTAGCCAGGTAGACTCGCCACCAACACAGAGCCGTTCGCCCCAGGTCCCGGACGCTCTCGTTACTAGTCAAGAGGACTCAGGTCTGGTAGGGGAAATGGTGAACCCCTTGTCGCCCAACGTCGCGGCCCGTCAAATTCTCATCAGTCAAGAGGACTCAGGTCTGGTAGGGGAAATGGTGAACCCCTTGTCGCCCAACGTCGCGGCCCGTCGAATTTTCATCAGTCAAGAGGACTCAGGTCTGGTAGGGGAAATGGTGAACCCCTTGTCGCCCAACGTCGCGGCCCGTCAAATTCTCATCAGTCAAGAGGACTCAGGTCTGGTAGGGGAAATGGTGAACCCCTTGTCGCCCAACGTCGCGGCCCGTCGATTTTTCACCGGTCAATGGGATTCAGCCCCGGCCAGCCAGGGGGCTGCCCCTAGCCCTAACGTATATCCAACCTCGGGAAGGGGACAAGAAGCACAGCCCTTCCTCACACCATCCACTAGCCAACGCCGACCTATTACAACCACGGACTCCACAACCAGAAGCCTTCAAGGAGTGCAGCCACCGCCATTGGTAATGCCTGCTACCCCTGCTCTCACCCCAAGTGGGAGGAACCCAAGCCAAGTTGATGCAGTAACCCAGGCACTCACACAAGCATTGCAACAGCTAACAAACACCACAGAAATACTCCTGCAGCACCTGGCCCTACAGACGAGGACAAGCCACGACCCTCCGGCTTCGCCCCGGGCCACTTCGGGCCCTATGCAAACAACCTCAAAGCCACTTCCGGAATTGGAAGTAGAACATGGCATACCACCAATACAACCACAGCCGGCATCGTACGGGGCGGAAACGGGCCCGGCTCGCCAAGCAGCCGCGGACGCCGCCGTTCGTAGACAAAATATACAGCCTTTGAGTTTTAGGTTTTAAACTTTATTATAACAGCTTAGTTAAAGCATGTTTGTTTGATTGGTGGTGTTTGCCTATTCACATTTTGAAATAATATTCATTATCCATATGCACTTCGAAATAATGTCATCATTTAAATGGTATTCCCAAAAACTATAGGCACTAAATATTTGATATTTTTTATTATTATTATTATAAGGATATTCAACCTAAAAACATGGGTAAGAGCTTTCTTGTGTATTTAAAATTCATTATGAAAGTTAATTCAGTCAACCACTAAAAGACGATAACATATCGATAGTCAGTCAATAACCTTATTTTTTCTTTTATTAAAAATGTGTGCTACATCTCTAATTACAAAAGACAACTCCAAAATACAAGTCAGAATTATGAGACAGAATTCATAATATTGAGAAAGAAACCAGAATTGTGAGACTGAAACCAAAATTTTGAGATATGTAAAAGAATTATAATTTTTATTCTCAGGTGACATCTTTTATATATATATATATATTTCAAAAATATATTTTAATCATCTGGTCAGATCAAAAGGAAGTACTTATCGTACATCACATCGTCGAAAAATATGCAGGGTGTTCCATTTGAAAATATTGAGAAAATTCAATGTAAAATGTTCTTAATTGAAAAATAATTTTTGGCCACCCTGTACATTTTTAGGAAATGAAAATGATTCAAAAACATTAATTAGATGTCTCGTAACTGGTATTCACACAAAGATTTTCTTAAAACCCATAATTCTGACTGTGGTGATATTTTTAATATCGATCTGCAGATTGCATTATTTCAACAAAAAAATTCATTACATTCAAGTGGTTGGGAAATATTCAATGCTAATATAGGAACGAATAGAGCCTAGAAAGAGGCTTCAGAAAATGTACTTATATACATAGCATTCCATTTAAAAAAGGCACTTGGTCCTGTAATTTCGTCTTGGCTCGCCCTATATGTTTTTTAAAAAATTTCTAGGTATCATAGAACTTGGGATATCTAGGTCCGACGCACTATTGCCCCACCCTGTATATAGTGTTCCTGTATCGTTTAATTTAATTTTTGGTCAAATAGTAGGAAAATATGACCTATTTTTTTTTGGAAATAATAGTTACAAGTTTTTATTAAAGAAATTACGAATATTTTTTATTTAACTTGCGTGTTTTCCGGTCCCGCGTAGATCGTTGTTCGATGTCGTCGACAACGCTAGTTGTAGCCTAGGTGCAGTGTCCGTCCAAGCAGATAATAATGAAGAAAAATCCCAAAAGAAAATAGAAGTTCCCGGACTATTACTCTTGGTTGAAGTTTTCCGACACACAGTTTTCTTACAAAATGAAGCAACCCAATAAATTGCTCTCCAATAACAAATTAATTGCACTCCAATAACACCTTTTGAAGACGAAATAAAACAACAAATTAATTACGTAACTATACAGAAAATTATTTGAACCTACCTTCAAAGAAAGGTGGCCCCCTAAATCACCGGAAATTGAGAGAGAAAAACCTATTTTAATACCGATTAAAAATCCTATTTAAAAAAAAGATTTGAATTAATAGAAGATCCTTAAATAACTACATCGCCCGAAATTACCGTCAACGATAGTTCGGCCACTGTCCGCCAGATGGCGGAATCAGTTCTATTTTGTTAGAGTTCCTATAAAGTACAGCTGGCTACTCGGCCCCCACTCCACCCAAATGGATGCATAATGGCGGCTATGGTGTGTGCGTGTATGCATCAGTGTAACAACGTATCGCAAGTGTCAAAAGCAGGTTGCAGTATTTGTATTGACGAAGTGGAAAGTATTATTTTAATTTTAACCTACTACATTAAGGCTAATGATACTATGCTCGTCAAAATAAAAGCAAGTCCTATTGGCGCCGCCATTATGCGTCCACTTTTAATACGGACCAATCAGTGCCTCCCATTCGAGTGGCCAGACTCTAGTTTATAGGGACCCTTTATTCTGCAATATTTATTTAAGATTTCGTACATTATACTATTAAACAAAGGAAAATTATCCTATGAGGAAAATGATGTGTAACCAGGATTTGAACCCAGGAATCCTTGGTTGCAAGCCTAACACGTAAACGTTGATTCACAGAGCCAGTTTCAAGTTTAAAATATCAACTCGCTTGTCCAGGTCTGGATTTAAAAAATTTAGCGATCCATGTCCCTTAATGATCTGATTGTTGATAAAAATTAAAGAAAGGGTATTTCCATTTGTGGAAACCAGACTATCTGTTCGCTGGCAGACAAGGCCGGTGGGAGAGTATTTCAAACACGGTCAGTGGAACCGATCCCTTAAAAAGTCGCTGCTCCGCCTATGGGCACCTAATGAGAGGCAATTAGATAAAATTATAGGATAGGGAAGGGTATTTTTCGGCACCATTGAAATATAATATCTATTGTAATAAAATTAAGCCATTTGTAGCAGGGAATTGCATCCTGTATAGAGTAAAGTTTCATTGGGGGAAACGACATATAGGGTGACTACTTTTTATATGAAACAGCATTGCTATCTGGCAAACCATAACAGTTACAAAGTTGGTTAACTGGGACAAGAGTATCGTATTTACGTCCATATTCAACATCGTTAGTTAAATAGGTAACAAGCTGTTAAAGCATTAACAACCTGTTAAATATTTGTGGACGTATTCACCAATCACAGTTAGGAGAAAACAACCTGTTAAAGTTAACAGGAAAATATTGGGCAGTTAAGCTCTTAACAGAGCGTTTTGTTGAGGTTATGTGATGTGTCAAAGGCATATAAATCTACATGTAGATATTAAATATTATTGAAAGTGCCATTTTAGAACAAAATTTTAAATAGATAAGATTCGATTTCCATCCAATGATGACGACGCATTACGAAATTCGATCAATATACCCAAAACAGAGGGATGAGGAACATATAAGATAACAGTATGTTATTGTACTGTTATCAGAAAAGCATTGATAAATAAACTTTTAATTAGAATGTACAATATTACAATCATATGTATCTTGCTATTAAAAAAATTAAACATTTTATAAGTTTTTTATTAACTATACAATTCTATATACAATACGAATCACATATACTACACAAAATAATGCATTCACAAATTATGGAAACAATTTATATCAAATTCTTTCTATTTTCAAAACTAATAACTCTCTTTTATAATACATTTTACTTTATCCTTATTTTTCCTCTTAGATTATCTAGTTCTGCCCTCCCCGACTATATCATTATTTTTTAAATATCACTTTGGTCAATTAGTTTTTCATTTTTTTATGTTTACCATATTCTAATGGGTATGTTTTCTTTCCCTTTCATATAATCACTTCCGTGATTAAAGCCTCTGTCATTAGTAACTTCTGTAACCTATGGTTCAGTATTTTCTTTTTGTTTATTTAAAGAACTTTAAACAGTAATTTAGCCATGGTGAACTTCTATTTCTTCAGAAGATAATACAACTGTATTAGAGTCCAGATATGCATTAGAGTAATTTTCATGTATGATAGTATTATATAGTCACCTCGGTTGCCTCTATTGCTATATTTATGGCATAAGCGTTTTCAATTATAAAATACTGTTTACACAATAGATTTAAAAGCTTTTCATCGCTGCTCGTAACTTTTGCCTAATGCATTCCTCCACCAGTTTTCATGGTTCCCTAAAAGAAGAATTAAATTATTTGGTTTTAATCATGTTCTATTATACTATTTCTTTATATTTGATATAACATGACATATTTGTGTACTTACATTGCACAGATATATTTTGTCTTTTTTCATTAAAATTGCAAAATAATGATTGCGAAAATATTACAAAGGTTAGAATACGATATAAATAAATAACATTACAAACTCTGTGAAGTTAGATTTTTACCAACTGCTGCACAAAAATACTAGTACCTTTCTGTTAACAAAGTGTTACTTAACTTCCATTCAATTTTCGTTGGTGAATACGATATTGCTTTAACTACCTGATAAATTTTAAGAGTCAGTTTAGTATCGGTGAGTTAAGCAAATGTTGGTGAATACGGGCGTTAGGAGGCCAAATAATAAATAAAAAATTTAAATTATTTCGATTGGTTCCGGAGATATACGGTAAAATCCGAAACAGCTTTTGTCTTTTATTTTACGTAGCGCTGTTATTATAAAAAATATATAAAAGCTTTATAGAAATATTTTGTTATTCATAACTTTGCTATAATTTACCGTATTCAATTTCTTATTATAACGTTGCATCTTTTCGGGGGCAATGGTTGATTAATTAATAAATTAATAAGTTAATGTGATAATGTATGTGCATATGTAAAATATCTTAGCTGAAGTAAAAGATCTACACATTTAGCGAAGGATTCTAAGAACCTGAATGAAACGAATAGAGGAATGGTATCTTATAACTATATAGTTGGATTAACTTATGCAACATATTCTTACATTTATTCACGAACAAAAATATTGATGAAAAAGAAACTTTAGATATTAGTATTAAATAAATAAATAATAAATACAGCACAGGTAATGACAACCCCCTTTATCCCAGAAGGCTCTAGAAGAGCCTTGTGCGGGAGGGGGCTTGTTATAGTACTTCTTTACTTTCAGCACCATAAAAAATACAAAAATTTCAAAAAATAGGAAAATAAACCAACGGTATCGTACGCCCTGCCAAAAGCAATAAAAAAAGTCGTCACGATACCGGAATTAACCAAAATGGAAAGATTCTCAAAAATAATTCTGGAAAAAATACCAACGTAACCGATAATTCTCAATAAACCCATATTCATCATCAAATAATACAAAAAACTCAAATTCGCCCTTTCGGAACCCAAATTCATCAAAAAACCCACCTTAAAAATAACCGCCCTGTATAATCTTAAACTTAGTCAAATTCACCATCCAAACCCAACTTTTCATAGTCTCACTTCGATACGACCATTTTCTATAAACAATTTTCTTTTCAAAAAATCTCAACACTTTTCGACCACCCCCGTATACCTCAAATTACTCTCCGTACTTCTCAATTCGTCAAAACAAAACTATCCGCTTCTACTTTAAAGTTTCTTACTTTTCAACCACTCCTCGTATATCACATTTCATATCGGCATTACCTTCGACCCGTTATCTTATCTTATTTCCAGGCACAGCCCGCCTATCGCACCTTTTTAATTATCGTTTCAACTCGTAAACATCGGACCTTCGTTACTACTTTACGGGGTCAATCCGAAAACGTGTAATTTAATATCAATCAAACCTCCAGAACTTCTAAACTAATGTCGATATCAAAATTCTTTTTATATCAAAAAATTCCCCTTTTGAAGACGGATTTTCCATGTAACTTTCATTTTCAAAATTTGAACTTTAACAAGAGGTTGCGCAATGTTGTGCAATCTTACGCAACCGAGCCGATCCCGACTACACGGTGCCGTTTCCAGCTCTCTTAAAACGGGATGCTGGACTACACGGGGCGCGCTAAACGCAATATTTCCGAATGGTATAAATACCCGAGCTCCACGAGCTCGAAGGAAGTTAGATTAGATTAACGAAGGAGCTGGTTGTTTAGCCTTTACCACCGCGACCTTTTCAGGTCTATTGTGATGCTCCCAGAATATCTTCCTTATAGTACCTCATCCAGCTTTGTCCTTTGTACTAGACTCCACAGCTTTGATAGAGGCCCTTTTGTATAGCTGTCCGCCCTTGGTTTTTCTTCTCCGAGTATTTGGAATCTTAGCCTCACCAGGCCTTCACAGTGGCACAATACGTGAACTGATGTTTCCTCTTCCTCTTGGCAGAATCTGCATGTCGCGTCCTCTGCCAGGCCCATTAGACTCATGTGTCTATTGAGCCGGCAGTGGCCAGTTAGAAGGCCTACCATTACTCTGATGGCCTTCCTATTCTGGCTTAGTAGATCTTCCGTAAATTTGGCCGAACGTTCTTTAATGAACTCCTTGGCCTGTCTCTGTCTTGGGAGATTCCTCCACCATTCCAGAGATTTATTTTGCACCCATTCCTTAATGGCTGCTCGTATGCATGGCTTTGCCACGCCACAAAAGGGCTCGGGTCCTATTGGGGCTTCAATTGCGCCTTCCTTGGCCAGTTGGTCAGCCTTTTCGTTTCCTCTGTGTCCCTCGTGTCCTGGTACCCATGCTAGGGTCACTCTGTTCTGACTTCCCAGCTCTGTAAGGGCTGTCAGGCAGTCCCACACCAATCTTGAGTTGATTTGCATGGAACTGATTGCTTTTATTGCCGCTTGGCTATCAGAGAAAATGGCAATCGACTGGTTAACAGTGCCTTGTCCTATTATCTCCCTTGCGCAACAGTGTATGGCGATCACTTCAGCCTGAAACACCGTTGCGTATTTCCCTAGACTTATCGGGATATTGGCTTTTGACCTTGTCCCGTAAATCCCGGCTCCGACTCCTTGTTCTGTCTTGGAGCCGTCAGTGTACCAGACTGTTTGTGCTGTTATGGGAGGACCGTTTTTCCAATCCTCCCTGTCTGGTATAACAGTCTGAAAGTTCTTGTTGAAGTTATACCTTGGGACCATTACATCCGTGGGCATGCCTAGAATGGGATCTGCCCTCATCTCCGAGTATAACTTCTGGTACTCCGTCCCGTGTTGCTGGCTAATTGGCGTTTGGCCTTGCATTAACCTGTGCGCCACTGACCGAGCTTCGCCTTGTATGAATACGTGTAAGGGTGGCAGGTCCAAGAGGACCTCAAGTGCAGCCGTAGGAGCAGTTCTTATAGCCCCCGTGGCGCACAGGCAAGCAAGCCTTTGTACGCCACTTAACAGTCTTATTGCTCCCGACTGCACTCGAAGGAAGTTAGTTTCTTCGGTGTTACTCGTGAATTTGTATACAGTGCCCGCGCTACTTCCAAGGTTACTCCTTGTAAAAAATATTATTTCAATCTTTTAAATCTTAAATAAACTAAACCGGCCTTCGCGCTAAAATACCTTTTTCCAGAATTAAATTAAATAATTCAAAAAATACTTAAAAGACTTGTTAGTCGAAATTTTATGTCGAACAGTTACCTTCATAAAATATTATTGTAAAAAAAAAAAAAATAAATTAAATTACTTCGAAAACTTTGTTCACTTAAATAAATAAAATTTGTAAATCGTTTAAAAAACCAAGTGTCGTTATTTCCATACACAGGGTGTAGTCTTAGACCCTGGCCAGCAGCCTTCGAGGAACCCCCCCGAACTTCGAAAATTCAATAAATAAAGTGCACACACTGCCTCAGGAGTCTCAGCTTCGAATTTCTCTGTAACATATTAAATATTCCCACAATCTGAGAGGCGAGTGCGTGTTCAGGCTACACATTTAGAGACAAGGGACACACACCCAATATCCATATATAATGAAAGAATCCCTCTCACAGTATTTTCTACTGCCACGGCCGGGGATCGAACCAGGAACTTTTGGGCGAGAGGCAAGTGCGGTTACCTCTCGACCATCACTCATACATTACATTAAGAGCTAAACCATTAAAACCTAACAATAAAAAATAAAGAAATAAATAAAATTTCATGACACATGATCATACATAATAAAGACTTAAAGACTTCCAGTTTTAACGAATGGATCTATTTTTGTGTAATTTATAACGAGTTTTTACTTCTTTTTTATATCTTGTTACAGGTTTGATTTGCTTAATATTTTCCGGAAGCCTGTTATATAGTCTAGGGTCCAAGTAGATAAAACATATTGTTCCTATAGTTTTTATGCAATTCTTTAATTGTTTTCTGTCTTTGGCCCCAGTGTCGTACATGTGTTCAACGTGTGTTGTTTCTGAATATATTTTATATTGATTAATTAATAAAAATTGGGAATATAAATTACATATATTTAACAATTTTGAATCTTTGTATATTTAATCATTCAGTAGGATAAAGGTTGGGTTTTCCGTATAAAGTGTTTTAATACATTTTTTGGATTGTTATTAAAGGATTGATGTTCGTTCTATTAGCCCCTCCTCAGGCTATAATACCATACTTTAAGATCGACTCCTTCATTCCATAATATATGATTTTAATGTGTCTTTCATTTAATATCCCATTTAATTTTTTGAATCTCTATAGCAAAGATCTTATTTTTTCACGGTGTTAGTGATATGGTGGTTCCACTTTAAATAAGAATCTAACGTTATTCCGAGGTAATTAATTTTTTCACAGGTGGTAATAACCAAATCCGTGTTGGCAATATTTATTTCAGTAAATGCTGGTAAATTACATTTATAATAGCAGAATGAATGTAGTTTTTGAAATATTAATGGTCAAGATATTTTCATTAAACCAATTTTTAATCACACTTAAGTCCAATTAAGATATTCTTTTCACTTATTCTCATGATTTCCCTCTGAAAAATGCTAAATACGCCATTTAGATACACTATAAATAAAATTGGGGCAAGAACCGAGCTCGAGGGAGACCATAGAGCACGTTTCTTGCCTCACTTGTGTTTTTACCGATTTTTACAGTTTGTGACCTTTTATACGTAAATACGGATCTGTTTTTTTATTACGAATTTTAATTCAGTATCAGCATAAGGTGGCATGATTATTTGCCTCAATAAAATTCAGGGAGGGATGGTACAAAAGATGTGATTTAAAATTAAATATTTTTTTCTCTAAAACGGCTCTCTAACACTTTTGTTTAAATTTAGTACATATACAGGGTATCCCGAAACTCCCGCCATCCCCTTTAGGTGCTAATTCTCCATGCAAAAATAGTAAGAAAAGTTCCTATAAACATGTGTCCGGAAATGCTTCCTAAGGGAGCTACGGCCCTCTAAGGATGGCGATTTTTCAAAGTAGGCGTTTATAATTTAAAAAACAACCTAAATTAAGATTATTATTATTACAAAATGTGCTCAAAACGCCTTCCTTCCTGCTTGATGCACGTCTCAGCACGGCGAATAATATTATTTGTGGCTCTTTGCGCCATTTCCCTGGTTATGGTGTCAAATGCCGCAATTATGTCGACTCGCATGTCGTCCTAACTAATTCTCTCATTAAAATGAACCAAATGTCTTATTTGACCCCATACAAAATAATCCACGGGATTTAAATCCGGCGATCGAGGAGACAAATTTATCGGGCCACTTCTTCCTATCCAGCGCATTTGAAAAACTCGGTTCAAATGACGTCTTGCTACCCTACTAAAGTGCGCCGGAGCCCCATCGTGCATAAAAATCAGATTTTAGCGAGAAAGCAGCGGGATTTCATTCAGTAAACCGGGTAGTTGTCTTCGGTCCATTAAGTCGTGCGGGAAGAAATATGGGACCAATCTGCAAAATTGGTGGTAAATATTATTTTCAAGTTTTACTTAACCTATAGTAGTAGCCTAGCAGCTCGACTAGTACTCAACCTTGACTGATTAGTAAATGCACCAAGAATTATCTCTTCTTCAGCTACTGGAATCCCTCTTGGGTGACCGTTACCTCGTCTATTAGGTAGGACATTTCCACTGTCCCGTACACGATTGTGGCAGCATGTGATAACTTTTGCGTCGGGAAAATGTGCTCGTTGCGGGAATCGGAACGCGTACAGTCGTGCGGCTAGTACAGCCATACCATAACAGATAATCATATCGAGATACTCCTGTGACGTGTACTCAGACATTTCTGTTACTGAATGATATACGCCTACTTTGAAAAATAAATAATGCGCATTTAGCAAACGAATAGGCAATATTTTGTTTAGACCGCTTTTACTCGAAAACAGCTTGCCATATGGCTAATTGTAAACAGGACCTTTTTTGCAGAATTGACCAGAGAATCATAATCAGGGATTAAAATACTAAAAATGTCAAATGGAAAAATAAACATGTCGAAACAAAAAACACCAACCCCTCGTTTCTCGGCCTCTAGATAAAATTAATTTTGGCTAATACTGTAAAACAATAACCTTCAATAATCGAAAATAGTTTCATAAGGTTCCGAGATAATTAGTAAAAACACCTATTTTTGCGCCATACTTAGAGGGCCGTAGCACCCTTAGGAAGCATTTCTGGACACATATTCATAGAAACTTTTCTTACTATTTTTGCTTAGAGAATTAACACCTAAAGGGGAAGGCGGAGGTTTCGGGACACCCTGTATATTCCTTAGTAATAGTATGAGATGATATTTCACTTTTTTACTGAATATCTTTAGTTGCATTTGTTATATCGGGCTTCCTCACAATTATCCTTCAGATGAAAGTTTAATAACGACTTATGCCTTTCTGTCAATTTGTAAAGTTTATTTCTTAAAAAATAAAAATTCAAATACCTAGCTTCAAATATATTTTTTAAATTTGTCAATAAAGTCAATAATCATTATATTTAGCAAAATATGCCTCTTATTAAATCAAAATAAGAAAAAATTTGAAGTCAAAATATACAGGGTAAACCATTAATAATAGGCCATAGTTCAGGGGTAGATTCTTTGGACCAAAATATGATAATATAACCAAATATGCTTTTAGTAAAATGTTGCTGTGGAAAAGGATACAGGGTATCAAAGTTCAAATTATTTTTTCGTCTTTTTGCAATAACTCAACAGCCTCTTGACTGGTCTTCGCCAAATTAACTAGAAGAACTTTTTTATTCTAAGAAACAATAATTTATGTATTACATCACATTAGATCATAGAGGGAGCCGCAGGACCTGTATCTGGTGATGAATTTTTTTCATATTCTTTTTTGACGAAACGTTGTGGTACTTCTGACCACAAAATCTGATGAGGGCGTCATTTCCACGTATAAATGGTACACCTGGTAGAACTTGATAACTCCAACCGTTTTCGAGGGAAGTGCCGGTAAATATTTCAATAATTTTTTGAAAGACAAATTGGAATTTAATGAAACAAAGTGTATTTATTGAAAAAAGTACAAAACGTAAGGGAAAACAAAATCGTAATAACAGCTAAACTCTTTCTCACCTTCTTATGAACTAATGGAATATTTTCATGGTATTGAGATAAATATATAAATCGAAAGATTGTCTAAAACAAGGATCTAATCTTATTACAAGACCAAAAAAAATACGTAGAAGTTGACTTAATAACATTGTAAACTTTCCCCCCATGCAAAAACCCCATTGCTGCAACTTAGGGTAAATGTTCGATATGGTCTCCATCCACTTCGATGCCATTTCTAATTCTATTCATAAAAGATTTTCTTACATTGAAAAATACATTTTTCTGTCCTCTAATAAAATTCGCTGTGTTTTGTATTCTGTCCCACAGTTCTTCTCTCGAGCTGATAGTATTTGCATAGACTAAGGACTTCATATGCCCCTACACATAATAATTCAAAATATTATAATCAGGACTCATTGGTGGCCAAGCAAACTCACTTCCTCGACCGATTCATCTGCGTGGGAAAGTCTCATCAAGATAATTCTTGACTTCAATGGGGAAATGAGGGGGAGTTCCATCTTGCATGAACCACATTCTGTTGCATATATCTAGCATGAAAGCGTGTAATACATCAGCAAGAGTATTTTGAAGAAAAAACAGATAAGACTGTCCATTTAAATTTGGAGAAAGGACAAATGGTCCCAATAATTGATCGACAATGATACTACACCAAACGTTAATCTTAAATTCTTGATGAAAATGTCTTTCTTTAACGGCATGAGGATTTTCTACTTCCCAGTACTGGGTATTTCTCCAGTTAAAAACGCCTCAGCTAGTAAAAGTTGCTTCATCGGTAAATAAAGTGTTCTTAATAAAATTTCGATCCCTGTTGTGTTTATTTAGAACAAATTGACAAAATGTAGCCTTTGTAGAAGATCCTTTCGGAGTAAGTTTTGTACAGGAGTGAAGATGATGTGGGTAGAAGCGTTCTTTACGTAAGACTTTTAGGACAGATTGTTTACTCACCGCTGTGGCCGCTGCTAAACGACTTGAGCTGACTTGAGGATCTTCATCCACACGAACATAAAATTTCTAGTTCTTGATCTGGAGTAATTAGTTTTGGTCGTCCTACATTTATGGCGAAATAAACCCGTTTCTCCCAAACGACGAAACAGATCTTTGAAAATCGGATATGGTCTGTCTGTATTCTATTTGGATATTGCAATGAGTATATTCTCGCTGCAGCACGCCCGCTAAAATGATTTTGTGCGTAAACACTTATCGTATCCCTCATTTCACTATTTGAAAAATTATTATACAGGCTGTCCATTTTATCAGGGCCCTCGAGAATATCTCACTTAATATCGGTCGTACAAAAAAAATATTTTTACGAAAATTGTGCCGATTTATATAACCTACAAAATGGTTTAAAAACATTTGAAATCCATGGCATACTTTAAAAGTTATGGTTATGGTCTAGGCCAAATATCTCCGTTATTTGAAAAGATACGAGAAAAATTCTAAAGCGAAAATATTTTGCCATACAGAGTGTTTCAACAAGGTCCTATCTAATTTTTTTCAAAACCACTGTATTTTGAGATTTACTCTTCAGGCTGTTAAAAAAAATATTTTGAAACAGGCGGAAAATGGTGCCATTAAATACAGTATTTTCCTCCCTTTCAACGATATGTCACATGCCATATTTATTCATTGGTACTACGTTAGTAATTATAAAAACATTTCCTTAACACCAATAAATTTTTTTTAACAAGCATACTTGCCGTGGAGAAGTATGATTAAATAAAACGATAAAATAATTCAATAAGTTGTTCAAATTTTTGCTATAATAAAACATTAACACAATTAAGAAAAATAAAGTAAATTCAGGTAACAAAAACAAATTAATAATAAAAAAAATTTAGCACACAGAACATTAATATTTATCTGATCCTCAAAATAATTTTTAAGATATTATATCAAGTGTTCAAAGTGCCCACCGCGATTTCTTATGCACAATCGAGCGCGGCGAGGCACTGCATTTAAAACATTACTGAGCATTTCGGGGGTAACTGTAATACATGCCTGTTGAATTCGAGCTTTTTTTAAGTCCTCTACATTCTGCGGTGTCGTCGAAAACACCTTATCTTTAATATACTCCCATAGAAAAAAATCCATTGGGGTTATATCTGGAGAACGAGGGGGCCATCGAATAAATCCATTGGTACCTATCCAATGTTGAGGCAAAATTTCGTCTAAATAATCTAGGCAAATCTGGGAATTGTGGGGAGGAGCTCCATCTTGTTGAAAATATTGAAAGTTGTACCTATCCACACATTTATTGAAAAACGATTTTGAAACCCAGTCGGTCTATGCCAGTGTGTATTTTCAGAAGTCTATTTGTAATGAATATTGCTATTAAAAAATCCATTATTGGAAAAATTTGCCTCGTCGGACCAAACTATTTTACTATATATTAATGGATCGGCACGCTTCTTTTCCAACAGCCACCTACAAAAAGTCGTCCTCCTTGGTTTGTCCCCCGCTTGTAAATTGTGAACTTTTTTCGCTTTATAACACCGGTAACCATTTTTCTTTAAAAATTTTCCAGCACTTGTTTTATTTATATGACAAGCAATTTGAATTTATCTTAATGATGTTTCCAAATTTTCTGTATTTTTATTTCTTACATAATTAATGACTCGGTTTACCTTATTTACAATATCAGTAACATTGTTCAACCTTGTCTTCTTCTTTAAAAATGAACCATTATTTTTTTTCAGTTTCTTAGCTAATTTTCTGAACAGTTTTATTCGGCTGTAGTGCTTGTGGAAATCTGTTTCTATATTCTACTTGAGCCAATCCAGAGTTAAAATTGAATTGGCAATATGTAACGAACATATTATAACGATCAATGTGAGTGAAAATCATTTTTGAAAATTCTAAATTCTTAAACGAGTGTGATTGAGTGAGAGTTTAAGTATTAACTGAGATGATTTGTCAAAAAATTAAATTGTCAAGTTTGTTCATAGCCAACTATTTTAAAATAATTAAAATAATAGTGAAATCATGAAATACAAACAAATGGATATTATACTTAAATTAATTGGTAAAAACATTTTAACGTTCTGAGCAAGGAGTGACGCTTTTATGGGGAACCTCTGTACATTAGCATAACTGCGAATACTCTTTCCATAATTGCTCCATGTTGCTTTCTTGATTATTATTTTGTTTTTGTTACCTGAATTTATTTTATTCTTCTTAATTGTGTTAATGTTTTATTATAGCAAATATTTGAACAACTTATTGAATTATTTTATCGTTTTATTTAATCATACTTCTCCACGGCAATATAATGTTTGTTAAAAAATTATTGATTATAAAAAAATGTTTTTATAATTACTAACGTAGTACGAATGAATAAATATGGCATGTGATATATCATTGAAAAGGGAGGAAAATACTCTATATTTAATGGCGCCATTTCCCGCCCGTTTCAAAATAATTTTTTTAACAGCCTGAAGAGTAAATCTCAAAATACAGTGGTTTTGAAAACAATTAGATAAAACCTCGTTGAAACACTCTGTTTTGCAAAAAATGCTCGCCTTAGAATTTTTCTCGTATCTCTTCAAATAACGGAGATATTTGGCCTAGACGTTTTCCGCATTTTCGGTATTTTCCGCCATAACTCTTAAAGTAGGCCATGGATTTCAAATGTCTTTAAAACATTTGGTAGGTTATATAAATCGGCACAATTTTCGTAAAAATATATTTTTTTTTGTACGAGCGATATTAAGTGAGATATTCTCGAGTGCCCCGATAAAATGGACAGCCTGTATATAGGCATTGTAAATAAAGACGTTAAAAGAAATTAGCTCGAGGAACACAAGAACAAAATAAAAGGATTAAATGACGTAAATGACAGAACTAAAACGTAACCAAAGCACACTTTTCAATAAATACACTTTGTTTCATTAAATCTTTTAAAAAATTATTGAAATGTTTAAAGGCAATTTCCTCGAAAACGGTTGGAGTTATCAAGTTCTACCAAGTGTACCTTTTATACGTGGAGATGACGCCCTCATTAGATTTTCTGGTCAGAAGTACCACAACGCTTCATAAAGAAAAATATGAAAAAAATTCATCATCAGTCCTGCGGCATCCCCTATGATCTAACGTGATGTAATACATAAATTATTGTTTCTTAGAATAAAAAAAGTTCCTCTAGCTAATTTGGCGAAGATCAGTCAAGAGGCTGTTGAGTTATAGCAAAAAAATTAAAAAATAATTAGAACTTTGTCACCCTGTATCTTTTTCCACAGCAACTACTAAAGCATATTTGATTAAATCCTCATATTTTGGCCCAAAGAATCTACCACTGAACTATGGCCTATTATTAATGGTCCACCCTGTATACTTAAAAGTCTGATAACAAATTATAAATCTGAAAATTCGACACTTAATTCTGTATTGGGTTTGACAATTCAAAAATCTTTTTGGTCTCAGATATATAATACTCGTTTTTTTCACTAAAATTAAAAGTAAAAGCACAGCTTTAGTGCTTTGAAAGAAAGTAACAAAATTAACATTTCGCACCTATTTTTTTAAATTGTAGTTCTTTCAAATACGAACATGAAAACAACAACATATGCAGTATCACGTTTAGAAAAAAAATGTCCCTGCCCTCAGACATATTCCCAAAATACTTCAAACATCACGCATCGGGGACGTGTGGTTAAGTGTCGACTTGATCTGACAAAGTTAATTGTTTGCTTCTCTGATTCCATTTAGAAACAGGAGAGATATATGCGATGTACGTGAAGTCACTCAAAACACACCGAGATACGTGAATTGTGTCATATGTGAGAAAAATGAGTCAACGCCCTGCTGGCCTGGTAATACTGCTATTTATTATTTAAGGAAGAATTTTATTATCCTGCATTTAATGCTATATCACAAAATTATACGTTTAAACCTAACTAACATATCTTTGCCCTAAACTTGTCATGATGAGCATATAAAAAACGCATTATCAAAGAGTAGAACAAATATATATTTCCAATCCACAAAGGACCGAAAAGCTCTTGTAAACAATGATTATCTCAAAATTTGAAAAGGGAAAAGCAATATACGTCACCCTTATGATAAAATAGTTATGTGTGTGTGTTACTCTCCAATATTGTTATTTTACTTCAACCCCACAATGACCATTTGCCGAAACAGTAAAAAGTAAATAATTCGTAATAAATCCAACTTATGCCTACTGATCTGTGAGAACCGATGGGGATAAACTCCAAAATAAGCCTTAGGATATGCACCAGCAGGAGTGAGAGAATAACATCAGGGCCGGTTTAGAGAAATTTCCGAGTGAAAATTGTATATTCTGTTATGTTGATCAATTGTATTTGATATAATCAAATATGAGTTACAAACGGGACAAATATTTTCAGTAATTATTACAGGTATTGTCACCATAAATGTCCCTTACTCACCTATTACTGTTTAAGTTTCAAAATGTCTACCAACTACACACAGATTATTGACTGAATAATCGCATTTTATAATATATACGTTGACAGTAAATATCAAAAAAATATTACAATACTCTTTGACAAAACTGAATTACTTTGATGTAATATAAAATTAAAAAACCGCTGCCCAAGGAATCACTACTTCCATATCCAGATTTTGTATCCTAGTCTTATACACACTAAATCCCAATGTAATATTTTATTCCCGTTAATAATAAAGTGGGGGTGGTAGAGGGGTGGCTAATGTAAAAAAAAATTGGAAGCCCTTGGTTCTCGTATATACACTAAATCAGAATTTAATTTTTTATTCCCTTAAACGAAAGGTTGGGGGTGGCAATGGGCAATAAATTTGAAAGGATCTTGGTTCTCGTACACACACTAAATCCCAATTTAATTTTTTACTCCCTTTAATAATCGGGTGGGGGTGGCAATGGGTGTGGTAGAAGAGGTGGCTAGTGCAAAAAAATTTTAGAGTCCCTTGGTTCTCGTATACACATAAGTCGTAATTTAATTTTTTTTTCCTTTAATAATAGGGTGGGGGTGACAACGGGGATGGCAGAGGGTGTAACGCTAAAAAAATTTTTTGAGACATTTCGTTCTTGTACACATACTAAATCACATTTTTATTTTTTTACTCCCTTTGATAATGATATGGGGGTGACAGTGGGGGGGGGGGTCTGATGCCAAAAAAAATTTTGAGACTTTGGCTTTTCATACATGCCCTAAATTGCAATTTTATGTACCTATTTACCCCTACTTACCCTTACTTACTCCATTTACCCCCGAACCCTCCAACGGAATTAGATCAAAATATAATCTAGTTCCAGATCTCGTTACAATACATAAGTGTACCAAATTTCAAGTCAATATCATAAATGGTTCCAGAGTAAACGTGCGCACAAAAAAGTTACAGACAGACAGGAAATTTTTATCGCTCAAATTTAAAATTTCGACGTTTCATGACATTTTAAGCCTATTTCAACAACAAAAAAAAATTAAATTTTTTCCGTTACTATACTTCCACTGGACGTGGAAGTAATTGTATAAAACTAGCTGAATATAAATACTACAGAAACCTCCTAATTGGCAGAATTTGTTCGCCTAGCGAAGAAATAGAGTTATCTAATTTTAATGAGAAGTTTATTTCGATATCGTTTCCATTTAATTCGTATAAAATCAAACGTTACGTTAAGTAACTACTTTTTTTGAATCAATAAAACAATAGCAGTTGTTCGGGAATATTTAAAAAACCTTTACCTAGTGATTGGTACACGGCGAAAGCACTCATGATTTTTCTTCGATTTCAATAGTGAATTCATGACCTTCCATCACGTTTCTTGCAAAACATCGAGCAAGGTCAGCAAAAAGTTATGATGTGGGGTGACTTTGGCTCTAAATATTTAACTTGTAGGCTCTCGGCAACAAAGATTCGATGTTCCGCGTCGGGTGCAATTTTAGTTCCTCCTTCCTGCTTATATGAAGCCTGTTTTTTTTTTAATACATTTATTTAACGTCGGCCTATTTCCGCTACTGAGGCCTAACACCGACGCCTGTAGACGAGCTACCCCCAATCAGGAATTTTGCCGAACCTCTTCCCTTAAGAAGAGTAGGGATCTTTTACTTGCCTAACATTTAATAGACAAGGGACCGACGGCTTTACATCCCCTCCGAAGGATGGTATATCTCCTATACAACCCTCGCCTAAGGTTGTATAGCTTCCGCGCATACACTGATATACAAGCCGCTGGAAGATGTGTGAGGCGAGAACGCGGTTTCCGTTGGAATGGTCACCCATCCAAGTGCTAACTGCGCCTGTCGTTGCTTTACATCGCATACCGAAGTATGTACATAATAAAGACGCACCTACGCTCGCCCCTATGAAGCCTGGCTAAAAACTGACGAATCGTTTACGGTCCTATAAGCAAACTTATGGTCACTGGGGATGTTCCAATCATATAATAAGTATTTAACATATTGTGGCAATTGAAAACAACCAAATTATGGGTAACTAAGTACATATAAACGACCCCGACCTCCGGTGCGATTGGCCGTTATAAAGAGGTAAATTACATACTTATGTGTGCATTAATGTATGAACAAATTGTCCGTTTTAGAGAGAGTCAACTTTTAAGAAGTGCTGATTTTAAAAAAAATGTTCTATTGTAAAATTTCCGAAGTGTCCGCAATTCAAAGTCTGAAATGCCCCGAAAACCTCCATTTGTGGCATAAATGAAAGTCCTTACTGTACTGAAATTATATAACATTTAGAGGAAGTTATTTGTAAAAATACGCGACTCAGGTATACAGATTGTTTCAACATATAGTAGGTATGTCTTTCAGGTTCAAACTAATTTTAGGTCAAATGTGCTTTTAGAGGGCGGAATATTAAAATATAATATTTTTAGTCGCAAACTCCTCTATAAAATCCTTATTATGCTATAAGGAACGTAACCAGACTGCAACCAACAACTACTCTCCGGGATATGTGCCCCGCCGAGCGCTGAATTACAAGTTACAAGTCTGACGCGTTAAGTGTAATAATTGCATATTACCATCAAAACGCTAGTGCTTCGATTGCAACAAACACCAGCCGAAAGACTGATCCTACTTAAAGGAGCCCTCTTGCCAGCCGTCACACACCACTTGCAGACTGCATTTTCGAGCTGTTGGCTCTCGTCAGTGCAAGGTAGGCAAGTGACGACCGGCAATTATTACACTTAACGCGCCAGACTTGTAACTTGTAATTCAGCGCTCGGCGGGGCACATAGCTCGGAGAATAGCTGTGGGTTGCAGTCTGGTTACGTTCCTTATAGTATAATAAGGATTTTATAGAGGAATTTGCGACTAAAAATATTATGTTTTAATATTCCGCTCTCTAAAAGCACATTTGTACTATGCTAAGCCCAGTCAGGATATTTGTTTTTCGATTGCAACAGACACTGGACCGCTAGATAGCGCCTCCTGACTATTTTACGTGCCGCTATTGTAAAAATACCGGGATGTACCAAATAGTAGTATTTCCTCTATAAACCTTTTATGAAAAGTATGTCAAAAAATCGCAATTCATCTCTTCTTTGCCACCAAATGAATAACTCGTTTTTTAATTTTAATGTCCTTTTGCAGTTAACGTTTTTTAATAGCCTCGGGATTTTGAAGCATAAATAAGCATTCATTTTATATAAAATTCAGCTTGTAACAACCAAACTCGCACAGAACTTGTTTTTATGCGTTTATTTTAGCACCGAGGTCTCTATTATTAAATACTCCTGAAAATAGGTCTTCAATTTTTTTTTATAATTACAAATGTAACCTGATCTTTAAACTTTCTCCGAGTCGGGCCTGAACACCGGTATTATATTGGTCTGTCGGCTGTCGGGAAAACCCTACACCATGCGCCTGCATTCCCTAGGGTTGCTCTCTCTTCCAGTCACCCTCGCCGACATTACAAAATGCACCAAGAATCAGACACGCTCCGAAGAAAGTTTAAAATAGAAAACAGGACGTTATTGTGGTGTGGAAGGGATATTATTTGAGTGAGCGGACCCTTTTGTCTGGCCCTCATTTTACTCACTTTAAATAAGGGGATGAGCTCCTTTGGTCTTAATAGCCCGAAATGAAAGTCATATATCTTGTTTAATGGGTTGTAGTTAATGTTTGCCTTGGTAACAATGTTTATATTAGTAAATGAAGATCCTCCAAACATTTTCATAACGAAATAAGAAAGAAATACAATTTGTGAATTTTAGCATACTTTAAAATCAACTTGCTTATGGCCTCGAGCTATTTTTATGCGATAATCATTTTCTTGTTAATATTTTAACATCGAATGAAACTAACAGACGGGCATTCTGAGAAGTTTGAGCTCAAATATTTGTTTAATGGACGCTTTAACAATGTATGGAAGGTGTATCGTCAACTTTCTACTTTGATTTAAGACTTACTTTTACATGTGGCCTTAACGTTTATAAAGTTTTTCATAAGATGTTAATAAAAGAAGATATTAATTTTAGTTTCTGCATGATAATATAATAACATTTGTTTACTTAGTTAAAGAACGAAGGAAATTTTATGAGATGATAATCAAAATATAAATTCAAGATCCGTCTACTTGATTCGAACTAAAAATATTTAACAAAATATTTTTAAAATCGGAGCAAACATAGGTAAAAACTAATATTAGAGAATAAGAAGGGAATAATATTAAGTACAATAGTGAGGACACAAGGTACTTATAAAATATTATATAACCTATTTGATAAATACAGAGTAATAAAAAATTCAGCAAAGTTTACACTTGCTAGCATCAAAGCTATGTATGTTTGTTGTTAATTCTTCTTGTATCCTTTTCCTATTTCAATGAAAGTCTTGTAGAATAAGTTTCAAGTTGTTTAATTAGAGAAAATTTTTTTGACAAGCAAAAATTACATGACATTATTATTTTACGTTTCTATGAAAAACAACAGAATCAAGTAAATAATTCTCAACAATGTTTTATAGAGCCAGCCTAACGCTGGGTTATATAACAAAACTTTGGAAACCAGTTAAGGTGGCATTTATACCAAAGGCAGGGAGGAACTCCCATACTCAGGCCAAGTTATTAAAACCTATAATAAGTCTCATGTTATTTGAACTTAAGACGTTGGAAAAAATGCTTGACAGACATATTATGGATGAGGTATTGGTTAGAAGTCCACTGCATCAAGACCAATATGCATATAGAGCAGGCATGTCTACAGAAACGGCACTTCACTATCTAACCAGGAACAGGAAGTTGAAAAAGGCAAATAGGTAGCACTGGGTGCCTTTCTTGACATAGAGGGGGCATTCGACAACACCTTTAACTCCATTATTAGAACAGCAAGAGAGCGTGGCGTTGAGGACACCTATTGCAGGTTGGTTGGCTGTATGCTCAAGGGCAGGGTAGTATTTACTATCATAGTATGCGAAATTTTAGGTGCGTTAATTGTAGGGGATTGGCCGCAGGGGTGTTCTATCCCCATTGCTAAGGAACCTTACAGTTGACTATCTATTAGTAAAACCTACCAATGAGGGATTCGAAGCTCAGGGGCATACTGACGATATAGTCATTATATCCAGGGGAAAGTTTAATAACATAGTAAAAGATCGCCTACAAAGGGCTCTGAATATGACTAAGAAATTGACCGATGAGGAGGGGCTGAGAGCAAGTCCCTCAAAAATTAATATCGTTCTATTTACTAGAAGGAGCAACCTGGAGGAATTGGGTTCTCTGGTTCTTTAAGACATACAACTGTGGATGTCGGGGGAGGTAAAGTATCTTGGAGTCATCACAGACCAACATCTAGACAGGGTAATACAATGTAAACGATTATATGGTAAAATATTGGGCTCAAGCCTGGTATAGTGCATTGGCTCCATACCAGTGTAATAAGACCCTCCATTACATACGCTGCCTTAGTTTGGCGGTCCAAGGCCGCTCAAACGACAGCAGCTACAGCCGGTTACAGAGACTGGCATGTTTGGGAATTCCGGGTGCTATGAAAAGTACCCCCACAGCAGCCATGGAGACCCTATTGGATCTCCCCCACTGAGCGTGATGATTCAGGGAGAGGCAAGAATTGAGGTATATAGGGCACAAAATTCACATGACTTGGGTCTCCATCTAGAGCAGTCGGGACATATGAGAATAGTAACATTGTAATAGATCCTTTATTGAACATGAGGTCAGACCAGATGGTTCCAAAAATTACATTTACCAAACCCTTTAGATTGGAGATATGGGCTATTGATCGACAGCAGCTTCTGAGATATTACGCAAAGGCCTGGCCTGATATACGGACGAGTCTAGAATGGAATCAGGAACTAGAGCAGGAATATATAGAGAGAGAGACCGGGGGCGAGTATAAACCTTTCTCTTGGACAGCACTGTATTTCAAACTAAAATTCTGTTTATAGTTGAATGTGTACGCAAGAGTGTTAAACGACGATATGTGAACCAGCAGATCTTCATTGCATCGGACACGTAAGTGGCACTAACGGTGTTAGCCTCTGACAAAGTGTCCTCCAGACTGGTGTGGGACTGCAATGAAGAGCTCGAAGTTCTGGGCGAGCGGAACAGAGTTAGACTACTATAGGTGCCGGGACACACCAGAATAGACAGCAATGAAAAAGCTGACGAACGTGCTAAACAAGTAGAAGCTAACACATGGCCCAGAGCCTGTGCTGGGCATTATCAAAAGCTCAGCTAGGGAGGAACACTCCAGGAAATTGAGATGGGAAAACAAAATTAAAGGACCATGCTCAAAACAAATCGTAGAACTGCTCTCAAAGAACAGGTTACAGTTGAGAATTGTAACAGGTGTCTTGAAGGGACATTTTTCTGTTAAGAAGTACCTGCACACAGTTGGTAAATTCAATGGCAATCTTGACTGCAGATTGTGCGGTAAGGTACCAGAGACTGTGGATCATATCATATACGAATGCGAGGCACTAGCTCGCAGAAGATATAATATTTATGGGCAAACACCTGTATCACCTCATCAGTGGCACAGAATTATTCAAATGGGCAGTGTAGAACAGAGCAGGGAGTATACAATAAGCCCAAGAGGCTGCAGTGCCCTCGGACTGTTCACAGATGGTGTTGTGAGGAGGGGTTTTAGTCAGTAAGAGCTGACACTTCCCAGTTCAGGTCAGGAGAACAAGAGGGTTTCTCCTCATCATCAAATAATAATAATAACAATAATTCGGACAAAGGTCGGTTACAGGCGTAGTACTTTTTCTTAAAAATTATACCAAAAGATCTTAGGGAAATTTTTCATATTGGCCAGTTTTGGGAGATCGTATTAACCCAGTAATTAAGTAAACAAGAACAAAAATGTGGATAACCCACATAAAATACAGATGAATATTTAAAATATCTAATGGCAGCCTGACCATGTTTTTAGAGGACTTGCCTCTACAACGGTCTTTTATTATTCTTTACCTTTACTAAACAGAGGTCACGTTCATTACAAAGAATATTGACATGGTAACTACGTTTACATACTCAAGTCAACTTTGAAATACTCCTAACCCCCCTTTATTAATTTATAATAAAAATCCTTGATCGTGAAGCAATCAAGAACATATTAAATCCCACCCAGTAATTATTTATCTCAATTTCCTGTCAAGATAAATAAATTGGCCATTTACGGGATCGTCTAGTTTTAAAATGTTAGGACCCAAATTACGTTGTGTGTGTGAGCATTTGTACCTGCGTTTCTTATGCAAAGTTCAATATTATGGTTTCTTCGTCTGATATTATTTACCTGACAAAATTAAGCACTCTGTTAATTTAAATACCTTGTAAATTTGAACACACTGTTTATTAATGGAGAAACTTAGTCAATCATTTATGTCATTTATTTCCTATTTGATTAATCAAGGTTGCATTGTGGATTTATGGTTGAAGTTTGTTTCCCATTTTATTTGACTGAAATGAAACCATTTACTAAGTTTATAACTTGTATGACTAGAAAGGTAAAGTTGAAAGAAAATACAGTAATCGTTGGGACAATAGTCACAGAAGCCATTTTTATTTTATAATAATTGATGCAGCAAATAATCGAACCTGAAGTTAAAAACAATCCAAACATTTAAGATAATTTTCTAAATATTATATAGGAAAGTTTATGTTGCCACAGTAATGACCATACTGTACATATTTCAGAGTTATTTATACACTTAACAAGAACATATTATACCATAGTATTCCCGTGTTATTTTCAGTGTAATTAAAGTTGCGGCAAAAAGGCCGATTAAAGGGTGAAGGAAAATATCCTTTAATTGATTACACGAGCGGCAAATACCAACTTGTGTATGACTGTTCAATAACATAAAACGCAGTTAGTCGATATAATTCAAACAGACAAACGTCCCGCTTTACAGCTTCGTCGAAAGGTAGCCTCCTAAAATATAAGCTAGGTAACCGGACCAATGGGCCCAAGCTCTAACCGCTGGCCTGTACAGTTTGTAATTCGTAAAGTAATTATAATGACGGATTGTTATTAAACAATCATAGGAAACCAGGTAATCGCCGGTGAGAAACCTCACACAATAATTTGAACTGCAGAACATTCTTGTGAAATCTTATGTGTCAATATAGGCACACGGTAAGCCATCGATTTCATAAAAATCAAATGTCTAACTATATTCTCTTCGAAACCAGAATGTAAGTTCAATTTAAATAATAACGCAGAAAAATGTCAGGTTATGATACTTAGTATATACATCTTAGGAATATTCCGGGGATTTCAGTCGTCGTGAACTCTAAGAGTTGAGTTGGAATATCTGACAAAGCGTAGTCCGCCGTGATAGTGGGGAAGTAGATACTCCAATGCCACCAGACGTGGCTGGATCAGCGGTTGCAATAAAGTTGATATCAGGTGCCACCAAATATTTTCTGTTCCGCTGCAATGCGTGTCTCCGCTTTTTATTCAGTTCTTCCAGCACATCGGTTCCAAGTCACAGGTCTAGTTTTCCCATATATCCCTGTCGCAGCACAGTGACTTAAACGTTATCTAGTACTGGGAACTGTTCAAACATAACGTCGTCCTATTCACCTTTGCCTTAGCTCACGTACACCCTCGACATATCCCTGACTTTGCTAATGGGGTTTTCTTATTTTAAAATTTCTAAGTATTAGGTAAGAAGTAGTAAGTAAGTAATGTATTATTAATCAGATACAACTACTACAATACTACTTTTATAAACATATTAACTTAAGCCTCCACGACTTTATTCCAGTAACAATGAAAAACATGATTTTTAATAGTGCTTCAGTTTTTATTCCATTAAGATATATTTAATTTAATTTTTGTAACTGATAACTTCCAACAAGCGTAAGTGGTGTGGTATTACCATTACAGTGTTTTATTTTTATGATATAGATTTCTGCTCAATAGCTGTAATTCTGTAATTATCATTAAGTGAATACGTTAAATACTATATTCTTTTTTTATGTAGCAATATACAAGTAAAATTGTACTTATTGCCCTAGTTAGCTGATTGATTATTGAATAAGTAATTATAATAATACTTAATTTCTTCCATACATCGTTAATAGTATAAAAAAGAGTATTAGATAAGTTGTATATAACTAACTTTAAATAAATAACGAGATGGAAATTGCTGGCGAGTGATTGTATTGTATCATTACTTTTCTTTACTATTTACTTTGCCTTGTAGAAATAATGTTCTAAGTTTTCTGTTTCCAAAACTGCCTTAATATCAATTTATTATTAATGTTGATAGATTTATACATAATATATATAATTATTAATATTGTATTTAAATAATTTTGCTAAGTTGGCGCCCGAGACATGTCAATTAATTTAATTTTAATTACTGTCTGTTGGCCATAAGCTGTAAATCTACAATTTAGAAATAAAAGTAAAAAATAGTTCAACTTCATTTAATTCAACAATTTGAAATAGTCCACTAAGTTGTTAACATTGGTTCTACGATTCGGATTAACGAAGAAAAAATTGATATCATCCAATTCCAAATCCAAAATAGAATTCAACTAGGCAAAGACGTCACAGTGAGTAGGAGGTATCCTTTATCCTTTTTTATTGCTTTTCTCGAAGAAAATTACGTTGTCTCTACATTTGCATTTATTTTTAACAGCATGATTATATTTAATGAAATATAGTTACCGCGAAAAGTATCAATTTTATGACTGAATATTGTTCTTTGTACATGAACCTATTAATATTTCTTACTGACCTGTTTTAAAAGACACAACTTTGTCCCTTTTTAATCTAAAATCACAGTAATAAGTAACTTACCTATATTTATTGTTCCTATTTGTGTGAACCTATTTAACGTTTGACTATATAGTTCTTGGCATTTATTTATCCTATTTAAATTTCTTATTTATGATACTTTCTGCTTTGATTAACAGTGGCAGATCTCACAAAACTAATAAGAAAACGTAGAGCTATCAAACACAAATTAACAAGCTTCAATGCCTTTTTGAAACCGATAGAGGAAACTTTTGAGAAAAAAATGACTATCGATGAAAAGACTATTTTTGAATTAAAGATTAGAGGTGAGAAATTTCAATTAATATTCAATGATTTTGAAGAAGTACAATTTGAAATTGAATGCACATGCGAAGAAGACAAGTTGGAAGATCACTATACAGAACGCAACAATTTCACCGATCAATATTCAAGTCTTTTAGCTAGTGCTAATTTAGTTTTACACAAACATGGCGTTGTGCCAGCTGATCATGCCGGTGACCATGTAAGTGTCGCTAAATCAGAGAATTCGGCTAGTGCTAATTTAATTTCACACAAACATGCTATTGTGTCAGCTGATCATGCCGGTGACTATGTAAATGTCATTCAAGCAGAGAATTCGAACCATGTAGAATCAGTTAATGATTCCAATGTATTCAATAATGTCAAATTACCTACAATAAATCTTTCTATATTTAATTCGAATTCAGAATATAACTGCAAATAACTGTTTATGCAGAGGCCATGATTTGAAACAATGTCAAGCTGGGCGATGTCGGAAATGCAAAAACCGTCATAATACCTTGTTACATTTAGAAAAGGCGGTAAACCCACCTAATGAAGTCAACTTGCTTAGTCAATTTGTATGCTTTTTACCGCTTCTATCTATGTCCATGATTCAATTGGTAATAAACATATTGCCAAATCAATTTTAGATTGCGGTTCTCAAAGCAATTTTATTTCTTCAAAACTATGCAATTTATTACGTTTGCCACAATGTACAACAAACCTTTCGATTACTGATATTCATGATATTACTTCTAATATCCACAAAAAAATGCGATGTTACTGTGGAATCGATTGAGTTAATTTTATACAACAATTTCGTGTTTTATTTCACCAAAAATAACAGACAATTTGCCAAATAGTAAATATTCCGGAACATTTAAATCTAGCAAACCCACTCTTTTATGAAAGTGGCGAGGTCGATCTACTGGATACTATTGCGCAATGGTAAGATTAGTTTGGGAAAAACAAAGCCTATCTCATAAAATACTATATTTGGATGGATTATTGCTGGTCCTATCAATGAGCCAGTTTTAAAATCACAATGTTATTTTTCAAGGGATATCGATTTACATAACCATTTAAAGAGTAAAGTAAAGAGTGTACGATTCCTTGTCCATTGCCGGCTGATGAAATTCAGTGTGAAAATTTCTTTCAAAATGCTGTTTCACGAAGTAGCGATGGTCATTTCATAGTACGAATTCCATTTAAACAATATCCCTCTCAATTAGGAAAATCTAAACGTAATGCAATTAAGCGACCCTTGCAGTTAGAGAAAAAATTTCAACAAAACCCTACAATGAAAGCCCAATATAAAGATTTCTTGGAAACCTATGAATCTTTTACGCCATTTGTCTTTATTGTATGATTCTGATGACTCTCAATTGTCCTATTATCTTCCACATCATGCTGTTATCCGCGAAACGAGATTGACAACTAAGATGCGAGTAGTTTTCAATGGTTCTGCCCCTTCTGACAATGGTGTTTTATTAAATGACCTCGAACACATTGGACCACCGATTTTAAATGGCATTTTCTCTATTATTGTACGTTTTCGACAACATTCAATAGTTGTGTCCTCTGATGTTGAAAACATGAATAGGCAGATTTTGGTGCATCCAGATGATCGTTCTCTGCAACGAATAGTCTGGCGTGATGATATAAACAATTACAATTTACTATTTAAACATAGTTGTTTATTGAACTACATCAGCACCATACTTGGCCATACGTTGTATTAAGCAATTATCGTTTGACTTTAATAATCAATTTCCAGTTTCATCTAACATCATTTTATGTGGATGACCTCATCACGGGATTTGATACAGAGCAAGAAGCTATTACTATTTGTCAAGAAATTTCCAATATTTTAAAGACAGCATGTTTCAATTTACGGAAATGGACTTCCAATGGCGACAATGAACAAACCAAAACACTAGGTATGCAATGGCTGAGCAATTTGGATGTTCTTACATTTCATATTTCAGATGAGCTTAAATTTCCCACTACAAAAATAAACATTCTTTCAGACATCGCCAAAGTCTACGATCCACTTGGATTCCTTAGCCCATGTATTATTTTGGCAAAAATTCTCATTCCAAATCTTTGGACTCAAAGGGCGGATTGGGATGAACAAGTCCCATCCGAAATTGAACAAAATTGGCTACGTTTTCGTGACCGTTTTCCAAAACTCAATGAATTGCAAATTCCACGAAAAATCATGTGTGAACACCCTAATGTAGTGCAACTGCACGGGTTTTCTGATTCGTCACAATCTGCATATTGCGCTTCACTTAAGTACAGATCTATTTCTTCTAATGGCAAACTCCATGTCAATCCGATTTGCAGCAAAACCAAGGTCACGTCATTAAAATCTCAATCCATCTTGGTTGTCCAAGGCTCAAACAGAATGGCCAACTTTTAATTTTTCTATGACAAATGAACTTCCTGAAATAAAAAGGGAATGTAAATCCTTTAATGTAACACAGAATGACGTTCTAGAAATATTCAATAAATTTTTGACATTGTCAAAGTTACAACGCGTTACAGCGTATTTTTTTTAATTTAAGGAAACAAAAACATAATAAACCTACTGATAGTTTAAGCGTAACTGAATTAGATTTTGCTATCAAACGATTGGTTAAATTAAGTCAGCTAGAAACTTATAACAATGAAATAACGTTATTGACTAACAACCGAATGTTACAATCTAATAAACTGTTAAGCTTAGCTCCATTTATCGATGCTGATGGTTTATTTAGAGTCGATGGTCGACTAAAATATTCGAATTTACAATTCAATGCAAAACGTCCTTTGTTACTACATAGTAAATATGTCTTAACCAAATTAATTTTTGACCATGAACTTCGCAAACTTTTACATGCTGGTCCACAATTATTGTTAAATACTATTCGGCAAACTTATTGGCCACTTGCTGGTATGAATTTAGCAAAAAAGTAGTGAAGTCATGCATGAAGTGTTTTAAATTTAAACCCCAATATATCACGAATTTTATGGGAAATTTACCTGAACATCGGGTTACTGCAACGACGCCTTTCTACGTCACTGGCATCGATTATGCTGGTCCAATTTTTGTAAAGGACCGAAAAGGTCGCGGTTGTAAAATCACAAAGGCATATGTATGTTAGTTTATTTACTTTGCCGTAAAAGCAGTTCATTTGGAACTAACATGGGATTTAACCACATAATGTGTTCTTGCTGCTTTGCGACGTTTCTTTGCTCGACGTGGTTATCCCCGTCACATATGGTCAGACAAATTTTGTGGGAGCTTCAATGTTCTTGATCAATTACATGAATTTTTTGAATCGTCAAAAGACGACATATTGAATGAATGTTCAAAGAATAATATTGAGTGGCATTTCATCCCACCAGCCTCACTTCATTTCGGAGGATTGTGGAAATCCGGAATACAAAGTACAAAAAGTCATTGGTGTTGTGAAATTTACCTATGAGGAATTAAATACAATTCTAGTTCAAGTAGTGGAAACACTCAATTCTCGTCCTATGTATCCCATGTCGTCCGATCCAAACGATTTGTCTCCCTTAACTCCTGCTCATTTTTTGTTAAATAAGTCCTTGGTGACAGTGCCAGATCCAGATGTCCTGGATATTCAAATCAATAAACTGTCTCAATACCAACTGTTACAACAGTTAAACCAGAGTTTCTGGAAAAAATGGTCAAAGATTACCTGTCATATCTTCAAACCCGTAATAAATGGAAACAACATTCCCAGCAAATAAATATTGGCACTCTAGTATTGCTAAAAAATGAAAACTTACCTCCATGCCGATGGTTACTTGGACGTATCGCCCAGTTACATCCCGGAGTCGATGATGTTGTTCGGGTCGTAACAGTGAAGACTTCCCACGGTCTATTCAAAAGAGCAATCACAAAGGTTTGTCCACTTCCATTTCAAGACGATTCAGTGTTATATGAATAGTGTGATGTTGTTTCTATATTTAATATTCCTTTATTTTGAAGGCCTAGCCATTCAAGGTGGGGGGGGGGGGGTATGATAGATTTATATATATAATTAATATTGTATTAAATAATTTTGTTAAGTTGGCGGCCGAGAACTGTCAATTAATTTAATTTTAATTACTGTCAATATATTCAGTCTGTTGGCCATAAGCTGTAAATCTACAATTTAGGAATAAAGGTAACAAATAGTTCAACTTCATTTAATTCAACAATAATTTGAAACAATCCACTAACTTATTATCCAAATGTTGTTTTTTCGCCATTTAGTTTGGTGAAGGTTTTGTAAACATATATGTGTATACGTAAGCAATATCATTATGTATGAGGCATTCTAAATTTTAATTGCCCTATATCAACAATATATTTGAGGTGCTATGCAGAATCAAAATATAAACAACCGAAAATCCCAACAAAACATAACACATAATACAAACATCATTTTATAATTAGCCATCGTGAATTATGAATAAACAAAATAAATAACATATATACGGTACTAATTAGGACAATTCGAACAACAAGACTAATTAAATAAAACGGTTGGCAGAAAATATAACAAAGCATTTTTGCTTTGTACATATTTATTACCCACCTATGCCATTGCATAAAACCTGGCATATACAGATCACGTTCTGCAGTGATAAAGTTATACTACCCTTTGCTAGATTTTATTTCTCTTTGTTAGTACAATCCTGCTGTGTATTTATTATAAAAATACGCTGTCTAAATGTACATATGCATGAATTATTAACACGTGTATCACAGATACTTAATAACAATAACTATGTAGCTAATGGATAGTTACAATATTGATTTCTACTTATAAGAGATTTAGATTTGTAGTATTTTGAATGGAATAAGCGATTGCGACTAGCACAAATTCTTATTTTTGCTAATCATATGTGGTGTAGAAGTACTACTGAATATGTTTGAAACTAAATAACTGAAACGAATAGTCCAGTTTCAATTCGTATTCCGTTTACAGATTTGTGATACAATATTGGGCGATACCATGAAATTTTCAGAATATCGCACAGATTCAGATAATGGATGGGCCGTCTCTCGCAAGTGCGCCTGAGGGAAGAAACAACCCCCTATAGCCATCCCTTATAAAATAATGTGTATTAGCTTAGTAAAATGTGCTCGAACATATCTTACGTTTTTAGAACTTGTAAAGACTTCCACTAGTTCTATCCCTAGATCATTAGGCGTTGAAAACATAGAATTATGCCATATACATATACAAAATCCCTAAATATGGAGTTGATGTTTATAGAGAGACTGATGAATATTTATAGATGTTTATTAATGTTTAGATACCAAATAAAATAGATATAGAGAAACCGTGTTTAAAGGTTTTTTAAATTATGCATTTTTGATAGTAAGAGGGAGAGGGCAAAGAGAGGCGCAGGCCTTAACAGTTACAATTTCATCCAACAGTCTAAGACGCATCATCCGATGAATCTTCTGAATCCAAGTTGGTTTCCTCTAAAACCGCGACATTTGCACAAAAATCAACATTTCCTTCACATGCGTACACCAGCGTCGGGAGCAATTATTCTTCGAACATGAACATCTTATTAAATTTATTAACACTTCGTCAGGGGCGCACGGAAAGTCACATATTATGGATTCAAATTCACCATTAATCAATTTCCGCCCATATTCCGCTGCTGGTGGTAAACATGGAAGGATAAGTATATATCTCTATAACATTCCATGCACTGATAATGACATCTCAATATTGCTAGTTTTAGAGCTGCTATATTATCACTGGAACTTTGTTTTTGCCTAAAGATCCACCATCTTAGATCGAATAATTTACTAATGCTTTTCTTGGTTGGGGAATACGCACTGCAAATAAAAGATTCGATTTCTTCAAAAACCGATTCGTCTAATATTTCAATTTTCCCAAGGGTAGCTAACGCCTGAAGTATAGATGGGGAAGGTGATAGAAACTTCTTCCAAAAGCTAATTTTTGATTTAACTTTGAATGTACCTATAACGTCAGCTCTTGACATTGCGTGAAGCTCCGGGGGAGCTTCTACCTTTAACTGTCACAAGGAGTCATATATTGGGCGTAAACGTATCTCCCGATTACTTGATCCTATGCTTACAAAGTTCATATCTTCTGGCAACAAAGGAACACGTCTTAGAGCAAGTAGTAAAACGTTAGCATCTGGCGAAAATATCCTTATCTTATGACACCTCTCTTTGATGCATGTACAGAATGAAGTATTAATTTTGCGTCAGCTTCTTCGTGCGAGCTCTGCAAGTCCATCATATTGTCACAGGCGGTTGTAGTCATTACGGAGTTTTCCATAGGAACAGATCGCTTTCCGATTAGTTTCATTTCAAAGTGATATTAGACTTTTGACAAAAATTGAGTAATTTCCCCTTCTGTCGATGTATGAGGGGGCAACTTTTTTAGATTTGTATTTTTAAGGCTAGTTTTATCACTAACGATATATTGTATAGGGTCTGTCCCTTTTTGCCTTCTGACCCTTTCCATTGATTTTAAAGAGTCGTGCTTATACGAGTCAAAAACAACGTGAATTTCAGAATATGCGGAGTGTTTTTTTAAAATCTTGGTTGAAAACTGTATTGACAAATCAGAAAAGTATCCTACATTTTTAAACGATAACATTTGTACTTCTGCCATACCATCGACAACTGCTACACTGTAAGATTGTTTTAAGATATCTACATCCACATCACTAACTTTGGAACCATTCTGAACAAGCTCTTCCAGAAGGTGCCTTATTTTACTTTTTTCCTCTCCATGAATCATTGAGCCATCGGGATAAAATAAGGACCGTGGCAAGTTAGTTAGTTCATATTTTCCAATAATCTCCTTTAAGTTAAAATCAACGCGACTTCTACATATAAGAACGCATCGTGAGAACATGCTTAAATCTTGTTTAAGCTCTACTATCCCTGACTTGATTTTAACAACGATCTTTTTAGTCATGAACTTATGCAAATTAATTTTGCTTGACTTTAGTGGGTCCTAAAAATTTACAGATTTATTTTGAATCCTGTCTTCAAAGAACTCGTTCTCGATTGCCACGCCCAGCAAGAAAACTACTACCTATTTTATTTATATTTATTTATTAAAACAAAAAAGAAGACTTTAATTTTAGGGGTGACATATTATAAGGGGCGAGTTTCACCTCTCTGTTACTCCAGCGAAAATTTTCATTTACATTTAGTTAGACTTTGAAACTTGAAAAGAATATAGTTATTTTCAAGTTACACATGGATTAAGAGTTATCCCTTTACGATGCAAGGGGTAAAACTTGCCTACTTCGACCGATATAAGGGAGATGCCCCTAGGCCGCATCACCACCTATTTTGCATAATTCGGTTAGTTGGAGGCTTAGATTAAGGTCTGCCTACAGGAAGGAAGCACAAGGGGCCCAATGGGACCTAGGTGCTGTGGTTCAATATTTTTCATTGACAGCCTTGCCCCCAATTCCAAATTCCAAAAATCCAGGAATTTCCTGTTGAAGAAGAGCGTTGGTTTTTACAGGTCAATACAGATAATAGGTCAACCACAGACCACATTTGTAGATTAAGACAAATACAAGAAAAATGCTATGATATAACATAGATGTCCACTATGTGTTTATAGATTTCAAACAGACATTCATTAAAGTAGGTACACAGAAAGAAAATGTTACAAAGTTTAGCCCTTTCTGCAACTGATAGAGTACCACAACAGCTTAATTAAGAATTTAAAGTATAATCCGAAGTAAGACAAGGAGACGCTCTCTGGGCAGTTCTTCTCAACTTGTGCTAGAAACAGCTATCAGAAAACTGAATAGAACAGGAAACATTGTAATCTACACAAATCCTTGAGCATGTGCATGATACCATAATAATTGCACGTGATTTGGCCTCTCTGAACCAGGTCGCCATATAGATCTAAATGGAGGAGGTTTGCAAGTGAATCAAGCCAAAACGAGATATATTTTGTTGAAGAAAGCCTCCAATACAACCACCAAATATCAATATAAATAGTAACCAAATCGATAATGTCACGACGAGACGTTCGATTACCTTGGGGCTAAAATGACCAATAATAGTAATGTTTAAAATGAAATAAACGCGAGAATTATGAAAGGAAAAGAATGCTACCATGAAATAGAAAGTTAATAAAATGCAACATAAGAAATAGAAAATCTAGGGTTATGATTTATAAAACATTTATAAGACCTGTAGTAACTTATGGCTGTGAAGCATAGACATTAACAAACAGCGACGAAAATCAATTAAGGGTATTTGAAAGGAACATGCTTAGAAGAATTAATAGAAGAACAATTGCTGATTGTCAGTAAACTGAACTATTCTGTCTCTTATTTACCTATCACTTCTGTTGTTGCTTGTATAATCTTTTGTCAATTGTTGTGAGTTTGGGTGAATAATAAATACTTTATTATTATTTCTTACAAAAAATCAGTCCCTGTGGCTCCGACCCTAACAGAGGAGAGCTGGTAATAAATACAAATAGCCACTCCCCACGCCCGTGGGGCGAGTGACTACCGGGTCCACGAATCGTGTGCCCTGAGTAGACCCAATTAACCGAGGATGACAGCCTTCTGCATTCTGCCGGCTAAGATCTCTGCCGAATCTCGGCATGCCGGTATGATTTTTAGTTCTGAAAGCAGCGTCTGTCTCATTCCACCGAGGGCTCCTATAATCAGTACAACTATTTTAACAGAGGCCTGGATAAAGCCTGCGAAGTTCGAAGAGCAAATCTCGATATTTTGTCCGTTTTTCCTCCTCTTTCAAGACAATGTTACAATGTTGCTCCAATAAATTAGACACTTCTCATTTCCCACAACGGACTCAATATCCCCCGGAGCGTAAGGCACCACTAATGTTTCGTCTATTCCATACGAGTGCCTTACATGATAGTAAAGCATTCGTAATGCTGCGTTGTGTCTGTGAATATAGGCTGAGACTGCGTATGTCGGGCAAACCGACAGTAAGTGCATTACAGTCTCCGGCGCCCTGCGGCAGGCCCTGCAGCTGACATCAGGGACCTCCATATCCATGACACGACGTCGATAGGCGAGGGTGCTAAAAACACCATCCTGACAAGCCATTATGAATCCATCGGTCTCGGACTTCAGCCCGGCTGACCTTAAAAAGGCGAAGGAAAGCCTTTCTTATAAGTTGAGGTCTTCTATATTTTTATAGAAGACTCCGTGCAATGGCTTATCCTTATAGAGCTGCAGAAGGATGTTGTGTTCTGCAGCTCTAATGTGGGCTTTTAGTCGGACGAGTTTCAACTCGGTGACAGAGTCGGGGTTTACCCGTTCGATGTCGAAGATGAGACCAAGTTCGTCGGCTGCTCTCCGTGCTGCCTTAAAGAGAAAAGTGGCTACCTCTGCATTTTCATGGTCTCGGACCATGCAGAGGAGGGGATCCGAACTCCTGATGACTTTACATGCTCCATCCAGAACCATCCTGCCATGGAGACTCTCCAAGGTCAAGAGTCCACGGTCTCCCCGATGTCGTGGAAGATATAACCGTAGAACGGACGATTTAGGATGCAAGCCCCTATTGAGATGCATCTTCTTGCGGGTTACTACATCGAATTGACGCAGCTCTTCTTTAGTCCATTTCACTACTCCGAAAGAGTAGAGAAGGATCGGAACAGCAAGCAGACACCTTGTTCTTCCCCGACAGTTCTGAAGACCAGATCTGTCGAAGTAGGTGCTGATACTTGCCGCGGAGCGCGTTTTTCATTACACTCACTTCTTGGGTGGAGCGTTGCTTGGCACCCTCCGGCATCCGGCACCTTGAGGGATTGTTGGACATCCCTTTCTAAGGAGGCATAAAGTTTAATATCATCCATATAAAATAGATGGGTGGACCTTATGCCTCCTATCGCCGGGGGTACCGCAGTTGTAGCCACGGGTTTTCCGGAGCGAGACGGATAATGGCGGTAGTGAGACGCAATAGAAGAGGTCTGAGGGATATCCCTATTATTATTATTATATTTACAAGAAGAAGACATATGAAAAAATATTTCATTTCTCTCTGAGTTTGTGCACCACATAAACTTAATTTCCTAGTGTTTCTATTTTCTAGATTTTAAATAATATAAGTAATATAAATTTACATAAAAGTTGTAGCTGTACACCTGCACTATCATGTTCATTTTGTTATGTGACAAGCACATATAAAGTATCCTTCGTGTGGTTTCCTTGTAATTAATGCTTATTACTTATTGGTGCTTGATGCTTTATATTCGCTGTAGCAGAAAACGTGTCCGACATTGTAAATAGGTGGCCGACAAGAATAATTAAAATGGACGTTTATGAATCGTATATAAGTCGCCTTTATTGGAGTCATACTTTGGAATAATATTTACAGCCTTATAGCAGAAGGGTATATTAACAAGGACCTGCTATTATATTAGTAACGAGACTATAATTATTACTGTTAGTATTTTACGAAAATAGTTTAATTTTTGGCTTCGCTGAAACATTAATCAACTTTATTATTCTTAACTTTATGACTTCTACTACACAATACCTTGATTTAAAGGTAAATAACAGCAACGTATAGTGTTCCGCAGGGGTCTGTTCTTGGGCCCTTATTATTCATAATTTTTATAAACTACATTTGCCATGAATATAAATGCGACGATGGAACAAACTGTAGTCAGCCGTTAATAGGTTTGGTAGCTGCCTCAACTTACAGAAATATTTACAATAAATCAAATCGTAGCGTAATAGTAACTAGCTGCATCAAACCGTTAATAAACGTGAATACATGATATTCATAATAAAACTTTATCTAGTTGCGTTTAGTTATGTTTTACTGATTTTCAGATATGTACGTACGTAGTCAATTTAAAGAACATTTTTAAAAATAAGTCTCACCCCCTCCCCCGCAATGTATACAATGAGAGTCTCACAAAATAAAAAATCATCTCCAACTTTGTTGAAAAAAATCTTAGGTACGGTCGTGAGCAAAAAAAAAATAGGACAAGGATATTTTTCTAAAATATAGTTGTGTACATCTAACTACAATTTTTGTAACATTGTCAGTTAGTTGTCATAATTTATTTTAAGTGTGCAAAAAACTAATATGTCTCATATAATCGATTTAGTTAAGTCTGGAGTTATTGCTAAAGCAGAAGATGGATGGTCAATGAGACAAATTGCATTGCGTTATAATATTGACAAAAATTCGGTGTGAAGTTTTACGAAAGTACGTATATATAGTATAAACGGTACGAAGAAACGAATTTTCCTGGATCGAGTAGCACTGGTCGCCGGCGAGTAAGAGAATCGGAGCTATGTTGTCATGCAGCAGCACAGAAATACTTACGTAAAGCTGAACATAAAGAAGCTCGAGTATGATTTGCGCTTGAATTTTTAGCGCATCATGTAAATTTTTGGAACAATGTAATCTTTACAGACGAAAAAACTTTCTAGTCAACATACAGCGGTCTTATTCGTGTTTACCGCCCTCCGAATACTCGATTCGATGAGAAATATATATCTAACAATGATAAAAGTGGTAGATTTTCCGTCAATATGTAGGCTTGGATATCGACACGTGGTCCTGGTGTTTTGTGGCATATTAAGGAACGATTTAATATTGAAACGTATATTAGGATTTTAGACAATATTATGCTCCCTTCTGTGTCACAATTATTTCCTAATATCATATTTCAACAAGACAATTTTTCCGTTCATACTGCTCATACCGTAACTAACTGGTTACAAGATAACAACATCAATGTTCTTAACTGATCCAGTCATAGTCCAGATCTTAACTCTGTGGAAGAAGTATGGGGACTACTCGTAAGAAGTATCCAAAAACGAAATGTGAGACCACAGAATGCCGAAGAATTACTGGAAATAGTAAATAATGCATGGGAAAATATTATTACTAATGACTATTGTATAAGGTTATTTAATTCTATGCCAAACAGACTTATAGAAGTTATAAATAGAAATGGTGCAATAACGAAATATTAGTTAGTTTCTTTCCAGGATTTCTATTAATCGTACCGTTTATTCTCCACTTTCTTAAAATGTTACACACCAAATTTTTGTTAATGTTATAAAGCCGTGCAATTTTTCTCATTAACCATCCATCATTTACTATAGCAATAATTATAAATAAAAAATAAATTAAAAGTGATATCTGTATTATTTCGGCTACTCATTACATCTAAATAGAGACAGATTTATATTAGAAGAAAAAAGTTGTCCTATTTTTTTCTGCTCACGACAGTACATGATAATTAAATTTAATGTTTTTGTAAAATTCAAGCACCTTTAGTACACACACATTGTGGTGCCTGCGATTTGTTAAATGTTACTAGGTAATTTTGGGATGCAGCATCCAAATATGCCGTCAGATACGCCTAGATAACCTTAGATATCCAATACCGTCATGCCAATCTAAATTGCGTCCGTTTACCGATATTTTGGTTTGTATTTAAGTCGTTCTTTTTGTGAAGTATATAGTCTGGGTTTTATTTGGGTTAATTTTTGGTCCCCAGTAGTGACAGAAGTTTGTCGTGATGTCTGCCTCTTCTAGTAGTAGTTTTGTGAGGTTGTTGAAATTCGCAGAAAATCGCATCATTAATAACTGAGATATTAGTGGATTTATGAAAAGCGGGACACACTGTATAGTACTATTTTTTATAAAGAGTTTTCTCTTGCTTAAAAATCTGTTTTTTAATAAATTAAATAGGAAGATTTATCACATGCTATGTGAAATCAATCATTTTCAAGTGTAATTAGTAGTGCGTAGTAAGTAGCACTTTTCAAAACAGTCGTAGGAAAAACTTTTTATTTTACTAGTGGATAAACAACTATTTACGGTTGTTGCTATATAGTTAATAATGACGGTTTGAAATGTCGAAATTGAATAAACAATAAAATAATTATTTTCGTGGCCTACCTTGTTTTTTTCTTATATTTTTATTTATTTAACGTCAGTCTATTTCCGCTACTGAGGCCTATAGACGAGCTACCCCCAACCAGGAATTTTGCCGAACCTCTTCCCTTAAGAAGAGTAGGGATCTTTTACTTGCCTAACATTTAATAGACAAGGGACCGACGGCTTTACATCCCCTCCGAAGGATGGTATATCATCTACACAACCCTCGCCTAAGGTTGCATAGCTTCCGCGCATACACTGATATACAATCCGCTGGAAGATATGTGAGGCGAGGACACGGTCTTCTATGAAACGGTCGCCTACCTTGTTATTTTTGTTTCAGTCAAATATGTCAAGAAATATTTAAGATAGACCTATACAATATTATATATTTCAAATCAGGGGAAAAATGGCTTCTCGAAAATGCAGTAATATATGGGGTGTTCCATTTAAAAAAAAACATAAATTTATTTCGTGTCACGTGACCTATACATGATATTACTTTTTTGATCACGTTGCTATAAAATATAGGTAAGATGATACAACCTTTATACGAAACTTTTTTTCTATTTTCAATAATAACAGAAATAAAGGGGCGTCAATATTTAGTGAATAATCCTGTATCATATACCCTCTAGGGGGCGAGCGTGGGTGCGTCTTTACTATGTACATACTTCGATATGCGATGTAAAGCAACGCCAAGCGCAGCTAGTAATTGGGTGGGTGACCGTTCCAACGAAGACCGCGTTCTCGCCTCAAACATCTTCCAGCGGCTTGTATATCAGTGTATGCGCGGAAGCTATACAACCTTAGGCGAGGGTTGTATAGGGAATATACCATCCTTCGGAGGGGATGTAAAGCCGTCGGTCCCTTGTTTATTAAATGTTAGGCAAGTAAAAGATTCCTACTCTTCTTAAGGGAAGAGGTTCGGCTAAATTCCTGGTTGGGGGTAGCTCGTCTACAGGCGTCGGTGTTAGGCCTTAGTAGCGGAAATAGGCCGACGTTAAATAAATGTATAAAAAAAAATATATACCCTCTATGTTACTTAGTATTGTATGCCCTGTATATTAAATTTTTCTTAAAGAGTTTTTTTAATACTGCTACTGCATATAATTTTTTCCACGTATTTGTTGATCTATTTCCGGAACTTGCATGTCTTGTTTTTTCACTCAGTATATCCAGTAGAGCAGCCAGCAATACCAATTGAAATCATAATTACATTGTGGTTATAGTGGTAAACTGATAGTAATGGATAGGTAGTGTGCAGAACATTATTGCAATAGCAAGACAGCTGCACATTGCGGTATTTGTTGGAGATTCCAATTCATTTCTAACGTTAGCATTGATTTATACTTATTTCCTGCTGCACGGTTTAATACAGACGTTATCGAAATGACTTATTATCGTACACGTGTATTGAATGGTTCGTTATTTGTGGCGTTAATTTTTCTGTAATACTCAGAGGTCATAAATTATAGAATAATAATAATAATAGAGGCATGCTGCCTAGAACCCTCACAGACGATTATTTTGTCTTAAATAATTGTTTTTGAAAATTATGTTTTAAATAATATCATTAGTTAGTTTTGATGTTGAAGGGGATTGGAATATTTGACATATCAAATACCATAGTATCGACACTGGAAACACATGAACTGTGATTATTTTAGTGGTTTCTACCGTAAATGTGTAATAAAAAGGGATTTAATATAGGGTTTACACTAACGCTGATGTAGTTTCCACAACCACCAAAACATTTGAACGCTACATTAGAATACACACTACTCTATAAGTGCAAATATTTACATAAATGATATTGACGCCTCTGTAAAATCTAGTAACGATAGTAATATGGTGATTTTGGGTGAAGACACAAGTATAAATGTGAACGATTCATCTTTTGGAGTCTGAAGGACTTTTAATATTTTTCAAAAATGAATGTTAACGTTCACAAAAATAAGGGTTCGAAACGACTGTTTCAGACGGAGAATAATATAAAATTTATACTTACTGTTCGTTTTTGCTTAACTGCAGCTCTGATGGTATCTATTGGATGTCGTAACACTATAAACCTAACACTGGAAGTACTAACACTTTCTTAAAATTATACCTGCAAGGGAATTTTGCAAACACAAATAAAAGATAATATAAAGTTCAAAAATATATATTAAATCTTCAAAAAAGTTATGTTTTACAACAACTTCAAGAAATATGTTTGACAAACAATAGTCTGGCCCGTGTACAACACATGGCGAGGAACGGAACGATTTATAATGTACCAACTACCATCCAATATGCAGTTTTGTGAGCTAATGATTACACAAGAAGATTCAAGAAAAGTTCAATGTTTATAAAATTTGGTGGGCTTTTGCTTGCCTGTCTATGCACGTATTTTTATTTCAATATCAATTTTGGTCGCTCCTCGGAGTTTGAAAATGCTTGAATCGCAACGACTTTGAATTATATTTGGGCAATTACAATTTCATACGTTCAGGCAAGGCGGTCCCATGCACATATGAGTACATGACAAAGATACTTTTCTGACACCGAATCACTGAGGAACCGGTTTAGGGCAAATCCCGTTAAACCTCATCATTTTCCCGTCAAAATCGACTGCTAGAAAATGATGGGGGTCCCATGTAGCTAAGGGCTATTTTCGCTAAAACTCACGATATACTTTGAATAGAAGCTGGATTAACTTGTCCTCATATTTAAGACCTCGCATGAGTTGCAGTGCTTAACAACGTGGATTCGTAAAAGGGTTTTTACTTTTAAATTTAATTAGTCAAATTTTGTTATACTTTCTAAATTTTGGTGGTCGGGGCGACATTACGTCCCTGTGCAGCGACATTTACTACACTTTCTAAAATTACACTCCTTGAGGAGTTATTGGAATTTTTGCATAAAAATCGTTCCGTAGAGCGAAAATATGATTAAGAATATTAAAAACCTCTTCCACGATATTTTCACGTGAAGCACGCTTTTCATGCGAATTATTTCGGATTTTGTTACAGTTTCGAAAAGTACAGCGAGGGTTTTATCGTGTTCTTTAACATAAACGCAGGAGATGACATGGTGCCATTAGTTTCATGTCATTAGAAAAAACTGGTAATGGGCAACGACCAGACAAACAAAAATTCTATATAACTTTTCCTCTAGGAGCACTTTGGGAAAAACTGACCTAGGTTAATAATTTCATTAGTTTCTAAAAAAAAGTTTAAGAACCTCTGCCTTATGGGGCAATCAACGAAGTGTAAAAAAATCATAAAAGTGGAAAAAGACTTTTGTTCTTGAGCCGGCCGCCAGTGCCGGCATTAGCGGCTTGGATTAACAAAGGAGACAAGGGGTTCTTAAAAACTGAACAAAATAAAATAATTTTCCACAAAAAAAAAGTTGCACAGTGATAGGCTACAAATGATAACTTACCAGTGTTGTTTACTCACATAAATTGTTCGATATGTCCTCCATCTACATTAATACACTTTTCAGCACGACGAAGTAAAGACATTCCGTTCAACACATTGGCTAAATTAGGATCATTTTTTATGGTTTCTATGCACATTAAAACGCGTTGCCGCAATTGTTCCAAAGTGTCAATTGGATCACGGTAAACAAGCGATTTAAGATGCCCCCCCAAAAAAAATCCATTAGATTTAAGTCGGGTAACCTAGCAGGCCATCCAACAGGTCTACCACGTGCAATCCATCGTTGAGGAAATTGTGTATTTAAAAAATTTCGAACTGCCAGACTAAAATGCACTGGTGTGATATCGTGCATATACGCTGCGCGTCGCCAAAGGTACATCTTCCAACAAATATGGCAATGTTTGTTATAAGAAATTTAAATAGATTTCACCATTTAATCTATTCGATAATTCTGTTGGTTCAATTATTTCATTACCACAAATTCCTGCCCACAAATTAAAGAGAAACGTCGTTGAAAGTGAGACCTTATTACATGCGGGTTTTCATCTGACCAATAATGGATATTTTTTAAGTTAAAACCCCGTTCCTAGTAAAACATGACTCATCAGAGAAACACAGGACGTTTAGAAAATCATCATTTCTGTTTTCTCAAAATCCATCTACAAAATTCAATTCGGTCTGCATAATCTTGAGGTTAATAATAATGGTAGGGGAAAATGGGACACTCCCACACAGTTTGCGATATCGCGGGTACTTGAAGTTGGATCCTCTTCTACAAGTTCCAAAACTTGAACCCTCGCTTCAATTACCAATCACCAATTACCTTATGTTGCGGGATTCGTTCGTTCACATATCCATCGAGACCACCTGTTTCCCGAAGACACTGGGCAATATTAACAAATATCCGTGGATAAGGATGACGTCGGCGTCGGTTGGGGAATCTTTGAGCATAAAGAGTTCTGCAGCAGCTGCATTTTCACGACATTCTCCATACAACAAGTGCATATCCGCGAGCTCTTGATAAGTGTAATTTTCTGCCATAATGTCCAAAATTCACTTTTAAATACAGCGTTTTAATATACTACACTAAACTAAACTAAGTCAATAAAATAAATTCTAAAGATACAGAAAAACGTAGTCCAAAATCGAAAAAGAACAGAAGCAATGACACAAAAGAACCGTGTGATTTTACGTAATCAAATAACTTACATGAACTAAAGTAAACTAAATTTTTTTCTAATAACAGTTTGGAGCATTTTGTAACTTTTACATTTTAAAGTGTCTTTTATTGGCTCTTAGTCCACGTTACCTGTTGCTCTCGGCGAAATAATTTAAATTGGAAGGCGTATCGGTGGAGTTTTTTATATATATTCCGGCTAACTAGATGGATAATAAAACCGCAAAAGTTAAAAACACAAAGATAGCCGCCGTTACTTTATCGGTGACACTCGGTGGTTTATATCTTAATTTAATGCCCACTGCTTGACCAGTGTTGTCAGATGTGTGAGATTTTAACATGGCGCAATGACGAAATTTCATGGTATTTTTTAACAAATCTCGGTAGTTTTGGTACTTGTGTGTATTTGATACATCCGAAAGGGCAATAATTTATTTTTGTTAGTTAAGTATTTAAAGCAAATTAAACTTTATTTATTAAAAATAGCTAAGAAAAAAATATTTTGAAATCTAACCTAACCTTTTTTTTTAAGGAAAAAATATTTTCTGATGGATAATGGCTCCATACTATTCAGAATATAGGTTGAACAGAGTTACGCGGTGCACTAATTTGTAAAGTACTACAAAATTTCATTTAGTTTTGATCATTTAATGGAAGGGAGTGGAGGGACTGACTTTCAACCTAAATTTGGCATTTTTGTGAACTTTTACTAGTAATTTAACAAAAATGGTAAAAAAATGTAAAAAATTCTAAATAATGGTATAATTTATCACTTAAAAAAGTGCAGGTATACAACAGAAAATAATTGTAAAATGGTACAACTGGCAACATTGTAAGTGGTTATCCACGAATATCGGAGCATACGTAAATGTCTGAATCTCAACATTACATGAGGGTGGCAGGCCCTTAAACTTTTTATACCGATTAGGGAGATGTAAAGCCGGCAAAGCATGCAATAGTGTTGAACTTGAACTTGGTTGAACTTTCTATTCTGGAATACTTTGCCTACCTCAATATTCCAGAAATACTCAACCAATTTTTTTAATAATGAATTAATTTTTTAAACTATGGACTTTGGACCCTATGTTATACAAGACTTTTTTGTTTGTCTGGTCGTTCTCCATTACCAGTTTTTTTTAAGTCGTGAAACTAATGGCACTCTGTATATCGGGCTGCGCTGCTTTAATACATTTAATATTATGGAATAAAATGGCTTTCCTTCAGAAATAAATTTACTTATAAGAAAAAAATGAAACTACTCCGTCAATAATTGCTCAAGTTTTTGTAAAGCTAAATGCAAAACTGAAAGTAAACCACTTACGCATAGTACTTCAAACTAACATAACAGATCATCATTCAATAATACTTAATATAGAATTTAAGAAAACTCCACAGATTAAACCAGAAAAAGAACAAGTTCGTCTTGGCTCGCCTTGTATGTTCGAAAATAATTTCCAGATATATATATATATATATATATATATGTTATATTAGAAATATACTATGATATATAATATTATCGAGACAGGCTTAACCTTCTCAAACATATCGTATTACATACTGCGTAACAGCTCTTCTCAATAACCGCTCACGCTGCATGAGCATTGTATTTCAATTCTAAGTAATCCTGATTGTGCTGAATCAGCAACACTGTTTCCTTTGTTCTCAAAACATTATAAATATTACCAACAACCTTTTTGTAATCAGTCTTATACTCACTTTCGAATAAACCTCATCTAAATTATTATTGTATTTTTCTAAAGAGTCAAAGTAGACTCCAGTGTAACAAATAAAGTTCCTTTTTAAAAAGTTATTCAAACAATCCACTATCTAACATTGGCGCAGTCGTGGCGGATCTGAAAAACACACAGTTCGGGAGCCTAACCAGTAGCAAACATATCCGAGGGAACAAGGAGTCCATCTGAAAAAGGTGCCTAACCGGACGAAAAGAGCTTCTGGAACAAGGAGAACTTCTTAGCTGTAGTGGTGGATCCCAATCCTTTGTTCAGAAGAACCTACATTATTCTCAAACGCACAGAAGCGAAACAATAATAATTATCAAGAAATACAAGCAAAGCAACATTTCAAATCAACACGATTCAACAATTAGCAAGTAAGAATTTCATCCCGTCCCATCGTTGGTGTCTTCGGCATCAAAGGCAACCCTGTGGAAGGAACACCCAGTGACACCCCTGGCAGAGAGAGACCTTTGGTGAAGCTAAGCTCACGAAGTCGCATTCAACTGGACCACGAGGAATGAAAAATTTAGGGTAAGTCATTTTTGAATCGTCTCGCAATTATTGACTTTCAACGACATAATTTTACATTATATTTTATTAAAATACATTGCATTGCTACATACAGTTCTAATATCTAAAATAGTAATTTTATTTAAACTTGAAACAAAATATCTTGATTATAATTTGTGTGACCTATATAAATAACCGTAATCATACACTGTTCCTATCGTAACATTATTTTATGGTAATATCATATACTCCTCAAGTGCGAATTTATCTAATTAACTACAATCACATACCAATTTTATCTTAACATTATTTTTATCATAATATCATATATCATATAAAGGTTAAGTTTACGCCTTACTTGACTGTGAAATAAAATAAAACCCACATGTTCTATACTGTTTAAATGCACATTAGTATATAAAATTTCAGTGACATTATTCCCAACTAAAAACACTTTTTAAATTAATCCAATTATCCTTGTAATTAAATTTTGAAATATTATAAAATAAACAGTACATTGTTTTACATATAATAAAAAATTGCCAATTATCAGTAGCGTACTAGCTCAAATTGAAAAGGTGTTTTAAGTTATTCGATTATCTAAATAATATAAATAAAATGGCTACAAACGTAAGCAATTCCAATGCAAACAATTCAATCACGGCGAACGAAACAATAAATATTGAACCTTATAGGTTAAACGAAATATTTTCCATAGTGCCCGAATTTGACGGCAACCCCATATTCTTGCAAACATTTATTTCAGCTTGCATAACCGCTCAGGGTATCGCTGTCGACGATCAGCGCATCTTATTAACGCTTCACATAAAAAATAAATTACGCGGAAAAGCCGCAGAATTGATAAATTCACGAAACCCTGTCACTTGGGCGGAAATAAAAAATTTGCTCGAATCACATTTTGGTGACTCTCGTGACTTGACAGCCTTGATACAAGACTTGCAAACAATTCGTCAATTACCCAACGAAACAGCTTTAATATTTGTGTCCAGGTTACAAACACATAATGCAAAAATGCACGCGGCAATACAAAAACAAAATTTAACTTTAGAGGAAAAAACCGCGCAATCCACTTTAATAGAAAATATGACGTTAACTACTCTTCTCACTGGACTCGAACCAAAATTAGGTCAAATTATTAGGGCTGGTAACCCCGGCAATATGCTAGATGCAATAAATCGCATCAAACGAGAATTACAATTATCGTATTTCGAATCTCAAAAATTTGGAAATAGAACTTTAAACAAAAATCCCGTTCAAAATCAGCAAAGACGCCCAAATCTCCCACCATTTTGTACATTCTGCAAAAGGAATGGACACAGCTTTAACGAATGCCGCACGAGGCAAAACCACCAATTTTCACACCCCAATTTCACACCAAACGCCTATTCCAATCAGGCACAAGTTCCTAGACAGCACTTCCAGAGTTTACCTAACCAAACAAATTTTAGACCACAGAATTTCCAAAATTTGCCTAATCAACAACGTAATTATCCACAACAAAACAGGCCCTTAGCTATCAGGCCAAATCCTAACTTCAACCAGCAGAGACCTTCTGCCATTCAGCCAAACCCAAATTTCAACAGGTTCAATCAACAAAAAACGCATCATTTGAACCAAGAATTTTACGATAGCTCAAATCAATATGAAGACTATTCCGCAAGTTATTCTCCCAATTACCAATACCAAAATAATTTCGAAATTAATGAAAACAATTATGATTACGATTTTGGAACCCAACAATGTGAGAATTATACTGCTAATTCTCAACCCCAACAGTACGAGAATTATACTGCTAATTCTCAACCTCAACAGCACGAGGATTATACTGCTAATCCTCCGGATTTTTGCATAGGCCCGGAGTATTCCACGAATACTCCAACACAACAAACGGACGAACTAGACCAAGTTTCCCGCCAAGTCCAAGCGATAAACCTCAAGGACAATTCCGAGCCACATTCGAATCCTCAAGAGCAATGTTTCATGTAAATTCACCATCCAACCCTCCATTTCAAGTAAGTTCAGCAAACCTGTATTTCATGAAAGACCCAACAAATAAATCTAATATTCTAATCAATTTAGGTGCAGATATTTCCATTTTCAAACCCAAAGCAACAAGAAATTATAATCAAAGACGTCCCGAAAATTTAAATATACAAGCAATAGGTCAAAAAATTAATATCACCGAATCTGTTCTCATACCATTCAATTCTAACGACCCATACGAAGTTTATGTACACGATTTAGATACAGACTTTGATGGCTTCGTAGGTAGCGACTTTCTAGAACATTACGAATGCATTATAGACTTCAAAAATAATCAACTAATTACTAATTTTAAAAATATACCATTATTTAAAGTTAACGATTATTTACCTTTACAACAAGTCACAAATTCAAACAAAAATATTAACAATCACATTTCAGGCAACATCATTAATCAAAATCTTATTTTTTTTGAACCAGACACTGAAGAAATATTTGAATTTTATTGTGACACTGACGCTATACCGCTAGCTCAGGAACAAGAAAAAATACGCCTACCTAACACCTCTGCAAAGACAAACGTACAAAGTGAATTTTTCGAGACAACATCTAATGTAAATTATCAAAAATCAGACTCCTATCAAACAGACAAAATTCCTAAACTTTTAGACATGTCCTGTGAAAACAAAAATCAAAGTTCTACTTTTACCGAATCACGTATCAAAAAAATATTTAAAAGCAAAGTACAAGAAACAGAAAAAACTTCAAATGCAATCCCTAACGTTAACCCACAAAAAATAAACCTTTCCAAAACAAAATCATGCCTTATAGATAAATCTAAATGGGTAAACTTAAATTTAAACATTTCAAAAAATAATTCGAAACAAATAAAACCAAAAGCATTAAACATAAAAACGTTTATTTCTCAAACAGTATTCAAAATTAATAATAAAATACTTAGGAAACCGAAAATTCAAAAGACAAACAAAGTAAAGAATAATCCGAGAAACATGCATACGATCTTGCGTAATCAAAGCAAAAGAAAAATTTATACACCCTACACAACCAGGAAAATGTACCAACAAAACCCATTTTTGTTTCCTGAAAAGACAATTCCAAAAATCGTAGAATTTTCGAACTTAAAATTTGAACCAGTGCAAAAATTCAAATCTATATTTAAACGTAACTGATAACAATAATACCGATTCTCGTCTCAACCATATGCCGACCCTGCGAAATAAAACACTTACACAAAAAAAACTTACAACCCAAAATAATTTTCAAAATTATCTCACCTCACAAATTTTTAGTCACCTAATCGAAATCTTTTAGAATATTATTACCTAAAATTAACAGTTTATATTAAAGATATTCTCCACTTTTCTCAAATTTTTCTAAATTAATATTACCAGAAAATCTTTAAAAAATAATTGTACGATATATCAACTAACTGCATAGATCAATTATTGATCAAAAACACTTCTTATGTAAATAATTTTATTCCTTTTCTCTATTACTAGGACATTTCGACATTTCTTCTCCTGTAATAAATTCTACAAAACCTTAATCATAAGGAAATACTTTTGTTCATTTAAATAAGTGCACATAAAATATTTACATTTAATTCGAAGAAATTCATAATAGTAGTACTACTTTGATAACAGTGCCTTGAACTTTTGCACAGGAGCACGTCTTGTATGTTTATAAACTTAAACATTTTAACAAGAATTTCATGATATTCAATACCTCAACATTGCATTGTACTCATTATGATATTTCATTACACCAACATAAACGCTTTACAAGCACAAGTAATAACAGCTGTTAATTAATAGCAAGGGCAGAAATTTAAATAATATACATTTAGAAATTTTCAGACTTTAAATTAGAACCCAAATTCAGAACATACCTTTTCAAATTAAAAAACTTGAATCACTCGAAAATCCTGAAAATTCACAAATATACAAAAGAAATTTCAGCAACTGAAAATCAATCGTTCTTCAAAATATTCAAAATTCATTTGAAAGTCGAATGAAACTTCAGATAACGAAGACGAGATTAAAAGACAAACAACAAAACAAATTACCCAAGAATTTAACACATTTTCTAGACTTTACAAAACAAAATCCTTAATAGATTAAATTCTAAAATACAAATTACAAACAAACCTTACACGTTACACCATTTGACAACCCTTCTAACTACATAAGACAAGACGTCTAATAGATTATGAAAACAAAACGTAAATTACAAATTTCACATAACCACTGTATTGAAAAATTGTGAACTTACTTCCACACAGTAATTTCATTAAAATATCTCCCTCTAAAAAGAAAACTACGAAATTATTCTGTAGTTTTGTAATAACAAAACCAACATTAACTCAAAAACACAGACGAACAGAATTATTTCTCTTTAGGATCAATGTTAAGGCATTTATTCTCAACATTATTTTAAAAATCAAAAAAAATTTAGAGATTTCAAAAGAAAATATAAAAAATAATACCTCAAAATTTCGATTACTTATACTAGACCAATATACAAAATTTATCATTATATTTTAATTCTTCAACTACTAATCAGAACCTATCAAGAACCCCTGATAAATAAGGTTCCGTTTATAAAAATAGGTTACATCAAAAACAAATATAATTGGCAAGAACTAACAAACCACGCCAAAAGTTTTATAAAAAAACGCAAAATTTGTCGAAAACCAAATCACAAGGATCCTAACAATCCTTTGGTAATCACCAAAACCCCAAAAGCACCGTTCGACAAATCAATATCGACCCATTTCAATTCTCACACAAAACATACACTGACACCTACAAAAAATTGACAAATTCACACAGCTTACACTGTCCTACATAAGATTGCAAAATCAATCGTAAACATACTTATGTTACAATTTCGACACTATAATCATGTAACAGGAACATTTATATTCTCTCATTCCCTGACCAACTTCTTAAAATAAAAAGAAATTATTTTCTCGTAACATTTACATAGAATTATTATCCGAAACGTACATCACCCTAATTCTGACAAGTAGTAACCATTTCACGAATCTAGTTTCAAACAATTATTCCTTCAAAAATCTCATTTATAATTTTCCGAATAATTCCATCAGTCAATCTCTTCATTATCTCGGAAATATAATGCACATAGACTTATGACAATCATTTATGTTCGCATTATAAACTAATAAGTGAATCCTCTTATCCTTATATTGACAACTCCATGCCATGCCATCTTCAACGCTACTCCAGAAATTGAAATTCTGTAAGTTTAATTTTCCCACTCAGAAAAATTTGTCATACAAGAAAAATACCCCGAAGTTTTCTAACATTCAGGTAGTTCAGTCCACCCTATGAAACTCAATCTAAAGCCCTATGTAATCAAGAGAAATGAATGCTTAATTAAATATGATATTAACAATAAATGACAGTAATAAAATCGATAATAATTCATTTTTCTCAACCCACACATTATTCTAGCAATACCCTTCTAAGCTGTGTTTCACAACAGCAACCCCTCATGGTTATTTTCCAAGTGTATAACCCTGTTAAAACTATTCCACATACGAATAGCAACTATTGTGACATACATTCGAAACGAAATATTAAAATATTGCGATAATACATTATAAATATGATTATTATCCCAATAATATACCCGACTACATGACGATCATACAGGAAACTAAATACATGATTGGTACACTATTTTAACAAATAGCGTGTATTAATTAGCTTACGAGACGAAAACAAAAGAAATGTTAAAAATCGTTTCGATAACCACGTTTCAAAAATTCACCAAATACCAAACTGACAATAACACCTATTTCTAAAAATTATCTCAGATGATAAAATAAATTGCAAAACAATTTAATGACAACGGTACTTTCAAAAAGTAATGTTCTTTTCAAGATTAATTATTTCAATCAACTCGAAACCTAATTTAAAACCAAATATCTGTTACAACTTCAGTAACAAAAAATTTCAACGCAACTATTCAAAAATTGCAAGTTGACAAGGAAACTTTCAACAAAGATATTAAAGAAATCGAAACTTCAATTTTAGACATGACTAAGGACATAGAAAACGTCCATGCAAAACTGAAATTTATCGAAATCTGCGAACAACTTATGGCAAGTTATTTATTTATCGAGGATAACCTAAACGACATCCTAAATTCCATCACTTTCGCGAGGCTTAAAATAATTCACACGTCAATTATAAATCCAAAGGACTTAGTAAATTCTCTACAGGAAATTTCGCAAAACCTACAAAGGAACAATTTACCGCTTCCAATCAAACTATCAAAGGTTGCACAGTGCTTAGACATTATAGAACTAAAAGCTTTTCAAACAAATTCGGATCTAATATTTGTGTTAGACATACCTTTAATAGACCCTCAAACATATTCAGTATTTCAATTATACCCTATTCCTATTTTGGATAATAGAACTGGTTTATATCATGTATTATCAACTTCTCAAAAATATATCGCGAGAGATGATGATTCATTAATGTACATACCTATCTCAAACCTTGAAGAATGCAAACCACTTTATTTCAATACCAAATTATGTCCAAATTTATTTGCATATCCTATTGACAACAATGCCATATGCGAAGCCCGTCTCTTCAAGAACCTCAAAACTCTGCCAGAAAACTGCCAGACGTCATTTATCATCAGCCAAGGCTACAACGTCCAAAAAATAGACGAAAACACATGGTTAGTTATTAACGCAGAACCTCTACAAACAACCATCAACTGTCCAGAAAGAAATTCAAAAACTGAAGTCATCTACAAAAATTCAATAGTAAAATTACAACCAAATTGTTACGCCTTCATAGGCATCACAAAAATTCAAGCTAGTACCAATGAAGTAACCGATGTAAAAGACGACACTCATCCAATCCAAATTCCATTTGAATGTTGTAAACATATTCCAGACAAAATCCGAGCTCCAAATCTTAAACCACTAAAATTAAACAATCTCAATACGGAAGACCTCGAAGTTGCCAAACACAAGTTGGACCAATACTCCAGAGATTTAGATGATTTGATCAACGAACCCTTTATAACAAAACACATATCCTGGTTCACCTATTTTATCATTGTGCTAATAATTGGACTGTTATTTCTGTACCTATATTGTAAGTGCAGAACAAAAAGACTAGCCATCGATGTTTCTGCATCACCCCCATCTCCACCGAGGCCTAGCAAACCCTACAGGACATTTGCTAACCTATTTCCTTCACGAAGACGACCTACCTTAAGAAGAGAAGACAACGAAGCCGAAGACATAGAACTTACATAAAGACAAACTGTTTTGTGCCTTTTTACTGACTTTCAGTGCTGGACTCTTCAGTGAATTTTATTTCATTTGTTTAATCATTATATTTCATTATTTTTCTATCATTTGTTAATTTCAATTTTATTAACATTTTTACGTCATTTTCATTCAAACCCATCATGCTTATATTTTATGCTTTCACAGTAAAGCTATATTTTAACCTTAGGAATATTTTATCCTATTTTACAATTCAAACCTAGTATGTTTGTATTTTACGCTTTCTTGCCAAAGCTATATTTTAACTCTAACATTTTTATGTTATTTTATTTTATGAATCAAGCTTATTGTGCTTGCATCTCATATTCTAGACGCTAAGGTTATATTCTGTGTTTTAAACCTTACGATTTAACATTTTTGTATCTTTTATATTTTTCCAAATTGTACCATTACCTTTTATATACATTTTATATTCATTTCAAAAGTTGCTGCATAAAACACCAACTTTTTTTATAAGGGGGAAGCTGTTATATTAGAAATATACTATGATATATAATATTATCGAGACAGGCTTAACCTTCTCAAACATATCGTATTACATACTGCGTAACAGCTCTTCTCAATAACCGCTCACGCTGCATGAGCATTGTATTTCAATTCTAAGTAATCCTGATTGTGCTGAATCAGCAACACTGTTTCCTTTGTTCTCAAAACATTATAAATATTACCAACAACCTTTTTGTAATCACTCTTATACTCACTTTCGATTAAACTACTTCTAAATTATTATTGTATTTTTCTAAAGAGTCAAAGTAGACTCCAGTGTAACAAATAAAGTTCCTTTTTAAAAAGTTATTCAAACAATCCACTATCTAACATATATATATATATATATTATAATATATGATTTGCAGGAAACAACTACTCAGCGGGCAAATACCCCGACCTGCATTGAATTACACCTTACAAATCATTAAAGAATGGTAACCAATATCATTTGTCAACTCCCTGACCAGACCATTCTTTAATGATTTGTAAGGTGTAATTCAATGCAGGTCGGGGTATTTGCCCGCTGAGTAGTTGTTTCCTGCAAATCATATATTATAACAGTAGGTTAAGTCCACCTAGGACTGAAAGGTCGCCGCTCTCAGGTACTTGCAGAATCGCAAGTCGCTATACGTCCATAGAGACATCTATGGTGTATAGTAGCAATTGACCATTTGAGAGGTTTCACTTACCTCTCACCACTACTCAATTTACTATAGTTTGTATAAAACTAGCAGGTTGGCCACTATCATTTGTCTGCTCCATGACCTATGGCATACTGATGAGAACTAATAAGTTCGAAACCGGTCTATGTCTGGTCAGGGAGTTGACAAATGATATTGGTTACCATTCTTTAATGATTTGTAAGGTGTAATTCAATGCAGGTCGGGGTATTTGCCCGCTGAGTAGTTGTTTCCTGCAAATTATATATTATAACAGTAGGTTAAGTCCACCTAGGACTGAAAGGTCGCCGCTCTCAGGTACTTGCAGAATCGTAAGTCGCTATACGTCCATAGAGATATCTATGGTGTATAGTAGCAATTGACCATTTGAGAGGTTTCACTTACCTCTCACCACTACTCAATTTACTATAGTTTGTATAAAACTAGCAGGTTGGCCACTATCATTTGTCTGCTCCATGACCTATGGCATACTGATGAGAACTAATAAGTTCGAAACCGGTCTATGTCTGGTCAGGGAGTTGACAAATGATATTGGTTACCATTCTTTAATGATTTGTAAGGTGTAATTCAATGCAGGTCGGGGTATTTGCCCGCTGAGTAGTTGTTTCCTGCAAATCATATATTATAACAGTAGGTTAAGTCCACCTAGGACTGAAAGGTCGCCGCTCTCAGGTACTTGCAGAATCGCAAGTCGCTATACGTCCATAGAGACATCTATGGTGTATAGTAGCAATTGACCATTTGAGAGGTTTCACTTACCTCTCACCACTACTCAATTTACTATAGTTTGTATAAAACTAGCAGGTTGGCCACTATCATTTGTCTGCTCCATGACCTATGGCATACTGATGAGAACTAATAAGTTCGAAACCGGTCTATGTCTGGTCAGGGAGTTGACAAATGATATTGGTTACCATTCTTTAATGATTTGTAAGGTGTAATTCAATGCAGGTCGGGGTATTTGCCCGCTGAGTAGTTGTTTCCTGCAAATCATATATTATAACAGTAGGTTAAGTCCACCTAGGACTGAAAGGTCGCCGCTCTCAGGTACTTGCAGAATCGCAAGTCGCTATACGTCCATAGAGACATCTATGGTGTATAGTAGCAATTGACCATTTGAGAGGTTTCACTTACCTCTCACCACTACTCAATATATATATATATATATATATATATATATATATATATATATATATATATATATTATATATATTTATTATTAATTTAAAATTTCAATAAGTGGTTTAATGCACGCCTATATACATAATATGTTTTAATACGGCATCAGTAACAATATAAGAAGCTGTTAAATAAGAATAAATTACAGAGGGTACAAAATGCATGTTTTCGATTCATTTGTGTAACAACACACATAACTCCATGCATAAACAGACATCGTGAACTTGAAGTTGAAAACAGAGTTAAATTATTATTCTGTCAATTTTTGTACAAAATAGTGAATAATAATAATAATAATAATAATAATAATAATAATAATAATAATAATAATAATAATAATAATAATAATAATAATAAATAAGCAGGAGGGGCTGACTTCCATCTATCAAGCCTTTGGTGAGTAGCGCCACCACTTACTCCAGCTGGGGTGCAAAACCGAACCGGCAGCCCTAGTGCACCCGGGAGGGGAAAGCGTCTTCCCCTCTGGTGTCGGTCGTGGGTCTGCTGGGCTAACCACCCACAGACCCTAAACTTTGGTTCCGGCAGGCCGAAGACAGGGCCCCCACGATCGACCCCGTGCGGATAGGGGTCAAGGGCAAGGTGGTGGGGCCCAACCGGACGGACCGCCCGTTGACGAAATTGGCAATGTCCAAGGACGCTTTGAGTGGACAGATGAACTGAGAGATGAACTTCTGCATTGCTATGAAAGCAGTGAGCCCGCGCGGAGGGGATACATGGCGCGGATGCATGCTCTGTGGTGTGAGAGGCTACCAGAGCATAGCGCCTTCACGCCACAAAATCTGCGTGACTATGTATCCCACCTTCGTAGTAGGGGCTACGTGAGGGCTGCTCCTGGACCGGTGAATGAGGTGGCCGAAGAGCCGCCACAATCACCGGTTGAGGACGTAGCACTCCTCGTTCCACCAATACCAGAGGGCCTCAGTACCAGAAGGGGGTTACACCATCTGAAAACCCCCGGGCCACAAGACCTGGCCAGAGTGGACGCTGAACTTCGTACAGCGCTACCAGAAGAGGCTGACATCTGGCAAATAAATTGTGCCGTGTATGCCGCTGCTCAACGCTCTTCTCAGGTGGAGAGGCGAAATACCTCTTCCCCACAGGAGAGAGCGCAGCGGCGCATACAAAAGATGGAAGCCAAGATCCGGTCGGCGAGGCAACACGCATCCCGTATCCAATGTGTGATGGACTATATGGCGGCCAACAGGCCGTTCACGCCTAAAGTGCGTCGATTAGCCGCCAACCTAAGACGCGTCCATCACACACTCAATGAGGCAGTGCTGCGAACCACCAAACAGCACTGTCTCGACAGGATACGGATGCTAGTGACTTGTAAAAAATCACTAGTGAGGCGGGCGAGAGGGCTTGCGGAAAATAAACTGTTCCGCGAGAAGCCCTCGCGCCTTTTCCAACCGCCTCCGCGTGTTGTAGACAATCCGCCGACTGCAGATCAGGTGGAGAACTTCTGGAAAACGCTGTACGAGGAGAGGCTTCCACTCAACCGAGATTCTCCTGCCCTTGCACACTTTGAAGCCTTTTGTCAAAGGCTTCAGCAACCACAGGAAGTGTGCGAACCAATAACCCCAGAAGAGGTTCGTAGGGCTCTTGAGGGCTCTAAGAACTTTGCTGCTCCAGGTCCCGATGGGATAAATAACTTTTGGTGGAAAAAGTTATCGAGCACCCACCACCATTTGGCCAGAATTTTTAATTCCTGGTTAAATGGGGAGCAGCAAATCCCTTCTTGGGTTGTTGAGGGGCGGACAGTGCTGATCCCCAAGAACGGAGATTTGTCCAACCCAAAGAACTACAGACCGATAACCTGTCTAAACGCATGCTACAAGGTGTTTACACGCATTTTGTACATGCGGGTGCTCCACGCAGTTGAACCGGTTTACGAACGGATATATGAGCAACGAGGGTCGAAGAGAGGTGTCGCTGGCTGCAAGGAAAACCTGCTGATCGACAGATGTGTCACGCAGGACTCCATGCAGTATAAGCGGAACCTCTCTATGGCCTGGATCGACTACCGCAAGGCATTTGACATGACATCGCATGAGCTCATTGTTCACTTGCTCCGATGTCTTGTGGTACCAGGCCCCGTAGTGAGATGTATTGAAGAACTGATGCCGCTCTGGAGGACTCGTTTTACCATAACATCGGGTAACGATAGAGTCCAAACAGAGTCGGTAACATTCAGAAGAGGAGTATTTCAGGGAGATTCCCTCAGCCCCCTTCTCTTTTGCATCTCACTACTGCCATTATCCGTCTCGCTCCGGAAAACCCGTGGCTACAACTGCGGTACCCCCGGCGACAGGAGGCATAAGGTCACCCATCTATTTTATATGGATGACCTTAAACTTTATGCCTCTGGAGAGAGGGATCTCCAGCAGTCCCTTAGGGTGGTACAGGAGTACACGCAGGCTGTCGGTATGCAGTTCGGGTTGGACAAATGCGCACTGATCCATCTCAAGAGAGGACGATGCGGTGACTACGGAGAGGACGCGCAGCTCGTGGACGGAAGCATCTTACACCATCTAGATGCCGGAGAGTCGTACACTTACTTGGGTGTCGAGCAACGCTCCACCCAAGAAGTGAGTGTAGTGAAAAACGCTCTCCGCGGCAAGTATCAGCACCTACTCCGACAGATCTGGTCTTCAGAACTGTCGGGGAAGAACAAGGTGTCTGCTACAAATATGCTTGCCGTTCCGATCCTTCTCTACTCTTTCGGAGTAGTGAAGTGGACTAGAGAAGAGCTGCGTCAACTCGATGTAGTAACCCGCAAGAAGATGCATCTCAATAGGAGCTTGCATCCTAAATCGTCCGTTCCACGGTTATATCTCCCACGACATCGGGGAGGCCGTGGACTCTTGAGCTTGGAGAGTCTCCATAGCAGGATGGTTCTGGATGGAGCATGTAAGGTCATCAGGAGTTCGGATCCCCTCCTCTGCATGGTCCGAGACCATGAAAATGCAGAGGTAGGAGCTTTTCTCTTTAAGGCAGCACGCAGAGCAGCCGATGAACTTGGTCTCATCTTCGACGTCGAGCGGGTAAACCCCGACTCTGTCACCGAGTTGGAACCCGTTCGACTAAAAGCCCACATTAGAGCTGCAGAACACAACATCCTTCTGCAGCTCCATAAGGATAAGCCATTGCACGGGATCTTCTATAAAAATATAGAAGACCTCGGCTTATCCGAAAGGCTGACCTTCGCCTTCTTAAGGTCAGCTGGGCTGAAGTCTGAGACCGAGGGATTCATAATGGCTTGCCAGGATGGTGTATTTAACACTCTCGTCTATCGACGTCGTGTCATGGGTATGGAGGTCCCTGATGTCAGCTGCAGGGCCTGCCGCAGGGCGCCGGAGACTGTAATGCACTTACTGTCGGCTTGCCCGACTTACGCAGTCTCGGCCTATATTCATAGACACAACGCAGCATTACGAGTGCTTTACTATCATCTAAGGCACTCGTATGGGATAGACGAAACACCAGTGCTGCCTTACGTTCCGGGGGATATTGAGTCCGTTGTGAGGAATGAGAAGTGCCTAATTTATTGGAACTACTCGTTTCCCACCGTCAGGCAAATACAAGCCAACAAGCCTGACATAGTACTCCTCGACCACCAACTCAAGACAATGTATGTCGTGGAATTCTCAGCTCCCGCTGAGAGCAACATTGTCTTGAAAGAGGAGGAAAAACGGACAAAATATCGAGATTTGCTCTTCGAACTCCGCAGGCTTTATCCAGGCCATTCTGTTAAAATAGTGGTACTGATTATAGGAGCCCTCGGTGGAATGAGACAGACGCTGCTTTCAGAACTAAAGATCATACCGGCATGCCGAGATTCGGCAGAGATCTTAGCCGGCAGAATGCAGAAGGCTGTCATCCTCGGTTCATTACGTCTACTCAGGGCACACGATTCGCGGACCCGGTAGTCACTCACCCCACGGGCGTGGGGAGTGGCTATTGGTATTACCAGCTCCCCTCTGTGAGGGTCGGAGCCACAGAGTAGGGTGACTGGTTTTTTGTAAAAAAAAAAAAAAAAAAAAAAAAAAAAAAAAAAAAAAAAATAATAATAATAATAATAAGCAGGAGGGGCTAACTTCCATCTATTAAGCCTTTGGTGAGTAGCGCCACCACTTACTCCAGCTAGGGGTGCAAAACCGAACCGGCAGCCCTAGTGCACCCGGGAGGGGAAAGCATCTTCCCCTCTGGTGTCGGTCGTGGGCCTGCTGGGCTAACCACCCACAGGCTCTAACCTTTGGTTCCAGCAGGCCGAAGACTGGGCCCCCACGATCGACCCCGTTCGGATAGGGGTCAAGGGCAAGGTGGTGGGGCCCAACCGGATAGACCGCCCGTTGACGACGTACGCAACGAACAAGGACGCTTTGAGTGGACAGATGAACTGAGGGATGAGCTTCTGCATTGTTATGAAAGCAGTGAGCCCGCGCGGAGGGGGTACATGGCGCGGATGCATGCTCTGTGGTGTGAGAGGCTACCAGAGCATAGCGCCTTCACGCCACAAAATCTGCGTGACTATGTATCCCACCTTCGTAGTAGGGGCTACGTGAGGGCTGCTCCTGGGCCGGTGAATGAGGTGGCCGAAGAGCCGCCACATTCACCGGTTGAGGACGTGGCTCTCCTCGTTCCGCCAATACCAGAGGGCCTCAGTACCAGAAGGGGGTTACACCGTCTAAAAACCCCCGGGCCACAAGACCTGGCCAGAGTGGACGCTGAACTTCGTACAGCGCTACCAGAAGAAGCTGACATCTGGCACATAAATTGTGCCGTGTATGCCGCTGCTCAACGCTCGTCTCAGGTGGAGAGGCGAAATACCTCTTCCCCACAGGAGAGAGCGCAGCGGCGCATACAAAAGATGGAAGCCAAGATCCAGTCGACGAGGCAACACGCATCCCGTATCCAATGTGTGATGGACTATATGGCGGCCAACAGGCCGTTCACGCCTAAAGTGCGTCGATTAGCCGCCAACTTAAGACGCGTCCATCACACACTCAATGAGGCAGTGCTGCGAACCACCAAACAGCACTGTCTCGACAGGATACGGATGCTAGTGACTTGCAAAAAGTCATTAGTGAGGCGGGCGAGGGGGCTTGCGGAAAATAAACTGTTCCGCGAGAAGCCCTCGCGCCTTTTCCAACCGCCTCCGCGTGTTGTAGACAATCCGCCGACTGCAGATCAGGTGGAGAACTTCTGGAAAACGCTGTACGAGGAGAGGCTTCCACTCAACCGAGATTCTCCTGCCCTTGCACACTTTGAAGCCTTTTGTCAAAGGCTTCAGCAACCACAGGAAGTGTGCGAACCAATAACCCCAGAAGAGGTTCGTAGGGCTCTTGATGGCTCTAAGAACTTTGCTGCTCCAGGTCCCGATGGGATAAATAACTTTTGGTGGAAAAAGTTATCGAGCACCCACCACCATTTGGCCAGAATATTTAATTCCTGGTTAAATGGGGAGCAGCAAATCCCTTCTTGGGTTGTTGAGGGGCGGACAGTGCTGATCCCCAAGAACGGAGATTTGTCCAACCCAAAGAATTACAGACCGATAACCTGCCTAAACGCATGTTACAAAGTGTTTACACGCATTTTGTACATGCGGGTGCTCCACGCAGTTGAACCGGTTTACGAACGGATATATGAGCAACGAGGGTCGAAGAGAGGTGTCGCTGGCTGCAAGGAGAACCTGTTAATTGACAGATGTGTCACGCAGGACTCCATGCAGTATAAGCGGAACCTCTCTATGGCCTGGATCGACTACCGCAAGGCATTCGACATGACATCGCATGAGCTCATTGTTCACTTGCTCCGATGTCTTGTGGTACCCGGTCCCGTAGTGAGATGTATTGAAGAACTGATGCCGCTCTGGAGGACTCGCTTTACCATAACATCGGGTAACGATAGAGTCCAAACAGAGTCGGTAACATTCAGAAGAGGAGTATTTCAGGGAGATTCCCTCAGCCCCCTTCTGTTTTGCATCTCACTACTGCCATTATCCGTCTCGCTCCGGAAAACCCGTGGCTACAACTGCGGTACCCCCGGCGACAGGAGGCATAAGGTCACCCATCTATTTTATATGGATGACCTTAAACTTTATGCCTCTGGAGAGAGGGATCTCCAACAGTCCCTTAGGGTGGTACAGGAGTATACGCAGGCTGTCGGTATGCAGTTCGGGTTGGACAAATGCGCACTGATCCATCTCAAGAGAGGACGATGCGGTGACTATGGAGAGGACGCGCAGCTCGTGGACGGAAGCATCTTACACCATCTAGATGCCGGAGAGTCGTACACTTACTTGGGTGTCGAGCAACGCTCCACCCAAGAAGTGAGTGTAGTGAAAAACGCTCTCCGCGGCAAGTATCAGCACCTACTCCGACAGATCTGGTCTTCAGAACTGTCGGGGAAGAACAAGGTGTCTGCTACAAATATGCTTGCCGTTCCGATCCTTCTCTACTCTTTCGGAGTAGTGAAGTGGACTAGAGAAGAGCTGCGTCAACTCGATGTAGTAACCCGCAAGAAGATGCATCTCAATAGGAGCTTGCATCCTAAATCGTCCGTTCCACGGTTATATCTCCCACGACATCGGGGAGGCCGTGGACTCTTGAGCTTGGAGAGTCTCCATAGCAGGATGGTTCTGGAGGGAGCATGTAAGGTCATCAGGAGTTCGGATCCCCTCCTCTGCATGGTCCGAGACCATGAAAATGCAGAGGTAGGAGCTTTTCTCTTTAAGGCAGCACGGAGAGCAGCCGATGAACTTGGTCTCATCTTCGACGTCGAGCGGGTAAACCCCGACTCTGTCACCGAGTTGGAACCCGTTCGACTAAAAGCCCACATTAGAGCTGCAGAACACAACATCCTTCTGCAGCTCCATAAGGATAAGCCATTGCACGGGATCTTCTATAAAAATATAGGAGACCTCGGCTTATCCGAAAGGCTGACCTTCGCCTTCTTAAGGTCAGCTGGGCTGAAGTCTGAGACCGAGGGATTCATAATGGCTTGCCAGGATGGTGTATTTAACACTCTCGTCTATCGACGTCGTGTCATGGGTATGGAGGTCCCTGATGTCAGCTGCAGGGCCTGCCGCAGGGCGCCGGAGACTGTAATGCACTTACTGTCGGCTTGCCCGACATACGCAGTCTCGGCCTATATTCATAGACACAACGCAGCATTACGAGTGCTTTACTATCATCTAAGGCACTCGTATGGGATAGACGAAACACCAGTGCTGCCTTACGTTCCGGGGGATATTGAGTCCGTTGTGGGGAATGAGAAGTGCCTAATTTATTGGAACTACTCGTTTCCCACCGTCAGGCAAATACAAGCCAACAAGCCTGACATAGTACTCCTCGACCACCAACTCAAGACAATGTATGTCGTGGAATTCTCAGCTCCCGCTGAGAGCAACATTGTCTTGAAAGAGGAGGAAAAACGGACAAAATATCGAGATTTGCTCTTCGAACTCCGCAGGCTTTATCCAGGCCATTCTGTTAAAATAGTGGTACTGATTATAGGAGCCCTCGGTGGAATGAGACAGACGCTGCTTTCAGAACTAAAGATCATACCGGCATGCCGAGATTCGGCAGAGATCTTAGCCGGCAGAATGCAGAAAGCTGTCATCCTCGGTTCATTACGTCTACTCAGGGCACACGATTCGCGGACCCGGTAGTCACTCACCCCACGGGCGTGGGGAGTGGCTATTGGTATTACCAGCTCCCCTCTGTGAGGGTCGGAGCCACAGAGTAGGGTGACTGGTTTTTTGTAAAAAAAAAAAAAAAAAAAAAAAATAATAATAATAATTCCATTCTGTTAAAATAGTGGTACTGATTATAGGAGCCCTCGGTGGAATGAGACAGACGCTGCTTTCAGAACTAAAGATCATACCGGCATGCCGAGATTCGGCAGAGATCTTAGCCGGCAGAATGCAGAAGGCTGTCATCCTCGGTTCATTACGTCTACTCAGGGCACACGATTCGCGGACCCGGTAGTCACTCACCCCACGGGCGTGGGGAGTGGCTATTGGTATTACCAGCTCCCCTCTGTGAGGGTCGGAGCCACAGAGTAGGGTGACTGGTTTTTTGTAAAAAAAAAAAAAAAAAAAAAAAAAAAAAAAAAAAAAAAAAAAAATACCCATGACTATTTGGTATAATTGCTCTCAAGACGATCTGGAATACATAATATAAATGTTAGAATCAACAATTATACCATATCCCAAATCAACTATGTTGTGCTCACTACTCTGTGTGTAATTGACTGTATCATTCTTTACACAAGAAATGTATTTATTATTATTATTATTTGTGTTGAAGATATATTTATCACGTAAAAACAGCTGAGATACAAAAAGGTCACTTTATACTTTAAACGATGAATATGAATTATGTGAATACTGTTTTCTTAGACACCTACTTTTACTGCCAACTGCCACTCAGATGGAGTGTCAGAGAAATGACAATATAAGTTCAAAACTTATAATTAAATTAATGTTCATTTGACATTTAAAGAAAAAATATTGTTTTGTCCTGACTTGGTTCAGATGTGTACAACTTTAAGCCGTATTTAAAACACAGGAACTGAATATCATTCCTGTACAAATCGGATGTCTCATCATAACTCATTGGGCTTTAAAAAAGAGCCTTTATTCATATTATAATTTGGGATGATACACAACTCTTTACTCACTGTACCGATTTAAAATTTATTTAGTAAATGGATATAGATTTTATTGGTAATTTAAACCATTGGCACTCTAATAAATTTTGTGACTTTCGTCACCGACGGGAACATTTGTTTTTTGGTCGAAAAACACCATTAGTCAATTTGTTATATTGGAACGAATAGTGATAAAAAATGCTCCTTCGTGTCAGCAGAAAAATAAAAGCATTAGTGCTTTGTTTTTTTATTAAATGAATTAAGCTAATAGAACAGGACCGTTTGTTTTCATTTCGTTGTCTCAATAGAAATCTACATCGAGACTTACTTTGATATAATAGTTTGTGAAGGAATGTTTATTTTAGTTAGAATGGGATTGGACATTGTAGGAAGTGAAATGGAATGAAGAAGCATAACATATACACAGAGTGATAAGGTTTTATAGTTAATGGAGGAACAATTAGAAATTCTGTTGAAGTTACAATTTAAAATAGATAGAACGAACGGCAAAGTTAAGAATTCAATGTCGATAAAAGCAAATATATAACTTTGGTAGACAGAAATGCAGTACATTAGATTAGATTGGATACGATTGTTGTTAATTTTTAGATTTTTAATAGAAAAAGTAGAAGCATCGTTTCAGAACATATTGTTATCTATTAATGCTCAAACGATGAACAATATTTCTGTTTTCATTTCTTAAAACATTTTTTTCTCTATCATATTTTATATACACGATACGTATTGTTAATGATCTATGTCCATTTAACAACCTTGCGAAATTAACTGATATTTATTCATATTTATCACGAGCTGTATAGCGTTTTGATTTAGTTCTTAAGGGAGACTACTTCAAACTAACAGAATTTTCGTTGTATAACTGCTAAATTACTTCACATTGTTTTATATAGTTATTTTTGTATCTTAGGAACTCAGTCATGTTTTTTTAACACTATTATGTACTTCTGATATAACTTCAGATCACCAATTGTCTATACCAAGCCTGCAAAACATTTACATTCATTTAAATTTTTCAATTTTTACTTTGTTCATTCTGTATAACATGTAGTTTCGTTACCTCTAAAATTTCTTCCATTCACACCTATTATGTAATGTAATGTATTAACTGGGTCATCACAATACTGTCTGAAAACTATTTGCCTTATTTGAACAGTTCGTATTTATTTGGTTATGTTTGCAAATTACGATGTAATAAATATTATTAATTGGATATTATAGATTTTCTTTCTCGATTTTATACCGACGCTGGTAAATTTTACAGTATTCATTACTTTTAGCAAATATGTATATAGGTACTTTTAAGTTTATATATTGGTACCGCAATTTAAATCGTTTTGTAAAAAAGTTTACCTTATCAATTAATCATCCGAAGTGGCCATTTGCCTTCCAAATCTGAACTGATTGATACCTATATGAACTTTTCGATTGTGAGATCTTCGAGTAATTACTATTACATTCATAGTCCACATTTCTTTGTGTTTGAACACCATACAGGTAAATTTTATTTATTAATTATTTCAATTTCATTCATTTTCGATTGTTTTATTAATAATGTGCTTTCACTTTTTAAATAAATTATATTCAATTTCTTTAATTTTACGTAACTAAAATTCTACATGTGACCACATGGTAATAACATATTTTTGTTCTATTTCTTCTGTCAATTTAGTTCGCAATCAGCCTTTTACGAGCTTTAGCATATAGAAAGCATATTGCAAGCATTTGAATATCGCAAGCATTAGCATTTTGCCAGTATCTGCATTTTGCAAATTTTGATAATTATTCGAAAACTTTTGTAATTTTCTAATAATTACATAATTGCCTAGCGCTCTAGTTACATACCTTTATAATAATATTAAATATATTGTTTAATCGAACTATTAGGTTTGTCATTTGCCAGACATTGCAGACACAGTGAAACATGCTATGTTTTGTCAGTATAAAATTTTGGTTACATTCTTTAAATCAATATTCTTAAGAATATTCAATAAAAATAAATAAACAAGCATATAATTCTCTTTAGTTATTTTAGAAAGATTAAATAATAAAATTAAAATTTTTTTGAAACTAAAATCCCTTAAACAAAATGTCAACAGAATGTCAAATATTGACATATATAGGTTTCAATTTACCATACATGTGCGATAAAGTGGTAGTTATCGTACGTAAATTAGTGCAATAACTAGCTACTTACCACGTGTTTGTAGAAAACTATACTTATGACTTTCGCTTTTAATGTTATACGCTGTATGTTTCAAAACGCTTAATTTACTAAAAAATATGAACGGGAGTAAAAGTGTAGTTCGTTTTAGCATTCTATAATGGTTTTTAAAATTTTTTTTTTAAGATGAACGAGAGCTGACATATTTTAGATTGAAGGCGCTCAAAACACTCCTTAAAATGGCGGACAGAGGCACTCTCTTGACCCCCCGTCTACATTCAAAAGAACAAATACATAGTCAATGTTGGTATTATAAAATCCTTACTGACTAGATTTGTGGATTATTTTGCAAGTTGACTTGTCTGAGGGCTTTAAAAAAAAAATCAATTTTACCTACCTGAATCCTGTCTGTTTTTCTCGTGGCTCAACCAATACATGCAGAAATTATAGTCTGCTTAAATTCTAATGAATTAAAATTTATTTATAATGAGTTTAGCATCAAGCTGTACTGAATCCCCAAACATACTTCCCTTATTCAAAATTTTGTTGACATTCACGTCTACCATTTCCACAATCCGTGGATAGGTATATATTTTGGTATTACAGAAAGATAAACTTTACAGGATAAAAATATAATAAATAGACAAATATTTTTCACAGTACAATGAACTCACAAGTCTACTAAAAGGAAATTCTTGATAGTGATTGATGACTTTGGTTCCTTCCTCGCTGATAATGTCTTGACCATTAAGTTATTTTGCAGCTATATTTTTTCTGAATCGAGGCGAGATGTGAGAAAATAATTCCGCCCTAATATATCACTCACTACAACTATATGAATCCATAAAAAATATTTTACCCTTAAGCAAATACTCAACACTTTTCTTATAGGACGATAATTGTTTAATATAATGAAAGTTCCTATAAAAAAATACTTAATGCATCAATTATTCTTAATTATTTACTAGGTTATTAGCGTATAGCAGTATCGTTGATTAAGAGATAATGTGTATATGTATGTATAGGGAACACTGTTAAAATTTGAAACAGAGAGTGCTGGCTGGTGTTTTCTTTTAGCACTTGGATTGAGTGCAGTCAGCCGGTACCAAGAAATTAAATTTAAATTTTGGATATCAACTATTACTATACAGTGCATTCCAATGGAAATTGTCCACCGTAAATAAGTTTGGATATATTAATTTTTGAAAAGAAACACAAAAACACGCAAAAAAATAATAGGGAACTGTGTTATGAATAGACCTAGGCATAGCTCCACCCCCTCACTTCCAGAGCCACACTTGCAATTTGTTAAATGGAACACCTCATATTTTTTAAGCCATCAGGTCCTCTCGAAGAGGTTTTTACAAATATGAGGGTCTAAAGTGAATAGTTTTGGGATTACTCATTACTTTAGATTAAAAAAGATTTTACGAGACGTATTTCTTGTATAGCATTAAAAAGCTCCGTATATGCTTCGTTATTAGCTGAGGGAGGTACGTAAATAACAAATACGTATAGTTGTTTTACATTAAAATTTATTTTTATGCACCATAGATCAACGAGAGAATTATAAAAATACGTTTACATTTGAAGCAGTAAAATAGTGTTACCTATTTACAATTTCCAGTAAACACTTCCAAGCAATTGCAATAAGAAGTTTCACTAACCACACTACTGTATTTAATACTTAATTACACTAATTAAGTCCTTATATACATTACTACACACTAATTACAAGTTTCATCTACCATAGTCTTACTACTATAATAATTCACAACTTATTACTATCCTTTATTCTATTTGTTCACTTGTTCATCTCATATAAAACTGTGATCCGTGAGCAGGATCCACTTGTGGTGGAAGACATTAATTCAATTCTCACATTTATGGAATTCATCGGTGAAGCAACATTACGCCTAAATATACCTCAGTAAGGTGATTGTATTTTGTAACATATGAAATGTGTTTGCAAATTGTGCGAGTGGTGTGTGGAGCACTTGCCGCAATTGATATTTAATGTATAAGGATTAAAGTCTGTGGACAATATACGCGTAAATTATTACTTCCAACAGGTACCAAAGCATTTACTCCTGCGACTTGCGTAGTCGAGGATTTAGCTATTTAGTGTCTCATTACGTGTATAGAATCTAATAAAATGATACTATCGAAACTATTAATTATAAATAAATCAGAAAATGCGACTACTTTTATTATAGTTACTACATACGGAGTTATTGAGTTGAAGCTCCATCATTAAAAAAAAATCGCTTAAATCATCCAACAAAGAAGAATTTTCGAGAGGCGCCCTACTTTCAAATGGGTCACTCGGAAACTTGTTCCACTCCTAAACTGAAAACCTATCATTTAAAAAGGAATTGTTGATTTATTTTTGAAATGTAGCATTTTCTAGGGTTTGATTAACAATCTGTGGTGAAAATAAAAGAATTCAAAATAGCGGCTTTGTCGGCTTGGTGGTGTGATGAACAGTGGCGCGTCGTCTCACACAGACGGTCCAGATTCAAAACCAGGTCACAGCAAGTGGATGAGATATAGTGGATGAGCGGATCTGCTCGCGTCACCATCTTTCGAAAGATATGTAAAACTGTGAGTTCCGTGTATCTACACACGTGAGCACGTTAAAGATCCCTACCCCACGACAAACTGTGGAGTTCGGCAAAATTTCCACGTTTTAGGGGTCCCAGTGCCTACACTGATGAGCTTATCCTCTGGCGTCGGTGATTTACCTTGGTAGCGGAAATAGATGACCTTAAATAAATGATAAAAAAAATAGCGGCTCCAACATGGCAGTTGAAATTGAGGTGTAATATTTTCTATATAGACTAGGCGGTATGGGCGCTGTCGCTTCGAATTAAATTTGGATTCAATTTTTTTGCTGGAATCCGTTCAGGAGTACCGATTATGAAAATCTATGTTACCAAACGGTAATCTGGGTAGTTATTGTTTAAAACAATTTTATTTATAGCAAATAGAAAAATAAAATTTTTTCAATCAAACAATTTTATTCGTAATTTTTGGTCAATTTCCAACAAGAAATGTTCAATAACCTTTTTTCGTAAATTTGATATTTTCAGCGTTATTAATTTTTAAAAATTGAAAAGACGCCAATTTCCCGTTTTTTGATGCTCTAAAAGTGTAATAAAAATGTTTTTATCAATGTCTGGCCGATAGCCGAGTGGGATAAGGCGCACGGTGGCAATCGCGATTAATCACACGGACATCACACCAACGGGTTCGAATCTTGGCTTCAGCACTGTCGAAAGAAATGGTTGTATGTCTGCGTTTTTTCAATGTGTAACCCCCTTCCGCACACGCCCTGGCTTCTGGAATGGGGGGATTGTCTAATTTCTGTGATATTTATTTATTTACAATACATAATTTTTTATAATATCTCTAGACATATTAACTTCCCAAAAAGAAAATTTTCGATTTTATACATGTAAAAATTATTTGTTTTCAACCCGCGGGCACATGCCAGCCGTCCTAATTCTCTCCAAGTACTGTGTTGCTGTCTTATACGCATCGTGCGATTTCTGTTGTTTATGTATCGTGATCATTAATTTATTATTAATTCTATTGTTATTCTTAATTAATTATTATAACTTTAATTAATTAATTTATATGTGGGGACATATGAAGTCCTTAGTTTATGCAAATACTATCAACTCAAGAGAAGAACTGTGGAACAAAATACAAAACGCAGCGAATTTTAGAGGACAGGAAATGTAATGTAATAATTAACTAATTAAGTTTCTAATTTACCAAGTGGAGAAGAAACAAGGTTACACGTTCGGATTCGTCAGTCATTAAGACAATTCCTGACTTCAATGGAGAAATGAGGGAGAGCTCCATCTTGCATGAACCACATTCTGTTCCATATGTCTAGCATGAGGATTTTTTACTTCTCAGTAATGGGTATTTCTTCAGTTAAAAACGCCTCAACGAGTAAAAGTTGCTTCGTCGGTAAATAAATGTTCTTAACGAAATTTCTATCCATGTTGTGTTTATTTAGAACAAATTGACAAAATTGTAGCATTTGTGGAAGATCCTTCCGAACTAAGTACAGGAGTGAGATGATATGGGTAGAAGCGTTCTTTACATGTAAGACTCTTTCTTAGGACAGATTGTTTACTCACCCCTGTTGCCGCTGCTAAACGACTTGAGCTGACTTGAGGATCTTCATCCACATGAACTAAAATTTCTAGTTCTTGATCTGGAATAATTCGTTTCAGTCGTCCTACATCTAAATATAGCGAAATGAACCCATTTTTGGCAAACGACGAAACAGATCTTTGAAAATCTTATGGCCTGGCTGTATGCTATTTGGAAATTGCAATGAGTAGTATCTCCTTGCTGCAGCACGTCCGCTAAAATTATTTTGTGCGTAAACACATCATATCTCTCATTTCCCTATTTGAAAAATTATTATGCCTGGGCATTGTAAATGAAGAAGTTAAAGAAATTAGCTCGAAGAACACAACGAAATAAAATGATTAAATGACGTAAATGACAACTAAAACGTAACCAAAGCACACTTTTCAGTAACTACACTTTGTTTCATTAATTTTGAATTTGTCTTTCAAAAAATTATTGAAATGTTTAACGGCACTTTCCTCGAAAACGGTTGGAGTTATCAAGTTCTACCAAGTGTACCTTTTATACGTGGAAATGGCGCCCTCATCATATTTTCTGGTCAGAAGTACCACAACGTCTCGCCAAAAAAAAAAAAATATGAAAAAAATTCATCATCAGACACAGGTCCTGCAGCGCCCTCTATGATTTAATATGATATAACATAAATGATTGTTTCTTAGAATAAAAAAAGTTCTTCTAGCAAATTTGGCGAATATCAGTCAAGAGGTTGTTGAGTTGTTGCAAAAAAAACGAAAAAATAGTTTGAAGTTTGACACCCTGTATCTTTTTCCACAGCAACATTTTACTAAAACATATTTGGTTCTGTATATAGGATATACAGTCGAAAATTAGTGAGTATCATCGGGTGGCCAAATATGGACTTTCAGAAATATTCTGTGCTTCTAATGCGGTTAATTTTTTAATGAATCTTTGCTTCGTCGTAGTCTTTTTCGCATTTTGATGGCAAACGATCGCATTCGATGCCTAATATACCCTTATAAAATTTTACATCGATCAGAAATCATAAAATTGAAATAATAGCGTTTTCATGGAACTGACAGTCATCAGTGACTTCGCCCATTCAGTAAGCATCATCAGTTTCATATTTCAAGTTTCTTACAGCAAGCGATTATAGTCATTGCTTATACCCACGTAAAATTTTACTTCGTTCAAACATCGTGAAATTGAACTACTGGTATTTTCGTGGAAACTGAAAAAAAACTTACTTGATTCTGTCCTATAAAGGGTCCGATTGTAATTTTCATTATAATTTAATCAGTCATAAAATATCTGCACAGTGTTGCTAGAGTCCCGCATAAAACAAGCTAAATTATATTTAACGTGTGTTATATCTCCAGCAGTAAAACATTAAGTTTGATAAGATTTTAATACACCCATCAAGAAGCAGTTTAATTTGATTCCTCATGATATCACTTCACCCAGCTAACTTCTAAAGCTAAAGCCCTGAACATGTGACCCCTTTTAACGTAACCACTAAATATGAGGAATTAATTTATTGCTGAAAACTTACGCGCTCCTGACTAAACATGACTGCATAAAACATTCGAACTATATCTCATGGATAAAGTTCCTCTCCTTAGATACACCTCCTGTAGTAATACTTAGAACAAATTACATTCATTATGTACAAGACAGGGCATCGCTAGTCGGTGGAACGAACGGACAAAGATTAACAACTAGAAGGGTTGAGGTTTTTAAATTCCGTTGGATAGATGGAGGTAGTTTCTTGTGTATTGAAGTATACATATATGAAAATAAAAATGTAAAAATATATCCTATATTTTTGGTATTTAAACAAATTAGGTTGCAAGGTAACGACTTCTTTTACTTGTCACTCTTCCAAAAGGATCAAGGTACATTTTAACTCCCAATTTCAGTGCAAGTCGATAAGAAACTCTTCAATAAAAAGTGCCAAAAGAATTTAAACCTATATTTTAAAATAAATAAAAACAACCGTCGGAAATGTTCATACATAATTAAAATTTCTAGAAATATACAACGACATATGGCAAATTAATTAGTAATTATAATAAATCTTTATTTTGCACTTGGCTAGTAAAAATATAGATTCCTGTCTAATAATAATAAATTGCACTCTTATCTATTGCTTAAATAACTGAACACTTTACATTTAATTACATTTAGATTTGGTGAAGCCTTGACTGACCCAGGAGGAGCATTAAAAAGACAAACCCCTTCGAAAAACAAGGACTTTTGTAAGGATGTCAGTTTAGCTTTATCAATATTGTAATTTTGCTGAGAACGTAAATTATAGTTGTGAAAGTTTAGTCATTTAGCGAGAAATTCATTTAAGTATGTAATTAATTGTTTATGTTATATTTTGCAAATTAAGTATTAAGTTAGCTCTTTTAATACTCTCTCAAATTGGCAACCACCCTAATGTTTGCAACATGTCTTCTACCGGGGTATATTTATTACAATTTAGTATAGCACGCATTGCTTTATTCTGTTGTATCTGTAACCTATGTATATCATTTTCTATACAGGATATTAACAAAGAACTACAATAATTAAAACTAGGTAATATAATGGTATTATAAATTAACACTTTAGACCACTGTGATAATTATTAATTTTTTACAGAGATAATCTGATAAGAAAAACTGATTTGGGGTCCAAATAGATACCCTAGTATTTAATTTCTGACTCATAGTTAATCGCATTGCCATTAATATCGATACCTAAATCTAAGAATTAAATGAATTTTCTACAATTAGCATTTGAACCTATCACCATACACTTGGTTTTGGATGTATTTAATTTTAATTTATTTTGACAAAGCCAGTCGTGCAAAATTGGAACTTCATCATTCAGATTATTAACAATTTCTCTGTAATCTTTTCCTGATACACAAATTAGGGTATTATCCACAAATAGATTGACTAGTGATTTTTTTAAAGTTATATAAATATCATTTACATAAATGACAAACAAAAGAGAACTGGGAACACTCCCCTGAAGAACGCCCCAGGTAATTTCAATTCTACGTGAACGTTATCACCTACTCTTGTCATCTGCCCATTCGATAATCCTCAATCCAGTCTAAAGCACTACTATTTACACCATAAAACTGTAACTTTTTAATGTCACGATCAATTGTTTCAAATGCCCTTTGCAAGTCCACAAATACACTTCACCACTTTCCCTTCATTCATGTCCCTTCTCCACGTTGAACACAAACTGTGGGGCTGATTCACAGGAATGGTGAGCTCTAAACTCAGATTGCCCAGCAAATAATAACTGATTAACTTTAAAGTAGTTTCTTAACTGTTCACATACGATTATTTCAATGATTTTATCGATAACTGGAAGTAAATTAATTGACCTGAATTCTGCAGGAACTTTAGGCTTGGTTATTTTTGTAATAGGTACTATAACGCTAGTTTTTAATTCACTTGGTACTATTCCAGTTGATAGTGAGGTATTTACGTGATGCAATAAGACATATCAAATTACACAAAACAGATCCTTACTTTACTTAACTTTTATTTTAAGTCAATTATCACTGGTATTTCTATTTTTCAGTTCATAAATAATTATTCCTAGTCCTAGTGTAATGTTTTCAAATACTAGTAAGTGGAATTGTTCGTCTGGTTTATTTCCATCAATTTTGAAGTCCCAATGCCTTCTTTCAATACCCTCTGATATTTCTTGTATACTATCTGAATAGAACTTGTTAAAATTTTCTTCTGCCGTTCCACTATACCTACTTCCCATAATTAATATTTGTGAAAGTAACTTGTTTTTTGTTTCCTATCATATCTTTTAATGTTCTTCACATATTTCTGCTGTCTTCTTTACTACGTATTGTTGAAACCACCTTATTTCGTAACAATTTACAGTCTTCCCAGTCTATGTCAGAAATCGTTATACAGCATTTCCTATATGCTTTGAGTTTTATTCGTTCCGCCCGCAGTACTGATTCTGTTATCCAAAGGTATTTTTTTCTGTTTATGTTGATTTTCTTTCAGAGCTACTTTGTCTATTGCTGTCTGAATGACATTCATAAAATTTGCATATAAAACATTTACGTCCGTAGATGTATAAATTTAATTTGTCCCTGTTTATTTCTGAATTGGTATCATCCCTTAAATATCTTTTAAGAACAGTCTCTGGTTCTTCGGGAACAGTATTAAATGTAAAATATGTGCTAATGATTTCATGGTCACTTATCGCTGGAAAATCTCTTGGAACCCCTTTAGTATCAATGTTGTTTGTGATTATATAGTCGATCAGAGTTGGTTGTTCTAGTTTCCTTCTGTCCATTGTGAATAACTTGAATGACATCGTAAATTCAATAAAGTTTGTTAGATTGGACATTATACGTTCATCAATCATAACCTCTGATCATTTAGTGAAAATACTACAAGAAATTCTACAAGGTTTACGGAAGAATCATTTGCCCCTTCCTAATAGACTATCGGAAATTGCTCAGTATTTAGACTTCATTGAGCTACCTAAAGTCTCTTCAAGTAGTTTCTAACTTTGTACATGTTTCCAAATACCTTAAAATCATTATACCAATTGTCTATACAAAATCTCAATTTTTGTTTGTCTTCATTAAACGTCATCTATTTTACAAGATGCTTGAACCTGCTTGTGTTATTGAACCTATATTTGGCATTTAAAATCGTTAAAGAATCAATAACCACCTAAAGTGACTATTTTTGGGACTATCACGAAGTTCGTGGTCATATGCAACGCTGAATAACGCTTTTGGTAGTCGGAAGTATATTAATATTTTACTTGAGAGTATAAAGCTACTACAAAGCATACAGGAATTGATGCGACGACGCCGACGTCGAAAAATTGAACTTTTCTTTTCCCAGATAAAGTTTTACATCAAAACGATAAATACTTTACGTTTGCACAAGACCAGTTCGTATATGACTCTAAAAAATTAATTGTTCATGCCGTCAATACATTACAATGCTGCAAAACCTCGTGTAGCATATCATATACCTGGGCCTTCAAACTTAACCCGTTATAGTTCAAATGTGCTTTTAGGGGGCCGAATATTAATAAGGAACGTAACCAGACTGCAACCAACAGCTACTCTCTGGGATATGTGCCCCACCGAGCGCTGGATTATCAGTTACAAGCCTGGCGCGTTAAGTGTAATAATTGCATATTACCAACAGAACGCTAATGCTTCGATTACAACAAACACCAGCCGAAAAACTGATCCTGCTTAAAGGAGCTTTCATGCCAGTCGTCACACACCACTTGCAGACTGCAGTTTCGAGCTGTTGGCTCTCGTCAGTGCACGGTATGTTACATGGCCTATGTCCATTTAACAGTTTTATTTAAAAACTAGTGTTTTGTGGATATTTAGCAGGATTCATCTTGTAAGTGAAACTGTTTTCAACTAACAGAATTTTACATGTATAACTGCTAAACCATTTCACACTGTTTATGTACTTATGTTTTATATCTTAGGAACTGTCATACTCTAAACTATTATGTATCTCATTTCCATTGTAATACAGCATTATTATCCCAGGAGACAATTGTCTACAATACATTTATTTACATCAGATATCTATTTTTCAATTTTTATATTTTTGTTTACTATGAAGTACATATGGTTATTTTCCTTACCTTTTCTCATTCTATATATAGTAAATCCTATAAGATATAATAGATTTACTAAGTTCACACCATAGTCAATACGTTTTACTGTTTATTTTATTTACATCTGTTCATATTTGTGGTTATGTATTGTATTATGAATTGTGAAGCAAAGGCTCTGGTATGGAATAAAAACTTTTATTATAGATTCCCTTTATCGATTATATGCCACTATTTTAGTTGTGAGTAAAGGAAATTGTAAAATTGCGACCTGCAAGTTGGTGCGCTTAACTTAACCACTGACAGATGGCCATACCTGTACAATTTCTATATTTTTATGGCTTTCAATTTAATTAGGGAATTAAATTTGTCAGGTTAGTTTTTTTGGTAGCGTTGTTTTCCAGTAACTAGGACAAAAAAGTTTACCTTATCAGTAAAACTCACCAGGAAGTGATTTGCTTGCAGCCTTTGTACTGATTCAAACATATATAATTTTTAACTGTGGACTTCAGTAATTGATATTACAATTTTTATATCCCAGTTACAAAGTGTTTAACATACAGGTAATTATATTATTATAAAAATCTAATTAATCTTCAAATTTTGCCTTTGATATAATTTCAATTATTTTTAAAATATATTTGAATTCAAGGTCAATTCTTTTTAATTTAATAAGTAGTTAAAATACTATATGTACCACATGGTTTTAAAAATATTTTTCTCTTTCCTTTTAATTTTTTTGGCAATTTATAGTTTTTATGAAATCAGCTTTTGCACAGTCAGCTTTAATTAATTTCGTGCAGCTAATTTAAATATTTTCGTGTAGCTAACTTGCTTATATTCGTGTAGCTAACTTGCTTATATTTGTACAGCTAACTTGCTTAAATTTTGTACATGCATACATGCTTCGATGCTTATATTCTTAGATATTTAAATTCTGAGATATTTCTTCTACATTCCTGCATAGTTTTGCACAGTTTATCTTTCATAGATAAAATTTCGTTATCTTTACATTAAACCACATAGTTGGTTAATTTTCCTACAACTTTCACCCCATTTCATTGAGAGACGTAAATTGCCAAGGAAACTTTAGGATTCATTCTTGCAACAAGAGACAATTGTGGGCCTGGATTGCTGTCCCAGAACCAGTCACCTCAACCATAATCAATATAGGATACTGGTATAAATTTGTTTTATATATATATATATTTTTCTTAAATTTCAATTTATCTTTCAAACCGATTTGTCTATTTTTCATGTAATATATTTTAACATTCATTTTAAACTCTCTTTTTATTTCTCTTACCAACAATTTCAGTCTGATCTATAGCAGACTGGTTATTCGAGAAAAAGAGACAATTTTACTTATTTCACTATAGATGGTGCCCAATTTAATATCAATTTTTCTTTGTCTCCTTTTCTCGAAATAAACAGAAATCTGTCGCTTATGCTGTACATGTCAGAAAGGGTAAGTTTCTCCACTCTTACGAATGCTCTGGACCCACGGCTCTCTGCTCCGACTTAAACCAGCTAGTCGTCCGCATATGTTGTCTCAATTCTTTCTCAAAAATAAATAATAAGAGAAAGGAGGTAACAGGTATGCATGTGACAACCGACACGAGGATCACTTGCCTATTTAGTACATTTCGGTATCTTTGGGATAGCGACATGTAAAATAGTCAACAGGCGCCATCTAGCGGTCCAGTGTCTATTGCAATCGAAAAATAAATAGCCTGACTGGGCTTAGCATAGTTCAAATGTGCTTTTAGAGGGCGGAATATTAAAACATAATATTTTTAGTCGCAAACTCCTCTATAAAATCCTTATTTTACCATAAGGAACGTAACCAGACTGCAACCAACAGCTACTCTCCGGGCTATATGCCCCGCCCAGCGCTGAATTACAAGTTGCAAGCCTGGCGCGTTAAGTGTAATAATAGCATATTACCATCAAAACGCTAATGCTTCGATTGCAACAAACACCAGCCGAAAGACTGACTAGAAAGAAAGACAGAGGTATTTAAGAAAAGTCTCTGAGGTTTTCAATGCTATATTTATAATTTTCGTAACCAGGACTCCATACTATTGAAGTATATTTAAGTCTTGACCTCACAAATGAATTAAAGAGAAGTTTCAGTGTATTTTCGACTTTCGTTAAATTCCGTACAATTACGGAAATGTAGTCTAAATTTTTGAAGGAGTTAGCGGGAATTTGATTGATATGGCTGAAAAGAGATAACTTTGGATCGAATATAACTCCTAGATCCTTGAGATGACTACTGCTCTTCAGTTCTTCATTATTAATTGTATAGATAAATTTTATTGGATTTTGTGCACGGGTGTATGTCATAGAGCTACACTTTGAGATATTTAACTGTAAATTGTTTACGCTACACCAAAACCATAGATGTACGAGATCGTTCTGCAAATCAGCGCAGTCTTCTACATTAGTGATAAATGTACAAATTTTTAGGTCATCGGCATAAAGTAATGTTTTGCAGTGTAAGCCAATGACGATACCACGCAAAAGCCCTTGGAGAACACCTGATTTCGCTGAGATATCTTATAAAGAGAACACGCAAGTGCATGAACCTAGTTACTTAGAAACTGCAACAAAATATTTTTCTAATGAATTATTCTGCGACGTCGATTGCTTAGTCAGTTATTTCTTGAATGGAACTTGAAAACTGCGTTTTTCGAGTTCCCCATACTCACTCTGTGTGGTATGGAATCCAAGAATTTTTGTATTAAGTTACATATTTTTTCAACTGTATACATATTAATATTCTTATACATTACATTTTGAAAGAACACCACGCCATCTCAAATTTTTGCTCTTTAAAAACCTAAACTTGCATGATCCTGAGTGAGTGACAGCTCTACCCAAAATGCGGGAAACTACTTCCTGGCCCTCCCCAAGTGTGTAAGGGACAACCGTCTAATACTCTAGGGTCAATTCAGCGGAGGAAAAATATAAGTGACATCATCTAAGCTTAAATCATCTGAGGTGATAGTTAATCTACTTGAAATTTAAGCGAATGTGCGAAACTTCCACATTTGCATATCCTATCTATGTCATATGTGAAGCCAGATTGAATTCTGCAAAAATTGAGAGACTTTCTTTATGATTGATCAAAGATACAATATTCAATAGCTTTTTCTTCGTTGTGTTCGGAGTAGTATGCCGATATCGGTTAAAGTTGACACTGCAGCCAGAATTGGCTTATTGTTTCTTTCCCTGTGTTGTTGACTAGCCGAAGCAGTTTTATCACCGGCAGATTTTCCAATGTTTTTGGGTCTACTTCTGTGATCTCAAAAATATTTTGCCTCTTTCGATTCAGTGCCTAGCATAGAGTATATGGCTTACTATCTCAGGCACTTCTCCACAGAGTCTGCAGTTTAGATTGTCCTCAGATGTAATCCAAAGTCTTATAACCATTGTATAAGGCCACTGCACCATGCCAAGTTTAAGTTCCCAAATTTTTCTACAGATTCGTCTAATTACAGTTAAGGTAATTTCCGGTTTATTCTTTCAATGTGCTGGTTGTTTAGAATCGATTATGATTACAAAGTACTTAACCTCCCCTTGCATTGCTAATACTTGAGTCTTAAGGGTGTTAGTCCCTACAAGCTCTTTCGCCTAGTGAATGGGATAATAGTGATTATTTGAGGGGTGATTTCTAGTCCCTCTTTTCCGACCCATGATTGAGTTAGTTTAGTTCTTTCTGCATGAGATCCCTGAATATGCTGTTAAATTTACCCCGTACTGTGATGACTATGTTAACAGCGCATCCTTGTGTGGTGAAGCCTTTGCTGGTAAGTGTCCCCAGGAGCTCATCCACTACAAGGTTCTACAGAAGAGGAAAAAGTACCCCTCTTGTTCGTTATTCTTAGGATGTAGTAGCATATTTGATATTCTTCTCTGCTGACCGGGCTCCCTTTTGTCAATAGGTTCTGTATCATTAAATGCTTCCTGAAATTTGTCTGGATGTGTTCAAATACGATGCAAGTTGAAAATATACTGCCCATTTTCAGCAACGATTAGGAGATTTATGATAGTATGACCCTGTTCCTCACTATTTCTATTTATTTGTGAAAATTGTCGTTTTCCTTATTATGCTTTATATCACTTGGACTACGGTGAATAGTTGTGGCGATAGGAGACATTCTGGTTTAACCCCTGTATACTTCTGTTTTGTGTTCGTCGTCTGTCCGAATCATTGAATTGCAGGGCTGTTGTTAAATCAGGAGTTGATTATAGTGCGATATTCCTTTGTTGCATGAGCTGTTGACATGGCTTCGTGACTGATAGCACCCAATTCCTTCTGAAGATCCTTAGCGGCTTTATGTATTTTGTGTTTTCTCTCCATTTTCCAACGGAATCAAAATAAAATCGGCATCTTCTTTATTCCGGTGGATATAATAATATTTTATGTCAATTTTTTTTTACTTGTAATGAAGTTAAAAATCACCAAATGTAACCTTTTAATAACAGTAACAGTTAATGTTAATTAAAAATGTTATTAATTGTACTTAACTGTCATGCGATTTTTTTATCGGACGACTATTTTCTTTGAATGAAATTATTTCTATGGAGTTTGTGGTGGTACCAACAAATTTTGTTCTGATCTAGTACCGGAAAAAACCAAAAGAAGTAATAAAGTTTAATATTATTTTCTCATGAATTTTCATCAAGTCATAGCACAATCTATTCATCAAATTGGGGTATCTCTTTAAATTTACCTTCGAGTTTAAAGGCATAGACACTGGTTAAAAATACACAAGAGAAATAAGAATTTAAAAGAAAATGCACGTCTAATCGTACTAGTAGCCAGATATGAAATATTTTGCAGAATAGTCAAGGTTTTCAATCGTTCTTACAAACTTCTTTTAATTCCTTTACCTAATATAAAAATGGGATTTTCGGTTTAGCTGCATGATTCTCTGTACACCCGTGTTTCTGTATTTAAGTATGTATAGAGAAACTCACAATTCTACAATCATTGAACGGTAGACAGAAAAGGGAAACAAATATTTTAAATGGATATTAAATAACACCAGCTCCTCCACCATTTTCTAGAAAACAACGTGCAGCTTGAGTTAAAAATTTTTCTCCCTGCACTAAACACAGTTTTATCCAGTAGTCATTGTTGACATTATTGGTAACGACGACTTTCTTTTAAATAATGGTGAACACGTTCTGTAAACCGAATAAAAGCGCATATTTTTCTAAAACCAATAATTTTATCGAATTATCGAATAGAATCGAGTCTTACACAAATATTTGAGGAACTGTCGGCACGATAGCACCGTCGCGTCGGCTAGAGCGCGTTATGTGGCAAATAATAATAATAATATTTATTGTATTCATGCAGTTATTATATACAAATATAAATAACAATTAATGTTTAAATTATAATTACAACGGGACTGAAAAACAATATAATATTGATTAACGTTTCAGCCCATTAAAGAAAATAGTTTATCGTGAAACAGGCTCTGATGCCATAAATATATCTTAAGAATATCTTTTGAATTTTATAGATTTTGTTAATATCGAGTTTATCCAGGCATGGGCCATATACAACATCGCAGTAGTTGAGATGACTTAACACTAACGTATTAGCAAGTTAAGTTTAAGAGATTGTGACAGTAAATGACGATTAGGGTACAAATATTTTAAATTGGCATAAGCTTTTTGCGTACATTTACTGATATCTTTTTCGAACCTCAAATCTGTGTCTATTCCGACACCAAGATTTTTTGCTACCTTAGTACATACTAAGTCAGTATCACCCACTGTAACTGTTGCTTCCACCCAGTCTTTACATTTGCCAAAATTAAGAACTGATGACCTTATTGGATTTATAGACAATTTATGACGTGTAGACACGTTGGCTAGTTTTTGCAGTTTTTGATAATATCATTTGCCTTATTCAAATTATTGTGAAAAAATGTATCATATATTTGGTTATCGTCAGCGTACAAATGTACTTTACAATCATTTAGGCACTTTATTATATTAGATGTATTTATACGAAACAACTGTGGACCAAGGATAGACCCTTGTGGTACTACGCACATTATTTTTCCACAATCCGATTTGCCATTACTTGTTTCCACGCACTGTGATCTATTATTTAGGTAATTCACGATGAAACTAGTAGCACTCTTGAAAAATCCAACATAGTGTAAAATAGAAAATAGACTTTCATGGCTAATAGTGCCAAGCATCCATTGAATAGTCTAATAAGATTAGAGCAGTTGTTTTTCCTGAGCCTATATCACCAATGATGTCATCCATGATATTTAATAATGCCGTGGCACAGCTGTGACCTGTACGAAACCCGATTGGTATATAAGTAATATATTATATTGATTAATATGTCACAAATTTCATTATTTTTTCCAACATTTTAGATAATATTGGAAGAATGCAAATAGGTCGAAGTTCAGTAAAATAAGAAATAACACTTTCTTTAGGCAGTGGAACTATACGCGATTTTTCCTCTGCCTGGAAATATACCCTTTTAAGGTATGTGTTTATAATATTAGTGATAAAAGGCAGAATATGTGGGCAACATAAAAGGTAACAGGCCAATGTTAATTAGATCACACCCTGTAGATTTAAATTTTATTTTCAGTAAATGTTTATAAATAATTATCTCCGATACTGACACAAATGCAAATAAATCATTGAAATTAGTTTTTAGATTGTTATTATAAAACTATAATAGTTCATTGTCTGGAGGAGTTACATTTGTAGAATATTGCAAAAAATGTGTGTTGATTCCATCGGGTTTATTTAATACGTCGAGAAGTGTGTTAGATGAGATTTATTATAAATATAATAATAATAATAATAATTATAAATATCGCTCTGGTGTGCCTCTGCTGTGTTCTAGATTCAATCCCCGGCACCAACACTAGTAACTTCGGTGGGTAGTGTTCAAAAATATCATTCCTTCCTCAAAAATTGTGGATTGTCAATGTTGGACATAGTTTGTTCCTGAATACGGAGACTTTTTTTTTGACGAGGAGGGGAAACTCTCATGGGCTCCCAACCTGAGCTGGGTCAGTGTCAGACTCTTACTGACTAAAACCCCACCTCACAGGGTCGTCTGTAACACTCCAAGGGCACTGCAGCCTCTTGGCCTTATTGTGCACTCCCTGTTCCGATTTACACTGCCCATTTTAATACTCCTGTGCCACTGATGAGGTGATACAGGTCTGAGAATAGGCGAGTTTTAACGCTTTGCGGGTCTGTTTGTGTTTGCCCGTAAATATTATATCTTCAGCGGGCCAATGCCTCACATTCATATATGATATGGTCTACTGTCTTTGGTACCTTGCCACATAATCTGCAGTCAAGGTCGCCATCGAACTTGCCAATTCTGTGCAGGTGCTTCTTAACAGGAAAATGTCCCGTCAAGAGGCCTGTTACAATTCTCAACTGTAACCTATTCTTTGGGAGCAGTTCTGTAGTTTGTTTTGGACATGGTCCTTCAATAAGTGTTTTCCCATGTCGATTACCTGGTATATTCCTCCAGTAATGACCATAGAATGTGTTAGCTGCTCCTTGTCTAGCAAGTTCATCAGCTTTTTCGTTGCTGTCTATTCTGGTGTGTCTGCTCACCCAGAACTTCGAGCTCCTTATGGCAGTCCCATACCAGTCTGGAGGACACTTTATTAGAGGCTAATGCCTTTAGTGCCGCCTGACTGTCAGATGCGATGCAGATCTGCTGGTTCACATATCGTCGTTTGACATTCTCACGTATACACTCAAGTATAGCCAGAATTTCAGTTTGAAATACAGTGGCGTGAAGTCCAAGAGAAAGGCTTATACTTGCTCTCGGTCTCACTCCATGTATTCCTGCTCCAGTTCCTGATTCTATCCTGGACCCGTCAGTATACCAGGCCAGGCCTTTGCGTAATAACTCAGGTGCTCCTGTTGACCAGTCCCCTCTCTCTCCAATAGAGATACTGAAGGGCTTGTTAAATATGATTTTTGGGACCATGTAGTCTGACCTCATGCTCAATAGAGGATCTACTACAATGTTGATTATCCTCATATGTCCTGACTCCCCTGTGTGGAGAGCCGCGTCACGTGAGTTTTGCACCCTGTATGCCCCCATTCTTGCCTCTCCCTGAATCACTACGCTGAGTGAGGAGAGGTCCAATAGGGTCTCCATGGCTGCTGTGGGGATGCAAGCCAGTCTCTGTACCCGCTTATTGGCTGCAGTTGTTTGAGTGACTTTAGGCCACCAAACTAAGGCAGCGTATGTAATGGAGGGTCTTATTACACTGGTATAGAGCCAGTGCACCATACCAGGCTTGAACCCCCATGTTTTGCCACATAATCGTCTACATGTGGCCAATATGGCCACCGATTTATGTGTTACCCTTTTTAGATGTTGGTTCTAGGTAAGTTTAGAGTCTATGATAACTCCAAGATACTTTACCTCCCCCGACATCCTCAGTATTGTACCTTGAAGAATCAGAGGACCCAATCCCTTCAGGTTTCTTCTTCTAGTAAATGGAACGATATTGGTCTTTGAGGGACTTATTCTCAAGCCCTCTTCATCGGTCCATTTCTTGATCATATTCAGGGCCCTTTGTAAACGGTCCCTAACTATGTTATTAAACTTTCCTCTTGATATGATGACTATATCGTCAGCATACCCCTGAGCTTCAAACCTCTCATTGGTAAGTTTCACTAATAGGTCGTCAACTACCAGGTTCCATAGCAAGGGAGATAACACACCCCCCTACGGGCAACCCCCTGCAACTGAGGTACCTAAAGTTTCAATACGGAGACTTACTTCTAAAGCCAAATTAAATATATTCACCTGTTTTTTAATATACTAAAATTTCATTCAGTTTGAAATGATAGTTTAAAAATTGAAAATAAAAAATTATTATATGAAGTACTGACATTATTTTGATCCCTTCTACCCCTAACCCGTATACTCTTTCCCTGAAGTTTTTTGACACCTTGTACATTTTTATTTTAGACTGCAAATAGAATACATGCAAGTTTCGTGATTAATGTTATAATTAATATCCATTATTGGCACAATTTAAGGAATTTGCATTGTAAACATCCAGTTATAAATTAAAAGTGATACATTCAATGTGTAGACAATCCATTTCTCTGACAGCGAGAGTATGGCCGTAACAAATACAGAAGGGGACGCCGCTCTAGGGTGAAAAGGGAAGAGGATTAGGAAAACAGTCCTGAGGGTTCGACAAACATGACAAGTGCCAGCTAGACTGCTTTTTCCATAATATTAAAAATTATTTAAACAGAAATGGCCGCCATCAATTTGAGCATTTGCCAAATATCGATTTGAATTTGGGGCTTTATAGACAGATGAAAGCTTTTAAACACTCTGTTGTAATTCAGTTAAGGAAAGATAATATTAATTTGAATAATAATGACTCTGTTCTTTTGTTCTGCTTGCCAATTTTGTTGGAAGTCGGAATAATGGGTTTTAACGTATAATTTAAACTCTTAAAACATTGGTATTGTGGTTCCTACAAACTTATATTAGGTGCATTTCATCAAAGAGTTGTTTAAGGATTTATTATAAATACAGGTCTCAAGACTGAATATGAATACCCTGATTCTGCAAAATTTATAAAAGATTTTGGTTTCGAGTTATTTCACAAAACGGGTTAAATACGAAATAACTCTAAAACAAAACAATAAATTATTCATAATATTGTTATGAGAATTTATTTATTGTATAATTATTATTTTATAAAATACAACTTCATTTAAAATCTTTTTAAGACAAGCTGCTCTATAAAATCATAGAGAATATAAAACATCTAATGTTACAAAGATGCTTCTTACACACTACCAAGCTAAAACAAAACCAATAAAGAACATATTGTAATTGACTGGCGTATAGAAGCTGCTGTTCTGTGCCAGTTTAAGATAAAATTATATACAAATGTGTATTTGACACTGCAAATAAACGTAAGAGTAACGTCTATTTATAGTTTATCCTAAACGTTTACCAAGAAGACTTTTAACATAGAAAAAATGCTAGGAGTTCGTGAAATTGGTTCCATTCCGGGGTCTCAATTTGCCTACTCCCCAGATCTCACCAAGATCCGTCTCTAAGGCCTCAATCTGCCTACTCCTTAGAGCGAACTCGCTGGCAGTATCGGACGAAGTTTTATTTATCCGAAAGCTGTCTGTGGGTGGGAGAGTGGAGGGGGGTTGAGGGTCTGTTGATGGAGGCATCAGAGCAGAACGGCTGCTGTCAGGATTATGAGGTGTGGATGAAGATTGTGGGGCTAGCCTGGAGATCAATGATTTCCAAGCGACTGGAAGACGATGACCGTCATCCCTTTTGTTTAGATAACTGGGACGTTTTTCAATCTCAATTGCTTCTAATCTGTCTATTGGTTTGTCCAATGTAGGTTTGGGGACAGTTCGAGCAAGGTATTTCGTATACACCGTGGGAACAATTAGGTATTTGGGGTTTAGATTAAATTGGAAATTGTTTGGTGTGCTGTGAATATGGTTTTTATGTTATTGGATTTCAGGACTGTGACAACTTTGATGTAGGGTAGGAAAGCTTTTTGCTGAGGAATTTGGGAAGGATTTTGTGCTTTGTGTATGGATCGCATTATATGTCCTTTATCGTAACCGTTCTGTAGAAGTGCTTCTTCTAATGTTTGTAGTTCGGATTGCCTGTTAGTCTGAGGGATCTGGTTACAAGAGTGTTGATAATGGAATTTATTTGTGATGGATGACGGATGATTTTGAGTTAAGGTAACGGTTGTTGTGGGTTGGTTTTCTATACACAGAGTAGGAGAATTGATTTTGTTTTGTAATGAGGACGTTTAGGAAAGGGAGGGAACAATTGTTTTCGATTTCAATAGTGAACTGGATCTGAAGGTGTATATGATTAATGTGAGACAGGAAGTTGTTTAGAGAATCTCTACCATGTGGCCAGATAACGAAGATGTCATCTACATATCTTAGCTAGTAGGTAGGCTTCAGTTCGAATGAATTCAGGGCTTGAGATTCGAAGTTGTCCATGTAGATGTTGGCTATGACGGGGGACAGAGGTGATCCCATTGAAGCTCCTCTCACTTGTTTGTGTAGTTCCCTTGAAAGAGAAAATAGGTGTTGGACAGACAATGTTCTAGAAGGGTCAGAGTGCTGGGAGAAATATTGTGTTTAGCTTTGAGAACGTTTAGGGCTTCAGTGATATTGGTGAATAACGATACAATATCGAATGTCGTTCTGGGAAATAGAGTAACTTTGAAGATCAATGAAATGGGTGGAATTTTTGACATAAGAATGGGCTTGTTCAGCAATTGGTTGTAGAGTATGGGCTAGATGTCTCGCTAATTTGTGAGAACGAAAAGCACTAACTATTGGTCGTAAAGAAATGTTGGTTTTGTGAATTTTAGGAAGACTGTATATTCTAGGAGTTCTAGACGATTTCTCTCGAGGAATGAGGCATTTTCGAATATCTGAATGGAGGTCAGAATTGTTGATGACGAATTTTGTTCTCTTTTCTAAGTATGTGGTGGGATCGCGCTGGATGCGCTTGTAGTCCGGGGTATTGAGTAAATCGTTCATTTTGGTCAAGTAATCGGAGGTGTTTAGTATGACAGTGGAGTTGCCTTTGTCGGCTGGGAGAATGATAAGGTCGTTCAAGCATTGACAAATAGTGAAGAAACACAGCAACCTGCCCGAAATGGACCTATCACGAGGAGTCAGAGCCGAGCGCTGACCAATCAGAGAGAACCTCGGCATTCTACGGCAACGATTGGACACGAGTATGCCCAACCACCAACGAGAAGTCCAGTGACACGTAGCCAGTCGCGCAGGCGCGCCCTAGACCACAGCCTATATAAGGAGCCGCACAACGCCTATCCTCACCTATGCATCCCCCATCTGATTCTCCCTCATCGCCCCCTATCTTCAGGCAAGGCTCCAAACCGTTCAGAATAAAATTCTAAAAATATCACTCCACCTCCCTTTATCAATTCGTAATTCTGACCTACACCAACTCACAGGCACCCCTCTATTATCAGACTTCATTTTAAAAAAAATTTTGCCTGGTTTCGCACAAACCCTCGTTGAATCCCAAAATCCCACCCTCCTTGATCCCCTCACCTCTAAATTTTACAACGCCCCCAAATACCCTTCCCTCAATTATATATTTACTCCCTAAACTTTGTAAACATGTTGTTTGAAAAAAATCTAAAAATAAAAACAAAAAAAAATTATATAAAAATATCAAAACACAAAAAAATCATATAATTACACACTATGGTATAATTATACAACAAAAAAAGGTATAATCAAAAGAAAACAAAAAAAAAAATATACAAAACTAATAAAAAAACACAAAAAATAATTCATACTACTATTATAGCCCTTCAGGCTAGAATCTAGAAAAGAGCCATTTTTATTTTTATTTCGTAGATTCAATTATTAAAAGATGCCACCAAACCACAACCAGCCATTAACATATCCTAACACTAAATAAACAAATATCTTAACATAACATAACCATCACCACACATGCCAACACAATCTACACAATACAGCATGCAACACCAGCCAGCTTTAAGCACGTCATTCCACTACTAAGACACCCCGCGGCAAGCACCTTCGGGTGGAAAGCCGAAGTACCCCCGCAGAAGGGGACAAATACTTTCAATGGAGAACGTCAGTTCAGTTCGAGAAACGAGGAGCAGCAGTAAGCAGCTTTCAGTGAGAACCTGAAGATGGCAGATGAGATTCCGCCGAAACGTCGTTCAGACAACCGCGACTCCTGGGGGAATCGACCATCGACACGGGAGAGCACCCGGAAGTACAATAACACACACACACACACATATATATATATATATATATATATATATATATATATATACATTGGCTACCATTCATGATTTTTAAGGTATAATCCAATGCAGGTCGGGGTATTTGCCCGCTGAGTAGTTGTTTCCTGCAAATCATATGTAATATCATATGTAATATGTGTATGTGTAATGGGGTAGTGAAGCTCAAGTTATAGCCTCTCCTACTCAATTGTTAACCTCACCTTCGCGATGAGTTCAATTTGAACTTGGTGCACCCTGTTTTCACTAACGAGGCTCTAACGACCGAGTAAGGGCGGAATAACCCTTACCTTTTGCCGTGAGCACATCCACCTTCTCACGAAGAGTGAGGTAAAAATAACCCACCGCACACAAAGGTTGCTTTTGGAATCGTTTGGTTACCCCATCATCGCAGTCTCCTTCTGTGCCATGGAACCACACCACTCGCCTTCCGCAACCGAGCTGGTCAGTTGCATACCTGCTCCAGCTAAAACTTCAAATGCAGCTTCGTTTTCAGTCGATTAAGGCTTTAAAAAAATGATGGAGTGTTCAAGTGGGACAAAATCATCCGGAGGTAAAATACCCTCCCGATCGGATCTCCGGTGGAGGGTGCCCACAGGGACGCCTCATCGAATGTCGAAAAAACACCGACAAGTTAAATCCAACAAAACTAATTCTTTCATCTACGGCGCTTGGAATGTTCGTACTTTGAACGACAGCACTCGCACCGATCGGCCTGAAAGAAGAACTGCTGTAATAGATAGAAAACTTCACCGACTCAATGTTGACGTTGCAGCTCTCAGCGAAACTCGATTTTTGGAGGAAGGCTCTCTCACAGAAAAGTACTACACCTTCTATTGGAAAGGTCTTCCCACCAATTCAAGAAGACAACATGGAGTAGGATTTGCCGTTCGGAATCAACTTGTATCCAACTTAACACAAGTACCACAAGGCCTATCCGAGCGTCTAATGCTGCTACGCTATGAGCTATCAGATGGCAACGCGGTAAATCTAATAAGCGCATACGCTCCCACTCTGGATGCAAGTCACGGAACCAAGGAACGCTTCTATCAACAGCTGGAAGAAACCCTCTGTAGAATACCTAAAACGGAACGACTCGTTATTCTTGGTGATTTTAACGCTAGAGTAGGGAGAGATGCAGACACCTGGCCAGGCATCATAGGCAAGAACGGTTTGGGCAACATGAACGCTAACGGTCAACTACTCCTAACTAAATGCGCCGAACATGATCTAGTTATAACAAACACCATTTTCCGACAAAAGGATAAATTTAAAGGCACCTGGCGTCACCCCAGATCAGGTCACTGGCATCTACTGGACTATGTTATCGTACGTAGGAAGCATCTCAAGGACGTCCAAATTACAAAGGTGCGCATTGATAGCGAATGTTGGACGGTTCATCGTCCTGTTGTCTCTAAAATGAAAATTGTTATGAGACCCAACACGAAGAACTCAAGTAAAACGTAGACTCCGTCTCTGTATTAGTAAATTGCGTGACCAACAAACCGTCGAACAGCTAAAGCAAAAAGTTCAAGAGAATTTGAGTGCACTAGAAGAAACCAATTCTGTAGGTGTCGCTGCTACCTAGACACAGATTAAAGACAGTTTAAAAAGTGCGAGTGAGGAAATTCTTGACACTGCAGCAAGTAAAAAACAGGAGGACTGGTTCAGTGATAATGAAGCTTTTATACAAGAACTTCTTGACCGCAAACATATTGCCTTCCAAAACGCTATCAACCACCCCAACGACTCATCAAATGCAGAAGCTTTTACCCAATCTAATTATGAAACGCAACGCGAAATCAGAAGAATAAAGAACGAGTGGTGGGCAAGCAGGCCAGAGAAATTCAAAGGTACGCCGATTCACACGACTACAGGAATTTCTTTCAAGGAGTAAAAGCAGTGTACGGCCCCAGTCGGAAAAATATGTGCCCTATTAAATGGAAATCTCCTCAAAGAAGACCAGGAAATAAGAGCCCGATGGAAAGAACACTACTCTAACATTCTTAACCAGCAAAGTCAAGCCGATCACGATATCATAAACCTTATCCCTCAATATGACACCTTCAAAGACTTAGATAAACCACTAACAACGGAAGAGATCTTAACCGCCATTGGACAGCTAAAAAATAACAAATCTCCCGGCGCCGACTCACTCCCAGCTGAGATCTTTAAAGCTGTGTCGTCAGCGCTCATACCCTACCTCAAAAAACTGTTTGATGTTGTGTGGGAAAGTGGTCAAGCTCCGCAGGAGTTTCGTAATACACTTTTAATCAACCTCTTCAAAAACAAAGGGAGCGCTGCGGACTGTGGAAATTACAGGGGTATAGCTCTCCTGGTTGTTGGAGGGAAGATACTCACTAAAGCGATGGCAAATAGCCTAACACCTGTTATGGAAAAGTTATTTCCTGAAACACAGAGTGGCTTTAGACCAAACCGAGGCACATCGGATTTAATCTTCACACTTAAACAGCTTCAAGAAAAAGCACTCGAACATCAAGGAGAAATTTACATGGCCTTCATTGATTTAACCAAGGCGTTGGCTCGGTGGACAGGGAAGTGCTCTGGAAAATTATATTCCGCTTAAGTATCCCTAGAAAATTTGTGGAAGTATGTCGCAGTCTACATACAAACAACAACGCCCAGGTTATGTATAATAATGAGGCAACCGAACCTTTCCAAACCCTCATTGGAGTTAGGCAGAGATGTGTCCTGGCACCCCTACTCTTTAATTTGTTTACCACTGCTCCAACAATTATTGTTGACAACAAACTGATAGTCAGAGGAATAGGTCTCAGATACCGTTTTGATGGCGGACTTTTTAACATAGGGCGCTTTAGAGCTTTCACCAAGACACGCCACATGATTCATTTGTGATCTCCAGTATGCGGATGACTGTGCACTTTTAGCCTCTACGCCGGAAGAGCTTCAAGAACTTTATGTGTATGCCCAGAGCTATGATTCCTTGGGACTTAAAATCAACATTGGAAAGACTAAGATTATGTCAACTCCTCATCAAGTGAACCAAATAGACATTACACTTAACGGAAATTCTCTTGAAGTGGTGGATCAGTTCAATTACTTAGGCAACGTTGTTAATGACAAAGCAAACATGGACAGCGAGATTCGCAGTAGAATTAACGCTGCATCTAGAGCACTCTGGGGACTTAGAGAAAGAGTATTTGACAACCACGACCTTGCTTTGTCAACGAAAATGGCTGTCTACAGAGCAGTTGTCATTCCAACACTGCTACATGGATGTGAAAGCTGGGTCACTTACCGTCGTCATGTGAAAGAATTAGAACGTTTTCAGCAAAGACACCTCAGAAGTATGATGAAAATCCGTTGGTTCCATCACATATCAAACGTGGAAGTACTCAGGAGAGCAAACAGCCTTCCAATTGAGGTGTTTATTTCAAGAGCACACCTAAGATGGGCAGGTCACGTTCATCGTATGCATGATAACCGCCTTCCTAAATGTAAACTTTATGGTGAATTGCTAAGCGGTAGAAGAAGGCGTGGCGGTCAACGAAAGAGGTTCAAAGACGCTCTCCATGAAAATCTAAAATCCTGCGGTATTGCAGACGAGCAATGGGAACAACTTGCAGCGGATAGAACCGAATGGCGAGGGGTTGTGGCCAGCTATCAAGGAAATGTTGCTGCAAGAAGGCCGAATCCAAGACCTAACCAGGTCTATGTTTGTCCTGACTGCGGTCAACATGTGGTCTCTCGAATTGGCCTCTATAGCCATAGTCGTGTGCACCGTAGATGAATGGGAATTACAATAGACTACAACTTTTACTTCTTTTTTATTGTACACAATTTATCGACTGTAACATTTTTATACTCGGACTCGAGTAACGGCTAATAATGTAATATCAGTATAGGTGAAGTCCACCAAGGGCTGAAGGTTGCCGCTCTCGGTACTTGCAAAATAGCAAGTCGCTATACACCATGGAGACATCTATGATGTCTGGTGTATAGTAGCATTTGACCAGAGGAGAGGATTCACTTACCTCTCACCGGTACACCATTTACATCAGTTTTTATAAAACTAGCAGGTTGGCCACTGTCATTTGTCTGTTCCACGACCTATGGCATACTGATGAGAACTAATAAGTTCGAAACCGGTCTATGTCTGGTCGGAGAATTGACAAATGACATTGGCTACCATTCATGATTTGTAAGGTATAATCCAATGCAGGTCGGGGTATTTGCCCGCTGAGTAGTTGTGTCCTGCAAATCATATGTAATATCATATATATATATATATATATATATATATATATAACGCGCAATTTAGATGATTAATTAACAATTTTTATACATTACGGTGTTACATAGCTAATTTCTTTAGTTACTATAGAAGTGGTGGGAATAAATAGACACTTTATTAGGTATTTAACTTTGATGTAAGTAATATACCAAAAGTAGAATATCGTTTTCGAGCGTTATTAAGTTTTCGAGAAAAGAAAGCTAAAGGCTTACATTCTCCTTCGTGTACTTGTTCCAACACTGCACTCATTGAAACGTTTGAACAAACAATTTTAAGGAACAAAGTTACATTATTTCCACTGTTGGGGTGTGTAAGAACGGTTGAATTGGCAAGTGTTTCTCTTGCTGTTACAAAAGTATTAAGATATTCGTCTGGCCAAGAGCTGATGTCCTGCATATTATTACTCTGAAATTCAATACTAAAAAAATATAAATGGTTTAAAATTTCAGCAATATAGGAATAAAACGATGATAAAAATTGAGCATGCCGATAAAACGCTGTAGCTGTTTGTGTAGTAGGACGAGGGAAATTTCTGATTATTTCTACTCGTTCTTTAGTTGGTAAAATACCATTTGGTGAAATATTATGCCCTACAAAATTCAGATTATCTACGTCAAAAACGCATTTGGATGGTTTTATGGTAATATCATAATCATTAATTGTTTCAAATAAATGTACGTAATATTCCATACTATTTTTACTTGCTATGAGTATGTCATCTAAATAAATAAAATCTAAATTTTCATGAATCTTTGAAATGTTTGCCCTGCATTCCGTAACACAGAAGATATTCGTAAAAACTCATATAAACCGAAAGGTGTAGTAATGGCAGTTTTATGAATATCCTCTTCAGCAACGGGTATTTGATGATATGTACGGACTAGGTCTATCTTTGAAAAAATTGTACAACCATGTAGTTGGGAACTGAAATCATGAATATCAGGTAATGGATATCTGTCTGGCACAGTGATAGTATTTAATTGCCTGCAATCGCAAGGTCGCCAATCGTATGAATAACCATATGAAGCGGTAAAGAGACAGATGATGAAGAAAGCCCACACATGCCTAGATTCACCATTTGTCTGAACTCCTCATTTGCTAGATTAAATTTATTAGCATCTATCTATGTGGGTGAAAATTGTAAATGACCCTCTTTCACAATTCTATGGCTGACAGAATGTTTGATAGGTAATGAAAAATCTGATGAACTAATTAAATATGTATATCTGTGAAGCAATTTTGTATAGTCGTTCTCTATAGAAAAATCTTTGGTGATAAAATAGAACAATTTTTGCCATAACAGTTTACTGACAGGTTTGTCTGGTTATCGATCAAATGTTTATTCTTTAAATCAATGATAATTCCGAAATGAAATAAGAAATCTGCTCCAATAATAGGATAACTGACTCTGCAATATTGAGAGCAAAGGTAAAATCTCGTCGTAACCCTAATTTTTTTTATACCTATTTAACGTCGGTCTATTTCCGCTACTGAGGCCTAACACCGACGCCTGTAGACGAGCTACCCCAACCAGGAATTTTGCCGAACCTCTTCCCTTAAGAAGAGTAGGGATCTTTTACTTGCCTAACATTTAATAGACAAGGGACCGACGGCTTTATATCCCCTCCGAAGGATGGTATATCCCCTATACAACCCTCGCCTAAGGTTGTATAGCTTCCTCGCATACACTGATATACAAGCCACTGGAAGATGTGTGAGGCGAGGACGCGGTCTTCGTTTGGAACGGTCACCCATCCAACTACTAACCGCGCCGTACGTTGCTTTACATCGCATATCAAAGTATGTACATAGTAAAGACGCACCCACGCTCGCCCCAAACCCTAAATTGACGTTTAAAATTTTCCTTCCATAAGTGTTTATCTTTGAATTGTTAGCTGCAGTGAGAATTAAATCATTTTTTATTTATTTTCAAAAGTATTTCGTGGAATAACGGATACATCTGCACCTGTGTCGATTAAAAATCAAAATTTATTAGTACAGTCATAAATAAAAAGACGGCGATTGATATTCTATCGCCTTGACATTGGCCTCTATTAGTTTTTTGTATTAAAATTCTGTGTCTTATGTTGTGAATTAAAAAGACACCATGTTTCTCCTCATTTAAAAGCTTTCTCTTTGTATAACTGATGAAAATAACAAATTTTATTATTGGAAGGATCGAATTTGTTTGCTCGATTCGGGGATCATGTTCTAGAGCGGACTCTTTTCTACAGCTATCACATTGATAGTTCGGTATTGAAGGATCTCGTATTGTAGATCGTGTTTGCGTTTGCAAGGAGTTAATTTGCAATACCATTTTATGCTGTTTTTGCGTAATTTAAGTTAATGTGTTCTGAAAACCAAAAGTAAGATTATTGAAAGTATTTAACATCTCATTATTGGAATTTTGATATAATTCCCAAACTTTTTCCGCAATATTAATTATATCATTAATATCTGATTTACGGAAAGCAGTAATTGCCACGAAAACTGTTTTTGGTAAACTTAGTTTCCACAACTTAATTAATAAGTCCTGACTAACGATTTCAGAACCTCCCGCAGTACTTAACATTGACCTATAAAAATCAGAAGGTTTACAAGCGCCCATTTGCGAACCTGATTGATAACAAATCATCTAAATGTTTTGCTTCACTTGTAGTTAATAATAATAATAATTTATTTGCCAGAATCAGATACAAATATGTACATATGGCACGTCAAATACATTATCAGTAAATAAACAAACGTATAGTATATATACAGGGTTACTGGTAATTCGATACATTCCTTTGGAGATGTGATGGGGCATGATCTAAGAAGTAAATTTAACCCTAACATATAATAATAATAATAATAATAATAATAATAATAATAATAATAATAATAATAATAATAATATAAGCAGGAGGGGCTGACTTCCATCTATCAAGCCTTTGGTGAGTAGCGCCACCACTTACTCCAGCTGGGGTGCAAAACCGAACCGGCAGCCCTAGTGCACCCGGGAGGGGAAAGCGTCTTCCCCTCTGGTGTCGGTCGTGGGTCTGCTGGGCTAACCACCCACAGACCCTAAACTTTGGTTCCGGCAGGCCGAAGACAGGGCCCCCACGATCGACCCCGTGCGGATAGGGGTCAAGGGCAAGGTGGTGGGGCCCAACCGGACGGACCGCCCGTTGACGAAATTGGCAATGTCCAAGGACGCTTTGAGTGGACAGATGAACTGAGAGATGAACTTCTGCATTGCTATGAAAGCAGTGAGCCCGCGCGGAGGGGATACATGGCGCGGATGCATGCTCTGTGGTGTGAGAGGCTACCAGAGCATAGCGCCTTCACGCCACAAAATCTGCGTGACTATGTATCCCACCTTCGTAGTAGGGGCTACGTGAGGGCTGCTCCTGGACCGGTGAATGAGGTGGCCGAAGAGCCGCCACAATCACCGGTTGAGGACGTAGCACTCCTCGTTCCGCCAATACCAGAGGGCCTCAGTACCAGAAGGGGGTTACACCATCTGAAAACCCCCGGGCCACAAGACCTGGCCAGAGTGGACGCTGAACTTCGTACAGCGCTACCAGAAGAGGCTGACATCTGGCACATAAATTGTGCCGTGTATGCCGCTGCTCAACGCTCTTCTCAGGTGGAGAGGCGAAATACCTCTTCCCCACAGGAGAGAGCGCAGCGGCGCATACAAAAGATGGAAGCCAAGATCCGGTCGGCGAGGCAACACGCATCCCGTATCCAATGTGTGATGGACTATATGGCGGCCAACAGGCCGTTCACGCCTAAAGTGCGTCGATTAGCCGCCAACCTAAGACGCGTCCATCACACACTCAATGAGGCAGTGCTGCGAACCACCAAACAGCACTGTCTCGACAGGATACGGATGCTAGTGACTTGTAAAAAATCACTAGTGAGGCGGGCGAGAGGGCTTGCGGAAAATAAACTGTTCCGCGAGAAGCCCTCGCGCCTTTTCCAACCGCCTCCGCGTGTTGTAGACAATCCGCCGACTGCAGATCAGGTGGAGAACTTCTGGAAAACGCTATACGAGGAGAGGCTTCCACTCAACCGAGATTCTCCTGCCCTTGCACACTTTGAAGCCTTTTGTCAAAGGCTTCAGCAACCACAGGAAGTGTGCGAACCAATAACCCCAGAAGAGGTTCGTAGGGCTCTTGAGGGCTCTAAGAACTTTGCTGCTCCAGGTCCCGATGGGATAAATAACTTTTGGTGGAAAAAGTTATCGAGCACCCACCACCATTTGGCCAGAATTTTTAATTCCTGGTTAAATGGGGAGCAGCAAATCCCTTCTTGGGTTGTTGAGGGGCGGACAGTGCTGATCCCCAAGAACGGAGATTTGTCCAACCCAAAGAACTACAGACCGATAACCTGTCTAAACGCATGCTACAAGGTGTTTACACGCATTTTGTACATGCGGGTGCTCCACGCAGTTGAACCGGTTTACGAACGGATATATGAGCAACGAGGGTCGAAGAGAGGTGTCGCTGGCTGCAAGGAAAACCTGCTGATCGACAGATGTGTCACGCAGGACTCCATGCAGTATAAGCGGAACCTCTCTATGGCCTGGATCGACTACCGCAAGGCATTTGACATGACATCGCATGAGCTCATTGTTCACTTGCTCCGATGTCTTGTGGTACCAGGCCCCGTAGTGAGATGTATTGAAGAACTGATGCCGCTCTGGAGGACTCGTTTTACCATAACATCGGGTAACGATAGAGTCCAAACAGAGTCGGTAACATTCAGAAGAGGAGTATTTCAGGGAGATTCCCTCAGCCCCCTTCTCTTTTGCATCTCACTACTGCCATTATCCGTCTCGCTCCGGAAAACCCGTGGCTACAACTGCGGTACCCCCGGCGACAGGAGGCATAAGGTCACCCATCTATTTTATATGGATGACCTTAAACTTTATGCCTCTGGAGAGAGGGATCTCCAGCAGTCCCTTAGGGTGGTACAGGAGTACACGCAGGCTGTCGGTATGCAGTTCGGGTTGGACAAATGCGCACTGATCCATCTCAAGAGAGGGCGATGCGGTGACTACGGAGAGGACGCGCAGCTCGTGGACGGAAGCATCTTACACCATCTAGATGCCGGAGAGTCGTACACTTACTTGGGTGTCGAGCAACGCTCCACCCAAGAAGTGAGTGTAGTGAAAAACGCTCTCCGCGGCAAGTATCAGCACCTACTCCGACAGATCTGGTCTTCAGAACTGTCGGGGAAGAACAAGGTGTCTGCTACAAATATGCTTGCCGTTCCGATCCTTCTCTACTCTTTCGGAGTAGTGAAGTGGACTAGAGAAGAGCTGCGTCAACTCGATGTAGTAACCCGCAAGAAGATGCATCTCAATAGGAGCTTGCATCCTAAATCGTCCGTTCCACGGTTATATCTCCCACGACATCGGGGAGGCCGTGGACTCTTGAGCTTGGAGAGTCTCCATAGCAGGATGGTTCTGGATGGAGCATGTAAGGTCATCAGGAGTTCGGATCCCCTCCTCTGCATGGTCCGAGACCATGAAAATGCAGAGGTAGGAGCTTTTCTCTTTAAGGCAGCACGCAGAGCAGCCGATGAACTTGGTCTCATCTTCGACGTCGAGCGGGTAAACCCCGACTCTGTCACCGAGTTGGAACCCGTTCGACTAAAAGCCCACATTAGAGCTGCAGAACACAACATCCTTCTGCAGCTCCATAAGGATAAGCCATTGCACGGGATCTTCTATAAAAATATAGAAGACCTCGGCTTATCCGAAAGGCTGACCTTCGCCTTCTTAAGGTCAGCTGGGCTGAAGTCTGAGACCGAGGGATTCATAATGGCTTGCCAGGATGGTGTATTTAACACTCTCGTCTATCGACGTCGTGTCATGGGTATGGAGGTCCCTGATGTCAGCTGCAGGGCCTGCCGCAGGGCGCCGGAGACTGTAATGCACTTACTGTCGGCTTGCCCGACTTACGCAGTCTCGGCCTATATTCATAGACACAACGCAGCATTACGAGTGCTTTACTATCATCTAAGGCACTCGTATGGGATAGACGAAACACCAGTGCTGCCTTACGTTCCGGGGGATATTGAGTCCGTTGTGGGGAATGAGAAGTGCCTAATTTATTGGAACTACTCGTTTCCCACCGTCAGGCAAATACAAGCCAACAAGCCTGACATAGTACTCCTCGACCACCAACTCAAGACAATGTATGTCGTGGAATTCTCAGCTCCCGCTGAGAGCAACATTGTCTTGAAAGAGGAGGAAAAACGGACAAAATATCGAGATTTGCTCTTCGAACTCCGCAGGCTTTATCCAGGCCATTCTGTTAAAATAGTGGTACTGATTATAGGAGCCCTCGGTGGAATGAGACAGACGCTGCTTTCAGAACTAAAGATCATACCGGCATGCCGAGATTCGGCAGAGATCTTAGCCGGCAGAATGCAGAAGGCTGTCATCCTCGGTTCATTACGTCTACTCAGGGCACACGATTCGCGGACCCGGTAGTCACTCACCCCACGGGCGTGGGGAGTGGCTATTGGTATTACCAGCTCCCCTCTGTGAGGGTCGGAGCCACAGAGTAGGGTGACTGGTTTTTTGTAAAAAAATAATAATAATAATAATAAATAAGCAGGAGGGGCTGACTTCCATCTATCAAGCCTTTGGTGAGTAGCGCCACCACTTACTCCAGCTGGGGTGCAAAACCGAACCGGCAGCCCTAGTGCACCCGGGAGGGGAAAGCGTCTTCCCCTCTGGTGTCGGTCGTGGGTCTGCTGGGCTAACCACCCACAGACCCTAAACTTTGGTTCCGGCAGGCCGAAGACAGGGCCCCCACGATCGACCCCGTGCGGATAGGGGTCAAGGGCAAGGTGGTGGGGCCCAACCGGACGGACCGCCCGTTGACGAAATTGGCAATGTCCAAGGACGCTTTGAGTGGACAGATGAACTGAGAGATGAACTTCTGCATTGCTATGAAAGCAGTGAGCCCGCGCGGAGGGGATACATGGCGCGGATGCATGCTCTGTGGTGTGAGAGGCTACCAGAGCATAGCGCCTTCACGCCACAAAATCTGCGTGACTATGTATCCCACCTTCGTAGTAGGGGCTACGTGAGGGCTGCTCCTGGACCGGTGAATGAGGTGGCCGAAGAGCCGCCACAATCACCGGTTGAGGACGTAGCACTCCTCGTTCCGCCAATACCAGAGGGCCTCAGTACCAGAAGGGGGTTACACCATCTGAAAACCCCCGGGCCACAAGACCTGGCCAGAGTGGACGCTGAACTTCGTACAGCGCTACCAGAAGAGGCTGACATCTGGCACATAAATTGTGCCGTGTATGCCGCTGCTCAACGCTCTTCTCAGGTGGAGAGGCGAAATACCTCTTCCCCACAGGAGAGAGCGCAGCGGCGCATACAAAAGATGGAAGCCAAGATCCGGTCGGCGAGGCAACACGCATCCCGTATCCAATGTGTGATGGACTATATGGCGGCCAACAGGCCGTTCACGCCTAAAGTGCGTCGATTAGCCGCCAACCTAAGACGCGTCCATCACACACTCAATGAGGCAGTGCTGCGAACCACCAAACAGCACTGTCTCGACAGGATACGGATGCTAGTGACTTGTAAAAAATCACTAGTGAGGCGGGCGAGAGGGCTTGCGGAAAATAAACTGTTCCGCGAGAAGCCCTCGCGCCTTTTCCAACCGCCTCCGCGTGTTGTAGACAATCCGCCGACTGCAGATCAGGTGGAGAACTTCTGGAAAACGCTATACGAGGAGAGGCTTCCACTCAACCGAGATTCTCCTGCCCTTGCACACTTTGAAGCCTTTTGTCAAAGGCTTCAGCAACCACAGGAAGTGTGCGAACCAATAACCCCAGAAGAGGTTCGTAGGGCTCTTGAGGGCTCTAAGAACTTTGCTGCTCCAGGTCCCGATGGGATAAATAACTTTTGGTGGAAAAAGTTATCGAGCACCCACCACCATTTGGCCAGAATTTTTAATTCCTGGTTAAATGGGGAGCAGCAAATCCCTTCTTGGGTTGTTGAGGGGCGGACAGTGCTGATCCCCAAGAACGGAGATTTGTCCAACCCAAAGAACTACAGACCGATAACCTGTCTAAACGCATGCTACAAGGTGTTTACACGCATTTTGTACATGCGGGTGCTCCACGCAGTTGAACCGGTTTACGAACGGATATATGAGCAACGAGGGTCGAAGAGAGGTGTCGCTGGCTGCAAGGAAAACCTGCTGATCGACAGATGTGTCACGCAGGACTCCATGCAGTATAAGCGGAACCTCTCTATGGCCTGGATCGACTACCGCAAGGCATTTGACATGACATCGCATGAGCTCATTGTTCACTTGCTCCGATGTCTTGTGGTACCAGGCCCCGTAGTGAGATGTATTGAAGAACTGATGCCGCTCTGGAGGACTCGTTTTACCATAACATCGGGTAACGATAGAGTCCAAACAGAGTCGGTAACATTCAGAAGAGGAGTATTTCAGGGAGATTCCCTCAGCCCCCTTCTCTTTTGCATCTCACTACTGCCATTATCCGTCTCGCTCCGGAAAACCCGTGGCTACAACTGCGGTACCCCCGGCGACAGGAGGCATAAGGTCACCCATCTATTTTATATGGATGACCTTAAACTTTATGCCTCTGGAGAGAGGGATCTCCAGCAGTCCCTTAGGGTGGTACAGGAGTACACGCAGGCTGTCGGTATGCAGTTCGGGTTGGACAAATGCGCACTGATCCATCTCAAGAGAGGACGATGCGGTGACTACGGAGAGGACGCGCAGCTCGTGGACGGAAGCATCTTACACCATCTAGATGCCGGAGAGTCGTACACTTACTTGGGTGTCGAGCAACGCTCCACCCAAGAAGTGAGTGTAGTGAAAAACGCTCTCCGCGGCAAGTATCAGCACCTACTCCGACAGATCTGGTCTTCAGAACTGTCGGGGAAGAACAAGGTGTCTGCTACAAATATGCTTGCCGTTCCGATCCTTCTCTACTCTTTCGGAGTAGTGAAGTGGACTAGAGAAGAGCTGCGTCAACTCGATGTAGTAACCCGCAAGAAGATGCATCTCAATAGGAGCTTGCATCCTAAATCGTCCGTTCCACGGTTATATCTCCCACGACATCGGGGAGGCCGTGGACTCTTGAGCTTGGAGAGTCTCCATAGCAGGATGGTTCTGGATGGAGCATGTAAGGTCATCAGGAGTTCGGATCCCCTCCTCTGCACGGTCCGAGACCATGAAAATGCAGAGGTAGGAGCTTTTCTCTTTAAGGCAGCACGCAGAGCAGCCGATGAACTTGGTCTCATCTTCGACGTCGAGCGGGTAAACCCCGACTCTGTCACCGAGTTGGAACCCGTTCGACTAAAAGCCCACATTAGAGCTGCAGAACACAACATCCTTCTGCAGCTCCATAAGGATAAGCCATTGCACGGGATCTTCTATAAAAATATAGAAGACCTCGGCTTATCCGAAAGGCTGACCTTCGCCTTCTTAAGGTCAGCTGGGCTGAAGTCTGAGACCGAGGGATTCATAATGGCTTGCCAGGATGGTGTATTTAACACTCTCGTCTATCGACGTCGTGTCATGGGTATGGAGGTCCCTGATGTCAGCTGCAGGGCCTGCCGCAGGGCGCCGGAGACTGTAATGCACTTACTGTCGGCTTGCCCGACTTACGCAGTCTCGGCCTATATTCATAGACACAACGCAGCATTACGAGTGCTTTACTATCATCTAAGGCACTCGTATGGGATAGACGAAACACCAGTGCTGCCTTACGTTCCGGGGGATATTGAGTCCGTTGTGGGGAATGAGAAGTGCCTAATTTATTGGAACTACTCGTTTCCCACCGTCAGGCAAATACAAGCCAACAAGCCTGACATAGTACTCCTCGACCACCAACTCAAGACAATGTATGTCGTGGAATTCTCAGCTCCCGCTGAGAGCAACATTGTCTTGAAAGAGGAGGAAAAACGGACAAAATATCGAGATTTGCTCTTCGAACTCCGCAGGCTTTATCCAGGCCATTCTGTTAAAATAGTGGTACTGATTATAGGAGCCCTCGGTGGAATGAGACAGACGCTGCTTTCAGAACTAAAGATCATACCGGCATGCCGAGATTCGGCAGAGATCTTAGCCGGCAGAATGCAGAAGGCTGTCATCCTCGGTTCATTACGTCTACTCAGGGCACACGATTCGCGGACCCGGTAGTCACTCACCCCACGGGCGTGGGGAGTGGCTATTGGTATTACCAGCTCCCCTCTGTGAGGGTCGGAGCCACAGAGTAGGGTGACTGGTTTTTTGTAAAAAAAAAAAAAAAAAAAAAAAAAAAAAAAATAAAAAAAAAAAATAATAATAATAATAATAAGAACTACAGACCGATAACCTGTCTAAACGCATGCTACAAGGTGTTTACACGCATTTTGTACATGCGGGTGCTCCACGCAGTTGAACCGGTTTACGAACGGATATATGAGCAACGAGGGTCGAAGAGAGGTGTCGCTGGCTGCAAGGAAAACCTGCTGATCGACAGATGTGTCACGCAGGACTCCATGCAGTATAAGCGGAACCTCTCTATGGCCTGGATCGACTACCGCAAGGCATTTGACATGACATCGCATGAGCTCATTGTTCACTTGCTCCGATGTCTTGTGGTACCAGGCCCCGTAGTGAGATGTATTGAAGAACTGATGCCGCTCTGGAGGACTCGTTTTACCATAACATCGGGTAACGATAGAGTCCAAACAGAGTCGGTAACATTCAGAAGAGGAGTATTTCAGGGAGATTCCCTCAGCCCCCTTCTCTTTTGCATCTCACTACTGCCATTATCCGTCTCGCTCCGGAAAACCCGTGGCTACAACTGCGGTACCCCCGGCGACAGGAGGCATAAGGTCACCCATCTATTTTATATGGATGACCTTAAACTTTATGCCTCTGGAGAGAGGGATCTCCAGCAGTCCCTTAGGGTGGTACAGGAGTACACGCAGGCTGTCGGTATGCAGTTCGGGTTGGACAAATGCGCACTGATCCATCTCAAGAGAGGACGATGCGGTGACTACGGAGAGGACGCGCAGCTCGTGGACGGAAGCATCTTACACCATCTAGATGCCGGAGAGTCGTACACTTACTTGGGTGTCGAGCAACGCTCCACCCAAGAAGTGAGTGTAGTGAAAAACGCTCTCCGCGGCAAGTATCAGCACCTACTCCGACAGATCTGGTCTTCAGAACTGTCGGGGAAGAACAAGGTGTCTGCTACAAATATGCTTGCCGTTCCGATCCTTCTCTACTCTTTCGGAGTAGTGAAGTGGACTAGAGAAGAGCTGCGTCAACTCGATGTAGTAACCCGCAAGAAGATGCATCTCAATAGGAGCTTGCATCCTAAATCGTCCGTTCCACGGTTATATCTCCCACGACATCGGGGAGGCCGTGGACTCTTGAGCTTGGAGAGTCTCCATAGCAGGATGGTTCTGGGTGGAGCATGTAAGGTCATCAGGAGTTCGGATCCCCTCCTCTGCATGGTCCGAGACCATGAAAATGCAGAGGTAGGAGCTTTTCTCTTTAAGGCAGCACGCAGAGCAGCCGATGAACTTGGTCTCATCTTCGACGTCGAGCGGGTAAACCCCGACTCTGTCACCGAGTTGGAACCCGTTCGACTAAAAGCCCACATTAGAGCTGCAGAACACAACATCCTTCTGCAGCTCCATAAGGATAAGCCATTGCACGGGATCTTCTATAAAAATATAGAAGACCTCGGCTTATCCGAAAGGCTGACCTTCGCCTTCTTAAGGTCAGCTGGGCTGAAGTCTGAGACCGAGGGATTCATAATGGCTTGCCAGGATGGTGTATTTAACACTCTCGTCTATCGACGTCGTGTCATGGGTATGGAGGTCCCTGATGTCAGCTGCAGGGCCTGCCGCAGGGCGCCGGAGACTGTAATGCACTTACTGTCGGCTTGCCCGACTTACGCAGTCTCGGCCTATATTCATAGACACAACGCAGCATTACGAGTGCTTTACTATCATCTAAGGCACTCGTATGGGATAGACGAAACACCAGTGCTGCCTTACGTTCCGGGGGATATTGAGTCCGTTGTGGGGAATGAGAAGTGCCTAATTTATTGGAACTACTCGTTTCCCACCGTCAGGCAAATACAAGCCAACAAGCCTGACATAGTACTCCTCGACCACCAACTCAAGACAATGTATGTCGTGGAATTCTCAGCTCCCGCTGAGAGCAACATTGTCTTGAAAGAGGAGGAAAAACGGACAAAATATCGAGATTTGCTCTTCGAACTCCGCAGGCTTTATCCAGGCCATTCTGTTAAAATAGTGGTACTGATTATAGGAGCCCTCGGTGGAATGAGACAGACGCTGCTTTCAGAACTAAAGATCATACCGGCATGCCGAGATTCGGCAGAGATCTTAGCCGGCAGAATGCAGAAGGCTGTCATCCTCGGTTCATTACGTCTACTCAGGGCACACGATTCGCGGACCCGGTAGTCACTCACCCCACGGGCGTGGGGAGTGGCTATTGGTATTACCAGCTCCCCTCTGTGAGGGTCGGAGCCACAGAGTAGGGTGACTGGTTTTTTGTAAAAAAAAAAAAAAAAAAAAAAAAAAAAAAAAAAAAAAAAATAATAATAATAATAAGCAGGAGGGGCTAACTTCCATCTATTAAGCCTTTGGTGAGTAGCGCCACCACTTACTCCAGCTAGGGGTGCAAAACCGAACCGGCAGCCCTAGTGCACCCGGGAGGGGAAAGCATCTTCCCCTCTGGTGTCGGTCGTGGGCCTGCAGGGCTAACCACCCACAGGCTCTAACCTTTGGTTCCGGCAGGCCGAAGACTGGGCCCCCACGATCGACCCCGTTCGGATAGGGGTCAAGGGCAAGGTGGTGGGGCCCAACCGGATAGACCGCCCGTTGACGACGTTCGCAATGAACAAGGACGCTTTGAGTGGACAGATGAACTGAGGGATGAGCTTCTGCATTGTTATGAAAGCAGTGAGCCCGCGCGGAGGGGGTACATGGCGCGGATGCATGCTCTGTGGTGTGAGAGGCTATCAGAGCATAGCGCCTTCACGCCACAAAATCTGCGTGACTATGTATCCCACCTTCGTAGTAGGGGCTACGTGAGGGCTGCTCCTGGGCCGGTGAATGAGGTGGCCGAAGAGCCGCCACATTCACCGGTTGAGGACGTGGCTCTCCTCGTTCCGCCAATACCAGAGGGCCTCAGTACCAGAAGGGGGTTACACCGTCTGAAAACCCCCGGGCCACAAGACCTGGCCAGAGTGGACGCTGAACTTCGTACAGCGCTACCAGAAGAGGCTGACATCTGGCACATAAATTGTGCCGTGTATGCCGCTGCTCAACGCTCGTCTCAGGTGGAGAGGCGAAATACCTCTTCCCCACAGGAGAGAGCGCAGCGGCGCATACAAAAGATGGAAGCCAAGATCCAGTCGGCGAGGCAACACGCATCCCGTATCCAATGTGTGATGGACTATATGGCGGCCAACAGGCCGTTCACGCCTAAAGTGCGTCGATTAGCCGCCAACTTAAGACGCGTCCATCACACACTCAATGAGGCAGTGCTGCGAACCACCAAACAGCACTGTCTCGACAGGATACGGATGCTAGTGACTTGCAAAAAGTCATTAGTGAGGCGGGCGAGGGGGCTTGCGGAAAATAAACTGTTCCGCGAGAAGCCCTCGCGCCTTTTCCAACCGCCTCCGCGTGTTGTAGACAATCCGCCGACTGCAGATCAGGTGGAGAACTTCTGGAAAACGCTGTACGAGGAGAGGCTTCAACTCAACCGAGATTCTCCGGCCCTTGCACACTTTGAAGCCTTTTGTCAAAGGCTTCAGCAACCACAGGAAGTGTGCGAACCAATAACCCCAGAAGAGGTTCGTAGGGCTCTTGATGGCTCTAAGAACTTTGCTGCTCCAGGTCCCGATGGGATAAATAACTTTTGGTGGAAAAAGTTATCGAGCACCCACCACCATTTGGCCAGAATTTTTAATTCCTGGTTAAATGGGGAGCAGCAAATCCCTTCTTGGGTTGTTGAGGGGCGGACAGTGCTGATCCCCAAGAACGGAGATTTGTCCAACCCAAAGAATTACAGACCGATAACCTGTCTAAACGCATGTTACAAGGTGTTTACACGCATTTTGTACATGCGGGTGCTCCACGCAGTTGAACCGGTTTACGAACGGATATATGAGCAACGAGGGTCGAAGAGAGGTGTCGCTGGCTGCAAGGAGAACCTGTTGATTGACAGATGTGTCACGCAGGACTCCATGCAGTATAAGCGGAACCTCTCTATGGCCTGGATCGACTACCGCAAGGCATTCGACATGACATCGCATGAGCTCATTGTTCACTTGCTCCGATGTCTTGTGGTACCCGGTCCCGTAGTGAGATGTATTGAAGAACTGATGCCGCTCTGGAGGACTCGCTTTACCATAACATCGGGTAACGATAGAGTCCAAACAGAGTCGGTAACATTCAGAAGAGGAGTATTTCAGGGAGATTCCCTCAGCCCCCTTCTGTTTTGCATCTCACTACTGCCATTATCCGTCTCGCTCCGGAAAACCCGTGGCTACAACTGCGGTACCCCCGGCGACAGGAGGCATAAGGTCACCCATCTATTTTATATGGATGACCTTAAACTTTATGCCTCTGGAGAGAGGGATCTCCAACAGTCCCTTAGGGTGGTACAGGAGTATACGCAGGCTGTCGGTATGCAGTTCGGGTTGGACAAATGCGCACTGATCCATCTCAAGAGAGGACGATGCGGTGACTATGGAGAGGACGCGCAGCTCGTGGACGGAAGCATCTTACACCATCTAGATGCCGGAGAGTCGTACACTTACTTGGGTGTCGAGCAACGCTCCACCCAAGAAGTGAGTGTAGTGAAAAACGCTCTCCGCGGCAAGTATCAGCACCTACTCCGACAGATCTGGTCTTCAGAACTGTCGGGGAAGAACAAGGTGTCTGCTACAAATATGCTTGCCGTTCCGATCCTTCTCTACTCTTTCGGAGTAGTGAAGTGGACTAGAGAAGAGCTGCGTCAACTCGATGTAGTAACCCGCAAGAAGATGCATCTCAATAGGAGCTTGCATCCTAAATCGTCCGTTCCACGGTTATATCTCCCACGACATCGGGGAGGCCGTGGACTCTTGAGCTTGGAGAGTCTCCATAGCAGGATGGTTCTGGAGGGAGCATGTAAGGTCATCAGGAGTTCGGATCCCCTCCTCTGCATGGTCCGAGACCATGAAAATGCAGAGGTAGGAGCTTTTCTCTTTAAGGCAGCATGCAGAGCAGCCGATGAACTTGGTCTCATCTTCGACGTCGAGCGGGTAAACCCCGACTCTGTCACCGAGTTGGAACCCGTTCGACTAAAAGCCCACATTAGAGCTGCAGAACACAACATCCTTCTGCAGCTCCATAAGGATAAGCCATTGCACGGGATCTTCTATAAAAATATAGAAGACCTCGGCTTATCCGAAAGGCTGACCTTCGCCTTCTTAAGGTCAGCTGGGCTGAAGTCTGAGACCGAGGGATTCATAATGGCTTGCCAGGATGGTGTATTTAACACTCTCGTCTATCGACGTCGTGTCATGGGTATGGAGGTCCCTGATGTCAGCTGCAGGGCCTGCCGCAGGGCGCCGGAGACTGTAATGCACTTACTGTCGGCTTGCCCGACTTACGCAGTCTCGGCCTATATTCATAGACACAACGCAGCATTACGAGTGCTTTACTATCATCTAAGGCACTCGTATGGGATAGACGAAACACCAGTGCTGCCTTACGTTCCGGGGGATATTGAGTCCGTTGTGGGGAATGAGAAGTGCCTAATTTATTGGAACTACTCGTTTCCCACCGTCAGGCAAATACAAGCCAACAAGCCTGACATAGTACTCCTCGACCACCAACTCAAGACAATGTATGTCGTGGAATTCTCAGCTCCCGCTGAGAGCAACATTGTCTTGAAAGAGGAGGAAAAACGGACAAAATATCGAGATTTGCTCTTCGAACTCCGCAGGCTTTATCCAGGCCATTCTGTTAAAATAGTGGTACTGATTATAGGAGCCCTCGGTGGAATGAGACAGACGCTGCTTTCAGAACTAAAGATCATACCGGCATGCCGAGATTCGGCAGAGATCTTAGCCGGCAGAATGCAGAAGGCTGTCATCCTCGGTTCATTACGTCTACTCAGGGCACACGATTCGCGGACCCGGTAGTCACTCACCCCACGGGCGTGGGGAGTGGCTATTGGTATTACCAGCTCCCCTCTGTGAGGGTCGGAGCCACAGAGTAGGGTGACTGGTTTTTTATAAAAAAAAAAAAAAAAAAAAAAAAAAAAAAAAAAAAAAAATAATAATAATAATAATAATAAACGTCTTTATTACACTAAGATACAGGTATAACATACACAGTAACTTGAGTAAAGGGCGAAGTTTAGCTAGTATATCTAGCTATTCTTACACTTAACTCGAGATATATTATGCAAAACTCAATCGTTTTTGAGATATTTATTTTTTTTTGTTTTTCTCAAAAAGTAGATCTTAATGTCCAAAAAGTTAATTTTTGAAAAATCTATTTGACATTTTTAAATTTTTTTTCACTGGATTACTTGTCCAATATTATAGATATCCGTTTGGAATGAAAAATATCTGGAAACATTTCGATCATGTGAACATCTGAAATAAAAACTTAAATTTTTTTTTTTAAATTAGCTATGAAATTTACCTATTAGGTTTTTTCAAAAAAATATTAACGCAACACGCGTATAAATTATTATAAAAACTGCCTTATTTAAATAGCTATCTAACAAGGTACAAATGTTCAATGTACCCTTAATAGTTCTAAGAAAATACTAGTAAAAATAACACAAATAGTACGAATTTTATTTTTAGATAAACAGTAAAAAACATTTTAAAAGTAGAGTTTAATTCTTCATTAATTTCAAAGTTGTACTTTATTTTTTATATGTCTTGCTCAAAATGGGAGCCCCTATTCCGTATACAGACACGGCAGCGTCTTCTTATTTCCGTCCTTGTTACTCTGGTTGTCAGATTATGCCTTATGTGTTGGGGAGCATCGACTATCCTTTGTCTAAGGTTTTCTATAGTATTGACTGGTGTGGCATAGACCATCTCCTTCATATGACCCCATACGTAATAATCAAGGGGTGTTAAGTCAGGGCTTCGCACTGGCCAAGGTATTGGGTCCGCTCTTCCAATCCAACGGTTAGGGAAACGTTGATCAAGTAACTGTCGTACTGTCAGCCGATAATGTGCTGGACAACCGTCGTTCTGAAACATCATTCGCTGTCTGACGGCGAGAGGAACATCTTCTAAAATCACCGCCAGATCATTTTTTAAAAAAATTTCATAGATTTCCCCGTTTAAATTTTGAGGAAGAAAGTGTGGCCCTATTAAATAGTGGCCAATGACTTCCATCCACACATTAATAGAAAACTTCATTTGGAAACTAGTTTCACGTGTTAACTTGGGATTTTCCTCTGTCCAATAATGTAGGTTGTGGAAATTTGTTATACCCTCGCGATTAAATTTCGACTCGTCCGTCCATAAAATACTTGTTAAAAAATTTGCACTTTCTGCATCTGAATTTAACAGAAAGCGGCAGAATTCCACACTCCTTCCAGGATCACCTTCCTCCAAGCCTTGGACAGGGGTATAGTGGTAAAGATGACATCCAACTCTACGTATCGTAGACCAAACTTTCCATTGTGACGCTCCGGTTAGTCTTGCGACTTTATTAGTTGAAATAGTTTGGTCTTCCTCATTGACGCCACAGTATCCATAGACAAACAAGATATCAGCGTATTCTGCGTTGGCATACGCGGCCATGGTACAAAAAATACAATAACAACAACTAATAACAACAACTACGAGCAAAATCAAAATCTTCGATAACTAATTTAACAAGACCAACAAACTTAAGGGACACGGAGATAAGAATGTCAGTTAATGACATATATGCACAAACGTCAAAGTCAAGGACTGACTGACTTAAATGAAAATGAACGATTAGTCGTTTAATAAATTCCGTCACCAGCATTATCTTTACTAATTTTTTATTAGAACTATCAAGGGTACATTAAACATTTCTACCTAGTTAGATAGCTATTGAAATAAGGAAGTTTTTATAATAATTTGTACGCGTGCTACATTAATATTTTTTTGAAAAAACCTCATAGGTAAATTTCATAACTGATTTAAAAAAAAATTTTTACAAGTTTTTATTTTAAATGTTCACACGATCGAAATGTTTCCGGATATTTTTCATTCCAAACGGATATCTATAATATTGGACAAGTAATCCAGTAAAAAAAAATTAAAAATGTCAAGTAGATTTTTCGGAAATTAACTTTTAAGACATTAAGATCTACTTTTTTGAGAAAAACAAAAAAATTTAAATATCTCAAAAACTATTGAGTTTTGCATAACGTATGTTAGGGCTAGATTTACTCCTTAGCTCATGCCCCATCACATCTCCAAAGGAATGTATCGAATTACCAGTAACCCTGTATACACGATATACAATCAAACACATAATATAAATATACACACATAAATGTATGCATAATTTAACTGTCGAGCAAGATAAATCAATATAAAGATAAAACTAAAATAAAATAGTGAATATTTAAAAAGAAAGATCACATGAAACATAAAAGATCACAAATATTAATTTTTACATAAAAATTCTGTTATAGAGTAAAAACAGTTTGTAGACAAGTACTCTTTCACCTTTTTTTTAAATGTCATGTACTGCGAGATACTGCGAATCTCCTCAGGAAGGGCATTATACAAATTGATACAGTTATAGTAAGGGGAACGCTTAAAGGCACTTGTGCGATGGAAAGGAATACTGAGGAGTTCATCATGTCTCGTTACATAGTTATGAAAGTTTGCTCTCTTTTTAAAATGTTCTATATTAATTTTAGTAAATGTGAGACATTTTAAGATATATATAGGTATATATATAGACGGAACAGTGAGAATTGATTTTTTTATAAATATATCTCTGCAAGTTTCAGTAACTTTCAGATCAAAGATCAATCGGATAATTTTTTTTTGTCCTATAAAGACCCTCTGTAATCCCATAGTTCTGCCCCATGCCATAATATTAAACGATATGTGATTATATGCCATAGAATAATAAATATTAACTAAACCATCTTTATCTAGAGTTGATTTCAACTGTAACATTGCAAAGTACGTTTTATTTAATTTGTTACATACATGGTCAACATGCTTAGTCCAGGATAATTTGTGATCAAGTAATGCGCCAAGTAATTTTACTGATTCAGATCTAGTAATATTCTCATAAAGAATAATATCATTTGGAACAGATCTCTGCAAATGAAAATTTAAAAGCACAGTTTTTTCTCATTTAGAATGTTGTTTCTTTGGCACCATGTGCTTAGTGACTCAATAGTATTACTAACAAGGTTTTGAAGTTCCTCAGGAGTGTCCACTGACACGGTAATTGTTGTGTCGTCAGCAAACATTGTCACGTGATAATTTTTCATGTAACAGGATAAATCATTAACGTACAACATGAACAGCAAAGGGCCTAATAAGGAACCCTGAGGAACACCAAGCTCAACATCATGTACGTCAGATTTTTCCCCATTTAAGTGTACAACCAAGGATCGATTTTCCATATACGACATTAACCATGAAATAATATTTCCTCTAATATCAATGCTCTGTAGTTTAAAGCTCAATATTTCCTTGTTGACTGTATCAAAGGCTTTGGAAAGATCAAGCATTAATGAGACCACATACCTGCCCTGGTCCAGGCACTGATATACATGCTCCAGTAGATGACAGGATGCCGTCTCAACCGAATTTCCCGATCTAAAACCATGCTCAGATAACGTCAATAGATGGTTTTTTTCAACAAACTTTGAAATCCTGTTATACGCCACTCATTCTGGTATTTTAGATAAGATGCTCAAAATTGATATTTGGCGATAATTTTCGAGATCAGTGGGGTTGCCTTTTTTTAACAATGGAATAACACTGGCAAGTTTTAAACATGTTGGAAAAATTTCATTCTCAACTGATTTATTTATCAAATGGACAAAAGGCTCCAAAATATTATTTTCAATGCTTCTGATAATTTTAGCTGTTAGACCATCAAAGCCACTTGAATTTTTGTTTTTAAGTTGCAAAATAATATTATGAACAGTATCAAAGTACATTGAATTTATAACAAATTTGCTTAGAGTGCACGGTAGAGAGAGGTTTAAACCGAAATATTCATTAATAGATTTAGGTGCAACACTAGAAAAATGACATCCAAATGTTTTAGCTACTTCACTTTTGTCACATATGACGGTATCATTAACCTTAAGAACAATTTGATCTGTGGCACTCTTACTTTTCCTATCTAATATTTTGTTAACAATATTCCATGTCTCTTTATTTTTATTTGCAGAACTATATATTTTATTGTTGTAGTATGTTTGTTTTGCTGTTTTTATAACCTTTCATATTTTGTTTTAAATTCAATGGAATTTAAATTTGCATGAGCCAAAACAAATTTTTTAAATACAGACTTTGTTGTTTTATTTCATAAGTCACCCACTCCTTGTTATCTTTCAAGTTAGTATTTTTTAATTGAATTTTTTTTTGAGGACAGCTAACCCTCGTAACACCATGTAATACTGTCAATAAAATATTGAAATGCTTTAGCAAATTCTAAGTAATATATACATGTCCAATCAGTGTGACTTAAATGATAGTTAAGAATATTTAACGTATTTTCATCTATAATACGCCGTGTATAACAAGTGGTGTTTTTTATCTCAGATTGTTGTTGTTTAGAAATTTTTACAGTAAGAATATGTGCTAAGTAATCTGCTATGGGTGGTTGAATAATATTGCAAGTATATGTATTAGGATCCAAGCTTGTAATCATGTAATCAATACAACTACTACTAGTACAGCCATTGGCATTAGTATATATGCTAGTAGGTTTTGTCAATGATACAGTTACATCAAATGAATTTATTGTATCATTTAGGATATTAGTATATGTTATAGTTAATATTGAAGTCACCACATAGAATTACTGATTTGGATACTCTCATCCAATATTTAGTCTGTGAAGAATTACTTCTTTCAGGTTATTATAAGTATTACTTTCTGGTGGATTGCCAATCACAATTTCCAACGGCAAATGTGCCAAAATGTGATCATATTTTTTCCTATCATTTACAATTTTGGACAAGATAAACTGTGCCTTTTCTTGAGTAAAACAAATTTCAGGTTTCAATACCCAAAAAGGTGGTAACCTAACTGCTGTGGCAGTAAATTGCTCTTGACTAGTATTGATTGCTTTGTCTTGTGACAATGTCATGTTAAATTTAGATTGACTGCTTAATTTTAATAAATTTTACCTTCGTCAGGGTTGCGTTGCTTTTGTGGATTTTAATTTTTTTTAATTTATTTTTTTCTTTTGTCGGGGTTACCAATTTGTGGATTCAACTACAATAAAAGAATTATTCTTATGAATATTTGATATAATTTATTGTATTCCAGAAAGTACCATATTATATAATTATGCATGTATACCAATATTAAAATATTATGTATTCTTCTGTCACAGATACTATTAGCAGCTGACCTAGATACTAAAGGTATCTTTCTTAATATAAAAATAATAACAATAAATAAGTAATAGATACGCCACACCAAACACATTGCAAAATAAATCATATAGATTATTTGAAAGAGACTGAGTTCCGAGGTTTCTTATTTTTGAGTATAACATGAAGATGTCAATATCGAAAATTCATATGATACATTGTTTTCATCATGACTGTGGGTAGATATTAAATTCTCTGATTCATCGTTATTTGCTAAACTATAAATAGGACAGAATCCCCTCTGTTTCAGTATTTGTCACGGTCGTCTAAAACGCCAAACAATATCTGAATCCAACAGAGTTTAATATGGTAATGTATTCTTAGCGTCACTAATACGTATTTATGATGTTATCTCCCCGCCTGCAATGCAACGGATCCCAATCAAGATTATTGTAACTAATATGTAGATTATAGCCAAATTTACATTTCGCTTGTTGGGGGCAGATGGTGCCAGTTCATTTTCAAGTGAAAATTAGGATTTATAACTCCCACAAGTATCGCGTGCGGATGCATTTGATAAAACTATGAGAGCTTCAAGTCGAGTGCTAAGGAAATGGGTTTTTATAAGGGGGTGTGAAGGCAGCTCTGATTATTGTTACATGTATACGCAGCAGTCCTTCATTGTAGTTAAAAGTCAATATTAATAATAAATTATTGTTTCAATAAGATGAGATTCTTCCATTTTTCACTGCGTATCCGTTCATTGTAAATTACTAGAAAATGACAAAAGCAATCCGACTATAGTTTGCCCATAAGATTCAACTTGCCATTCTACATCGTTTTTGTTAATTTTTCTATCAAAAACTCGTCACGAATCGAATCAAAATGTACCTTAAAAAGTTACTCTTATGTCAACGCCAATATTCACAGAGGATCGGTAATATACGCCGCATGCCGATAGTTGATATTATTACTATTGAATGGTTAATTACGATCTACGTACCGCATTCCTTTTTGCCGGTGTTAAATTACTTTCAGTTAAAAGTAATTTAATAATAAATTAGAATTAGTTGTGTTTTCGATAGTAGTAAAGTCAATATAAAAATTTTATTAAGAGAGAATAATGATTTACTAGTTGATTTTCAGTTTATTTTTTGTTAATGTGAACGATCCATCTTTTCGCGTCTGAAGGACTTCTTTATATTTTACAAAAATGAATATTAAACGTTCACAAAAAGGGTTCAAAACGACTGTTTCAGACGGAGAATAATAACAAAATTTATACTTACTGTTCGTTTATGCTTAACTGCTTCGTTGATGGTACCAATTGGACGTCGTAACACTATAAATCTAACACAGTAAATACTAATACTTTCTTAAAACTAAACCTGAAAGGGAATTTTGAAAACACAAGAAAATGACAATATAAAGTTTAAAAATGTATATTAAATCTCTTTTTAAAAAATCATGTTTTACAAAAACTTCAAGAAAAATGTTTTGACAAACTATAGTCTGGCCCATGTACAACACATGGTGAGGAACAGACGACTTATAATGTACCAACTACCATCCAATATGCGGTTTATAGCTAACGATTGTATAAAAAGATTCAAGAAAATTTCAATGATTAAAAATTTTTTGGTGGGCTTTTGCTTGCTCGTCTATTTACGTATTATCAGTTCAATTATAATTTGGTTCGCTCCTCAGAGTTTGAAAATGCTTGAACCGCAACGACTTTGAATTATATTGTAGTAATTATAAATTCATACGTTCAGGCAAGGCGGTCCCTTGCACATGTGAGTACATGGTAACTATACTTTTCTGACACAGAATTACTCAGGAACCGGTTTAGGGCAAATCCCGTTAAAACCCATAATTTTCCCTTCAAAATCGACTGTTAGAAAATGATAGGGCACCCTTGTCGCTAAAGGCTATTTTCGCTAAAACTCTCGATATACTTTGAATAGAGACTGGATTAACTTGTCCTCATATTTAACACAACGCATGAGTTGCAGTGCTGCACAACGTGGATTCGTAAAAGGGTTTTTAGTTTTGAAATTTCCGAAGTTAAAGTCGATTTTAGTTTGTGACGCTCCTTTTCTCGTACGGTGCGAGAACTAAGGCTGTCACTTTGACACTCGAGCTTTATTTGCTACTCGGGCGCCAGTTCAAGTTGACAGTGGTTGAACAACACTACCCAAAAGTCGATGAGCGAGACTAAGCAGCTCAGTGAAGACACAGTTAATTCCAGTGGGTCAATAAGGGAACTTTCACAAACACAACAGTAAAACGCAGAAGTTCAATAATATATGTGTATATGAATGTAATCCTATGATTACAATCCTAAACAGAACAGAAAGCAAAATTAACACAAATTTATTTACATATATTTAGTCAGTAGAGGGAGAGTAGCAAGCAATATAATAATATTAGCGGCAAAAGCGTATAAGCGGTAAAGTTAGCGAGTTTATATATAATAAAATGGCTATTAAGCAGACAGTGTACGGATACCAGAAAATGCGAAGCAAGCAGAATTATTTACAGTGTTACAAACAAACAAGTTATAAAACAAACCGGAACTTGGCTAGTGTTTTACGACGTTTTCAGTACGTAGAAATAAATATCGACGAGCAAATATTTTGTCACAAGGTTTTTAATCCCGAACTCAAGAGATAAAGGTAGACAGAAAAGAAAAACAAAGACCGACAGAACCTGTTGTCGCCGTGAGGCCAGAGCCAGGTTAATAAAAAGACCGATAGAACCTGTTGTCGCCGTAAGGCCAGAGCCAGGTTAAGAAAAAGACCGATAGAACCTGTTGTCGCCGTGAGGCCAGAGCCAGGTTAAGAAAAGACAGAAAGGAAATCCCAGAAATGAGTAATTTAAAGTAAAATATTCAAACAGTACAATAAATAAAATTTCCCAAAATTATCAATCAGAAAATAAGCAGAATAATAGAAAATATTCAGAAGTATACAAAAATTTACTAATATTTAATATTAATATTACTACAAATTTCATTAACAGTAAAATATAATTACACTAGCCAAGTATTTTAAAAAGGTCTTACTCTTTCCAACTTCGGTGGACACTGGTGCACTGGTAGTCGACTGCTTTCTTCAAGTTGTAGGATAACTAATTGTTGAATTACTTACTTTAAAGTATGCATAATAATTCCTAATGTACAAATTGTCTGATTTTAAATAAATATTTTGGTGCTCAAATAGTAAATATTGCTTGCTAATATACTATCGTGTGCTTAAGGCGGTACAATATATATTTTACGTTAACAGAGAATATTATACAGAATATAAATAAATATAAATCTCATGCAGATTTCCGTAACGAAAAATGCTTCGTTACAAGTTACACTTTCTAAATTTTGGTGGTCGGGGCGACATTACGTCCCCGTGCAGCGATATTTACTACACTTTCTAAAATTACACTCCTTGATGAGTTTTTGCAATTTTTGCGAAAATATGATTTAAAATATAAAAACCTCTTCCAAAGGCATTTTTACGAGAAGCAAGCTTCACGATTTTGTTACAGTTTCTAAAATTTTATCGAGGGTTTTGGCGTGTTCTTTAACATTAACATTGTAACAAGTGTGAACCATCCTTAATATGATTGTGTACAACAGCTCCCTCTATTACAGATATATAGGAGTAGTGAGCCTCAACCGGTAGATGGCAGGTACAGTTAGAGTTTAATGATGTACACCTGGTAATCGTAGTAATGTGTAATGCGTAGAAAGTTTAAGTAATAAACAGTTAATCATTAAGTGCATTGTGTTTTATTTGGAAGTTAATAAGCCCATCTTATTACATGGTGTCAGAAGTAACAAAATGGCAACAAATGAACGTGCAGTACCGGAGTTGGATTATTCTAACCTAGCAAACGAGAGGCTGAATTGGAAATGAAATTTGATGATGTTTATGACCGCCAATGGTAAATCGGACGAACCAGAACAAATGAAAATTGCAAATTTCATCTGGTTGGTTGGCACAAATGGTGCAAATATCTACAATGCATTGTTTTCAAATGACGGGACACAAAACTCGTTGCTCGGTACCATTAGAATCGGTGATGCAGTCTCAACGTATATTGGACGAAATACTGGAAAAATTTGATTAACACTGTGTGCCGCAACGGAGTATTCCAATGGAATAATAATAATAATAATAATAATAATAATAATAATAATAATAATAAATAATATGTCTTTATTTATTATTGAATACAATAATAAAAGGGCGAAGTTCAGTATCAGTTCAGAATCATACAAGTTCAACACAATTTCCCGAAAGGAACGTCAATCATTCAGAGAATTCGAAACGGAATTACGATCACAGGAACGTCTCTGTGATTTCAAGTGCAAATGTAGTGAATCATTCGAGGATCGAATGTTGCGTGACCGAATCATTGTTGGTGTTCACGAAAAAAATTGCAATTAAAATTATTGCATGGCAATGATGAACAACTGCTACGTTTCATCGATACATGCAAAACATATGAAGCGGCCAATGGAACAAAAACATTTTGGATACAAAACAGTCATCGGTCAGCACAGTTAAGTCAAGCGACAGCTCCAAATCGGCATCAGTTAGTGCAATTAATCGTTTTTGTTTCAACTGTGGCAGATAATGGAAATTTGGCCACATGGATGAATGCAAGGCAAGGCGTGTCATCTGCCGTTCGTGCTCAAAGAAGGGTCACTTCCAGAGAATGTGCCGTAAGGCCAAGAAGCAAACTACCGGAAAAGATAGCGTCAGCAACCTCATTATTGCCAAGAAGCAAAATATCGCCGGACTTAACTGGAGCGATGTGCAAGGTAACATTTGTGGCAAAGTTCATTTAAGTAGCCATAAGTACTTAAATATTCTTAGGGTTAATTCAATCGAATCGAAACATAAGCATTGGACCAAACATTATTTGATAGATAAAGGGATCGTAACATTCAAGCTGGATACCGGGGCTGATGTCAATTGCGTTCCATTAAGCTTGACTAAAAAGTTAAAAATTAAATTTCACAATCAGCATTATGACTACAACGTTTTCGATTATAGCGATAATAAAATTAAAGTTTTTGGTACCGCTAAATTTAAATGCTTGGATTTGAATTTAAAATCGGAACGATCAGCAGAATTTATCGTTGTCAGTAATATCTGTGAACCTGTATTTGATCTAGAGTTTTGTAACAGTTTTGGGTTAGTCAAACGTGTGGATGTGAGTAGTATTGTATGCACGGAATCAAAAGAATCGTTCATGGATAATTATAAGGATGTTTATCAGGGACTTGGTAAGTTCCCCGGAACGTTTTTAATAAAATTAAAGAAAAACTCGAAGCCAGTGCTTCACTATAAGAAACGGATACCAAACTCATTATTGGATAAATTAAAATCGGAACCTGACAAAATGGTGTGGGATGGAATCATTTCACCTGTTGATTACCCAACTGATTGGGTCAATAATTTGAAGATAGTTGAAAAACTTAACGGTCAACTTCGGATTTGTTTGGACCCAAAGCCACTCAACGAATGTATTCAACGAGAGTATTTTTTAATTCCAACAATCGACGACTTGACGTCAAGGTTGGCAAATAAACGAATGTTTTCGGTTCTAGATTTAAAAAGTGGGTTTTGGTACATGGAACTAGATAGAGTAAGTTCGGATTTAACGCCATTTACGACTCCTTTCGGTAGATTTAGATTCAATCGCATGCCATTTGGCCTTAATTGCGCGCCGGAAATGTTTCAACAGGAAATGATTAGAATTTTTGGAGACATAAATGGAGTGATTGTTTACTTTGATGATGTTATTTGCGCCCAAAACGAAGATGAATATGATCGGATCATGAATTTAGTAATGGAAAGATTAATAACATTAAATTTAATCCAGATAAGATACGATATCGTCAACGCAAAGTTTATGGGAAATATTTTATTGAATGGAAAAATTAAGGCGGATTTGAAATATCGGGATGCAATTTTAAAAATAAAAAAGCGGCAAATAAATCGGACGTTCTAAGATTCTTGGGTCTCCTCAAGTACTTGGCAAAATTTATTCCAAATCTCTCAAAACAATCAACGGAATTGCGAAATTTAACACGGAATGATGTAGAATTCTAATGGACAGAAAAACATGAAACGGAATTCAAAAATTTGCTTAACATCGTAACATCTGAACCGGTGTTGGCTATCTATGATCCAAATTTGCCTGTAATCATTCAAGCCGATGCATCCAAAGATGGGTTAGGTTGTATAATCATTCAAAATGAACATCCTGTGGCGTTCGCCTCACGAACCCTCAGCAAAAGTGAACAATAATGGGCACAGATCGAAAAGAAACTCATAGGTATTGTTTTCGCGTGTCAACGGTTTCATTTATTTTTATACGGACGAGAGTTCACCGTCGAAAGTAATCACAAGCCTTTGGAAACATTGATCAAGCGTGATACTGATGCCGTCACGATGCGCCTCCAACATATGTTCATATTTCTTTTGAAATATCCGCATATGACTATTATTTACAAACCTGGCAAGGAAATGCTAGTGGCTGATTGCTTGCCCAGAGCGCAATTATCAGAAATTTCAGAAATCGAAGGACTCTCAGGAGTTCTTCATTCGGCAACAAAAGCGGTTTACTTCTCAGAAGAGAATTACAATTTTTATAGAAGAATACTGGTAATGATAAAGAATATTTACGTGTTTGCAATTACGTCGAAAATAGTTGGTCAGGATTTAATTTGATGATCTGAGTCAACATCTTTATAAATTAAAATCGGAATTGCATGTTGAGAACGGATTGCTATTTTTGGGTCATAGATTGGTCTTTCCATCAGATATGCAACGTAAAATATCAATTTGGTTACATTTATCCCATCTCGGAATCGAAAAAACACTTGCACGTGCAAGAATGTTGTATTATTGGCCCGGAATGAATACGCAAATTAGGGAATTGGTTACTTCGTGCAAAATTTGTGAAAAATTCAAGCGAACCAATCAAAAAGAACGATTGACTCAGGAGGAAATTCCGAAATATCCGTTTCATATAGTGGCAATGGACCTCTTCGGATACGCGCGTCGTGATTATATTGACCTTATTGACGCATACTCAAATTACCTTATGGCCGTCAATGTTTAAAACAAAACATCAAAACACATTATAGGTGTAATTTGTTGATTATTTGATAAACTTGGATATCCAACAATCATTAAGTGTCACAATAGTTCGTTTGGATCGGCTGAATTCCAGCGTTTTTCAACTGAATTTAACATTCAATTCAAATTTTCTAGTCCAAGATATCTACAAAGTAATGGTCTAGCTGTAAAAGGCGTAGCCATTGCAAAAAACATTCTTAAACGATGATTCGAAGCGAATGATGAGGATCAATTTCAGTATCGCTTATTGGAACTCTGGACAGCTTGTATAATAACTGTCACGATGTAAATAGTCATCTCCTACAGTATTGTTCCGCAACTGAAAATCAATCTGTGTATTGAAACTTTTTAAAATGTTAATTATACGATAATTAACCCCATCTAGTATTAGAATCATATTAATTTCGCACCCTTTGAATTTTAAATTGTATAAAAAAAATAAAGTTTATAAATAAACTTTTCCGCATTATTAAGCTGGCTTGTATCATAGACGTCAGCTAAAAGTTTTTTAAATTCATAACTTCATTTTCTTATCAGCATCCTTAAATTAAACTTCGTTTATTGACGCATAAAATTTTCTAAGGAATTTAATTAGCTATTAATTAAAAATAAAAGCTTAATGCAATTTAAGAACGCCTGCTTTAATTGATGACTTCAGAATTTAAATGGAAATAATTAAAACAAGAAAATATTAATAATACTATATCGACGTTCATATTTTATATACAATATTAAAGACATTGAGGGTGTCTAATTTTAAACGGGAAAGGAGCTGAAAATTTATGTGTTAAAATAACATTACTTACATTACATTACATTATTATATGGGTTGTGTCAAGAATAAAGCAACTACTTATTGATTTTGTCTACGTGCACAAGATTTTGTAGATCAAAATATTCTTTTCAGAAAATAATGAGCTTTCAAGGAAAAGTGGCGTCAAATAGAAAATATAATGAAAATTTAAAGCTTAAAGATGAACGGTCCATTTTTATCGCGTGCAAATTTAGCAAAATATTAGAAAAGCGTCACATATAAATCGGTACAAACAAAGCCTATAGCCGCGCGATCTATTCAATTCAACTCTAAGGCTATGATTGGTGCATTTTTGGATCCGAGGCCCTGATTGGTTTAGGCAATTAACGTCGTTGTGATGAGAGAAAGAGGATGCGCCGAGCGAATTCTCGTTAATGTTATGGGGTCCGCCGACAGCAGCAAGGCAGACCTGCGATTAAAAATGGTTAAAAATAAAGATTGCAAATATTATATTACCGTCAAGTAATGTGTAAGGTTGTGTTAGTTAATTGTAGATTCGTTTAATGTTAAAGTCTGATGATATTACCTTCATAAGTTCCAGTTTAGAGAGTAGTTTTATTTGGTTAGTGAAAGTCACTATGTATTTACGATGTAAACGGCAAAGACGCCATATTACAAGCTTTCGATGTTAAGTTCTATTAATGTAAGGTATTAGTCCGTATACTGTGCTGTACTGTACTGCTTTGTCAAAGTGTAGACTTTAGAAACTTTCTTAGTGAAATAAAGACTTCCTTGGGGTAGAGACCCTTATTTAATGAGTGAATCCTTAGTAAATTAAAAATTAAATTGTATATTTTGTAATAATACGCCCCCCAAATAAGTATTTGGAAGGTTTCCTTCAGTGCTACTTACTGCTTCATGTGATAAAGTGCATCGTAAACTGTAAGTACGTTCCAATGAAGTTCCCTGAATGATTTTCGGCTGTTTACTAAAAATAAAATCCGTGGCGCCCAACTTTCCTTTCGCGATTTTGACTTTAAAAATTATAATTGTGTGTTAAGATCGGAGTATCTAACTATTTTTTGGTATACTCCAGATTTTCTCATACTTGTATATTACCTTTTGTTGCTATGAAAAATTCTACATTTTGTTCATATTTGTAAATTACGTTTTGTTGCTGTAAAATTATCTGTATTAGTTTAGTTATTTTTCTGTGACTTGATTGAGTATTGGAATACCGTAGTTTTCAAAGAACTTTTGATTTACTTTTCACATTGATGTATTTTTATGTTCCATGGCCTCAGGATCATCCATTTTATTGTTGTAATATAGGATTAAATTTTACATTTTACACCCCCTCACATTGAGGTAGCTAGGGCCGTTTTAAGTAGAGTTATTTGTGATAAAAGTGGTAGATTTTCCGTCAATATGTGGGCTTGGATATCGGCACGTGGTCCTGGTGTTTTGTGGCATATTGAGGAACGATTTAATAGTGAAATATATATTAGGATTTTAGACAATATTATGTTCCCTTCTGTGTCACAATTATTCCCTAATAATGAGTTCATATTTCAACAAGACAATTCTTCCGTTCATACCGTAACTAACTGGTGTCGAGATAACAACATCAATGTTCTTAACTGACCCAGTCATAGTCCAGATTTTAACCCTGTGGAAGAAGTATGGGGACTACTGGTAAGAAGTATCCAAAAACGAAATGTGAGGCCACCGAATACCGAAGAACTACTGGAAATAGTAAATGATGCATGGAAAAATATTATTACTAATGATTATTGTATAAGATCATTTAATTCTATGCCAAACAGACTTATAGAAGTTATAAATAGAAATGGTGCAATAACGAAATATTAATAGTTAGTTTCTTGTTAAGTAGGATATCCTTTGTCCTTTGATCCAGGATTTCTACTAATCGTAACGTTTATTCTCCATTTTCTTAAAATGTTACACACCAAATTTTTGTTAATGTTATAACGCAGTCCAATTCGCCTTATTAACCATTCATCATTTATTATAGCAATAACTACAGCATTAAAATAAAAAAGTAAATTAAAAGTGATTTCTGTTTTATTTCGGCTACTCATTACATATTCAAATAGAGACAGATTTACATTAGAAAAAAAAAGTTGTCCTATTTTCTTCTGCTCACGACAGTACGTGGCACTTGAAAGGTCAAAAATCTGTCTGATATATTTACTCCAATATTTAAATCCAAATTTATTTGCTACAGGAATTATATAAAATAAAAGAAAAAAACTGAAAAAGAACATTAGAGTATACAAAACAAGTGGCTGATACAATAAAATTATATAGGATCATGTTTTTTATTGCATTTTTAATTAACTGTTAATTAGAAACTCAGCAGCTCCATACTGACTGAAATTGTTTTTCCGGCTTTTTATTATGACATCTTTACACTTTGAATTTCTCTAGCACAATAAAATCATATAGAAATTTCTGCCACCAGCTCCCAAGCCATTAGAATATTGCTTGGGTGGTGTCAGTTGGTTTCTTATGCATTGTTGCTTGACAAGGATACTTGATAAGAAAGATAAATTTGTGGCGTAATTTCAATTGCTTTTGACAATTTAACGAACAAATTTTATGATTTTTGTAACGTGTTATTTACAAGCAACAGTAGATATTTACTTTATTAACCTTGTAGCAAGAATACTTTATATTTTTGCTTGCATATCCAGTGGGCAATCGATCACACACCTATGACAGTTTTTAAATTGTAACTTACGTAAATATCATAATTTAAAAATTGAGATTGCTATTATAGTCAGGTTTTTTCAATATATTTATCCCATATGTTTTTCTGCATTGGCATAATATAAAATATGTCAGAATTATCCTGTCTATTTAATTTACAGATTCCTTTTTGAAATAATTTCCGTGTCGTGGCGTTATCCACTATTCTCAGAACCATTTAATTTATTTATACAGTAATGTTTAATACAAGTTTATATAGTTCTAAGTTCGTAAAATTTTATTAAAATATTTGAAATAACACGCCTGCTGAATATTTAATTTTGTGGATTGCCCTAGTGGCGCGGGATCACAAATATATCTGCTAGACATGGAGATTGTTCAATAGTTGTCAAATTTACTTTAAACAAGAATTTGTTGCTTGTTTTGTGTGCTGGTAAGCAATGACGTCATCATGAACTAATATTTTGCTTGAATAATCAATTGTGTTCTTGTTTTAAAGAAACTAGAACGGCTTTAGATGGATTTTGGTAGAGAGGAATATATTTGTGTTTAGAGGCGAATATTTTTACTACTACGGGTTAGGTATATTTTATTTTTAAGCGCAGACGCTATCTACCTACATAATAATATTAAGAGTAGAATGAATAATAAAGTGGGAAATTTTCTGTTACAAAATTTGTCAGGGAGTAACAGTAAGATTCGGAAGATAGTTATTAAGAAAATTCCGTGAACGTTTCTTATTTCTGAAGATTCTGCATACCGAGTATTTACTGTTAGGGTTGTTTATTTTCAAAATATTTATGTCCATTACTCCAGTCCAATTGCGGGGTTGATTGTATTATCAGTTACCGGAACAAAATATATTTTAAACCAAGTCTCTTTGGTCCCCGATTACGATCCAAAAGTTTAGCTCGGTAGAAATTCCGGAAACACCCCTTTTGGGACAAGAACACCATTTTTTGGGTGTTTTTCGCAATATTCTGAGTGTAATTTTTAAATTATCTTATAAAATGCATTTTTTCTGGTATTCTATATGTTTCTTGGGTTGCTGATCACGAATTTCGGGGCCCCATACCCAAACAAACTTAAATGGGAGTTGTTTCGCAGTATTCTCAGAACAAATATGAAATGAAAAAAAAATAATGTTTTTTTGTACTTGTAATTGAAAAACTTATTAGGTGTTGTTATAATTTAATTTTTTTTTAATATTAAGGTTAATTAGAGGGGGCTGAAACTACACCAAAATAAAAAAATAAAGATAATACAATTTTTTTTAATTATGATTATGTTTTCCAACTTTATCACTCATGATATTTACAATGAAAGAATCCATTCCAACTCCGAATAGGGGTGCAAACTACCCTTGAATAAGAATAAACTGGAAAATTAATTTTGGAACGTTATGTATAGTATTATTGTCACGCAGTACCTAGACAATTATTGGACCACCCGGTATATGATTTTACTCGGGAAACGATTTAGTTACAAAATTAATTTAATCCGATATCTTAAAGTAAACCAGTTTGCTTGTTACAATGTACCGTGGAAATCCAGCAAACTCAGCAACGGGTGCACACGGCACGCTAGTTGCAGAAATGCTGAGAGTGCAAGTACCGGGAAACGAAATGGAAAAAAGTAAATGGGTTAGTTAGTTGTCGTTTGGGTTTTTAGAGAAGCAGACCTAGGTGGTGCGTGGGGCAACTCCCTCCCAGGGGCCATGCCTCAGGGTGGCTAGATGTAGTACAATGTAAGTAGTATATTTTATTCATTTCATTGTTTGGTTTTATTCTATTATAATAAATGTTCAATCTGTTATGTTACCACTATGTTTTATTTGAGTGTTCACTTAGTAACGTAATTTACCCTCTCGACATGCCAAGCGAGTAAAGTGACTTTAGCCATGGCTATCGTCGGCACTTACCCTATACAGGGTGATGCTGGTGATATCCGTGGACGTCCTGCTAACCCCCGTCGCGCAGTCGTGACACATGGTGTAGGTGCCGTATGTCAGCTCGTGACATTATATTATGATTATAGAGGAGACGGTATACATTGTAGACTTTTATATCAAATTTTCACTCAAGGAAGAGTCGAAACGACCTTTATATTAAAGAAAAAAATGTCTGCACAAAACTTACTTTTTTAAAACATTTTCCTATAAAACAAATAATATATGTATAAATATGTATATAAATTAAATAAATTGAATATGATTTTTTGGTAACTATTTTTATTCAGAATTATAATGGAAGTTTGTTTATTTTATTTTTCAATATACAAAAATAATACTTTTTTATTTAGAGTTTATGATAATTTGTTATTATTAGCCGTTACTCGAGTCCGAGTATAAAAATGTTACAGTCGATAAATTGTGTACAATAAAAAACAAGTAAAAGGTGTAGTCTATTGTAATTCCCATTCATCTACGGTGCACACGACTATGGCTATAGAGGCCAATTCGGGAGAGCACATGTCGACCGCAGTCAGGACAAACATAGACCTGGTTAGGTCTTGAATTCGGCCTTCTTGCAGCAACATTTCCTTGATAGCTGGCCACAACCCCTCGCCATTCGGTTCTGTCCGCTGCAAGTTGTTCCCATTGCTCGTCTGCAATACCGCAGGATTTTAGATTTTCATGGAGAGCGTCTTTGAACCTCTTTCGTTGACCGCCACGCCTTCTTCTACCGCTTAGCAATTCACCATAAAGTGTACATTTAGGAAGGCGATTATCATGCATACGATGAACATGACCTGCCCATCTTAGGCGTGCTCTTGAAATAAGCACCTCAATTGGAAGGCTGTTTGCTCTCCTGAGTACTTCCACGTTTGATATGTGATGGAACCAACGGATTTTCATCATACTTCGGAGGTGTCTTTGCTGAAAACGTTTTAATTCTTTCACATGACGACGGTAAGTGACCCAGCTTTCACATCCATATAGCAGTGCTGGAATGACAACTGCTCTGTAGACAGCCATTTTCGTTGACAAAGCAAGGTCGTGGTTGTCAAATACTCTCTCTCTAAGTCCCCAGAGTGCTCTAGATGCAGCGTTAATTCTATTGCGAATCTCGCTGTCCATGTTTGCTTTGTCATTAACAACGTTGCCTAAGTAATTGAACTGATCCACCACTTCAAGAGAATTTCCGTTAAGTGTAATGTCTATTTGGTTCACTTGATGAGGAGTTGACATAATCTTAGTCTTTCCAATGTTGATTTTAAGTCCCAAGGAATCATAGCTCTGGGCATACACATCTAAAAGTTCTTGAAGCTCTTCCGGCGTAGAGGCTAAAAGTGCACAGTCATCCGCATACTGGAGATCACAAATGAATCGTGTGCGTGTCTTCGTGAAAGCTCTAAAGCGCCCTATGTTAAAGAGACCGCCATCAAAACGGTATCTGAGACCTATTCCTCTGACTGTCAGTTTGTTGTCAACAATAATTGTTAGAGCAGTGGTAAACAAATTAAAGAGTAGGGGTGCCAGGACACATCCCTGCCTAACTCCAGTGAGGGTTTGGAAAGGTTCGGTTGCCTCATTATTATACATAACCTGGGCGTTGTTGTTTGTATGGAGACTGCGACATACTTCCACAAATTTTCTAGGGATACCTAAGCGGAACATAATTTTCCAGAGCACTTCCCTGTCCACCGAGTCAAACGCCTTGGTTAAATCAATGAAGGCTATGTGAATTTCTCCTTGATGTTCGAGTGCTTTTTCTTGAAGCTGTTTAAGTGTGAAGATTAAATCCGATGTGCCTCGGTTTGGCCTAAAGCCACTCTGTGTTTCAGGAAGTAACTTTTCCATAACAGGTGTTAGCCTATTTGCCATCGCTTTAGTGAGTATCTTCCCTCCAACAGCCAGGAGAGCTATACCCCTGTAATTTTCACAGTCCGCAGCGCTCCCTTTGTTTTTGAAGAGGTTGATTAAAAGTGTATCACGAAACTCCTGCGGAGCTTGACCACTTTCCCACACGACATCAAACAGTTTTTTGAGGTAGGGTATGAGCTCTGACGACACAGCTTTAAAGATCTCAGCTGGGAGTGAGTCGGCGCCGGGGGATTTGTTATTTTTTAGCTGCCCAATGGCGGTTAAGATCTCTTCCGTTGTTAGTGGTTTATCTAAGTCTTCGAAGGTGTCATATTGAGGGATAAGATTTATAATATCGTGATCGGCTTGACTTTGCTGGTTAAGAATGTTAGAGTAGTGTTCTTTCCATCGGGCTCTTATTTCCTGGTCTTCTTTGAGGAGATTTCCATTTAAATCTTTAATAGGACACATATTTTTCCGACTGGGGCCGTACACTGCTTTTACTCCTTGGAAGAAATTCCTGTAGTCGTGTGAATCGGCGTACCTTTGAATTTCTCTGGCCTTGCTTACCCACCACTCGTTCTTTATTCTCCTGATTTCGCGTTGCGTTTCATACTTAGATTGGGTAAAAGCTTCTGCTTTTGATGAGTCGTTGGGGTGGTTGATAGCGTTTTGGAAGGCAGTATGTTTGCGGTCAAGAAGTTCTTGTATAAAAGCTTCATTATCATTGAACCAGTCCTCCTGTTTTTTACTTGCTGCAGTGCCAAGAATTTCCTCACTCGCACTTTTTAAACTGTCTTTAATTTGTGTCCAGGTAGCAGCGACATCTACAGAATTGGTTTCTTCTAGTGCACTCAAATTCTCTTGAACTTTTTGTTTTAGCTGTTCGACGGTTTGTTGGTCACGCAATTTACTAATACAGAGACGGGGTCTACGTTTTACTTGAGTTCTTTGGTGTTTGGGTCTCATAACAATTTTCATTTTAGAGACAACAGGACGATGATCGGTCCAACATTCGCTATCAATGCGCGCCTTTGTAATTTGGACGTCCTTGAGATGCTTCCTACGTACGATAACATAGTCCAGTAGATGCCAGTGACCTGATCTGGGGTGACGCCAGGTGCCTTTAAATTTATCCTTTTGTCGGAAAATGGTGTTTGTTATAACTAGATCATGTTCGGCGCATTTAGTTAGGAGTAGTTGACCGTTAGCGTTCATGTTGCCCAAACCGTTCTTGCCTATGATGCCTGGCCAGGTGTCTGCATCTCTCCCTACTCTAGCGTTAAAATCGCCAAGAATAACGAGTCGTTCCGTTTTAGGTATTCTACAGAGGGTTTCTTCCAGCTGTTGATAGAAGCTTTCCTTGGTTTCGTGACTTGCATCCAGAGTGGGAGCATAGGCGCTTATTAGATTTACCGCGTTGCCATCTGATAGCTCATAGCGTAGCAGCATTAGACGCTCGGACAGGCCTTGTGGTACTTGTGTTAAGTTGGATACAAGTTGATTCCGAACGGCAAATCCTACTCCATGTTGTCTTCTTGAATTGGTGGGAAGACCTTTCCAATAGAAGGTGTAGTACTTTTCTGTGAGAGAGCCTTCCTCCAAAAATCGAGTTTCGCTGAGAGCTGCAACGTCAACATTGAGTCGGTGAAGTTCTCTATCTATTAGAGCAGTTCTTCTTTCAGGCCGATCGGTGCGAGTGCTGTCGTTCAAAGTACGAACATTCCAAGCGCCGTAGATGAAAGAATTAGTTTTGTTGGATTTAACTTGTCGGTGTTTTTTCGACATTCGATGAGGTGTCCCTGTGGGCACCCTCCCCCGGAGATCCGATCGGGAGGGTATTTTACCTCCGGATGATTTTGTCCCACTTGAACGCTCCATCATTTTTTTAAAGCCTTAATCGACTGAAAACGAAGCTGCATTTGAAGTTTTAGCTGGAGCAGGTATGCAACTGACCAGCTCGGTTGCGGAAGGCGAGTGGTGTTGTCCCATGGCACAGAAGGAGACTGCGACGATGGGGTAACCAAACGATTCCAAAAGCAACCGCACACTTCGTGAGAAGGTGGATGTGCTCACGGCAAAAGGTAAGGGTTATTCCGCCCTTACTCGGTCGTTAGAGCCTCGTTAGTGAAAACAGGGTGCACCAAGTTCAAATTGAACTTATCGCGAAGGTGAGGTTAACAATTGAGTAGGAGAGGCTATAACTTGCGCTTCACTACCCCATTACACCCAATTTGTACACTGAAGGTTATTAGTCTATATTTACAGAAATATAGAAGAAGATTAATTACTAATGAAAGGGGTGTTTTTTTGCTTCAAAAGGGATGTTTCCGGAATTTCCACCGAGCGAAACTAGTAAACGTGCGCACAACAAAGTGTTACAGACAGACCGACGGACAGACAGGAAATTTTCTAATTTAAAATCTCGACGTTTCATGACATTTTAGGCCTATTTCAACAAAATTTGTTTTATTTTTTTTCGTTACTATACTTCCACTGGACGTGGAAGTAAAAAAGAGAGAGGAGGTTGAATTTTCTTTTGACAAAAAAAAAAATTGACGATATTGAATCTGGAGAAGAAAAGATTGAAAATATGAAGCAGAGGGGAAGAATTATAATAGCTAAAAGCTAAGTTAGAAGTAATATAAAGAAGAAAAAAAGTCTTACCTGTAAGTTAGTCACAGACAGGTAATTACATCCACGTTCAGTGGAAGTATAGTTGTTGAAATATGCTTAAAATGCCATGAAACGTCGAGATTTTAAATTTGAGCCAAACAAAATTTCCTGTCTGTCGGTCTGTCTGTAACTTTTTTGTGCGCACGTTTACTCTGGAACCCTTTGTGATAGACTTGAAAATTGGTACACTTATGTATTGTAACGAGATCGGGAACTAGATTATATTTTGATCGAATCCGTTGAAGGATTCGGGGGTAAACGGGGTTAATAAGGGTAAATAGGCAAAACAACCAAGGAAGAGTCCATAAAATTGCAATTTAGGGCATGTACGAAAAGTTAAGGTCTCAAAAATTATTTTGGTATCAGCTTCCCCCCCCTCCCCATCACTATCACCCCCAATGCCACCCCTAAACTATTATGAAAGGGAGTAAAAAAATTAAAATGTGATCTAGTATATATACAAAAACGAAACGCTTAAAAATTTTGTTTAGCGTTACCTACCCCCTCTACCTACCCCATTGTCATCCCCACCCTATTATTAAAGGGGGTAAAAAAAATAAAAATGTGATTTAGTGTGTATACAAGAAGAAAACGTATAAAAATTTTTTTTGGCGTTAGCTACCCCTCTCTACCACCCCCATTGCCACCCTCACCCTATTATTAAAGGGGGTAAGAAAAATTTAAATGTGATTTACTGTGTATACAAAAACGAAACATCTAAAAAAGTTTTTTTAGCGTTATCTACCCTCTCTACCTACCCCATTGCCACCCCCACCCTATTATTAAAGGGGGTAAAAAATTAAAATGTAATTTAGTGTGTATACAAGAACGAAACGTCTAATAAAATTTTTTTGGCGTTAGCTACCCCCTCTACCACCCCATTGCCACCCCCACCCTATTATTAAAGGGGGTAAAAAAATTAAAATGTGATTTAGTGTGTATACAAAAACGAAACGTCCAAAGAAATTTTTTTAGCGTTAGCTACCCCTCCTCTACCATCCCATTGCCACCCTCACCCTATTATTAAAGGGGGTAAAACAAATTAAAATGTGATTTAGTGTGTATATAAAAACGAAATGTCTAAAAAAAATTTCTGGCGTTAGCTACCCCCTCTACCACCGCCATTGCCATCCCCATCCTATTATTGAAGTGGGTAAAAAAAAATTAAAATGTGATTTAATTTTTTTTGCTTAGGCTATCCCCTCTACCCCCACCCTATTATTAAAGGGAGTAAACAGATTAAATTGGGATTTAGTGTGTGTACGAGAACCAAGGGCTTTTAAATTTTTTTTTACATTAGCCACCCCCTCTACCACCCCCACTCTATTATTAAAGGTAATAAACTATTACATTGGGATTTAGTGTGCATAAGACTTGGATACAAAATCTGGATGTGGAAGTAGTGATTCCTTGGGCAGCGGTTTTTTACGCAATATCTGAAAATAGGCATAAGATACAAGTTGAAAGCCAAGTTAAATGATCCCTATTTGAAATAAAGAAAATGGTTGTTTGAATCACACACAATTTTGTACGTCTAGGAAGAAGAAGACTTTCCTGACAACTGACCTAGCCTACATCATCGTGAGTGTTTTAGAAACGAACTTAATTAGTGAACTCTTAAAAAATTAAATGGTTTCTCAGTTTTTATAATTAATTGTTTAATATTCTATTGCTAAATTAACAGTAGTGTTAAACGTGTTTTTAATTGAAAATATTTCTGTTTCCATATTTATTAGTATAAAATAGAATCGGATAGGTAAATAATACTGCTTTTGTTTAATAAAATTGGAATTATTTTTCCTATTTTTCCTTTTGTTCTCAAAGACCCAGTTCTAAAATTCAGCTTAGTTTCATCATACCAAGTAGAGAACAAAATTACTGACAAAAAAGGTTTCTTGACATTTATTTTTCAGAGCAATTAGATACCTTGCAATTAGATCTCAAATGTCTACTATTTCCGAATTTATTATGATATTATTGTAAATTCTATATTTACTCTATATTTTCTATATTACTCTAGTAATTCAAAGTACATCTAGGTAAGTCAGATAATTTTTCGCCAAAAATTTTGAGGTCGCTAAATACGAAACAAGTTACCTAAATTTCAAAATGACTGATTTCGTGTGGCGGACTTAGAATAAAAGAACATGTAAAACTTTTTAGAAGTAGCTTAAATATTGCAGCTGTTACGCAAAGATACAGATATCTCAGAATTATGAAATTTTGGGAAGTGACGACGAAAGAGAACATCAACCAGTCAAGGAACTTCAATTGTTATTTCTTTCAGAGGTTTAGGTTCCTACAAAACAAAAATTATGATCAACTTCTTAAGGTAATGCCTTAAAGAATCTTCTCCGGCTTTAATATTAGTCTATTCATAAAAATGTTATTGATTATGTTTAACTTTCTTTGCATCCTTTCACAGTAAAACTAAACTCGCAAGAGTTATGGTGCGAGCGTGGAACATAAAGTTACAAATTGCCCGATAGGCTGGAAGGATACTGAAATATCTATGTATAATTTTCTGCTATTCAGATTTGTTCGATTTTGAAGTGTACGTATGTAGTTGTTAGCTCTGATATTAAACGTTTCTCAACTGGATTTCTTGTGATTTAAATTATTCTCTGAATATCAAAAGTTTTTTTCCTTTATATCGCGAAGTTTTATTTTAACTTTACTCTAAAATCGCATTCTTATTGACGAGATTGAACAGTTTCTGTGATGTATGAGAACTCCTTTACTGAATTTATCACATTTTTTTGTCCTCCAAAAATTACAAATTAGTCAGTTTCCTTCTACTAAAAAGCGTTGGTGTGGCAAAGGTAACAGTTTGGTCTTGGTCTTTTATAATAAAAGTACTATACTACTACTTTTTAGGGATACACACCTTTCTTGTTGTGGTGTTGTGGCATGCCATCTTTTGCTGGTGTCCGCAAGTTAATAAGTAGATCAATTCGCCAATCTATAATAATAAATTTCACTTTTACTGAGCTGGCACGCCGCTTGAATTACCACCGTATAAGCTTTCCGCCAACAGATGGCTCTCGCTAGGAAAATATATCAATTTATTAAATAGATGCATACATCTTAGGAAATCTACAATATAAACTATTATTATAATTAGCGTATAAAAATTGTATTTGTTTTTGCTTGTTCTTTTATTTATTCGCTCTCATTACAAGGATTTGTAAGATCTGGGACCTCGTTAGCTGCTCCTGACTCTAGGTCGTAATAATGTTCAAAAATTGATGTTGAAAAATTTAGTATTGGACTAAATAACTCGATCTCTACCAGTGCTTCAAAAATTTAGCTATTCTTAAGGTGATAATGCCCTAAGCAGTTCATACACATTATTGTAATGTGGAAGGAAACCAGACAAACTTCTTTGGCTAGAGGGCAAACTCTTTCGTCTCTTCGCATAGTTCCAGGGTTTTAATTTACCTGACTCACTGCGTCTTCAAAGTTTATTAATGAAGTTTATATAGATGACTGTTTTGTTAATAGGAAAAGGAGGATTGAGGATACATTATGACACGTTCTTCTCCACCTCTGTGAGCGACGAGGAAAAAAAGGGTCGCTTCGACATTCGATATGGTAATAACGGTAGTTCGGTTTGGATTTCAGCACGTCTGTTATCGATGAATGACTGGTGAAGTAAAATATTGGACAGCTTCAACTGCTTCCCTTACTATGGACTCAGTTATCTGTGACGTCACGACTTATGCAACCAAACATACTACTGTCATAGAAATTTTGATCCCGTCGAATAACATTCAAATTTGAGCATTATTACCTTGTTCGTAAAGACTATAAAATATAATGGTAAAACATTGCTATGCATTTTATTGAATTTCTCGGTTGAAAGAAATATTTATGAACTTCCAGTGCCAATCTCACGTACACAAGTTATGTTAAAATATATGGACATATATAATATTTGATAAACCTTTAATTTTATAAAACAGCAACAGTTTCCTCCAGTGGGAATGAAGAATGTGAAAATTTAAATTATGCGGGCGGAAAGCAATGCAGTTGCTGCTCACTTCCATACTCTTGTTTGATTTTACATTTACTTCACTGTTTCCACTTTAAAGATGGCGACAGAAATAATTTACCAGAGATATTTACATGGAATGTTGAAAAAATTAGGAAGTTAATAGAATTATAATTTAAATTCTAAATTACATAGATTAATTATCATCTGGATTGCAATATTCGGAGAGCAACATTATTTTAAATTGATTTTCATGCAATATGTCCTAATCCTATCAAAAAATTAATACCAAATATTTGTTTCTATAATTATTTATATGTAAACTAAACATTGTAGCATGCAAATTTTAAATATATAAACATAATGCGGAAATTAAAACATTGAAATAATTGGTATATATTTTATACGTATTTTTCATTAAACTAATATTTATTTTCATCCGTTTCATATACACAATTATTATCATATCATATACATACTGTTACCCCATTTTAATTAATTTTATTTTAATACATATATTTATATAATATATTTTATATTAAACATACATTTTTTACTAGCTACTACTGGGTATAATATGTTTCGCCGCTGCCGATTCGCCGCCCCGTCAAGAAAAGCTAGAATTACATTGGCCGTCGTGTAATCAGGAAGCTTTACAATAACTGTTTGTGATAAAGAAAGCCTATTAATTGACTTGACGAACAGGGTTTCGCAAAAATTATTCCTGTGAATCTCCTATTATGAATATATGTGATAAATGGTTTAAACATTTTGAAGGTAGGTAATCAAGTGGCTTCAGTCATATTTCTTTACTTGAAAAGGGCCTTTGTAATGATAAGTAGGGAGTTGTTAATATCCAAGCTAGAGGGAATAGGACTGAGCAATAACGTGTTGAATTGGTTTAAAAGTTACTTAAACAACATATCAGAAAGAGATAAATATAAAAACTCAGTAAAAAGTGAGTTATAGATAGAACATAGCGTTCCTCAGGGAAATATACTTGGTCCTATTCTATTTACCCTTTATATAAAAGTCATTGTTAGCTGTGCAGGTAACTGTAAAATGTCCATGTTGCAGATGATGCAATATTATATGTATAAGTGGTAATGATCTTAACTAAATGTACATAATTATAAATAAGGAATTAGCGGCACAAAATTGTTTCGTGTTTGAGTTTTACGTGGACTTATCCTGTATTGTGAGTGAACTTACAGTTCGAATAATTCCACCCCAAACACAATATTTTGATAGATTGAATGGATTCTGCGGTTAGCTCCTTGTGAAACATTATTCAATATTTTGAGTACAATTAAGGAATGCTTTTTTAAATGCTTCAAATAGTTTTATTAAAACTCTACACATGTTTCGGCTTATTAGGCCTTTATCAAGTGTAATAGATACAAATTTCTGTTTGGTACTCTTATAACAATAATTACAATACATGTCTTAAAGGGCTAACAAATTCTGCATATATGCTAATAAACTACTTAAGAATTCAGGAAATACTAATCTTATGCTAATAAGGATTACATACAATTAGGATTTAAATAATAGTTCTTAGAATGTTATGACCCTCGAAAATTTGTTATTCATTAGTTACATTCCTGTTATTTTTTATCGCTTTCATTATTTCTATTCTATTTGTTCTAACAAATTCAATTTTTTGCCTTTTGTTTCTGAGTGCATTAGTTCAACGTTATTTAAATTGCTACGTTTTACAAGTACGTAAATACGTTGGATCGCAAGGGTTGCAAGATATTACTGAAAAGAAACTCACTTGGGCTGCTGTGACGTAGCATATCGCAGACACTACCTAGCCCGGATAAGCGATGTAAAGCGCCCACGATAAAATTTCACTAGTTCAGACTATCTCAGGGCGTTAAGCCCAAGATAACATAAACTATTCTAAATTTACTTACTTACACAAATCGCTGAGGGTTCCATTCGCAGCGGTCGCAGACGAAATAATAACACTTGTTTTAAACATAAAATGCACTATATTACAGAATTTACAAAATAATGTCTGGTTGTCTAGAATGAAACCTTGCGATAAATAAATAAACAACGTAATAAATAAGTTAACATAAATCTGGCCACAACGGGTCTGATTAGAGAACCTCCTTAAATAAATATAAATGCGTAAAATCTTTAAATATATACAAGTTAAAATGGAAAAGCATGAATATATTTAACCACACAGAACCACTAAAGGTGGTCTCCGGTAAAGCAAACAACACACTTGGTGGAACGATACCCAGACTTCGACGATACAGAAACTGCAGCCCTACGGTGGTGTCTTCGGGAAGGAAGGAATTGGCCAGACGATGGGGTCGATTACAGCCTCTCCAGTTGTAGAATTTCCTACTCCTGTGGGTGTGTGTGTACGTAAAACTTTCTACCCCTGGTGTGTGCGTGTGAGTGTTCTAGCCCCATCCGTGGAACCCTAAAGATATACCGATTTAATTTGCACGGTCGGAAATGCACGTGAAGCGTGCCTAATGAGAGCAATTTAAATCTGACATAACCCACAAAAAAATTTAATGTACTTCTTGCTATTGAGGGAAGCAATCCACCGAAACTCCTAGAGAAGGCTACAGCTGAATGAATGGTGTCGAGTCCGTCTTACAAACCAGCGAGATGCTTCCAAAGGACAGCCTGTAAATTTGCGAAACGAGTGGATAGAGATCGGGTAATATGGCGATAGTGAGGTTAACTCACCAATATACTTAAATCCTGCACCACCAGTTAAAATTCGCTACCAACAACAAAATATTCTGCTCAACAGAACAACAACAAATGGAGGAAATTTTCTTGCTGATGATAACTCTATAATCCACAAGGATGCCTTGAATAACATAAGGTTTCAGGAATCATCAACCGTGTACATGCCATCAAAACGTCTCTCACTGAAGCAGCTGGAACAATCGCAATGCTCGCAGATGGTAACAGAAACTCCGCTATGGACATTTCGTTGGTGCGATTGCTATTATGTGGCCCACAAAACGCAAATACGTATCGCAGGTCGCATATGCAACAGGTCCGCAACAAAATTTAGAAAATGATTGTATTTTATGCAGTGTGTTGACATGCCTGTGCTACATACACCGTTCAAAATGAATTTTTTATGATCTTCTAATCGTTTCTTCAAGTTTCGATCAGTTTGACCGATATAAATAGCATCAGTGTCGTTACAATTTAGTTGCTATACGCCTGTCTTATGTAATTGTTCTGTTTTGTTTTATTATTCATTAACATTTCTCGTATATTATTCTTATTAATTGAAATGGTTTTACATCCTAATGTATTGAGTTTACTACTAATTTTATTACTAATCTTAGGCCAATAATTAATACATTTATAGATTTTGGCTTGTTGTGAGGAATCGGCATATAACTCTATGTAAATTCTTCTTCTGTTTATTTTTTATTAATGTGTCTACTAGCTTTTCACAGTAGCCATTATTCATGGCTATTACTTTGATGACATTAATTTATTTTTCAAGTTTTCTTGGCTTAATGGGAATGCTAACAGGCGATGGATGTAAGAGTGGAAAGGTGCCATTTTTATTTGAAGTGATTGATTAGATTTTGTGAATGATTGTGTCTGTACAAATTGTTTTCCGGTAGTTGACATATTCTAACTTATTGTTTAAATTTTTTATGTTGACGTCCAAAAAATTTAAACCTCCCTCATTTTCTATTTATAATGTAAATTGTATTTGATTTGATACCCTACTCATACCCTACCTCAAAAAACTGTTTGATGTCGTGTGGGAAAGTGGTCAAGCTCCGCAGGAGTTTCGTGATACACTTTTAATCAACCTCTTCAAAAACAAAGGGAGCGCTGCGGACTGTGGAAATTACAGGGGTATAGCTCTCCTGGCTGTTGGAGGGAAGATACTCACTAAAGCGATGGCAAATAGGCTAACACCTGTTATGGAAAAGTTACTTCCTGAAACACAGAGTGGCTTTAGACACATCGGATTTAATCTTCACACTTAAACAGCTTCAAGAAAAAGCACTCGAACATCAAGGAGAAATTCACATGGCCTTCATTGATTTAACCAAGGCGTTTGACTCGGTGGACAGGGAAGTGCTCTGGAAAATTATGTTCCGCTTAGGTATCCCTAGAAAATTTGTGGAAGTATGTCGCAGTCTACATACAAATAACAACGCCCAGGTTATGTATAATAATGAGGCAACCGAACCTTTCCAAATCCTCACTGGAGTTAGGCAGGGATGTGTCCTGGCACCCCTACTCTTTAATTTGTTTACCACTTCTCTAACAATTATTGTTGACAACAAACTAACAGTCAGAGGAATAGGTCTCAGATACCGTTTTGATGGCGGTCTCTAGCCTCTACGCCGGAAGAGCTTGAAGAACTTATAGATGTGTATGCCCAGAGCTATGATTCCTTGGGACTTAAAATAAACATTGGAAAGACTAAGATTATGTCAACTCCTCATCAAGTGAACCAAATAGACATTACACTTAACGGAAATTCTCTTGAAGTGATGGATCAGTTCAATTACTTAGGCAACGTTGTTAATGACAAAGCAAACATGGACAGCGAGATTCGCAATAGAATTAACGCTGCATCTAGAGCACTCTGGGGACTTAGAGAGATAGTATTTGACAACCACGACCTTGCTTTGTCAACGAAAATGGCTGTCTACAGAGCAGTTGTCATTGCTATATGGATGTGAAAGCTGGGTCACTTACCGTCGTCATGTGAAAGAATTAGAATATTTTCAGCAAAGACACCTCAGAGGTATGATGAAAATCCGTTGGTTCCATCACATATCAAACGTGGAAGTACTCAGGAGAGCAAACAGCCTTCCAATTGAGGTGCTTATTTCAAGAGCACGCCTAAGATGGGCAGGTCACGTTCATCGTATGCATGATAACCGCCTTCCTAAATGTACACTTTATGGTGAATTGCTAAGCGGTAGAAGAAGGCGTGGCGGTCAACGAAAGAGGTTCAAAGACGCTCTCCATGAAAATCTAAAATCCTGCGGTATTGCAGACGAGCAATGGGAACAACTTGCAGCGGACAGAACCGAATGGCGAGGGGTTGTGGCCAGCTATCAAGGAAATGTTGGTGCAAGAAGGCCGAATCCAAGACCTAACCAGGTCTATGTTTGTCCTGACTGCGGTCGACATGTGCTCTTCCGTATTGGCCTCTATAGCCATAGTCGTGTGCACCGTAGATGAATGGGAATTACAATAGACTACACCTTTTACTTGTTTTTTATTGTACACAATTTATCGACTGTAACATTTTTATACTCGGACTCGAGTAACGGCTAATAATAATAATAATAATGTATTTGATTATGAAAAGGATTCAAAAGGTTTAGAAATTTATTCATTTGTCTTTCTGTACCTTTCCTGATGCAAAACACATCATCCACATATCGGGCCAGGAAAACACATTGTTCACTAGTATGTTTTTACAATTAAACAGTCTGTTCCAAATTCTGACATGAAAATTTCAGTCAATAGCGATGATATAGGTGAACCCATAGGTAATCCAGCTAATAACTTAAAAATTTCGTTGTTAAATTTAAAATAATTTTGGCTAGTGCACGTTTTAATAATAATGCTTAGTTGCTTTTTTAATTCTAAGTCAATATCAGACTCGTTTATAAGTTTTTCAATTATTTCATGTAAGTACGCCGTTGAAAACTTCTTACAATTCATAGAAAAAACTAAAAACTTAAATATCCCAGATAATGCAGAATTAGTATTTTTCGATGTCAAAAGTCTTTTCACCTCGATACCTTTACAATCATTACATGAAACAATAGAAAAACTTATAAATCGCTTCAAATAAAACTGGCACCTTTTCACTCTTACATCCATCGCCTGCTAACGTTCCCATTAAGCCCAGAAAATTTTAAAAAATAAATTAATATTATCAAAGTAATAGCCAGGGATAATGGCTACAGTGAAAAGCTAGCAGACAAGTTAATAAAAATAAACAGAAGCAGAATTTACATAAAGAGTTTTATGCCGATTTCTCACAACAAGCGAAAGTCTATAAATGTATTAATTATAGGCCTAATATTAGCAACAAAATTAGTAGCAAACTAAATAAATTAGGATGTAAAACCATTTCAGTTAATAAGAATAATCTAGGAAAAATGTTGATGAATAATAAAGATAAAACAGAAAAACTATATAAGACAGGTGTATATCAACTAAATTGTAACGACTCTGATGCTATTTATATCGGTCAAACTGGTCGAAATTTGAAGAAACGATTAGATGAACATAAAAAATCCATTTTGAACGGTGTATGCAGTGCAGACACACACATGTTATTTTGTAAATTTAAGTAACGTTGAACTGTTGCACTCAGAAACAAAAGGCAAGAAATTGGATTTGTTAGAAGAAATATAATAGAAACAATGAAAGCGATAAAAAATAACAAGAATGTAACTAACTACCAACAAATTCTCGTGGGTCATAATATTCTAAGAACTATTATTTAAATCCTAAGGACATCTCGGTTTATTAGCATAAAATTAGTATTTCCTGAATTCTTAAGTAGTTTATTATCATATTTGCAGAATTTTTAGCCCTTTAAGACATCTATGTAATTATTGTTATAAGAGTACCAAATAGAAATTTATAATTTAGTATCTATTTACTCTTGATAAAGTCCTAATAAGCCGAAACACGTGTAGAATTTTAATAAATTTTTTGAAGCATTTAAAAAAGCATTCCTTAATTGTACTAAAAAAAAACAACAATATTTTGATTGTTTTTTTTATGTAATATAAATACAAAATTGTATATTTTGTTTCTGTCAATTTATTTTCCAATTCTTACAACTCGACACACGGCACCTCACAGTTTTTCAATTTAAGGTGGTGCGTTATAAATGAATATATAAAAACTGGAGCACAAAAAATAAATTTCTTCTTTTCTCTTTTCATTGGAAATATTTTAGTGATTAAATTGGCATTAAATTCTCTAGAAACTTTTTGGTTCAGTCTCGAGTTCTTTGGCTTACATATACGTTTATCATGAATGCAATTTGTTATGTCATTAAAGGAGAAATAAAGGAATCTTTGATATTAAAGCTACTCATACAGAAAAACTGTTAATGTCTCTTTTGTGCACTAAAATAGGAAATAAGGGACCAAAGAAAGTCTAATAGTTATTAAATTACCTATTCTTATCATGCAAAACTTTTTATAAAATCCTATTTATCTGAACACAAAAGCACCCTTGCAACCGACGTTTTAGGGAGGGTAATTTGGCCTTATATCATTGAATGTGACATAGTGGTACGTTCGAGGATAACTTTAAATTTAATAATGGGAGCACGAATATACACTCTAATATATTTCCTGTATTTATGTTCTCAGATTGAGGTTGAAATTTATAAGAAAATCCTTTTCCTTTTATTAAATTAAGAAAATAAATGACCTAATTTATTTTATGCCACAATTTGATTTGATGGATAAAATTCATGATGCATTGTCTTATCTTTTTACTTTACCTTGGCACCATTCATGGATTTCGTTTTGTTAAATTTTATTACATTTTCACAGGATTCATGTTCGACACAATATTAACATTAAAACATGATATTTTTAGTCGCAAACTCCTCTATAAAATCCTTATTTTACTATAAGGAACGTAACCAGACTACAACCAACAGCTACTCTTTGGGCTATGTGCCCCGCCGAGCGCTGAATTACAAGTTACAAGCCTGGCGCGTTAAGTGTAATTGCATATTACCATCAAAACGCATATGCTTCGATTGTAAAATAAGGATTTTATAGAGGAGTTTGCGATGTATTTTTCAATTTTTGAATCTAGAATCCTGTAAACCCAAAGTCCTAAACCCTTGAACTTGAAACTCTCAAACTCTATCTAAACCTTGCAAAAATTTAATTCTGCGGCAAATATCTGTCTCTCATTACTTAATACATTCCTCGGATTATTAGATGTGATGATTCCGAATATTTATTTAATGATATCGAGTATCTTCTTGATATGTACAGATTTGTCATTCCTATCGTGGGCGATTTTAACATTCCGGAATATGCCCTAGGTATGCCTTGCGAAAATTTATGATTTTTTATAACCTTGAACAACACAACAATAACTTAATAGTAACAATAGAATCCTAGATTTAATCCTAGAAATCACCTACTTTACTACTACTAGGAGACTTGCATCACTCGGCTCTATTGATGCACAAATTGCTAAAGAAATAAGTAACTTTCCTATACTTAACCAATTTTCTTTCAATTTGAAAGCAGGTAACTTTCACGCACCTTAAAGCCACTTGGCTCTACTGGATTTATTATTTACACCTGGGATGTTTGTTAGTAAAACTCTGTATTTTATGAATAAATATATGTTGTTTTCAATAAAAACTTCCCTCGAAAGACACCTCCTTCGTAAACAATACATTCCATGGGTCACCTCTGATACAATTAAGCTTCTAAAATAGAAGAACAGGGCTTGACGATTATATGAAAAAATCTAAAACCATCAATGACTATTAACACTTCCGTTAGTAAGAAAGTTCTTAAAAAAGTGCTTAAAATAAGTGCATTGAAGAGTTAGAAAAATTAATTAAAACTAACTCAAACAAGTTTTGGAGTTTTGTTAACTTGAAATGAAATTACACTAGAATTTTATAATTATAGGAATACTACTCTTGAATTCATCCAATATATTGTCATTGTTTTTGCCGATTTCTTTTCCGATGATTTTAATTAATTTCAGTGAATTAGTACAATAATAAGAGTTTGTATTATTGTTAATTTAACACTAAAAATGGCGACACTTCCTGACAAGTGTAAAGGGTAAAAAAAGGGTAAGTATGACTCTGAAAGTGATTCTCAGTGTCATACTTATTACGGTGGTTCTTTTATGATTTTATGAAATTTTGCAAAAAAATTAGTTTAAGATTACATATCATTTCATGCTAAAAGTTCGGTAATAGTAGAGTAGCATGGGTTTGTACAGGAAGGTTAACGGTTACGAACCTAGTGTGTAAAACGTAGTATATTGTCTAAGCTTTAGATCAAAAAGGTCAAGTAGATGTTACCGATACTAACTTTTTTAAAGCATTTGACAGATTGAATCATGGTATATTAAACAGTATTAAACAACTTCAGTGATTCTCTAATTTACTTATTTACTTCCTACTTGTCTTGTCGGACACAGTTTATTCAGTATCGTTGCTTTTAATCTGTGCTATTTAACAAATATCAGGAATGCCGCAAGGATCCATACTTGGATCCCATGTTTTGGTCTGTTTATTAATGATATTATTGACAACGTTGCAGTATACTTTATATACTTCACGATGACGATTTAACTTTTATTTGGACATGGCTGTTTGAGACCCTAGCATAATTTAGGCTTGCTTGATGCTTTTATAATCATGTCCCTTAAATGCTACCAAATGTAACGTAATGTTTCTCTCCCGTAAGTCAGACTCCAGTAATTTTTATTATAATTTTGATAATTACGTTTTAACTAAACCTGAGTTTATTCGTCTCGAAATCAATTTTCTCTAAACATATTGGGGAATGATGCAGGCGGGCTTACAAATCCCTAGTTTCTATTTTACGGAACTTTAAAAGTTTGCCTACTCTTCGTTATATTTTTTAAATCCAAATTGGAATACACCTCTACTGTTCCGTGTCATAATATCCACATAACATAATTTGATATGTGTAGTGTACTATAATTACTTCATTTATTGAATACCCAGTATCCACATTAACAACTGTTAGAACAAGAAGAAGTAGCATACTTATGATACAAACTAATATCTCGAGTTCATTTCCACTGTTTCAGATCTGTTTAAATTATAATAACATAGAGCACAGTTTGGATATTTTCAACTGATAAATTGCTGATATAAAAAATACCTGTTCAAGTCTTTCTTTTCCTTCTTCTTATTTTACCTTTGTTGAACCGGGTATAATTCGATCTTATTTGTATGCGTATATTTTGTTGCGTATGCATAGATATTTAATACTTTTATACCATGTTTTGCTAATCTTTTCGTTATACTACTTTTTGATATTTATTATTTATAATTTTGTTTTTCTTTTAACTGTGTTGTTGCCCTGTGATTGAGTTTCTCACGTTGAATAAATAATTGTAAGTAAATAAATAACATTCAAATAATACACGATGTCTTAGTATAAGGGTGTCCCATAAGTAATGGTACACAGAGCAGTGGCAGATTACTTACGTAAAAATATCAAGATTTAACCAGACTTACCTTAGTCCAAAACAACAAAGATACAGGGTGTCAAAGTTAAATTTCTATTTTTTAAAATAATTTCTTTAAAATTGAAATATTTTAACAAAATTTGGTTATTATCGGTTCTTTGAAGCGAGGGATTCAAATCTATTGATAGTTTTCCATTTATTTGTAGAAAGCGCCACCTACGCTAGTTTGTGTACCGTTTATATGTCATATATTTTGGCGAATATTTTTCTATTTTTTTGAATTAAAAATTCCATTTTTCCTGTCTTTTTTACGTAAAAAGGCACACAATCTAAATGTCACTACGAGTAGCCGTTTTCGAGTTTCGGTTTTAAAATATTCAATACAACCAATTTAAATTAAATAAAATATCTATTATTGTTTGATTTACAGAATAATTGATAATGAAGCGAACAGTATACAATTAAATAGTCTTTTTTCAGATTTTATAAAATTACATTCCAACACTAGAGAAAAAGTACGAAGAACAAAAGATTTTTAAATAAATAAACTTAAAATTTTAATATAAATACTAATTTCATTAAAAAAAGAATAAATAACAATAATTAATAAAGAACTGCTGTCCAGTTCAAGCCTATACAAATAATATGTTATTATTTATAGGACTAATGACAATCGGTAAAACAAAATTACAAAAATTATTCCCTATTTTGGTATCGCATATGCTTATTTACTATCCTCCTGTGGAATACTAGATTATACATGGAATGTACCGTCATTGGTATATGCACACCGTACATATAGTTGAGGTGTGTTAAAAAAAAATAATGATAATAAAATTAAAAGGAAATGAATGAGGGATGACATCCCCATAGTTAATGTTTAACCATAAAATGTACTCATGTCCTTAATTATACTCAATTTGGTTGGTTTCAATGTCAAGTTTAATATCAAACAATTCCTATTTTTAGGGGAGCTGTATTATCTATTTGTTAACATACAAGCAAAAAATAATTTGAATTAATCTTTCACCTCAAACTTGACAATTCTTCTTTTAGGAGCAAGAAGTACTTGAAAGTATTTATTTGTGTATATATTTGTCCAAATTATACTTAAGGCCAATTCTTTTAAATATTTTTTCTAGTTCCTAGTGCACATTATTCTTTTGGCAATGTCTTCTGTTAAATGTTACGTTATATATTATCAATTTTATCGCAAGCTTGACCTTTTGTCGTTTCAAAAAAAAAAAAAAATTGTGTTCTCCACGTACCGAGGGTAATTATATTTCTGTTTTATATGGTTCTTTATGTACTAGTGGCCACAATAGTGCGTATTTTTTACAAGAAAAAAAATTATAATTTTGATTGGACAAGGGCAGTGTTGGGTAGTCGGCTATTTACTATGCCATTTATCTAGTGCCCGGCGCCTCCACCATATGTTACGTACCGGCCTCCTCTAGGCCATATACGCACTAGAGGGTAACTCGGATGGCAGAAAGTAAAAGACAGCTTTAAAAAAATATATAGATGACATTTATTTAATTTGAGACAATAAGAAAGATGGGTGAACTTAAAACTAATAAAAATAACAAATCTTACTTACATAATTATTGTCACTGCCCAGCACTCCATCAGGCCAAGGAGATATTTTTCTGTACTTTTAACTGCACTCTCTCAAACCCCAAACGTCAATGATATTAAAATTTAGCTATGACCTGTTCCTCAAAATTATTGCAGTCTATGCAATTGCTTAATTAAACTGACACACATGTTTTGCAATACTTTGTTTAAATTTAATGTTTGTTAATTTTGCAATATATAAGAAATAATGTAAACAAATTATAGAATTTAGGTTGATGACTTTGTACTTTAAATTTATTGAATATAATTTATCTTTTAAAAATATATGAAATTTTTTCCCTTCCTTTTGACATATCTCCTCGGCCTCATGAAAGCTGGCCTCCAGCTTTAACAACTGGCAAAGAAACAGAAACCTAAAAAAAACTAGAACAATAACAAGAAATGTTTCCTTATAAATAGCAATTTTATACACATACATATCTTTGGTCGTGAAAAAACACCTAACCGTCTAATAATGCACAATAGTTTCCTGGAGCACGCACAAAATTAAAGTCTTCAGGCTAACTCCGGCACTGTTCATTATAGTCTATGGCCCTGGAGTCGGTTCTGGCAGTCCGCATCTGTCTCTGTGTGATATCCCAGCGCCAACGCAAGCATTTCTAAGTCCGTGTGACATAACCTCGAATATCATTTTTGACATTAATATGCGATATAAGAGTTTTGTGTCTTGTCTTTGTTTGTGATTGTTACCGTCTTCGGTAACAAATTTTCGAAGTGACTTCCGTTTACTTCAATACATTTGGCGATGTGTTGATTATATTAAACATCTGGCTTATTTTAGATAATAAGTGTTCATTTTGAAATGATTCGATTGCATTAATTCTTCTCAAATATTTATTGCATCTTGATACACATGAAATTTCTTGTACACCCATACACAAAAATCCAACAGATTAAAATCGGGACTTCGCACAGTCCAAGGCATGTTGCTCCCACGACCTATCCAGGCTACCAGGGAAATTTGTATTTAGGTAGTTTCCCACCGGTATAAAAAAATGCGGCGAAGCTCCATCTTGCATGAAAAACACATTTTTTCTTAGATTTAGTGGTATGTCATCCAAGAACTAGCTGAGTTTGTAGAAAATTTAAGTATAATGCACCATCTAGGACCAAAGGAACTAGTTTCTCCCAATCTACTGTAAATATTAAGAAATAACTTAAAATCTGGCTGCCTCCTATTTAGATACATTTATTAATATCGATGACGAGTTCCGCGTCCATTAAAATTTTCTTGCGTGTATACGGAAACCATATCGTGCATCTCTTGGTTTGAAAATAAATTATGCCTTTTCATTTTAAGCTTAATTTTATTAGTTATCTTTTAACAACACAGAATATGCTGACAAACAACAAGTAGGTTTGACAGATACTAATTTTGAAAGCATCCCTTATTGTTTCTGTTTTAATCACAGCCTACCTTGAAAAATTGTACATCCCTAAATCATAATTTTACACTTTAAAACCGAATACCTGGAAAACAGTTACTCGTAGTGACATTTAGAAGGAATAATTTTTTACTTAAAAAAATAGGAAAATACGAATTTTTAATTTAATTTTTTTTTAAATCGCCAAAAACATATGACGTATAAACGATACGCAAACTACGGTGCGCCCCGCTTTCATAAATAATAGGAAAACTATGAATAGATTTGAATTTTTATATATATTTCAATTTTTAAAGGAATTGTTTAAAAAAAACAAAAGTTTAACTTTGACACCCTGTGTCATCTTTTGGACTAAGCTAAGTTGTGTACCATTACTTATGGAACACCTTGTACAAAAATATAACCTGATTTATCTCAATAGTAAGTAAGACTCCTTGAGGAAGTATACAGGGTGTAACGCAACTTACCCGAAAAATTTTAGCCATACATGCACCTTTAAAGTCGATTTTTAAAGTTTTTTTAAATAAAAGTCCAACACAGAAAAAATACAAATTGTTAAAGTTACAAAATAATGGAAATATTAAAATATTAAATATTAATATTTAATATTAAATAACATACTAATATTATAATAATTTATTATAGATTATAGAATATTAAAATAACATACTATTTCTATAAAAACTGTTCAAAGTTCTATCTATTCACGTTCAAGCACGCCTGAGCCCGTCTAATCCAATTTTGTGGCGCTAGCTGCAGTGTTCCCCCTTCGTGCTGTTCCCGAAGATGCAAATTTAGGGACAACCGCTGTCATGCGTTTACGTAATAGATCGATATTGTCTACGGCGGTTTGATAGACTTAATTTTTTAAATATCCTCACAAAAAGAATTCAAGAGGATTTTGATCCGGGGACCGCGGAGGCCAAGCTACGGGTCCACCCCGTCCGATTCAATGTATCCCGTTTAATTGGGTCAAATAATCTCGGACTACTAAACGACACTGCATCATCATGTAAAAACCACATTCCACTTCGGATCTCTAAGACCACATCTTCAGAAGATCATTACGGAGAGACTGCAGATATTGCAGACCATCCACCCGATTTGGCAATATGAGCGGACCAATTCCTGTCTACACGTTTAAAGAGAACCGATATTGAAAGTGATTCCGAACTACTGCATGAGGATTCCTAATGGCCCAAATCTACATATTATGTAGATTGGTTATACCATTACGTGTAAAAATAGCTTCATCAGTGACCAAGACATCGGCTGTAAATCGGGCACTTCGAGAATTATTTTGCAACAACCATTAACAAATGGTTGTCCTTAAGGGGTGGTCTGTAGGCAATAACGCTTGGACCTTCTGGACGTGATAAGGATACATTCGAGTCTCACGTAGGATACGCCACACCGTTTGATGCGACACAACCTTGTGTTTATTCGCGAATTATCTTCCACAATCTCTAAAATTTCTTGTTTGACGTTTACAATGCGTTGTGGGCGAATCCGACCCCCCTTGTCCACGGTTTGGGCGTAAATTTCCACTTGCACATCCACGTAAAACCACTGCCGTAAATATTTTGTGATGAGAGCACTGCCTATTGGGAAATCACTGCACATAAAGGAGAGAAGCTGCTAACGAGTTTTGCCCTGCTTCTTCGTACGCTAACACAGTTTACATCCACTCCTCGTTACTGTACACATGTGTTTTATTATAAAAAATACTATCACTTAATTACTAACAATTAGCACACAAGATGACCGTAATCCGTTCACGATAAAATCTACATTATAGCTCCGATGACAGTGACAACATGTTCAATAAGTACAGTGTGATCTTTTTTGTTAATTGTTTTATGCAGTGTTTATTTTATACCAATCTACCAGATTGATAGTCCAGATACAACAGTCCTTCAATTTAGGGGTCAATTAATTACCATTTTAAAAATGTTCATTAATTTGTAACTTTAACAATTTATATCTTTTTCTGTGGAGTTTTATTACTTTTTTTTCAAGAAACCGACTTGTTATTTAAAGGTGCATGTATGGTTAAAATTATGCGGGTAAGCTGCGTTACACCCTGTATATCTCTTCAAATTCTTCGCTAAAATTTTGGAAAAAGTAATGCTTTGGAAACTGACTGAATTTGGTACATAATTTAGTATACAATAGTTAAGGCACGTTACAAACCTTAATTCATATTAAGCTAAAATTAATTGAAGTATTATGACGAATTTAGGGGAAGGGTTTAATCCTAAAGTTTCATAAAACTTATTTGTCGTTCTATTAATTTGGTAAAGTTTTATTTCAATTTTTTTGCAGATTTTAATTCTTAAGTGCAAGTTGAACCCCTTGTCGTACCTATCTTAGCTTACCATTCTTTCAATGCATTTATATTCCGTCCATTAGTCCACACATTGACAATCTGTATAATACGAAGAACAGAGGTTCTGCATAGGCCGATCGGGTTACGCCTCACGATTTGCCTTTTAAGCGCTTTTCACTGGTTACTTACAGCAATTGTTCGACGTCACAGAAAATTGATGATTGGAGGCACGATTTTCATCGTCTACTTTATGTATTTTTTATGCTATTATTATGCTATATTTATTAGCTACTACATTAAACATGGTAAATGCAAAAAGCCCGATGGCAGGGACCAGTCGGAAAGGTAGATTTCATCTTATATTGTTTTGCACTGCTTTAGGTCTCCTATTATTAAAAAAAATATAAATTATGCGTTTTAGCAAAAAATGTTTTAGACAAAAGTTGTAGGGCTTGGTGAGCAATATCCAACGATATAACGGATGTATATATTTGATTCTAAATAAAATTTTGAGGATTTTTGAAGATTTGAACCGCCACTATTTTTAAAATTTTGAAACGAAGAAGGCGATTTGTTTGACTCATCTTCGAACTTTTTTTTTTGTACATTTATTTAACGTCGGCTTATTTTCGCTACTGAGGCCTAACACCGACGCCTGTAGACGAGCTACCCGCAACCAGGAATTTTGCCGAACCTCTTGCCTTAAGAAGAGTAGGGATCTTTTACTTGCCTAACATTTAATAGACAAGGGACCGACGGCTTTACATCCCCTCCGAAGGATGGTATATCTCCTATGCAACCCTCGCCTAAGGTTGTATAGCTTCCGCGCATACACTGATATACAAGCCGCTGGAAGATGTGTGAGGCGAGAACGCGGTTTCCGTTGGAATGGTCACCCATCCAAGTACTAACTGCGCCTGTCGTTGCTTTACATCGCATACCGAAGTATGTACATAGTAAAGACGCACCTACGCTCGCCCCCATCTTCGAACTTAACCGAGATATGGACCCAAAGTATATGCCTGCCAAATTTAGTTTTGATCCGTTGCGAAATGCGACCTTTTGAGTGTTAACAAATTTCGTTATATATATATATATATATATATATATATTTATTTGCATATTGGACGATTACGAAGATTGCATGTTTGTGTTATTTGCTGAATCAGGGTTTGAATTTGTTTGTTTCCTTTAGCTGGTTTTCAAAATTTATTTAAATTAGCTAAAGATCCGAAAGGTATGTGTTTTAGAATGTTAATACTTGTTTGGAGTTGTTTTAATAGTTTTAAAGTTTTTATTTGATGTCAACAGTAAGTTTGATACTGACATCTATGTTAGTAGTTATTAAGTTGTTGTTGAAATAATTTCTGACATTTAAGTCATTATGACATTTCTTTTAAGTAGGAAATTTTATTTTTATAGTTGGTAAATGTTTTCCTGGAGAAAGACAAGGAGGTTTAAGTTAGGTTATGTTTGGAATGAAATTAATCAAAATTCATAATATGGTGCTTTGTTTTGTTTATTTTGGATACTTTGATATTTAGTGATATAGAACAACAAACAACAGATAAAAGAGAGGTTGTAAAATTGGAAAAACAAATTTAAAAATAAAAAGAACAAGTGAAAATTAGGGAGTGAAGAAGAAAAATAATAAACAGGAATTAATAATTTGAAATTGAATAAAAAGTCAGAAATTGTGGAGATCAGCGAAGAAGAGTAAAATAGACTGTAAATAAGAAGGAAGAGGTGTTATTGTTATTGTGAATAGGAATTGCAGAGGAGATAAGGACGAGATAAGGTGAAGAATTAATGAAAGGAGAATTGTTGGATTTGGAAAGAGAAGAGTGTAGCTACGAAGAAGGAAGGTTTTGTGTGTTTAATTTTGGACAAGGTTGTATATTAAAATTTAAATAGTGTACTTATTAGACTTTCGAACCTGTTATAAAACTGCTAAATTATCTAAATATCAAGGAAAATAAATTACTTATATCAGATTAAAAATTTAACTTTAATAAAATTTCATTTTAAAACAGAAACTGAATTTGAACCTGCTCCTGAAGGAAAAGATAAGTTAGCCGGCCCATTAAATAAATTTGACATCCTTTCGGATCAAAAAAGATTTTAATTTGATCTTCTTGGTTTTAAAGTTTTTTTTAATTGGGTTTATCTATTGGAAATAAACAAGTTAAAGTTTGATTAGTACTGCAAATTATTAAGTTCAATAAAAGTAAAACAGCACAATATATATATATATATATATATATATATATATATATGAAGTGTTATTGTACTTCCGGGTGCTCTTCCGCGTCGATGGTCGACTCCTCCAGGAGTCACGGTTGTCTAAACGAGGTTTCGGCTGAACTGAGTTCAGTTCGAGCAACAAGGAGCAGCAGTAGGCAGCTTTTAGTGAGAACCTGAAGATAGCAGATGAGATTCTGCCGAAACGTCGTTTAGACAACCGTGACTCCTGGAGGAGTCGACCATCGACGCGGGAGAGCACCCGGAAGTGCAATAACACTTCATTTAATACCCGCGAATCTTCGAAAAATTTGCTAGAGGAACTTTTTTATTCTAAGAAACAATAATTTATGTATTACATCACGTTAGATCATAGAGAGCGCTGCAGGAAATGTATCTGATGATGAATTTTTTTCATATTTCTTTTTACGAAACGTTGTGGTACTTCTGACCAAGAAATCTGATGAGGGCGTTACTTCCACGTATAAAGGGTATTCTTGGTAGAACTTGATAACTCCAACCGTTTTTGAGGAAAGTACCGTTTAAACATTTCAATAATTTTTTGAAAGACAAATTAAAATTTAATTAAACAAAGTGTATTTATTGAAAAAAGTACAAAATTTAAGGGAAAACAAAATCGTAAACTCTTTCTCACTTTCTTATGAACTAATGGATTATTTTCATGGTATTGAAATAAATATATAAATCAAAAAATTGTCTAAAATAAGGATCTAATCTTATTAGAAGACCAGAGAATAACGTAAAAGTTGACTTAATGACATTATAAACTTTCCTCTCATGCAAAAATCCCATTGTTGCAACTTACAGTAAATGTTCGATATGGTCTCCACCTACTTCTATGCCTTTTCTAATTCTATTCATAAAAGATTTTCTTACATTGAAAAATACATTTTCCTGTCCTCTAATACAATTCGCTGAGTTTTGTATTTTGTCTCAGAGTTCATCTCCTGAGTTCATATGTCCCCACACATAATAATCCAAACGATTACAATCAGGACTCCTTGGTGGCCAAGCAAACTCACTTCCTCGACCGATCCATCTGCGTGGGAAAGTCTCATCAATATATTCCTGACTTCAATGGAGAAATGAGGGGAGCTCCATCTTGCATATATCACATTCTGTTCCATATGTCTAGCATGAAAGCATATATCAGCAAGAGTATTTTCAAGGAAAAACAGATAAGACTGTCAATTTAAATTTGGAGGAAGGACAAATGGCCCCAATAATTGATTGCCAATGATACCATACCAAACGTTAATTTTAAATTCTTGCTGAAAATGCCTTTCTTTAACGTCATGAGGATTTTTACTTCCCAGTAATTGGTATTTCTACAGTTAAAATCGCCTTGACGAGTAAAACTTGCTTCGTTGGTAAATAAAGTGTTCTTAACAAAATTTCGTTTATTTACAACAAATTGACAAAATTGTAGCCTTTGTGGAAGATCCCTTCGAAGTAAGTTTTATACAGGAGTGAGATTATATGGGTAGAAGCGTTCTTTACGTAATTAGGACAGATTATTTACTCACCCCTGTTGCCGCTGCTAAACGACTTGAGCTGACTTGAGGATCTTCATCCACACGAACTAAAATTTCTAGTTCTTGATCTGGAGTAATTCGTTTTGGTCGTCCTATATCATTTTTATGGCGATACGAACCCGTTTCTCCCAAACAACGAAACAGATCTTTGAAAATCTTATGGTCTGGCTGTATTTTATTTGGATATTGCAATGAGTGTCTCCTCGCTGCAGCAAGTCCGCTTAAACTATTTTGTGTGTAAACACATATCGTATCCCTCATTTCCCTATTTGAAAAATTATTATGTCTAGGCATTGTAAATAAAGAAGTTAAAGAAATTAGTTCGAGGATCACAAGAACCAAATAAAATGATTAAATGACGTAAATGACAGAACTAAAACGTAACCAAAGCACACTTTTCAATAAATATACTTTGTTTTACTAAATTTGAATTTGTCTTTTAAAAAATTATTGAAATGTTTAACGGCACTTTCCTAGAAAACGGTTGGAGTTATCAAGTTTTACTAAGTGTACCTTTTATACGTAGAAATGACGTCCTCATCAGATTTATTGGTCAGAAGTACCACAACGTTTCGTAAAAAAAATGAAAAAAATTCATCATCAGATACAGGTCCTGCGGCGTCCTCTACGATCTAACGTGATGTAATACATAAATTATTGTTTCTTCGAATAAAAAAAGTTCCTCTAGCAAATTTGGCGAAGATCAGCCAAGAGACCGTTGAGGTATTGCAGAAAAACGAAAAAATAATTTGAACTTTGACACCCTGTATCTTTTTCTACAGCAACATTTTACTAAAGCATATTAGATTATATCCTTATATTTTGGCCCAAAGGATCTACCCCTGAACTATGGACTATTATTAATGGTCCAATATTTAAACTTTTGAATGAGGGATACTTTTGGGGTCTGGAGACCATAATTTTCCCGAAGTCGTGACATGCTGCACTCTGCAACGGGTAGATGAGAAATCTACCTAAAAGAGAAAAATATAAGTTGAGTAGTAATTTTTAGCAGTAGACAATAAAAAAAAACAAACAATTTATCTTACCGTACTTTGAAAATAACGTGGTAACTTTCAACATACCCGAATACTTAGGGTAGAAGTATACGGTGTGGGCTATAGAAATATTTTGTCAATTCATACAGCCTCTTCAGTATTGAACAACGACTAGTTTTGCTAAATTGTGGCTAAACTTCTTTGGACACTATAATTTATTTATTTATTTATTTGCGATTTATCAGAAATATATAATACGAAAAAACAGCCAGCAAATAAAATTGCAAATAAAATCTATATAATAATAATAAAGCGTCTTTTTTGTGTAATTTGGCCTCATACTGTTGATTTACTAGGTAGTTTTAAAAAATATATAAATAGTAAGGAACCGTAAATTCACATTAGAAGTAGAAAATAGGAATGAATTACCGTTTTTAGATGTTTTAATTAAAAGCATTTATAGAAAACCAACATATGCTAATAGATATCTAAATTTTAACTCAAATCAATCAATAAATGTTAAAAGGGATGTTGTAAAATATTTATACGATAGGACCAAAATAATTTCATCAAATAATGAAATATTAAATAACGAGAAAAAATTTATCAGAGGTTATAGTACAAAATCAATACCCTGAAGGCTTTGTTGATAGAGTTTTCATAAATGTTGAAAATAGGGACAATCAGGTACGACTGAACGTCATTATACAGCAACAGTTCCTTATGTATACGGACTATCGGAGAAGCTACGCCGTATACGTGACAAATTTGATGTTAGGACGGTATTTCAAACGGGGAACACTTTGAGATCTATTTTAACAAAAACAAAACTGATAAACCAGGAGCAGAATTGAAACAAACTGTATTTACAATATCCCGTGCGAATATGATAAATGTTATGTGGGTGAGCCATCCAGCCCTTTCAGTGTGAGGTTGGATGAGCACAAGAATTACGTTAGAAAGAATGAAATTCTTGAAATTTGTAGACAGATTGGGAAAACGGACATAGAATAAACTGGGACTCTGCAAAAATTTTAACAAAAGAGGCAGATAACAAGAAAAGAAAAATTAAAGAATCAGCAATAATCTTATTAAATGAAGATAAATGCGTATCGAATTGTTCTGTAGATATTTGTACAACCTGGCTACCAATGTTAAAAGAAGAACTTAACAAACTCAACATTATCTAAAAGAAAATATTATCAGTTCTGTGTAAGTAGCAAGTATCTATGGAAATAACATAAACAGAATGTTAAAGCTGTGTATTTAACATACACAACAAATAAGAGTTCTTCGAAAAAGAGCTCTGAAAACGGAAAGAGACTACTTTCCGAAACGTTAGCAAAATACATTATTTTTGTGTTTAGTCCGATTTATATTATTTGTAAAAAATGACCTCTGACTGTTCCTTTGACGTAAACGTCACAGACGCATAAGCTTTTTCCAATAATTCTATTATTTTGTAGATACGGTGATTTGTTTTTAAAGGATAAGGAAAAGGATAATACATGTGGTAGAAAATCCAAATAAAAGGAAATAATACTATTGTTGATTATTCAGTAAAAAGTTCTTATACTTTATTTTAAATTTATTATCACTCGATTTCACATCTCAATGAGGCTCTAATGAATTATAGACTTTTTTTATTGGCTTTCGGTCGAAGACCATACTGCCAGTCACGAAACATCTAATTGAGAGTCGCATAAGGTTAAATTAAATATTAAATATACTTGATTGATAATGATACCAAACCGTATGACAAAATATCCTATACCTAATTTTAACCTAAAAACGAATAAAAAAAAGGGAAAATAAATTGAAGACAACAAAAAGGGATACAACAGGGACACACGCTTCCCGTCCTGGGGTCTGTGAGGACACTTAAAAATAGACAATACAGGGAGGACCACGGTTGACAGGGGAAAAACAACAGAGGGAAAAACATACGGAAGCCAAACATAACCTAAAGTTTAAATACATGTTTCTTTTACGAAATCAAAAATATACGTATAAATTTTACGAGATCCTAAGGACAATAAGAAAAGCATATTAAAGGGAGCCAATATATTGCAGTTTTGTGCAATATTAGTGATTAATGTGAATTATAGATCTCGATAACATTATAGAGAAGAGATCTTGTAAACATGGCTGTTTTATGGTGTGGTATTGTTAATTTTTGGCTATTGCGCATATTTAATGTGTGAATATTAGACTTAGGTACAAATTTCCGTTTGAGGGGAGTGCAACCATCCTGTCCATTTATTATTTTCGTAGCGAAACTACCTAAACGTAGGGTTCGACGATTTTTCATATTTAATCAATTCAGAGTTTTAAATATATGCGATCGTATTTACGTAATGAAAATATTAGTCGACAACAGGGATTTTGCATTTTTTGATTCCACTTTTGTCACAGATATGGCCCATAAATAAAATCACAATAGTTAAAATGTGCCAGTTCAAGTGATTTACACAGTCTTTTTTAATTGGAAATTCAAGATATGCCGACTGGAGTAGATAAGTTTTAGTGATAAAAACGCCTTTTGTAGTAATGATTTCACATGTTGTCTAAATCTAAAATCAGTTTCTAAAATCATGCCCAGATTTTTCGCGGAATTTACTATTAGTATTCCAACATCAGAAATATTAATGTTCATGTCATTTTTCAAAGCGTTAATATGATTTCTATTACCAAACAACATCACAAATGAGTTAAGTTTCAAATTGTGTTCATGATAATTCATTTACAATATGCAAGTCACCATTAAAAATATTAACCGCATGGAGATGATATTTAAAAGCGAAGTGCAAATAACATTGTTTGTCATCAGCATATGCTTAAAGTTTACAACGCTTCACTGATATTAAAATATTTGACGTGTAAATTAAAAATAATAACTGGCCCAATATTGAACTTTAAGGCACGCCAGATAAAATGTTAATGCTAGGTGACCTTTGTTATTGCACGGAATTTTCTAAAACATTTTGTTTTGCACAAAGCAACTGATGATTTATTGTGTCGAAACCTTAGAAAAGTACAATAACACCAATACTCTGTCCTCATCACTGTCCCATGCTTCAATAATGTCACTAGTTACGTTTGCAAGAGCTGTCGCAGTGCTGAATCCTTTCCTGAAGACACATTAAATATTCGGGATAATTTTAATACTTACAACATAACTAAAAATTTGACTATACTACTATACATTATTTTTTTCTAGAATTTTTGGCAGTGCTGGCAGTATACCAATTAATCTTAGGTCGGCAAATGTTTCGGGATTTGAGTTTTTTGGTAAAGGCTTCGCAATTGCAACTTTCCATTGTTTAGGAAAATAATTTTGTTCTAAATAGCAATTTACGATATATAATATACTTATCTATAAACGGATTACACAATAGCATTGGAATTAAGGTTACTTAAAGCACTACGAACATCATAATAGAATATTTTTAAAATAAAATGTAATGTAGAAATTTCGCCGGGTAATTTTCAATGTAATTGTGAAATAGTTTTCTATTGAAGCCATAAATAAAAACAACACCCTCGAATGAGCTAACTGAGAGTTAAATGCAATTTAAAGTAATATTCCCCCAAGTCTTATGCTCGTTTTTATGAGTAATGGGTGTGAAATAACATACACAATATTGTACAGAATAACGTTATTTAACGCATCAGAGGTTGACCAAAATTGGGAGCTGGGGTGAGGTCATCATCATCATTAAGAAGGTAGGGTGTAATGCTTTTTCATTGAATGCGTCGGGAGATGAGGGTGTTTTATAGCTTGCTTTGATTAAAACTAGGAGGACCATCCAGGACCGCTCTTAGAGGGTAACAGCTTCGTTGTCGCCCAGGAAAGTATATGAAAGAGAACCGAGAATATGAAAGCGCTAGAGATAGAGAGTTTTATGTAAATTAAAATCAAAGATAATGACAACCTGTATAGTTCCGAGACTGCGTTACGAGAAAGATATGGTTTTGAACTTTTGAGTATTGATCATAATTATAATATTTATATTGCATATATTTATTCACAAAAATCATATATTTAAATATTTTGACGTTTTTGAAGCAGTAACTACGTTACTATCTTAAAGAAATAAGCCGTATCACATCACATATCACATACTACTGAGTGCTTACTAACATGATGTAAGTCATGTTCTTAAACCAACAACATAAAATTATGTTTAAAAGTATATATCCAAATGTGACTATATGCTAAGACTTGCTTAGTTGCGAGAAATGATATATGTCACTGTATATTTATGTACACACTTTGATTTTCGGCGAATACTTGTGTAAAGGGGTGTATGTTTATATGTACTATTTGTAAACAGTACAATTAGTGAGCATAGGTATATGTGGAGTTGTACCTATGATGACTAAATTTATTATGAACTTCTAGTAGGAACAAGTTGACATATATCTCTTTTCGCGTTCTTGAGAGCTAAATATTGCAATATTTACTTATTCCATTTTCACTCAGATATTGATAAGCACTAGTCAGTCTATGTACTAAAGTGTAATAAGAATAAGTCCAAATATACATTTTTGCACATTATTTTTCAATAAGTAAATTGCGATATAGGCAGTTTGTTAATGAAGTGATTGAACAAATTTTTGTGAGTACTTTTTAATAGTGATTATAAGTTTAATAATAATAATAAGTTTAATTTATTCGTCTTGTTTTTATTGACAAAGCTTCTGAACTAGAATTATACAATTAATTCTATATATTCGGATGATGTTAATGGAAATCATTTCATTTGACCAGAATTCCCACGGGAAATAATATCTGATCAAAATAAAGAATTAAAAGTAAATGAGGGATTATTAGAAACATATTATGAAACATTAGAGGTAAAAAAGATATTCAAAAGTAATGAAGAGTTAAAGAGAAATGAGAAACCAGAAATGAGTTATTAAAAAAAAGTAATGTACTTGAGGAAAACGAGGAAATGATGATGCGCTACTGGATGACAGTGACGCAGATTCTAATTACGCAACAGAAAGTGATTTTGACTCTGATACAGCACACAAAAAAAGAAGAAAAGAAAAACTGACAATGAGAATGAGAATGGAAAAAGGAGTAATTATGAAAAGAGAAAATTGATAAAAGAGAGGAAATCTAGAGTAGATGGAGAAACGAGACAGATCTTATTTAAAGAGTATTGGTCCATGGGAAACTTCAATTAGCGTGTAGCTTTCATTGCAGTTTCGAGCCTAAGAAAAGTTCTAAAGTTAAGACAATACCTCTAGAGAAGCAAAATAGCAACAATAGACTTATAAGCAACAAATTTCATTTACGTATAGATGGTCAAATGATAATATTTTGCAAATTTTCGACCTTGTAACTTTTTACGATTCGTGACTGATGTGTTGAAAAAAACAATTCGTCAATATCAGATTTTTTAAAATGTTCTGCGCTCTTTAAAGGCCAATTGCAATAAGGAAAACTTAGTACAGACGGTGAGAAGATCTATTGGAAACCCACAAAATTGTTAAGATATTCCCAAGAACCGGCTATCGTTGAATACAAACCAGTTTAATAGAAGAAGACCCTTTCAAAAAGTATGTATGGCCCAAAAATATAAAAATGGCCTTGTCCCATAGAACATCAAATCCCATCAGTGTTGATAAAAAAAAGAATCTGTTGGAACTCATTTCTTATATTGATGAAAGTTTGCGTGATTTTTATAAGAACCTGTTGACCAGTGCAGATATATGAAATACCCTACCAGATCCTGATTCGGAAAAAAGTGAATTTGAAGAAGAAGAGGGATAGAAAAAATGAAAGAAAAGTGATATATTTTAAATAACATATGACTTCAAATTTTATGTAAAAGGATATATTTTCAGTTTTATAAATAAAATATTGTGAAAAGTGATATGTGTGTAATTTTGTTGTTATTTAGAACAAATTTTATATTCCAAAAATATGGAAAGTTCATCTTTTCTATGCACATGCAGCAAAAAATATTAAAATCAAATAAAAGTAATCTGTTTGGGAGAATTCTAAGTTATCAAATACTTCAACATCGTTTTCCCCATAAATTGCAAATTAGACATGTATCTCTCTTCTCAAACACCCGCCAAATAACACATTATTATTTTTCATGATGAATAAAATAAAAAGGTCTTGTCTCCTTAAATTCAACATACAAGATGGTCCAAAATTGTCTCCCGATATATCTGCGGCTGATTGTATATAAAAAAATATCCAAAGAATAATATTAAAAGGAGGATAATTAATTTCAGTTTATCTGCAATATCTTCAGATTCAGTATTTTCCTCATAACTTTTGAATGTTTGTCATATATCTTAAAATTATTATAAAATATAGGAATTATATATTTCAACCTATCTGCAAGTGCCTTATATAAATAAAGACTCAACAAATTAAACGAAAACAGCTATTCCCCCTACGAGTGCTGAATTATATGGCAGAATTTGCCGTATTTTGTCAAAATACAATGACTTGGAATGCTGGGGTGCTACAAGGAAAACGTGAGGCCTCCTTCATCTCAGGATGTCACTAACTGCAGACCGGTTTCGACCTATTTTTGGGTCTCATTAGTGCCAGTGCAAGTGAGCAAGCATACCTTCGATACCCGGAGTTCGCATCTCATAAACACTGTTAAGTTCCACCGTAGTAGAGCGTAACTAGCGCCATCTCTCAGTTTCCTCGAAACAATCCAAATCGAAATTTTGGATATTGCTTCTTTGACAGTTCCAAGTAAAATATGTATATTTATATATTTAAATTTTTCAAAATCGGCTGTATCATCTTCATACCTTGTTTTCTTCCATTTAAGTAACTCTTTATGAGTCTATTATGAATGTAGAAAATCAAGATGATGAAGTTTTGCTGATAGCATAAAATGATCATAAAAATCAATGCCATGAAGCCTATAAACATACACAGTTTCTAAGTAAATCATCTAAATTAACAGTTAATATGGAACATAAACAGTTGTTAATATGGAATTATTTCCACTACCAAATAAAGGTAGTAATTTATTTTTGTTTAAAAATCCAATAATTTGAATATGAATATGCTTTCGTTATATTTTGGACAAAATAAATATCAAACTAATTGATATAATCTTTATTTCTTAAAAAAAAACGGATTAATGCTTCTGTACTGGTATAAAAATGATAATTTAGAATTTTTTTTGTCCAACAATGCTATTTAAAAAAAATACGTTTTCGTAAGATAACAATATATTGTACCTATTCGTTCTGCCAGTTTATACAATTTTCTGGTAAAATATTACTTCTTATAAAATCATATCAGATTTTTCTCATCTGATTTATATACAATCTTCAGCAGTTCATGGCGGATCAGCTTTAAATACACACATGCCTTTGAATGGGGAACCTTTCGTGTCATATGTTATGGAGGGCCCTTAAACAAAATTCTGTCCTATACCTACACAGCATTAAAAGTTAAAATCCATTTTCATGTTTGGCGTTAAAACCGTTTTTCTATCCAGCATCAAAGTTGTTTGGAGAGTGGAAAAACTCTAATGTATTCAATCTCTCAAATTGGCTAAGAGAAAATGCAAAGCAGGGAATGAACTAAAGTGTGTTATATGTAAATCAATCTAAGAATTCATTACTCTTGGTACGTTCTACTCCAAATATCATCTGATATTTAATATTGAAAAAGGTCCTCTGGGAGAGTTCTACTCTATATTTACATCGGCAGCGTCTGTGAAGACTTATTCAAACTATGACGTTGGCTTGCGCCACCCTTCACAGTTTTCCTATGGGGATGATAGTACTATTATTTTAACCGATCACTTCGCTGGAGGGTCAGCCTTATTTTAACAAAAGACCATTCTTACTATTGTAAAATTAACTTATAAAATGATGTAATCATGTTTCTGAACATATGTACTTGACAAATAAGTTGAAGTTCTTGGGGATATTATAATTTTTACTTCGTTATATAATCAAATTTCTGCACGGCAATAGAAAACAGTGTCTATTTAGCTATTAACTAGTCTTTGTATGTATTCATGCGCCAATGTTGGAGTTCATACTGTATGTTCGATTTTTTTTTTTTTTTTTTGATAATGATAGACATAATATATATTGAACTACTTAAACTTAAAACTACTTTACTTAAAAAGAAACCTGGACCGTTTTCAAATTTAATGGCATTGTTTGCTGATTATATATATATATAGACATTGGCTACCAATTTTTCATGATTTGTAAGGTGTAATTCAATGCAGGTCGGGGTATTTGCCCGCTGAGTTTCCTGCAAATCATGTATAATAACAGTATATAGGTTAAGTCCACCAAGGGCTGAAGGTCGCCGCTCTCGGTACTTGCAAAATGGCAAGTCGCTATGCACCACGGAGACATCTATGATGTCTGGTGTATAGTAGCATTAGACCACATGAGAGGATTCAATTACCTCTCACCACTATACCATTTACATTAGTCTGTATAAGACTAGCAGGTTGGCCACCTCCATGACCTATGGCATACTGAGGAGAACTAATAAGTTCGAAACCGGTCTATGTCTGGTCAGGGAGTTGACAAATGACATTGGCTCCAATTTTTCATGATTTTTAAGGTGTAATTCAATGCAGGTCGGGGTATTTGCCCGCTGAGTAGTTGTTTCCTGCAAATCATATATAATAACAATATATATATATATATATATATATATATATATATATATATATATATATATATATATTATTATTATTAGCCGTTACTCGAGTCCGAGTATAAAAATGTTACAGTCGATAAATTGTGTACAATAAAAAACAAGTAAAAGGTGTAGTCTATTGAAATTCCCATTCATCTACGGTGCACACGACTATGGCTATAGAGGCCAATTCGGGAGAGCACATGTCGACCGCAGTCAGGACAAACATAGACCTGGTTAGGTCTTGGATTCGGCCTTCTTGCAGCAACATTTCCTTGATAGCTGGCCACAACCCCTCGCCATTCGGTTCTGTCCGCTGCAAATTGTTCCCATTGCTCGTCTGCAATACCGCAGGATTTTAGATTTTCATGGAGAGCGTCTTTGAACCTCTTTCGTTGACCGCCACGCCTTCTTCTACCGCTTAGTAATTCACCATAAAGTGTACATTTAGGAAGGCGGTTATCATGCATACAATGAACGTGACCTGCCCATCTTAGGCGTGCTCTTGAAATAAGCACCCCAATTGGAAGGCTGTTTGCTCTCCTGAGTACTTCCACGTTTGATATGTGATGGAACCAACGGATTTTCATCATACTTCTGAGGTGTCTTTGCTGAAAACGTTCTAATTCTTTCACATGACGACGGTAAGTGACCCAGCTTTCACATCCATATAGCAGTGTTGGAATGACAACTGCTCTGTAGACAGCCATTTTCGTTGACAAAGCAAGGTCGTGGTTGTCAAATACTCTCTCTCTAAGTCCCCAGAGTGCTCTAGATGCAGCGTTAATTCTATTGCGAATCTCGCTGTCCATGTTTGCTTTGTCATTAACAACGTTGCCTAAGTAATTGAACTGATCCACCACTTCAAGAGAATTTCCGTTAAGTGTAATGTCTATTTGGTTCACTTGATGAGGAGTTGACATAATCTTAGTCTTTCCAATGTTGATTTTAAGTCCCAAGGAATCATAGCTCTGGGCATACACATCTAAAAGTTCTTGAAGCTCTTCCGGCGTAGAGGCTACAAGTGCACAGTCATCCGCATACTGGAGATCACAAATGAATCGTGTGCGTGTCTTCGTGAAAGCTCTAAAGCGCCCTATGTTAAAGAGACCGCCATCAAAACGGTATCTGAGACCTATTCCTCTGACTGTCAGTTTGTTGTCAACAATAATTGTTAGAGCAGTGGTAAACAAATTAAAGAGTAGGGGTGCCAGAACACATCCCTGCCTAACTCCAGTGAGGGTTTGGAAAGGTTCGGTTGCCTCATTATTATACATAACCTGGGCGTTCTTGTTTGTATGTAGACTGCGACATACTTCCACAAATTTTCTAGGGATACCTAAGCGGAACATAATTTTCCAGAGCACTTCCCTGTCCACCGAGTCAAACGCCTTGGTTAAATCAATGAAGGCCATGTGAATTTCTCCTTGATGTTCGAGTGCTTTTTCTTGAAGCTGTTTAAGTGTGAAGATTAAATCCGATGTGCCTCGGTTTGGTCTAAAGCCACTCTGTGTTTCAGGAAGTAACTTTTCCATAACAGGTGTTAGCCTATTTGCCATCGCTTTAGTGAGTATCTTCCCTCCAACAGCCAGGAGAGCTATACCCCTGTAATTTCCACAGTCCGCAGCGCTCCCTTTGTTTTTGAAGAGGTTGATTAAAAGTGTATCACGAAACTCCTGCGGAGCTTGACCACTTTCCCACACGACATCAAACAGTTTTTTGAGGTAGGGTATGAGCTCTGACGACACAGCTTTAAAGATCTCAGCTGGGAGTGAGTCGGCGCCGGGAGATTTGTTATTTTTTAGCTGCCCAATGGCGGTTAAGATCTCTTCCGTTGTTAGTGGTTTATCTAAGTCTTCGAAGGTGTCATATTGAGGGATAAGATTTATAATATCGTAATCGGCTTGACCTTGCTGGTTAAGAATGTTAGAGTAGTGTTCTTTCCATCGGGCTCTTATTTCCTGGTCTTCTTTGAGGAGATTTCCATTTAAATCTTTAATAGGGCACATATTTTTCTGACTGGGGCCGTACACTGCTTTTACTCCTTGAAAGAAATTCCTGTAGTCGTGTGAATCGGCGTACCTTTGAATTTCTCTGGCCTTGCTTGCCCACCACTCGTTCTTTATTCTTCTGATTTCGCGTTGCGTTTCATACTTAGATTGGGTAAAAGCTTCTGCTTTTGATGAGTCGTTGGGGTGGTTGATAGCGTTTTGGAAGGCAGTATGTTTGCGGTCAAGAAGTTCTTGTATAAAAGCTTCATTATCATTGAACCAGTCCTCCTGTTTTTTACTTGCTGCAGTGCCAAGAATTTCCTCACTCGCACTTTTTAAACTGTCTTTAATTTGTGTCCAGGTAGCAGCGACATCTACAGAATTGGTTTCTTCTAGTGCACTCAAATTCTCTTGAACTTTTTGCTTTAGTTGTTCGACGGTTTTTTGGTCACGCAATTTACTAATACAGAGACGGAGTCTACGTTTTACTTGAGTTCTTCGGTGTTTGGGTCTCATAACAATTTTCATTTTAGAGACAACAGGACGATGATCGGTCCAACATTCGCTATCAATGCGCGCCTTTGTAATTTGGACGTCCTTGAGATGCTTCCTACGTACGATAACATAGTCCAGTAGATGCCAGTGACCTGATCTGGGGTGACGCCAGGTGCCTTTAAATTTATCTTTTTGTCGGAAAATGGTGTTTGTTATAACTAGATCGTGTTCGGCGCATTTAGTTAGGAGTAGTTGACCGTTAGCGTTCATGTTGCCCAAACCGTTCTTGCCTATGATGCCTGGCCAGGTGTCTGCATCTCTCCCTACTGTAGCGTTAAAATCGCCAAGAATAACGAGTCGTTCCGTTTTAGGTATTCTACAGAGGGTTTCTTCCAGCTGTTGATAGAAGCTTTCCTTGGTTTCGTGACTTGCATCCAGAGTGGGAGCGTAGGCGCTTATTAGATTTACCGCGTTGCCATCTGATAGCTCATAGCGTAGCAGCATTAGACGCTCGGATAGGCCTTGTGGTACTTGTGTTAAGTTGGATACAAGTTGATTCCGAACGGCAAATCCTACTCCATGTTGTCTTCTTGAGTTGGTGGGAAGACCTTTCCAATAGAAGGTGTAGTACTTTTCTGTGAGAGAGCCTTCCTCCAAAAATCGAGTTTCGCTGAGAGCTGCAACGTCAACATTGAGTCGGTGAAGTTCTCTATCTATTAGAGCAGTTCTTCTTTCAGGCCGATCGGTGCGAGTGCTGTCGTTCAAAGTACGAACATTCCAAGCGCCGTAGATGAAAGAATTAGTTTTGTTGGATTTAACTTGTCGGTGTTTTTCCGACATTCGATGAGGTGTCCCTGTGGGCACCCTCCCCCGGAGATCCGACCGGGAGGGTATTTTACCTCCGGATGATTTTGTCCCACTTGAACGCTCCATCATTTTTTAAAACCTTAATCGACTGAAAACGAAGCTGCATTTGAAGTTTTAGCTGGAGCAGGTATGCAACTGACCAGCTCGGTTGCGGAAGGCAAGTGGTGTGGTCCCATGGCACAGAAGACATCTATGATGTCTGGTGTATAGTAGCATTAGACCACATGAGAGGATTCAATTACCTCTCACCACTATACCATTTACATTAGTCTGTATAAGACTAGCAGGTTGGCCACCTCCATGACCTATGGCATACTGAGGAGAACTAATAAGTTCGAAACCGGTCTATGTCTGGTCAGGGAGTTGACAAATGACATTGGCTCCAATTTTTCATGATTTGTAAGGTGTAATTCAATGCAGGTCGGGGTATTTGCCCGCTGAGTAGTTGTTTCCTGCAAATCATGTATAATAACAATATATATATATATATATATATATATATATATATATATATATATATTGTTATTATACATGATTTGCAGGAAACATATATATATATATATAGATATATATGTATTACACACCGAGTTTTAGTATTTCTAAGTATGGAGAATTTACATACTTAATTAAATTACAGTTGTTGGTAAAACAAAAATAATGTAACACATACATATACGTATACCGGTGCCTACGATATTACTAGCCAGCTTATACATTTCTTGCAAAAATAGATATCGATTTCAAATTTCAGGAAGTTGTATGGTTGAATACGATGCACAGTTTGATTGCTCCAAGATCTGATTTTCATTTCTGGTTTAACCGGAAATAGTATAAAAGTTATTAATTTGTACATGGTTCAAAATTTATATTGTCCAAGAAATTCTAGGTTCAAAACGTATAGCATACCCTATATCAATCCTTGATTGATGATTTTTTAAGTTTTTTGGTAAGTAAAATTTGATAAAGTCATAACAATTTCATTTCCGGCTGAACCGGAAGTACTGCGAAAAGTGATTTTCAAGCTCAATTCGATATTTGAACCTTAAATTTACATTCTACAAATTTTTCTGGATATTTTTTGTTTCTGGTATCCTCTGTCTAAACCTAAAACAGTTTATGAAGTATCGGCGACCGATTGTTCACCTGCACTGTCACAAGGGCTAAACAATAAATTATGTTCAAACAGAACTTTGATTCAAGAGTGCTGTGTAAAACAAAAAAACTATTTGCCGATTTTCATTTAGATTTTGACAGTATTGCTGCATTATTTAGGAGTTTCTCTCGACAGTTGTCATTTAATTCTTGTGTTGTATTCTTAATTTACCTTTTAGTAAGTGTTTAAGTGTCATCTGGCTGTGTTTAGATGCGATCATCATATTTATATGTTATTAGTATATAGAGAGGTAAGAAAAAACCGAAATGAAGAAAGAGCATTGTATGTTCGACGTTCTTCAGAACGTGACCAACCTTCTGCACAATATTTTCCATGGTTGAAAGAATATTTAAAAAGGGGAAATGATAATGAACATGAGAACAGATTGGAGGTAATGAGGAAGCAGAGATAAACACACTGGCCTGTGTTGAGCTTGATCTAACAAGTTCTACAAGACAAATTGCCGGTGGTATCGAGATATCTCCCGAAAGTGTTAGATAGATTCTACATAAACATAAGTACAAATCTTTTAAGTACCAAATCTATCAGCATCTTTACGAGGGAGATTATCAACGAAGACTGAATATTTGCAATTGGTATCCAGAAAGCCAAATAAAATCATGCATTTTATTTTCGGACGAATCCCGATTAACCAGCATGGGAATGTTTAACAGGAACAATACGAGATACTGGGCAACTGAAAATAATCATCTATTTAGAGGAGGGGCTTTCCAAGAAAGATTCGGCATCAACGATTGGCTGGGCGTTATAGGAACACGCATTGTAGAACCAATATTTTTTGACGAACCTTTAAACGGTTCCTGGTACCTACGTTTTCTACATAACGAAATTCAAAATTTTATTGAAGTTTTACCTGTGCAGCATGAACATGTTTTCTATCAGCAAGATGGTGTACCGCCCCATAAGGCCCAAGTAGTTACCGACTATTTAAGTGAAATTTTTAATAATTGCTGGATAGGTACTCATGGTCCCATACGGTGGCCGGCGAGATCCCCAGACCTTACACCTTTGGATTTTTTTACTGAGCCCATATCAAGGAAAAGGTGTATCACACACAACCACCTGACATAGGAGAGAAATAGAATTACGCAAGTGTTAAACTTCAATTCAGATGTAAAAACGTTCTTCGGGAATTTAAAGAAAGGACTACTTCTTGCCGAGAAGTCAACGGTGTGCATTTTGAACATTTAAATTATGTTTAAAATAAATTATACCTGCCTATTACCTCTAGTGTTTCACTTTTGATACTTTGAGCAGATTTGTGACATATTCAGTCGCCGATATCTCATAAACTATTAGGTTTGGACAGAGAACACCGGAAACAAAAAATATCCAGAAAGGTTAGTAGAATGTAAATTTAAGGTTCAATACAGGGCCGTTCCATTAAAAATTTTCAATTAATTTGAGTCTGGAAGTCATTTTTCGTAGTACTTCCGGTTTAGCCGGAAATGAAATTATTAAGACTTTATCAAATTTTACTCACCAAAAAACCTAAATAACCGCAGATTTGTTTCTACATTCATTTATTTTATATGAAAATGAAATAATTTATGATCGATATAACAATTTCAACTGCCATTTTCTCGAAAACTGTCAAAGATAGATATATAGGGTATACTACATGTGTTGGACCTAGAATTTTTTGGACAATCTCAATTTCGAATAACATATAGGATGTTCCATTAAAAATAAGAAAGTAAGTTTTCGGTTAAACCGAAAATGAAAATCAGATCCTGGAGCAATCAAACTGTGCACCGCATTCAATCATACAACTTCCTACAATTTGAAATCGATATATTTTTTTACAAGAAATTTATAGGCTGGCTAGTAATATCATAAGCACTCGGTATATTATATATACATATATCAATGAAACACAGATAAAAATTATTACAAGATAAAGGACAAAAGGCATATTCTGACACCAATTTGTGATTATACAGACGCCTAATCACGCTGTGACTTATTTTATAAAGAATAGAGAATAGGTGTGTTTCACACATTACATAATACTTACATATTACACTTATTACATAATACTTACCTAACAGTTACCATAATATTGTAACCGTCTATCCCTTTGACAAACGGGACAGCTTGAAAGTTATTTGTTTTTTTTATTAATTTTATTTTTTAACTTAAGAGCAGGTACATACATATATTGGACCATAAATAATAAAATATATTATCTATTAGGTTTAAAAGTTAAAATTAATCACTACACTTTTATCTTGCTCATAATATATATTCCACCGAACTCAGCTGCTGGAGTTTATCAGGAGTTATTTGAATCTCTTATAAATTTAGAACCAATCCAAATGTGGGATAGCTTCATTGGTGACTTTAACTTACCTGAATATAATGAATCTAATATTGCAAGCACATCTGCGAAACTGTTGTAAATTTTATAATTTTGATCAATATAACTCAATTTTTAATGTTAATGGTAGATTGTTAGACTTAGTCATAAGTAATATCACCTTATTACAAGTTGAAAGGTCAGAAATTTCCATGATAAGGGAAGATTTGCACCATCCACCACTGTGTATTAACCTACCTCAAGAAAATGACGAAGCGAGAAATATTCCAGACAAGTCAGACTTTTAACTTTAAAAAAGCTGATTATGTTACAAAATACAATTTATTTCTACAAGCAGATTGGTCTCTTGTAACAAACTACAAGAATGTAAACCTAGCTGTACAAGACTTCCACAGTGTTATTAATAATATATTTACGACATGTGTCCCGAGGACTTATCCCAAAAGTCATCGGTACCCTCCATGGTATAGTAAAGACATAATCTATAAGAATAAAAAAAATCAGCATAGAAAAAATATAAGCAATTCAACAATACTCAGGACCTTGAAAAGTTTAAAACACTAAGATCAGAAATAAAAAATGATATTATGCTAGCGCATGAACAGTATGTGAACCATATTGAAAATAACTTTAAGACGAATCCTAAATCTTTTTGGTCACATATTCATAGCAAAAAGAATACGACAACCAAATGAAGATAAAATATGTAGAGCTATCGAAAAGTTAAAAAACAAATTCACTGCTGGTCCTGATGGTATACCGTCATTTCTTATCAGAGACTGTGCTAATGTCTTAGCGAAATCTCTGCTTATTTTATTTAACATAGCCCTTAACAGTAACACATTTCCAGAGTTATGGAAAACCTCCAAAATTATTCCGTGTTTAAAAAAGATAATCGAACTGACATAAAAAATTAACGCCCCATCACTATCAATAATAATTTTAGTAAATCCTTTGAATTCGCTCTATACGAGGAGCTCCACATGCATGTCAACTAACAAATTTGCCCTAATCAACATGGCTTTGTGGCAGGCAGGTCGACAATCAGCAACCTGATCTGTGTTACACAATTTATTTCGAAGGTGTTGGATGGTAATGGACAGGTAGATGTCATTTATACAGACTTCTCAAAGGCGTTTGACAGACTAGACCACGGTATTTTACTGAGAAAGCTTTCTGCTTTCGGCTTTAACCGAGACCTAGTTCTATTCTGCTCCTCCTGCTTAAAATGTAGAAATTAATATGTTCAATATCGTGGGTATAAATCTGAAAGTATTGTTTGTACCTCTGGAATACCACATGGGTCAGTGTTGGGTCCCTTATTCTTTATTTTATTTATAAATGACATCGTACTTGGTCTGCACAGTATGATTACGCTATAAATCAGGAACGTTTAAACAAACCAGAGGTATTTAAAGATCTAGGTATTACCTTTGATAGTAAGCTGATCTTTAACCAGCACATCAATATCATTGTATCATCAGCTTACAAATCCCTGGGCTTTATCATTAGAAACTCCGGTGAGCTTAACAACATGCGTCTTTTGTGCGGTCTAAACTTGAGTACGGCTCTGTCGTGTGGAATCCCAATTACGCTGTACATAGTAAAGGTATCGAACAAATCCATAGACGATTTTTAAAGTTTATGGCATTCAAGGAGGACAAAACTTATCCAACAATAGGGTTTCCACATGACAAACTGCTAGAGAGGTCTGGTCTCTTCACTCTGCTATGTTTTTACATGAACTTGTCAATAATAAAATAAATTGTCCCGAACTTTTGGCAAAAGTCAATGAGCTTGTTCATATGCCATTGGTGCAAACAAGACTAACTAATATTTTCTATTTACCCACATCAAGAACAAATCTATTAAAACTCTCACCGGTGTATGTTATGTGTCACAACTTCTTTTCAACTGCAATGTTGCAGATGTAAGAACTGTCTACTATAACAATTAATTTTAATTCATTATATGTGCCTTTAATAAGCTATTTCAAAACCTATATGTACGTTATACTACTTTAAAATTCTGTAATATTGTGTATTTTGTAATTATTAAGCATTTTTGTTATTATGTATGGTGTATTTCTCCTACCATGTAATTGGAACATGTTCTGTTGGGTATTGTATAATAAAATAAATAAAATAGAAGAGAATAGCATAGGATAGGATAGGATAGGATAGGATAGGATAGGATAGGATAGAATAGAATAGAATAGAATAGCATAGAATAAAATAGAATAGGATAGATCTGGATTTTTTAAAAAACATGTGCCTATTGTATAATGTATTTATTCCATACATTTCCACCATACCGTATAATGTAAATATTATATGCTTCATATGTGTGTCATTATAAGTATTTTAAATTTGAAAAATAATTAAATATTTTATTTACGTTGAAATGTAGAATGCAATTACTGTTAGTCTGAAAGGCAAGTGATGCGCCTCTCCACATTTGTGAAAGACGCACGAGTACCTATAATTTTATTAAAAAAGGTCTGACATTTGAAATAAAGGTCCTGCGACCTGCGCTAACCCCGAGTCGCTGTTATTAAATAAGAGATCCTGTTGCGTCAATATTTCAGATTGCCTGTAATATAATTTATGTGACAAAAGGTTCAATTGGAAGAAGCATTAATTAAAACCATCATATCTGGTACAACTAAAAATAAATTTCAGCAGTTCATAAATTAAAAACGCGTCATAAATCCATCTATGCATTCGTAACAACGTGGAGGAAATTAAAGTGCAGTAGAATAGCAAACAGCGATTTCCTTCAGATAATCAATCATTCATACGTTAATTATAAAAGTCAACTCCGACCAACCTCCAGCAAAAGAGATTTGTGTAGCACGGGCTCTAAAAAATGTGGTCGGGGGAAAAGTGTGGCAAAATTCCCCTTACTACAAACTATGCAGCTTACAAGTATAACCTTCAGGACCGTTCTCAGGCTTTTATAGAGCTTCGTGAAACATATTATTTTTACTTCTAGTAATTCTTAATAGTAGTGTATTTTTATATGGAGTAAAAATAACATATTTTTGTGTCGAGGATGTACAGGGTGGTCAACTAAGAATGGAGGTCGACCATATTATCAAGGAACACGCCAGGTCCTTGGGAAATTATTCGTAACTGCAACGAAAAAATGTCGCACCACGAAGTGTAATTTTAGAAACTAACATGAACGGCGCTGCACGGGGCATGTGAACGATCCATGCTTTGATGGAAGTCTGAAGGACGTATTTTCTGCTCGAAAAACTTAGAAAAATTAAAAAAAATAGGAAAAAGAAAAAATTAATTTTCTTTTTCCTCAACCTTTTCTAAATTCTAAATAAAAATATTACGTTCACAAAATTTTTAGGGTTCAAAGTGACTGTTTCAGACGGAGATTAATGGATAAATCATACTTACTGTCGTTTATGCTTAACTGCGGCTCTGATGGTATCAATTGGAAGACGTCGTAACACTATAAATCTAACACTGTCTGTTTCACACTCTCTTAAAATTAAATCTGAAAGGGAAATTTTGTTAGAAAACACAAGTAAAAGACAATATAAAGTTCAAAAAATGTATATTAAATCTTTAAAAAATTTATGTTTTTACAACAACTTCTTCAGAGAAAATGTTAACAAACAATGGTCTGACCCGTGTACAACACATGGTGAGGAACGGGACGATTCATACGGTACCAACTACCATCCAATATGCAGTTTGAAAAGCTAACGATGCACAAAAAGATTCAAGAAAAGTTTCATGTAACTGAAATTTTGGTGGGCTTACGCTTGCCTGTCTTATAAACGTATTTATTAATTCACATAAATTTTGGTCGCTCCTCGGAGCTTAAAATTGCTTGAAGCGTATCTACTTCGTTTGTATTATGCAATAACAAATTTTACGTTCAGGCAAGGCAGATCCCATGCACGTGTGAGTACATGGTAATAATACTTTTTTGACTCCGAATCACTGAGGTTTAGGGCAAACCCCGTCAAAACGCATCATTTCCCCGTCAAATCCGACTGCTAGGAAATGATGGGGGTCCCATGTCGCTAAGGGCTATTTTCGCTATAACTTCCGATATACTTTGAATAGTCGTTGGACTAACTTGTCCTCATATTCAACACTTCGTAAGAGTTGCAGTGCTTGACAACGTGGATTCGTAAAAGGGTTTTTAATCTTGGAAATTTGGAAGTTCAAGTCCAATTTTATTATACTTTCTAAAATTGGGTGGTCGGGGCGACATTACGTCCCTGTGCAGCGACATTTACTACACTTACCAAATTAACGCTCCTCGAAGAGTTAGCGAAAATTTGGCATAAGAAACGCTCCGAAGAGCAAAAATATATTTCCAAGAATTAAAAACCTCCTCCACGGCGTTTTTACGTGAAGCACGCTTTTCTTACGAAGTATTTCCTAAGTCGGATTTTGTTACAACGTCGAAAGTATATCGGGGTTATAGCGTTCTTTAACAGGCATAACGTCGCGCCGGCCACCAACATTTTAGCAACTATCATGAAATCAACTTTTACTTCAAAATAAATCTTCTTTTTACGAACCGACGTTGTGCCGTACTGCAATTCATGCGTTATATTAAATATGAGGATGAATTAAAAGCTTCAAATTCAAAATTTTAAGTTGGATTTGGCGTGAAAGACAAAATTATACGTATACGTATTCATATTAGACGTAACAGCCGTGACCGAACAGAAAATTAGGTTTCCTCCGTATTTTACTAAATTAAGTGGTATTGAAAATATATGCATCGTAATTCTGAGACAATTTGGGAATGTGAGTTGAACAAATCGAACCTACTAATATTCACAATATTACTTACCGGAGAGTGAACGTCCTAAATTTTCTGGGCATACCCGGAACCGAATACCATAATTCGCCTGGTCTAACATAACACGCCATTTTTTTTCAAAAACACTTCTTGCCGCTCGTAAGCGGCTTCTGATCTTACACTCACGGCGACATTGTGCAGAAGGCCTTGCACTGTACTACACCTGGACCCATAAAAATATATATATATATATATATATATATATGAAGTGTTATTGTACTTCCGGGTGCTCTCCCGCGTCGATGGTCGACTCCTCCAGGAGTCACGATTGTCTAAACGACGTTTCGGCAGAATCTTATCTGCCATCTTCAGGTTCTCACTGAAAACTGCCTACTGCTGCTCCTCGTTGATTGAATTGAACTAAGTGTTCAGTACAATAACACTTCATTTAACACCAGCGAAAACGGAAAACAACACACACACACACACACACATATATATATATATATATATATATATACTGAGCGACCCGTGCAAATTTATCGAGAAGTAGGGAGTCATCATGTTTAAAATGCCTCCTTTGCTGTCTTAGTTTTTAACCCGAATTTCTTGATAACGCTCACTCACTCACATTTCGTTTATGTAATTTTTCCCCCTACTATAATTTTGTAACGGTGCCATACGTCTTAACTTGAATCGACAACAAATAGCTTCTCGTTTTCCTCACTGAACTCTATTTTATTTACACATTTTGTTAATGTTAAAGGTATTTAAAAGACTTTAAAATAAGATTATAAAGTCTATCAAAATAGCTACCGACCTCATCCTAGCTACATGCCACAAAATGTTGAATTATATTATGGATTATGCGAAATCATTTGTATTTTAAAATATTTGCCAATTATCTGCAACTAGTCATAGTTTTTTACTTATAATATTTCCACTTGCAATCAATTTCTACGGAATTTACATAAAGAAATACCCAAGAAAATGTGACCACTTCATTTAATATATCGTAAATTGATGTTATTGCTGAAATATACAGGATTTATAAAAAAAAAAAAATAGACGTCTGTTAGTAGTAATCGAACCTTCCGGTAAATAAGGAAAACGATTGGAAGGTCAATTTCAATTCAATTCAATTCAAGAGATATTTATTCATATTAACACACAGAAACAATTACTTCTCCAGGACCTACTCCAGAACCGAACCACCGCATTGACGCGGTGGAGGATTGCAGGATCAGGCAGAACTGGTCTGGGTCGACGAGAACGACAAGTAAAAACAACTAAACCTAAACTCTTTTTTACAAAAATATAAAATTAAAATAGGTAGTACCATTGAACAATGCTTGTAAAACAAGCTTAACAAAACTTAAAACTACACTTATATTTAAAGAACTCGCGCACAAAAAAAAATTAAAATTTTGTATCTGGACGCAAGCACCACAACTCAAACGAGGTGCCTTCTGCCAAATACTGCAATTGCAATGCGGGCTGCGCAGGGCTGGCCTAAACTATGATTTCGAAAAGGTTCAATTTCTGAAAAAAAATTGGTGATGTGAAATGAATTTAGAAACAAAAATGTACAAAAAGAAACAAAAAAAAAACAAATGAGCGCGGCAAAAATACACAAACAGAAAGGAAGAGGGGGACAGGAAAGGATTAAAGATGAGCGAAAGGTATGAAATACTAGCAAAAGGTGGATAGGTTTAAAGAAAGGTGTAGGTTTGTTGAAATTTGGCTATAGTGGTTGCCGGAAAATCGGTAACGTCTGGTATGCTGTCTAATTTGTGTTTTTTATTCTGTCTGTTAAGTCCGCTACTCCTGACCATGAGCGCATACAGATTCCTAGACACGGAGTAGATCGTCCGTATTGTCTCATTTATGTGCGTATTGAACGTCAGTCTTTGGTCGAGTCTCACCCCCAAGTACTTCAAGCATCTTTTGGTTGGAATTTTGCTTCCCCCGATCAAAATTGGAACAATAATTATATTCTCAGTAAAGCGAAGCGTGAAGACTATCGCCTCGGACTTCTCAGCGTTCACTCGAATCTTCCACTGATCGTAAAAAGCCGTGGCACGAGCCATGTGCGCCTTCAGTAGCACGCTCGCTGCTTGTGCATATGCGAATGCGCATACATGGCCGTGTCATCGGCGTACTTGGCCAGCTTCGTATTCGGGAACTCTGGAAAATCAGAGTCATACAAGGTGTACAACTTCGGTGATAGGCACGTTCCTTGCGGGACTCCCGCAGGGTTCTGCCCGTTAGCAACGAGTGAATAAGTTTTGTTAGGTGAGTCGGGAAGTTATAATTGTGAATTTTGTAGTGTATCCCGGGAACCAGACGGTGTCGAACGCCTTCTCAATATCGAGGAGCACCATGGTGGTGTTCTTCCCGAGGTTGTGTTGCACTTTGACATCGTTAATTGGAAGGTCCAGCGTTCACTTACAGTGGCTATTTGATAACTTGCATTTTTGCGGACGCAAGTCGTAATACAAACCTAAATAGTTCTCTTACCATCGCGAAATAAAGAGAGAGAAGGAATTATACACAATCACATGTACAAAATAGATGATTTGAAAAGAATATATCGTTGATATGTTGTCCCCATAGTTTCTTAAACCATCGCGTGGTCCATATATATTACGCCTGGACCTATTCGGTTAACGTCATTACAACTCTAATTTTTTTTTTGTTTGTATTCGCTTTGGACATAATCAATTCAGCCACAATAGTACAACTTTAACAATCAGATTATATGAAGTGTGTCGATTTTTGTTAAAAGAAGTAAAGCTACTACCATTAATAATCTAGATTGTGTATTACCATAAGGTTGAATTTTTCAAATTTATACATTTTAATTTTATGAATTAAATTATGTATACATCAATTAAAAGTTTATAACAAGATTTCTCTTTATAATTTCTTAGCTTTACATGCCATGAAATTAAAGAAATGTCACCCCGATTTTCTTGGAAGATATTTAACTTGAACATTATTTCAGGCGCACAATTTTTAAAATGCAAATAAAAGATCATCCAATATAAATATTGTTTACTTTACAAGCGCTTTGCTGTATTCAAAAGCCTACGCTTGAATTTAGTATAAAATCCGTCTACTTATCGCCTGGAAAAATCTTTGTTATATACTTATCCTCTATATTATTTCTAGACTGTAATATACACATCGAAAATGTAAAACATTGTATTTTAATACCAACCATAATATTTTTTTTCTGTATTTTTGAATAAAAACGATTATTAAAGAATTATGCTGTATATTTATTTCAGAGCTTATTACTACATCAACCAACTCAATTCAATTCAACATAACTTTATTCACATTAAAGACATTAAGACAAATAGATTAAAAAGGTATTAAAACTACTTACATCCAGAGGTACGTTTAGATTGGGCACAAGATCTGGATTTGTATCGAGGATCATCCTTATACATGTATCAGAAAAAACTTTGTTTAAAAAACTTGTATATGCATATATGTCTGAGGTAAAGTGTTCACATTTAAAAAGAAGTTAGTTAACGCCTCACAAAATTTCGAACAATTTTTTCTTTTTAAGTGCATGCTTTTGCTACGAGATTCACGTACATAAACAAATAAATACGTTGGATCTTAATGATTATCAGATATTACGTAACGAAATCACTTGGGCTACTGTAGCGTAGCAGATATCGTAGGCACTGACTTACCCGGAAAGTGATGTACGTGCCTACGATAAAATTTCTCTAGCTCAGACTATCTCAGGGCGTTAAGCCCAAGCTTACATAAACTATGATAAATTATTAGTTTACTTACTTAACAACTCATTGAGGTTCCCCTATGTAGTGGTCGCAGACGAAATAATGACACTGTCTTTAAAAATGAAATGCACTATATTCTTCAATTTACAAAATTGGTTCTCTAGCATATAACCTAGCGATGTTCACAAGGTGTGGCAAATTTCTCGATTAATCAGTTACAACATTCATAAAAATGCCTCGTGTAGCTACACATCGGTTTACAATGTCCTCAAAAATTGTCATAGATTCTGCCACAAAGGTTTGATTTAAAGAACCTCCTTAAATATATGTAAATGCATAAAATCCTTAAATATGTACAAGTTAAAAATGCAAACGTATGAATTTAAATGCAGCCGAACCACTGAAGGTGGTCCCCGGTAAGTAAAAATAATAAAACACAACGCACTTATTCAGGGTGGTACGATACCGAGTCCGGACCTGGAGGAACTGTAGCCCTACGGAGATGTCTTCGGGACACTAGAAATAGACCCAAGGATGGGGTTGATTGTAGCCTCACCAGCCCTGGCACCTTCCACTGTGTGTGGATGCCCCGTCCGTGGAACTCTCACTGACGTGTGTAGAAGCCCCGTCCGTAGAACCCTAAAGATATTACGATTTAATTCACAAAGTCAGAAATGCACGTGAAGCGTGCTTAATGTGAGTAATTCTGACATAACCTACAAATGAAACATCATTTACCTCACTGATGAGGGAACAATCCACCAAAACTCCTGGAAGCCACAGTCGGATAAATGGGGTCGAGTCCGCCTTTCAGGTTGACACGGTATTTCCAAAGGAAAGCCTGCAAATTTGCGAAACACGTGGGTAGAGAACGGGCAAGATGGCGTGAAGTGGTTAGCTTACCTTGTGTAATTAAATATCCTACTTCCGCAGATAAAATTTACTCACAAACACAAAATATTCCGCTAAACGGAACAACAACAGATTGAGGAAATTTTCTTGTGTTGATAATTCTAAAATCCACCAGGATGCCTTGGATAAAACCGAGGTTAGTAGAATTATCAACTACTGCCAAGCCAGCATGCCAACCAACAACCACACCAAAAACAATGGTTGCTTCCGTTTCCTCTGCTGATCACGTGCCGCCCTCCCGTGGAGAATAGCGAAATGTGCTTCGGACGTGTAGCAGTTGTTATAATGCGGCCCACAAAACGCTAAAGCGTATGGTGGGTCGCATACGCTAGAGGTCCGTAACACTTTCTTATTATTTATAAATTAAAAAAGAAGCATCAAAATCGCAGACGGTAGCAACGTACACTTTTGAAATACAGAGAAAATCAAGGAGCCTACAATATGCTAATTTCTGAATTAACGTTGGAGGATGGGACTTGTTTCAGAAACAATGTGTTCACGACAACATTTTTTATACGTCAAGGCTTCCAAAACCGATAGGGGAGTCATATTAGACAAAATAAGGCTTCAACTTCGGAATAATTTCTCTTTCCATATTTTTTTATGAAATCTTTTGCATTTACTTTTAAATAGTGCAATAAAAAAGTCTTTTCTTAAAAAAAGGGTACTAACTGTTCATTTGTTTATTGACGACAAATTAGTTGTAAAATTAAATATCTCTAATGTAAATCGGTGAAAAATTATGAAAATGGGTTTTTAGCGGTTTTCGAGTATGGTGATTACGAATTTGATATCAAATTTCAGAAATTCAAAATGGCGGACGAGAATGTAAAATATTGCAAAATTACGTAAATAAACCGGTTTTTAAAGGCTTTTTTCGGGGTACAAATATATAAAATTAATGGAAACAAATTATTTAATAACGATATTCAGATATTATTGTGAATAGAATTAATAGCGTATAGTGCTACTTTAAGTGTATATGCCAAAAATTTAAAACCAGTAAAACAAGATTAATTATTTTTATATGCTGTAATATTTTCGAACATACCCCATTCCATTTGCAAGCAATAAAAACATTAATAAATCGTCAGCATATATTCTTCCCTTCTGAATTATTTAGTGGCAGAGATTTCAAGATAAAGATTTTTCATGTTATAGAAATTTCACATGAGATTTGATTTGTCGGAGGTTTCAAGAGAGCTTATAATAAATGTACATAAACTCCAGGAAATAAATTGCAGCTCATTTATATGAAGGTTGTTATTCTATATCCATTTCGTGACAGGTAATATATTGAACAGGTAATATATTTAAATTAAGAGAAAAAAATAGCAAAATGAATAAATTTTAAAGGTATATACGGTGTCTTCGAAATGAGGGGAATTTTAGTAGTTAATAGCCTACGATGGTTGATACTTACTTTACTTTACTTTAGGGGCTGATTCACCTCAAAAATTTGTTGAGGCACATTCTCTAATGTCATATTTCCCCCTGTCACTCCTAAACAGTCTAATAAATTAAAATTTACCAAGAGTTGACAAATAAATTTTTTTCCCAAAAAGGAGTAGGAAAAGATATATATATATATATATATATATATATATATATATATATATATATATAACCAAAATTAAACACACGTAGGGTAAGTATCTTGAGGTTGCAGTCAGAGGTGAAAAGTTTACGGCCACAAAACAGAAAAAGAAAAACTCTTTTGTTACTTTGTCAAGCTTTCGGAAATTATTTATTCCCTTTATCAAGACATCTATAAATAAATTATTATTTAATAAGAGTCATATAATATAGTTTACTAAAATACTTACTAACTTGAGGTTAAAAGTTAAGGTCACATGTATTATAAAATAGTCGCATTTTTAACTTAATATAGACAAATTCATACACAAATTCTTTACAGGTACACAATTTAAGGTAAACAATTTATTTTATTTATTAAGTTGGATTTATTACAGTTGTTACATTCTATTCTGTATGTAACAACTGTAATAAATCCTATATTGGTCAAACCTCTCGGACACTTAATGGGCGTATAACTTCATACAAAAGTGATTGTAACAGAAACGTGAAATCATGTGCATTGGCAGAACATGTCATCACTACCAGTCATAAAATGAATTATGAAAGTGCTAAGGTTTTGGCTGTAGAGAGTAACTATAAAAAAATATCATTCCTTGAAATGATCCATATTAATAATGAAACAAATAGCTTAAATAAGATTTATACATACTTCCTCAAATTAGAAAAAGAGAATTTTCGCATTTTTCAAAATTCAAATCTGCCGCTGGATCACAGTTGGTAACAGTCACGTTGGAATTAATTTTTCTAACTTAATTCCTAGTACAAGCCAGCCAATTGAAATACCTTTCTGTCATTAAAAATTTTTTGTATACAGTTTGATAAAGAAATTTAGTTCTATACTCACATGTGGTAATTATGCATGTTGATTTTGTTATATCTATTTTAATCATGGTTTTAATCCTTAATTAATCAGTAGTTGTTTACCTTAAATTGTGTACCTGTAAAGGAATTTGTGTATGAATTTGTCTATATTAAGTTAAAAATGCGACTATTTTATAATACATGTGACCTTAACTTTTAACCTCAAGTTAGTAAGTATTTTAGCAAACTATATTATATGACTCTTATTAAATAATAATTTATTCATAGATGTCTTGATAAAGGGAATAAGTAATTTCCGAAAGCTTGACAAAGTAACAAAAGAGTTTTTCTTTTTCTGTTTTGTGGCCGTAAACTTTTCACCTCTGACTGCAACCTCAAGATACCCTACGTGTGTTTAATTTTGGTTTTCTTAACTAGTCAGTCAAGACTACCCTTCTTCTTTATATATATATATATATATATATATATATATATATATATATATATATATATATATATATTACATTTAGAAATATTTTTATTTTCTGTCAGTCACTTTGATCTTTTATAATTGGACATTATTGTTTTGGAAAAGTGAGGTTAGTTCAGGACAAAAATAAAAACATGTTGACTGTAGAATTTAAAAATAGTAATTTTTCCCCATTGACATTGTTACCACAGAAATGCCCAAAATTTGAGATTTTCGCCTCCTGGATTTATGAAATTTTAAACGTCAAAATATTAATATGAATTGCTTATGCCTTTGTAAATAAACGATCAAAATGTTTTTTGTCATTCTTTATCTAGGTTTTATCCCGGTCATTTTGATACCCCTACCATGACTCATGTATGGCTCGTGGTCGAGCGGTAAGCGCACTTCCCTCCCACTCAAAATCCCGGGTTCGATTTCCGGTCGTGGCAGTGGCAGTACTGTGAGAGAGATTTTTCCACTATACACGGATATTGGGTGTGTGTCCCTTGTCTCTAAATGTGTATAAAGGGGGTCGTGGTGTTATTTATTATTATTTATTAATTAATATTAAAATTTTTATAAATTTTGAAGCTTTTTCTAAAATATACTTAAAATTAACCCTGATGTACCCCAAATCCCAAAGAAATACCTTCCGTACTTGCTATTACAATCATTTTTGTTAATAAACAGCCGAACAGTGGCTTTTTCTTAAAATTAAAAACTTCTGAAACTTTTAGAGTATGGCCCATCGAAATTCCCACTTATCAGCGTCCACGCACACAAATGTTGCTTCAAAATTGTTCATAAAGCTTGTCTAGTACTGTGGCTATTGACATATAACACAAATACAGTTTAAAAACTCTCTTGTTTTTGACTATTGATGAAAATATCAAATATGTGAGGAACTACCCCTAATAGTGTAGCTGGAGCCCCACACGAAGCTGTAGATTAAGAGCCACAGTGTGAAAAACATCTGCATACTAAGAGTTTTGTCATCATATTGATTTCATAGTTGCCAACAAAAGTTTATTTAAAAGTTTAATATAATCAGAATTCACTGTATTGAGTCTATAAATTAATGTGCTTTATTAATATGTACCGTTATGAATGCTAAAGATAAATAAAGTATAAAGTTTTACTTACGACCTTCTGCAGCCAAATGTGAGTTTAGAATGGATTCATAATCATTAGAGGAGTTGAACTATGCACTTTTTGTCACTATAAGTGTTTTAGAAATGCTATGGTACTTAATACGATATGTTTTGTCAAGGTATCTATATATTATATTATAAGCTAATATAAAAATTTCTTAAAATTCTAAAGCTTTTCTTAGGTTAACTGTTGTTGACAAATTAATCCTTTATGATAAATAGGCAGACATGTCTGAGCTACGAAATCCCTAAACACATGCCCTACGTAACACTCAGAAATAAAATTAAAAATTTTGTAACGTTAAGTAATATTTTATTTAAATTGTAATTGCACATTAGTTTGTGCCCGAAAATGATAAAGTGAAAAAAGGCTCAATATCACGTGATGAGAATCAATTAGTTTTAAGTTGATGTCACAAAAGATTCAAGTTGGTATCTGCCATTTTATTATTTGAGGAAAATGTAAATGAGATTGTAGAAAAATGGCAAATTGGAGGTTGCTAGGGCATATGAAAAAAAAACAAGAAAATTGTGAAAATTGAAAGGGTGAAAAATTTTTGAGAAAGTAAAATATTGGAGTAAAACAGAAAATATACTGTTATTGGTTTAATTGAAGATTAGTAAGAAGAAGGAAGACAAGTAACTAAAGAATTGGGAAGTAAGGAACAGAAAATCGAGTTTTTCAAGATTTTGACAAGTAGAAGAAAGGAGCTGGATTCTGGAATTGGTTGGGAGAGTGGTCAATAAAAATTATTGAACCACAGCACTTAGGCCCCATTGGGCCCTTTGTACATTCTCCCTGTAGGCAGACCCTCGCCTAGGCCTCCAACCAACCTAGTCCCGAAATAGGTGGTGATGCTGCCTAAAGGCATCTCCCTTACATCGGCCAAAATAGGCCAATGTTCTCCCAAAATGGATTCTCTGATTGATGAGACGGCAGAACAGGTCACGGAATACATGTTGAAGCGTCTTCTTGTCGAATCTTCTTGTTCACAACCTCTACAGGTGTCTCGTTTAATTTAATATTATGTAGATGTTTGCTTAACGGAGTGTCCAGTCTGGATTCCTGTTATTCCTTCTGGACATTGCCAGGTAGTCCATTGCTGTACTCTCGTTCGGATATTTTAGTAGTTCCCTAGCAAGTTGACAGTTGTTTGTTTCATCCCACAGCTTCTTGAATTCATTGTGGGTGTTCTCTTTAATTATTTGTATTATCGCCGTGATCGGTCACAGATTAGCCGGGCCTGGCCTCCTGCTTTCTTGACCAGGCTGTCGGCTACTTTGTTGCCACTACATTGTACATTGTGTATACCAGTATGTTATTCATGCTGGAGGCACCCACAAGTGCTTGGTGACATTCCCATACTGCGCCTGTGGTAATTTTATGACTTATCAGGGCTAATAATAATTAATTGGATGGAGTCTGTGGTAGGTTCTTGATGAAACATATTCAATAGAATAATTATAAATATTCAAAAGAATAGTTATAATACGCACTTGGTTTATTGTTTCATTAGTTTTTTTCAGAATTTCTCTGACATATGTTTCGGCCTTGCGACCATTATCAAAGAGTCTTAAAAACTGACCTGAAAGTGGTGGTTCACAGTATATATCTTACAAATCCTCACCCACCCCTCCCCCTCTACTAATAATGATTGTCTACAATCTGTGTAGATCCTTATTGTTTTGTCCGTAGTTTGTCTACGGTCAATCTCTTTTGCGGCTATGGTTATGCCCACCAGAAAGGAGCTTAATCATAAATTATTTTAAGGTGCAGAAAACGATTCCTGGTGGAACCGATATACCATTTGAATTGTGAAGGAGCTTAGGAGACAGTAGCTGAACATCGCAAATAAGTGATACCGTGCGGCTGGAAATTATATTGAGCTACGCGGACTAAAAGGTTGCAACAAACTTTATCTAAATTTCACGTTCACCATTTAATATTTTGGAAATAACTGAGAATTTTTTAAATTACAAATTTTGACAATTTATTTCAATATTAATAACAAATTTTATTTTGACTTAATCATTTAATAATTATTTTATTCTAGTATCGTATTTATTTTATTTAGCGAGATAAAGAATTTTATCTTTTATTTGTATCGAATATTGTTCTGGAAATACACTGTTCAGTTTGCTTTGAAATTGTTTTATTGTTTGTGTTTTTAAAACTGTGTTCCTTTTAACGACTCCGAGCTTTCGACTTTGAGATTTAAATTTAAAAATTATTTACTGTGATATTTAACGCCTTCACGCGGATATTATAGCAATATATATATACATAAAAAATGTAGCATATGTTGGTCTTTTAATATATTTGTTCTGATAATATTGTTCAATTTTATTTAAACAATAAGTACAATCCAGGAGGAGGGCTATGACATTGACGACAAAGGAGTTAAACATGTCTATTCGAACTGTTTCTTCCTATTATTTTATTGATATAAATTTATAAGATTCGCTAAATTGATCAATGTGTTTATGAATGAATGCACTATTCAAAAGCTAGCGCTAGTAAATTGCTTCGTGGCAGAGCCACTTGCAGCAATTATTTTATCTCGGAATTTGTGAGGATTTATTTCCAATTAACAGCTTTCCGTTGTGGCTCGCGCTTAATAAGTCTTCCTTGATTGTCTTAGACAATAATCCAATGATGAAGCTTCAATATACTTAAAATGGGGTAACGATTTTGTTATTTAGATGTATAAAGAATTTGAAAGTCAAATTAATTTGCCATTTTTGCCCTTATCGCTTAAAATTGCTGATGAAAAATCTTAATTAAAAGATGAGATTTATCAAAACAATGTATTGGATTATTAGGCGAAATTTTTAATTAATATTTTTATTATGCAACTGGATGAAGGATTAAAGAAAAGAAAGCTTTATGAATATATTTAGAGAATGTTGGACCATTAAGGAAAGAATATAAATTAGACACTGGAGACTCGGATGCTTTGAAAAGCGTAGCCAGCGATGTGATAAAATCTAATATTTTGGTTTTAATTATGCTACAAAGAATGCAACTTTATTTATCTAAGAAATTATTTTAGGAAAACTGCAGCGAACTTCCTACAGCTATTAACATTTTTCAGTAATTAATAAAGGTTTGCATATCCCATGAGTTTGTAATTTTATTTGTTGGTAGATTGATTATTGTACGAAGACCTCGGTGAGGGAGTTAACTCGAAGTCTACAGGTTATGTAATTTTTTTCCTTAATAATTTATTTACGTGGAAGTGGTACGGATCTCACTATAAACTACAGGTTTCCGTTTCCTTACTCACACAAATCTAGATATCCTAAACTTAAGAGGATCATTAATTTTCAAACATTTTATCAAACGTCAAAAATAAATTACATTTACATCGTCGCTTATTTGACAATGAGACATTTTACAACCTTTCAGGAGAGGAAAAAAAGTTTTCTGCCTTACAAGAACTAGGCAGTACGGTGCACACCGTAAACGTGTAACTCCTTTTGCTGTTCAAAAAAGCCATTTGACATTTTTGTTTGAAATTTACATGCCCCATTTACATAAAATATTTGTTGTTTATGGTATAAACAACAGATAATAGACAAGGGACTCAGTAGATAAGCTAGGAGAGTTCTGGACCAAAAACCCGTGCATTTTCTTATGGAGGTTCATTTTGCACAGAATGCGGGTTCGAGACCAAAGCCGGAGGCAGGAGTGTGAGAGCCTGGGGCAATGAAGAAAGTGGATGCCTTTTCAGTCAATAAATATCTTTCGACAATTTTATTTTTACATTTAAAAACCAAATTTCCACTATTAAGATACATACGGGGCGAGCGTAGATGCGTCTTTACTATGTACATACTTCGATATGCGGTGTAAAGCATTTGGATGGGCGACCGTTTCAAAGAAGACCGTGTCCTCGCCTCACATATCTTCCAGCGGCTTGTTTATCAGTGCAAGCGCGGAAGTTATGCAACCTTAGGCGAGGGTTGTGTAGGTGATAGACCATCCTTCGGAGGGGATGTAAAGCCGTCGGTCCTTTGTCTATTAAATGTTAGGCAAGTAAAAGATCCCTACTCTTCTTAAGGGAAGAGGTTCGGCTTCCTGCTTAGGGGTAGCTCATCTACAGGCCTCGGTGATAGGCCTTAGTAGCGGAAATAGACCGACGTTAAATAAATGTTAAAAAAAAGTTACATACTATTTATGTAATTTTAAAAAAATCCTTATTACTTTCTGTGATAAGTAATGGGCAACAATTTATAGGCTTACTATATCATAGAGGTAAAATCATTAAGAATTTTTCCGAAATTCATTTCTCGGAGCAAATCACTCTTTATATCGAGCATATGCTAGACGTTTTTGCGTTATCGCCGCACGCAGCCTATTTTTAACAATTTTCATTTTAGAAAATGAACGTTCTCCGCTGCAATTAGCCACGATCAACACTAAATAATTCTCAATGTAATTTCATTATTAGGGAATGCAACGCAAAAGGTATCAACCAGAATCCTGTAGAGAAAGATCTCTTTTTGGTTCACTGTCGACATTGTAGTCTGAGAACATCTACCAAAGCTACAAACTAGACCAACTCATTCCCAAGACTGATTTCAAGGTCGTAAAACGTAAGCTGGCCACGGGCCAATCTTGAAGTTCCACCACTAAATAGATTTGACACAGGATGAAAATATCCCTTGTTTGGATACATACAGGATGTTTTTAAAAAGTATGTCAGTCACTTAACCACGAACTCAGAATATCAAAAAGAGTTGATTGAACATATTTACCTCTATCCAAAATTACACTCCTACGATACAGCCCTCCAAAGTTGGAATTAAAAATATTTATTTTTTTAATATTGTGCAAATGGCTGTAGATATTTTTTTCAATTCTGGTACAGTGAAATGTATGTCAAAAAGTAATAGTTTAAAGTAAATACTTTTTAAAATTAAGTTTTCTAAATGACTGATTTGGGGGCAAATAACCCTTCCTATCCCCATTTTTAGTGGTACGCCTATGGCTTTCTTGGTATTGTATTGTAAATTTAATTATACAACTTTTTTTTATTCTGAGCTTTTTTCGTTTGAGTAACTGTTTTCAAAATGATACTGAAAATACTAAACCATTGTCTTGCCTGTTAATTGAAAAGTGAAATGATGGAAATCGAGTCAAATCATTTATTTTATGGTCCTTCTTAATATCAAAGACATCTCTGAAAATTCAGTAGATAGTTGACAACTGTCATTTCTGTCAAACTACTTTAATGCATATCAATTATTGTAACAATGGCACGTAATATGAGTTATTCCAATACCGAAATAGTGGACTTGATTAGAATATTAGGCGAAAGTAATGGCAATGGTTCTAGTACTAGGCGTTATATGGAAAAGTTTCTAAACCGTCAACATCCTGATAGACGTACATTTTTGCAGTCGATCGTCGTACACGGGAAACTGGAAATTTATCAAATGATCGTACTAGGAAATGTGGCGGACATAGGATTGTGCTAGTTCTAGAAGTCGAAGAGGCAATTTTAGATATTGTTTCAGAACAGCCTGAAAGCAGTGTGCGTAAAATAGCTTCTCAAGTAGGAGTATCGCATTATTCAGTATGGAGAACATTAAAAGAACAATTACTATTGCCATTTCATGTACAAACTGTTCAGGCATTGGAACCCCAATATTATGATTCTCGAATGGAATCTTGTAGCTGTCTTCTCAGAAAAAATGGAAGAAATTTAAGTTTTGTAAACACCGTTTTGTCTTCATTTCATAGAAATGGTTTTACAAACCATCATAATTATCACATTTGGTAGGAAGAAAATCCTAATCCAAAGATAGAAACGCATTTTCAGAGTAATTTTTCGGTTAATGTTTGGACAGGGATTGTTGATAACCATCTAATCGGACCTGTTTCCTTTCCACATCGCTTAAATGGAGCTGACCATATACATTTTCTGGAGAATGAATTACATGAGCAATTAGATATTGTTAGTCTTAATATTAGAGAAAACATGTGGTATTTACAAGACAGTGCTCCACCCCATTATAGCCTGCAAGTCAGAAGTTGTTTATCAAGGCTTTTTCCAGGACGTTGGATAGGACGGTGAGCTAATGCTCAAATCAGTTGGCCTGCTAGGTCCCCTGATTTAAATCCAATTGACTTCTGTTTTTGGGGAGTCATGAAGGACAAAGTTTACTCGGTTCAAATAGAGAGCGTTGAACATCTGCAACAAAGAATTCAGAAATCAGCCGAGGAGTTTAGCAACATTCCTGCCGTTTTTCATAATGTGAGATTTTCACTTCTTAAAAAGGCGAGATATTGTGTACGAGGAAATGGAAATCATTTTGAGCACATTCTGAAATAAAATTTTAATACATTCGATATCCTATCATTTTGTTTTTAATTTATTTCATTATTTGTTGTTTTGCTTCCAATATTATTTTAATTTACTTTGTTGCTTTATGGACTACTGTTTTAGTTTTTATGATCGTTAAGTATGTTATTAAAAAAATCCTTTTCAACATTTTTTTTAATTTTACAATAATAGTGATGCATATCTTTTATAATGTCTTAACCAGTAACTTCAAATGCCAAAATTACAAAAAAGTACTTTTTTATCTCATACGGTCTACTTTTCAGTTTTATTTCAACAAGATTTTTCAAATGAAATAATAGCTATTTATGTATCAAATCCATAATACAAGGCTTTATTGAACGAGTCCGGTTTATAATATAAAGAGAGCAAGTTCAATGAAGCCTTATTATGGATGAGTTGCATACAAAGCTTTATGTCCCACTGCTAAATTTGGTTTATCAACGAAAAAAATTAATTCAATATTTTTGACATTTTTATGACTGTTGTACATATTTATTTCAAAACGTCAAAATTTGACATCGGCTCATTATTGGAAACGTCTAAATCCGACATAATAGTAAAATAAAATAACTTTATTTTACAAGTACGATTAAAATTAAACTTTATTTTACTAGTACAATAAAGAGATTTTATAGCCGAAAACTATATCATAAACAGTCCTTTATAAATTGGTCGGACATAAATCATATTTAGTATTTTGACTTAAGAGAGTATAAACTTAAGCACAGTGGTGTACGTAGAACTGAAATTAAAAAGTAACTGATAAAATGAATGATTTCACTCGATTTTCATTATTTCACTTTTCAATTAACAGGCATGACAATGGTTTAGTATTTTCAGTATCATTTGAAAACAGTTACTCAAACGAAAAAAGAACAAGATAAAAAAAGTTCTACAATTAAATTTTATGTAAAATACAATATACCAAAAAAGCAGTAGGTGTACCACTAAAAAAGGGGGTAGAAAGGAAGGGTTGTTTACCCCCAAATTGGCCCTTTAGAAAACTTAGTTTTAAAAAGTTTTTACTTTAAAGTATTACATTTTGACATACATTTCAATGTACCAGAATGAAAAAAATATCTACAGCCATTTGCACAAAATTAAAAAAATAAATATTTTTAATTTCAACTTTAGAGGGCTGTATCTTTATAGGGGTGTGATTTTGGATAGAAATAAGGTTCAGTCAACTCTTTTTGATATGCTGAGTCCATAGTTAAGTGATTGACATACTTTTTAAAAACACCGTATATTTCATTACTCATTACTTTCTTAATAATTAAAATTATTTATTGTTATGAAGTTTTTTGACAATTTGAATGACTATTATAGTTATAATTACTCGCAATGTCTTTTAGAAATCACCAAAAAATGAATCTATAGGGGTCAAATCCGAACTGTTAGGTGGCCATTTAATTGTTCCATTATTCCCCGTCTATATTGGGAATACATTATTCAAATGGTCTCCGACGGATTAGGCACTATGCGGAGTTGCCCCATCCTGCATCCAAATCATATCATCAAGTTCGGCTTCCGGAAAATTCTGCAAAAGTATATTTTCTGCTTTTGGGATAATTATTTCCAGATAGGTAACTCTTCAGTTAAAGTATGGTCATAAAATATACGCCCAAGATTCCACACCAACCGCTAACAGTTTTTCTTCTTGATTTTTTTATTTGTTTTACCAATATTTTTCTGTTGTGCTTGTTTTTCCACGACCTTCAATTCCTCTATTAAAAACTCTTGCCGTAGAAAAGGATGATTCATCAGTTCATAATACTTTAGTAAAAAAATCGGGATCTTCATCCAACTTTGGAATGAACTGGATTCACCTTTCGGTAAATATTTTTGAACATATTTTCTGATGGCGTTGGACGATTTGGATACAACACCCTATATGCTCTTTTTGGCCGCACGTTTATTTTTGTTATTTTTTACATAACAAGTAAATATTTGGACATTTTCTTCCTCACTGTAAACCATTTTGATTATTTCATTAAAGGAATGTCACTTATCATATTAATTGTCATTTTCATAGCTCACTTTAATAATGTTAACTTTTCCATATTTACAGTAACTAGTTGAACTATGATATTCAACTTAATGACTCAAAAACGGTATATGGTAGGGGTAGCGTATGGTATATTATTGAAATCAGGAGAAAAGGTTCTTTCCAAAAATTTAGTAATATACAGAGTATCCCATTTAAAGAAAAATATTATTTTTTTGTATCTCCTGAAATCTGCACGCTACTCTAATTCTGATATCATTTTAACAAAATTCAGTCATAGCCACACAGCTTGTATTTAAAACTTTTTTCTATAGGTAGTAAAAACGATGATAAGGGGTAGGCAATATATAATAAATAACCCTGAACAAACATTTTATGCAAGTTCTCATAATACAGTAGTATCACGCATTTATTGTATAAAATTTTGTGTATTGTTTGTTCCATCTTACTTTGTAATTAGATGTCTTATTAGTTGTATCCTAACAAACTAAATAAATAAATAATGTTGCAATCGATTGCAGTTATGTATCTTTAAGTTTTATTAGTAATAACTAATCAGCAAACCTAAATGTAAAATTTTCTTATGTTGCTTTCAGAAAGTAGAATATAACTTACTAAAACAGCAGTACCGGGATGAACCACTCTGGAAAAGTGCATGTAATGCAAAACCGAGAATTATTGTAGGTAATTCGAGTATTACCTTGCACGTAATTTGGATGTAATGCAGGAGAATGCAACGTAATATAAGGTAATGCGATGTAATGCAAGGTAATGCAACGTAATGCAGCGGAATGCAGTGTAATGCACAGTGACACAATTTCATACATTTTGTTCCGTTTAAAAGTTCTAATTATTTATTCTGACGCTGTATATTCAGACTATAAATAGAAGCAAGGGGGCAAGTCAATAAACAACCATTTTTATGAAATTTTAGAAAAAAAACATTGCATAATTTGAACTACTTGTATAATATGTCCGGGAATATATCATTGTCGTGAGAAAATATCTTTGACGCAAAATAAAACACATACTTACTTACATTCCAGAATGACAAATAAAACAATTACTATGGGTAAGTATGGTTTAAAAAAAAACAGACTACAGGCTAATTTTTAAAGGTTCTTTCGCGGCTTTGTACATTTTATTAATTATAATATGCTCATGCCTTTTAATCGTGAATGGAGCACTTCCCACAATATTTATTGGCCCATAAAATATAAATTTATTTGCCACCATCTGAACATCTTTCCTCGGGGGCCAGACAAATAAATTGAATTTGGATTTTAGAAAATTGATTTTAGACGTATTATTATTATCATTCCTTTCCAACACTCCCAATATACCAATCTTCATCATAATAAACGGCATAGCAACATTCAATTTTAATGCTTACTGCTTTTTCTGAACCTTCGTTAGTGTTTTATTCGAGGTTTTGTTCAAATCCATCATTGAGTCCATCATCTTCATCGTCGGTCACTATTTCTTCGTCATACGCACCATCTTCTTCGTCCTCTTCTTCTATTATTTCTCCTAATTCTTCTTCGGCTTCTTCTATTGTCTATTCCTCTTCTTCTACTACTTCTGCTTCTTGTTCTTCAGTTTTCCTTTTCTGGATTTATTTCTTTGAGGGTCATTTATATCCATACCGCGAAGTCGTAACAGTCTGTTGCTAGAAAATCCCCCCTACTTATCACTAAAAAACCAACAAAGTGATGACTTTCTCACAACTATAATTTTGTGCGACTAAAAATATTATGTTTATTATAATTTTGTTGTTAACGCCGTTACTATGTATATACTTCGATATGCGATGAAAAGCTACGTTAGGCGCGATTAGTACTTGGATGGGCGTTTCAAAGAAGACTGTGTCCTTGCCTCACATGTCTCCCAGCGGCTTGTACATCAGTGTATGTGCGGAAGTTATGCAACCTTAAACAAGGGTTGTGTAGGTGAGGGGATGTAAAGCCGTCGGTCCCTTGTCTATTAAATGTTAGACAAGTAAAAGATTCCTACTCTTCTTAAGGGAAGAGGGTCGGTAAAATTCCTGGTTAGATGTAGCTCGTCTACAGGCGCCGGTGATAGTCCTCAATAGCGGAAATAGACCGACGTTAAATAAATGTTAAAAAAAAACTTTTAAGTCTCAAAAATGAATTTTTGGGAGAGCAACTACTCCTTTTCATTTGCAAAGTATTGTATTGCCAAGGCAATGCGAGGAGTTAATGAGAGGTAATGTGAGTCAATTTAATACACGTAATGCCGGAGTTCACTCCTCGAGCAGTACGTTTATGATCCATAATAACAAGTGAGTATTTTGAGCAGTAGTTCCTCTTGTATTATATAGTTTGTATATAAAACTCTATCGCTGACATTTTTCATTTTCTATTTATTTAACCATATTCTGCGCATTGGAATCTCCACTCATAGCAGAGTTCCGTACGTACAATATTTACTGAAAAAACAAAAATATGTATTTACTTACTGTAACAAGTTGGTTATTTTAAGACCAATGTTGTTCACAGTAAATATATGTGTGTGCAGCATTTTACAAATAAAGAGATATATGGGACGTTTTCGTCGTTTATTCTCTGCCCGACTTACAAAAATAAATCCCAGCTTCACTGATCAAATAGTTCATATAAATAACTCAATATGCAAACATTTTCTTCTGCTTAACTAACCGGTTTTAATTTAACCCTTCTTGCCGACCTTCAGGCTCATTTGATGTGTGTACACAGACCACGTGTTGTAGTTTCGTATCCTAATTGAAAAGATACACACGATGGATCGACGGGATTTAGTTGGACATTTGTACGTTTAAGAGCTTGGCCGGGGCCCAAGAGATTAAAAAAGGTACAGAAGAGATTACAGCACTAAATGTATGTCTCTTTGTGTACATGGGCGTTCGTAATAAATAGAATGGCAACGTTTGCAGATAAGACAAATTCACTCATTCCAACAATGTAAATTAAGATATATTTTCATATTTTACCGTCTACAGGCAATAGTGACGGTCCAGACGGTCACAGGAAAAGAAAGTTTTATAGACTTTATAGATCTAGCGGATCTCACTACATTTAAATTTTTTACCTAACGAACTGGGAAATTGTATAAAAAAACGAAATTCGAATTTCGAGATTTTTCGTTCTTCACTATTGTAATTCAAAAACAATTATTTTTTTTTCTACATAATAATAATAATAATTGGATATATTGTAACAAAATCTTGTAAAGTTATTAGACGCATTAATGAAAGGCTGAAAACTGAGTTATGTGTAAGGAGTGAAATCATGAGTGAAGAGGATTGGAAGACCCAAAGCCCCTAAGGCTCAACGGAGCGAAAATTCCATTTGCCTGTGAGGCAAAATATTTAGGAGTCATCATTGACCTAAAATTAAAATGGAATTCACACATCCAAAAAGTGACACAGAAAGCAACAATCGTCCTGGAAATGTGTGGAAAAAACTGGGGGCTAAATTCCAAAATGAACTTGTGGTTATACACCAGGGTAGTGAGACCCATGTATCAGTGGTATGGTGGACTAACACGGTGCAGTCGGGAGCAATAAGGCTGTTAGGTGGCGTACAAAGGCTTGCTTGCCTGTTCGCCACGGGGGTCATGACAACTGGTCCTACGGCTGCACTTGAGGTTCTGTTGTATCTGCCACCATTATACATATTCATACAAGGCGAAGCTCGGTCAGCGGTGCGCAGGTTAATGCAATGCCAAACGTCAGTTAGCCAGCAACACGGGACGGAGTACCAGAAGTTATACTCAGAGACAGCGAAGACTGGAAAAACGGTCCTCCCATAACAGCACAAATAGCCTGGTACACTGACAGCTCCAAGACGGAACAAGGGGTCGGAGCTGGGATTTACGGAAGAAGGTCAAAAGCCAGTATCCCGACAAGTCTAGTGAAATACGCAACACTGTTTCAGGTTGAAGTAATCACCATTCACTGTTGCGCAAGGGAGATAATAGGACAAGGCACTGTTAACCAGTCGATTTCCATTTTCCCTGATAGCCAAGCGGCAATAAGAGCTATCAGTTCCATGCAAATCAGTTCAAGCTTGACGGCCCTTGTAGAGCTGGGCAGTCAGAACAGAGTTGTCCTTAGCAGGACACCAGGGACACAGAGGAAACGAAAAAGCTTTTGAACTGGCCAAGAAAGGTACACCCAAAGCTCCAATATGACCTGAACCCTTTTGTCGCGAGGCAAAGTCATGCATTTGAGTAACCATTTAAGGAATGGGTGCAAAATAAACCTTTTGAATGGTAGAGGAATCTCCCAAGGCAGAGACAGGCCAAAGAGTCCATTAAAGAACGTCCAGCCAAATTGACGGAAGATCTACTAATCCAGAATAGGAAGGCCATCAGAATAATAGTAGGCTTTTTAACTGGGCATTGCCTGCTCAATAGGCACATAAAACTAATGTGCTTGGTAGAGGACTGAGATTTCAAGTACTCGGAGAAGGAAAACCAAAGGCAGACAGCTATACAAAAGGGCCCTTATCAAAGCTGTGGAGTCTAGAACAAGGGACAAAGCTGGATGAGGTACTATAAGGACTGTATTTTTAGGAGCACTACAACACTCCTGAAAAGGTCGCGGTGGTAAACACTAAATAACCAGCTCCTCTGTTTATCTATCTATCTAACATAGATCACACCAAAAATAAGGAAGGAACTAGAAAAAATGCATTAAATGAGTAACCACCATTCTGAAAACAGAACGCTGCTCTAAAAATAAATTCAATCCACCTAACACATGAATTTTGCCAATTAGGTATTATATATACTTTCGATATTCAGAAACGACGAATCAGAACTATCTACCATGTTTGATAATGAAAGGTACCTATCATGCACTATGTCCAGGGTAAAAGGGCGACATGTGTTCGGTATCTCTGAGAAACCACATGTAGGCAAATACGATGGAAAACATATAAGTTTACTGTCAAAAACGACTGAAAAGTTTGAAAAATGATATAAAAAAAAGTCAGATTTCGTTATAGTTCCACAAAATTTCTTCGAAGGACATTTTTGTTGACTTAAAGCAAGATGATCTTTGATACGTTTAGGTAGGTTCTTTGACAAGAACAGCATTAACTATTCTTATATTCTTTTTTTTTTTTGTTATTTTGATACATCTTGGACTTTGGATTTTTGCTACTATTTTGATATAAGTTTTTTCGATTATGATAATATCCTGACGATTCCATCTATTTCTAATTATGTCTGAGAAACTCCTATCCTAACTGGACGTAAGATATTTGGAAGATTTGTTAAGAGTTATAACATACATTTATCAAGTAAGGCTTGAGATCATCAAGATGAATCCTCAACTATTGGCTTGAAGTATGGAGCTATTGCAACTTTCTTTGTTGTAAATTACAAGTTGTTCTATGTGTCTATTATTTTTGCTTTGAATACTTTTTATATTGTACTATTGTTGAAATTAATAATAATTTTTCCCCTGGCTATAGGAGCCTTGGACGAATTATTTCATATTGTATATTTTAGTTATTGAGTATGTAAATCTATTATAACCTGTAATAAATTGCATTTTGACAACTGTTCTCTTTTATTGTTTCTTTTTCCCCACAAGGATTTGTAAAATCTGATACTTCAAATCCTTTGTGAAATTTAGATCGTAATAATGGTCTAGAGGATAGTTATCCTTCATAATCCGTAGGGGTGTTATCGTGGCTACAAACCGCAATTTTAGATAATTTATCTTTTTTAATTTATAATTTCCACCTATATTCCTTCTTAATGGTACGCCACTGTATGAGAATTGTAGCCATTTCGAATTTTAGAGCTAAGATTGTGCTTGTTTTGTAAATAGCTCGTGTCTGTGTATAAAAAGTATGTATTTATCCTCCGTTAATTTTTAAAATACACAAAAAGACTGTTTGACCTTCTCAATAATTAATACTTAGGGTAAAAGGGTATTTTTTCAGTGCGTTCAAACAAAACGTACTTTAAAAGCGTAGCTATTTAAATTAAACGTAAATAGAGTGCATACAGAAAAATACAATGGATATACTGTGTAAAGTAAGAAAATGGAAATTTACCTCTGATTTTGTATTTCAAGTATTTATTTAATCGATCACGTTAACCTTTCATTGTTTTCGTGCATTTTATGTTCAATTAGCCGGTAGTCCATGTTATCTTTTATTCAACTTTTAATTCATTCTCTTCAGGAGACATACGACGTGTTTATTTATTGGCGTCTAGAGAGTTATACCCAAATAAATTCGTTATCGTTTGACGAGTGTTTTGCCATTCTACCGCAGTTTTTAATCTCGATAATTTTTTGTGTTTAAATATTTTATTTCGGTCAATTCTGAATTGGAGTGCGGAGAGAATTGTTTTGATATTGAAGTGATATAGCCAGTGATGAAGTTATTGTAGCGAGCCTGTGAAATTAATTTTGGGATAGAAATTTACGAGGATCGAATAACAATAAATCCATGAAAAACTGATTATTCATTTTTTGAAATTGTGCATCTCATTCTCAAAAATTATCCAGCCTCCGAATCAAAAGCTGGGAAGTTGTCGACAACGAATAATTATTTGACTAATATTTTATTAGGATAAACCTACTTTTTTATTATAAGCTTTCATTCAGTTTCAGTTTCACTTTTCAGTACGTTTTGATTGTTAGTGTGGGTCAAATGTTGCAATTCAATTTAGTCCACTTCGACATATTCGGTCGATTTAAAATTTTGCACATACAAGGTGTTTCAGCTAACATTCCCCCAATCGATACCTCGGAAACTAAAAAATATATTTTTATATTCTGGTAAGCGGTAATGGATTTCTACGATTAATGCATTCTTCAGGAAGTACAATTTACTATTATAACATTATCACCAGAGATGGCAATTTCGAGCAAGGAAGGTTTGAAACATATGCCATTCGATTGAGAATTAAATTTCAAGCAAAATTGTTCTTATTCGAAAAAGTCAGATCTGCGGTTTGCGATATTTTAATTTTATTGTCTAACTTTGAAGTGCTCAAATTTTTCTTAATTGCTGTAACTTTTTTAATCTTGGTCTTTGGATGTAGGTTCTTGGTAACCTTTTTGTCTGCTATATGAGAATTATTTACTAGTGGGAAATATTTTTTAATAGCACTTCTGATTTTATCGGAAATTACTTTAAATTGAGAAATTTAAATGGAAAATCAACAAATAGGGTAATTTTATTTTTGAACAATACATCTTGACAATAATTTACAATAGATGCTCGAAATTACCTCCGTTTGCTTGAATACATATATAATAATAATTTATTAGTGTTCTGCATGGTCCGAGACCATGAAAATGCAGAGGTAGGAGCTTTTCTCTTTAATTCAGCAGGGAGAGCAGCCGATGAACTTGGTCTCATCTTCGACGTCGAGCGGGTAAACCCGGACTCTGTCACCGAGTTGGAACCCGTTCGACTAAATGCCCATATTAGAGCTGCAGAACACAACATTCTTCTGCAGCTTCATAGGATATATAAAAATATAGAAGACCTCGGCTTATCCGAAAGGCTGACCTTCGCCTTTTTAAGGTCAGCCGGGCTGAAGTCCGAGACCGAGGGATTCATAATGGCTTGCCAGGATGGTGTGTTTAACACCCTCGTCTATCGACGTCGTGTCATGGGTATGGAGGTCCCTGATGTCAGCTGCAGGGCCTGCCGCAGGGTACCGGAGACTGTAATGCACTTACTGTTGGCTTGCCCGGCATATGCAGTCTCGGCTTATATTCACAGACACGAAGCAGCATTACGAGTGCTTTACTATTATCTAAGGCACTCGTATGGGATAAACGAAGCACCAGTGCTGCCTTACGTTCCAGGGGATATTGAGTCCGTTGTGGGGAATGAGAAGTGTCTAATTTATTGGAACTACTCGTTTCCCACCGTCAGGCAAATACAATCCAACAAGCCTGAAATAGTACTCCTAGACCACTAGCTCAAGACAATGTATGTCGTGGAATTCTCAGCCCCCGCTGAGACCAACATTGTCTTGAAAGAAGAGGAAAAGCGGACAAAATATCGAGATTTGTTCTTCAAATTCCTCAGGCTTTATCCGGGTCATTCTGTCAAAATTGTGGTACTGATTATAGGAGCCCTCAGTGGAATGAGACAGACGCTGCTTTTGAAACTAAAGATCATACCGGCATGCCGAGATTCGGCAGAGATCTTAGCCGGCAGAATGCAGAGGGCTGTCATCCTCGGTCCATTGCGTCTACTTAGGGCACACGATTCGCGGACCCGGTTGTCACTCACTCCACAGGCGTGGAGAGTAGCTATTGGTATTTATTACCAGCTCCCCCCTGTGAGAGTCGGAGCCACAGAGTAGGGTGACTGGTTTTTTGTAAAAAAAAAAATAAATTATTGGCGTTAATTTACAAAAGTACTTACAGAAGTCAATTCGATTAGGTAATTTCATAAAATACATATAACATATAAATATAAAAGGTAAACAACAAATAAGCGTATATATATTGACAAACAATATGTATATAACAAATTTTACAAACGAATACAAACACTAGCATACATTCAATATCGAAATATTACATTCCAGAAATTTCCTCTAGTGGTAGAATGCCTTTCCTATGAGAAAACTTTTTATTGAATTTCGAAATTTTTTTAGATTATCAATTTTTTTATGTTTGACGGTAATTTATTAAACATTTGAATTCCTAGATAATTTGGTCCATTTTGTGACTTACTTAATCTTAATAATGGTATTTTTGGTTCTTGTATTATGGTCATGTTGGTTTACATAAGTAGGGTAGTTATTCAAGTTTGTTTTAATATGTGTTAAACATTCCAAGACATATAGAGAAGGTAGTTCAATAAAAGCATTTTTACAATCCTGGGTATATCCTAAACGTGCTAAAATTCTAATTAATTTTCTCTGAATGGCAAATACCCTATCAAAATCCGCATCATCTCTCCAGATTATTATAGCATAACTCACGATTGAATGACACAATGCAAAGTAGTCTGATCTTAATGTATCTGTGGACACAGTGCCTGATAAGTTACGAATAATGAAAGTTCTACTACTCAGTTTTCGACAGATATTATCAATGTGTATATTCCATCTCAAATGGGAATCTAAATAAACAACTAAGAATTTTACACTAGGTACTACATCACTAGAAATTTCAAAGTTACGTAACGTGAACATCATACCTTGTGATTTGATTTTATTACAAATCAAATTATTATAACTAAACCATTGTTCGGTCATTGACTGTATTTAACTTTTTTTCAATTCAACGTCATATAAATTATCGGATCTAATGGAAATTGTGGTATCGTCTGCATACAAAATATATGTATCTATTTTTTTGCCAGAGGCATATCGTTATATAAATCAAAGAGAGTAAGGGTCCTAATATAGAGCCCTGAGGCACGCCTGTCTTGTCTTCTGTACTTGACATTACGTTATTGAATTTAACAATCTGGCTGCGATTATATAAATATGATTTCAATAATTTTATACTATTTCCAGTAATTTTATATTTTAGTAATTTTTCGATTAAAATTTCATGTGAAGCACAGTCAAGAACCTTACTAAGGTCTAGGAATATTGTATCATTAAATTCAAGATTTTCATAGGAGTCGAGGGCGCAGAGGTTTTTTTCCAATAATTCTATTATTTTGTAGATTCGGTGATTTGTTTTGAAGAGGATAATAGTACATGTGGTAGAAAACCCAAATAATAGGAAAGAATAGTCGAGGATATTATTGACAAATGTCAATATGGCACTATTAGTGCTGCGGTGCTTTTGAAATCCATGTTGACATTCAAGAAAAATACCATTTATTTCAAAATATGTGATTAATCTATTATACAGGCACTTTTCCAATATTTTTGAAAAAACTGGAAGTATTGATATGGGCCGATAGTTTGTAAGGTCATCCATATCACCACTCTTAAGAATGGGCGTAACTACTGCTTCTTTTAAAATGCATGGGAATATTCCCTCTAGGAGACATTCATTTATCAATTTTCTTAAAGGATATGTTAAAGTTTTTTTATGGTTTTTATGAGTCACACTCAAACCATGTACATCTTTACAGGCTTTACTTTTAAGATTTGTAATTATGTCTCGTATTTCGATTCAGTAAATTCAAAGTCGGTATTTGACAAATTATCAGAGTTAAAATTTAAGTAAGGATCCAAATTGTCATTTGGAAGAAGTATATTGCGCTCATTTAAAAGTTTTCGAGCTGCAGTGACAAAGTGTTCATTAAATTCATCCGGTTTTATGAAGACATTATTTTTATTTCTATATCAAAGTGATGTAACAATTCCTCGTTACATGTCCTTAATAATATGTCTCTATTAAGGAAAAGTCCAGAAGAGTCAAGTCCGCAGAACGCGTGGACCATCTAACCAGTCCTGAGGTGCCAATCCAGCATCTTGGAAACGTGTTATTCAAATAATCAACAACAATATTAGAGTTGTGTGATGGTGCGCCTTCTTGTTGAAATTAAATTTCAGCTCTGTTGCGGGGAACATTTTATAAATGTCTTGATAACTCATTTTCTAAAAATTTTAAATAACTCACGCCGGTTAAATTTTCATGGTATAGAAACGGACCTATAATATAATCATTTAAAAAACCACACCATACATTTACACTGAACCCAGTTTGGTTTCTTGTTTGAATCATCCGTCTTGGGTTGTTTTCCGACCAACAGTTATGTTTTGTAATTGTGCCGTTACTGTGAAATGTACTGTCGTCACTCCAAAGTACATTTTCAAGGACATTACAATTTCCTTCATAAGGAACAGAAAACTCAGCAAGAAAGGTTAAGCGACGATCATAGTCTATAGGCAGTAAATGAGGTAATAACTGTGGTTTATATGGAAAGTACTTATTTTCTTTTAAGATTCTTTGACACGACGATGGTGATATATTGGTGGAGGCTCTTATTTGTAGCAATGATGAATGAAGATCATTGTTAATGGTTTATAAAACTAGAGCCGTATTCTCCTGCATTCTTGCTGTTCATATTCTTTCACGTTTTAAATTTTTAAAATTACCGTATTGTAATAAATTGTTGCAAACACTGGAAAAAGGCTTGAGATCGGGTTGTGGTCTGTTTGGAAATTGTAATTGATAAATACATTTGGCTACTTTTGCATTTTTATTGCTTTTTCCATAAATTAATAACATATTAACTTTGTCAATATTGGTATGGGATATACTTTGGACAAATTTTAGAAACGTATTCTTAAAATGACACTCGCAAACGAAACTTAAACTTCTGACAGTTAATACACAAACAATTACAATATTTTCATGGCTAACGGTGTTAAAAGTCAGAACTTAACTTAAGTGGTTAGCAAGTCCGTTTTCCGTGCTAGAGTTCAGAGATCGAACCTTGGACGGAGCTCAACTTTTTTCAATTTATTATTTTGCAAGCAATGTGGTAAGTAAGATTAAAAATGTAAATAATACATCCAAGTGATAGAAAGTGCCAAGCAAGAATTTTTCGATTATTTTAATTTAAATTTTTCAATTTCAAGTAATTTCAGATGGAATCGGAAGTGCTATTAAAAAAAATGTTCAACCAGTAAATAATTCTGTTATAGCAGGCAAAAAAGTTACCAAAAACCTACATCCGAAAACCAAGATTAAAGAAGTTACAGCAATTGAAAAAATATTACAACACTTCAAAGTTAGACCATAAAATTAAAACATTTCAAAAACTACTGCAAATTTGACTTTTTGAAATAAGAACAGTTTTGTTTAAATTTTATTCTCAATCGAATGGCATATGTGTCAAACCTTCCTCGGTCGAAAAATATTTTTAATCTGCAGCGCCATCTTTGGTGATAAGGTTATAATTGTAAATTGTACTTTCTGAAGAAGGCATTAATTAACCATATAAATCTATCACCGTTTACAGAATAGAAGTATATTTTTTAGTTTCCGAGCTATCGGCTGTGGGAATGTGAACTGAAACATCCTGTATATGTAATTCCAATGACAATACTCTAACTTTCTGTTACATTTTATCAATTATGACAAAAATCCAAGAATCAATCTCATTTGAAACCTAATTTAATGTCTCACCTGTATATCACTCATCTCATGATCGTAGCTTATTGTATTTGTATTGAAGTTCAACAAACGCAACATTATTAGTCATAATAATTAATATTCTATTTCATTTTCTGATATACTATTAGCTATAAGCTTTAGTAAATCTTAGAATATGATAATTACTTCCAAGTCCAGTGGAAGTACAGTAACGCAAAATAAAATTATTTTTGTTTTTTGTTGAAATAGGTTTAAAATGTCATGAAACGTCGAGGTTTTAAATTTGAGCGAAAAAAATTCCTGTCTGTCGGTCGTCTGGCTGTAACTTTTTTTTTTGTGCACACGTTTACTCTGGAACCGTTTATGATATTGACTTGAAATTTGGTACACTTATGTATTATAACGAGATCTGGAACTAGATTTTGATCTAATTCCGTTGAAGGGTTCGGGGGTAAATGGGGTAAATAAGGGCAAATAGACAAAACAAGCAAGTAAGAGTCCATAAAATTGCAATTTAGGGCATGCACGAAAAGTCAAAGTCTCAAAATTTTTTTGACATCAGCCACCCCCTTGTCACCTCCAATACCACTCCCACACCATTGTGAAAGAGAGTAAAAAAAATAAAATGTGATTCAGGGTGTGTACAAGAACGAAACAAAAAATGTTTTGGCGTTGGCCACTCCCATTTCCACTCCACCCTATTATTGAAGGGAGTAAAAAATTAAATTGAGATTTAGTGTGTGTACGAGAACCAAGGGCCTCTAAAATTTATTTTGGCATTGGTCCCTCCTTTACCACCCCCATTGCCACCCCCTCCCTGTTGTTTAAGGGAATAAAAAATTAAATCGGGATTTAGTGCTTATACGAGAACCAAGGACCTCTAAAATTTTATTGACATTAGCCAACCCCTCTACCACTCCCATTGCCACCCCCACCCTGTTATTAATAGGAGTAAAATATTACATTGGAATTTAATGTGTATAAGTCTTAGATACGGCAGCGGTTTTTGTCTTTAATAAAGTTTGTTATAGTGTACTCTTTAATCTTCTTTATTTCAATACAGAGGCACTTGTTAGCATTCAAATTTCAAGACGAAAAGGTCTACATACATATCGATTATCTCTCAATAAAGAGGTGTTGTATTCATTATTTATATAAATTATAATTGGTCAATTAACTATTAATATTTGGGGACAAATTAAACTTTCGATAATTACGAACGATATAATTTACTTGTTTGATAAAAAAAATTTTACAAGATATTTTATTTTTAAGCATCCTAAAATATTAAATTTTCAGTAAAAATATTAATTACTGCACAAAAATTAAGATTATTGACAAAAATATTAAACCCTGCATAAAAGTAATAAATGCTCGATAAAAATGACAGAAGCTCGATAAAATCAATCAATACATAATAAAAAAACCGTTGCCCAAGGAATCACTACTTCCACATCCAAATTCTGTATCCAACTCTTGTGCACACTAAATCCCAATGTAATATTTTATTCCCTTTAATAATAGAGTGGCGTGGTAGAGGGGGTGGATAATGTAAAAAAAATTTAGAAGTCCTTGATTCTCGTATACACACTAAATTCCAATTTAATTTTTTATTCCCTTAAACAAGGGTGGGGGTGGAAATGGGGGAGGTAGAGGGGGTAACTAATGCCAAAATAAGTGTTAGAGGCCCTTGGTACAAATCCCAATTTAATTTTTTACGGAACGTTTGATGTTTCATTGACAAATTGGGGTGACCTTCGGCCATCTTTTTGGTGGTATCAAGCGGGACATTTAAATGTCCCATAATTATATTTATTGATGCAACAAAAATTTACACCAAAACTAAAGGCTTATTAGAAGGTTTTATGCACATACAATTAATTAAAGAAATGACTGTCCAAAAACCTGTTGGAGTGCACACAATCTAAAGTTATTGTATAAATGATTTAAGTCCTTATCAGCTAAATTCTCACGGTTACAAGCTATTATCCATACATTACATCTATAAACAACAACAAATTACATAACATATTTAAAAATCGTATTTTATAACCAACCGTGCAGCATCCTTTGGGAATCTAAACAGCGCAATGTCTTTATTTGTTGTTCTGCTTGAGCAGCCGCGAACAACACACACAGTTCCCCCTTTTCCACCCATCATAAAACGCACAACACAATAATGAATAATTATCAAGTAAACAAACTACCAACTCTACGCTACAAACACAGTGACAATAAAAATAACTCAAAATACAATACCAATAACAATGACTCAAAATACAGTAAAAGATTTATAGGTTGACAATAATACCACCAAAAAGATGGCTGTCTCAGAAAAAGTCAATATTGGCGGGAAGGCTGAAAGTCCATTCTGGTATAGGTTTTCTGTGGTAATATGCAATTATTACACTTAACGCGCCAGGCTTGTAACTTGCAATTCAGCGCTCGGCGGGGCACATAGCCCGGAGAGTAGCTGTTGGTTGCAGTCTGTTTACGTTCCTTATAGTAAAATAAGGATTTTATAGAGGAGTTTGCGACTAAAAATATTATGTTTTAATGTTGCTACATGTTTGGAATTTTTTAAGTATTTTTCCCGTGATCAGAGCATGTTTTTACATAAAGGGTCCAAATATCCCAAACTAACCAAAATGTTCCATGCCATTTTCTTCATTACTACTAGATGTAATACGTAAAGTTAGAAAATGATAATTCACCTCTGATTTTGTATTTCAAGTATTTATTTAATCGATCGTGCTAACCTTTTATTATCTTCGAGCATTTTATGTTCAATTAGCCGGTGGGTCCGTGTCATATTTTATTCAACTTTTAATTCATTCTCTTCAGGTGACATACGGTGTGTTTATTTATCGGCGCCAGGAGAGTTACTCCATAACAAATTCTTCACCGTTTGACGAGCGTTCCATTATACATTTTTTAATCTCGATAATTTGGGTTTAAATATTTCATTTCGTTCGATACTGGAATGGAGTGGGGAGAGAATTGTTCCAGCATTGAAATGTGTATGATGCGGTAAATGTAGCGACCCCGTGAAAATTAATTTTGGTGCTTTGAAAATTTACGATTGTCAAAAAAAAAAACAAACCAAACATGATAATAACTGTAAAAAACATTTAAAATAAATTTAAATTTAAGTCATAAAGATATATTTAAAATTTTATAATACCTTACTTAAATGTAACACCCTATATATTATTATATTTCTGCAACCCTTGAAAAATTCTGAGTACGGTGATACAATCCTTAAGTGACATTTCGACTCCATGAAAATGTTGGTCTTGAAATTTGTTGGTGCATCTAGAGTGTCATGACCAGGAAATTTTAACAAAACTTAATTTTCTCAAATGGAACCATAATGGTAGAGTACTACCACAAAATAGCGGATATTCTAAGGAATCTGTGGATGTGCCCAAAAGCAATTTTTTTCTGGTCATGGCACTCTAGATGCACCAACAAATTTCCAGTCAAATTTTTTTCATGGAATCGAAATGTTATTTATGGAGCATTACCCTACTCAGAAATTTTCAAGGATGCCAAAAATATAACAATATACAAGGTTTTCCACTTAAAAATCAAAAGTTGGAGTAATTTCCGGTGAGACCGGAAGAGGAAAAATGACAGTTTTGTAACAAAGTGTCTTCTTGGTTATATAATACACCTACCAAGTTTCATTCTGATACTTTAAAAAATAAAGTCAAAAAGGGAGTCTACCATGATCCGTTGACACCCGATATACTCAATCAATCAATAAAATTTTATTGCATTTTTTCAATTACAATTCACTAATTACAATGTACTTAAAATATAATAACGATATTAATATCTATTTTAATACATATTAATCGTTATTGTGGTGTAGTACACCTAGATTATATAAACATTCTGCTTGTGTACCAGCAACAATTTAATTATGTTGTAAAACCTTAATTACTATTTAAATTTTCAGTACACAATGATCGCAAGCGAAATATAACATCAGTAGATGACATTATTACATTATTTTTATACTCGATATTTTAACCACCCACCAATAATTTCGTAAATTTCTGATTGTTAGTTATTAAATAATCAGTTATTTTATCACAGAATAGCCCGATGTTATTATATTGCTTGAAATGGACAGGTAAAATATTATAAAATTTTGGACCATAGTACGTCATAACTCTTTGTGGTGTTGTGTATCCAATTTGAAGTATTGTGACATTTAAATTATATTTTTGTCTTGTATTGTGTACATGTTGTATTGTACTCAGTAAATTTTTATGTTTATGTGTAAATACTAGTACAGGCTTGGTATACAGGAGTTGCAGATTAATATATTAAATTGTTTGAATAATAGTTCAGTGGTGTAGTATTTAGTTAGTAATATAATATTATTCTAAGACTCCAAATTTGTCAGATATGCACTTCCCCAAGTGGACCAATTTTTCATCGGAAGAGGTAGTTTCAACCCCTCCGCGGCTTCTCCCCGGGCTTCTGGACTGGTATGCATCATTTTCAGAATAATTCTGGAAAAAAAAAACGCAAAAGAAACCAGTCCTGCATTGCAAATAGCGGAAAAAGGCATTACGGGGGTGGTTTTTGTCCAATAGAGGTGGAACTAGAGGGTTAGGGGAGCTGGGACCTCTCGCAATCAATTCAATGCGAGAAATTACGTAGGGGAACATGTATCGCGTTACTGTATCAGAACTGGACTGATTTTCCGCTTCCGGACCCGGCCTATAGGTGGTAGAATTTCCAAACCAACGTGTGCACTTTGTTGTTCAATTGTTGAATGTGCTCTGAGATACTTGATTATAATTTTATTAATGAATTCCAAAGTGTGGCCTTAGAGTACAGAAGAGATTTCATTGGATTATATTATTTATATGAAGTATTGAATCGTCAATTGAATTCATATATTATTCTACTACGTATAAAATAATTCTGTGGATATTAAGAACAAGACATTATCGACCATTCTGTGATGAATTATGCATAACTTTAATCTATTTGGTAAAGACTAAGAGAATAAGTCACTCAGAAAAAGACAGGTCATAGGTGTACTATTTTTCTCTTAACAGTCATTGAAATTATCTTGAAAAATATAATATAAATTTTAATTTTTTAAATTAGTTCAATTATGGGGTGGCATATTAATCCAGTAATTGAGTATATGAAAAAATTCCGATTATCTCTCTACTCAAATTTGTTCGAAAGCGGAGCTAACTTCAAAAGCAGATGTCACAGAATACGAAATAAATTCGACTGTCTACAGACTCTTTAATAAAAGAAAAGTGAAAGTGAAATCTTTTCTAGGGAAGCTAAAAATCACTATTGAATAATATTGTTACGGCCGGGGCAGTTTTTTATGTTTTATTTACATGTTGAAAGATAAAATATGTTTTTCTAATGCATACAAGCCTCCAAAACTATTAATTAAATGCATTAACCATTTATATTCTTTATTGAACAATTATTATTCTTTATCTAGCAATCATTATTTTCGTTGAGCGTCTGCTAGTTTTTTCATGTGTTTATTATTCTTATCGCACGGCTAAGTATTTTATCGAACATCTATTATTTTTGTTGAACACTGAGTATCCTTTATCTGCATACAACCTCTTTATCGAACGTCTGGTATATTACTTCCACGTCCAGTGGAAGTATAGTAACGCATTTTTTTTTTTTCATTGAAATAGGCTTAAAATGTCATGAAACGTCGAGATTTTAAATTTGAGTGAAAAAAATTTCCTGTCTTTCCTTGGTACACTTATGTATTGTAACGAGATCTGGAACTAGATTATATTTTGATCTAATTCCGGTGAAGGGTTCGGGGGTAAATGGGGTAAATAAGGGAAATAGGAAAACAAGCAAATAAGAGCCCATAAAATTGAAATTTAGGGCATGTACAAAAATAAGGTCTCAAAATGGTATCAGTCACCCCGCCCACTATCACCCCCAATACCACCCCCACAATATTATGAAAAGGAGTAAAACAAATTAAAATGTGATTTAGTATGTATACAAAAAACGAAATGTCTAAAAAAAATTGGGCCTCTAAAATTTATTTTTACATTAGCCACTCCCTCTACCACCCTCACTCTATTATTAAAGGGAATAAAATATTACATTGGGATTTAGTGTGCATAAGACTTGGATACAAAATCTGAATGTGGAAGTAGTAATTCCTTGGGCAGCGATTTCTTTGTTTATTTTACTGTAAAGTTATAAATAAAGGCGATTTGTTCTTTCCTTTTCTTTTAATTCTTTTTTTTCCTCGCTCAGGTTAAGTTTAGTAGCCTTTTGGCTAGATGACCTAATTTATAAAAGCTTTCTTTACTAATTGGCTAATTAGCATCTATCTATAGAATATTCTTGTTTGATTAAGAAAACTGATTATAAAATGACGAGGATTTGTTCCAATTAAAGTACCAGGTAACAGTTTAATAAGCAAAAAATAAATCATAAAATGATATAAAATATAATTCAAGAAAATCTCATAAATCTTTACTCTTTATGTTTTATAGCACAGCCGTAATCCGTTTCGTTATTTTTATTCTTCTAACATTGAGGTATTTGTAGCTTATTTATTTGGATGAGATATTTTATTATCGGTGGAAATATAAAAGTTTTATTAGACCCTTTACAGAAAAGTTTATTGAATTTCGATATACACGAGATTTAGTAATATCGATGTTAATCATAAATTCTTGTTTAAGTGACTCATAAATCTAATAACTTGAACCGTTTCTAATTTTAATGCATTTATATTGTTTGATATATTATTTATTAATAGTTAAATAATTGTCAATATTATTTACCACATTTCTCCTGAATTGAACCACTTTAAAGATGGTGGATTTATTTCCAATAACCATTTGTATCTGGTGAATTGTGTGCTTATTGAAATCGATTAACTTCCTTTGCAAGTTATTGAAAGTTCCTCAATTTTGAACGGACAGATTCATTTTCATGATTTAGGGAATTACTTGGTGGTACATACAGTCAGTAAATTTATTTCGCTTTAAGAGTTGGGTCTCTGAAATTCACAAGTTAGTAGTGTTAAAGTGGCACACGGTATTATAGTAAGTGATTGTGTTAATCCAATTGTGTCTCCACACATACTTTGTCACTCAAGACGTTTCATATTTGTATACAATCTGGAATTTTTGGAATATTTAGCGTCGGTCGTACTGTACTACACGATTTATTTTTTAGTCAAGAATTCATGATGTATCCTAGTTTGAAATATTCATGTCGACTGGAATACTCTGTGGACCAGATGCACATAAACTCATCTAATCCACCATTTGGGTGAAGGTAGAGCTAGTTGACCTGCGAAAACTATGGCTATAGTGTTTATTTCTCCATTTTGCAAACACATCACATACAGTATAGGAAATTGAAGAAAAAGTCAAATAAAACTTATACTTATAGCATTGAAGTATGTCATGCAATAAAATTACAATAAAAACACACATACAATGAACAGAAATGTACAAAACTTAAACCTAAGTACGCATCATTAGGTAGAAGCTGTTCTAAAGTGTAAGTTCTTAACTGTAGTATAAGACTTTTTATTTAAACTAATCATAAATGATCATTAATCTGGCGCAAATATGCTTAACGATCGTGATGTTTGCGAGGTTTCTTGCAAGATCAAGCAAAATAATTTAAGAAAAATATTAATTCTTAAGTTATATTTAAATATTTCAGTTCAATATTCATCTTGACAACTGTAGATTGGTACTTAACGTTCTAGAACAGCCATTTACTATCATATAAACATGTATCGTAAATAAATAAACTAGTTTGGTCGCGCAAACAAAAAGTTATGGCCTTTAGAAATCTCATAACTTGTTACATTTGTGATGGACGATTTCAACCTCGTCTAATGACTAGAATATATGGGGATATGAATGACGCCAAACTTGAAATAGCTCTTCGGAGAAGAGACGAATTTCATAGACATCCTCTTAATGTAAACCATCTAACGAAAATATGCACTAACTGCAATCTATCAATCCTCAATAAAGTAACTGCGATTAAACAAGACCCTATATGCTGTAGACTAAACGTATTAATGCAGACTAGAAATAGTACTTGTCTGATATGCAACGCCGCCGATGATTTACACAGGTTATCAGTCGAATGCAGGACTTCTGTTTGTGTTTTAAGAGATCTATACGTCCCGAATGCGTGTACACATCATTTGGTTGATAGAGGCATTGTTACTTGGATTTCGGTGCATTAAGAGGCCATACGTAATTTGTGGAGAACAACTTCAATTATTTCTACAAGGACTACATAATGTAGCAAGAAAAAATCTGACGAGAATCGACAAGAATAGTTTGACTGACGTTGAATTCGAATGTCTATACTCTATAAATAAACAGGCAGTTTGACGAGTTATTTACTTATTGTGATAGAGTACCTTAGGAAGATGGCTACAGGTACGTTAACGGAACAGATTTATTAATGTTCTTGTGCAAAATCCGCCACGGACTTTCGGATGAATTTCAATGAATGAATGAATTCAACTAGACAGGCAACTAGCCTAGCCATTACTGTCAGATAATCTCTAATGCAATGTTTCGTGCCCACCAACATTGGATATAACGCTGTTACTAGGGGAAATTATATAGAAAGGCTTGTCACAGAGTTTGCCAACACACTATAAAATCCTGGGCCACAAAATTCACAAGTAATTACATTCATTGATGGTACTTGTAGCTACATTCTGAAGTATAGCACCTGCCGAGTTCTCTGGCAGGCGTACTATGTACATAAAGAGCGGCACCTTCTCAAATCTGTTCTTGTAGTTGCACCTGATTGCTATATACTTGACATTGATAAAATGAAAAGATGGTTCCAGGATAATGATATTGTGATAGTGGATACGGGTCATCGAGATGCCATTGAAATTCTGGCCCGCCTAGGTATTGTCTGAAAAATGACAGCGCATCTTCAACCCAATAAGCGTCAACTCTCTACAGAGGACGCTAATGATTCACGTATAATTACAAAGTCGAGGTGCATAGGTGAAGCAAGAAATTGGCATATTAAAACAATGTTTAAGTTCTTGCAGCAAATGACTCATAGCCAGCATCTTCCTCATCTGGGCGATTTTTACCGTATAGCTGGTGCTATTATTAATAGGTATCACACCCCTATCCTTACGGAAGGAGTCAATGTCGAGATGGCCTAACGTTTAATTGAAAAAGTGAGGAAACCAAATGTCGTCCAAGCGCTGCTTCAGACAGAAACTCTGGAAGATGGGTTCGTTTAGACCTCAAAAATTGCAAGATTTGCCAATCCTGACACTGGACGTCATAAAAAATCTAACAATTGGAGTATATTAAGTGAAATTAGCACCATCATATGTTCAAGATAAATTGCGGATACGAGGATTCTTCCTCTTCTGAGTTTCAACGTGAAGTGCTTAGAGACTTTAACAGGTTACCAGAGCCAGAACTGATGAAATTTAGAGTTTTTTCTCGTTTCCTAAACGCGACTAAATATTAGCTGTGGATTTCTTACCGACCAACTGTTGATAATGAGGTAGACGACGAGATGGATAACGAAGAACTTATATATAAGGGTACTGTTGTGCTCGAACGGTGGACACCTGCACCCATATTACTAGTGTCATATGGTTTTTGGTATACGCACGCCATCAAGCAAACATTCGCTTTCCTTCGATGAAATTAAAAAGACGACAAAAAGAACTGTGATAATAATTCAGATTTAGGTAGATTGACTTCCTACATTTATTGGACTTACTTAAATCGGATTAATTTACGATTCTTAGCATTTTCTTGATAACGTTAAGTTTTAAACCTTTTCTGATGAAGCCGTCTTTCTTAGCGAAAATCTCGTTGAGAATTCTTTGATGTTTACGGAAACTACAATGGTGTCAATATCCCATCAAAATTCCTGTTTCTCTTCTTATATAGGAAATACTACTTACCACTTAATTTAAATGGATATTCAACGATACTCAAAATTTTAACAGCCCGTAATGAAAAATATAAATATATTGCATATTCTAGATACCGGTTCACACAATTGTTGGTGTTTACTCATGCCGGCGCCATGAAATAAATTCCATTTTTCTCTGAGAAGCAATTTCCCGGTAATCCACTTTTAAATTCGTGCATTTTATAAAGGCGAGCACTTAGGCGTTGTGAAGTTTATTTCAAAATATATAATAACATCATAACGATTGGTTTGTATAATCTGTAATTTGTCGTGAGAGGAAAAGCATAGGTGCCACGTAACCACTTTAGATCAGGAATTTCTGTTCAATATATTATATGTTATTTATATTTTTACACAAAATTAACGTGTCTGTTAATTTGTTCCCAATATCCGGATAAATAACTATGTGAGAAAAGCACTAAAAGAGATATGGCTTAAATAATTATTTTGACCCATGAATGATTACATCAATTACATAGCATTCTTAGCGATCTGGAAAACCATTTGAAAATTCAGGAAATAAGAAATTGTTTACATAAGTCAGGTAATTAGGAAAATTTATTGAAAAATGAAGACATTTTAATAATTTTTATAAAAACCAAAGAATGTGAACATATTATAAAAGCTCGAAATTTAGGACTATGAATTGTAAATTCTAGCATTTATTTGTCGCATATCCATAAGCCTGTACTGTAGTTTCTAGTTACACGTAGGGCGAATTGCGAATTGGTTTCATTTGTTCCGTAACCGAAAGTTCGAATTTATAGAAAATATAAAAAATTTAATAGTACCAAATAATGCTAAATTAGTTTTCTTTGATGTTAAAATATCAGTCCCGCTCACAAAACTAAAATTAATTTTTAATAATTTAATAGACAAAATAGACAATTCAGAAATGCTAAATAAACGAAAAAATAGAATTAAAAAATCTGTCAAAGGTTTGTATTGAAAAGAACTATTTCCAGTTCAATAGCGAATTTTGTAGGCAAGAACGCGGCTTAGCAATGGGTTTATCTATTTCTCCTTTGTTAACTATGGGAAATTTAGAAAACTTAATTTTCAACAGTAATAATAATTTAAATACACGTTTTCTATTGGACTCGTTACGTATACGATATTTTTTGCATATAGACCGGCACAGGAAGAAACATAAGTAATTACCTTAATTTCCTGAATTCCTTTAATAGTAAAATTCAGTTCACAATGGTGTTTGAATAGACTAGTCAATTAAACTTTTTAGATATTAATATTAGAAAACATAAGTTAAAATTCAGCATTTACCGTAAACCTATTACCACAGATACAGTCATCCTTTATAATTCACAACAATCGTGGCAAATTAATCTTTCCCTTCACGTAGTCTAATACATAGACTTACAAACTTTCCTCTAGACGAAAATGATTTTGTTAGGGAATTAGATATAATTAAACATATTGCAAGAAATAACGGATACAACGAATCGCTAATAGACAATATTATGGTCTAAACAAACAACGGAAAATGATTCAAAAGGAATATTTCAACGCACCTAACAAATCAATAAAATATTGTTTTATTTATTATATTCCAAAATATAGTGACAAAATTTCTAGGAAATTAAATAATTTAGGTATCGCTACAATAAGTGTGAATAAAACGAATTTAGGTCAAGTATTGGTCAATAATAAGAAAAAATTAGCTAATATTTATAAATCTGGAGTATATGAAATCAAATGTAAAGATTGTAATGCCATCTATATAGGTCAGAGTGGTAAAAGTATTGAGAACAGGGTAAAAGAACATAAAAACACAATAAAAATACGGGAATGTCAACACACTGCATTGAAAATAACCATTTCATGGACACAGTCAACATATATTTACTTCTTACAGAAGTAAAAGGTAAACGTTTAAATCTTCTTGAACAATTAGAAATTAAAAAAATTTCAATATAGTAATTTGATACGCCTAAAAGCAGTGTTTACTTAAAAACAATTACTGAAAGTGACATCCAGTTTTGAGCACTGCAACTACAGTAGTGCCCTTTTATCAAATCTTGAAAAAATCTGGAACAGTCATGTGAAATGTAGAAAACATGTTAAAATTTTCCCCCCTTTTCTTTATGTGTGAAAACTGCAATAACCTGCAGGACAGTCTGGATATATTCAATTGTAATTACAGGTCTTTAAAAAAAGTGTATTTATCGAATTAGTCGTATTGTGAATTGTGTTTATATTTATTTACTTGTTGCCAATGCTGTTTGGACATTTCGTGATTATTTATTCTCTATCTGTATATTTATAATAATTATTGTTGTATGTTCCCATCCGTTAATTGGTTTAAGTACTGTTGGATGGTGTAAAAATAAAATAAAAAAATAAAATAAAAAATAAAATAAAAAGTCTGGGAATTTAATTTAAAGTAATAGCTATGAACCTGTTATACGAAAGAAAAAGTTATTATGAAAAAGTATTGACACATGCAAAGTGCCATCCTGTCCATCGTAAATTTGATATTTGGATGTTGATTATTTAAATGATTGAGCAAGACAGATAACCAAGGTTCTGCATGTGCTCGTATCTACATAGTTCATTTGGTTTCTTCTCACTGCAACGTATAACTTCTTCTAATGCTTCCATAATCTGCTGACGATTACTGGTGAAAACAATGATCCTGTGAACGATTCATCTTTTGGAGTCTGAAGGACTTTTAATATTTTTCAAAAATGAATGTTAACGTTCACAAAATAAGGGTTCAAAATGACTGTTTCAGACGGAGAATAATATAAAATCTATACTTACTGTTCGTTTTTGCTTAACTGCTGCTCTGATGGTACCTATTGGACGTCGTAACACTATAAACCTGACGCTGGAAGTAACTAACACTTTCTTAAAATTATACCTGAAAGGGAATTTTGGTTAAAAACACAATTAAAAGACAATATAAAGTTCAAAAATATATATATATTAAATCTCTTAAAAAATTTATGTTTTTACAACAACTTCAAGAAATATGTTTTAACAGACAATATTCTGGCCCGTGTACAACACATGGTGAGGAACGGAACGATTTATAATGTACCAACTACCAACCAATATGCAGTTTTTTGAGCTAACGATTACACAAAAAGATTCAAGGAAAGTTCAATGTTTCTAAAATTTGGTGGGCTTTTGCTTGCCTGTCTATTCACGTATTTTTATTTCAATATCAATTTTGGTCGCTCCTCGGAGCTTGAAAATGCTTGAATCGCAACGACTTTGAATTATATTTGGGCAATTACAATTTCATACGTTCAGGCAAGGCGGTCCCATGCACATATGCGTACATGGTAAAGATACTTTTCTGACACCGAATCACTGAGGAACCGGTTTAGGGCAACTCATCATTTTCCCGTCAAAATCGACTGCTAGGAAATGATGGGGGTCCCGTGTCGCTAAAGGCTATTTTCGCTAAAACTCACGATATACTTCGAATAGAAGCTGGATTAACTTGTCCTCATATTTAAGACCTCGCATGAGATGCAGTGCTTAACAACGTGGATTCGTAAAAGGGTTTTTAATTTTGAAATTTCCGAAATTAAAGTCAAATTTTGTTATACTTTACTTTCTAAATTTTGGTGGTCGGGGCGACATTACGTCCCTGTGCAGCAACATTTACTACACTTTCTAAAATGACGCTCCTCGAAGAGTTATTGGAATTTTTGCATAAAAATCGCTCCGTAGAGCGAAAATATGATTAAGAATATTAAAAACCTCTTCCACGATATTTTTACGTGAAGCACGCTTTTCATGCGAAATATTTCCTAAGTAGGATTTTGTTACAGCGTCGAAAAGTATATCGAGGGTTTTATCGTGTTCTTTAACAATCCCATAGATATTTCATACTTCTGCTTGTACTAGTCCTCATTCCACAGAAAATAGGTTGCTGATAGACACAATCGGACCAGACCAGGAATGTCTTGTATCAAGGCAACTATTCCTCAATCGGTATGCTAGTGAATAGAGATTTTACGTCAAAGCTCCCATGATGTTACTGTTCGTTATTTCCAAACACTGTCGAATGTCCATGACCTGTCCGAAATTGTTCACGTAGCTGCTTGAATTGCATATAAAAGTTTGTTGTATATATACGGTGTTACACATGTATTGATGATAGGTCTCAAATAATTTCTAGGTTTGTGACTTAGATAGGCCGTGCAGTCGTGGTGGTATGGTTTCACTCGATAGCCAGCAGCATTGTTCTTTTACTGGAATCAATGGCTTCGTATAGCTGGTCTCATTTTTCCTTCAATTCGTGAGGTAGAATCCTTTTTCAGCTTTGTATAATGTTCTGAACATGAAAACAAACAAAAATGATATTATAAGGGCTATCGAGACCTTCTATAAGGAATTATACTCATTTGAGGACCAAAGAACCAATATTGATATCCCGAGAGTCCTTAACCAGGGATCCGAAGATATACCTGAGATAACGGAACGAGAAATTACATCAACCTTGAGAGACATGAAAGACAACAAAGCTCCTGGCGAAGACGGCCTAGTGATAGAAGCCATCAAAAATGGCGGGCGATCATTAAAGCTCTTAAAATGTTGTTTAATAAATGTCTACTGGAAGGAACACCTCCCACATAATGGGATTATTATTGTAATTTTACATAAGAAAAATGATAATACATATCTCGAAAATTATAGACTAATTAGCCTCCTTAGTCATATATATGTATAAGTTGTACACAAAATTCTGACAATGCGCTTAACAAATAAGATCGAATTCTTTCTCTCAAGAGAACAGGCAGGTTTCAGAACTGGTTATGGGACAAACCATCACCTTCTCACAATAAAACTGTTCATTGAAATGTACTGATTACAACAAACCATTAGTGCTGATATTTATGAAATTCGAAAAGGCGTTTGACTCTGTAGACCAACAAAAACTTCTATAAGCACTCGCAGAATGTCGCATTGACCACCGTTACTCGACAGCAATTAACTATATTTATAAAACTGCAACAGCAAAGGTTAGAATAGCGGACAATCAATATACCAATAAATTTAAAATCGAGGGAGGATGCAAGGTGATGCACTATCTTCCAAATTATTCATCACACTGCTACAAACTGTGATGAATAAAATAAACTGGGAGCACATTGGAGTAAATATTGATGGAGAAAAATTAAATCACCTTTGCTTTGCCGATGCTTGTCTTAATAGCGGAGAGTATGCAAGAGACGTAGCATATGTTGCAGACGCTACATGAGGCGGCGGGAAAAGTAGGTTTGAAAATAAATCCATCAAAATCTCAGTTCATGACAAATCTTGCCCTAAGTGATATTATAAAAATCTATAACAAAAATATAGATCAAGGAGGAGGAAAAAACATGTTATCAAGATAATGTTTGCTGAGGTTCATAGGGTTCTTGAAAGGACAAATCCAAAAATGTTGTATTCAAGTTAGATGTTTACATTCATTTCTTCTTCATATATATTTATCTACCACATAAGTATATCTTCTAATCATAAATTCTACGAAGATAACAGAACACCACAATTAACGTCTAGATGTTTACTGTGTCAAAGCGATTGCATTGTACTGGATTAAGGATTCAAATACAAATAGGTGGGGTTCCGCAAGGAAGCGTTCTGGGGACGTTATTGTGTGCTATTTTTTTTAATGATATTCACTTGCTGATAAATATAATAAATAAATAAATAATGTTTATTTGCATAGAATTACATAGGGTACAAAAATAAGTATTACTAGCCTAATTTAATAGAGTGAGAATAGATGTAATTAATGTAACTAAACTGGAGATAGGTCACAAGATGATTTGGAATCATCTGGCCGTAACCAGATAGACATACATGGAAGATGTACATATACATGTATATACCTATATGTATACCGTACCTGTGCATAGGTACACTTATATTTATATTATATCTATGATTACAGTCATCATGATGTGGATATAGACAATATGAGTTAGAAGCAAGATTTATGCATCTATATACAAGCGGGTTTATAAAATCCTTTTCAATATAATACAATAATGTGATACAATTAACATCGAGCAAGAAACTTATGGCAGTGTATGTAAGAGACCGCTCACTGTAAGGGGTACACTAACTTAATTAATTGTCGTTATCAAAGATCCGATCATACATAATAATATAACACACGAAATATAAAGGATATGTATCTAGACTAAACTAAACTAGAGTAAAATTAAGGAGAGATTATGGATCGTTATACAAGCCGACGTGATATATTTCCAATAATTCCAATAATTAGGTTGCAAATACATGGAGAGGAGTTTATGCAAGAGCGCGACCTCGAGCGAAACCGACATCTCTTTTAATATATTTAACTGGAGTAATATGTTTACAATATAAGTCTTAGTCACTTATGTCAAATTCTGGTTCTTTAAGTCAATTTCGATACTAATTATCTGTCTATTTGATACATTATTTCGTATTTATGCACCAACAAATTAAAATTCAATAGTTCACAGAGAAAATTTATGGTATTAGAATAAAGAAATGCCAAATATCTTTAGAAATTAATTAAGTAGGTAAATATTAAAAATGTCTGCCAAATTGCTTAGAACTACAACAAAATTTTAACAACCAATTGGACTATATCTGTAAAAAAGGGTAAGGAAAACTATTTTCAACATATCTCTGAAACAAGTGCTATATCAAAATGGTATAAACAAGTTAATTTATAACACGATATAATAAAGAGGGAATAAATGTCTGTCGGAGTAGCCTTAAATTGCAATATATTTATATAATCGAGCTCAGGTTTAAGGTGAACTTAAAATAGGCAATAAAAACTTTATTAAAATACCGTTAAACTAGCTGCAAAAGTAATTGCGCCAAGGCACGCACTTAAAATATTTAGATCAGCAACTCAGTCGTTCAATTTTAACAGCGCGCTACGGTCCAGTATTATTGATATGTACATTCTAATACATGAATTTTAAGTTCGGCTCTGTGCGTCGGCCTGTTTCATGACACCATGCCGCATGATCCAACGGCGATGATAATGAGGTCATACAGCTTCTGCTGCTTTTTTTTATTGCGCCGTAAATCTGAGCATGACTATACTGCCCTCTAAACAATATGTTAAATGTGTTTAGATGGCTCACGTTTCAGTAGTGAAGAGTATAATATGAAATTAATAAACAATATTGGTTACAACCGACTACTTACGAACCTTCAAAACTTCGTGAAATTAGTATAACTTTAGATGTAAATATTAATATTATAATACTTTATTCTACCAAGGATTGCTCTTTTTCACTATGCTTCCAAATAATATAAAAGTAGATCGAAACTTAAACATTACTTAATAGGAAAAAAAACTCATTTGCATAATAAGTACATTGTATTGTTAAGACATTGTTGTGAATTATAAATATTTACTTTTGCTAAATGAATTTAACATATTTGTATTATTTACTATTTAATTATTTGAACAGCTATAACTCCGTCATTAATTGACCAATTTCACTGATTGTTCAGAAATATATAGCTATAAAACTTACAATATGGCGTGTGTACAGTGGCTCTGCTATACATGTATTATTCAACACAATTTTAATTTTTATGTAAGTTCTTCCTTAGCAGGTGTAGAAGACAGAATTATCGGTCAAGTGCGAGACAAATTCGCGCGCTTATGACTGATTGTTAATTCTCATATGGTTTAATTATTTATCATATGTGCGTCATCCAACATGTCCTTTTTATCCAAGGAATATCTGTCTCAAAATTGTTCAATATACTACATTTTCTTTTAAAATTCACCTTTAAACATTATTGTTATTGGTTATTAAAGATTCATTTGACATTAAATTATGATGCAGCAATGGAGATACTTATATTAATTTTTTAATAAAGAATCCAATTTCAATAAAACGTTACCGTTAACACAATTGAAATAGTAACTTAATGCAATAATGCCTTCTATAAATTCCCATAATATGTGTAATTATATATTGAGCTATAAATCTTCTACGGTATTCTAATTATTGTACGACTTCCTTTTTACCACTGGCGTAGACTTGAAACGCCAACAAAACTTTTAAATTTTCAAATTCAAACGTTATTCAGCGGTGTACTAGAAATATTATGTAGTTTAAAAATATTTAAGAAAAAAAGAAGATTGGTTCGATAGCGAGATACTATTTTCAGTCATAGTTGCTCATATTTTCATATCACTGACGTTCGAGAAAAAAAGAAAAACTCACAATGTGCCTGGCGGTAGTAAAAAAATTTGAGAAATAATAAATTATGCTACAAATTGTAGTTCAAAAAACAAAATTTCAAAAAAGTTTTAAAATATATAACGATAATAATATACTAATAGCTAATAAAGAAAATGTCAACATATTTAATAACTTTTTTTTAACATTGGTACTAAAAAAAAAACCAATTAACAGAAAAATTAACAGAGCTACCTGTTTCTGAAACCACTAGTGTTCAATCATCTGTCCTCATAAAATCTATAAATAGAAATGAAATTACTTATCTCTGAATTAAAATCTAATTCAGCGCTAGGATCGCATGGCATTTCAGCCTCGCTCATTAAAAAAATTCACGAACATATCATAGGACCATTAATGCATATAATAAATCTATCTTTAAATCTACCGTGTTGCCAAGCCAATGGAAAGAATCTATCGTAACACTAGTGTTTAAAACAGGAGACTCGAAATACAGAAATAATTACAGGCCTATTTCTGCGATAAATAATTTCGCTAAAATATGAAAAATACCTAATAAATAGATTAACTTCATTCTTTGAAATATATAACATAATTACATCGAGACAGTTTGGCTTTAAAAATAATATTAGCACTAAACACACGATAGTTGATCTTATAAAAACAATTGTCACAAATATAAATGAAAATAAAAAATGTCTTAGCATGTTTGTCGACTTAGCTAAGGCATTCGACACTGTCACATGAGATTCTTTTAAAACGACTTTTTAATGCTGGCGCAAGAGGGCCCACTTTAAGTATCATAAAGAATTATCTTTCAGGCAGAATTCAGCGTGTTAAGATAGATGACTCTCTAAGTGAGTCATTATCAATAAACACAGGTGTGTCGCAAGGAACAGCGTTGGGCCCAATACTGTTCCTTGTAAATAAATAATATCGCAAACATTGATAAGTTATCAACTTAGGAAGTCATTTAATATCATAAGCTGATAACACAGCACTGATTTTTGTCTATGACTCATGGGAATCTGTCTACAAGAGGGCAGAAAATGGTCTATCTAAAATATATAGTTTGTTAAACTATAGTCTACTAAATTTAAATATGGAAAAAAGTAAATTCCTATCGTTTTGCATCTCAATGGATTATCAACCGAAAAATCAAGGACTAAGAGTTCATAAAAGCAATTGTGATTATCAAAATTGCGATTGTCCTATAACTGGAAAATGTCATTAAATCAATTACCTTAGTTTAACGATTCACCATCACCTGAGATCTACTGAACACGTTAATTCTGTTACAAAAAAAGGTGAGATATATAACCTCCAAATTTTACCAATTAAAATATATTTTTATAAGAGTTTGCTTGCTGTGTATAATGCATTGGTAGAATAGGTTATAAGATACTGTGTTATTATTTGGGGTGAACTTTTCAATACTACACTAAAAAATTTACAAATCACCCAAAATACAGTTTTAAAAGTAATGTTTAAGAAATCTATACTAAAGTGTATACGACCAGATTTGAAATCGTATAAAAACTAAAAGCCGGCAAAAACAGCCGGCATCTATTTATTGTTTTTCTTATGACAAGCATTTCTGTTTACCCCAGTAAGAGATGCCGACTGTTTTTGCCGGATTTTAGTTTTTGTACGGTTTCAATTCTGGTCGTATACACTATACAGTTAAGTAATATATAGTACACAGAAAGTAGATTAATTGACATAAGGAATCTATACTCATACAAATTGCCTATTATGGACACATAATAACAACAATTATTTATAAACTGAAAATGCCTATAACACCAGTAGGCCAGTGATTTAAAGCATCATATGTCACAAAAAATTGCACTGTTCTGATTTTTTGGGATATTGTTAGGATAGATACCAGTGGCTACTCGTATGCATGGCTTTGCCACGCCACAAAAGAACTCAGGTCCCATTAGGACTTTGAGTGCGCCTTTCTTGGCCAGTTTATCAGCATTTTCGTTTCCTCTGTATCTGTCGTGTCCTGGTACCCAAGGCAGAATAGAGTGACCTCAGAGGTCACTCTGTTCTGCCTTCCCAGCTCTATAAGGGCCATCAACCAGTCCTACACCAATCTTGAGTTGATTTGCATGGAACTGATTTGATTTTATTGTTGCTTGGCTATCAGAGAAAATGGCAATCGACTAGTTAACAGTGCCTTGTCCTATTATCTCCCTTGCGCAACAGTGTATGGCGATCATTTCAGCCTAAAACACCGTTGCGTATTTCCCTAGATTTATCGGGATATTGGCTTTTGACCTTGTCCCGTAAATCCCGGCGCCGACTCCTTGCTCTGTCTTGGAGCCGTCAGTGTACCAGACTGGTTGTGGTGTTATGAGAGTACCGTTCTTCCAGTTCGAAAGTTCTTATTCAAGTTATTTCTTGGGACCATTACGTCCGTGTGCATGAATAGGATGGAATCTGCCCTCATTTCCGAGTATAAGTTCTGGTACTCCATCCCGTGTTGCTGAATAATTAGTGTTTTGCATTAACCTCGCCTTGTATGAATATATGTAATGGTGGCAGGTCCAAGACAACCTCAAGTGCAGCCATAGGAGCAGTTTCTTATGGTCCCCGTGACACACAGGCAAGCAAGCCTTTGTACGCCACCTAACAGCCTTATAGATCTCGACTGCACCGTAAATCGCAATGGTAAATCGACATGTTGTGGTTCCGGTATTTAAAAAACTTACTTCCAAAGATTTATTTTTTATTTTGCACCGAAAATCTATAATATTCTTCCAGAGGAATTAAAATACATAAATAATAAAAATTAGTATAAGAAAGAACTGAAAAATTATACACAAAATAGCCCTATAAAATTTGTACAATTCTTCTGATCTAAATAATAATGATAATGATAGTCTTGCTACTTCTAGTTCAGTTAGCTTTAACAAAAACAAATTATGTATTTCTATTTAAAAAATGTGGTTTCAGTTAGTTGTGTAGCGCACAAATATGTAGGTCATGTCTAGGTGGTTGCACAGCTAACTTCATTATTTCTCTCATTTCTTTTTAACCGTTTAATAATTTTAAATGTAACCTAAACGTACTACATATGCTATATATCGTATAGCTGTATATTTTTATAACTGTTATTGGAAATATATTTGAATTTTGAATGGTAAATATCTCTTTCTCTGATCCAATTTCGTTGAACGTTTGTCTTGATATATGGTTAACTACTTTAGAATCTCAATATACCAATTGCAGTTTCGTGAATGATTTAGGTATCTTACTATTTTTTAAACTCTAAGTAAAATATGTACAGTGAAAAAACGTTTACAACTCTTGCTGTATTCGTCTATTTCCATGCGTGCGCCTATGAAAACACCTTATCCCAAACATTTTACTACTCCTATATACGGAAAGAGAGAATTAAGTCAAGCGAACAGGTGGTCGGTTAGAGGACGTTAAAAGGAACACAGGAAACGCAAGTGGCGCTGCACTGACTCATTGTTCCACTTGAGGGCCCAAAACCGTTGCCTTCAGTGAATAAGTTACGATATGTACTTGTCTTTCTTTATGTTAAATAATATACTCTACTACTACATAAAACTATTAGATGTTCGTTGCTATTTATATTTAACTGCAAAATCGGCAAATTCCTATTAATTTTAACATGATGCGATTTATTGTGTCAACTACTGATTTGTTGATTTTTGTATTGGTATTTGAGTTTTCGGGATACCAATAGATTTAGGTTCAATAAACGATTCTTTAACATCGTGTTCTCTCCTAAATTCATCGTTTCTTACTCGGATCAACCGGTGACAAGAAAATATAGAAACTTTGTAGTATGCAAAGCATTATGCTGGAACTGAAGTGCAAAAATTTAGCGAGATCGTACACCTATAAGTAATTGCAACACACGACGTGATGCTGACAGACGTAGGGTATCATTTAACAAATAGAAGCTCACTGAAATTAATGCAAAAGTTTGCCAAGACGTTGTGAAAAAAATGAGCTTTTATGGGAAAATATTTTTTTCTGAAATCGGTTAGGAATGTCTCCTATCTTCTCGGCGCAATTTCAGATCCCAACATACGCTATTCTAGTATTTTAGTCCGTCGCTAAGCAACCATCAGGAAACAGTCCGGGAAATTTTCTTCCGTCCTAAGCCGGGAAAGTAGGTAACTTTTCCGTACCGGTTTTTTATATATATTTTGGACAGTAAATAAATACACGCAGACAACCAAGTGCATGTTTAGTAAATAGAACATTTATTAAACATATTATTACACATATGGAACGTTTATATAACTATTTGTTTATATCTATAGTTATGTTGCAGTTTGTACAACTATTAAACATTGGCTGAACTGCATCTGAAAAGTCAGCGACGGTATTGCTGTTAATTGTTGTTTCTTCTTTGAAATAATATTACTATTATTGGCAGATTTCTCTTTGCCACTTCTCCCTTTAAATATTTTGTTTGCTATATCTACTTTATTTGTAAAAGATTCTTCTATATATCCTTCTGCAACAGTTGAGGACTTCCATTCCCCATTTCTCTTTAATGCAATTAAATCTGCTCCAGCATTAACCAAAATTGTCGCAGAGAACCGACGGAAACAATGTCCTATGTATTCATCTGCATTTTGCAAATTTAAAAATTTTGCGACAATTTGATGCATTTTGCCAAACTGATGTACTTAGTCCCACTACTTGCTTGCAACCTTTCCCATTTGAATATTTAAAGAAAAAGCGGCAACTTTCAAAATTTTCTGGATGGCATGCAACATATTTTCCATACATATAGTTTAGTTTATCACAAATGATCCTGGTTTTTCGTTTTATTATCAGGTACTTTAATCAAAAGCTTAGATTTAAAATCTTCTATGTCATTCAAATTTAATCAATATATAGTACACGGAAATTAGCAAAAATAGAAGAAAAAAATTATAATAAGCTGATATTTTCTGAATCGACAGTTGATATGGGTAGGAGTACAGGATCAAAATGTTCGCATCCCTAACTGGCGAGCTTCATCCCCTAGTCACCCTTATAATGACACCGGGCTGGTTTCTCAATAATATTTTGGAAATGTGATGTTCTACGACAAAAATAGAGGCACTGAAAAATATTGCGAATCGACGGCAAACTTAGGGGTAGGTAACAAAAACGTTTTTGGATTGAAACACAATATTTATCCAGCCTTGTAATGTTCTGTTTTGTAGCATTCGGTTTCAACACTTTTTATAAATGGTATAGATTTTAATTTAAAAAAGAACCGAAAATAGTCATTAGCAATTTCTAAACCAAACTCGTTTCCACACCACCCAGGAGGTAGAGTTTGTCGGTGAGTTTTTTTTACGTGGTTTCCCCTTGAGGCCTAATCCACTAAAGGCTTTATTTTTGCTCAAATTCAATTTCGTCGGTCCGTTCCGCATTAAAGCATGCTTGTCCGTGACAGTTCATACACATAGCCAAACATTTTAAACCAACCTTTAAACATCCGCAGCCCTTTTCACAGGCACACGAAATTAACTTTAAAATTGATAAGGGAGCTGTTGTTTTAGTAGTCAAAACAGGTATTAAAATATCACCTGATTTCTTCCACCCCCATTCTTCTGGCTCTAAAACATTTCCATGCCAAGCCTGAATTTGGTGGAAAACCTGCAACGAATGTTGTTGCAAAGCTGCGAACGTCGGGGGTAGATTTGCCAAAGTAACCGTTTGACTAGAATTGCCAACCGAGATGTTAGACAGAACATACCTCTGATGATTTATTGACGTTTAATTTTTTTGTGCTTTATATAGTGCAAGAGCAAATATTTCCTCAGCCTCAGTAATATCCTGTTTTGTAGCATTTGGGTTGTTAAAGGTTTTAACAACTTCTTGTAAATTTGATTTCGAGTTTAATAAATTTATGGTTTGGAATTTACCTTTTCCAAAAAAAGCAGACGTTGTGTCACTACCACTAAATGCATAAGCAAAATGAATTGTTTTTCTTGAGTTCTTAAGGACATTTGACAACTGTAAATCTTTAGAGCTATAAACTCTTGCTTTTATATTACCTTGGGCCTCCCTTAGTAGTCTAATATACTTTTCAGTTGGCGTTATGGCAATAATTAAGGTAAGAAGATCTTGTCCTACAATTACGACCGGTTCGAATTTTAAACTTTTTCGAATAGCAGTTTGAACTATAACTGTATCAGCATCATCAGTTACAGTTTGTATCTATTCATTTTGAAATGTCTGAATTAGTTGAGATATCAATCGCTCTTTGTTAGCAAGGTTGCTTAATAATTTTTCTTTAGGATCTGTAATTGGCGTATTTTCATCAAAAACAATTGTGAGATGTTCTTCTTAAAATTCTCTCTTGGCGTTCAATACTTTGTGTTAACAGTACAGTTTACGATTTAATAACATAAAAAGTAATAGAAATATCGATACATCACAGAACAATTTTTGTAGAAAATTTTGTGATAAACCTTTTTCTATACTTATGTTTTTTCCCTAAGATAAAGCGTTTACAAGATATTGTAAAAAAAAACCAGTGCGGCCTCCGTAAAGAGGGTGAGATAGGGATGAAGTTTACCCCTTAGGGGTCAGAACTTTTTTGATATGTATTCTTACACACATAAGCTAACTATTATAGACATTTCAGCTTATTATAGTTTCTTTCTTCTATTACACATAAATTTGCCTAATTTCCCTGTACGAATAGTTCATCATGGCGACATGCACCGGCAACACCAAATGTTAAGGCAACCTAGAAAGCAAACACTACATAAATATCTAGGTAATTTTAAAATTCTTACGTAGGTATCTTATTCATTAAGTATATATGATTTGGTGCTTCAGTAATAAACGTTTCAATTTATTTGACAAAACGTTTGACTTATTGGTTTATACTTGTCACCTTGACGTTTCAGGAAAGCATGTAATTTCGAATATTTTGATATATCAATATCTTCTTTTGTACTAAATGTAGCTCTCAGCATGGAGTAATTTGACCATAATGTAGCCCTCAACTTTGTAGATAAATCGGAAAGTATGCAATCACGACATTTTCAGATCGGGAGGTCTGCACTAATGCATGAAACGTCTGTAAGCGTATTCATATTTTGTCTTGGATTTATTTGGCAATAAATTTAAAGTGACATTTTTTACTAACTCCGGTGGTGCACCGGACACCTGGACATCATCATCGCTGTCTATTTTAAGTATTTTTTAATATCTCTTAAGTAGGTATTAAAGCGAAATAAATACTGAATTTCTGACTTTTATCACAACAATAAACAAACAGTGATTGTCAAGGTTTCTCAAAATATCTCCCTTCCGGTGCACCTTTTCGCAATAATAGTTATTACAAAAATGAAAGAGGACTCGATTTACAATAAGTTATGTCATATGCATTTCTCACCTACAGTCGACAGTGTCGGCGCAGCAGCCCAGTAAACTTCAGCATATTTCTTTGACTAGGGAAAAATATGGATTCTGTTGTTACTTCTGTTATCACCAGTTTTATAAATTTTTATTGCAAATTCATAAGGCAAAACTTGCTTTTATATGCAAAATTCTCTGTAGAATACGATTTTATGGGTGCCTATACCATGGAATATGCTTTTCTTTCAACAATACAGTTATAATTGAAAATATTGAAAAAAATAACTCCTCCTTCAAGCGGAAACTGCGCAGGATTTTGTTAGATGCACAGACATATAACTAAGTATTGACTTATAACTAAGTATTATATTATTGCCATATGATCTTATGTGGAAATAAATTTTCTCATAGCGTTTTTTTCGGGCATTTAAATGTTGTTAATTTGTTTTATGTAAGTAAATATTCTGCTATTTAAATGTTGATGTTAAACTGTAATTTATAATTGTTTTATTGTAACTTATACTGTCTATTGTAGTTAAATTGATTAATTATAATTTATATCTACGGGTTAAGTGTAAGAGCAGATGGCCAGCGTAAGGCTTACCAAACTGAACTTCGCCCTTTCTTTGAATAAAGACATATTATTATTATTATTATTATTATGAAATGAAAGAAATTATTTATTTCCACACCACCATGAGGTAGAGTATGCGGCGCGTTTTTTAAATGTGATATCCCCTGGAGGCCAAATCCACAGTAGCTCACTTATTCCACTTTCCTTCTATTTGATTCCGTTGATAGTCCGGGTTGGTCGGTATCGTATTCAGCGGCACAGAAGAATTCGGAGTCAATACCTGATGGTTCTGCGTCGCTTTTCTTCATTTCAGTGACTTCATTCGTTTTCTGGCGCAACAGAAACGTTTCGATAGGTGACTCGATGTCTTCCTCCTCGTCGGAATTGTCCAGTACCTCCGGTACCTTTTCACAAGATTGTCGTTGTAAAATCCGACGTTTTAACAACTACACACTGCTCTACATTCTTTCTTGCAATTGCATGATATGCATTCGAGCAGCGTTTCAGGAACAGGATCTTTAGATGTTGTGATTGGAGTGAGACCTGTCTCACTCCTTTTCCACCCCCATTCTCCTACATTTTTCTGCGAGCCATACCACCACTGGACTTGGTGGTGATATGTCCTTAGTGAGTGTTGCCGTGCAGCTGCAATAATCGGTGCCAAATATGTAAGGTTGCCTTTGGTTTTGGTCAATGACTTCAAAAAGCAGTGATAGCGATGATAGTCCAGAGCCTACAATAAATACTTATTGAATTGAATTGAATTGAATTGAATTGAATGGAATGGAATCGAATCGAATCGAATCGAATTGAGTTGAGTTGTCAATATGGCGGTGCTAGTGGAAGAGATCACATTTTGCATTTTGCGTTTTCTGATTCAGCACCCCGAAATTTATAAATCCACAAAGTTTCAGAATTACCAGAATTATTTCATCTAAAGCCCTTTTTTCGACCCTGCTACTGAGCTAAAGTAGTAAAAGCGCATTCTCGGACTTCAATGCTTGTTGGCCGAGGCGTTACATCGTTTTCCGGGAATGTATTGTTTAATACTAGATATTGTTATAAACTTTTATTGTTATAAACTTTATTAGTTTTACTGTAACACGCCAGTGGGCTTAAAGAAATAATTTTGGGAAGTTCAGTTTTTTTACTTTTCATCATACTTCTTGGGATACTGACGAACAACAGCAAACAAATTCGAGAAAATAGATTAGATATCAAAAAAAATATTTTTTAAATAAATGGTATCTTAATTTTTTTTAAAGCTATTTGGGCTCAATATAAAAAACATATTACTTATTTATTTAATATCCGAAAGGGATACCGATGGAGAGCTGAACATTTGTGCAAAGTCATGCATAGGTTGCTCTGAATTCAAGACCGATAAAGAATAAAGAAGGTATATGAATTTTGAGAATGCTAAAATTTATTATTTTTCGGATGGCATATGACTAAGTTTAAAATATGAATTTCATATTTTAAGGGAGTCGGAAGATATTGCAGAATAACTGAAATTCATTATCCCCTTTTTAAAGTGTATATCTCCCTTATTATTCATTTTCAGAAATAAGTCTATATAAAAGACTAGCATTATTTTTGGATGTACTATCAATCGCAGAAATATCGGGGGACAATTTTGGACCATATTGTATATTATAAGAATAAAAATAGAATGCTGAGATCAACAATATTTTATAACATAAAATAACAACTAAAAATTTTAGAACAGCATCAGTATTAGGTTCATGAAATAAAAAATTGTTCAAAATGGCCTGCATTATTTAAAACACGAAGCTCATATCTTTTCTTAAATTATTTAGACAGCTTGAAACAGGGCTATTATTGTCCTAGTTTAAATCGTCAATTTTTTCCCCTAATTCTAGTTTTAGTTGTTTCAATATTCTAATTAAAATTATAATTAATTTGGTCCCTTAAAAACCTTCACAAAATTGCATCCATAGGCGTTAAATCAGGGTTGTTTGTTGGCCATTGAATTGGTCCGCCATTACCAATCCAAATGTCAAATTAGCCACGAATGTCTATTCTTCTTATTGAAAACCCCTGCTACGGAAATCGACGATTCATCTGTCCATAATATATATTTAAAAAAATTAGGGTTTGCATTCAGTTTTGGAGCATTTGCAGACAAAATTCTCCCATTTTCGCTTAGGATCTTCTGTAAGCTCCTGCACCGGTAATATTTTAAGTCCTTTGAATTTTTAACATAAACTCAATATATATCAAACTTTTTTACTTCAGTATAACCCATTTTTATGAAATAATAATACAAAATGTCAAACAATCAGTCACGTCTTATGCGTAGTAATTAATTACTGCACTTCCATTAGAAAACATAAAACATCTATACAAGGTGGATCATTAATAACGTTTCGTCAAAAAAAAGTATGAAAAAAATTTATCATCAGATACAGGTCCTGCGACTCCCTCTCTGATCTAACGTGATGTAATACATAAATAATTGTTTCTTAGAACAAAAAAGTTCCACTAGCAAATTTGGCGAAGATCTGTCAAGAGGCTGTTGAGTTATTGCAAAAAAACTAAAAAATAATTTGAAATTTGACACCCTGTATCTTTTTCCACAGCAAAATTTTACTAAAGCATATTTGGTTATATCTTCATATTTTGACCCAAAGAATCTCCCCCTGACCTATGGCCTATTATTAATGGTCCACCCTGTATACATATTTGTTGGTGTTATGTTGATATGTCGAAAAATATTGCAGCTGCACCTTCCCGTCAAACGTACGTGTCTATGAAGACACCTAGGGTAGACTCTTTATTGTCCAAAGATCTCTCTATCAACCCTTATATATGTGAAATCATATTTTCCCAAATACATCCCTGCAGCCGAAAAAGGACGGCTTGTAATTAAGTAGTCAATTAGTTTCGTTCGGTATTTCTGCATATATCGTTCACATTGAGAACTTTTAGAATGTGTTTGAAAGTTTCATAATTCTATATTTTCTTACATTTATAGTTTCATAGTTCCGTAGTTTTGCAGTCGCGCATTCTGACATCTTCAGCATATTTCTGATGCAAAAATAATAAATGTGTAGTAAAGTAAAAATACCTACTACGAAAGCCCAGTATTCCACTGTTTCCTATGATAGGAAATTAATTCATTGCAAAGGTGCACAATGTGCGTTTCCAAATCGATTGAAAATAATGTCCTATAACTTGCGACATACTACGTCTTCAATCGAAAAACGCAAAATAAAATATGATTGCAGTAAGCCCCCAGCACATTAATCCTAAAGAAAGAGCTACAGTGCAGGGCTGTTGTGCATCGCCAACCGTAGACTAGTTTCGAGCTTGTTAGCTCTCATCAGTACGACATGATATGCTGATGATCTAGCAATAGTCGTTAAGGGGCGATTCGCGAATACAATAACGGAGCGTTCGCAAAGAGCCAAAATGTTGTCGACAAATGGTGTTGCAAGGAAGGACTTTCTATAAGCTCCCACAAAACCACAGCCGTCAATTTTACAAGGAGAAGAGCGCTGCAAGGCCTAAAGCCCCTAAGGCTCAATGGAGTGGAAATTCCATTTGCCTGTGAGGCAAAATATTTAGGAGTCATTTTTGACCAAAAATTAACATGGAATTCTCACATCCAAAAAGTCACACAGAAAGCCACAATTGCCCTGGGAAGGTGTAGGCGAATGTGTGGGAAAAACTAGGGGTTAAATCTCAAGATGAACCTATGGTTATACACCAGGGTAGTGATACCCATGATAACCTATGGATCAGTGGTATGGTGGACTAAGACGATGCAGTCGGGAGCAATAAGGCTGTTAACCGGCGTACAAAGGCTTGCTTGCCTGTGCGCCACGGGGGCTATAAAAACTGCTCCTACGGCTGCACTTGAAGTCCTCTTGGACCTGCCACCCTTACACGTATTTATGCAAGGCGAAGCTCGGTCAGTGGTGCACTGGTTAATGCAAGGCCAAACGCCAATTAGCCAGCAACACGGAACGGAGTACCAGAAGTTATACTCGGAGATGAGGGCAGATCCCATTCTAGGCATGCCCACGGATGTAATGGTCCCCAGGTATAACTTCAACAAGAACTTTCAGACTGTTATACCAGACAGGGAGGATTGGAAAAACGGTCCTCCCATAACAGCACAAACAGTCTGGTACACTGACGGCTCCAAGACGGAACAAGGAATCGGAGCCGGGATTCACGGGACAAGGTCAAAAGCCAATATCCCGATAAGTCTAGGGAAATACGCAACGGTGTTTCAGGCTGAAGTGGTCGCCATACACTATTGCGCAAGGGAGATAATAGGACAAGGTACTGTTAACCAGTCGATTGCCATTTTCTCTGATAGCCAAGCGGCAATAAAAGCAATCAGTTCCATGCAAATCAACTCAATATTGGTGTGGGACTGCTTAACGGCCCTTACAGAGCTGGAAAGTCAGAACAGAGTGACCCTAGCATGGGTACCAGGACGCGAGGGTCACAGAGGAAACGAAAAGGCTGACCAACTGGCCAAGGAAGGCGCACTTGAAGCCACAATAGGACCCGAGCCCTTTTGTGGCGTGGCAAAGCCGTGCATACGAGCAGCTATTAAGGAATGGGTGCAAAATAAATCTCTGGAATGGTGGAAGAATCTCCCAAGACAGAGACAGGCCAAGGAGTTCATTAAAGAACGTTCGGTCAAATTTACGGAAGACCTACTAAGCCAGAATAGGAAGGCTATCAGAGTAATAACTAACTGGCAACTGCCGGCTCAATAGACATATGAGTTTAATGGGCCTGGCAGAGGACGCGACATGCAGATTCTGCCAAGAGGAAGAGGAAACCTCAGTTCACATATTGTGCCACTGTGAAGGCTTGGCGAGGCTGAGATTCCAAGTACACGGAGAAGAAAAACCAAGGGCGGACAGCTATATAAAAGGGCCTTTATCAAAGCTATGGAGTCTAGTACAAAGGACAAAGCTGGATGAGGTACTATAAGGAGGATATCCTGGGAGCATCACAATAGACCTGAAGAGGTCGCGGTGGTAAAGGCTAAACAACCAGCTCCTTTGTTAATCTAATCTAATCTAATCAGTACGACATAGGCGAAGGCAAAACAACACACACTTCACTGTTCCTGTAGTCATCGAATTACAGACAAGAGGTGTCCGCAACTTGTCGAATAGCTCCATCTGGTGGCGATTTTTTGCAATCGAAGCTGGGGAAAACTCGAACTAAGTTATATTTAACAAAATATATAAGCCATTGCAAAGTGGATAAATTGTTACAAAAATAGTGAATGAGATCCTATCATAGGAAACAGTGGACGATTGGACTGTCGTAGAAGGTATTTTTATTTTACCACACATTTATTATTTTTGTAATATTTATTTATTATTATGTGTAATGTAATTTGAAGATATAACTTAACACACTAATTGTGCATGTTTTAAGAATTTAAATCTTTCAAATGTGATAATTAAACCTGCACGGGGTAGTTCGGTGTCCTTATTTTCATAATAAAGATATTCATTCCAGGAAGGTATATTCAAGAATTCGTTTTGTAAATAAATATTACCTACCGATATATTTCACCCTCTCTAAAATATCACAAAGACAAATAAAAAATCGTATTTGCATATATTACATCGAAATTGGTAGATTTAAAATCAATTCTTTCCCGTGTTGAATTAATGAAATTCTTCGTTACCTGTATGGGCCTTAAAGTAATAAAATTTTCATGCGAATCGGAAAGTGAAATTGTTCGAAACAACGAGTTACGTGATTTAAAACGTATAAAAAGATTCTTTGCCAAATCGATTTCACATGAAATTATTAAAGGATTTGAAATCCGAACTGTGGGGATCATGTAATTATTAATGATTTATCACGGAAATGGGCCTTTTCGAATCAATGTTACACGCAAGTTTTTAATATTCATTTGTAATGAAATCATAAATCAACCGAATTGTATCTAGATAATGGAACTAGTACAGAAGTATATTAAGTGTATATGTATAAATAATCAAATCATTTCATTCTGTAATAAAAACCTCTCTGTGTTTGCCTGTATAACAGAAAATGTCCCTATATCTATTTATATAATAGTATTGTAATGCTGTAATATTTGTCAGAATGTCACGAATAAATTAATTAATTTTTAATACTAATTCTACAGCTGGAGAAAGATTTAGATGTGCGAATACATATGTGCAATAAGTTGGAGAAAAATTGCCTTGATGCAGAGAAAATTGATACACTACCAAAACTGCAGGAAAATATGTCGAAAATATGTTCTTGAGATATATAGCTTCCAACTACCACTACCATAAGAGAGAGAGAGAGCTGTCATGGTTGTTAGCGAGTAGACGTGTCTCTAGTCGGCTGTTATACTTTTAAAATTTCTAAGTGTAGAAGTCAGTCGAGTGAAATAAAACAATCATTGTTGAAGCCGTAATTATTTTGGACCGCGATTAGGCAATACCATAAAATGTCCAAGGCACAGGAGAAAAAGGAGATGAAGGAAAAACTTACTGATATAACCAGTTCACTGTTAGGCAATCAAAAATTCCTAGAAAAAATAATTAATGCTGTTGTGGAAGCCATAAGTGAAAAAATTGAGGATATGATCGAAAGTGAAATGTCTGAGGTTCGAGAAGAATTAAGCAAATTAAAAAACGAAAACACCGGACTACAGTTGCAGTTGGACAGATTGGAACAAAATTCTCGCAAAAACACATTAAGAATTTTTGGACTAATTGAAGAAAAGAACGAAAATGTTAAGAAAAAAGTGCTAAATGTTTTTAATAGTAAAATGAACTTGAATATTAAAGAAGATTGCATTAAAGAATGTTATCGTACTGGTCCGCAAAAAGATGGTAATAAAGCAAGGTCGGTTGTCGTAGAGTTCTACAAAGGTCGGTTGTCGTAGAGTTCTACAATGGTATTTCTAAGGAATGTGTTTATGACAATAAAAAGAAACTGAAAAACAATGGCATCGTTGTACGCGAGGATATAACGAAACTCCGTTTAAATCTACTTAATGGTGCTATAGTGAAAGTGGGTCAAAAAAATGCTTGGACTTATAAAGGTACTGTATTTATATTTTCAAATGGTAGAAAACGCAGGATTGAGGTGTTGGCTGATTTAGACTCGATTGGCGCTGGTGATGATAAACAAACAGCTGACGACTGACATGTGCTTGTTATTGTTTACCTACGTTTTTTCTATTTATCAAAATTATTAGTTATTGATTTAGTTTTCAAATTATATATTTCAATATTATACATTTTTAAACAACACGCAAATACGTATTTTTCTTTTATATTTAATATAATGTTTTTTTTCTTAAAATTTGTAGGATAAATTATATTTTGTTTAACTTGGGTTTTGACTAGAATTAACTGAATAATAGTTTTTTATTAGACTTTCATTTGGTAATTATTTTTAATTGAATATATTCTCCTAACTGCGGATAGTTTCATACATATATTTTTATATTTAGGTAGTAATGTTTTTTTTTCTATTATTATTAATATGGTTGCTTGCGTGCTATCTTATTTTTGTTGTTTAGTTTCTTTTTAATTGTCTATTATGAAAATTGCTCATGTTAATATAAGATCACTTTTTACAGGTTTTAATGAATTTTCTATACTTGTAAGAGAAAAACAATTTGATATAGTAATGGTTACTGAGACATGGCTTTCTGGTGATGTTGTATCTGATGTTATTGCAATACCGGGATATCGTTTTTTACGTAAAGATAGAGGTTCTAGAGGAGGTGGAGTTGGTGCGTATATCAAACTTTCTTATAATTATCAAGAGTTAATCTTTGACTTTTTGGTAAGTGCAGAACTTGAGTATTTATTTGTTAAAATAATTATGCCCTCGTTAACAATAGCTATTGGTACATTTTATGGACCGCCAAATACTTATATAAATAATTTTTTAAATGATTTTGATGAGATTTTATCAACTGTTTGCCCTATTGTGGATCCTGTCATCTGCACGGGTGATTTCAACGTAAATTTGTTTAATATTGGGAACCCAATTGACTCTTGTTTTCAAGCTTATAATTTTACTCAACTAATATCTGAGCCAACTAGAGTAACTAGCATATCTAACACACTACTTGACCCTTTATTTATATCGGATAATGTTATTGTTAATAATTCTGGTACAATTTCTATGGAAGGCATTTCTGACCATAGAATGGTTTTTGTGATATAAAAACTAAGTTTTTCAAGATGAAACCTAAATATGTAGTTTTTCGTTGCTATAAAAATTTTCATTTGAATCTATTTAGAGCTGATCTCTATGCCGTCCCTTGGTTCAATATAATTCTTGTGAACAACATTGATGATAAACTAAAATTATTTAATGAATATCTGATTAATGTTTTTGAAAAACATGCACCGGTTAAACAGGTGAGGGTTACTAAACCTCATGCGCCGTGGCTTACCCCTAATTTAAAAATTATTATGAAAGAAAGAGATAGAGCTTTACAAAAATATAAACGAACTAGTACTAACAATGATTGGTCTAGATATAAAGAAATTCGTAATTATACTTTGGCAATGGTAAGGAGAGAAAAGAAGGGTTTTTTACAGTCTATTTGCTCGAAAAATAACTCAAAAAATACATGGTCAGCTCTCAAAACTCTTTATGTTCGTTCGAATAAAGACATAAATATTCCAGATAATTTAGCCAATCCTTCTGAAATTAATGATTACTTTGCATCTTTTGTTCAAAATGTTAGTGATAATTGTGACAATAAAATTGATTTTTACAGTAATAACTCAAAGGACCCAAATATATCTTTTAGTTTTTCACTTACTTCTTTTGCTGAGGTTAATAAAATTTTGCATAATATTAAAACAAATGCAACAGGCATTGATGGCATTTCGTCAACTATGCTTAAATATTGCAGTCCTTTCATAGATCAATATATAACTCATATTATAAATTGTTGCATTGAGGTGAAATATTTTCCACAATTATGGAAAGTTGCAGTAGGCAAGCCATTACCAAAAAATAATGACCCCTCCACATTTTCCGATTTAAGAGTTATCAGTGTTTTACCGGCCATGTCCAAAATTTTTGAGAAAGTTTTATTTTACCAAATATATGATTATTTCATACTCAATAAATTTTTGCCTGATTCGCAATGCGGTTTTAGAAAAGGGTTTAGTACTTCCACTGCATTAGCGGTTGTTACCAATGACATGTTTGAGGCGTTGGATGAGGGGTTGGTGAGTGTGTTGGTATTACTAGACTTTTCTAAAGCATTTGATACTATCAATCACGAACTTATATGTGCTAAAATGAAATACTATGGTTTTGATCAACCTGCTATTGAACTGATGTCATCTTATTTAAATGGACGCTCACAAAAATTTTTAATTAATAATGCTTCTTCTCCAAGCTTAGATATATTATCAGGTGTACCTCAAGGGTCAATTTTGGGTCCTCTGTTGTTCATCATTTACACGTCTGATATTATTATCGTCACATTTTAAATTTAAATCTAAAAAAAATGTTATGCGAGTCACTCGTGTTGTCTCATTTTAACTATTGTGATTTTGTATTTGGCTTTTGTCTTGACCAATCTGACAAGAATCGCATTCAAAAAGTTCAAAATTTATGTTGTCGCACTATATTTGGATTAAGAAAATCTGATCATATCTCTCATAAGATTAATGAATGTAAATGGCTTAATATGAATAATCGGAGAATTCATCACTTAAGTAATTTTGTACATAAAACATTGATATCCCCCAACTCCTCCTCTTTTCTAAAAAATAAATTTAATACACGATCCTCTGTGCATACAAGAAATGTAAGGTTTAAAAACAAGTTTACAATGCCTCATCACCAGACGGCCATATTTAGAAGAAGCTTTATTTTTAATGCTATATCAACTTATAATATGATTCCTGAAGATTTTAAAGTTTTTAATATTAATAAATTCAAATATAAATATAAAAGTTATCTATTTAGCAAGCAACAGTGATATTTTTGTTCTCTTTTTTTTTGGTCCTTGTCCGAGTAAATATTTTTAGCTATTATTATTGAAGCGCGTTGTTTATTTATTTTTTTATATATATATTTGGTATTTAATGTTCGTCAGGCTCTCTGTAACTTTGTTTTCCCATATTTAATTTAAGGAATTGTTAATGTGCCTCATTATGGTTGAGTATGAGTAGCTTTCAGCTAGACTTCGCCTTTTTGTGGTATAATTACTTTTTTCTACTTTTTTTCTATTAGTTCTCTCTTTTCTTCTTTTTTCGTTATAATAGAGTAATTTCTTTCCATTTATATCTTTATACATGTTTTGCACAATAAAACCGATTTATTATTATTATTATTATTATTATAAAGAACCCCCGACGATATGTACATATCACCTATAGTTTCATATAATACAAATTTTTATTTATGTCACATATTTCTTTATGACTGATAGCAACTTTTGATAACGCGCGAAGGGGCAATCGCGATTAATCACACTGGTATCGCGCCACCGGGTTCGAATTCCGGCTCCGGCACTGTCGGAGGAAATGGTTGTATGTTCGCGTTTTCTTCAATATGTAACCCCCTTCCGCACAAGCCTTCTAGGATTAGGGGTTGTTTAATTTATGTGGTGTTTATTATTATTATTATTGTTATTTACACCACTCTGTTTTCGCATTAAATCCAAATAAAATTTTTTTGTCTGGACACTTAATACAAAAGTTGTTTACAAAGAAGTCCTTTAGGCGTACCATAGAGAAATGATGTCGTACATACCTGGGTGGGCTATTAATAAATAAAAACCGTCGCTAGTAATTTGGGGCAAATTAGGAAAAACTTGCCCATGTGGGGCTATTACACTTTATAAACGACATCTTCACAAGAGTGAAGAGAGTGAAGAAAAAGGATAGAGTGAAGAGATTAAAGAGAGTACAGATAGTACCTACAGAGAGTAGAGAGAGTGATGAGATTAAATAGAGTAAAAAAAGTAAAGCGGTTAAGGAAAGTAAGAAAAGTGAAGAGTAGAGAGATTGAGAAGGGGTTAATAAGGAGGGGAAGGGCAGTAAGGATAGCGCATACCATTATCAACTCCTGGTCGATTAATACTTTTTCAATATCATCATCATTTACTATTCTGCTCACTGTATTCCCTTTACTTTCTTCATTTCTTTTACTCTCATTGCTCCCTTAACTTCTTATATACCCTTCATACAAAACGAATGAAAGTAATAAAACGAGTAAAGAAAATAAAATGAGTAAATAAAGTGAAGAGAGAGAGAGAGAGAGAGAGAGAGAGAGAGAGAGAGAGAGTAAATATAATAGAGAGGGTGAAGAGTATAAAGAGAATGAAGATACTAAAGGGAAGTATAAATTATATTGAAAAAGTATTTTCCCCCGATCATATAAGAAAGTGACAGTTTCCGTACAATCAAGTATCCACGAAAAATGACAATATCATTCACCTGTTTGTTATAGATTTAAAATTTTCACTTCACTATTTAGTAGGCTCGTTTGATTTTTGACAGTTCTAAAATATTGACAATTTGTTAGCTTTCGTGGCGTTTTTCAAGCGAAGTTGCATTAAAATCCAATTATGTCTACAAATAATGAATGAAGATAGTGAAAGTGATTCACCTTTGGAATATCACCGAAGCAGATCGAAATATCTCCCTAAAGTTAGTCCCAAAAAAATCTCGGGAGAGGTATAAAATAGCAGATAAACAGTTCATGGATTGGAGAACAGTGAAAACTATTAAGTCCTCTTATTCAGAAAATGGCTCTTAGCATATTTCGGAGAACTCTCTGAGAAGGTTAGGCCTACTTCTTTATGGGTGCATTATTCTATGCTACAGAGCTCACTTATCGTGTACCACAATGTGAATATAAGCGAATTTTTGAAATTAATGGCATTTACACAATTACACATCCAATCATATTTCATAATTGTCAAAATAACACCATTACTATAAATTTTGTAAATTACAAAAAAATCAATTAATAAAAATTGTTTGAGTTAATAATGACATTTTTATGGTTGTGGGAAAAATAGTGTACAAGACTCGCAGGAAAGTGTCTAACGCATTTGCGGGATTGCCTGCTCTCGGCTAACGCCTCGTTCGCAACTTTCCCGCTTGTGCGTTATTTACCACTTTCCGTGCTCGTTATGTAATATACTATAATCGATCGATAGTTGATAATGGTTTCACTGCTGTGCTGTAGAGAAACTGTTTGCATATAGTTATTTGGACAAAATCGTTGACCTACTTTTTAATATAATTTTATCATTTATTGTTAATTGTTTCATAGGTAAAATAAAACTCTTTTCTACATTTTATATTTAATATTGCATCTCTTGAAGGAGATCGAGAGACATTCGGTGTGTCATTGACACTAAAGTAGTATTGGGGTTGTGAAAACTGTTTCAACGTTAATATTGATTTGTTTTATTTAAAATATTTCAAATATTTTCTGCATTCCCCTAACTTTTAGAGGGTTGAAATGTGAATTGTTATCACGCGTTGGTGTAATGAAATAAATAATTCAAATATTTTTGTCACTGTTTTGATGTAAAATATTGTAAATTATTTCATATAATTAACACTTTTTTGATCACTGATACGGTTTGTTTGAAAATATTGTTTTAGATTTTGTTTATCTTATTTGGTTATTAGTGATTTCCAATTCAGGCAACGATATTTATCAATCAAAAATAAATGTATTCTTTATCATTGTTTCGTGGGCGTTTAATTTATTTTAACTGGAATATAAATATACTTCCGTTATTTTGTACCTTTATTTCCCTTCTCTTAAATCATATTTACTGCATAAAAGAAGTAAACATCAGAATTTTTTCTGACTTTTTTATTGCATGCATGGCATTGTTGAAAAGAAAGTTAAAGGAAGACATATTTACCCGTACGTTTTTCGTTACAAGAACATAGTAAATTCATTTCCGCTTTAGCGCAAATTTTGTTCGAAAATTTTGTATTCGACACTTATATTTTATTGCTATTTGTACACCATTTATTTTTACTTTTGTTTTCATTTACATAAACATGTCGTAAAGGTTTCTTGATAAACGTCTCCATACGTGCCGGCCTCTAGTATCCTAGAAAATGTGTTTTGGCTCTTCTCAATACGTCTCAGTAGGTATTAAAAATTTAAGGCAAGGAGTTCTAAGAACTTTTCTAATACCAAATTTTAAGAACGACGCATTTACAATCCAAAATTAATAATCACGTGCAATTATCCAAACATGAGCATGGGCTTGAGATAGATTTACAGTACAGGAAATTGAAAATTATTTGTATATTTTAATATAATAATGACAGTGAACTTTTAACAGAAGAAATTCAGATTAACCTACTAAGTAAACATATCATTAAGTTTCGAAAAAAAATCTATTAACTTCAGTATGTATAAATGCAAAATATTTTTTTATAAATATATTTATAGTGTTTGCTACCCAGCGCCTTCACCAGAATATTGAAAATTATTATCGCGAAACTGATGAAGAGATAGAAGCAGCAAAATTTACGTTGACTATATGTTATTATAAGTACAATTTTTTCATTTTTATTGATTAAGAAAGACACTTTTTTCGGGACTTCCAACGCTGGACTTTTCGTAGCGTTTGGCACAAGTACATACTGGAAGGACGCCGTCGAATTAACTGTATCTACTCCTCACATATCATGGAGCTGGCGAATGTAAATATCAGAATCTTGTGTGCTACGTAGACTAACAACTCCCAGAGTAAGCTCCTTCTATACATCATATGCCGAACTCGTTCATTTCTTTGCAAGCTCAGTAACGTGTTTAATTCTGAGAGTTAGCTAAAGCTCGTATCTCCAAGTACATCAATTTATAACAATTATCTCGGCAGATTAGTTCAAAGTAGTTGTGACTGATATCTTTAATCTCAGTATTTGATCCTTGTAGATTGTAGATTGTTTTAGGGGTCGTTTGGCTTTAAGTAGCCTTGCTTCACTTCGACCTAAAAGATCTTTTGTGAGTAACCCTACAACTAGTTATTGCACAAGTTTCCAAGACTTTTTACAATTTTCCTGGTGGCTAGTTTCCCTGTGTCTTCAGGCGTTAATTCCACCTGCTCTAGGAACTTTAGCCTTGTGCGGATTAACACCCTACATTCACAAAGTATATGTTCCGCAGTTTCAGTTGCAGTATCAAAGTATCTGCATTTGTCGTCTACTGCCTTGCTAATATTCTTGAGATGATATCTCAGGGGCAGTGGCCAGTTAGAAGGCCTGCTATCAGCCTTAATTCGGACTTTTCAAGTTCGAGAAGCCTTGTGGCATTCTTTGTCGAATAAGTTATAAATGTTTTCGCTTGTCTTTGGCCTGGAGTATTTCTCCAGTAGGACTTTTTTGTTCCTTTTCCTATTTTTGGATCTCCTCCATTATGTGTCCCTTGGCCAGGCCACAAAATGATTCAGGTCCAGTGAATTGTGCCTCAGCTCCTTTTTTGCAAGGCTGTCAGCAAGTTCATTACCTTGTACTCCCTCATACCCTGGCACCCACATCAAGGTAACCTTGTTGTTGTTGGCCAGTTGATTTAGGGATTGTTTACATTCCCAGACAATTTTAGACTCAAAGGTATAGGACCTTAGAGCTTTTAATGCTGCCTGGCTATCTGATAGTATATAGATCTTTGCCCTTCGAATACCTTTATTTCGACATTCCTGGGTACGCAGATCTATTGAATGAATTTCTACCTGGAAGATAGTTGGGGTATTACCAAGGGCTTTTGATAGCCTACATTTGGGCCCTGATACACCCACTCTGTATACCAGATGAGTGACCCTTGTTCCAATCGCAGTGCCTCCATCTTGCTCGTCTGACGGCTTTCGATCAGCACGTCAAACGGACAGTCAAAGACCTGTTTGATTGGCATTGAGTCAGTAGGTTTGGACATGGACTTAAAATGGATTAATTCCAAAATCCAAGTGACCAACCAGATCGCCTGGTTTAAATTTGAATGCTTAATGCACTCTTAAGGTATTAAGTGCTGCCTCCTTCTTCACATGCAAGTGCAAAGGAAGTAGGTCAAGCACTGCCTCCATAGCTCTCCTCTCTCCTTGTGCTATTATTTCTTATCTTTTTTGCCATCATACACATGATGCGTAGGTCACCATAGGTCTGACAACCGATAGGTAGGACCAGTGTATCATTTTCGGTTTTAAACCCCAAGTATTACCAAACAGACCACGGCATGTCCAAATTGCCGCTGTTGCGTTAGTAAGGGTCCTTTCTAGATGTGGGTTCCAGGTAAGTTTTTGATCCAGGTTTACACCTAGATACTTGACTTCACTGGAAAGGCTTAGGATCGTTCCGTTCAGCATAGAAGTTCTAAGGTTAAGTTTTCTCCTTTTAGTGAATGGAACACTAACTGTTTTGCTCGGATTGACATTGAGCCCATCTAACGAACACCAATAAGATATTATGCTTAAGGCAATTTGCATGAGGTTTGAAATCATAACCTCATGTTTATCTCTAATAGTCACCACAAGATCATCTGCATAACCCTGGACATTGAAGCCCGAATTACTCAATTTATAGAGGAAATCATCGACCACCATTGACCACAGCAAAGGCGATAAAACTCCACCTCGTGGACAACCCCTGACTGCAGTCACCGTAGCCGACACGTCCCCACATCTGCGGTAATTATTCTGCTTCTAGGCATGGATTGTATCCATTTAATTGTGGGTGACTGTATTCCCCTTTTTTGATCCTTAGTAGTCGAAGCAAAAATTTTGAAATTGTGACTTGTGGTGTTGTCAACTTATATAATATTTTGGCGCCCATTATATTTTGCCTATATACACCACAGGGAACGCAATAAAGTCGAATGCTCAAAAAAAAAAAATGGGGGAAGAGTGGGGGCGATGGAGTGCATATTGCTTGTAAATGATCTCCGTATCTGAGTATACGACGTGTTTATGTTTCGTGTTTTATTTTTTTGCTTCCTCAACTGGAAATCCATTAAAAATGTTTTCAATTTTAGAAATAATATCTTCTTTATTTATGTTATTTGTTGTTATAATAAAGTTTATATTCTTGACTAATACAGACATCCATTCATCTGTATAGGTTGGTTCGTTAAATTTACTACTATCGTGTCCACTTCAGATTTAGTCGTTATCTCCTTATTTGAAGCGTTTTAAAATTTCTTAATATGATTCTCAGTTGTCTCTCTTACTAAGTTTCAGCTTGTTCAAGTAATACGTTCAACAATCCTCCCGAGGTCTTCATTTTGTGTAGGAGCCAACTTTAAGTGTAGATTATATATTTCGAAGGACACTATATGTTGTTGATGATGTATGCGAAGTAAAATACAATTTCAGGCTTTGGGATCCTTCTGAAGAAGCTGACAGATTGATCAACGAAACGTTAACTATAACCACAGTAAAATTCGTAAGAAATTACTTTACTGAACTGAGATAATGATAGAGGTCAAATAATCCGAATATAGTAACAGATAAATAACATTGCAAACTTGTGTTTCTACTACAACCATTATTCTCATGCGCCAGATTCTAAAATTACCTCTTCTTGAAAAAGAGTCACGTGAACACCTAGGTAGAAACACATCTATTCTAGAAGGGGAGGCTTTTGCCTTTGTCGACCAACTTGATTTCCCAAATTTCAGAATTTTATTTTTAAAACTGTAGAAAAAAGTGGGAGGGGGCGTAGGAACTTTCTTGGTCATATGTACTAATTATCTTAAAACGGGCTACTCTAATTACAGTACCAGAATATAATTAATCTGCCCCAACATCATTACGTAAGTAGAAACTCACGTATGGTTAAATAATGTGCTATATGTACCACGTCATATAGTTAAATTAATTATTATTTGCAGATAAACTACGTTTAAGGTAAATTAAAAATTAAATGCATTACTAGTTTATGCTTAGTTAATAGATCTGCCTTTATTGAATATTGCATCGTGTGCAATGTGCATACGTCGTCCTTAAGTCTGGGAGTGTAGTTTCACATAAGTATTCACAGTGAACCAGCTACGCCCACCCTTGATTTCAACTACAGAGTGGTAAGGTAGAAGGAAATTGCAATTTTCATTCAATGTAGAAATGTATGGCTTAGTTAGAGATACTGTTCGTTATTTCTCTAAGGTAATATCCTTAATCTGTACGATATTAGAGTCACTCTTTAAAACTATTGTAATAAAATGCAACGCAACAATTAATACATATTTATTAAAAACTAGTAGTTCACCTCGGGCCCGTTCAGTGTCATTGCCGACTCCAACTCGTTCCAACATGATGAAAACTTCGAAAATTTGCTTCTGTTTTATTTGTCTGAAATTTTGTAATTTTTAGATAATTAGGTCTTGTGTTTTCGTTTGCATAAATAAATGATTCAAAAATTACGTTCTCAATAACGTTGTCCCAATAATCGGTTTGGGGAGCTTTAGCTGACTCACCCTAGTCATACAGCAATATAGCATAATTAAAATTTATATTGTATCGAAGTAATTCGAATATTCGTCATGTAATTCACAATTGTTTAAATAATATTGTTTACAATGCTCGTTTAGATCCTTATTAGTTGAATTTTAAGAATTATAACCATCAGTTATTTAATATTGGCAATATTTGTTTTTTTTAGACATGCTCCGTATTACGACTAATTATTTTTATTAGCAAGTCTTGCAATTGTTTCTATTGTCAAAGCTGGCATTTGAAGATTATATAAATAATAATGTTACATGTTTACAATCTCCAGTAAACTCCCTGTATGTAGTTCAATTATTACAACAAGAATCTTCACAAACCACTGACTTATTAATCACTTAATTACAATAATTATTCCTTATGCTAAAACACACTGATGATACTTTTAATCTAACATAAATTGTAACTTGACAGTGTTTCTTATTTCATCTTATTACTTGCTTGTCTAATATAAAACTGTCTTAGTGCGCCGATTCAGTCCCTATATATACCCGCGTCGAATGTGGTAGAACATTCCAGAATGTTCCGGTATAACATTCGCGACTTTTCTGGTGCTGTTTTCGAACTTTCCATGATTCCAGTGGCGTAGTTATGCATATAACACTGCCCTCTCCTTAAGCTCGAACGTCCCGGTCACGCTATTCACAGTTCTCGACATACTTCGCCAATCTGTCTAAGTGCATGATTTTCATCTTAGACTTCTTACTTCGTTGAATCTGATAAACAACGTCATTAATCTTGGTGATGATAAAATACGGCCCTTCTCAAGGCGGGTGAAGCTTCGGAGATCTTCCTTTCTTTTTCTGTGGGTTATATAACCAAACCAGATCTCCCTCCTTGAACCCTGCTGACGTCTCCTTCCGGTCATAGCGAGCCTTCATTCTGTCCCTAGCTATGCTAACTTGGTTTCGAACCAACTCATGGACACTCCTCACCCGTTAACTAACCTCATCTGCATAGTCACCCACGAGCAGTGCCAAACATCAAGTCACATGGCAGTTTAATCTCGTGCCCAAATATTACACGAGCAGGTGTCTGTTTGGTAGTCTCACGAATGGCAGCCCTGTATGAATACCATAAATTCGAAGGAAGTAATACGCGAATATTTAGGGATATGCAGGTGGCCAAATATGTAATCAGGTACTCTGTTACACGGTTGTATTAATATTCTAGGCGACCAGATGATTCATTTGGTAACACACATCGCGGTGAAGACCTAACACAAGGGCCTACACTTTGGAGGTGCGGATTCCGGTCTCCAGCATCACTGTACCTAATCATTTTATCCAAATCTCTTAATTACTTCCACGCCCAGTGGAAAAACTTGTTCGAAGTGTCCTCCATTTTCCCCTATGTATAATCTAAGTTTCTTTTTTTAAGAAACGTTGAATACCTTGTAGAATTCTTTCTGTAACATTGTAAACTATAGATCGATTTTTCTCTCAACAGTTCAATTGTGTCAATGTGAGTATTATAAACTCTCGATTTTAGACAACTCCACACCATGAAATCATGAGGAGTTAGGTCAGGAGACCAAGCCGGCCATCTATATGTTCTGGTATAATGCGGTGTTGCGTTGTCATGAATAAAAACATATTTCTTCTCCTTAGCATTGAAATATTATCTAATATTTCATGCAAGATGTATTTCAAAAATCATAATACATATCGCCATTTAAATTTCCAAAAAATATATGGTATGCAACTAACTGATGCCCTAGAGTTGCTGACCATACGTTTATTCTGAAGATTTGTTGAATAAAAATGGGTTTGTATTGTAGCATTAGGATTTTCCTCAGCCCAGAAATGTATATTCCAAGAATTAAACATGCCTTGCAGTGTGAATGTAGCCTTGTCAGTAAAAAGTATTTTACTTAAAAAATCTAGAGCATTTTTCATTCGTTCAAGCAACAATTCACAAAAATCAACTTTTTTGGCATATCCTCAGGTAATAGTTCTTGAGTTTTCGATAACTGAACGGGTGTAATTGTCCATGTAGTACTCTTAAGGCGCTTTTGTGAGATATATCCATTCTTAAGCCTAATATTCTAGAACTTATCGTAGGATCTTCCTTATAACATCTAATATTTCTTCTTCAATGTCAACAGTTTTTGCTTTTCTTGGACGACCAACGTCTCTGTTTTTCATTTAAAGACTTCCTGTTTCCCCATGTCTACGTTTTGTATTTTAAAAAAGTTTTGGCATCGGGAATATTTTTGTTTGGGAATTTATCTTTATAACATTTCACAGCTGCTACAGTATTACCAAAACATTCTCCCAAAGTCAAAACTACGTCTGTTAATTCAGAGAACGTGTAATCACCCACGTTTAAATAATATTAACAATTGAACTAGAACTATTTAAAAAAAATCAAAGTCTGAAAAATAACAGAAATGTCAAATAATATTTCGAAGCATTCTTTATGTGTTTAAAAATTTATTAATAAAATGTAAATTCACGTTGGTTTTGTAATAATTTTTGACGATATGAAAAAAATTAAAAAGTTATGACGAAAATACTGGCAGTCGCCCTCTAAAACTACCCTTTATGCAGAAGACAGGGTCTGACTGATCCCATATAAACAAGTGTCCGGATGGCCTATGTCTAAGTTTAAAATATGAATTTGATATTTTAAGGGAATCGGAAGATATTGCACAAAAACTGAAATTTATTATCCCCATTTTAAGGGGCATATCTCTCCCTTATTATTCATTTTTGAAAATAAGTTGATATAAAAGACTACCATTAATATCGCGAGACAATTTTGAAATACCTTATATATATATATTCCATGGCGATATCCACAGTATTTATGCATTTATGCATAGGAACATGGTGTTTTTATAGCAGTGTTTTTATCGTCAACAGGTAAATATTTCATTGAGAATACACTCATTAAAGTCTTTTGTTTCCCCTCAGTAAATCAGGTAAAAGCATTTAATTAAATGAAATCTAATTAGGTTAAAGGACATAAGAGTACAGAAAAATGTGCGATAAAATCTTTTTAAATTTAATATGGTGAAATACTAGGACAACTCTTAGTTAATTAATATAAAAAGGAAGTAGTATTACATTACTAATGCTTCATTAAATTTTACTATTGAAAGGAGAAATATGACTCCAAAAAAGCAGTAATGGTTTTCGTTGGTAGTGCAATGTACAAATGCTGTTTATTTTGGTAGATGAATATGAAGAGTATAATAAATTATATGCAAGTATTAGTCCAGTGGAATTAGCATTTTCTCAGCATCTAAATCTGAGTGGATCATTGCGAAGTGATTCATGAACAGGAAGTAGCGCTCGGCGAGAAAAAAGATTAATATAAAAGATGTAGGTATTGACAATACGGTAATTTTAAGCCATTTTAAGTTTATCAAAATCGGTTCAATAGTTTATTCGCAAATCGTAAAAAACTGTTGAAAATCAATGATTTTTCGATTGTTATTATTTAATAGAAAAATAAACAATATCCGCGTGTAAACTATTTGAAACTTTGGTTTGTGGTAACTATGGTTCAAATTTGATAAAAAAATATTCAATAGTTTCCGAGGTAATTTAATTTGTTTATAGAATTACGATGATTTTCACGTACAATAACGGTCAATTTTTCGACCATATGATTATAAAAATGGGCTGATTTGAAAGATAAAGGTTGCTACTTTTGAATGCAATTATTACTCAATCAAATAATAATTTTTTTGAGTGTTTAAAATAGCTTTAAAATTGGCGTTATATTTTCCGCATAAAAAATTGAATTACTCGCTGAATTTTTAATGCAACGTTTTGTCAAATGAATCTAATTAAAACTAACGTCTTGAATTTTATGTTGCTTTGAACTAGAATTTTTCAAATTGATTTGGAGCAAAGATACATTCTTCTTTTCAAAAAAATCATAGCTCCCATGTTTATTTATATGAAGCTAGGAAATTTGACCCGTATGTAGAGGTTTAGTTGAATTATACTTGGACAGTATTTTCAACTTCCCTCGAATAAATACAGAGTTTTCAATAATGATCACAGGACAGTGACCACAAAAATATAGACAACCAACTATACACGATGGTATTGCACTAAACAGAAATACCCTAAATCCATTGGCGTTCTAGTTAAAGGTAAAAAGTTTATGATAATTTATTTATTCATCAAATTTAAGAGTTTTTTAATATTAAAAGCAAATTTAAATGGGATGCCTTTTATAGTCTAGTATACTTTAACTTGGCGTGTGTATGTATGAGTTAATATTTCCGTACTATTTCATTTTCTCTTGTACACAAAGATCCAGAAATATTGTCCACGTAGGCAATGTTTCTGGACTATTGCTTTAACTTTGTGTACAATATGGGAGAAAATGAAATCGTACGGAAATATTAACTCATACATACACACGCCAAGTTAAAGTATAGTAGACTATATCTTAATAAAAAAAACGTTCGCAAGAAATAAATTGTTGCACCTAATTCAAAATAATCTTTATTTCTACAGACATGAATATAAACATTCGAATCAAACAATCCACAGTAAATAAAAGAAATTACATAATAAAAACTTTTGTTACATGAGATTTAAATTAGAAGATGAATGAATACATTTTAATACGAAATGCCAAGAAATTATAACAAATGCTCAAAATGGCTGCCTTGAGTTTCTAAACACACATGGACTCTTCGTTTCATATTTTCGAATACGTTCTGTAACTGATCAACAGTAATATTGCGGATTTCTCTTTCTATTGCCTCTTGTAATTCGTCAATGGTATGTAATCTATTTTTAAAAACATCATTGTTCTTTATGTGTCCAAATAAGAAATAATCACAGGGCGTTAGATCTGGAGACCGTGCAGGCCATAGTCCCTGGCTGACTAATCGGTCTCATAAAACTCCCGTAAAAAATCAAGTGAAGCTCTTGCTGTATGGGCAGTAGCACCATCTTGCTGGAAATAACCATCTTGCAGTTCATCGTCATGCAACTGCGCCAGAAATGGCTCTAAAATAAGAGTTTGATATCTTTGGGCATTAATTGTTTCATGAAAAAATATAGGGCCTATAATTCGCCTTCTGGATATTGCCACCCATACACCAACTTTTAAGGGGTGCAAACTTGTTTCTATGTAAGTGTGAGGGTTTTCTGTAGCCCATGTCCTGTAGTTCTGACTATTGATATAACCTGTTAAGTGGAACCACGCTTCATCAGTAAAATAGGTTAAATCCAATACATTGTTGTAATTTAAATTTCCGTTGAACCAACGACAATATCTTACTCGACTTTCAAAATCAGGGGGTAATAGTTCTTGAACAACGGTTACCCTGTATGGATGCAAATGGAGTTTTTTGAGTGTTTTATGGGTTGTTCCAACCGAAAGACCTAAAAAAAAATAAAAAATTTGTTGATTTGTCGTTTAGGTATATTAAGACATCTGAAGGGAACCGATTCCCAGTTTTATATATTTTTTTATTTGCATTCAGGTTTTATATACAAACAAGAGTTTTAGTAGGTATCGTTATTAGTTGTTGATAACAATTTTCACTAAAGAAATTCATATTTAAATCTACATTTAAATGGTATGTAACGTATTCAGTAATTAAAAAATTTAGTGTAAAAGTGCCTACCTGTTTGAGCGGACAACTTTGGTATGGATTTTGTCGGGCTTTGATTCATTCTTTCTCGAACGTCGTTCATAACCACTTCAGTTAAAACAGTTGGCCTACCAGTGGATTTTCCCTTGCAAAGGCAGTGTGTCTTTGCAAAACAATCAACGAGTACATATTTACGATTTGAAAACGTGTCATATGGAATATTTGCGTCAGGAAATTTTTCCATAAATTGTTCGATGCATGGTTGCAATGAATACTTCCATGATCCATCTTCGTTACGAGTTCCACTTCGAAAATGAGCCATCAAAATGAAGGCATCTTGCTCTGGCGTAAAAACCATGGCAAGACAGGACTAGAATAAAATTTAAAAAACATTACTTAACCTAACATTCTTTTTCTCTTTATCATTACTCACCAGAAGATAACTGATGTAAATTATGTAGTTCTGAAAAGAACTGATTAGTACTCAAATAATAATTAAAACAATTCAAAACCCGTGAAAAAGAACTGATAATTATGCAATATCCACCAAAACACTACTACTACGTCTATGATATGACATTTCAGATTAAAATAAATAGTTAAATGTTAGGATATGCCTACAAGAAGACTGTACGGCGCTAAATATTCTGCGTAGACAAACCGTTGCCTTATTGGTTCCGCTAGGCGTGTTCAGCTTCAGAGCCAATTAAACCGAGCGTTGCGTCGAGATTTCGTGAAACTTCGTCGAAAAAAACCGTCAGCGAAGATACTTGAAAACGCACCCTTAGATACATACGAATTAAAATATCCCTAGTATGGAAGGTTCTGACATGGCTAAAACATGACAAGCCTAAAAGATGAACTAAAAAATCACGTGTCCTGTGATCATTGTTGAAAGTTCTGTATATTACTAATAATGCAAGGGAATAGCGTTGATGCGCGTCACTGGAGAGGGGACAGGAGAGGGGATAGACACGCTCCTGGGCTCGCACTTCTTGCCTGCATGAATCAATCAATATCTCGGCTTCTAATCATCCGATTTCGATAATTTTCTTTATTCGCATTAGCTCGACGAGCCCATTCCAAATTTGTCAAAAAGAAATTACAAAACTCACTGTAAAATAGAGAAAATAGAAAAGTATTTGGAGAATTCAATTTTATTTCATATTTTATTAAACAATACATACATATATTATAATCTATGCCTTTTTATTGTATTCATTCTACTCATCACGCTCATCGTCATCATCCATATTATTTATATTATCTTCATTTTCTATCTCTTTTTCGATATTTAAATTACTAACAATTTCTCCATATGAGTCAGTCTAAAGATCATCATCCATATCATCGTTTTCATTCAACATACTATTAATCGATACTGCACTTGCATTTGAACAGTTTTTCCCTTCGCAATTAGTACACAAATTTGAATATTGTAATCCATGCTTCCTACATCCACATGCTCTCAAACAACCTATTGTACACCGGCGGGTTATTAGTTTTAAAATATTTTTCTTTTTGTAACAGTATATACAGGGTGTCCTTTAAAGAATGAACCACACCTCAAAAGTAGGTTCCTTGAGTAAAAATAAGTCGTTTTAGTTAAACATATCTTAGTACTGCTTGCTTAAAAGATCATGGGACGTCAAAAGTAAAGTTTTTATTATTTACTGTCTCTATCACTATTTACGAGATTTGATCCAAATTTGATATATAGGGGTTTTTTGAAACGATAAGATAGTCGTGTTAATAATTGAGACGAATAACTTTGAGGGCGCTGGGAACTAATTTTTGTTTAGTTTTGGTCATTATTTTTTTGAGGATAAACTTTCTAATAAAGTAATATATTTTTTAATGCAGTATTTAATTCTACATATAAAGGTACACATGATTTTATATTAAAAATTTAGGGATGTAATATCTGTAAAATGTCCCATATTTTTAATCTTTCAAAATAATGTGCTTTATTTTCATTTAATGACCAAGTTTAAGAGTACGGTCCTGCTCATCTAAGGGTGTTTGCAAGTGTTGCATCCTTGCATGTACTTCGGTACGATGAGCCATTGAATTCGAAGTGACACCATCCCAGTTAATTGCAAGAACGTGTCAAACGTGATCTGCATATCCACTCTACCAGATCGGTCCGTTGTTCTACAAACTAAGCCATTTAATGAGTCTGCCCTCCTTGGCATGTCGATTCCCATACGTTTTATACATTTACCGAGCAATCAAGGTGGGGACAAAGGATTTCGTTTAAATTAAGTACACATGCCATAATTAATTCGTGCAAATGGGCGAACTCAAATGACGAAGTCACCACCCGCGTTGACGTTTTCTACTCGAGCTCCGCTACATTCTTGATTGAGAAGGATTTGTGTCAAAATTTAATTGCGTGTCGAATGGCACCCTAGCGTTATCTATGCACGGATTACCGGAGGACTGTTAGAGTATATTGAACACGTAAATAATGAAGGGAGAGACAAAAGTATAATGTTTTCAATGATCACTAAAGCAATCGATAGAACACTAACAAATTTTTACGTGTGAATTAAATAAGGATAACTTATCGCAGTTGATTTATCAGTTTAAGGAATAGTCAATTTTTATGTGGGGAATAGGATTTGTTAACATTCAGCTCTATTCTAATATTAAAAGAATTATAAATGATTACTGTTGCCAAAATTTAAAGAGATTAAGACTACATCGCTTTTACTTACTTATCTTAAATTCGAATCACTTAATTGGGAATAGCTAAATATAATTTTGATAAAATAAAAATAGATTTAATTGATAAGGACTGGGCTGTGACAATACCAATGTGGACACACTGTATAGTAGTTTTGAAAATAATATTACAGCCACAGTAAATAACATTTCGCCAATACAAAATAAAACAGGGTACATAGGAAATAAATGGTATAACCATAAAATTAAACGTGCTCAGAAGGAACTTGACAAAGCATACGAAAAATACCAATCCTCGAGCTGTGTGACTGGACGGACTACAAGCACAAAAGAAATAAAGTCTTACAAATAATTAGAGAAGAAAAGAAAATTCATTTTAAACGAAAAATAGATATGTGTAGGGGCGATAGTAAATAGATGTGATGGTGGTGTGATAAAAATTTTATTGGGTAATAATAAAAAAGAAGATTTTGAAGGAACCAATATAATTTTTGAAAACGACATAGGGTTTATTGAAGAAAATTTTAACAAATATTATGTTGATAGCATTGAATCCATTGCCAATAGTATTGACGATATATCTGAAGATGATGACGATAAAATACAATATAAGGTACCAGAAACGACTAAACTATTTGAATTTAAGACAATAAGCTTGAACAAGCTAAGAAAAGTTATTTTTAGTTTGAGAAATAAATCTACTGGAGACGAAATATTGAATAATATTAACTTGTTAAAAGAAATATTTGACGTAGTGCGATATCCATTATTAAATTTAATAAATACATCGCTGACAACTGGTAAAATACCGACTGAATACCAGCTCCAAAAATTCAAAACCCAAAGCAAGCAAGCAAGTGAATATAGACCAATAAATTTAATTTTGATATTGGATAAAATATTAGAAATCGTAGTGGCCGAACAATTGAAGTACTTTGAAGAAAAGACAATTTTATGCAGTGGTCAATCGGGATTTATACAAAGTCATTCATGTGAAACAAGTTTACATTTTTATGTGCGAATTGGAGTGTATTTGTGAACCTAAAGCAAGAATTTTGAAACTATTGTAGGCCCCTCCTATTCATTATATACGTGAATGATATAAATCGTATTCTAAAAAATCGATATGCGGGTGACACATAATTTCTGTATCTGGAAAAAATCATTTTGTAATCACGAATATAATGAATAGAGAGCTTTGTGGTATTATATAGATGGCTATGTACAAATAAATTAAAATTCAATAATGGTAAACCCATACATTTATGGTTCTCGGAACTGAAGCTAATTGCCAGAAATATATAAATGGTCAACAGTTTCTGCACATTAATGATACAAATGTTGAGTTTGTAAATAAAATGAAATACTTAGGAATTGTTTTAGATCAACAGTTAACGTTTTCAAAATATTTTGATTATTTATGTAAGAAAATTGGCAAAAGATGTCCTTTTTCAAAAGAATAATTGCAGATTTAACGCAATTGTCAAAATTAATTATATGCAACACTATAATTTATCCACATTTTAATTATTGCTTCTTATTATTAATATCATGTAGCGTATCAGATATTAAGAGATTACAAGTGTTACAGATATACACTTATTTCGAATATATTTCAAGCAACAGAGAGAAAAAAAGGGTCTACCACGCAAAAGGTCGTAAGAAGATGAAATTTGGTGGGATCTTAAAATTTACCGTACTCATCATAACCATTAGTTTGTGACCTTGGGGGAATATCGCTAGCGCCAGTAGTATAGAAATGACAGAACTTCGGTTCGATACGCGGTGCATGATCAGTGATCAGATGAGGGGTGGGGAGTAATGAGAGTGGTGGGAGGTAATTAGGAGGCGGGGCTTAAGGGGCGGGAAGTTAGAGGGCTGGTGGTGATTGAAGAGGTGGGAGGCAATTAATGTGGTGGATGGTAATTACCGTGGTGGGGGGCAATTAGTGCGACAGGTGGTAATTAGGGTGGTGTGCTAATTAGAGTGGTGGAAGATAATTGAAGTGTTGTGGCAATTAGAGTGGTGAGGCAATTGCGGCGAGGGGAGATAATTGAAGTGGTGGGGGCAATTAGAGTGGTGCAGTAATTATAGTTTAGGTTCAAATAAGGGTAACAATTGCGATACAAATTATTTTACCTGCCTGTCTTTTTTACCGAGATATTTATAGTCTTTAGTTGATGAAAAAGAGTATTGGATTGTTATTTTTTAGTGAAATATTGGAGTGCATTTCAGTATCCTATTTTATTTGTCTTATGATTGCAAGTATTTACGTCAAGGGTATCTTATGGATTGATTTACATTATAAGATAATTATGTTTTGTATTGTCTGCACCATAATAAAGATGACCGGCACCCATCAGGAGAAGTTAATAAATTCACGCAAAAATATCCAAATAACGTCAATTATGTCGCATACTTTTACACTATCGGGTCATTCAAGCGTTCTTAGTGCAAAATTTAATCCTATGGTTGCAGATTATTTACTTCAAGGGTTTGATTTGTATTATAAGAGTAGCCTGTTTTTTATGATAAACATCTCTTCAACGGATTTATGTACTTACTATTGTGGATCTGAAAACTGTATAAAGACATCTCGGCATCATAAGTGGGATGGATGTAAAATGCTATAAAGTCTACTATTGTGCTGCGGGTTCTTTAGCTTGGTGTTAATTAATATTTTGTATATTTTTTCTAAATAGTTGCAGTGTTTAAGACTATCCTGTGTTGAACATATGCTGCAATACCGACTTCAGCCGTCGTCAGAGAATCACACCCTTCTTATATATCTCAATGTAGGCAATGATAGCACCATCCTTAACATCTAGAACCACTCTCTGAATAATCTCTGGAATGGTGGAGGAATCTCCCAAGACAGAAACAGGCCAAGGAGTTCATTAAAGAACGTTCGGCCAAATTTATGGAAGACCTACTAAGCCAGAATAGGAAGGCCATCAGAGTAATAGTGGGCCTTCTAACTGGCCACTGCCGGCTCAATAGACACATGAGTCTAATGGGCCTGGCAGAGGACGCGACATGCAGATTCTGTCAAGAGGACGAGGGAACCTCAGTTCACGTATTGTGCCACTGTGAAGGCCTAGTGAGGCTGAGATTCCAAGTACTCGGAGAAGAAAAACCAAGGGCGGACAGCTATACAAAAGGGCCTTTATCAAAGCTGTGGAGTCTAGTACAAAGGACAAAGCTGGATGAGGTACTATAAGGAAGATATTCTGGGAGCATCACAATAGACCTGAAAATTTCGCGGTGGTAAAGGCTAAACAACCAGTTCCTTTGTTAATCTAATCTAATCTAGATATATAATCAAGAATGAATGATTGTTATGTCATCGTAAAAAAATACACAGACACAATAATTGTGCAATAGGGCAATGCAATCACTGTCGGATAGACGATCAGGTGGGCAAACGGACAGACGGATGGGCGGACATAATTGCTTTAATCATCATTATCTTTACTGCAATTATCCCCATTGTTACTGTAATTACCCGTATTGTTACTGCAATTACACTTAATTACTTTTAGTCATCCTTATTTGTACATAAACTCTATTACCGCACCACTCTAATTGCCCCCCCCACCACTTCAATTACCTCCCACCACTTCAACTACCATCAGCCACTACAATCGCCCCCAACGCCACTCCTAAGCCCCGCTCTCTAACGTACCATCCTTTAAGTTCCTTCCTCTAATTACCTCCCACCGCCCTAATTACCTCCCACCACTCTCTTTAGCAGTGAAACTGTTTTCAACTAACAGAATTTTACTTGTATAACTGCTAAACCATTTCACACTGTTTTATGTACTTAGTTTTATATCTTAGGAACTCGGTCATGTTTTTCTATTAACTATTATGTATCTCATTTCCGTTGTAATACAGCATTATTATCCCAGGAAACAATTGTCTACAATACATTTATTTACATCAGATATCTATTTTTCAACTTTTATATTTTTGTTTACTATGAAGTACATATGATTATTTTCCTTACCTTTTCTCATTCTATATATAGTATATCCTATAAGATGTAATATATTTACTGAGTTATCAATACGTTTTTACTATTTATTTACATCTGTTCATATTTGTGGTTATGTATAAAATAGAAATTACAAACTGAGGCAAAGGCATTGGTATGGAACAAAAACTTTTATTATAGATTTCTTTTATCGATCATATGACACTATTTTAGTTGTGAGTACGGGAATCTACAAGGCAAGTTGGTGCGCTTAACGCAACCATTGACAGATGGCCATACTTGTACTATGTTTATATTTTATAGCTTTCAATTTAATTAGGTATTTAAATTTCTCAAGTTTATTTTTTTGGTAGCGTTATTTCCCAGTAAACAGGACAAAAAGTTTACCTTATCAGTAAATCTCACCAGGAAATCATTTTGCTTGCAGACTTTCAAACGTATATAATTTTTAACTGTGGACTTCAGTAATTTATATTACAATTTTTATATCCCAGTTAACAAGTGTTTAATATACAGGTAATTTCATTTATTACTCATTTAAAAGGTAATTAATCTTCAAATTTTGCCTTTGACATAATTTCAATTATTTTTAAAATAAATTTAAATTCAAGGTCAATTCTTTTTAATTTAATAAGTAGTTAAAATAATATATGTACCACATGGTTTTAAAAATATTTTCTCTTTCCTTTTCATTTTTTTGGCAATTTATAGTTATTATGAAATCAGCTTTTGTACAGCTAACTTGCTCAATTTTGTACAGCTAATTGGCTTATATTTTAACTTGCTTAAATTTTTTACATGCATACATACTTAGATATTTACATGCTTAGATGCTTATATTCTTAGATATTTAAATTCTGAGATATTTCTTCTACATTCCTGCATAGTTTTGCACAGTTTATCTTTCATAGATAAAATTTCGTTACCTTTACATTAAACCACATAGTTGGTTAATTTTCCTACAACTTTCACCCCATTTCATTGAGAGACGTAAATTGCCAAGGAAACTTTAGAATTCATTCTTGTAACAAGAGACAATTGTGGGCCTGGATTGCTGTCCCAGAACCAGTCACCTCAACCATAATCAATCTAGGATACTGGTATAAATTTGTTATATATATATATATATATATATATATATATATATATATATATATATATATATATACATATATATATTTTAAATTTCAATTTGCCTTTCAAACCGATTTGTCTATTATTCATGTAATATATTTTAACATTCATTTTAAACAATCTTTTTATTTCTTTTACCAATAATTACAGTCTGATCTATAGTAGACTGGTTATTCGAGAAAAAGAGACAATTTTACTTATTTGACTATAGATGGTGCCCAATTTAACATCAATTTTTCTTGGTCTCCGTGATCTCGAACTAAACAGAAATCTGTCGCTTATGCTGTACATATCGAAAAGGGTAAGTTTCTCCACTCTTACGAATACTCTGGACCCACGGTTCTCTGCTCCGACTTAAACCAGCTAGTCGTCCACATATGTTTCCTCAATTCTTTCTCAAAAATAAATAATAAGAAAAAAGGAGATAACACTATATTAAACCTTTTTTAGTTAAAAGAGCTAAATTTCACAATTATCCAGTGAGATATGCTGAAAATTACAACATAGACCATCAAAAATACAATTCTTAAAAAAGTCAACTTTTAGAGACAGCTTAGACGCGTACAATATTTTACCCACTGAAATTAAATCCTCTGGAAGTGTAAAACTGTTTACTAAGAATATTACAAAATTATATACAGATGTTAGAGCATAATAGTGACTATGTACAAAGTTAAGTTAGTATTGTTAGTATAAATAAATAAAAATCTATTCTATTTTATTCTAAAACCGAATAAAATTTTAAAGATAAATCACATTGTTAACATCCTAGATCCAATGCTATTAAAGCCCTAAATTGAGTAATTAAACATTTATGGAATACATACTGTATAACCACAAATTAATCTGGAAACAAAGTGTAAAGTTCTGTATTGTGTGCAGAATTATATTGATGTGGAAGTTCTAGGATAATTAGATAGCAGGGATGATGGCCTACTAAACTAACTTTATTAAAGGATATAGTGGAAAACTTTTGCATCTTCGTCACTGTTTTGTTGGGGAAACCATTTTTTGCCCTTATGTACACGGAGAAGCTCTAACAAACTCTACTTAACTAATATTTTATTGTTAAAACTACCCGGTTTAACAAACTTTTTGTTTTATGTACCTTCAAATTAACAGTGACATCAAACTTTAACAAAAAGCTGTACAGTGTAGATAGTTTAGTGGACTGTAAAACCAATTTCCATAATTACTTCGAACTGACAAAACTGTATTATGTAAGTAATGGGGTAATTACTTTATTATTTATCCAAAGCAAATCTAATTAGATGTTTGTTTCCAGAACATAATTAAACTCGATATATAATTTTTCACTTGTGACTCAAATAAAACTAAGTATACTTTATCCAGTGTCAGTTTAATACGATATAAAAACAAGAGCGCGGCATTCCTTTGTAAACCGACCTCGAACGCGTGACATCCATAGGCGCGGGTAATTTACTTTTCAAGGCAATACATGCCCTACAATATTTTAAAAATCATTTTTATACACGTAACACTTTTTTTACGGACTTATTAGCTAATAAATTATGAGTGAAAGTGATGAAATGATAGGTAGGTATATGTATACTGTATGTTCGTTTGTATAAAGGATTATAATATGACAATACCTATATACTTTTATATAAGCAAACTTTATTCAGTTAGTCAGTGACATTTTCTACATAATATAAAAATTTCATCGACGGTTAATGTAGGAAACTAGAAATACTTGACACTATAGAAAATGTCATCGTCCAAAAAAACCAAGTGAGTAGTTCTTGCCAGGATGGGAAGGGGAAAGATATATAATCTTACATGGCCTATGTCCATTTAACAATTTTATGTAATAACTCATATTTTATTTATATTTAGCACGATCTGTATAGCATTTTGATCCAGTTTTTGTAAGTGACACTGTTTTCAACTCTCAGAACTTTCTTTGTATAACTGCTAAATCATTTCACATTGTTTTATGTAGATATTTTTATATCTTAGGACCTCAGTCATGTTCCTGTTTAACATTAACTTATGTATCTCCGTTCTATTATAGCACCTCAGGAAACAGTTGTCGATTTCAAGTCTACAAAACATTTATTTACATTCATATACCTATTCTTCATTTTGTATATTTTGTTTACTGTGAGTACATGTGGTTATCTTTCTTACCCTTAACTTTCTAATTAACCTGTTATATAGTATATCCTATAAGATGTAACATATTTGCTGAATTCTTACACAACGACTTGTATACGTTTTACTATTTATTTCGACAGTTTGTTAGTAGTAGGTTAAAATTTGCAATAAATGTCATTATTTGCCCATTGCTTATATAGAATTATAGATTCTTTTTATCGATTCTGCAATTTGCTTGAGTACGGAAATCTACATAAGGCGACATCCAGGTTGCGGGCTTAACTCAACAATTGACAAATGGCGATACCTGTACCATTCTGTATATTTTACAGCTTTCCATTTTTGCAATTGGTAAAAGTAGATATTTCAGGTTTATGTATTGGTATTATTTTGCAGAAAGTGGGATAAATAAAGTTTACCTTATTAGTAAAATTCAATAAGAAATCATTTGCCCGCAGCTTTTGTACTGGTTCGAACATATACAAGCTTAACTGTGGACATCAGTAATTAATATTACATTTTTATATCCGCGTTAACAAGTGTTTAACAACCAGGTAAATTTCATTTATTAGTAATTTAAAATTTCAGTAACCTTCAATTTTTGTCTTTGATGTAATTTCAATATTTTAAAAATAAATTTAAATTCAAATTCAATTCTTTTTAATTTAATAAGTAATTAAAATACTGTATGTACCACATGGTTATAAAATATTTTTTTCTTTCCTTTTAATTTTTTGGCAATTTATAGTTTACGAATCAGCTTATTTTTTCTGCATATTGATTCTTTAACAATTCTTCTGCATATTGAAAATTTAGGCTTTATTCTGCATATTGATAATTTAAAAATTTTCTTCATATTGAAAATTTCATCTCTGCATATTGAAATTCAGCTCTATATATTTTATGCTTATGCTTTAAACTTTATGCTTTATATTTAAGCTTTATATTTTATATTAAAAATTTGAGCTCTCATGAATTTATAAATAATACGTTTTAATACGTTACACAATCTTTTTATTTATCTTACAACAATTTCAGTCTAATATAGAAGACTGGTTATTCGAGAAAAAGAGACAACTCTACTGATTTTCATTATAGATGGTGCCCAATTAACCTCAATTTCTCTTTGTCTCATTTTCTCGAACTAAACAAGAATCTGTCATTTGTGCTGTACATTCGAAAAGGTAAGTAAGCAAGTAAGTTTGTCCACTCTTACGAATACTCTGGATCCACGATTCTTTCCTCCGGCTTAAACCAGCTAGTCGTCCGCATATATAATAAGGGAAAAGAGGTAACGATGTTAGTAAGGTAGGACGTTAGAATAAACTTAACAAACCTGATAACAGTGATAACATTAATATCATAATTAAATCTAAGTCTTGTTAAAAACAATAAAAATAAAACATAATTATTTATTATTAAAACGATAAGAATAAAATAAAATATTATTCTCATTAAAACTCCACCGCATCTTAAACCAAATAGAATTAGTTATGTTATTTTACCACAATTAAAATAAAATTTCTATTAAAGTAAGAAAGTTTAAATAATATTAAAAGAAATTCTCATAGTTTCGATGAAAAGATGGGCACATGGTAACGGAGTCATCAGTAAACTCACTACGAGAATAATTACCTACCGGAATAACAATAGGCTCTACGGGCGGCAAAATAGGATACTCTTTTTTTTATAACGTGATTCACGGATTTTTTTCCATATGTTGGTTTTGTCTAAATCGGATATTACGATTCTTATACTTTCTGGAATTACAGCGGATTCTGATCCTGATTGCATTTTCTCAATTCGTGTTTTACACTGCCCCAAATCAATTTTATTGGATTAAATGACTTGATCCACCCCACAGAATTACTCCATACGTCATTATACTGTGAAAAATAGCAAAGTAAGCAATTCTTAAGCAGTTCAATGTAGTTTTGTGACTAAGTTGTCTTATTATATATATGCCGGTCGATAGTCGTTTAGATAGCTGCTCAATGGTTACTTGTGATTTTTTTGAAAATATCAGGATAAATTCCACATTCAATACATAAGTTTATTAAGTGAGCAATAGGCTTAGCAAGAACATCACTAACTAATTTCAGAACTTCACTATTGAGATTAAACACATCTTTAGCTTTGCTATTCTTTAGTTCAGATATAACTTTTTTAATTTCCAAGTCACACACTGGAAACAGATAAAAAGATTTGTTTAGTTTCGGCACTTTATTTAAGAAGTCTGTGAACTTAGTTTCATGGGGCGAGCGTGGGTGCGTCTTTACTATGTACATACTTCGATATGCGATGTAATGCAACGTAAGACGCGGTTAGCAGTTGGATGGGTGACCGTTCCAATGAAGACCGCGTCCTCGCCTCACACATCTTCATGCGGCGTGTATATCAGTGTATGCGCGGAAACTATACAACCTTAGGCGAGGGTTGTATAAGGGATATACCATCCTTAGGAGGGGATGTAAAGCCATCGGTCCCTTGTCTATTAAATGTTAGGCAAGGAAAACATCCTCACTCTTCTTAAGGGAAGAGGTTCGGCAAAATTCCTGATTGGGGGTAGCTCGTTTACAGGCGTCGGTGTTAGGCCTCAGTAGCGGAAATAGGCCGACGTTAAATAAATGTATAAAAAAAAACTTAGTTTCATCAACTTTATCAAATTTACACATTAAATTGCTTATGACCTCTAGGAAATAATCCGAAAATTCATTTGCTGTAGATTAGATGTTTCGATTTTTTTTATTTTCTCTGCTATTATTAATTATTTCCCAAGCAGCTTTTTGTTTCTTACAGGACATGCGATTTTTTTCATTATTTGCCCTTAACTTAGGTTGCTTAATATGGATGGTCTACAACATATTCTTGTTTAGAATTATGTTCTCTGATAGTTTTTGATAAATATTTTTTACTGGAATTTTTTCAGGAATATTCATAATTTTACATTTCATAACCTTTATTATATCGTCCTTTTTCGTATTATTTTATTTAATATTCGCGAATGATAAGAAGCGTTACCTATAACGATAACTAAACTTGGGGAAACGTCTGTTCAGCGAATCATTTTTCAAACAAATTCGTGATAGTCCTTGTGTTCTATTTTTGGCTGACAAGAGTAGTGTGTTGGGTACGAACCCATTTCTACTTCCGGCATGCAGAATTATAATACGTTTGCCCCTTGAACATGGCGCATGTAAAGTACAATTTTGAGCCCTGCCTACCCAACCGTAATTAACAGTATCATGAGTATCAAACCACGTCTTGTTAAGATATATTACCGTCCTATTTGATTCACGGTACTCTTTTATTTTACGCAAATATTTATGTTGAATTTCCAAAGTACGGCGTGATTCCATTGCTATTAATAAATGGTTATTAATTTTTTTATATTTAAATCTGCACTCTAATAAAATACCTCTTAAAGTTTACAAAGATGTAATTTTTTATAACCAGGGTATTCGCATAATTTATTCGAGATCGTGTCCAAAGTAACGTCTTTTAAAGTATCGTCATTTATTCTAAATTTTTTATTTTTCAATTTTTTTTTAACAGAGTGATCTACAATAACCCCTTTTTTAATAGCAAGATTAATAATAGAAACCGGAATCTTAGTTAATTCAAGCATTTGTTTTATAATACCTGTATCCGTCATTTGATTATTTTCTCGCTTTAAGCAGTTATAAATATTGAAAAGAAGACGCTGGGTTTGCACGTGTAAACCTTGGTTCTTAAACTCCCAACTAGTTTCGATCGACTCTGTTACCTCGTCTTCAACACATTTTCATTATGTATATTTTCCTCTACATCAAAGGGTCTCCACAAAGTCATTTTAAATACATTTTTTGAAATAAATATTACAGTTAATAATAATTATTTTAGGTAAAAGATTAAATGAACGTACGGCACTCCTGGGTTCCACAATAACAGTTTCGCACAGCATTTTCTTGTTTCAGAACTGTTGATTCCGAAAATCAGCTTGAATTTATTACCGGCCCCCGCATCTTCGCAATTGTACATCTGCTTGACTACATCTCATATATGAGGGGATAAATTCTCGATAACGCTACGCTGTCTGCTGTGTACCATTGTTGAGAGACATAGCGACGAACATCCCTGGTAGAGACGCTGGATTTTATAATATTTCACACTAAGAATGTATAAACATACAAAAAAAATGGGACAAGTGTTATAATGTATTTTTGCAAAAATTTAGTTATGTAATCCAATGTAATCCAACTTTAATTTTTGTGGCATTGTCAGTTATTTATCAAAATTTACTATAAATGTGCAAAGCTAATATGCCCCGTTAAGTGATTTAGTTAAAATTGGAGTTCTTGATGGGTAGAAGATGGATGGTCAATAAAACAAATTGTAAGTTATAAATAGAAATGGTGCACTAACTAAATATTAATAGTTAGTTTTTCAAGTATTTTTTATAACAATACTTATGAATGAAACTGTTTACCTATACTTTTTCATAATGTTTAACATCGAATTTTTGTTAATGTTATATATTGTAATTTGTATTATTGACCATCCATCTTCTGCTTTAGCAACAAATCCAACCTTACCATATCCGCTTTATAATAAAAATTTAAAAAAAATCTCATATCTGTTTTATTTCGACTACTCATTACATATTTAAATAGATATAGATTTACATTAGAGAAAAATAGCTGTCCCATTTCTTTCTTGTCACGGCAGTTCACAAAAGAGCGTAATTTTTGTGTTTTATCTTTTTTAAATAAACTAAACGATACATACAGGAGTGATAGATATTAATAATAGTGACTGACAGTAATATTAAAAGTGATAAAAATAGATCAAAATTCGACTAAATGTGTAATTTTTTCATGAGAACAGAAAGAAATTGGGATGTGATGAGTAAATTTTGACGTCGGATTCGGTTCGAGCTTGTCAAAATGCATGGAGAAAACCGGTCGTATAATTTTTTTGTGTGACAGACAAGAAGAATTGTTTTTTGAGGATAGAAAGAAATTGGGAGCCAATTGGACGTCGAATTCGTTTTCAGCGTACCAACTTTATTGAAAAAATTATTTTTTGCTACTAATTATTCCTTGAGTTGGTAACACTTCTACCGAGTACAAATTGCAAAGAGTGTTGGCAGCAGGATATATTACTAAATATATGACGAAAGTTGTGGCCTAAGAAAAAATGCGTATACGATTTTGTTTGTTTTTGCGTCAAACTGTTTTTTCTGCCCTATACTATCATATTAACAACTTACATGATTTAAAAACAGCGACAGTAATGGGTTACACTAGGTTAAATTGTAGTTGGAAAAAGAAAAATGAAAAAAGGGTCGAATAGTATGAGCTGTCTGTTTTGACTGACATTGAATGCTATTCATTTAATTAGTTTTTCCATAATAAATAGGGGAAATAAACATTTAAAACGTCTTTGTTATTTATAAATACTTAGTGCATTCTTCAGACAAGAAATAACACAAAAACTCAAATGCACGAGATTCAAATTCGCCGACTCAAGGCACCGTTGTGGTGTGTTAATTGTGCTCTATATTATTGATACGATTGTGAAAAGGAGGCTATGGTGACAGTCCAGATTGATTACCGTTCTTGAAGAGATGGTACCGCCCAAGAATACCTTTCCAGCCAACGCAGCGTACACAGTTGACGGTGGGATCTTACTGCATCGGGTCGTGTAGTCGCGTCTAGCTAATTTTCACCAAATCTGCCTCCAGTACGTGAAGTACGTGAATAATCACATCGGTCGGGATGTCACTGTGGTCTTCGATGGTTACAACTCTCAGAACACTAAGAATGAACAAAATTCCAGAAGAAGAAACGTCAGTGGAGCAACGGTGGAGGCTGTAATTGATGATGCCACACCATCAACGTCACCTCAATGAGTGTTCTTGGCAAAAGTCAAAAACAAGGTGCGTTTCATCATGCTGTTATCCAGGCACATCACGGGAGCTAGAGACAAAGCCATTCAAGCCCCCGTTGATGCGGATGCTGTGATAGAAAAGACAGGTGTGCAAGCTGTCAACAACGGCGCGCAATCGGTATAATAGTAGGCTAGGACAACGATCTTCTCATTCAAATGGCTACGACATCCAATCCTGGAAGTATACTAAATGTTGATATCAGGAAAATACAATACAGAACCCTGGCTCTTCAGCAGTGAGAAGTTGATTGCCGCCCTTGGCGGCTTCAGAAAATATAAAAAGGGGTCCCTCAGGAAGATCCGAAATGACGCCTGTTTATGGGATAAAATATCTGTCTTCAATCAACCGAGCTTCACATAAGGAAATCGTAGAATCGGGAGAATATTTTCTTCTCGTGCTGTACGGCTGTGATGTTAAAGGGAGCTTAAACAACGCCAGGCATCTGCTGTATAGGAGGATATTTGCTAAGCAGTTCGTCAAGGCAGCATTTGACTTGCCTGCAATTCGACCTACATCCGCAGCGGCTAAGATATATTCGTACCGAGTTTACCACCATTAACGGCCAAATTCCGTCATTTACTCTTAGTATGCTAATTCCGTACATTTAAATTTAGGGTCAAGTATGGATGAAAAATCGCCTGCCGGGAAAAGAATGGGGATGGATGGTGCATGCAGGTCAGCTAAAGCCCATCCTGACTGAAGAGGATACTCCACATCATCTCCTGCAAATGCAGGACAAGTGATCTCAGCTACACAGATATGTGCGGTTACCGCGCTGGGCATGGATGCGCAATTCGCATGGAAGTAGTTAACTCGAACATCGATGATAACGTGGAACCCTTGGCTGACGTGTTACCATAGAAACGCTCGTAATATTTACTACTGCCAAAAAATGCAAAAATGTACTTAAAAAAAATGAAAAAAATGTTTGATTTCATTTGTTAAAAAAAATTGATAATATATCGTATTTTTAGCGTTTTGAAAGAAAGAGAACAGTACATTGCGCAATTTGACGCACAGATGAATAAAATCGGACGCTTAGTTCAGTTGCCATGCTCAAAACTCAAAATCCAAGACGGCGGAATTTCCCCATGTGGGATTGTTTAGGACTTTCAGGATTTCAATTATAACCTCATCTTCAATATATTTGGCCATTTTCAGCTTTTTATTTCAAATGTCCGGGCCAATGTCTAATTTGACTGGACTATTTGAGCATAAAATGAAAAGAAAACGAATCGGTCCCGGAGATTGTAGTAGCAGCTAATGGTATGCCTGAAACATTCAAACAATACCGCAAATAATGATATGAAACAGCCGCTCCGTGTGCGTGTTGCAAAGAGCAGTCCGTCGAACTCATGTTTAGCGACCACTGTAAATTTTGTCCGGTTTTTATATTATTATTTTACTGTGACCAAACTATATTTTGACACTAAAAGTTTGATCGGGTTTTATTTATTTATAATTGTGTCAACTACGTTCCAAATATAAGTTTTCTCAAAAGTGTTTATATTTAAAAAAGTGGACGCCGATTGGAGAAAAATCGGTTTCAGATTAATTCGCTAATATTTTCTCATCATCCCATATCCTAAATATGTTTTCAACTTTTTAAACCTTTTTAATCAACAGCTGCTACTGTCTGGTTCAATCCGGGGTTACCTTTTTGAAAAATACTTACCTTAGATCTCTCTAATATTTTCTAGAGTGGCTACACTGTCTTCGAATGCATGTTAGCACAACCTCACCTAATAATCCAGGTTCAGATCCATCCATTACCCACCGACATTGCCAGTGTTGAAGTTCGGGATCGCACCCAGAACACTACAGGCAGTCTGACCATGCACTTTCGTTACAAAATATGCTCTAGCCAACTGAGCCACTGTGCCGGTTATCATCGTTAGCGAAAAACTCTAAGATCGTGGCCAGAAGCTTCCATTACTTTTGGCGATCTACAGGAGCTCACACTTATGTTGATTTAATCTATTTTTGATTAAAGTGAGTTTTCCATCAGTACAAAATAAACTTTGATATATTATTTTGAATAATTAAGTTGGCTGATTTCTTATTAATTTGTATTTGTATTTTTTTGAAAACTTGCATTAATAAATAAGTCGATGAAAAAAGAAGTTTAACATGTTAGGATTACGCTCATATACTGGAAGACACGGTGTGTATAATTATCTGAGTATTTAGTATACGATAGTAATACAAATTAGAAAACTCGAAGTGACAGATTACATTAAATAATAATGTCACGAATCACATTGCCCACTTAGATTACAGTATATGAAACTAGGTAGTATATGATATCCATGCTCAACACAATTGCGTGTATCTTGAACCGCGAGGAATTCAAATATCGCTAACACGCCCCCTCAAGATGTATGCTGTTGATAATCTCTAATGCAGTAAGTTCAAGATCATCCACACATCTCAAATGCTTTCGTTAAGATATCTGCTACCATTTAGTTGGTCGGAATATGTTCTAGGGTAACTCGTCCTCTCCCAACAGACTCTCGGACACAACGATGGCGAATATCGGTGTGTTTCATTTTGAAATGATACATCGAATTTGACACCAGTTGGTGTGCCTCTTGATTGTAAATGTACAGTTTTACATCTGGCATGTCTTGAAGTCCTATTTTACAAAACAGACTTGCATGAATACAACACTTCCTGCAAGGCTTCGGTTATGCTGGTACATTCAGCTTCCATCGAGGATAATGCAACGGTTCGTTTCTTCTGCGACTTCCAAGTTATCGCTGCACCTTCCAAGATGAAAGCATAACCTGTAAATGAACGGCGATCAGTTACACAGTCTGCCCAGTCCGCATCGCAATATCCGAACAAAGGTTTATCCGTTCTGGTATACTTTAATCCTAAGTTTCTGGTTCCAGCTAAATATCTTAAAACTCTTTTCGCTGCTGCCCGATGTTGACTACTAGGTTCATTAGTACTTGATACAGTATTTGCAATGTCTGACCTAGTATATAAGAGCTCCAATTAGTTCCCGATACGGCCAATTACAATCTTTTGATTCTTCTGTATATTTACTTACCTTCTTAATTTGAATTTCAGCAGGTACTTTCACTGGATTACACTTGCTCATTCCATACTTCTCAAGTATTATATCTAGAATGTATCTTGTTTGTGTTACTTCCTTGGACAATCTCCAGTCCCAATCCGCTGGCCCTAGATCCATGATTTCAAATTCTTCTAGTAGCTTAAATTTAATTTCTTCAATCCATTCAAGGTCCGTCGATGCCATCAATATGTCATCAACATAAATAATTAATAACAACAGGGTTCCTTTGCGTTCTGAGTGAAACAAGCAAGGATCTCTCTTCGTTGGTACTAGTTCAATGCTAGAATGCAGGTTTTCACGGCCGTTGTCTAATGAAGTAGATTCTTCCGGGTCTTGCCGTGGTCGTCGAACTTGACTTGACGTTTCGCTGATCATCCTGTCAGCTTCTTCAGAAGGATTCTAAAGACTGAATCTGTTGTGTTACACTCCTCGTTATATACCTAGGCGCCGCTTCTCTTCGCTGGTCATTGGTCGCGCTTGGTTCGCTTCGCTGCTCATTCGTCGTGTTTGGTTGACCGTCACTTACTACGCTGGTGGTCCTTGGCAATACCAGTCTCCACGTGTTACTAAGTCGATACCCATCCTCTCTGTTAAAGTTGTTCACGTTTTTCATAATTTCCAGTGATTCCCTAATAATTCGCGGATAATAGCGCGTATTCCTGTCTAATATATTGACGTCCTCGTAGTCGATTTTATGGTTCTCGTTATTATGGACATTTTCTGCTATCGCCGACCTATCCGTGTATCCAAATCTGGTATTTCTCTGGTGTCCTTTGATTCTGCACTGGATACTCCGTCCTGTTTGTCCGATGTAGCTCTTACCACATGTGCACTTCAACTGGTAAACACCTTTTGATAACAGTTTAGGGACAGGGTCTTTGACTGAGGGAAGCATCTGCTGTATTTTCTTCACTGTTCGAAACCGTACACCTACTTTCTTTTTGAATAAAACCTTCTTCAGCCTATCTGTGACCCAAGCGACGTAGAGTAGGCATGCATACGTTGTTGGTTGTTGCTGTTCTTCTTCTGTAGTTCTCCTCTGGTTATTTACTACTCGTTGTATATTGCTTTGACTGTATCCGTTCTTCTCTAAAGCTTGTTGGACATTCTGTAGTTCCTCGGGTTTGTTCTCGTCGTCGCATATTGTGTTGGCTCTGTGGACCAAGGTTCTAATTAACGCTCTCTTCTGTTGTGGATGGTGGTGAGATGTCGCATGTAGGTAACGATCGGTGTGCGTTTTCATCCTGTCAGCTTCTGAAGAAGCTGACAGGATGATCAGCGAAACATCAAGTCAAGTTCGATGACCACGGCAAGACCCGGAAGAATCTACTTCATTAGTTCAATGCTGTTTAATTTCTTCGAAAGTCACGCGTACCACTGTCGACCTGCTTGACGTAATCTATAAAGGACCTTTTGCAATCGACAGGCATTTTCTTTTAACTGCAGCTCGTTTCTTTACTCCTTGAATTGCCCCTTTATATTTGTCTATTCTCTCGAGCATTTCTTGTAACATCTCTGGAATCTCCATGAGTACTTTTTCTTCAAGATTTTCATTTAAATATGCGGTTACCACACCAAATTGTCGAATTTCCATCCAAATTTTGGTGCAGAAGCCAACATAAGTCGTATGGAATCCAATCTTGCTACTGGGGCTAAGGTTTGATTGTAGTCAGCGTCATATTGTTGACTGCATCCTTTTGTAACTATTCGAGCTTTTCGTCTCTCAATGGATCCATCTGGCTTACACTTGTTAGTCAACACAATACGACTTCCAACTTACATTTTGACCTTAAACAAAAAAGTAATTATTTCAACATTTTCTGAATCAATGCCGTGAAATTTGTTTGTTAAAATACATACATGCCAATTTATTAAAAAATATATTTTAACATTTAATTGTGTTACATACTCAAGAATTAATCAGCATACACTTTTATCGGCGTATAATAGCTTATAATAAATTTCAAACAATCGCATCCGAAACCCTGAAACCCTCTAAAATGAATCATCCCTGATAAAACATATATATTATTTTAATTTCACTGCAATGCTCTGATGAAAATAATTTTGTTTGCTGATATTACTCCCGGGAACAAATCTCTGCACCCTCATTTTATTAGACTGGCTGTGGGACCTTGCTCAAATCATCTCTTACCTCCGGGATGTTTATTAAAAGTTTTTTCTTGGCTGTATTCGGTATTTATGTTTACATTATTGAGTGGGTTTTATATACATTCTGTGATGGAAAACAAAGCGTTTTATTATTATTAAACCATAACTTTTAAATGTAATTTGCTTGTGTTCCGAACCTTTTCAGATTTTACGCTGCAAATATATACTCTGATATCTGAAAATGAAGGAAAATAGCCTCTAGATTGAAATGTGGATACTTCTGTATTATATCTCGTACCTGAAAAATAATTTGCTTGATATAATTCATTTATATTATATTATCGAAATCAGTAACAAAACAATGTTTTTGTATGTTTTACTCACACTTCTCTACATTCATTTCTAGCATGTTTAAGCATACAAATGTAACACTCAAATTGTGGTCCTGCAAGCTAACAATGTTCTTTGCCTCCAGTATTAATGTGGAAATACCGTTATTTACGAAGGACCCATTGAAGATATGGTTAATTTTTATAACAAAATTTATACTTCCGTGGCAGCGATTAACAGAGAGATCTTATTATAAGTTTGTTGAACTGAACTATTAAAGAGGCAGAGTACGTGTGTTCTGAAGGTTCCTTGGATGATTAACTTCTTTCCTCAACTACACAGTACAACTTGATTGTGATGATGAAATTAAGGAAGGAATAATTAATTTCAGTAAATTTTACCAAATCCACAATTTTTTACCTTAGAAAAGAATTACCCACGTTTGAACTACCTTGTCAGTTCTACCTCAATTACAACAGTAGATGTATATAAATTTCAGAAATAGCCATGTACATCTCATCGGACATAACTTGTCCTACCAGATTTCTAAATATGTTGAGAAGCTCACCACTTTTTATTCTAGGTACAGATAACTGTACGTGGTATATTCGCTATTCAGTGACGGATCCTGTCTTATGTACTTGGGAGGGCGCAGTGGCGGCTCGCAGGTATCAAAGTAGTAGGGTCTATAAAGAAAAGCACCGCAGGCGAAACATTTTTCAGGTTCTAATTAAATCATTAAGAAGTTCGCAAATATAAATTAAAGCGATTAATTAGGTAATCACCATTATTTTTTGAAGTGAAATTCCATTTCTTCTAACTTTTTCATTAAAATTTGGTATTTCTCGTACCATTGACTTTTCAATTGAAAGCATTGCAAGTGATGTTAGTCTGTCTTCACTCATAGTATTTCTTACATACGTCTTAATTAATTTTAATGTCGAAAAACATCTTTCCGTTTCAGATGTCGTCATCGGAATAGTAACTAAAATTTTCAAAACTTTAACAACTTCCCCGAAAACAACATCTAAACCGAAAACAACGTCTAAACCGAAAGATATGAGAAAGTTTAATGTTTGCAAGCACCCAGATAGACTTTGAATTTCACTGGAATTTTCTGAATCTTGTCCTGTTATTTCTTTCCTGGAGTAAAATATACTTAGTTGCATTTTCAGAATTTCCTTATCTATCATAGGGTATGCTTTACAAAATTGGTTGATATCTTCCAAAGGTGGTGCTTTTTCATATTCCTTATATTTCTCCTTTAAAAATAATTTTGCACCACATAAATGATTTTTAAAAGAAAACCGAATTCTCACTTCTGAAGTCAAGACATTTTATTGATTCAGTCTACGTCGCTTTTTTGAAACTTCTGTATTTACTGGTTCATTTGTTAAGGGAGGTAAATTATTTCTAATTTTTACAATTTCTTTTTCAAAATTATCTACGCATTTCTGCGCTCCAGCCGCTTGAGTCACTGTTTCAGAGTTGTATTGTTTTGGAATTCCTGACATTATATTTTCAAAGCATTCAGTAAGGTTGTCTTTACTGTTGTACACACTCTATACTATACGGGAGTTAAAATTCCATCGTGTTTGAGAAGTTCTTGGAATGCGTTTGTCACAAACATGTTGCAAAGCTGCCATTCTGTCTGGCGATTGAGAAAAAAAAGTTGATATGCCATTTAAATTTGAAAAAATATTTGTACACTACTGATGCTTGAAACTGCTTGTTCTAGTATTTTATTAAGCTGATGAGCGTAGCAATATACAAAATGTGCAAGGCTCAATTTGTTCAAGTGAAAATTTTCCAAATTATGGGTCCTTTTTTTCTAATCAACGATGTCCTTGTTTATTTGTAAAAGTATTATTTGTAAATGTATTTATTTGCAAAAAGGAATTCTTTTTTCAAATTTGCGGAGAACGCAAATTCGAAATAAAAAAATGTTGGTTCCAATTTAAGTTTTCAAAGTTGCCCCCCCCCTGCACAGGTGGAGATGGGGGGTCAACTTTGGTGCCATTGGATAGGTTTTTTTAAAATATTGAGTACGTGTTGTTTTATTTCCGGTGTAAACCGATTATTTCAAACTTACGCCTTTATGTTAATTTTTTGCGATTACAGCGCTATCTGTAGCGAATCCAAAAAAATGTTTCAGACAAACCTTATGTAATTTTAGCCGTACAATCCGTTTCTTCAATAAAAAATGGGGATTCCCATTTAATTTTTCAAAGTTGCCCTTCTCCTCCTGCAGGGGGGGAGCCATCTTTGGTGTCATTGGATAGGTTTTAAAATATTGAACACGCGTTTTTTGTTTTCCGAAAAGATTAGCAGTTTGCGATATATTTGACCGTTCCGGGACTTTTGGGACACCCTGTATGCAATTCGGAAGTTAAATTAAATTGATCGTAAGTGAGGAGAGTATGCCATTTGTTTTTTATTATTTTTAAAAAATAGTCGTAAAGAAGGTTATGGGGAGATAGGTTATTGTCAATCGTTATTTATTGTTTTAAATTTGGCAGGGAGGGCGGAGCACCAGAGCCCTCCCGCATCGGCCGCCACTGTCGCTATTTCCTGAAATATGGCTCTAAGCTTGGCCAAATGTTAAATTGAAATATATAAATTCTTTTTGGCGAGTATACTCAAATTTACTAAAATCTGAAACAGGCATTTTAATAGCAAATAATTTATAATCGGCTGTCTAACACTCACAGTTAATTGTTCTAGAGATATCTTAAACTGAAACGTAGAACTATAATAAGGTATTGCATTAATAAATCAATAATTTTACAATTCATTATTAAACGATAGCAAACGATGAAGTAAATTGCTAACGCGCTTTTCTGTAGTGACTGCCTACGATTTGTGATAATTTTAAATTAATGATGAGTTTGTATTGTAATGTCATAACGTGGACGCGAAACATTTTATTATAATTAATGGTGAATAATTACGTTTGTATATCAAATTATCCCGTTTTTATAACAACTGCTGTTATAACAGCAGACAAATATCTAGAATCGTGTACATTTGATTTAAAAGAAAACTGGTACACATTCTTTTAGCTATGTAAATCATTCGTTCTTTGATTGATATTAATAATCTTACAAATGTCACTTTGACGTTAATCAGTGGCGTCATTATTAAAAATGGTTCGACATCTAACAGATATTCAAAAACTTCGAATTCTTTCTAAAATTGAAGATGGTTGGTCCATAAGAAGACTTGCTGGCAATGAGAAACTAACCAAAAGGTATCCCGTAAAGTTGGTTCCGGTAGGCCCAGAAGGAGCAATAATCAAGAAGATCTTATAAATTACCTAAGAGAAAACCCTTTGCCGACTGCAGTAGATGCAATTTCAGAGACCTGCTTCGGTACCTACTGCTTGCAGAAGACTAAAACTAGGAAGCGAATTGAAGAGTTATTCAGCGGCTAAAAAATACAAACTTTCAGAAGAAAAGAAGCAGGGTAGGATTATTTTTGCACTGAACTATATAATCAATGATGAAAACTTCTGGGGACAAGTTGTCTTTTCTGACGAAAAGGTTTTTAAATCCTGTAACAATGGACATGTTCGCGTATATGGGCCTACTTCCACTAGATACGACGAAAAATATACTTTCGATCCACAAATATCAGGAAGGTTTTCAGTCAATGTCTGGGCTTGGATGAGCCTAAATGGCTAATTTTTTTCCTTCCTTTACGACCAATAGTTAGTGCTTTTCGTTCCCCAACTCACAAATTAGCGAGACATCTAGCCCATACTCTACAACCCATTGCTGAACAAGCCCCTTCTTATGTCAAAAATTCCACCAATTTCATTGATCTTCTTCAAAATTACTCTATTTCCCAGAACGACATTCTAGTCAGTTTCGATATTGTGTCACTATTCACCAATATCCCACTCACTGAAGCCCTAAATGTTCTCAAAACTAAACACAATATTTCTCCCAGCACTCTGACCCTTCTAGAACATTGTCTGTCCAACACCTATTTTCTCTTTCAAGGCAACTATTACAAACAAGTGAGAGGAGCTCCAATGGGATCACCTCTGTCCCCTGTCATAGCCAACATCTACATGGACAACTTCGAAACCCAAGCCCTGAATTCATCCGAACTGAAGCCTACTTGCTGGCTAAGATACGTAGATGACATCTTCGTTATCTGGCCACATGGTAGAGATTCTCTAAACAACTTTCTGTCTCACATTAATCATATACACCCTCAGATCCAGTTCACTATTGAAATCGAAAACAATTGTTCTCTCCCTTTCCTAGACGTCCTCATTACAAAACAAAACAACAATCAACTCTCCTACTCTGTGTATAGAAAACCAACCCACACCAACCGTTACCTTAACTCAAAATCACGCCACCATCCATCACAAATAAATTCCGTTGTCAACACTCTTGTAACCAGATCCCTCAGACTAACAGACAATCACAACAGACAATCCGAACTACAAACATTACAAGAAGCACTTCTACAAAACGGTTACGACAAAGGACATATAACGCGATCCATACACAAAGCACAAAATCCTTCCCAAACTGATCAGACAGAAACTCCTCCTCAGCAAAAAGCTTTCCTACCTTACATCAAAGGTGTCACAGACAAAATTTCAAAAATCCTGAAATCCAATAACATAAAAACCATATTCACAACACACCAAACAATTTCCAATTTAATCAGAACCCCAAAAGACCAAATACCTAATGATTCCCACGGTGTATACGAAATACCTTGCTCAAACTGTCCCCAAACCTACATTGGACAAACCAACAGACGGATTAACAATAGAATATATGAACATCGTCTTGCAGTTAGAAAATCCGATCCCACATCATCACTTGCCCAACACCGCCTTCTAACAGGCCATAATATAGACTTCGATAACACCAAAACCATAGCACCATCATTTTTCCAAAAACCGCGAATCATCCGCGAAGCAATTGAGATTGAAAAACGTCCCAATTGTCTAAACAAAAGGGATGACGGTCATCGTCTTCCAGTCGCTTGGAAATCATTGATCTCCAGGCTAGCCCCACAATATTCATCCACACCACATAATCCTGATAGCAGCCGTTCTGCTCTGATGCCTCCATCAACAGACCCTCAACCCCCCACCACTCTCCCACCCACAGACAGCTTTCGTATAAATAACACTTCGTCCGATACTGCCAGCGAGTTCGCTCTAAGGAGTAGGCAGGTTGAGGCCTTAGAGACGGATCGCGGTGAGATCTGGGGAGTAGGCAGATTGAGACCCCGGAATCGAACCAGTTCCACGAACTCCTAGCATTATTTTCTTTGACAATTTTTACTTGACTCACTTTTTCTCTTGAAAATGGCTCCAAAACGGAAGCCGAAACGTCGAGACATTAACAATCTCAGACGCGGTTCAACCCGAGAACCTAGTATTTTCCATACCAACGACCATATATATATATATATATATATATATATATATATATATATATATATACAGACATAGACCGGTTTCGCACTTATTAGTTCTCCTCAGTATGCCATAGGTCATGGAGCAGACAAATGACAGTGGCCAACCTGCTAGTCTTATACAGACTAATGTAAATGGTATAGTGATGAGAGGTAATTGAATCCTCTCATGTGGTCTAATGCAACTATACACCAAACATCATAGATGTCTCCGTGGTGTGCATAGCGACTTGCCATTTTGCAAGTACCGAGAGCGGCGACCTTCAGCCCTTGGTGGACTTAACCTATATACTGTTATTATACATGATTTGCAGGAAACAACTACTCAGCGGGCAAATACCCCGACCTGCATTGAATTGCACCTTACAAATCATGAAAAATTGGTAGCCAATGTCACCTACGGCATACTGAGGAGAACTATTAAGTTCGAAACCGGTCTATGTCTGGTCAGGGAGTTGACAAATGACATTGGCTACCAATTTTTCATGATTTGTAAGGTGTAATTCAATGCAGGTCAGGGTATTTGCCCGCTGAGTAGTTGTTTCCTGCAAATCATGTATAATAACAGTATATAGGTTAAGTCCACCAAGGGCTGAAGGTCGCCGCTCTCGGTACTTGCAAAATGGCAAGTCGCTATGCACCACGGAGACATCTATGATGTCTGGTGTATAGTAGCATTAGACCACATGAGAGGATTCAATTACCTCTCACCACTATATATATATATATATATATATATATAACAAATTTTTATTTATTTATATTGTTGAGGTGACTGGTTCTGGAACAGCAATCCAGGCCCACAATCGTCTCTTGTTGCAAGAATGTAGTCTAAAGGTTTCCTTGGCAATTTACGTCTCTTAATGAAATGGAGTGGAAATTGTGTGGTTGTGGTTTGTGAGCTGCGCAAAAGCTATCCAGAAATGTAGAAGCTATCCAGAAACGTATACAGAAATGTATAAGTATATATATGCATAAACATATAAGTGCATATAAGTATATAGAAATATATAAGTATATAAAAGCATATATATAAGCATATAAGAATATAAGTTATATAAGTATCTAAGAATTTAAGTATATAAGCTGATTTCATAAACTATAAATTGCCAAAAAAATTAAAAAGAAAGAGAAAACTATTTTTAAAACCATGTGGTACATATAGTATACATTAAATACTTATTAAATTAAAAAGAATTGACCTTGAATTTAAATTTATTTTAAAAATTATTGAAATTACATCAGACAAAAATTGAAGATTAATTAAATTTTAAATGAGTAATAAATTAGCTGAATGTTGTTGTTAACGCGGATATAAAAATGTAATATCAATTACTGAAGTCCACAGTTAAAATTTATATACGTTCGAATCAGTACAAAGGCTGCAAGCAAATGATTTCCTGGTGAATTTTACTGATAAGGTAAGCTTTTTTTGTCCTACTTACTGGAAAATAATGCTACCAAATAAACTTGAGAAATCTAATTCCCTGCCATCTGTCAATGGTTGAGTTAAGTGCAATAACTTTCAGGTCGCAAATTCTACAAGTTCCTTTACTCACAACTAAAATAGTGGCATATGATCGATAAAAGGAATCTATAATAAATTTTTTTATTATTTCCATACCACAGCTCATTTGCCTTTGCCTCACAATTTGTAAATGTAAATACAATACATAATCAAACATATGAACAGCTGTAAATAAATAGTAAAAACGTATTGTGACTATTGTGAGAAGTCAGTAAATATATTACATCTTATAGGCTATATTATATATACCTAGTAATGAGAAAAGTTAAGGAACATAACCATATGTACTTACATAGTAAATAAGAATATGTAAATTGAAATATAGGTATCTGATGTAAATAAATGTTTTGTAGACAATTGTTTCCTGGGATAATGCCGTATAGAACGAAAATACATAATAGCGTAGAACATGACTGAGTTCCTAAGATATAAAAATATGTACATAAAACAGTGTGAAATGGTTTAGCAGTTATACAAGTACAATTCTGTTAGTTGAAAAAGCTTCACTTACAAAAACTGAATCAAAATGTTACACAGATCGTGCTAAATATAAACAAAACACTAGTTTTTATATAAAACTGTTAAATGGACATAGGCCATGTAACAAGATATTTTTTAAATTTTTCTTACATAAGCTCAAATCTATATCAAAATTATAAAGCATTTTATAAGGCATCCACGCCGCACTTATTCGATATCATATTTCTCTTCTTTTTATTGATTTTCTATCTCGTGCCTTCTTGGTCATTATGCAGAGGATCTTTATCAAAATAAAATGTTTCTGTATCTGGAAGATCTCTGTTTTCCCTCAAGTTAATAAATTATTAAAATATTCTACAATTGTTTAAAACAAAATAAGAGTTTGTAAAAAAATTAATAAAAGTGAACCAACGACACTGAAGCTTCATGTACAGGGTGGGCAACTAAGAATGGAGGCCGGCCATATCTCACAAACCATCGCACAAGTATTGAGGAAAAAATCACCTATTATTACCAGTAAAGTAACCTCAAAAAATGGCTGGAAAGTTTTTTTAAATTTTTAAAATGGCCATTAGGAGACGTAACAGCCATTACCAAATAGAAAATTAGGGTTTTCTCCATATTTTACTCAATTGGAAAAATGAAAATATATGTATCGTAATCCTAAGATAATTTGGCATCTTGTTAGTTTTCCATTTTTTTTTATATCTTTGAAAATAAAGTTGTGGGGATACGCAAATTTTTGTTAATGTCGATTACTCCGGTTAGTTTTAACGGAATTTAACAAACTAAATTTCCTTGCAAAGAGCTTTTCATAGTCTATCGAATGCGCTTCGCTGTTTTCATTTCAATATTACCTTCGCCGCTAGAGGGCGTTATTCGACATGTCAAAAAATATCGCGCTTTTTATAAGAAAAAAAATTAGGAATGGTATCTGTTAATCTTTTCCCATTTCTGGACCTTCCCCATTATCTGTCGCTTGGCCAGGCCACAAAACCGTTCAGGTCCAATCAATGGTGCTTCAGCTCCTTTTTTCGCAAGCATGTCAACAAGTTCATTACCTTGTACTCCCTCATGCCCTGGCACCCACATCAAGGTAACCTTGTTGTTGTTGGCCAGTTGCTGCAGGGATTGTATACATTCCCAGGTAATATTAGATTTGAAGGTATAGGACGTTAGAGCTTGTTGCCCTTCGAATGCCTTTATTTAGGCATTCCTGGTCCCACAGATCTATAACATGAATTTCTGCCTGGAAGATGGTTGGGGTGTTACCGAAGGCTCTGGAAAGCCTACATTTATACCCTGCTACGCCCCCTTCTACCCTTTCAGGCATCTTAGATACATCTGCATACTAGATGAATGACTCTTGCTCCAATCGCAGTGCCTCCATCTTGCTCGTCTGACAGCTTTCAATCAGAACTTCAAACGGACAGTCAATGTCCTGTTGATTGGCATTAAGGCAGTGGGTTTGGTAATGGACTCCAAATGGACTAACTCCAGAATTCTGAAGTGACCAACCAAATTACCTGGTTTAAATTTATTTGCCTGATGCAGTCGTTGGGCACTAAGTGCTGCCTCCTTCCTCAAATGCAAGTACAAAGGAAGTAGGTCAAGCATTGCCTCCATAGCTGCTGTGGGATACGAGAACATTGCTCCTGTAGTTCCTAAACAGGCAAGGCGTTGCAGTTTCTTCAACTTTCCTTATGCTATTCTTCCTCTGTCTTTGGCCACCATACACATGATGCGTAGGTCACCACAGGTTTGACAACCGAAAGGTAAGACCAATGTGTCATTTTCAGACCTCAAGTCCTATCAAACAGCCTATGGCACGTCCATGTTTCCGCTGCTGCTTTAGTAAGTGTCACTTCCAAATGTGAGTTTCAGGTAAGTTTTTCGATCCAGGATTACTCCTAAATGATTGAGTTCGCCGGAAAGTTTAGCATCATTCCATTCAGCAGATGAGTTCTAAGATTAAGCATTCTCCTTTTGGTGAATGGAGGAACCGTAACTGTTTTGCTCCGATTGATATTAAGCCCCTCTGACAAGCACTATTTGAATATTATGTTTATGAGGTTTGAGATCATAATCTCATTTCTGCCTCTCACAGTCACGGCCAGGTCATCTGCATAACCCTGGACGTTGAAGTCTGAATTACTCATCTTATGGAGGAGATCATCGACCACCATTGGCCACAACAAAGGTGATAGGACTTCATTTTGTGGACAACCCCTGACTGCAGTGACCATAGCTAATTCATTCCCCATATTTGTGGTATCTATACTGCTTCTAAGCATGGATTATATCCGTGTAATTGTGACTTAGCCCTCTGTATAACCATCGCTTTTGTAGTTAAGCCAATACATATTTTATTTTTCTGCTAACTAACTGATATTACTCATATTACTTTGTATAAGGAAAAGCAAAAATAATGAAGATTTATACATAAATAATATTGTCCTAATTCATAATTTGATGAAGCATTGTGTTTTTAATTGTGCTCTAGGCATTCTGCACAAAAACACATTCACCTTTTTATAATATTATCAATCTCTTCAAAAATGGACGTTCTGATTTAATTATTTACGTTGATCATCCCACATATTGTCATACCCGAGTCGTTGTTAAAAATCGAATAAACGTCAACGAAAAATAAAGTAAAACCACCAAAACACGGCGACAGCGAAATTGATTATACGGACAGTTTGATGCGATTTTATTGTTATTGGTAAAATATAACAGGAAAGGGTGTTGGTTTATGTTTATGTCTGTTTCATTCTTACTGTGTGCTTTTGATTTACTGCCGGTCAAGATAATAAATGTTTTGGTATAAATAAAGATTTTATATGTGGAAAGGAGAATGCTGCGTATAAATTTGTAAAAATGTTATAAATTTGCTACGAGAACAAAAAAATGACAATTGCTTGGTAGCGCAGGAAACCCATATTTTTTGTTGCTTTTATGAGTGTGCTTTATAATTGGGGTTGGCATCTAGGAATTTATTAATTTAAGAAAGGTATTCTTATGTGGGATGATTTTATGGTACAATGTAAACAATTTCGTAATATTATTATTCAGAGTGGAAGATATCAGATTCAAGGTGGACTATTTTGATAAACGTATAATTAAAAATAAATTCATTTAGTACGAAAGCATTATAAAAATATATTAAGGATGTTCCGTAAACAAATTTTAACTGGAAGTTTGACAGCGGTTCTGTCTTGGAGACTCTGGTTATAATATTTAATGGAAACCTAATCTAACAACTCGCTAGACGCTATCTATCATATAACAACCTAAAGATCCAACATATTTACATTAGGGTGAGAATTCTGCAGAATTCTTAAAAATATATTTTTTATTGTACTACTTATTATAGCTATACAAAATTAAATAATTGCTTGTGTTTTGGTGCGCCAAGTTTAAATTTAACATTTATTATTTTTGACAGATTCCTCACCATTTCTTTACTGCATTTATCTACTCAACGCGCTGGTTGTTTTGGTAACAAGTAATCCGCTGATTTTCAGGAGCCATATTCTGTAAATCATCTGTATTTTAGGAATTAGACATTTACGGGACACAAAAAGGCTAATAATAATCGCGGGGGGGTCTTTTCTGGCTTACTTGACTATAGAATAAGCAAGGCTTTGAAGTTAACCAAACATTGTGAAACAGATTTTTATAGTAAACCAATACTTAACTCTTTAGTTATAGGATACATACTAACCGGGGTTGCCTGTTCTTTTCGGAATTCCCACACCAGTTTGGCAGTCACCTTTGAATTTGACAGTGCCCTTGATAGTGAAGTTTGTCAGTTCGCAAAAGTTTTCTAGAAAAGATTTTTGCTTGCACTGTGTTGCTAAAATGTAAAACCCACTTTAAATCATTCCCCATCACATAAGAATGCAAAATCGATTTTGCGTTCAAAAATCGTGTGGTGCAGGACGTGGTTGGGGCGGTTTTTTAAAATTTCATTACTTACCTTGTTCCATGCTTTTATATAGAGCGCCTCATTGGATAAACGTTCACCCTGAATAGACGTAACTATAGTGTCATTTAACTCATCTTAACCCAACGACCTTTTGTTTAATCAAGTAACCATTTCTAAAAACGTTGTAGATCGGAGATGTACGATTATAATATTGCTTTTTCAAAATCTTAATTCGATCGATAGTTTATTTAGTCTAGATGTAACTCAGAGGCTTTTGGGAACATTTATAAACAGTACATATGTTTATAATAGATTTTTTCGGGATATACAACTGTTATGAAAAATATCTCAGTTTAAACCAATTACTAAGGCTCCAAATACGGAAAACTAGTTTTTGAAAACTTTGGCGCCCTCTACTTTTTGGGAACTAACTATAGAGAGTTTTGGGAACTAACTATAGAGAGTTCGGCCTCAACAAATATGTTGCCAATTTTTGTCTTTACAGTTTTCCCCGATCAACAGGAAAGAAGATAAATCGATTACAAATTTTCTTCAAAATGGCGGCAGGTATTGATACGCCAACTTGGGATTTTAACTTTCTGGCCACCAGTAACAATATCTAAAATTCAGCCTACCCGCATTTTTTCGATTTATATCCTTTTTTACACGATATGTTGACTGTAATGTTATGGTAAAATGCTGAAAGCAACATCAGATAACTAAGTGGCAGTGTAATTTTTTTTAAATATGTATGCATTAATAATTTAACTTTGCGATATTCTATCGAATCCTTTTTTTAAATGGCAATAATGATAACGTGAACATTAATTTATTTAATAAGTCACTTTACTATAAACTCTATTTCATATAATATTCGATACAAATAGACGTTATTTTGAGTGCAGCTTTTTACCGCTTATCCAAGTTACACTGACAAAACAATTTTATTTTCGTCCCTTTTTAAACCTACGCTCTTTCAACTTGATTAAAGGACAACCTCGGTCAGTATTTTAAAAATAAAAATGTTACTCTGGATTAAAATTAAATCGATGAAATTAACTGTAAGTAGGTTTGTCGTCGTGAGTCAATGTAAATCATATTATATACTACTACTATATAGTATAATATATTAAAAGCATTTAGTCTGTGCTTTTCTGCACAGGGTGTAATTAATTTCATGTCATTAAAAATCTGGTAGAGGTTAGCGACTAGATAAATAAAAAGTCACATATATGATCTAATGCACATAGCTTTGGAGAAAACAGATAAAGGAAATGTCAGAAATTATCCCCATGAAATGATTCGGATTCCAATTTTAGGGCCCCGTCTCATTTACTCAGATAAATTTAGATCTAGACTTAAGAAAACCATTCAGGTGACTTGGAGATAGATAAAACAACAAAAACATTAATAAATTTAGGGCATCACGACCAACACTTTGACCGGGCACTATTTATGGAACAGTTTGATAGAGTCTATTTCAGTGCTTCAGATTCATGTCCCTTCTAAGACTCCACATAATACATAGCAAGAAAACTTCCCGCCTAGCCGATAAGAAGAAAAAACCATAAAAATGGATAAAACAGAAATTCATGTCGCCCTCGACCGCTGATAGTATTACAAGCACTCCATTACCCACCATATAAGCCCAGAATAACTCTCAGCATAAGTTCGCCCTCAATGTATGATGTAGAGTAGTGAACGATACATTGACAGGACGCATTTTCTTGAAGGCCGATTGACGGAAAAAATCTACTTGGATTTCTTCCGGAACATTTTGTGCAATTTATTGTTTGCGCAAAATTGTCGACATTATAGAGAAGTTTTCATTTCCAGCGTGATGTAGCATCGCCTCATTTCTCACTCCAGGTTCGGGAGTATCTCAATAACGAGTTTCCTAACTGCTGGATCGGTCGCGCTTGCCCAGCTAGGTCTCCTGACCTAACTGTTCTCAATTACTATGTTTGGGGCTACATGAAATAATCGCTATACAGCACAGAAGTCACTACTAGAGAAAAACTACAGCAGTGGGTAGTGGCAACCTCTGATGAAAGAGGTATAGCTCTTTTAATTTTCAGACCAAATGCATAAAACACCTTGTTTCTTTTTAACCACTGGCCAAACATTTTTCTCTTTATTGATCTAGAGTTACATTGAAGTGCTCTATCTTCACTAAGCTATAGAACATTGCTCGTGAATCACATAAATGATGTCACAGGTTGATTTTTAAATATTGACTGTTGCAGATAAATAGTTTTATAAAATTGAGGTTTCATAGTTCAATGTTTTTGAGCACCTTGTATTTAAAGTAGATACACACGTATCGTGTCATTCCTGCAAAATTAGCCATTAGTCGATAGACGATCACAACATTTACATAGATTAAGTCGTTTAAAGTCCCACTAAATGCGTTGATATAATCAGTGGACTTATATTTAGCTTATTTTACGGCTAATTGACCCCGGGAATATAGTTATTCCGATATATTAAGGCTATATGATCCGATAGGTGTCTAATTAGAGAGCCAAAGCTTATCTACTATTAGCAATCGTAACGTGACAATATAGTGATTTAATGCAGTCAATTATGTCATTGATTAAGGTAATAACTATAGTAACACCATTATTTGATGACTCTGTGTTAGTGAATTGGTTTGTGTCCTCAATTAACAGAAAAATAAGGAAACAACTGCAATAGAATCATGTAAAAGTATTTACTAGTTACATTGAAGATATAATTATTATAAACGTAAAATTAGATCAAAGTGTTATAGGTAGGGAGAGTTAGGACCTTAAACGTCCTCAAATCTGAAATCCTTTTAAATGTTACAATTTTCGGCCTAAAAATAGATAAAACATTCGTAAACAACAACCCTCGAGTCACTATAGATTTGAAGATACGGAACATGGTATTTTATTGCAAAATAGGGAGCAAATTTTTTTCTTTAGTTTTTCTTAAATATCGCGTGAAATAAGCCTCTAATCGACTCGAGTTATACTTATCAAATTTGTTCCACAGACAATTTCTCACAAGGATAGGCTATTGCGAAAATTCGCAAAAACTGTTTACTATTGCAAAATTAGCAATAAATTTGAAAATATGAAAAATGTTCGAATTACAATAACTAAAGTAATTGTTATCGAAACTGGATGAAATCTTGGAAAAGTATTGGCCTTGGTATGTATAAAAAGTGAGCGCAACTCTGACCTCCAAATCCAAAATGGCGGCCTGTTGCAAAATTTCAAAGTTGAAAATTCAAAGTGCTGCCGTTTCGCCAAAATGGAACGGATCGACATGAAACCAATTGAAATCGATTCAATTTGATAGTATCTTTGAATATACCAAAAGGCGGATTTGTCTATAAACAAATAAATTTTTTATTAACAAAAAACAAAACAAAAATTTAAATACTTGTATCTCCGCGAATTTCAAGTTCAGAGATTAGGTCAATCGAGAAGGAATCAATTTGCATTTCAAAAGACACATGCAGGAATAGATAGTTCCAAAATTATTAGCTTAGATTTTAATTTACAAATTTAGAGAAAATGGCTTGCAATGTTATAGAAAAATTACTGTAATTTTCTCTGTAGAAATAATCCAGAACATTATAATGCAAATTATGATATACTAGTAGTATTAGTATACTACCAATTTCATTAATATAGGAAATTGCTCTTGCATTTTCAATTTTCAATAAAGTACGTTTTAATAAATCAGTCACAAAATATTACACATTAGAAGATCACTAATAATATATGACTTCTTATATTGATCATCTAAAAAGCGTGAGGAGGTCTGTTCTTGGTTACTAACCTGCCCCTACCCCCCAACCCATCAGACATGCATCAGAGAAAATTTAGGAGTGGAGAGTTTAAACCTTATCATGTAAATTGTCCTCAATAAGTTTCTCCTTTCACCATATCTTCATGAGAGTTACCTACTGTTATTAATTACTAAAACACAAACATTTTATTTTACATTCAACAGTAGTTTATCGCAGACGTTCATATAGCCAACAAATTGAGCAGCTACTGATTGTTGCTTTAATAAGGGAAAAGTCTCTGAGATATTCCCAATAAAATACGAAAAGGTTGAGTCTTCAAAGAAAAAATATAATTAAATACGATACAGCTAAGATACCCTTATCTTTTAATTGAGAAAACAACGCTAATGGTTTCATGACATTGTTAATACATTGTGTTCAGACAACAATAAAATAGAAAAAAAATCGAGAAACTAGATATGTAAGAAATATTCAAAAACTAGATAGAACCACTCGATTTGAAGAAAATCAATTAGATACACTGGTAGAGATTGAGAAAAATCCACATAAACCAACTAAAGCATATTCGCATTTCAGATTCGTACGAAGTAAATAAATATCACTATCTGCTAGGATGTCTTAAATTTCGTTTTGCTATTGGTGGATCGGCCATAAGCTCACTTGTGTTTCTTTACATCGTACGGATCTGAAATTTGAATATATTTTAGATAACTTCTTGCCGACAATGACTTAAGTAAATCATCGATTCGGAGACTTTTTAGGAAAAGAAATATCAATCTTATAAAGTTAGGTTGCTTCAGAAGTTAAATAAGGATGATCCTGATCGAAGGCAAGAATTCTGTGAATTAATGATGAACAAAGTGTTACCAGATTTACATATAAACAAAACTGTTTTTTGATGAAGTCACATTTCAGTTAAATGAAGCGGTAAACTGCTAAAACTGTCGATATTGGAGTAGAGAAAATTCTCATTGGATGATGGAGACTCACACACAATTTCCTGAAAATGTGAACGTTTGGGCTATAGTTTGTTTTTAAACCAGGAGAAGTAAATATGGAAGTCATATTTATACTATTAAAAGTCACCAGAAAAAGTACTGAAAATGTTTACCAGTAAGTTTGGATTTAGAAAAAATATATGCGACATATTTTAGTAATACTGAGGTTAGTTTTGAAAGGAATTTCTACATGTGGAATTACTTTAAATAAATTAAGAACATATAATTGAAACCTGATGGGCAAGCACTTCGAACAGTTGATATGTCAAAACACACAACAATATGAATATAAATTTAGCATTGGGTAAAACTGGTCTTAGCCAAGACCAGGCGTAGATTTTAGCGCTGTAAATTTGAAAAGCTCCTCCTGGTTAAAAAACTGATTATAGTATCATTAATAATTAAATTATTGGGTCTAATTTTGTTGAAGGCACAGTTAACGGTGATGCTTATCTAGTATTTTTGTCGAACTTTTTAGTGCCTAAATTAAAAATACATTTTCCTGATGTTAATTATCCAAGTGAAATAGAAGGTCTATTTGTACCAATAAGATGGAAATTATTTATGCGAAATTTTCTGTAACAGGTAGACGTAAAGCTATTGAGATTTGACCCCTTCTGATTACTTTTATGGGGTTATTTAAAACCAAAAATGTACGCTAATCGACTAGACAATATTGCAGCTTTAAAAAAAAACAGAATAACTGAATAAATTCACAAAATAACACCATGAAGTCATACAAAATGTCATCCGAGAATTCAAAGATTGCTTTGCCTATTGTCAAGAAGCGAGTGGCCGTCATTTTGAACATTCAATTTAACAATAAAATTGGAAATTTATTCAAATAAATTGGAAGTACCTTTTTCATATTATGTGAGATTCTGGGTTTTGTTTTATATAAAAGGTTGGGGCTGTATATACTTGCGTACTTATTTGTTCATGAAACATTTTTGAATGTTGTAAATTATTATAAAGATAACTGTTTTTCAAGGACATTTTCCAAATACTTGTAAAAGTCTTTATGGAAATAAACTGTTATTATTATCATTAAATATTGATACACTTCAACTCGTTCAACCGCTCCATTCCCCCAGGGGTAAAAAGGACTATATATAGTTTGTTCCTTATGGAAATACCTGAGGCTTAGCCGATGTAGTGAGTGGATAAAATTTTATATACATTTTTTGCTAAAAGTAATAAAGTTTAATGCATAAATAAAAATGATAGTATACCACTGAAGTAAGACTATATTTATGGGGTAATAAAAAGTTGTATGGACTTTTAGATCTAGATAATCTATTTATAAACAACAGATTCTTATTTATACATTACTAAACATGGGCTTTATGTGTCTGTATGTATATGTTTAGAAAATTGCCTGATGGTTTATGACATGGTGCCTGGTAGTTTTGTAAAACATAAAAGACGCAAATAAAATTTTTCCTTTCTGTATTTACTTTTCAATTTAAAGAAGTATTATTATATTAAATAATTTAAAAACATGTTCAACATGATTTATAAAGCAGCAAAATACGATAACTAAATTTAACATATTTATATCACAAACAGTAAATTTCAAGCAAGGCACACCGTATTTAGCTTATCGCAGACATTTAAATAAATTTATGCAAGTTAAAACAAGAAGTGCCTAGTCTCGGCAATTCTGGCATTACCGTAATAAACCCGTTAGGCTTCATTTGATTTTCTAAATTATGGAATTATCTCTTGCATATTGTAATTTGTATTTTGTGCAGTGCCATCTTACCTACAAGGCTTGCGAAGTCCGGGCTTAGGATGTTGATCCCTAAGGAGGGTTTTATGTGTTTGAATGGATGAATTTAAACTAATATATTGGACCAAAAAATTACAGAATTTTATTTATTATTAAATTTATTCACTTATAATCCATTCGTTTTATGCAAAAAGTGCCAAAATCCGGAAAAATGCAACGCCTGTATTGTGCACAACCGGAGCTACATTTGAGTATAGTCTTTCATTTTAAAGAGCATGTAAAGTTCAAGTAATAAATATCCGGGACATAAAAAACCAAGCAAAAACTTTACGACCTCATTAAAATACCGGTACTCTTTTTTGTGCTGTTCGAAAATTGACTCGCTTACCTTTATAGCTTTTTAATGTGCGTCGGGAATGTTTCATGTCAGGCTTGGCGCCAGAGCCCGCAGCGATATAATTATGTTGTAAAGTTTTTGTTTGCATTTTTTATTTACTGGGATCTAATTACTTCAACTTAGCGCCACGGCCCGCGGCGATAATAATTATGCCGTAAAGTTTTTGCTTAGTTTTTTTTATTTCAGGAAGTCCTTACTTGGACTATACATGTTAGGTGTCTTTCATTAAACAAATAAACATAATTGGAACCGAGATATCGATATTTTCTTGTTTCTTTAAGAAATTAACTTTTTCTGAAATTTGTAACAACCCAGATGTTACTAGTCTAATTTATAATGAATTTGAAAGTTTAAACTGATTCTTAGGCAATTAGAGAACCCACTATGTGTTTACATTTTCTGGTTGCATAGACAAATCTTATGAAATGGGATTAAGAAAATAAATGCATATTTTTTAAAATTCTCCTATTTTCTACTGTTAGTGTGAACGATCCATATTTACACATCTGAAGGACTTTTATTATATTTTTCAAAGCGGATATTAAACGTTCACAAGGAAGGGTTCAAATCGACTGTTTCAGACAGAGAATAATACAAAATCTATACTTACTGTTTCGTTTTTGCTTAACTGCTTCACTGATGGTACCAATTGGACGTCGTAACAATATTAATCTAACACAGTAAATACTAACACTTTCTTCAATTTAAACCTGAAAAAGAATTTTGAAAACACAAGAAAAAGACAATATAAAGTTCAAAAATGCATATTAAAATCTTTAAAAAAATTATGTTTTACAAAAACGTTCAAGAAAAATGTATTGACAAACTATAGTCTGGCCCATGTACAACACATAGTGAGGAACGGAACGACTCATAATGTACCAACTACCATCCAATGTGCGGTTTAGAGCTAACGATTACACAAAAATATAGTTCAATGTTTATAATTTTTGGTGGGCTTTTGCTCGCCTGTCTATTGACGTATTTTCAGTTCAATATCAATTTAATTCGCTCCTCGGAGCTTAAAAATGCTTGAATCGCAACGACTTTGAATTATATTCTGCAATTATAGATTCATACGTTCAGGCAAGGCGGTCCCATGCACGTTCTGAGTACATGGTAACTGTACTTTTCTGACACCGAATCACTGAGGAACCGCTTTTGGGCAAATATGCTTAAAACCCATCATTTTCCCGTCGAAATTGACTGCTAGAAAATGATAAGGTACCCTCGACGCTAAGGGCTATTTTCGCTAAAACTCTCGAAATACTTTGACTAGAGACTGGATAACTTGTCCTCATATTTATACTTTAAACGAGGATAATTGAAACTGGTCAGTGTTAAAGCACAGGACCGTGCGCACTGAACTTGATATTTTGTCCTATATATTTAGCAATGGTATCGAGATTCGAATGGTAGTTGAAACTATGCAGGCGAGTCCGAGACTGGCAATGTAATCAGCCTGAATGAACCATCTACGACTGCACTGGTTTAAAGATTAAACGGACAGGCCTACTAGCATAAAAAAAAACTCGTAAATAGTTTCAACGGCGGACTTAGAGGTGTGCTGTCTGTGCCAGTGCAGTGCGTAAATACCTGTTATAATATCAAGCGTAGGAGTTTAGTTAGTTATTGTTCATATTTATAAATATTTACTACTATATAAAAGGTAAAATATTTTAATTATTTACTAATTTATCATGGCTTTCTGGAGACCATTTGAAACAGAGGATAATATAATAACGCCCGAAAATCTTATCATTTTCTTACGACAAGCATTTCTATTTACCTCCGCCCATGTACAATAAAGAGATGCCGACTGTTTTTGCCGGCTTTTAGTTTTTATACGGTTTCAATTAAGTTCGTTTACACTTTAACACAACGCATGAATCGCAGTGCTGCACAACGTGGATTCGTAAAAGGGTTTTTATTTTCAAAATTTCGGTTTTCGTTATTCTTTCTAAATTTTGTGGTCGGGGCGGCATTACGTCCCCGTGCAGCGGCATTTACTACACTTTCTACAATTACACTCCTTGATGAATTTCCAAGATTTTGGCATAAAAACAGTCCGTAGAGCGAAAATGAGAATTTATATATGAAAACCTCTTCCAACGGCATTTTTACGTGAAGCAAGTTTTTCATGCGAAATGTCGGATTTTGTTACAGTTTTGAAAAGTTCATCGAGGATTTTGGCGTGTTCTTTAATATTAGCATGCTTCACATGTATTTAAACATTAAAATGAATAATGTTTACTGGTCACACAATCAACATTCCAATGTATGAATTGTTTAGATTGTAAAGCACTTGGCACTTAATTTTAAAGTATCACAAAGACAGATAGACAAGTAAGTAAACAGATGAACAGGGGGACATACAGGCGAACAGGCAGGTAGACAAACGAAGGATAGACAGACAGGCGAATATACAGGTACACAGATGAACACACAGACAAACAAACATACAGACAGACGAAAAGACGTGCAGAACAGAAGGCACAAACAAGCGAACAGGCAGACATTCAGATGAAATAGCAGAGATATAGGCGAGGAGGCAGATACACAGGTAAACAGGTAAACAGACAGACGGAAATTCACACAGGACACTTAAAAAGTTGTCCATAATTCGATAAGTAATATAATGATATAATTTTTATCCCCATAATCCAGGCATTAGAGACCATATAAGGCCCTTACCTGGAAAAATTCATGGTAGTTCTGGAAATAGGCTACTTTTCGTTTTTTGGAGCGCTGAATCCGAATTTTTAACTTCCCACCAAAAATTCCCCTCGCAACCTCCTCAAAAATGTTCCTTCGTTTTAGGAAAAAGATACCTAAATATACGGAAAGTAGACAAAATTTGCAACAAAAAAGGCTCTTTGATATTTAAACGTAGAATGAACGGGGAAGCGTTAGCACGACTCGAAACATGAGTCTAATAAGATATAAATTAAAGAATGAAATTTTGAAATTTACGTTAAAAACAAAAAAACACATGCGTGCAATAATGTTACATTTAATAGTTCTTAGCCTAGTTTTTGCCAAGTCTAACTGAAAATGAGAAGAAAGGAGAATAGAGATACATTTGTTGATTGCATATTGTATTTAATTTGTAAAAAGAAAAGAAAAATTGCTATTTACAAATTATGAAAAATGTCAAATCCTTCATCTCCGCTTGACTGCAGTCGAGGGCCCAGGTTGATCCATGTCACTTTGGTCGTCTCTATCAGATCCATCAAATGTATCTCTGTGGGTTTCACCCAAGGCTGAAACATACCAAAATATTTATCAGTCAAACTGAAAGTTAAGTCCATGTGTGACAAATATATAATTTGTTTCAAGTCCCGTTTTTAAAGCGGATTGATTGATTGATAAAGCAACTTTATGCTGAATGATTAATTCGTTTGCCTGGTAAAAAAAGTGAGAGAAAATGAAGATAAAAACCACTATCCTGATAATTCGTCCGTGCTTTCGGGCTCTGGATCTTCAGGTTCACATGGTTCCTCCAAATTGCTTTCATCACTTTGATCCATTTTCTCGGTCAACAATTTGAGTTCCATTTCTTGCGAATCATCTTCTTCCAGATTCTCTAGGATATCTTCAGGAATATTCTTGCATGAATTATTGCACTCGAGGCACATGATAGAACATTTTATCTCACTTTCCTCGCAGCTCACGCGCCGCAGCAGGAGGTTTTGGAGTAGTGACAGGAGAAATTCCGTAGCTGGTTTTACCAGCCCAATTTTTCTGGCTTGACAACATTTCCTTGCCAAAGCTGGACTTGATGGTATACTCTGCATGAGTGTTGCGTAGCAGCAGCTTTAGTTGGGGGCAAAGAGGCAATATTGTGTTTACTGTTGTACGCGGTCTTGATGGAACACTGATGTCTAAAACTGTTCAAAGTCATGTTTTCATCCTTGGAAACATGCAAATGAAGTAAAAATTGATTGTCAGTTTTTGCGATAGCTTGTAGATCTACATTTGGAGTCTGGAACAGCTGAGCGAGGGGATGCAAATCTGGGTTTCGGACGAGAACTTCGATCAATTTGACTTTTTTTGTTAACAATTTTATCCACTTTCTGAATGTCTGGGTATTTTTTTATTTAAAACGAAAAAAAAATAATTTAAAAACCAAAAACGAATTTTTTGGTTTTATTTTTAAAATTTGAGGGGGTTGCAGAGGGAATTCTTGGTGGGAAGTTAAAAATTTGGATTCAGCGAACCAAGAAACATGGAGTAAACATATTCCAGAACGACCATGAATTTTTCGAGGTAAAATTCCCTAATGCTTAGAATATTATATGAGCGATATTTAATGCTTTAACAAATTGCTTAGTACAGTGTGGACGATAAATAATAGGTCGAGTCTTATAACCATTTTTGCTAAGATATAGTTGTTTACATCTAAATTTTGAATTATGGCATCATTATATGCGTCAAAAAATATTTAAGCGCTCAAAAAAACAAATATAATCACTATCAGTAACTTTGTTAAAACCTGTAATTGTTATTATATCAGAAGAAAGCTAGCCAACGTTAATAAAAATTATGTTTAGCATTTAGACACATTTCTTATAAATTAGAAATTAACCGTTTTGAAATATAAAATAAAATTATTCCAGTGATTGGTTACCTTGGGCTTCTTATTCAATCACAGATTTTACACTAGAGAAAATAGTTATCTATTATTTTCTGTCCGCGATTGAGCACAAGGTTGCTAACACAGGAAGTTTTATCTTGGTGTGCTTTTAGACCAAGTTTTACATGTTTCACACACATACGCAAGTGATGTATATAATAATATGGCACATGAAAGATTTAATGGAGTTTTAATTAATAATAATCTGGTTTTTGTGAAAAAAAAAAGTTTTCGCAGTGAGAGGGGGGAGAACGTATTGTTCTGTAAAGTCTTGGTCACAAAGAAATAAGGCGATATTTAAGTGTTTTAGTATATAAATAGGTAAATAAAGAAGTACTTGTCACAGCCAAAATTATCAGATTTTTTTAGGCAAATGCTTCGCATGCACTCAAAGATGATTTCAAACCCGTGATCTACAACCACGAAGTAGGGCATTTCGTGAAAATTCCTGGTAACACTATTGTAAAAAATTACCCTTGTTTTTGTCAACACCCCCCCCCCCCCCCCTTAGAAGCGAAATATATAAACTAAGGTGTAAGGTTTCATTTTCGAAGTTTTTATTCACTCGCAATACAATAATCTATTCTTAGTTGCATGTAGTCTGTATTGAAATTTAATATAAATATTTTTTTACTTCTTCAAAGTAAGCATAAAATAAAAATTTGTTGAGAGTAACTAAGGAAAAAATAAATTTGTGTGGAGTGAGAAAACAGTAAATAAAATTTAAAATATCAGTTTAAAATTGGATTTATTCCAATACTTTTGTGTTTGACATTGCGATTGTTGCTGTTGAACCTTTTTCCCTTTTACAGGGATTTCTGATCCCAGCAAAATTGAAACTGTGTTATTTTAGAAAATAAAATTAGTTTTTAATAGAAGATAAGGACAGTACTGAAGAAGAGTGTCCTCAGCTCAAGTCCTCCGTTCAGATCTTCCGCTCAGGCCCTACGTACAATTCCTCTGTACAAGTACAAGTTCTCCGTACAAAACTTTGATGTACATTAGCGTTGTTTATCACGATTTAGCAGAAAACAAGATACGTACACAATTATTAGTAGTTTTAAGAAACCTTTTGAAAGACACTGATTTTACAAAAATTTGAATTGCTACAATTCATTACGCTATTTGATGGGAAGTCACAAAATTTATTAGAAACTATAATCTAAAAACCGATGCCCAAAGAATCACTACTTCCACATCCAGATTTTGTTTCCAATCTTATGCAACCTAAATCCCAATGTATATTTTATTCCCTTTAATAATAGAGTGGGGGTGGTAGAGGGGGTGGCTAATGTAAAAAAAAATAGAGGCTTTTGGTGTTCGTACACACACTAAATCGCGATTTAATTTTTTTACTCCCTTTAATCCTTTTGTTTTCAGTATTAGCCTTTTATATAGTTTTCTTAGGTGGTCAAGGAAGTATTTACAAAAATTTTCAATAATTAATTTTTCATATGTTACAGTCGAATTATCTATTTTCATTTCATAATTTTATTGTCGTTCAATTTACTTTCATTAATATTCTTGTTAATTACTGTCCATACTGTTTTAAAATGGCTAGAGCTGTCGTGTATTTTGTTATTCTCCAACACATGTCTACACACGGGCAAAATATTGCGTCAAAATAGACACTACATCCAAATTGCAACATTTTGATTTTTTAGCGAGTATGTTTCTGTCTATTATTTTCAAATATTAGAATAATTTAGATATATCACATCGCTTCTGCTTAGCTCATTTGTGAAGCTATATATCCATTTGGGTTAATTTTTTCATAGGTATTACTTTCTTTCTTCCTGATTTGTAATTCTTAAACACATATAGTAGTGCCTACTATATGTGGCATGTTTCTTGTTTATATTTAAACCTGTTGTCATGTTTCTCTGTTAAAATCTGGATCGTCTCGAAAAAATTATCTTAAATTGTACCAAAAACCATAACACTTTTTTTTCCATCAGATCATGAAAAGGATAGAACAACACCGTGAACAAAATCGTCATATAATTAATGACTGCTTAAAATCCATATTTCCTTTGTACGACAAAAGGGATTCATTCGATGTCTTATTATCCTTTCATATTTTTATTTGTACCTTATTCTGCCAGTTATAGATGACAAATGGTAAGAAATGTCAGAATAAGATGTTACAAAGTGTTTTTGCTCATTTTAAAGATTAATAGTTTCTCTGGCGGGCGACTTCTACAGAAAGAGAATCGTCGCTTGTTGTTTAGGGTAAGTGCAGCGAGCAAATCTTTACGGTCACGCCGACACTACAGTCACTACATTGCATTATGGCGCGACAATATAAAGTAAATGTTTAAACCTTAAAACGCAGAAGTTTCAAGCAAAAAGTTTAACTTATGTTGCATTTATGCTTGCCGCGGAATTGCTTTATCCGATTTTCTCATAGACGTTACGTAAAAATCTTGTAGGTACAATATAAAAAATAACTTGAGTATTTCATAAAATTGCTTGCAATATTTATTACAATGATAAATATCGTAGAGTGCTTACCGTTCAAAAATTTACCAAAAAATTGTCCGTCACAAAAGGGCACTGTGTCTCACCTAGCGCAAGCTGTGAGGGAAAAGTGATTTAAAATTAATAAAAACAGATGTAAACAATAACAACATTTAATTCAACAAATAAACGAAGAGACAAATATAACAAAGTTACATAAAAATAATACCACACGTTAATAAATGAAAATACAAACCAATCAAATCAAAGCTCTCGGGACGGCTCTCAGACCCACAGGGTGCGGGGGTTTTTCCCCGCGCCCGAAAAAACACAGTTCCTCTGATCCTCCAAATTTCTCTTTAAACAATTTTGCCAGACCTTTCGCCATTTTTAAATCAGCTGAAACACAATGAGCCAAGGCGTAGTGTTGTGGAACTTCCAGAATATCTTGAATTTTTTCTTCTATTTTTGCCCTTGTTATTTTTATCTCAAAATTCTCTCGGTATTGAAGAAACTTGTAGAATTCTTTTTCATTCTCGTCTTTGAAGCTATTTCTTGTTGGGCCTGTCTTGTTTATGCCCTCAGTGTGTTTTGGTGGAATGTTCTGTCTTTCTAAGAGAATTATTATTCTGTTTCTTGATTCTTCATAGTAAGCTCCTTTATAATTTATCGCTGGCTGCCTATTTTACATGTTTGAAAAGTACTCCTTCTTCAGCATAATGAGGTGAGTATTCCTATCATTATTCTTGAGTGAAATTCTTCCTCTATCTAAATTAATAACGATACGGTGTTTTTCCAAAAATTCCATACCAAGGATAAGTGGAACTGGCAAGTTTTCTACGACCGTAGCAGTGCATTTTGTCCTTATCTTTCCAATTTTCAAATTAAATGTGGCTTCTCCCAAAGTTGGTATTATATGTCCTCCAGTAACCAGTAGATTTTTTGTTGAAGTTGCCTGTGGGTTATAACTCTTTGTTACCGTCTACCTTTGTATATATATATATTATTTACCAGAACGAAATTGTGAGGATCCTGACCCTGTGGCGTGTTGTAGCTACATTATGGGAGAGGACGACGCCGGGGCTTAGTTGCGTTGTCCATCGGCGTTTGGGGACTTCCATCTTTTTCTTTCATTACATGTATTGGCATAATGGCCTGCTCTATTGCAAATATAGCATTTGGGTCTGCCATCCTTGGTCCTTGTATTGGGAATGCTGCTTTGGTTAAATGATTGGAAATTTCTGCCCCCTGGATTGTTGATAGTAGTTCTTCAGCTTTGTTGATAATTGTACTTATTTTTTGGGCTTATATTGCCTGGAAAATGGCGTTGGGACTGGTTGCTTCTATTATGAAAAAATTGATCACTGTTCTTCTGTGAACCATAAAATTTCATATTATGGTTCTGTTGACTGCATGCACAATTGCAACCATTTTGCTTTTCTCTCCAACTTGCGTCAACTAGGTCCTCCGCTGGTTGATGGGAAATATCTTCAAGTTTATTTATGACCTTTTTGAAATCGTCCCATTCCATATCGTCGTCCACTATTAGCCTGTAACTTTGGTAGAGGTTTCTGCGAATACCATTCTCTAAAAATTTCTTGAACTCTTTTAAATTAAATGCAGGATCATATTCTCCATATAGAGCTTGCAATAACAGATTCTTGAGGTTTTTGTTTTCTGTCATACATCTTTTTCTCCAGGATTCTTTTTATATCATCCGTCTCAAATTCTTTGAAATCCTTTCTCACTTCAAGCCACGGTTTCTGTGCATTTTCTTCCTTGCCGGCATAGCGTTGGAAACATAGATTCGCTGCTCCCTCCAAAAATGAATCAAAGTAGCTAATTTTGAGTGTATTTGTCCAACCATTAGCTGCTCCGGTTCGTTCGTATTGCCTAATAAAGGCAGTTGCACTCCCTGAGCCTGGATTAAATGTCGGAGGACACAGAAAACTTGGTATTGCTGTACTTTTTACCACAGACAAACTTTGGGACAGCGTTACATCGGCCATGTTTCTATTTTCGAATTTTGTTTGTTTCTCCTCTTGCCAATATTGTAGATTTGGTGTTTTTGGTTGTTCGTCGTTGGTTTCCGTTTCAGGAGGAAATGGAAAGTGAGTAGTCTGTGTAGCTGGTATAGCGGGTGAATCCAACCCTGGTGACCGTAGGATGCTGTTGGATTTTTTAAATGGATCAGATGAAACCTGCTCTGTACTTCTGTGAGGAGGGTTGAAATGAGTTGAATACTTTAATACCAGTTTAAGTTTGGCATTTGCCCTTGTATTAATTATGTCTACCGACATTGGCTAATTAATTAAATATGTTAATAAACAAATACATACATACATACATATACGGAAATTTCTTCCATCCACAATAATAACTTATACATTATAAATATATATACACATACATAAAAAAATAATACCTTAATCAGAAAGAACAGGGATAAAATCGAAATATATATACACACATATATAAAACTTTCATAACTCAGGAACAAAATTAATAATAGTTCAAATGTGCTTTTAGAGGGCGGAATATTAACACATAATATTTTTAGTCGCAAACTCCTCTATAAAATCCTTATTTTAATATAAGGAACGTAACCAGACTGCAACCAACAGCTACTCTCCGGGCTATGTGCCCCGCCGAGCGCTGAGTTACAAGTTACAAGTCTGGCGCGTTCAGTGTAATAATTGCATATTACGATCAAAACGCTAATGCTTCGATTGCAACAAACACCAGCCGAAAGACTGATCCTACTTAAAGGAGCTCTCGTGCCAGTCGTCACACTCTTATCGCCCCTCGTATATAATATGCGCCACTTCCTTTTCATGAGATTTACTTTCTCGTCGTCTCCTGTATATGACATTCACCGCTCTTCCGCATTCTTAAACAACGTTTCTTTCAAGAACTTTCTCATCGACCCCTGTATAGAGCTTTCACAACCTTTTCAATTCTTAAGTAACTTCTCATCGCCCTTGTATACGGCTTTCGCATCTATTCGCAATTTATTATTAATCCTTATTGTCTTTAACTTTCTCATCGTCCCCTGTATACGGCAATCATGGTCAATTCTTGTTATTCTTACTTTCTCTTCTAAAACGGGATGCGTAACTCGCGTGGCGCGAAAAAGGCAACCATTCTGAAACATTTAAAAGCTCCTCGTAACAAGCGAATGCAAGCTCTATTCCGGGAGTGTCTCAAAAGTATCGCGAGTGAAATAGTTTCTCTTTGAACAAAGTAGTGTTTAAAAAGTTGTGATTAGTGAATTTCGGTTTCTACGAATAACTTCCTATTTTTCGAGCTTAGTTTTTTCCAAACTCTCCGTTACGACTTCCTTGGCGATACCAAGTCAAAAATCGAATTCTTTTCTCAAACCTTGTGCCCCTTTCTTTTAACTATATTTTCATCTACTCTGCCCAGCTCAGTAGCAACCGCGAAGAGGAGCTTTTCCACATTGAGAAGACTAAAAACGTGGATGAAATCGCGTATGACGCAGGACCGTCTAGTGGGATTGGCACTGTTGCATATTCATAGAGCAATAAATCTAAATATAGAAAATATTATTGATAGGTTTGCAAAAAAATAAAAGAAAAACTGATTTCATACTTCAGATATGTAATGAAACAGATATAAAAATAAATTTATTTTAATGTATTTATTTTATTTTTACCCATTAACGAATTGTCGCTCCTCCCTCAACAAAAGCTAGATCCGCCCTTGCTACGATTTTGTGGTTGCTAACATTTTTCGATGTTCCAGGTACTCCGGACATAACAAGGAAACCGCAAGAACTAGACGACATATATCCCATTATATAAACAACACAAACCTAATTCAATATTAGGCATGTACAATGTTCAGGTAGGATACTTTCTTGTTTATAACGTAGAAAACTGATGTTCGATTATTCTTTTTAGAGTCAAACATGCCAGTCAAAGCTATATCTTGTGTAAACTAAAAGCTATTAGTAAATTAAAGTACGATTTCCCAGTAGTTGAATGTTTAACAGTTAAATCCAGTCAAGACAAATACATCGTAAAGAAAAATAAGTACATATTTACTAATGAAAAATAGATTCTAAATATAAATAATAAAACACAATGCAAACTATATTTAATGTATAAATTAAACAATTTTATCCTGGTTATATATTTAGCCTTGAACTATTGTTGAATAGTGGTTATTATTTTTTTTTAATACATTTATTTAACGTCGGCCTACTTCGGCTACTGAGGCCTAATACCAATGCCTGTAGACGAGCTACCCCCAACCAGGAATTTTCCCGAACCTCTTCCCTTAAGAAGTGTAGGGATCTTTTACTTGGCTAACATTTAATAGACAAGGGACCGACGGCTTTACATCCCCTCCGAAGGATGGTATATCATTTATACAACCCTCGCCTAAGGTTGTATAGCTTCCGTGCATACACTGATATATAAGCCGCTGGAAGATGTGTGAGGCGAGAACGTGGTCCTCGTTGTGAACACGATTTAGCCCTCTATTTTATATTTGAGGCCCCACGTTGGGCGCCATGAACACGATTCGGCCCTCAGCGTGGTGAAATAGAAAATCTGGAGCAGTGGGGGGTTAGAGCTGAGACCCTGGAGGGCGTTCGTGCACTTATTTTTGATGTGAGAAGCCTTTTGGTTGGATTTCTGTAGTGATGGTTAGGATCAAATACTACACCCTGTATATTGTAGTCTGCATCTGTTGAAGCACTGTGGTTTCAAATTCTATTGTTATTTAACACTGTATATTCTTTGAGTTTTGACAGGGTTAACGGCTACACCATGTATATGGTATTCTTGAAAAATAACACTTATTTTTAAAGCGAAACGAACAATTATTTATTTAAGCTTTTTTGAACAGAGTTTGAAAAAATATGGGGTAAATTTTATTTAACAGAGTTTCTTTTTTGTAGGATGAAACTATTCGACAGCATAAATTCGGACTGTGGAATTTAGCAAAAATTGTTTATTGAAATATTTGATTTGATTTAATCTGAAAAAATTCGCTTTGGTTTAAGATTGTGTGGGCCGTAAAGGCGAGTCAAAATGGGGTCACTTAAGACGAAATAAAAATGGGGTCACTTAAGACGAAAGATAAAAATTTAAAGGGGGCCACTTAAGGGGATGAGGTACTAAAACTAAATGGAGCCACTTAAGGCGATTTCTTAAAACTACTCTTTTTAACCAGCTTTCGACCTGGGAAGCTAGTTCTGAACAGCTAGTCACGAAAAGTATGCTAGGACAGGGGGTAAGAAAGCCTAACTAGACGGTGGGTATCCACAACTTAAGTTAAGTAGTAACCAGACCATCGGAAGCACTAGCAAATGAGCTTTTTACACTTAAAATCACTTTTAAATAACTTTTTCCACTGAATCACTTCGCGAGTACTAAACATAGGAGTCACTGCCAAAACTGAACTTAACTTGGGCTTGCTGCACACCGGTATTTATACTGTTTGTGTAAGTTTCGTTTATCGCGCCCCATCGAATCTCGCATCCCGTTTTAACTGTCTGGAAAGGCTGGAAATCACTCCGTGCGGGCGAGGATGAGTCATTGATTACAACATGTTGCGCAATACTGGAAATTTTAAGATTTCGAAGATGAAAGTTATATAGAAAAATCGGCAATGAAAATAGGAATTTATTGAAATAAGAATGAAATTCGGATCTATTTTGGTTTAGAAGTTATTAGCGTTTAATTAGCAAAATCTGACACGACCCCGTAAAGTATTAATGGAGGTCCGATGTTTAAAAGTTGAAATGAAATGATAATATTCCCGATAGGTGCGTAGTGTCTGAAGATAAGATATTAAAATGTTCCTAACGGGTACGAGTCAAGTTGAACTGAGATATTGTATGCTATATTACGAGGAGTGATCAAAAATTTAAAATAGCAGTCGAGTTACGAGAATTTGATGAAATTAAATTTAAGATTCGAGGCGCGGAACGTGATTTGAAGTATACAGGGGGTGATCAAAAAGTAAGAAGAGTAAAATGCGAACTGGTTGCAAGAAAGGTATAAAATGAATTCGAAGGTTAAGTTTTAACGTAGTTACGTATACGAGAGGTGGTCAAGTAGTATTACAATTTTGTAAATGAAATTGTTTATAGAAAATTTATGGATTGAAGTAAGACGTTGAAAATTTGGGTTTAGATAGTGATTTTGGTCAGGTTGATGAATATATGGGGGCTGTATTTTTAAGTGACGTTTTTAGTAGTAAATCGGTTATGAATGGACTTTAATGAATGTTTGAAGTTGGATATTAGTGAATTTACGTTATTTCTGAATTATCGAGTACTTGCGAATTTTCTCAGATTTATTGGAGTTTGACTGTGGTTTTTTGATGTGAATAGTGTCTGGTTCACTTTTTTTATGTAGTTTGCCATGGTGCATGGGGTGATCTGATTTTTTGGTGATTTTCGGATTTTTTGTTTTTTGTTTAGGACTTGCAATGGACATACCCTACAACAGTTGGAATGGTCACCCATCCAATTACTAACCGCGCCTTACGTTGCTTTACATCGCATATCGAAGTATGTACATAGTAAAGACGCACCCACGCTCGCCCCCAATAGTGATTATTAAAATTTAAAATTACCTAATATTAATGACTAAATTTATACTCAACTAAATAAAAATAATTAACTGAAATGCTACTGATAAGTGAACTTTCTTTTTATACACGAAACCAATGCAAAATTCAATACTTATATTTGCCATGACAAAATCAAACGTAACAAATGTAATGTGTGATATCAGAATAATAAAAATAACAAAAGCCAAACAACTAGAATTCCATTGGCTTTACTTTAGTAGATGCAAACCCTTGTCTGTTACCAACACAAAATTTACGTAACAAAGCGAATGGTATAATTAAAAACGCCAATATTGAGTTTCCCAATAATAGAAATTACAGATAGTAGAAACCTGTATAGTTGGGAAATTAAATTCCTGACTAGATACTGTCAAGTCTAACCACAGTAACGATTGGCACTTAATAGTAATAGATAGCGCATCACGGTGCCTCCATAACTTGCCCCTGTCAACTACCTTGTCTTCTGCTGAACGGAGCTGGAAACTTGAAAATTTCAGATAACCTATTCAGGTGAATTCGAATTGAAAATGGGAAACTATAAATGATGTATGCGATGCTGTAGCATTGCCGAATCAAATAGAAATTCATAATTTCATTGCCTCTCTGGCTTCAAAAATGTTTATTAGCTTCATAGCTCAGTCAAAATAGGTGCAAGTAAAAAATTATCTGGAAATTTCTTGTAATAGCCTTTTCTTTGCATAAGAAGCTAAAAAAAATTATATCTGTAACTTTTAGCAAAAACTCTATCCTAGCAACTTTGTTGTATACCTACATATTGATATGACTTTCACTTGTGCTTAAGCTAAAGAACACATTCAGGTCAATTTGAGTTATGTGTTGTGAATAGGATATATTTTATTCTGAGTAGAGAGTTGCATGTATGTTTTCTGTTTTCTTTTATTTGTGCTGTTTGATAATATATTAAGGTATTTTATAATAGACAGATATTTTTAATAAATACATGCAATTTTTGTATTTCAGCCATTAAAGACAGATAGATATATTTATAACATAATTTAATGATAAATCAGTTATTTTACATAAATGCACTCAATGAGTAATATAATACTAATTATTAAAATGTTTAAAAGATTGCAATCTGTCTTCGTATTTAATATGTTTAAGTAGGTATAAGATTTGAATTAATTTGTGCGGGAAATTGATAAAAGTGAAAAAGGCTCAATATTACGTGATGAGAACAGAAAAAAACTATCGTTTTGTTAAGTTTATGTCACGAAAATTTCAAGGTGGTAATTGCGATTTTATTTCAGGAAAATATAAAGGAAATTGTGGAAAAATTGAAAATTGGAGTTACTAGGGGATACAGAAAATAACAAGATAATTGAGAAATTGAAGGGGAAGAAAATTTGAGGGAGATAAGAATATTATAAAATAGAAAATAGACTGTTGTTTGGTTTAATTGAAGAAAAGTGAAACGAAGGAAGAAAAGTATTTAAAGAAATTTCAAGGAAGAAATAGTAAAATCGAGTTTCAGGATTTTGACAAGTAAGGTGAAAAAAGAATAATCATAATTTATTTTAAGGTCAAGAAAACGGTTCCTAGTGGAAATATCATTTGAAAGATGAAGTAGCTTAGGGGATAGTAGTTGGACATCGCAATATACTGGATACTGTGCGGCTGGAAGTAATACTTGCGCTACGTGGAGTTAAAAGGTTGTAACAAACTATATATCAATTTTATGTTCACCATTTTAGTATAAATTCAATCAGAAAATTAATAGTTTGGACATAATTAGAAATAATTTAAATTGGATAATTTTGATAATTGACTTCATTTTTGTAAACAAATTTTATTTTAAATTTAATCATATCCAAATTATTTTAATTTTAGAATCTGTCACCTCCCTCTTTCTGCCACTGGAGGACAATAAAAGCAGCTGTCGTTGGACAACTGGGTATTCGCCGGCCAGACGTAGTGGAGATGGGCTGAGTTCAAATAAGACGGTAATATTAGTAGGCGCCAAGTAAATTAAATTGTTCTGCAAATACAAAAATTTCAAAAACTCCCCCAATTTACTAAACAGAGACTTTGACGCACAAAATAATGACAAGTCCAACATTTTAGGCAGTTTATTACAAAAAACATATTTAGGGAAAGCCTACAATACTCAGCAGATATCTACATATAAACAAAATACTCAAATTCAAAGTTTACAAAAATAGTTATGAGTTCGAATAATATATACCCGGTGTAACAGGATCATGGTATATCACCCCTTTTCTCATTTAGTTTTGAAGGTAATTGATTCAAATTTAGAATATATTACATACATAATAAGTGGCACTTTTTGACATACAGACCGGAAGTGACACTAACTTTCGATTTTAAAATGGAACATCCCGTATATTATTGCATTTTTGAATTCTACATAATTTTCTGAATCCAACGACATAAGTGACATTTCAAACATCAATTTTTTTAACAATATAATTTTTAGTTTTCCATTTAAGTGTGCTATGACGGTCCCGATTTATTTTATATGACCCCTGTAATGCTACAAAAATCAAAATCCCGTTAAAAACACTAAATTACGAAGAGACAAAACCGGCAAAAGAAATTTTTTTAAACCTATTTTGGCCATTTTTTGCGTTTGTTTAAAAACCCAATTAACAAAAAATGAATTTTATCGGCCGTTTTGAAAAAAATTCACCAAAATAAACTCTTTTGCTTATTAAAGTAAATCTGATAAAAAAAATTTCAAACTTTGTTTCAGAATGGCCGAAAAAATTCATTTTTTGTTTATTGGGTTTTTAACAAATTGAAAAAAGACCAAAATAGGTTTTAAAAAAATTTTCTTATGGCATCGAGGCCTAAGTATCTAAAAAAAAATTATTCGTTTTGGACTTAATGGCATAAAATGGTGGTCAATCCAAATTTTAAATAACAAATTCAATTGCGCACACTAGATTTAATATTTTTACACCATTACAAAGTGTTTTTGTTAGAGCAAAAGAGAAGAGCCAGATTTTCTGAAAGATTGAAGCTGATTGGTTCACCCAACGGCTCTGGGCAGCAAAATGAAGAAAAAACGATTTTTGGCCAGTTTCTTCACATTTGTAGGTTATGGTTGCGCTCCTAAGACCTACACTAAACGTAAATTTGTAGAAAATTTAATTACAAAAATCTTGTTTCTTTTATGTTGTCCCGATCGGACCTATACATCTCGAGTTATTCACATTTTTAGGTTGAAAAACGGGGTTAAAAAAAATTAAACTGTTAATAACAATTGAAGTACAGGGTGTTTGAAGTACAAACATTTTTTGAGTACTCCTAAGCACCTCCCCAATAGGATGCAACTATAAAATTGCTTATGGAAAAAGTTCCACTTCAAATCCTATTTTGACTGCATTATATTTAATTATTTTAACGGATCTAGATTTGTAAGGCTCTTGTAAGTTCATTATCCTATATTTTGCTTGCTCTACTCTACTTTTTTTCTGTTTATTTATAATATCCCATACTTTTTGGTTTTGCTGTATAATTGAATTTCTTCACTGCCATACTAAACATGAAGTAAATTTACGTTCTTTTAAATTTTATTTGTTAAAACTTACAATAATGAAAGCTTTTATCTCGTTAGAAGTTGTTAAATATCTGAGTATTTATTCACAATACAGCTAGCACTCTTGGTGTGCTTTTGTAAGAAACTCACTTAGTTGTTCTGCTGAGTGAAACTAACGATTTTGTGTCAGTGATATTATGTCTGGAAGGTTATGTATTATTTTCATTGGCGGTCAAATTAAAGGACTCACAAACTAGGAAGCATTATATCATTTCTAAGATATTCGGTTCCTGTTGCGAAAACATATTTCTATAGCTTGACATTTTTCAAGAAAGGATGTCTAAGGATAAGAGAATAATTTAAAAATTATAATTTATAATCAGAAAGTATATGCATAAATACACGAACGGATAGAAAAACTAGTAACATTTTTATCATGTTTGTGATATAATTCTTGTATACGACGTCCTTGTTATTTTTTAAGCCGACCTTAGAATATTAAAAAAAAGAGGAATTTCTAATTCAACCCATGTGTTTTTTATCCTGACGTATACATCTGAATACAGATTAAATAGATGTTAAATAGCTAAAACAAATTTAGCCTTTTATTATTGAGACTCCCTAGTTCCGATCTCAGTTTGGACAAAAAATTTACAAAGCGCCCAGCAGTTGGTCATTTCTTCAGAACTAACAATTAGCACCTAGACCCCTGGGCACAACAATTTCTTTACTGTACCTGCCTGTGTCTCTATTATCCGTCATATTTCAAACCAGGAGAGTAGGGGTTGCAAGTTTGACGGTCACATACGCCCAAAAATTAGTAAAAATAGTTTTTAAAAGTATAAAATAGTTCTTTCCGTATTTTTTCTTTTGGTGTCAGTTTGAAATAGTATAATAGAAGGGGGATAGTACTCAATGGGTTGGCGCGTTTAGCTTTCTCACTGTGCATACCTAGCGAGGTGCGTTCGAGCCCCACCTATTGCGAAGTAATTTTCAAATATAAATTATCTCCAAGAACTGGTTCGGATCCCACTATAAACTGGAGGGCCCCGTTTCCTTTACTTAGACAAATCTAGATCTCCTAGACTTAAGAGGGCCACTTGGGTGACCTGGAATTCGATTATAAACATTTATAAACCTTCAGTTAAGCATTAACTTCCAAAATGCTTATCACTGCAGTTAATCATTTTCTTTTTATACATTTATTTAACGTCGCCCTATTTCCGCTACTGAGGCCTAACACCGACGCCTGTAGACGAGCTATCCCCAACCAGGAATTTTGCCGAATCTCTTCCCTTAAGAAGAGTAGGGATCTTTTACTTGCCTAACATTTAATAGACAAGGGACCGACGGTTTTACATCATCTGCGAAGGATGGTATATCCCCTATACAACCTTCGCCTAAAGTTGTATAGCTTCCGCGCATACACTGATATACAAGCCGCTGGAAGATGTGTGAGGTGAGGACGCGGTCTTAGTTGGGACGGTCACCCATCCAACTACTAACTGCGCCTAACGTTGCTTTACATCGCATATTGAAATATGTACATAGTAAAGACGCACCTACGCTCGCCTCCCAGTTAATTATATGTGAACATTTTATTTTCTTTACCTGTGCTTTATATCACTGTCATTCACTATCTGATCGTTCATATACAGGTTTTGGTAGCCAAATACGTACATCGGGCAGATTATACGTGCGAAATAAATGGGAAACCGACTTGCAGCGCACATTTGTGGGTTATCTGCTGTAGAGAAGCCAGTGCTTATATGTCTATTTAGTAGCCAACTCAGTACTACGCTGTTACGAGTCAAAGCGGAATAAATTGTCTAAATGTACGATACGTTACCCGTATCGATTCAGCCCCTACATTCAACCTCAATTTACGCATTGAAATTACTCTGCAACTGTGAATATTCCACGCTAATTAATATCAATTATATTGTAATACTCTCTTGCTTGGTAGTTAGTTCATTTTATATATTATTTTGTTGCTACATTCGACAGAACCGATATTTCCTAATACATATAAATACATATTGAATACAATTTAAATTACTATACTAAACTTAGCATTCTGTTACTTAAAGCTGTGAGTTAACCATTTCTTCAGAACCAATAATCTACAACTAGACCTCTGGACACAATAGTTTCTTTAGTGTAGCTATCTATGCATTTATTGTCTATCAATTTTGAAACCCAGAGAGTGGTTGCTCCTACTGTTGCAAATTTTATGCTCAATCCATGGCCTTCTATAGTTAAAAAAAGGTACAAGTTTTCAACAGAAGAATAAGTGTTACAGTTTAATTGGAAGCAGCACTTAGAGGCTAGAGTCTTCTACGGCGGTATCGAATTGGAATTTGTTGGGAGGGTGGACAAAAAAATATTGAACCATAGCACTTAAGCCACATTGGGCATTGTACTTGCTGCCTGTAGGCAGGCCTTCGCCTAGGTCTCTGACCAACCTAATCTTGAGTAGGTAGTGATGCTGCCTACGGGCATCTCTCTTACATCTGCCAAACTGGGCCAACGTTTTCCCAAAATTAATTATCTGATTGATTATACGGTAGAATAGTCACAGAGTACATGTTGTACCGTCTCATTTTCCTATTCACAACCTCTACAGAGAGGTGTATCGCTTAATTTCATATTGTGTAGATCTTTCCTTAACGGACAATGCCCAGTCTGGATTCCCGTTATAAAACGTAGGTTCCTCCTGGACAGCCAGGTAGTCCATTGCTGTACTTTTGTTGGGATGTTTTAGTGGTTCCCTAGCAAGCTGACAGGTGTTTGTTGCATACTACGGCTTCTTGAATTCGTTGTGGGTGTTCTCTTTAATTACTTGTGTTATCGCCGTGATCTATAACAGGCTCACCGGGCCTTGTCCAAAGATATTTAGGCCTGCTGCCTTCTTGGTCAGTATGTCTGCAACTTTGTTGCCACTGCACTGTGCATATCCTTTCACCCAGCATACTGTTACCTCCTTTCCCTTGTTATTTATTTTTGAGACAGAATTGAGGCAACATATGCGGACGACTAGCTGGTTTAAGTCGGAGCAGAGAGCCGTGGGTCCAGAGCATTCGTAAGAGTGGAGAAACTTACCCTTTCTGATATGTACAGCATAAGCGACAGATTTCTGTTTAGTTCGAGAAAAGAAGACAAAGAAAAATTGATGTTAAATTGGGCACCATCTATAGTAAAATAAGTAAAATTGTCTACTATAGATCAGACAGAAATTGTTGGTAAGAGAAATAAAAAGATAGATTAAAATGAATGTTAAAATATATTACATGAATAATAAACAAATCGGTTTGTAATAAAGACTAATTGAAATTAAATATATATATATATATATATATATTATATATATATATATATATATAGATATATATATATATATATATATATAACAAATTTATACCAAGATCCTAGATTGATTATTATTGAGGTGACTGGTTCTCTGGGACAGCAATCCAGGCCCACAATTGTCTCTTGTTGCAAGAATGGATTCTAAAGGTTTCTTTGGTAATTTACGTCTCTTAATAAAATGAAGTGAAAGTTGTAGGAAAATTAACCAACCATGTGCTTTATGAAAAGTTGACGAAATTTTATCTATATGAAAGATAATCTGTGCAAAAACTTTGCAGGAATGAATAAGCTATGCAGAAACGTAACGTAGATATGTGCATAAACATATAAGTACATAAGTACATATAAATATATAGAAATATATAAGTATTTAAATATCTAAATATATAAGTATGTAAGTATATAACAATTTATAAGCTGATTTCTTAGACTATAAATTGCCAAAAAATGAAAACGAAGAAAAAAAATTTTTTAAAACCATGTGGTACATATAGAATTTTAATTACTTATTAAATTAAAAAGAATTGAGCTTGAATTCAAATTTATTTTAAAAATAATTGAAATTACATCAAAGACAAAATTTGAAGATTAATTAAATTTTAAATGAGTAATAAATGAAATTACCTGTATGTTAAACACTTGTTAACTGGGATATAAAAATTGTAATATCAATTACTGAAGTCCACAGTTAAAAATTATATACGTTCGAATTAGTACAAAGGCTGCAAGCAAATGATTTCCTGGTGAGTTTTACTGATAAGGCAAACTTTTTGTCCCATTTACTGGGAAATAATGCTACCAAAAAAATAAACTTGAGAAATTTAATTCCCTAATTAAATTGGAAGCTATAAAAATATAGAAATAGTACAGATATGGCCATCTATCAATGGTTGAGTTAAGCGCAACAATTTGCCTTGTAGATTCCCGTACTCACAACTAAAATAGTGGCATATGATCGATAAAGGGAATCTATAATAAAAGTTTTTATTACTTCCATACCAGCTGATTTGCTGTCTCAGTTTGTAATTTCTATTTTGTACATAATCAACAATATGAACAACTGTAAATAAATAGTAAAACGTATTGTGATAACTCAGTAAATATATTACATCTTATAGGTTATACTATATATAGTAACGAGAAAAGGTAAGGAAAATCACCAAATGTACCCACATAGTAAACAAAAATATACAAATTGAAAAATAGATATCTGATGTAAATAAATGTTTTGTAGACAATTGTTTCCTGGAATAACGCTGTATTACAACGGAACAGAGATACATAATAGTTAATAGAGCATGACTGAGTTCCTAAGATATAAAATATGTACATAAAACAGTGTGAAATGGTTTAGCAGTTATACAAGTAAAATTCTATTAGTTGAAAACAGTCTCACTTACAAAAATTGAATCGAAAAATGTTATACAGATCGTGCTAAATATAACCAAAACACCAGTTTTTATATAAAACTGTTAAATGGACATAGGCCATGTAACAATACCTATATGCTATTAATGCTGGAGACATCTACAACTACTTGGTGACATTTCCATACTACTTCCGTGGTAATTGTGTAACGTCTCAGGGCTAGTAGTGATTGTCTACAATCTGTGCAGATCATGCTTGTTTTGTCCGTAGCTTGTCTATGGACAATCTCTTTTGCGGCTATGGTTTTTCCCGCCAGTTCCGTCTGTATTACACTGGCTGGCACATCCATAGCCCATTTATATTGGATTTGCACATTTCTGGAGTATATTCCACATCCTGCCCCATCCTTCTTTCTTGATCCGCCTGTGAAGATGTTGATCACACTTTCGCCAGCAGTTTCGCTGTCACTATTCGTCTGTACTATGTAGGCTCTGTCGAAGACAAACCGGGGAGAAATATCATCTGTACACGCCTGTAGAAGAGGCGACTTCCTAATAACCTCATTCCACAGGCCACTTCTAGCACACACATTTGGTTATATGTCAACGGATTTGAGGTATACCAGTGTAGTGAGAGCCACTTCTTCTAGATATATGCCTAGTGGTTTCAGAAACAGTATCAATTCCATAGCTCTACTTGGCATTGTTGTTCGCATAGCTCCGGTTATGCTTAGGCAGACAACTCACTGCACTTGGCTGAGCTTGACTTTGGCTGTAGTATGTTTCTCCTAGGCTACCAGACCACAGCTCCATAGGTTGTTGGTCTTATGACGGCAGTGTATATCCACACGACTACATGGCTACTGGCTTCATGAATTAGAAATTTTCTTCACATCATTAGGTCAAAAGACTGATTGTGAAGAAAATTTGTAGTTCCCGAAACCCGAAAATTTTGAATTTAGTGAGACAAGACCTTTTTGTATCATTCATCATGAATAATAACTCACTTGGGGTCTTCTCTGTGGAATATAATTTTTATTCGTTATTGTAATGGTTTTCATGTCGAATTTAGTTTCAATCCACCTAAATAAGCATCATGTCTAGAAATAGGATTACCCTCCGATATCACCTGGCATAAATCCTATTGAACGCCAGTACATGGAAAATTAATAACCTTTATGGCTATTCATGGAGGACAAGCGCTCGATAATTCCAATTTAAAGGGACGAGGCTATTGATAAAATATCAGGTAATTTCTGGCCGCATTATTTTTTAGACTTTAGTAGATGTTAGAAACAAAATTTCGCAGTAGTCTAACTAAAACGTCTTTAAATAGCTGAACTGTAATTAAAAAACGAATATTTCTATTTGTTGTGTTCCACCATGTAAGTTAATATCTGAAATATATCAAAATTGAAATATATACTCGTAATATACCAATCTGACATGTGACTTTTAAAGGTATATGCATTTACTTTAAAAGCAAGGTAAATGATGTCGATAGTAGATTGTGATATCCACATTTATTTGATTGATGTTTGAAACATATGTGTAAGAATTATTTAAAGTGCACGTCGCGCGTCGTAGTGATTACTTTTTTAAAAAACGACCTCCTGATGCTATACAAATATTTCTTGTAAAAGAATATACGTCTGGCTACTACAGACTAATTCCACTTTGTTGTTAAAGCTAAAGTTACCAACTATACATCGATTACGGTACCGACTATACTACTATACATTCAGTAACTGCATTGCGGAAGAGTCTGTAGTTACGCGTTGTGCAGTCTCTGCCAGAATATGTAATAAGTAAAACATTATATGTGTACTATCACGGTTGGTAAGATACTGTGTTTTTATTAATATTATATGTAATATTAGAAATAAAATGTCACAAGTGCACTATCTATCGTTTGTTAAGCCGCATATCTTTTATGAGATATCGAGGCCTTTATATACAGGTCATTTCAATAAAGCTATCTACCCTAAATGAATTTGAATATTTGACGTCAAAAAGAAAGAACAGAGAAACACACACTCTTATGAGTAGATGTAGGTGGAGCCCATCATTCCCAGTGCCACCCCTACATTTTTTTTTAATGGAACAGCCCATATTTTTTTACGTCATTAGATTCTCTCGAAGACTTTATTACAAAAATGTATAAATGTGGGGGTCTAAATTGAATATTTTGGGAGATACAGATAAAATTATTTGAAATCCGTTCATTAAATTTTTCGAGCAAATTACACATACTAGATATAACATATTATGGATAGAGGTTGCAAGACCATTGAAAAAGTGTCAAAATTCAAGGAGATCATAGAAAAAGAAGTTGTCTTCAGAATACGAAATTAGGGAAGTTAAAGGATGGCTTCTTCTTTTACGAATTGTAAGCCTAACGCGAATTTTTAATACTGCTATTCTTCTGAAATTAATTCGCATACAATACAGGGTGTCTCACCGGGAAGTGAATCGATAGATATAGAGAAAAGTACGCATCAGAAAATTTTGAAAATTTAGATAATTACTAATGTCAGTGTGGCCAATCCAACTAAAATAATTACAAGCAGCTGCCACTTCCGTTTATACCGGAAGTCGATACCAACTTGCTTATTTCAAATGGAACATCCTATATATTTTAGGGTTTTCGAAAAGACCATAAAATTATGAGTCGAAAATATGTAGCATATCCTATACCTAAACTTAGCCGTTTCAGAGATATTTGACATTTTATAGAAAATTTGACAGGTGCAACGGTTTGCAAGACCGTTATAACTTTTTCGTGTAAAAGATCTTCATTTGCTTCCTGTCACATAAAAAGAACACAAGGAGAACTACGTTCTACAACTGAAATAAATTAATAATATCATACCAAGTGTTCCGTTTTTCGCATTACATTTTGTCAACTTCAAACCGCGATAACTTGTTTAGGTCAAATAGAACACCCTGTATTTTTTTACGTCAAGTTGTGTAAAATTGAATTCCCTTTTTTCTGATATTAGCATTGTGGGGGTTAAAGTTACAACTTTTTGAAATATTTGCGATATTATTAGAAATTCCTGAATTGTTGTAATCATTTCATCAAAATAATGATTAGAAACAATCAGTCATTATCTTGTCAAGAAATGCCAGCACGTTTAAATTATACCAACGAAAACTTTTTGAATTTGTTTATTATTTATGGAGAATGTGATAAAGTAATATCAAGAACTTGCAGCACATTTGATACTCGATATCCACAAAAACGCAAAATAACACTAACACTGTAACATGAGTATTAATCGAATTGAAGATATGGCATGAACTAAAATAGCAGAGATAAGATCAATTTAAAATAAGATTTCATTTTAATTTAATAATTGCTCAAAATTCCGCCCTTGAACCTCGACACATTTTTCGCACCTTCGGATTAGTTCCTCATGGGTAGCTCTTCTAATTAAATCCTGTGATATGTTTTGAAATGCATTTCTTACTTTTTGCATACAATCTTCAATGGTTGTTAATGGGCTCTCATAAACTTTATTTTTAATAGCTCCCCAAATGAAATAATCCAGAACTGATAAATCGGGCGAGCGAGGAGGCCATAAGAAAGGTCCATTATTGGCAATCCGTTGATCATAAAAAGTTTCTTGTAAATAATTATTAATTAAATATGCGTTATGTGGGGGAGCACCGTCGTGCTGATAAAAAATGTTTCTATGTTCGGCGAGAGGTAAATTTTCTAAATAGTTATTATTCAAATTTTGTAAGATATTCAGATATCTTTCACGTAAAAAAAAGCAAAAATTTACCTATACATATTAGCAGATGAGAGAATTTAATTTACCGTTTAAATTTTCCTGATAAAATTGTAATGCCACCACTCTATCGTTTCTTATGGCACAGTAAACATTGAACTGCCAACTTTCCTGAAAGTTTCGCTCCCTGAACATATGAGGATATGAGTCGCTCCAATAATGCGAATTGTGTCTGTTAAAAAGTCCATTTTTAGTAAATTTTGCTTCATCTGTCCATATAATATTTCCCAAATAAGAATCGTGACCCTCAGACCTTATTAGAATAAATTCAGAAAAATTCTGTCTTCCTAGGAAATCTGTTTCTTTTAATCCTTGAACCATATGGAATGAAAACGGGTGAAACTTATGTTTTAATAAGATTCTGTGAATTGAATCCTTGCATAGTCCCGACTCCAGAGCAGCTTGTCTTAATGACATCTTTGGAAATGCATGAAAATATCCCAGAATGACTATTTCAATGTTTTGTCATCAACAATAGGCTTTTTTCTTTGCATTTTTTTTTTTTTTTTTAAATGGCATTAGGACATAGTCCATACAGCCAGATACACAGTTAAATTTATAAGCGGCTAAAGATCTAACCCTAATTCTAACGTGAATAATAACTAAATGAAAACGATAAGGAATAACAGGGACACACACTTCTCGCCTAGGGGCCTGTCAAGGCATTTAAAAAAAAAACATCACAGTTAAGGCCACGGATGGATTACATGAGGCTAAACAAGGGATTAACAACTCTAAACCTAAATTTTTATGCCACTTTTATATAGGAATGATATTAAGCAATGTAGAATCTCCGTTTTATTTAGGCAGAGCAGAGATAATATATTGAAAGGTGTATCTATATTTAATTTTAACAGGCTGTTATAAAATTCATTTGTTGCAACTGTGTGTTTGATACAGTTAAAGAAAATATGATCTAAGTCACTCTCAACGTTACATATCTCGCACTCATTCGTAGGAGAAATTCCAATTCTATATAGATGTGCGGGGTAACAACCATGTCCAAATTTCATCCTATTAATGATGGTAATATATTTCCTAGGTAGGTTAAAATCATCATGCCAGAATTTGGATGGTATTTCCGAGTTTATTTTAGTATATCTTGTGGGATTGGTGAAAACAAATTCATGCCACATGTTTGACCACGATTTTTTCAATACATGTTTACAGATATTTACAGTATCATCGTAACTTAGTTGCTTTGTAGTTTCTAAACCTGTTAAGACGCTTTGCTTAGCGATTGTGTCCACTTTTTCATTATAACATTTTTGCCTTGACAGAGCCATAATTTTTAAAATTTTCCATTATGCGTTTTACAGTGTTATCGAGTAGCAAATGTGCTGCAAGTTCTTGATATTACTTTATCGCATTCTCCATAGATAATAAACAAATTTAAAAAGTCTTCGTGGGTGTAATTTAAACGTGCTGGCATTTTTTGACATAAGATAATGACTGATTGTATCTAATCATGGCTATTTTGATGAAATGATTACAGCAATTCATGAATTTCTAATAAAATCGCAAATATTTCAAAAAGTTGTAACTTTAACCCTCACACTGCTGATATCAGAAAAAAGGGAATTCAATTTTACACAACTTGACGTAGAAAAATACAGGGTGTTCCATTTGACCTAAACAAGTTTTTGCGGTTTCAAGCTGACAAAATGTAACGCGAAAAACGGAACACTTGGTATGATATTATTGAATTTATTTCAGTTGTAGAACGTAGTTCTCCTTGTGTTCTTTTTATGTGACAAGATGCAAATGAGGATCTCTTCCACGAAGAAAATTATAACGGTTCTTGCAAACCGTTGCATCTGTCAAATTTTCGATAAGATGTCAAATATCTCTGAAACGGCTAGGTTTAGGTATAGGATATGTTACATATTTTCGACTCAAAATTGTATGCTCTTTTCGATAACCCTAAAATATATAGGATGTTCGATTTGAAATAAGCAAGTTGGCATCGACTTCCGGTATAAGCGGTAGTGCCAGCCTGCTTGTAATTATTTTAGTTGGATTGGCCACACCGACATTAGTAATCTAAATTTTCAAAATTTTCTGATGCGTACTTTTCTCTATATCGATCGATTTAGTTCCCGGTGAGACACCCTGTATATTGAAATATTTGATGAGAAATCTGACGTACACTGCGTGGTATCTAAAGTAGTACAACACTTGTGATCTGAAAGTCACGTTTTTTTAAGTTATATAAGGAGATTTTCCTAAGTGTGAATGATGCGAACTGTCATTTAAGAGCTTTGTAGGTTATTGATATCAGAGGACAGAGACGTTAAAATTGCAACCTCTCCACTTCATTTGATAGAAAAATGAATAAAATCTTGGTTTAATTTTATTATTTTATAAATGTTAGCAATAAAGTTTGTGTCTAAAAAAACCTATTAAGAAATACGGAAGCTGGATAAACAAAACAATTTTAATTTGTTAAAAATATCAACGTAAGTTATGTAACATAAAAGCTAGTAAATAGCCATAGCTCCGTTGCCATCTATCCATTGTAATCTGTTTGGCATCGAGTTAATTAAATTTATTGGAAAATTTTGACCTTCTGTCAGATTTTCCCACACTTCCTTAATAAGAGTCTATTCCATAAATATTCTGTATTTCGCGCAACAGTTAATTTTTGTATATTTTTCACCACTAACTCCTAAATGTTTTCCAACGGATTCATATCGGCACTGTTCGCGGTCCACGGAAGAATTTCAATATTATTTTCGACAAAATAATTATTTACACAATGAATTATGAATTATGTTGCTGAAAAATAAAATTGTTATTTGGACACAATATTCTGACTGAAGGCAACAATACAATTTCAAAAATACCTAAATACTTCACTGAATTCAGATGTTGTAACATCCTCCCAAAGCTCCTCTATACATTCATGTCCAAACGTATATATTGCTCTTTATATCTACAATGACACGGTCTATATACTAGAGTTCGTTGTGATATGACTGAAATACTTTTTCATAAAAAAAATCACCCTGCTTCAAAAATTCACTGCATCATGAAGTAGAGGATTAAGAGCAAACATAATTCTACCTTGCTTTTATTCTTCATTAAGCCTATATTTTTTTGCAAACGCGTAGTTACTTTGGTCTGCTTTTCGAATTCGTCTTAAGGCAGTCGTTACGGAAGCAGGAAAGCTTGTCTCTATACTTGCTTTCTTTGCTGTTTCAAACGGATGACGTCTTAAATAATCAATTAAATCAGCACACTGCTCTTGTAGTAATAGTTCGTCTTCCTGTTCCTTTTTTTCTTTCAATAGACTTCATTCTCCCATTGTTTTTTTAATACGCTGAACAGTTTTTTACTTAAATTAAATTCTTCAGCTATCCATCTTATAGACCAACCATCCTCAATTTTTTAATATTATTTGCATTGACATAGTTATAAGTTCCTGTCACAGATTTTATAATGTCAAATTTGTCAAGTCGAGCCAGATTTACATTGATAAAATCGAAGTGTACCACATTTATTGTATGACTGATGGTCGAGAGGTGAGTGCATTTGCCTCTCGCCCAAAAGTTCCGGATTCGATACCGATCGTGGCAGTGGAAAGTACTGTGAGAGTTTTTCCACTGTACACGGATATTGGGTGTGTGTCCCTTGTCTCTAAAAGTGTAGCCCCCTCCCACACAAGGCTCTTCTAGAGCCGTCCGGGATAAAGGGGGTCGTCATTACCTGTGGTGGTGTATTTATTTATTATTTTATATGCCATACAGTGCACTACGAAAATATGTCAAACTAAAAATAATATTCACCTATATCAAGTAATGTTGTAGTTGGGTATATCTACTTATAATAAGGTAATTAATAATATGTACATACTGATGGATCTATATTCGTAGGAATTTCTTGTTTTATGTTTCTTGAAATCAACAAAACATAATGTATTCGTATCATTTATTTTGTTTAATATAGTATTACTTTTCAAAATTCCATCATCTTTCGAGAAAAGGTCACCCGTTTGATATTTTTTGCTAAGGAGCTCACTGGAAACTTGCCACGCCTTTGATAACTGCCCTCATTTAATGATCATCAAGAAAAAAATTGTTGCTTTTATTGACATCGGATGCCCCCTGATAAGTAACCTATAGAAAACGATAGTGGAAAAGAAGAAAAAATATTAGAACTTAGAAATTGCGTTTCGACGTGCACGACGATTGCTTAATGACGATTATAATCGGCTACTACATCACCAGGAAGTTCTTAAATGATAAAGGATAAGCATCTGAATTAACCCTGTTATGCAACTCTTTCACCAAAAATAAATTAGAAATGTCTACTACAATATTGTCCGTATGGCATGGATAATATTTTTAGAAATACGAAAAGTAACTCGATGCTACATTTTTCTCAACAAAATTTCAAATTGCGTTCTTTATTGTTTCTTGGGAGACACAAAAAAATAAGATGAATTTATATTCGATTCTCTCTTTGAGTGATAAATACAAATACACTATAAATAATATTCCAATTCAATTCCAAAATATTTATTTGCTGTTTAAAATAATATAATGTATTGCCAGGCTCCGGCCCAGAGCCAATCCGCCAACCGCGGTGCGAAGCGCCGCGGTAAATGACGGGTTGGATGGGGCGACGCTGGTTCAACTTAAAACTGAACAAAAGTGCCTAAATCTAAACGTATAATCTAAAATACCCTAATAGACCCAGACACTACTATAAACATCCATCACCTTTTACACAAAAATAATGAATAAAACGGATGAATAACATTTAAAATTCCAAAAAGATGGATAAAACAATTAAAACTTAAAACTAAAACTCGCGGACTTCACTGGTTCGATTTTGATTGTTGAAACGTGTAGATACAGACAAACAACAAATGCCTGTTTGAAACAATGCAGGTGATGGCAGCATCCCAGCCACTCAAAATATGATTAAAAATGTTGTGATTTTTTTGAAATTTTTGAAAATTTTGATGATTTTATAGGAAGGGGTTTGAAAATAATTTAGAAGAAAACAACATAACAAGCAGAAACGAAGAGAGGGACAGGAAAAAAATAAAAAATTTAAAGTTGAGAGTAAAAGAAGCTAAGAGTGCAAAAATAAGTTATGGGAAGAGGAAGGTTGGCTAAAGGGTTTGCCGGAAATAGGCAACGCCTGGTATGGTAGATTATGTTTGATTCGGAAAGGGGTATTATGCGCTCTAATTTGTGTAATGTTTCTAGTAAGCGGACTATCATCCAGCTGGGTGCTATAAAATTTTTGAGAAATTTCTCGGACGTAGTCCGCTATTGGCATTATGTCGTTACAACGTGCCTACAAATCTCTGAGGGAGGTGTACCTGCCAGAATTTAATATGAGGCGCATGAGTTTTTCATTGTCGTCACCGACGTGCTGCACCACACCGGCGCTGCGTATGTCATGGCCGGCCTAACCACCATCGTGTACAAAATTTCTTGTTGTGCCTGTTTAGTCTTCTATCCCTGAGCAGGAGCGGATACAGACTCCTGGACATGGAGTAGACAGCCCGTCTGGTCTCGTTTATGTGGGTACTGAACGTCAGTCTTTTGTCCACTCTGACCCCCAATATTTTACACAATTTTTGACTGCAATGGGATTCCCCCTGATCAAAATTGGCGTTAATATCCTATTCTCCGTGAAGCGGCATGTGAAAATTATTGACTCCGACTTCTCGGCATTTACCCGAATCTTCCGCCGGTCGAATTACGGGAAATCGGATACATACAAGTTGAACAAATTTGGTGACAAACGACCCTTGCGGAACTCCCGCGCGAATGTCCCGCCGTGTTGAAAGTTTGTTGTTCATCCGAACCTGCAGAGATCTGCCTGACAGGAACTAATGAAATTGTAATGTTGAGAACAGCGAAAAGGAATGATACCTATCCTATAAGATAAATACAACATAAACAGTTTTTGTTGGGTAGTCTTAGTAGTATAAAAATTAAAATATTCCCTTATTATGACGGATGAGACTGAAAAGAGAAAAAGCTGCCATGCTACAGAGGCCAAAAAAAGCTTATTGGGTTTTTGGAGGAATGATCAGGAATTGCGTAGAGCAAAATTTACAAATAACTTTACATATCAAATCTCATTTTGGATTAGTAGCCAATTCTCCGGCAGCTTCGACCACTTCCAATTGATTTAGGAGAATTATTTCATCAATTGCAAGAACTTGCAGATTAATGAATATAATAAATATTATAAATAATATAAAACAATAAACAAACTACGATTAATATAATATAGAGGTTATGTTATTACCGTTTTATCACAGCATATAGAACATCTCTTTCTATACTCGCTGTGTTTCACTCTACACGCATAGTGCGCATAATGTGTTACAATTATTCCATAGGAAGTATGAATTCCCCAGCCCTTCATCATGTGAATATATTCTCACAATTTTCGTTGGGAGTTGCATCGAGAATACAAAATATAAAATGTCATGGGAAAGTTCTGTTTTTCCTATTGAAATAAAATCAAGAATTGGGCCCTCTGAATACACTGTGGTAGGGAGTACTATTTATAAAAAACGTAGATATAGTCTAGTATACTTTAACTTGGCGTGTGCCTGTATGAGTTAATATTTCCGTACGATTTCATTTTCTCTTGTGCACAAAGATCCAGAAATATTGTCCATGTAGACAATGTTTCTGGACTATTGCTTTAACTTTGTGTACAATATGGGAGAAAATGAAATCATACGGAAATATTAACTCATACATACACACGCCAAGTTAAAGTATACTAGACTTTATATACATTATCCACTACCGATTAATGCCGCTAGTGTAGAAGGTGGGATCGATTCCTGTATATGTGCTACCATATCTGCAGGTAAACAATATGGAAACAAAAATATTAATTTTTATTTTTTGTTTATAAGTACATGATTTTTTTATCTCGAAACTTATTGATCTTCTTTGCAAGGATGGGTAAGGCGTAGAGGCTAAATTACATTTGATGCGACCCCGACGGGGCCAAACGAGGCCAGTGCGATACTGAAAGTTGCGCCCGTAATACCGATGAATTTTCTCCAGTCTCGACTGAGAAATTGTGTAATGCTATGACAACAACAATAATTACAATTTCTTTCACCATTTATAAAGAGACAGTTTATGATTATATGGCAACTACAAAAGAACAAAAAAGAATTACAACAATAACAATGAATAAATAATAAAGACATAAAACAATAAGTATATAACAAAGAATATTTAAAGTTAATTAACTAATAATTAAACGTTAACGTATACATAAATAATAAAGTTACAAGGTAAAAAAGTTTTAACAAATACTGAATCACAAAGCAAATCAATAATAGAAAACGTACGTAATACAAATACTAACAAACAAAAAAATATAATTATATAAATGTTTGTATAATAATGTCCTTTTAGAGATCATTAATTAGGAGATATCTTTTTGTATAATTATTTTTTAATAGCGTTGATCGTTCGTCATCGACAGATATGTAATTGCCGGCTTCTTAAAATACATGAACTTTTGAAATGTCACATTGATTTTTTTTTAACATTTATTTAACGTCGGTCTATTTCCGCTACTGAGACCTATCACTGACGCCTGTAGACGAGCTACCCCCAACCAGGAATTTTGCCGAATCTCTTCCCTTAAGAATAGTAGGGATCTTTTACTTGCCTAACATTTAATAGACAAGGGACCGACGGCTTTACATCCCCTCCAAAGGATGGTATATCACCTACACAACCCACGCCTAAGGTTGCATAGCTTCCGCGAATACACTGATATACAAGCCTCTGGAAGATATGTGAGGCGAGGACACGGTCTTCTTTGAAACGGTCGCCCATCTAAGTACTAACCGCGCCTAACGTTGCTTTACATCGCATATCGAAGTATGTACATAGTAAAGACGCATCTACGCTCGCCCCTGTCACATTGAAGAGAGAAAGATATTCATCCGATATACGTGACAGGAGAATCGCGAAAAATAGGTATTTTGACTTTGTGATGTGATGTGGTAAGTATAGTACAAATATGTTTGCAGTTTCATCGCGATCAGATCATTTCGAAATCAGCAGTTGTAATTCATAAATTTAAATATTTATAAACCTTCCGTGTAGAAATTAATTTATTTAATTTACACCATTCAACAGTATAACATCAATTACTGAATATGGCTATATACTAATAAACGGCTCCAATGGGTCGTACGAAGTTAAAAAAAAACGAAATTGTGCAGATTCTCACTAAATATAATTTTCATGTGTACATATTTTACAGTGAAATTAATACTTTCCCAGTTTTTTTGCGAAACACCGATTTTTTTACCTATTTTCTACCCACCCCCTGCTCTCTTCCGCCGGCGTCTACGGATGAGGATTTTTGATATGTTAAAAAGCGCCACAGAATAAGCCTGTTCCCAAAATTTCAGCCCGCTCTGAAGTATTTCATCCAAATTTTTCCATTTTATTGGGCTATAGAACTACTTTTGTAATATGCCAGAACATTTGAACATTACACTCGAATACACTAGTCTATACACATTTCGCTAAGTATATCAACACCATCAGTAGGCCAACAAGGCTGGTTTTCAGTTTTAATAATTTCCTAATGATGCCAACCCGATTAGCGAAACTTGAGTAGTGTATTCGAGTGTAGTGTTCAAATGTTTTGGCGTCCTGTGAAAGATATTGATTTGTTAAAAATAGCCCTCATAAGAGGACGCCCCAACTGCCAGAGCCCGGACCCAGCGTAGGGTTGTCTCTTTAAACAGGACGGCGGACCATAAAAGTTGAAAGAGGTTCTCAAACGCTCATTGAAAAAATTAGTAGCCCTTGGTATATAAATTTTTTATATTCTTCATTCCCAAGGTTTGGATTTTAGATTAATTTATTATAACAGCCGAATTTCACGTGCTGCTGGCGTAAAAGCTTTTTTACTCTTGTTATAATATGAAGTAGTATTATGTATTCACATAACATGTATACATTCTTCTTCTAATGATCCTAATAGGGAACATTATCCCTCGGACATTAAGTAATTAAAATTCATATCAGAAAAAAATGTTATTCCCTATAACATCACCGTTTCAATATATAAACCCTTTTACTTTGCGCGAATGCCGAATGGGCTGTAATTAAATTCCCACCCTATTCACAAATAAAGCAGCACATCTCTACCCTTTCATAATAACTCAAATCCATTTTAATAATAATTCGACAAAAGACTGCGTAATATATTTATTTTGTCCTGTATTTTTCTTCGATTTTCTGATATAAAAATTATTATTTTGAAATATCCGTTGTATGTTCAGTCCTTGTTGCTTTGTGTCCACTGTTTACATTGTCCTTGTAAAGTATTCATATGAAAAACTCTTTGATGTCTGACATTCGCTACAAAAATAATTTTGTTAATTTTCATTCACTGCGAAAGATAAGTATAGATAGACGTATAGACATATGTGTTTCGCAATTTAGACTATGTAAATTTGTTGGATTAAAACATGAATAGACTTTCCCTGTCTCAATCATCGGCTTCACGAATAATTAAGATTTCCATACGTAAAGTATATACGATTGGAATTGAAACTGGTCAGTTTTAAAGCACAGGACCGTGCGTACTGAACTTGATATTTTGTCCTATATATTTGGCAATGGTATTGAGATTCGAACTGTGCAGGCGAGTCCGAGACTGACAATGTAATCAGCCTGAATGAACCATCTACGACTGCACTGGTTTAAAGGTAATAAAACGGACAGGCCTACTAGCACAAAAAAACTCGTAAATCGTTTCTTTATCTTGGAACGTGGAAGTCTAATATTGTGCTCTCTATGTGCCAGTGCAGCGCATAAATACCTATTATAATATCAAGCGTAGGAGTTTAGTTAGTTACTGTTCATATTTATAAATATTTACTACTGTATAAAAGGTAAAATATTTTAATTATTTACTAATTTACCATGGCTTTCTGGAGGCCATTTGAAACAGAGGATAATATAATAACGCCCGAAAATCTTATCATTTTGTTATGACAAACTGCCGACTGTTTTTACCGGCTTTTAGTTTTTATACGGTTTCAATTCCAATCGTATATACTTTAACCATTTATAAATGTGTTATACAGGGCGTTGAGAAAATAATAAATCTATTTAAAAACCTGCTAAAAATGGATATTGTTTTTATGTTTTATATACATGTTTTTATGTTTGTGTGACTTTTAAAAAAAACGACATTAATTGTTTTAAAACTAAGTTATCACAATCATAACTTTTCTCTAATGGAGCATGGCCGTGTCGAAAAAAAATATTGACACAAATTGAGCAATTTATTATTGTACAGGGTGTTTTGAAAATATTGGGACAACGCTTAGCCGTGGATTTTTGACATCAAACAATCGATTTAATCCAAAAAGTAGTGGTCTAACTCCTTTCGTTTTCAAGATACAGGGTGCTAAAGTAAAAGAATTGTATTCGTATTTTGTCTCTATCTACTACGTATCTACTTCAAAGTTGGTAACGACATGTTTTTCAGGTTGCTAATTACAATGGTGATACTGCCGACGTCACAATTTCTAGAGGGCGCTTGTTACAGTACTTTTATGCGACACTTTAAACCATAACTTTTTTGAGATTAGGTTTTGGACATTTTCTACGGTTATAATGGAAACGAAATTTAATTACCTAAATAAAAGGCGTGCTTGTTTAAATGCGATAAGTACCCTTTCAGAGAAATACGCGATTTATAGCTTTGTCACACACCAGTTGGAAATTCAATTTTATATAAAAGCGTTTTTTATCTAGTAGGTGCGCTTCAAGTATGACGTCTTGAAATCGTCAGTAGTACTTGTGTGAAACACACATTAAAAAATTACATTTGTTACATAAATTTTAGACTACGTTCTTCGTTAATTTATTTAAGTTTGTTATTTGAGAATGCCCCGCTACCAGTATTCAAATCTAAAAATGTGTGACATTGTCGCAGTTTATATTCATGAAAACCATAATGGTCATGCAGTTGCGAGAAAATATCAATTGTTATATCCTAATCGAACGGTACCAAATTATAAAACGTTTCAAGGAATTTCCCAAAGATTTAGAGAATCCGGAAGTGTTCGCCGAAGAGGAGGATCAGGCCATCCAGTTCGTTACACACCGTAGCAAGAGGAAAATATGCTTTCTGTCGCTGGATTAGAGACAAACAAAGTAATAATGCACAATTCCTGAAAAGTACTCTTTTTACAGATAAGGCCACATTTACACGAAAAGGTATTTTTTATTGGCACAATAGTCATATTTGGGCCGTAGAAAATCCTCATAAAGTACGTGTTCATCATTTTCAGGATGAATTTTCAATTAATGTCTGGTCTGGGATTATCTTTGACAATGTATTAAGGCTCTTTGAGCTTCCTAATAGGTTAAATGGGGCATCATACTTACAATTTCTACGGAACAATTTGGACGACTTATTAAATAATGCTAATATCATTAACAGAATGTGGTTTATGCAAGACGGTATTCCTCCCCATTTTTCAATAGCACTACATAACCATTTAGATGAACTTTTTTCACATCGTTGGATTGGGCGGGGAAATGAGTTTGCATTGCCAGCTCACAGCCCGGATTTAAATTCCTTGAACTTCTTCGCATTGGGCTACATGAAAAACGTGGTCTATGGATCCTAAGTGAGTTATTCCGAAAAATTCAGGAAGCAAGAAATATTAAAAGCCTGGAAGAACTAGAAATTTTATTTAATTATATTTTTATTTCGTAGATAGAAATAAATTTCTCTGATAAAATGCACCCTGCATTTTGTCGCGTTTAAACAAGTTCTCCTTTTGTTTAGGAAATTAAATTGCATATCGAGTACAATAGCAGAAAATATCAAAAACCTAACCTCAAAAAAGTTATGGCTTAAAGTGTCACATAAAAATACTGTAACTAGCGCCCTACATAAAATGTGACCTCGGTAGTATTGTTAAAGAACGTTATAACCCCGATATACTTTTCGACGTTGTAACAAAATCCGACTTAGGAAATACTTCGTAAGAAAAGCGTGCTTCACGTAAAAACGCCGTGGAGGAGGTTTTTAATTCTTGGAAATATATTTTTGCTCTTCGGAGCATTTTTTATGCCAAATTTTCGCTAACTCTTCAAGGAGCGTTAATTTGGAAAGTGTAGTAAATGTCGCTGCACAGGGACGTAATGTCGCCCCGACCACCCAATTTTAGAAAGTATACTAAAATTGGACTTGAACTTCCAAATTTCCAAGATTAAAAACCCTTTTACGAATCCACGTTGTCAAGCACTGCAACTCTTACGAGGTATTGAATATGAGGACAAGTTAGTCCAACGACTATTCAAAGTATATCGGAAGTTATAGCGAAAATAGCCCTTAGCGACATGGGACCCCCATCATTTCCTAGCAGTCGGTTTTGACGGGGAAATGATGTGTTTTGACGGGGTTTGCCCTAAACCGGTTCCTCAGTGATTCGGAGTCAAAAAAGTATCTATACCATGTACTCACACGTGCATGGGATCTGCCTTGCCTGAACGTAAAATTTGTTATTGCATAATACAAACGAAGTAGAAACGCTTCAAGCAATTTTAAGCTCCGAGGAGCGACCAAAATTTATGTGAATTAATAAATACGTTTATAAGACAGGCAAGCATAAGCCCACCAAAATTTCAGTTACATGAAACTTTTCTTGAATCTTTTTGTGCATCGTTAGCTTATCAAACTGCATATTGGATGGTAGTTGGTATCGTATGAATCGTCCCGTTCCTCACCATGTGTTGTACACGGGTCAGACCATTGTTTGTTAACATTTTCTCTGAAGAAGTTGTTGTAAAAACATAAATTTTTTAAAGATTTAATATACATATTTTGAACTTTATATTGTCTTTTAGTTGTGTTTTCTAACAAAATTCCCTTTCAGATTTAATTTTAAGAGAGTGTGAAACAGACAGTGTTAGATTTATAGTGTTACGACGTCTTCCAATTGATACCATCAGAGCCGCAGTTAAGCATAAACGACAGTAAGTATGATTTATTCATTATTCTCCGTCTGAAACAGTCACGTTGAACCCTAAAAATTTTGTGAACGTAATATTATTATTTAGAATTTAAGAAAAGGTTGAGGAAAAAGAAAATTAATTTTCTTTCTTTAATTTCCTATTTTTTTTTTAAATTTTTCTAAGTTTTTCAAGCAGAAAATACGTCCTTCAGACTTCCATCAAAGCATGGATCGTTCACAGTATCACCATTGTAATTAGCAAACTGAAAAACATGTCGTTATCAACTTTGAATTATACGTACAATAGTCTCCAAGATAGAGACAAAATACGAATAATTTTTTTTTAATTGACCACCCTGTATCTAGAAAACGAAAAGCGTTAGACCACTGCTTTTTGGGTTAAATCGACTTACTTTGACATCAAGAATCTACCTACGGCTAAGCGTTGTTTCCAATCTTTTCAAAATATCCTGTATAATAAGTTTCAGCTTTCTTCATATTCCCTTATATAACCTTCTCTTTATTAGTTATTCATAATAACCTGATCTTTTTGGTCTATAACTGCATGTACTTCGGTCTGCTAGAGGCGTTCCTGGTAGAGATGCTTTTGTGTATAAATAATCCATAACTTCTATATATGCTGCTGTAATACTTTTACCAGCTAAATCCCTTACTCATGGCAGGTTATATTTTTTTTTGTTGAAATAGGTTTAAAATGTCATGAAACGTCGAGATTTTAAATTTGAGCGAAAAAAATTTCCTGTTTGTCGGTCTGTCTGTCTGTAACTTTTTTTTTGCCCACACGTCTACGCCGGAACCGTTTATGATATTGACTTGAAATTTGGTACATTTATGTATTGTAACGAGATCTGGAACTAGATTATATTTTGATCTAATTATGTTGAAGGGTTCGAGGGTAAATGGGGTAAATAAGGGTAAATAGGCAAAACAAGCAAGAGTTCATAAAATTGCAATTTAGGGCATGTACGAAAAGTTAAGGCCTCAAATTTTTTTTGTATACTTTTTTTTTTTTATTATTAGCCGTTACTCGAGTCCGAGTATAGAAATGTTACAGTCGATAAATTGCGTACAATAAAAAACAAGTAAAAGGTGTAGTCTATTGTAATTCCCATTCATCTACGGTGCACACGACTATGGCTATAGAGGCCAATTCGGGAGAGCACATGTCGACCGCAATCAGGACAAACATAGACCTGGTTAGGTCTTGGATTCGGCCTTCTTGCAGCAACATTTCCTTGATAGCTGGCCACAACCCCTCGCCATTCGGTTCTGTCCGCTGCAAATTGTTCCCATTGCTCGTCTGCAATACCGCAGGATTTTAAATTTTCATGGAGAGCGTCTTTGAACCTCTTTCGTTGACCGCCACGCTTTCTTCTACCGCTTAGCAATTCACCATAAAGTGTACATTTAGGAGGGCGGTTATCATGCATACGATGAACGTGACCTGCCCATCTTAGGCGTGCTCTTGAAATAAGCACCTCAATTGGAAGGCTGTTTGCTCTCCTGAGTACTTCCACGTTTGATATGTGATGGAACCAACAGATTTTCATCATACTTCTGAGGTGTCTTTGCTGAAAACGTTCTAATTCCTTCACATGACGACGGTAAGTGACCCAGCTTTCACATCCATATAGCAGTGTTGGAATGACAACTGCTCTGTAGACAGCCATTTTCGTTGACAAAGCAAGGTCGTGGTTGTCAAATACTCTCTCTCTAAGTCCCCAGAATGCTCTAGATGCAGCGTTAATTCTATTGCGAATCTCGCTGTCCATGTTTGCTTTATCATTAACAACGTTGCCTAAGTAATTGATCTGATCCACCACTTCAAGAGAATTTCCGTTAAGTGTAATGTCTATTTGGTTCACTTGATGAGGAGTTGACATAATCTTAGTCTTTCCAATGTTGATTTTAAGTCCCAAGGAATCATAGCTCTGGGCATACACATCTAAAAGTTCTTGAAGCTCTTCCGGCGTAGAGGCTACAAGTGCACAGTCATCCGCATACTGGAGATCACAAATGAATCGTGTGCGTGTCTTCGTCAAAGCTCTAAAGCGCCCTATGTTAAAGAGACCACCATCAAGACGGTATCTGAGACCTATTCCTCTGACTGTCAGCTTGTTGTCAACAATAATTGTTAGAGCAGTGGTAAACAAATTAAAGAGTAGGGGTGCCAGGACACATCCCTGCCTAACTCCAGTGAGAGTTTGGAAAGGTTCGGTTGCCTCATTATTATACATAACCTGGGCGTTCTTGTTTGTATGTAGACTGCGACATACTTCCACAAATTTTCTAGGGATACCTAAGCGGAACATAATTTTCCAGAGCACTTCCCTGTCCACCGAGTCAAACGCCTTGGTTAAATCAATGAAGGCCATGTGAATTTCTCCTTGATGTTCGAGTGCTTTTTCTTGAAGCTGTTTAAGTGTGAAGATTAAATCCGATGTGCCTCGGTTTGGTCTAAAGCCACTCTGTGTTTCAGGAAGTAACTTTTCCATAATAGGTGTTAGCCTATTTGCCATCGCTTTAGTGAGTATCTTCCCTCCAACAGCCAGGAGAGCTATACCCCTGTAATTTCCACAGTCCGCAGCGCTCCCTTTGTTTTTGAAGAGGTTGATTAAGGTTGTATACAAGAACCAAACGTCTAAGAAATATTTTGGCGTTAGCTACCCCCTCTACCGCCCACATTGCCAACCCCACCCTATTATTAAAGGGAGTAAAAAATTAAATTGGAATTTGAACCAAGGGCCTCTAAAATTTATTTTGGCATTAGTTACTCTACCACCCCCATTTCCACCCCCCACCCTATTATTTAAGGGAATAAAATATTACATTGGGATTTAGTGTGCTTAAGTCTTGGATACAACATCTGGATGTGGAAGTAGTGATTCCTTGGGCAGCGGTTTTTTAATATGCCATGGTGATGACTAATGAATGCACTCACTCTACTAGCTTAAGCTTGTATTACACTTAGATAAAAAAGCTAGATATGGAACTATAAAATATAAAATTATAACGTCATTCTGGCATTTAACTGACATTATTAATTAGAAATGTGTTATTGAGAAAGAGTTTTTACAATAACAAAATCTATATTTAATCTTTCTCTTACCTTCGTATATGGCAACCATAACATTTTTATAACAGATACATAGGTAAGAGGTAACGATGAGTTATGAAAAACATAAACTTCAATAAATTATAAATAAGAAATTTAAAAGTTAAGTGATTATTGGGGACTGCAGCAGACCTTACTAAGTGATGATTCTTAATTTAATGGATGTTACCGGCTTAATGCATATGCGATCCGCAACACACATTTGTGTTTCGCGGGCCACATATCGCCAACAGCCTCGAGCAGTTGCTAGGAGCGGTTGCGTGCTTCCAGCTGGTGAAAACGAAAAGAAGAAGGTGCTCCTGTGTTGTACGCTGCCGTAAACTTCTAAAACTTAATTATTTAAGTCATCTTAATGGATTTTGGATTATCGGTAACTATAACATTTCGTCCGTTTTAGGTTGTTTCTGTTTATCAGAGTATTTTGTTGTTACGGATGGAGTTTAATCCGCATTTGTGCGGGATTTATGTTAACCTTTTTATCACCATCTTTTCCGATCTTACCCACGTATTCCAAATATTTATAGACTGGTTGACCACTTTCTTTGGAAGCATCTCGTTTGTTAGAGAGACAGACTCGGCCCTGTTAATTGAGCTGCAGCATTCTACCAGAATTTTATGTGGATAGTAACCCCTAACGAGTCAGAGGTAAACTATTTCCTTTGCGAATTATATCTGATTTCAATTGCTCTCAGTGCATTTCTGACCTGCAAATTAAATGGGTGTATCTTTAGGGTCTACGGACTAGGTTAGAATATCCACGAACTAGATAACCCCCCCCCCCCCCCGAACTCACCACCGTAGGGCTGCAGTTTCACCACTTGTTGACGTCCGGGTATCGTACCATGTAGATACGTGTTATTGTTTCCTCTACCTGGAAACCACCTTCAGTGGTTCTGCGTAGCAGTATTTGTCTTTTCTTTTAACTTAACGCTTGTATATATTTAAACAAAGATTTTACTCATTTGTTATTAATTAAATACGTTCTTTAATGTAACCCATTGCGGCCACAGTTATTATAGTAAGACATCACGCCATGGCCAGGTTCATATTAGAGAACCATAAGTTGTAAATACTGTAATATAGTCCATTTCACGTTTAGAGGAATTGTCATTATTTCGTCTGCGACCAATAAGAATGGAACCCTCAACGACTTTATGTTAAATAAACTAAAAACTACTAATAGTTTATATTAAACTTGGGCTTACCGCTCTGAGATTTCTGTGCTAGTGAAATTTTTGTCGTGGGCATGCTACATCACTTATTCGGGTAAAGTAGTGTCCACGATCTGCTACGCGGAGCAGCACAAGTGTGATTTTTGTATTATCTTGCAACCCCTATCGCCTCACAGTAAGGGGAGAAAAACCAGTAGCAGATTATAAAAGTCCACAAAAAATTATATACAATCATTACTTGGCATCGACAGGGAGTATAAATTATGAAATTAAACACTTCTTACAGAAATAAAGAAAATGTAATAAATGAGACCACTTTTGTTAAGAAACTTGTATAAAAGATGTGCAAACCAGACGTTGTCGTAGAAAATGTAAAGCATTGTATAATGAAGACATTGTAGCGAATTTATGCAAAAATTACAGTGCAATTTTGTGGGAATCCAAGAACACAAAGCGGAAAATTTTAACATTCATTTTCCTGTTGTTTATTTGCTAAACTGTAAAGATTATGATATCAAATATTTCCCTTAATATAAAGCTCAGACAACTGTAGTTTTTGTAGTGGGTTTAAGGTGAGACGTAAGAAAGCTAGGAATGTGTAGGAATACCACAAGGAATATGCATCAAATATATAGTGCAGCACACTTTAGAGCAACATGATATAGTGGAAAGAAGGTATGGAATGCTTGAGAGACCAATATCATCTTACTTGAATATGACTTGCCAAGGGTACTCTACACTTAGGATTATTAGCATCTTGTGTTGCATTATTTGTATATTTGGTTTTATTTATCTGATTTGCTACCTGAGTAACTTCGTGGTTTTATAAGAAATTGTGTAAAGAGCTTTGGTAACTATTATTCAACTTATTCAATATTTCAGATAGTTCTCTTTGCTTGACCAAACGAACTTAACTTGATTTTAAAACGTCTTAAATTAAAAATAAGGATAAAATAGGTAAATATATTTCAATAATACTTAATAATTCCTCTACCATTTATCGGCGGGCATAATGTTTGGAATATGATTGTAGCAGCGTTAGATGGCGCTGCTTGAACTATATATTCCATTTTGATTTCTAATAACAGGACGAGAACTTGTTGCAGAGAAGACTTCTCAGCGTATTTAAGATTGTGTTACCAAGATTAAATAGTGCATAAAATATCCTCATTCTTATTTTACAAAATTCTCAAAAACGAACCAACAGAATTCAGAATTGATTTCATTATGTAAACTAGCAAACTTAAGACAAGGACCTATTGTATTTTATATTGTAATGAGTTTCCAACATTTTCTCCTCCTTGATTATTCAACGCTAACGTGCCACTCTTTCGTCCCAAATTGACCATAAATTGTTTTGTATTCTACAAAGGGACTTATATTCAAGTAAAATGTGATACGATGTAGTATAAAATAAAATAACATGAGAAAAAATGAAAAGTCTGCACAATATTTGCTCCTATTATTGTAGTCGTATTGTGTCGAATACGAATATGTAAAATCTCGTGTAAAGTAGTTCGGCGTTTTGCTACTACATGGCAGCAGCATAGCGGTGACATTGCTTCGTGTGCCGTGAAGTAGGGCCGGGCTCATGATTTGTCATTTTTAATGTTTGAAATATCGTTTAAAACTTGGTTTAACTATTGGTTCATGATAATGTTAAGAAATGACATTGCCATTAAAAGTATTGCTGATTATATGTTTTTGAGATTAATTACTTTTTATTTATTAAGATTGACAGTACTTTGATCCCTACCACAACACTAAAAACCTTGTCCAAATGAAGTAATGGCTATTTATATATCCTTTCTATTTTTTCCTGTTTCTCTGAAGAAAAGTAGGTAGTTACTATGTTTTTATGATTAAAACATTTTATAATAAAAAAATTGCAAAATATGCACCAAATCTGCACAATTCTCGAATTAATGTGTGGATAATATATTAAATTTTGGAAGGACATGAGGTTATAAATTATCTACGATTGTCGATTTTACTAAAACTGATGTCTGCAAAATAGTTCCAATTTATTTCTGTTCACGCATTTTCAGTAACTATCTGTTGGTGACACTGCTATTAAACATTACTTTATAATAAACAGTTATACCGTTTATTAGAAAATACCATTACTATACATAGTGTACTATAATTATACCAAGGGACTAAGTGCATTCTTATCACCGAGGCCGAGGGTGAAGGATCAATTACAGGAGGAATTAAAAACACTTTCCTTTTGTGGTATATTGGTACAAACTATTTAATTTTTTGCACTCCACGGTCTAACAGTGCGCTATTGGTATTGTAATAATCATTTTCAAGGAGTAAAATACAGATCTCTTAAGTTCCGAAATTTTTTATTCGTCGAAGGACAGAAGCCACTTTCTCACACTTTAGTCCTCAAAAATGACAATTAAAATAGCACCCTCACAGAATACTAAAAACATTGTTTTTGAGATGAAAAATTCTCAAAAGTAATTTTTTTATTTTCCATTGTGGTACAGACTCTTATTAAGGGCGTACAGAAGAGTTTCTATATGGCTCACTAATTGCCTCTTTATTAATTAACTATAAACATTTAAGTATACACATAAACATTTCCTGGTGTTCTAAATACCTATTCAAACTATGCTTATATCAAATTATACAAAAGCACTTATGTGTTGCTGATAGCTAAATTCGGTGATTTACTAATATTTCGTCTTTTATGCCAACTAAATACGCACAACCCACATTACTTCAAGATGTTCTATGTGTCACCGAGGTTTTGCAAAAATTTGTTGTAACTGGTACATATAAACATAAAATCGCGTCGCGATTACAGTACGGTCCTGTAAGCCGGATCTGGTTCCTAGACTGGCGTGGCTTCTGTGTTATCGACAGGATGATGTAATTCGATTACTTACAAATTTACTCCCGATTGGCTGGTGCATGCAAACGTAGTCTTAAGCCACTCTATATATTATAATAGCTATGGGTCCAAAGACGCTACTTTGTTTCTTCGTTGCCATAGTAACCGTCCGTCATGTCCAACTATCCGTTAACACAACTAAATAATGTTTTTTTGTTTACTATTATAAAACAACTTAATGCTAAAGATTAATTTATTCATGAAATATTCTTCCCAAATACCATTCGTGCTTTCAAATTTTATTTACAATTTTCTTTCTCGAGCTACGTTGCCTAGAGTAATATAATTTGTGTAAATTGACAGTTTATTATGAATTATAATAGATTGTCAGTTTACACTATTTATGTTACTAGGCAACTAAACTCTCGAAAAAATTCTAAGCACTAGTGATATTACATACTAAAAATTGATACCTGGTGACGATTTTTCTCAAGTAACTCTAAAGTATTACATTTAAAGGAAAAGTGTTATAATGCAAAAAAACTTGTAAAATAACAAATATGTTGTTTTTATTTCTATTTCTGTATGATGAATTGTTCTATGGGTATGGTAGTTTAAAAGTCGCTTGTAAGTCGAAAGATCTTTAATTTCTTTCAATATCTCATGGTCTGTTTTTCAGTTGAAATGGTGAAAGATTAACTGGTGATAGATCAATTAGTTTAAAGAAATGCAACTTCTTTACAATTGATTATCATCCTCAGCACCCTAAAATTGTATAAATATAACCAGATTAACCAGAGGTGTATATTAACAAAAATTAATGAAATATTTATCGTTTATAATAATCAACAAAATTTTAAACGTTTAGTTAATTTTTATCGTTCCTATTTTGAAATTAAAAAGTTAAATAAACAAGGGCAAAAATTAGCTATGAGCAAAACAATGAAAGATTTGTTAATTTTTTCCTGTCATGGGTTGTAAAATGAAGATAGAAGGTGAAGAAGTTGTCAATGTACAGTATTACCAATATGGTCAAATTTTTTAGGAATTTTAAAGCACTTATTTTTTTATTTTTGTTCTATAAGTATAACATTGTGCTTTAATTAGAAACATTCCGTGATTTTGTTAAAAATATTAATTTTTGTAATTAATTAAAAACTGTTGCACTGACTGACCAAACCTGTCGATGTGGATTCTATTTGCCTCATTAAGATAGTCCTATGGCAGTAACTTGTAAATTAAGTACTGTTTGCTACAGCAATTTAATCGGTATAAAAAAATCACCCAAAAAACAATCGCACCGCTCGTCGTTTAACACGTGCGTGGCCCCCCCTCATGGGCTGAAATGGTAGGCAGCGTGGGCACGGTCTTATTTAGCAGTAGTTTAACGACTTTTATGATCCTGTTAAAATACTAAACGTGCTACTGGAGTACAGAGTCGGCTCTGTTGCGTACAATATATAGCGAATTACGAAGCAATTATATGATTATTGTTAGATACATTAAGAAGGTTGATGGAAACTAAAACCAGCTCTGTCCCTCGTTCGTTATTTCGAACTGACTACCAAGCATCATTTAAGGTTCTTTGGGTGATTTTTTTTTGATACCGACTAAACTGCCGTGGCCAACTGCAGCTAGATCGATTAACGACTATCCAGTATTACAAAGTTTTTTTTTATGTTACGAAATCAATAAATTAATTGTAAAATCTTTAGATAAATGTGCTTACAATTAAATAAAATTAGGTATCGCATTAGTTTGAATTATGCTTTCTATTGAGTTATAAGTAAAAGAATTAAGTTACCTTCCGGTTCCCGTGAAATCACGTCATTTTTAGTACAATCAAATTGTACTTTGCCCTGGAAAAATTGCACACTCCAATTTGTCATGCTGAATGAGATCAGAACTACTTATAAGGTCTAAGACTGAAAAGGTGACCCCCCCCTCTTTTGCTTCAGCCGCCATCTTGAAAAATGTTTGTATTGTTTTATCTCGTGTTCTATTGGTCACATGGAAAAAGTTATTGAACAAAAAATATTGTAAATATAATTCTACATATTTTCGGTAAGTTCCGCGATGCCGAGAAGTTAATATTTCGAGCGGTAGACGGCGCCGGTGTTACCAAAAACAGTTTTAACAGTTTTAAATTTAATTGGAAATCTAAAATCCATGGAATCGAATTTCTTGGGTATGTGTGTATGTCTAATATTTTTACCTAAATGGCTTTTACAAACACTGAGTTCGAAAAACTCTTTTTGGTAACTTCGGCGCCCTCTGCCGCTCGAAATATTAACTTCTCGACATCGCGGCACTTACCGAAAATATGTAGAATTATATTTAAAACAATTTTTATTCATTATCTTTCTCCGTGTGACCAATAGAACATGAGATAAAACGATTCAAAAAATTTTCAAGATGGCGGCTGAAGCACAAAAGAGGGGGAGGTCGCCTTTATAGTCTTAGACCTTCTAAGTAGTCCTGATAACATTGAGCATGACAAATTCGAGTGTGCAATTTTTTCCAGATCATGGGACATTTTGGTATATTTTTACTGTACTATTGTATTTTTCTAACTATAAAGTACTCTTCTGATCATACACCATACAGCTGGGCGACGGTTAAAGTGGTATATATACCAATAATGGGTCGAACAGAACCGGATCCTAAATCGCTAAGACCCATTAGCCTGACATCATTTCTGTTGAAAGGTCCGGAAAAAAATACTGAATGGGTACATCAGGGGAACAATCTGAGCACTCATCCCCTTAGCTCACCAGTATGCTTTCCAGCCAGGCAAATCAACAGAACTAGCACTTAATAACCTAGTCGGGAAAATAACTCAATCCCTTCAGGAAAAGGAGATTGCAGTGGCTACTTTTCTCGACATTGAAGGAGCATTCAATAATGCACTGCCCGACTCCTTATATACAGCGGCAGTTGCTAGAGGAATCGAGCCAACCATAACTGAGTGGATCCGAGCTATGCTGGAAAACAGAATCATAACAACAACCTTACAGAGGGAAACGGTCAGTTTCAAGGCCGCAAGAGGATGTCCACAAGGTGGGGTCCTGTCTCCCCTTCTGTGGTCACTACATGTGGATGACCTACTGGCCATTTTATCTCTTGGGAAGCAGAAATTCTGGCAGACGACCTAGTCATCACGGTTAAAGTAAGTTCTGAAGAGGTATTCTCCAATAGGTACTAGATACAGTGCACATTTGCTGTGAGAGGGAACAGGTGTCTGTCAACCCCCGGAAAACTGTAATAGTACCCTTAACCAGGAAAAGGAAGCTGGATAACTTAGAACCGCCTTCCCTACTATGTTAAACCATTCCATTTTCGGAGGAGGTGAAATATCTAGGTATCACGCTAGATAGATCATTCAACTGGAATTCCCACCTGGAAAAGGTAATCCACAAAACAGGGCTGTCCCTGTGGACATGCCGTAGAATTTGTGGAAAATCCTGAGGTATGGGTCGCCAACAAATGTACTGGATAAACGTTACGGTCATTAGACCAATGATAATAGCATATGGCTCCATAGCTTGGTGGTCGAAAGGGCTACAGCAGTCAGCCAAAGCCAAAATCAATGGCTTACAGAGACAGGCATGCCTGGCAATAACTGATGCTATAAGTACCACACCGTCAGCTGCTTTGGAAACTCCCTAGACTTACCACATCTCCATATTTATTTGGAGAGAGAAGCTAGTTGGGCAACATATAGGCTGAAGCACAATCGGCAATCAATATGTCTCAGGCTATCATCATGGAACGCAATGGATTGATTGATGACCTAAACAGTCGCAGCATCGTAGGTATGCCTTCTGATCTGATGCCTACCAGAATCAACCATGAGCTGCCTTTTAGCATCCTATTTCCTAAAAGAGATGAGTGGGACCAGAATAAAACTGAGCTACAGAAGGCAGATAGCTGTTGGTATACACATGGTTCCAAAACTCCTGAAGGAACAGGAGCTGGAGTTTATAGTCGCTATCCAAAGGTAAGAATAACCTCGAGCCTGGGCGATGCCGAGACAATTTTTCTGGCTGAAATATATGCCATTGAGCTGTGTGTACGGAGGCTGGAACTAACGCACCCTAGACACAGATCAATAAAGATTTTCTCAGACAGCCAAGCAGCCCTTAAAGCTCTTGGATCCTATCGCTGTAATTCCAAAATAGTGTGGAACTGCCTGGCCACTCTGGTGGTCTGGGTAGAGGGCAATAAAATTGCCGATTGCCTAGCTAGAGAGGGTGCGGTATCAAAATTTATAGGACCAGAACCAGTTCTTGGCATATCTTCAAGCACTGCCAAAACAAATATATTAGACTGGGCCCACAGCAAGACTCTCCACCACTGGCAGGAACTACCAGGATTAGCTCATTCGAAGGAATTCATTACACATCCTTTGAAATCAAGAGCTAAGAAACTGCTAGAGTTGAATAGGTTATACCTAAGGACTCTAATCGGCCTATACACTGGACACTGCAGATTAAACCATCACTTCCACAGACTTGGACTGGTGGAAAACACCGAATGCCGTCTGTGTCTAGAGGAAGTTGAAATGGCAAGCCATGTCCTGTGCATTTGTCCCGCTGCAGAAACAACTCGGTTCTCATTATTTTGGCAAAGGACAGCTTTTGCCTGAGGACCTGAATAATCGCTCACCCAACAAGGTTATCAGCTATATTAACTTAACCTAACCTATTTGGGTGAAATATAAATTAGGAGTGAGCCCCAATAGACCGATTGGTCGCAGTGGAGGATCTGGTATAGACCCACTCACATTTCAACCTAACCGAACCTAACTCTTCTGATCTTTTAAAAAAAAAAAATGTTACTTTGGACCTAATCATATTGCCGGAAAAAGTATGGTGGTGACACAAATTAAAATTCATTAAACGAAATTTCTTCTGGTTAACAGAATTATTTTTTTTAAACTGCCTTATACCCCACCTCGTAAAACATATATTTGAACCATCGAGATTGGTCGAAAAAGTTTGAAGAAACTTTTTGATTTAAAAAAATTTATTTATTAAAACTTTTAAATTTTGTTGTAGTTGATATTTGAAATAAATTAGTCCTATAATATCAACAATTTAACCCCTTAACATGCTCACCCTACTACGGGTTTTGATGCAAACGTAAAATAGCCATTATCTTACAGAGATTGGACCATGTGCGTTTTACACAGCGATCTTCAGAAATTATGATTTAATTTTAGAGGAATGCTTTTAAGGGTTTTAATTAAGTATACAAAAATACGATCAGATGTACAAGACATCGAAACTTTACGTAAATTCCATAGCTTTGTTGATTCATGTTATTCAACTAATAATTTCTTGAACAATACAAATATTGACTGTGAACTTAATCTCTGTGGCACCACTTAAAACTAAATTATACGGTATTCGAACAAAATTATTTGCAACTTCTGTTTTGTTATTAATTTTAATACTATGCTATACGTAAAATAAAATTATCGAGACTCCGTAAACTTCTGAAAAAAGAAAATTCACAGAATTCATTTTTATCTTGGTGTAAGGGTGGAAGCCTTTGAAATGCTGCCGGGGCTAGAAAGTCAATTAAAACTGTATGAAATCGACTTCGTAGGATAAGTTCAAGTTTAATCATAAAATAGAGGCTCACAAAACTGGAACACCAAAGCAAAGTAATTGACAAGTTCTTGTGTAGAACCACAGCAACTCCTCAACTGTCTTCAAGAAGTGTACGAAGTACATCTGTTATTACTTAGAGCGCCTGTGTTGTGTGCTGTTTCATACTTGGATGATGTTGAGATAGATTGCTTGCTAGTTTGATATATGCAAATGTTTCTCATAATCAGATAATAAGTTTCATATGAAATAAAAATGAACAAAAGATTTTGTAAAATTTATACTGCGATATTTAAAGTTGTATCAGGGCAGCAAAACTTTAAAATCTATCATAGAGAAGTTAGGAAGAATTTTAAAATATATAAAATAATTTTACAATAATAATTTTCTAGTGAGTATATTCGACTTGTATAGCTATAGTATAGGTATTTTTGTAATTATAAAGGAAAGGATAAAAGGGAATATATGGCTATTGAATCCGACAGAATGGAATAAATACATTTACGTATAGTAATTTTTTCGGAGTATAGCATCGTGTAGGAAACGAATCGCAACCATATGCTCTTAATTTCGCCAGATCGATAAATAAGTATCCTCAGAGGAAAAATTTCGAAACCATTGATCTGAAAATTTACATCCGGAACATTGTCTTTTCTTAAGCAGCCCTCTGTGGATCAGTTTTGTGATATTTTCATGAAGAAAAAATTATATGAACATATGTCCGCAATGGCTTAAATGTTTAGGCATAATTAAACTTAGATCAAATGTGCTTTTAGAGGGCGGAATATTAAACATAATATTTTTAGTCGCAAACTCCTCTATAAATCCTTATTTTACTATAAGGAAAGTAACCAGACTGCAACCAAAGTTACAAATCTGGCGCGTTAAGTGTAATAATTGCATATTACCATCAAAACGCTAATGCTTCGATTGCAACAAACACCAGCCGAAAGACTGATCCTACTTAAAGGAGTTCCCTTGCCAGTCGTCACACACCACTTGCAGACTGCAGTTTCGAGCTGTTGGCTCTCGTCAGTGCAAGGTAGGTATGCGACGACCGACATGAGAATCCTCTGACTATAGTACATCCCGGTATTTTCACAATAGCGACATGTAAAACAGCCAGCAGGCGCCATCTAGCGGTCCAGTGTCTGTTGCAATCGAAAAATAAATAGCCTGACTTGGCTTAGCATAGATCAAATGTGCTTTTAGAGGGTGGAATATTAAACATAATATTTTTAGTCGCAAACTCCTCTATAAATCCTTATTTTACTATAAGGAAAGTAACCAGACTGCAACCAAAGTTACAAATCTGGCACGTTAAGTGTAATAATTGCATATTACCATCAAAACGCTAATGCTTCGATTGCAACAAACACCAGCCGAAAGACTGATCCTACTTAAAGGAGCTCCCTTGCCAGTCGTCACACACCACTTGCAGACTGCAGTTTCGAGCTGTTGGCTCTCGTCAGTGCAAGGTAGGTATGCGACGACCGACATGAGAATCCTTTGACTATAGTACACCCCGGTATTTTCACAATAGCGACATGTAAAACAGCCAGCAGGCGCCATCTAGCGGTCCAGTGTCTGTTGCAATCGAAAAATAAATAGCCTGACTTGGCTTAGCATAGATCAAATGTTCTTTTAGAGGGTGGAATATTAAACATAATATTTTTAGTCGCAAACTCCTCTATAAATCCTTATTTTACTATAAGGAAAGTAACCAGACTGCAACCAAAGTTACAAATCTGGCACGTTAAGTGTAATAATTGCATATTACCATCAAAACGCTAATGCTTCGATTGCAACAAACACCAGCCGAAAGACTGATCCTACTTAAAGGAGTTCCCTTGCCAGTCGTCACACACCACTTGCAGACTGCAGTTTCGAGCTGTTGGCTCTCGTCAGTGCAAGGTAGGTATGCGACGACCGACATGAGAATCCTCTGACTATAGTACATCCCGGTATTTTCACAATAGCGACATGTAAAACAGCCAGCAGGCGCCATCTAGCGGTCCAGTGTCTGTTGCAATCGAAAAATAAATAGCCTGACTTGGCTTAGCATAGATCAAATGTGCTTTTAGAGGGTGGAATATTAAACATAATATTTTTAGTCGCAAACTCCTCTATAAATCCTTATTTTACTATAAGGAAAGTAACTAGACTGCAACCAAAGTTACAAATCTGGCACGTTAAGTGTAATAATTGCATATTACCATCAAAACGCTAATGCTTCGATTGCAACAAACACCAGCCGAAAGACTGATCCTACTTAAAGGAGTTCCCTTGCCAGTCGTCACACACCACTTGCAGACTGCAGTTTCGAGCTGTTGGCTCTCGTCAGTGCAAGGTAGGTATGCGACGACCGACATGAGAATCCTTTGACTATAGTACATCCCGGTATTTTCACAATAGCGACATGTAAAACAGCCAGCAGGCGCCATCTAGCGGTCCAGTGTCTGTTGCAATCGAAAAATAAATAGCCTGACTTGGCTTAGCATAGATCAAATGTGCTCTTAGAGGGCGGAATATTAAACATAATATTTTTAGTCGCAAACTCCTCTATAAATCCTTATTTTACTATAAGGAAAGTAACCAGACTGCAACCAAAGTTACAAATCTGTCAGTGCACTGACGAGAGCCAACAGCTCGAAACTGCAGTCTGCAAGTGGTGTGTGACGACTGGCAAGGGAACTCCTTTAAGTAGGATCAGTCTTTCGGCTGGTGTTTGTTGCAATCGAAGCATTAGCGTTTTGATGGTAATATGCAATTATTACACTTAACGCGCCAGATTTGTAACTTTGGTTGCAGTCTGGTTACTTTCCTTATAGTAAAATAAGGATTTATAGAGGAGTTTGCGACTAAAAATATTATGTTTAATAATTAAACTTATTAAGCATAATTACACTGAAATAACCACTTGGTAAACAAAATATTTAACATTTAATTATATATAATCTACAGTTAAGTATAATAGTGTAGAACTAAATAAATAGATACTCACAAAGTATAGTAAATACTTGTACGTGAGGAATGTCTACAAAATAGTGACATACATTAATTAACAGCAAAATGAATTGCAACAATAAAGATGAAGTCACGTCACATTTAATTTGAAATGAGTAACTAAATAAAGAGCTGATAACTTACAACAACAATATCTAATAATTTTCAATTTTTCATAAAGTGTTAATATCTGTTAATATTTATGATATTATTTATGCAATTTCTGGGAATATTTTTTATAATTTTTATTATTTTCTTTTTGTATAAATTGAAGTTATCTATATTTCTAATTTCTACAGGTCAATTACGCATGGCGTTAGGTAGGTATAGAATTTCTGTGCTTTATTTTTACGAACTTTAAGTTTTAGAGCATTTACTTTTTTTTTTCGAGTATCGCAAACATGAGCATTGTAATTTATTAGAAATTTGTTTTTATACTGAAATAATAGCATTGCCACGCATAATGATTGATGAATATCAAGAATATCACTAAGTCTAAAAAGGTTATCACTGGGGTATATTCTTTATTAAAAATTATTTTTAATATCCACTTCTGCGTAACATTTAAGTTGTTCAGGTGATAATCTGATACCCCACCCCACGCGATAATCCCATATTATAAATGTGGCTGCACTAACGCAGAGTCCATCATTTTTAATTCCTTAGTAGTGAGACAGTCTTTTAAAAGTTTGAATTTTGGAATTAGGCTTCGTATTTTTGTAACTAGAATTGTTATATGAATGTCCCAGCGAAGATGCTTGTCTATATGTATTCCTAAGTATTTTACACATTCCGCTTCATTTATGGATAATCCGTTTCCAATATCAAGTGATCCCAAATTTGGCAAGCCTCTTGCATACAGTGCAAATGGTAGATATTTAACTTTCTCATGATTTAACGTCAAAATGTTTGCGTTAAACCATTGTGAAATCATTTTTAAATCAAGTTCCGCTATTTCCTTGAGTTGCTCCCAGGTTTCGCTCTTGTATAATATGGCTGTATCGTCCGCAAAATTCACAATTGTGCCTTTTGATTGTAGCAATAATAAACTGTTAATATAAACTGCGAATAATATAGGGCCCAATACTGTGCCTTGCGGAACACTATAGTGTACAGGCTTACTGGTACCACTAATGTCTTGTATTTTTACAAATTGGTTTCTTTCTGACAGATAACTCTTCAGCAGGTTGAACGCAGTACCTCTAATTCCATAATTATTAAAGCTAATCTAAAAGCATCTTGTGACTAACCGTGTCAAAAGCTTTCGCTAGATCTATAAATACACAGATAGAGGGGAGTGCTTTCGTCCATTGATTCATATATTTTTGAAATCAGATATGCTATTGCATTTTTTGTTGATTTTTCTTTAGTAAAGCCAAATTATCTGTCTGAAAGTATTCCGAATTTCTCGAAAAATTCACTTAGCTTTGCTTTAATTGTCTTTTCAAAAAGCTTCGTCAAATTAGAAATCAAGGAAATCGGTCTGTAATTTTTTACGTCCATTTTATCACCGGCTTGTTGGTAAAGTGGTTTTATAATGCCTACTTTTAAACATTTCGGAAATATTCCGGTTTTTAAACACGTATTGATTGTATATGTTAGGGGCTCTAATATTTCACTACTTACTCTTTGAAGTGTTTCTGAAGTTATTAAATCATGTCCAGGTGATTTTTCTAATTTTAGTTCCTTAATGTACTGTTCTATTTTCTTTTTTGTAGCATCTTTTAGGTAAATTGAGTTTTTTATTGAGAATTTATCTCTAGGACTTTTTTAGGAATTTTTATTTTTGTTGCTAAATTTTCGCCTATATTACTAAAATAGTTATTAAATCTGTTTGCAATTTTTATTTTTTCAGTAGTAATTTGCCCATTTTCTAATTTAATTTTATTTATGTCTGTATTTTTGTTTTCATTATTTATTTTATTTTATTATTGGCCGTAGTCCATAATTGTTTCGTTGACTTTTTGTTTTGTTCTATTTGTGTTCTATAAAATTTTATTTTTGTCTTTTTTATTATTGCATTTAATTTACTCCTATAAATTTTAAGTTATTAAATTATTTTTATTGTTCTCTGTTTGTAAGTTAATGCTACTGTTTAATATACTTTATACGAGGACAATTATTGAAACTGGTCAGTGTTAAAGCACAGGACCGTGCGCACTGAACTTGATATTTTGTCCTATATATTTAGCAATGGTATCGAGATTCGAATGGTAGTTGAAATTGTGCAGGCGAGTCCGAGACTGTCAATGTAATCAGCCTGAATGAACCATCTACGACTGCACTGGTTTAAAGATAATAAAACGGACAGGCCTACTAGCATAAAAAAACTCGTAAACCATTTCTCAGTAGTCAATGGTGGACTTATGAGATGTGCTATCAATGTGCCAGTGCAGTGCATAAATACCTGTTATAATATCAAGCGTAGGAGTTTAGTTAGTTATTCTTCATATTTATAAATATTTACTACTATATAAAAGTTAAAATATTTTAATTATTTACTAATTTACCATGGCTTTCTGGAGACCATTTGAAAGAGAGGTTAATATAATAACGCCCGAAAATCTTATCATTTTCTTATGACAAGCATTTCTATTTACCTCCGCCCATGTACAATAAAGAGATGCCGACTGTTTTTGCCGGCTTTTAGTTTTTATACGGTTTCAATTAAGTTCGTATACACTTTACTATTGGGTGGTGATCTGTTATTTGTGTTAGAAAAATAAATTATTTAAAATTGTGTGTATTTTTTTATGTTTTATAAAATAATGGTCTATGCATGATTTTTGGTTACCCTGCATACGAGTATAGTTATTTATATATGAGATAAATTCTAGCTCGCTTAAAATATTTAAATATTCTTGTGCGAATGTAACTTCAGAAAGAATGTTAATATTTACATCGGCAACTAAAATATGTATATTATTATCGTTTTAAAAGATTCCAAATATGTTTTTAATCCTCTATTAAATGCAAAAGGCATGTACTGGGCGGCCTATATAATGCAGTGACAATAAGGTCATTGTCTTCCTTACGTGATGGGATACTTATGTTAATAACATCAATATCAATTATTTGTCTAATTTCAAAATTATATTCAATATTTAATTTTACGAAAATTAATATGCCATCGTTTTGGTTTAAGTTGTATATTAAACTATAGTTAGGTGTTATAAAAAGATCTGTATTTTGTATGTTCTATTTTTCAATAAGTATAATTAAGTCAAATTGTTCTCTAATTTGCTTTAAGAAAATATTTAGTTGGTCTATATTTTTCTTAACACTCCAGATATTCAAATGAAGAATTTTCAAGTTTTCAGATTATTGTTGTTGTTATAGACATCTACGTTTTTAATAGATTCTGCATTTATTACTTCGACATGATGATCCCTTATATACGAATCCATTTTTCTTTATTTTACTTTTTTTGTTTAATATTAGTAAAACTACATCAAACTTTACTTCGTATAAATTAATGTTACTATTGCAATATTAACAAATTACACTAATGTATTGAGAAAGGAAAGTAGTTTTAGTTTAATTATTATTATTATTTTTGTTGAAAAGTCTTGTTGTAGGACGGACTTGTTTTTGACTCGCCGACATAATAGAATCAGGTTGAAATAATGATACCAATTCCTGCGTATTTGTGTCTATGTCCTCTTTACTTTTCGATACAAAAGATGGTGCACTCGAACCTTTAAGTTGAGTACGAGCAGAGAGAAAATACCTATAAGATTATTACCAATAATTTCTACCTATACATTAACTGATAATTACTCTTGGAAATGTGTTTCGGTTATGGCATGAGGATTTTCGTCCACCTATACACGATTATTATAGAAATTTTGAATAGAATTCCTAGTAAAATTTGCTTCATTTGTGAAGATAATTTGTGACTCAAACTGCAAATTTAGTATAACATTGTGAAGGTACCACTGACAGAAGTTCACTCCCTAGGAAGTAATGCCTATATTCTTAGAATATGGTACAACAAAGAAAATCAACGAAAATTCGCCAAACAATTTGATGACAAATACTCAGATCTGTAACGATCTCCCTCGTACAAGTCACTGGATGTTCGTCGATTTCCTGCAGCACCGCTTCCTCAATTGCTGGTATTCTGACAGTTCGAGGTCTATCTTCTGAATTAGCTTCTTGGAAACTACCAGTTTCACAAAGACGGCGATGAATAGCTGAAAAGAATCGGCTATCTGACAAGTCACAATTAGGACATCTTTCCACATACATACTTCTGGCTTTTGTTGCATTAGCATCTACGAGACCATATACTTTCGCATTCGTATAATTCATCAGATTTACTGAGATATTCGAATAAAAATAGCGAATAAATAAAATAAATTCAGTGAAACACTAGAAATTGAAGAAATAATACTATGAGATGGTTTTGAACACCAACAAATTACTTTATGTCAACAAATATTGTTTTGAAAATGATGTTTGTAAAAAGTCATTTATTCTAGGGTAACTAGATTTATATGTTCAGAAATTATTAGTCAATACCGCGAATGAATGAAGCAATTTGAATTAAATTGTTTTAATTAAGAACTGTGAGTCTAACGAAAAAAAGGCAAGAGAGCGTTTTTATGAAGAATTGAATAGGCTAATTAGAAAAAATATCCACATGGAAAAATGTCAATGGCGTACCACTTTCTTGGTAAAAAATAATAGAGGACTTGCTTGCAGGGACACCACTGGTGGAGTGATAAAATAACTTTTCTAACCAAAATATGTGGATTTAGATCCTATTAACACATACCAAAATTGAAAATAATATCTAAAGTATTTTTTGAGACATTAAAAAATACGATTTAAAAAAAATTCAACACTCTGTAGTAAAAAATTTAAACCGTTGCAGACGCATTGTTCATATGACCTTTTCTTCATAAGATGACCTAAAGAATCACACCCTGAAATAATAGCACGTCATTAAGGAACACCCTATATATTAGAGATATTCCATTTAGTCATATAATGGCAAGATCTTAAATATTACAGTAATGTAATTGTATGCTACTGTTCTTTTTATGGTAAGGCCATGATTTATCTACTAGATCAATTTACTACAAACCTTTATCACCCATATTCTAACTTCTACATATACTTTCTACAAAGTATATCTATTACTGTTCAATAATATTTTTTTCTCCATTTATCTTATTTATTTAAGGCCAAAGGTCAATAATATCGGTTTTTTGCATTTTTCTCGTAAAAGGCAAGTGTTATCATAAAAATGGACCAGAACAACATTTTCACAGTGCACATTCTTGAAATACATGTATTTTCGTATAAACCGCTATTAAATCAGTGTAAACTAAGTCATCAGAATATAATAATTCAAACATCCGTCCTGAATTTTCTTAGCCAGTTATGCAGATTATAAGCTAACCTGAGATAACTTAGGATATTCTCATACTGAATATTTATAATGTGAATATCATAAAGTGTAATAAGCCCACGAACGTAGACAATAGATGGGGCCTGCAATTGACTTAATAAATATGCCTTGTTTTCTGTACCTACTACGAAAGGAGCACTGCATAATTTCGATTACTTCTACGTTTTATCTTTGTACAGTGGGTTAAAAATGGAATTTTCCGAGCAAAATTCAACATAGTGAAGTTCCATCCCTAATATTCGTTTCCCAACTAGAACATGAACACATGAACCATTCCTGAAATAGGTATACAAAATATACAGGTCAATATTTGGGGAGGATTTTTATTTATACACAAATATCAATAAAGAATTGTTAAATTGAATTGGTCAATATTTGTATTGTCACTAAAGCTAATCGATTTATTGAATCGAACCGCTTGTGACAGACCCACCTCTAATCGGTGGTCACCAATGAATATTTTTTATTTTCTCTATACTTATTTTTTTATTATTCAAACCTTAATAATTTTACTCAAAAAAACTGATACTTATTTCGAAATTAAAAAAGATATCGCAATAGAAAATTCCAGGACAACAGAAAATATACTAATACAAGATTCAGTGGAAGATATTAAACACGCCTTACCACCCAGCATGAAAATTATCACATCCAAAATCATCCCTTCCCAATCAGTCGTTTTTTCAATCTAGTAGTGTAGTGGAAACATCATTTAACGATGAGTATCTTTCTATTAATAAATTAATATAAATTTAATACTATAAAACTGTCGGTTTGTCATTTAAATATAAGAAGTATGCGCAATAAAATTGATGAACTTTATATATTATTAGAATCTTCAAAACTACCTGACATAATCTGCTTGACTGAAACATAGTTGAAAATTACAGAAGTTACGCTGACTCGACTTAATAAATATAAGTTGACTATCATTGTTGAAGAGCAGTGGCAGGGTAGTTATTTTTGTAAAATTTAAGTTAGATTTTAAAGTAAAAAAATTCAGTACACCGAAAGTTGACTTCGCGTTCGAATATGCATGTGTAGATATACTCTCAAATAATTAGTTAATCTTAAATATCACTTGTGTATATAGATCTCCAAATAGTGATTGTGAATATTTCTTTAACTGCTTAGAAAAAATTCAAAATAAAAATAATGTTAAAATTCCGACATTTTTCTGTGGTGATTTTAACATAAATTTAGATCCAAATATTGGCAACAAAAAAGCAAATGAGCTATGTATGTAATTTAATTTATTTTTATCTTTTGGGTTTCATAAAATACTCATCATAATTTTTTTTAATGGAAGCAAGACATTTTTGTTTGCTGTTTTTGTTGGTATATTCCTTTAGCTTTCTGGTGATATAAAAAAAACTGATATTACCTGAGCTATTCTTTTGGAAAAATGACGTTTTATGTAAAAATAGCTAGCCTTTCGCAAATTCACGACTAATGTTTCACTTTCTTATGGACTGATAAATCTTGTTATCTACATTTTTGTTTCAACTTTGTGAAAACATTTGACATAAAAACAAAACAAAGAAAATAATAAAAAAACATCACCTTAACAAAAGAGAGATACAGGCCTTTTTGTGTAAAGTATCGATAACTTTTTTATTCCTGGCACGCGTGAAACCTTTTGTTTTGTGACACTTCACGGACAGTGTAAAACTTAAAACTAGTGAATGCAATGGCACGTTTAAGTGAAAGAGTACGCATAGCAGTTTTGATGATGGTTGGATATGGTGATAGGCTGAGAACTCATGATGAAGCCTGTGATGTTTTCAATGCCAAGTATCCCGAAAAACAAATTTCTAGATCCACTGTAAGTAGATTGGTGGCTAGATATGATGAATCTGGCAGCGTAGCTGACCTCCCTCGATCTGGTGGCCCTAGCACAAGCAACGAAACCAAATTAAATATTCTTCTAGAATTTGAGGAAAACCACCATCTTTCGACAAGGCAGCTGGCATTAAATCATAACGTGAGTCAAACTTCTGTTGTACGTCTATTGAAAAAAGAAAAATACCATCCATACAAAGTGCAATTAATCCACGAATTGAATGAGGACGATCCAGATCGGCGCTTACAGTTTTGTGAACAGTTGATGGCTTTGTGCGATGAAAACCCAAATTTTTTAAAGAACATTGATTTTTCTGATGAAGTTACATTTTCTTTAAAGGAGACTATACATCGGCATAACTGTAGGTATTGGTCACGCGAAAATTCTCATTGGACTCAAGAAGCTCATACACAGCGACGAGGCAAAGTAAACGTGTGGGCAGGTATGATTGGTGATCGTTTATTGGGAATTTTTTTTTGAAGAAAATCTTACGGCCGCAAGATACTTAGAGTTTTTGCGATTTGAGTTAGTGCCAGCCTCAGCAGTTATGTTTCCGAACAATGAAAATGAAGATATTCCTGCTGAAAACGTCTGGTTTCAGCAAGACGGGGCCCCACCTCATTTTCTGATGACACTTTTACTGGAAGATGGATAGGTCGTCGAGGTCCGATTGAGTGGCCCCCGCGTTCACCGGATTTAACCCCCTTAGACTTTTTTCTTTGGGGCTACTTAAAGTAAAGGGTGTATTTCAACAGACCGGATACCATAGAAGAATTGATAGATAGAATTGGCTTGGAGATGAGACGAATTGCCCATGTGATGATCCAGAATAGCGTGCAAAGTGTCTACACCCGTCTTGGTCAATGCCAAATGGTTGGAGAGTGCCAATTTGAGCAATTGAAATTATTTCTTTCTCACAATAACTTATGTAAGGTATCAATCAATAAATTTTTTTTCCGAAAGAATGACTCAGGTAATATCAATTTTTTTCATATCACCAGAAAGCTAAAGGAATATACCACCAAAAAAAACACAAATGTCTGTTTCCATTAAAAAAATTATGATGACGTCATAACTCAAAAACCAATGACGTCATAAACATGGTATAGTGACAAAATATAGCATTTACAAAACTAAAATCGACCTGTGCGAGGATTTTTTTGACAAATAACACATACCAAAGATATGAATTTTGTGCGTTTTTTTAGGTTCACACTGTATTTACAACTGTAGCAGTTAACGATCTATCACTTGAAAACATTGCGAATGACTCACTGCATGAAAAAAATTACATTTGAGGTAGAAAGTCAAACGAAAACAGAAAACAAATACTTAGTTAAGAAAGATTTTAAAAATGCCTATACAGGGGCGAGCGTAGGTGCGTCTTTACTACGCACATACTTCGGTATGCGATGTAAAGCAACGTCAGGCGCAGTTAGTAGTTGGATGGGTGACCATTCCAACGGAAACCGCGTTCTCGCCTCACACATCTTCCAGCGGCTTGTATATCAGTGTATGCGCGGAAGCTATACAACCTTAGGCGAGAGTTGTATACGAGATATATCATCCTTCGGAGGGGATGTAAAGCCGTCGGTCCCTTGTCTATTAAATGTTAGGCAAGTAAAAGATCCCTACTCTTCTTAAGGGAAGAGGTTCGGCAGAATTCCTGGTTGGGGGTAGCCCGTCTACAGGCGTCGGTGTTAGGCCTCAGTAGCGGAAATAGGCCGATATTAAATAAATGTATAAAAAAAAAATCCCTATAATATTGCCTATTTTCAACATATTATTTCACAAGTGGAGTGGGATCAAATTGGCATTTTTGATGATGTAGATAAAGAATATTTTTTTGAAAAATTTATTAGTTTAATGGAAAAGGCATTTCCTGTTAGGATAATAAAATGCAAAAATAATATTAAAAAGAGATAAAGGTTGGGTGTCAAGTGAATTAACTAGTCAGGGTAAATTTTTGAGAGAGCTTTTTCCGTAAATTCCAACTTGAGAAAATTATTACAACACAAAAATGATTCGATTCAATAATAAATCAGCAACTGCTTGGGAAATAATATAAATATATAAAACTTGAACCTCTCCCTCAAAAATGTATCAACTATGATGGTAAACTAATAGAAGGCTTAAATAGCTTCAGAATTTAATAAATTATTTATAAATCCAAGTACAGACATAATTTGTGATACACCTGCTGATAAATACATAGATAATACAAAATCTAACCACTCAAACAATTTATTTTAACACCAATATTACCTGGGGACTTATTAATAATGATTAAATAATTTCGAAAAAAGATTCGACAGGTTTTGACGGTGTACCTAGTTCACTTCTCTTACACGTAGCTGATATTGTAAAATATCCTTTATCAGTCATGATTAATTTGTCATTTGAAAAGCCTTTTCTACAATTTTAAATCAATCGCTAATCATACCTAATTATAAAAAAAAATGAGTGGGATACAATGTCTAATTTCACGCTTGTCAGCATTCTCTAAATTACTGGAAATGTCCTATGCAAACCAATTAAAGAGCTTTTTAAACAAGCATGATATAATAACAAAAAATCAATATGGATTCAGAAGTGGACTTTCCACACAAAACGCTTTACTAAGCATGTATAATTTTATTATAAATAGTTTAGAAGACAAAATGAAAGTTGCCTGTATTTATTTTAATATCACTCGTGCTTTTGATACGGTGAATCATAATTTACTATTTGGCAAAATGGAAAATTATGGAATAAGAGGAGCTCCTCTAAATTGGATATCCGGCTATCTTGGTGAGCGTCATCAACAAGTCTTGTTAAAACATAATAACTCAGCTTATGTGCAAAGAAAAAAAAGGAAGTATCAAATGGGGGTTCCACAGGGACCCATATTATTTTAAATATTCATTAATGATATTGACGTCAGCAACAGAATTGACATCTTTAGCCTCTCTTTTTGCAGACGAACACACTGTCGTCATTGCGGTAGACGAAGTAGAACAGCTGGTTGATAAAGCCAATACATGCAGCAATTTAGTTAAGCAAATGAGTATTAATAACGGACTTGTATTAAATACTAGTAAAATAGAAGTTATGTCATTTTCTGCCAAATAGCTTAATTACAGTCTCCTTATAAAACTAAATAACAAATCGATTCATAAAAATAAAGACATAAAATTTTTAGGTAGTTGAAGTTTTTTGAAGTTGATAGCCAGTTAAAATGGTATGTGCATATTGAATTTTTAAATAACAAAATGGCAACAATGTGTTATATTATCTGGCAACTGTGCAATTATCTAAGTTTGGATATACTTAGAATGTTTTATTTTGCACACGTGAAATCATATTTAACTTACTGCATCATATGTTGTGGCAATTCAAATGAGCTACTTATTTCACAAAAAAGAATCATAACAATGTTACTTAATTCGCTCCTGTAGACAGTTGTTTAAAGGTCTAAATGTCCTTACGGTACCTTCACTGTACATATTGGCTTGTGTTATTCATGTAAAAAAGAATATTTCTCAAATGACAAATTTCTCTGATAGGAAAATAAATTATAATTTTCGTGTAAAAGATTTTTATTGACAAATCATCACTTGTCACTTTCAGCAAATGGACCGACAACAATTCCTTTAAAAATATATAATCATTTGCCATACAATGTAAAGCAAATAAAGAATTTAAATAAATTTAAAAAGTTATTAAAAAATATCTTCTAGAAAATTCTTTTTATTATTTTAATTGTCACACTAAATTTCGGAATAAATTATTTTATTTTTAACGTATTATTAATATTTGTACAAAAGTTTTGCGCCGTATTCTTGTTATATTTTATTATTAATTTTTTAATGTATATACAATGTACTGTTAGTTCTCTTTTAACATTTTTCCATGCATGTATAACATGTCGTATGAAAATAAAGTTATTATTATGATATCAAGGAAAACAGGAGAAAGTCAGGAAATCTCCAAGCACAATGTTGTTGGGAAAACTGATATAGAGTTTTCAATAGCGAATGATGTTTAAATCTAGTTAAAGTTAATTAATTTACATTATTATCTTGAACCAATTTTAATCACGAGGTTTTAATTTTTTGTGCGTTTCCATTTAATTTTGGATTCTAACCAAGAATACTAGTGTCAATTTTTAAGTTGATTTTATTTATTCATAATAGTTGAAAGCTTTAACAATTAAAACTGAATTTGATTTACTACTATATTTTTAGGTACTTATACATTTTATTAATTCATTCCTATTTATTATTGGATTGGTATTCGTTTTCCGTGTCCAAATTCTTGAAACTTTTTACAGCGTCTCGATAATTTAATTTTGTTTGTACTCCGTAAATGGGAAAGTAAAAAGTTATATATATCCAAAGGTATACGTCCATAGATCGTTCCTTTTCGGTTTATTTCCTCACAAGTAATTAATTATTTGGATTTCCTTCTTACCTAGTATTCGCCATGACTAATTATGTATATGGTATGGAGTCCTAATGAAGATATATGAGTAGTAATTACTGAACATGAAAACCTTCTTATGTTAAATAATTCACCAAATATATCATATCCATTTAAAGAATACATTTCCAAGTTTTTAATTCATCTGTTTACATTTTCGCTTTCTTATTCCCCTAGAGAGTCAGATCGTTATGAGTGTTATATGGATTCAATTTAGAAATATTCTTGTTTAGAATATATGATATGAAAATCAAGCAGAATTGGAGAATTTTTAATTTGCTCATAGTCTTTTGGTCCATACAACAACATCTAGGAATAAACCTGTTTACTTTCTAACAAAGAGTCTTCGTAAAAATATTTTATTTTCTATACAGGCTATTTCTCCAGTATATTGATTAATTTTGTTATTCTTGTAAAATTTCTGATCAGAAGATAAATGTGGCAGGAAAACTCATTAAAAAGAATAAATGAATGCCGTCCTTTAAATATGTCAGAAGAGCCCAAAATGAAGGCATGCGAAGCCGGAGCAGGTATAACCGAGTACAGATTTACTAGGCACTTAAGAAACGCAACGACCTCATTATTATAGCCGTTGGATCATGCGTTATGTTGTCATCAAACAAGCCGACGCAAATTAAAATCCTATAAAGGTAAGAGAGTCAATTTGCGAACGAAATAGTACACAGCAGTACTTAAAATTTACATGTATTACAATAGTAGAATGCAGGTTTTCACGGCCGTTGTCTAATGAAGTAGATTCTTCCGGGTCTTGCCGTGGTCGTCGAACTTGACTTGACGTTTCGCTGATCATCGCTGATCATCCTGTCTTTAGAATCCTTCTGAAGAAGCTGACAGGATGATCAGCGAAACGTCAAGTCAAGTTCGACGACCACGGCAAGACCCGGAAGAATCTACTTCATGTATTACAATGTACATATTAATAATACTATATTTAAAAGTATTGTCTTCAATACATTAATATTTGATACCGTTTCTGGTAAATTAACCTATTTTTTGTGTGTGAATATATCTTATATATTGGTGAAAATTGATTAATCTTAATCATATCTTGGAATATTTCATATTATTATTGTTGCCCAGCAAGGACCACGAGATGGTACGAACATTTCCTTGCCAAAAATGTGGGTACAGAGTCAAGATTTTCGATGTTAAAATAGTTAAAATAAACAAAGCAGATCTCTAAATTCTTTGAATAAATAAAATGTTATATTTATATCGATAATCCTAACATGATCTAATCGACCTAGGTCAACTAAATAAATTCAATTCTGGAAAACAAATAAATAATTATCAAGCGAAATATATAATAAAAGTAATGATAATAATAATCAAATGGCCTCAAAAATAGAAACTTACAAATAGAAACTTACAACCACTAGAAAACATTCATACACATTCCCAAAAGAAAGGACTATGGGCAACAGAGGAACTGCATGGATGGCATTATTACCAAATAAACCAGCCTCATATCGACCAAGTAGCATCCAACAAATGGCTGACGAAAGGAAACATCTTCGCGGAGATAGAAGGATATATGATTAACATTCTCGATTTAAAACGGTCAATTTCTAAGACTAATGACAAGTATACTTTTTTTTCACTAAAATGAGAGAGGATTAGGATTTTCTAATAAAAAGGGGATAATGTTACGGGTAAAAAAGTTAAGAGTACATTTACACATTAAACAATGCTTATGTCTCGCCCTCTAAGATCTGCACAAAAATGGGAGCAGATTTGAATTTTTCGTCTCAGACAACCCCCATTCACCAATTTTCACAACAATACTTGAAAAAATTCAAAAGCTATATGAGAAAATTAAAAATATAATATAGACTTTAACACCCTGTACCTCTGTTAATATCAATTTTTGTACTAAGGTAAGTTTAGTTAAATCGTAATATTTTAATATCAGAAACCCACTGTTGCTCTATGAACCATTACTTACGGACCACCCTGTATATTGTTTTGAGAAATTTTGCTTCTTAATATCCAAAAGATTTTTCTTTTTAAAATTTTCTTGAAATGTCACATTGTGTTTTCGGAAAAATTCTTGAATGTCTTTTTTCTTTGTTCCAATATTTGGTATTTTTTCGATTTGTCGCGAATGATATGAAGTAATGAAGTTTGAAACCTTTCTTCAGAAATATCCGCAGTCATGTTTTGGTAACAGGCGACGTTTGAATTTTCCAGTTTTTTCCCGCTTAATTTGAGACCGTTATAAACCCATACAGTTTCTGATCCACAATGTGGAATTATTAATCTGGTTCCTTATTTGCAAGCATATCAAATTTACATTTCTTTGAGCTACCTGTCCAGCGTTTTCTCACTGTATCATGAGTATCATAGCAAGTTTCTCTAATCAATATATTGGTCGTTGGTCGAAATTTTTTAAAGCATCCAAATATTCCATATGCCACCGTGCAATTCTGTTGCTTTCCATAAAACTTGCCCTTTTATTAATCATTTTGAACTTAAATCCTATCTTCAATAGATATCGTTGAAGTATTTTTTCACTAACTGACACTAGATCTTTTCTTCTCAGTTCCATATGTATTGATGTACAGTTAGTATCTCATTTTCATTATACTTGCTATACATTGCATCTCTTAACAATTTTACCATAAACGAATCTAATGTATGTGATTTTCCTTTGTCCGATCTAACTTTTTGTTTCTGTGCCTCTTCCTTAATTAATTTATAAAGAGTTCGTTCTAGAATCTCAGTTAAGTAGACCGTTTTTTCCATGGCTCCTTTTTCTCCTCCACTTTCTTCTATATTTTTATACACTTTTAAAACCGTTTCTTGAGACTGTGGGTGTAAATATTGTGCGGAAGCTTTCTTCGTAATTTGTGAACCATTACCATCCTCATCTTCCTGACATTCTCTGCTGGTGCTTGGTTGTGGATCTTCTCAAGGCCTAAACATTTTCACAATATTATTTCACCACACCCTCAACCGCAACACGCTGTTAAAATTGAACGACTGAGCTGCTGAGGAAATTTTATTTAGATATTTCTTGGTTTTTTTATCGTGGGCTTTGAAAATCTAGTATTTATGGCATTACACAGTTTAATTTTACAGTTGAATTTTAAAAATTCATGTGGAACTTTTTGTTTCATCCCCTAACAACTCTAAATCAACACTTCTTTGTGACTCACGTTCTGCTCCCGGCAATCTATTTACGAGTGTATTCGATTTGATGACACAAAAAAATTAAGCTACGCCTACGTAGCATCTTGAAAATACCTTAAATCTTATTTATAAGTCACCCCAATTTCCCCATCAAACTAGCATTACACGAGACATTTCTGGATAAATGAATAAGTTGGAAATTGGAAGGGTGGATTTTTATTGAAGATGTCTCCTTAGAGAATAGCAGATATTCCTATGGGGTGTATGGGAATCAGGGGTGCCAATCGAACACCGCCAGACAATCCTCTAAACGGCCATCAATCAAACTCCCGAGCAAAGGGCATAAGTGTCAGGAGCGAGGGGGTTGTAAAATAATTTCCAGTGTGGATGTGTGAACACAATTCCTGAATTATTAAATTAAATTATCAACGCTATATGCAGCTCAGCTAATAGTTTTATGGCGACAATGCAAATGTTACATGCAGAAGGGTGGTCTCGCTAATAAATTAACCACGTTTTCTATATTTCATAAATTGCATGAAAGTTCAATGTTTTTCATAAAATGCACATTAGCCTGCAGATCAATTTTGATGACATAAATAATTCTAGTATACATGCTAATGATTATATTTCTCGTACAGCTATGAATGTTGGATATAGGAGCACAAGAATTACATTAGAAAGAATGAAATTCAGAAGTCAAAGATTTGTGAACATGCTTGGGAAAACGGACATAGAATAAACTGGGACTCGGCAAAAATTTTAACAAAAGAAACAGATAACAAAAAAAGAAAAATTAAAGAATCAGCAATAATCTTATTAAATGAAGATAAGTGCGTATCGAATTGTTCTGTCGATATTTGTACAACCTGGCTACCAATGTTAAAAGAAGAACTTAACAAACTCAACATTATCTAAAAGAAAATATCATCAGTTCTATGTTCTGTGTAAGTAGTAAGTATGTATGGAAATAACATAAACAGAATCTTAAAGCTGTGTATTTGACATACACAGCATAATAAGAGTTCTTCCAAAAAATAGCTTTGAAAACGGAAAGAGATTACTTTCCAAAACGTCAGCAAAATACATTATTTCTGTGTTTATTCCGATTTATATCATTTGCAAAACATAACCTCTGACTTTTCCTTTGGCATAAACGTCACGGGCGCAGAGGTTTTTGCCAATAATTCTATTATTTTGTAGATTCGGTGATTTGTTTTGAAGAGGATAATAATATATGTGGTAGAAAACCCAAATAATAGGAAAGAATATAGGTGCGGCAAGTAGTATCGCAACATAGTTGAGTTTTTTTCTTGGGGAACACACTGCTCTTGAAGACAAAAGCAAACTATTGAGGTGTATCATGAAACATTATGTGAATTACTATAAGGTCATGATTGTTTTCAGATGATTATTACTAAAATGCTAGTTTTTAAAAGCCGTTAGGCACAAAGTATATGTACATGTAAATACTTGGGAGTAATTTTAATAAATATGAAAATACTAACGATGAAGTAAGTGAAAGAATAGATAAACGCAAGATACTTATTAAAGCATTTAATTCAATACTGTAGGAAAAAGGATAGAAAGAAAGAAACCAAATTACATATTTATAAAAGCAATGTGCAAAGTGAAGTGAGACAGATACCCATTATAGATCATGTAGACAGAAACAATAATTGGTGTTGTTTGGATACACAAAAAGTATGGAATAAAATAGGTGGCCAAGAAAAATGGACTCCGCCAGAAAAAAGGAGGTAGTATACACAGAATTCGAGATAATTGCGTTTGAATGTTTAAGTGGTTATCTATCACACAATATCATAAATCAATAATTATAATAAATAGAGAAAGATATTAACTTTTTTTACAGAACAAATATGTTCTATTTTGCAATAAATTGTTCTTCAAGTAGATAACGATGAGAGTATTTATTGAAAAAAGGGAAATCAATAACTGTCCTACTAAAACTGTAGTAACTATTAGGATTATTATAGAATGATCATGAAGGAAATATAATAATAATTATAACGAAATTAATGCCTAACACCATGCTCCAGTTACAGGACAATTTTACAAAATGTAAGGTATACGAATACAAAATACAAAGTACAACACACAAAACACAATATGCCAAGAACAAAAACAAAATGCAAGGTACAAAGTGGAAAATTTTATTTAATTTCAAAGAATTAAATACTTATTTAACTTTCAGTAACATAAAATTACGTTAGATTACAACCTATTTAGTCCAATCAATGAATATATTGTAGAGTGCATGGAATATGCGAGACTTTTTTACTTCAGCACCGGCACTCTGTTCACAATTCATTTCTATCGCTTCGTGACTATAGTAGAAATCTACAAGCAACTGTCCAATGACAAGAGCAGAAATTGCATAACAGAGTACCAAACCTATAGTTTTGAGTCCACGCCCCTGAGAGGTGAGCTTACGGAGGGAGAGTGGGGAAGGTTTCATTTTTGGGTTTTCCGATTATATTTCGGAAACGGTTGACTCTATAAGAAATATGTTCTGAATAAAAATGAAAGCTAACTAAATTTCCGATAAAATTGTTTCCATACATATTTAGCGAATTTCCAACGGTTTTCGAGATATACGTTATTGAAAATCGATAATTTTCAAAAAAATCATTTTTACCTAAATCTTTTTGTCAAATATTTGCTTCTAATGCCTCCCACGAACGTTTCTCAGAAAAATTGTCAGAAATGAAGTTGTAGAGCATTAAATTTCCTTAACTTTTGCTACTTTATCTTCAACCAATCAAAAGTTATAGAATTTCTAACATGTACGCTCAATTTCGATGTTCCTCTGGAAATAAGTATGTTGACGTTTCCATGATGATTAACAACATTTTAACAATAGAAGTAAGGTAGTTGCAATTGACACAATACTTTTTTATAATTATAGCTTTTATTATATTATTACGAATCATATAATGGAAGTATTTAACATGGACTGATAGTAATTAACAAAATGAAAAAATCTTGGTTTTTGAGGTGGAAGAGTCGAGGCACATTCATCTTCGTCAGCAGTCAGGAGCAGCATTCAACTCTGGCAGTTTCGGAACTAGTTGGTCAGTCCTCCTCTCCCAACCCCAATTCGGCGCCCTGCTATTAGGTTCCTCCCCTAACCACAGGTGTACTTAGTGGTACGCCCGGAATGCATGTTGCTTAACAGCACCTTCAGTTGAAGGGAAAGTCGAGATCAGGCTTCATGTTTGCAGCTGCTTTGACAAATGATTTGTAGCGGAACTCGTTGAGGAATTTTTCTGTGGCTGGAGCGCCATACCATGAGAGAGTACTCATGATCCCAGATGTCTCAATGGAGTCAGGGGAAGAAGAACCGCTGGCAAATACCTCAGCTGCACGTTGTGCGATTTTAGACTTCTGGTACATTTGACAAAACCCACTTTACTCCTGCGATACGCTGCGGATGCTGAGTCACAGCCTCTGAGTGCTTGTAACTTTTGATTAGTTGAAGATAAAGTAGCAAAAGTGTGTATCAAATTAAAGGAAATTTGACAAAAAGAGTTGGGTAAAAATGATTTTTTCGAAAATTATCGATTTTCAATAAGGTGTATCCCAAAAACCGTTGGAAACTCGACAAATATGTATGGAAACAATTTTATCGAAAATTGAATTAGCTTTCATTTTTATTTAGAACATATTCTTTTTAGAGTCCACCAAGGGAGTTGTACACTTTCATCATAGTAGAATAAATAGGTGATTTGGAAGAGGAGTTCTGGGCAGTCTATCATATTATTAATAAGTTTGTCAATATACATTAAATGTGGCATAATTCTTCTGTTTTTTTAATGAATCCACATTGAAGTTTATTAACAGTAAATAATTCGGATATCTCTGTTCATGGACTCAGTGACAGTCCCAAAATTTCGACATGGGATGGTATCAAAGATGGGCAGGACAGCTTTCCTTCATTATTAATGTTGCATATTGCTGTTGATGTAATTGTTATACCTACAGATGTTTCATTATAACTATTAAGGTCTGAAGAAGTGTGTGCCAAATACACAAAATGTCGGCAAAATAGTATGTTTCTTTTTATTGTCCTGTCTCCGACTATTTAAGCATTAATCAGTAATACCTGATACTACTAAATTTACCTAGATAAAATATGAATAATGCGCTACTGGGCATATTTTATTTTATTGTGATCTGCTGAAAGTAAATGTATGGTGGAGGGCTCTTAATAATCGGTAATTGGTATTTACAAAGTTCATGTATCCATGGGGGCCGGGTTCCTATGCCCTCCTTTGGACCGCCTCTGTTCAGGGTACCGTTTTACTTTAAATCATAAGTATTTTGAAAATCTCCGTTGAACAGACTCTAATGATTGTGAGTGCACCTCATAAATAGGACTCAATATCACATATCATATTCCAATTTAGAACGCTCAAAATAAAAATATAGCATTTAAAAGCTTCCGCATTAGCGGAATTCCTTATGATAAATCCCAACATTATTAACGCCGATTTAGCTATTATTAATGTTCTGTGAATTATAATCTGGAGACAAATAGTATACCCAAATCTATAATATTCTCCCACTGTGATAGAGTGGTGTTGTTAAAGCTATGCCACTGAATTAATTTTTCGTGTATAAGTCATAACTTTATATTTTGGTATATTCATGGTCAACTCATTCGCTAGGCACCAATTCTCAAGCACATCTATTTGTTCTTGTAATCTTCTACAATCTTCTATGCCAGCAACTTCGTTAAATAATTTTAGATCATCTGCAAAGAGAAGTTTGTTGTAATTCAATGCATCACATAAATCATTCATAAATACTGAAAGTAAGAGCGGACCTAAATTCAATCAACCATTATACTGAACATACTTTAATTCTCTTGTAAATAGGACTCGAAAAATTTAACAAGTATATCACTGAAACCAAAGATCCATTATGGATTAATGGATCTTTGCAATCAAATGCCTTTGAGAAGTCGTTGTACACCACATCCACCTGTCCCCGTTTATCTAAGACATTAGAAATAAATTGGTTTAGACACGCTACGTTTGATATTGTGGAACATCTTTCCATAAAGCCATGATAAGTGGAGATTAATTTTTTTATAGCAGGATGTATTACATATTCTATTGTCCTATTTACAAATAAAGAAGAAAAGGGGACAAGAACCATATTAATCAGAGCATTTAATTACTTCATCTTATGTTCTGTGTTCAACAAAAATAGCAGTATTTAAAAAAAATTAACTATTCTGAAACTGAAAAAATTAAATGAAATAGGTGTGTATGTTTTTATTTTCATTGAATTGAACTGGAAGAAAAGATCAGTATAAGAAAACCCATTAGTACGTTTTTATATTTTTGGCCTTAAAAGAGTCTTTTTGTCGCGGAATTTTCGGAATTTTCTCTCATTCTAGCTCATTTCATTATCAATAATTTTTATCTTCAACTATTTAGTCACCTTCTTCTTCGGTTCATTTCTGATTTGAACGCTTGCCCTTGTCCCAATTTCTTAGTTGCGATAATGTTCTTATTGACTTCTATTTCAATCTTTAGTTACATTTGTTTTTTTGTCTCATATTCCTCTGTTAACCGCTCGACTTTATTATTTTTGGATTTCCTAGGCTAAATTTTCTTGACTGTGCTATTATATCAATGTTTTTCTTCGTTAGTTTTATTCAGTTCGGTTATCTTTTTAGTTTTCCTTTCCTTTTATTTTCAATATCAGCTATTGTCGAGTTTGTTCACATGCTTTGAATATTCTTTTATTGATTGAGTTACCTGTGATTTATTGGTGGTTTTCACCGTATTTATTTTTACCTTGCCCAGTAACACTTTGCAAAAAATTTTTCCATTCTGAGGTATTTGTGGAAGCATCTGCTAAATATGTTTTTTATTTTCTGTTAGACATATATTGATTTCAAACAATTTGGTGATTTGGTTAGGGAAATTACGCAACATTTTGCCTTGCTTTACGTTTAGTCTTATACGAAAGCTTTACTTACAAAATTCCCTCCAAAGTCTTCACTGTATTTTAAATCTAGGGTACAGTTTTATTTTGTAAATTTTGTGTTTTGTCCTTCAGTAATATCAGTTATAAAACACTATAATATATAGTATAAATTTGACAACTCGAATACCTTTGCTGGACGTACAATAACTAAAATAAATATCGAAGATGAAAATGGCTCAATAATAATCAACGAGCTTGAAAAAGTAGAACTTTTTAATAAATACTTTTTAAATATTGATGTAGAAATGGCGAAAAAAATTGATAACACAAACAATAAACTCAAGATAAATGATGACAATCATTCTTTCGTGAAGACTACAAAATAATACTCTACATAAGCCTCCTAAAAAATTAAAATGAATGTAGTCCTGATATGGGGTATTTCTAGCGCAGAATATATTGTTTTTTAATAAATTGGGGAAATAGAGCGTAGAGGTTTAATTCTTCAAGTGGGCGTAAATAGGGTACAACTTCAAAGTTTTGCTTCTCGATCAATTTTTACCTAAAATGGAAGTGTCTCAAATTTCTTAAAGTTTAAATAAGATTTCATGATATTTTTCGCTTATACACTAATTTTTCTACATATGTGCAAAAAAACGCATTTACTCTCATTCCTGCATAAAAAAAGAAATTGTTGTTAATTTTAGTAGGTGTATTAGTTCCAAAAAGAGTAAGTAGAAATGAACTTATATAATATGCAAAGTTTCATTGATTCATAAATTTTTTATATTTCCTATTTTTATCATACTATCAAAATGGATGTAGACATATAAAAAAAACACATCAACGGGCCACATACATTTTACATCCCCATGTATTTCTTCTTAGTTAGGTATAATATAATAAATGGAGCTGTATAACATGGTCATTAATATTAATGGTATTAAGTCAGAGGTCCATGATGTTAAACTTGGTGTCCCACAAGGATCTGTTCTGGGTCCACTACTGTTTTCATTATTTATCAATGACCTTCCCAACCATATTACTGAGGGATGAGTTACAATGTTCGCTGATGACACGACTATAACCTTATCAGCTGATACAACTCAACAGCTAGAGAATATGATTCTAGGTGCTGTCTCTGAATTAAGCATTTGGTGTGAACGTAATCGACTTGTATTGAATAAAACCAAAACTAAGTGTATAAATTTTTTTATTAGAAGAAGTATGCCAACTACCTACCTGACTGGAGATATGCAATGCTTCGATACAGTAACGTTTCTAGGTACTTACTTAGATAACAGGCTTACCTGGGATGCTTATGTGGATCACGTATGTAAAAAATTAAATAAAGCGTTTTATGCTATTCTCCAATTAAAAGATACCTTAACTGTCCCAGGCCTTCTTAATATATATTATGCTATGGCCTATTCACATATTGCTCTTAATATAATAAGCTCGGGTTGTGGAAGGGATTTTAAGAGAGTTTTTATAGCTCAGAAAAGCTTTTAAGATTAATATTCAGTATGACTCATCGCGAAAGTTGTAGACGGGTGTTTGTGAATAATAAAATACTTACGGCCCCATCAGTCTATATCTACAGATGTCTATTATATGTCAAAAACCATAATTGACATGCCATATATACCTTGTGTATCTTTTGGTCAATAAATATTATTATTATTATTATAACAATTTAATGCTGTTGATTTTATTGAATTATTATTCAATAATGTAACACAATGATGTATTATGAAAATGGGCTCTTTAATATTTAATTAGAATATTATTTATTCACATTAAATTGATACGAGTTATTTAATATTGTGATGTAATAATAATAGTGTGGTTTCATAATTTTAAAGAATATAGAAAATTCTTTAATAACTGATATAACAATAATTAAAAATAATATGCCTACCTAACAATGTAGAATACACTACACTTTGAATTATTATTTACGTACATTAGGGCAACGGTTGTTTTTTATGCATTAGTATTATTTTTTCTAATTCATTAATGCTAATTGCCTACTATTGTTCTATAACACGCATACACGCCCAGCTGGTGATACTATTAGGGATAAAATAAATTACATATTGTATTTTGTACTGAAAATAATAACACAGAAAATTTTATGATTATATTTAAAACAAAATGGACTAGCTATTACATCATAATCCTAAAATTATCCTTGCAAATGTAAACAAATTTGCCTACACAAGAAGAAATAAACATAAAATAATTATGGATAAAAGACTTTTACCAGCAACCTACAACTACAAAATTGGGACAGTTACTAGTTACTATATATGTAATGATTTCCGAAATTTTAAGTAATACATTAATAAGAAGCATAAATATAGCAGGAGAAAGATTTTCAAAAAAAATATAGAATCAAATATTTTAAAAAGAGAAAATGGTGGGTTTTTACAAAATTAACAAGTATAATCAGATAAAGAGATGAACTATATCAAAAAATAATAAATGACCCAAATAACACACAAATAAAACAACAATATATAAATAATAGAAATAACATAAATTCTTTAATTAAAAAAGGAAAGCGGGCACACTTTCAAAATCAAACAAAATCATGTCCAAATAATTCTAAAGTAATTTCGATTACAATAAATAATATAGTAAAACCACAAAGAAATAGTACTAACTTCTAATGGCTCGGTTCATGTTTTCATGATCTGTTTGGGACTATTTAACAACTTAAAACGAGTAGTTTAATGTGGGGAATACATATGAGGTAAGGGCACTACATAGATTTAATAGGATGGAATATGCGGTAGGTTCTTGATGAAACATATTCAATATAATGATTATAAATTTTCAAATGAATAGTTACAATACGCACTTGGTTTATTATTTCATTAGTTTGGTTCAGATTTCTCTGACACATGTTTTGGCCTTGCGACCATTATGAGTCTTAAAAACTGACCTGAAAGTGGTGGTTCACAGTATATATCCTCAACCCACCTAGAGGGGGATAATAACTTGATTTTCTATTTCTTAAAATTTAACAATACAGGCCGGAACTACGAACTTAATTTTAATTTTATTACTCTGTCTAGTACCGGATTGTTCATAAATTCTGTTTGTGTATTTGTAACGTTTTTATGGTTTCTTAGGGCCTTCTTAATTTCTAAAATTTCAAGCATGTCTGGGATTTTTCCTTTGTTTGCATTATGCAAAAGTTTAACACTACTACCGTTAAAAACGTGATTTTGCTCAATCCCCTTACAGTGTAAAAAATTCTTTAGAACTTGTGACCAAATTGGGAAACATAACCTTACCCGAAAATGCCAAATTAGTTTCCTTTGATGTTAAAAGTTTATTTACCTCTATCCCTATTCATGAGCTTAAGGTTATATTACAACATCTTATCTCAAATAGTGAATTGAATCAAAATGAACAAAAATATTTACAAACATTAATTAATATGTGTATCAAACAAAATTATTTTAAATTCAATAATAAAATGTATATACAAGTAAACGGCTTACCTATGGGTAGTCCGCTAAGCTCATTTTAGCTGAAATATTCATGGCAAATTTATCTTTTTACCACAAACAATAATCTCCTTAAATACATGCATGTTTGGGTAAGATATGGGGACGATGTGTTTTATATATGGATCGGTACTGAGAGACAATTGTCACATTTCATCCATTTTATTAACTCCCGAAACAACAAAATTCAGTTTACAGTTGAAATGGAAAAGAACGGTCAATAAACTTTTTAGATATTACGCTGACACGTAAAGAACATGAGAAAGAACTTGATATTTACAGAAAGCCAACTTTTACTGACACTCTTACACACGCAAATTGTAATCAATCTTGGAAGATAAAAATGTCGCCGTTTCATAGCTATGTACACAGACTAGAGTCTAGTATACTTTAACTTGGCGTGTGTATGTATGAGTTAATATTTCCGTACGATTTCATTTTCTCCCATATTGTACACAAAGTTAAAGCAATAGTCCAGAAACATTGTCTACGTGGACAATATTTCTGGATCTTTGTGTACAAGAGAAAATGAAATCGTACGGAAATATTAACTCATACATACACACGCCAAGTTAAAGTATACTAGACTATATTATCTCTGAATTTAAATAGGGTTAACTTTGAAAAAGAAGTTAGAATTCTTAAAACGCTAGCAAAAAACAATGGCTATGATGAGTTACTTATTGACAAATTGATAAAAAATAAACAGAGAAAATTATTACAAAAACATTTTTATAACGTGCCAAATATAGAAAACAAAAAGTGGCACAGTATAAATTATGTAAATAAGGTTAGCAACTCAGTATGTAAAATATTAAATAAATTAGGTATTAATACAATATCAACGAATAGAAATAATTTAGGTCGCTTGTTGGTTAATAATAAAGAAAAGACAGAAGATATTAAAAAATCGGGGGTATATGAAATAAAGTGTGACGACTGTGATGCCGTATATATAGGTCAGAGTGGCCGTAGCATAGATGTGAGGTTAAGAGAACACGAGCAGTCTATTTTATATAATAAAAAATCAACTGGTTTCGCCGAACATTGCGTTGAGCAAAATCACGTTTTTAACGGTAGTAGTGTGAAACTTTTGCATAATGCAAACAAAGGAAAAATCCTAGACATACTTAAACTTCTAGAAATTAAGAAGGCCCTAAGAAACCATAAAAACGTTAAATACACAAACAGAATTTATGAACAATCCTGTACTAGACACAGTAATAAAATTAAAATTAAGTTCGTAGTTTCAGCCTGTATTGTTAAATTTTAAGACATAGCAAATCAATTTATTATCCCTCTCTAGGTGGGTGGAGAATTTGTAAGATATATACTGTAAACCACCACTTTCAGGTCAGTTTTTAAGACTCTTTGATAATGGTCGCAAGGCCGAAACATATGTCAGAGAAATCTGAACAAAACTAATGAAACAATAAATCAAGTGCGTATTGTAACTATTCTTTTGAATATTTATAATTATTATACTACATAGATTTGCCGACTTAAGTTCTGTTCTTACAACTTTCTTAGTTTCTCTTTAAATTTCTCTCTCGGATGGTTTCTATCTTCTGATGTTCGATCTTGTTAGTTTGCAGAAAGCCAAGATACTTGCATGGATCATGGAATAAGTCTTGAAGTTATTTATGAAAAATAAACGACTGATGTTCAGAATGTTCTTCTGATGTTTTAGACTGATTTTGTCAGTTTCGAAATTAACGTTGAAGAAATTGGACATACAACAAATTGAATTTGTAAACTTCTTCTCCGAAGTGGGAGAGAAACTGACTAACGATATAATACCACCTGACACTCAATATGAAAATACAACATTAAGAAGAACCCTTTACTTGAAAAATGTAAATGGCGATGAAATAAAAAATATAGTAGTAGAGCTAAAAAACAAAAAGCCCCAGGCTTTGACGAAGTAACCGTTGGGGTTATCAAAAACGCAAGTGAAATTATCGCTGCGTTAATGGCTCATCAAATAAATATAATATAATAATATAATAATATTTATTCATATATAAGCCGTATGAAATACAGGTATGAAAAGTCATATAAAAGTATAAACATAAAAATATATAAAAGAAAGACAGAGAAATAATAACAGTAATGCAATAGCAACAAGAAAACAAAGTAAAATACAATAATAGCTAACTAACTAAGTCGATTGTCAGGTATTAATTAAAGGTCTATATATGTGTAACCATATATATAGACAAACATATAAATGTAGACACATATACATACGTACAAACAGTAAACATAAAAAAAACATGCTCACATAGAAAATCAGGCATATTTAGTTATAATGAATTAAGAAAACAAGAAAATATATGACAAGCACAGTTTAAAAAAAAATTATTAAATATTTGCGTCACTTAAAAACTCGCCAGAGCTATAATAGCATCCATTACTCAGTAATGTTCTAGCTTTCCTCTTAAATACCGTATAATTTGATATGTTCCTTAAATTAGCTGGCAGTTTATTATAAAATATTATACAGTTATAGATTGGAGAGTGTTTAAATGCGGTGGTATTGTGCCGGGGGATACGCAAAAGATTGCCATGCCTTGTACTGTGGTCATGGACAGCGGAATTTGTTTCTAACAAGTTTAGATTATTTCTTGCAAAAGTTAAACATTTATAAATATATATAGAAGGTGCAGTTAGGATATCCTTATTTTTAAACACTTGTCGGCAACTTTCAGTAATTTTCATATTAAATATTAATCTTAAAATTTTTTTTTGCGCTACGAAAATTCTAGTAAAGTCTCTACCATGACCCCAGCTTATAATATTCAACGAAATATGTGAATAAGCCATAGCATAGTATATATTTAAAAGACCCGAGATATCCAGGGTGTCTTTCATTTGCAAAATAGCGTAGTAGGCCTTATTTAATTTTTTACTAATATTGTCAATCTGATCATCCCAGGTAAGTCTATTATCAAGAAGAGTACCTAGAAACACTACTGAATCCGAAAATTCAATACCATCCACCAGTTGAATATCACTCGAGATATCCTTTCGGATAAAAAAATTTATGCATTTTGTTTTATTACTATTAGAATTAATCTATTACGCTGACACCAAGTGTCAAATTCACAGATTGTACATTTTATCGCGAGGAGATTCTGAAGATACAGTTATTGTGGTATCATCCGCGTACATTGTGAGGATACCACTAGTGATATGTTCTGGAAGATCATTAATAAATAGTAGGAACAGCAGTGGCCCCAGCACCGATCCCTGTGAAACCCCAAGCTTAACGTCATGTGGTGCTGATGTAGTGCCCTTAACTTTAGTGACCATGGTTCGCCCTTCCAGATACGATTTAATCCAGTTGATTATGTTTTTCGGCAAATTAATGCTAAATAATTTTTTTATCAAGAATTCAGGACATACCGAATCGAATGCCTTAGACAAATCAAAAAATAGAGAAGCAACACATTTCCCATTATCTAATTGTTGATACACATAACTTAACAAATCACAGGTTGCTGTCTCTATTGACTTGTTGGTTCTAAATCCATGTTGAGAACTAGAAAGTATACAATTACTTTCTAGATACATCGAAAGGAGGTTATATACTATTTTTTCCAATAACTTAGATAGCGTATTAAGCAAAGATATTTGCCTGTAATTATCGACATTTTGAAGATCACCTTTCTTATATAGAGGGATAACTAATGCGGTTTTAAATATATCAGGGAAACAACCTTGATATATTTATTGATTAAACAAAAAGACCAGTGGTTTCACTATAGTATCTAAAATACTTGAAATAGTTGAGAGAGATAATCCATCTATCCCAGTTGATTTTTTGTTTTTCATTTGGCTTATAGTTTCGATAATATCTCGCTCCGTGATAGGTTCTGAAAGAAAAGGTGTAAGCTTAATATTAGAAACAGTTGTGCAAGGCAGCGCCAAATTTTGACCAAAGTGATTAAGTATATTAAGTTCCGCACTACAAGAGAAATGGTTGGCAAATATATTAGAAATTTCAACTGGATTAGTAACCAAGTCACCATCATATGTAAGAGTTATTTTATTATCTTTGTTAATTGTTCTACCTAATTTCAAATTAATTATTTTCCAGGTCTCCTTGGTCTTGTTGTGGGCTTGATTTATTTTTATATTATAGAAATTTCTCTTTGCTAGTTTAATGTTACGTTTATGTTCCTTTTTCCTAGTATTATATAATACTTTAATTTCAGGAATACCTGAATTCGTCATTAGCCAGAACAATTGCCTTAGTCTATCACCTTCTTTAATAATGTCCTGAGTTAGCCAGTAGTTATAGTTACGTTTTGTTTTATTAACTTTTTTAATAGGACAGGTTACATTAAGACCCCATGCCAAGCATTCCATAAATGATTGGAAACCCTTGTTAATATTAAGAGTGAATAGGTATGACCAATTTATGGTATTCAGTGTAGCTCTATATTCATTTAAATTACTTATACTAAGTTGTCTGGTAAAAAATGTTTCATTATTTTTTGCTGGCAGGCCACTCTTCGTAGATCTAAGGCTCAGAATATGCGATAGGTGATCAGCTACATTAGGTTGTATTAAATAGCTTTCAAACTGCGAGGTAGGCAGCGATGTTACCATATAATCAATACAGGAAGAGCTAGTGCGGCCACTGCTATTAGTAAAAATCCTGGTATCACCAGTTGTAGGCATATTCAGCTCAAAAGAATTAAAAATATCTAATAATAATTTTGTATTTATATTGTTTTTTAAATTAAAGTTAATATTAAAGTCACCACATAGCACAATATAGTTAGACCTACCTGCAGCCACGTAGAGAGCTTGTGATAGGTTGTAAATAAATATATTGATATCGCCGTTAGGGGGCCTATAAGCAGTAATAATAGCTAACCTGAAATGATCAGTTTTATAGCATATAGCACACATCTCGATATGGAATTCTACAGACAGTTGTTTGACAGGTTTTAGTTCAATGGCGTCCTTATCCGTTTGTATAAAAATAAGCGATCCCCCACGTATATGATTTTTCCTAGAGTAGGCAGTACAAAGTTTATAATTCGGGAAATGTATGTTTACTACATCATTATTACATATCCAATGTTCTGAAATACATAAAATACCAATTTTATTTTTAATTAACAGCAATTCAATCGAATTAAAATTGTTTATAATTCCTTGTACATTTACATGACAGATATTGGTATTTTCATTAACCACTACATTCAAACAATCTCCATTTATATTAGGGATATAATTGTCGCTTACAATTAAAGAATTAGTATTGGTTGATAAGAAATTAATGTAATTTTCGAAACCGGTATCTGCCTGCAACACTTTAAAATCGTGATAATAAAACCCCTATACAATAGTGGAAATAAATTAGAAACAAAAAAACTATCGACGTATCTCGTTACTATCTGATCTATCAAAACTATTTGAAAAAGCGTTAAAAAAAAAGATCAAAATTTTTAATATAAAATCAATATTTTGTCAAAAAGACAATATGGCTTTAGCGAAAAAACATCAACGCAGACGTGACAAGGAAAACCTACAACTTGGTAGATAGAGGAAGACCATCGTTATGCCTTTTCATAGACCTAGCGAAAGCGTTCGATGATATTAGCCATCCTTTAATAATAGGAAACTAAATGACCTAGATTTCATAGGGAAAATATATGCAGTCCTAAAAGACTGCCTTAGCAACGGAACGCAAGAAGCCCGTTTAGATAACCATGAAAGCACTTCGAGAACCGTCACATGTGGTCTACCACAGGGAACGGCCCTAGCGCCTGTCCTATTCAATATATATTTGAATGATTTGCTGAAATTAAAAACTGACGGAAAAATAATTTTATTTTCGGACGACACTGTCGTCCTCTTCGATGGAGAAACGTGTAGGGAGGTTAGGTCAAAAGTATCAAAAAACATTAAGATTATAAAAAATGGTATGATCAACACCTATTTACCAAGAACATAACAAAAACCAAGTATCTACCCTTTTATTCATATAAAAACAGCCCTCCACCATACACCAAAACTAAAATTGAAAATGCTAATACTGAAGTTGAACAGGCAACACAAGTGAAATACTTAGGTATTATACTCTATTCGCATCTTAAATGGAACTACCAATTATGTAAAAAACTGAGGTGTCTCTATCATACATTTAAACACGTCAGTACAATCCTTGACGATAAACAACGGCTAATAATATATTATGGCCTTGTAGAAGCAATACTTAAATACGGTATAATTGGATGGGGTCAATTAATAAAATGCTATAAAAGGATACTAAAAGTAGTGTTTAAAAATCTATAACCTTTCCGAGTAAACAACTGTTCAAACAACATGAAATATTAAATATTCTTCAACGCTTACTAAAAATGTAGGATGGACCGTGTTGAGATTTGGTTAGAACTTTAAAAGACCAAATCCCTAATGATTCTCACGCTGTATTCGAAATACCTTGTTCAAACTGTCTCCAAACCTACATTGGGCAAACCAACAGACGGATTAACAATAGAACATATGAACATTGTTTTGCAATTAGAAATCCGATCCTACATCATCACTTGCCCAAAACCCCTCCCTAACAGGCCATAACATAGACTTCGACAACACCAAAACCATAGCACCCTCATTTTTCCAGTCTCCGACCCACAGACAACATTAGTATAAATAACGCTTCGTCAGACGCTACCAGTGAGTTCTCTCTAAGGAGTAGGCAGTCTATGGAGTCTAATATAATAATGTAATGAAAAGAATTACTTGTGTTTGTCATACTTATATGTGCTTTGATTTTCCAGTTCTTCTTAAGTGTCTAGACATTGTCGACATTTAGGACTTGGCAGTTTTTTCGAACATTAACAAAAGTTACTTAGTCGAAGATAAGCAAAACAATAGTCTATATAGTGCACGATACAGAAGCGGGAGGGTAAGAAGCGCAGGTGTTTTTGAAATGCGTTGCCTCATTTTATAGTGATACGTAATGTTTGTTTATGCTCCTCTCTTTATATTTTCGTTTCTAGAGTTGTTCTTTTGAGGTTTCTGTTTCCTTCATTTCTAAGTTCGGTATCATATAATAGTATGTATGTAGAATTTACACGCTCTCAGGCCCCCTGAAGCCAAGAAAATGGTTGTTAAAAAATGTCCGTCTGTAGTCTGTTGCCTGCCGTCTGTGGTCACACCTAGAGCCCAAGCTACTACATCTATTTTGCTCAAATTTTGTATGCATGTTCCGGATGGCCATACCTCTAGGCGAAAATTCGATCCTAGTTCAAATGTGGGCATATTTAACTCCTAAAAACCGATAAAAAATGTAAAATAATTTTTTCTCAAAAATGGCTTCAACGGTTTTGATCAAATTTAACACATGGATTCTCCTTGTAACGTACTTTCTTTCAATTGGTGAATTACCTAAACATGCGGAAAATTATTCAGTGGGTTGTCCCCACCAAAAGGAATTTAAAAAATTAAGAATAAAAAAATTTAGAAAAAAAATTGCCTATTATATTGCCTAAAAAATTATTATTTATATGTACGATTATAGAGAAATATGAGCTAAATGTATCAACAAGTTTACTGGGATCTGTAATAACTACATTGTCGTACGATATTTTTATTTATTAATTATAATTAAATTTATATATTAATAAGAGTTATTTAATTTATTTCATGTTACAGGTAGGTTGTGACTTGCTAAATATCTTTTCTTTTGTAATACTCATAAAACCGAAATAAACAGATTTTTTTTATAGTCATCGGTGGGTCTTGTCACACAAACGATAAATCGGTACTGCCTTGGTTGATTGTATAAATATAACAATGGGTACGGTTAGCTATTTTTAAATAAACAAAAAACTAATTAATGATATAATGAAAAGCTAATCGAATTAAAAAAATATGCTTTGTAATTTAAGACAATAGAAATAATAGGATATTGTTCCAAGAATACTACGTTAAACATAGACTTTGCGCATCCTCGAATACAAACGTTCGGTTCCATTGTGCAGCGGATGTCTGTGACACGTTCCCCACTAAAATACCACGTGTATAAAGAGTAGAGACGTGTGTATTAAAATTTATATGCAAGAGCAAACAGCGCTAATGTATTCTTTTTATCTTTAAGCCCCATGCTAAAATACGCCAATTCATGGGGTGTCTATTAGACAGTGCATTCCCGCATTCTCTCAAGTTTTAGAGAATGCACGTACGAAAGTTTTGCAAACAAAAATGCTGGGTTATTTCGAACTACTCAACTATTTCAAACGTTAGGGGGAACCAAAATTAAAATCCGAGATTCCGCATCCAACTTTCCCTTCAAATACATTTCAGGACTTTAACAAAGGGTCCGCCTCAACGGTTTGATATATCATTGGAAAATTAAAAAATGTTAAAAAATACATTGATAATCGAACTGACAATATTACTGGGATAGTCAATGTTCTCACTACTCCAAGTGTTATTTATTGTACTATTGCAGCAGTGGATCTGTGCGTAGTAAAAGTAGAGCCACTATAATAATCATAATAATAATAATAGTAGGTTTTAAAATTGTGAAATTACAAGACTTGATTTACGATGATATGCTATTATGGAGTTTAATCACATAATAACAAACTGATCGTTTAAAAAAAGTAATTCTGTGATTAGGGATAGTATCGTAATGAGAGTCTAATTCCTAATATTGTGAAAGGATGGAATAGTAGTGGCCCTAGAATTGAGCCCTCGACGTAGGTTTCAGATTCCAGTGTGACCCTTGTTTGATATAATCATTTATATCTACCTTATCCTACTATTAGTTCTTACAACACTTTTTGGCCAGTTAGCTTCTCAGTAGGGGCGTGGGGCGTTACTCATTTTTAACAAAATAATTTGGACAACAAATAGTCAACTAGTTATGCAGGGGACGCCAAATGGTTTCTTTTTCTAATTCATGTTTGCCTTAAAGCCAAAAATAGGAAGCGCTAATAGTAAATGAAACCATAAGTCTCACTTTAAATTTAATAATAATAAAGAAAACGATATGTTCACATTTATATACACTTTAAAATGCGTTATTTGTGGCACAGCAGATGAATAAATAACAAAATGGTGTAATAATCTACTAATGAGTGCACTGAGAAATTATTTTAGTGTCTTTATAATAATATATATTAAAAGTATTAACTTATTACCCTTCGACATAGTATTATGGTTAATAAAGTTATTGCCTTATACCTCAAGAGAAACAACAATGCAGCTACGGACGGAATATATCTTAAATCGAGCAATAACTTCTTTCTTTATTTAATTATTTATATTTATATATATATGTAAATGGTGTGCCGGTGAGAGGTAAGTGAATCCTCTCCTGTGGTCAAATGCTACTATACACCAGACATCATAGATGTCTGCATGGTGTATAGCGACTTGCTATTTTGCAAGTACTGAGAGCGGCGACCTTCAGCCCTTGGTGGACTTAACCTATACTGATATGACATATGATTTTGCAGGAAACAATTACTCAGCGGGCAAATACCCCGACCTGCATTGAATTATACCTTACAAATCATGAATGGTAGCCAATGTCATTTGTCAATTCCTCGACCAGACATAGACCGGTTTCGAACTTATTAGTTTTCATCAGTATGTCATAGGTCGTGGAACAGACAAATGACAGTGGCCAACCTGCTAGTTTTACACAAACTGATGTAAATGGTGTGCCGGTGAGAGGTAAGTGAATCCTCTCCTGTGGTCAAATGCTACTATACACCAGACATCATAGATGTCTCCATGGTGTATAGCGACTTACCGAGAGCGGCGACCTTCAGCCCTTGGCGGACTTAACCTATACTGATATTACATATGATTTTGCAGGAAACAATTACTCAGCGGGCAAATACCCCGACCTGCATTGACATGCTGATGAGAACTAATAAGTTCGAAACCGGTCTATGTCTGGTCGAGGAATTGACAAATGACATTGGCTACCATTCATGATTTGTAAGGTATAATTCAATGCAGGTCGGGGTATTTGCCCGCTGAGTAATTGTAATATATATATATATATATATATTGTTATTATACATGATTTGCAGGAAACAACTACTCAGCAGGCAAATACCCCGACCTGCATTGAATTACACCTTACAAATCATGAAAAATTGGTAGCCAATGTCATTTGTCAACTCCCTGACCAGACATAGACCGGTTTCGAACTTATTAGTTCTCCTCAGTATGCCATAGGTCATGGAGCAGACAAATGACAGTGGCCAACCTGCTAGTCTTATACAGACTAATGTAAATGGTATAGTGGTGAGAGGTAATTGAATCCTCTCATGTGGTCTGCTACTATACACCAGACATCATAGATGTCTCCGTGGTGCATACCTCAAGAGAAACAACAATGCAGCTACGGACGGAATATATCTTAAATCGAGCAATAACTTCTTTCTTTATTTAATTATTTATATTTATATATATATATAAATGGTGTGCCGGTGAGAGGTAAGTGAATCCTCTCCTGTGGTCAAATGCTACTATACACCAGACATCATAGATGTCTGCATGGTGTATAGCGACTTGCCATATTGCAAGTACCGAGAGCGGCGACCTTCAGCCCTTGGTGGACTTAACCCATATACTGTTATTATACATGATTTGCAGGAAACAACTGCTCAGCGGGCATACTGAGGAGAACTAATAAGTTCGAAACCGGTCTATGTCTGTTCAGGGAGTTGACAAATGACATTGGCTACCAATTTTTCATGATTTGTAAGGTGCAATTCAATGCAGGTCGGGGTATTTGCCCGCTGTGTAGTTGTTTCCTTCAAATCATGTATAATAACAGTATATGGGTTAAGTCCACCAAGGGTTGAAGGTCGCCGCTCTCGGTACTTGCAAAATGGCAAGTCGCTATGCACCACGGAGACATCTATGATGTCTGGTGTATAGTAGCATTAGACCACATGAGAGGATTCAATTACCTCTCACCACTATACCATTTACATTAGTCTGTATAAGACTAGCAGGTTGACCACTGTCATTTGTCTGCTCCATGACCTATGGCATACTGAGGAGAACTAATAAGTTCGAAACCGGTCTATGTCTGGTCAGGGAGTTGACAAATGACATTGGCTACCAATTTTTCATGATTTGTAAGGTGTAATTCAATGCAGGTCGGGGTATTTGCCCGCTGAGTAGTTGTTTCCTGCAAATCATGTATAATAACAGTATATGGGTTAAGTCCACCAAGGGCTGAAGGTCGCCGCTCTCGGTACTTGCAAAATGGCAAGTCGCTATGCACCACGGAGACATCTATGATGTCTGGTGTATAGTAGCATTAGACCACATGAGAGGATTCAATTACCTCTCACCACTATACCATATATATATATATATATATATATATATATATATAACCTGGCGCGTTAAGTGTAATAATTGCATATTACCTATTACGTTTAACGCGCCAAGCTTGTAACTTGTAATTCAGCGCTCGGCGGGGCACATAGCCCGGAGAGAAGCTGTTGGTTGCAGTCTGGTTACGTTCCTTATAGTAAAATAAGGATTTTATAGAGGAGTTTGCGGCTAAAAATATTATGTTTTAATATTCCACCCTATAAAAGCACATTTGAACTATGCTAAGCCCAGTCAGGCTATTTATTTTTCGATTGAAATAGACACTGGACCGCTAGATGGCGCCTGCTGACTATTTTCCATGTCGCTATCCCAAAGATACCGAAATGTACTAAATGGTCAAGTGATCCTCATGTCGGTCGTCACATGCCTACCTTGCACTGACGAGAGCCAACAGCTCGAAACTGCAGTCTGCAAGTGGTGTGTGACGACTGGCACGAGAGTTCCTTTAAGTAGGGTCAGTCTTTCGGCTGGTGTTTGTTGCAATCGAAGCATTAGCATTTTGATGGTAATATGCAATTATTACACTTAACGCGCAAGGCTTGTAACTTGTAATTCAGCGCTCGGCGGGGCACATAGCCCGGAGAGTAGCTGTTGATTGCAGTCTGGTTACGTTCCTTATAGTAAAACAAAGATTTTATAGAGGAGTTTGCGACTAAAAATATTATGTTTTAATATTCCGCCCTCTAAAAGCACATTTGAACTAAGAGTGAATATCGGAAAGAATATTATTTATAAGAAAGTTTCAAGAAAAGGGTTTCTTTGCATTATCTTTTGAGGTATCGAGAAATATTGATAGTGTTATATGCACACCCACGCCCTCTTACGGAGAGAGGTATAATCCCCATTAATAGACAAGAGTAAAAGAGAGCCTGCCTAATGGGCAACCAGTAAGACACATTCCACCAGTTGGCGCAGGTGGCGCTTCACCATAGTATACATAACACTGGGAGAAGTAGAAACGCCTCAATTGACAGACTGGATTAATCAATAATAGGTGCCACGGATATATAAGTAGCAAGAGTTAACGTTTTGGGGTCAGTTCAGTATAGTTCTGAGAGGGGTCAAATATTCAGATAAAAGAAAGAACAGTAATAAGTTATGAAATATAGTAGTTGGTTTATAGTAGATGAAAGTTATAACTATTGTGTTATTATAAGGACTAATTATTGTAATTCAATGATTAATAAGTCAGTGGTTCGTGTTGCAATTATTGAACCCACGTCTGGAGGTGTTATCAAAAACGTTTTTATTAAATGTTCGTCTTGAAATTCTCTATCAATCTGTCGAGCCAGACTTTTGATTTGACCAATAATTTGATCTAAAATTGAGTTTTTACTAAAAAATATAGTTATTTGAATTCAAATCAGTCTACAGGTGGTCAAGTTAAAGTTATCAGAAACTTTTATTCTTTAAAATGCTTGTTTTGAAATTCTCTATCAATTTGATGAGTCGGATTTTTTATTTTTAGGTATAATTGTCTTATAATTTTGATGTAAAATTTAATTTTTACCAAAAAATATCGTTTTTTTAACTTAAAATCAGTCTACAGGATACAAATATATAAATATTCGCATAATTTTAGTTTTAAATCTATACTTTATATATTCGTAATCGATCTGCCAAAGTAGATTTTTCATTTCCTTTCTTTTGTTCTTGACAGCTGCCGAAATCGCTGCAAAATTTAAAAATTTACAATTAATTGTGTCTTTCGTAATTTTGAAAATAATGTGAGTTTTCATAGATTCATAAACTGTTTTAAAATTTTCCAGCTTCATAATCGATATTAAAATAAAGTTTTCTCTTTTGGTAGCTGTCAAATTTGCTGTCAGTTACATGAAAATGACATATTAAATGGCATTTTTATGTCAACAAATTAAACTACGAATCAGATATTTTTCTATAGGTGTTGGAAATACTTTATCCTGAGTAATCCAAAATTGAACTCCTTTTGATATCTGAGACTTATGGCAATCGATTCTACGGAAAAAATATATTGCAAACAATTACAATATCTTTCAGAGCCCTTAAGATCAGCTTCCGAAAACCTTTAACTTTTATTTTTGTATGGGAGCTATTTTTCACAAATCAGTATCTTTAATAGGTATCTAATAACTACTTTTACAAAACGCCAAAACGTTTGAACACTACACTAGAATACACTACTCGGTAGCGATGTGCGTTTCGCTAACCATGGTTGGTGAAACGCGCATCCAGTAATTTATTCAATTGTAGTGTTCAAATGTTTTGGCGGTTTGTAAGAGTGGTTTATAGGTACCAAAGTTTTAAAGATATTGGTTTGTGAAAGATGGCCCTCGTTGCGACAACATCCCTACCTCCAGTACTCATTGAAAAATTCAGTAGTTCTTGGTCTGTTATAGTCTAGTTTACTTTAACTTGGCGTATGTATGTATGATATTGTACACAAAGTTAAAGCAATAGTCCAGAAACATTGTCTACGTAGACAGTATTTCTGGATCTTTGTGTACAAGAGAAAATGAAATCGTACGGAAATATTAACTCATACATACACACGCCAAGTTAAAGTATACTAGACTATATCTGTGAGATACATTATAACAACTTAACCAAACCAAACCTTAACCAAAACTATGGGTAACTATATATATCATTCACATTTAACTTATTTAATGTGTCTTACTTCGTTAATTTGATCCATTTAAATTAGTTCAACTTTATTATTATGATATAGTTTTATTTAATGCAATTTAATCAAGATAATAATACAGTTAATTTAAATTAATTCAATACGGTTTAGATGAACATAAAATTAGTGTATATTATTGTGTCGTACTCATTCATTATTAAATTCTCTTCTTTTACCCTGTAATCGAATTCTTGTAATCAGTTAAATAATAAATAAATGACACCACAGAAATTAAACAACCCCCAATTTCAGAAGCCAAAGGCTTGTGCGGAAAACGGTTACGCATTGAAAAAACGCGGACATACAACCATTTCCTCCGACAGTGCCAGTGCCGGAGCCAGGGTTCGAACCCGGTGGCGTGATGCCCGTGTGATTAATCGCGATTGCCACCTCGCGCCTTAACCCACGAGGCTATCGACCACGCGGCTGTCAACCTATTGGATGATAAAAATGTTTTATTTATTTAATTTATTTTGTTACAGGGACAACACTTTTCATGCAGCACTATTAGCCCCGACAAGCAGTGCACGGGCCTTGAAAAAATGGTGAAAAATATTTTGTGACGCGTTTTTCTCCACCCCAAACGACGATGTGGAGAAAAAGGGTCACTCTTTAACACTCGAGCCCCGGAAACAAGTTTTCGGTGTAACCTCGGGCGCCAGTTCTAGTTTAAGCGATAGAACACATTACCCTCAAGCCGAGTACGCGAGGCTGAGTAGCTCAAGTGGAGAAAGTATACTCCAGATGGCCAGTTTGGGAAGTTAGACGTTCATACACAAACAGTAAAATTTTTCAATAATATCAATAAATTCAATTAAACCTACTATATGCAAATCTACGGGCTTATAATTGATTATCTCAACCAAATTTCACAGGTTCTAAATCGAGGGTAGTACATGATGACTCGACAGGGATAGCAGTCTGCAAAATAGTAATACAAAATATATGCGGTAAAACGTATATTTTGAGAGACTTTCCAGAGACTACTTACTTCCTGTGGTTACGGTCGGGCACGTCTGCTGACTGGAATGGCCAGATCGGACTGACTACCTCACGGCTTCTCAGGATTTTTTCTGTAAAATGAATCAACTTACTATCGGAGTGGGAGTAGACGCCAGATGGATGCGCTGCTGGTCAATGACGTGTATGGACTTGGCCAAAATCCTATTACTCGAATATGATAGATGGCACCTGTGTTCGGATCTCGGAGTGGACACGTCTGCTGTCGATGAGTCGATCTGGCTAACTACCAACAAGGGCCGATTTCAAGCGAGGGTAGGCGCCAAATGGATGCGCAGCTGATCGATGACGTAGTACGGACTTTGCAAAAATTCTACTGCTTCGCGATGAAATATAATATCAAAGGTACCTGAGTTCGGTTCTCAGACTGGACACGTCTGCTGCCGGTGATTCGCTCTGGCTAACTGCCAATACGGTGTGAATTTAATTATTTCCTTCGAATACTTAAAAGTGGGAGAAACGACGGTAGCAGATGCGTGGTGGATCGATGTGACGTCAAAACGTCAAAACGAAAATATTTCGGAATATTTCGCCTCTTACGTTTAGATCACGGGACTGCTGGCTGTCGACTCAAAATATTTACTATGGGTTCATAAGGTTATACATGTTCCTCACGTTGTTCTCCCACTACCCAAGTGCATCTGTACTTACAACTGGTATGTTTATTCGATGCTGCTGCAAAAAAGCATAATTTATATAGATGGTATAAATAAATACAGATCCTGGCACATTTTGATAACGAAAAATCGCTTCGTTACATTTTCGGTGTTTTATATACTTAAAGTACTGAGCACGAATCTGAGAACTTTGCCACCTTGAATTTTTGGGACAAAGTTATAAGCAAAAAACAGTAACAATATTGATTTTTCCTTTGTATTTTCATAATAACACCTAATCCATGCGTTTGAAAAATGAAATACATAAAACTTATCTCCTAAAAATATTTTTGCTCAATCGAACGGTATATGCGCTACAGCGCATCGGAAATAACCAAATTTTCCCTTGACAGGTGATATTCGAAGTATTACGCACCCAGCCACCTACCCTCCACACGGTTCCACTTTGTCTCTGTAGCGAAGTGAACCGGTTTTTACACTTTAGCCTGAAGGTCACGGCTGTAATGTGAGCGCGCACGGGATAAGTTAACGATTTATTTCCTTTGTTTTAATTTAAAGCCGTGCGTCACGGATATGTGTTTTACTTGTATGTGATGGTGCATCGGAGGACGGAAGTTTAGTAGCTACAGTGAAACAGAGAGGTATAAAATCATTTCGAGAAGCACACCGTCATAGGTCTAATTCCAGTACTTGATATAACTAATATAACTATATCAAATCTATTAACTGAGCAGTATGTTTAGTTAACTCATTTTTCATAGTTCGATCTGCTTCAACAGTTCATCCATTGAAAACTGGCTTTCTTCATCTTTTTGCTCAAGGAATGTAAAAATCATCTACATATTACTCTTAACCTTATCAAGTAGCCAGTCGACAATATTTTTTGTTTTTTGGGTAGTGATTTGAAACTGATAAAATTATTTCATACATTTTATATGATATTGAGCCTCTGCAGCAATCAGATTTGTACATGGTTCAATTCGATGAAATATAAACGTCCGTAATTATTATAACGATCTCTAACAAGTCCCAATTTTTTTTCTCACACTCATTTATCGAACTTGGTACACTATGTTACGCTCACTAGGTGGTGATCGCTGCTGTACATCTACATACTGTTTAGTTATCTCCAATCCACATGAACAACATTGTTTCTTGAAATCAAATTTAGGCTCAGATAATCGTCGCTTTTGATTTGAGGAACCATCACTGAGACTCCTCTTCATTTAGACTTTGATCAAATTCTTATTTGTATATTGTTTACGACAGTTATCATGAACTCTGATACAAGTCTTCCCCTTTAAAACAACTCCCTTCCCATCTTTCCTTTACAAATTGGCCTCCCGAAATGATTTTATACCTCTCTGTTTCACTATAGCCTTTAAATTTTTGTCCTCTAAAGCACCATGACAAATATAACACATATCCGTGACCCACGTCCTTTTTAAATTAAAACAAAGGAAAGACATCGTTAACGTACTCCGTTCCATTCACATCTCGGCCGTGGCCTTCAGACTGAAATATAAAAACCGGTTCCCTTCGCTACCGAGTGGTTACTTCGACCCGCTAGCGCATAAACCGTTCGTTTGGGAAAAATATCGTAGCTCAGTCAACGAAGACCAAAAATGACTGCTCGGTGGAAATTGTACAGTCCCAGATTTTTGTACAATGGTAGGGGGTACCTCTCTGAACAACATACTAAAAGTCCTCACCGCGGGGGTGTGAGCGTTGGGAATGGGGGAGGGACGAAAGGTCCATTTTTAAATTTTTCGTGAATATCCCTAAAACGGCGGCCTCTAGCGGAAATAGTGTTATGTTAAGTTAAAATAAATTAAATTTTCTACTAAAACAGTGCTACTTATTTTTTCTCTACGAGCAATACTTACTGACATACGGGGGGTGGAAAAACGGTAAAGTCCGAAAAACTCGTTTTATTCGAGTAAAGTGAATGTGTACAACAAATTTAGAAATAATAGCAAAAGTAAATATTTGATGGTTAATGATTATGTAAATATTAAAAGAGATAATCGTCAAGGTCATCTGAATGTTCATAGTCACGTCATTGGTACATGTGTCGTGGCACATGCCGCACACTAGTTCCCGCAATACAAGAGATTGCTGGTGATGAGTTCGATAATGTTTGGTTCCAGCAAGATGGGGCTCCTCCACACTATCGGGATATTGTTAGGTACTATTTGAATGGTATCAAACACCGGATCCCAGCGTTCCTGCATCCACAACGACCTCCACATCCAGTGGAATATCGGCAGAAAATATTATTCAAAGAGCTCATACTTTTGCACCACCAGGGAGAAATATATTCTTCCTGAAACCTAACAGGGGTACAGTGGAGTTAAAACTCTACTCTAAACTCCAACAACTTCCTTTTGCTGAACCCATCCTCCTTTTCCATTCCTTCAGCGGCTGCGATACCAGCTCGGCCATCTAGAATAAAGGAGAATGGTTCAGCTGTTCAGCAAAATGTCTAGCCAAATGAAAAACATATCTAACATCTTCACAAAACCCTCGGCAACACCAGAGATGATAGCACAAAGTGGCGAGAAAATGTTTTTGGAAACCTACCAGGTGACTCACAATGAACAAGATTTGAACAGACTTTGATACACAGCCTTCCTAAGAGTTTCGACGAAGCCAAAACCGAACCTAGCCTCAATACCATCGACCAGGGGAGCAGCAAAGCAACACCCTTTCATAGTTTATTTACAGGTATAATAATTATGTTCAATTAATGTTTTTTAATGTTGAAGTATTTACTTAGGACACCTACAACATTTGTACAATATTTGTTAAATTTTGTACAACATTTCTTGTAGCTTAAAGTGGTTTCGTTTCTCATTAACAGATCGAGCAATATCTGAACAATTCCACCATACAACCAATCGGTTGGGGATGGATACGAGGGGAGGATGTCTCATTGATCTCACTCGCCACAACAAACCCTATAGCTTCAGAAGCCATTTTTAATAATATTTTCTGCCGATGTTCCACTGGATGTGGAGGTCGTGGATGCAGAAAAGCTGGGATCCGTTGTTCGATGGTGCCATGGCACATGTACCAACGGTGCCCCAGCGGAGGATTTACTCGACGACTATGCGAATATTCCGATGACCTAAACAATTTTCTCTTTTAACATTTACATGATCATTAACCATCAAATACTTTTGATATTATTTCTAAAGTTGTCACTTTACTCGAAGAAAATGAGTTTTCAGACTTTTCGATTTTTCTACTCCCCGTATCTCAATAAGTATTGATCGTCGAGAAAAAATGAATAAAACTATTTTGATGAGAAATTTAATTTACTTTGATTTGTATATTTTGTATTATACACTTTTTCCGCTAGAGGCCGCCGTTTTCGAGATATTCACGAAAAATATGAAAACGGACCTTTCGACTATCCCCCCTCCCAACGCTCACGACCCAGCTGTCAGGATTTTTAGTATGTTAGGACATAAAATTGAAGAATTTTTATGTACCTATATTATTTTTGTACATAGACGTTGCTATCAAAAAATGCATAGCCTATAGGTCTTATTATGGAAAACAAAAAGTAATATCACTTTTGTTACTGTTTTTTTGCTTACAACATTTTTCTCGAAAAAAATTCAAGGTGGTAACGTTCGTATTCGTTTTCAACATCGCCGAAAACAGTATATTACTTACTAAAAAATTATTCCCCTTTTTTTGTAAGGTCGCTTGTGGTATGCGTCACCATATGACTGAACTATATGCTTATAATTATACTATTGAAAGCGAAATTTGAAGTAGCTTCATCAACTTTTGTGATTGCTAATGAAAATAAAAACAAATATATGTTTAAAAGTTTTGCTAAATTTAATGTTAGTAAGTTCTTGAAACAAAAACAAATGTTCAGCTACCCAACCCATTTCCGCATCGAAATTTAGTACGAAATATATCGCACTACTTTACGAAAGGGTCCACCATTACTGGCTTCGAGAAAGCAGTATTCATTCAGTGGTTTTACTGATTTTTCAATTGTAATAGGCCATACCGTCAGTGCCAAATTGAAAAATAGTCACGATTCGTCTTATTGTAACCGCCTTTACAATCCCACCCACTATACCGTATTTCAAATTGACATCAAGTACGTTCGGAATGGCGTATTTCAATCAGGTACAGACTCAAGGCATCACTCAGGTATTATCATACCTGACATCTGTTGATTTATTCACAGCGCGGCCTGCATTTTCTACTAATGAGATAGTTTTTCTATTTCATGAAGACAATTTGTGAGTATATGTATATTTAATAAGCAGAGCTTATATTATTGTTTCTGGTATATCTATAAGTATAAATAAAAATTAAATGCTGTTGGTAATGGCATCACTTGAGAAAGGCTGAAGCGATGCGATGTGGCTAATTTGTTTTTTAAAACGTTCGTAATAAAAATTGAAAAAGTTGCCCGGAAAATTGGAAAATTGTGGAAAAATTGAAAGTGCTTTTTGTGACAGGGATGTTGGTAATAGAACATAAACGAAACATTAAACTAGCAAAGAGAAATTTCTATAATATAAAAATAAATCAAGCCCACAACAAGACCAAGGAGACCTGGAAAGTCATTAATTTGAAATTAGGTAGAACAATTAACACAGATAATAAAATAACTCTTACATATGATGGTGACTTGGTTACTAATCTAGTTGAAATTTCCAATATATTTGCCAACCATTTCTCTTGTAGTGCGGAACTTAATATACTTAATCACTTTGGTCAAAATTTGGCGCTGCCTTGCACAACTGTTTCTAATATTAAGCTTACACCTTTTCTTTCAGAACCTATCACGGAGCGAGATATTATCGAAACTGTAAGCCAAATGAAAAATAAAAAATCATCTGGGATATATGGATTATCTCTCTCAACTATTTCAAGTATTTTAGATACTATAGTGAAACCACTGGTTTTTTTGTTTAATCAATCAATATATCAAGGCTGTTTCCCTGATATATTTAAAACCGCATTAGTTATCCCTCTATATAAGAAAGGTGATGTTCAAAATGTTGATAATTACAGGCAAATATCTTTGCTTAATACGCTATCTAAGTTACTGGAAAAAATAGTATCTAACCTCCTCTCGATGTATCTAGAAAGTAATTGTATACTTTCTAGTTCTCAACATGGATTTAGAACCAACAAGTCAATAGAGACAGCAACCTGTGATTTGTTAAGTTATGTGTATCAACAATTAGATCATGCGAAATGTGTTGCTTCTCTATCTTTTGATTTGTCTAAGGCTTTCGATTCGGTATGTTCTGAATTCTCAATAAAAAATTTATTTAGCATTAATTTGTCGAAAAACATAATCAACTGGATTAAATCGTATATGGAAGGGCGAACCATGGTCACTAAAGTTAAGGGCACTACATCAGCACCACATGACGTTAAGCTTGGGGTTTCACAGGGATCGGTGCTGGGGCCACTGCTGTTCCTACTATTTATTAATAATCTTCCAGAACATATCACTAGAGGTATCTTCATAATGTACGCGGATGATACCACAATAACTGTATCTTCAGAATCTCCTCGCGAACTTGAACTCGCGATAAAATGTGCAATCTGTGAATTTGACACTTGGTGTCAGCGTAATAGATTAATTCTAAATAGTAATAAAACAAAATGCATAAATTTTTTTATGCGAAAGGATACCTCGAGTGATATTCAACTGGTGGATGGTATTGAATTTTCGGATTCAGTAGTGTTTCTAGGTACTCTTCTTGATAATAGACTTACCTGGGATGATCAGATTGACAATATTAGTAAAAAATTAAATAAGGCCTACTACGCTATTTTGCAAATGAAAGACACCCTGGATATCTCGGGTCTTTTAAATATATACTATGCTATGGCTTATTCACATATTTCGTTGAATATTATAAGCTGGGGTCATGGTAGAGACTTTACTAGAATTTTCGTAGCGCAAAAAAAATTTTTAAGATTAATATTTAATATGAAAATTACTGAAAGTGGCCAACAAGTGTTTAAAAATAAGGGTATCCTAACTGCACCTGCTATATATATTTATAAATGCTTAACTTTTGCAAGAAATAATTTACACTTGTTAGAAACATATTCCGCTGTCCATGACCACAGTACAAGGCATGGCAATCTTTTGCGTATCCCCCGGCACAATACCACCGCATTTAAACATTCTCCAATCTATAACTGTATAATATTTTATAATAAACTGCCAGCTAATTTAAGGAACACATCAAATTATACGGTATTTAAGAGGAAAGCTAGAACATTACTGAGTAATGGATGCTATTATAGTTCTGGCGAGTTTTTAAGTGACGCAAATATTTAATGATTTTTTTTTAAACTGTGCTTGTCATATATTTTCTTGTTTTCTTAATTCATTATAGCTAAATATACCTGATTTTTTATGTGAGCATGTATTTTTATGTTTACTATATGTATGTATGTATATGCGTCTATATTTATATGTTTGTGTATATATATGGTTGTACACATATTAATACCTGACAATCGACTTTGTTAGTTAGCTATTATTGTATTTTACTTTGTTTTATTGTTGCTATTGCATTGCTGTTATTATTTCTCTGTCTTTCTTTTATATATTATTATGTTTATACTTTTACATGCCGTTTCATACCTGTATTTCATACGGCTTATATATGAAAAAATATTATTATTATTATTATTATAGTCGGAGTGACAGGGATGTTCGTATAGTCCGAAGAAGGTTTTTAGGAAAAGAAAAATTGAATAAGTTGCCTGGAAAATTGGAAAATTCTGGAAAAACTGAAGGTGCTTTTTGTGACCGAACAACGGTCTGTCGGTACTACTAGTAAAATAAAATAATAAAATAATTTTTGTCTTCGGAAGCATGAAAACTAAAGTTAGACAATCGCTAATCTTTATCTTAAAATATCATAAATATTATTATTATAATTTCGTAAGAAATTCATTAATTCTAGCACTGTAAATCTCCCTTTTACTACATCTACTACAATGTCATTGTTTTGGTATCAAAATAGTATTGATTAATGATACTTCGATTCCTATAATTTATCTCAACTCGTAAATGAGCTGACAAGGGTGACTAGCAGAACTGATATTATCAACACGTCTGACCCTGACGTTACCCCAAATTGTAAAGTACTTAATTTGCTGAGAATATCGGATTATTTTATCACTACATGTGGAATTATTAAAATTACATTTAACCTTTTTACTAAATATGACCAATTTTATGATTTAAATATGGTTAAGTGGGAACTTATTTTTTCCTTGCAAGATATTAACAGACAAGTAAATTTTTTAAATCAAATATATTATGTTTATTCAATAATTACACAGTAATATGGAAAATCGGGATTCGCCTTGGTTAATAAGATAGTATTTAATTTCGAGACGAAGTTTATAAAAATCCAGGCATACCAAGTCTCTAATGACTGGAACTTTTACGCGGAAACCCGTAATTATATCATAGGTGCTTTTAAGAGAGTAATGAAGGTATAAACCTTGATTATATCTAATCATAATCGAATACGAGTTTTCGGTTAAATAGTAGAAATTAATCAATTTTATTTAACTTTCCTGTTCGAATTTTTTTTCCATTGAACATTAGTTTTTACCTAACTGCTCTCGCAAAGGAGAATAATATTTTTCAATGTTACGTTTGTTTGCCTTTTTCTTTATTCCCTCGAAGAACCTAAACAATATGCAATATGGTTATACATTAAATCCAATGACGTAAAACATCATCATGCCAAAATTAAAAAAAAAAACATTTTATTCTATGACGATGGTATCACATTAAGGAGCTTTATTATGAGAGGACTGCAGACTTTTTATCAATAAATATTATGGACGATTATGTTTATTCTATGGAACATTCATTTCCGTGGCCGGCATTTTTGTGTGGCAGGACGAAATTCTGAATTACAGGACGATTTAAAAAAAAGTTTTTCGTCGATTATGTATTTTAAGTAAAAAAATAGACAAACATTTTTAGGTCAGTTGAATATTCGTTTAAATAGAGGACAACTACGTGTTATTGATGAATATAATAACTTGGTTTTATGGTTTAATTCAGACTTAAGGTTCAGATCATACACCGAGGAGTTATTCATCCAAAAAGATATTTAAACCTGAAAATAAAACTTCAATTATATAAGAGTATAACATTCTCTATGTAGGCGATATTTATGGCCCTCTATTGCAAACTTCTACTTCAAACGATTTCAGTTATTGCAAAACTCATGTCTATGATATTCTGCAGGACTTCGTAAGTTCGATTAATATAGAAATGTTCTGATATCGGTTGGCTAAAATTAAATAAACGTGGTTAGCCGGTGAGATTCTCTATCAAGGAAAAGTCGTCTTATCTGTTTAAGAAATTGTCAGGGTTGGAATTTAATAATGTGAATATATATTAACAGGATTTTCTGCAAATACCAAAGTACTGCTATGCCAACGTAGCTTCTTATATCATTCCAGCAAGTTATATAACAGTTTTCAAACGCTACTCTATTACATGATTATAAAGAGAAACTTAAGGAATATATTTTATCTTTATAACTGTCCACGTATATTTTTATCAACAAAGTCATGTACATAAATTCTCGATATTACTTCACCATTTTCTGATTTAAATGTACATTTTTCTCATTTTAATGCTTTGTGTGAAGTTTTGTTTACCTTATTTTTCTCATTGCAAGCTTTGGGTATTCTTATGTAGAAATGCTACATACAGAAGTTATTTCATCACTAAAATTTAAAGATTCATACTTATTGACTACCGTCAATGCAAATGTTTCCTAGTCAAAACACCTGCCTACCAATCTAGCTTTATATTTTTTTGTCATCTTTAATTCTTAACATCGATTCATTTGGTTCTTCATTAATAATTGTTTTTCTTAACAGGACATTTAATTGTACCTTCACAATAATTCAAAATATAAGGCCTTATATTTTTCCCTTATTGATGTCCCGGTATTTTGTATATCTCCTTGATTTTCATTCTGTTCTTTTTCTGGTTCTTCCGTTTTTTTCTTGTGGTTTCTCTCTTCTCTCTCTTCTCGATTTTGTTCATCTTCATATCACAAACTTGTTTTTTTTTATCTTGCGTAATTCGAATGTCTTGTTTTTTTCTCGTTAAAAATTACAACTCTATGTAATGATAGTTTCCTTTCTTTTATATTCCATAATCTGTAGCTATTAGGTGCTTATTCAACCAACACATATTTTTTACTTTTCGTCCAATTTCTTTAAACCTTCCAAGACTAGCATGTACTTCAAGAGTAAACAGTTTTATTGCTGACAGATTAGGTTCTTTTAAATTTAATTTTTCATATGCAATAGTGAAAACAGTGGATAGTAGGATACAATTGAACATATATGTTCAATATTCTACAGCTTCTCCATACATTCCTTTATCGACTTATATAATATACAATTATTGCTCTGGTTTTCACTCCCTGCAGAAAATTTTAACGCTACTACTGGCATATCCACCTTCATTATTACTCTCATTCTTAATACTGTTTCACTTTCCTTCAACCACATCATACACACATCATTAAGTCGTTGATTTCATGTTTACCTTCTATCAAATACACAACATAATGTGTATAGGTTGTCCAAAAAGGTTAGAAAATATTTCTCATTATCAAAAGGTTTAGAAGAAATAGGACCACAAACATTTGCATTTATGATTTCTAAATGACGATTTACTTCAGCTCTTTCTGTAGTGAATAGTAATATTGTTTATTTGGTTTGGAGACAAGTTTCTTTGACATTGACTTTTATATTTAATACCATTCCAGTTAGTAACTAATCAAGTTTTTAAAATATTTCTACTTCTATATATCCCAGACTTTATGCCAAAACTCAACAGTATTTTTAATTGTTGAAAATATATCTCTTTTGGATATTGCCTATAGATTTCATGAGCCTGGTGTATATTTCTTTAGAAATACAAGTATATGGTAACTATACTAATATTAACACTCACATTTTAAATACTTCAGAACTTGTAGCACTTATTTTTATAATTATCTATAGTTAATGATATACCAGAAGTATATCTTTATTATATTCTGTGAGATGGGTTCTATCTACCCCTTCTCTTACATCATTTAGTTGACCTGCAATATCTTCCGCTCGGCTGGTTGGTCTGCCGACCGCAAAACTTCATAGATAGATAGATAAATTCTATTTTCCATTTAAACTGGGACAAAAGTACAATTGGCATTGGTTTCGTCAAAAAAAGGGCCAGTACGATCCTACAAAAAACTGACATGCTACCGATTAAAATTAATTAAAACATATAAGAACAGATACCCGTAAAATAAATAAAAAATAATAAAAACAACTAGGTACAATTCAAATTATTATATATACAAGTATTAAAATAAAATTGTTTTTAATTTAGATATTGTTCACCAGATTAAAACAAATTATCAGAAAGATAATCCTCAACATGTTTTTTGAACATTTTAAAATTATTTATATCCTTATAAGTTTGTGGCAAGGCATTATATATTATGATACCATTGTACTCGGAACTTTTTTTAAAGAGAATTATAGTGTGTCTGGGAATTCGTAAATCATTACCCGTATCTGGTGGGATATTCGTGTACAGTGTTATTTTGAGCAAAACTCGAAAAATTTCTCTTAACATAGATTAATACAGCTAAGATGTACAAACATGGCATGGTTAGAATTTTAAGGTCTTTAAAAAATTGACGACAAGACGTTAGATTTGAAATGTGGACAATATTTCTAACAGCTTTTTCTGTAATTTAAATACGCGTAAAAATTAGGCTTGAACCACCCCAAAATAAAATACCAGAAATAGCTCTAGAAACAATTTGAGCATAATCATAAACCAATACTACAGATGTACCACTCAATTCTCTTAACCTATATATCGCAAAACATACCGACTATAATCTACTAGAAACCAATTATTGTGTAGGTGGGTTTCCCAATCTAAATCATTGTCTATGTGAATTCCTAGAAACTTTCTTGTTTGAGTTTGTAAAATTGATATACTTTCTACTTTAATTAAATAACTTTCATCAACAACTTTCTTATGAGGTGTAAATTTAATAAATACAGTTTTACTACTATTTAAGAATAGCTTATTATTATCGAAATGTACGACAAATTTGTTAAATAGGGATTAATTAATTCTGACTGAATTCTGTGATTCTTCATCATGACATAGCAAGTTATTGTCATCAGCAAAGTTAATTAAATTTTTATTTTCCAGTTGTATATTAGGAAGGTCATTTAACTTAAAATAAAAATAGCAACGGGCCAAGAACAGATCCTTGAAGTACACCACATTCAAGTTTTAGACTATCTGACTTGACCCCATTTACGTTAACTAGTTGTTCTCTTTCTGTTAAATAAGGGCGTATCCAATTTTGAGTTTTCCCTATAAGTTTAGTTTTTTTAACGGCAAGTCATGATTAGCCATGTTAAAGGCTTTGCTTAAGTCCATAAACACGCCAATACACTTATTACTTTTATTGAGATTTCTATATAATTTTGCAATAAAATCTAATAAAGCTGTTTCTGTGGACAACCTCTTACAAAATTCATGCTGTGCTGGATGTAATATTTTATAACGTGACATAAATGGTACCATTCTGTTAAATATAACTCATTCTAGTAGTTTAGAAATTACAGGCAATCAATATTAGACAATTCACCTTTTTTATATATAGTGTCACGGCCGCCCTTTCGGTGAGCCGCGACTGACGGCCACTTGGCTTGTGAGAGTGGGAGATTGGGGGTAGTCAAAGTAGAAGACGAGTTTAAAACAAATATAATTTATTGACAAAATAGCAACAAACAGTGTCACAGTACAAACAGGCACAACAACAATAGTAACAAATGGGGCTCTTACCAACATCACTGATGTGGGGAAATGCGTCGGGATAAGGAGTCGCACTTCTTAACACTTAAGAATAGGACTGTCTTAAGAATTCGACTGACGCCCGCGTTAATAAAATTCGTATTTATAATTTTACTAGTTGCTTACTTAGCAGGTTACCTATTGAGTACAAGTTCGTATTTATTGTTTGTTTTTAATAATCCAGTGTCAGGTCTCGTTCTCAATATTTGTTTAATATTATTGCAAAGTATATCAATTTAGGATTTGGAAAAATAATTTGTATCAATATGTAACCTACTAAAGCTGATTTATAGTTTTCTCCTAAAATATGAATACTCCTTACGTAACATATTTCCCCCTTTTAGATAGAGCTAGCCCCTAGCTCTAAAAAATATATTGCTCACCATAGAAAAAAACAAAGTTTTCAACCTAACACTAAAAAAAAGAAATTCATTCATCCATTTAAAAACTTTCATTCAAGATAACAAAGTTATACAAATTGGTAAAATACACTTCATCAACAAAAAAATTCTAAAAATCAATAATTGTTCATTGCGAGGAAATATAGTTTTTTGCGGGTGCACCTTGTCTAGTATTTTTGCACTTACACTGAGTCATTACTTATTGAGTGGGTCGGAGGTGAAGTTGCTGAGTTAGCTGTAGCAGATGCCTGGGTTGCTGATACTTGTAAACCATAAATAAACAAAACATTTGCTCGAAAGAAGTTAGCGCAGCTATGATGGGAACATGTACTGCATTATAATTAGATAGTTAGCTTCGAGAACTGCAGCAGAAATTTTAGCCGGCTATAGATGAATGGATTATCCCTACGGCCCTACTGGAAATCCATCGTCACCACCATGTAGTGGTTGGGGAAGGTTAATGTTTAGGTCCCATGTTGCTTCTTTGAACATTAACAGACCTATATACTATGGATGATCCAAATATCTATTCCTTGCTCTGCTCAGGACCCAACCCTCCTGGTTTCGCAATGCCAACTGCCATCCTCTGGTTTTCAGTGCTAAGTGTGCCTCGCCCTCGTGCGTTTTATTACATGAAAAAAAAAAAAAACAGAAAACGTTACAATATAAATATTTTTACAAAAGCATTATTACTAAAGAAAAAATTTCTTTAAAATATTATTATAATATAAAGATTTTTATAAAAGCATTGTTTCTTTCCCAAAGAAGAAATATATGTACATCTAAGTTTTTTATTATTATTTCACCAGAGACAAGTAAATATAAATAAAAAATGGGGCAAGTTCTACTAAATTAATCAAAATATTTTTCTACTTGAGTTTAATTTAATAAATTATGCAAAATGTTTTTATGCTTCCGAGTATATTTAAAGTTAGTTTTATCTCTTGGCATGAAATGTGACTTTTCTAGGACTATTTCCTGTATAAACAACTTCCTACTCAAATTTGTACCCTTCGTGTTAAAATTGAACCTACTGCATATAAAGAAAATCAATAAAACCCGTCTCACTTATGTACTTTTGTACAAAAAACTTTAATTGATGGGGCGGACGTTCAGTTTCACCGTGAAACCATCTTCCACGTCTTCCTCATCTGTCACGTTGCATCTCTTTGTGCAACAAACCTCACAATATCAATACACCTCATAATATTCACCATAATAAACCTCATATTATTCATCATCATATACTCCATAAAACACTTGCGTTTCTTTACGCAAAAACCTCATAATATACTTGCATTTCTTCATGCAAAAACCTCATAATAATCAACATTGTACACTTTTATACATAATTCTTGAGACGTTAGTTATTCCCTATGCACATACAAAAAACAAATTCTTTAACACCTAGTTTGGTACTGTGGCTCTTCTCTGTGTCTTTTTCCAAAGAGTTAATTCTGCCTTCCTAACTTTTTAATTTTACTATTATCTAATGTCCTTCCCATAATATTTTTGTCCGCAGAGCAATTCAACAAACAACGTATGCGACGTTGGCCACTGTCTCTTACTGTTGGTGTGAATTACTCATAGGTTCAAAAAATCATTTAATTTTATATTGGAAACTGGAGAATTCTTTCCCCCTGGAAAATTAGTAAAAATAATGAAAAGATTGGAAAATAAAATTTGTTCGATTACTTCCCCGCAATATATTTTACGTAAATGCTTTTCTATTATTTAAGAATAAATATTGAAAGAGACTAATCAAATATGGCTTTTAAAATATTTTAAATTTAAATCTGTATATTGAAGAACGAAAAATTAATGAAATAGAAATTAAATGACGTTACTATTAGAAAAGAAAAACTATCTAAAAAATTATTTAATCTAGTGCTCATCCCAACATTATCCGACATTATGTGATATCAGCAAGATCACTCCCATACAAATTCATTGTTCCTACCTGTTGTACATATGACACTCCACAATTACTCTATTTGTTTTTTACCTACCATGATCCAGTATATTGTTACGTTATTATATTTTTATTTATATATCCTAGTTAATATTATTAGCCGTAGTATATATATTTCAAAACAGTTTAATGCATGTATACTTCATGAACCACAATAAAAATATTCAATAATCAATCAACGCATAATATTTATTTTACCCATATAATGTAACACATGTATGCATGTAAAACAATTACAATATTTAATAAACGACATACCATTCATAATAACTCAATATATTTGATCAAATATAAACATATTCTGGTCATGGTCTAGTTTCACTACTATTATGCAGCGTCTGCAAGGTTAATGAGGTGAGACATCTAATTTGTTTTTTGTTTGTCAGCAATGAATTAAAATAGTTTTAAAAGAAACTTTAGATATTTTAAGAAAAAGTAACTAATATACAATCTGAAGGTTTAAAAAAAGAAATTATTCGATTAATTATCCTCTGGGAACCTCTTAGAACCCCAAAAATAATATCCCATGAAAAGAAAATTAAAAATTGAAAATTAAATTCATTTGCTGAAAACAAGACCTCGTACTTTACGCACAATAAACGAAATAAAAACAAAACGCGATTATTGACTTAGAAAACTTTATGTTGTAAATTCGGGCCTACTACGACAGCCAAATCATCCCTTGTACAAAGCCGAAGTCGGCGCCTCCACCAAATGTCACGACCCCCCTTTGGGGAAGCCGTAACTGACGGCCACTTGGCTTGTGAGAGTGGGAGATTGGGTAGTCAAAGTAGAAGACGAGTTTAAAACAAATATAATTTATTGACAAAATAACAACAAACAGTGTCACAGCACAAACAGGCACAACAACAATAGTAACAAATGGGGCTCTTACCAACATCACTGATGTGGGGAAATGCGTCGGGATAAGGAGTCGCACTTCTTAACACTTAAGAATAGGACTGTCTTAAGAATTCGACTGACGCCCGCGTTAATAAAATTCGTATTTATAATTTTACTAGTTGCTTACTTAGCAGGTTACCTATTGAGTACAAGTTCGTATTTATTGTTTGTTTTTAATAATCCAGTGTCAGGTCTCGTTCTCAATATTTGTTTAATATTATTGCAAAGTATATCAATTTAGGATTTGGAAAAATAATTTGTATCAATATGTAACCTACTAAAGCTGATTTATAGTTTTCTCCTAAAATATGAATACTCCTTACGTAACAATAGGAATAACACGGACAGTCTTCGACGTGTTAGGAAACTCGCCGCTCTTAATAGATAAATTTATTATACAAGTTAAGGGTTTTACTATGTAATTTATGGAAGCTTTTAAAATATTCGCAGTTATATCATCCAGCCCATGAGAATTAGTTTTTTAAAAATTAATTATTAAATCATAAATGTCTATTTCAGATACAGGTTCCAGAAATATTGTAGGTAACACACTATCAAAGTGAAACTCAAATGTGTTATTATTATCCACGAATTTTTTGTTTAGTTTTTTAGGTATATTTATGTAACGTTTATGAACTCGTTAACTAATTTTTCAGGTTAACGGATTATTATATTGTCAACTTTTACTTGTGGAATACTGTTTTGTCTATCTTTCTTCCTTTCTAATGTTTTATTTATAATATTCCAAGTTACTTTCGATTTGTTGTCTGCGTTATGATAAGTTTGGTCATTTAAGATTTTTTTGCAGCCTTTACCACCTTTCTGTATATACCTTTGTATTTATTATAATAGTTTATAATTTCATAATTTTGCCAGTTAATTTTTAGGTTGTATAACAGTTTCAATGTTTCAGATGATTTACGAATTCCTTTGGTAACCCATTTATTTTTTGGCGAGTTACTAAACTTAATAGTCTAGACGCCAGAGGCTCCGATTCGGTCCGGAACATATTGTTTAAACAATTGAAAGCGAAAATTTTAGCGTTTTTTAAAAATATCTACGAAAATATCAATAATAGGACAAAAAATCAAGAATTGAAATGAATTCTCCACTAAATTCTACATAAAAAAGGACTCTACATTTTTTTCAATTGGTGTAATAGTTTTGAAGATAGAACCATGCGAAGGAGCGCGCCCGACTCCCCTCGCGTGCCACGGTGCTATCGACACTTCTTGGTTACACATTATGCGATTTTATAATTGTAGTTAGACGTGCACTGCGCCACCGGCGAGGCTAGGCGATTTGCACAAAGCGTTGACTCCCATTCCAGTTCCTTATAAAGTTCAACGGCTGTACACTTGCGCAAGAATTGTGAGGTGTTGAGTTTTAAGGTAAGCGTCCACTGATCGGAATCGCACGGATAGAACTTTTTAATTAACTACCTAATTTTAAATAGGACTGCGTTCTAATATCGGCATCGCACTTCGGTATTTCTGATCGGGATTCCGAAGACGAAATTAAAATCCGTTGAGTACCGACACTGCCGATGCTGTTAATACCAATACCGACAAGTACACGCAGAGCATCGGTATTTCTGGATCAGGACTTTATTAGAGGGTAATATAACTGATTTCTGTTGGTCTTTGGCGTTCGTCTGGGCAGCATAAATGAAATCATGGATGCAAGGCTTATCACGACCTCACGATATTACGATAGGGGGTGAAAGAAATAAAAATGCGATTTAGTGTGTACAAGAACGAAACACTTAAAGAAAATTGTTGGCAGTAGCTACACCCTTTACCACTCCCATTATTAAAGGGAGTGAATGGTACTTCAAATCTATCATGCGACATTTGAAAATATTGAGAAAACTTCATATCATCTTGAATTAAATTACGAAATAAAGTGTGATATTCTAAGAACTTTAGTCTTTTTATGTTTAGATTATGCACCCAGCTTTTTTCTTTTTGTTTTTGTTTTCTTCTTCCTCTGACAATAAGCAAATTATAATAACATCTTCTTCATTAATAACTGACGACGTAACTCATGCTCCTCTTAACACCAGTTAGTTAACTGCGGAGGGAAAATGCCGATGCCGACGATACCGATGATCCGGAGTAGTAAACTCAGTGTACAAAATAAATCCGATTCGTGCGATGTGTACCATCAAATACAAAGATGGGGAGACATTGATTTGGCCACCAACCGAATGGGGGTGGAAGCGAACTCTGAAAGGTTTACTCCCAGTAACCACTGAAAAAGAAGCTGCACCACCAGCATTGCTGAAAATAATATCTTGTAGTTGTCGAGGTGTATGCAACGGAAACTGCGGGTGCCGTAAACATGGGCTGAAATGTTCCATCATCTGTTCCCATTGCGAAGGTCAGACTTGCTCCAATGTCGAAGCACTCAGAATTGACATTGAAGAAGACATTGATGAACATATTGACATCGATCTCGAGGAGTTTTTTAACGTTGAGATGTCAAATGAAGATGATGAAGGGAAGAGAGAAACTGAAGAGACTGCAGAACATGAAGAGATTGGAGAGATTGAAGGAACCAAGGAATATCAAGAAATCAGAGAACCAGAAATAGTAGAGCAACTCGATCTTGGGTACCAACCTAAACGCAAAAGGAGGAGGACGGTTGTATGAATAACGATAAATACAATATGTAGCATAATTCTGAATACACAATTATTTCAATTATCTCACCAGAATTCGTGTCTTAAATTCTTTAACTACCACATTCATAATAATTTCAACTTTTTCTCTGACGTGACCCGCGACTCGCTCCTTCCCACGGTTCTATCTTCAAACCTGTTACACCAGTCGAAAAAAATGTAGAGCTCTTTTTTATGTAGAATTTAGTGGAGAATAAATGTCTATTCTTGAGTGTTTGTGTCCTGTTATTGATATTTCCGGTGATACTTTTAAAAAACCCTAAAATTTCCCCTTTTAATTGTTTAAACAATATGTTCCGGACCGAATTGGAGGGGGCATTTTCAATAAATCTCTTTCTAAACATAAAAAGAAGCGATAGAAAGAAAAAAAGCTCCGTTAGGAATTTTTATAACAAAAAAACCCTGACGCCTAGTCTATAACATTTTTTAGTGGAAAAGCAACATTCATGATATTTGATTGTATTGATAAATACCGTAAAGCCAGAATTAACATTCTTGATAGCATACACATCATGCCAATTTTCTTTACTAATGTTAAATAAGAAAATGTTATAATTGGCTCTACTATATAATCTTTTTAATATATACTCTGTTTCAAAATGCACATTTAAAGTGACAGGTATGTTTATAGTTTGACAAGAGTGATCAGAGAGACCATTTTGAATGATTTTTCATGTTGTATTAGAAGTACAATTTGTGCAAACGTAATCAATACCTGTGGCAGATTTTCAATTAGTTCTAGAGGGCTCAGTTGTTTTAATTTGAACATTGATAGTGAATTAAGAAGCTCACATTTATTGCGTGACTCTATCAAGTAATTTATGTTAAAATCCCCATAAATTACAACAGTAATATTTTTGTTACGACATACTTTGGACAAGTGTAATATAGTGGAAATTCATCGGATTCATCAAAGTTCGGCCTATAGACTGGGACTTAGGAAGACCCTAGTTTCAACAATTTGGGAGTCGATGGGGTAGGCCGGCATCTACGTCATCAGCACCTTTTAAGAAGACTTAATTGTTCTTTCCAGAATACAATGGAGAAAATGCCAAATCTCCAATTAATAGATTCGTTTAAACCCGGTATTTGCAGTTTTCTGTTTCTCCTCGTAGACAGTATTTCCTTTTCATAACTTTTCTCTCAATGCTAAGAGCAATGATCTGAAAATCATTCCTTCCCCTTAAGCGATAATAAGAATCAGATGGCTGTCACACCTCAATCTTTTATTAATTCCGTGCAAAATTGCTACTAAGCAAAAAACGCCGTCTTGAAAATAATTTCCCGTTACAATTCCTTATTACTGCGTTCTCGCAATTCTGGACGGGGCCTGAGCTTGTTAACTCGAAGTGTTAAACAGCAGGATTGCAAAACAGACCCTCTCATTTGCATGCAACAATTGCAGGACCCAGGTCCCTTAGTCAGCTGTTGTTCCTATTCAAAGAGACCGTGCCGCGCCAATTACCATAGCAAAAATCTTATTGCTAAACCACTTTTCCAGCTGACTTATTATTCTATCTAAATGTGACTTTAGGATTTCCTTTTTTCGTTTTCCTGTTTCTTTTCTTCTCCCTCCGTCAATTTTATGGTATAACGATGAGACAGTGAGTAGAATGGACTAGAAGTTATTTAAGAACCTATCCAGTTGTTCAAGTTGTATTCAGCACAAGTGTCCTGAATAACAATAATAGTAATAATATTACACTTGCATTTTTAATGAATGACTGCTAGTTAGAGGTATATAACTAAAATCAAAATTGATGACGTACTGTAATAGGCCTAAAATATATAATAATAATAATGATAATAGTTATGATAACTGACGAGTTAAGAAGAAACATAGATCGGCAAATCCATAACATACAAAAGGCAGAAGAAATACAACTACTGCAGTCCAGGCAAACACAGATAGAGCCACTTCCATAGAAGAACAGACACAAGATAAGAATATAAAACAAAAACGAAAGGATAATATAAAACAACAAAACAACAGAATAAACAATTCGCAAAAAGCCAGAAAACCTTTTAAGAAAGCTGGAAAAGAAAGATGATAATGAAGGGAGCAGAATAGAAGTAGAGAAGGACAAATTCACTAGATATTGGCGAGACATATAAGCTACAGCAAAAAAATATAACACAAATGCCAAATGGACACAAAAAATAATAAAAATCACGGAAAGCATCCAACCCATGGAGGGGATAGAGACTAAGGAAGAAGACGTCAGGAATATCCTTAAGTCACTGCTGAACTGGAAAGCAACAGGACCTGACCAAATAAAAATTACTGGTTGAAGGCCTTTCCGTGCCTGCCAAAAATCTTTGCTACGTGTTTCACTCGGACACTCAACCACCCAGAAGAGTTCTCATTATACCTGACTAGAAGAAATACATTCTTTCTATATAAGAAAGGAGAGAGAACATATCCCAATAACCTTCGGCTAATCACTTGTCTCTCTGTGATATACAAACTCCTGATATCAGCTGTGCTCTCCTTGATCCACGAGCACTGTACAAACAACAATTTTATAGGCATAGAACAAAAGGGATGCATCAAAAAGAGTCTGGGATGTAAGGAACAGATGATTATAGACTCTGTAGTAATGAAACAGTCGCAAATAAAGAACAGAAATTTGAACACGTGTTTCATCAATTACTCAAAAGCATACGATTCTGTTCTTCATGATTGGCTGCGAAAAGTGCTAATTACACTACAAAATCAGATCATTGCTGGAAATACTCATGAAAAATTGGAACACGGAGCTCCACCTCAACGGAGAGCTAATAGAGCGGATTAAAATAGGACGTGGAATCTTTCAGGGAGATGCGCTGGGCCCTTTGTGGTTTGTTTTAGCTTTGAACCCCTTGTCAACACTGTTAAATGAGTAAGAGAAAGGATACGCTTAGACATGCAGAAGAACACCCGACTAAGTCGTCTCATGTTTATTAAACACAGCTAGAATATTCACAAAGGTTATCAAAAGGCCTTTTAGATTAGACAAATGTGCGCAACAATAACAATTCGCCGAGGAAAAATGTCGAGACGGAAATACATCTTTTACAACCCGATCAAGGTTATAAATACCTTGGAATTAAACAACATGCAGAGTTAGAAAAGAACCGAGAGAAAAATACCGGCAAAGATTAACTAAGTTACTGAATATTCAGTTAGATGAACGAAATTTAATCACAACTGTAAATACATAGGCAGTGTCAGTGTTAACGCATCCTAAAATATACATAATCTGATCTCAAAGAACTAGGTCGACTCACACGGACATTACTAACCATTCAAAACCATTCAAAAGCAGCGATAGAGCGGATTTACCTACAATGGAACGAAGGGGGAAGAGCTGTGCCGGGGACAAGAACACTCTATTAGGCAGTATTTTCAGAACTCAGAAAACCCACTGATACAAGAGGTAATGGCTGCAGATAAAAATTACACCCCCTTAAATCTTGCTGAAGGAAATCAACCCGTAAGACCACGCACCGAGATGGCTCTAACCTGGAGAGAAAAGGTACTGCAAGGGAAGTATCCAGCAGCATTAAGTCGACCAACTACAGACAAAGAAGGCTCCCTGTCCTGGCCTAAAAAAATCTTCCTGCACCCGAAAACTGAGGGTTTCCTTGTAGCCATCCAGGATGAATGCATCCGGACGAAGAACTATGAGAGGACCATTATAAAATTAGAAGTCGAAGATAAATGCAGGAAGTGCCAAACCACAAGTGAAACAATAGAACATGTAAATAGCAGGGTGCCCAGCATTGTCCAATACTGCGTACCTAGGAAGCCACAACCAGATTGCAAAAATTATCCATCGGCAATTGACAAAAAATTACGGCTTAATTAAAGATCCTCCACCATACTATAAGTACCAGCCCAAACCAGTAACTCAATGCATTGACATTGTTTTATATTGGGACATACCTATTACCACAAATAATACTGTAGACTTTAACAGACCAGACCAGACCAGAGTGAAAGCGAAAACAACCGACATTGCACGTCCTCTAACTATTAATATTACGAAAATTGAGGCGGAAAATATATCTAAATATGAAAATCGAGCAATAGAAATAAGAAATTTGTGGAAGCTGAAAAACATACAAATAATACCCATAGTAATTTCCGCTACTGGATTGATGATTTCCAACCTAAAGAAGATTGTAAATAAGTTAAATATTCCTGTAGTTACTCACCATACAAAAGGTAGCAATATTACAAACATGCCATATTACCCGGAAATTTTTAGACATTTCCTGAGATGAGACGAATATGTCCTACAGGAGCACAAAAACCAGCTAGCTATTGGACTGAAAATCCGTCCGCGCCATGCCCTGACGATGGACCCCAGAGTACTGGTAAAGTGAAAAGAACCCAGCTAGGCTAGCTGAGGTCGTATGACAAGGTGCGATAAAAATAATAATAAATGGGCTTTATTCCAGCAAAAAAAAATCTTGAACACAGTCAAACATTATATACAAAGAAAAAAACAACAATGAAAACTTTGCATGGCAAGATACAGCAAAAGTATGGCGAAGTCTAGCTGTAAGCTACTCCTACTCAACCACAAGACGGTGAATATTTCTCCACAAATTGAGGAAAAAAATAAAGAATTTAAGCGTCACTACATAACAAAAACTAGTTTGTTACTTACCTACCGTTTTTATAGAGCAGTCAATTACAAAGAAAGCTGGGCACAGAATTTGAGTTCTATTGCATACTGAATAAATAAGTTTTTATATTTAAATTCATTAATATTGAAAATTTTAAATTCCTCAGGAAGAGAATTAGGTATATAATTAGATGGCATTGTACATAAAACTTCTCCTAAAGAGATGAGTAAGTGTGTATGCCTACAATTTTCTGTACAAAACTCCCCAGGTGTGTTCTACGATTATTCATGTTCAACCACTTGTTCTTCTTTATTTTATGCGAAATATGTTCAAATTTTCTGATTCCATAGATAAGTCGGCAACAGCTATTCTCAACTTTTGTACACAATATTTATCCATGTTATCAAGACATGGGCCATAAATAAAGTCACAATAGTGACAAGTGATTCACAAAGCATTTTTTTTAGTTTGGAATTTAGAATGTTACGTCTGGAGTAAATTAATTTCAAGAACATATAAGACCTCTGATGATTTCTGCATTGAAATTTTTTGCATGGTCAATAACAAGCAAGGAGGCATCATTAATCTGAATTTTTACATAAACCTGTATTATTTTTATCAATAAGTAGCCCAATGGGCGTAGTTTTGACTTACATTAAATGAAAGAAAATTGTATGAGTAAGGCACTTCCTTTTGTTTGGATTAGATGAGAAGTCAATACCTTTGAACATTAGACTTTAAGACTTCACATGACTAGCAACCAAACATTTCCTACAAATATTATTACGATACTGCCTTGGAATAGCGTCAGTAAAGACGTAAAAATGATCGTGGAAACATTTTATTATATTTGTTGATTTATTTTTACATTTCATGATTAGTCGGTAATAATTACCTTTCATCAAAATATAAAAAGAGTATAGAATAAAAAAAATAAGCAAAACCATATACATTAACCCTTAAAGGTAGTTAATTCTAAATATACACAGAGTTTAGAGCAAACCAAGTGTTGGCTAATAAATTTATTCCGCTAGTGGATAAATCAACTACCCAAGTTGTCCTTTCAAGAACGTATGTTTAGGTAACAATGAGAAGCTCTTTTCCGGCAGGATGGTTCTGTAAAAGATTACAGTCAGTGCTTTTATACGATATTATAAGACAATATTTATATGATGAGAACTTTTAGAAGCATAATAAAACTCCCATTTGTTTGTAGGGATGAATGCAGGGAGATGCAATACAGTGGCGCAGGGTGTGTTCTTGAGCACTTCATAAATAAGCATTAAACCGATGATTTGCACAATGATTTATTCCACTTAGCTACTAGTCTAGATGATGGTTAATCGGATAATTTATACACAATTAATCGGAATGTTATAATATAATAGAAAATTTATTATTTTCGGAATAATACCTATAAAGGTAAATATTATGAGCAAAATTAAAAGTTGTGATAATTAAATAATATAATTTTGCGCACTTTACGAACACGCTGCACTCTTTCAGATATGTAACAGTAGTTTTGAGCAATTCTCTAATTAGATATTTAATAATAATAAACAATAAACACCACAGAAATTAGATAACCCCCAATTCCAGAAGTTAGAGGCTTGTGCGGAAGGGGGTGGGTTACACATTGAAAAAACGCTGACATAACCATTTCTTCCAACAGTACCAGTGCCGCAGTCGGAATTCAAACCCGGTAGCGCGATACCCGTGTGACAATATTTGATAATACACACTGGGTAAAGATAAGTCGTACAGGTGAAATGAGAAAATAAACTTCTTATTCATTACCACTTAAATAAACTAATGGCGTTTAGCTCCGAAACAGCGTATAAGCTTGTTGAAACAGGTTTGAGAAAGATACACTAGGACAGCGACGAGATGACGAAGAAGTGTTGAGTACCAAATGGAGAATGGATAAGAAGCATCAATATCCTTGGCAGTGATGATGGTCTCAGATGATTAAGGTCGAGCAGGACTATTGCTTCTTATCCCAGATCATCGCCGGGACAGGCCTCGTTCGGGGTGGGCCCGCTTTTTCGTCAACCCCACTCACAAATGTGATGTTGGCAGACCTCGCCTGGTCTTGGCTGATGGGCCCTGCCGGCTGGGACGTTTCTTCTGGCGCTCTTCTCTTTTGTCTTCTTTCTTCGCTGTCATGTCAGCTCCTGGAAGCGTGATCGTTGCGAACGAGGGCGACTGTTGCCGTCCTTGTTCTGGGATGTTTTTAGATAAGGATAACTGCATCTTGTCGTCGGGATCATCGATACGGTAAGGTCACGTCACGTCTATCTCTTCTTATGTTTTCTTGGTCTGAAAGGAAAGAAGGATTAGGTTATACTCACCCATTGTCCAGGATCCGAAGCTTCGGCTGCTTGAGCCTCCCCGCCTCGGCTGGTACGATGGCTCACCGTATGGCGACAGATTTCTGCTCCCCCCGGTCGAGGTTCAGCAATTGCTTCCGCTGCCTCCTGGCTCCATGGGAACTTCCATTTCCACGGGCTTACCCTAGCCTCTTCTTGCCTCCATGCTACCCTCCCAGGTTAGTAAAAACACAATACAACAGAATGGTGTCCCCAGGTGGGCAATTTATTAAATCGATACTGCTGCCTTAAAAAAGGCATACAATATTTCTCCTCTTCGTAGCTCGTTGTATGGGGGGGGTATTGCTCACTGTGATGTTCACACTACCGTGTCTCAACTCACTGACGGACTGTCGTGCTCTTTTTATAGCTGTATCGCGAGAGATTCTAGGATTAAATTTACGTCATGTGCTCTCTTTTGAAATTAATAGTCGAGATTCGTGCACAATCGGATACAGGTCCTAACCGGTGACGTGGTTAAATATAAATTTTTCTAGACGGAAGGTTTTCATGCAAGAAGGCGATCGATATCTAAACGGTAACAAGGTAAGCCAGAGATTGAACTTATTTTTCGTAACTGCATTGAATCCTGATTTCGTAACTGCGTTGTAATCTTGATATTTCGGAACTACAAAGAGAAGTTTATATCTGGTTTTTGGATGATTGTTATTAATACATTGGTAATTAATTATTGAGACTGCTACAGATGCGTGAGTTATCCTTGTTCTTGTCACTTGTAACTTTTATTGATTTTTTAAATTAAAAATATACCACTCATTGCTATGCAATTGACTCATGACCGACACACTTTATTTTGACCAATTTCAAAATGTTCTATTGTTGCACCCAAACAATAATTAAACAAAAGTTTATGCCGTATGTATTTTGTTTTCTATGCCTATACGTTGAGTGGACTATGGTTACTACGCCACGAGTAGGAGCCGGCGAAGAAGCGGAGAACGCACTATCCACTCTCCTCGCGGCTCCGCCCGCGCACTTGATTGAATCGAGTAATCTCTATACCTGTGCTTTTATTTCATATATTTTTTTTAAGACAGACAAACAGAGCATTGTTCAAATGCAAGTATTACATGAACCTCAAACTAAAATTTTATCAAATGTTTTGTTTAGAACGAATTTTCTGGAAGATAGGCAAAATCACACAAAAACCACCTCCAAACGAAATCCTGTAGCCGCGCCCGGTATGGTTCCTACTTTTTTTTTAACTGCGCACTATAATAAATTATTTGCTACGAGCGCTGAAGAGGTATGCTTCAAAACATCATATTAAATGTAAATAAGGAAAGGGTCTAATTTCCGTGCCGTTTATTTATTTATTAATTATTTATTATTGAACTGTTAATAATTATTTTTTTTTGTTTACAACCCTTGTCCGTAATATATTCGAACAGATTTAATGCTGAATGCAGTACTTGGCCTTACACAAATAATAATATTGCAGAATCTTAATCGATCCACATTAATATCGTGCTGTAAAGTATCATTCATCCGTTTCCAGTCCCTTGCTAACACAAAGTAGGCTTAGTTGGAGGTGCAATAACCTACGCCCCTGCTTCAGTGTATGGGGAAGCGATGCGAACCAAATTGTGACAAACTGTATAAACGGAATTGGAGAGGGATTCGATGTATTTATTGTGCACGCTTTACATCAGAAATTGAGTATTGATTCGTTTATTTGTTGTTATAGGTAACGAGCGATGTTACTGTGATCCCTGGTGACAATATATCCAATTTAATAATAATAAATGGGTACTGCTGAAGGAGTTAATCTCCTCCAATACATCTTTTTACAATTTATCATGTTATTATTGTGGTTCTAGGGCAGTGGCCTTAAATCAAATTTCCACCATTTACAGTCATTATTCAACTTCATTTTCCAAGTTTCATGAACACAAATGTCTAATTTAATTTGTTTGCTAACTTTGCCATTAATTCGCCGAGACAGGCAAAAAGGTGTGTAGGTTTCCTCCACGGAAAAGCTTAATAGTTTCGAATTGTTAATATCATTTTATATTAAGGAATTGTAAATGATAAATTGCAGAAAACGTTTTCTTGCTTATAAATAGCAAATGGATATTGGGAACTTGCACGCTGCTATGAGCGCTCCCTATAATATAAATTAATTGACAAACATTTGCATAGAACCATTAAAATTAGTAGTCTTATTTGTGCTCAGTTTGGTTGAAATTAGAAATTCCAGTTAGTAAATTTATTTTTTATTACTCATGCTGGATAAATCCTACCTTTTCGCTTGTTCTTTAGGTCGGTAAATGGCTGCTTGCCTACTCTACTATTACCACATCGCTTATGAGTATTTCAAATATTTATTTGCGTGCGGTAATCACACTTGTCGCACGTTAACTGGCAATAAAGCACTCAAAATTTAAATAAGATATTTTTGTTAATTTATGATATAATGTTTAAGCAATAAAAAATTATAAACAATTTGATTAAACCCTATGACCGCAAGATTTCACCGCATTCGTAATAAAAAAATAGCTATATAGCTATATAGCTATAATAGCTAAATAGCTACTGGAAGCGGCTAGAACCTTCCCACCCGGTGGATCTTTGAAGCCAAAAAGAGCATTAGATTGTATGCCAAAACGGCACTAAACGTAATTCGATCTCAACCAAAACCTTTTCAGATCTTCTGGAGGACTAAAAATTTTTATCCAAATCCTTTCAGTTGTTTTGGCGCTATCGTGCCTGTCGGCTGTTCAGGTTTTTACGGTGGGTGTGAGTAAATATAGATTTTGAAAGTTAACAAACTAAATCGGTTTATGACTTACTATTTGCTAACAGGACACTTTCAGTGAGCAATTTGACAATTGAAATCTTTTAATTTGATTGGTTCTAGCAGTTAACACAACAATAACGCTATAAGATAGCGTTGGACGCCACTCAACCAATATAAATATTAGCTGCGAATTAACCTGCTAAATTCAATAAATCAAGATTAAAGTAATTTGAATATGATTGGTGGTTTAAACTCTGAAATGTCATACTCACAAGCAGAGAAATAAAACTAGACTGTCTCAAAACAAACAATATATTATCACAGTCAAATGTGGAACAAATAGTTGAGGTGGTAGATATAATCTCCAAAGTGGTTTTCTGGACAACATGGTGGCACATTAGCTAATGGCTGTCCTGGAATATGCTCCAAATATACAGGGTGTTGCATCATGAGAGGGACATAGCTTAATAGGAGGTACAGAACATCAGTGGTAACCGGAACCTCCCATAGAAATGTCTCATTGGGCCTTCACTACGAAGTTACAGGGCGTTTTATAATTTTTGGCCAAACCTGTTTTTTGTCATAACTTTGACAGGGAATGAAATAACGGATTCATATTGGTACGGCTAATGTACTAACGAGCCCCAAGAGGTACATGTATAAAAAAAATATATATCCAGGTCCGGACTCACTATAATTTATGTTTCTTCTTTGCATCAATAAAACATCACCCTGTATATATTTTTTTGAAATTTCGATACGATATTCGAAAAGAGCAAGAAAAAACAAACAAAATGGAATATTTCATTTTTTTGTTACACCTTCGTGGTTATTTAAATATATTGTTAAATGTGCAAGAAAATGGATTACAGAACCCTATTAAATGAGAGGCACGTGAAATAAATAGTTTTATAACTAAAATTTGCACCACCACCTATTTGGTCTGGGTGAATCCTAATTCCGGCACGTTTTAAAGGTCCATTTTGGTAAAAAACTGTGGTCCTAATAAGTAATCGGGTATGAAATAACAAAATTTTTAATCAATCACAGTAGGCTTGTTCAAAGAATAAAAGTGACAGATAATTTAAACCATTTAGGCCTAAGCAACCAGTTACTTTGATCAAGAAAATCATCAACATTTTATACTTAATAAAAATTGGAAAAGAGAACAAACTAAAATCTAAATAAATAAAATATTTTCCATTCAATTAACAATAAATAACAAAACAATAACTAAATGTGTTTAAAAATAAAACGTAATTGACACTAAAGTAAATTTTCAAAATGTCCTCCCCCACATTCTGTGCATTTTCTTGCGCGTTTAGAAAGGTCACCAATTGCTCGACGTATCATTTCTGGATTATTCCGTATTTTGTCGCAGGTTGTAACGATGCGCTAGATTAAATGTTGTCTACTTTCAATTTTAATGCTATAAACCTCGTTTTTTAAGTGGCCCCATAAAAAGTAATCACAAGGGTTACAATCAGGAGATCTTGGTGGCCATTCATGTGGACCCCCCGCGTCCAATCCATCTATTAGGATACACATTGTTTATGTGTTCTCTTACTTGAAGGTTAAAATGTGGTGGGGCCCCATCATGCTGAAACAACATGCCTCTTATACCGATATTTTCTAACATATTCGGTAAAATGTTTTGAAGAAAATCAAAGTAAATTTCACCATTCAATCTTTCTTCAAAAAAATGTGGCCCTATCAAATGTCTATTCACAAGTCCGACCCAAACATTTACAGAAAACCTGTGTTGCGAACGGCGTTGGCGTACCGCATGTGGGTTTTCCTGTGCCCATTTATGATTATTTCGTGAATTGTTTACTCCATCCCTTGTAAATTGTGCCTCATCCTTAATAAGGTTCTGTAAATGACTGGGCGATGGTTAGACAACCAATGACAAAATACCAGGCGGGGGATATCGTCGCCTTGTTGAAGACGCTGTACCTGCTGGATATGATATGGATGGTAACGTTCTCTTTTTAGGGTTCTCCATACTCGCCAATGAGGAATACCAGTTGCCAAACTGATTCGTCTAGTGCTCATATTTGGGTTTTCTTGAACTACGTTTATAATATCGTTTTGTTCCTGCACACCTTGTTGTAAAACACGCTCCACAACTGCAGAATTAGGAAGCTTTCCGTGTTGTCTTGCATACTGGAACTCCGTACTAAAGGTTTTATGATTAGGGCATCGACGACCAGGAAAACGCAGCCGATATTCTCTTTCCGCCGACCTACCATTTCCATTACAGAAACCATAGATGAATATTATGTCAGCATATTCCACGTTTGTAAATTTTACTGCCATAGTTAAAATATTTTCACAAGTTTTCACTAACTAAATGCGGATTATTGACACATTAAATTACTAACAAACAATTATTCAACTGTTTAGGAGATTTCTTTTTATTATCTGTCACTTTGAACAAGCCTACTGTGATTGATTAAAAATTTTGTTATTTCATACCCGATTACTTATTAGGACCACAGTTTTTTACCAAAATGGACCTTTAAAACGTGTCGGAATTAGGATTTGCCCAGACCACCTAGGCTCAATAGAATTTTTGCAAATTTTAGTTATAAAACTATTTATTTCACGTGCCTCTCATTTAATAGGGTTCTGTCATCCATTTTCTTGCACATTTAACAACGTATTTAAATAACCACGAAGGTGTAACAAAAAAATGAAATAGGCCATTTTGTTTGTTTTTTCTTGCTCTTTTCGAATATCGTATCGAAATTTCAAAAAATATATACAGGGTGATGTTTTATTGATGCAAAGAAGAAACATAAATTATAGTGAGTCCGGACCTTGATATATATTTTTTTATACATGTACCTCTTGGGGCTCGTTAGTACATTAGCCGTACCAAATATGAATCCGTTATTTCATTCCCTGTCAAAGTTATGACAAAAAACAGGTTTGGCCAAAAATTATAAAACGCCCTGTAACTTCGTAGTGAAGGCCCAATGAGACATTTCTATGGGAGGTTCCGGTTACCACTGATGTTCTCTACCTCCTATTAAGCTATGTCCCTCTCATGATGCAACACCCTGTAGAAGACATTGATGACGTCTACTCCTCTAGACAAGGTGATTATTGCGGATGGAAGTTGTATTGCTGTCAGATCTTACATAACAGAAATCTTCCTAAGTTGAACCCTCTTCGTGGTCTAAATAAATGTTATCAGTCAAATATCTTTTACAACAAAAGAAAGAGAAAATATGTAAACTTTGTGTTGCTAACCGGACAACAAAGCAAATATTGCGAGAAAAAATAATAAAAAAATAACAAAATTACAAGCAGAATGTAACCAAAACATTTACTTTGATCAAAGAATGATCAAAAGATATCAAGATACGATGCTAAGATAATTTTCCCAATTACCGAAATAAATTTCCATTAAACTTCTTCAGTGCATGAACTAAATAAACTAAAAATAAGAACAGATCTTATTTGCAAATTAACGTAAGTAAATTCCCCAAAAAGTAATTTGCAATATTCGAGAAAATAATACTTGAAACGTATCATTTTCTGTGTTTGATTTTTTAGAAAAAACCAAAATTTGAAGTTTTAAGTTATATATAATTAAATTTCCAACTTTAACACACATCCAGAAGCCAATAACTGATTTAGTTTCTAATATGGCTGTAATCTATTTGAAACTTTATCTACTATATAAGATTATAATATATTCAATAATCAACTGGTTTTGAACAAGTAATAGTATCCATAAACAAATAGCGTGGATTATAAACGAGAGTTACATATTATAATTCACTAGATACAGCCAATCACCTTTCCGAAACGGTGAAATGGAAAGGTACATTATTATTATTGAGGAAAGGAAGGTGATTTGGCATGTTTGATTAGTTTTGACTTTTAACTGTTGACATTATTTTGTAAATAATATTTCTGTATACTTGCAATTTAATATTAATTGTTATAATCGTAGATAAAGTATAGTATTCAGTTTGCTATATTATCGCTCGTTGAATAATATACCATTACCCTATTAACAAGTTTAGCATCACTTGAACAACTAAGTTAGGTACGGTCGTGAGCAAAAAAAATAGGACAAGTCTTATAACGGTATTTTGCTAAAAATCTAGTTGTGTACATCTAACTTTAATTTTTGTGACATTGTCAGTTAGTTGTCATAATTTATTGCAAGTTTGCAAAAAATAATATGCCTCATATATGCGATTTAGTTAAATCTGGAGTTATTGCTAAAGCAGAAGATGGATGGTCAATGAGACAAATTGCACTGTGTTATAATATTGACAAAAATTCGGTGTGTAATATTTTAAGAAAGTGGAGAATAAACGGTATGATTAGTAGAAATTCTGGATCAGGGCGACGAAGGATATCAACTCAACAACAAGGTTTACAATTGGTAAATGCTTTAGTAGAAAATCCATTTTACTCATTTATTCAGGTTGCTGAAGAAACGAATTTTCCTGGATCGAGTAGTACTGGTCGCCGACGAGTAAGAGAGTCGGAGCTACGCTGTCATGCAGCAGCACATAAATACTTACTTAAAGCTGCACATAAAGAAGCTCGAGTAGGATTTGCGCTTAAATTTTTGGAACAATGTAATCTTTACAGACGAAAAAACTTTCCAGACAACACACAGGGGTCGTATTCGTGTTTACAGCCCTCCGAATACTCGATTCGATGAGAAATATATATCTAACAATGATAAAAGTGGTAGATTTTCCGTCAATATGTGGGCTTGGATATCGGCACGTGGTCTTGGTGTTTTGTGGTATATTGAGGAAGGATTTAATAGTGATACGTAATTAGGATTTTAGACAATATTATGTTCCCTTCTGTGTCTCAATTATTTCCTAATAATGAGTTCGTATTTCAACAAGACAATTGTTCCGTTCATACTGCTCATACCGTAACTAACTGATTTCAAGATAACAACATCAATGTTCTTAACTGGCCCAGTCATAGTCCAGATCTTAACCCTGTGGAAGAAGTATGGGGACTACTCGTAAGAAGTATCCAAAAACGAAATGTGAGACCACGGAATGCCGACGAATTACTGGAAATAGTAAATAATGCATGGAAAAATATTATTACTAATGATTATTTTATAAGGTTATTTAATTCTATGCCAAACAGACTTCTAGAAGTTATAAATAGAAATGGTGCAATAACGAAATATTAATAGTTAGTTTCTTGTTATGTAGGGTATCCTTTGTCCTTTGATCCAGGATTTCTACTAATCGTACCGTTTATTCTCCATTTTCTTAAAATGTTACACACCAAATTTTTAATAGTGTTATAACGCAGTGCAATTTGTCTCATTAACCATCCATAATTTACTATAGCAATAACTACAGCATTAAAATAAAAAATAAATTAAAAGTGATATCTGTTTTATTTCGGCTACTCAGTACATATTCAAATAGAGACAGATTTACATTAGAAAAAAAAAAGTTGTCCTATTTTTTTTCTGCTCACGACAGTACCTACCCTACAAAATTGCCAATTTTTTTAAACTTTCCAAACCTAGTTAGTACACTGGACACTGTTTCCGACGTTCCTCAATGCCAATACTAGCGAATGCTGGAGCCGATCTTTTAATGGTAAAAGAGCATGGTGGATGGGAAAGTAATGCAATTGCAGAGGGGTACATTGAAACCTCCGAAGAAAATAAAGCAAATTGCAATTAAAATATTAGGTGAGAGTACTTCATCAGCGTCACAAAACAAATTGAATGTTTGTACCACTGTCAATAGAAAGGCCACGTCTTCCCAATCTGGAGTTAATCTCATTGATTGCCAAAATTATACAATAAGTGTTGATTATTTATTACTTAATAAATAATATAGATTAATTAGTAGTTTTTTTATGTATAAAAACATTAATAAGTAGAGAACATAATAAAACAATTAATGTCGAACCTTCGCTTCGTTCTGTAAATTGCAGACGCGTGCTATAAAAGACCTCATAGCACTTATAATACGCACCATAGACGAAAAATTATATCTGTAACCAAAAGTGTTAATCTCTGTTCTTTTGTGTTCTTGCAATTTACTTATAAATAGCCACCCACTTCTGCGATCAATTCTGTTATTGCCCTATTGTTCATTTGAAAAATATTGTCTAGGTCAATTTCATTCACTAAAATAAAGAAAACATAACATAGATAACTTATAAAGTTGGTTTTAATTAATTAATTGTCACAAACCCAGGATTTCATAAAACCGCTATAGAGGTGGGGAGGAAGTCTAAAACAATCTATACCTCGATTATTCCAGATCGTATCAGCGACCTGTGTATTTTGTTTCATGTCTGTTACTTAGAAATCCATACAAAAATTTGCTGTAAATTATACGGTAGATTTGAAAAGTCTTTTGTAATTAATCATTTCTCCGAGTTTTTTAATAATTGGTAAAGTTATATAATTGAAAGAAACTATTATTGTCCATGGTTACGCTTAGACTAACGAAAGGCGCAATTTATGTAGGTACTACCTTTAGGTAGTAGGCATGGGGTCACTTCAGATCACCCTCACCCTTCTTATAGTCAATCACTTAGTACGAAGCCACGCTTCTTTCTATGGTGGGAAATTCAAAAATCGTCCGCTTTCCACCATTCTAAAATATGGCATAAATACCAGGCAGTCATTTAAAACAGGAATGAACATTTTAACGCGGATTGTGGAAGTAGACTTTGTGTTAAATTTTGACCAGAAACTCTCTTGACAAACGAAATCTGCAAATTCTAGACGTGATTTAAAGTCGATTTGACGTAAATCACGTCGAGAAATGCTCCCAAATGAAGCTTGAACAGGCACTCTCCTCTCAAGTTGTGGTAAAATTAAATGTGTTACAGAGAAATTCGAAGCTGAGACTCCTGAGGCAGTGTGTGCACTTTATTTTTTGAAAATTCGAAGTTCGGAGGGGTTCCTCGAAGGCTGCTGGCCAGGGTCTAAGGCTACACCCTGTGTATAGAAATAACGACACTTGTTTTAAACGATTTACAAATTTTATTTATGTACGTGAACAAAGTTTCGTACGTACTTTATTTTTTTTTACAATAATATTTTATGAAGGTAACTGTTCGACATAAAATTTCGACTGGAAAGTCACTTAATTATTTTTTTAATTATTTAATTTATAATTCTGGAAAAATTTATATAATTTAGCGCGAAGGCCGGTTTATTTTATTTAAAACTAAAAAATTAAAACAATATTTTACAAGGGTTAACCTTGGAAGTGGCGCGGGCACTGTATACAAATTCACGAGTAACACCGAAGAAACTAACTTGCTTCGAGCTCGTGGAGCTCGGGTATTTATACCATTCGGAAATATTGCATTTGGCGCGCCCCGTGTAGTCCAGCATACCGTTTTAAAAGAGCTGGAAAGGGCACCGTGTGGTCTGGATTCTTCTCGATTGCGTAAGATTGCACAACATTGCGCAACATCTTGCTAAAGTTTAAATTTTGGAAATGAAAGTTACATGGAAAAATCAGTCTTGAAAAGGGAAATTTTTTGGTGTAAAAAGAATTTTGATATCGACATTAGTTTAGAAGTTATTGAGGTTTTATTGATATTAAATTAAACGTTTTCGGATTGACCCCGTAAGGTAGTAACGAAGGTAATAATTGAAAAGAAAATTGTTTATAGAAAATGGACGTATCGAAATGAGACGATGAAAAGTTGGGTTTGGATGGTGAATTTGACTAAGTTTAAGATTATACAGGGCGGATATTTTTAATGTCGGTTTTTTGGTGATTTTGAGTTCTGAAAGGGCGAATTTGGGTGTTTGGTGTTGTTCGATGATGAATATAGGTTAATTGAGAATTATCGGTTATGTGTGCTTTTTTCCAGAATTATTTCAGAGAATTTGTCTATTTTTGTTAATTTAAGTATCGTAACGACTTTTTTTTATCGCTTTTGACATGGCGTACGATACTTTTGTTATTTTTAAATTTTTCGAAATTTTTATCCTTTTTATAAAGCTGATAGTAAGGAAGTACTATAACAAGCTACGTCCGTTCAAAGATATTACTTTGTTATCAGTTGTCTTAAATATCTTGAAAACGCTTTTATCCAAAAAAAAATAATAATAATAAAACTTGGTACATTTATTAACTTAAAAGTGATTTTTCTATTACGATCATGTGTCTCATTTGAGGAGGTCAACGAACATTTTGAATCAAATTTTTTTAATTCTCTTTTTTATATAACTTGTTAAAAATAATAATAAATGTTCGGCATTCATATATTTGGTATCTTGTTGATTTTCTAAAGTGAACATTTCATTATTAGTAATCATTGGGGAATTTATGCAAGGAAACACGAAAAATATGATTCCTAAATGAGACATTTATGATCACAATGGAAAAATCATGTTTACAGCAAACGACCGGTCATTTCTAGGTTAATAAATGTACCAGGTTCCATCTTTTTAGATAGAAGCGTTTTGAAGAGATTTAAATAGTTGGTGACAGAAGAAAATAAGAAATAAGAAGAAAGTTTAGTGGGGTGCCTCATCTGATGGCATACTGTATATAGTAAAACGCTAAAAGACGCCTTTCCATTCACTACGTAAGTAAAGAACAATAGTACTTACCTTTCAATGTAGATTCAGAGAATCCAAAGCCCATTCTTTTAGCATTTATTTTATTTATTTTACTATTTGCGTTGCACGCAACAAGACAAAATACGTAGTGTTCGCCGTAAATGATTCTCCAGTAAAATGCGCATAACATAATACAACGCAGCGCGGCCGGCCGGTAGGTTTATGACATTTTTTAAAACATATATTTAACGTCAGTCTATTTCAGCTACCGAGGCCTAACACCGACGCCCGTAGACGAGCTACCCCCAACCAGGAATTTTGCCGAACCTCTTTTCTTTCGAAGAGTAGGGATCTTTTACTTGCCTAACATTTATTTATAGAGAAGGGACCGACATTCCTTCCGAAAGATGGTATATCCACTACACAATCCTCGCCTAAGATTGCATATCTTCCGCGCATACACTAATATACAAGCCGCTGGGAGATGTGAAGCAAGAACATGGTCTTGTGAACACGACGGATATTCCGGAGTTAAAAAAATTAAATTAATTTAGAGCTTGATATGACACTTTTGGAGTACCTCGTGCACTATTTGTAGTTGTAAAAATCAAAAAACAATTCGAAAGCTTCGCCCTGTATATGGATTTTCTTGAAATTGACCAAATTATAACACTAAGTTTAAACGAAAATTAACACCATTTATTTAAAGCAATTTATACAGAGTTTTAACGAAAATTTATCTAGGTACTTGATTTAACAAACTTTTTTAATAAGGTAACTATATGGCGCCGGCCGGCATTCAGAGATTTGTCCATAAAATAACGTTGCGAAGTGAAAAAATAAATAAGAGTAAAATTGTGAAAGAAGTTATTACTGAAACAATTCACGTTTACTAGACGTCAAAGCGTCAAGGTGCTTTTAATTTGTTCCGGCAAGCTGCGCTTGTCGTACTCCGTCGAGTCACTTCGGTCACTTCTTTCAAATTGAAAACAGAAATTTTTGGAAATATAAATTATATAGAAAGATGGGCAATGACAAGGTGCATCTTTTGAAGTAAATTTCATGATCCTACATGAAGAGGCTATAGAGTAATTTGAGAACTGTAGGTAGAGTATATAAATCGGGTCGTACTGGCGTCTGAACTAAGGTCCGGTAATGTTTTTACGAAAGCCTCTATCTCGAGATGGCCGGTGAATATGTGTATCGGAGCTTTCTCGCGCGAGCTTTAGCGTATTGGCATATTTGCTCTGCGATTTGTATAACGGAAGTAAGTTTTGAGTTTGAGTTTTAGGATTCGTATAGCGATTTGAACGATATTAAAGATATGGTGAGGGCTTTGCTTTTTAGGCCAATGCTTTGTAATACATCGATTGTAAAATTGTTATTTGGAAAGTTGGAGAGCTATTATTGATAATTTAGCTTTATTTGTGAATTATGGAGCGTTCGTGATTTTTCTCAATTTGACTTGTGAAAATCTAGTTTTCGGTTAAATTGAGTTACTGAATGATTTTTTGTATTACCTTTTGATTATATATGTGAGAAATGAGAACTATTTTGAAAACTATGATGTTTTTGAAATTAATTTTTTCACTGGTAAGTGAAACGGTCACCCAAATATGTACTAACGGCGCCTGACGTTGTTACATCGCATATCGAAGCCTGTACATAGTAAATATGCACCTACGCTCTTCCCTAGGTTTATGACTTATTTTCATGAATGAATAATACTTAGGTAAAGGTAAATCATTTTTGGATCGACAAAAGGGTACTTGAGGCAGATTTTGTTTGATGTTAACTCTGAAGTATAATTTTTTTCACTTATGAATACATAGTATTATTATAGAAATGAGTGTATTTGATTAAAATAGAAGAATAAAGCTTAAATGAAAAATTATCTAATTTTCAATCAAGAATTCTTCTTAATTAATTGTGATTAATTTCTTCTCTTGAAATAAATATAATACTCTTTACTTTTGTGCCGGCTCAGTGGCTCAACGCTTACGTGTTAGAGTTGCAACCAAAGAGACCCGGGTTCGAATCCTGGCTAGGGCATGGACGTTTAATGGCGTTTTCCATGTATTACCGAGTTGGTAGCAGTAGGCTAGACGGAGTTGTGTGAGACGCAACAAGGTAGTCGCTGCACCACCCATGAGTTCGAGTCTCAGCTACGTAGGTGGCAATGTCGTAGGGAATGGTCGTTGCATAATTGTGTATGTGTATGCGTCCTGGTTGAGTGGTGGAATAGCTAATGCTGAACTCCGCCAGGACGTTAAGCCAAAATAATGCGATCAAGGAAGATATATATACAACCATTAAATGTCTTCATAATCTCATTTCTTATCAAATTCTACTTCAGGTTCTGGAAGTCACGACTGTATAAATTATCTAACAGTATCTATTTCAATACCAGGTAGCTATCAATATTTGGCTAAGCTTAATAACATTTAAATAAACATGAAATCAATTAACCGACGTCTCTCAGTTTTCGCCGATACTGTACCATTCTCAAACTATTTAATGATGATTTAGTGATAAACTTGTTCCGGGATCCATCTACTATTAATAGCTCATGGATGTATCAATTTTCTATGTAAATATAATGAGCGGGATTAAAAAGAAATTGATTAAAACACAAAGGACGTCCGTCCCTACAGTATTTTAGAACAAATCTCATTATATTTTAGGATTAGCATAGCACCATTCTCTGTTTGCATATAATTAAAAGAATTTGTGCCGGAATTCGTTAAATCCGTGTAAAAACTTGTTTAAAAGATTTAAAGAATAATCTGAACTTCTAATAAAATCTCTTGAAAATGTCATATTCCCGTTTCCGTCATTAGGTATATGTTAACATTTAAACGAGATTGCTTTATATAATTTAAAACAATATTTTTTGTAGTGATCTTAATTTACCTTTCTTGATTTTACTCAGGAAATTTCATATTTTATTCGATGGCGTTTAATCTTACATAACGAAGTAATTTTTAAAATATCTTCCAAGTTTACGTAAATATTTCTGATGTCTCAAATTTAGCTAAATTTTATTAAACAAAATGAATTCTATGAGTTATGTTTTACATAACTCACGATATATTATATAATTTACAATTTTTTACTTTCCCATATACTCCTCATCAAGTGAACCAAATAGACATTACACTTAACGGAAATTCTCTTGAAGTGGTGGATCAGTTCAATTACTTAGGCAACGTTGTTAATGACAAAGCAAACATGGACAGCGAGATTCGCAATAGAATTAACGCTGCATCTAGAGCACTCTGGGGACTTAGAGAGAGAGTATTTGACAACCACGACCTTGCTTTGTCAACGAAAATGGCTGTTTACAGAGCAGTTGTCATCCCAACACTGCTATATGGATGTGAAAGCTGGGTCACTTACCGTCGTCATGTGAAAGAATTAGAACGTTTTCAGCAAAGACACCTCAGAAGTATGATGAAAATCCGTTGGTTCCATCACATATCAAACGTGGAAGTACTCAGGAGAGCAAACAGCCTTCCAATTGAGGTGCTTATTTCAAGAGCACGCCTAAGATGGGCAGGTCAAGTTCATCGTATGCATGATAACCGCCTTCCTAAATGTGCACTTTATGGTGAATTGCTAAGCGGTAGAAGAAGGCGTGGTGGTCAACGAAAGAGGTTCAAAGACGCTCTCCATGAAAATTTAAAATCCTGCGGTATTGCAGACGAGCAATGGGAACAACTTGCAGCGGACAGAACCGAATGGCGAGGGGTTGTGGCCAGCTATCAAGGAAATGTTGCTGCAAGAAGGCCGAATCCAAGACCTAACCAGGTCTATGTTTGTCCTGACTGCGGTCGACATGTGCTCTCCCGAATTGGCCTCTATAGCCATAGTCGTGTGCACCGTAGATGAATGGGAATTACAATAGACTACACCTTTTACTTGTTTTTTATTGTACCCAATTTATCGACTGTAACATTTTTATACTCGGACTCGAGTAACGGCTAATAATAATAATAATAATAATAATAATAATATAAGGAAAGTATTGCGATGGTGCAAAAATCGATTTTCACTTTTTGAATTTCGACGTAAAGTGCGTACTACGTCGCCAGACAACTGCGCATTCGTCTGGCGCCTGCTCCCGCTCCTTTAATAAGTCGTTTCATTACAGACGAGGTCCTGAGAAGCCGTGAAGTGATTGATTCCATTTTGACCGTTCACCGCCAGCAGACGTACCCAAAGTCTACTCCGGAAGTAAGTAAGACCATAGGGAAGTAAGGTAACTGAGTAAGTAAGCTTGGCTAGTGCAGTACTGCAGATCATCAGGAGAACCATCCAGCTACAAATAAATTATGTATTAATCATACATTAACTTTTCAGCACCTATATCGAGGGTGCCAGTTCCTGTTGCAACTTGTATAGGAGTCCTCGTAGTGCCAACGAGGTTTAGGAAACACTGAAAAGTCGCAGCATTGTGTATTAATCATACCTTAATTTCTCAGTTTCCATCTAGAGGGTTGCATTTCCTGTAAATTCCGTTGTAACTTGTAGATGTTCTCGTGGTACCAACGAGGTTTAGGGAACTCTGAAAAATCGCAACATTGTGTACCTACTAATCATCCCTTAATTTTTCAGCTTCCTTCTCGAGGATTCGGTTCCTCTAAATTCCGTCGCAATTTGTAGGTGATCTCGTAGAACCAACGAGATTTAGAGAACACTGAAAAATCTCACCACTGTTTTTAACCATACATTACGTTTTCAGCTTCTGTCTCGAAGATTTCAGTCCCAGCAAAGGTCTTGGCAACTCGTAGGTGTTCTCGTAGTACCAACGAGGTTTAGGGAACACCGAAAATTCGCACCACTGTTTATTAATCATACTCTCATTTTACAGGGAGTTAATCAGATTTTTGTTTGTTTTCAGGACATACTAAAAAGAATTTCTTTCAGCCCCTAACTATTATCACTGCACACATTAGCCGTATACTATACGTAACATTTCAATTACTTTTGCACTGTAGTTTTTATATTTATGTATTTATCTGTAGTATTTGGTCTGCACCTCCTTGTTACCGCTTTATTAGTTGCTCGCCAGTTGAGTCATCTGGTACTAGGACTTTCGTTGCAACGCTTGCTCCCCTCCCGGCAATTAGTAGTCTGGAGATTTTGATAGAAAGTAACTAATTGGAAAAATAGATTTGTAAATAGTAGATTAATTGAATAAACTAACATTTTTTAAATGAAATTCTGAGTTTTACTTTGTACTGTGTGAACGTCCAATTTACCCGTTCATTGACCCACTGGAATAACATTTCTCCACTTGACCTACTCAGTCCCGCGTATCTAGCTTGTGGGTATATTGTGTCCTATCACTTAAACTAGGACTGGCGCCCGATCTTAAATCGAAAGCTCGCTTCCGGGGCTCGAGTGTCAAAGAGTGGAGTTCTCCTCGTCACTGGTTGATGTGGAGAAAACGCGTCACACAGGTACAACCGGAATTTAAAAACAATCATTTAAACCAAAAAGTGACTTTTATTAAGTATACAGGATGTTCCAAATTTAAAAATAACAAAAATATAATGACAACAATAATTTTAAATTTTAATTTTTATGTATGGTAGGTTAAATAAATCAATTATTTTCTATCTTATCTTCCTATTCTACGATTCAACAACCACAAATTGGTGACCCTGACGCTCCAACCTTCCAATCCCGCCGTCCAATTCCGAGATTCGGGTCCCGAATACCTGGATCCCCGCCGTTTCCTTTCCGACAAGCCCTCTAGCCCCAGAGTTGTCAATTACCAATTAAAACACTTTTTTAAATCAATGTCTTGCGTTATATAATTTAGAATTGAAATACTGAAAAATCTGTTTGAAAATCGGTAGTGTTAAACTACTAAATAAATAGGTTGGTATGTAAAAGTGTCTAATATAATTTATATCTGTACCGAATACTCGATTCGATGAGAAATATATATCTAACAATGATAAAAGTGGTAGATTTTCCGTCAATATGTGGACTTGGATATCGGCACGTGGTCCTGATGTTTTGTGGCATATTGAGGAACGCTTTAATAGTGAAACGTATATTAGGATTTTAGGCAATATTATGCTCCCTTCTGTGTCACAATTATTTCCTAATTTCAACAAGACAATTGTTCCGTTAATACTGCTCATACCGTAACTAACTGGTTTCAAGATAACAACATCAATATTCTTAACTGGCCTAGTCATAGTCCAGATCTTAACCCTGAGGAAGAAGTATGGGGACTACTCGTAAGAAGTATCCAAAAACGAAATGTGAGACCACGGAATGCCGAAGAATTACTGGAAATAGTAAATAATGCATGGGAAAATATTATTACTAATGATTATTGTATAAGGTTATTTAATTCTATGTCAAACAGACTTATAGAAGTTATAAATAGAAATTGTGCAATAATGAAATATTAATAGTTAGTTTCTTGTTAAGGATATCCTTTGTCCTTTGATTCAGGATTTCTACTAATCGCACGGTTTATTCTCCACTTTCTTAAAATGTTACACACCACATTTTTGTTAATGTTATAACGCAGTGCAATTTGTCTCATTAACCATCCATCATCTACTATAGCAATAACTACAGCATTATTAAATAAATTAAATAGCACAGGACCTAAAACAGTTCAATGTGGTGTGCCATACTCTTCTTCTTCTCGTAAAATGTATTGCCGTGCACTGACTTTATTTGTTTGATGTGGTTTTAAGACTATTAATTTTGAAAGCTAGATGATTGAGTATTGATAATAGTCTAGTGTGACATAGCGTGACAAAGATTTTGGTTAAGCCAATAAATACGATTAAGCTTTTATTTCTTCTGTTTAAGACATCATATAAGTTACTAACGAGGAAAGCAATAGCATTTTGCATACTTTTACTTTTTACAGAGAAGTTTTTACCGAAACCCTCCGATAGACAAAGTATTCGTATTATTTGTCTCTTTAATTTGCACCTGGTCTATTAGAGAGAGTTTGGAATATATTTTCCATCATTTTTCAAGTAATTATCTTTGAAGAATTAAGATTTCATTATTTTTTTCTGCAAATCCTTTCCATTTTCGACTCCTTTTCAATAAGTTTATTTCGTTTCAATATGTAGATCATAAAAAAGGTTCGCCATTCTTCCAATGTCTTGTATAATCAATTTAATTTTCTATTTAGCAAAAATACCCTAATAAAATCTTCTCCTACGTCATCGTTGCATAGGAAATATTCTTTTAATTTTACCAAAAACAAATAAATGCTTATTATAAAGACAAAGCCTTTAGATAATTAACTAATAATTATAATTAGTTTTAGCTTCATGGTGTATGTAGATGATTACTGGACGCAATTCGTGTTTGTTGGTCATTATTAACACCTTAATTACGTAAAATAGGTCATGTTATCGTGTGTGATAAATATTATTAAATAAATGTGCGTAATAAATACCTCTACATTTAATTTTTTGCATACTCTCCAGGGAGCGCTATGGGTTTAATCTTTTTTTTTAATTAAAAAAGGACCGTTAACATTATCTAAACGGTTTGGGGGTCCCAAGTTTGTTATAAAAGATTACTTAATTATTATAATTGTACAAAATTAATATTTTTAACTGTTATTGTGATCTAATATTAGAAATTTGTCGTGTTTTTTGTTCCAAATTTTTTAAATAATCAATTTACCTCTTTTAGAAGTGATTGTATTTTAAACAAATTTTAATGCTGTGATGCCCACCATTGATAATTTTTATTAAAACATCTTGAACAAGAAATTGGAAAAATAGATAAGCAATATTGAATTTTATATTTTATTTGTTTTTTTGAAATCCACAATTTCATAATTTTTGAAACTACTTGTATTATGGAAATAATTTGACCGTCCAATTATAACACTTAAAGCAGACATTTTCAGATTTATTTGGCGTCTGATGCCCCGCTTTGTTCTATTTTGTATTTTATATAATTTAGATAATTACATCGTAATAATAACAAAGAGCTTATGAGTTATTAGTCTTATTATATCTCTTTGGAAGAGTTTCATTATACTTTTGTCTTTGAAATTTGTTATGAGATTAATACTTCTAAACATACTTTACTAAAATAAGTTTCTCTAATTAAATAGGGATTATATAGCAAGAAATGAGGTCAACGGAGTTCAGATATACCGATTTTTATTTTCAGATGTACACTATAGTTGAAATCACGAATGTTGTCGTTCACGTCATTATCCTTTAATTTCTGAACCAAATTAACTCAAGGTCACACAGAATGTCACGAACAGGCGTATCGATAAACACGAAATGGAAGTATTTTGTAATAAAAATATATGGACATAAACATGCAATTCAATGAATATTAACAGTGTTTATTTACAGTTGTTTTTGTCAAATATATAAAAATAAGAGAAAGAGTATTTTTTGAGAAAGTTTAAAAGCACGACAAACTTTAATATGTTTGTTCCCCATTCAATATCTTGTTTGCTAGTAAAAGTATCACTTTATTTAGAGAGCAATTTATTAAGTAATTAGAAACATACATACATTTGTAGAGCATATTTCATATTGATGATTAAATATAACACAGAGTATAAAATATCTTATTAATAATAAATTACCCTATTGACTATTGGAACATTATACTAAAGATAATGTATATTTGGTTTTAGTACTATTTACAGGAACGTCAAAAACTCTTTTACATATAATACAACTTTAATGATTTTTCACTTTCGAAAACATATGCAGTTAATTCTTTTTTTTACATTTCAAATAATTACATCTTTTTATATTCTCAGGAAGTTACAGTGAAACAAGAATACAATGAAACCTTTATAATCAAAAATTTTGGCTGATCAGTTTGACTGAGTAGTCTATAAAAAAGTCATCTATATTTCACGTATTATATGTGTGTACATCTCTCAACAAATTTAATTTCATATTTGATATTCATACTTCGGATGAAAGTAGCGTAAATTTGGTAGATACAAACTCGAATGAAAATGATACGGTTTCTGATCAATCTCTCGAAGGAGATCTACAAATAACACAGTCGGCTCTAAAATTTTTATAAATGAATGATTTTTTTCTTTTAGACTAATCACATATTTTGTTTCTGATTCCTCATTTGTTTCAGGGGCCTCGGAAATTTTAGACAGTAAAGTAACGAAGATAGACATAGAAGAAAATATAAGAAAATGGTTGTGGCGAACCAGAGAAAGGAAAGACAATGCGAGCCAGAGAAAGAAAAGACAATTTCAACATATTTGAAAGTAAAAATTAATATAGAATATAAAAATTATTTTATGTTATATAAAATATATCGGTAATAATATATTCTGTATTTATTGGCACTTACCTAATAACCTTTAGAATGTACAACTTTTTAAAAAAATCATCTCAATGTAATTTTTATTTTGTATATATTAGTTAAAAATAATCATACAAATTTCTAAAAATTCTTCGTAGCAAATAATTGAAAAAAAAAAGATTTAGGTTTAAAAGATTTTCGAATTTGCTACATGGACATAATTTTTTATTTTGTTTTTTGTGTAAAACACCAAGAAAAAAACTTAATGCACGAAATTACTGGAAATTATTTTCGAACATACAGGGCGAGCTAAGACGAAATTACAGGGCCAAATGCCTTTTTGTTTAATGGAATGCTATGTATATCAGTACATTTTTTGAAGCCTCTTTCTAGGCTCTGTTAATTCCTGTATTAGCATTGAACATCCCCCAACCACTTGGATGTAATGAATTTTTTTTGTTAATGCAATCTGCAGATTGGGATATTAAAAAAATCACCACAGTCACAATTATAGGTTTTAAGAAAAACTTATGTGAATACCAGTTACGAGATCTAATTAATGTTTCTGAATTATTTGCATTTCCTAAAAATGTACAGGGTGACCAAAAATTATTTTTCAATTAAGAACATTTTAAATTGAACTTTCCCAATTTTTTCAAATGGAACACCATGTATATTTTTCGACGGTGGAATGAAGAAATAAAAAATGAACATTTTTGTAAGTACTTCCCTAGGGCTAATTGCAATCAATTTCGTTTTATTGAGCAATAATTACAAAATTCAAAAATAAACTTAAAAAAAGAGGTTTCTTCAAATAACTATAATAATAAATGTTCCACATGTTGCCCATTTTGATTGACACACATCTCTATGCGCTTTTGAAATGAGGTTCCCACTGTTCCTAAAACTGCCGGTGTGATAGATATAAAGGCAGTTATTATCCTTTCTTCCATATTTTGTACTGTTGTTGGTGTGTCTTTATAAACAATTTGCTTCACGTATCCCCATAAAAAGAAATTCATTTTTGTAAGATCTGGGCCAGCAGGCCATTTAGTGGGTCCATTTCTTCCAATCTATTGATTAGGATAGGTATTATTTAAGTGGTCTCTAACTGCATTTAAATAATGTGGTGGAGCACCATCTTGCTGAAACCACATCCTATTTCGAAATCTTTCAGGGAGATTTACCTATAATTGTGATAGATAGTTTTCCAAAAAATGAAGATAAATAGCTCCAATCAATGTACCATCAAAGAAATGTGGCCCTATTACATGTTCTCCAATAATTCCTCCTCAAACGTTTATAGACCATATGTGTTGGTTATCAACTTGCATAAAAAAGTGAGGATTTCCCGAAGCATAATAATGGAAATTGTGCCTATTAACAAATACATTTTTATGAAAAGTTGCCTCATCACTGAATAAAACAGTATTGAAGAAGTTGACATCATATTGCATTTCACCTCTGGCCCAATTAAAAATTGTAAGCGCTTTTGAAAATCCTCATCAGATAATTCCTAGTGCGTTTGAATATGATATGCATGCAAATTATTTGTTTTTAAGGTTCGACCTACAGACCGTCTACTTTTACCTACTAATGAGCTCACTTCTCTTTGACTAACATGGGGATTCTCAACCGTTGTCAGCACCACAGAAAACTCATTTTCTTCGTTCACAACGAGTTTTATTCTTTCACTTTTTTTATATTCGACATTTCCAGTTTCCAGAAATCTATCGAGCAGGTTCTGGAAGCTGCTAACATCAGGAATCCTTTTTTTTAGGATAACATTGGTGATAAATTCTACTGGCAAGTAAACAATTTCTGTCTGACTCGCCCAAAACAAAAGTCATATCTACGAGTTCCGCTTTATTAAAATTCATATTGTAAAATTCCAAATATTTTAAATTCAATACAAATTACAACAACGGATAAGTGTGATAAATGCTCCTTTGGACATGACAATTTGTACCAAACTCAATTCAATTCAAATTCAATTCAATTCAAAAATTCAATTTAATAAGTTCTTAATTGAAAAATAAACACTTATCTATTTTTAAAGTTAAAATGGTTGCAACTAGTCATAGGGAAATGCTTACAAAAAGTGTTTGTTTTTCATTTCTACATCATATCGTCGAAAAATATACAGGGTGTTCCATTTGAAAAAACTGAGAAAATTCAATTTAAAATGTTCTTAATTGAAAAATAATTTTTGACCACCCTGTACATTTTTAGGAAATGAAAATGGTTCAAAAACATTAATTAGACGTCTCGTATTCACATAAGTTTTTCTTAAAAGCCATAATTATGACTGTGGTGATTTTTTTTAATATCCATCTGCAGATTGCATTATTTCAACAAAAAAATTTATTATATCCAAGTGGTTGGGAGATATTATTTTTTTTTTATACATTTATTTAACGTCGGCCTATTTCCGCTACTGAGGCCTAACACCGACGCCTGTAGACGAGCTACCCCCAACCAGGAATTTTGCCGAACCTCTTCCCTTAAGAAGAGTAGGGATCTTTTACTTGCTTAACATTTAATAGACAAGGGACCGACGGCTTTACATCCCCTCCGAAGGATGGTATATCTCCTATACAACCCTCACCTAAGGTTGTATAGCTTCCGCGCATACACTGATATACAAGCCGCTGGAAGATGGGTGAGGCGAGGACGTGGTCTTCGTTGTGAACACGAATAGGACCCTCTGAGTGGGAAAATAAAAAATTGGAACTGCTGGGGGTTAGAGCTGAGACCCTCGAGGGTATTCGTGCACTTTATTTTGTTGTGAGAAGTCTTCTGGTTTGCTTCTGTGGTGAGGGTTAGGGTCAACGCTACACCCTGTATAGTTGTATTCCGGAACAGTCGAAGCACTGCAGTGACAACCTTATCGTTGTTGAACACTGTTTTATTAAAATTGTTTTTGTTAAGGGTCAATGACTGCACCCTGTATAATAATTCTTCGAAAAAATTAACACTTTGTTTAAACGGAACGAACAAATAATTTTATTTATGGTTTTTTTTTATTAACAGAGTTGGAAAGAATCATTTTTTTTTTTTACAAAGTTGCTTTTTGGTTGAAACTATTCGACAACATAAATTCTGTCAATAGAATTTATTTAAAATGCTTTTAGAATTAATTAAAATTGTAGATAAATCTGAGAAAATTCACTGGAGAATATATTTTTAACTTGGCCGTGTCGGCGGGAATTAAAATGTCGCTTTGGACGAAAGTAGAAATATAAAAATAAAATAAAAATAGGGGCACTAAAGGCGATACTTAAAACTAACTCTTTTTAACCAGGTTTCGGCCTGGGAAGCTAGATCGGAACAGTTAGTCACGAGAAGTTGCTAGGATGGGTGGTTAAGAAAGCCTGTCTAGACGGTGGGTATTTAAATATTAACCGGACCGAAGCACTAGTACACACTTATTACACTACAAGGAAACTTGTCCCACTTTATCACGTCGCGAAACTAAACTTTGGAGTCACTGCCGAAAACTGAACTTGGCTACGGCTTGCGATGCACCGGTATTTATACTAAATTAGAAATGTTTCGTTTTTCTCGCCCCATCGAGTCTCGCGGAGAGCTGGAAAGGTGTGAAATCGCTCCGTGCGGGCAAGGATGAGTCATCGATTGCATCATGTTGTGCAATACTTGAAAATTTTGGATTTTGAAAATAATTTTTATATGGACAGATCGGTTATGTGAAGGGGAATCGATTAAAATTTGACTGAAGGTCGGATCATTTTTCGTTTGCGAGTTATTTGAAGTTTTGTGGGCGAAATCCGGCTCGACCCCGTAAGGTATCACGAAGGTCCGCTGTTAACAGGCTGTAACTCCGTTAAAAGGTATCCAGTTCGTGCGTCAGATAATAAAATAAGATATTAACAAGGTACAATACGGGTATGAATCGAGCTGAACGGAGATATAGTATGGGTGTCTGCTATTATACAGGGGTGATTGAAAAGAGGAAAGTTTATAATAGCAGTTGGATTGGGCAAATTCGGTGAAACGATATTCGGGCTTTTGGGACTCGAGGCACGGAACGTGAATTGACGTATACAGGGGCTGATTGAAAAGTAAAAATGGAAAATTGTTTGAAATGGGTTTTTTAACGTGGGGAAACGGACTCGATGGTTGAATTTAATATAGTTAGATATACGAGGGGTGGTCAAGAAGTTAGAATTTTTTGGAAAGGGGAATTGCTTATAAAATCTAGACGTATTGAAGGGCGATGATGAGAATTTGTGTTTAGATGAAGAATTCGACTAAGTTAAAGAATATACGGGGGCTGTATTTTTGAATTTTGTTTTTCGTGATGATTTGGTTACGGATGAGTGGGAATGATTGTTTTATGTTTGAATTTGATGAATTATGGTTATTTGTGAATTATCGATGATTGGCAAATTTTCTCTGATTTTTTTGAGATGAATTACAGTTTTTTGGTGAGATTGAGGTCTTATTGACTTTTTTTATATAGTTTGTCAGGTGGCATAAGATTATTTGATTTTTTACTAATTTTTGGAATTTTTTGCTTTTTCATTGTGACTGGTAGGGGACATACCCTACAACAGTTGGAACGGTCACCAATCCAACTACTAACCACGCCTAACGTTGCTTTACATCGCATATCGAAGTATGTACATAGTAAAGACGCACCCACGCTCGCCCCACTGGGAGATATTAAAAGCTAATATAGGAATTAATAGAGCCTAGAAAGAGGCTTCAAAAAATGTACTGATATACATAGCATTCCCTTTAAAAAATTGTACTTGGTCCTATAATTTCGTCTTGGCTCGCCCTGTATGTTCGAAAATAATTTCCAGTTATAGACTTTTTTCTTTAGTTTACTCGTAATTTTTAAAAAAATTTCTAACTATCTTAGAACTCGAGATATCGAGTTCCGACGCACTATTGCCCCACCCTGTATATTGTAAACTTTTGCAACTATTACTTCCTACTTTGTGTAAAATTGGGAAAAACGAATATTATACTTATTTATATAGGTACACAGTATTTTACACATACTTCATATAAACCAATACATAAGTTTTGTTAAAAAAAATACGTAAAATCGCGACTTTAAAATTTCGAATTTCCGAGCTACGACCTGCTGTATTTTTGAAATAAAGGCAGTTTGTGATTTTATGTACATGACAAGTTTTATTCAGAATGACCTAAACATTCTGTTCGTTTATTTTGAAACGATTCCGTCGATAACAAATTACCCATGCATTTGGCGTGGGGTCTTTTGATCGTCACCGACCTATTGCTGCATATAGCAAGTTGTCGAACAAAACTTGATTCATCGAGAACGTACATTTTCATTGACAATATTTATTGATTACCTGGTATTATGACACACTAAATTAGCTGCGTTATTACTCTTCTTATAGCACAATATAAGAGTAATGGAGTGCAGCTATCAAAAATTTTCTTCCCGTTGGAAACTTACGGATTTTATGAACGGAGTTATAGAGTTTTGATGTATACGGTTAATAATAATTTACATTAATCTAAATTTAGTTAATCTAGAGAACAGTTTAAGATTTATGGAAGGTTTTAAAAACCTATAAAAATAAATGGGAGCAATATTTGTTAGAGGAATTTAAGAAAACTCTGCTTATTTTATATAGAAATAACTATCGGTTTAAGCTTCTAGGCGAAGTAAATCAAGTAAAGTACTTACTGATATTATAAAGTAATAATAAAATATTTGTTTTTGCAAGTAATTTTGATAATTTATGGTTCGCAATAATATACAATGTGTCCACGGCAAAGCGATTTTTTTGGATTATAAACAAAATATTTGTATTTTGCTCTTGCTTCACCCAAAAACTATTTTTAGTATGTTAGATTTTAAAAAATTTATAGAGGGCGCTGGTAACAGCTTGAGAATAAAAATTGCATTAGGTAAAGTGCCTTTTCTGCGAGAAATATTGAAAAATATTATTATAAAAACTTGCTCAGAATTAAAAAATATGACGTTGTGCCAAATTACAGAAATAAATAAAAAAAAATATTTATAAAATTTTAATATTATAAGAAAAATATGTTATAAAAACAAAAATAAAAGTGATCCGTCTTTGTATCTGAATAATTTATTGTTTGTATTAAAAATGTCAACTTTACAGGAAAAACTTTATTCTTTCCTTTTACTTGGGTTTTCTACCACATGTATTAATTATCCTCTTTAAAAACAAATCACTTAAAATAAAAATCAATAGGGAAGCAAAATTTACATAATTTTGTTTAAATACAAATGGACGAAGGAACCTTACACCACATCATAGTAAGCCTCTTCATTTTTATGGCTTACCAAAGACACATAAACAAAATATTCCATAAGACCAATTGTTAGTTCTATTAATTCACCATGTCATAATTTGGCAAAATTTTTACTTAAAATTATTGATCTATTATCTGGAAATACCGATTCATATATTAAAACCAGTAAATATTTTATAGAAAAAATTTATGAAAACGATATTCATGAATCATACCTGATGGTTAGTTTTGATGTAGTTAGTTTTTTCACCAATGTTCCGGTAGATAAAACCTTAAAAATAGTTAAAGATAGGTTGCTGAATGATAATAATTTGGAAACTAGAACTAAATTAAATGTAAATAGCATAATGGAACTCTTAACAATGTGCATAAAAACAACCTATTTTCAATTGGAAAATGAGTTCTATCAGCAGGATTTTCGTATGGCAATGTGGTCTCCATTATCACCAATTTTAAGCAACATATTTATGGAGAACTTTAAGAACACACATGTTCAAAATTGTATAAACAAACCTGTTGTCTGGTGGAGATATGTTGACAACATTTTTGCAATTTGGCCTCATGGTGTTGATTTGCTATATAGTTTTTTTAGAAAATATAAATAGTAAGGAACCGTCTATTAAATTCACATTAGAAGTAGAAAGTAGGAACGAACTACCGTTTTAGATGTTTTAATTAAAAGAGCAAATAATACAATTGAAACAAGCGTTTATAGAAAACCAACACATACTAATAGATATATAAATTTTAACTCAAATCAGTCAATAAATGTCAAAAAGGGTGTTGTAAAATGTTTATAAGATAGGGCCAAAATAATTTCATCTAATAGTGAAATATTAAATGAGGAGAAAAAATTTATCAAAGAGGTTCTAATACAAAATCAATACCCTGAAGCCTTTGTTGATAGAGTTTTCATAAATGTTGAAAATAAGGACAATCAGGTACGACAAGAACCTGAACGTCATTATACAAACAAAACAAAACCGATAAACTGGGAGCAGAATTCAAAAACTGCATTCACAATATCCCGTGCGAATGTGATAAACGTTATGTGGGTGAATCGTCCAGACATTTCAGTCTGAGGTTGGATGAGCACAAGAATTATGTTAGAAATAATGAAATTCAGAGACGTAGGATAAACTGGGACTCGGCAAAAATTTGAACAAAAGAGGCAGATAACAAAAAAAAACTTAAAGAATCACCAATAATCTTATTAAATGCAGATAAATGCGTATTGAATTGTTCTGTACATATTTGTACAACCTGGCTACCAATGTTAAAAGAAAAACTCAACAAACTCAACATTATCTAAAAGAAAATATCATCAGTTCTATGTAAGTAGTGAGTATCTATGGAAATAACATAAATAGAATTTTAAAGCTGTGTATTTGACATACACAGCAAATAAGAGTTCTTCGAAAAAAGCTTTGAAAACGGAAAGAGACTACTTTCCGAAACGTCAGCAAAATATATTATTTCTATGTTTATTGCGATATATATTATTTATAAAACATAAAATCTGATTGTTCCTTTGACGTAAACGTCACAGGCGCAGAGGCTTTTTTCCAACAATTCTATTATTTTGTAGATTCAGTGATAATACATGTGGTAGGAAACCCAAATAAAAGGAAAGAATATTCGTTGAATGCCACAAATAACTTTTAGACAATAAAAAGTTTATCTAGTACTATACTACTAAAAATTTCCGAATATCATCCTAACGATACAAAAGGCATGGAGAATTGTGAAAAGATTCAAGAAAACTGGAAATGTAAATAAGCAGACTAGGCAAAAGAAACAGTACAATGAAGATGATACAACAATATTATTAGCAATGGATTCTCTTAGAGAGAATCTAAAATTTGCAGAAGGCCGGGTTTTTCATCGACATATTATTTTCTCTGATGAAGCAATTCTTAGCACCAATGGTGTTGTGTCTAGTCAAAATTGCCGCTACTGGAACGATACAAACCCAAATTTTAGAATTGTTACTGGTAGTCAATATTCTATAAGAGTTAATGTTTGGTGTGCAATATCCTACAATTGTAACCATAGTTGAACTATAGGTGTCCATGGGGGCTGTATCTTGTGCTATTGAGCATCTGTGTTGACGCCATTTTGTTGGTTTCTCTGATTGTTACATTTTTTTATTCGGTGTCAACACCACTCGTCCCTGTGGTGGGATTATGAAATAAGCTAATAAGTACCAACAGTAATTTTAATCCCTGTATGTGCGACGTTTAGTAGATTTTTTTTAAAATTTTAAAATAATCGTCAAGCCTGTTTTATATTATTTTGAAAATATAAATAACGTGTTGTTTGTTTGTGTAGATATACCTTATCTATTTTAGAGCCTCTGTTTATCGTTTCTGTATTTCTTTATATTGACATACGAGAGTAAATGTAGGAGTTTTATCTCGTGTGTTTTATTTCTTTTCTATTATCTTTCTGAAGTACTAGAGCCCATGGCGTCCACACGCCTTTAAGTTTTTCACATCATCGTACAGTACTCTGTTTAGTGGCTCAACAACCCTTATCTACGACTTTTGTCTCCTAAAAGAGCTGACTAGCCGTGGCCAGTGAGTTTGTGTGGATAAACTACAACTGCATCATAAACAGCGAGATACTATAAGCACATCTATACAAACGTAACTGGATCTATGTTAAACTTTCACAGGGTGATATTTTTTTTGTAACTTACTATGGCTTCTCCATGTCAAGGGTAGATAAGGATAGATCTTACCCCATTTAACCCTTTTACATTATACTGTACTCAACGTGGATACAAATTGAACCTCGATAGAGAGTTAGTTGACTATTGCGTTGAGTGATAAATTCTTATCACTCAACGATTATTGTAAGCGTTAGTTGTCATCAGAGGTTGACGGTACGTCCAGAATTTAATACGTCTTGTCGACTGTTCTCCGTACTCTGTCAGGTAGAGATATCTTTCAACAAAATATTAAAACGCTCCATATGCTAATCCATCACCCATAATGTTGATAGAGATTTTCCCTGGTGAAAACGCTTCACACTGAAGTATTTAGTATTATTAATATTTGTATTTTCCTACTTGGCAGTTAATTAAAGTGCATTTATTTTGATTTTAATACTGAGCCATTATAGCAAGATTCATTTGTTTTTCGAATAAACCGTTATTTTTTCTCCATTACAAGTTGGCGTGTTTCTCTAATGGAACAGGAAGTTTCAAACTTCCTGAATTTGAAAGCAGTAACGAACACATTTCCTCCAATATAAATTATCTGATAAATATTCCGTTGGTAATGATTCTTATTTAGAAAAATACACAAAACAAAGGCCTTATTCATTTTGTTTGTTCTTATATAGAGATTTTTCTTTATGGAGTTATATATGTATATATATAAGGAAAATTAAAAATAAGTTTAACTATTACTCAAAAAATAATTAATAATTTGAACGGTTATAGTGATTTCTTTGATAGAATACAATGTTATCTTTAATTTTCATATACAGGGTGGTTCTAAATTATGTCACCATAAAATTGTTAGAGATTGTTAAGGTCGAAATACATAAATTAAAATGTAAATTTCTGTTTGTACGTTTACATTGGACACTGCATTCGCATATTAACTAATTTTCAAAATAAAATATTGTTGTGTCACCTATGAATAAATATTGAAGACAGGAACCCTATTGGTATTGACGTTATTTTTATTTATTGATTTGACGATGATGATTGTGTTGACAGAGAGCCAAATACCTCATTAGTCCTGAGGAAGACAATTAAGTTTGTCGAAACGTCGACTTAATGAGAATGTGAGGTTTCCTTTTTCTAAAAAATTATCCAAACCGACTACTGCACACGAGATTAACAAAATTTGTGGATGCGAAACAATTTAGTATAAATTAAAATAATGTATCCATTTGTCTGGCCGATAGCCGTGTTGGTTAAGGCGCGAGGTGGCAATCGCGATTAATCACACAGGTATCGCGCCACCGGGTTCGAATCCCGGCTCCGGCACTGTCGGAGAAAATGGTTGTATGTCCGCGTTTTTACAATGTGTAACCTCCTTCCGCACAAACCTCTGGCTTCTGGAATTGGGTGTTGTCTAATTTCTGTGGTGTTTATTATTTATCAGTTTAAAAACATATCGCGTTTGAATGTAATGGGTTTCAAATTAAAAAACAACAGGACAATCTTGGACTATTTTTAGTAATTCTGAACCCTTACTGTGAAATTTTGCACGATAATGGGCTTAGACATTAAAAAGCGATTGTTAATTTATACCAAATTCAGATCATATTCACAAAACCCAAAATTCCTATTAAAATTTACTTCAGTAAGCTTAAAAGTGAATAATACGGATTTATTTAATAACTTTAAACTATGTTTGTAAACAATATACCAGGTTACTGTATCAATAGTAAAAGAATGATATAAAAGTATATAATATAGAAAATTTTGTCATATTAAAAAAATCAAACAACGATATTAAAAATTTAACTAAAATAAATAGTGCCATCTAGGGCATATGTCCAACAGAGCATGTTTACATGTGTGCCTAGCTTTTAAAATACAAATAACTCGCTAATAAATTATAACATGGGAAAGCTTTAGCTTTATAACGAATTTTGTGTACTAGTTTTAAGGAAAACCATAATTACTTCAGTAATTTCGTTCATAAGAAAGTTGAAATATCTTTCCGAATTGAGATTATGACGAAAAAATAAAGGCCAATTAGTCTGCCATAAAGAATACTGCACCAAACACTGGTTTTAAAAGAGTACTTGTCTTTACATTCAATCACAAATCCGGATATTTCGTCAGCCCACCACCTGCAATTTTCGGAACTTACTACGTCATTGGAAGAAAAAGTTGCTCCATCTGTGAATAGGATCTGTGTAGCAAAAGATAGATTTTCTTCTATTTCTTTTTGTATCCAACCACAAAAAAGAATCTAACATCAAAATATAGTTTTTTAAGTGTGTTAATAAACTTTGGCTTGTACGACATTTGTGTTTCCTCAAAATTCTCCTTACAGTAGTTCCTCCTGCGCCAGTTCTGTTGGAAATTGCGACAAAGTTAATGTTCTATTACATCAAGCAAAACGTTTTTCTCATGTTCATCAGTTCTCCAATTCAGATGTGTTGAATGGGAAACATACTTTTGGGGATATATTTGGTTAAAAATATCAGCTGGGTCCCTATTTGTTATAAGAGTAATATCAGTGAACTTAAAACGTGGCATACTTTTACAAAAGACAAATACACAATTTTTAAAACTTGCTTTGGGATATTAAAAAATATATATTCTAATATTTCTTTTCTTGTAGAGGTGTTCCATATATAATCAAACCTTAATTTCTTGCAGATCCTCGCTCTCTTAGCCTTCTGTATACAGTAAAAAGTTAATATTACAATTTGAATTTCCTACTCGGTATATTCTAAGCAATTATCGTTAACAAAAGGCTTATCTGTATATTCGTAAAATTAATTTATTAAGAGCTATGTTTAAGCCCACAACAATCTTATTAATTTAACTTATTATGTTTTTTGAACAATTTAAAAACAGTGAGCTTTGAGAACATGCATTTACATTTAAATTTTTTGTTTCCATGAACGATCCTAATTAAGGCTTAATGAAAAAGAAACAAAAACACAATATAATTAATCCAAAAGAACAAATAATGCAGCATAGCTATTCTCGTAATTGTTTGTATTTCTTCACTTTTTCTGAAATAAAAAAAGGCATTTGCTTACTATATATTTATATTCTTTCATGGTTAATGTTATATATGGAAAATCGGTCCTTGGTTGTACACTTGAATGGGAAAAAATCTGACGTACATGATGTTGAGATAGGCGTTCCTTACTGTTCATATTATATTTCAATGATTTACCCGACCACATGAAAAATTGTCACGTGACAATATTTGCTGATGACACAACAATTACTGTGTCAGCTTACACTCCTTCACTTCATTTCAAAACCCTGTTGGTAATACAATTGAGTCATTAAACACATGGTGCTAAAGAAATAAATTCATATTAAATGAGAAAAACTGTGCTTCTAAATTTTCATCTTCAGAGACCTGTTAAAAATCACATTGTTCTTTATGAAAATATTAGCAGATCGAAATCAGTAAAATTACTTGACACATTTCTTCATCACAAGTTATCCTGGACTAACCATGTTGACCATGTATATAACCAATTAAGTAAGACGCATTTTGCAATGTTATAGTTGAGACCAACTCTTGATAAATACGGTTTAGTTAATATTTATTATTCTATGGCACATAGACACATACCGTTTAATATTATGGCATGGGGTAGAATTGCAGAGGGTCTTTATGGGTCAAAAAAAAATATACGATTGATCTTTGATCTGAAAGTTAATAAAACTTGCAGAGACATATTTTAAAAAAACTCAACTCTCACTGTTCCATCTATATATATTTTAAAATGTCTCACGTTTACTAAAATTAACATGGAACATTTTAAAAAGAGAGCAAACTTTCATAACTATGTAACGCATAAGTCCGTTTAAGCGTTCCCCTACTATAATTCCATCACTCTGAGGAGATTCGCAATGTCTCGCAGTATATGACGTTTAAAAAAAGTGAAAGAGCACTTATCTACAAATTATTTGTACACTATAACGGATTTTTTAGGTAAAAATTTATATTTGCGATCTCTTATGTTTGATGGTGATCTTTATCTTTAAATATCCACTTAGTTGTAATTTATTCATTTTATCTTTATATTAAATTATCCTTGTTCGAGTTAAATTATGCATATATATTTTTGTATATTTATATTGTGTTTGTGTGTGTATATATTATGTATTTGTTTATTTTACTAAGAATGTATTTCACATGCCATATGTTCACATTTGTATCTAATTCTGGCCAAGAAATTATTATTATCATTGAAAAACTTTGTTAAGCAAACTTTTCATGAGTTTGCTTAAAGTCGATTTCATGTTTTCCAATTTTTATATAATTCGACAATTTTTTACGACTTCTAAGACCATCAATATAGAGATTGACTTTTTCTTGGCAAATAAAAAATAAGAAAGATTACAAGATTGCGGTACCCCAAACGGAACACGCTGTAGAAGCTTGATTTTGTGCATTGTAAAAACAATATATTAGTATAGTATTGTTCAGAGATTCCCTGCAAATAAAAAATGTAACAAAAACTTATTAGTAACGCCGGCGATCCAGCCGGTATTGTGTCATCAAACAAGCCGACGGACAAGTATAAAGGTAGGTGATTCAATTTGTCGGAGAAATGTAAGTAACGGTATTTTAATGAGGTCGTAAAGTTTTTGTTGCATTTTTTATTTGCAGGAAATCTCTGAACTATACTATATACATCATTTGAAGAAGCCACTGCGTGGCAAAACAATTGGTACGTTAACAAAAAAATAAAGTGAAAATAAAAAACTAGTGAAGTTTTTCATTATTCTCTCGTTATGGATTTTCATCAAGTAACGGCCCAATCTATTCATCTCGATTCAATATTTACAAAAGTTTGAATCACTTCTGAGTGGTGTAATTTTGTTGAATAGAGTGTACATAAAGTCATGTTAAATTTAATATCCATAGGTGCCCCAATTTCCTGATTGCGCCGTTAAACAGTAAATGTGTGACGTAGGTATATTACGTCTTATAATATAATATTTTTATTACGAAATATGGAGGTTGCTTAATTAACTCAATAGCCTGAAGCCCAAAATAGCTTCCTAAAATGTTTCTTCGATTCATTAGTAACCCGACTATAAACGTAAATGGGTTATTGCTAAAATGGACCTTTGAATGTGTAGCGGTAGTGGCATATGGCCCCGTCTACATTTAGGTTGCCTTTAATCTATGTTAAAAGTGAGTATATAGGGCCATATGGCTTACCACGGGACGGAAGGAATGCTTTTCTTTAATAATCATTAACGTTCAGTGCTATTTTCTCAGATGCGCCTAACGTGAAACGGCAAAGATTCTATCTGTTATATCTAGCGTTGAGTGAACCGCTACCCGTCGTATCTAGTCAGTAAATTGCAGTGTAAGATACTTCATAACCAGGTATTTCGAAACACTATCACTCTATATTATGTGATGCACTAGAGAAATACGTTATTTAGGAATTATTCATGAGAAACTTCCACACTAGTAAGACATTACTCAACTTATCAGTATTTTATGAATTTTCTTCTTCTGAACGTGCCAATACATAGGTACAACATTAAGCAAGCATTATAGAATAGAGAATAGAATATATATTTTTCTATCTATTATCTAATATGAGCATTATGATGTCGATTTTAAATAAGGAATGACCTATTGGTTAAGATGCCCCGTCGTTTTTGTGGCGTTTTCCCGCTAGATTTTCCGAAACATGTCATTTTGACGGCATATAAAAAATATATAGATACTGTTATTTTTCCAAGTAGAAAACGTTAATTGAAACGTGAAAAAATAATTGTCTGACAATAAATGTGGGTCATTGGGCGTGTCCGCTATCTCGAACATGTCGGAAAAACGACTATAAGAAAATTTATTAATAACCAGCTGGTTTTCGCTGTATTAATTTATTAAAACATACAAAAACAAGTTTTCGTATTGTCTGACTAAAATTATTTTCCGATTTCCCAATCTGATGCGTCAAAGTTGTCGGTTTCATGACAGCAAAAATGTATTCATAACATTTTTTTACAAATTTTTTTGATTTTTAAATAAAATTTATAATACGATTAAAAAATTGTCTGACGGTGAAATAAAGCCTTTTAGCTGGAAATGTTAAATAAAAGGTTTTTCTATGAGGTTGTCAAGCTACGCTTGGATGTTACGTTCATATGTATATATTGAGGCTATATTTATAAATAACAAGCTGATTTTTTCAATATAGCTTAACAAAAATAAATTAATTCCAATTTTTTAACTGTCTGACAAAAGGTGTTTTCCAGTTTTTCAGTCTGACGCCTGGAAAATACAATTTTTTAATGTTGTAATTTCCTTCAAATTGTCATGATTATCTCATACTATTCATTGAAAAATCATTTTTACAGTGTCAATAAGAATAAGAAAATAATTTTTTATAATAATAATTTTATAATAATTGTTTTACAGTACTTGAAATTATTTTATTTTATACCTTTTTTAAATGTTTTTTACAATAAAATAAATCGTATAATTTAATAAAGTGCCGACTGAACAAAATTTTTAGGGCGATGCCAGGAAAATTATTTTTTCAATTTTGGAAATATGTCGTTTTTCTGCTGCAGAAATTCCTTTTTCATGTAATAGGATAATTTTTAGCATAGCCCTAAAAATTTTCTTGGTGCATAATGTTTATTTTTTTTTATTCCCTGCATACTTCATATATTTTTATGCAAAATTGGACACTTAAATTGAATTCATATATTTACCGAAAATGGATTAATTGTTTTTTCATTTATAAAAGGTACTTTGTTATAACTAATATTGTAAAGTGTCATCTTATAGCTTGTTTCAAGACCTTTAATTTGGGCCCTGGATGAAAATTTTCGGACTAGTAGTACCGGAGATATAGCGATTTTAAACGTACTAAAGACAATTTTTCGCTACTTTTTTCTACAAAAAGTTTTACGTATTTTTCCAATTATCGAACTTAAAACTTGTGTAAGTCGAATACAGATAGTCTAAAAGAGTTCAAAAAATCCAAAATAAAGATTATAAAATAAGTAAGTTGAAATACCGTATCTTTTTTAACCGTCTTCTCGACTAAATGAAATTTCATTTTTTTATCGCCCTAACTTCGACGGCCGCTATTGGAAAATTATGTTTTTTCGTCAGACTCTCGTTATGCCCCACTGTATTTGTCAGACACTTATACCACAAATTAAATACTTATTTTCTGCATATAATTTTCCAATGTCTGAAGGTTATGAATACATTTTTTGCTGTCATGAAACCGACAACTTTGACGCGTCAGACTGGGAAATCGGAAAATAATTTTCGTCAGACAATACGAAAACTTGTTTTTGTATGTTTTAATAAATTAATACAGCGAAAATCAGCTGGTTATTAATAAATTTTCTTATAGTCGTTTTTCCGACATGTTCGAGATAGCGGACACGCCCAATGACCCACATTTATTGTCAGACAATTATTTTTTCACGTTTCAATTCACGTTTTTAAGCTATTCCACTTGGAAAAATAACAGTATCTATACATTTTTTATATGCCGTCAGAATGGCATATTTCGGAAAATCTAGCGGGAAAACGCCCCAAAAACAAAAAAAAAAATGATAGAGGAAAATGCTGTCAGACTAGGTCCAACGAAGCCATACACGAAGTTTGGAGAGAGTATGTATCAGCAAAATTTTTCCCGACGGGCACCTTAACTATATATTCCAGTGGCTGATATGTAATATTTATTACATGCCTCTAGAATGTAACAAGCATGGGTGGCGTCATCCAGTAGTAGTAGTGCAATTTGTAATACTGATTGCGTTTCTGTTGACAGTTGATGTTTCTATTGACAGTTAACCTTTCACGTTTCACCGTTGAAGTGGTAAAACAAATAGACGTATAGACACAAATAAATCTAATTTGTAGGCGTAGAAAAAGTATAGTTTGGAATAACATATTCTGCGCTCGCGGACCACTCCCCTCGCTTCGCTCGGGTGACAAATTTCCGCTCCCGCAGAATATGCTTCTTTTCAAATTTATTACGCTTTAACAATTATGACATACACATATTTTTTTTTGTTTCACGTTGAAAAAATAAATATAAATAATCTACAAAGTCGAGACTTGTAGATAATATAAATTTTGTGTCTAATGTAATATCCCACCAGAAATAATAAAGTATATCAAGACACCTGGATTACACTGGTACTGCGATGAATGTGAGAAAGTAAAAAATGAGTATGAAAAAGTTATGAAAAATAGTATTGAAAGTAAGCTGAACAATGTTTTAAAAGATATGGAGACACTATTTAACAATGCTAAAATTGAAATAGTTCAAATAGCAAACGATAAGCTCTCAAAAATTGCAGCGTCAACAAATATACCGGAAACAAAACCACTTTACTCACAAATTGTAAATAAACAATCTATGGTAGTTATAAAACCAAAAAATATAGAGCAAACAAACATCCAAACAAAGTCCGACATTATGGAAAAATTAAATCCTGCCGATTTAAATATACCAATGTCTAAAATAAAACACACAAGAAATGGTGGTATAATAATTGGCTGTAATAGTGAGGAAGGTGCAAATAAATTTAGAGAGATAGCAAATGATAAATTGTGTGGAAATTATGAAGTGAAAGAAGTAAAAAATACAAATCCTAAGATAAAAATTGTAGGTATGATAGAGCAATATAAAGATGAGCAACTGGTAAAATTTGTAAAATCTCAAAATGATGTCTGGACGGAGAAAAGTGTCTGCAATGTGATAAAAATATGGGCAACAAAAAACAAAAGAAATATTTTTCAAGCTATATTAGAAGTGGATGCAGAAACATTCTGTAAAATTATGAAGCAAGGTAATTTATTTGTGAACTATGACGTCTGTGCTATTTATGATGCCACCGATATCAAAATGTGCTACAAATGCAGTGGACTAAATCATGTCGCGAAGTCGTGCAGTAATGGCAAAATTGTGTGCCCAAAATGTTCCTTGGAACACCCAGTGAAAGAATGCCCTAGCACATCTTTGCCTAAATGTGTAAATTGTGTAAATGCAGGGTTAAAGGAGAGCAATCATTTCGCATGGGATAAAACAAAATGTACAGTTTATATAAAAAAATTAGAACATCACAAGTTGTCTATCTTTTCGAAGGAATAGCAATCACATATACAAAATACCAGTAACCTAAGTGAAAGTCAAAATTCTCTTGGGGCACCTGAAGAGGCGTCTAGGAGCAACCTATCAATAATTTACCAAAATGTAAGGGGCCTTAATACAAAGACTGCCACATTATTAAACAATATTAGTGCTACCATAGATGAATATGACATCATAGGAATAACAGAAAGTTGGCTGACCGAAGGTGTATATGAAAATGAAGTATTTCCCAGTGATTTTTTGGTGTACAGAAAGGATAGATGCCGTGAAACTAGTGGAAAAACCAAGGGTGGGGGAGTAATTCTTGCTGTCAAAAACATATATAGTACAAAGCAAATACATATGGATTTTAGCGATCGATTTATTGATACGGTTTGTGTAAAAGTAAATACATCTGAATCTAATGCACTATATGTTATCTTAGTATATATCGATCCGGCCTGTAACATCAACACTGTAAGTAATTTTTATAATTTCTTGGAAAATTTACCATTTCTCTATAACAATAATTTCCTAATCATGGGAGATTTTAATGTCTCCAAACTGAATCAGTATTATAAGAGCAATACATTAAATGATCAGTATGTTAGAGAACTTATAAATTTTCAAAACTTTTTTGACTGTAAGCAGTATAACAAAATAGCAAATTATTTAGACCGTATATTAGATCTGGTAATATCGAATCAAAATTGCACAGTCCAACGTAGCCCATTTTGTTTAGTAGATGAGGATGCACATCATCCAGCTTTGTATATAGAGGTCTCTTTAGTAATCAATAAATTAACGCAATTGTCGTCTCCATTAAAATCTACCTATAATTATAAAAAGGCGAATTTCAATCTATTATATGAACTATTTAGAAACACGGATTGGACTGATATTGGAAGGTTTTCTGATGTAAATGATGCTGTAGAATATTTCTATTCCATTATATACAATATATTTGATAAATGTATCCCAAAAACAAAAACTTCAAAGAAATATCCAGTTTGGTTTAACAACCAAATCATAAAAGATCTAAGGAAAAAGGACAGAATTCGTAAAAAATATAACTTCTCTCAATCAAATGATTTAAAAAATGAATATAGTAATCTAAGAGCAAAACTAAAAAAGGATATTGATCAAGCATACAAACAGTACATAAATAAAATACAAAAGGATATTAGCGATGATTCAAGGACATTCTGACAATTTATGAAGGACAAAAAAGGGGCAGTCTCCTTCCCAAATACTATGCACCTAGATAACCTAGAATGTAAAAGCGGGGAGGCAATTGCAGATGCATTCGCAAGTCACTTTAAAAGTGTATACAATGTAGATTTTCATGGAGATGACTCACACATAAAGCTAAATCCGCACATGGATGAAGTAGTTGTAAACTCTATTACACAAAATGAGATACGTGATGCTGTAAAGAGACTAAAGTCAAACAAAGCAGTTGGACCCGACAGGTTACCCTCTTACATCGTTAAAGGTTGTATCGACTTTCTTGTATACCCGCTTCACTACTTGTTTAACCTAAGTTTAAAAACCAAAGTATTTCCTGAAATCTGGAAAGAAGTCCGTCTTTGCCCAGTACACAAGAAAGATGATAAAACCAACATTAAGAATTATAGGCCTATTGCTATACTATCAGTCCCAGCAAAACTTTATGAATCGATTATCTATGACGATATCTATAGATCAGTCTCCAATAGCATATCCATTCACCAGCATGGTTTTATGAGACAAAGGTCAACTGCTAGTAACCTGATTAATATCACTCAGTTCATATCCCAAGAAATACACGAAGGAAATCAGGTGGATGTTGTTTATACCGACTTTCAAAAGGCGTTTGATTCGATGTCGCATAATTTCCTACTTTGTAAACTTAAAAATGAATTTGGATTTCATGAGAATCTTATAGAACTCCTCACATAATATTTACATAATAGAAAACAGTATGTGTCTGTAAGTGGTTATGCATCGAAACAGTTTCTTGCCATGTCCGGAGTCCCTCAGGGTTCCAATCTTGGACCACTGTTATTTCTCATGTTCATAAATAGTCTTACTGAAATAATTAGAGCCTCCAAATATCTGTTATTTGCAGATGATTTAAAGATTTACATTAAAGTTGAAAGTAATATGGACTGCTTCCTGCTCCAAAATGACATTAATAATTTATATCAATGGACACTTCAAAATAAATTGTATCTTAACATTAATAAATGCTTCATTATGACCTATACTAGAAGAAAAACTCCAATTATATTCAATTACAAAATGAATAATACAGATTTGGCTAGGGTTGAAACCATGAGGGACCTAGGCGTAACATTTGACACCCAGCTCACATTTAGTAACCATATTTACACCATGATAAATAAGGCTAATAAAATGTATGGATTCATAGTACGCAATACGAAGATGTTTAACAATACAGGAGCTATTAGGCGGTTATATATTTCGTATGTAAGATCTCAGTTGGAATATTGCTCAATTGTCTGGAATCCATTTTATCAAATACACAAAAATAGCGTAGAAACAATACAAAATAAAGTTTTAAGGTTTTTAAATTATAAAGAGACTGGTTTATATGATTTCGATATAGATAAAGATATATTAAGGGAAAGATATAATCTCAAAACACTGGAGAATCGACGAAAATACGGGCATATTGTATACTTACATAAATTGTTACATGGCAATGTAGACGATAGTAGTTTCCTGTCCATGATAAGTTTAAGCGTCCCCCACTATCCTACTAGAACTTATAGAACTTTCCACTTAGACCTGGCAGGTACAAATTATCAAATCAATTCCCTCTCCACAGAATATGTAGTAACTATAATACGATCCAAGCCAACTGTGATATATTTGATATCAGTATAAAAAAACTAAAAACCATGTTAAATTCATTGTTTTAAACCATTGCTTTCTAATATTATGTTAAAATTAAGCTAGTATTACGTTAGTTTTAGGTTAATGTAAATATCAAATGTACCATATCACTCTGTAATAGGGCTTGCCTGTTGAGTGCATTACCAAATAAATAAATAAATAAATAAATAAATATAGTCGATAATGTTCCGTTCCAATTTCTAGGTGGATTTTCGGAATACAATTTTGAAATTTTGGCATATCATTTGTGACACAAATAGCCATATTTTACGTGAAAAGTATCACTTTCGGTTCAACCGAAAGTGGCAAGAACTTTTGATTTTTAAATAGCGACCTACGAGGCGACCTATATATATTTTTGCATATTTAGTTTCTCCACATGAAATTTTAGTTATACTTTATACGAGGACAATTGAAACTTGTCAGTGTTAAAGCACACTACCGTGCGCACTGAACTTGATATTTTGTCCTATATATTTAGCAATGGTATCGAGATTCGAATGGTAGTTGAAACTGTGCAAGCGAGTCCGAGACTGGCAATGTAATCAACCTGAATGAACCATCTACGACTGCACTGGTTTAAAGATAATAAAACGGACAGGTCTACTAGCATAAAGAAAACTCGAAAATCGTTTCTCAGTAGTTTATGAGATGTGCTGTCAATGTGCCAGTGCAGTGCATAAATACCTGTTATAATATCAAGCGTAAGAGTTTAGTTAGTTATTGTTCATATTTATAAATATTTACTACTATATAAATGGTAAAATATTTTAATTATTTACTAATTTACCATGGCTTTCTGGAGGCCATTTGAAACAAGGATAATATAATAACGCCCGAAAATCTTATCATTTTCTTATGACAAGCATTTCTATTTAACTGCGCCCATATACAATAAAGAGATGCCGACTGTTTTTGCAGGGCTTTTAGTTTTTATACAGTTTCAATTAAGTTCGTATACACTTTACAACGGTATATCACAAGTAGGTAATTATTTTCAAAATGGCGCCATAGATTCGAAGAAGTGAAAAGCTAAGTTGGCAACTGCAAGACTGTGTTTATCAAAAATTCACTCAGTAGGTCTTGAATCTGATGTTTCGCCTTCATTTTTATTGTTGCATTTCATTAAAAGTTTATTTCACGGGATATCTTGCGGAGGCCCTCTGCTAAGGCTCTCTTTGGCTTTCAACTGCCTACCTGACCAGTTGATTATTATATTGGTAAGAATTCACTGTGTCAAATTCACATCTATTTTTATAAAATATTTTCTGTATTGATACATATAATTTTAATTGGTCTTTGTTTTAGTTTGATAAATTCCGCCTTCAGCAACCAGTAACAACTTTGGATTTAACGATCGTAACATTTTGTCGTGAATAATACCTTCAGTGGACGCTGCCTTGCAAGTGGGACACTCCAGAGGTGTTAAGCCGAAGCTTTCAACTGTAAATTTCAAAATTTTATTTTAATTTTGCCTAACAACAATTTAGTCCGCGAAATTTTCAGTCGGGGACGCTGCCTTGCAAGTGGGACACTCCACCTCAGCCGAACAGTCATAAAGTAATATTTTACACGATAATACTAGACAAAAACAAATTAATATACAGTAAAGTAAAACTTGACGTTTGATCCTGTTTGTTATTTGATAGTTTAGCAATCACACCGGGTTATTTTCGGCGAAACTCTCTGTCGGGAACGCTGCCTTGCAAGTGGAACACTCCACCTGAGACGTACCGCACTGATTAACCATTAAATATTACTTTACCAGGTTCACCACGTCAAGTTACGAACAAATAGCCGAACAAGATGGTCGTTGAATGATTGGGGAGGGATTGTTGGGGATTATGTGAAACAGTTAGTTATTTTTCTGGCCAAAAATTACTTTAAAATTTAAATAACCGCCTGTATATCACCAAAGAGCAGCCCAAGTAACTTTATATCACATTTTCCCAACCGCCGCTTTGCTTTGCTAGTCATATTCAACGCCTGTTTGCTTTATCTTGCATTTCGCCCTGCATATTATCATTTACTGCTTGTTATCATTTTCCACGTACCCTAGTCTACCATGATTATAGAGATTTTGTTTAAAAAAAAAATAAAGATTTAATGATTACTTGAAACTTGGGTAATTAAAAGTATTAATTTATTTGAAACGTTCTTTTAATGTATTATTTTCTGATTTTTCCGTAAATACACATAGTTCTTGCAAATTCATAGCAAGTGTACATATTTTCAATATAATATTAAAACGTTTTGTGCCCCTTATTTTGAGTTTCTACTCTATCTGTACTGTTGTGAACGAATAAAAGTGTTACAAATATAAAATCTATACAGCTGTCCATTCCTTGAGAACGACGGCCTAAGTTTCGACCCCTGGTAATAAACCGTCTTCACTGACTCTATCTATGGCCTTTATTATTTTTTTGTAATAAAAAAAAGTGACGTTTCTGCACTTTAAACAGATACTGGCGCTTGAGGCAAAAACCCGCTTGTACTAGTATAGTACAAGTTGCAGCACCGAAATAGCGGCGTTAGAGAAGTAAATTGAAAATAATATCATTGAAACAAATATTTCAAATTATGGAAATGGGGGGGGGGGGGGCGTTCTTATGCTACGCGGCCTCGAAGGCGCGCGCAGCTCTTTTTTGTTCGCTTCTGCTAGCTCGCATGCAACCCACTCGTCCCTGAATTTCCGCACGTCCACAACTGGCACGTGCATTGTTGATCGTAATTTTCAATATTAAGTTAATATGTTTCTCATCACATATAATTTCCATGATACGTCTAATTTCCATTTTAGGTTTATGCTTGTCATATTGTATCTGACGTAACCTAATAACCTAATAAAATGGTTCCTGATGTCGCGTTTAACAGTGATGATTGAACTGATGACGAAGTAAGAGATTTGTAACCAGAAGATTTATCTATTACGAAGACCCAAATCAAATGCATAATATTTTTTCTCGAGTTTCGCCGGAAAAGGAAAGAACTATTGTAAAATCATAACTGGCTAACTAAAATTTATTAAATCTAGCAGAAATTTATTATCGGAAAGATGCATGCAAATAAACAATTGCTGAAAATGGATTGAAACTAATAGCGTCTATTTATAAATGTAAAAAAATGTCTCTGAACAAATTAACATTTGAAATGTATCAAACCGCAACTGTAAAACATGGCCTATTTTTAAAATTCAAACGTGACTTGGTAACAAACTTACGGCTACGATTTGGGGAGGGGATGGAAACACCATCTAACTGGAATAATGCTTAAATTGACAGAAACAGAATTAATTCCCGAAAGTTTGCTGAAAACTACCTGCTGCAGTTGTGAAACTGGTTGTGATATTAAAAGATGCGGCTGTCGCAAACATGAAATAAAATGCACCATTTTGTACTCCAATTGTCACGGGTCCAAGAGTTTTAACGCTGAAACACGACAATACTCCTACTTTGTAAATTGAAATAATGTTAAATATTTGTTTTAATAAACTTATTTTCTGTCCATGAAGTATAAAAAAATTTTCTCTTGAACAAAAACTGTCATTTCTAGCAATCTTTTTTATGTACCTAAAACTATTGTTTAAACAATTTGTTTCTCAACAGTCCAAACTTTCAACGATGAAGAATTCGTGACAAATACGGAAAATCGATCTTGAAAAATCTTTGTGTTGGTTTTTCCCATTTTTGATAATGTTTTTCCACAGTAACAGTATAATTTTTTTACCTCATCTTAAAGTAGAGGTTTCAACGAAAAAATTCCGTCCTGGAATTTTCAAAAATCTAAATTTTAATCAACTTTATTTATTGAAAGTTGGGCCTTTTTTTCAAATTAAATTCGCATAAAATCAAAAAATAAATATTTCGCCACAAAAAAATTACAGCTTATTTGAGACATAAAAATGTCAATTTTCGTCAAATTTCATTTAATCGAATAAGGTCTAGTTTGCCGGAAATCGTAAGAAACCACGTTTCACCCCTAGAAGCACACCTTTTTCCACTCCCAACCTACTTCCGGTTATTTGTTGGGGTCCAATCGATTTCTCCCCGCTTAAATACCATTTATCTTAAATTTTCCGACCATCCATATACTGCTAAGAATTTTTTTGGACAAAAATGATTGGCACTGGACTATCAAGACAATTTTATTCGAGAACTCGAAAAAGTTTTTGGATATATTTGAGGGGAGATTACGAGTAATAATTCAACGCGTAAACAATGTTGTTGTGTTACCTAATAATTTCGTTCGGTTATCCAGTTAAATTTGTTATGTATTTAATAATAAATGACTAATTTTTAACAGAATTCTACTATTTCTAACATAATTTTTCAATTTTAGATGGTACCAAGCAAATCTGCGATTAATCACGATTGTTCTTAGAAACCTCGTAAATTTAGAGTATTAAATAGCCTTGTAAGACTTGTGCCATTAATTCAATTTATAGTTTGTCATTTCAATTATTATAACTTTATCGCTTCAAAGATTTTTAACTGAGCATCCAAAGCCATCTTATTGAATTAGTTTTTAACAAACGATTTTACTTTCCTTTATGTCACGGGTCGCCTAAGTTTGCCAAACTCTTTTTGTATTCACAGTGGAGAAAAATGAAAAAGAAAACTGGAAGAACTTATAATAGTTCTTAAACTTAGTTTCGACGCCCCGTCATGCATTCTAATATTAGATAGCGAATGTGGACACCGCATATTTTTAGAGAAAATTCGTATTATATTTCTGGAGTCTTTTGAAATTATTATTTTGATTTAATCAATTCTTAATAAAAGAAGATATTAATAATTTTATCTTTAAGAACCAAATCTATAATTATTTACATACAAGATGGTTCAAAATTGTCTCCCAATATGTCTGCGGCTGATAGTACATCAAAAAATAACGGTAGTCATTTCTTAAAAGGAGGATGATAAATTTCAGTTTTTCTGCAATACCATCCGACTCTCTTAAAATATCAAACTCATATTTTAAACTTAGTCATAGACCATCCGGACACTTGTTTACATGGTATCAGTCAAACCCCCTCTTCAGCTTAAGGTGTAGTTTTAGGAGATGAATGTCAGTATTTTCCTCATAACTTTTTAATTTTTTTCTTCAAACGTCAAAGAAACATGACTTTAATGATAAGTTTCATGAGCATAAATGATCACTGGTCTGACAATCCAAAGATATCATGTCAAATCTCAAGAACACCATATCGTGTAATGTACTCGTTACATAAATTAAAATTAATATTCCTTTCTTCCCTTTCCGAATCTACAAAATAACAGAAGTATCCAGTATATTACTGGAAAATATTACCAATAGAAAAATTTTTTAAGGATATAGATAGATACATAGATAGATTTTTATTCAGTTGTAAATAATAAATTGTTATAACCATGTCAAGTAATGTAGTAATAAAAAAAAATAATAACATGCACTTAACTATTGATAATGCATATATGTAAAAATATATGTAACATACATTTAGTAGACAGCAAATATAGAAATTAACAACACTCTAGATCAAAATATAAACATACGAGTACCAAATATGCACACATATGTATGTATAAAAGACATTTAGTAACCAAGAAATGTAAAGTTAACAACACTATAAATTGAAATACGCCCATAATGAGACTTTGATACTAGTTGCCAGTTTTTCCAAAGTCAGTGTCAAGATATTCACTAAAACTATAAAATGCTTTTTTCTACTACTATGAGAAAAGTAAAAAAGTAAAAAAATGCTTATCGGAGCATCATCTGTCATAATCATATCTTATTTTAAAATTACAATAAATTGGTTATTTAATTTTATGTAGTCCGTTTATTTATTATCATTGGATGTATTATTACAAAATATATCTATTTTGTGTGTTCTGTAACGGTCATGCTTAAATTATTTATAAATTTGAAGTTTCATGTGAATTTTTAAGAATTTCATTCATTTAAAATTAAGTTGGCCAAGGCGGTATTGTGATTTTTATATATAATATACAAGGTGGACCATTAATTATAGGCCATAGTTCAGGCGTAGATCCTTTGGACCAAAATATGAGGACATAACAAAATATGCTTTAGTAAAATGTTGCTGTGGCAAAAGATACAGGGTGTCAACTTTCAAATTATTTTTTCGTTTTTTTGCAATAACTCAACAAGCTTTTGACTGATCTTCGCCAAATTTGCTAGAGGAACTTTTTTTATTCTAAGAAACAATAATTTAAGTATTACATTACGTTAGATCATAGAGAGCGCCGCAGGACCTGTATTTGATGATGAATTTTTTTCATATTTTTTTTATGATGGTAATATGCAATTATTACACTTAACGCGCCAGGATTGTAACTTGTAATTCAGCGCTCGGCGGGGTACATATCCCGGAGAGTAGCTCTGTGTTGCAGTCTGGTTACGTTCCTTATAGTAAAATAAGGATTTTATAGAGGAGTGTGCGACTAAAAATATTATGTTTTAATAAAAAATCTTGTCTTACACTAGTATTTGTTCCATTATTACGCTCACAATCACTTTTACTGTCCTTATGAGTGGATTTATCTATCGAGATACTCAAGATTCAGCCCTCTCCTAATTCCGAATTCTCCCGAATGTTCTCCTTTTAGAAACTTTTTGTATTTTATTTCCTCAAAACTTTCTATTACGAATAGAAAACAAGTAACAAACATCGACATAAACCAATCGACATAATATAGAAATAATGACCACTTTTAAGGGACCATAACTTGTAAGTTGTAGTTTTCTTTTTATCCCTTTAAAGACTAACTTCAAGATTGCAGTAGTAGGCAAGTTATGATAAATCAAATTTGTCCTTTACAATATATTTTAAAGACATTTTAAGTATATCCAGATCCCTCTACTGAGAGCTACTACACATTTCGTAACGCATTCTGAAAAGTAAAATTTAAGGCATTGTAAAATATAAAATGAAATGAAAACTTCAGGCATCGAAGGCCCTTATAGGCTGAGGATAATGGAAAAGGTTATCCCACTGCTCTGTAAATATAACTTGTTCGCTATAGAATCGTCCATCATCTCTCTTGTGTAAAGAAAATTCTGTGTCCACGATAACCCTTGGCGAAGGTTGATAAACGGAAAATACCCACACTGGGTAGAGCAAGTCATAAAATGTAAAGTAGTCCCGCGATGATGCATACCTTTGTGTAAGGAAGTAAAATTTCAATGCGTAGCTGTCCCTTGTGGTCATTTAAATTAGTACCTCTGACCGTGAAAACCAGGGACCGATAAGGGAAACGCAGAACTGAAATCTATGACGCGTGAAACTCGTACAGACAAATTTAAATGAATATTAGTTTTTTGGGGACAGGGGTGTAATATGAGGAATTAATTATACGTTAAACTGAGAACTCAACACATGAGAAAACAACATGGAGAATTTACATTACACAGCCTCGGAACTTTAGGAATAAAAACGGTCAATCTGATGAAAAAGAAAGTTCGCTGAATTTTTATATACAACTATTTTTCGACGAAATTAGACATTTTATTTTGAGTGTAATATCATTATAACGATAATGTCGACGGCTTACTCTATTTTATTTGTAGGAAACGCTGGAAATACTGCTACCATTTTGCCTAGTATATACACTAATTTGTCAACAAAAGTCATGCTGTTTTAACATATTTACATATGTTGGAGCAGTAAGGTCCGCTAAGTCTTTAATATTTATGTCTGGTCGATAGCCTAGTGGGTGAAGGCGCGAGGTGGCAATCGCGATTAATCACACGGACATCGCACCACCGGGTTCGAATCCTGGCTCCGGCACTGGCACTATTGGAGGAAATGGTTGTATGTCTGCATTTTTTCCATGTTTCCCTTCCCCTTCCTCACAAGCCCTGGCTTCTGGAATTGGGGGTTGTCTAATTTCTGTGGTGTTTATGTCGCCAAACAGAATTTAGAACTTGCCAAGGCCCTCGACACAGTATCACACAGGATATTAAGAGATAAGCTGGACAAAATTGGAAAAGGAGTTGGTCTAACTTTAATTAAAAATTATTTAAAAAATAGGCAACAATATTTAAAAATTAATGGTAAGTTGAGTGATCCACTAATAACAAAAAGTGGAGTTCCACAAGGAACTGTACTTGGACCAATTTTATTCTTAATTTATATTAATAATTTACTCAAAACTAACATCTAACTAAAAATAATATCATATGCTGATGATACGGTACCGCTTTCTTATGGAAATAAATGGGATAATGCAACACAAAAAGGATCAATTGGTCTTAGTATGGAGAGAATGTGGCTAGACAAAAATTTATTATCTCTCAACTATCATAAAACTAAATTTATTGGATTTTTATTAACTGATAGTAACTATATAAATAAATAAACACCACAGAAATTAGACAACCCCCAATTCCAGAAGCCAGGGCTTGTGCGGAAGGTGGTTACACATTGAAAAAACGCGGACATACAACTCCGATAGTGTCGGTGCCAGGATTCGAACCCGGTGGTGCGATGTCCGTGTGATTAATCGCGATTGCCACCTCGCGCCTTAACCCACTCGGCTATCGACCAAACCATATAAAACATCTTATATTATACAACAATAACTGTATACAAAAAACTATCAAAACTGCAAGTGTGAAATAAAAATTGCATCAGTTAATGAAATAAAATATTTAGGAGTTATAGTTGACCAACACTTGAAATGGAAGAGCCACATAGAATTGGTTTCAAAAAAATTAAGAACTCTTATTCCCATATTTTACCAACTTAGAAATATATTACATATAAAGCAGCTAATATTTATTTATAGAGCCTTGGCAGAGCCTATAATAAGGTATGCTATTATAAATTGGGGAGGACTAAGTAACAACGCTCTCAATAAGTTACAGGTAACACAAAATTATTTAAACAAAGTGATATTAAAGAAGTCTAAAATATATTCAACACAACTGTTATATGATAAAACAAGACTGCTGAATACTAGATTCTTATATATTGCGCAATCGATAATATTCGTTCACACAAAATTTGAAACGCGACAGTTACAACACGAGAAAAATACACGAGCAGTTGCAAATAAAAATATACAAATTTTTTTTTACAAAGTCTACTTGTCAGAAATTCATATCTCATTTAGGAATAAAATATTATAATATTATACCTAATAATATAAGATCAATTCATAACATAAAAACTTTTAACTATTTTTTTTTATATACATTTATTTAACGTCGGCCTATTTCCGCTACTGAGGCCTAACACCGACGCCTGTAGACGAGCTACCCCCAACCAGGAATTTTGCCGAACCTCTTCCCTTAAGAAGAGTAGGGATCTTTCACTTGCCTAACATTTAATAGACAAGGGACCGACGGCTTTACATCCCCTCCGAAGGATGGTATATCTCCTATACAACCCTCGCCAAAGGTTGTATAGCTTCCGCGCATACACTGGAAGCCGCTGGAAGATGGGTGAGGCGAGGACGTGGTCTTCGTTGGAACGGTCACCAATCCAACTACTAACCACGCCTAACGTTGCTTTACATCGCATATCGAAGTATGTACATAGTAAAGACGCACCTACGCTCGCCCCAACTTTTAACTATAAACTAACAATATATGTTTCGGAAAACAAAAACCAATTTTTGCACTTCTTTTAATTAAAGCTACCATTCTATTACAGATTGTCTGATTGTCTACTCTTTTTCGCTTCTTCTAGTAATAAAAACATGTATCTATAATTTAAAAATTATTTTCATTAATCTCACTTATGCTAGATAGCTACTAACAACATATTTTAGTGGGGCACAATACAAATTGTCTAATTTAGGTGCTCCAATTAATAATTACTGTCACAATAGAATTTTGTATATTATAATTACAAATACATTACAAATTATATCATTATTGTTGACTGATTTTAGATTATCCTTAATATCGTCAATAAACAAGAATGTATTTGTTGAGGGACATCTGTAAATTACCGTAGATTGTAGATTGTTTTAGGGGTCGGTTGGCTCCGAACAGCCTTACTTCACTTCGACCTAAAAGATCTTTTGTGATTTACTCAATACCTAGTTGTTGTCCAGGATTCCAAGGCTTTTTACAAAGCTTGTGATTTTTCTGGGGGCTAATTTCCCTATGTCTTCAGGCGTTAATTCTGCTTCTCTAGCAACTTTAGCTTAATGCGAATTAATACCTTGCATTCGCAAAGTATATGTTCCGCAGTTTCAGTTGCGGTATTGCAATATCTGCATTTGTCGTCTACTGCCTTGCCCATATTGTTGCGATGATATCTCAATGGGCAGTGGCCAGTTACTAGGCCTGTTATAAGCCTTAATTCGAACTTTTCAAGTTCGAGAAGTCTTGTGGCATTCTTTGCCGAATAAGTTCATATATTAGACAAGCTCTGCCAAGACAATTTGTTACAGTTCAATTTAACATTTATACATTATTAAAAAAAAATCTCTAATTCATTGCTTTATCTCTTACATTTAATGTCTAACGAATTCGTGTTATCCGTCGTCACGCGTAATATTTATTATTTAGTTGTCTATATAAACCCGCAATTGTAAGGAATCTGTTGCACTTGTAGACATGACATTATACATTTTGTTGTGTAGCGTGTTGCATATACTTAGGCTCTCTATTTCTGTAATTCTTAAGCTAGGCAACCAATAACTTTTAATTAGTTTATAGGTAGATTCCGATAACCTACTGGCGATCGGTAACACAGATTTATTTCTTCACAATAGTTTTTGGCTTCCGGTAGTCTGTCACTTTTCACGTGTAATTCGCTCGAACGCTTGGCAATTTATTAAGTGGTATTTTTACCTGCTCGTTGCGATTTTTGAAACAAGTAATTTCACCATTTTGGGATATTTTCACAACGTTACTTTTCGATTTTCCATTTATGTTTGGACGAGTGCATATTTTTATGGTATTGGAAATCGATTGTCTTCATTGGAAGGATCTATACGTAAAAGCCATTTTTGCCAAATTTACACGAGGCCAAGGACATCCAAGGTCAACAACATTTTTCTAAGAAAACCCTCCGAAACGAGGTAATTATTTTTATATTCAAACTAGCAAAATATCACTTGTAGTAAATTGTTTAATGGTAAAAATTTATTTTTAGGGTTTTATTTTCACCTACGGTTTCGTCTAGGAATTCGTAGTTTTTTCATACGATTTTTTTTTGTCTCCCCTGATACGAACGAATAACTTTTTTTCCACTGGTCTACACGTACTTATGTTACTTCTCCTTGCTGGACTGGAATTTCTTTTTTTGTGGAGGAGCCATCCATTTTCTGGGTTAATTGATAGGCTGGAAGTTGCCCATTCCTGAAAATTGAGCCGAAGCTGAAGCCCTGCTGCCTGCAAGTTGTATCCTTCTTGTACCATATATATATTGATTTTTTTAAAAATATATTGTATATTTTGCTTTTAAAAAAAAAATTGACCACTGCTAATTTTGCTAAACATTTTATGAAAATATTCTGTCAACTAATTAAAACATCTATGATATTTGTTGGGGGTTTAAGCACTTACGTAAGACGCGTATACCCAGTTAGATACATATTTTTTTGTGTGTTAATTTGTCTGTCATACCATACTCTACGTTATTGTATTTTTGAATGTTATAAGTTAACCTACTTCGTTTATTGTTATTAAAAAAAAAAAACTGAATTTGAATTTTTCATTATCGTCTCGCTAAGTAATTTATTTAGTAAATTTAAGGTTACATTGTACTTGAGCTGGTATTTGGAGTGAAAAAAAATTTACTTGGCGCCCTGATACATCAAAGTAATTTAGAACCCCCACCATCTCCACTGTTAGTCGGCCGGCAAATACCGTTAGTCAACAGACGACGACCAACTAGTTACGTCAGATTGTAATTTTAAAATTTGACAATTATATCGTACATAAATCACCACGCAAAATTTGAAGACATTGTAAGTGATATAGAAAACTTAGCAGTAGATTTTTCCGCAAGCGATCACATTATTATAGCTCGTGGTCTCACAAATGCCTTAAAAGGAATAAAATTTCAAATGTCCTCCATGGAAAACTATGTTTTGTTAGTTCCCACACCAATTTAATATTGTTATCTATACCTTTATGGCCTAACAGAGAAGTCTCAAATAGAATTATTGATAAATACAACCAATTTTTGTAAAAGAATTAGTGTTAGAAAATCCGAATTCCAAAGTCTTATTCGTCTTTGTATATTATATTTTAAAATCTTAAAATTTTTTATGTAAGAAAGGTTTGACAATAAAATACTTCGTAAAGTTGCAATTGCTAGATATTATTACACAAAATATTAATAAAACTAGAAGTTTAATAACTTATTAGTGAATGAAAACTAGAATAACGTTTACTCTCAGTTACTATTTTGACATTTCTTTCCCCTTGTAACGTGCCAGACTGAATAAAAAAAGATTTCATCCTACGTGGATTTCGGAAGAGCTTCTAGAGCTAAAACAAAGAGTGTGTCTAATCTCAGACCTTGCGCAAAAATATTCCCAACTAAAGCCAATCTGCAGAAATGTAAATCTTGAATATAAAAATAAATTAAAAGAAAGCAAAATAGCCTATAATGATAATAAAATCTTAGAGTAAACAAATAAGGTCAAAACTATGTGGAAGATGATGAATGAAGTCGTACAACATACAAAAATAGAGGTGCATGAGAATGATTCCCTTTTACCAAATAATCTTGCAGCAGATAACTTCAATGTACATTTTATTACAAGTCATATAAAAGATCAAGCTGAACCTATAGACTTTAATTCATTGAATACAAACATATCCATTTCTTATCGTTCATTTTTTCTTCAGCCAGCCACTGAAATAGATGCTTTATCATTTTCAGTAAGTCCTTTCACTCCAGCGGTCTAGACAACATTTCCAACAATTTATTAAAACAATGTAAAAATAATTTAATTTCACCGTTTAGCTTATTTAACTAACCTGTGCTTTATAAATGATATTTTGCTTAACAACTTAAAAATTAGTAAATTGATTCCACTATTTAAAAAGAGAGACAAAAACTCCTATAATTACCTTAATTTTTAGTATATCGAAGGTTTTAGAACTCGCATAATGTACTCTGTGTCTTTTCATAGACTATTCACGTGGTTTCGATTGCGGAGACTATGAATTGATCAATCAGAGGTTATTTAGATATGCTATTAGGGGTCCAGCGTTAAATTTTCTATCGGGCCATATTAAAGGCCGTTCGCAAGTGGTCTACGTAAATGAAACAGAACAATAAGTATCCTATAAATGCAGGTGTACCACAAAGCTCCATATTAGGTCCATTTATTTATCTTGTATATGTCAACGACCTTGCGTTACACATACAATATAAACATATTGTACGCATTACTTGCTACGCCGATGATACAAATTTTTTAGTTGTTCAGAAGGGCCCTGACACAACGGGAAATGTATGAGACACTTAATAAGGAAAAAACAGCTACTGTGTCATTTAGGTCTTGGGAGTTATATTTGACCGCATCTTAACATGGGCTGCTCATATAGAAATTTGTGTGAGAAACTCAATAAAGGTTGTTACCGCATGCGTAATTTAAAGAATCATTAATATTGTTGATTATTATTTAATTATATCTGTGATTAGGAATAAAGATTATTATTATTATTATTAAACTTGTTTGCTTGTCTTTGGACTGGAGCATTCCTTCAGTAGGACTTTTTTGATCCTTTTCCCATTTCTGGATCTTCACCTTTATGTATCCCTTGGCCAGGCCACAAAACGGTTCAGGTCCAATGAATGGTTCTTCAGCTCCTTTTTCCGCAAGTCTGTCAGCAAGTTCATTACTTTGTGTTCCCTAATGCCCTGACACCCACATCAAGATAACCTAGTTGTCGATGGCCAGTTGTTTTAGGGATTGTTTACATTCCCAGGCAATTTTAGAATCGAGGGAATTTATATGACCTTAAAGCTTTTAATTCTGCCTGGCTCTCTGATAGTATATAGATCTTTGCACTTCGAATGCCTTTATTTAGGCATTCCTGGGCACACAGATCTATAGCATGAATTTCTGCCTAGAAGATGGTTGGGGTGTTACCGGGGGCTCTGGATAGCCTACATTTAGGCCTTGCTAGGCCCACTCCTACCCCTTCAGCTATCTTAGACCCATCTGTATACTATATGAATGACCCTTGCTCAAATCGCAGTGTCACCATCTTGCTCGTCTGACGGCTTTCAATCAGCATGTCGAACGGACACCCAAAGTCCTGTTTGATTGGCATTGAGTCAGTGAGTTTGGCCATGAACTCTAAATGGACTAACTCCAGAATCCTTAAAGTCACCAGTCAGATTGTCTGGTTCAAATTTAATTGTCCGATGCAGCCTTAGGCACTAAGTGCTGCCTCTTTCCTCACATGCAAGTGCAAAGAAAGTAAGTTAAGTATTGCCTCCATTGCTTCTGCGGGGCACGAGTACATTGCTCCTGTAGTCACTAAACAGACAAGGCATCGCAGTTTTTACAATTTTCCTTGTGCTAGTTTTCATTTGTTTTTGGCCACTATACGCATAATGTGTAGGTCACCATAGATCTGATAACCGAAAGGTAAGACAAAGTGTCATTTTAATTGAAATAATAAAAGTCAATATATTTTTTTGTGCCAAGAAACAGTAATTTAGTTTATTATAGACGTATAAAACATATAAAAAAAATGAAACTACCCCACCTTTTGCACGGTAAAAACCCCCACTGACTGGCCTACTACTAAATGTCTTGTTTTGTTTAAATGTTTATTAGCCGCCTTACAAATTACCTGAGCACCCTCTTAAGTCTAGGAGATCTAGATTTGTCTGAGTCAAGGCGACGGGGCGCTACAGTTTATAGTGAGATACGAACCACTTTTTGGGGATAGTTTGTATTTGAAAATTACTTCGCAGTAGGTGGGCCTCGAATCCATTTTGCTAGGCATGCACAGAGAGAAAGCTAAACGCATTAACCCAATGAGCTACCGTCCCCCATATTTTTCTTTATGTTTTTACTTGATTATTTTCTCATTATATTTTTACATATATTAATCTAGTGCACTTCGTTTGTATTTTACTTATATTTGTAACCACTGAATAATAATATGATGTTTATTATCCCATAACAGGATTAAATCCTGTTGGATAGCTGTAAGTAAATAAATACATAAATAAATACGTTAAGAAGTATATTTTTTAAAAATATTTCAAAAACACTACATTGTCTTACCATCAATAGTGCTACTCTTATGCACTTAAACTGAATGCAATATCTCTTTAAATATAAGGTTTTAAGTAGCTGTAATTCCGTACAGCACATGTTTATAGCAACTGCTATACATGATATAAATTATAAAAGTAAATACTAAATATTAAATTTTATGCACATAAAATGTTGATAAATATTGCATTTTATAATAAACTTTGTCTCCTGTGAGTAAAAGAGAAGAAAATAATTGACCATAGCCGGTTCTTTGTGACGATAAAGCTGACATCAATTTGCGAACAACAGATTTTATCGAGATAACGTGCCAGCTGCCTGGCTAGAAAGGCTCCACTAACAACAAAAATACAGTTTATATTTATCCCGTAAGCATGGGGACAACGTGACACGCGTGTACGATACTAAAAGTTCCAAATGATGTAAAGAAGGGATGTCAAATAACAAGCAAAAAGGGGAAGAAGGGTAGAATTAGATACTTTTGCGGTGTTTGTAGAAATAACCACTGTTGTGTGCCAAGAACATAACGAAACCTTTTCTAAATGACGTATTCACTTGGGCATTTTCATTCACTTAATAACAGAAAATTCAACAATCATTTGTTTTTTTAGCACACAAATTAAGAAACTCTATTCTGTAACTTTTAGTATTAAAATTCCTTTAATAATTATTATTATATTATTATGACAAACTCCCATAAAATATTATTGACAATGTTGCAAAAATTTTCGATTAATGTTATTTTCGATTAGTATGGATTCTAAAAAATCCAATTGTTAGCGGGCACCATCATACAAGTGAAAAAATGTAACTATTTTATTAAACTTACAAAAGGCGTTTAACACAGTATACCCAGCTACTAGGTGAATTGAACAAAGTGGGAATTATTAGTTATTTCTATAGTTTACTAATAGACTCCAACAAATAAAAATAGATAAAGCGCTTAGCGCAAAGAATATAATAAAAATGGGAGTCCTGCAAGACACCATTTTAGGGCTTACTTTATTCCTCCTATTTTTAAATGATTTACTCGATAAATTTGAAGGCAAAATTATGTAGGCGACAACACAATAATCTGTTCTGAAGAAGCAGAAGCGAGATAGAAGTCGACTTTTGAAATAAGTAAAACCTAGCGAGATTTATATTCTTTGAAATAAATATAGCAAAAACTAAATTTCTTCTTCAACGAAAGATAGAATGTACCAAACAATGGAATTGTTATAGTCCCGGCTGTATTCTGCTTATTTAAAATTCGAAAATAATAAAAAAAAATGCGAAGATCAAGAGCGTGAACCGTTCTGTTAGGAGACTGGGTTTTTGAGTTCCTGCTTTTAGTGAGTTAAGCAGCTAAACACTTAATATTTTCAAAGTACTTAGCCATACCAATTTGCTTTGCAATTTAATGGGAAGTAAATGATATAAAATAGTTTTAATTTAGGCGTCACTCGTAAGAATATTGATATAAAACAATAACACTACTCGAATCACAAGGCAGATTAATGCAGATTGATCCAAAAGATCTGCCAGTTATGACAAATAAAGAAAATATTCAACGATTAATATAAGTACTGTACAACAAAATTAATTAACAGATTTTTCATATATCGTTTCTTAACCAGTAAATATCAAACAATATAAATTAAATTTCAAGTGTAGGTGTGGGGTGCGTGAGTGTGTATATAGAAAGTGTATAAAATGCAGTGTTCACCAAAAATATAGACATTTTGTCAATAGGATAACAGCTGAAATAAATCACACATCTTGAAAACGATCGTATTAGTGTATCTACGTCTATCGATGCGTACATATGTTGACTATACATGAACGTCTGGAAAAACTTTTCGATTCAAAGTGTAATGCTGTTCTTGAAGAAATGAAAATCTAATTTAATTCCTTGAAGGAGGAAATGATGGAAATGGCACCCCACAATTTGCCGCAAATACCCACATCCAATATACAGCCTGTACCTCCTACTTATGCTCAAAAGCTACGAAACTGTACTGAATCAAAAATCATTATTAAACCAAACAATCCAGAACAACAGAGCTCTCAGACAAAACTGATATACTGAACAATGTAAACCCCATTGATGCTGAAATTAATATTAATAAAGTGAAGGATGTAAGTAATGGTGAGATTATTGTAAAATTAAAAAAAGCACACAGCGCATGAGTTGAAAAGTATACACACTCGTATAAGGATGGTTGTATTTAGAGAAATTAAAAGAAAATAAACTACTAAAGTGGATCCAAAATCAAAACATAGGGTTGTTCGCAAACTCAGAATGCGAAATTCTACGTCTATGGCCGACAAAGAAGAAAAACAATATTTTCCAGACTACACCACTTATGATAAGGTAGTCAGGCAAGGACATCTGTTAGTAGGTCTTAATACTTATGTGGTATATAATGCATTGCATGTGCCACGTTGTTTTAAAACACATTTAATTGTTCAAAAAATAACATTGAAATGTTATATCCATCACAAATAAGTTACATAAAATAAACTATAGCTACTCGATAATCAATAATGTTATCTACGCCTGGTACTATTCGAGATCTGGGAGTCACCAGACCATAAACTCACATTCAAAAATCTTATTAATAATCAAACATCACAATCTTATAAAACTTTAGGATTTATTGTTGGGACATGCAAACACCTTACTAATACTAGTACATTAAAATTATTGTGCTTTTCTTTTGTTGACATATTCCACTGCGGTGTAGCCTCCATTAAAAAACGTAATAAATTTGTTTTCGTGTTTAATCTTTATTATTTATAGTCACTTATAATATGTCACAAATTTTTATGTTGACGCCCCCTTCAGATTGGCGAATTAGCAGGACGGCTGAGTCGAAAGGGTATGCGACTAAGTCGCGCGGCTTTACAGTAAAGACACGAGCAGGTGAGTCGTCGTGGCTAGCCCCGGGTACCTGCTGCTGTACGCTCGCACAGACTACCAGACTGGCAACTCAATGTTAAATTTTTGTCCAGAAATCTATCGCTCTCTCTCTCCGATTTTTGGAAGAAAAATTCAGAGGGAGCCACAGTTGCAACGCGGGAGATTTGACCATTTGTTTACTTTAATTTAAAGTTTATGAACATATTTGACATTTAAAATTTGTGATCAAAGTGCAATGCCGTTTCATGCATAATCTTTGATCACAAATTTCAATGTCAAATACGCCATATTATATATATATATATATATATATATATATATATATATATATATATATATATATATATATATATATTGTTATTATACATGATTTGCAGGAAACAACTACTCAGCGGGCAAATACCCCGACCTGCATTGAATTACACCTTACAAATCATGAAAAATTGGTAGCCAATGTCATTTGTCTACTCCCTGACCAGACATAGACCGGTTTCGAACTTATTAGTTCTCCTCAGTATGCCATAGGTCATGGAGCAGACAAATGACAGTGGCCAACCTGCTAGTCTTATACAGACTAATGTAAATGGTGTAGTGGTGAGAGGTAAGTGAATCCTCTCATATGGTCTAATGCTACTATACACCAGACATCATAGATGTCTCCATGGTGCATAGCGACTTGCCATTTTGCAAGTACCGAGAGCGGCGACCTTCAGCCCTTGGAGGACTTAACCTATATACTGTTATTATACATGATTTGCAGGAAACAACTACTCAGCGGTCAAATACCCCGACCTGCATTGAATTACACCTTACAAATCATGAAAAATTGGTAGCCAATGTCATTTGTCTACTCCCTGACCAGACATAGACCGGTTTCGAACTTATTAGTTCTCCTCAGTATGCCATAGGTCATGGAGCAGACAAATGACAGTGGCCAACCTGCTAGTCTTATACAGACTAATGTAAATGGTGTAGTGGTGAGAGGTAAGTGAATCCTCTCATATGGTCTAATGCTACTATACACCAGACATCATAGATGTCTCCATGGTGCATAGCGACTTGCCATTTTGCAAGTACCGAGAGCGGCGACCTTCAGCCCTTGGTGGACTTAACCTATATACTGTTATTATACATGATTTGCAGGAAACAACTACTCAGCGGGCAAATACCCCGACCTGCATTGAATTACACCTTACAAATCATGAAAAATTGGTAGCCAATGTCATTTGTCTACTCCCTGACCAGACATAGACCGGTTTCGAACTTATTAGTTCTCCTCAGTATGCCATAGGTCATGGAGCAGACAAATGACAGTGGCCAACCTGCTAGTCTTATACAGACTAATGTAAATGGTGTAGTGGTGAGAGGTAAGTGAATCCTCTCATATGGTCTAATGCTACTATACACCAGACATCATAGATGTCTCCATGGTGCATAGCGACTTGCCATTTTGCAAGTACCGAGAGCGGCGACCTTCAGCCCTTGGTGGACTTAACCTATATACTGTTATTATACATGATTTGCAGGAAACAACTACTCAGCGGGCAAATACCCCGACCTGCATTGAATTACACCTTACAAATCATGAAAAATTGGTAGCCAATGTCATTTGTCTACTCCCTGACCAGACATAGACCGGTTTCGAACTTATTAGTTCTCCTCAGTATGCCATAGGTGTATATATATATATATATAGCTATATATATATATATTATAGGAAATTAAAAGTCAAATTAGTAATATATCATAGAACTTTATTTTGTCAGACATAAATAAACATGTAATACAAAGTATGACAAAGGAAAAATACATAGTAAAAGAAAGCATAAGAATTAAAAATACACAATCCTTAACCTAAATAGATACTTTAAAAATTACATCATAAAACTTTTTATGTGGTCGAGTGGAACCTCTTACATGATAACAATGTTCTCTAAATTCGAATTTTCAGTAATGACGAGGTTAGTACCCCAATAAAAAAAACTCAAGGCAAACATGACTACAGTGGCTGGATTCTAAGTTCCTATCGTATCGAATCGATATGATAGCAACGAATGCCAAACACGTGTCGTTTGAAATTCTAAGTTGTTATAGAGTAAACTGTTATAATATCGTAAGACTGAAACAATAACTTCTTTGGTATCGAGCGTATTTTGTCGACTAAGAGTTAAAATTGTTATAAGATAGTATACTTAGAACCACTAGTATCGTATCGGCTTGATACCATAGCAACTTAGAATCCCGCCACTGAACCTGATAAAATATATGGTTTTGCACAGCGTAGTTGAGATATTAAAAAGTCTTGACTTGACTTTAGGTCCTTAAAAATATTTCTGACAACATCAGAGTTACTCAGGTCACACATTTCTTTTATTTTATTTGCTCGCTCTTTATACAACTTTTTTAATTTTCGTATGTGATCTGCCTTTTTTGAAACTACCTAAAACATAACTTTCTTCCTTGGGGTTGTATCTTCTTGACACAACTTTTTAAAAATTGAATTTTGGCCTCTGAATCCCCAGATTTGGTATACGATGGTAGAGGTGTTGATGAACGATCAACTGGAGTACTTGGCACACTACTAGATGCTTCTGGATGCGGGTTTTCTAATTCCTCATTATGTGCAGAAGAAACACGAAGACCACGTGATGTCGATGGTAGACATATATCTTCTTTGGGTTCCTCGACCTGTATGGGTACAGATGTACAACCCCTTTGTGTTCCTACTATGTCTCCACATGGATACCGGGTAGGAACTGCATTTCTATTGAGGATGTAATCGGTAATCATTTGAGTATGACTCTACTGTGAAGTGCTTATTACAAATTCTAAGATGGCGTATAGTATTTTCTGACACTTTCATTCCCATTAAGTCCTGCCACATTTTCGATCTGAAAACGATAATATTTATTTATTTATTTATTTGAAGTAGATACTGTGGTAAGGCAGAACAATAATTTAAAGTAGTCTTACGATATTTAGAAATATGTATTGCACTGTGCAAAAACCAAAAACTGAAAACAAAGACTGTAGCAAATGCACACTTACTTATGAAGGTTCCTGGGAAAATAGTGCAATTTTTGCACATCAACTTTTTCAGTTCCACAAACAATGCAGAAGGCAGAAGACATTTTAAGAAATAATCTGTAAAATGCAATATTATATATTACTGTAATCCAATGTATATTTGCACAATAACACTCACCTAACTCCTCTTGGGAAATCGAAATTTTTAAAGAGCACTAAAAACTACGTATTCTATGTTAAAAACTCAAGTTTCTACAAAAATACTTTCACCAGCACAACACAATCACAGTACACAATAAATAACAATGGATGACGTTTGACGTGACAAATGACATTTGCGTTAAGAGCGACATCTGAATTTGGGGGACGAGCGTAGGTGCGTCTTTACTATGTACATACTTCGATATGCGATGTAAAGCAACGACAGGCGCAGTTAGTACTTGGATGGGTGACCATTCCAACGGAAACCGCGTTCTCGCCTCACACATCTTCCAGCGGCTTGTAAAAAAAAATCTGAATTTGGCTTCTGTTGCCTCGACCTTGACCGGATAAATTTCTCAGGGAAGTTGCCAGTCTGGTAGTCTGTGACGCTCGATAGCTCTGCTAAATCGCTTAATATGCAAAGCTATAGCTATATCACGTACAAAATGGTGGGTACGACTCAGCCGTGCTGCTAAGTCGCTAATGTGAAAGGGGCGTTAGACGGTAAGCCATCGGATCTTGAAGAAACATTGTACCTGAAATAGGCAAAGAAGCATAAACAACGAATGAATGTATTACAGAATAAGTGCGTTACATATGAACTAATAATGAAACCGTAATGATATATGTGCTACCGAAATGAAGGAAACAGAAACCTCAAAAGAACAACCGTAGAAACAAAACACAAAATAAGAAGCATAAGCTTAATATAAGGGGAAATGTAGCAACGCATTTCACAAACACTTACACTTCCTACCACCTACTCCTGTACCATACGCTATGCGGTTCTCGCTACTAGCAACAAACGCAACCTCAGTTAAACGTAGACGTAGTCGGCCCGGCAGCATTTTAACATTCCGGTATAGATTTCAGCACCCGTATAAATTTGATTGGCTACTTTTAATTTGTCCCACCAATCGTTAACAGAGTGCCGAATTCGATGCGGAATGCTCAGACGGTGCTCAAATTCAGTTCAGTGAAACGTTACTGTACATAATAAGTAGGTAAATAAATGAAATATTTCTGTGATTCTAGTTGTAATGTAAATTAATTCAAACAATATTCTTCACAATGAATTAGTTCCTTTAAACGATAGTGTATCTTCACCTCGATCTTCAGCCAAAAATGTACTCGACCCTGTTAATAATACTGAACAAGACTTCTCAGAAGAAGCTTTACAAGATATTTTTACATTGATGCAAGAACATCACAAACATTTTGGGACCTCAAGCTCAACAAGAAAAAAGTTCTGCAAAGGCTTGAGAGTTAAAACAAAAACATCGTGGAAGTCTTTCTTGTATACTGCTGGAAGATCACTATCGATCCGTCGCAGAAGTAGTATGAATATTAAAGTTCAACTTACTTCGATAAGTCGACGAAAAATAGGAATTACAAGAGATTGTAAAAGGTTACCCATTGGTAGGTCACCAAAACAGGAGCTTAAATAAAAAAAAGAAAGCGCAAATTGGCAGAAAATGTAGCTATGAATCAGTCGAATGCCAAGTCTCATGGATCAGGACATTAATAAAAAATACACACCATACATATATGAGTTAGACTCAAATAGTTTATTTTTTCAAATAATATATTTCTATTTTAGTTTCATAATATGTTCCATAAAAAACTCACTACATATGAATGATAATAATATAAAATCTTATATCTTTGAATATGACATTACAGATCATTATCCTATTGCTATAAGTTTCAAAATCGACACAAATAAAGAAAGAAATAATACAACTACAAAAGAAAACATCAAAAATAAAAAATATATAAATTATGCTAACCTCAAATCGGACTTACAACAGGAAAAATGGAATGACATGTACCGTGAAAATAATATAGACCTGATGACAGATATATTTATCATAACATTAAAATACCATATTACAAAAAACACCAAAGAAATTAAAATAAATCACAAAGATATACACCGGAAACAATGGATAACCTCTGGACTCGTAAAATCTATAAATGAAAAAAATTAATTGTACCAAAAATTACAAAACGATCCAAATAATATAAACCTATCTAACGCATACAAAGAATACAAGAACAAATCAAATCGGTTGATACAAAAAGGCGAAAAAAAACTATTCTAACTCTATGATAAACAATAACAAAAACTCAACTAAGGCTCTTTGGAAGTGTGTAAACAATATTTGTAACAAATTGGAACCTAAAACAATTATACCTAAAATTAGATTAACAGATGAAAATATTATAGAAAATAAACAACAAATAGCAAACGCATTTAATCAGAACTACAGCGACTTGGGACAAACATATGCAAACAAAATAAACGATCCACCGGGGAGGATTTTGCCGAAAACAACATCGAAATAGAAAACACAATGTACCTATACCCGACAAATGAGACAGAAATCCGGAAAGTTATCAAAGAACTGAAATTAAAAAAATCTCCTGGTCTTGATAACATTCGCACGAAAGTATTAAAAAAAGTAGAAACAGAAATTGCCACTCCAATAACATATCTAATAAATAGATGCTTTGAAACTGAATGCATCCCTAAACTGCTAAAAGTTGGTCTCATTAAACCACTTTATAAAAGTGGAGACAAACTAGAAATAATAAACTACAGGCCAATCTCACTTATCTCTAATATCGCCAAAATTATTGAAAACATATTAAAATGCAGAATTCTGAAATTTTTAAATCGCCACAATATAATCTCGGATCACCAATACGGCTTCAGAGAGGGAAAGTCAACTGAAGATGCAATTCATAAATTAACATCTGAAATATATAGAGCTCTAGACTCAAAAACACCTGCTTTATGTATCTTTGTTGATCTGTCTAAAGCTTTTGACACCGTGTCCCACCAAAAACTTTTAGAAAAAATAAAATGCTATGGACTTCGGGGAAAAATGTAATACCTCATTAAAAGTTACTTATCCGATCGGGAACAGTATGTGGAGATTGACGGTACTATTAGTAGTGCCAGAACAATAACATTCGGAATCCCGCAAGGAACGGTATTAGGACCACTACTATTTACAATATATATCAACAGTTTACTATCCATTAATTCCATTGGTAAAATATTAAGTTTTGCTGATGATACTGCTGTTTTATACACCGGAAATAGCTGGGAAACTCTAAAAAGAGAAGCAGAGACCGACTTTAAAAAAATAAAAATATGGTTCCAGTACAACAAACTAACTTTAAATTGTGACAAAACCAAATATTTACCGTTCACCTCCTACACTAACACATTACCCGATATTGGCCCACTAAAAATTAATGAAGACGTGCAAATACCAGAAGCTGAGTCTATAAAATACATAGGCATTACTGTCGACAGACATCTAAGGTGGGACCTACAAGTAATGAATATTATAAAAAAAGTCAGAGCACTACTCACCAGATTTAAACTTCTTAAAGAATACTTAAACGAACCACAGCTAAAAATTCTTTATTACCCGTTGGTCCAATCACAGCTTTCATATGGTATTGTAGGCTGGGGAGGAGTAAGCGATAACCATCTGGAAAGACTAAATTCCATACAAAAATGGATACTAAAAACAATTTTTGGTAAAAATCGAACTTACCCTAGTGATAAGCTATATAAAGAAAACAACGTTCTGGATATTCGACAACTGTTTTGTTTAAATATGTTACTAAATATAAGAAAAAATAAAATAAACATAGAACCTATTCGTCACAATTATAATACACGAGGAAAACAACACAGTCATATCATGCCCCGATGTGACAAAACCATAGGTCAACGAAACTGTAACTACTTAGGACCTCGTCTATATGAAATTCTACCAACAAATATTAAAAGTATGGACAAATTCAAAAAATTCAAAAAAAATTTAAAAATATGGCTTCTAAATACTGATCGAACTAGGTTTCAAAATATAGTTAACCAGAGAAATGATCCCAGCAAACAATAATAATTACCCAAAATATGTCATTTGATATAATATATTAATCGTAAAAAAATAAAAAATTCTATTACCTAATTAAATAACTGAAAACATTATAAATTTACACGTCAGCTCCTGTTTATTGTCTATTTAAATTACTTGCTATGTATATGTAAAATCACGCACAAGCAGCAGCAATCTGCTGCTGCTTCTGTGATTATCCTAGTTTATTTAGGTGTTTATACATTTTATACGCCATTCATATATTACGTTTTATATATCATTATATTGTATATTTTATATCTATACATTGTATATTGTACATTCTATATATTGTGTATTGTATATTATCTTAAATGAACTTATATTATTATTATTATAAATGTTTAATATCAACGTGTTCATAATTGTCAGTGATATTACGCAATAAAGAATATATCATTTTTACTTTTTATAATAATCTTCTTTATGCAGTTTCTACAATTAACTTGCAAGGGCATATAATCAAATTATGTGCAGATATCTCCAGCTATTTCGCATGTTTACATGCTATTATGTGTACTGCAGTAACATTCCGTATTGCATTTATGCACCATCTGAACATTACGTATCGAATTCGGCACTCCGTTAACGGTTGATGGGAAAAATTTAAAACGGCAAATCAAATTTCCATGGGTGCCGAAATCTATACCGGAATGTTAAATTGCGGCCCGGCACGGCTGTGTGTTTTATAGAAGTGGCAGTAATGCCTACCGTAGAATGGTAAATCAAATCAATTATATAATGTATAAGACTTCCTTACATGTGCTTCTATATAATCAAGTATGTGGCAATTCTTTTTATTAGTTGTTATTATTTTTAATTTCCTCTATAATAATAAGCATAATTCAATTATTGAAAAATTCTGCATAAAATCGAAGAGAATAGACATAGCTAAATATAATACTGAGAATGACTAAATATATTGTATTTCTAGGCACAACAAGTATATATAATTGCAATAAATAATAAGTATATCAATTATATAAAATAACAATATATAATATAATATTGTAAAAATAATAGCAGAAAAGTTGTACAGAAAAATGTTTCTTCTAGATCTAAGTATACTATAGGAAAATAAGAAGGTAGGTGGGTACGACATGGTTTTAAATAAGTTTACATTCAACGAAAAATAAGACAATAGAAAATTTAGTGTTAGAAGTTACGGGTTAATTAACTATATTTTGTTGAAGTCCGTTGACCAATGAGTAACGTTTGCAGATGACACTACATGGCTCATGTTCAAGCTATTACACTGCAGGATACAGAAGCTAATTTAACTTTGGAGCAAGTTTATAACAGGTATCAATCAATGATATAAATTAAATTTTTAGTATTAGATTTAAAAGAGAAATGAGTGAAAGTTTGTCATTTTCATAATAACTAAATAAATTTTTCCCAGTCAAGTATATTACATAAATAAAAAATATTGCACTTAGCAAAGACTATCTTGAGATTTTTCTAGTTTTCTTTTATAAAAAATATTTTTAGAGAAATAATATAATAATAATAATAACAATAAGATGCTTGGCATCGCTACCATTTCTTTGATTAATGCCTTTTCTACTCTCCCTTAGTAAAGTAAAATTTAAAATCATTTGTGACATTCAGTTTTTCTATTCCCTCTGGAAATTTTAAGTAATAATCTGTTTTCATTTACTTTTCTCTAGCAATAGGAATTTGGCTTAAAATTTGGATTAAAATTTTCTTTATTATTGTTAAATATGATTTAAACTGATGCTGTATTGAAGTTCTGCGTGTCGCAAACTTAATATATTGTTCAAGATATCAAACTGTACAGAACTGTCAAATATTAAAACTATTCCCCTTCACATTCATTAATTCATTATCAATAAAATATTTCCACAGTTGTTTCGACTTTTCCTGTTAAAAATTGACAATAGCATATAATTTTGTGTTATCTGGAGAGGCTGGAGGGTTGCATTGTAGGTTGCGCCCGAGACGCTAATACCATACCTAATTAGGGATTCCGCTAGGCTGTTTTCTGTCACTAAGAGAGTCTTTCTATTTAATGTACTTTTTAGGTTATATAATTTATATATTAGTTTTCTTAGCTTCCCGTTTAAATACTTAATATGGTTATCCCATTTTAGGTGATTATCGAAAATAATGCGGAGGTATTTGATAGTTTTTTTTTGTTGTTGGGGAAAATCCTCATGGAAGCCATGCGCTTGGTCTCTATCGCGTCATGGTAGTGCCGGACTTTTACCGACTAAAACCCCCCCTTTCTCACCACGGGAGTCCCGGAATCGTCGCAGAGCGACATAACATCAGGGCGCCCGGCCGTCGTTTACTTCCTCATCCTGCTTCACCCTTCCCTTTCAACCTTTTTCTTCTGCAATAGCTTTTTGACAAAACGGCATACCTTTCCCCAGTTTCTCACGTCTCTGATCATCACATTGGTTATATTTTCCCTACCGATTCTGACTTTCAATTCTTCTTCTAATTCCTGTCTCCATTGTGACCATCTATCACAGATCAATATTGTGTATTCCGCAGTGTCTATACTACCACAGTATATACATTTGTCGTCTTCAGTTATTCCCATTCTTTTGGTGTAATATCTAAAGTATCCGTGGCCTGTCAAGAACTGCGTCACAAAAAAGTCCAACTTCTTGTGTTCGCATTTCACCCATGGGAGAAGGTCCTGGATGATTGCCTTCGTCCAGGCTGCCCTGCTTGTATGGCCGTTCCACATTTCCTGCCATTTTCTTAAGGTACTCTCTCTCTCTCTGTTTTCCACCGCTGGTAAACAAGCATTTTCGATGTGGTACAATCTGTGTCTTTCTTCGATAAGCAGTGATATCGGTGGAATTTCTGTGACCACCTGGATGGCACTGGTCGATATTGTTCTGTATCCGCTGGCGATTCGTAATAGGGCTTTTCTTTGAGTGCTCAGAAGCATATTTTTGTACATTTATAGCCTGATGCCACACAGGCGCGCCATATAGAATTACCGATTGTATAACTCCACATAGGATTGCCCTCTTTGGTCCACTAGGTCCCCCTATGTTTGGTAGTAGCCATGTCAAAGCCGCCATTTTCACTTGAGCTTTCTCAACAGTATATTTGATGTGGTTTCCGAATGTTAGCTTGTCGTCTAAGATTACTCCCAAATATTTCAGCTGTCTAGCTGGTGTTATTTTTGTGCCCAAAATCTCAAACTGGTCATGCTCTCACTTACGAGGTCCTTTTAAAATTATCGCTTCTGTTTTCTGGGGGGCCCAGGCCAATTCACTTTTCTTCATCCAGAAATTTATTCTTGCCAATGACTCGTTTACCCGGAATTCGAGTTCGCGGTCGTCCGCCGCTTCTACCATGATAGCTAATTCGGTAGCATAAGCTATACTGGTTGCTCCTTCCGTGAGTGGTAATGCGAGTACCCTATCGTACAGTATGTTCCAGAGGAGCGGTCCCAACACTGACCCCTGCGGAACACCTGCTGTCATCTCTATCGATTTAGACTTAGATACTACGACTTTTCTATTGCAGAAATTACTTTCCACGATATTTATCAGGTATTGGGATACCTCTCTACTATAGAGTTCTTCCACTATCTTACTCCAAGTCGCTGTATTGAGGACGTTTTTAACATCCACGGCAACCACTGCGAATCATCTACTTTGGGTGTTTTTGCGGAGTTTACTATCATGTTTATCGCTTGTATTGCTGAGCGACCCTTTCCAAACCCGTACTGTCTCTCAGAGAGCCCCCCTTTTTGTTCTATTTCCGTTTCGATTCTTTCTTTAATTAGTCTTTCGTAGTACTTCCCGACCATGCTGAGCATGCAAATTGGTCTAAAAGACGAGGGAGAGTCGATTATTTTCCCTTTCCATATCAGACAGACCGAGGCTATTTTCCACATTTCCGGGAACTTCTGCTTTACTAACAGGCCATTTAAAATTCCCATTATAGTAAAAGGGATCGTCTTTACCTCTAATTTAACTGCCTCCGGAGGTGTTCTGTCTGGTCCAGGAGCTTTTCCCGGTTTAATCTGTTCTGCCGCTTCGGCCAGTTCGTCTACAGTGAAGGGTGGGACATTTGATAGTAGTGGTGTTTGGAATGTAACCATTCGTTTCTTTCTATATCTATAACAATAGGTTGCATCGTTGGGGGTAGTCCTGCTTTCGTTGGAGAAAAGGCCATAAATTTAGTCTTTGCTATATTTAGTTTTAACAAATTTGTGTCTAGTAGGTTTTTGACTTCACTAATTGCCTCAGCCGCCTTTTGTAACATTAAGTTCCAGGTCTCTCCCGAACATATCAGTACAGTGTCATCTGCATATGATACGTTGTTGCATCCAAAGTCTTTGTTCAGTAAATAGTTGATAAACAGGAGGAATAAGGAAGGACCCAAGACTGTTCCCTGAGGGACTCCAGTTTTTATTATTTTCTTAGCGCTAAGGACATTGCCAATTTTTACTTGCTGGAGTCTATTTGACAGATATTGTTTTAATAAGTTGTGGGCAACTTCTCTAATTCCCATCTTGTTTAGTTTGTCCAGTAACTGGCAATGTGACACCGCATTGGAAGCTTTTTGTAGATCCGAAAAGATAGGCTGCCTTTTCGTTATTTTCAAAGTTTGTTGTAATTTTATCTGTTAGTAACTGGAGCGGATCTTTTGTGCTTATATTTCTTTGATTAGGTTTGGTGCGTGTTTCGGATTGTCACTAGATATTTTCTCGCCGATGTCAATAAAGAACTGGTTAAAAGTAGACGCTATTTCATTTTTGTTTGTGATTACTGTGTTTTTGTCTGTTATTATTTGCTCCATATTGCCTTTGCATTTTTTATTACAATGTCAAGATGTATTAAAATGCATTTTGGCATTTGGAAAATTCAAAAATTCCAAAATAATAAAATAAGTTACCTAGGGAGTTTATATGTTAAGTACTTTTTTGATAATTCAGTATGTGTTGTGAGAACAATTCAAAGTGTATGTCGTAAAGGTCTATTAGATCCATATTTCTTAAATATGTTTATAATATATCAGTATGATTTTTGAAATGCTTCCAATAATACGATCTAAATATTTATGAGATTAAACGGCGATAATTTCATTAAAGCATTTTGAAGATGATTGGAGATTATTCAAATTCTGTCGCAAATTCCAAGCATATGTAATATAATTAATATCTGGTGATGATGCAGGAAACATTAACACATGATTTTTTGAGAAATTAGTAGTAAATATTGAATATGCGATCTTCTCTTCAATATCGCATTCTTGAAATTGATTACACTATACTATACTCATTAAGTTTTTCCCTCAGTTATAAAGCTACTGTGTGTAAATGTTGCACATTTAATTTTTACTACATGCTATAAAATACTTTATCAGTTTGAACGACGAATGAAACGATAATGTAGATAATGGATATCGAAAAAAACCGATGTAAAATAAATTACATTTTTTGTCTCCCGTCGGAGATGGAGAGGTAGAGCCAAAATGTACAAATTGGTGCTATAAACAGTTTATTTTAACCCATTTATTATTTTCTTGGCCAGACGGAAATAAGTGGATTTACTACACCTTGAAGAGATAGAATGTTAAGAAAATGATTGTCAAGAATTTCGATTCGAATAGCGCGATTCTTGAAATTCTTGATTTACTGTAATATAATTTATTAAACGTAAATTTATCATTTTTAGGTAGGTCGAAAAATATTCGATCCCCACGAAATTTAGCATATTTAATATTTAATTATTTAATGTTTTGTAACCTAACCTTCACATATGGATGTAACCATGGTTAGAATTATTATTTTATATTAATGCCTGTTTGCTGCTCAGTTATGCGGTGGGTGTGAAAAAGTATAGATTTTAAAAGTTAACAAATAAATGCAAATTTGTCTATGACTTACTATTTGCTAACAGGACTCTTTTGAGTGAGCAATTTGACAAGAATTTGAAATCTTATAATTTGATGGATTCTAACATTTAATACAAAAATAACGATATAAAATACGATAATACGCAACCAAAATAAATAAACTTATAAACTTATAATTTATACTGCTAAATTCAACAAATCAAGATTAAAATAATTTGATTGTTGGTTGACTCTGAAATTTCAAACTCACAAACAGAGAAATAAAACTAGAATGTTTCAAAACAAACAATATATTACAACAAAGAAATGTAGAACAAATATCACAGCAATTTAAAGTATGTACATTAAAAATACAAGTTTGACAAAAGCAAAATTTTAAAAATAACAAAATTACTTTTATTTTAATTAGGTGAACGAGTGAATGAAATTTAACTCTAGTGAAAAATTATGATCAGATGAAATGTGCTTAAGAAGTAAACAAATGAAAAAAAAAAAATGATGAAAAGCACGAAATATTTACTATTAGTTCAGTAAGCAAAACAAGCTTAATATTTACAGAAAATAGTGAACTGGTAAATTTACTGGCTAACACCTGGTGAGTTCGAAGACAATTTAGTAACAAACAGATGAACATATACCTTACCTATGCTGGTAGTTGAAGTGAATCTTACAAGTGATGGATTTCCGGACAAGATGGTGGTAGATTAGCTAATGGCTGTTCTCGAATATTCTCCAAAGATACGTATTGATAACCTCTAATCCTCCAGTTTATTGCGGATAGGTATATTGCTGTCAGATCTTATATAAAGGAAATCTTCGTCTTCCTCTTCGTGGTCTCGTCCATAGAAACATAAATATTAGCAGTCAAATATCTTTTACAACAAAAAAAAAAAATAAGAGAAAATATGTAAAGTTCGTGCTGCGAACTGGACAACATAGCAAATATTGCGTGAAAAAAAATAATAAAAACAAAGTTACAACCAGAATGTAACCAAAAGCATTTACTTTGATTTACGTATAATCAACAAATATTACTGAATTACTGAAATAAATTCCCACTAAACTTCTTCAGTGCATGAACTAAATAAACTAAAAATAAGAACTGATATTTGTAAAGAAATGTGAAAAAATTCCCCAAAAAGTTATTTGTAAAATTAGACAAAATAATACTTGAAATGTATCACAATTTTTTTTTTTTAGAAAAACCAAGAATGAAGAAAAAATGAAACTTGAAATTTTTCAATAGATAATATTTACAACGAAATATAATTTCTTTAATAAGGAATTCCGGTACAATGGAAATTATGACTGGATTATAAGGTACGAAATTAAGACAAGTTGAGTAAATTGTGAGAGAATGATAGTAGGTAATTAAACGTGTTTAAACATCGGAAAATGAATAAAATATTATATCTATTAAGAGACCGGAAATATATTAATTATAATGTCATATGCAGGGAAGCTACCCCAATGAATATAAGTAAATTCTACTTATTATAAAAATATAACCGAACCAGGCAACAGACAATAATATAGAATTAGGCAAACGATTTGGAAATATCGACAGAAATTTCCAATGAGTAAGTTATAAAAATGTAGGAACGTTTTCCCTGTGGAAAAGCAAATAAAAAATAAAAAAATAATAGGAAGTGAAGTCTACGGTGAGTTTGACGTAGTGGTGAGTTGTAGATTGTAGATTATTTCAGGGGTCGTTTGGCTTTAAGTAGCCTTACTTCACTTCTATCTAAAAGATCTTTTGTGAATAACCCTACAACTAGTTATTGCCCAGGATTCCAAGACTTTTTACAAAGCTTGTGATTTTCTTGGGGGCTAGTTTCCCGATGTCTTCAGGCATTAATTCCACCTGATCTAGAAACTTTAGCCCAGTTTGGGTTAATACTTTGCATTCACAAAGTATATGTTCCGCAGTTTCAGTTGCAGTATCACAGTATCTGCATTTGTCGTCCACTGCCTTGCCCATGTTCTTGAGATGATATCTCAAGGGGCAGTGGCAAATTAAAAGGCCTGTTCTCAGCCTTAATTCTTTTCAAGTTCGTTGTCGAATAAGTTATAAACTTTTTCGCTTGTCTTTGGCCTGGAGCATTCCTCAAGTAGGATTTTTTTGTTCCTTTCCCCATTTTTGGATTTCCTCCATTATGTGTCCCTTGGCCAGGCTACAAAACGGTTCAGGTCCAGTGAATTGTGCTTCAACTCCTTTTTTTGCAAGGCTGTTAGCAAGTTCATTACCTTGTACTCCCTTATGCCCTTGCACCCACAACAAGGTAACCTTGTTGTTGACTAGTTGCTTTAGGGATGGTTTACATTCCCAGGCAATTTTAGACTCAAAAGTATAGGACCTTAGAGCTTTTAAGCTGCCTGACTATCTGATAGTATATAGATCTTTGCCCTTCGAATGTCTTTATTCAGGCGTTCCTCGGCACACAGATCTATAGCATGAATTTGTGCCTAGAAGATGGTTGGGATGTTACCAAGGGCTTTCGATAGCCTACATTTCGGCCCTGCTAGACCCACTCCTACGGCTTCAATCATCTTGGATCCATCTGTATACCAGATGAGTGACCCTTGTTCCAATCGCAGTACCTCCATCTTGCTCGTCTGATGGCTTTCGATCAGCACGTCAAACGGGTAGTCAAAGTCATTGGCATTGAGTCAGTAGGTTTGGTCATGGACTCAAAATGGATTAGCTCCAAAATCCTTAAGTGACCAACCAGATCGCTTGGTTTAAATTTGAGTGCCTAATACAGTCTTAAGGCATTAAGTGCTGCCGTTGCAATTTTTTCAACTTTCCTTGTGCTAATGTTTCTTCTGTTTTTGGCCACCATACACATGATGCGTAGGTCACCATAGGTCTGACAACCGATAAGTAGGATCAGTGTGTCCTTTTCGGCTTTGGACCCTAAGCCTTATCAAACAGCCTACGGCACGTCCAAGTTGCCGCTATCGCTTTAGTAAGGGTCATTCTAGATATGGGTTCCAGGGTTACACCTAGATACTTGACTTCACTAATAGGACTTAGGATCGTTCCGTTCAGCATAGGAGTTCTAATGTTAAGTTTCTCATTTTAGTGAATGGAACAATAACTGTTTTGCTCGGATTGACATTGATCATCTCTGACGAGCACCAATTGGATATTATGTTTAAAGGCAATTTGCATGAGGATTGAAATCATAACCTCATGTCTCCCTCTAACAGTCACCAAGTCACCACCAGGTCATCTGCATAACCCTGCACGTTGAAGCCCGAATTACTCAATTCATAGGGGAGATCATCGACCATAATTGGCCACAGCAAAAGCAATAGGACTCGTTGTGGATAACCCCTAACTGCAGTCACCGTAGCCGACGCCTCCCCCACATCTGTGGTAATTATTCTGCTTCTAAGCATGGATTGTGTCCATTCAATTGTGGGTCACTGTATTCCCCTTGTTTCAGCGGCTTTTTGTGTGGCTTTACAGGAGGTGTTATCAAAAGCACCCTCTATGTCTACGAAAGCACACACAGCCACTTCTTTAGCTGTGAATGTCTTTTCAATGCCATTTTTTTTTTATACATTTTTTTAACGTCGGCCTATTTCCGCTACTGAGGCCTAACACCGACGCCTGTAGACGAGCTACCCCCCAACCAGGAATTTTGCCGAACCTCTTCCCTTAAGAAGAGTAGGGATCTTTTACTTGCCTAACATTTAATAGACAAGGGACCGACGGCTTTACATCCCCTCCGAAGGATGGTATATCTCCTATACAACCCTCGCCTAAGGTTGTATAGCTTCCGCGCATACACTGATATACAAGCCGCTGGAAGATGTGTGAGGTGAGAACGCGGTTTCCGTTGGAACGGTCACCATCCAAGTACTAACTGCGCCTGTCGTTGCTTTACATCGCATACCGAAGTATGTACATAGTAAAGACGCACCTACGCTCGCCCCATGCCATGGATCAGACATATTTATTGTTGATTTACCAGGTTGATAGGCAAATTGTTTAGCGTAAAGCGGTATTCCTGTAAGGACTTCGCTTCTACTATATTGATCTAAAAGTTTCTCCATTGTTTTTAGGAGAAATGAGGTTAAGCTAATGGGGCGATACGACTTAGGTTCGTCTGGTGGACGTCTGCCTATTTTCGGAATAAACGCCACCATAACTTCCCTCCAAGCTTGGGGGATATACCCAAGTATATAGCTTTCCATAAATTTACTTCTCAGGCATGGGATAAACTCCTCAATTCCGTGTTGAAGTAGGGCATTGAAAATGTCATCTCATGATTTAAAGGGCTTGAAGGTAGATACCGCCCATTTAATTTTGTTGGGGGGAATATTTTTTCAGCCAGGCATTTTCCTTCTCTGGTAGGAGGTTGTGCATCCTCATCCAGATAGTCCTGTGGAAATCTACCCTGAATTATGCGAGAGCCTGGGAAATGAGTGCCTAAAAGCACTCCTACGTTTTCCTGCTGACTCTCTGTATATTTTCCGTCAGGCTTTTTGAATAGCCCTATTCCATTTGATTGGTCTTTTACAGGAACTTTTTGTAGACGGACTGTTGGGGCTAGTTCATCTATCCCTTCATAGAACCGTCTCTATGATCTTCTTTTAGACCTTCTCAATTCTTTATTGTACCCCGTAAGGACTTTTTTGTAGTTCTCGCAGTTTCTAGAATTTTTGACTTTATTAAAAGCTTTCCTAGTCTCAGCCCTAGGACGACTGAGATCCCTATTCCACCAAGTCACATCTCTCTGGACTGCCTTTTGTTTAGCGAGACAGCTTTTTCATAATACGAAGTCATGATGTTTTGTAGTTCATATGAGGCTATGCCTATTCCTCTATTGTGTCGATATAATGTGTTACACCTTCCACCTCCGTTTTTAAGTGTTTTTTATAAACACTCCAGTCCGTCAGTTTAGCTATTCTACATTCCCCGAGGCTTGTTACAGCTGCCTCCAAATAGAATCGTATGTGTCTATGATCCGACATGGAAGGCTCATCTGAAACGTGTCAGTTTTTAACAAAGTCAGTTATGAGTGGATCAGCAAGGGTTACGTCTAGAACCTCTTTTCTAATCCCATTCATAAAGGTGGGTTCATTGCCTTTATTGATAATGCCGATATTATTTGCCAACAAATATTCAAACAGGTACTCACATCTAGTGTTTGTAGTGAGTTATTGTATAGCACATACATAAATGTAATTAAAAATAAATGCCAGGTAAAAATTAAGGAAAAGATACAATATAAATACGACCATGTATCTGCTGACACCATGATTTTGTTTAATAAAACAAATCTGACATATAGCTGTTAAATATGGCGACTAGGTTGGCGTGATTATGAATGCTGGATTCTCGTGGTTCGATAAAAATCGATAATCTTCTCCCAATAGGAGTTGAATATTTTAACTTAAAAAAAAAAATTCATAGTATGTACTAGGCTATAATTTAATTTATATCATTTAAACAAAGATAATAATTATATTAGTTATAAAGATAAGGAAATAACTCACCTACGTCTAACACACGTAAAAATCAAGCGCGACAACCTTTCCGGACGCGTTAGCGCAGTGGCCTAGTTTATAGGATTGCGTTCCGATATTTCAGTTCTAATCAGGGAAAAGATGTAACGAGGTTTGTGAAAATAATCGTTAAAGTTTATATATTGTATATAGTTTTAGAAATGTACAATTCTCCGATGAGTATAAATTTCAATATATAAACGTATTATAAAGTCGATATCTAAATAAAATCCCTGGTTTAAGCTCAATTTTACTCCAAAAATGACAATAAGAACACGGATTTCCCAATTTTGACTAGATAACCACACGTTAGCACTACCATGCCAAAAATGACTTCACGTAACGTTAGTTAAAAATTTAACACCTTTTCCTAACCATTAGTCGCGATTTCTCTCTTAAATATATGAACAAGAATTTATAACAACGATAGTACGACGCCTCAGCGTCGGAATCACCTCATCCCAATCTCAGAGTTCGACATTGGCAAACGTTTGACTAACTATACTACTTTCTTTCTTCGTATAGTTTGGCCTAACCTAACATACCTAACTAGACACTTGTCTTTTTTTAACTGAAAGCGATTTGGCCTTTCCTCTATAAAATGTATTACTAAGTTGTATGAAAATAAAAAGTAAACAATTGATAAGCTATAACCTCAATTTATGAGACGTATAGGTAGTAGAATTTCTTGTAGCTAATCTGTGGTCACTAGTCAGTAATAGCAACGTCCAGCTGACCTTGTGATCATCTCAAAAATACACTATCGTAGTTAAAGAGAGACGACTACCTCGAGCCAACATTGGTTGCGGTCGTGTAGCCTAATTATGATTATTGGGAAGTTACCGACGTCGGATCAATGTTGCACTACAACAGCTACATATTATAACGTACTACAAACGTCGGTTGTGGTGTGATATTATTCAGACTATAACAAATGGAAAGTCAGGTTACTATCACTTACACGTCGTGTTACAACTTTAGGCTAAAAGTTAGGTCGACCACCATTTGAACTTAATCCGACGTCGCAATTAGGAGAAATTTGGTTGGTAGACAAAAAATGCAACTTGGGTACTTTTGTAGTCATCCAAGATGCAAGTCTCCCATATCTTACATTTCAAAAAGTGACAACGTAAATTACGCCCCACTTCTGGTGCACGTCGCCACTAAACCGGTGAGATTTCGCTGTTCTATAGATTATTCTTTCCGAATGAACTTAAGCTGTATCACATTGTGCTATCATGAGTAGAAGGAGATGTATAGATGAAATTCTAAACGATTGGTCCTCAATTCTTGTGTAATAATAAACGACATCAATTATCTGTTTTGCAGTCATATCTAATTTTACTTTCTCTGTCAATGTATATAACTGTCAGTATTACATAAATAAAGTTTGTTGATACTGATCTGTTTAAACAGTACATTACGTTTCAATCTAAGTGGCAAGTTGTATCAAACTATCTGATTTTCTACAGACCAGTACGTTTGCTTTTAGATGCCAAACTATAAATTGTAAATAAATACAGCGCACAGCAAAAATTGAAAAGATTAAACTTGTAAAAGTTTTGTTACATTGCTTGAATCTTGGGAACATTTCTCTTAAAATTTATTTCCTTAACAAGACAATTCAAACGGAACTGTTCAACACCACTTCAACTTCTGTACTGGACATCTTGACAGTTTAACTTAGCCGAGATTTATAAAAGGGAGTGAAAAGAAACCGCTTTAAGTGTGTAAGAGTACTGTGTGGAGAGAATCAATTTTACTTCTCTCTAGAAATCATTAATGATAATCGAAGTTGTAAATAAAAAAATCAGAAAGGTAACTGCTTAAAAATTCAATTTCGGATGTATTTGATCTTGTATAATGGAGCTACCGGAAACGCCTGAGAATGTATTGTAGAGTTACTGGCTGATCATTTTAAAATTAAAATTATGTTTGCTTACACAAATATTCGTAAATTAATTTTTGATAAAAATTGAGTTGTATAGAAATATGTCGGAAAATCAACTGAAAAAATCATTTTTAAGAGAATTACTTAAAAATAAATAAAATTGTTTGAATATTCTAACTGTGATATCTATTTTCATATTAAATACAGTAGTCTTAATTCATAAGTACAAAAATAATGTTTATACGACCTCAACATATAGCACTCGACAAGTAGGTAATATTACACTGCCAGTCCCAAAAACTACACTTGTCCGGGATTCTGTGGTTTACAATGGTCCTAAAATGTATAATCACTTACCGAGCCATATTAGGGACATCGTCTCCAATCAGGGTTTCAAAAACGCAGTGAAAAATCTACTTATTGATAAACCATATTATGAAATAAAGGAATATTTAGATGATACATTCTGATGTAGATATATATTATGTTTTTAATGTTTGTCTAAAAAATGTGATTTGTAGCTTGTTTTATTGTATGATCTTATGTTTATAGTTTTATATATTTGTATTTTGTATAAGTTATATATGTATAATTTTATTTTTTTTATGCTTTGTCAACAAGATTATTCTTCTGGACAATAAAGTATATTTTGATTGATTGATTGATATGTTAGTTTCATACAGTGTGTCCCACTTCGTACTAAGCCACCCCTATAACTTGGCTATTTGTATTTGGATTTGTATATATATTTTACACCACATAATACCCATAACGAACTACCTTTGGAAGGTAGAACTGTTACTCAATCTCTATTTCAAAGCCAACTGTGATGTTTTTAGAATGGGAATTTTGCAAATGTAACATTAGCGATTGAGATAGAGGAAAAATGTATTTGGAAAAGTCATTCGAAAAATTAAGTAAGTTCAAACATGAAGTTTCATTTGAAAATATTGATTTTTATTTTAATTTTGAAAAATATTGCAAGTCAGAAAAATTTGTGGTTTGGATTAGTTCCTGATTGCTATGAATGTCAATCTACTTACATCAATTATTGTAAACACCATAGTTGTCAATTTTTACGTAAAATGCCTTTGAAATTAACAATTCCAAAAAAAGTGTACATTATTCGTCTCGTTGGAGATAATGTTCGTTCTTTCAGAGAGGCTGCTAAAATATTTAATGGTAGAAATCCCGATCGTCCTCCAGTACATCATTGCATAGTAGCTGCCCTTAATAGGAAATTTGATTAAACCGGCACTATTGTAAAGCCAAAATTGAAACCTACCAAAAAGCATCCAGATGATGATATTATACTGGGTTTTGCTAATGGAAACCCACGAATCATTGTAAGAGAAATTGCGTTACTGATGAGAACTAATAAGTTCGAAACCGGTCTATGTCTGGTCAGGGAGTTGACAAATGATATTGGTTACCATTCTTTAATGATTTGTAAGGTGTAATTCAATGCAGGTCGGGGTATTTGCCCGCTGAGTAGTTGTTTCCTGCAAATCATATATTATAACAGTAGGTTAAGTCCACCTAGGACTGAAAGGTCGCCGCTCTCAGGTACTTGCAGAATCGCAAGTCGCTATACGCCCATAGAGACATCTATGGTGTATAGTAGCAATTGACCATTTGAGAGGTTTCACTTACCTCTCACCACTACTCAATTTACTATAGTTTGTATAAAACTAGCAGGTTGGCCACTATCATTTGTCTGCTCCATGACCTATGGCATACTGATGAGAACTAATAAGTTCGAAACCGGTCTATGTCTGGTCAGGGAGTTGACAAATGATATTGGTTACCATTCTTTAATGATTTGTAAGGTGTAATTCAATGCAGGTCGGGGTATTTGCCCGCTGAGTAGTTGTTTCCTGCAAATCATATATTATAACTACAATTATATGTTCATCTCCTTCGTTCATGCGGTTAAATGCACTGATAATGGGTCAATGTTTGTGTCCACTTAATTATTTCCTACATAGCCGTGCGACAAAATTAAATTAAGCATAAGTGTAATTGAATGTTTTCGATATATTCAAAATGTTTTAAATGTATTTTAAAAACATTTTACAGAATGTTTTCGAAATTACTTAAACAAAAAACCGCTGCCCAAGGAAACACTACTTCCACATCCAGATTTTTTATCCAAGTCTGAATTTAATTTTTTACTCTCTTTAATAATAGTGTGGTGGTGACAATGGAAGTGCTAGAGGTGGTAGCTAACGCTAAAATAAATTTTAGAGGCCCTTAGTTCTCTTACAAATATTAAATCCCAATTTAATTTTTACCCCCTTTCATAATAGTGTGGGGTCGGTTATGGGGTTGATAGTGGGGGCGACTGTTGTCAAAAAAGTTTTTGGACCTTGACCTTTCGTACATGCCCTGAATCGTAATTGTATGGAGTTTTGCTTCCTTGCTTTGCCTATTTACCCTTATTTATCCCATTTACCCCTGAACCCTTCAACGGAATTAGATCAAAATATAGTCCAGTTCCAGATTTTTGTGATGATTATAATAGTGAAGGAGAGGAAGACTGAATGTTGTTCATTTTTATTTCAATAATAACTATTTACCACTATTTAATAATCTTAATTTCTTTTTAATTTCATTATTTACTTTTATTTTCTGATGGAGAATTATTTTGTTTAATTTTAAATTAATCTATTTGAGACTTTGATTTTATTTAATTCATTAATTTCAACCACAGTGCAAAACTGGTTGAGTCGACACTGTTCGTCTACTGCTTCAAATCGTCTTAGACCATATGCTTCTCGTGACGCACACATCATAAACGCTGAGACCGACTTTACTTTTTTTCTAATCATATCCACCTTTCGCTAGTATTTCATACCTGTCATCTTTAAATCTTTCCTGTACCCCTCTTCCTTTCTGTTTATTTTATCGCGTATGTTTTTTCATCGTTTCCTTTTATACATTTTTGTCTCTAAATTTGCACCATCAACATTTTTTAAAAAATTGAAACCTATTCGAAATCAAAATTTTTAAAATTTAAATTTAAAAGTTTAAGCCAGCCCCTGCATTGAACTATCTCGAGGAAGGCACCTTGTTCGAGTTGTGGTGCCTGCATCAGATACCAAATTTAATAGTGTTTTGTGCGACAGTGTCTTAAAATTTGTGTAGTTTGTAAGGTTTGTTGAGTGTTTTTCAAGCATTTTGTTGAATCTTACTATTTATTTTTTTGGTTTTCGTAAAAGGAGTTTGTTTAGGTTTATAGTTTGTTAGCATTGTTGTTTTTCGCCAACCCGGGCCTGCCCCACCCGATCCTGCAATCCGCCACCGCGTCAATGCGGTGGTTGCACGATCGGTTCCGGAGCAGGCTCTGGTGAGGCAACTATCTGTACTATTTAAATAATAATAATAAATAAATAAACACCACAGAAATTAGACAACCCCCAATTTCAGAAGCCAGGACTTGTGCGGAAGGGGGTTACACATTGAAAAAAAGCGGACATACAACCATTTCCTCCGACAGTGCTGGAGCCAGGATTCGAACCCTGTGGTGCGATGTCCGTGTGATTAACCGCGATTGTCACCTCGTGCCTGAACCCACTGGGCTATCGACCAGACGTTACCTACAATAATACTTGTTGAATTGAATTGAATTGATCCGAGTCGCATCTGTAGAATGCTCCGAGCATTCTACATTGAAATACTAATAATCTGAGATTATATAGACTTCATTAGCGGTAATGAAATTGCAAACGATCAGAGCTAGTACAACAATAGCTCATATGATGGTGTGTTAAATATCTTGCGAGAACCAGGAGTGTTTATAAAGTTGCAAGACAGGGAAGCAGGCGAAGGAAGAACTACTTCGACTACACTTTTATGGCACCACAACGAATGAGCAATCACTTGATGACTGGCAAAATACGTGACTGAAATACCATCGAAACAAAACTTTAAGGTGTGAATGTAATAGTACAGATCGCTGCAGGTTCAGTCCTGTCAATACACATATACAGAGATATCAATTCCGTTCGAATAGTAAAGGTGTCATTGACTGGGCAAAAGAATTATTAACTGATTTTATAGATTTATATAGGGAACAAACAATTGGTTAATTTTTTGAAACGCCAGAATTTTATCGTCACTGTTGGGGAGGTAAAAAAGAAAATTCAAAACTTTTTGCCAGATATACAGACCCATAAGTCCAATTTTTCTTCTTTTTTGAATCCTGTTCATCTTTACTAACAATCCCTTTTGGATTTTAAGCACGCGCAAAATATCTGAACGCTCGTCCAGCCCCCTCAGAGGCCTAGGAATTTAAAGAGAATTTACCATTAACTGAACTGCCTGTCCCTTCAACGACGTTTGACAAAAATAAACGTCGCGATCTTTACATGTGTGGAGACCAAAGTATCTGTAGCCTGAGAGGCGAAGTCGGTAGATGCAATCTGACAGATCTGGACGGAGGGACAAATCTTTTAAAATTTCTTTCCGTATATGGGGGCCTTATTGGCTGACCAGGAAGGTGGTCAATCGAGAAAAAAATCGAAATTCCCGGGGTCATATTAATAATGCTGCAACATGGAACTGATCTGTTATTCAGTCAACAAGCTAAGCAAGATGCAAAGGCTAGCATGCTTGGGCATGGTGAGGGTAATGCAGTCAACCTACTTCTGCAATTAGGGTCCTAGGGGTATTAAATTATATTGGTGAGATTACAAAGAGGGTTTATGTAAATAAGCAGACCCACACAATTTCAGGCATTGAACACAAACGTTCGACAAAGTGAAGTCAAGGTTGATTTCAGAGTGCTTAGAAGAACTTCAGCCCTGATAGAATAGAATTTGGTTAAACTGATCTGACTCCCAAGATACACTGGGCTTCTAGAAAATGACAAACGAAAAGAACTTGCGAGCAGTATTTTTTGTACAAGAACCAGCATTTGTAGCGTCAAAGTGCAGTCAAAGCAGGTGCATAAAGAATTGGTAAAGCAAGAGCATACAAGAACACAGATCCGGCCTTCATGGCTGGCAGCTGCTTATACTAAGCAGAAATCAGCTGGAAATAATAAAAGAATTGCTCACATGCACCTGTGAAAGAACAGCTGCATCAAATGGGATTGTATGAAGGCAACCTGGACTGCAGATTTTGTGGAGAGGTGCCTGAAGCAGGACACTATATACTTTAACAGTGGGAGGGTATTGAATCGTAAAAGGTAAAATATTTTTTGGGTTATAAAAATGGGTCCAAAGACACTCGGATTTAGACGAAGATAGAACTATAATGGCTAGGTACTAGAAGGATAAAAGGTGCAATAAGCCAATTTAGGTTGCAATGCTATAGGAAGTGAACTCGGTAATGGATACTGAATATAACAAAAACTTGTAAGATACAGATCTTTTATAAATTTCAGCTTCAGGAAACTAGTGCGGTGTATAAATCCTAATGTAATATAAATATCTCATCAGAATATGGAACCGCTCTTGCCCTAGTGGAATTAATTGTTATGGCCCTTTTCATTTCACTTTAAGCAAATAATTGGTTGAATTTTACACCTCTGTGATAATTGTATAATAATTATTATCATTGAACAAGAAAACGAAAAATTATTGTATTTTTTGAAAATGAACGCAAAACAGGTCACAAGTTGCTCTAGAAGAATATTATTACGACCCAATGTCAGGAAGAGACAAACGAGGTCCCAGATCTTACAAATCCTTATAGTGAGAGCGGATAATAAAAAAGAACAAGTAAAGCAATTACAATTTATTATAACAATAAGTATGTAATGTACAATACAAAGAAAATTTAAAGGTAAAAATCTTACAATAAAATAAATATCAAGAATATAGCAAAGTCTATAGAAAAGAATTATTTAACTTAGGCAATTTTTTGCAGGAAAAATGATATACAGTAGTTACTTAACTTTTACAAAATTGGAGATTTTCCAGGCGCTCCAAACTTGAAGGTTGTTGATCGAGGTCATTGTTTTACAAATCTCAGCATTAAATAAGATGTTATCCAGAGGGGAGATTTTCAATTGCAATTAAATATGTTTCTTTATCGAAGAGGGCAAACTCATATTCCAAAAATTGTGTACCAATTCAATTCAAAACTTCTTTATTTAACAGTAACTTATACAATAATTACCTCCCCAAGGCCTAACCCAGGTCCGACCGTGCAACCACTGCGTTATTCGCTGTGGCGGATTGCAGGACCGGGCGGACTAGGCCTGGTTCGGTTTTAAAACAATTAAAACTTATACCTAAGCTCCTTCTTCAGAATGCAGATTAAAAAAGGTGATCAAATTTACAAACATCTAAAAAAACAGATTCAACAAAACTTAAAATTACACTTTTATTAGTACCTCGCACACTTCACTGTTTCTAATTTGGCTGTTGACGCTGGTACGTCAATCTTGACGAGGAACCATCTGCGAGGCGTGCAAATGCCGGACTACGCATAGGCTGGCCTAAACTTTGGTTAAAGAAGAAAACAAAATTGTGTACCAATGAATATCAAATGATCTAAAAGTCCAAAATCCAAATAACACAAAAAGAGAACAGCTGGCAAGTTCTAACTGTATTGAAAATCTAGCCATACCAAAATCGAAATCTGGCGTTATCAAAATCGTCTATAATTAAATTCACAAAATTAGTCTAAAAATTAACCTCTAATGTGTGTCCATAATAAATCAAAGAAATTAAACTTACCCAGAATAGATATTTCTGAACGATAAACCTGCTAATTAATCCAAAAAAATCGAAATTTTAATTAAACAAACCAAAATATTAATTAAAAATTAGGTTAAATTTAGTATTTGATCCGGTAACAAACCGAGTAGCAACTACGTACCTTTAAACTAAATTCCAACCCTAACCAAGTTTTCGGCTCAATTTCTTAATTTAAAAAGGTAGTTTGAAGGAACTTGGCCGATATTTATAACCATTTTAACTCACAAAAACAAGAGGATATGACTTCGACTGACAGTTCAACAATTCGGCTGCCAGAGTACCAACTTCAGAAATTTTAATAGCTAATTCGACCATTAAAGACTTTTCGATCATTACTAATATCTGCATACTATTAGTATACATAATAATATGTACAATTCTTATGCACTAATTATAATAATAGTTTATATTTTAGATTTCCATTGTATATACAATTATTTTATAACTTAGCATACCCAAATTTTCCCTTCACATTCCTATTTCTTTTTAGTCCCAAAAAATAGTTCAAAAAATATTTTTCTGTATGTCTCTGTAGTCTGTACACAACTTTTATCTATAGGTGTAGTCTTAGAATACGAAAAATAATTTACAAATTTTACACTTTGTATAAGGGTTTTTCTGTTGAATCAATTTCTGCGTTACTGCAGCGGTTTGGATTCAACCACATAGTTAATAAAATTAATAATTAATTCATTTGACTTTACTGAAAGCTGATATATTCTGGTACTAATTAATTTTCAGCAGGTATACTATAATTAGGATGTTCAACATTAAAAGTGTACGTGATGACAACGTTTTTGAAATAGTACTTAGTCATAGCGGTTTAATATATTTCCATATTTTTACTGTAAATATCTCTTTTAATGTCGATTTACAGATTATATTAATGAATAGTACATTACACAATATATTATTAGTAGATATTTAGTGGAAAATATGAACTAATTAATTTATTTCTAGTTGTTGTAGCCCGACACATTCTAAAACACACAGTTATAAAAACGCAATTCCTAATAAAATAATGCAGTTATAGCTTAAAGTGTTTTTAAGTGCAGCTCTGTTAAGAACTAAACATTTAAAATGCTAGAGACTGTAAACATACTTCTATATAGTTCTATACACTATATGGGGTAACAACGAAATTAGTCCAATTCAAATTTCACGGTTGCTTTTAGGAATAATATTTTGAAATTTTGGCATATCGTTTGCAACACAAAAAACCACATTTTGCACATATTAAGTGAAAAACATAACTTCCCGTCCAACCGGAAGTAACAACAACTTTTGATTTTTAAATAGCAACTTATTATACATTTTTGCATATTTAGATTTAACATGAAATTCTCGTTAAAACGGTGTGTTACAAGTAGGTAACTGTTTTCAAAATGGCGTCATACATTCGAAAAAGTAGAAAGCTAAGTTAGCAACTGCAAGACTGTGTTTTCAAAAAATTCACCCAGTAGGCCTTGAATCTGATGTTTCGCCTTCCTTTTTATTGTTGCATTTTAATAAAAGTTTATTTCATACAAAACCACTATTCTGAATTGAAAAACAATTTTTTGAAAAAACATAACAAACAAATGGGCTCAATTTCTTAAAATGGTAACCATAATTTTTAACTTGCACCAACAAAGCCCAAAACCTTAACATTTTATTTGATGTATAATAAGTCCACTTTAGGTACTAATTCAAGTATGTATTAAATTTTACAAGCGTGCCATGACAAAATAACATTTCCAAACATTTGCCTAAGTTATTATTTTATAAAGTTTATGTAGTGCTTTTTTTAATTTGCTTGTGATTTATTTGCTAATATAACTATTTAGAAGTTTTAAAAAAATACAAAATGGTGGCATTTAACCAAAATAAAAAAATGGGCATGTTAGTTATTTATGGGGAATCTAAAAGAAATGCATATCAAGCTGAAAGGTCATATGAAGAGCGGTATCTTGGAAGGCATAGCCTCTGAAGAAAATCTTTTAAGATTTTAGAAATAAAATTTAGGGCCCAGCCAAATAAAAACGAGCAAAATACGTTTATTATTGACGAGGCCATAGTATTAATGTTTTAGCATCCGTTGAAACTCATAAAAATGCCAGTACACGTGAGATCGGAAGTGCTCTTGATATTAGCTGAGAATCTGTTAGAAGAATATTGAGAAAATATGAATATAAATCATATAAATATCAACTTCATCAGCATTTATATGAAGCTGATGGAGGTAGAATTGATTACTAGAAAATAGAAACATTGTTCCCAGAATTCTGTTTACAGATGAAAGTCGGTTCTCTAACAATGGCATGTTTAACCGAAATAATTTGCGTTACTAGTCTCGGGAAAAATTACATGAATTTAAAGAAGGAAATCACCAAGAAGTGTTTGGGGAAACGTATGGGCAGGAATTGTGGGTACTATGATCATAGGTCCTATTTTATGTCAGGGGACTAAATACAATTAGATGCCTGAACTTTTTGGAAAATGAAACTGAGTGCTTCTTATAAGAATTACTTATGAATTTCGGAAACATTTATTACCAACCAGATGGGGCTCCTCCACATAACCTTCGAGATATCTCTAATTATGTAGAAAACAGATTTCAAAATAGAGTCATTTCGACTTATGGGCATACAAGATGGCCTGCCAGATCACCTGATCTAACTCCTATAGATTTTTTTCTGTGGGGGTACGTCAAAGAATGAGTTTATTCATCATCTTCAAGAAACCTCCAGATGTTGAAAACCAAAATTCGCCAAGCTTTTGCAACAACAACTCCGCAAATGTTAAAACGGGTGGTAAGGGCAACCATCAGTAGGGCTCAAGAATGTACTGAAGTTGAAGGAATGCATTTTGAACAGTTGCTATAATTTTATTTTCCCCTATCTTATAAATAATTATTAATAAATTCTGTAAATTTTATTTAATCTCTGTGTAGTTTTTTAACAATACCAATTGGTAAATGTAGCATCTACAGAAATCCAATAATTTCAAAGTGAATTAGCACCTAAACTAGACGTATTATACATAAAATGAAATATACTCCAGTCGAATTGCGGGGGAGGGGGTGGGGGGGTTGTATTATCAGTTACCGGAACAAAATATATTTTAAACCAAGTCTTTTTGATCCCCGATTACGATCCAAAAGTTTTGCTCGGCGGAAATTCCGGAAACACCCCTTTTGGGGCAAAAAAACATCCCTTTCATTAGTCATTAGTCTTCTTTTATATTTCTGTAAATATAGAAGAAGACTAATGTCCTTCAGTGTACAAATTATCATAAACTGTAAGTAAAAAAGTATTATTTTGTAATATGAAAATTATTTTTGCATATTGAAAAATAGAATAAACAAACTTCCATTATAATTCTGAATAAAAATAGTTACCAAAAAATCGTATTCAATTTATTTAATTTATATACATATTTATCCATATATTATTTATTTTACAGGACAATGTTTTAAAAAAGTAAATTTTGTGCAGACATTTTTTTTCTTTAATATAAGGGTCGTTTCGACTCTTCCTTGAGTGAAAATTTTATATAAAAGTTTACAATTTATACCGTGTCCTCTATAATAATAATATAATACTATAACATAACATTCTAAAATTATTTTTCCAGTTTACTCGTATTCAAGGGTAGTTTACACCCCTATTCGGGGTTGGAATGGAGTTCCAAAGTTGGACAACAAAATCATAATTAAAAATTTCTTTATCGTATTATCTTTATTTTTTTATTTTGGGGTAGTTTCAGCCCCCTCTAATTAACTTTAATATTAATTTTTTTTTAAATTATAACAATACCTAATAAGTTTTTCAATTACTAGTACAAAAAAACATTTTTTTGATAATTTCATATTTGTTCTGAGAATACTGCGAAGCAACTCCCTTGTAAAGGGCGTTTTTGCTCAATTAAGGGTGCTTGACCCATTTTATGGGGATATCCATATGGGACCCAGAAATTCGTGATTAGCGACCCAAAAAACATATAGGGGACTAGAAAAAATCATTTTATAAGATAATTTAAAAATTTCACTTGGTTTAAAATATATTTTATTCCAGTAACTGCTAATACAATCATCCCCGCAATTCGACTGGAGTATTAATGTTTTGGGCTTTGTTGGTGCAAGTAAAAAAAATAGGTTACCATTTAAAAAAATTAAATAAAATCCATTTGCTTTTTATGTTTTTTGAAAATTTGTTTTTGAATCAAAAATAATGATTTTGGCATGAAATAATCTTTTTGTTGAAATGAGATAATAAAAATTAAGGTTAAAACATTCTATATAACATTCAAAAACTCACGATACAGATTCAAGTTAATAACAGTGAAAAATTGCACCATCGGAAATTAAGCAATTACCACAACAAATCGTTACCGTTATTTAAATTTACCGAATATATTAGAGAATTGTTATTTTGTTGATAGGAAAGTGGTGTATATTTATCTAATCAAATATCTTGCAAAATTGCATGTCATTTGCCTACCAATGAAAGCGGAGCTAATCCTGGACCATAAATCATCGATGCGACATTTATAAATCAGAGATATGACAAGAGTGACAACTCTTTAGAATTCTCCATCTTTGGGGTTTTGGCAATTACAAGTATCTCCGATTTATTTGTTGAAAATCATTAATATTTCTTGTCAACTTATAAAAAGCTAAAGTGTCTTTTTCGATTGTGTAATTATTACTAATAATAAAAATCGTATTGAATAGAATATTATATATATAAAGAAAAATGAAAAGGAAGTTTTGCACGAAGGAAGAGGTGAGGCAATAATATGTTCAACGCAAATGTGAATATTGAGATGATGCATATATGTTATGCTTGTTTTATAACTTCATGTAACTATGTGAACAACTTAAAAATAAGTAACTATTAATTTGGCGAAATACACGAAGTTAACGCAACAGGAATTAAAATTACTCTAATGTTGATACCAATGAAGGAGAGAAAGAAGACGAGGCATCCGTTTTTCACAATTTAATAAATAAACTATTTTTGCTAAAACATAATATTTTTAGTCGCAAACTCCTCTATAAAATCCTTATTTTACTATAAGGAACGTAACCAGACTGCAACCAATAGCTACTCTCCGGGCTATGTGCCCCGCCGAGCACTGAATTACAAGTTACAAGCCTGGCGCGTTAAGTGTAATAATTGCATATTACCATCAAAACGCTAATGCTTCGATTGCAACAAACACCAGCCGAAAGATTGATCCTACTTGAAGGAGCAACAATAATTAATTATTTATTTATAGGAATATTTGAACTGTGTGATGTCTTCAAACAACAACAATACTGTGTCATAAATGTAAGAAACTCGTTACATTTATGGCATAGTATTGTTTAAATATAGTCTGAAAGTAATTTGTGGCATTCTACGAATATTCTTTCCTATTATTTGGGTTTTCTACCACATGTATTATTATCCTCTTCAAAAACAAATCACCGAATCTACAAAATAATAGAATTATTGGAAAAAAGCCTCTGCGCCCGTGACGTTTACGCCAAAGGAATAGTCAGACGTTATGTTTTGCAAATAATATAAATCGGAATAAACACAGAAATAATGTATTTTGCTGACGTTTCGGAAAGTAATCTCTTTCCGTTTTCAAAGTTTTTTTTTTTGGAAGAACACTTATTTTGCTGTGTATGTCAAATACGCAGCTTTCAGATTCTGTTTGGGGCGAGCGTAGGTGCGTCTTACTATGTACATACTTCGATATGTGATGTAAAGCAACGACAGGCGCAGTTAGTACTTGGATGGGTGACCGTTCCAACGGAAACCGCGTCCTCGCCTCACATATCTTCCAGCGGCTTGTATATCAGTGTATGCGCGGAAGCTATACAACCTTAGGCGAGGGTTGTATAGGGGATATACCATCCTTCGGAGGGGATGTAAAGCCGGCGGTCCCTTGTCTATAAATATTAGGCAAGTAAAAGATCCCTACTCTTCTTAAGGGAAGAGGTTCGGCAAAATTCCTGGTTGGGGGTAGCTCGTCTACAGGCGTCGGTGATAGGCCTCAGTAGCGGAAATAGACCGACGTTTTACATTTATTTAACGTTGTTTATGTCTTATTTATGGAATTAGGAAACGCCACCGAATATCTGATAAATTCCAAAATATGGTTAAGTATGTATAATCGGCGGTAACTTCACATTACCTGATATTGTTGAAAATTGTGAAATTGAAATCACCATTACCGATACTTATTTTTCACAATGAAAATTTGTTTTTTCTGTTTGCTCTACGAAACCTATTTTACATGATATCTTAGACGCGTGGCATTTTATATTTTTAAAATGATGGTGTACAAATTTTAAAGTAGATTATGATTTTCCAGAATAGTTAAAGTTAAAAAAAGAATAAGAAGTATCAATACATGTTAAAGGTCTCAATAAAGACAGATTTTCATATATTTTAGTAATTTCATAATTTCTAATCATTTTTTATTAATTTCTGTTAATCTTTGTGATAACCCCTGTATGTACCTTTAGTTACTTAATCGCATTATAACATTATAATTAACAGTGAAATGATGATGTACATAAGAAATATATGTATATGTAGCAAAGTACGCGAACACACTGTTGTTTATTACATACTTAACGTTGGAGCAACGAACAACCACAATTCCATAAATAAAGATAAGAAACAAGACAGTGGTCCCTCAACGCCTACTTACACTCCCAGGATAATAGAAACTTTGGTCAGAAGGTGATTTAGAAAATCTAACACGTACGTACCTCGATTTTTTAGTCAGGACAGAAAGTTTTTTAACTATTTACTAAAAGTTGGAGTAACGGAAAGATCAACAGACTGCTTGTGTGTGTTGCTAACTTCATTTTTAAATTATACGACATGCTGAAGTCAAAACGTAGGTAGTTGATTTAAACTAGGAATTTGCTACATTTTGTTAGTTGTAATTTTGTTTGTAAATAGTGAACTATTGTTACTAACTTACTTGGCTTTTTAATCCACTATTATTATACGGTAAGGTCCACAAGTGACGGATAAGTTCATTATCTACGTAGTTAATAATTTATGAGTAAAAGTAGGGTCAATTTTTAATTCTAAAATGACATTTCTTGGGCATAATTTTATACCTCCCCCTTCAGCCCTGTTGGAGTGATAACTACACCTTTAAAATTTTTGAATGTGTAGCTCATTTGAAATGGTCTTTAATTCTCTATTTAGCAATACACGATTTTTGAATTTCTCTAATTTTTCAATGTAATTAATTCCCCTAGTACTGTGGTGAGCAGAAAAAATAGGACAACTTTTTTTTTCTAATGTAAATCTGTCTCTATTTGAATATGTAATGAGTAGCCGAAATAAAACAGATATCACTTTTAATTTATTTTTTATTTTAATGCTGTAGTTATTGCTATAGTAAATGATGAATGGTTAATGAGACAAATTGCACTGCGTTATAACATTAACAAAAATTTGGTGTGTAACATTTTAAGTAAGTGGAGAATAAACGGTACGATTAGTAGAAATCCTGGATCAAAGGACAAAAATATCCTACTTAACAAGAAATTGACTATTAATATTTCGTTATTGCACCATTTCTATTTATAACTTCTATAAGTCTGTTTGGCATAGAATTAAATAACCTTATACAATAATCATTAGTAACAATATTTTCCCATGCATTATTTACTATTTCCAGTAATTCTTACATTTGATACTTCTTACTAGTAGTCCCCATACTTCTTCCACAGGGTTAAAATCTGGACTATGACTGGGCCAGTTAAGAACATTGATGTTGTTATCTTGAAACCAGTTAGTTACGGTATGAGCAGTATGAACGGAACAATTGTCTTGTTGAAATATGAACTCATTATTAAGAAATAATTGCGACACAGAAGGGAGCACAATATTGTCTAAAATCCTAATATACTTTTCACTATTAAATCGTTCTACAATATGCCACAAAACACTAGGACTACGTGCCGATATCCAATCCCACATATTGACGGAAAATCTACCACTTTTATCATTGTTAGATATATATTTCTCATCGAATCGAGTATTCCGAAGGCGGTAAACACGAATACGACCGCTGTGTGTTGACTGGAAAGTTTTTTCGTCTGTAAAGATTACATTGTTCCAAAAATTTACATCATGCACTAAAAATTCAAACGCAAATCCTACTCGAGCTTCTTTATGTTCAGCTTTAAGTAAGTATTTCTGTGCTGCTGCATGACAGCGTAGCTTCGATTCTCTTACTCGCCGGCGACCAGTACTACTCGATCCAGGAAAATCCGTTTCTTCAGCAGCCTGAGTAACTGAGTAAAATGGATTTTCTACTAAAGCATTTACCAATTGCAAATCTTGTTGTTGAGTTCATATCCTTCGTCGCCCTGATCCAGGATTTCTACTAATCGTACCGTTTATTATCCACTTTCTTAAAATATTACACACAATTTTTGTCAATATTATAACGCAGTGCAATTTGTTTCATTGACCATCCATCTTCTGCTTTAGCAATAACTCCAAATTTAAGTAAATCGCTTATATGAGGCATATTAGGTTTTTGCACACTTGCAATAAATTATGACAACTAACTGACAATGTCACAAAAATTAAAGTTAGATGTACACAACTAGATTTTAGCAAAATACCGTTATAAGACATCCTATTTTTTTATCACACCGTATTAAAACCTGCCATGTCCAAAAATATCAAAAATTCAGATTTTTATGCCAAATTTTAAATTATATGGCTCTTCAGATTACTGTAGTATCAATAGTGTTTTTTGAATATTTTAAATCGAAATTATGCCCCAGTAACAAAATCTGCCATATCCATTGACATATTAGAATCAAAATAAGCCAAATTCTTTTCCACCAATCAGCTCGATGATTTCATCCTCACGTGATCCAAACACATGGACCCGTCAACATTATTGTTAGTGCATTATAACAGTAAGGACGTCAAGTGCTAAAATGTATAAACCAAAAACCAGAAAGAGAACCAGATACCCTCAAGATTGGAAAAGGGCAAAGCAGAAAAAACTATTGTAAGTTGATCATAACTTTTGTGTACCTTAACAATCTTACATGTTCAATTACATTCACCGCATTTGTTGCCGCGTTACCAACAATGTGGTAATATTTCTAAAAGCTATCAATGTAGGAGTTTGAAAAACGAGGATGTATGTATAAGGTATTCTACTCTCACAAGTCCAAGATTTTGCAGGACAATTTTATTCATTGTTTTTCTTAAAATGCTAGTCGAAGACGGCCTAAAATTGGTGAAAAATTTGCCAAAACTATAGCAATTAAGTACAACATTCGTGGTCATGAGTCTGAGTCTCTTATTCCAGTATACAGGAATATATTCCTGGATGTCTTAGTATTAAAAAGTCTCGAGTCATCGGTGTTTTGAAATGAAATCTGAGTACAGGAGAAGTTGCAACTGAAACAGAGCTAAATATTTGGTGATAAAAAAGAAGCAGTAATTAACTCTATCAAGCAGTTTAAAGCAGTAGAGTTACATTACTACAGGAGGAGAACAAATCGTCTTTATTTGTCATCTGAATTAAATATTTCAAAAATGTGGAGAATGTTTGAGAAGGATACTTCCCCAAATGTTAAAGTAAAACTTTTTTTTTTTTTAGAAATGTATTTAATACAAATTTTAATATTGGGTTCGGCAGCACTGATGTCTGCTCTATTTGCCTTCAACTCGTAGAAAGAATAAAAATAGAAAAAGACCTACAAAATAAGTCCAAATTATTGACAGAGCTGCGAGTTCATAAACTTCGAGCAAAAACTTTTTCCTTTCTGAAGAATGAGCCAGAAGGTACAAAAATATTTTCTTCTGATTGTCAGAAAAACCAGCCGCAGCCCAAACTTCCAGATCAATCTGCGTACTATTTCAGACAACTCTATATAAATCTTACAGTAGTGGAAGGAAGCTCTAAATCTGTTCTAACGAAAAATAATATGCACAGTTATGTTTGGAATCAGATGACTGTAAAAGGCTCTAACGAAATAGCGTCGGCAATTTTCCATCGCTTATCTTCAACTCATCTCAAAAGCAAACATACTGTTCGTATTATAGCCAATGGCTGTGCCGGCCAAGACAAGGATTTCATAGTCATTGGCATGTGTAGCAAATGGCTTTACACACATGCACAGTAACCAAAATTGAAGTCGTACTCCCAGTAACCCGCCGGTCCTTTATCCCTCCAGATCTCGTGTTCGCCATTATCGAAAAAAATATTAAGAAAAAAGAAATTATTGTAAAGCCAGAAGAATTTCATGAAATTATTTCGGAACGTAGTACTTTACACTTTTTGGGAAGAGATGTTGGACTGGAAAACTGCTACTCAAAAAGTATTGAAACCCCGAGCACAATGACATTTTCAATTCAAAACGACAAAAAGATTTATTTTACAACGCGGAAAGAGCTTTGCTCCAATAAGAGACGAGCACGCTTACAAATCAGATCTAGGCGTATCGAAAAATTCACGTAAAAGAGATAAGTCGGTGAACCTCATCAATCCTGCCCCCAATACCTATTGGAGTTGGAGCAAAGCAACTTAAATTAAGGAATGTTAATGTTTTGTTGATAAAACCTTACGGCTTGTTCTGGACGAATAGAGTCTTATTATAAAAATGTTTTAGGCGGGTACTAGAAGGATTTACAACTACCAGAAGGTGACAAAGTTAAAGAGCAGTGTACATCTCAAGTGGAAACAGGCGATTTAATCGTATAAGTTTTTTTATTTTATCATATTGTTAATATTAGTTTTTTTATAAACATTTTTGAATATATTTTCTTTTTCTCTTTTGTCGATTCTTTGTAATTTTTGAATTTTCTCAGCACTAACCCTCCAGAATATAAAAAGCCATATCCAAAAGTGAGTATCAAAATGTGACATATTTCCACTCCATATTTTTTACTCAATTATCTGTTTAATCGCTCATTCTTTTTTTATAAAAGCTTGCATTTACTCTCAGAAACAACAACTAATCTACACATGGGTAAGTTCGTTTTCTAGATTTAGTGTCACAGACGCACGCAACAGTTTTTGTCGATTTCTGTAAAATCAAGTGAAATAGATTTGGCAGGTTTTGATACTAGAGCTCATGTTACTAAGTAAACAAAATAATATGAAACAGTTTAAATCAAATGTTCAAACTGGGCGCCCCTAGGCTTCTTGACAATAATGGAGGCGTTGCTAAAATTCTTCTAAAACATTTTTTATCGTTCCCGGGGTAACTTGATTAATTTCTTGCCTTATTATGTCTTTTAAATCATCGACGTTATTTGGTCTGTTGAAGTAAACTTTCGATTTTAAGTAACCCCATAAAAAATATTTAAGCGGGGTCAAATCGGGAGAACGGGCAGGATACTCCATTTCACCGCGTCTAACTACCACCTGTTAGGAAAAACTTGATTGACAGAGGTTTTTACTTCCAATGCAAAATGGGGTGTAGCTCCAAATATTTCTATCAATTTCTTTAAGATTGTCATCATCTAGTATTCCTAACTTTAGAACTAAGAAATTTTGCAAGAAATCCAAGTAACGCACGCCAATTAATATGCCATCAAAGAAATGTGGTCCGATAATTTGAGAATTTATAATTCCAGCTCAAACATTCACCTTCTTAGGATATTGAGTACTGGCCGTACGTAGATAACGAATGTATCCGTTACTTATGGATCTCACTGCAGTAAGGTCAGATGTCTCAAATTTTCTAACCTCTTAATTAATAAAAAATAGATTCACAACTAAATTATACACTTTTCCTTACTAGTCAAGGAGCTTGTTCGTGTTATAAAAGCAATGTTCAGTGAAGTTCACATATGCAGGTGCCCTCAACTTTGTTTAATACATATTATTTTCTACCATTGTAATGTTCATGATTTGCTTGTTAAGCGGTATATATTAATTATTGGTTGAAATTGTGTAAAATTAATGGAATATTATGAAACCCCGACAGGCAAATATTAATATCGGTAGTAGATAAATAAATATACAATACCTAAACAATCAAATATATTTTCCAATTTATGACAATGTTATATCGGAAATATATTACAGAATTATAAATTGTAATGTATACCATTATACAGAATATCGAATAGTTTAAATATGCCTACCTGAAACAAAAATTGCAGTGCGGAACGAATATTTTAAAAACCTAGAATAGATGGCAGAGACATGTAGTAGAGATTTTGAACTTCTGTGCATTCAATTCAGTGGACACGGTTTAATACTCCCATTCTGACCTATCATGTCAAATGGTATATTACGTGCCATGAATTGTAAGTAACACTTTTCAGGTGGAAAGGCTGCAAGTATTGCCTGTGTGTCACTTTTGCTCGAAAAATCGAAGGAAATTTGCGAAATCACTTATAATGTTAAATAAATTGGCGCTAATATTCAGTTACAGCCCATGGGCATGGGGATAATAATAATAAACTTACTGTACAGGCATTGCAAAAAAAGTTTAATAGATTATAAATTGCTGAACAAAATGTCAAAAAAAAAAATTAGTCACAATAATTTGGCTGATACAAAGTGTTTTTGAAATAATAATAATTAAACAACGTTTATTCACAAATCAAAATACATTTACAAAAAATAAGTTTATTTAAATTCTTACACCTAAGCCCCTGATGGCTTGTTTGTGCATATTTGTTTATAATTTTTTTTTTATAAATAAACAATATTAGTTGCAATTTGTCTTTATTTACTTACCTAATATATCAAAATGTACTTACGTACATTTAGAAATGTGTGGATAACATTGAATAACCAGAATGTAATTAATATATATTTGCAAAATTCATGACTATATTTCTCATCTATTTATTAATCACTTAAAATGATTCATATTATCACGCACACAATTTTTGATTTTCTTTTTATACTTGTTTACATCTTTTGTATCTTTTATTTCTTTTGGTAATAGATTATATAACTTTATACTATTATAATCAATGAATTTAAGGAAAGCTGTTTTATTCGGTTTTGGCAAAGCATGATTTTTATTCACTTTTGTCCGCGTGGAGTAATCATGCAGTATTTTATTGCTAGAATTTTTGTTCCTCTGAATAAAATTTTGAGATGATACATATATGTATATATACTATAAGGCATTATTAAAAAAATTAAATAAAAAATACAGGTCAACTGTTTCTATGTGTAGATGTAATTAACATAACAATAAAAAAATTGTCTACTTACCCATTGTGCTTCAAAGCGTGTGACGCGTTTTTCTCCACCTCGCACGTTGACGTGGAGAAGAGGCGCGGCCAACCTTTGACACACGAACTTCGGAAACAAGTTTTCGAATTACTCGGACGCCAGTCCTAGTTTAAGTGATAGGACACACTACCCTCAAGCCGAGTACGCGAGGCTGAGCAGCTCAAGTGGAGAAAGTTTATTCCAGTGGGTCAATATATGGGAAATTAGACGTTCACACACAGACAATAAAACTCAGAGTATTTCAATAAAGTCAGTATATTACGATAATCCTACTATGTACAATTCTAAATTTTCAAAAGTCCAGTACCAAATGACTCAGGCGACAAGGATAGCAAGCATAAAACCACTATTCAAAACCTTAGCACCAAGCAAACGGCAGAGCATTAGCACAAAGTAAGCGGCGCTACGTGGGCAATTCAATAAAGCGGCAACAGGGTGCAGACCAGATTCGGATACCAGGCAGAATGAAGCAAGACCACAATCATAAAAATAAATCTACAGTACAACAGTATATGAGGAAATACAGAATACTTGGCTAGGGTGTGCAGTGACAGTTCCTTGGTATAAGCTAAAACATACAAGATATTATTATTAGTTCCCTGTAAAGGTAAGGTATGGTTAATAGAACAGATTTGTTACTTTTCAGTGCTCCCAGAGCTCCGAAGATACATGGTGAGCACCTACGAGTAACAGTGACTGGAAAGGTAAAGTATGATTAGAGAACAGATCTGTTACTTTTCAGTGCTCCCAGAGCTCCGAAGATACATGGTGAGCATCTACGAGTAACAGTGGCGATTTGCAGAACGGCTTCCCTCGAGACGGAATACTGGAAAGGTAAAGTATGATTAGAGAACAGATCTGTTACTTTTCAGTGCTCCCAGAGCTCCGAAGATACATGGTGAGTACCTACGAGTAACAGTGACGATTTGCAGAACGGCTTCCCTCGAGACGGAATACTGGAAAGGTAAAGTATGATTAGAGAACAGATCTGTTACTTTTCAGTGCGCCCAGAGCTCCGAAGATACATGGTGAGCGCCTACGAGTAACAGTGAAAAAGGCTGAAAGGTAAAGTATGATTAGAGAAGAGATCTGTTACTTTTCAGTGTCCCCAGAGCTCCGAAGATACATGGTGAACACCTACGAGTAACAGTAAAATTTTACAGAACAAGACAATGCTGAAAGATCAAGGTATGATTAGTATACAGTAGTTGCACTAGCCAAGTTTCTCCATTCCGTTAACTCTCTCCTATGGTCGTACTTCTTGGACTGGATTCAGGCACGTCTGCTGGGGAAGGTGGTCAGATCGGAGTGACCCTCTAGCTTGGCTTACAGGAACTTTTCTATAATTAAGCAGTTTATTAGAGCAGCGGGGGAAATGCGCCAATTGGATGCGCGGTTACAAAATTATGGAAAAAATTCCGCGGCTGGGAATTAATATATGACAAGTATTGTGCCTGGTGTTCCAGACTTGGAGGAAACACGTCTAGTTGCTTTGAGTCGATCGGGAAGACTAACTGGTCGGTTTGAATTTGATTACTGCCTTCAGAGAGGAAGGAGTGGGAGAATCAGCGGAAAAACAGATGCGCGATGGATCATTGCGACATTAAATGGACTTAACAAAATATTTGTAATATTTTACGGACTACGGATTTGTGGACTTAGAAAAATATTGCAAATAAGTGAATTTAATTACTGCCTTCAGAGATGAAGGAGTGGGAGAGTCAGCGGAAAATAGATGCGCGGTAGATCACTGTGACGTCAGCTGGACTTGTAAAAATATTTGAAATGTTTTTTGGGGACATAGAAAAATAATTTCACGACGGATTTGTGGACTTCAATAATTCAAATATTGATTTTACGGACTTAGAAAAATAAATGTTACCTGATTTGTGGACTTGTAATATTTTCAGTACAGTACCAGAGCCAACAGCAGGCACGTGTACCTCGTGGGACGGCAACCAGAGGACTAAATGCGGAATAATTAAATTATTCCCGTGCACTGAAGGACTACGTCACATAAGTGACGTCGAACGGACTTGTAAAATATTTTAAAATATTTTCGGACTTAGAAAAGTAATGAGATACAGAATTTGTGGACTTATTACCTTATTCTTGTGGAAACACTCGGCGCGATCTTATTTCAGGAGCGCACCCAACTGTCTCGTGTGCGTGTCGACAGACTACTGCCGTGTCCGCTGGTAATTTGCGAGCCTGGACTTATTCTATTCAACGTGCTGCTTCCTTAACCTGAGTGCATCTGCACCTTTACAACTGAAATATTTTTACGCGGTATTGACAATCACAAATATTAAATATTTTCTAACTAATTCGCTGTTAGCGGTACAATTTATACGGAATAATAGAAATTACATATAACACAGCAATTTCTATAAAATATTTAAGAGATTAAATAAAATAAATCTTGGGCATATTTGGGTAACGAAAAACACTTCGTTACAAGCGACCGTTATTTAGTTTTAGTTTGGTAATAGCCTACTTTACTTATTTACTTCTCTATAAATGTTATGAAACGGGTATCAAAATATTTCGTAAAATTTATATAAATCATGGAAGGTTGCTAATGGCGCGTCAGTGTGGTTGTCATCTCATTCCATGAAGGTAAGGGGTGTTATGCTCACTTCTACTACTTCGAGTAAAATAGAAATAATACGTTCTGCTTTATCCATTTTTATAACTCTCGCCGTGAGACATATAGTAGTAATGAAAATAAATATTAACGAAAGAGTCTTTTGTTGAAATATTTGTTCTATTAAAAAGTATCAGTACAAACAAAACAACATAAACCATTGACTGTTCTAGCCTATCTAGTTTTATGCAATTATTTAACTTATATAAATTAATTTTGATTCTCATAAAAGTGTATTTAGTAAAAGATCGATACGATTTCTTAGCAATTTATTTTCAAGTTGTCTATCGCTTTCCTATAATATGCAGAATGTTTTATGGATATTTTAGTAGATTATATTTGAGGATGACATACCCGTATATGTCATAGCACTTTATCGAATGCCTCATGTAGGACCACAACTAGGTGAGCGTTACTTTTACTCATAGCATTCCACTTTATGTTATTATAATCACTTACCGCTTATTTGAAGACTCCTTAATGTAGTAAAATTATTATTAGGTAGGGAGAATATATTAAAGAAAATACGTGTGTCATTCACCGCCATAAATATACTTCGTAATAATCTCTTCTCTCTTCAGACGTTGGTATGATCAAGGATCCGATCGTATAAACGAGGATGTCAATAGGTTTACTGAAGAGGCCAAGAATCATTGCCTAATAATTGACCCAGTCAAGACTAACGTAATTGTTTTTGTACCAAGAAAATACAAAAAGGAAGTTAAAAATGATATAAATATAGCCATAGATAATTCGTAAATTGTTATGCTTGATGAAGCATAACATCTTGGGGGTTATATTATACAATGAAGACAAAAGCGTATGCAAACATAAAACTAACATATGCAAACAGGCACTCTACACCTCAAAAATCCAAAATCATGCTTTGCGAATCTCTTGTTCTATCGTTATTTAATTATTATTACATGTTATAAGGGCCCTCCTGAAACTAGTTACTTATAAATCAAAAAGGCGCAAAATTTCTGTATCCGTCTAATATGAGTCATACGCAGAGGCCCAAGAATATTACATAAATTAAAAGATTAGCTGAATATTGAAGGCTGCCTTACACCGGGTGTTAGAAAAGTATGGGAATGGTGGAAAATCTCGAACAGTTTTCATCAAATCGAAAAATAAAAAAATACGTGTCAAAATTTTTTCAAGAAACTATCTACTGATACCAAAATGACCTCCCCACCCACCGGGGCGAGGGGCAACTTTAAAATTTCATATGGAAACCCCTATTTTTATTGCGGAATCGGATTTTACGGCAAAAAATACGTAAATTATTTTCGATTATTGCATGGTGTCGCTATAATCGCAAAAAATGAAAAGAAAACATTACTGTTTCAAGAGCAGCGTCTTGTGCCCATGAAAAAACTGAAAAACACGTATTTGTTACTTTTACGAAATCTATCCAATGGCATTAGATTCGACTCACCCACCCCTAACCCAATGGGTGGGGCGGGGCAACTTTGAAATTTGTAATGAAAATCCCTATTTTTTTATAGCGGATTTGGATTTACGGCCAAAAAATCGGCAGCTACTGGAAGCGGCTGGAATCTCCCCACTCGGTGGATCTTTGAAGCCGAAAAGAGCATTAAATTGTGTGACAAAACGGCACTAAACGTAATCCGATCTCTTCCAAAACCTTTTCAGATCCTCTGGGGCACTAAAAAAAAACCCTCAGCTTAATGAATTTACAATCATCTAAGCGAGTTATTACCTATATTATCGCTCGTTGAATAATATACTATTAAGATATTAACAACTTTAACATCACTTGAACGACTAAGAAAGTCTAGTTATCCTAAATACTACAGATTTGTAAAGCAACAAACTGACAATTGGTAAAGTGATAATCTATAATAAATTCACCAACGAAGGTACAGAAAGCATGTGATATTGATAGTGTTACATCTACCTTTAAAGTTTGTGACAATCCAAAAGTTATGCCGAAATCTTATTAACATGACATGACACCAACGTTATCGGATGACAAACGATGACAATGACAATCGTCAAAATTTGCTCATTGCAATCCGATCGCTCGCGGCTGTCTTTGTTAAATGAGACATTAGCATTTCAGTAATTTTACTAGATTTTAGAGGAATATTTGTAATTTAATTCTTCGATCTGTCTCTATATATATATTTAAAAACGGCACTAAACGTAATCCGCTCTACTTCTAGAGCAGTGAACAAACCCTTACACGTGAATTGACACGTGATGTGACGAGTTTCACGACGTAACGGCTACGCGCATCGATCATGTCACGCGAAATGCGATCTATGCTTCATATTTGCTTTGTTTTTAATTTTTTTCACGGAAACCAAATCGAAAGGGTGGAAGTGTGATATATCGTTGAAATCAGAATTTTAACTGCTTTTCAATGGTTTCATTGCAAATTGAAAGTAATTATAAAATAAACAACTTGTTGCGTCAAAATGGCACTAAACGTAATCCGATCTCAACCAAAACCTTTTCAGATCTTCTGGGGCACTAAAGAAACGCACATGCAAAGTTTCATTCAAATCCGTTCAGTGGTTTCGGCGCTATCGTGCTAACACACATACACACATACACACACACAGACATTTTTCAAAAACCACTTTTTTGGGTTCCTAGGACCTCAAAACGTAAAAATTTGATGTTATCTCAATTTTCGTTTTTGAACCGATTTTAGTAACCTCTCACAATTTTACTGTGGAGAGGTTAAAATACGTGAATTTTATATCGGGCATTTTTTTCGATTCTAGTAAGGTGTCGCTGCAATCGCACAAAATTGAAATAAACCTTAAGCGTCCATAAGTTTGTAAATATTTACAAACTCTAGCTACTCGTGTTGACAAAAAAACATTCAGTTTAAAAAACAATATCTGTGATATCTTGGTTTTTATGAATGTTTTTTTAAGTGTTCTTAATAACAGTATTTATTTTGTGAAATTTCTACGTTCAGTTCCTTCCAACTTTTGTAGAGGCAGGAGTGCACTTTTGTACGGAAAAAGTTATTTCATTTTTCATTAGTTCTGGTGTTTTTTTCTGCATAATGGCTACTTCAATAGAGGAAGAGAGAGTTTCTCTTTTAATGATGCGAGGGTGGGGCGATAAAGAAAAGTCCTATGATGAAGTTGTGATTTTATTCAACGAAACATTCCGTGTAGATCAAGTGGGAATTGCGAAATCTACTGTGTCCCGTACCATCAAACGATTCCTAGACACAAGAACATATAAAAATCGCCCAAAATCTGGAGGACCAAAATCTGAAACATCGGAAAGCTCGACAAATGTGGCCCAGGCATTTGTTGAAAATCGAAAGGTTAGCAATCAGAAAAGCTAGCCAACAGCTTGTTGATATGAGTGCATTTTCAGTTCATAAGAATTTGAAACTTTTGAAATTTCATCCTTACAAAATTCACCTTCACCAAGAGTTAAATGAGGATGATTTTGATCGGCGACTTGAATTTAGTGAATTAATGATGGAAAGGAGTAACCAAAACCCAAATTTTTTGTCATCTCAACTTGTCTTCTCAGATGAAGCAACTTTCGAACTCAGTGGAAAAGTTAATCGCCATAATTTCAGATATTGAAGTGACGAAAACCCTCACTGGATGCTTGAAACACACACGCAGTATCCACAAAAATTAAATGTTTGGGCAGGAGTTTTCAGGGATCGAATCATAGGACCGTTTTTCATAGCTGGAAATTTGAATGGAGAAAAATACCTGGAAATGTTGACAAATCAAGTAGTTCCCGCAATACAAGAGATCGCTGGTGATGAGTTCAATAATGTTTGGTTCTAGCAAGATGGGGCTCCTCCACACTGTCGGGATATTGTTAGGGACTATTTGAATGGTACTTTCGAAAATTGATGGATAGGTCGAAGAGGAACTGTTGAATGGCCAGCAAGATCTCCCGACCTCGCGCCACTTGATTATTTTTTTAGGGCTACGTGAAGGGTAAGGTTTATTTCATTAAACCTCGTGATTTGGAAGAGCTGAGGCAACGCATAATAAGCATTTTTGCAGAAATACCACCTCAAATGATAAGAAGTGCTATTGAAAATTTTTACGTTCGTCTCGGACAATGCCAAGAAGTCAATGAGCACCATTTTGAACACTTGCTATAATCTTGAAATTAAGTTAATTAAGTGTAGTAGTTAAGCTGTAAACTAATTGCCTCAACTGGCCGAAATCCTCACCTTGCCTTAAATGGCTGAGTTACCTCCTTGCCTTCACTAGCTGGGATCAAGAATTTGTCTGAAGTGGCTGAATTAAAAGGTATAATTTCCGCACGACTGTGTAAAATCACTGTTCTCAGTAGTTTTACTTTTCGTATTTTTTTAAGTATGCGTTGAAAACTTTTATGTTTCCACTCAATTTTTTGCGATTGGAGCGACACCTTGCGAGAATCGAAAAAAATGCCCGATATAAAATTCACGTATTTTTGGCAGTAGAATCCGAATCCGCTATAAAAAATAGGAATTTTCATTTCAAATTTCAAAGTTGCTCCCGCCCCACCCACAGGGCGGTGGGTGGGGAGATCATTTTAGTATCAGTAGATAGTTTTTTGAAAAATTATTGGCACGAATTTTTTTATTTTTCGATTTGATGCAAACTGTTCAAGATTTTCCACCATTTCCATACTTTTCTAACACCCAGTATATTATAAAATAAGTTTCCGATATACCTTTACAAAAAAATAAAATTTAGGATGTACATATCCTTAATATTAGATTAAAGAGAACTTTAACATCTCTAGTACATCAGCTAGATTTAAACGGTCATGCAGCTACCAGATTTATAAGGTTTATAATGTCATAGAAAATAATTTAAAGAAAATGAGTACCCACCAATTTAACATAAAATATAAAAAATACTACTTAGTAGTCAAATTCAATATAGTTAAAGCTCCTTATTTGTTTCGTGTTATAATTAGTTAGCCTTAACAAATATTATTTATTTCACATATTTAGTTTCTTTATATAAACGCCATTTTAAATAGATTTATTTTTTCCCTTTGAAACATTGCATAATGTATGTATGAAAAATAATAAAAACGTTTGTAATCATTATTATCTTTTCTATGCAGAGGTTTTACTAGATTAGGTTTTAATCAATCAGGGAATACTCAGATGTCTAAAGAAATATTTATTAAATACGTAAAAGGACTCTTCAGAATTACATTTTTTTAATATCATGTTATTTGTATACTTTGTTACGTGTATTTGGCTAAAATACGAATAACAATTAAAAATTATATGTATAAGCCCTTGGTTTGCTCAGCGGTTGCGTTAGGGCGTAGGAAGTAGTTTGAGTTTTTAGGGGCGCCAAGTAATTTATTTTCAACCCTATACATACATATATGTCTATCGAGACACAAAATTACTAAATTATAGAATATTAGCCAAATAATAAAAAAAGAGAGAGATATGTATTTTCTGTTAATTATTTATACAAATTACTTAACAAAGTATAAATATGCAATTAAATAATACGAAGTTAGCTCAAAGAACAAGCTCTGTCGTTATTTGTTGGCATTATAGGGGTTAGCCTCGAGGCAAAAATTAATTTTTTTATCAGGGCTTATTTCAAATAAAATAGCAGTTACGCAATATTTTATTTCATTTGGTACATTCAATACGTTTTTTTCGTTACAATTTAAAACTACATCACGTGTAAAGAACACACATAGGAGGGAAATAACCAAATAAGATGCTATTCCAAATATCACAATATACTTACGCAACTGGATAACTATGATAAGTGTTATGTAAAATATGATGGGCTTTTGTCATCAATTTACGTAATAACACCACAATATAACAACATTAGACGAATAATAAATATAAAAAAGAAATTCCCACTAGGGTGTACTCAATCATATCCAGCGAATGGTGTCACTTTGCCGGTGTAGTCATCAAGAGTTGAGATCCCCTTGAAAGATTTAACAATTTCTTGATGAAGTAAGAGAGACTACTATAATTGGAAATTAGGTCCACGGCAACTTTTCGGTGTGGTAAAACGGTACTTTAGTCCATATGAAATCGAAATGGCGGAGCAAAGGTTCAAATTCCAAGAAGTGTACACATAAAAAAATGCGTAGTAAAGGAAAAACACGAATTGCCTCGTGGAAACGAAAAGGCTGACCAACTGGCCAAGAAAGGGGCACTTGAAGCCCCAATAGGACCCGAGCCCTTTTGTGGCGTGGCAAAGCCATGCATACGAGCAGCCATTAAGGAATGGGTGCAAAATAAATCTATGGAATGGTAGAGGAATCTCCCAAGATAGAGACAGGCCAAAGAGTTCATTAAAGAACATTCGGCCAAATTTACGGAAGATCTACTAAGCCAGAATAGGAAGGCCATCAGAGTAATAGTATAGGCCTTCTAACTGGCCACTGCCGGCTCAATAGACACATGAGTCTAATGGGCCTGGCAGAGGACGCAACATGCAGATTCTGCCAAGAGGAAGAGGAAATCTCACTTCACGTATTGTGCCACTGTGAAGGCCTGGCGAGGCTGAGATTCCAAGTACTCGGAGAAGAAAAACCAAGGGCGGACAACTATACAAAAGGGCCTTTATCAAAACTGTGGAGTCTAGCACAAAGAACAAAGCTGGATGAAGTACTATAAGGAAGATATTCTGGGAGCATCACAATAGACCTGAAAAGGTCGCGGTGGTAAGCTAATTAACCAGCTTCTTTGTTAATCTAATCTAATCTACCTCGTGGAATATTTTAGACTGGTATTAAATATATTTACACAGAAAATAAATTAGCTATTTGACTATTTATATTAAAATATGTAAAAGAATAAGTAATATTTTATACGAACCTCTAGCACAAGAACCTTATTGCCGAGACGATTTTGAATTCAACGTGTCCCAAATAAAAATACGTAACTAAACGCTTTAAGACGTTAATTCACTTGTAAATAACAACAATCAACCGTATTGATTTTCGTCTCTTGGGTGACTTAAACTTTAATTTTTAATAACAACTATAATTAGTTTTTAAAGTCACATGACAGACAAACGAGTCAAATGGTCGAACGCTAATTCTCCCGTATCAATTTTAACTTATCGAGGACGAGTTTTTTCTACAAAAAAATGTGACACTCCTGCGCACTGAGCGGTAATTGAAATTTGAAATCATGCCTACCCGTTTATTTATGAATTATTAATGTAAATATTTTTACTGAAATATTCGTATCAACTTGAATTTGAAAGAGTACAGGTGTAAACAAATTTTGTGAAAATTATAAAAGAAGTTTTAATTATATTGTAGTCAACGTTATTGGTATACCATTATATTCCGTTGATTTTTTAGATTTCAAATTTTTGACTGTTCTTTCAAAATCAAAGGCTTCTATCGGATTAAATGTTACTCATGTTTTCCTAACTATACGGCATTATGCTATTCCCTTATATTTCATTTCATATGGCTCTAATGTTATTAATACATATTGCATTTGATTGTTTATTGTTTGTTACGTTTATATTACCGATTGCTTTCAGTTCATTGATTTAAAATTAATCACGCATGTCTAAGTCATGGTTTCATTAAATCATTTGGTTTATATTCCGATTTTGCTTTTCATCAATTAATTATATGAACATTATTGGTAAACATGTAGAAATAACAGGTCCGGTCGGATTGAGTATCCATTTTCAAAGTTAATTCATGCCTAAATGTGATAAGATATAAAATTGAAATCCAGTCGCTATGCTTTCGTGATAAATGGAAAAAGTCAAAGCGCTTGCGAGAAATGCCACTTTAGCTGAGAATATGGAGTGTTGGTCAAATACTAAACGTTCTTTTGCAGTTGAAGCTTATTTAAAAAATAATTATTCTGATGTTATCACCCAGCGTTTACTTCGTCATCACTTTCATTTAAATCCACGGGATTCAATTCCTAGTCGAATGATATTTAAACAGTGCGTATATAAGTGTCGCAGTACTGCTTCATATACCAGAGAAAAAAAAGGAGGAACTCGTTCTGTACGCACACTTGAAAATGCTGAAAGGGTAAGAGCAGCTGTGCTATGAAGTTCTAAATGATCTGCAAGACGACAAGTATTAGCACTCAATATTTCGAACCGTAGTTATCGCCGCATTCTGAAAGACTTACACTTCTATCCCTACAAAATTCAAGTCATACAAACATTTCTGCGTTAAGATTTTGGAACACGCGTTGGTTTTTGCGAACGTTTAGAAGGGTTGTTTGCTGAAAACACTAATATCGTTTATAGCTTGCTGATATGAGATGAAGCTCATTTTCGTCTTTCCGGATATGTTAACAAGCAGAACTTTCGCTACTGAGCGATGGAGAATTCTCTGCAATTACACGAAGTACTGATTCATGGTAAAACGGTTACTGTGTCGTGTGCAGTAATCGCCTTTGGAATTTTTGGGCAGTTCTTCTTTAAGGAAAATTAACTGACGGTTACCGTTACAGCATTATCAACAGGTATTGCGTAACTTTGAACAACTTCGTAACGAAGAATATGGTTTCAGCAGGACGAAGCCACTTGCCACACTGCTAAGGATTCTATGACAATTTTGCGAAGAATGTTTTCTGGTCATGTCATATCGAAATTTGGGGGGGGGGGGGGGACATCAACATACATTAGCAACTTAAAAGACACACTAAGATATATTCTGGTTTGAATATGTTGTAATAAAGAATTTTTAATGTGAAATTGAATTTTGAGAGTTTATGCAAGTGTGAATTTATTATAAAATATTTGAGCAAACGAAACTTAAGTAAAGCTATTTTGAATGAAATATTGATGCAATGAAAAGAAATGTTTAATGTTCAATTATTATGCCTGGGCGTCACCTATGTAAAATAGGAAAAATCTCAGTCAGTTGAGGGGAGAATCTTACCCCAGGAGCAAGTCCTGCAACTTAATGGTGCGACGACTGAAATAAAAGCGCACAACAATTAATACCTTTCATTTGGTATTCGGATGTGTGAAAAAGCAAAATACACAATTCTTAAAACTACGAATAAAAATTGGCCAGAAAAATATTGATCGAACAATCGATCTAAAAATAAATATTTTATACCGATTGCTATAGAGATCTCATTATTCAAATGGTTCGTAAATTGGGTACCTTTGCATAAACGAATCGGTCCTCCCAGTCAGTTGTTATCCTTCAATATGGTTTCCAGTGTTTTGTTATTTCCACATCAGTGAAATTCTTGTGAAGATCTTGTCGAAACTCGATGCGATCAACACTTTGTTTTAGATACGAAACACTATTTTATTTTTAATGTGGATTGATCACAATAAACAGTAAGTACGAAGTTATATTTTGGGGTTACATTTCCCTTTATATGAATAATTATATGCAGATAATTAGTTACTTGATGGGTTTCAAAAAATTTAATATTTATTACTCGCGTGTGAAAACAAATTATCAGATTATTATAGACTCGTATTATTTTTTCGTCACCTTGACATTTCGGGATTTGAAAATAATTCTGACCAAAATTTTGAGGTTATCTCGCGAGAAAAATTTTAACATGCGGACTCTATCAATCGAAAAATTACTCTCATTTGACATAATTCTTGAGATTTATACGGAGCAAATATAAACGCAGCTTTCTCTAGCAATGCAAAATTAACTCTCTCTTGACTTAGTTACTATGGAAATGATCAAAATTTTTAAATTTCGCCTCCTGGATTTTTAAAATATTATATGTCAAAAACTAAATGTGGATTTTTAATGCTTTTCTAATACGTTGTCTAAAAAGTCTTTTGATTTTCTTTATCTATGTCTCATGCCGATTATTTTGATACCCCTCTGAGAACTCTAAGGTGGATATTAACAAATTTAAAATTTCTGAAAGTTTTTCAAGTTATTTCTTAAAATTAAGCTTTTGGAAACTATTTCTTATAACCTATTACACATACTTATACTAATATTTTGCCGAACAATGGCTTAACACAGTCTGAACTTTTCAGGGTACGCCCCCATAAATTTTCACACTTTAAAAGTGTTCCCACAAAAAGATGTTGTCCGAAAATGTTTTGAAAAGCTTGTCTAGCGCTGTGGCTATGGACATTATACACAATTGCAGTGCAATAACCTCTTGGGTTGTTGTTGGCACTGAATTTATCGTACCTGTGAGGTTCCAGGCCTAAAAGAATCTCTGTAGACCCCCATGAGACAAAAATCCCAGAGCTGCAATAAACCAGAATTAACATTAGGTATGTACCCAAGTGTCTGCATGAAAAAAGTTTTATTTTAATTTGTTTCATTAAAGTTATGCACAAAAGTTTGTTCGTAAACTTGAAATGTCAAAATTTTTAAATATATTCTATTGCACAAAAGTTTATTTAACTGTTAAATATTCACAAAGATTGATCAATTTAGACCAAAAATGATTGTTCTTTAATAATATGTGCTGCAGTGCATGGTACATGTGAATAAATTATAAAATTTCTTATATTTTGCAGGTTTCCCGCTACTCCGAAACCTGAAATTGGACTTACGACCTCCTGCAGCCAAATGTGAGCCTAATATGGGTTGTTGACCTGCATATGAGTTAAACTAAGCACTTTTTATAATCTTAAGTGTCATGACAAGTTTGTGGTATCCATTTTGGTATGGTTTACCCAAGTATTTATAGAAAATTTCTGTAAACTAATACAAATTGCTTAAAATTATGAAGTTTTCTTAAGGTTACTTGCTGTGCTGTGTTCTTTAATGTTCTTGACTTTAAAACACAAGCTGAGCTGTGAACATTCCCAGACATATGTCCTATATAACGCTTAGAAATAATATTAAACTTTGATATGTTAAGAAAAAGATGAAATATTTTTGTATTTTTTGTTGTTTTTGTGTTGGGTGAAATCATGTCAATACACATATATACATACAAACACATACATATACATAAAATTGTCAAAAATCCAACAACAGTTAATGTAGAAAACCACAATATACAAGTTATTAGACAGACGATAAATTAGGTAAGGTGTCAAAATTATCAATATATTGATCATATGTATAGAACGCATTTTGCAAGAGAATATTTTTATTTTTTTGTTTAAACATGTTTACACTCCTATCCACATTATTTAAGTCATTAGGTAATAACTTTGAAAAATTTAAATGATAGGTATAAGAAAGAGTTTTGCGAGTTGCTTAGTCTATATTTTGGTAATCTTAAATTTGTTTTCGTTCTAGTATTATGGTAGTGTAGGTTCTTCTACTTGGTAACTTTGTTGTCACTTTCTAATTTTTTAATATAACACAAATATTCATATATGAAACATGACGGCAGGATTAAAATATGAAGATGTTTGAAGAGTGGTTTACAATGACCATCATATTTAGCATCCGCCATTATTCTTACGATTTTTTTTTTCATTTAAAAATATAATTAAATAACATAATGATCCCCATACTAACAATCCATATGCCATTACACTGTGGAAAATGGCAAAATAATCCACTCCACTCTTTGTTGTTTTATTGCTAAATTGCCTTATTACGTAAATTGAAGTTGACAGCCGTTTTGATAAGTTTTGAATATGGGATAAATTTTAATGACGTATCCAAATACACTCCGAGGAGTTTAATAGGTTCAATGTGTACTTCATTATTTTTTGTTGAAAATTGTAAAGTTTTGGTTTTATCATTATTTATAGTAAGATAATTACTCCTCAACCAATTTTTTATTAGAATTTCGGATTCTTTACTACTAATACACAAGATGGAAAAAAGGTTGTCTTTTAGCAAAAATGTGACATCGTCAGCATATATTATTGGGAGTACATCAGGAGTCAAATTGAATGACAGATCATTAATATATATATGATAAACATCACGGGAGCTAGGACAGACCCCGTAATTCACATTAGAAAGTTTGTACACTTAATAACTAAATATTGTTTTGTGTTCTCTTTGTAACGCCCTTTACTTTATGAAATGTAAATCATTTTAGAATACGGGGATCCATAAAACAAATAATTCGAGTGATTCATTCCTCATAGTGAGCCATGGAAGAACTGAATTCTAAATTTAGTTAAGTAAATATTTTATAAATAACTTAAAAACATCTTATATTTTCGTTTCTTATTAACTTGAATCTACTAATACTGGCGGAACATAATTTATTTTTGATAATTGTTCTGAAGTACCTACCTACTTCAAGATTTATATATTTAATAAAATGCGAAATTTCTTAGTAAAATAACATACTATTTTCCAAGTTCAGTTACTTGAACTTTTTATAAATAACTTAAAAACGTATTATATTTTTGTTTCTTATTAACTTTGATCTACTAATATTGGTGGACCATCATTTATTTTTGATAATAGTACTTAAATTTGAGCATAGGGAATGTATTCATTCTTCTCGCTGATACGATAATTAACAACTTCTAGACGACCATATAACAGAATAATAAAAGGTAACTAGATAGTAATGGCTGCCGCACTTACAGACGTCAATTAGATTAATTTTTACATTTTTATCATAGCAAAATTTGATTACCAGCCAAAAGAATAAAGTGGGCATATAGCACAAAAATGGATCCAGGTTCTGAAACATACGGATTGTGTACCTTGTGAAAAAAATATTCAGACATTGAAAAATATCATCGTCAGCTTACCTACTTGCCACAATTAGTTGAAGATATACATTATGAAGAAATATTGGATGTAAAGTTATTCATAAAGCTATTCAGGAGAATCCAAGAATATCTTCGAAAATCTTCAAGTAAATTTAATAGAATATCTAATTAAATTAAATAAAATATCTCATATATTTTACTAAACATAGGCATTTACAAAGTTCAGTCTTCATCCCTATTTATTCTCCATTAAGACGAGAATAATTCTTGTTAGACTTAAGTTAGACTAGTCTACTTAAGTTTAGTTAATTGAATTTGTTAATAAAATTTGTTACTGTTTAATATTTATTATTCTGATACCAACAACTTTATTTTTGTAAACTAAAAAATAAATATTAACATATTAATTTGTGTACTTATAATATCCTCGTGAATATCCTCCTTTGCATCGCCAAATAAAATTAATTCTAAAAGCACTCCAACTTCCGCGTCTTTATTTTGACATTTTAAATGACAGAAAAAATTCCACAATGTTAAAAACTTCCGGGGTTGCTATGATAACTTAACAAAAAACAAGCCTCTGATTGGTTAAAAAATGGTGGTGTGAAATTTTCTATATAATTTGACTATTTTTTCAGAAATTAAATAACAAAATGGGACAAGAAGTCTAAATATAAATGGGGAAATGTACTATAGAATCCGCCTATTACTATTTTTTTTCTTACGTATGTTGCCAATTTACAGAAATTTCAAATTCAAATTTAATTTCTACAACCATTATAACATTGTAGTGAAATGAATTCGTATTTTTTTAGGGATATAAATTTCCGCGAATGATTTCATGTTCGTGCTAATTTTTACAACTATCTCAGGTTACCCAATAAAATAGAGAAGCAGGGCTGTCGAGAGACTGTTTGTAAGGCGATAGCGACTACGTTGAGGCAGACGGTGGGCAACAACACTCTTATCTCATTTCGGTCCAAACGCCAGAATCAAGGCAGATGCACTTCGTAGAGAAGCATACAACGTCGCAATGTCCGCCCTGGCATATGGTCTTCGCTTGCTAATCTGTTATCTGTCAAAAGTTAAATTATACTTTGCCACTCACGATGTCTGCAACTAGCTCAATTACGTCCCAGCTTTATGCATTCGTAATGGCTTTATTTAGTGATTTACATATGAAGGATTTAATTACCAAACTTTCTGCCACCTGAATATGTCTAAGTGCAATTTCATGAAAAGTGTCTTGATTCAGGATGCATTTATACACGCGATATCACTCTGGGTAGGATATTAGACTGTAACGTAATGAATTTTCCTTTAAGCATTAACAGCGAGAGCAATTTTACAGGGTGGATGTATTTCTTGACAAGCTTATAGTAAAAAGGATGAAATATATAACATGTTTAGAAGGAAAATAAATATTTAATCGGAAGAGATTGGCAAACCGTTAAGGAAATCTGATGTACACCGAAGGAAATTCGAAGAAATCTCAAGTAAATTCGGGGACATCCAAGGAAATATTTAAAAAATCGGAGAGAATTCAAAGAAGCATAGAACTAAAGAAGAACAGGAGATAATCAAAAAGGCTGCTGAAAAGAAGTTAAATAAAAACTATGAAATTAAAGCACCAAATCTTAAAAATCCCTCCATTAAGATTGTGGATATTGACGATAACCTTAATGGTGGTGAACTTCTAAACTTTATAAGAAAACAAAATACGTCTGTTCTACATGACGATAGTGAAATAAGTGTTAAAGTTATCAAAAAAATGTAAACGAAGTATATGGCCATCATCGAATGCGACCCAGACACCTTCAAGAAGATCATGGATCAAAATTATCTATTTATTGACTGGTCCAAGTGCAGAGTTTTTGAGTATGTAAGTGTCTATAGATGCTTTATATGTGGTGGCTTTGATCACCACCTAGATAACTGTAAGAGTCAAAGTAAATGTTTAAAATGTGCCTCGGTAAATCATATAACGGAACATTGTGAAAGCAGTTCTATATGTGCTATAACTGTATTGAGATAAAAGAGAAATTGAAAATTGACATCGATATTAATCACTCTATCTATGATTTAAGCTGCCCGGTTTACTTAAAAAAAGTTGAGAATCAAAAGAAAAAAATTAATCAGTCCAATTTTTTAAGTTTAATACGCTGAAATCAGCTGCTGGGAATAGTAATGCTAATGATCTAACTAATAACCTAAACTTTATTCAACTACTCCAGAACGAAAAGCAGAATACGTCAACTTCAAAATTAAATAAACTGTGTCATTTTAATGCTAGATCTGTCATAAATAAATTTAATGACATTAAATCTTTTGTAAAAGAAAATTCATTTTTAACAGTCGGAATTAGTGAAACTTGGCTCTCTCTTGACATGCCGGATGATATGTTTGAAATACCTGACTATAAGCTTTTAAGAAGTGATCGCCCATCACGAGGTGGGGGTGTAGCTCTTTATCTGCAATCTTCTCTCACTTGCTCAGTGTTATCTATACCACTGGAGGAGGTCTATGATATTGAATATATAATTGTTAAAGTCATAGTAGAAAATAAATTATATGCGATAGGAGTTTTATATAAGCCTCCAACTTCTCATTATATCTATGTTCGTATACTGATTGATATCATTAGTTATCTACTAGAAAATAATATATTTAGTTTTATTCTGATGGGTGATTTCAATATTAATATTTTAATCAACAATGCTGCTACTGTATATCTAAATAATTTGCTTCAGGCTTTTGATTGTAAGCAATTGATTAAAGACCCCACCAGAATAACTGGTCAAAGTGAATCCCTATTAGATTTAATTATAACTAATTCTGGATTAGATGTTAAAATTGTAGAAGTTTTAGATAAGTGTTTCTCAGACCACAGTGTTACATCTTAAGATATTGAATTGGAAGGCCATGACTGCAAACCTGTAGTAAAGGAGTTTCGTAGCTTCAGAAATTTTAATATAGATTCATTTAATCTGGATGCTTCTGCTATTAATTGGAATATAATTTACAATCTTAATTCTCTAGAGGAAAAAGTTGATTTCTTTAATGCAAATCTATTAAATCTTTTTAATCAGCATGTCCCTCTAAAAAGAGTTACTTTTAAATCAAACAAGCGTCGAGAACCATGGTTTACAGAAACTCTATATGACCTAAAAAAAATTAAAAAGAAGGCCTGGCTGAGATATAAAAAGACCAGAAGTGCTGCTCATAGACAATATTTTTGCGAAATTCGCAACTACTATAACAATGCCATAATTCAAGAAAGAATCGCCTTTTACTCTTTTCACATTAACAATACTAAGAATAATCCCAAACAAATGTGGACTAATTTAAAGACGTGGGGAGTAGTAAAGGATAACATTCCACCAAACCTTCCTGAGGATCTTTGCAATGCTAACAACATTAACAATTACTTTATGGATTCCATACCTAATCTAGAATCTAACGAACAACATAATGAGATATTTCTGGGAACAAAATTAATGGGTGATATTCAATTTATTTTTAAACCAGTTACTGTTCAAAAAATTGTAGAGATCACAAATAAGCAAAAACCTCACACCATAGGTCCCGATGGATTATCAGCTAAAATGCTACAACTTGCATTACCATGGATATCAACCCCACTAACACATATTATTAATATATCGTTCGAATTAGGTATTCTACCTCCTCAATGGAAACTATCTTGTATTAAGCCCATACAAAAAAAAAACCAGAACAACTTAAAGATCTGCGCCCTATTAGTCTGCTCTCGGTTCCTCTAAAAATTACGGAATCGGCTATATATGAACAACTATCTGAATATGTTTATCAACACTCAATAATTCCTTCTAACCAGTCTGGATTCCGAAAAAGTTTTAGTACTTCTACCTTACTAAGTAATATAACTGACGATATCTTGCGAGCCATTGATACCACGCAAGTCGCCTCCCTGACATTACTTGATATGATAAAGGCTTTTGACTCTCTAGATATTAATTGCTTGATTGCAAAACTAAGCTATTATGGCGTATCTGGAAGTACTTTCTCCTGGTTTCAAAATTATCTCCACGGCAGACAACAGTTTACGAGTGCTAATACAGGAAACTCGATACTAACATCACATTATAGATCAGTTAAATCTGGTGTTCCACAGGGATCTATCCTTGGACCACTTCTTTTTAATATTTTTATTGCGGATGTAGCAAGGCTCCCACTTAATTCAAAATTATACATGTACGCGGATGATATTCAGCTAATGCATAGTTTCTCCTCTACAGAAGCTCAAATGGCTGAATTTTACATAAATAATGATTTACGAATGGACAATCCAAAATACTCTTATGCTAAATGCTAACAAAAGCCAAAATATTGTTTTTGGAACATCTCGGCAGCTACTGAATCTTAGAGAACTGAATATTCAAGTAAATAATGAGATCATTGCATCAACCAACAACGTTAAAAATCTGGGCGTTAATTTTGATCCTTTATTAAATTTCTCTAATCACGTAAATACCATTTGTAAAAAAGCTTTTTATTGTTTAAAAAGTTATACTCATTCAAAAAATATCTAAACACAAATACTAAAATATTAATTTATGGTTCTATCGCATTTAAATTACGCAGATACTGTGTACGGTCCCTGTCTCTCACAGGAAGACAAACTCCGTTTGCAAAAAATTCAAAATTGCTGTGTACGATATTTTACAACTGTGCCTCAATTTGGTCGTATAACTCCACATTTACGTGCTTTCAACTTATTAAATATGTGTGAAAGGAGATTTATACACAATGTAGGATTCGTATTAAACATTTTCAACACAGAAAAACCAAATTATCTATTTAATAAAATACATAGGCGTTCTGAAATCCACCATAAGGATCTAAGACATGTTGAAAATAAAGTTTGTATTCCCGCTCACAAAAATGCATCTTTTCGGCCTTCCTTTTCATTCATAGTAGCATATATTATTAATAACCTGCCAGCTCAATATCACAGCATATCAGTGGCAACTGTAAAATGTAAGTTAAAGGAAGACATTATCCTATCAAGATTAGAAAACTTTAATGTACAATAATTGTTCTAAATTAAATATTTTTTTACATGTATAAATATTTCTGTACTCAGGAAGTGTTGTAAAGCAACATTGTTGATACACTTCCTTTTGGAAAAATGTATGTACCTGTACTGCTTTTATTTCAATAAACGTATTATATTGTATTGTATGATAATACGTTTATTTAGCCTCTGGCTATACCATCAAAAATACATAGTATAATCTCTGTTTTACATTAGAAGCCATATATACACAAAATAAAAATAAAAACATTTAAAATAAAAATAAAAGAGAATATATATGTATAATTCACATCATCGAATCTTTTAATAGTCCTTTGAAAGTATTTAAATCAGTTCTACGTAAGTCGGTATTCAATTGGTTATACTCAGCAACTCCTTTATAAAAAAATAGCTATGCATTAATGCACTAGTGGTCCGTTTAATTATAAAATTTTCCTTTCCTCGGGTGTTATAGTCATGTACTTCTCGTAATTTTGTTAAAATATTTTTTATGTAATCTGAAACTAGGTCCTTGTTAATTTTATGTATGAAAATGAAAATATTGTACTTTAAAAAGTTCTTTATATTTATCTAACTAAGACATTTTAACATGCCATCTATCCTAGTGCATATACTGCATTTTAATATAACTCGTATCAATCTGTTTTGTAACCTTCGTAATCGTTCTAGAACGGTCTGATTAGTCATATACAGGATTGTGCTACAATAGTTAAAATGCGGTAGTCTCTTGCATTTATTGATAGATACCAACTGACACGTTTAAGGCCGCCGATTTTTTTTTAAATTATTATTTTACATCACCACATGACTTTAAAATTTAAATTGCAATCAACAATAACTCCTAGATGTTTGATTTCCTAGATCAATGATAGATATACTGCTTGAAGCTTAAATGATAGATTTGTGTCTTTGAACCTTTTTGTTTTTGTGATATTCAGTTTTAATTTATTTGTTGCCAACCATTTACAAACAAGTTCAAAATCGTGATTTACTTTCCGTACCAACTCTCTAGGATCATGTTCATCAATGCAGACTATAGTGTCGTCAGCAAAAAGTGATATTTGCAACTTTTAAAGATTCTTGGCATATCATTAATATATAGGGTGGGGCAATAGACTTCGATATCTCGAGTTCTACAATGGCTAGAAATTTTTTAAAAAAATTGCAAGTAAATTAGAAAAAAAATCTATAACTGCAAATTATTTTAGAACATACAGGGCGAGCCAAGACGAAATTACAGGACCAAGTGCTTTTTTAAATGGAATGCTATGTATATCAGTACATTTTTTGAAGCCTCTTTCTAGGCTCTATTCATTCCTATATTAGCATTGAATATCTCCCAACCACTTGGATTTTTTTTTTATACATTTATTTAACGTCGGCCTATTTCCGCTACTGAGGCCTAACACCGACGCCTGTAGACGAGCTACCCCCAACCAGGAATTTTGCCGAACCTCTTCCCTTAAGAAGAGTAGGAATCTTTTACTTGCTTAACATTTAATAGACAAGGGACCGACGGCTTTACATCCCCTCCGAAGGATGGTATATCTCCTATACAACCCTCGCCTAAGGTTGTATAGCTTCCGCGCATACACTGATATACAAGCCACTGGAAGATGTGTGAGGCGAGGACGCGGTTTCCGTTGGAATGGTCACCCATCCAAGTACTAACTGCGCCTGTCGTTGCTTTACATTGCATACCGAAGTATATACATAGTAAAGACGCACCTACGCTCGCTCCAACCGCTTGGATGTAATTAATTTTGTTGTTGAAATAATGCAATCTGCAGATGGATATTAAAAAAATCACCAGTCACAATTATGGGTTTTAAGAAAATCTTATGTGAATAACAGTTACGAGACATCTAATTAATGTTTTTGAATCACTTTCATTTCCTAAAAATGTACTAAGAACATTTTAAATTGAATTTTCTCAATTTTTTCAAACGGAACACCCTGCATATTTTTCGACGATGTGGTGTAGATATAAAAAACGAACATTTTTTGTAAGTACTTCCCTAGGGCTAATCACAACCAATTTCATTTTATTGAGCAATAATTACAAAATTCAAAAATAAACTTAAATAAAATTATAATACATGTTCCACATGTTGCACATTTTGATTGACACACATCTCTATGCGCTTTTGATATGCGGTTCCCACTGTTCCTAAAACTGCCGGTGTGATAGATGTAAAGGCATTTCCTTCATATTTTGTTCTGTTGTTGGTGTATCTCTATAAACAATTTCCTTCACGTATCCCCGTTAAAAGAAATCCATTTTTGTAAAATCTGGGGATCTAGCAGGCCATTTAGTGGGTCCATTTCTTCCAATCCATTGATTAGGGTAGGTATTATTTAAGTGGTCTCTAACTGCATTTAAATAATGTGGCGGAGCAGAATCTTACTGAAACCACATCCTATTTGGTGATTTTTATCTACTTTTTATTAACTAAGAGGAAACTTAGGTGAGGCTCTTTTTCAGAGTCCAAATTTATGGTAAATTTTATTATATATATAAATAGTTCCATTTGTATATAATTTGTAAATTTTAAATATTATAATAAGTTATTTATATTAAATATACTCCTATTTATATATCTAAGTATATAGATATCTATTGATTCAATATAAAAGTGTTCAATTTAATATGAAGTTATGTCTGGTCGATAGCCGAGTGGGTTAAGGCGCGAGATGGCAATCGCGATTAGTCACACGGACATCGCACCACCGGGTTCGAATCCTGGCTCCGGCACTGGCACTGGCGGAGGAAATGGTTGTATGTCCGCGTTTTTTCAATGTGTAACCCCCTTCCGCACAAGCGCCTGGCTTCTGGAATTGGGGGTTGTCTAATTTTTGTGGTGTCTATTTATTTATTTATTGATATTTCGAATTCATTCAGGGAGATTTACTAATAATTACGGCAGATAGTTTTCCAAAAAAATGCTCCAGTCAATGTACCCTATTACTTGTTCTCCAATAATAACGTTTATAGTCTATCTGTGTTGGTTATTAACTTGCATAAAACAGTGAGGATTTTCCGAAGTATAATAATGGAAATTGTGCCTATTAACAAATCCATTTTTATGAAAAACTCCCTCATCACTGAATAAAACAGTATTGAAGAAGTTGACGTCATGTTGCATTTCACCTCTGGTCCAATTACACTTTTGAAAATCGTCATCAGATAATTCCTGATACATTTGAATATTATATTTAGAACCACGTTTAAGAAACCATTAATGATTCCACTCCCGAAAATATATAACTTGACGTGACGTACTAACTGGCTGAATTAGAATTTGATTCGAATGAGTTGAGCCTATTGCGATCTTTTGCAATTGAAGCATTAGCGTTTCGTTGGTAATTATCACCCGGAGAGTAGCTGTTGGTTGCAGTCTGGTTACATTCCTTATAGTAAAAATAAGGATTTTATAGAGGAGCTTGCGACTGAAATATTATGTTTTAATATATATATATATAAATATTTTTAGCTTAGAGTTGCAAGGAAGCGTAATGTACTTTGTTATTTTTTTGGAACTACTGAGTTTTACTGTTGTGTTTGTGAAAGTGTAATTTCCCATATTGACCCACTGGAAACAACCGTTTCTTCACTGAGCTGCTCAGTCTAGCTTACAAACTTTTGGGTAATGTCGTTCAATTACGTTAAAGTTGAATTGGCGCTCGAGTAACCAAATAAGAAAGCTCGAGGGTCAATGTAACAGTTTTCTCTCGCTGAACGAGAAAAAGGCGTTGCAAACTTGGCGCCCGAGCAACCAAATAAGAAAGCTCGAGTGTCAAAGTGACAGCTATCTCTCATTACTGAACGAGAAAAAGATGTCACACATCACCAGTTAACGAGGACAGAATATCTGTAGCTATAATTAAAAAACACATAATTTCTGAATAAAACCAGTTAAACATATTTTGCGAATGTCATTTATTCCTTAACTATTTTTTAATGGCCTTATTTAGATTAACGTTCTGGAGGAGTTTAGCATTAGCTATTCCACCACTCAACCAGGACACATACATAGACAATTTATACAACGATCATTCCCTACGACATTGCCATCTGTCGCAGCTGAGACTCGAACTCAGGAGTGGCACAGCGACTAGCCGTGTTGTCTCTCAAACAACCTCATCTAGTCTAAACTAAACATCCATACCTTAACCAGGATTTGAACACGGGACTCCTTGGCTGCAAGCCTAACACTTAAGCGTTGAGCTACCGAGCCGGTTTATTACCTTTTTCTTTTATCACACGAGATTTTGTACAGTCAGTTTGAAACAAATTGCAAATACAAAATCATCAATAGTTCTGTACAGCTAATGCCGCTTTCCTAATCGGCCAATAGTAACGGAGATGCTGAGATGGTTCCAAATTGTATTGTATTCTGCACAGTTTCAATTATCTACATCAGGCCGTTTTCTAGCAATAATAATTCGCACCTAATTTATATATGTCAGATTTCCTTATTTGACATATTAAATTTACTTTTACTACGTAATTAAAATGAATTATTTTAATTAGCTCTGCACTATAAAAGCACTATAATAATTGCGATTATCTTTTAGCTGGAAATATGACTAATATATTTACTTCCGCTTTTATGTATAACTAACTAACTTAATTGAAATTCCTTAATTATATACCTACAACAAGCTTTACTAACTAAAACTATATAAATTTAATATTTTAGTCAAATGTGGTTTTTTTATGAAGGAGTGACTAGTTTAAAAAATTATGAGTAATAATTTGATTAAAATGTTGCATGGCTTTTTAAGTGCAGGTATTGTTAGCTTTCGCAGTTTATTTAAATGCAGGGACAGTTTCTCTGACTCGTCTCGCATTTCTCCATTGTTCAGTGCAACAGAAATGGGATTCCCTATATTATGTATTTTTTTCGTAAAGTTGCAATTTCCACTAAATTGACCGTAGGCCACACTGTGACCCTCTCTTTCGTCGGAATTTTCGATGCAAATTTTTATGCTCCTACTAACTACTATGGAAATTTCAGTTGTCTACTTTTTGTCAGTAATCGCAAAATCCTGAATAATATTGTCTGAAAGTTATTTGTGGCATTCTACGAATATTCTTTCCTATTATTTGGGTTTTCTAACACATGTATTGTTATCCTCTTCAAAACAAATCACCGAATCTACAAAATAATAGAATTATTGGAAAAAAGCCTCTACGCTCGTGACGTTTACGCCAAAGGAAAAGTCAGAGGTTATGTTTTGCAAATAATATAAATCGGAATAAACACAGAAATAATGTATTTTGCTGACGTTTCGGAAAGTTTCCTTGAATAATCAAAGCAAACTTGAGGGTTACGTAATTTTCTTTGCGTAAACATCGGCTGATGAAGTTTAGGTTAGCAATATCACAGAATTGGTGCACAGCGGGAAGTATCACTCTCAAAAATAAATAAAGAAGTTTTGCAGAAAAAAATTACAATTAAAATTTGCAAAGAAAATTCAAGAAAAAGGAGCATTATCAAGTTTATGTGAAAATAACTTTTTCTTCTAATATTGCGTCCAACTCTTGCAAAAATATATTCTGTTTTTTAGCACAGTTAACTAATTCATCGGTTTCTAATTTTTCTTGAATATTTATTATTTTAATACAAGTTTTTATTTTTAAATCATGGTCTTTGTATTTGGTAATCTTCTGTAAGCTTTTTCCGCGGCCTTTTTAATTTTTTTCTTGTTGTATTTTTGCATTTAATAAACTATTCCTCCGTCTTTAATATTCTTCATTTCTGTAACTCCTACTTCAAGAGCAGCTGGTTTCACGTTTTTTTGTATAACCTCTAATGTTTTTTTGTTAATTCTTATTTTGCTTTTGGCTTGTAATATTTACCACCTTGGTACTATCTATTCTTGTTTTTATTTAAAGCTTCAATATTTGTCATGCCGTACAGTGGGCTAGAATCTCAAAATCCTGGCTAAAAATCGAAAATCAGGTTCGTTATATTCTGTTTTAATTCACATAGTGCCCTAAAGCAGGATTTCCTGCATGCAATACTGAAACGGCAGTAAGCTAGGCATCTGCCGATGCCGTTCCACATCACTCGAAACTTGGCTAGCTTCGAGTGTGTAAGTACCGGTACGATAATCGGTTGGGAAATATTTCACATTCGTTTGTTGTGAATTTTTGCTATTATAGGGCGTGTTTTTGACTAAAAAATTGAGACTGCTCCTGAAGGTATGTAAAATATTATCTATGCATTGAAATACAATTTACCCTGCAAATACGCTTGTAATACAAGCGTGCGTGTTAAGGTAGTGAAACAAAAATAATTTGTATCTACAGAGATCTAACTCTAACTAAATGAAGTGTTGTTGTACTTCCGGGTGCTCTCCCGCGTCGATGGTCGACTCCTCCAGGAGTCACGGTTGTCTAAACGACGTTTCGGCAGAATCTCATCTGCCATCTTCAGGTTCTCGCTGAAAGCTGCCTGCTGCTGCTCCTCGTTGCTCGAACTGAGTAGGCAACTTTCAGCGAGAACCTGAAGATAGCAGATGAGATTCTGCCGAAACGTCGTTTAGACAACCGTGACTCCTGGAGGAGTCGACCATCGACGCGGGAGAGCACCCGGAAGTACAACAACACTTCATATATATATATTTATTTTTATACTACTTTTTTAGAAATTTTTTACATAGAACGTACTTCTTTCAAGGTCCTCCTATAAATATATACTAGGTAGGATAACGGGACTTTTTTTATAACAATTATAATGGTTTATATTTACTCAATTTTCATTAATTTTCGAGCATTATTATTTTTTATTTTGTACATTATAAAAGAGAGCCTAAATTTAACTTTTAAGATACAACAACTCAAAACGTTTTAAAGAACATATTTCAAGCTTTAAAAAACGTACCTTTAAAGTTTTAATAACATATTTTAAACTGAAGTAATAGATCGTTGAAATTAATCATAAAAATAAAATTTATTACTTTTTCAAAATTTCCCATTTTTCAAGTCCTGTATATTAAAAAATACATTCTTCAGATTCTTTTCGTATCATGCATCTTTTTGTTTATTACTTTAAGAATAAACTGCGACAGTTTAAAAATTTTTATCTTAAAAATTTTAGAAATGGCATAGGTTTAATTTTCTAGAAAATCTCATTACTCTTAAGCTTCATATACATGCCATACATATTGGTACAAATTTTTTCAAATTTAAATATAAGAATCCAATACCTACAATGCTCTACTTTCATTTAAATTTTGGATTGTACAATGCCATTGATTAGTTAAAAAGTTGTAGCAAATTTATTATAGCGAGCTAGTGCCGCGCGCTCCTCGCACGTTGCAGTTGTGTGCCTCCATGGCACAAGTTCGGACGTTAAAAAAAAATCCTACAACCTACAGTTTTGATTTTACATTAATACTTTCGACAACATTTTTATGTAAAATGTTCCGTTCCTTCAAATGGCGATAATACTTTTTTTACAAAAATATGTATTTTAAGAATATTTTCAAAAAAAATTGGTATTTTGCAACTAATTTGTTAAATAAAAAATGAAGCAAGCACTCTTTTGTTGATAACTTTTTATATCTTGTTCGTAACATACTCACACAAATGTACAGTAAAAAGTTATCGCTTCCCGGAATTTTTCCGAAGTGAAAACCTCCTACTTTGACTCCACTAATAAGGCATTTTAATTTTAGTTATACAGAGTGGACCATTAATAATATACCATATTTCGGTGTAGATTCTTTGGGCCAAAATATGAGGATATAATCAAATATGCTTCAGTAAAATGTTGCTGTGGAAAGAGATACAGGGTGTTAAAGTTCAATAAGTCAACAGCCTCTTGACTGATCTTCGCCGAATTTGCTAGAGGGACTTTTTTATTCTAAGAAACAGTAATTTATGCATTACATCACGTTAGATCATAGAGGGCGCCGCAGGCACTGTAACTGACGATGAATTCTTTTCATATTGTTGTGGTCATTCTGACCAGAAAATCTGACGAGTGCGTCATTTCCACGTATAAGAGGACCACACTTGGTAGAACTTGATAACTCCAACCGTTTTCGAGAAAAGTGCCGTTAAACAGTTCAATAATTTTTTGAAAGACAAATTCAAATTTAATGAAACAAAGTGTATTTATTGAAAAAAGTACAAAACGTCAGGGAAAACAAAAAATAACAGCGTAAACTCTTTCTCACTTTCTTATGAACTAATGGATTATTTTCATGGTATTGAGATAAAAAGGTTGTCTAAAATAAGGATCTAAAGATGTTAAAGAAATTAGCTCGAGGAACACAAGAACAAAATAAAATGACGTAACTAAAACGTAACCAAAGCACACTTTTCAATAAATACACTTTGTTTCATTAAATTTGAATTTGTCTTTCAAAAAATTATTGAAATGTTTAACGGCACTTTCCTCGAAAACGATTGGAGTTATCAAGTTGTACCAAGTATACCTTTTATACGTGGAAATGACGCCCGCATCAGATTTTCTGGTCGAAAGTACCACAACGTTTCGTAAAAAAAATATGAAAAATATTCATCATCAGATACAGGTCCTGCGGCGCCCTCCATGTTCTAACGTGATGTAATACATAAATTATTGTTTCTTAGAATAAAAAAAGTTCCTGTAGCAAATTTAGCGAAGATCAGTGAAGAAGCTGTTGAGTTATTTTTAAAAAACGAAAAAATAATTTGCACTTTGACAGGGTGTCGAAGTTCAAATTATTTTTTTCCACAGCAATATTTTACTAAAGAATATCTGGTTATATCCTCATATCTTGGCCCAAAGAATCTACCCCTGAACTATGGCCTATTATTAATGATACATCCTGTATATGTATGTGTTGTGTATAACTTTTAATATTGTATTTTCACTTGTTCTGTAGTTTTAATTTTTAATATCATAATGTTTAATAACCTTTTATTTTTGTGATTCATATTAATCTTGTGCTGACTATATTTCTATACTTTTGTAAAGTCAATGAAAATAAAGTTTTTATTATTATTAATTAATTGAAAATCTTTATCCTTTATTTCAACATATTTATTATGAAAGATTTTTTCGCACGTTCCACAGCATTTAATATAACTTTCAGTTTGACCTATCATACTTTTACAAATCCCACAATTGCAGTCCTCTTCTTTCATTATAACCATTTATCATATTAAATGAAATCTTACAGTGTGTAGTCTCCATAATCCTAGTTTTAGAAAATGCACAATTTTAATTGAGTCGGACAAAGAGTCTTATCGACTTAATAAAATCTCAAATGTTTGTTTATAATAAATATATAACTAAAAGTTTAACCTTTGTCAGTTAATCTACAGTTCCAGGTTCCAGTCCACCGCTTCTTGTTTTATAATCCAGACAGAAGTTTCAATTTAAACACATGTAATAACCTTCAATTTAACTACTTAATTCACGGGGCTGTAACAACAGCGAATCTTTAAAGAAAATTTGCTGTTGTTATAGTCCAGGTATATAAGCGGAAAAGTTGGACACTTCTGAGCCAGGGCTAAAAGACATTCCCCTCGTTTTTGGGGTCGTGGAATCGCTTGCGAATCGCGTTCGAGGGTGAAGAAAACCTACCTCCATCCCCTATTGGCCAAAAACCGCACCCAATACAGGTTTTCAGTAGTGTAGCAAGTGGAAGAGCAGTTTTTGTGCGGAATTTTTCCTGTCAAAGTGGTTTTGATACGGGGCCACTGAGAGGGTAGATCTAAGGGGGTGAAAACCACCCCCTCGAGGTAAAAAGGGTTGTAACTGATTTCTTTCGCGCTGTTCGGAGCGAATGTATCTAAAAAAAGGTCGAAGAGGATGAGGTAGCTAAAATCAACCATCCACCTCTTATTTTCAGTCAAGAGAGTGAAAACTACCCCCCGCAGTGATCACGGGTCCCCTTAATTTTCCGCCGGTTTTTCAAAAGGAATTAGATTGGGAGCTGGTCAAAATAGATAAGGGAAGTAAAATTCATTCATCCACTCCGTATTTCCAGTCAAGAGGGTGAAAACTACCCCCAGCTGGATCATCACCTCCCAATCGAATTCCTTTTTGAAATCAGGCAGAAAAATTAAGGGTGCCCGTGATTCCTGGAGGTATTTTACACCCCCTTGACTGGAACTGAGAGGTGGGTGGTTGAATTCTACCTTTCTTATCCTTCTCGACCTTTTTTTAGCTACATTCCATCCGAATAGCGCGAAAAAATCAGTTACAATCGTTTTTTGCCTTGTCACCCCAATCCTCTCGGTAGCACTGTATCAAAAATTACTGTTACAAGAAAAATTCCACATCAAAAACTCCTCCTTCACTTGTTACACCGCGGAAACCCCATTTTGGGGGTAGTTTTTGCCCAATAAGGGATGAAGGCAAGTTTTTAATCCTCGGATCTATCGCCCCGTCTATTAGCCCTGGCGTAGAAATATCCAACTTCTCCGCATATTTACCTGGAGTATTACTAGTGGAAAAAAAAATAAAAATGTGTCAATCTAATCAATAATCATTTGGGCGTAGGAAAGTTAAATAATTAAGTACGATGTCATTGGTTTCAAGTCACAGTTTCAACTTTTAAGGTACCTTACACGTTCAATTATAATGTCATTACCTGAAAATAAAGACATTATTAGTGATAACGTGTAAAGTTATAAAATGATAACAAGTAATGAAGCGGTAATGAAGCGTATCCGGATATTTTGATATTCGACCATAATGTCAGTAGTAATGATCATGTAAAGTGAGAGCATCATTATTGTGTCGTTACTAATCTTGAAGCACAGATTTGCAGATTTCAAAAACAGCTGTACTTATTGTAGCCGGCGACATTGCATCTGAAAATTTCAAATTTTCAAAGCTTCTTCCAGTGGCTAAGTATCTCAGAGTTAAAGCTAGTATTTCATTAACTTGTAAACTGCTCCACATAACTGTGTTTCTCCGTATTAAAATTGGTCCGACTATTCGCAAATAAAATTTCTTATCTTAAAATCTATTCTCTTATTGAAAAAATCGATGTGCTTTCTATCGCCACTTGAAACATAATGACGAAAAAATAATTTCAGTAATAATAAACATGCAATGTGCGAAGAAGAATGACAGGGAATGACGGGGAAATTTTTAATAATGATGTTTCTGTAATGATCTGCTGGAATGACATTATTACTGAACGTGTAATGTGCCCTTTAGACTATACGTAATAAATAGCGTATAATGTACGGTTGTGGCCAGTGAATATGACGCACCAAAATTTGTACAATTTAAAGTGGGCTTTCATTAACGTCAACGCTGTCAACCCGGCGTCAACACTGCATGCAGCCAAAGTACAGCCCCTATTACAACACTATAATATCACAAAAATCGGATTCAAAAGCTGCTTCATATTCACTGGCCACGACTGTACTATAAAATTCAATAATTTTAATCACTACACTTTTATAACAGTTCATAGATGTCATTTTACTTGTGGTGTTATAAAGTTGTTCGTAAATTAAGCGTTAGTTGTTACTCCCCCTGAGAGTGGATTAAAGTTTGCCTACTATTCACTATTCTGTACTAGAATTTGATTTTTCTAGTTGGTTAGAGAGCTCTTACTGCAACTGCATTCTCTGGTAAGAAGTGCTTTTCTAATATTTAACTGGGCAACCCTATTATACTTCAAACCACTCCGACACGAGCAGCTATTTGAAGCTATAGTTTCACGTAGCTTTTGCTACATTATTAATGAACTAAATATTTACAGAACACCTTTCTTTTAATCTTTTTGCGTTTTTTGTATATTCCGTTGCCTGCGGATGACCGGTAAAAGTGGTTTAGGTATTGTTATGTATTATTTGTCCTTTTATATTAGCGGTATATTTTTGCTCTTAAATATTACTATAGTAAAATAAATTATTTCAAAAAATCTCAACCGTGAAAAATGAAATTCGATCTGAAAGGAACTAAACAGGATGAATGCTAATAGTTCAGGCAAAATAAGTCATCGACCGGGAAACTTTATTCGGATGGAATATTTTTGTGCCAATTTTTTTTTTACAATAAAAAACATTAATTCTTATCTTGTTTTTGAGCCCTGAAAATCGCAAATTTCGCTTTTTTGAAATTTCAAGATTTTTTTCTCAACTTTAAAGAAAAATGTCTAAGAACGTTTTTTGAAAATATTTTTTCTGAAACAAAAAAGTCAATTTTTCTAATTTGTTAAGAAAAACTTTATTTAAATAATTCCTGACCACATTTGTATCTGGCAAAACTTGCTTTCTTATAAAGGAGCACATTTTGAACAAGATGGCACAAAAATATTCCATCCATAGTTGTATGTATGTATCCTCTGAGCATACCTAGCGAGGTAACTTCGATCCTCACGTATTGCAAAATTTTCAATTATAAATTACCCCCAAGCATCCCACTATAAAAAGTGTAAGGATCCCGTCTCCTTTACTCACACTAGTCTAAACTTAAGAGGATCATTTAAGTGATGTGGAAGGCGATTAAAACATTTACAACATTTACATTAATAGAGGTTCCAAGATAGAGCCCTGAGGCACTCCTGAGGTTGTAACACCCCTTGGCTTAAAAGCAGGAAGTGTTTCAATTATGCGAACGGCAGCTCTGGGTTATGGGAAAGCGAGGTCGTGGTTCGATATTTACTCAATTTTATAAAATAGTGAATATAAATATACATAAAAAAAAATAGATGTTCAGGGCGCCACCTTAACTTATTATATGAACCAGGAGTATTGTGAAATCTAAGGAAAACAATATTGAGTACCTAAGTTATGTAATAAGCTCACCAATAATATATATCCAGCTAAATGAGTAAAAGAAAGGAAACACATGTTAATAATAAGTTGACTTTAATATTTGATAATGGGACAGTTGAATAAATGTAATAAGCAATAGTAAAAAAATTGATTTGAGTTAAAATTTGAATGATTGATAATAAAAAAAATATTAAATTATGACAAGGTTTAACAAGTATTATTTAAGAAAATTATATGTAAAGATATTTATGTGAAAATGTATGAATATTTGAAAACGTTAAATTTAATTAAAATGGTACCATTTCTTACAAGTCTAAAAAAATATATGAAAAGTGAAATTTTACATGAAATAAAATGTTATAAATAATACCACCAAACAGAAGGCCCTGGTGTAGCTTTGTTTCAAAATCAGGTATTACTGCAAGGACCCCTCTGCAACACGCTGCCTCCACTCTCAAATTCGTCTCCACTGTCTACGTGGTCCAAAAAAATCGACAACTCAGATTCCTTCACTTATTGACCTCTCTCTTCTTAAAATATGACCATACATATGTGGCCGTTACATCGGAAAGATGATATAGGTACCAATAATTCTATCACACCAAGAAATTTGCCTCATATGAGGGATACTGGCAACCCCCAAGTGACCTGTGGGGGCTCAGTTTCGATAATAAGCCTAAGCTTATGGCGTGAATAAAAAATTACGGCTTGACAAAATTTACTAACTATGCTACTGTCCCAAGCCTAAGCCAACCTGCTCCTTCAATGGATCACGCCTAAAAGGGCTGCTAAGATGGCTTGGCTTCCTAACGCGGTCTTGCGAATTAAAAGAAAAACTGAACGATTCGACACGCAGGTCTTAATTACCAACCTAAGTCACAGACTTGTGCTCTTGGCAAAATCGAACGATAAGAAGAAGAAGAGGAATTGAAATTTCAACAACATAACCTTAAAATAGAGAGTGTGCTACTATGTGTTTCTGAAGGAATAAATAAAACAAATTCATAAACAACAGGCTGTTAAACCAGCCAGGAAGAGAAGACGTCGTGTGTTTACTATATTTCGGTGTTAACTCAAAATAAGGTGCCAAGTGCTTTTCAACCTGAACAAGTTATAATTGCAGTGTTAATTGTCTGAAACGGTGCCGCATTATTTTCATTATTATTTATTTAGATTTTTAACTGCATGTGGAGCATGTTTTTGCAGGAAAGAAAGAATAAAAAAAATATTTATATTTGTCTAATAAATTTCTTTTCAGGAGATTTTTCACGGCAACCAGTAATACATTTATCCACATACTGGGTGGCCTAGCTTACTATGCACCAATTTAATTTTTAAATTTATTACTAATCAAAAATGTAGCATATGCAATGCTACACTGTGCCATTAATTTTAACTGACCTATGACCGCGGTATTCCATATATTGTGTTCAACTGTTAAGATGTGATTTAAAGAAGTTAATAAGTAACTGAGAGAAACCCATAGTTTGAAGTTTATTTACTAATAAACCATGATCAAGCCTGTCAAATCTGTATATAGTAGGTCAACTTGAATACCGGTGTCGAGATATTGTGAGATGTACTGCGTCATGCACATTAAATTAGCAACAACGGATTTACTTTTTACAAAACATATTGACCGCATATGATCTGTCCCTCAACGTGGGGGCATATGATTTCATATATAGCAATTTCCAAGACTTTAGCGAAAATACATATAATTGAAATCGGTCGATGATTTTCAGTTACCTGCCTATCACATTTTTTGTGAACTGGACAAATTAGGGATCTTTTCCAGATGCTAGGAAATGTACTAGTTTTTATACATAAATTATAGATTATTTTAAGAGCTTCAACAAAAACAGCAGCGCAGTCTCTAATAATGAAAGTCTGGACCTTTTGTGCATTTAGGTTTAAATTGTTGTAGGGCAGAAAGAATATCGTTAGAGGAGAATTCGTTGCAGTTGAGATAAGGGGTATTTGTACAAAAAGTATTGTTATTGTATTGGGAGGGTGGTTTATAAGAGGGTTTAAAAAATTCAGCAAAGCCATTTGTAATATCTCTTTGGTCATCGAGGTATCGATCATGATAGGTTAGCGCATCCTGTATTGCTGTTGTCTCTTTTTTGAATTGATATATAACCAGAAAGATTTTACATTATTTTTTATATTATTTTGAATATTTTTCTGATATTCCTTCCTGAAACTGTCTGTATCCCGTTTTATATGCAATCTATGAATTTTAAATTAGCGGACATCGATATCCCCGGTTTGCTTGTATTTCTTCAACTGTTTAGATCTCCCTTTAATATTGCGAACTATCAACATTGTTGTATCAGGACGAGGTATAGTTTTCGGTATACACGAATCCAAAATGTCATACAATATTTCATATATTGGCATCATTGGTGTTCATAATAGGTGACCAATCTACAGTACTAATTTTTGCGTACAGAGTGTGAAAGTCACCTTTGCGAAAGTTATACCTTGGTACACTATTAGTCAAAGCTTTTTTGCTAACGTTATTGCTAGTTATAATAGGGTATATACTCAAGGCTGGATGGTGAGTGTTTTCTATGAGCAAGATATCGAGGGCTTTCTCAACACAACAAGACGTGCTTGAGAATACGAGTTCTAGTAATTTATTACAGGAATTTACTACGGTGTTATATTATTTATCCGTTTATTTAATTAATAGATTAATTTTTTACTTTATAGTGATAACGATGAGTGAACTAACATTGAACATTAACTTTCCTTTTATATTGATTACGGGATTTTCGACGTGAATACGTTTTATAAATTGTCACAAGGATAGAGGCGATCCAACGAAATCATATAGACTTCAGTCTGGACATGGAAATTAAACGTGAGCAAGACAAATTTCATATCGTTTTAAAAATGAAAGATATAAGATTTGTTTGAAACCAGATTGTCACTTCACATAGTTGAATCCTGAAAAAAAAATGTTTAAAAAAATGTTTTCTAAACCGCCTCTCAAGTTTTCGAAGTAACCCCCTGGAAGATCTCAAGGATCTTGTGCTAGGTAAAGAGAGACGAGGCCCTACAGTTTAATGTGGACTCTGAACCACTCTTGGGGCAATTTTTTTAATGAATTATTTCGCCTTGCGGAAATCGAACCCACTTCGCTAGGCAACTCAGTCTGCCAGCCAGACGCTTTAACACACTGAGCTACCGTCCCCATAAAAAACTGAAAATATAGAAGTGACCGAAATGTCAGTAAATAACTAAGTAGTTGTTCTTTAATTCTAAAATTCCAATTCAGGCAATCTTCTCAGTGTAATACAATGGAGGATTGGAACAAGATTTCACAAAATATCTCAGTCCTGTTGGTGTTAAATCGATTTACAAAAAACCATTTTCAAGATATAGAAATTTCTTATAACTGTATGTTGCACAATTACTGTAGGATCAATATTTCTATTCGTCATCTTCAAGTTAAGATTATTTGAGCAGGCATCATGATATCGAGCCCCAACATCGATCCACCGGATATTAGAACCACGTTCTGAAATTTCTCTCAAAAATTTAACGTTTTTCATCTGCTTATGATTTTTGAAATATTTTCTTTGTTTTGGAATCATCATTACTTCCGTTTATTCTTTGGTCCAAGTAAAGCAATTGTTTTTAATGTTGAAAACTTGAATTGTAGATTCAGTCAATTTTAACGATGGTTCAGAATTTGATGTTGAAGAAACCGAAATGGCGGATGTATTTGAGCGACACGCAATTTTCTCATGAATATACCTGACACAGTACGTGCACACTTAAAATATCAACTTTTTGAATGATATTAAGACTTGCCCCCAGAACGCCTCTCGATTTGACACGATTTTTTCTTTTTCGCTCAAAAATATTTTTCTTCCTCAAATGTCAAAAAACATGACATTTGTGACAAGTTTTTACCGCTCATGAGTGGCGCTAAACGTATTTAAGGAAAAAAATAGCAGTATCTATTTAATTCATATTCAGCGTTTGAAGAAAAAATAGCATGTTTTATGAGGCGCAAAGTAATTTTGTGTATCTCGGCATCGCTCGTCCGTCAACTACCTGCATCCTGGATAGGAACTTAAACTATTCATTTCTCTGGCAGTTCATCTGAGCGTCACTGAAAGCCTCTTACCTGGTCCGCCACATCGCGCGGTCCCCTCAAACTTTGCGACGCTGTGAAAGTCATGTATTCGCCATTTACAAAACTTAATAAACACGGTGAAAATGGTACATTTCTCAGAGCTGTACTGCTGTACAAGTTTTACATTAACATATTTGATATAGGATTCAACAAAATGCATAATTCTTACCCTTCGGGCGTTGTAATTAAAAAACCATTAAGCCTACGGTAATGGTGCAGCGGACAAAGTTATAGAAAGTTTTGAGTCCTTCGGAGTCGTTTTCTGAAAATCGATTCAGCACCAACGGATGTTGACATATTTTATGTTACAAGTTGGGATTTGTTTATTTCACCATTTTATGCAACATGAAATGTGATTCAATAACTCTTTATTCGAGTCTTCGGTCTTCTCTGTATACGCTTCCAAAAGTTTTATTTGTGACTTAATGGTATAAATCACTGTCAATTTGTCTGTGGGGTTAGTATTTTTTTCTGTAATTCTTGATACAGTGGCTAAATTTTTTGCATCACCAGTATACTAACATAAATTCAAAGCTTTAAAATACTTAAATGTTTCCTTTGTGCCATCTTAAACCACAATTTCATAATTAATTTCTACTTTAACGCGTTTGCCATTATGGGGTATTTGACAAAACATTCGTAGCTTGCCTAAATTAGCTATCTTATCCCTGCCTGTTTAAGCGTTTCATTTGGATTACCGGTAATACTAAATTATCCTTAAAGTTATCTTTAATAAAATCTCTTAGATCTTAAATTAACATAATTAGCTGTTGCCTTTGTAATATCTTCTGAACGTATTTACTTGCTCGACTACTTACTATAAGAGCAAGGGAATGACGTACATTTGAGAACTATTTATAACTTTGTATTTGCCATTAGACAAGTCTTAAAGGAATTAATTTATCCCAGCATGATGCAATTTCCATTATAATGATTAATTAACTAGTATACTAGGTGGATATTCATCTCATATTTGGTATCGTGTCATTGCATATGTGGAGTGTCTATGCAAGACGAGAGACTTATCCTTGGGAAAAAGATGACTTTGATGTAATTTCCTTTTTTGTCTATACATCAGTTAACATTAGGGATTTAATGCAACGCCATGCGTATACCGATTCGACAAAGTAGTTGTATATACAGATTCGGCAAAAGTAGGTGTATCTGTATACGTAAGTTTATAAAATGACAGGAACTGGTCAGTGTCTGGGTCTGCTCTGCACTGGTTATAGAAAGTTTTGAATCCTTTGGAGTCGTTTTCTGAAAATCGATTCAGCACCAACGGGTGTTGAGATATTTTATGTTACAAGTTGGGATTTGTTTATTTCACCATTTTATGCAACATGAAATGTGATTCAGTAACTCTTTATTCGAGTCTTCGGTCTTCTCTGTATACGCTTCCAAAAGTTTTATTTGTGACTTAATGGTATAAATCACTGTCAATTTGTCTGTGGGGTTAGTATTTTTTTCTGTAGTTCTTGATACAGTGGCTAAATTTTTTGCATCACCAGTATACTAACATAAATTCAAAGCTTTAAAATACTTAAATGTTTCCTTTGTGCCATCTTAAACCACAATTTCATAATTAATTTCTACTTTAACGCGTTTGCCATTATGGGGTATTTGACAAAACATTCGTAGCTTGCCTAAATTAGCTACCTTATTCCTGCCTGTTTAAGCGTTTCATTTGGATTACCGGTAATACTAAATTATCCTTAAAGTTATCTTTAATAAAATCTCTTAGATCTTAAATTAACATAATTAGCTGTTGCCTTTGTAATATCTTCTGAACGTATTTACTTGCTCGACTACTTACTATAAGAGCAAGGGAATGACGTACATTTGAGAACTATTAATAACTTTGTATTTGCCATTAGACAAGTCTTAAAGGAATTAATTTCTCCCAGCATGATGCAATTTCCATTATGATGATTAATTAACTAGTATACTAGGTGGATATTCATCTCATATTTGGTATCATGTCATTGCATATGTGGAGTGTATGCAAGACGAGATACTCATCCTTGGGAAAAAGATGACTTTGATGTAATTTTCTTTTTTGCCTATACATCAGTTAACATTAGGGATTTAATGCAACGCCATGCGTATACCGATTCGGCAAAGTAGTTGCATATACAGATTCGGCAAAAGTAGGTGTATCTGTATACGTAAGTTCATAAAATCACAGGAACTGGTCAGTGTTTGGGTCTGCTCTGCACTGATGAGAGCCAAAAGATCAGAACCGGTCTTCAGATGACTCTGGACATTGCGAATGTTGCGGAACTCCTCTGATTTAATAATGGGTACCTTCATCGGTGTCTGCTTAAACACTTTATTGCATTTCTAGTAGTTGGTAACTAAAATACCATTCAGAGCGCACATCCCAATAAAAATATTAGATTTCAAGAGGAATACGACAAAACGTGCCTTTGTGCATTTTAACATCTATCATTCCTCTAGTTGACTTTATTTGTCACATTTGCCTTAGTCGAGGCTTCTTAAAGTGTTTGTGGCAGATGCCGTTGGAGCGACCTATTTGTACTATTTGTATGTCGCCGTTATGGTGTTACTTACAATGTATATAACATCAGGAGACCGCAGCATGGTCAGTGTCTGGGTCTGCTCTACACTGATGAGAGCCAAAAGCTCGAAACCTGTCTGCAGATGACTCTGGACATTGCCGATGCTGCGGAACTTCTCTGATTTAATAATGGGTCCTTCACCGGTGTCTGCTTTAAACACTTTATTGCGTTTCTAGTAATTGGTAACTAAAATACCGTTCAGAGCGCACATCCTAATAAAAATATTAGGTTTCAAGAGGAATACAACGAAACGTGCCTTTGTGCATTTTAACATCTTGACTTTATTTTGTCATATATATATATATATATATATATATATGAAGTGTTATTGTACTTGCGGGTGCTCTCCCGCGTCGATGGTCGACTCCTCCAGGAGTCACGATTGTCTGAACGACGTTTCGGCAGAATCTCATCTGCCATATTCAGGTTCTCACTGAAAGCTGCCTACTGCTGCGCCTCGTTGCTCGAACTGAACTCAATATCTGCCGTTATATTGTCTATTCTCTTGTTCAATTCTAAATTAATTGTCACTACTCTTAGATTTAAAATTACATTGCTTTCTTCTAACTTCCCTAGTTTAACTAAAGTTTCATCACACGTTTGTCTTAATATTACAAGATTTTGATTGTTTATTTCTAAATTTTGATTAGTTACTTGAATTTTCCTTTTAAACTTTGCATGCTCTGATCTAATACTTGTCTTAAATTTTGATTATCTTGTTGAGCTTTTTGACTGTTTTGTTTTATTGTTTCAGACAGCTGTTGAAGAAATTGAATGATTGCGGTCGAGTCTGGCATAGCATTAAGATCGACATGAACATCTCCTCTATTTTGTACCTGTTCTGGTTGACTTTCATCCTCTGATGATTCACCGTTGTCTGCCATTGTTGATTTTTTTATTGTTTTGCCTGATATTAAGTTCATATGTTTTAGTTTTAAAATTGTACTTTTTAATAAATAAATTTGGTCAATATTGTATTTTGTAAGATTTTAAAGTTTATGAATTTTGAAAGTTATGAAAATCGCGTCCCAATAAAGAGAAAATTCTACCCGGCTAAAATGTAACTATTTGTGTTTAAAAGAAATTCTTTACCGATAATTGATATTTATCTTCTGAGCTGTCTATCTCAGGGTTTCGTGAAGTTCGTGTGGGCGAAGTCCATAATTTAGGTAAAAGTTTTTACTGGAATATAGTACTGGTTGCATAACCTTGTAATTATCAAATTGTAATAAAGCACCAATTTAAAATGAACAACGTTGATATTTTATTCATTGAATATCATTTTTGTAATCAAATGATTCAACCACGTGCAAGAATGCTATTCTAGCCCTATTGCCTGCGCCAGATAATTTAACTACAAAATAACTTTTAAAAAAACAAACAAAAAATTTTAAACTGTTGGCAACGGATGTTAGTTCTGTTTCTAGTAGTATTTAAATTTATTTAGTTGTCTCCCATATGTTGATCTATGAAAGCAAAAATGGAATCCGAAGATGTTTTAATAAATAATTATGGTAATATAAACAACGATTAATATTCATTACAATTATAAAAGTCTCGTTTTTAGAAACCTGTGATCCGTTTATGATGAGAAGTGCTTCACTCCTTGTCCATCAACTGAGTGTCTTTTCACATCTCATACGACTATTTTGATGAGTCATTCTGCATTTATTAATATATCCTTTTAAATATTCAATACAATACATTGTATTGTGAAATCTGAGGTAAAATAATTACTGTTTTCTGCTGTATGTCAAAATTGACATCAATTCTTTATCGTTGAAACGTCACGACTTGTCAATATACCAATTGTAGGTTAGAATTTAAACAGAATTTTGCCATAATAACGCATCAACAACTTTTCACGCCCCTCGGTACCAAATGCCAAATCTGACATCTCTTTTATACATTTTCGTTGGTTACCATGGTTACGTCATTTTGAATTTCTTATCAAAGCTTATGCATTTCTATTTTTCCCTTTTATTTGCTTGCTTTTTTCTATAATATTCTTGATCCTTACCTTTTCATCTTTCTTCCAGTACCGCTATTATGTCTCTACGTTTCTGATTAACGTTTTATCATTTTTCTTGCACTCCTCATGACTTTTTCTCTGAATATACTAAATTTACACTTTTTTAGTTTGTTTTAAGTCCCAGGTTAAATTAGAATGTTTGTTTTAATTTTGTTCGTTTTCACTTTTGGGATTAATTAAATTTTATACATAAATTTGATAAGGTTACTTAAAATGTCAAAACTGTTCATTTTTGGGGCTCCTCACTCTACCATTAGGTCCTCCTATTTTATAATTATTAGTGCATTTTTATCTCAATTAGCTATTGTAATGATCTGTTATGAGTTTTGCCCAAAAATTGTTTATTTATTATAATTTTGAGTAATATTTGAAATTTGTCTATCAATAGACTATAAAAATGTGATTTTCCTGAGTTTTAAAGAATTATAAAAATATCTATCCTGTATTATTAGTGTATTTTCAATTGGTATATTCAATTATTACATGCTATATAAGTTCTGTGTAAAATTTAAGATCAAATTTGTTTATTCAATAGTATATTTTTTTCTATGTTTTCTATTTCTCATTTATACTTTCAAACATTAGTAGTAGACCAGGGCCAAACCGTTTAAAATATCGTAATAGACGATAAATTCTTAGCAGTATACGAATGGTCGGAAAATGTAGTTAATGGTGTAAATAATTAAGGAAAAATCGTCCAGCCTGAGTAAAAGTCCGGGAAGGGGGGTTGGGGTGGTAATATATACGTTTTTAGGGGTTGGTACTTGTTTTTTGCGATTTGCGGCGAAACTATGCATCCTATCGAAAAATGTTGAATATAAAAGTTGTAGATAATGAAAAAATCTAAAACTTTCTGATTAATTATTATTGACCATAACCTCAAAATTATCGAGAAAAATGCAAAAAACCATTTTTTCGGTTTTTAATTTATAACTGTCGCAAAAATGTTTATATTTTCATGAAAATTGGTGAAAATGTTCATGTTTCAAACAAGCTCAAATTTCTACAAAGCGAAATATTTAATTTACAATGTTTTATGAAGAAAATAAAATAAGAAGACCTAATTTTCAATCGAAAAATTTGGTTAGCAAATTTTCGATTAATGAACTTTGCTAGTGCTCATGTTTTTCGTTGAAATCTTAACTTTAATATAGAAATAAAATATAATATTGTTTATATACAAAAAAGCGAAAAACCGAAAAAACCACTTTTTAAAAATCGAGTTTTGGGTGAAAATCATGAATTTCTTTTTCTTTATTGTAAATAAACGTTTACATTAATAAAAAGCGTTAATTCTCATACAATACTATGTTATACAAGTAATGTACATGTACCTAACTGAGGCGAGACTGTTACAATTGATCCATTACTATTATTTCAGAGAATTTCGCGAAATATCAGCAGTACACATGATATGAAAAATTATTTACAGTACGAGCTTGCTTCATTTCCTGTGTCGTTGTTTACAGAGAATGGCTTCGGAAAAAATGTTAAGTCACATTTATATACAGAATTTGCGAGCATCGATTCATTACCAACTTCGAGCAATATTGTACACGTTGTTGATGGCGGGTTTCTGTTATTACAAAAAGTAATCTGGCAAAAAAACGATACAATTAATGAAATAACACAAAAATATTTACATTATGTACAAAACAACTACGCAAAAAATAGTTATATGAAGAAGATGCAGATTCCCTAATTATCAATACATCCCTTGAAGTAGCAAAAAACTCCGATAAAATAGTGGTAGTTGTTGGTCAAGACATAGATTTTTTAGTTCTTTTAAATCAATTCAGTTCACATGAATTGAATATCTATTTCCACAAACCTGATGCAGGAAATATTAATGATACTTGTTACACCTCTCTAATAGTTTTAAACATAAATCACATAAACATATTGTAGCATTTTTGCATTGTTTTTCTGGGTGCGATACAACTTCCAGTTTTGCTGGGAAAGGAAAAAAAAAAATTATAAAATCATTATTGGCCGATAAACATTTACCTAATCTTGCAGAAATTTTTTACAATACAAATGCAGTCAAACAAACGATTACCGAAAATGGATTAAAAATAATAGCTTCTATTTACAAAAGATTTGAACTCTACCGAACGGCTACTGTTAAATCCTCATTTCATTTGAAAAAATTACCTCCAACTGAAGGGGCACCTAAGCAACATTGTTACAGGGTGTATTTTCAAATACAAAGTTGGCTTGGTAATCAATTAACAGCTACAGATTGGGGATGGAAACGTCACGTTAATGGCATCGTACCTATATTTACAGAACAAGAATTAATTCCTGAAAATTTATTGAAAATTATCTGCCGCAGCTACGAAACAGGATGCGGTAATAACAAATGTGGTGTCGCAAGCTTGGCTTAAAGTGCACAAATTTGTGCTCAAATTGTCACGGTTCTGATAAATGTTCTAATGCCGAAAAATCGTTGTACGAATAAAATTGTAATCTCGAGGACATCGAAGACGAAGACAGTACCCACTGTCTAATAAATAATAATGAAAATAATGATACTGAACTGGACAATCCAGAAGAACTCCAAGAAATTGAAGATATAGAAAATGAACGTGAAGAAATCGACAGTTTGATCGATTCTGGCGATGAAGAATTGCCCACGAAGAAAAAAAGATTTCAATAAAATTATTTTACTTTTAATTTTTGTATTTTATAATTAAATATAAGACTTTGACGTGATAATTTGTAAATACTTACGAATTACAAGAAATAATTAGCAAATTTTCTCAGTTCATAGCCTTTGTGTTTTTTGAATTTTTACCTATTTAATTGCAGTTTAAATAATGTTTTCGGGACTTTGAAAGCCGAGAATAGTTAGGTACATGTACATTACTTGTATAACATAGTATTGTATGAGAATTAACGCTTTTTATGAATGTAAACGTTTATTTACAATAAAGAAAAAGAAATTCATGATTTTCACCGAAAACTCGATTTTTAAAAAGTAGTTTTTCAGTTTTTCGCTTTTTTAACGATGTTTTTGTATATAAACAATATTATATTTTAATTCTATATTAAAGTTGAGATTTCAACGAAAAAAATGAGCACCAGTAAAGTTCATTAGTCGAAAATTTGCTAACCAAATTTTTCGATTGAAAATTAGGTCTATTTTTTTTATTTTCTTCATAAAACATCGAAAATTAAATATTTCGCTTTGAAAAAATTTGGGCTTATTTGAAACACAAAAGAGAACATTTTCACCAATTTTCATGAAAATATAAACATTTTTGCGATAGTTATAAATTAAAAACCGAAAAAACGGTTTTTTGCATTTTTCTCGATAATTTTGAGGTTATGGTCAATAATGATTAATTAGAAAGTTTTAGATTTTTTCATTATCTACAACTTTTACATTAAAAATTTTAGGATAGGATGCATAGTTTAGCCGCTAATCGCAAAAAACGAGTACCAACCCCTAAAAACGTATATATTACCACCCCAAGTGGTATTTTAGGCGTTTCTAATACAAACCATTGATTGTAGGATGCTATAGATTTAGAATTGTTCCCTTTTTTAATTACCTTTTATCCGTGGTCTCTAACCTGTGTGTCTTTACAAATTTTCTGATAAACTCCTGGGTGAAAAGATGGTGTCCCTGATTTCTTCCATATTGTTAGCCGTCTGTAATTTCTCTATTGTATTGTTTAGGTTAGCTTTTAATGTATGGAGTTGGTTAATGGATCATGTTCAATGTCACAAAAAAAGTTAGTACACTCGGCTCCTCTCCGTACATCTAACAAGCCAAGCCGGCCGCGAGTGCTGGCTGGTGACTAGCTGCCAACATTTTTTTACTTACCCATTTTATAGATATTTACAAACATATTTCTGAGGAATAAGCCTAGTTACGAGCTTTCTAAAATAAATACATTGTGATTTTTATTGCGATTCTAATAACACATCCGAAACCAACCTTCCGTACAACAGAAAATTGAATTAATTGGACAATTAAATAAGCATAGGTTTTATCAGATACTCCGTATACGATATCACCTTAATTCGACACATAAAATACAACCGCACAATCTCAAATTTTATGAACATAGCAAATATTTCACACACAGTATTTCTTCTGTAACTGGTAATTCTAGAAACACCGCTTTAAAGTAAATTCAATGAAAGTTCAGATTTTATACAAGCGTTCACTGGTTGCTGCGTTTTTGTTTCGAAAAGAGCAGCAATATTATTGTCAACCCTTCACTGAAACAGCAAAGCATTCTCTGAATAAAAGAACTCAAGCATAAAATGAATATTGTATATAAAGATATTTGGTAAGAATGATTGAAATGTGTAATTAAATGTTTTATTGCAAAGTCTTATTGTTGAACGAATCGAAGGAATTTTACAATATTCAAATGTAAATATAAATATTTTACTGCTTTTTGTCGCATTTAGTACGTACCGAAATTTTAATTCTAAATTGGTTTACTTCCACTGGACAGTTAATAAATAATAGACTTTAAAATTTCTTTACTCACATGATCTTTAAATAAACAGAAAGTTTAAATTTCCATTACCCACTATGGATTCCTTGAAAACTTAAATTTGTAGAAATTTCGCCAAATTGATAATTCAACAACATACAGGTCATCTTTGAACAAGATTCATAAACTATACCCACATATTCTTTAGTGAAAATTAACACCTTTTTAAACAAAAAATAAAGTTAACAAAGCGAGTTAAGTTTTATTATTTTGTCTCAAAGACTATCAAAGTTAAATAAATCAAACTAGGAGAAATATTTCTACTCATGAAGGGTCTTCATAATTTTCTATTTCTGACTGGGCATAACCAAACAACTGGAGAACAAATGCAGTCTTACGTCTTTACAATCTCTAGTAAACACCCGCAGGTTCAATAAATTGCAACAGTAATGTTCACAAACCACTAATTTATTAATCACTTAAAATTACAATAATTATTCCTTCAAAATAACACAACTAATTATATTTTAATCTAACATAAATTCACTACTTTAAATCACAACTTCATACTGTTTCTTATTTCATCTTATTGTCAAGTAGTAATAATTATTCTGCACTATAAAATTAACCAAAATACTTTTTAGCATATTCTCTACAAAATATAATTTTCAAATATTCAATAATAAATTAAATAAATCGCAAAACTAAATCGATAAATAAATTCTACATTCTTTCCAAGTTAAATTTTATCATTCATATTCTAATTCTACAATATAAATTCGCTATTTAACAAGCATAAAGGATGTAATTAACGATAAAAAAATTAATTCAATTGCTTGACCTAATCCACAACGATAAACTAAAAAACTTAATTTCAATGTAGTAAATGTTCATAGTGGGTTCCTTGGACGTCTCCGCAGCAACTAATCGTAAATAAAAATGTCTTCTAACGGTTTTCAACATCTAAGCTGTGACCGACCTAACCGCATCCGTTATTCTTCTTTTTCAGTTAGCTATATCGCGTGGCTTGGTTTTATGTGCCATACTTTTGACATATCCCCATAGAAATAAATCTAAGAGTGTAAGCTCAGGAGAACGTGCTGGCCATTCTAGCGATCCTCTCCTCCCTATGCACCGATTTGGAAATGTTAAGTCGAGGTATTCCTGGATACCAATTCGATAATGTGGCGGTGCTCCATCCTGCTGGAACCATTACATCCGCTGAAACTTGTGGATTTACTTGAACAGGATATAAGTTTGCCAAAGTTGGCACAACATTATTTTGGAGCAGAGCTAAATCATTATCTCCATTCAAATTGCCATCAGTAAAAAAGGGACCAATGATATGTTTTCCAATTATCCCCGCCCAAACATTAACCTTTTTAGGATTTTACGTATGTAATTATCTCATTCAGTGAGGATTTTCATTAAATTACTCGAGCACGGCTTGGTTTATTGAAATACAATAAGAACACCTTTTTTATTTCTAACGACCTGAAAATTAGTTTGGCCTAGGACCAAGTTTAAAATATGGATATGATATTTTAATGAAGTCGGAAGATAATTCAGATAAACTGAAGTTTATTATCCCCCTCTTAAGGGGTATATCTCCCTTATTATTTATTTTCGGAAATAAGTTTATATAAAAGACTTCCATTATTTTTTATGTAATATCAATCGCAGAAATATCGGGAGATAATTTTGGACCTCCTTGTATAATTCTAAAGAATTCTATAATGACTTTTGACCGCCTAGATAAGGGTTTCGATATTCTGTTCGTTTTGTTGAATGATTACATGAAAAGAAGTGATAGCAACAGAGGTCTTGGAGAACCAAAACGACGTTAGTCATCCTTCAAAAAACGGAAATTGAAAACACTCAAGTAGACGTGTCTGTTACAAAGATCCGAGACCAGATTCCTTGACGGGTTACAATAAGATTATATTCGCTTCTAATATTATTCTTGGACTTTATTTTTTTTTTTTTTGTTTAGGTCCATTTGGAATTAAAATTTAATATCACTGGCAAACTAGAAAATTATTTCCCGTCCAGTCAAATAGTACCTCATTTTAAATTGAAAATTCAATGATTTATTGAGATTTTCGTCATATCGAAATACACAGAGATACAAATGTTGCTATCAGAATTTTGTAAATTCGACTGATGATAGTACTAAAACAGAACCTAATAAATTTTGAAATTATGCAAAAATTAAAAGTTATCAGTTATGAGTGTTCTAGCGTGGCTTTGCAAAAGGCCGAATCACCACAACAAACATTGTTTGCATTATTTAGTTCGATGCTGACTTGGTAGGCTCAGGTAAACAGACTGATATGATTCACAACTCTATCCCTAATAAATTACGAATCTTTCGCTTTTCTAATTTCCTAATGTTATTTAACCATAAATTTGAAATTATTCGCAATTTGTAGCTTGATGGGTGCCAATCTACTGACTATTTAACTTCGTCTGGCGTTCCACAAAGATATGTAATTGGACCTATCTTATCTATAATATTTATTAATGATATCACCATAATTTTAGATATTGTATATCTGCTTTACGTTGATCATAAATTTTCGGTGCTACACTACACTATATATGTGTTCGTTTTCCTTCATGCTACTGTCCATTTAAAGAAGAAGATGGCTTGCTGTGTTTGGTTTATTAAAGAAACCATTACCATTAAAAATATCTTTATTTATTATATTTACATGTCATTGTTCAGTATTTTATTTGTCTCAATATATATACAATTAAAGAAAACCAGGGTTGGCAATGCGCAGCATTTTTTAACACAAGCTATTGCTTTGATTCATGCTGTGATCTAAAGAAATTTCAGTTTCACGCGCAATGTCCCCTATCTGTGTAAAGGGACAGCTGTTCAAGGCCAACAAATCAGTAATGCCGAGATCAAAGGCGGTATTGGGAAACATCGCCTCTTTAATACCTTACTCCTAGGCTCGAATTCTGAATGTTGTAACGTGCCATCTTTCGCTGCTTTACACAAATTGTGAGTTAACACCGATATTTATCTCTATTGTAACGAAGTGTTCTTCGTTACGGAAATATGTATAAAATAATATTATTTTCTTGAAAATATTTTGTAATAACTGTTCTGTTATATTTATATTTGTAAATATACTGTACCGCCGTAGGCGAATTAGTTTAATATTAATTAATTTCTAGAAACACCGCGTAGGTATACCAGATTGTAAAGTACAGATGAACCCGGGTGGGGAAGCGACGAGAAGAGTTTCTACATTTCAGACAAGCCAAACCACGCACGAGTCAGTGCGTTCCCAGTGATCAACCACGTTAGATGTGCAGAGCTCTCCGTCCTGTGGTAGCAGAGTAAGGTAAATAAGTCCACAAATCAGTCGTGGCATATTTTTCCGAGTCCGAAATATTTTACAAGTCCATTTGACATCACCCGTGCGACGTTACTCTTTCAATATATGGGAATAATTTAATTATTCCGCAGTCAGTCTTCTGGCTGCCGTCCTACGAGGTACACGTGTCTGCTGCTTGCTCCAGTGTTACAACGAAAATATGATAAGTCCACAAATTAAGGTATGTGAATTTTTCCAAATCCACAGATCCGTATTTGTCCCCAAAATCTTTCAGATATTTTGTCAAGTCCGTCTGACGTCACCGTGATCCATCGCGCATCTGTTTTCTGCTGTTTCTCCCACTCCTTCATATTTGATTGAAGTAATTAAATTCATATCGTGTTGGCAGTCAGCCAGAGCGACTCGAAGTAGAAGATGTGTTCCCTCCGAGATTTGAACCTAAGGTATTGTAATATATTAAATTCCGAGCCGCGCAATTTCTGTTACGTCATCGAACAGTAGCGCATCCGTCTGGCGCCTACTGCCACTCCCATGGTAAGAGGTGTCGCCGACCGAGAAGTTCCTGTGTAGCCAAGAAGATAGTTAGCCAGGGCGACTCATCGGGATCAGACGTGTCCACTCTGAGAAGTGAACCGAGGTGCCAGCTGCCATAGTCGAGCCGTAGGATTTTGGCCAAGTCCAGTCTCACGTCATCCACCAGAAGCGCATTCATCTGACGCCTACTTCCACTTCCGTTATAAGCTGTTTGCTGCTTAGAAAAGTTCCCGTTGGCCTGAGGGAGGGGTCAGTCCGATCTGACCGTTAATGCAAGCGGACGTGCCTGAGTCCAGAGCAAGAAGTAAGTAAGACCGTAGAGGAGAGAGATAACTGAATAAGGAAACTTGGCTAGTGCAAACATTGTATATTAATCATACTTTACCTTTTAAGTCGTTTTGCATCTTGTAGGTACTCTCAATACTACCCACTGGGGTTCTCGGAGTATTGAAAAGTTGCAACATTGTGGACTAATCATACTTTACCTTTTCAGCTGTTTTGCATCTTGTAGGTGCTCACGGAACCACCGGCTGGGGTTTTCAGAGTACTGAAAAGTTGCATTTGTGTATGCTAATCATACCTTAACTTTTCAGGAGAACTTAATCTATGTACACTAGCCAAGTACTTGATAAACTTATGCACTGTAGTTTTTATATTTGTGTATATAATTGTGGTCTTATTTCACTTGTCTAGTGTCTGTATCTAGTCTGCACCCTGTTTATTCTTGTAACCGTATTGTCTGTGTGTTAGGGCCTGATGTCCCGGTCGCTTTAGTCATCTGGTGCTGCTGGTATTTCCGTTGCTACACTTGCCTCCCTTCTGGTCCTTAACAACTTATAGTTTTTTTTATATATATAGATTTTTTCATAATAATAATAATAATAATAATAATAACGAACACACGAATTAGAAGAGGTATATACCAGGGAGATTCGCTGAGTCCATTATGGATTTGCCTCGCTCTCAATCCCCTCTCAGCAATATTGAATGACACCACCTACGGTTTCCGAATAGATCCGAAGCAACCAAGCTCGAGGCTCAGCCATTTACTTTTCATGGATGACATCAAGCTCTACGCTGAGAATCCAAGACAATTGAAGGCGCTAGTAGCCAATGTCAAAACCTTCAGCGATGATATCAGAATGGAGTTTGGTCTGGAGAAGTGTGCCGAAGTACATGTCACAAAGGGAAATTTAACGCAGCAGCCGGAGAATATCCGTGACTTTGAGCAAATGCTGCCAGAAGAAACTTACAAGTACCTTGGAATTCTGCAGAATAGAAGGATAGACCACACCCAGCTAAAGAAGGAGTTCAGGAAAAAATACAAACAACGTCTAACTAAGCTGATGAATACTAAACTCAACGCTAGGAACATGATTACAGCGATCAATATATATGCTGTTCCTAGTCTGGCATACTCATTCGGAATACTAAAGTACTCGGATACAGACCTGGAAGACCTAGACAGAATGACGAGAACTACACTTACAAAGTTTCGAATGCATCACCCAAAGAGCGCAGTTGAAAGACTATACATGCCAAGAACACAAGGAGGCAGGGGGTTAAGCAGCGTTCAGAAGATGTGCCGAACGCAAGAGAAGAACATGCGCCTCTATTTCTACAATTCAGACAGGGTCCTCATTCGGAAAATAGTGGAAAGTGACAACAGATATACACCGTTAAACCTCAAAGATCGACAACACGAGATAATGACCCGAACGAACGAGGATATTCAAACAGCATGGCAGGACAAGGTACTCCACGGAAAGTATCCCAATGCCTTAAACAATCCAGAGATCGACAAGGAGACCTCGCTCCTATGGCTTAAGGAAGGAATGTTACACCCAGAAACTGAGGGATTCATAATAGCCATTCAGGATAGCATTATCCGTACTAGAAATTATGAAAAGTACATTCTTAAAGTCCCCGGCGTGAACGATGTGTGTAGAAAGTGTAAGGCAGCGGGTGAAACTATCGAACATGTCACTGGAGGCTGCCCCGCTTTGGCTACGGGAATGTATTTGGGAAGGCACAACGAGGTGGCGAAAATCATCCATAGAGAATTGGCACTTAACTTAGGACTCATTACTAATCCACCGCCCTTCTATAAATACACACCTCAAGCTGTTTTAGAAGACGACGAAACATTGTTGTACTGGGATAGACCAATACAGTCTGAAAGAACCTTGGATCACAACCGCCCTGACATCCTGGTGATCAAAAAGAAAGACAAGAAGGCCACTATAATTGATATTGGATGCCCCCTAACCAACAACCTACAGAAAACGGAGATGGAAAAGAGAAACAAATATCAGAATTTGGCCATAGAACTTAAACACGTGTGGAGATTAGAGGAGGTTCGAATTATCCCGATCATAATTTCGGCTACAAGCGTGGTGGCGAAGAAGTTCTTGAATTATTTGGAGCAACTTAATCTACCTAGAGGCCTCGTGAAGATTATCCAGAGGACGGTGATTCTCCAGACATGCCATATTACCAGAAAGTTTTTGAACGACGAAGGATAGAAAACCGAAACATCCACCGGATTAATGGGACGTGATGAATTTCATCCCCGTTAACCGAGCCGATCCCCAACAGCAATGGGCCCGGGACAGGCCCGGGTCCGCACAGAGCCAAACCCCAACGGCGCGCGCGAGGGGTCGGTAAATTTTTTCCGGATTCGGCCGAGAAAGTGCACGGCTTAAGTCTATAATAATAATAATGACTTTATTAAGGCGGGGCTCAGCCATTGGCTGCTTTAGCCCAACCTGAAAAATAGTTACAACAGCAAAATTACATATATATGCTTTTTTTTTAAATAAGAAAATATTGTACAAAAATAGAAAAGTGAATAATGAATAGAAGATGTGAAGGATTCAACAACATAGAATATTGACCTTTTTATGACAGCGGTGACGTAACATTTAGTGATCATGCTATAAAATGTTAGAAAAAATGCCGTTTTATTTTATTTTTAAAAGAAAATGGATTTCTAATTGACTTGATGTGATCAGGTAGGGCATTGTAAATCGACACAGAATAATAAGAAAAAGATCCTCTGAAAGCAGTGGTACGATGTAGAGGCACACACAACAAGTGCTCATTTCTTCTATTACGTTCTTGAATATCTTGTGCAAAAATAATTTTTTCTCTTAAATATAACGGTTTGTTCATAGTTATAATTTTTTGAGTTAAACAAGAGAAGTGTATGTCTCGCCTGACTTTCATTTTATTCCATCCGTGTATCGCATAGTACGGAGTAATGTGTTCTCTTCGTCTTACATTTGCAGAAAATCGCATGCATGTATTTTGGACTACTTGTATGCGATGCATATCATGTGCTGATAAACATGGTCCATAGACAACATCACAATAGTCAAACAAAGATAATATCAGCGATTCGGTTAACTTTAACTTTACTGATGTACTGATGACGTATTTAAATTTATATAAAGTTCTCAGTCTTGCATAAGCAACTTTGACTATGTTATCGACGTGATATGAAAAGCATAAGTTTTGATCAAGTGTCACACCGAGATTTTTACAATTTTCCTTGATTTGTACAGTTATGTTATTTAGAATGATTTTATCATTTATGTCTACTTGCGAACGTTTCCTTTCAGTACCAACTAGAAGAGCAGTAGTCTTTATCGGATTTAACATAAGAGCATTTTTATTCGACCAAGTGGGTATTTCTTGCAGATCATTATTCAGCTGTTCAATTGCAACCTCTTGCTCTTCAGGCAAAAATGGCAAATATAGTTGAAAGTCATCAGCATAAAGGTGAGTTTTTGACTTTACAATTAAGGATACATCAGCAGTATAAATTACAAAAAGCAGTGGACCCAAAATCGATCCTTGGGGTACCCCATTACGAAGTTCTAAACAATTTGATAATATACAATCACCCTTCACTGAAACTTGGACTTGTTGCTGCCGGTACACAAGGTATTGTCTGAACCAGTTCAGTGTTATATCCGATACCCCATAATATGTTAGCTTAGCTAATAAAAGCTTATGATCTAGGCAATCAAAAGCCTTGGAGTAATCCAGCATTACAAGAGTTGTAACTTTAGATTCATCAATACATCTTAACATATCGTCAGTAACATCTAATAATGATGTAGCTGTACTGTAACCAGAACGGAAACCAGATTGCTTAGATTGCTAAATTTATCTGTATGACTTTTAAGTTGTTCATACACAATCCTTTCTAATATTTTTGATAAAATGGAGAGTATACTTATGGGTCGAAGTTCATTAAGTTCAGAGATCTTTTCTTTTTTTGGGACAGGTATGATTAAAGCATGTTTCCAACGTTCCGGTACAGTGCCGCTACTTAAAGAATAATTAATTATGTGTGTCAAAGCATCACAACAAAAAGGTAGACACATTCTTAACATTTCACAGGTAATCCCGTCAACCCCCCTGGCATTACTCTTTATACATCTAACAATATCTATAATTTTCTCTCTTGCTACTAATTTAAAATCAAGACTAGAAGTAATATGCTCATATTTATTTGTCTCAAAAAACGAGACAGTGTCTAAATCTGCATCTTTTTTTATTATCGAGTTTACAAAAAAATCATTTATTATATCAGGATCTAATAAGTCCACTGGAATATTTGATTTATTATTTTTTTTATATATACCTAGCTTATCTAAGTTTTTCCAGAGTACTTTAGAGTTTTTGTAGTTGTTATTTAGTTCATTTTCAATAAACGCTTTTTTTTCTCGGCGAATAGATGCAGTAACGAAGTTACTTTGTAATAAACCCATTTTGCCTCACTGTCTGCCCTAGTCATATTTAAGCTTTTCAGAGATGAACGGTAATCTGATAAAGCTCTATCTCTGATTTTCATCATTAATTTAATGTAATAAGTACTTAGAGTTGTATTTTTAGGTTATCATAATATACTGATTTTATTGAAAAACTCTGAGTTTCACTGTTTGTGTGCGAACGTCTAATTTCCTATACATTGACCCTCTGGAGGAAACTTTCTCCTACTAGCTACTCAGCCTCGCGTACTCGGCCCGAGGGTAGTGCGTCCTATCATTTAAACTAGGACTGGCGCCCGAGCAAACCGAAAACTTGTTTCCGGAGCTCATGTGTCAAAGAGTGGTCGCACCCTTTTCTCCACGTCAACGTCGAGGTGGAGAAAAACGCGTCACACTATCAGTTCTCCGGGGATTTCGGAATGGTTTTTTGGGTGCCTTGATAAGATTAATTTCAAAGTTTATTCATTGGTGGTCTGATAATGTTACACAGTCAGACACATGCCAATTCTGGATTAGGCTGGATATACGTCATTTTTTTTATACATTTATTTAACCTCGGCCTATTTCCGCTACTGAGGCCTAACACCGACGCCTGTAGACGAGCTACCCCCAACCAGGAATTTTGTCGAACCTCTTCCCTTAAGAAGAGTAGGGATCTTTTACTTGCCTAACATTTAATAGAGAAGGGACCGACGGCTTTACATCCCCTCCGAAGGATGGTATATCGTCATCTTGTTAGTGTTATATCTATTACGGTTTGACTTCTAGAGATAATAAATGTCGGTGTACAGCCCCTATTGCTTACGCTAAAGTTGTTACCGGTAATATAATCATAAAGCGACTTACCACTTGCATTGTTGTCTTCACTGCCCCAGGTCACATGGTGTGCGTTGGCAGGTATACTTATGCCAAGACAACATTTGTTGGTTTGCCTGCCACTAAACATTCCACCTTTACGGCCATTAGGTCAGATGTTCAGAGGTGTTGAAATGGCTGGGTTTTGATATGCCGAGGAACGTAGATGACTGTCCTCGGCTTCTCTGTTGTTGGTGAGCTGAAAATAAATCCACTTAGTATTGATAAGCCTGTTATCCTGGTTTGAACTATCTAGGATTCCTGAATTAGTGCCAGTGTGTCCTGCTCCATATCAAGGTGTCGGCCTAGTACTGCCGTCGCCGTTCTGCTGTGTTCTAGAATACAGTATACTATGCTTACCTTGTTCTGTGTTCCAGCCATTGCGGCAATAAAAAGGTTGTTTTTAGTTAGTCTCTCCCTACTCCTTTCTTAGAGAAGAAACGACCATCATTGTTGGAATCTATCGTTCCGGATGACTCATCCTCCCCCCTCCGTTTCCGTCTCCTTCTGGGATTGGGCGGTCTGTTCCGCTTTTTCACTGGATTTCTCAGTTTTTTCACTTAGAAAGCGAGAGATTAACAGAGGTAGTACAATCTCATCGATCTCGTTCTCAAGGTTTTGATATCCTCATCCCCGATGCCGAAGACGAGCAGGAGTCCTCTTGGGTTTTACTTGATTTCGTGGTGGAAAAGACACCACCTGCGGACGCCCAACGCTGGGTTTTGACCTGCCAGGCGACTAACCTTTCTCCTCGTGGTAGCTTTTGGTTTCGTCGAGGATCCAGAGGGTGGTCTTGGTCAGCCTGGGCAGTAGGTCAGCGCGGACGACAGCAAACGTGGCATTTCCCCACGGCCTCAGGTTTTCCACGGACCTTGTTAACCAACCCAATGTCTTGTCTTCTCAGACAGTTCTGATGTTCCCACTAGAATATGTCCACGACCGAAACATGGATGGTTTTGTTGTGCTGGTTCCGGAAACGGACAGAATGACCTTGTCCAATTCTCCCTTCAGCATTCTTTTGATAGGGACCTCCTTATCCTTGGGGATTTTCCATAGGGGTTGTCCTTGTCGATTATTGCTGCCTTAAGATGACTTAAGATCTTATAGCTGGTTGGGGATCAGCTGCAGTTCCAGACGTCTGTCTGGCTCTTTTGTGCCCCTTTGGAGGAGATTCCGAGGAAGTTCCTGACAGGTCCCTTTTCTTAAAAGGTAGCACACCTTGCGGGTGCTTTGGCTTTTTTTGTTATCCATGAATGGTTATTTTTATTTCATCCACTTAGCTCTCCACCCGCCACGGAGCCCCATGCTGGGGATGTGGTACGGCAAGCCGGTGCGATCATCAGGGCTACCAAGTAGATATAGCCCCCAGAGACACTCAATGTTATGAGAAGATTGTGCATCCCCGAATGACAATGCCAATTATCACCCGGTGCGGCCCTCTACGCGCCCCCCGCCCCAAGGACTCACTCTACCGGCTTTTTGACGGGACGACGCAGCAGGTTGATTGAGAGTGGGTTAGTCCTTGACCTCCCATCTGGCCGAACTCCGGACCAAAGTGATGTGTTGCAGGCACGGCCCGCCCAATCACCAGGCACCCTTCGTCTGACGATACGGGTCGCCACGCACAGCACAAACACGTGGGAGCTGGTCCACGGGAGTGCTTTCGATAGTTTCGACCAGGATATTAGTCTCGGAGAATCCGCTTATGACACTCCTTACCATGGAGCCTGTAAGAGCTCCATGGCTTACTCCTATCTGCTACATGGGGGACACGCCTGGTAGGTAGCTCAACCCAACGGGTATTGATCTCTGATATTGGGTTACTTGTAGAGATATTTAAATGAGAGAAAGAAAATATATTTCTATGAGTACAATTTTCTATTCAAACGTAAGGAATTCAACATTTTCTAATAGAAGAAACTACAAATAAACCAAAGGGATAAATTTGAAAGCAGAAGATTTTAGAGAACAAACATGACGTTTTAGGAATTTTGCTGGAATGAGTTCTGATATCAATCTTATCGACTTTATTGGAACGAATTATCACACAACACTAATATCATTTACCTTACAAAATAAATACTAAATGAATAACGTGTCCAAACTCACATGGCTCGACCGGCGGCCATTTCGTTAAATTTCATACTCTTTCATTTCAATCCCAAATGTCGGGCCGAAGCGGACGCCGGTGTCATCTATTAGTTTAATTTCCATGTATCAAATTGCCAAAACTATTAAAAAAAATCGGCAGCTACTGGAAACGGCTGGAACCTCCCCACTCGGTGGATCTTTGAAGCCGAAAAGAGCATTAAATTGTGAGAGAAAACGGCACTAAACGTAATCCGATCTCATCCAAAACATTTTCAGAGCTGCTGGGGCACTAAAAAAACCGTCAACTTAATGAATTTACATTCATCTATGCGAGTTATTACCTACATTATCGCTCGTTGAATAATATACTATTAGGATATTAACAACTTTAACATCACTTGAAGGACTAAGAAAGTCTAGTTATCCTAAATACTACAGATTTGTAAAGCAACAAACTGAAAATTGGTAAAATCATAATCTATAATAAATTCACCAACGAAGGTACAGAAAGCATATGATATTGATATTGTTACATCTACCTTTAAAGTTTGTGACAGTCCACTAAAAGTTACAAATATGTCAAAATCTTATTAACATGACATGACACCAACGTTATCCGATGACAAAAGATGACAATGACAATCGTCAAAATTTGCTCATTGCAATCCCATCGCTCCCGGCTGTCTTTGTTAAATGAAACATTAGCATTTCAGTACTAGATTTTAGAGGAATATTTGTAGTTTAATTCTTCGATTTGTCTGTATATATAGTTAAAAACGGCACTAAACGTAATCCGCTCTACTTCTGGAGCAGTGAAGAAACCCTCATACGTGAATTAACACGTGATGTGACGAGTTTTACGACGTAACGGCTACGCGCATCGATCATGTCATGCGAAATGCGATCTATGCCATATTTGCTTTGTTTTTAATTTTTTTCACGGAAACCAAATCGAAAGAGTGGAAGTGTGATATATCGTTGAAATCAGAATTTTAACAGCTTTTCAGTGGTTTTATTGCAAATTGAAAGTAATTATAAAATAAATAACTTGTTGCGTCAAAATGGCACTAAACGTAATCCGATCTCAACGAAAACATTTTCAGATCTTCTGGGGCACTAAAGAAACGCACACGCAAAGTTTCATTCAAATCCGTTCAGTAGTTTCGGTGCTAGCGTGCTAACACACATACACACATTTTTCAAAAACCACTTTTTTGGGTTCCTAGGACCTCAAAACGTAAAGATTTGATGTTATCTCAATTTTCGTTTATGAACCAATTTTAGTAACCTCTCACAATTTTATTGTGGAGAGGTTAAAAGTTAATATCACACAAGAGAATAAAGAGTAGGAAATATTGGCTCAAACTCCCTTGGCACGTATCCTGTGAAATAAATGAATTGATTTACTCTGCATGTTTCTAAGCTTTGAATGCTCATTTGAGTCCAACTCATATATCGCTAAAAATAATAAATGAATGCATTTTTACAATGTTAAATGGACTACTAGCTTATTAGTCAAACAAGCATTTACCAGTGAACTATAATTTTTATTTGCTTAATTTTATGTCACGAAATTGTTTTCCACTCCTACGTGCTGTGGATAGAAACAACATCCGTTTCTGGAACAATATGACAGAAATATCATTAATTAACTTTTAAAGAATAATAGTAGGTAGATGTCACAGTAAGTTTCTATTAAAGGTTATATTTAAAAACTGGCTTTATTATAGGAAAGTAATAATATAAAGAGCAGCGAGCAATTGGAGCGTTTACAAACTTATGAAGTTTGTAGTTCTCAAGAAAGTTAGGAAATTATGATGCAAATTTTATCTCCTTTAATAAACGAGCATTTGTCTTGGAAGAACTTTTATTTTAATTCAAATGGTATGTAATGTAACAAAGCGAAGAAATATTTAAAATATAAAGTTTATGTAAATTAGATACGGTTGCGATATATATAAAATCATATACACTACCGGTGAGATCAAGTTATTTGTTAGCTGAACTCATTTGCACCAGACGTGAAATTCACCAAAATGTGAGAAAAATACAAAATGAGCAAACGGTTCAGCTGTAGGGAATTCTGTAGCCAAAAATGTCAAGAAGTCACGCGAATATATGGCTATAATTAAATTTTATTTCATTTATATCATATCTAGGTTGACATGCGATAGAAAGCGGACATAATGGATAAAAAATTACAATTACTTTTATAATTAATATTATCTTAATTTAATTGCTTATCAGCTTACACTGCTTGTAAGATATAGGAGACAATATTACAAACCTTTTTTGAGGAGGCCTCTAAGTTATTTATTTATTTACATACACAAACTCAACAGAATTTACATTCCATTTACAGGGCCGGAAACTAACATACATATATATTATCAAAACTCGTGATATAAATTAAAACTAGAATACACGTTAGTGTTATATATTATGGCTTACTATAACCTAAATATTAATACTAATATAACTATTGCAAAATTCTATAAATGAATTTGGTGAACATATGACTTAATGATATAATATATACATATTTATCTATACACGCACATATACAATTATATACAATAATAAAGGAAAAGTGAACAGGGGAAAGCATTAAATAAGAAAAAAGAAACAAACAAAAACTGTTAATCTAAGAGAATCTTGACTTAATTTGACTTAATCTAGTGTTAAAAATGTGGACATCATGTGCAATAATTTCGTAGCTACGACAGATACGATATAGTGGTGAAAACATTAAAGCATTTGTGTGTGTATTAGAAAAGTAAAACAAGGATGTAGATCTGGTTGACCTGGTAGGTGCTCTAAAGTTGATTTGTTCAAGTAATTGCGGACAGTCGATCATGTTGTTTATAAGTTTGTATAAAAGTATAACACTTTGCATCTCTCTCCGCTGCTTCATAGAATTGTATGAAAAACGATTAAGTAGTAACGAGTGATCATAACCTATAGGGGGATATTGATGATCGATTGTAAATGCCAAGAATTTTAAGAAACGTCTTTGAATGCCTTCAATATTGTTAATATGTACGTCGTAGTGGGGGTTCCATATCACGCTCGCGTATTCTAGTCGGGGTCGCACCAAGGTATTATATAGAGTTTTTATGGTACGCGTATTTTGAAAATCTCGAGTATTTCGTATGAGAAATCCTAACATTTTAAAAGATGATGTCACTGTGTTGCTTATGTGTTCTCTGAAGGAAAGATGTGAGTCAAATGTTATTCCTAGATCTTTAAAGCTATCATGACATGTCAGATTTGCCTTATTAATAGTATACTCATATTATATTTTATTTAATTTCCTCGTAAACGAGACTACATTGCATTTATTTATGTTCAGAGACAATCTGAATTTGTTACACCACTTGTGAATTGTGCTTAAGTCTGTCTGCAGATTTTCGCAGTCTGATTCGTCGTTGATCTTATAGCATATCTTCAAGTCATCAGCATATAAGAGAGATTTACAACTGATATCGATGACGATATCGTTAATGAAAATGATAAACAGTAAAGGGCCTAAGACCGACCCTTGTGGAACTCCAGATTGAGATATAAATTCTATAGACCTATGACCATGATATTGTACAAACTGACTTCTGTTAATCAGATAGGATTCAAAAAAAGTTATTAGACTAAGGTTAAAAGCAAACGAGACTAATTTCGTTAGCAGAACACCATGGTCCAACCTTTCAAAGGCCTTAGAGAAGTCCATATAGATAACGTCGACTTGTCCACCGTCATCCATAACTTCAGCTAAGTATTGTGTTATACAAAGTAGGTTTGTTGTTGTCGATCGTTGAGAGACAAAACCATGTTGGTTGTTGCATATACGTTGATAAATCTGGGGATAAAGTGCATGCATGACGATTTCAAATACTTTGCCAAAGTTATTTATGATTGTAATAGGGCCGTAATTTTCTATATCCGATTTGTTGCCTCTTTTATGTATGGGACAAATTTTAGATGCTTTCCATTTATCAGGATATGCACAAGTTTGTAAGGACAGGTTAAAAATATGTGCCAGCGGCGCAGCCAATATACCTGAGCAGTCTCTTAAGAAGAAAGCTGGCAAACCATCGGGTCCGGCCGTAAATTTTGGTTTAATTTTTTTGAAGGTATTAATCACATCCATCTCAGTTATCTTAGGCATTGCTATATTAATATTATCACTAGTTACTGCCGACAAGTTTATATTGCGACTTGAGGGGATGTACGCTGAACTAAAAAGAAGTCAGCAAAAGAATTCGCTATATCTTCGGGATTATCTAAGATACTGTCATTATTAGTGAAGGCATTCGGCATTGAACTGGAGTTTTTTTTTGCTGTTGACATATGCCCAGAAACTTTTTGGATTTGAGGACAGATTGTTTTCAATTGAGTGTAAGTAATTTTTGTAAGATGTGTCGATATCTCTTTTCAACTTAGCTCTTAAAAGTTTAAAGCTCTCAAGATCGACAGAGTTATTAGATTTTTTATAGCTACGCCAAGCCATCTCTTTATGCCTTATATCGGTAATTATATGTTTTGTGAACTAGGGAGGAAATGTCTTTTTCATTGGAACAAATTTTGATACGCTAGTACTGATAATATTATACAAGCGATCCGCTGCATCGTTAACGTTATTTATTTTATAGATATCTCCCCAGCTTGTGTTACACAATTCTGAATAGAGTGGTATAAGGTCAGCTTTTTTGAAGTTGTACGTCATTGCGTGATTTTTGGGAACCTTATTGTGACAAGAGCTAAAGTTTAAATCAATATTAAGTGGTGGGTGATGCACATCTTCTTTGAAGATACAGCAATCGGATTTACTAACACTGCACAATTTATTGTAAAAGATAAGATCTAATAATTTATTATTGGAGTTAGTTACAAAATTGAATTGAGTGAGGCCAAAGAAGTTAATAAAATTATTTAGTTCAGTTACTTTAACGGTCCTAATCGAGTTATTAAGAAAGCATTCATAATATTCCGGAATATTAAAGTCACCTAAGATTAGTATGTCCGTGCCGTAAATACCATGTAGGTTAGCAAAACAGTCAAAAATCGAGTTGTATATTTGGATATTTGCATTAGGTGACACGTAAATTAAGAGTACTGAAAGTGTTGTAGTACCTAAGATGATTTTAATTCCAACAACATCGATGTTAGGGAGATTTATATTAATACTATTTAGGTTTACTATGCTCACTTTGTATGACTTATTAAGCAGGATAAGACAACCACCTCCTCTGGTTAAACCTACTTCCTTGAATTTTCGATCGCATCGGAAAATGTTATAATTCCCATGACTGAGTTCAGAATCAAGAATATGTGAATCTAACCAGGTTTCTGTGAAACATAACATATCGTGATCAGAGTATGTGGTGAGGTTAAACAGGTCGGCAGTTTTGGTATTTAGGCCTCTTACATTCATGTAAAGAATATGAAGTTGCTTCGTGTTCTTGGCAGGCGACGCGTAATCGCTCATTATTTCATCTTTATTACCGTTTAAAACACGATCGCATGGGGTGTGATCGGGTCGGATAGCCGTTACTAATTGCTACTGGGGTCCAAATATGGAAGATTTCAAAGACGTTAACTTTTGCTTATAAGTAAAGCAGTTGTTCTTGTCAAAGGCTGAGTGATTATAATCGATATTTATGTTCTTTTGAGTTGTAGATTTTTATAGTTGAAACAATTTATACATTTTACTGAATTTTCATTGTTGCAATCAGTTAAATCATGTTCTAGGGAGCAGCGAGGACATGCAAGCTTACCTTTACACACAGCTGAGGTATGATTAAAGCTACTACATTTAAAGCACCTTACCACATCAATCCCATCATATACAAGACATCGATTTAGCCCAATCATGACGGATTTATCTTCTGAGGAAATTATATTTTTGTACGCCGTAGTGTCCAACTGTACGATGACCTGAAAAATGTCGCTTCTTCTCCTTGTACTCCAATGCTTAACCACCTTACACTCCGAATCGTTCTTGAATTTTTCGCTGTTTTGAACTCGCCGTCATATCGCTGGAAATTCCTACTACCTTAATTCGAGGTCTAGGATTTTTTATTTCATTGATGTTGTAATCATTGGAGAGCTTTTCATCGACCACTCTTTTTAATTTTCGATTCTGTTCGTCCGTGCTACAGCTTACTAAGATACCGTCTTTATTAATGTGTTTAACCTTTGTGATGGGGAGAGGGGAGTCTGCATTTTTTAGGTTTTCCAAGACATCCAATTTTGTAAGATTTACGGCTTGTTCTTCGTTTTTTGGCTTGATAATAACTGATGTTTTGTTAGTTTTTACAGCGTCAGCAAATGAGGGAACAGACGCATCTGACAAATTCTTGGTTTTTATGCTGATAGTCTCGATTAACTCGGTTTTCATTGTTGAGAAAGCAGTTTCTAATTTTTTTAAACTCTCTTGAATAGAATTATGTACCATGTCCTGATACATTTTTTCGTTACTTTTTAATTTTAAACATGATTGACAGTACCATAAGCATCCAGGGTAGTTTTTATATTTAATTAAGTCTACCGATAAATTAACACAGCTTAAGTGGTTATCTTTTATTAAGAAATTTTGTTAAAGTTTGAAGAAGTAGTATGTCAGTTAAAAGCTACCGATTCAGAAATAACGGATGAAGATATTGTGTGCAATTTATTATTATCGTTACCCCTAAATCTTTAAACAGTAGTGACAGTATTAGAGAATATGCCCAATAAAAACTTAATATTGGACTTTGTAAAAATAAAACTGAGAAGTGCAGCAGAAAAGCGTGGAGCCACAAGTAGCTCGAGAAGTATACATGTAAATTGAGGAGCATTTTCTGTCTCCCAAAGTAGAAGTTGCTTTAAATGTGGTAAGATGGGACATTTTAAATGAAATTGCTAGAGTTCACAGAGAGGTGGTGAAACCATAGAGAGGGTCAATATCGAAATCGGGGCCATGCATATGGTAATACGAGCCGCGCTAGAGAGAATTCGAGAGGTAGAACATCTTTTGAGGGTAGAAGTTTAAAGAAACATAGAGCAAATCGAGGTAGAGGATCTTTCAATGGTGCAGTTAGTTGCGGTAATTATGGAAACTATGTTGAAAATGAAGAGCATCTGGCAAGTGAAGATGAAAATTCAATAAATAGTGTGTGTTTTCTTAGCGACTTTAATTCAAGACAGATAAATGACGAGGTAAAATTCTTTATTGGCTCTGGGTGTACTGATCATTTAATAAATGATAAACCAATGTTTACTGATTTAATGATGTTAAATAACCCAATTAAAATAGCCACGGCAAAAAATAATCACTTTATTGAAGCTGTAGGAATAGGAAATATTAGGGTTTTAAGTCATATCGGGAACAAACAAATTAAGTGTAATATACAAAATAATGTTTTCTATGTACCAAACTTAAGAAAAAAAACCTTTTATCAGTGAAGAGATTAGAGTTGTCCAATGTTAGTGTAGTTTTTGAAATGGGCCAAGTAAAATTATTTCAAGATGGGAAACTAGTAGTTATAGGATAATTTATATGAAACACATTTTAAGGTTATTATAAGTGATCCTTTAAGTATAGAAATGGAAAATAATGATGCTAAACGGTGGCATAAAAGGTTTGGACATGTTAGTTTTAAATATTTGACTGATAGGTTAGTTGAAGGAATTAATATAAACGTAATAGGCAAACTTTCCTTTTGCGAAACCTGTGTAAATGGAAAAATGCATAAATTAACTTTTGGAATTAGAGTAAGGGCAAAGCGCATATTAGAAATTGTTCGTACTGATGTATGCGGTCCGATTAAACCGATTTCACACGATAGGGGTAGATATTTTGTAACATTCATAAATGATTTTTCAAATTTTGTGTGGGTTTATATTTTAAAGAGTAAGAATGAAGTGCTCCATGTTTTAAAAAAATATTCAAAAATGGTACAGTCAAAATTCAATTGTAAAATATCGTGTTTGAGATGTGACAATGGAGGAGAATATGCACCACACGAGTTTAGAAATTATTGACGAAAAAATGAAAGTTTTGTAGACTATACTGTGCCGTACACGCCACAACAAAATGGAAAGTCTCAACAATTCAATAAGCTGGTAGAAAAAGGACGTTCGATGCTATATGAGGCGAGTTTTGAAATGAATCAATTTTGACAACTGCGTATTTGTACAATCGCAGTCATAATGCAGTAAATAAGCAAACGCCTGCCGAAATGTAGTATGGCAAGAAATCAAATGTGTCAAATCTGAAAGTATCTATTTGGGTGCACAGTTTTTAAAAACGTACCTAAGGAATTAAGATTAAAATTTGACCATAAGTCCGAGAAATGTATAATGCTGGATTATACAGATAATGGTTATCGAGTTTGGAGCGTTGGAAACAAAATGTAATGATCGCTAGAGGCGTGATTTTCAATGAGGATGATTTTATCTACAAGAGTAGTCGAGCAGAAGTTGTTTCTAAATCACAAGAGGTATACATTCAAAGTAGAAAGCATTGGAGAAGAAACAGAGAAGACAGAAATAGAGGATGAAATATTAAAAAATGAAAAAGAAAATATAGGAGAAGTAAGGCAAATAGAAAGAACATAACAGACACAGACTGAAGGAAAATAAATATGCCAACAAAGTATACTGATTATGAAATGTAATGGCACTTGATGCTATGCCATATGTCCATGAAACTCCGAGAGCGGTGAAGGAACTGGAAGAAAGAGATGATGGAAACTGCTGGACCAGGGCAATAGAAAAGGAATTAAAATCAATAAATGACAATGAAATATGGACAGAAGTGGAAATTCCAGAAAATGAAGAAATTTTGAATACCAAGTGGGTATTTACTATCAAACAGTTGAAAGTGGAAAGTGAGGATCAATATAAGACCTGACTGGTTGTTAGAGGATTTGCTCAGCAGAATTCTTTTGATCATGACACAATTTATGCACCTGTTGCAAAAATGACAACAATAAGGATACTATTGGCTGTTGAAAGTCAGCTGGGATTTTACATTAAGCAACTAGATGTGTGAGAACTGCATTCTTAAATGGAAAGTTGGAAGAAAAGGTATATATTTATCCACCTGAGGGGGTGAAATGTAAACCAAATTCAGCTTTCAAACTTAACAAGTCTTTGTATGGACTAAGACAATCATCGAAGTGTTGGAATGAAAGAATTAATATATTTTTGTTGGAAATGGGATTTTCAAGGTCGGAAACTGATTTTTGTTTATACAGAAGATGTTGTGATGGAAGTAATGCTTACTTATTGATGACATAATTATGGCTGCATCGAATTTGAAATTCATTAATGAATACAAAGGCAAACTAATTGAACAATTTAAAGTAAAAGATGAAGGAGAGTAAAAAAATTGAAAGGACTAGAAATAACATAAAACAGAGAAGGGGGATTTCTAAAATTAAGCCAGGAAAGGTATCTGTTACAGATATTAAAGAAATTTGGGTTTCAAGGGTGCAAATCATCTGATATTCCAATTGATCCAAAATTAAAACTCGAATTGAAGTAGCAATCATGTATTGAAAAGAAACACATAAAGGAAGTAGTTAGATGTTTAATGTATCTAATGCTAGGTACGCATCCGGATATAAGTTTTAGCGTAAATTTCCTTAGTCAAATTCAGGACAGATTTTCTTAGGAGGTTTAGACCTACCTAAAACGAGTTTTACGATATCTGAAAGGGACAAGCAAGTTGGGTCTAATTTATAAAAGGAAAAACGAGTATCTATTAGAGTGTTTTGCAGATGCCGACTGGGAAAGTGACCAGACCCATTGGAAATATGTCTCAAGTCAAATTATAGTGCAGTCAGTAGGGAGTTTTGCCATGCAAAAGATGGGATAGTAATAATTTTTTAATTTTTCGTTATTATTATTATTATAAAAGTATTTAGAAATACAGTAGCACGGACAACAAATAAGCAGAATTGTGTAGCATTGAGTACTACTGGCTTGGTGGTTTTATGCGGAGTCGCACAAGACTGTCTATGGTTTAAAAGGTTATTGGAAGACTTGAATATTAATGTAGCGAAATTTAATATTTTTGAGGACAATCAGGGATGCATAGCAATATTAAAAAATCCAGGAAATATAAAGAGGGTCAAACATGTCGATTTAAAATTTCAATTTGTATCAAAAATGATCAAAAATAAAAAATTGGAAATAAGTGACATTCAAAGCAAAGATCAATTGGGTAATCTTCTAACTAAGGGAGTTCTTAAAGGTCAACTTTGTCTTATGGGAGAAAATTTGTCAAATAAGAATTTCTTTGTTTGAAATTTTTGTTTGTTTTGTTTACATGAATATATTTAAGACCTTTATGTAAGAAATGCATGTATGAACTTTATTTACTTTAGTTAGTCTTATTGTTGGAGAGATCATTGAGAGACAGCGTTAAGTATTAAGTCTTGCGATGCCCACTTCATCAATGAGAAGAAGAGGATGTGAATGATAATTAGAGGTTAAGTAAAATGTATGAAGGAAAAGACCTGGTGTATTTTATGCTAAAAAACTTTGTTTAAAATAAAGTGTCTAGTAGAGAAACGTACTCTGTTATTAAAAACTTATAGTTAATATAATCGTTATTTCAACGCTAAGCCTAAAAATTTCCAAACTTATATTGTAAATGAAACCCCCTGAGGTTTAACATGTATTTAAAGAAAAAAAATGAGATCTCAACATAAGTTATCCTTTCAGCCTTAACAATGATTCTATTACATATTTCTTATCTCCTTATGATTGTGTCATGAATTGGCTACTTAAAAATAGAACGAGAGCGCCAAGAGCGGTGAGTTCCATCTTGAGCCGAGATGAAATCAGACCACGCGCTTAGCACAAGACTTCGGCTCCAGTAGTCAACTTCGTGCCCACTGGATCTCAATATTTGAGGCAGGGCCGGACGGTCGGAGTCTACTACCATAAAGTCATTTAATATGGCGGTTCTTGCTTTGTTTTGTAACATTATTACGCTTGCTTGGGATGCTTTATGGGAATATCAGGGAACTAACCATTACTAAACCCTAGGGATGCGAGGATTCGTCAGATCGGGTTTTTTATGAGAATATCAGGGAAACTAACCATTACTCAACCACAATTGATCTAATTAAGCAACCCCTGGGGGTTGAAACTACCTTACTCACAACACCGAAATCACTCACGGGTTTTCGAGTGCGGGAATCACGATACTTTGGGGGTAGTTGCCGGAGGGTAGGGTGAAAAATAACACCACCGTCGTGATTCCCGCCCTCGAAAACCCGTGAATAATTTCGGTATTGCGAGCAGGGTAGTTTCAACCCCCAGGCAGCCCCTGGGGGTTGACCTAAGCACCCTTAGGTCAACTGCAGTTGAGTATTGGTTAGTTACCCTAATATTCTCATAAAAACCCTGACCCGACAAATCCCCGCATAACTAGGACCGACTGGCACGAGAGCTCCTTTAAGTAGGATCAGTCTTTCGGCTGATGTTTGTTGCAATCGAAGCATTAGCGTTTTCATGGTAATATGCAATTATTACACTTAACGCGCCAGGCTTGTAACTTGTAATTCAGCGCTCGGTGGGGCACATAGCCCGGAGAGTAGCTGTTGGTTGCAGTCTGGTTACGTTCCTTATAGTAAAATAAGGATTTTATAGAGGAGTTTGCGACTGAAATATTATGTTTTAATATATATTATATATGTTCCAGAGATATGAAAAATATTAAAGGACTCCACACTTTTTTTATGGGAAGATGGTTCCGGTCAAATTGGCTGAAATTGGGATATGCTGTAGCGAAGCTCCTTACCTGTTGATTAAAAGTCTCAATGGGTACGACCTCCAGAAACAATTCTTAAGATATGGCTTGTCAATAATAATTTTTTCACAATGCATTATCGACTTTTAAGTTAAGTTAAGTTTAAGTAAAAATATGACATACTGTATTAAATAAAGCTGACAAAAATTGAGAAAGAACTCCTCAATCATTACTGGAAGATATTTTTGACTCTTTTATTACACTTTTTCCATAAATATATGATTTAAAAGTAAAGAAAATTCTTGATTATCTAAAATGATGGCAATAATTGTTAATTTTTAAGGGAAAACTCCTTTAAGACTTCCATGCAGTCAAGAAGTCATAGACTACAATAAATCCCAATTTCAGCTAATCTCACCAGAGCCATTTCTTCCATAAGAAAAGTGCGGAGTCTTTTGGTATTTGTTCGATCCAAGATTAATGCAACGAGATATGTAATGGACAAAAAAGCAGAATAGCCAGAAGTGTGGGTCAGTTGAGAGAGAGGGTTCATTAATTGATGTCGAGATTTTGAGCAATGGGTATTTTAGCCTGGTGGAATCATTACTCAGAGATTGTGTGGTCTTGTGTGCGACTTGGGTTTTCAACTTCATCTTCTTCAGAATATGTCATCTAAAACAGTATTTATTGTCCATTAATGGAATAATTTCGGCAGGAATGTTATTATTGTCGTTGCCTCTTATTGTTTGTTTAATAAGAGATGATGAAGTAGAAGATTATGTTTCGTTTCTGGAGCTTATTAAGTTCATAAAAAAAAAACGTTTTGTGCCGTATAGTTGCGAAGAATAAAACGCTGATGTACAGAGATTTGTATAAGTACATTCAAAATTCAAATGAGTCGGAGACGAAACAGTCGTAACAAAATTAATAACTTTTTCGTATTACACAATAATAACCAATCAAAACCGAATGCCGACTTGTAAATGCGGCAGTTAATCTTGTAGGCGGGTTTGACAGTAGACATATTTAGTTGATCTCAAATCCTTACGCATATTTTTCGATTTTTAGCTAAAAAAAGTGTTATATTTACTACCAGTTTCGAAAACTGTTATATTTGTGGTATCCAAAACAAACATCTATCAAAATTCCAAAATTGCAAATTTCCGACCGTCTATCTATTATAGAAGGGCCGCACCAAATGTCTTTTTAATATCTATTGTAGAAAAATAAAGTTTTAATAACAGTTATCCCATTTTTTGTGAGCTATATTTCAGTAAAAAGAAAGTGTCTATGTAGGCACTGGGACCCCTAAGCTTGAAATTTGGCCGAACCTCCACAGTTTGCCATGGGGTAGGGATCTTTAACATGCTCACATCGTATATACACGGAACCCACAGTTTAACATTTCTTTCGAAAGATGGTGACGCTAGCAGATCCGCTCGTCCACTATATCTCATCGACTTCCTGTGAACCCGGGCCGTCTGCGTGAGAGGACGCGCCACTGTCCATCACACCACCAAGCCGACATTATATTTATTTAAAACTATACATTTTATCACCTCAATTCCTCGAAAAATAGTACATCAAATTATAGTGTAAGTCAATGCATCCGTGTAAATAAAAGACGCAACAAAAACTTTACGACGTCACTAAAATACCATCACTCTTTGTGCTGTCTCGACCGCAATTGACTCACTTTTATAGGTTTTTTAATGTGCGTCGGGTTGTTTGATGACAGGCATGCCACATGGCCTGCGGCGATAATAATTATGTCTTAAAGTTTTTGTTGCGTTTTTTATTTGCAGGCATTACTATGTTTTACAAGAGCATAATTACGTTGGATAATAAGGGTTACAAGATAATACAAATAGAAAACGCTTGGACTGCTGAGACGTAGCAGATCATAGACACTTCTTACCCCGTATAAGTGATGTAATGTGCCCACGACAAAATTTCTCTACTTCAGAAATCTCAGGGCCTTATGCCCAAGTTTAACATAAACTATTATAAATTATTATTTTACTTACTTAACATAAATTACTGAAGGTTCCATTCGCAGTGGTCGCAGATGAAATAATGACACTTTCTTTCAACATGGAATGCACTATATTACAGTATTTACAAATAATTTCTGATTTTCTAACGTGAAACCTGGCGATGTTCAATGATATGGTTATTCTGATTAACAGGTTACAGCATAAATAAAGATGTATACCCCTCGTGTAGCTACACTTGGTTTAGAACGTGAGGATAAATTAAAGTAAATTTGGCCACAATGGGTCTCCTCCTTAAGTATAATAAATGCGTAAAATCTTTAAATATATATACAAGTTAAATTGCAAAAGTAAATATAAATATATATAACCACGCAGAACTACTGAAGGTGGTCCCCGGTAAAGAAAACAACACACTTATCTAGGGTGGTACGATACCCAAACTTGGACGATGCAGAAACTGCAGCCCTACCGTGGTGTCTTCGGAAAGAAAGGGAATAGATCAGACGGTGGGGTTAATTTACAGTCTCTCCAGCCGTGGAACTTTCTACGTGCGTGGGCGTTCTAGCCCCGTCCGTGAAACTTTGTAACTTTGTGTGTGTGGGCGCTCTAGCCCCGTTCGTGGACCCTAAAGATACACCGATTTAATTTGCACGGTCGGAAATGCATATGAAACGTGCCTCATGAGAGCAATTTAAATCAGACATATCCCACAAAAAAATATAATTTATCTCTTACTCCCCCAGCAAGACACACATGTGGATCACGGGTCGCATACAACAGGGCCATGACAGGATGCGTTGATTTAGACTATACATAATTTTTGAATTTTTTCAGGTTTTATTAATTTCTTGCACGTGAAACTAGTCACTGCATACATTGGTCAAAGCAATCATAAATTTAGTGGCCTAACTATTTCTATTCAGTAAATATAGTATAAATTACGAAAATTAAATATGTTGCCTGAATACAACCCTGTCCTTAATAACGTTGTTAACATTCAGTACACCATCTCCTAGGAAGCAGACTGACGTGCTGATGGTTTTAAAGTGAAAATCTTTGTCGTGTGTCTGCTTTATTGAAGACCATCTGTCCGGTTTGTTAAAAACAAGAAAAATGCAGGGTAACCTTGACGGGAAGTTACCTTACAACAGAGATGAGGCTTTTAAATCTAAATATGCATAACATTATGGCCACATAACATAGAAAGAAGAGACAAAGAAATAAGAATAAAACAAAAGATTTTATAAACATATATTGTGAACTGTACGTTCTTAAAATTTGTTAGCGTTCGTAGGTGGTAGATCTACCTACGTAGAATTTAATGATTAAGTACGGTCATTTATTACGGTGCAAGTGCTAAAGTGCGCTTTAAATCAGAATTATAGCGCACTGTAAAAATAAAATATAATTAACGTTCGCAAGGGTATAAAGGCTTAGGTCAATTAGTGGTTAGAAAATATTAGGTATATTTTAAATCAGCGGATCTTAAGCAAATCTTCATTAGCACCTTCCGGAATTTGCAAGAGAAATATGCGTGTTGGTAAACGTCCAATTTAACTTGTTGATCTATGACTGACAGAAAACAAAAGGTGTGGAAAGCATAAATGCATTTTATCTACAACAATTTGTTATTATTAGCGTGTTAGGCGGATATATTAGATTCTCGTTATCCCTCTTTTTGCAGATCAGACAAATGTAAAATAGTACAACATTCTATATATTTTCAAACACAGATAGTATTAATCTTAGTGGCTATTGTATACCAGTTGTAAACCATTATAAATATATAGGTATGATATTGGATAATAAAGTACTATCGACCAAACGCATTAAATACATAAAAGATAAATTTGAAATAAAGTCTAGTAAACTCTAAACTGGCATGTGTATGAGTTGATAATGCGCGTACGATTTCATTTCTCTCGCACACAAAGTTAAAGTAATAGCACAAAAACACTGTCGCGTATGTCTGCCAAGCTTCTCTCTCACCTATTTTGAGACAGAAATATTGCGATACACACTGAAGAGAGAGATAAATTTTAATCTACGTTTTCAATAAGTTCAGCGATTCTCAATCTCTGAAGATTTGTCATTGGTTATTTAACAATCGTCTCATATTAGAATTAAATTCATCTTTATATGAAATATATAAGCTATTTTTAGTGGTAGTGGATATTCATCCGACAAACGGACATTGCCAAACCACTATACCTAGGACTTGGAATTTTCTAGTATCTACATAATACATGAATTGTAAGTCGTGGAATAGCTCAGTGTGTAAGTAAAGGGAAGTGTGTAAGTAAAGGGAATAAAACATCCGGGTTCAAATCCTGTTGCCTACCGATTTTTAAAAAAAATTTATTATATTAAAAGTTAAACATTTTTCTTATAAACATTTTATTTTATTAATCCGCGCCGCAAGTTTTGTTAAAACTTTCTTTTCGTTAAACATTTTTCTTGTACTATTCCGCGCGAGTTTATCCCTTGGTATTTAATGGTCTCGTTATTTATTCGCTTGTCAGACGAATATCCACAGCCATTTTTTAAAATTTATTATACATTACATAGGCCATAGGCCCTCAATCCTTCGTGTTTTATTTCTTGCTAAATAAATAGTTAGACCGAACAGTTTACCGCGGTGTGCCAAAGCTGTAGCATTTTTTAAGGTATTTTTTACGGCCCATTCCTATATCACCTGATGATATGGGCGTGGCGTATCTATAGTTTTTATCCAATAAACAGACGTACCATCTACAGTTTGCGGTTTGGAGGGTCGCTAAGTCGGTCATTCTATTTAACGTTAAATGTGTCCGGGTTTCTAAATTAGATACGTGTGTAAATATTTATTTCGAATAACATTAAATTAGAAAAATACAATATTTGGTAAATATGGCAACTAAATTAGGCGTCTTAAATGAACAGTCAAAGAAGTTGGTATTAAATTTAATAGATTATTTTACAAAAGAAAAGGAAAACAAGGGACCCTTGGTACCTCTTGAACGAATTCATGAAAGAGTTTCTGAAGCCTTAAACATAAGTCTCAGAACAGTTAGCAGAATTAAGCACCAACAAATTAATAATGTATCCTTGAAAATAAAAAAACGAATTAAAAAGAAACCAAAAACATTAGATGTACGTGAAGGCGTTAAAATGCAAATAAGGGAAGTAATTTATAATTTTTATGAATCGAAAACACATTTTATATTAGATACTTTGAAGGAAATGCTAAGAAATAAGGGAATCGTTGACGTTTCCAAGGTAAGTCTCTTAAAACTATTAAAACATTGTGGATTTAGGTATAAAAAAGATTGTAACCGTCGCTATTTATGTGAACAAATGCAAATAGTTCAGCAAAGGGTTGTATTTTAAAGAAAATATATAGAAAACTATGACAGTAACAGTTGTTTGTGAAAATGATTTGTTGCTAGTGTTGTTCTGTGAAATTTGTTTCAATTAGAATTTTTATATTTTAATACACGAATGGGGAAAAGCGCATTGAGTAGGTAAATTGCTTAAGTATTTTGTATTTTAGTGTTTATGAAAATCGCTTCATCGTTGTGTTCTTCCGTGAGAATTGTTCTACTTTATTTAAATTAAAATTAATATCAAATTAACAATAAATGTGTAGTAAAATAATAAAATAAATTACTACAGCATAAAACCCACTAATTCTTGTGAAAGGAATTAAAAATTCATTGCCACCGGTTAAGGTACACAATGGCGTTTCCAAACGACTGAAAATAATGTTACAAACATTGCGACGTACTACATCTTCAATGGGAAAACCTTGCGAAAAACGCATATAAAATCTGATTGCCTTTTCCGATTGAAGATGCAGTACGTCGCAATGTTTGTAACATTATTTCCAGTCGTTTGGAAACGCTATTGTGTACCTTAACCGGTGGCAATGAATTTTTAATTCCTTTTATAGGAATTAGTGGTTTTTATGCTGTAGTAATTTATTTTACTATTTCACTACACATTTATTGTTAATTTGATAATTATTGACCCTCTGTTGTTAGTTTTATATTTTTATATTAAAATCATTGTTAATTTATTATTTAGTATCCAAGAATTTTCCTTTATTTTGTTTTACCTTAGAAATTGATATATTTTTTAATATTTTCTCAAGCAGAATTTACACAATTTATTTTTATTACTTCTAATGGACATTTCAGATTTATTTTTGTTATTACATGAAATATTTTATTTTACTAACATCCTTTCCCCTATTAATATTACCATCCTCTCCTTTCCTGGCAAGAAATATCCATACCTTCCCGTGGTTCTTGCTGAACTGTGACAATATTAGTTTTCGAAGAATATTAGTTTTCTATTATTTTTTTTCTTCTAATAACTAACATTTTTATTGACTGAACTGGACAATTCATTTTTTGTTATCGGTTTCAGTTGTGCCCGAGCCTATATCGGTATAATCAGAATTACACTAAAACATCGAAATTAGTAAATTCATATTTCCTAATATTTTATGATAACACCTTTAATATTTTCGTATAATTATTTAGCGATTGCATTACAGTTACAGACATAATCATTTGTAAATTGTTGTAAACTGTTTGAGAACCACTGTCATACCTGAGCTATCGAGTAAATAGTTTCTTACTTTATACGACGAAGCGACCTTTGGACCCGCCAAGTTAGAGTTTACTCGACTATAGGTATAAATATGTTAAAATGTGTGTCCATGTAGGTCATGTATAAGGTCTGTTATAGATTATGGAAGTGTTCTATACGGATCAGCATCAAATACAAATCTTTTAATCTCGTTTGCATCCAGTATAAATCAATTCGAATATGTATTTTATCAATGAGAACATCACCATGTAATGCCATTCTAGCTGAGGCGCAAGAACCTTCTTTAGCCTTACGCAGACAATTTTTGGCCAGTAAAATGATAGTTAAAATTACATTTCTTAATAGAAACAATGTTATGAATAGTATTTACTTTCTTAATACTGAAGATCTCACAAACAGTTACTGGAAGATTAAAAATAGTCTCCCATTGATAGATGTTTTTATTGAGTGCAAACATTTGATGAACTTATACAGTGTCGCAAAAAATATCAAATTTGGTATCTCGATTATAACGAATTGATTTTTAAACCAAAAGTTGTATTCCCTTCCTATTCTAACATTCCAGCAAATAATAAGTATCTTATGAAATTTATCTTAAGCACATATTATAAAAAAGTAGAGATTTGTACAGGCGGATCAAAAATAGATGGTCGATTAGGTTGCACATTCTATGTGTCGGACACCAATTAAGCATACAAATTTCATCTTAACGATTCCTGCTCAATCTATATATCGGTAGCCTTTGCTATAGAACGTACCTTAATTTGGATAACAGAAATTAATATGGGCGATATTTCTGATTCAAGATCTGTTTTGCAAGCTATCAACAACTTTACTTTAAGAAATTATAAAGATGCCCTAATATGTAATATTAAAAAGCTAGTTACTAAGTTAAGTAGAGGACACGTATCCGTAACATTTATTTGGACAAAGAGTCAGTTGGAATTATAGGTAATGAAATTGTAGATCAAGCAGCTAAAGAGGCCACTAGACTGCATATCAACAAATAATGATCATCCAAAATGAGAAACAAAATATCTGGAAAATTGGGGAAATATATGCTATGCCTACTAATAACCCCTAAGTTTTATAATTCACCCTACACTTTCTAAACTTATTCCTCATAATATCGAAATTTTCAGTCACCAAACAATATCCTTCAACAGTCACTCGACTAAAATTGAATTATGGATGCTTTCCAACAAATATTTATAAAATAGGAATTAGGAACACCCCATTTTGCCCATGAGACAATAATTATTTTTTGGGATTTAAACCGTATCTTCTTTTCTTCTACCTACCATTCACAAATCATAAGAGAATTTAAAAATAGCCTACAAACCTTAGGCGTTCAGTTTCCTATCAAGATCGTTGCTTTTTTAAGCACGCAAAATAAAGAAATCTACGATGCTATATTAGCCTTTTTGCGGAAAGCCTCAATTTCAATATAGATTTGTTTGAATTTCCCTGCACGTGGATCTTCTGTGGCTAATGAAAAGCTTCAAAGCCAGCCTCACCATCACAGACACATTTTCAAACACGAAAAATTATAATTTTAACGTGATAAATTCCTAAAATTTCTGGTTATCACACATGTCAAAATTTAATAGATATCTAAACTTGAATCTAAGCTGTATGATACACAGTGAGTTTCTGAGGTTGAAATCAACTTTAGGAAGATCAAGTAGTATACGATTTACTTTAAAATATTCTTAAATATTTTTGATAAGACTAATGGATTGGATTCAATATAGCAACAATATACAAGAAGCGTGAAAAGCCATAAAAGTATATTATTTACTTAAAATATTATTTAGTAAAATGACTAACAAATTTAGAGAGAAGTAATATAAAACATTGTCCAAATCACAGCAAACCATAAGTCGTTGAAAATTTATTTCCCTTCTAACCAACCAACAAGAAATATGAAATTTATATCATGCGCCTTGTTTAAATAAGTGGTTAACTCTTTTTCATGCATTAATTTTCATCTAGCTTCCTATAAATTTCGGATATGTAACATTTTATATGTGATTGCTATGTGATCAAACATAATGACAGTCTGAATTTTACACGGCAAAGATTTAAAATTTGTGCCTATATCTTTAAAATAAAGTTCGATCATGAACGATTTCACTTTTAGAGAGATCAATCAAACTGTATACATGCATATAAATTTTAAAATTTTGTTTTTGACCAAATGTTTTCTTATATAACAACTTAAAGAAATATTCCTCAACCAACGGCTTGCGAGTTTTATTGAATTTTTATACAAAATCATTTTCACCAGAAATTTCACATTCCGTTTGTATCGTGTTTTTCTCCACCTCAGCGGACGACGAGGTGAAAAAAGGTTACTCTTTGATACTCGAGCCTCGGAAACGGGTTTTCGGTACAGCACATGGTTTAGCGCAGGCGCCAGTTCCAGTACAAAGTGTTGGAACAACATTACCCAAAAGCCGGATACGTAAGACTGAGTAGCTCAAGTGGAGAAACGGTACTCGAGTAGCTCAATCAGGGAAATTAGAGTTTCACACACACAGCAGTAAAACACAATTCGGTAAATAAGGTTATTTTATTTAACCCTGCCTAATATATATAAAACTACATTCCACTAACTATTTACACGAACAATCCATAAAAAGTTACTAAGTTATTAACTAACAGTTAACTAGTTTTAACGGAGGCTGGCGATGATAAAATGGTACAGATATGACACAAGTGACAAGCGGAGATTAGCAAGCGATAGTTGCTATGGCAGGTGCTGGTTAAAATGGTTTAAACGGCACGGTAGATAACAGAGATCGGTGATAAAATGCAGCAGGCGGTAAAGCGGTAAAACGGATGCAGACAAAGTACGGATACAGGTATGAGCAGCAAGACCACATATAAATATATAGTGCAAAATTATAAGGGAGATATAAGCAGAAGTTGGCTAGTGCACGGATATGTAAAGCAAGTAACTAAGAGTCTGAAAAAGAGAATCGTTAGTAAACCTGAAAGAGTAAAATCTGATTAGTAAAATGATTATTTATAACTTTTCAGTATCTCAGGAACCTGAAAGCACTATCAAGACACCTCCAAGTTATAAGTACATGGGAATGGTGATGCAAAAAATAATAGAATGATTAGTAATCCTGGAGACAACATGACAGAACCTGGACGACTCTCGTAGACGGGCTGGACTGGATGGATCCCCTGACTGTAGTTCTTGTGGAAGATATCGGCGGTTTTGCGCTAATCAATCTTATGTATCAGCTTACCTGCTTCCCTACGTACTTATTTACTTCCTGGGGTTACGATCGGGATTGTCTGTTGCGGAATTGATTCAGTTGGGCACGTCAGCTGCGGTAGAGCGGTCGAATCGAAATGAACTTGAACGGGTTCTCGGCTCCTTCCATGGTTCGGTTTAGATCTCAGGAGTGCACAATTGTGCTGCTGATGAGTAGATTTGGCTAACTTAAATGTTAGACGGTTTCAACTGTTTCGTTCACTATTGCAAGAGTGATGGAATGACGCTAAACGTACGCGCCACGAATTGTAATGACGTCAAAATAACTTAGTTTGCACCAATCGATTTTTCTCATTTTCTTACATATCTGTTAATTTTTGGGAGTACATCTGTAACTTTTGATTTTCGTAAAAAAATCGAAAGGTGGAGTATGTGGTAAAAATGTTGCTAACTTTTAAAACTTACAATAATTCACAGTTATGGAAGACTGCGAGGCAAATTGAATGCCGCAAACCGCAGGTCGCTATATGTCGACAGGCTTTCGATACAGAGACGTCGAAAGCATGGGATATCGACAATTCATCATTTATTCGGTTGTAGCTTTTGAAAGAAAAATTGAGTTCACCTTTTTTATCGCACCAAATAGAGATTATGGGGATTAAACGAGGAATTGGATGGTTCAAGTCGGAAGTCTCTATCTCTGTCGGTTTTCTAGATATGGCTACCAGAAGATTAATTTAGATTTATTTTGCTCTTATTTTTAGCATTGTCGTGTATATATCTCGCAAACTAAGCGGGATATCACATTGCCGTTTGTTCCATTATATTTATCTCATATTTTTACGTGTACGTGAATTTTTGGAAGTACATCTTTCCATTTTTCTTAAAAAAAATTAAAAGGTAGGATTACGTAATAATAATTTTGCTAATTTTTTGTAAAAAGTTTCTTTCTTCTTTTCAAAAAATTCACAGGTACGGAAGACGATAAGGTAAATCGAATGACACAAACCATAAGTAGCTATGTCGGGGGGCTTTCCAGATAGAGAAGTCGGAAGAGTGCTATCTAGACATTTCATAGTTTACTTGGTTATATCTTTTAAAAAGAAAATTGTGTACACCTTTTTTATTGTATCTAGTACAGAATTGAACGAAGAATCGAATGGTTTAAGAGTGCGTTTGCATGCCCCCAGTCAATCGGAGCAAGTAATCGAATTGCACTGTCCTATCGATAACACAGAAGCCCAGTAATCTAGGCGATGTACAGGACCGTACGATGTAATCGCGAAGCGATTTTTGTTTACGTATGTACTAGTCACAGACAAAACCTCGGTGACACAGAGAACATCTTGAAGTGTTGTGGGTTGCACGTATTTAGTTGGCATAAAAGACAACATAACTTGTTTATTTACATTACATCATGCTGAAGCTCTCAAGTCTCAAGGCTAAGAATTTCAATTTACGGTCATTTACGGACCCTACATACGTTTATATTTGTGCAATATACATTGAAGTGTGAAAATACTGAAAATTTGTGTATTTATTGCCTGACGATTGATTCATTGATTGCAGTAGGTAAGTAATATATTATTTAAAATTTAGATCATGATAACTGAAATTATTTTACAATAATTAGTAGGTTATATTTTGCGTAAATGTCAAATTGTGCTTATAATACGTACGTTTCTTTTTGTTATCCACTGAATTTCTCAAATGAGTAGTGCCTTTGTGAATATAATAATAATTAATAAAACGAAAGCGGCATAGCCTAAGAATTCACATGTGTTTGTACAGGGTCTCAGATAACGCGTTAAACGATTTTCTTGGTTTTGGATATGAAATTTGAGCGAAATTGAAATAAATGCAAAACATCTGAAATTTAGCCTAATCATCACGGAATAACCTCTTACAATTTGCAAAAAAAATGCGACACGGGATATCTTTTCAATTTATGTCCAGCTTTCATCATAAATGCTCACATAGAGAAATAGTTTGGGAGGCCTGGGGTGATTTGCTCGATAAACATTTATAATTGATCATCATTGAAAGTAAGGATGCTGCTGTGAAATGTCAGAGAGTATTTGCAAATTTTTCAAGCGAGCTATAAAAAGTAGCAAAATACATACTGTTTTTCTTAGCGAGTGGACTAATATTTTAAGTTAAAAATGCATTTTTTATATTTTTCTTTTTAGATTTACTGATAGAAGAAAGTACTTCATTATTGGTTATAGGGAGAACATAAAACGAGGGAAAACATTGAAAGAAATTATTAATGGTAATAAAATTGAATTTGAACTTGGAGATCATTGGAAATCGTATTTGTGGGAATCCATTGAAGAGTCAGCAAAGAAGAGTACACGCTTGCATTAGAAAGAAATCAAGTTGATGAAGGTCATAGTATCTGGACCAAAGTTTATGTAGATGGTGGATGGAGTCATCACTCTTATGGTCACAACTCGGGTCACGATTATAACGCAGCATCTGGTACAGTAAGTATTTTGATTCATTTTGGCTATATATCTTTTGGTGCTTTTTAATTGTGAAATCTATACACAATACATTAAATCTGATATCGACATACCAACATAAAAATAATACACCATCGAAAATTCACGAAAATTGAGTGATTTAAAATGTTATTATGAACGGTTAAGGGTTCTGGAATTGGTTGGGAGGGTGGTCAATAAAAATTACTAAACCACAGCACTTAGGTCCCATTGGGCCCCTTATACATCCTCCCTGTAGGTAGACCCTCGCCTAGGCCTCCAACCAACCTAATCTTGCAAAATAGATGGTGATGCTGCCTAGGGGCATCTCCCTTATACCGGTCAAAGTAGGCCAAGAATACATATTGAACCGTCTCACCTTCTTGTTCACAACCTCTACAGAGAGGTGTTTCGCTTAATCTCATACTATGTAGATCTTTTCTTAACGGACAGTGTCCAGTCTGGATTCCCGTTATAAAACGTAGGTTCCTTCTGGACATTATGTTACGTTACGTTTGATCTTGTCTTGGCAAGCATAAGTACAGAATTTTGCATTTGTTTTGAAAATTAAAATAAAGTTCACTTATCAGTAACATTTTTGTTAATTATATTTTGTTTAGTCGAGTAAATTTAGTCGTAACGTTCCTTGTAATTTAAAATTTTTATTAATCACATATTCAACACTAGTTCACATTAAATGTAGAAAAGGATATAATTGTTATTTTAATTCACACAGTAAATAGCTTGCATTGTTTGTTATTATTTATATTTCAAATCTATTTTTATTGATTAGCCTAACCTTATGTACTTTTCTTTACTTTATTTGTCGTGACGGGGTTCGACTACTAACATTCAACTACTGGGAAGTCGTACTCTAGTTATCAATAACTTGTAGTTTACACAAGGTATAGCTTTCACTGGCATGTTTGGCTCTGAAACGAATAAGCGAACATTAGTTTGGTACATAATAAACAAGAAGTATCCTACATGTACATTGTTCATTCCTAATATTGAATTAGGTTTGTATTATGCTAAATAATGGGGTATATGTTATCTAGTTATGTAGTTTCTTTGTCATGTCCGGAGTACCTGGAACATCGAAACATGTAGGCAACTAAGAAAAACATAACCACAACATGCTACGATACTGTAATGTCAGGTTAATTAACATATTAATTGAGTACTTACTGTAGTATTCATTACTATACAATTTTTATGGTTTATTCCTTGTGTTGTTCAGTTCCATTGAAGGTTATAAGTTTCGTTGTAAGACTGTCAAATTGCTTGCTAAGTGTATTCAATTAGTTATGGTTGTGCGGCACACGCACCATGGAGTCAGTTCTGTTCTGATCAGTTCCTTTGATATCATTTAAATTAGAGATTGTTTCTATAATTGTTTTCTAGTATGTTCTCAATTTCATCTTTTCCTTTTTCATTAAACGAGTAGTAATTTGATAATTCATTGTGGGTTGAATAGTTTGTTTAGTTATTCTTATTTTGTAAAGTTAAACAGATCTCGATGTCGTTTAGTTTATGAATCGAACAGTACTCACATCGGTCAGTCTAGCGCTTTCGCTTGGATTTGGGAGTTACATGTTGGGTTGGTGGTAATTTCTCTCTCTTTTCATATTGGATGTTTGAGCATTGTAGTCGCTAAATTTTCCGATACGCTGTGCTGGCAGAAGAAAGTTATCCAAATTTATCTTGGGAATGGTGTGCCATCGCCATAATATTTACTTGTTATTGACTTGAGATCTCTGACTGTCTTGGAATAAAACCATCTTTTTAGAACTTGATAGCGACTTATTATTTTGTTAAATGAACCACTTGGTAATTTAGTTTACTTATTGATTTAAACATTTAATAATTATTTACTCTCATCTAGGTACAACTTTAGGCCCGTTCACTTGTGAACGTGGAACCCCAAACCTGAGAGGACAAGTACTAGCCGAGGTGTGGTAGGGTTAGAAGTCTTATCAAAAAGCTGGTGGTTAAGAACTTTAGCCCCAGTTAAACGTAACAGTTCTTAGTCCAGTTTAAAACCTAACAATTGCCAGGAAGTTCATTGCTGTATTCTTGTTGGAATATTTTAGTAGTTCCCTACCAAGCTGACAGCTGTTTGTTTCATCCCACAACTTCTTGAATTCATTATGGGTGTTCTCTTTAATTACTTGTATTATCGCTGTGATAGGTAACAGACTGGCCAGGCCCGGTCCAAAGATACTTTGGCCCGCTGCCTTCTTGGCCAGTCTGTCGGCAACTTTGTTTCCACTACACTGTGCATGTCCTTTCATCCAGCATACCAGTATGTTATTCATGCTGGAGGCACCCACAAGTGCTTGGTGACATTCCCATACTGCTCCTGTGGTAATTTTGTAACTTCTCAGGGCTAGTAATGATTGTCTACAATCTGTGTAGTTCCTAATTGTTTTGCCCGTAGTTTGTCTACGGACAATCTCTTTTGTAGCTATGGTTATGCTGGCCAGTTCCGTATGTTTGATATAATGTAGTTTTTGCTCCTTTATGCTTTCGATTTTTGGTTTTATTTTATTGAATATTATTTTCAGGTTACACCGATAGAAATTGGGAACACTGAAAAACGTAAACAGACGTAAAACAACAAAACCAGACAATCTACTAAAAACTACCTATATTAGGATTGAAGCATGCTGAGTCTGATGCTATGAAATATGGTAAAATTAAAGAAGCATTTGCTCTGCAATAGTTTGTTGCACTGAAACCCCAGGCAAAAATTCAAAAAGCAGTCATATTCATTTACGAAAAATACGAATATTTGGCTGCCTCTCCTGATGGTTAGTTTACAAGTGTTATAAAAATATTATTATATACAGATTTACTAAATGAATAATTCTAAAGCATACCGGTTGGAGTAATAGTGCACTCGAGTTAGAGTCAACCAAGGCGATTGTACAGGACTGAGTGCCATTTTTTTTTCATGGAATGCTATAAATGTCAGTGCATTTTTAGAAGCCTCTTTCTAGACTCTTTTCACTTCTATATTATTATTGACTATCTTCCAACCATTGGAACGTAGTGATTTTTTTTGTTGAAATAATGCTATCTGCAGATGCATGTTAACAAATCGCTACAGTCGGCATTATGAATTTTAAGAAATTTTTTTGTAAATATCAGTTACGAGTCATTTGCGTGATGTTTTTGCAAAAATTTTCACTTCCTAAAAATATGCAATTCCCAAAAATCGGTTTTCAAGTTGGAACTATTGAATTAAATTTTCTCAATTTTTTCAAATGGAACACCCTGTATATTTTTGAACTCTATAATGTAGGAGCGAGAAATCAAATTTTTTTTTTGTATGTACATCTCTGGCCATTTCTAACCATTTTCGATTTATTGAGCAATAAATTCAAGAATAAGCTTAAAAAATTATAAGTTCTTTTAATTAATTGAACAGAAAAAATTATAATAAGTGCTCCACATGTTGCCCATTTTAATTGATACACATCTGTACGCGTCTTTGTAATGAAGTTTCTACTGTTCTACATTCCAAAATGTAACGAAAAGAATGACATTGCTCTTTGGTCGATCACACCGGGAGTTTTAAAAACGGTTCATTTCAAAGACGCATAAGAGATGTGTCAATCAAAAAGAGCAACATGTGGAGCACTTTTTGTGATTTCTTCTTCTCAATTATTTGAAAAAACTTCTAATTTATTAAGTTTATTCTTAAATGTTGTACTTATTGCTCAATAAATTGAAAATGGTTACAAATAGCCATAGAGATATACATAAAAATAATGTTAGTTTTTCATTGCTACATCATATGGCCGAAAAATATACAGGGTATTTCATTTGAAAAAATTGAGAAAATTCAATTCAAAAGTTCTAAATTAAAAAATAATTTTTGGCCACCCTGTATATTTTTGGGAAGTGAAAATTATTCTGTACTGATTTTTTTTAAAATGCATTTGCAGATGACATTATTTCAGCAAAAAAACTCACTACATTCAAATGGTTGGGAGATAGTCAATAATAATACAGGAATGAAAGTTGCCTAGATAGAGTCTTCTCTAAAAATGTAAGTACTGATATTTATAGCTTTCTATTAAAAATAAATGGCAATTGGCCCTGTACAATCGTCGTGGTTGACCCTGAATTTTCAAATTAAATTTTCAATTACGTACTTTTTTCATCCCGATTCTTTGATTTGTATAGAGACTAATTAAAACATACTTACATAAATCAAGTTATATATCAAGTTATTTATTTACAGGTCTTGTAGGTGCTAATGCAATAATAGAAATTAAATGTTTATATAAGGTTCATAAATCTGGCAAGTCCTTGGAAGAAGTTGCTAAAACAGATAAAACTTTATGTGTAAATGTAACCGATGGGAAAATTAAATTAAAGAGAAATCATAATTATTATTACCAGGTGAAATATAATTTTATAGTAGGTACATCAGGAGCATTTGATAATATGACTGTTTCAGATCCAAGGGCAGTTAAATATAGCAAATAAGGACTTATGTTTTTTCGTAATACATATAAATGACCAACAACCCCTTTATATTGAAGTTATTCTTAAAGATAAAAAGTTATGGGAAAATGTGATGTTACCTAAATTGAAAGAATTTTATGAAAACCATATGCTGGAAGCAATTGCAAATAGGAATATAAAGTTCAAATCCGATCCATTTGCTACCTAGAATTTTGGAAATGGGTATGGAATCCATAAACTAACTGTAAATGTATAAGTACATACGTTTTGAATATATGTTGTAGGTTTTACATTCAGCACAATGCCAACTAAATACAAAATAACCCACCGACAAAGAAACTTATATATTTAATCCATCTGCAAAACAATACTATGGTATATTAAGGACTCTATTGGCACTTAGATTATCGTGCTTTGGCTCTAACTTTGAGAAAAGTTTTTGACAAAGGAGCATTCCGAGTCAAACAATGACTGACAGCAGGATTACGAACGCAAACTTGAAATGATCAAATCCAAAGTAGTGGAGGCAGCCATAAAAAGACTGAAAAGTAGTAAAGAGGTTGCGACTGAAGCTGATGGGGAAACAGCTTTGGTGAGGCTATCAGACGTGGCATGCAACAAAGATTAATTAGAATAATAATGCGTCACAGACAATCTCCCACCATATTGGGTTATGAAAAAGAATAAAGTGGAAACATTAAACTATCTTGCAATTGGTGCGGATAGGGCCAGGTGTAGGGGTGGTGGAGCCTGCGCATCGATAAATCAAATTCATGACAAAGACAGAGCATTACATCTTTTAATATTGAAGCTGAAATATAATAACCCTAGGGAAGTAATTTTGCTCGATAAAACTTGTTCAATATTTCAAATATAGTGAAAATTATTTATCATTCCAATGTTTTCTTTGTTTTTTTTTTAGGTGATTTGGACTAACTTTACGGAAAAGTGTAAATGGAAACATTATTTTTTTAAATTTCATTGAAATGGCAATTTATAGAGGTTCTCTGGCAAACATGACATGGAAGAAATAAATATTGATTTAGATTTATTACATTGTTGTGATATGTACAAATATGAAATATTGTATACCTAGTTTAATTATTGTAGTATCTTTCTGTAACTTTCTTGGTGTTCATAGAAAAAAGATCATTGGTATAATTTGATATAAGTATAGCTTGAATGATAGTACGTATTTAGAACACCAAGAAATGTACAGATATTATTCATGTTTGCGTGTAATAATGTTTATAGTTATTTAATAAAGAGGAAATTAGTGAGCCATGTAGAAACTTTTCTGTACACCCTTAATAAGTATGAGCACTACAATGGAAAATAAAACAATTACCTTTGAGCATTTCTCATTTCAAAAACAATGTTTTAGTATTCTATGATCTAAGAGTGCTATTTTAATTGTCATTTTTGAGGACTAAATTGTAGAAAGTGGGTTCTGTCCCTCGAGGAGTATAAGAGATCTGTACTTTATTCCTTGAAAATGATTATTACAATAGCAGTAGCGCACTGTGAGACTGTGGAGTGCAAAAAATGAAATAATTTGTACGAATATACCACAAAGTGAAAGTGCTTTTTAATTTCTCCTGTAATTAATCCTTCACACTCAAGTGATAAAAAATGCACTTAGTCCTTAGTATAATTATTGTACACTATGTATAGTAATGGTATTTTTAATAGTAGTGTCACCAACAGATAGTTACTGAAAATGTGTGAACAAAAATAAATTAGAACTATTTTGCAGACATCAGTTTTACTAAAATCGACAATCGTACATAATTTATAACCTTAATTCCTTCCAAGATTTAATATACCTATTATTCACATATTAATTCAGGAATTGTGCAGTAAGTTATTTGAATGAAATTGTATTGTTCTAATATAATGAATACAACTAGTGCACATTTTTCAATTTTTTTATTATAAAATGTTTTGATCATAAAAACATAGTAACTACTCGGTAACCACCTACTTTTCTTCAGAGAAACAAGGAAAAAATAAAAATATATATAAATAGCCATTACTTCATTTGGACAGATTTTTTCGTATTGTGGTAGAGATCAAACTACTGTTATTCTTAATTTAAAAAAAGTACTCAAAAATATATAATCAGCAATAATTTTAATGATAATGTCGTTTCTTAACATCCAAATAATTAAACCAAGTTTTAAGGTTTATTTCAACACTGTAAATGAAAATTTATGAGCCCGACCCTGCTTTACCGTACGTGAAGCAATGCCATCGCTATGCTGCTGCCATCTAGCCCAACTATTTTACACGAAATTTAGCAATTTCGTATTCGACATTAAACTTTAATATAAGCAAATATTATGCAGACTTTTCACTTTTTTTCATGCTATTTTATTTTATACTACATCGTATTATATTTTATTTGAATATTTAAGTCCCATTGTAGAATATAAAATAATGTATGGTGAATTTGCCACGAATGAGTGGTACGTTCGCGTTGAATGATCAAGGAGGAGAAAATTTTGAAAACTTAATTTTAACCAGGATTACAATATAAAATGTAATAAGTCCTTGTCTTAAGTTTGCTAGTTTACATAATGAAATCAATTCTGAATTCTGTTGGCTCGTTTTTGAGACGAATGTAAAATAAGAATGAGGATATTTTACGCACCATTTGGCCTTGGTAACGCACCCTTAAATCGGAAGTTTCTGTATAAAAAAATACCCAATATTGTTTCTCGGATTATAATATTCTTTATCGTGACTGCAGACAAATCATTTGTGCAGAAATAAACGAAGAGGATAGTTGAAATGGTGAGCGTCTGATCTGCAATATTGTATGTGCTTGCGATTTTATCATCATGAATGTCGATGATCTCCATCCAATACCTCACGTTGACAATAAAAACTGAATTGTAAAATATCTTTCAAAATACAAAGTGTTAGAAATATTCTAGAAAATGACTTAGATGGTCGGACAGTAATTCGTAAATAATAAAGTTTACTTCTTATTACACAGGGTGGGGCAATAGTGCGTCGGACCTCTATATATCGAGTTCTACGATAGCTAGAGATTTTTTAAAAATTGCAAGTAAAATAGATAAAAAAGTGTTTAACTAGAAATTATTTTCGAATATACAGGGCGAGCCAAGACGAAATTACAGGGCCAAGTGCCTTTTTTAAAATGGAATGCTATGTATATCAGTACATTTTCTGAAGCCTCCATCTAGGCTCCATTCATTTCTATATTAGCATTGAATATCTCCCAACCACTTGGATGTAATGAATTTTTTTGTTGAAGTAATGCAATCTACAGATGAATATTAAAAAAATCACCACACAATTATGGGTTTTAAGAAAAATTTATGTGAATACCAGCTACGAGACATCTAATTAATGTTTTTGAATCATTTTTATTTCCTAAAAATGTGCAGGGTGGCCAAAAATTATTTTTCAATTAAGAACATTTTATATTGAATTTCTCAATTTTTTCAAATGGAACATCCTGTATATTTTTCGATGATGTGATGTAGAAATGAAAAACGAACATATTTTATAAGTACTTCCCTATGGCTAATTGCAACCATTTTCGTTTTATAAATAATTACATGTCAAATTCAAGAATAAACTTAAATAAGAGGTTCCCTCAAATAATTCATTAGAAAAATTTATAATAGGTGTTTGACGTGTTGCTCATTTTTATTGACACACGTCTTTATGCAGTTTTGAAATGAGGCCATTTAGTGGGACTATTTCTTTCAATCCATTGAAATGAGTAAACAGTATTTAACCGGTTCTTTACTGTAATGTTTTTTTGTAAATTTTTTTGCTGTTTTCGTTATTCAACAAGCAATAAAACCTCAGTTTGGTATATTGTCGTGTACAAAGCAGCATTTATCACATTTATCGGTTGTTACAATTTGTATTGAATTTAAAATATTTGGAATTTGACCATATGAATATTAATAAAGCGGAACTTGTAGATATTACTTTTGTTTTGGGCGAGTCAGACATAAATTGTTTACTTGCCAATAGAATTTATCACCAACGTTATCCTGAAAGAAGGATTCCTGATATTAGGAGCTTCCAAAACCTTCTGATAGATTTCTGGAAACTGGAAATGTCGAATATAAAAAAAGTGAAAGAATAAAACGTGTTGTGAATGAAGAAAATTAATTTTCTGTGGTGCTGGCAACGGTTGAGAATCCCTATGTTAGTCAAAGAGAAGTGAGCTCATTAGTAGGAAAAAGTGGACGGTCTGTGGGTTAAATCTTAAAAACAGATAAATTGCATGCATATCATATTCAAATGCACCAGGAATTATCTGATGACGACACTCAGAAGCGCCTACAATTTTGTAATTGGGCCATAGGTGAAATTCAACATGATGTCAACTTCTTCAATATTGTTTTATTCGGTGATGGGGCAACTTTTCATAAAATGGATTTGTTAATAGGCACAATTTTCATTACTATGCTTCGGAAAATCCTTACTTTTTTATGCAAGTTGATAACCAACACATATGGTCTATAAACGTTCGGGGAGGATTTGTTGGAGAACATGTAATAGGGTCACATTTCTTTGATGGTACATCGACTGGAGCTATTTATCTTCATTTTTTGGGAAACTATCTGCCACAAGTATTGGTAGATCTCCCTGAAAGAATTCGAAATAGGATGTGGTTTCAGCAAGATGGTGCTCCACCATATTATTTAAATGCAGTTAGTAACCACTTAAATAATACCTACCCTAATGGATTGGAAGAAATGGGCCCACTAAATGGCCTGCTAGATCCCCAGATCTTACAAAAATGGGTTTCTCTTTATGGGGATACGTGAAGGAAATTGTTTATAGAGACACGCCAACAGCATTACAAAATATGAAGAAAAGAGTAATAACTGCCTTTACATCTATTACACCGGCAGTTTTAGAAACAGTGGAAATCTTATTTCAAAAACACATAAAGATGTGTGTCAATCAAAATGGGCAACATGTGGAACATTTATTATAATTTTTTCTACTGAGTTATTTGAAGAAACTTCTTTTTTTAAGTTTATTTTTGAATTTTGTAATTATTGCTCAATGAAACGAAATTGGTTGCAATTAGCCATAGGGAAGTACTTACAGAAAATGTTCGTTTTTCATTTCTACATCACATCGTCGAAAAATATACATTGTGTTCCATTTGAAGAAATTGAGAAAATTCAATTTAAAATGTTCTTAATTCAAAAATTATTTTTGGCCACCCTGTACATTTTTAGGAAATGAAAATGATTTAAAAACATTAATTAGATATCTCGTAACTGGTATTCATATAAGTTTTTCTTAAAACCCATAATTGTGTGGTGATTTTTTTAATATCCATCTGTAGATTGCATTACTTCAACGAAAAAATTCATTACATCCAAGTGGTTGGGAGATATTAAATGCTAATATAGAAATGAATAGAGCCTAGAAAGATACTTCAGATAATGTACTGATATACATAGTATCTCATTTAAAAAAAGGCACTTGGTCCTGTAATTTCGTCTTTATCTCGCCCTGGAACATTTATCATAATTTTTTCTACTGAGTTATTTGAAGAAACTTCTTTTTTTAAGTTTATTTTTGAATTTTGTAATTATTGCTCGATAAAATGAAATTGGTTGCAATTAGCCCTAGGGAAGTACTTACAAAAATGTTCGTCTCTTTTCTACATCACATCGTCGAAAATATACAAGGTGGTTCCATTTGAAAAAATTGAGAAAATTCAATTTAAAATGTTCTTAATTGAAAAATAATTTTTGGCCACCATGTACATTTTTAGGGAATGAAAATTACTCAAAAACATTAATTAAATGTCTCGTAACTGGTATTCACATAAGTTTTTCTTAAAATCCATAACTCTGAAATGTCCAAGTGGTTGGGAGATATTCAATGCTAATGTAGGAAAGAATAGAGCCTAGAAAGAGGCTTCAAAAAATGTACTGATATATATAGCATTCCATTGAAAAAAGGTACTTGGTCCTGTAATTTCGTCTTGGTTCGCCCTGTATGTTCGAAAATTATTTCCAGTTATAGGCTTTTTTATCTAGTTTTACTTGCATTTTTTTTTAAATGTCTAGCTATCGTAGAATTCGAGATATCGAGGTCCGACGCACTATTGCCCCACTCTGTATATTTATTATCTCTTCTCATCGCACAACTATCCCATAATGTTTATTATTCACAACACCTAACTAGATATAAAATGGTTATTTATGTAACTAAGGTGGAAAGCAGTAATTCCTCCTCGAGCATAAACAGTGTTAAGGTTACCTGAAAACAAAAAATTACCAAAAAGTCGATCAAAATACTCAAGCTTGGTTATTCTCTGTAAGAACTTTTGCTATAGCTCTAAGCTCAATAGTTACGCTTGTTTTGATATTTTTTAAAGGGATGCAACTACATAAAATTTAGCTGTTTCCTGTCCTACGAAACGCAACTGTAGGGTCATTCTTCTTTTAAGATTTCAACAGATTACGGGAGAGTGTTGTGATGATAAACGGACTATATAATTAAGCCTAGGGATTCCAGTACAATTTGTGACATGCCATCTTTCGCTCATTTCCACAAATTAAAAATAACAGATCTCAGTCGATCAAATCATCAATCTACAGTAATAAATTACGCTTTCACCGATAGATATTGTATCACTTGAATTACCACTTAAATTGGGCTTTTCGCTAACAGATGGCTTCCATTAGGAAAATATACCGGTTTATTAAGTGGAAGTGTATATCATAGGAAATCTAAAATGTAAACTAATATCACAATTAGCGTATAAAAATTGTCTACAAAATGATAGCATAAAGATGGTTAATGATCGAAAAGTTCGTAAGAATCGATTTAGGTTTTAAAATTTCTCAAGTTGGTACTCTATGACTGCCGGATTGTCAAACTGATATCCTTTTGTTTTTCCGAGTTAGAACTGTTATAAATACCAGCCAAGTTCCTTCAAACTTCCCTTTTCGATTAAGAAAATAAGCTGAAAACTTTGCTAAGTGATTAATTTACTTAAAAAGGAAGTGATTTCTACTCAGTTTGGTACCGGATCATAAATTATATGTCACATATTTTCAATTCATATTTTGGATTATTTTAATTGAAATTTCAATTAATTCGGATTTAATTAGTGAGTATCGTCTAGAAGTATTCTGGGTAAGTTTTAATTTCTTAGACATGTGCTATCGTTGGAGGTCAATTTTGAAACTAATTTTGTGTGGATTTTTAGTGTATTTTGAACAGGTTGATCAGCAGCTGAGGTGGAAAAAGCTATAAATGTTGCTTTTTGATATTTAAATTTAATAATCTAAAATCTAGCCAATTTTGTATCGACTGGAGAACTGCTTCAGCTATCTCGTATACCTCTGTCCAATTTGCTCCTGTAAATAAAATAGCGGTGTCATCTGCATTTTTGCTTTATGTCGGTCAAATTATTCTCAAACAATCGCAATGTGACCTTTCTAACTCCAACATTTTTCAGTCTATTAAATAATGATCTATGGTATACTGTGTCAAACGCCTTTGCCAAGTCTATATAATACTGCAAGGCTCTTTTTATTCGTATTTAGATTATTTATTACTTCAGTAGATAGATCATAAACGGCATCCTCAGCACATTTTTTACCTCTATACCTCTAAAACCATATAGATTTCTGTGAAATATATTTTTTAAAAGAAGAAAATCCGTAAGCCCTTTTTCAAACAATTTTCGAAGATCTTAGCGAAGCTGTTCATTACTGAGATTGGCCTGTGAGTAGTAAGTATTCAGGGTCGCCGTTTTTATATACGGTCGTAACAACTGAAACTTTAAATTTAGCAGGTATTATAGAGGTTGCTAAAATTAAATTAATGATAATATGTAATAGCAGTCTTAGCATATAATAATAATTTTTTTTATTAAGGTAGCTGAAATTTCATCCTACCTGGTGCAGAGTTTTCTTTTTAAGATACAGTACATAATATAAGCTCATTCTCTGTGATAAGGTTTAGATATATTTAGTTACTAGATATATTTTTTATGGAAAGTTTTCTTGCTCAGTATTTTTTGAGCCATTTCCTTACCTATCTTTATAAAGAAGTTAATAAAAGCATTTGCTTTTTCCGTATTATCCGTTATAAGAATATCATTTTGCTTAGTAGTATTTTATTTTTTTATTATTATTTTTACCATTTGTAACCTTACTAATAATCCACCATATCTGTTTATAATTGTTATTAGTTTGTTCAATTTTTGTTTTATAATAATTATTTTTTCTCTGCTAAAATATTCAATTTATTTCTATATTTTTTGTATTGTTTGATGGCTTCCTTTGTTCCAAGTAAAAGTACATCGTCATTTTTTCTTGGCATTTCCTCATAATGAATTTGTTTTGATTTTTATTCAATGTCATCAATGCTCAGTTCTAATGGTTCTCTTTTTAACAATTGCTTGGCATATTCTCATTAGGCACAATTCATTTTTTTAAAACACTATTGATAGTGACAAGGGAAAAGCAATCTCGGACAAACAAATTGCTGCCTATTACATTCTTTCGTAGAATGGGCGGAGGTATAAGATAAAGTGCATCCAGCCAAAAATAATATCTTCTCATGTATCAATAAGTCGGAGCTAAATCAGAGGCGTGCAATATACTTTTACTTTATTTATTTTGTTGTGTTTTGCAAGCCTAGCAGAACTTAAAATCCAATTGGTAGTAAGATATAGGCAGATGAAAGTTTACATAGAACTTATATAAAGCTATAGTTAATTATTTTGTTATTCGATTTGGACTATTTTATTGACAGTATAACAATAGTAAATATATTATAACCTATTAAAATGTCTGTTAATTTTATATATGAACGAACATTTTGTTTGTTCGAAATGGAATCTTATTGTTTTGTAAGTTAAAGAGAAATACTGTACCACATTGTTAAAATTTCGTTCTTGTCGGCCTGTGAAGTTTGAAGTTATACCGACCTAATAAAAATTATGCTCAAAATCGACAATGTAATCAATAGAAAATGCGAAAATTTTAGAATGTACTCCAAGCTAAACGTACAAAACAGCAAGAATTGATAACGATGAAACCTAATGGCCGACATGAAGAATAAACCAAATATATTTGTTTAATTAAAGTGATTTTGCTGTCGGAAAAAATGCTGAGAACTTTTACTGTGATTCGACGAGTTAAGATCGTTTACAATTGGATTGAGTTTTTGTTTTTCGTCTAGTAATAAGGCTTTACACGGTAATTTATGATCCACCAATTCTCTAGTTTGATATTGTCGAATTTAACATTTAAATATTTTTACATCATCAGTATACAACAGTAACTCATAATTCAGCTACATATTGACGTCATTAATATATTTATGTGTAAATAAATATATTGTGATGTATATCTGAAAATTCGTATTATTTTAAGTAGAGCGAACATTACATACAGGCTGTCCATTTTATCAGGGCACTCGAGAATATCTCACTTAATATCGGTCGTACAAAAAAAAATATTTTTACGAAAATTGTGCCGACTTATATAACCTATCAAACGGTTTAACGACATTTGAAATCCATGTCCTACTTTAAGATTTATGGCGGAAAATATCGAAAATGCTGAAAACGTCTAGCCAAATATTTCCGTTATTTGAAGAGATACGAGAAAAATTCTAAGGCGAAATTTTTTTGCAAAATAGAGTGTTTTAACGAGGATTTATCTAATTTTTTTCAAAACCGCTGTTTTTGAGATTTACTCTAAAAAATTATTTTGAAGCGGGCGGGAAATGGCGCCATTAAATAGAGTATTTTCCTCCCTTTTCAACGATGTATGACATGCTATATTTATTCATTGGTACTATGTTAGTAATTATAAAAACATTTTTTATAAAACCAATAATTTTTTTTTAAACAAGCATTATACTTGCCGTGGAGAAGTATGATTAAATAAAACCATAAAATAATTCAATAAGTTCTTCAAATCTTTGCTATAATAAAACACACAATTAAGAAGAATAAAGTAAATTCAGGTAACAAAAACAAAATAATAATCATGGAGCAATTATGGAAAGAGTATTCACAGTTATGCCAATGTATAGAGATCCTCCATAAAAGCGTCACTCCTTGCTCAGAAAGTGAAAATGTCTTTACCAATTAATTTAAGTATAATATCCATTTGTTTGTATTTCATGATTTCACTATTATTTCAATTATTTTAAAATAGTTGGCTCTGAACACACTTGACAATTTAATTTTTTGACAGATCATCTCAGTTAATATTTAAACTCTCACTCAATCACACTCGTTTAAGAATTTAGAATTTTCAAAAATGATTTTCACTCACATTGATCGTTATAATATGTTCGTTACAAATTGCCAATGCAATTTTAACTCTGGATTAGCTCAAATAGAACATAGAAACAGATTTCCACAAGGACTGCAGCCGAATAAAACTGTTCAGAAAATTAGCTACGAAACTGAAAAATAATGGTTCATTTTTAAAGAAGAAGACAAGGTTGAACAGTGTTACTGACAATGTAAATAAGGCAAACCGAGTTATTAATTATGTAAGAAATAAAAATACAGAAAATTTGGAAACATCATTAAGAGAAATTCAAATTGCTTGTCATATAAAATAAAACAAGTGCTAGAGAAATTTTAAAGAAAAATGGTTACCTGTGCTATAAAGCCAAAAAAGTTCACAATTTACAAGCGGGGGACAAACCAAGGAGGTGGCTGTTGGAAAAGAAGTGTGCCGATCCATTAATATGTAGTAAAATACTTTGGTCCGACGAGGCAAATTTTTCCAATAATGGATTTTTTAATCGCAATATTCATTACAAATATCCGACTGGGTTTCAAAATAGTTTTTTAATAAATGTGTGGATAGGTATTTTAGGCACCAATTTAATAGGTCCTTATTTTTATGATGGTCACCTCAGCGGTCAAAGGTACCTAAACTTTTTGAGAAATGAATTTAATGAATTCTTAGATGGCCTACCTTTAGAGAATCGACACAGATTTCAATATTTTTAACAAGAACAAGAATTGTAGAGTGCATCTCTCTTTACGTTCGTTCTACGTGCCAAAAAGCCGATGAGATCGTTTACACGAAGAAAGTTATAAAGGTTATTGTAAACCATTATACCTGTCAAATATCTCTGAAGCGGTTGCGTTTACGCATAGGGTATTTTTTTTATGCTTTTGACTTTTCTTTTCGAAAACCCTAAAATGCATTACATTTTGGAGGATTTCAGGAGTAATTGCCTCACATGCGTTTCTAACTCTGGTTTTGATATCCTCAATATTTTCAGATGCAGTTTGAGTAATGTCTGGTGATCGAGCTGGCCATAGAATTGGTCCATATGTGGCTATCCAGCTATCTGGCATAACTTGATTTAAATAATTTGTACATATCACAGCAGTGTGAGGTGGAGCACCATCATGTTGAAAATATGAAAAATTTAATCTTTCTGCCACTGTTAATTCATAAAGAAAATCTTGAAATTTGTTTTGCAGGAAAATAAGGTTCAATTACTTTAGTCCCTAAAATACCTATCCAAACATTCGTAGAAAATCTTTCTTGGAAAGCAGTCTCTCGGCACCAATGTGTATTTTCTCGCGTCCACTTATAATGCATATTTCTATTGCAAAATCCATTATTAGAAAAAATTTATTCCTCCAACCAAAAAATTTTGCTACATATCAGCGGGTCATTCATTTTTTTATTTAATAACCATCTACAAAATCTTACCCTCCTCGACTTATCTCCCTCATTTAAATGTTGAACTTTTCTCATTTTGTAGCATCGAAATCCGTTTTTTTTTAAATATTTTTCTTGCATTATCTTTTTTTATGCGACAGTTTCTGTGAATTTGTCTCAAAGAAGTTTCTTCATTTTAACACAGTTCCATCTCAAAAAATTTATGTCAAAATTGCTCTGACAATAAATGTTAATTATATCGAATTTGTTATTATTGGTGTACACCATAATTACTGATATAAAACTTGTCTTTAGAACTCGACAACGCAACATATAACAGTGACAATATGTCAAATTTGTTAATAACTGTATACATCATTTTTCACTAATCATGGCATAGTTGATTTTTACGATTAAGTGATATGAATTCTGGTTTTCGTAAAATTAGTGGAGCGCCTGGAGGTTTTGACCTCGGAATACAGTTACAGTGAATGAATGTATATGGTCGAGGTAGGATTTTGTTTTCTATAGTATAAATTGAAAAGTTAGTTTTGTGCATATAATTTAATTTATATAGTATTTTTTTATATATACATTGAATTTCACCTAAATAGACATAGAAAAACATCTGTCAAAGATATCTGTGTATATTAAGGGTCATAGGGACCTTGAACAAGTAGTAAAACGTGGAGGGGTTAACGACAGCGTCAGCTGCAATGTACAAATAAACTGAATTTTTCTGGCTAGTTTAAATATAAATGACACTTGGATGTAAATGTTGTGTATATTCAACAGTGAAAATTATGTGATTATGTAGTCCGACGAGAAAATTAGAGTGGCGCAAACCGCACCTCTGTACCTCATTCAGATTTCGAGATATCGGCTTCGGAATGTCGGAAAATCTAAATTTCAATTCTGCACAATAAGAGATTTTGTTTTCGCGCCGGGATTCGCCATTTCTGACATACGGCTCTCCGAATGGGGACGGGTCGGACGAGGAGCGAAATCCTCGCACTTCCAACTTTGAGGGCTCGTAACTAATATCAGGCGCCATCAAAAAAATTCGTGCCCCCATCTTTCGGTAGGAAATTTAATTTCAAATCGATCTAATGCAAGAAAAGGGGTGTCAATTGTCTCATTCAAAAGTTACAGCAGTTCATGTGAAAAGATGTCAAAATCCGATGAAATTTTTAATACTTAGATAGCCAAAAATACAAGTTACCTCCTACAACTGATACTGCAAGACCTAAAAAGATTGTACCTGCAAATCCAGATATGGCTAGGAAATGACGTAGATATTGAAAATTGGGGATGGAAGTATTCCAATAACATATTCATCCCAATAACAATAAATCAATTACCAGCTCCAGATAATCTATTGCAAATATTATTTTGTAATTGAAAAAGGGATGTGGAGCTGCTTGTGGATGTCGGAAGAGTGGTTTATACTGTATTATAGCATGTCTACAGTGCAGTGAAAATAGTTGCTTCAATACTTCACCTATCATTTAAATAAATGAAGTCGAAGAAAATATTTAATATAGACAAAAATGTAAAATGTTTAAATAAACAAATATTTAATTAAATTTTCTTTTATATTCAATTCTCCTTAATTTAGTTCTTTTTCCAGATTTATATCCCTATATAAATATATACGTTAACTTAATTTTGATATACAAAAATATTCTGCAGTCTAATATGTATTATACTATTTGAATTACTGCAATTATCAATTTTTTTTTTTTTCAAAAACAAGATCACAATTTTTTAATAGGTAAACTTTTTTTATATATATATTAGCTAAACATTCCATATATATTTTTTATATTTCATTCACTATAACTGTAATCCGAGGTTTTATGTTTTTAACGCTCCAGGCGCTCTACAAAATATTAAATATTGACACCATCAGTTAAAATTTTTGTGACATGTTTTATATCATCGTAAAGAGAAAAAATAAATGGAATTAATGGCGTCATGGCCTAGATTTGTTCTTTTCATTTTTGCACAGGAGCGTATGTCAAAGCAAACTGCGTTTTTCGAATTTTCTGATACACATTAGTATTCTTATTGTCTTTGTCGTCAACTTTCATCCCTTTAACTTTTTTCGTATCTCATCAAATAAGGAAGCTATAACCGTTTGTGGTTTTCCTGTTTTTCAGGTTTTTGTAATAAATCTCACAAAGTATGCTATGGATTTTAAATTTCTTTTTACTGAAATATAGCTCACAGAAAATGGGATAATGTTACCTCCTTTCCCTTGTTATTTATTTTTGAGAAAGAATTGAGGCAACATATGCGGAGGACTAGCTGGTTTAAGTCGGGGCAGAGAGCCGTGGGTCCAGAGTATTCGCAAGAGTGGAGAAACTTACCCTTTTTGATATGTACAGCATAAGCGACAGATTTCTGTTTATTTCGAGAAAAAGAGACAAAGAAAAATTGATGTTAAATTGAGAGCCACTTTATATAGTGATAATAAGTAGAATTGTATTTTTTTCTCGAATAACCAGTCTACTATCGATCAGACTGAAATTGTTGGTAAGAGAAATAAAAAGATAGTTTAAAATTAATGTTAAAATATATTATATGAATAATAGATAAATCGGCTTATAAAGACTAATTGAAATAAAAAAAATGTATATATAACAAATTTATACCAGGATACTAGATTGACTATTGTTGAGGTGACTGGTTCTGGAACAGCAATCCAGGCCCACAATTATCTCTTGTTGCGAGAATGGATTCTAAAGGTTTCCTTGGCAATTTACGTATCTTAATGAAATGGAGTGAAAATTGTAAGAAAATTAACCAACTATGTGGTTTTTGAGCTGTGCAAAAGCTATGCAGAAATGTAGAAGCTATGCAGAAACGTATACAAAAATGTATAAGTATATATGCGCATAAACATATAAGTACATAAGTACAAATATATAGAAATATATAAGTATATATAAAGCATATATAAGAATATAAGTATATAAATATTTAAGAATTTAAATATTTAAGCTGGTTTCATAAACTATAAATTGCCAAAAAGTGAAAAAGAAAGGAAAAAATATTTTAAAACCATGTGGCACATATAGTATTTTAACTACTCATTGAATTAAAAAGAATTGACCTTGAATTTAAATTTATTTTAAAAATAATTGAAATTACATCAAAGACAAAGATTGAAGATTAATTAAATTTTAAATGAGTAATAAATGAAATTACCTGGATGTTGTTGTTAACGCGGATATAGGAATGTAATAACAGTTACTGAAGTCCACAGTTAAAATTTATATACATTCGAATCAGTACAAAGGCTGCAAGCAAATGATTTCCTGGTGAGTTTTACTGATAAGGTAAACTTTGTTTGTCCTATTTACTGGAAAATAATGCTACCAAATAAACTTGAGAAATCTAATTCCCTAATTAAATTGAAAGCTATAAAATATAAAAATAGTACAGGTATGGCCATCTGTCAACTGTTGAGTTAAGCGCAACAACCTGCCTGATGTAGATTCCCGTACTCACAACTAAAATAGTGGCATATGATCGATAAAAGGAATCTATAATAAAAGTTTTTATTACTTCCATACCACAGCAGATTTGCCTTTGCCTCAGTTTGTAATTTCTATTTTGTACATAACCAATAATATGAACAGCTGTAAATAAATAGTAAAACATATTGTGAGAACTCAGGAAATATATTACATCTTATAGAATATACTATATATAGTAACGAGAAAAGGTAAGAAAAATAACCATATGTACTTAAATAGTAAACAAAAATATAAAAATTGAAATATAGGTATATATACGAGTGTAAATAAATGTTTTGTAGACAATTGTTTCCTGGGCTGCTATCAGAAATACATAATAGTTAATAGAACACGACTGAGTTCCTAAGATATAAAAATATGTACATAAAATAGTGTGAAATGGTTTAGCAGTTATACAAGTAAAATTCTGTTAGTTGAAAACAGTTTCACTTACAAAAACTGAATCGAAATGATACACAGATTGTGCCAAACATAAACAAAACACTAGTATTTATATAAAACTGTTAAATGGACCTAGGCCATGTAACAATAACTGTTTCTAAAACTTTATTCTTCTACAATAGATATTAAGCGAGATATTTGGTGTGGCCCTCGTAAAATGGACAGACGGTATACCACCCAACAGTATTTAAATACCAATGATACTATTCGATACATAAAAATAATTGTCCTATTGAATATTATAATAAAAACTAACAAATTTTCTAGAATAACTATGACTTCAATGTAAAGACTTGAGAAATTTTGCAATATGTGAAATTTTGGAAACATATGAAATGTATACCTTTGAAAATTAGTACACTCACCCTTGGAGGGGGGGTGGGGGGCTGCTTGCAGCCCCCATTTTTTACATCCCCAATTCAATAACTCTCAAAGTTCTCAACGAAATCGGTTAAAATTCATATCATGGAGGTTTTTGGGGTCGCTGATTCAGGATCTGGCTGTATGGACTATGTCCTAATGCCAATAAATTAAAAAAAAAAAAAAGGTTACGAATCCGAAGTGAAAATATTAAAATTCAAAATGGCGAACCTAAAATGGCGTACTTTAAGAATTAAATGCTGATAACTATTAACTACTAACTATTAAGACCGAAATGCATTAATTTTCTCTACTATTAGAAGTGAATACGATACTTTAAATCATCTTCGTTAGAAAAACTCTAAATAAATGTCTTTTTTGAAGTATAAATTTATAATTTTTGTAAAATTTGTTAATTTTATTAGAACTGTTTATATAAAAAAAGGATACAAATGAGAAACGTAATCAGTACTTTGACGAAGTTAAACAGTCTTCTTTAGGAGTAATTTAATATTTGCTTATTTATTCCAGCTTTTTACCCCTGATGAGACGCCACAGCTGGAAACTCATTTTTTTGGTGGGTACATCTGTACATAATATCTGGATAGAAATGCATCCCAAGTGTTTGCGCACTGCTGGTTGAAATTTAAATGAAATTGAAGATAAACATCTCAATGGCACCACGCCAGGTGGTAGTGGTCGTATTTGGATTTCAGATTCTGCAAGTTCTTAACAATCTGTCTACCTGGCTTGGCAGGTGAAAAAGGACCTCTTATCTGCTTGTACATACTTTGTGTAGAATATCAATTTATGAGAAGCTGCAACATAATAGGGTGGTCAGGTTTATTTATCGATTTATTGGCATAATAATTATTACCTCCTATATTTTACATAACGTTTTTTCTATTACTTAACTTTACTACATTTTCTAGTAGGTTTATGAGTACATTACCTTGAACTTGGTTTTAATCAGACTATAATGAATTATTAAAGTTATTATGGAGAATAGAGCAAAATAGAAAAAACACTTATTATCTTAATCATTTTATTAAATTAACTTAAGCATTTTTTGTAATTCTGTATAACAATTGTTACAAAGTATTTATAATTCAAAAAATTTACGTACAGGGTGTCTCAGTTAACGTATTACGCTCAGTTTTCTCGATAGTGTTATTTTTTTGTATTTAAATGCCAGTCTGACGTAGTTCTTTCAAGGTATACGAAGCCGACAAGAAACAAACAACTGAACATCAAAGAAAGAAAAAACGAGGGATTCTTGTATTTTATTAATTGACTATTAAAGGGAAGTAAATAGTGCAAAGTGTGAATTTTAAATATCATTTTCAGTTTGCACGGAAATGACGTTAAGTTCTAAAAAATAAAATAATATTTTTTTGTGAAGAAAAACAAGAATAAATTTCACAAAATTCCTTTTTATTGTGACCGGTTTAGTGAACAACAATTTACTTCACATCATCAGCCATAGGAACTGTTCTGACTTCAACTTTAAAAAGGCAAACTTTGTGGAATCGTATAGGAACTTGCAGGTCACTGATTGGTCATTTATTGAGCATTCTAATGATGTTGGATATGACAGTAGACGCGTTGTACTCTAAGTTATATGATATTTTTATAATACATGTACCCAAGAAACAAAGAAGTTCCGGTTGTTACCCCGCATGGTTTGGTCAAATAATACACGATATTAAGTAAAAAGAAAACGTGCTTGAAAGATACAAGTTCTCTTCTGATGATGATAACAAATTTAGAATGTTAAGTTCCAAAACTAAGTCAGATATCGTCAATGTATACAAGATATATTTAGCCAATATTGAAAATATCGTTCAGGCTAACCCAAACAACTTCTGGAGTTTTATTAAAACAAACAATAATTCTACATGCATCCCTTCATCTTTAAAATATGAAAATGAAATTATCGAGGACCCGCAATTAATTGTTGATAGCGTTGCTGACTTCTTCTCGAAATCCTTCACACCTCCCAATTCCGGCGTCGATAATTTTAATAACACACCTAAGATTAACTCCAATGTCTTAAATCTGCCTGTTATCATTGACGAAGAGATCATTAACGCCATTAATAAAACTAAAGCCAGAAGTGCAGGTTTTCCTCAGAAGTGAAAATCTTCATGTGTGCTCTATATTAATAAAAGATGACTTCAACGAGATAATAAACTATAGACCAATTACTATCATTTGTAACTTTGGAAAAATGTTTGAAGTAATTCTTCACTCCTATATATATTCTCATGTCTCTGTCTCAATATATCTATAGATCAACATGGTTTTATGAAAGGTAGGTCAACTGTCACAAACCTTGTGTGCAAAACGCAATTTCTTTGTGAAAGTCTGGATAGAGGTGGTCAAGTTGATATTATATACATGCATTTTTCCAGGCCTTTTGACAAGCTAGACCATAGTACTTCGATCAGTAAACTGGACACTTTCGCTCTTCCTTATTCGTTATTATAATTAATTGAATCATATCTGCAGAATCGATATCAATTTGTTCAATACTGAGGTTATAAATCTGACAGTTTCTTACAAAAATTATGTGCCACAGGGGTCAATACTTGGTTCACTTTTCATTGTTATGCTTATTAACGATATTTTGGAGGGTTTCGATAATAACACCCATTTCCTCCTGTACGCAGATGATCTAAAAATATATCGATTGATTGACTCAATTGATGACTGTGTTAATCTTCAAGACTTCTTAAATACCATTAATACTTGGTGCAATGACAACTATTTACCACTTAATGCCAGCAACTGCAATGTAATGTCATTTGGCAGAAAACCAACATCTAGATGTTTAATTATAACGTTGACAACGATAGTTTACAAAGGCCTGAATTCATCAAAGACCTTGGAGTTTATTCCGATCCAAAATTATCTTTCAATAAACATGTAGAAATAACAACTGCCTCGGCTTTTAAAAGAATTAATACGTAACTGTAAAGGTTTTAAAAATACTTTCATCCATCTGGTACTTTGTGTAACTTTCGTTAGATCTCGCCTTGAACACGCTTCTATTGTGCGGAGTCCAATTTACAATTCCAGTATTCTACAACTAGAGAAAATTCGACGTAGGTTCATAAAATCTGCTGTGTATATCCTTAACGATGAATATCCACACAAACTGAATTGCTGGAAATGTTTGACTTAAAAAGTCTCAGCAATCGAAGAGTTGCTAACTTCATAATTTTCCTCTTTAAAATTGTAAATAATAGTCTGGACTGTATTAAGCTATCAAATCAAATAAACTATATAGTACCTAGAATTACTACTCGACATAACCACGTACTTGAAAGGTGTACACCACGAACAAATATCTTTATATCACCACCAATCTATCGAATTTAAGCCAATTATTCTAACATTGAACATATTATTGATATATTTTTCTGTAGCCAGAGTGCAATTAGAAAAGCTGTTTTTGGCATGCATATTTCCTCAGACGGTAATTTATTATATCATCATAGTATGTATATCTAACTACATTTTTAAGTCGTTTATATTGTCATAACATATCTTTTATGCTTTACATATTTTTCTATTTACATTATCATAATATATATCTTGCATTTATATCTATGTTTCTTCTTTAGTATTTGATTGTGTTGTATATTTGTCTTTTTACTTCATCTTTTGACCTTTTTTTACTTAGATTTATATACATATTTGTATATATATTATATTTTTTGTACCTAATCCTATAACTGTGTTTGGCCTCTTGGATTTTGTAATTAATTATAAATAAATAAATAAACATCACAGAAATTAGACAACCCCCAATTCCAGAAGCCAGGGCTTGTGCGGAAGGGGGTTACACATTGAAAAAAACGCCGACATACAGCAATTTCCTCCGACAGTGCCAGTGCCGAAGCCAGGATTCGAACCCGGTGGTGCAATGTCCGTGGAATTAATCGCAATTCCCACCTCGCGCCTTAACCCACTCGGCTATCGACCAGACCGGAATTAAATAAATAAATAGGACTAATATTAGGAAACGTGCATAAAAATTGTGGAAAGATAGAGTGAAATATAAATGCAAAGTAATACACTCGAAAGAGAGCAGTATATTAACATTGATGTCAGCAGTTCAGCAAGCATGTCAGAAAAAAAAAGATAGAAAAATGGCAACGGTGTAGTTTATATCTGTTTCTTTTCAGCATATTATTTGGCCATTTCTCTTCTCTTCTATCTTGCCCAGACGTTGATTCAAGTTTTGTACTTATCAGCACTGTTCATTAATAGTGATGCGCCATGGCTTCACACAGTGTCATTACAAATTCTCTGTAATTAGCCTAAAGGCTTTCCTTGCAAACAATGTTATAAAGTCTGTGTCAGGGGTCAATATAAATAGATTTTGTTTGAATTTGAAGCGAGATAGTGATGTGTGCCAGGAAACTGCAGATAATCTATAGATGCAATTGAAGGTGAAATTAAAGGAGTTAGAGAAGTAATTGAAGAAATCGGAGCAGAAGTCAAATGGTAAAAGAAAACGTTGAAGACACAATTAAGAAATTGATATTCGAGGTATATCAATAAAAATTAAAAATACAGAAGGAGGAATATCAAAAGCATATGATACATTATCTCCATAACTGTATACAGAAAACAATTTGAAGCTGCTGCACTGGCCAACTGATGGAACAGTATAAGTAAAGTAACTAAAATTATGACTTGGTTCCAAAATTCTAATGAATCTCTTTATGTGAATGCGAAACAGCTCTTCCATATGGCTAATCCCTAAGACTCCATAGATTTTCAAGAGCAATTATCATCAATGTAATTCTTGCTAACGAAGTGGAGAGATTTTTAAGAATTGGAACTGGTTTCAAGACATCTAAAGAAACTCTAGTACATGCGCTGGAAATAGAGGCTCCATATAACATATCTGGACCTGTTCGCAAGATTAAAGTTGTCAGTGGTCAGGGGTGGATGATGAAAATGCACAAACCAGTAAATGCATGGATTGTGGAAAAAGGGACACTTTAAATGTGATTTTTGTGTCACATATCACTTCGAGCAAGAAAGCAACAACAGGAGTCTCCTGGTGAGAACCATGGAAATGAAAAACGACAGGTGCTTCGTGGTATGCGCTGTTTCATGAAGAGAAGGTGTCAACTATAGATGACTGGATAAATGGAAGAAGAACTATAATTACCGTAAATAAAAGTGCTGTGGTTTAGCTGCTCTGTGGTAGAATGAAAGCTCGACAACTGAAATAAATTGTATTTATTTAAATTAAATTCGGCGTGTGCGGCCTTCTATAATATAATTAAGAGAATGGCGTCGTATACGGGATAGAGTATAGATGACGGTCAAAAATGAAAGTAGTGTATTAATATAGTCTTATGGTTTTTAATAGGTGCCTGACAGGCGCAGATTCGACTCTTATTTATCGCTATCAGTAAGCGGGTTCTCATTTTCGTACAAGTATCTGTAATGGCGCTGTGTAACAGTATATATTGCTATGATATCCCGTCTAAAGGCGCTAAAATACCGCACAGTATGATTTCCAAATTTAATTCTCAAGGTCGAAAGTTCGGAATCGATGAAGAAACACATAAGCAATAGAACAAATTCAAATTAACTGAACAATGTGTTGCGAGAACAGATATTTCATACAAATAATAGATAAAATTCCCTATCTCGCTAAATAAAATAATTCTGATTCTAAAATTGAAATAATTTGGATATGATTAAGTTTAAAATAAAATTTGCTTACAAAAATGAAATCAATTGTCAAAATCTCCAATTTAAAATATTCTTAATTATTTTCAAACTATAAACTATTGATCATGACATTTATACCGAGTTTGTGATAACCTTTATGTCCGCGTAGCTCAATATTACTACTTCCAGCCGCATAATATCACTGATTTGCGATGTCCAGCTACTATCTCCTAAGCTCCTTCACCTTTCAAATGATATACCGTTTCCACCAGCCAGGAATCGTTTTCTTGAGTTTCAAATAAATTATAATTATACTTCTTTATCCTACTTGACAAAATCTTAAAAAAGCTCGATTTTCTATTTCTTTCTTCCAAATTCTTTAGCAACTTGTCTTCCTTCGGTTTACTTTTCTTTAATTAAACCAATAACAGTCTCTCTCTATTTTACTCCAATATTCTATTTTCTCCAAAATTTTCTTCCCCTTCAATTTTCATAACTTTCTTGTTATTTTTCATATCCCCTAGAAACCTCTAATATTAAATTTTTCCACAATCTTCTTTATTTTCGTCTTCGAAAATAAAAATTGCAAATACCAACTTGAATCTTTCGTTATATCAACTTAACAAAACAAATTGGTTCCTTCCTTTTTCATTCAATCATCACAATCATCATTATCAATTTCCCGCACAAATTAATTAAAAATCTTGTATCTACATGAACATATTAGATGCGTAAACAGCTCGAAATATTTTAAACGTTTTAATAATTAATATAACAATAATTGAGTGCATTTATTTAAAATAACTGATTCTATTTATCATTAAATTATGTTATAAATACTTTTATCTGTCTTTAATGGCTGAAATACAAACATTGCATGTATTTATCGAACATATCTCTCTTCTGTAAAATACTTTGATATTTTATCGTACAGAACAAATAAATGAAAACAGAAAACATGCATGCAACTCTCTACTCAGAATAAAATGTATCTTATTCACAATACACAAGTCAAATTGACCTGAATGTGCTCTTTAGCTTAAGTACAAGTCAAAATGATAACATATTTCGGTTTTTTAATAGATCCGTTGACCGTGTGCTTATATCGATGCTACATCAATTAATCGTACTCATCGGGCAAAGTGAAACTATGTCAGAAGAACAACTTAAGGGTGTGATCTATCTATTACACAAAAAAGGAGAGCAGTTGGTATGTAATAATTATTGAGGCATAACACTACCAGTTAAAGCATATACAATTTTTGCTAATGTGCTTCACGAAATACTCAAGGCAGTTCAAACAACACAGTGGTATAATATCAATGCGGCTTTACCACCGTATAATCAATCAGCAACCAAATCAACTCGTTAAGACAACTAGTAGAAAAAAACATCGGAATTTAACATTGATACTCACCATCTATTTATGGATTTTAAGGCTGCACATCATAGCATAAACAGAATTGCACTATAACAACGTAATGATAGAGTTGGGAATACCAGCTAAGCTTGTCAAACCCACAAGAGCCAACGGGGCAATATACACTAGATTAGTACAGATCCTTGCATATGCAGATGATCTAAACATTGTAAATCGAAGCAAACGTGACAGTGTTTTATGGCTCTCGCAGAGGCAGCTAAAGAAATGGATATTGAGGTAAACTAGAAAAAAACCAAATACATGCTGGTAACTAAAACGCGATCCCAATCGCCTAACAGGGCGTAAACTACAGCTTTGAAGATGACAGCCAGTTCACTTATCTCGGCTCCCTGGTAAGCACAACAAATACAAACACTTCTGAAATCTAAAGAAGAATTAACATCGCTAACCAAACTATCTACATATAGCCTCCAAAAATATATCCGCAACAAAAACATTCAGTGAAGAACGAAAACATCATCTATAAGATATTGATAAGGCCTATCCTTATATACGGGTCTGAAACCTGGACACTAACGTAAATTAATGAAAGGCTCTTGGGTATTTTTGAGAGGAAAGTCCTTAGGAAAAGCCTTGGAGCCAGAGGAAGGAATGTGGCACTGAAGGTACAATTTCGAACTATATCAGACTTGTAGAGACCCAGACATCGTTATATTCACAAAACTTCAGACATTAAGATGGGCAGGGCATGTAGACAGAATGCCACATAATGGCATCAGAAAACGACGAATACTCCAGAAGGTATAAGAAGCAGAGGTCGACTTCGCGAAAGATGGATGGATCGAGTCGAAAAAGACCTTAAAATCCTAAGGGACAGAAGATGGAGGGAAGTTGCTAGGAACAAAACAGAATGAGGATGAATCTTGGAGCAGGCCACCAAGGATTGTCGTGCCAAAGATGACGATGATTGATCCATTTATATAGATTTTGTAGACTTTGCCTACTTTATAGCTGCTATGGTAGGTAGGATGATTTTTTTTAAATCTACGCAAGGCACCAAGGCGAGTCGTACTTGAATTTCAATATTCGAGTACATTTTTCTATAAATAAATATTTATTTCTTATTTCAAAATACCCGCAAGTAACGTTAAATGTGCAAATTGGATTTGTTATAAAATATAGTCATAAACTTATTTTTGTGTTGTTTGTTCAAACATAAAACTCATAAAAACACAAAAATAGGGAACAATTGTTTACGTGGATTTGTAAAGTTGAATGAGGAAACTGCATGCAGCACAAAGTGATATTTTTAAATCTATTATGTCAGTATGGATTGAATTTTAATGAAAGAGGGTTGTCACTGAATAAATTATTTTCTGCAGTTTATCTTTTATTCTGAATGGACGTAAATGTGTAAAAATATTTTAAAACTTTCTGCTGTTATTACTGTGGCAATATTAAAACAAAACTACAGCAGTAGGCAAGCTTTAGAATACTAGAAACTTTTTAATTTCTATTTTATTAGTTAGTTCATTAATTCATTAATTTTTATATTTAGAGATATTAACTCATTCAACAAATTTGTCTGGTTGTAACTTAGACATATATTTTAATACTTTGATAACCCTTGCGTAATTCTATGTTTCTAATAAGCACATACAAAGGTAGCTATAGTAAATATTCATTATCTGCATGTCCATGCCACCCACATATATAAATTGCATTACAACCACACCTAAAATGTAGCTATAAAATGCAAAACATTAGAATGCTATCTGTACACGTAAATTGTAAAATTGACAATTGTTTTAGTACCGCTTTCTGACTTTCTCATTACTATTTTTATGCATTTAGTAAGTATTTACAGTAAATTTTTGTTCCGTTTATGGAAAAAGTTATTTAGGAGTAAAGCCACATTTTAGGATGAGCCTCTCACTCTTTTACTTTTAGTCGTATAGGTCTAAAAATGTTGTAACAGCTAGATAAATTATTTTCTTTTTTCTTTACCGGCCGACCACGAAATGACACTCGCCCCTATATTTTCTTGATCTTACAAGATATGAATTTCATATCTGGGCACGTCAAATAATGGCTAAATATTCGTTAATTCGACTGATTTATAATTTTCTCAGTTCAAATGTGCTTTTAGAGGGCGGAATATTAAAACATAATATTTTTAGTCGCAAACTCCTCTATAAAATCCTTATTTTACTATAAGGGCTATGTGCCCCGCCGAGCGCTGAATTACAAGTTACAAGCCTGGCGCCTAAAGTGTAATTAATAATTGCATATTACCATCAAAACGCTAATGCTTCGATTGCAACAAACACCGGCCGAAAGACTGATCCTGTTGCAATCGAAGCATTAGCGTTTTGATGATAATATGCAGTTATTACACTTAACGCGCCAGGCTTGTAACTTGTAATTCATTTGAACTATGCTAAGTCCAGTCAGGCTATTTATTTTTCAATTGCAATAGACACTGGACCGCTAGATGGCGCCTGCTGACTATTTTACATGTCGATTTTGTAAAAATACCGGGATGTACCAAATGGTCAAAGGATCCTCGTGCCGGTCGTCATATGTCTACCTTGCACTGACGAGAGCCAACAGCTCGAAACTGCAGTCTGCAAGTGGTGTCTGACGGTTATCAAGAGAGCTCCTTTAAGTAGGATCAGTCTTTCGGCCGGTGTTTGTTACAATCGAAGCATTAGCGTTTTGACGGTAATATGCAATTATCACACTTAACGCGCTAGGCTTGTAACTTGTAATTCAGCGCTCGGCGGGGCACATAGCCCGGAGAGTAGCTGTTGGTTGCAGTCTGGTTACGGTCCTTATAGTAAAATAAGGATTTTATAGAGGAGTTTGCGACTAAAAATATTATATTTTTATAATTTTCTGTTGCTCCCGGTTTCATGGGAAATGATGCTAACTTTGGTTAGGTTAGGAGGTCTTTAAAAATAAAAAATATTAATAACTTACACTTTTATGAGTAAATTTACATCAAAGCGCCCGTGGCCTCAAAAAAATATTTTGTTTTCAGTAAATAACCAAAAAATACAATTATGACATTGTGTCATACATTTAAGAAATTGTTATTTCAGAATAACTAATTTTTTTAAATGGCACCGTATTGGCTCACTATGTGTTTCAATAAAACATTTTATTACCAGTAACTTAGACCAAACACTCCACTGTTTATTTGTGAAAATAATACATATGAATTATGATAAATGATGACACTTAAGAAACAATCGAATTAAAACTTAGTAGATAATTACTTCACATCACATTATCTAAAAAAAATTATAACAGTTCTTCAAATTGTTGACCACCGACATCTACACAGTGCCTTGCTCTTGACAAAGATTCTCTCATCACATTGGTGAGATGTTTCTGTGTCACAGAATTTATTTCTCTCCTAACTCGATCTTTTAAATCTTTTAATGTAGTTGATATTGTTAAATATACATGTTTTTTAACGTGGCCCCAAAAATAAAAGTCTCATTGTGTTAGATCAGGTGACCGTGCTGGCCACATGACTGGTCCATTAGTTCCTATCCATTGATCTCCGAATCGATCATTTATATATTCTGCAACTACTCTGATATTAGAAAACTGGGCACCATTCTGCTGTAAATACTCCACTGGTAGTGATTTAAGAGTATCTGTTTCAAAAACTCTTCAATTACAATTCTCAGAAAACTTAAACATCTTTCTGATGTCAATGGACCATAAGAAAATATGGGATCTATGATGCTGTTACCCATAATGCCTGCCCAAACGTTAAAACCAACCCATTCTTGAAAATTGCCTTGCCTCAAAAGTCTTGAACTTTATTGCGTCCAGTACCGCAAATTGTTTCTTTTGAAGATATCGTTGTCTATAAGACGGGATTCGTCAGAAAATAAAATGGTATAGTGAAAGTTTAGAGATATAGTTTAATTGTTTAAATGCCATCTGCATTCTGCAATATTGAAACTTTCCTATGAAATCGATATAATGGTTTGTGAAGCTGGTATCTGCAACTCTTAAATTTGTGTCTTTTAAGAATTTTCTTACACCTTCTCTTCCTATAACTAACTTACGTGCAATTTTTCGTATTGAGACACTAGGATTGATTTCCCATTGACAATAATATATTAATTTCGGGGTGGTCTTCGTTGATAATTGGCATTTGATATTCTTGAGCTACCCTCTCTCATCTCAGCTTCCGTTATAATCTAAGAAAATAATGTCTGCCAGAATGATTTTTTAAGCTAGCCTCACACGATCAGTAATATTGACAATATTTTTATTTATTTTGTTTAACACTACACCGTCAATATTTGTATAAAATAAGCAACAATATTTAATTGAGAATATAATTTAAAACATGAAGAGAACGGAAAAAACGTTTGTCGCAATAGTGATGGCAATCGCCATGAAAAAGAAAATGTACAGAAAACGGTGAACTGAAAAATTGATAAAGAGTCGTAGAAAATTTAATCATATAAATTACATTCATACGATTAACAGAATCGTAAGACTATCAGAATTACTTTAGGATGGATGGCAACGTGTATCAAGAACTGCTTGGCCCCTTTATTACAAAACAGAATACTAATATGCGGAAATCGATTGCAGCAAATGAGAGATTAGCTCTGGGTGGGATTTTTGGCTACTGGAACATCTTTTGAAGATTTAAAACTTTCAGCAGTTATGGGAGTCACAACAATAAATAAGATGGTCATAGAAACATGGTATATGCACTAATGCAAGCTTATCATATCTTATTTATAACAGTAAAATGTAAATTGGCGACTTTTTGCCGCAGGCACGCCCTCCGGAGGATTAGGAGCGTGTTACCTACGATTTGCAACAATAATGATTTTTGTCGCAATTAGTTTCATCTTAAGATGTTTTTTCACTTATTTCTACACTATATATTTTACTTACTTTTATTTATTTATTTTTTTCCCACTTCATCCTGTATATGACAAATACTCATGAATGTATATTTACATGAAAATGTTATTCCCGTGTGGTTGGCCTGAAATAATTTTTACTTCAAATTATCGTACATTACACTATTGAAGTGAATGTAAAAATAGACATAAAATACCATGAAGACACTTAGAAGCATAAATTTCAGAGTATAATTAAGCATTTGTGAATACTACGGTTCATGGACAGAGGAAAGCAAAAGGGTTATTGCCTTTGAAACTGTCCCTCGTAACATTGTTTATTGTTTGAGGGATCGCAAGGGAATTTTAACATTCGAGCGAGACATTCAACTATGTCAATCATACAAAATTCTTAGCGTCAACTATTTGAAAAGGATGTCTTGAAATTAATTTAATTTTGTTTTTGCTTATCATTACAATTTATTTCAATCTACTTAAACATGAACGTTTGAGATTTTCATTGTTAATTAATATTAATAATATAATTTACATTAGTCATAGTAATCATGAAAGGGCTTTATTATTTGACGAACAAAAGGACTTACTCGCAGGACCGTTGTCGAGAACCCCTTATTTTATTATATCTGGCTGGTGACTTAATTTCAGTTCAAATAAATAAAACATGTTTGTAGTTTATTTATTTTTTTGTGCCGAGCGCTGAATTACAAGTTACAAGCCTGGCGCGTTAAGTGTAATAATTGCATATTACCATCAAAACGCTAATGCTTCGATTGCAACAAACACCAGCCGAAAGACTGATCCTACTTAAAGGAGCTCTCGTGCCAGTCGTCACACACCACTTGCAGACTGCAGTTTCGAGCTGTTGGCTCTCGTCAGTGCAAGGTAGGCATGTGACGACCGACACGAGGATCACTTGAGTATTTAGTACATTTCGGTATCTTTGGGATAGCGACATGTAAAATAGTCAGCAGGCGCCATCTAGCGGTCCAGTGTCTGTTGCAATCGACAAATAAATAGCCTGACTGGGTTTAGCATAGTTCAAATGTGCTTTTAGAGGGCGGAATATTAAAACATAATAATTTTAGTCGCAAACTCCTCTGTAATATCCTGATTTTACTATAAGAATCGTAACCAGGCTGCAACCAACAGCTACTCTCCGGGCTATGTGCCCCGCCGAGCGCTGAATTACAAGTTACAAGCCTGATGCGTTAAGTGTATTAAGTTATTCCTAATGTTTGGAAAACTGCTCGAGTCTGTGCCGTATTTAAAAAGAGTGATAGGAATAATGTTGAAAACTACAGGGCTATAACAATAATATGTAATTTTGCCAAAGTTTTAGAAATTGCGTTACATGACATATTGTACCCGCACGTTCAGGGTCAGATTTCTATTCATCAACATGGCTTCATGCGTAATCGATCAACGACAACAAATTTATTTTGCATCACTCAATTTATTGCTCAGAATCTTGATATGAATGTTCAAGTGGATGTAATTTATACAGACTTTTCCCAAAGCTTTTGATCGGTTAAATCATGGTATCTTACTTCAAAAGCTTGACAAAGTTGGATTGTCTCTACCACTGATTGACCTATTTAAATCATATTTATCTAATAGAACTCAGTTCGTTGAATGTCGCGGTTTTATGTCAAAGGAATTTTCTGTATCTTCGGGAGTGCCTCAAGGCTCCATTCTTGGTCCACTTCTCTTCGTAATATTCATCAATGATATTGTGGAGAATCTTGATGTACACTTTTTATTGTACGCTGACGACATAAAAATATTCTGCTCAATAAATAATATTTCTGATTGCCTAAAATTGCAAAATAATCTTAGTAAATTAGATGAATGGTGTGTATCAAATAATCTCCCCCTGAATGCTGCAAAGTGCAGTATTGTAACTTTCTCTCGAAAAATTTCACCTATCTGTTTCAATTATATCTTGGACAATCTCACCTTAAATCGGTTGGACTCGATTAAAGATCTAGGGGTTACATTTGATAACAAATTATCATTCACCCTGCTTGTAATTGAAATTATTAAGATTGGCTATAGAAATCTAGATTTTGTTATAAGGAACTCTCAAGGTTTCACCGACATACAGGTATTAATGCTACTTTTTAATGCATTTGTGAAATCTAAACTTGAGTATGCTGCTATAATATGGCAACCAGGTTGGTGAAAGCTTGGAGAATATTCAACGGCGTTTTTTAAAGTTTTTATCTTTTAAAATGGATGGCCAGTACCCTCATGTTGGAATACCTCAGCAGTATTTTATGTGTAATAAAGACACATACCCCATAAACGTCTCATTGGTACACGTGACCAGAATTTCTTTTAGTAATTATACAATGGAGGGGGGGGGGGTATAAACATCTCAATGTCTTCTGATTTTTCATCAGGTTCACATTTTCCTAAGTAAGCCACATTTTTCATTCGCTGCCACCAAATGATGTTTTTTATTGCTCTCATTTTTTGCAGTTCCTAAAAATTTTTTTTTTGACTTGATTTTGTTCATACTAGTTGGAAATGTATGAATTTGTCGACCTTAATAGTTTTTGTTGGTGATAAGTTTTTATCAACAGTCTCGACTGATGATAAAGAACTACTTGACTCCTTTAATATATTTTCAACCAATAAATTATTTTCATTGATTTTGTTGAATTCTAGATTTGTTAATAACTTGACGAGTTCAATATTAGATTCTCGTAGGTTTTTTATTTCAAACTCTAGATGAGTCCTTTTAGTTAACAACCAAGTTGTATGAATTTTCACTATTTTGTCCACTATGTTATGGAACGTGCCACTTTTTAAAAATCTTATTACTGCATTATCCTCTGTTATATTTGAACTACGAGTATTCGTCATTTTAAAATAATTTGTAGCACTCATTACAATCTAACTTTGCAATTTTTAGAGACGACCATAATCGCGTGTTTCACGTGTAGACGAGTTGACTTGTGCATAACATAAAACCAAACACTGTTAGATAAATCCATCGTGTTGGGTCGTATAATAAAATAGTCATTTTTGTTAAGATTTTAGGCATCCTTAGTAAATAAATAATAAGTTTTGAGATATACAATACAATTTCTCCTCTTATCTTAAAATAGTTAACTTTTTAAATTCATTAATAATAACAATACTATTTTTCAGCCCATAATTAAATATATTTTAACTCTTAAATTTAGCAACAACCTCCTATCTTAATTATAATACATTCTCTGCCACTTAATTTGCAGAAATTAATTGTACGATGATTATGACGAGGAATTTTATTTTATTTTTTCTCTTCGCCTGGAAATTCTGCAGCATAGTCCTTTTTTTACTGAAAATACTTATTCTACAGCTGAATAAAAAGTTGTGTCAATATAAAAGGATCTTCCACCCTAGCTCATAAAGTTTCTATGGCATAAAAACATGTGCTCCGTTTTAAAGTAGAAATTCCTGCATCCACACCTGCAAATGCGTGTTTTTGTACAATATGAAATTCTTCCTTTCATTAGAGTCGGCCGTATTTATTAAAATCTGGGTTCAGGATTACTAAGCCAACTACTGTTACACTTGCCAAACGACGACACAAATTAATGTAAACAGAATGTTCAGTAAAAACTTTACATTAGGAAAGTGTAAGAGGAAAGGCATAGAAAGTAATTATGTCATTATGTAGATTCCTTGGTTATTATCTGAAGGAGGATATGTGTGATTCAAAATCAAAAAAAGAATGTGAGTTAACATTATGACCATATATATTTCGAAGTTTGACTCGCTTCCACATATCCAAATATACCGGGTGTCATAAATTAGTGGCTCACACCTATAACTTTTTTATTTTTGAACATATCGAAATGAAACTAAGCGATCTAGAGCCATTTAGAAAACTATATTTTTTGACAAATGAAATAATTTGATACCACTTCTGATAGACAGGCTTAAATAAGCCTAAATGGGTCTTCCATACTTATTTGCAAATGAAACCTCAAAATTGCGTATAAAAATAATTTATATATTGTATAATATTGTAATACATTGTATAAACATAAATGGTTAACACGTTGTACTCAAAATGAAATTTTAGTTAAGATAACTTATTGATTATACATACCTGTAATTTTTGTGTGTACTTATTTGTGAATAAATAATTTTTTTTTTTTTTTTACAAAAAACCAGTCACCCTACTCTGTGGCTCCGACCCTCACAGAGGGGAGCTGGTAATACCAATAGCCACTCCCCACGCCCGTGGGGTGAGTGACTACCGGGTCCGCGAATCGTGTGCCCTGAGTAGACGCAATGAACCGAGGATGACAGCCTTCTGCATTCTGCCGGCTAAGATCTCTGCCGAATCTCGGCATGCCGGTATGATCTTTAGTTCTGAAAGCAGCGTCTGTCTCATTCCACCGAGGGCTCCTATAATCAGTACCACTATTTTAACAGAATGGCCTGGATAAAGCCTGCGGAGTTCGAAGAGCAAATCTCGATATTTTGTCCGTTTTTCCTCCTCTTTCAAGACAATGTTGCTCTCAGCGGGAGCTGAGAATTCTACGACATACATTGTCTTGAGTTGGTGGTCGAGGAGTACTATGTCAGGCTTGTTGGCTTGTATTTGCCTGACGGTGGGAAACGAGTAAATTAGGCACTTCTCATTCCCCACAACGGACTCAATATCCCCCGGAACGTAAGGCAGCACTGGTGTTTCGTCTATCCCATACGAGTGCCTTAGATGATAGTAAAGCACTCGTAATGCTGCGTTGTGTCTAAGAATATAGGCCGAGACTGCGTATGTCGGGCAAGCCGACAGTAAGTGCATTACAGTCTCCGGCGCCCTGCGGCAGGTCCTGCAGCTGACATCAGGGACCTCCATACCCATGACACGACGTCGATAGACGAGAGTGTTAAATACACCATCCTGGCAAGCCATTATGAATCCCTCGGTCTCAGACTTCAGCCCAGCTGACCTTAAGAAGGCGAAGGTCAGCCTTTCGGATAAGCCGAGGTCTTCTATATTTTTATAGAAGACCCCGTGCAATGGCTTATCCTTATGGAGCTGCAGAAGGATGTTGTGTTCTGCAGCTCTAATGTGAGCTTTTAGTCGAACGGGTTCCAACTCGGTGACAGAGTCGGGGTTTACCCGCTCGACGTCGACGATGAGACCAAGTTCATCGGCTGCTCTCCGTGCTGCCTTAAAGAGAAAAGCTCCTACCTCTGCATTTTCATGGTCTCGGACCATGCAGAGGAGGGGATCCGAACTCCTGATAACCTTACATGCTCCATCCAGAACCATCCTGCTATGGAGACTCTCCAAGCTCAAGAGTCCACGGCCTCCCCGATGTCGTGGGAGATATAACCGTGGAACGGACGATTTAGGATGCAAGCTCCTATTGAGATGCATCTTCTTGCGGGTTACTACATCGAGTTGACGCAGCTCTTCTCTAGTCCACTTCACTACTCCGAAAGAGTAGAGAAGGATCGGAACGGCAAGCATATTTGTAGCAGACACCTTGTTCTTCCCCGACAGTTCTGAAGACCAGATCTGTCGGAGTAGGTGCTGATACTTGCCGCGGAGAGCGTTTTTCACTACACTCACTTCTTGGGTGGAGCGTTGCTCGACACCCAAGTAAGTACGACTCTCCGGCATCTAGATGGTGTAAGATGCTTCCGTCCACGAGCTGCGCGTCCTCTCCATACTCACCGCATCGTCCTCTGTTGAGATGGATCAGTGCGCATTTGTCCAACCCGAACTGCATACCGACAGCTTGCGTGTACTCCTGTACTACCCTAAGGGACTGTTGGAGATCCCTCTCTCCAGAGGTATAAAGTTTAAGGTCATCCATATAAAATAGATGGGTGACCTTATGCCTCCTGTCGCCGGGGGTACCGCAGTTGTAGCCACGGGTTTTCCGGAGCAAGACGGATAATGGCAGTAGTGAGATGCAAAACAGAAGGGGTCTGAGGGAATCTCCCTGAAATACTCCTCTTTTGAATGTTACCGACTCTGTTTGGACTCTATCGTTACCCGATGTTATGGTAAAGCGAGTCCTCCAGAGCGGCATCAGTTCTTCAATACATCTCACTACGGGACCGGGTACCACAAGACATCGGAGCAAGTGAACAATGAGTTCATGTGATGTCATGTCAAATGCCTTGCGGTAGTCGATCCAGGCCATAGAGAGGTTCCGCTTATACTGCATGGAGTCCTGCGTGACACATCTGTCGATCAACAGGTTCTCCTTGCAGCCAGCGACACCTCTCTTCGACCCTCGTTGCTCATATATCCGTTCGTAAACCGGTTCAACTGCGTGGAGCACCCGCATGTACAAAATGCGTGTAAACACCTTGTAACATGCGTTTAGGCAGGTTATCGGTCTGTAATTCTTTGGGTTGGACAAATCTCCGTTCTTGGGGATCAGCACTGTCCGCCCCTCAACAACCCAGGAAGGGATTTGCTGCTCCCCATTTAACCAGGAATTAAAAATTCTGGCCAAATGGTGGTGGGTGCTCGATAACTTTTTCCACCAAAAGTTATTTTGAATAAATAAATTATTATTATTATTATTATTATTTCGCCGGAAATTACCCTATATATCATTACATTTTTGGATCCACGCTGAATTTTTGAACACGTGTGGTGATTTTAATAAATTTCAGACCAGTTGTTAATTTTTAATTAATAAATAAATAAATAAATACACCACAGGTAATGACGACCCTCTTTATCCCGGAAGGCTCTAGGAGAGCCTTGTGTGGGAGGGGGCTACACATTTAGAGACAAGGAACACACACCCAATACCCGTGTATAGTGGAAAAATCCCTCTCAGAGTATTTTCCACTGTCACGACCGGGGATCAAACCCGGAACTTTTGGGTGAGAGGCAAGTGCGCTCACCTCTCGACCATCAGATTTTGATCCAGACTGCTATGAAATAAAAAAAATATGTACTTTGTCATTTTAGTTTCTACGGAAGAAACATATTTATACATAATTACTATTAATCATTTTGTAGGTGCTTTAATGCAAGTAATTTAGTTTTTTTGAAATAACTCGTTTCTTCAAATGGGACGGTGGTGGTGTTATTGTACATTTCAAATATAGCCGATATAGTCAAGTTCAAGAGTAGGTACTATAATTTGCTAAATAATTCATTCTTCAAGGTCACCAAGTCAAAATACAATAAAAAGTCCTTCAGACACTCAAAATCACAAAAAACCACAATTTTTCACAAACAAATCTGAGAAAATTCATATAACATCGATAATTCACAAATAGTCTAAATTCATCAACAAAATCATTCAAACATTGAAATTAGCCGATTTACGGTTCAAACATTACAAAGTACTATCCTAAAAATTACTGCCCCCACACTAACTCGATTCACATGAAAAGTACTCACCACACGCCCAGTCAGAGTATTTAAATTCACTTCAATAAATTTTCTATAAACTATTTTTCTATTCAGATTAATATCCAATTCAAACTTTCATTCATACATCAATTTACACTTCATACATATTCCCAATGTACCAGTGTCACGTCACATTCATCAAAATTTACTTCCCAACATGGTGGCCTCATTGACATCAAAACTGATTTCCACTCCATATGTTCCATACGCGTTACCAGCACCGTGTTACTAGCGTCACCACAGTCGTCAGAACTTAATTCCACTTCATTTCAACGCAGGTTACGTACCTATTGGAACATTCTTAATATGACATTAATATGGCTCAATGACTTCTACAACTACTTTACAGGACCGGTTCAATTTTCAGCAAGTTATTCAGACAGTTATCGCCCGTATTTCAAAAACCAACTTAGATTCAAATTTCACTTATATTTAAAAAAAATCTGTTTCTCACTGCCGTATTTATCATATATTTTCGAGTCATGAATTCTCATGTTTCAATACAATTGCACAATATTTCAAAATTCGAACCCAGATGAATGTCGGGGGACAGTTTCCAGCTTTTTCCAGACTTCTGCAGGTGAAGTCCCCAACGAACTATTTAAAAAACCGAACATGATGAGCGAAGGCTAGTCAATTTTCGGTGTACCTCAAGTTAGTTTCTGTGTTCCGCAAGTTAAGTCTCTAAACCAATAAGTGTTTAATTCTCATTCGGTCAACGCTTAAATCTAACATAATCGAGTCGCCGTACTACTTCCTTGACCAAAACCAAATAAAAAAGATTTATAGACTGCCATCACGCATAACTAGTACAAGTGAATTTTCTCAGACATTAAAATCTACGTCTTAGAACTTAAATAAAATCTTCTAAGAACGTTCTCATTTCAACACAATTATATACAGGGTGAAGCTTTTGACTCTGCCCTAAACAATAAAAACTTCTAAAAGTGTTCTCATTTCAAGACAATCATATACAGGGTGAAGCTTTTGACCCTGCCCTAAACAATGCATTTGGCCCTTTTCAACTTTTTAAGAACATACCACCCCAACACTTTCAAACTCAAAATTAAGTGCACAACCGGCCTTCGGGGTGTGAACTTAAGCTCTCTAGCCCAAACCTTTCAATTTTACAACCACGCGAGGCTCGTGTGTGTTTATGGCGTGGAGCACCACGTCAACAGGACTGGGATTGGGTTGATGTCGATTTCGCCCTTATGGCGAACGTCGACAGGAGTTCGGTTTCTTAGATAGGTATATGGGCACCAGTACCGACTCCAGGATTTGCAGAAGCACCAGTGCCGAGCTACGTTGTATCTAAGGGCGTTTTCCCTTTGGATCGGGTTTGTGAGAGAAACCAGGAATTTGTTTTGTGCAGAGAGAATTTGTTTGTGTCCAGTTTCGGCGTAGTCACTTAGACTATAGATATTGTTCTTAGATTTTGGGCAGGGCAGGAGTTACTGATGATGCCTACTTTATATTCAGGGAAGTTGGTCCTGCTAGGAAAGATGTCCCTAGGTTGATGATGCGAATTCTTTATAAAATACTCAGAGAAGAAGTCTCTGCTTGGGTAGGTATCCTTAGATATAGACGAGTTGCAATGGAATGAAAGTCACTTTTCCAATAGCAAGTATATTAACACTATTTAAAATATTTCTAAAACGGAAAACCGATTTATTTTGTTTATTTAATTTACAGGTGGATTTTTAACAAGCACTTTTTTGTAGCTAAGACGCGTTACTATTGTTGTGGTTAAATGGTAGGATAGTTCGCTAAGGACAGGAAGTTAATACGTTGAACGTGCATAGTAGACTGTTCGATTGTCACTTTTTGTTAAATGCGAGGTGGCAAAAATGGTTTAGCGCTTTGTTACCTGGTATAGCCAAGGAAGCAGCTGCAGTATTACGGTGATAGAGATAACGTTCGCGCCGCACGTATCGAACTGAACTTTCATTTTGGAAGGCGCTGAGTTCGGCCTTTTATATGTTTCGTCGGGACTTAAGCTCACACAAGTCTGTACAGGTCCCAGACATTCATCTCGGCTCGATTGCGCAACATTGCGCAATATTGTATCAAAAAATGTGAAAATTTGAGAATAAAAACTACATGACTGTTTCGACCTTAAAATGAGGAATTGTTTGATGTATGAGCGAACGGAGTTTTTTAAAATTATTGACGATAATTGCCTGAATAAATTAATTAACTTTGAAACGACCCAGTAAAATCGTCCCGAAGGTTCTGCACGTAAGGTTGATATGATATGAAAATGTTCTGATAGGTTCGCGGTGAACGAAATGGAAGTAAGTTTTGATGCCAATGGGGAACGGAAGTACCGGTACTCTATTGGAACATTATGAATGGAGATTGTATTTTGATACCTAAGATGCGAAATCGTATGAACGGTGGAATCGAAAGGAAAGACAATTTATAAAAAAATTGTGTGAGTGAAACAAAATATTTTCACTGCGGGTATGGAAAGTACTTTTAATGTATTTTATGCCTATCGGGTAACATTTGGCATCAAGTTACCCTTGCAAAAAGTATGTATGTTAATTATTATTTAAAGTCTCAAATCAAAATTTTTTAAATAACAACCTAGATACATGAACTTTTGCGGGAATTTAGGTGTCAATGGTCTGCACGACTACCTTGCAAACTGCGATGTCCCTACCGGGAGTTAACTACTCTCCGATTATCCCCAAACATTTGCACCATTGATTGTGAGCTGGTGAAATATTCTGAAAATGTTTTTTGTATTATATTTGTATAAACACCATAGAAATTAGACAACCCCCAATTCCAGAAGCCAGGGCTTGGGCGGAAGAAGGTTACACATTGAAAAAAACGCGGACATACAACCATTTCCCCCGACAGTGCCGGAGCCAGGATTCGAACACGTTGGTGCGATGTCCGTGTGATTAATCGCGATTGCCACCTCGCGCCTTAACCCACTCGGCTATCGACCAGACAAATGCAATATGCATTGAGATTTGCATTTCAACTGAGATCGGAAATGCTTATTATCAAATGTAATTATTATTATTATTTCTTATTACTATTTCAATATACGGTACATGTAGAGATATGATTATTACCCTGCTGAGTATTATATATATATATACGCTTCTGTCATTTGTCAATAGGCAAAATATACTTCAAAGATGAGTTATTTCCTAGAGTACATGTTCAGATGGAGCTCTCCTCGAGCAAGGCTGTTCTTACCCTCTAGAGGACGGAGAAGTGTGATATATGCAGTATGCCCTCAAGTATACTGACGCAAAGTAATGCTTTAATGCAGTGATGTACTATAAAAGATTTCCTTCCTTCAGCGTGTTACCAATGAATAAATTGACAAAGTCTATTTTTACACTGATATAGGAATCGATATATATTTTTTAAAATCATCATTTTACTGAGTATCCTACGAATAAATTTTTCTGTCACAAATAAGGCTCTTTCATTTCCACTTTGCTTTATTCATAGGGTTCTAAGTCACGTTCACTCACCATAAAATGGACGTACTGGTAAATTTTGGAAAGAGGCTGTTCAAAATTTAACTTGAAAAAACCATTAGTGATCTTACTGAGGAGGATGAAATGAAATATAAGCATATTATAAAGTTAAAAGAATATACATCATTAATGCAAGATGTGTTAAAACTAGAAGAGGAACTAAAGGATCTTATTAAGGGCCAGGAAGAATTTATCAGAGAATTATCTGAAGATATTAAGTTGCTTAAAAAGAACAATAGCGTAGTTAGTAGCATTTTTCAAAACAGTCGTAGAAAAAACTTCTTATTTTACTAGTGATTGACGGTTTGAAATGTCAAAATTAAATAAACAATAAAATAATTATTTTCGTGTTCTACCTTGTTATTTTTGTTTCACTTGTGGTTTGACACGCATGGTTCACTCTTCTTGCAATAAAGCAGCTCGTTTGGATTTTGAATGTCAAATATGTCAAGAAGTATTTAAGATAGACCTATACAATATTATGTATTTGAAATCAGGGGGAAAACGGCTTTTAGAAAATGCAATAATATGTAGTGTATTCAATAAAAAAAAAATATATAGTCGAGGCAAGAATTCAAGCGATGCACGTCACAGATCGATTCTATAAATAAGACAATACTGCTAAAAATCATGAAGCCCCATTAAACTGTACCTATTTCTGAAAAAAGCTAAATAACTGGGTGTCAAGAATTACTCTTATTAACGTAATTAATGATTAAAAATTATGTTAGTATTAAAATTTCTTTAATGAGATTACTCGTGACGTGCATCGCTTGAATTCTTGCCTCGACTTTATTTATTTCGTATCACGTGACTTATACATGATATTGTTTGTTTTGATCACTTTCAATAAAATATAGGTAAGATCCTACAACTTGTACACGAAACATTTTTTCTATTTTCAATAATAACAGATCTAAAGGGAGAGTCAATATACAGGCTGTCCATTTTATCAGGGCACTCGAGAATATCTCACTTAACATCGGTCGTACAAAAAAATTATTTTTACAATTGTGCCGATTTATATAACCTACAAAATGGTTTAAAGACATTTAAAATCCATGGCCTACTTTAAGAGTTGGCGGAAAATATCGAAAATGCGGAAAACGTCTAGGCCAAATATCTCCGTTATTTGAAGAGATACGAGAAAAATTATTAGGCGAAAATTTTTTGCAAAACAGAGTGTTTCAACGAGGTTTTATCTAAAAAGTTTTTCAAAACCGCTGTATTTTGAGATTTACTCTTCAGGCTATTAAAAAAATTATTTTGAAACGGGCGGGAGATGGCGCCATTAAATATTCCTCCTCTACAATGATATATTTATTGGTACTACGTTAGCAATTATAAAAACATTTTTTTAAAACCAATAATTTTTTTAACAAGCATTATAGTTGCCGTGGATAAGTATGATTAAATAAAACGATAAAATAATTCAATAATTTGTCCAAATCCTTGCTATAATAAAATATTAACACAATTAAGAAGAATAAAGTAAATTCAGGTAACAAAAACAATATAATAATCAGGAAAGCAACATGAAGCAATTAAAGAGTATTCGCAGTTATGCCAATGTATAGAGGTCCTCCATAAAAGCATCACTCCTTGCTCAGAAAGTTAAAATGTCTTTACCAATTAATTTAAGTAAAATATTCATTTGTTTGTATTTCATGATTTCACTATTATTTCAATTATTTTAAAATAGTTGGCTATGAACAAACTTGACTATTTAATTTGTTGACAGATCGTCCCAGTTAATACTTAAACTCTCACTCAATCACACTCGTTTAAGAATTTAGAATTTTCAAAAATGATTTTCACTCACATTGATCGTTATAATATGTTCTTTACATATTGCCAATGCAATTTTAACTCTAGATTAGCTCAAGTAGAATATAGAAATAGATTTTCACAAGCATAGAGCCGAATAAAACTCTGTTCAGAAAATTAGCTACGAAACTGAAAAATAATGGTTCATTTTTAAAGAAGAAGACAAGGTTGAGCAGTGTTACTGATAATGTAAATAAGGTTATAATTATGTAAGAAATAAAAATACAGAAAATTTGGAAACATTATTAAGAGAAATTCAAATTGCTCGTCATATAAATAAAACAAGTGCTAGAAAAATTTTAAAGAAAAATGGTTACCGGTGTTATAAAGCCAAAAAAGTTCACAACTTGCAAGCGGGGGACAAACCAAGGAGGACGACTTTTTGTAGGTGGCTGTTGGGAAAGAAGCGTGCCAATCCATTAATATGTAGTAAAATACTTTGGTCCGACGAGGCAAATTTTACCAATAATGGATTTTTTAATGGCAATATTCAGTACAAATGGACTTCTGAAAATACACACTAGCATAGACCGACTGAATTTCAAAATCGTTTTTCAATAAATGTGTGGGTAGGTATTTTAGGCACCAATTTAATAGGTCCTTATTTTAATGATGGCCACCTCAGTGGCCAAAGGTACCTAAACTTTTTGAGAAATGAATTTAATGAATTCTTAGATGACTTACCTTTAGAGAATCGACACAACTTTCAATATTTTCAACAAGATGGAACTCCTCCCCACAATTCCCAGATTTGCCTAGATTATTTAAACGAAATTTTGCCTCAACATTGGATAGGTACCAATGGATTTATTCGATGCCCCCCTCGTTCTCCAGATATAACCCCAATGGATTTTTTTCTGTGGGGTATATTAAAGATAAGGTGTTTTTGGTGACACCGCAAAATGTAGAGGACCTAAAAGCTCGAATTCAACAGGCATGTATTATTACAGTTACCCCCGAAATGTTGAGTAATGTTTTAAATGCAGTACCTCGCCGCGCTCGACTGCGCATACGAAATCGCGGTGGACACTTTGAACACTTGATATGATATCTTAAAAATTATTTTGAGGATTAGATAAATATAAATGTTCTGTGTACTATATTTTTTTTATTATTAATTTGTTTTTGTTACTTGAATTTACTTTATTCTTCTTAGTTGTGTTAATGTTTTATTATAGCAAAGATTTGAACAACTTATTGAATTATTTTATCGTTTTATTTAATCATACTTCTCCACGGCAAGTATAATGCTTGTTAAAAAAAATTTATTGGTTTAAAAAAATTGTTTTTGTAATTACTAACGTAGTACCAATGCATAAATATGGCATGTGATATATCGTTGAAAAGGAAGGAAAATACTCGATTTAATGGCGCCATTTCCCGCCCGTTCCCAAATATTTTTTTAACAGCCTGAAGAGTAAATCTCAAAATACAGCAGTTTTGAACAAAATTAGATAAAACCTCGTTTGTTTGTTTTGCAAAAAAAATTTCGCCTTAGAATTTTTCTCGTATCTCTTCAAATAACGAGATATTTGGCCTAGACGTTTTCCGTATTTTCGATATTTTCCGCCATAACTCTTAAAGTAGGCCATAGACTTCAAATATCTTGAAACCATTTTATAGGTTATATAAATCGGCACAATTTTCGTAAAAATAATTTTTTTTGTACGACCGATATTAAGTGAGATACTCTCGAGGACCCTGATAAAATGGACAGCCTGTATAGTGAATAACTCTGTACAACAAAGCCTTATGCAAATTTATAGAATTAAATGAGTGTAAAGCCATTTTTTGTTAAATCCGTTTCAAAACTAAATCAAATTATCGCATATATTGGAAATTTAGCTAAAGACGTTACAACTGAAGACTTTGTCATCATTATGTCGGGAACAAATTTTAGATATATATGTGATAAATTCCGTACACGTACAAATATCTTGTTCGTGTCAGCCCAATATCAAAACATTACGAGGGAGAATAAACATATTTTAAAGTACAATTCTAATTTAAATAAGCTTCTGCAGTATGTCTCACTTAAGAGTGTAACAGCGTAATAATTCTTTTGTTTTTTGTCCGATTTAAATCAAACTGATCTCAAAAGACAGAGGTCATCAAGGTCTATTTAAGACCACAAAATCACATTCCATCTTGAAATGCAAGTCTATCTATGATGTTAAATTATATGAAAAAAATCAAAAAATCATAGTAGGCATTTTTTAATCAAAAAAATTTATTAATTAAATTATTAATTAAAAATTATGAGAACAAAAAGCGCTTAAAATTGCATTTACTATACAGTGATCCGGTTTATACTATTTTTTACAAAAATTTCTAGAAAACGGAGAATTAACGTTTTTCCGGACAACTAAAGGGAAAATTCTAAATTTAATACAATGGTCACATGAAAAATACAATTTTAAACGCTTTTTATTGTTGTATTTTTTTCAAGAAAATGCTTATTTTACGAGATATTTGCATTTTTTTCTTAAAATATACATATATATGTATATAAGAACATGTTGCGACATGTTTGGATTTTTTTAAGTATTTTTCACGCCATCAGAGCATGTCTTTACAAAAAGGGTCCAAATATCCTAAACTATACAAAATTTTCCCTGCCATTTCCTTTGTTTACTGTACTATATATCTTTACGTAGTGCTCTTTTATGCTTAATCATTGTTATGATATCCTCACTCTCAGGGTTTTGATGGACCTGTTACTACAGTTTTATAATGGAAATTCATATTGACAGCGTTAAAGAAGTTCTGTTTAAAAATATTCCAACAAAGTTCGATATCATCCACTTTCAAAAGCGTATCCCAGCGTATTTTAAAGGTTTATCATTTTAATTTGTTTTTATTTATTTGATATATTTAAACAGTCTACATATGAAAATCGATGAACATGAGAGTTTGCGGTAATGTTGGCATTTCCAAGTAGCTGCCGCTTGCGCTCAATTGTAGAAGAATATTTCATGATACCAAAGTGGCAAAACTTGTCAAGTTATTTCAGTTTCAAGCGTTCACCGTTTATATTATATAATTATGTATAAAATAACAACCCCTTTACTATCTCATTGTTAATAGAGTAGCACATCATTAATTATGTACTATATTGTTTGAGGAGGGAATAAAATATTATATTCTCCAAAGGATTATTGTCAGTTTAGTTTCAGTGAATCATGGCATAAACCTTTTCGTGTCGTACATTTTTAATTTCCCATTAAATAATAAATTACTAGCGATATTATACAAAAAGATACTCCGGCACTGATATTACATTAACAATGTAAAATCGGATCGTGAATCGCCACTGAAAATACATGTTAAATAGTTTTTTTTCCATCTTCTACTTTAGCAATAACTGCAGATTTAACTAAATCGCTTATATGAGATATATTAGTTTTTTGCACACTTGCAATAAATTATAACAACTAACTGACAATGTCACAAAAATTAAAGTTAGATGTACACAACTAGATTTTAGCAAAATACCGTTATAAGACTTGTTCTATTGTTTCTTGCTCACGACCGTACCTACTATCAAATTTTTTAAATTTCAAACTTTGTAATGTTTTCATATCTATCATTATTTGCTTATAATTACCTACTAATATAAAATGCGAAAAAATAGTATAAACAAATCTCGTAAGAAAAGCTGTTTTACTAAACTCATATAAAAACATAATATTTTTAGTCGCAAACTCCTCTATAAAATCCTTAATTTACTATAAGGAACGTAACCAGACTGCAACCAACAACTACTCTCCGAGCTATATGCCCCGCTGAGCGCTGAATTACAAGTTACAAGCCTGGCGCGTTAAGTGTAATAATTGCATATTACCATCAAAACGCTAATGCTTCGATTGCAACAAACACCAGCCGAAAGACTGATCCTACTTAAAGGATCTCTCGTGCCAGTCGTCCCACACCACTTGCAGACTGCAGTTACGAGCTGTTGGCTCTCGTCAGTGCAAGGTAGGCATGTCACGACCGACATGAGAATCACTTGACTATTTAGTACATTTCGGTATCTTTGGGATAGCGACATGTAAAATAGTCAGCAGGCGCCATCTAGCAGCCCAGTGTCTGTTGCAATCGAAAAATAAATAGCCTGACTTGATTTAGGATGGTTGAAATGCGTTTATATAGTTTTTTATATAAGCACTATATTCGTTTAGATTAGATTAGATTAGCAAAGGAACTGGTTGTTTAGCCTTTACCACCGCGACCTTTTCAGGTCTATTATGATGCTCCCAGGATATCTTCCTTATAGTACCTCATCCAGCTTTGTCCATTGTACTAAACTCCATAGCTTTGATAAAGGCCCTTTTATATAGCTATCCGCCCTTGGTTTTTCTTCTCCGAGTACTTGGAATCTCAGCCTCGCCAGGCCTTTAGAGTGGCACAATACGTGAACTGAGGTTTCCTCTTCCTCTTGGCAGAATCTGCATGTCGCGTCCTCTGCCAGGCCCATTACTCATGTGTCTATTGAACCGGCAGTGGCCAGTTAGAAGGCCTACTATTACTCTGATGGCCTTCCTATTCTGGCTTAATAGGTCTTCCGTAAATTTGGCCGAACGTTCTTTAATGAACTCCTTGGCCTGTCTCTGTCTTGGGAGATTCCTCCACCATTCTAGAGATTTATTTTGCACCCATTCCTTAATGGCTGCTCGTATGCATGGCTTTGCCACGCCACAAAAGGGCTCGGGTCCTATTGGGGCTTCAAGTGCGCCTTCCTTGGCCAGTTGGTCAGCCTTTTCGTTTCCTCTGTGTCCCTCGTGTCCTGGTACCCATGCTAGGGTCACTCTGTTCTGACTTTCCAGCTCTGTAAGGGCCGTCAAGCAGTCCCACACCAATCTTGAGTTGATTTGCATGGAACTGATTGCTTTTATTGCCGCTTGACTATCAGAGAAAATGGCAATCGACTGGTTAACAGAACCTTGTCCTATTATCTCCCTTGCGCAACAGTGTATGGCGATCACCTCAGCCTGAAACACCGTTGCATATTTTCCTAGACTTATCGGGATATTGGCTTTTGGCCTTGTCCCGTAAATCCCGGCTCCGACTCCTTATTCTGTCTTGGAGCCGTCAGTGTACCAGACTGTTTGTGCTGTTATGGGAGGACCGTTTTTCCAATCCTCCCTGTCTGGTATAACAGTCTGAAAGTTCTTATTGAAGTTATACCTGGGGACCATTACATCCGTGGGCATGCCTAGAATGGGATCTGCCCTCATCTCCGAGTATAACTTCTGGTACTCCGTCCCGTGTTGCTGGCTAATTGGCGTTTGGCCTTGCATTAACCTGTGCACCACTGACCGAGCTTCACCTTGTATGAATACATGTAAGGGTGGCAGGTCCAAGAGGACCTCAAGTGCAGCCGTAGAAGCAGTTTTTATAGCCCCCGTGGCGCACAAGTAAGCAAGCCTTTGTACTCCACTTAACAGCCTTATTGCTCCCGACTGCACCGTCTTAATCCACCATACCACTGATCCATAGGTTATCATGGGTCTCACTACCCTGGTGTATAACCATAGGTTCATCTTGGGATTTAACCCCCAGTTTATCCCACACATTTGCCTACACCTTGCCAGGGCGATTGTGGCTTTCTGTGTGACTTTTTGGATGTGAGAATTCCATATTAATTTTTGGTCAAAAATGACTCCTAAATATTTTGCCTCACAGGCAAATGGAATTTCCACTCCGTTGAGCCTTAGGGCCTTTAGGCCTTGCAGTGCTCTTCTCCTTGTAAAATTGACGACTGTGGTTTTGTGGGGAATTATAGAAAGTCCTTCTTTGCAACACCATTTGTCGACAACTTTTAGGGCTCTTTGCGAACGCTCCGTTATTGTATTCGCGAATCGCCCCTTAACGACTATTGCTAGATCATCAGCATATCCTAAGCAATAGAAGCCCTCTGTGGAAAGTTTCCGGGGGAGTTCGTCAACCAGGGTTGCCCATAGTAGTGGAGATAGTACCCCTCCCTGGGGACAGCCCGTGCTCACTTTTGCCTCGATGGAGATCTCACCTAGATTTGATATTATAATCCTATTATCTAGGCTGACTTTTATCCACCGGCAGATCGTTGTTGGGACTCCTCTCTTTGATAATGCACTCGTTAGTGAGTGCGTTATTGCGTTATTAAACGCTCCTTCTATGTCTAGGAATGTAACTACTGACATTTCCTTGCCCTCGAGGGACTTTGCTAGTAGTCTGTTTAATTCATCCAGCGCAAGGTCTGTCGACCTCCCTGGCTGGTATGCATATTGACGTTCACTCAGGGGATTTTCCCTTAGTAGTTCGTCTCTAATGTACCTATAATGTATTAAAACGATGGAATGGAAAGACTGATAGTCTTTCCATTCCATCGTTTTAACTAGGAAAGAGGATAGACTTATAGGCCTATATGACTTGGGCGTTTGGTCCGATAATCTATCTATTTTTGGTAGGTAGATGACTCTCACCTTCCGCCATATTCGTTTAAAACTTTGCTTTTCTAAACTTATTGTTTAATGTACTATTATACATTTCTTCTGCGACTGTCTGAAATTAAAAAAAAACGTTTATAAACTTCAGTTATTTTCGGTGCATTCTTAGAATGATAACATGACTTTTTCATTCATAAGATTGTCGTAAGAGCGGTAGGCCTTAATTCCCATTAGTGAAAAAAAAATTACTTTACACTCTTATTGCATAAATAACTATCATAATATTGTAATAATTATTATACGCATGAAAATACTGACTTCTGCACTCAATGCATGATTCGACTACCAAGTTATTATCATCTGAAGATGCTCAGTATGCCATTTATGCCACCATTTTTTTCGTAATGCTTTCCTTTTGAATAACTAAACACTCAGTAAATTAAAGTGGCTGGGTCGCCTATGCTATCATTCATAACTTCAATGGCTACTTCTTAATAAATTATATTGTATATAGAAATTCAATTAAGTTCAGGTTATGTGGAAATGCTGAATGTTGAATAAACATAGGGATTCGGCAAAAGTAGTCTTATGTGTCCTGAACTAAACGAGGGCGAGAAAGAAAACAACAAAAATTAATAACAAAAAGTCGGATATACTACTCCCAGCACGCTGCGCAGTACGTGAAATATTATTTTAATCACTTTCATCAACATAGGGTATTGATATTTCCGCCGCAAATGATATAGTAAAGTGCGGTCGAGGTGAGAAGGGAGGTCTAGAAACTTTCATTCATGCTCCTCTAATATAACAATCATCTGTCTCGCTTTCACGTAAGTGATTTTTGCTTTCTTCTTCGCACTGGTTTACTTCAGGATATATACCCAAAACTACTATTGCTGAATCTGTATGTGTTGGCTATGTCCTATGTAGTAAAATAATGACATTTGCCAACAGTGTTTTGAGGCTTGGGATATATTTGCTGTAAATGGTAGTTCTTTAGGCATTTATAAACGGGAAAGAAGTTCGTGTAACCTCTTTTGGAAGTTAACCCCCAAATTAACCTCAAAGTTTTTTACAGTTTTCGTGAAATTCGTTAATTAATGTGAAAATTAGCAAGTACAACGATTTTCAATACTTTTGAAATCCGATATTTAAGATCTCGCACATTAAATTTGGTCAATTTTACTTCTCTTTGAAAAGAGATTATTATTTTTTGAGCACGTTTTTTGAGATTTATTCAATAACTATGCGTCGTTTGAAAAAATTAATCTGTACAGTTTCGATAAAGAATTTAATTACACATATTAGTTTTTCTTTCCCTTTGTATGATTAAAATTGGCTAAGTCATGGTCATAGAAACGGAAAAATGTACACTGTACACACAGCCTGGAACTGTTTATTGTTAACTAATTTTTAAATGATACGATTAATTAGGAAATTGTACAAAGAGTTTTTTTATATTAATTTTTCAGCAAGTAATTCAGTCAATGATTTAGTATATCGAAATTTGTTATTTTGTTTAAAGTAACATTGGTTTTTATGTAAAAATGCCTGTCGTTAATTTAATTTCATTCTGATTCATTTTATTAACACTTATAGTAAGTTACTTCCTTTTGGAATTAGCACACATTAAAAAAAAGTAGCATGCTTATGTCCATTTAACAGTTTTATATAAAAACTAGAATTTTTTTTATATTTAGCACGATCTGAACATTTTGATTCAGTTTTTGTAAGTGAAACTGTTTTCAACTAGCAGAATTTTACTTGTATAACTGCTAAATCATTTCACACTGTTTTGTCTACATATTTTTATATCTTAGGAACTCAGTCATGTTTTTTTTACACTATTATGCATCTCTGTTCCGTTCTATTACAGCATCTAAGGAAACGATTGTCGATTGTCTAAAAACATTTATTTACATCAAATACCTATATTTCAATTTTTATATTTTTGTTTACTATGCAAGTATATTTGGTTATTTCCCTTACATTTCTCATTACTATATATAGTATATCCTACAAGATGTAATATATTTACTGAGTTCTCACAATACGTTTTACTATTTATTACGGCAGTTCATATTTTTGGTTATGTATAAAATAGAAATTACAAATTGTTGCAATCTACAACAATTGACAGATGACAGATGATCAGAGCTGTACCATTTCTACGTTTTATAGCTTTCTATATAATTACGGGAAATAGATTTTTCAAGTTTATTTGATGGCATTATTTTGCAGTAAGTGGGACAAATAAAGTTTACCTTATTAGTAAAACTCACCAGGAAATCATTTGCTTGCAGCTTTTGTACTGATTCGAACGTATATATACTTAACTGTGGACTTCAGTAATTGATATCACATTTTTATATCCGCGTTAACAAGTGTTTAACACCCAGGTAAATTTCATTTATTAGTTATTTAAAATTTCAGTAATTTTCAATTTTTGTCTTTGACATAATTTCAATGATTTTTAAAATAAATTTAAATTCAAGGTCAATTCTTTTTAATTTAGTAAGTAGTTAAATTATTATATGTACCACATGGTTTTAAAAATTTTTTTTTTCTTTTTCATTTTTTGGCAATTTATAGTTTAGGAAATTAGCTGATACACTTATATACTTATACATTTCTACTTATATATTTATACATTTCTGTATATATTTCTGCATAGCTTCAATATTTCTGCATAGCTTTTGCACAGCTTATGTATAGCTTATCTTGCTGCATATAGATAAAAGTTTCTTCATATTGAAAATTTTTACTTCCTTTTTATTTTATGCTTATTCATTAACTTTTCAAAAACCTTCAACTTCATTTCATTAAGAGACGTAAACTAAATTGCCAAGAAAACCTTTAGACTTCATTCTTGCAAGAGACAATTGTGGGCCTGGATTGCTGTTCCAGAACCAGTCACCTCAACAATACTCAATAACGGAATCTAGGATCCTGGTATAAATTTGTTATAAATATCATGTAATATATTTTATCATTCATTTTAAACTATCTTTTTATTTCTCTTACCAACAATTTCAGTCTGATATATAGTAGACTGGTTATTCGAGAAAAAGAGACAATTCTACTTATTTTCACTATAGGTGGTGCCCAATTTAACATCAGTTTTTCTTTGTCTCCTTTTCTCGAAATAAACATAAACATAAATCTGTCATTTATGCTATACATTTCAAAAAGGGTAAGTTTTCCACTCTTACGAATACTCTGGATCCACGGCTCTTTGCTCCGACTTAAACCAGCTAGTCGTCCGAATATGTTGCCTCAATTCTTTCCCAAAAATAAATAATAAGGGAAATAGCTTTCATAAATTACACTTCCAAATTGGCCTAATTTCTTAAATTTTCAGCTTTTTGGATGTTTTCATATGTTCTAATATAACTCAAAAAACAGGGCGAGCGCTCAACAAAAGGGCTTTTATTTTTCAAGCATTAAGTGCTATTAATAGTAAAGTGCTGGCAATTACTAAGCACTCTGGATAAGTGCTTGATATTCACAGGCACTAAGTACCTTTAAGTGTCACATACAAATATCGATCTATGGTGACAATGTACGAAGAGAGTCTCAATTTGCTGAATGTACTATAATTTTCTTTTATGTTAGCGAAAATGTAAATAAAAATAATAATAGATTAGCTGTTCATTGAAAAACTTTCTTAATTTTTGGTCGTCCCGTCACATTTCTTTTTATTATTTATAGAAGTATCTTGATGGAATCGTAACATGGACAGTTTATAAAACAGAAATATTCGTATCCAAGAAAATTAATTACGGTAAACTATTAGAAATGGCCCTTTATTTCCGATCACATAAATAATTTATATTATTGACGTCCTGTTGAACAGTGCCTTTATTATGCAATGTAGTTGTAACTATTTGATTTGTGTATATGCTATATCCGTACGTGCCTTAATACATAAAATAATAGCTTTTAGTCCGTTAGTTATAACTACCCGGTCAATTAATTTATTTATATCATGCTTATTAATTATTATTATTGTTTTGTCATACACCGGAGTAATTGTTCTCAAAAACTAAAGATTGTATTTTTATATTTTGGTGTAGATAATAAGCAGTTGGTTCAGCCAATGGTGACACCACGTTATTATTACCTATTACAGTAATATTATGAAAATTTAGAATTAAAATAAAATTAATTAATAAACCAACAACATTAATAATCAAACATACAAAAATACATATAAAAAAAAGTAAAATCAGAAAACAGTGGATCACGAGAGGTATCATGAACGGTAGCACAGTAGTTAGCGCATGTAGCTTTCACTCTGAGCATATCTAGTGAAGTGGGTTCGAACCTTACCTACTGCAAAGTAATTTTCAATTATAAATTACCCCCAAGAAGTGGTTCGATTTCTACTATAAACTGTAGGGCCCCGTCTCCTTTACTCATACAAGTCTAGGCTTAAAAGAGTCATTCAAGTGATCTGGATGGCGGCTAAAACATTTATAATATTTATTTATTTATTTATTATAACATCTATTAACATAAGTGACATTTTGCATAACAAGTTGAAACATGGTCCAATCAACTACGATCTAAAATAAGAATTCACCACATATAGAAATAAATTAGCACAACTAATAAAGAAAACCAAGTAAAATTTATATAAAACTGAAATACAAGAACGTTAAGAAGCGTGAACAAGAAAACATTAAGGGATACAGTAAATTATAAAATGAAAAATTCTAATAGACAAGGTAGAAACATAACACAAATAATTATATTATTTACATAGAAAAAATATTTGCCAGTAAAATAAAAAGAAAGGAAAACTGCAATGAAAAATAAAGTGAATTTGCAGTCTACATTTCTTTACCCTTGCACCTATCCCGAAGTAAAAGAATATATATCACCACTGAAAAATAAAAAAAGCTACAGAATTTGATAAACATTAAATCTGAAACCATTAAACAAATAGCACAATATATTGTAACAATAAATAAATTAATTCGGATGTTTTTCCAGAAATGTTTACAGTGTCTGTGTTGTGTGTGTCTATACCGCCGATAATGTGAACGATCCATCTTTTCGCGTCTGAAGGACTTCTATTATATTTTTCAAAAATGAATATTAACGTTCACAAAGAAGGGTTCAAAACGACTGTTTCAGATGGGGAATAATACATAATTTATACTTACTGTTCGTTTATGCTTAACTGCTTCACTGAACTATTACACAAAAAGATTGAAGAAAAGTTCAATGTTCAATAATTCTTGGTGGGCTTTTGCTTGCCTGTCTGTTTACGTATTATCAGTTCAATAATAATTTCGTTCGCTCCTCAGAGCTTAAAAATTCTTGAATCGCAACGACTTTGAATTATACTGTAGCAATTATAAATTCATACGTTCAGGCAAGGCGGTCCCATGCACATATGAGTACATGGTAACTATACTTTTCTGATATCGAAACATTGAGGAACCGGTTTAGGGCAAATTTCGTTAAAATCCATGATTTTTTCGTCAAAATCGACTGCTAGAAAATGAATGATCATCCTTGTCGCTAAAGGCTATTTTCGCTAAAACTCTCGATATACTTTGACTAGAGACTGGATTAACTTGTCCTCATATTGAACACAATACATGATTAGCAGTGCTACACAACGTGGATTGGTAAAAGGGTTTTTAATATTGAAATTTCCGGAATTAAAGTCGATTTTAGTTACATTTTCTAAATTTTGGTGGTCGGGGCGACATTACGTCCCCATGCAGCGACATTTCCTACACTTTCTAAAATTACACTCCTCGTGAGTTTCTGAAATTTTTGCATAAAAAACGCTCCGTAGAGCGAAAATATGATTTAAAATATGAAAACCTCTTCCAGCGGCATTTTCTTTAACATTTCCAAGGGGGACATAATATATTAATGTAATACTTGTATACCTATCATCATCCCCCTACCCTACATGGCCATTTCCTTAAAAAAATCAAACGGCAAGGGGCGTCGAGTGTTACATCTTTTGAAAGGTCTTTCAATTCCCTACATAACTGTGTATTTTTTTCACTTTTATCGATTCGTTCTTAAGGAAAATAAATTTTATTTTTGATGATTACACACAATCCAAATCGTTTAAAAGATGTAAAATATACGCCACTGGGTATTGAAATTTATAAAAATTTACATGTTTTAGTACTCTCAAATCAACACGAATTTTTTCGACAAAAACCACTTGTCCGTTTAGTTTTAGAATAATAAAAGACTCATAAGTATTTGATAGTCCTTGAACATTAATTTGTTCACAACCAATTTTAAATCGAGATACATTTTACCAGAGTGAGTTCTCAAAATGGTTTATACCCTTCAGGGGAGAATAGAAATTGTCAGCATTTATTTTAAAAATGATAATTGTGCTAGAGCTACGGAGCGCATATTCAATAGAAATCACCCAGACAGAAAGGTATCTTTTAGGATTATTGAAAAAATGTATGGAAACATGTTCTGTAGGAAACAAAAGGCATGAACCTCAGCGACCGATTAAGAATGAAGCAGTCGAAGTGGCAGTTCTGGGTCATTTGCAGATGGATAATACTCAATCGATCAGGAAAGTAGCCGAGGCTTTCGGTGTATCACGAAGCAGTGTTCATCGAATTCTAAAAGCCCACAAATTGTATCCATATAAATTTAAATTGGTACACGAATTAAACAAAGACGATACTGATCGTCGGCTTAAATTCTGTGAGATTTTTAGTGAACAATTAAACGGTAATGCCAATCTACTGTACAATACGTGTTTTTCTGATGAATCGACATTTCATTTAAATGGGGAGGTAAATAGGCACCATTGTAGAGGTATTGGAATGAAACCAATCCACATTTGTTCATGGAAATTCATACCCAAAGGCCTCAGAAGTTAAATGTTTGGGATGGCATCTTAGGGGGGATCACATTGTCGGGCCGTTTTTATTTCTGACAATTGAAATGGCGAAAGTTACCTCTATCTGTTAGAAAATAACATCGACCCAATGCTTACCCAAATCCTCGAAGACAATAATCTTTTAGAGTCCGAACTGTTTTTTCAATAGGATGGAGTACCCCCACATTTTGCTATAGCTATAGAAGAAGGGGGTCCTGTGGAGTAGCCCTCTAAGTCACCCAATTTAACTCTTTATTTCTGTGGGGACATTTGAAATCGAAGGTATTTGCAACAAAACCCACATCTCTGGAAGAGTTACGTGAAAGAATTATTCGAGAATGCCGTTTATTGACGCAATATGTGTTCAGATATGTTCGTACAGAATTTTAAAACAGATTATACTACTGTATAGAAGTCGGTGGGGGTCATTTTGAACAATACATACGATAATTTAAACTGCTTCTTTTATTTTTATTTCCCGAACTGAAAATAACGAAACAATTTATTGCTCAGGAACGAATCGATAAAAGTTTTAAAAAATACAGTTATGCAGAGTACTGAAAGACTTTTCAAAAGATGTATCACTCGACCCCCTTTGCCATTTGATTTTTTGAGGGGGTGAAGGTGTAGGGTAAAAGGATGACGATAGATATACAAGTATTACATTAAAATATGTCCCCCTTGGAAAAAGGTTGATGTGTTTCACCACTCTATCCTGTTCTGTTCTAACCTATCCTATCCTATTATATTCTATTTTATTCCATTCCCTTCCATTTCATTTCCATTCATTTCATTCCATTCTATTCTATTCCAATTACGAACAAAATAATAATGAATTTGCTGATATAGAGATTCTATATTATCCTTTATTTATATATGCCGGTGACAATGGACACAATAATGGAAATAAACAAATTGTTATGATATTGCTATTATATTGTGTCAAAGTGACTCGCATGAATTCGATTACGACCAGATTTTTCAATTAAGCATGGAGTATTTTCAAAATAAATATTATTTCCTTCTTAAAACTTAATAAAAAATGGCTCCACCTCGTCTGATAATTTACCATAACAGTAAGATCTATATTTTTCATCCTTGACAGAAATTGACTACGTAACTTTTTTTTAGAATCAAGAAACCCAGTCGGGTTTCGCAGCAAATTTTCTCTCTCTCTCTCTCATGAGAGAGCGAAACGGAACCGGGATTCATATACAGCAAGATGTTGCCTTCTGCGCCATCTGGATATTTCTTTTCTTTTATAAAAAAGAACATAATCATTTAACATTGGTAATTACATGCGAAATAAGTTGTTTATCGTTTTATATTTCAAATAAATACCTGTCTTTAACTTGTCATCTTATAACGGCCTTGCTAGTGATGTTTGAATTTTGAGATCTGTCATTCCGGTAATAATTGTGTACTAGACGGAAGTACGCCTTCAAAAACGGAAGTATGACGTCAATGGATACGGAAGTTAAGTCTCTTAATTTAACCCTGCGACAATGACATTATAAATAACGTGAATATGGATACAAACAAACTAGTATAAACATAACCTAATTTTTTTAAAAGACAGTGGGTTTTCTAACTTACAAATTCAACAAGAAACACAGAAACCGGACGGGGGCATATAACAATTTTTAGAGAAAGACGGTCGGCGTCCTCAGAGTACAGGCCGGGACATTATCTGCGGAAAGTGTTATAAAACAGGCCAGGATGTTAGCCACGGAAAATGTTGCGCAAAGGCAGGCCGGCATGTTGTTGTCAAGGCCGCCCCCGGCCAATCAATATACAGAAAGTGAAGCAGATAGAATTACCGCTAGCCTAGACAGGCCTATAGTTCTTAGATGAAAACTAAAGAAACGAACCAATGCAGGAAAGCGTGTCGACCGGCAGTGTTGAGAGCGTTAAGCTGGCGCCCGGTCGTTTAGAAAGTAACCACAAAAATGAAGGCCTGTTAAAGGTGAACTCCTCATCTTATATTGCTATTGATGTTTGAGTTTTAATATTCCGGTTATATTTGCTTGTGAAAAGCCTAGTAGACGAAACTACGCCTTCAAAAACGGAAGTTATAAACGTCGATCAAGAAGAAACTAGAGAACAGGATTGCGTTTACATCAGTGTCAAAGCAAAAAAATGAGTAGCGCTAATGTTTTCTATTACATATGGAATGTGTTTTGTGCTGCTGCTTTTCTTGTATAATTCAATGGGTATCCAAGCCAGCAAAACGTGCCTCTACTACGGTAGTACTGCTAGAAGTAAAGACAAAATAGAAATTCAAGTAAAGTAATCAATTATTTACCTACGTTTGGAAAAGTTTTTCTCCAACAAAACCCGTTTTAGATTCTAGCTGTGGAATCCAGCTTCAGATTTTTTGTTGTATTGTTATGGAAACAATGTTGAAACATCAACTGTACATGATTTCAACAATTTAAAACCTGCAATATTTTTCTTTTAGCTATCATTATGTATTTTAAAAAATGTATTCCACAATAAACTAGGTTTAAAATAAGCTCTGCACGATTTTAGAAACTTCTGAATAGGTAATATTTTATTCCTTACTATCAATAAGTGTATATTAATAGGAAAAATAGAAAAAACTTTTTTGTTAAAAATGAATAAGGGTAAAAATCAGCTTTACATGATTTAATAAATATCTAATCTGTATTTTGTTATGGCAACAGTAAGGCGATTTTTATTATATTTTATTCTCTATCATAAATGCACATTAATAGGAGAAATTTGAGTCTGTTAAAATAAAACAAATAAGGGTAAAAATGAACTTTACACGGTTTCATGGATTTTTAATGTCTATTAGAAAGTAAAGGTGGTTAGAAGGTGCAGGGGACTACGATAACGATAGAGCGCTTTTTGTTATTGTCTTACAGTTTGATTTAGGTAAAGGTTATGTTGCTCATCATGAAGTATATACCCAAAAAGTTAAACATGAGAACAGCTTGGATTAGCAAGGAATGGGTAAGGAGGCACGAGGAAAAGATGTCAGGAGGGAGTGAGGAGTAGGAATATGATAAAGTGATGATGGATGGTCAGGGGGTGCGGGGAAGCCACATAGAAAATTAGCTTGTAGCATATATTGGCATTGTTGTGGAGGGGGGGGGGGTTATTGAAAACAAACCCTGATTTTTTATAAAAAAGCAAAGATTATGAATATTTCTTTTTTGAAAATTGTGTTTTTTTATTTTCTACATTAACTTGATCAATTTTAACTGTATAAAAATTGAAAGAATATATTTTTTTTATATTTTAGTCAGCTGTAACTTATTTAAGACATTCACTTTTGAATGGTGCCACCAAGTACACGGCCAATATATTTTTACTTTTATTGTTCAAACAAGTGACTCGTTGGCAACTAAAATCTCATACTTGTTGCGAGGAAATGCCGCAACAGGTAATCATTAAACATTCAAAGGAATAAATGAATATTAAATTTTTTTGCGAGTACATTTCATTAAAAAAATTGCGTGTTTGGCAATCCCCTCTAGTGTATTCAGGTAATTTGTACATATCCTAATTTTTGTTAGTGAATACAAGCAGTAGTTATTTATCGCATGTTAAATGTCCAGTAGTCATGAAAACATGTTTTTTACTTTGAGTATTCTGGCATATGATATTAATAATAAAAATTGGTATGGGATGAAAAGGGTTGGCCGGAACTGTTAGTTGATAACGTGTTATTTGCAATTAATCACGCTTTAATGTAATAACCAATGCAGTACATAATAATAAAGTTGTTCAGTAACGACCGACAAGTGGTTAACAATGTTCTAAAGAATACCCTCTATCGAACATGGAGACAATGCTCCCTCATTAAAGTGACGAATGATGGCATAGACAAATTTTATATGTTTGGTTTAAAATATGATAAAAAATCATTTTTCTTCAGCATGTAAAAACCGGATGAATTTTTAAACAAACTTGATTTGATTTACCAGCGTACAGCTTAGCATTACTGCCACTATCAAAACCATATGGCCGTGTTGTGCACGCCTGCGCTAAATTGGACTGAAGTTATGTTTATTACTACATTGTTTAAGCAAACAATCCCTCTCAATTTTGTATTTACTTATTTATTTGTTATTCAAAAATAAGAGCAGGGGAAATATACCCATTATGTTCAACAACAAAAGACACAAGGTCAAACAATAATACATTAAATTTCAAGAGAAAAAAAATGCATAGTAAATGAACAAAAACGTTATCAGTTCAATACAAGTCTGTCGTATCTGCATTTAAAAGAATTTACACTGAGTGCGGACACAAGACAAGATGGGAGAGCGTTCCAGGCGTCGAATACGCGGACTGAATGGAAACACTCGCAAACAGAGGTTCTGAAGGGGTCCCTAGTGATCTTAAATGGATGTCCACGTAATCTGCTGTCATTGGCGAGAGTAAATATATTATGAATTGAAGATAATTCACTTCGTATCCCTTTGTACACAGTGATAAGGCCGCCCTAACGTCTTCTGGCAACCAGTGAGGTAAGTTTAAACCGTTCAAGCCGATCTTCGTAACATGGGCGAATACATGCAAATGGTATCCGGGTTATGCGGCGTTGTATATTCTCTAAAAGTTCTCACTGTTTACGAATTCGAGCACTGGACGAACACATGTTTTATATAATTTGGATAAGATGGTGGGATTCAAGTGGACGAAAATTGTATTTCGTATTTCGCAACTTTAGTGTTGCCTTTTTAACTTGTCGGGCAATATCTTTGGATCAGGAAAGATTGTGTGTAATGATGACTCCCAGATCGTGGATTGTGTGATAGAGTACTGCACACTTATTGATGTTTAACTGAAATAACCATGATTCACTCCACTTCCGAATGAGATCTAGATCTCCTTGCAACCGTACGTGATTCATTAATAGGTTGCGGAAATTTTTTGTATCGTCTGCCTAGGAAGAACAACTGTATTTGATATAATGTCGCAGATCGGAAATATATGAGATAAAGAGAAGAAGGCCTAAGACAGATCCCTTGGGGACACCACTAAGCACGTTTCTGATGTCACTCACTGCAGTACCAACTTTAACAAAAAAACATTCGATCAGTAAGAAAATCTTGAATCCGCATGTGCAAACTCCCACGTATGCCAAATTGTTCCAGTTCCTGTAACAAGCGGTTTTTAGGCACCTTATCAAAAGCTTTGCGGAAATCTAGGCATACGATTTCAACGCATTTACCACGATCTAACCTGAGAAACCAGTCTGATACATAACACAGCAAGTTAGTGGTAACTGAGCAGCCTGGGGAGAATCCGTGTTGTTCGCCAGGAATAATTTGATGTACAATGAGAAAAGGTCGCATAGGTACTATCCACAATGATTGATTCCATCATTTAGACAACAACGGAAGTAGGACTAATTGGACGAAAATTATCAGAGCTGAATTTATCCTCTTTCTTAAAAATGACCTTAACACATGCTTGTTTCTGCTCTGAAGGTAATATCCCAGAAGCGAAGGATAGTTCCATTATTATTTACAACCTAATGGTCAAATCAACACCATGAATAATTTTCTTGTTGCTAATAACTTATCCCAGCACAATTTAGTTCGCAATTCCAATGACAATATTCTTGACCTAGTGTTGCACAACGGAAATTGTTGCGTTACCCGTTCTATTGATCCCTTAACGACAAAAGTTATGCATCACCCAGCCCTGGGCATATCAATCGATATCAATGCCACCAAAAATGTCAATCACTTTTTTACTTGTCATAATAATAGTTATAATTTTCGTAAATGCGATCTGTCTAAATTGTATGATAATTTTCTTGGCATCGACTAGTCCTTTCTTTCATCTTTTAACGATGTCAATAGCATATGCAATCAATTGTATGATAAACTGGACTTTGTGTTTGCATCTTGTGTACCTAAGAAATCAGTCTTTCGTAGTGGTAAATACCATCCCTGGTTTAACAGCGCCATTATAAGTAAAATCAAAGTCAAAAAAAGCCTTAAAATGCAATATGCAAGAACTGGAGATCTCCTTATTTATAACGACAGAACTGGAGATATCCTTATTTATAACGACTTTAAAAATGTCAGGCATGAAATGAAGTACAATATTAACATAGCATACAGTAACTTCGTGAAAGATTCCAAAAGAACAATAAGAATCCCAACAAATTTTGGGCCTTCATCAATAGCAAAAAAAGGGTAAAAAAATGTCTCGGAAGAAATGTATTTGGATGGAGTTCCATTAAAAGATCCTGATGACATATTAAATGCTCTTGCGAAATTTGTTAGTCAATCCTATACTTACTCCTCATTGGACACCGGGAATATTTTCACTGAAAGTGACTACCCGAACACAGTGTTGTAACCCGAGTGTTGTAAATATAAATTCATTTTCAGAGGTCGAGGTTATCCAGGCTTTAAAACGAATTAAGCCTAAAATGGCAACAGGCCCTGATTCCATACCGGCATCAGGATTGTGCAATTATATTTGGATATCCCTTAACTTTAATTTTCAACTTATTACTAAAAAATTGTCAGTTCCCAGACTTATGGAAATATTTCAAAGTGTGTCCAATTTATAAGAAAGGGAATAAATTAGATATTCAGAACTACAGACCAATCTCTGTAATCTGCAACTTTTGCAAAGCCTTGGAAATCCTACTGTATGACAAAATATATTATTAATTAACAAGAAAATTTATATTCACCAACATGGATTTATGAAAGGGCGTTCGACTACAACAAATCTATTCTGCGTCACTCAGTATATTTCTAAGTACTTAGATGAGCATAGTCAAACAGATGTTGTATATACGGACTTTTCCAAGGCATTTGACAGACTCAATCACCGGCTACTTCTCGATGAATTACTCCGCTTATTTAAATCTTATTTAATGAATAGGACTCAGTACGTTGTCCTCAATGTATTCAAGTTCATGGAATTTGTTTCCAGCTCTGGAGTTCCCCAGGGATCTATTCGTGGACCCCTGTTATTCAATATATTTATTAATGGCATAACAGACGAAATTGATTTGCCTTGCCTGCTATATGCTTATGATCTAAAAGTATTCACAGTTATAAATAATATTGATGATTGTTTTCAACTTCAAACGCGTCTTAAAAAAGTAAACAATTGGTGAATAACCAATAAATTATACTTGAATGCTAGTAAGTGCAACGTATTGTCTTTTTCTTTAAAAACATCACCAATTATTTTTGAATACCATTTGGATAACGTTTCACTTCAGAGACCTTCAAGGTTTCGTGACCTCTGCGTAATTTTTGACAAAAAGCTATATTTTATTGATCACATCGACACTATTATTTCCGAAGCCTTTAAGACTCTTGTTCGCGTTGTTCTGGTCGATAGCCGAGTGGGTTAAGGCGCGAGGTGGCAATCACGATTAATCACACGGACATCGCACCACCGGGTTCGAATCTTGGCTCCGGCACTGTCGGAGAAAATGGTTGTATGTCCGCGTTTCTCAATGTGTAGCCCCCTGCCGCACAAGCCTTGGCTTCTGGAATTGGGGATTCTCTAATTTCTGTGGTGTTTATTTTTTTTTTATTTATTATTTATTTAATAGTCGTGAATTCACTGATATGGATACATTAAAAATTCTTTACCAATCATTTGTTAAATCGAGGTTTGACTATGTATCACTTATCTGGTATCCGAGCCATGAGGCACATAAAACTAACCTGGAAGCAGTGCAGCGTAGATTTATCAAATTGCTTTGGTTCAAATCAGATGGTACTTATCCTGTCAGAGGTTTTCGGCAGAGAGATCTACTTGAAAGGTTTTCCATATCTACACTTGAAGACAAGTTTTATTGTTGAAAGTTTTATGCAATGATTTTGACGCACCTGCAGTAATCGGCAAATTAAATTTTCAAGTCCCTAGATTGGCTTCTAGCAATGCCCAAGTTTTCTATACGCCCACGCCACCTGCCAATATTTTAGAAAAGCCGCCTTTGTTTACCATATGCAATAATACAAATAAATTGTCCAGTGCCCTTGATATTTTTAACTTCCGTCTAAAGGATATAAAATCTCAAATTTTAAATTAAATATGTAGTTGTTTGGTTTCCTACACTTTTGTTTCTCTTAATAGTTGTTTTTGTTTAATTTTATTATTTTACACTTGTCACTTATGTATTTTATTGTTAACTTTCTGATTTTTTTGTAATATATTTATGTTATACTATGTATTAATTATACTTATATTATGTTCTGTAACTTTATATCTTACCTGTTGAACAGTGTATGCAATAAATAAATAAATTATACTGAGTGGTTTGTAGATGGAAATAATGCAAGTTTTAGGCAATATGGTGAATATTTCATCAATCCTAAGTGTAGCCGACGGATCTAGTACTCGAATTTTTTCAGCAATTTGCTCTTCTTGGAAGACAATATTTATCAGATCAGCGGACACTCGAGGAAGATCATGGATGTTGGACAAAGCATCAGAACATTCCACTGTATAGGTCTGATCGACTTTCTCATTACGCAAACTCGCAAAGTATTAGATGCAAACGGTTCCGGTTGCTTGAACGCTAAATCAGTTACAAGTTTCTACTTAAGATGTTGCTGGTTTGAGACAGTTGTTCTTGAGCGTTCAATTTTTAAAATATATTACCACTTATTAAAATGAAAATAAAAATCCTTGCCGTTCTATTGCTAACCAATAACGCATAGATCGCAGGTATTCCCCAGCGGAGTTGGTACGTAATGCGCATGTCCAGTGCTGATGTCAGTACTTTTTTTACAATAGGGGCACTCTACCCCAATGTTAGTATTTTTAGGCATTCCTCCCATGTATAAAAATACTAGAGTGCGAGAGAGTAGGGTGAAAAATAACACCACCATCGTGATTTCTCGTCGACGAAAACTCGTGAGTGATTTCGGTGTTGCCAGCAGGGTAGTTTCAACCCTCGAGGGTTGCTTAGGTCAATTGTGGTTGAGTAATGGTTAGTTTCCCTGATATTCTCATAAAAACCGCGATCCGAGGAATCCCCGCATGCCTAGAACCGACAGCATGGAAGAGAGCGTGGTTTTTATACGTAGGGGTAGTTTCGAGAGGGTAAAGTGAAAAAGACATACCATCATCGTGATTACCACCCTAGATAACCCGTGAGAAGCCCGTTATGATGAAAAATGGTTGAAATAAGAGTTGTAGATCTTTCGATTATATACAACTTTTGCATTTTTTTTTTCGATAGGAGTTTTGCCGGAATTCATAAAAAACCACGTTTCGCCCCTAGCAATACTCCTTTTGCCACCTCCATCCTACTTCTAGTTATTTGTTGGGGTGAATCGATTTTTCCCCATTTGTATGCCATTAATCATAAATTTTCCGGACATTCATATACTGCTAAGGGATTTTGTCGAATTTTAGCCTCGGAAAACCGGTTCGGTACTGGACTATAATATGTAGATCCGTATAATTAAATAACCAGATAATTTCGAAAACAAAACGTGTAATAGAAATTATATTAATTATTCTTTAGTTTCTGTAGTACAGTATTGTTTAATGTAAAACATGTAATACTTATACATATAAAATATAATTTATTTATTTTCCAATTAACTATTTCTATTACAATGGAATTGTAAAATAAAAAATAGCATATTGTCGGGGCACTACGTTACAAGTATTTTATTTCCAATTAGTGTTTAGTGTTTGCCCGTAACGGCTACGCTATAAAAAATTCTGCCGGTGTTTCAGTTTACAGGTAATGGAAAATCGAATTGGATTATATTTATTTTCGTGAGGTACATGTAAATATTTTTTAATTTTATTTTATTAGGCGTTACTAGTTGCACGGTATAGAATAGTTTAACAGCCTTATTTGAACTTTGTCCAAATTACTCTTAAATTCAACAATTAAGTAATACACATATTTTGCGAAGAGTTTCATGTATCATATCATCAATTTGTTTTAGACAATTTTTACTGCTGGCTTTAACAAAGTTAGGTTCCATAATTAGCAAAGTAAATCTTTTAATTATCCGATACTGCCAAATGGTGTTCTCCTCTTGTTCTTCTGCCCCCGTTTTGGTGCAGACAGGTGGTAATCTAACAACAATAAACAACACATTTATCCACTGACGTCACACGTTATTAAAATTTGAATTAGGTAGTGTAGTTTTCACGGATTTATGAATAATTAACAAATATTTTAATTTCTGTTCCTACGTATATTTCGTTGTCCAAATTAATAACTATTTTTAAGTTTTTTACACATATGGAATAACCCTGTTCCAAAAGTATGTGTCCTGCTTGTGTAACCTAAATTTTTGACTTAATCAAATAGAGGAATCCAGTTCAATTGTGGAGGTGACTATCTATTTTTACGAATTATTTTTGTATCATTAACATTTTGTAAAAATGAACAGATCAAAATAGAGTGGGAAGGGAAGGGACGTGATGCAAATTTTTTTTGCCTCCACCAAACATCTAGCATAGTAGATGAATAAACAAACTTTTGTCTATTTGGAAACTAATCTATAAAGAAAGAAAGTAACTTATTTTGCAAATATTTTGGTACAATTGCAGATCATTGTGTTACAACAGAATTAGGTGAGGAATGGAAAATTCACTACATGATAATAAAGAAAAGTATAAACTCAATGTATTTTGAGGACATTCAGCCTCATGAACTATTAACGGCTTTACGATCAATAACAAATAGGAGTTCTACCGGCCCTGATGAAATGAACTATGATAATTATAAACTCATGCATACACCACTAGCAACATTTAAGCTTTGTAATGAATTTATCCATAAAATCAAGCATTTTTTCTTCTAAGTTAACATTTTTGTATGTTACACCTCTTTACAAAAGCGGAGACAAACACACAGGCTGTCTATTTTATCAGGGCCCTCGAGAATATCTCACTTAATAAATATTTTTACGAAAATTTTGCCGATTTATATAACCTACAAAATGACATTTGAAATCCATGGCCTACTTTAAGAGTTATGGCGGAAAATATCGAAAATGCGAAAAAGGTCTAGGCCAAATATCTCCGTTATTTGAAGAGATACAAGGGTGGAAGGGTTTATCTGATTGGGGCATCTCGAGTCGATAAAGAGAGAAAATTAAATTACCAAATGAGTTGTGCAAGCCGGAAGATATTAATGATTATTTTATAAATACAGCGGGTCAATCGCAAATGGATAACAACACGTTATTATATTATAACAATAATTTTTTGAATGAAAATAAATAATTTAGATTAGATTTGGTATTGGAAACAATAGAGTTTCAGTCAGTGGGTAACGATAACATAAATTTAAAAATAATAAACGTAATTATGCCGTACTGTATTCATGTGGTTAGACATATATTTAACGAGTCTCTTCAAAAAAGAGTTTTTCCTGATTTGTGGAAAATAGCTAATGTCATCCCAACATCGAAAATAATACCCCCAACAACTTTTAGTGACTTTAAAACCATAAATATATTGCTAACATTTTCAAAATTATTAGAAAAATCGTATAATTTCAAATAAAATTATACTTGCAAGATAATGGCATTTTACTTGAAATACAGTCTGGCTTTAGATAGAAGCATGGTATCAATACAGCGTTATTGAGTCTTATAAATGACCTAGCTTATGCAAGAGATAATTCTTTATCATCTGTTCGTGTCTTGTTAGATCAAAGCATTTGATCTTGTAAACTTTGATCTTCTTGAAACCAAATTAAGGTTTATTGGTTCCCATAAATCTGTTTTAAAGTGGATAGTATAATATATAATAATTAATAATTATTTAACAGGCAAGGCTCAAAAAGTGATAATTAATTATTCACAATGCTCTTCGTTAAGGATTACCTCTGCAGGAGTTCCGCAGGGTAGTATAGTAGGGCCAATATTTTTTCAGCATTTATCTTTGAACTTTTCCAGGTACTTTCTTATTGTCGGCTTGTTTTCCTGATTATATATTTTTGGAAAAGAATTGAGGCAACATATGCGGACGACTAGCTGGTTTAACCCGGAGCCTTTGCTCCGGCTTAAACTAGCTAGTCGTAGATTCGAAGTACTTGTAAGAGATGTGTAACTTACCCTCTTTGAATGTATAACATAAAAATCAAATTTTTGTTTTGTTCTCTATAGATGAGACTGAAATTATTGGTAAGGGAAATTTAAAACAAATTGTATAAAATGAATGATAAAATATATTACAGAAATAAATAAATTATAAATGTGAAGTTGTTTGAAATATAAATTTAGATGAAATTTTGTTTATAAAATTGTGTTAGAGAACAAAGAATAATTAATACAAAAAAATCAATAGTGAATATTATATCAACCTCCTAGATTTCCAGACTGACTAAGTATTGTTGAAGGTGGAAAGCTCTAGTACTGCTATGCAGGCCCCAATTGTCTCTTGAAACATCAAATCTAAATATCTTTGGCAATTTGTTCTTGCAAGACTGCGTTTTTTACAGGTAGTTTATGGTGAAGATTGTAGAAATGATACAAAATCGAAGTCTTAAATGTCTTTACAAAAGCAGAGAAATATTATCCAACCATGCGGCTTGACAAAAAGTAATAATTGAAAATGTAAATGTGAAATTACGTAATATTAAACGTAAATGCCAAAATACTGCTAAATAAATCTGCTTAATACGTAAAAGTAATTAATAGGTATTATTGCTTAATACATAAAAGTAAATGTAGAAACAATTAAAATAAATTTAGTATAGAGTACATGTAAAATTAAATTTATATTTAATGTAGAATTAAATGTAGAATTAAGTTATTGTAGAATAAATGTAGAAGCTGATTTGTAAACTATAAATGGCCAAAATGAAAAAAAAACAATATTTTATAACCATGTGGTAATATGTTTACTTATCGAATTGAAAAGATTTGAATTTATTTTATTAAAAAAAATTGAAATTGCATTAAGGACAAAATTGAAAATTATTAAAATTTAAATTACTAATGAATAAAATTTACCTGGTTTTGTTAATTAAACACACAAAATATGAATTTGATTGTAAAATAAATTACTGCGGATCTCACAGAACGTTTGAAAGTGTAAATCAGATCAAAATCGGCAGGCAAATGATCTCTTGGTGATTCTAACTAATAAGGTATACTTTTCATACCACACGGCACCAATATACATACTTGAAAAATCTACTTTTTCTAATAAAAATGGAAAGCTGTAAAATGTAGGAAATGGTACAAGTATTGCCATCTGTTGATGAGCGACTTAAGCGCACAACCTCGTTTCTTAGATTTACTTACTCAAGCAAATGACTCGATAAAGGGAATCTATAATCTCTAAATAAGTGAATAAATGGCATTTGTTGCAAGTATAACCTACAAACGAATTGCCGTAATAAATAGTAAATTGTTTACAACTATTTTGTGGGAATTCAGTAAATACATTACATCATATACTACCATATAACATGAAAATGAGCAAGTTTCAACGGTAAAGAAAATAACCACATGTACATAGTAAACAAAATATAAAAATGAAATATAAATGAATGTAAATGTTTTTTAGGCTTGGTAGGTATAGATAATTGATTCTGAGTGGTGTAACATAAATACATAATTTAGTGTTAAAAAAACATGACTGAATTCTTATGATACAAAAATAGGTGCATAAAACAATGTGACATAATTTATCAGTTATACAAAGAAAATTTCTGATGGTTCAACCAGTCTCACTTACAAAAACTGAATCAAATTGCTATACAGATCTTGCCAAATATAAGTAAAATACCAGATATTATATAAAATTATTAAATGGACATAGGCCGTGTAGCAGGGTTCACCTTTATGCTGATGATATTTAGATGTACTTTTCATTCCAAATAAATGATTTAAAACATGCTGTAGAGTTTATGATCTGCAAAATATTGCAAATTATTCTGAGCACCATGAGCTAAAGTAAACCCAAACAAAACGGTGGCATTGAGTGTAGGATCAGAAAAAATAGAGAGTTAATAGAATCCTATTCCCGATTGACCTCATATGATAACTCTATTAACTGGGTAATATCTGCGAAAAACTTAGAGGTCATAATCGATGGATCCTTGTCTTTTAGTGAACATGTTGATTATATTTTTAAAAAATCGTTTTTAAAGTTAAAGTCCTTTCATCAGTTTAAACATCAGTTAAGCCAATCTATAAAACTTAAACTGGTCAAATCATTGATCTATCCCCATATTGAGTAATGCTGCTCTGTATATTATAATTTCCTTCCTCAATTTAACCAGAATAGGTTTCAACGGATTCAAAATGCATGCATGCGGTTTGTCTGCAACATACCGTACAAAGAGCATATAACACCTTACCTCATATATTGAACGAATTAAATATCCAGCAAAGAAAAGAATATCTAATCAAAATATTTTTATATAAATTTCTCAAATATCATACTCCTAATTATTTACACAAATTAACATCGCAGAGATCAAATGCTCATTCGGTAAATATAAGAATAAACACATTCACGATACCTCAATATGCCTCAAAAAAACTTGAATTAAGTTTTTCTTATACAGTGTGACCCATTTCAAATAGAAACCTCTCTGTAAAAAATGTATTTATAAGGATTATAACGTTAACGCTTGGGGCGAGCGTAGGTGCGTCTTTACTATGTACATACTTCGGTATGCGATGTAAAGCAACGACAGGCGCGGTTAGTACTTGGATTGGTGACCATTCCAACGGAAACCGCGTTCTCGCCTCACACATCTTCCAGCGGCTTGTATATCAGTGTATGCGCGGAAGCTATACAACCTTAGGCGAGGGTTGTATAGGAGATATACCATCCTTCGGTGGGGATGTAAAGCCGTCGGTCCCTTGTCTATTAAATGTTAGGCAAGTAAAAGATCCCTACTCTTCTTAAGGGAAGAGGTTCGGCAAAATTCCTGGTTGGGGGTAGCTCGTCTACAGGCGTCGGTGTTAGGCCTCAGTAGCGGAAATAGGCCGACGTTAAATAAATGTATAAAAAAAAAAACGTTAACGCTTTTTTTTTAAATGATAAACCATCGAAAACTCCACTTTATGATAAAAATTTAGAGATAAATTTCAATTTTCAAAGCCTTCTATGATTTATTTTCAATGTCGAAAATGAACAAATTTGATTAGCGATTTTTGTATTGAAATTTTAACTACACCACTGGATTCAGTAATGTATGTATATATAGCTAGACCTTATTATAGCGCAATAAATAGATAATGACAATAATATAAAATAATGAAAAATAACAATAGGAAGTAGAAAAACAGTGCACCGGCCTCGTATGTGCATATAAAATGTTCAGTGATCAATTCCATTCATTCAGTGGCCTTATATTAATTTTAAACTGGTTCAGTGGTAAATTATGGTTCAACCACACTTTATTTAACAAAGTACGTGCTATACAGTGTGGCCCATTTCAAATGGAAACCTCTCTGTAAAAAATGTATTTATAATCCTATGTTAACGCTTCTTTTTTTAAATGATAAACCATCGAAAACTCCACTTCAAAGCCTTCTATGATTTATTTTCAATGTCGAAAATGGACAAATTTGATTAGCGATTTTTTATTGAAATTTTAACTACACCACTGGATTCAGTAATCTCTCAAATGGATAAATCCCAAGTTTCATGAAAAAATATTGAAAAATGACAGATTTATGACAAAATTAATGTAGGCTCATAGTAACTTTTACTTGATTTTTTTCTAAAAATCGAAGTAGCCCATGAAAAATAAACAAAAGAAAGATAAATTAAGTGAACAGTTTTAATAAATATTGTCATTTAAACAAAGTTGGACTTAAAAACATATGTATGAACAATTAAAAGTAATAATAATTAGATACCAATTAAATAAAAAAAATAACACATTGTACAACACTACACTAAAACTTCTTAAATTTTTGTAGCTTCTACAAGGCCGCCGTTTATTTCGATGCACTTGTCGAATCGCTTTTTAATATTTTTTACGACATTCTGTAATTGTTGCCGGGTAACTTCTGCACAAGCTTGTCTCATTTTTGCACACAAATCTTCGCTATTACTCAAGCGTGACCTGTAAATTTTAGATTTTATTAAACCCCATAAAAAGAAGTCCATTGGTGTTAAGTCCGGTGATCGGGGTGGCCATTCAATTAACGGGCTACCACGACCTATCCATCGATCAGGAAAGTTAGCATTCAGGCATGTGGTAACCACTTTGGCATTATGAACAGGGCTCCCATCTAATTGAAAATGTAGATTTTCTCTTTCTTGTATTGGAAGTTCATGTAGAATATTCCAAAATTCATTTCTTAGGATCTGTAAAAACTGCATACTATTCATATTACCTTCAAAAAAGAAAGGGCCAATGATTGTTTCATTGAGCAACCCACACCAAACATTAACTTTTTGGGAATATTGTCTTTTACAATTAATGACAAACTGTGGGTTTTCTATAGCCCAAAACCTAGAATTTTGTGACGATACTACCCCGTTTGTTGTAAAAGTTGCTTCATCACTGAATAAAATATTTTTATTAACATTTCTGTTATTAAGATACTATCCTTGAGCCCACAAGGAAAATTCCATCCGTCTGTTATCATCACCAGGTTCCAACGTGTGTAAAATTTGTGTTTGAATTGTTTTACCAAATTATTCTTAAGGTATCGGCGAATATTTTCTCTAGGTAAATTCAAATCTAAGCTAGCTACTCTTACACTGGCGTTTGGATTGTTGTTAAAATAATTTAAAACTGTCTGCTCGTACCTGGTTCTTCTTTGCATATTATCTGTTCTTATAATACGCCGTGTCACAGCGCCACAGTCATTAAAAATTTTGTTTATTTTATAAACAGTACTTTTAGTAATGTTGGGTCTATTCGGATGCCTGTTGTTGAATATCTCGCATACCTCTTTCAAAGTTCTGTCATTATCTCCTCTAAGGCGCACAAGTTCAATTTTTTCCTGCACATTTAAATTATCCAGAATTAACTACAAACTAATAAACTGATACTTGATAATAACTATCGATTAATTTTATAATTCAATAACAATGAATATGAGAATATGCGAATTTTAAAGATTTGACGTTTAACTATAAAATTTGTTTTCCATGGTACCCTATTATTATCTGCCACTACTCAATAAAAATGTAATATTTATTAAAACTATTCACTTAATTTATCTTTCTTTTGTTAATTTTTCATGGACTACTTCGATTTTTAGAAAAAATCAAGTAAAAGTTACTATGAGCCTACATTGATTTTGTCATTAATCTGTCATTTTTCAATATATTTTCATGGAACTTGGGATTTACCCATTTGAGAGGTTACTGAATCCAGTGGTGTAGTTAAAATTTCAATAAAAAAACGCTAATCAAATTTGTCCATTTTCGACATTGAAAATAAATCATAGAAGGCTTTGAAAATTGAAATTTATCTCTAAATTTTTGTCATAAAGTGGAGTTTTCGATGGTTTATCATTTAAAAAAAAAGCGTTAACATAGGATTATAAATACATTTTTTACAGAGAGGTTTCCATTTGAAATGGGTCACACTGTATAGCACGTACTTTGTTAAATAAAGTGTGGTTGAACCATAATTTACCACTGAACCAGTTTAAAATTAATATAAGGCCACTGAATGAATGGAATTGATCACTGAACATTTTATATGCACATACGAGGCCGGTTCACTGTTTTTCTACTTCCTATTGTTATTTTTCATTATTTTATATTATTGTATTTTTATCAATATCTATTTATTCCACTATAATAAGGTTTAACTATATATACATATTTCTTTTTCTTATATTTATAATAATCGTTATGCTTTCTTGTTTTAGTAATATTTATCTCGTTTACATATTTTAGGGAGATGATGATAGATAGGTAACCTTAATTGTCTTCCTTTTGTGTGTAATATCATTATTGGCACAATAAAATTTACTTGATTTGATTTGACTTGATGACTTGATGTATTGATGAAAAAAAGTATAAGATTACCGAAGTTGAACTACGACAGGTGTAGTGCTATGAATTCTCACTCAGTTGTTTGCAAAATTAGTTAATTTAAAACTACAAAATATGAAGATTGGCACTATTCTTTAATTTAAATTATCTAATTTTGCAAACAACTGAAATTATTTTGTGAAAATGCATATCACTACACCTGTAATAGTTCTATTTATGTAGTCTTATACATTTTTTACCAATATATGTAATAAAAAATAATAAATATTTCCTTATCGGATCTCTCTCCCTCTCTTGGATATTCCCACCTTAAGTAACAAAATTCAAAGTCGAAATAGAAGTTGTGTTTTATGTGCTTTTGTAACGATTAAGTATTCTTAGGATTATACTTCAAAGAAAACGGACCTTTACTTTTCTTAACTGCCGATTTTATTATGCATCCGCGTTCAACAAGTCCGGGGCAAATTTAGAAATAATAGCCATATAAGAGGACCCTTAGGCTTAACAAAAGCTTTTGTTTCGTGACATATGTGTTGGTCCTTTCATGCCCTTTGATTTATTCTCGTAAAAGGTAACTAGATACTGAAATATGCCGCTGTGAAATACAATCGCCGTAAGATAAATGATTTTCTAGTTGATCAAACACTGAAGGTATTTTGTCTGTTTGACCAACACCGTTCTTTCTTACGCTCTACCGTTCACTCGTTTTAAAGTGTTTTACGTTTAAGTAAATTCTAAAGCTATAAAGTTCACTTTGGCTACTGTGCCTTTAGTGTATTCAATCACCCGTTTGCAACTAGTTTAATGGGTTACTTTGTACATAAATTGTTCGACTGGCTTAGTACTCAATACATCCAAGGCCAATATATTTCTAGGATAGATATATTTGCATGAATAATTCGTTAACGGAGACGATGTTCTTTCAGTGTATTTGAACTAGTTGTGTAGGAACTGCATTTGGTCGTTGCCAGCTTTGATAAATATACTGATTTTTCTAAACCGATGATGCGACTGTAGCGTTCTTTAATTCTAAGACACGTTGTTATAGTGTACTGTCGTGAGCAGAAAAAAATAGGACAACTTTTTTTTTCTAATGTAAATCTGCCTCTATTTGAATATGTAATGAGTAGCCGAAATAAAACAAATATCACTTTTAATTTATTTTTTATTTTAATGCTGTAGTTATTGCTATAGTAAATGATGGATGGTTAATGAGACAAATTGCACTGTATTATAACATTAACAAAAATTTGGTGTGTAACATTTTTAGAAAGTGGAGAATAAACGGTACGAGTAGTAGAAATCCTGGATCAAAGAACAACGGATATCCTACTTAACAAGAAACTATTAATATTTCGTTATTGCACCATTTCTATTTATAACTTCTATAAGTCTATTTGGCATGGAATTAAATAATAATATTTTCCCATGCATTATTTACTATTTCCAGTAATTCTTCGGCATTCCGTGGTCTCACATTTCGTTTTTGGATACTTCTTAGTAGTCCCCATACTTCTTCCAAAGGGTTAAGATCTGGACTATGACTGGGCCAGTTAAGAACATTGATGTTGTTATCTTGAAACCAGTTAGTTACGGTATGAGCAGTATGAACGGGGCATGTGTTGTTGAAATATGAATTCATTATTAGGAACTAATTGTGACACAGAAGGGAGCATAATATTGTTTAAAATCCTAGTATACGTTTCACTATTAAATCGTTCCTCAATATGCCACAAAACACCAGGACCACGTACCAATATCCAAGCCCATATATTGACGGAAAATCTACCACTTTTATCATTGTTAAATATATATTTCTCATCGAATCGAGTATTCGGAGGGTGGTAAACACGAATACGATCGCTATGTGTTGACTGGAAAGTTTTTTCGTCTGTTAAGATTATGTTGTTCCAAAAATTTACATCATGACCTTCTTTATGTTCAGCTTTAAGTAATTATTTATTACTAAAGCATTTACCAATTGCAAATCTTGTCGTTGAGTTGATATCCTTCGTCGCCCTGATTCAGGATTTCTACTAATCATACTGTTTGTTCTCCACTTTCTTAAAATGTTACATACCGAATTTTTGTCAATATTATAACGCAGTGCAATTTGTCTCATTGACCATCCATCTTCTGCTTTAGCAATAATTCCAGATTTAACTAAATCGCTTATATGAGGCCTATTAGTTTTTTGCACACTTGCAATACATTATGACAACTAACTGACAATGTCACAAAAATTATAGTTAGATGTACCCAACTAGATTTTAGCAAAATAGCGTTATAAGACTTGTCCTATTTTTTTTACTCAAGACCGTACTATTTGCAATACATTATTATTTAATCCACGACACAAGGAAGGGGTGTTATAAGTTTGACGCTTATGTTTGTACGTACGTAATATGTCTCTCTATCTGTAAGTTCATATCCATTCAACGGATCAAAGATTCATTCGATTCTGGTTCGATTTTCTTTATTTATAATTCAGTCAGTAAGGTTCAAAAAAGGCCCTTGCCTTACAAAGGGTGGGGTAGTAATAATTTTTAAATATGTTGTTCAGGTCTAGGCTTTGACAAAAAAATCCAAGTTTTCGATCTTGGGGAGGGATCGCTCGAGCCTCCATCTTGAATAAAAGGTATAAAAAATTAGTTTTTTGAAAATAAAAAATTAAAGTTTTTTTTTGTAAGTCTAAACTCCCTACTGACTGGACTATTAAAGGAGTATAGGTTTTCTCGAAGTTTTTCATCTGATTATCGTTAGTTAATATATTTTAATTTTGTTAATATAGTAGTGTTATGTAGGAATTGCAATGTATTATTATTTAATCCTCGACGCCACAAGAGGAGGTGTCACGACGTTTATGTTTGAATGTAAACGTGTCTGTCTGTAGCTTCATATCTCTTCAACGGGGATCCAATTCTGGCTTGGTTTTCTTTACTTGAAGGAGCATTTTGTCGGGTAAGTTTTGAGCAATTCTTTATTTTATTATAGTCAGGTAGTATATTTTTATCTTATTAGCATATTCATGCTTTGTAAATACATACAAATAAATAAATAAACAAAACTTGAATTAAGAAATATAAAATAATGTGGAATATTATTATTATTTCCAAATTTACCTTCTTATATGCTTAAATATGTCCTTCTTATAGCTTGAATATGTCGGAAGCTGCTGTGAAATAGTACCTAACATAAGCACACCACATATAGTATACAACTCCCAAATCCAAAACCAAAGCTGTTCGGACGAGGACTAAAAATTTGAAAAACGCAGACAACATCCATTATCCACTGATATTGCCAGGGTCAGTGCTGGGGAACACAGAAGACAATCTGCCAAACGTGTTTGCAATACAATGTGCTCTAGCCGACTGAGCTACCGTGCTGAAATGTTAACAAACAAAAATCAAGTAGACATGTATGAGTTTAATTATTATTGAACTGCTAAATAGTAGTATTCAAAAAACAACAAACCCGATATATTCGAGGATATAGGTAGGCAGCTCCACATTATTAATATATCTTTAGATGTTCTTACTCCTCAGTGGAAAATATTTCATGAGTCTATACCTAAGAACGAAAATGCTGAACAACTTGGGAGATCAGCCATATATGATAACAAGCTAAATATCTTTTCTTCTAATCAGTCTGGATTTCGAAAAGCTTCAGTACCTGCTTCTACAGTACTAACATAACGAATGAAATTTTGCTAGCCATCGACGGCATGAAAGTCGCCTCTTTAACACTACTGAAGCTTTTGACGCCTTAGGCAATAATTGCCTAATTATTGTAAAATTTATGGCATATATTCAAGTTTTTTTCTAGTTTCAATATCATATCAATGGCATATAATGGTTTACTACTAATACATTGAAAATTGCTGTATACGACATTTTACGACTGTACCCTAATGTGGTGAGATTACTTCAGATTTACGTGCTTTTAAACCATTAAATGTGTGTGAAAGGAGATTTAGACGTATTGTATGATTCATTTTGAATGCATAAAGTATATCTTTATTGCACTATACTCTATTTGCTGAATAGAAATAGTTAAGCCACTCCCCAAAAAACTGCGCCATATTTAAATAGAATGTTTCATTAGTTTATTTTTAAATCCCATAATACAACCAGCTATTTTATGTTTTTGACATTGTTCAGTTTTTGGGGCTTGTCAAAAACTGCTGTTAAGCTATTTATCTTTATTTGCTGTTATTCCTATTCATCTGATAAAACAGTATTTTTAAATAATTTGATGTACATTTGTGTATATTAAAGTTTGTAATGAAAATAATTAATATTGAATAATTGTCAAAATCGCTTTTTCTTTTTGAGGTTAGAAATTCTTTAGATTCATATTAATTATGGATCAAGCGGTTCTTTCTCCACTGAGAAAACGGAGAGCCAGTCATTTTTCAGTTGAAGGTAAGCAACGCGTTTTAAATATTTGTAAAAAGGCTTGTGTTGAAGATAATCCGGATAACCCTAAAACACAAAACATCGAGTTTACTGCAAATGCAGCAAGTAATTTTCATCTTTGCATTATACAGGTATGCTAATTAGTACGTCAAAATAGTTCTTATCTGGGGCATTTTTAATTTAACTATGTATATTTGTTACAGTTTAAGTTTATTATCATTATTATCTATATTAGTTACACATTTTAATTCAGGCGTAAGTGGCCAGGGTGCTTTTAAAAATTTTCATTAATATCAGGAAACACACATATTTGAGGCACCGAAAGTGTATCTCCGACAGAGAGCAATTTTGGACAACAACGATGATAAAACTAAAAGTGATGTTCGATATTTAATTCATTCTGTTTTCGAAAGAAATGAACCACCAACTTAGATAAAATGGCAGCAGCTCTGGATGAAAATGAATATCTACCTCGATTTAAACAAAGTATTTCGAACAAATTGCTGAAAATAAATTTTAGTTCTACATGTTTTAATGTTGCGTTTTGGTATTATAATTTCTCAAAAAATCACGTAATAGTATCCTTAGAAAAAGAACGATATCATCCTGGAGGCGACGTTTCCTGCGAGAGATCCCAAATTGTCGCAAAAAGGTAAGAAATTGTACTTCTTAGATGCGATTTGGATGAATGCTGGCCATACAGTAATTAAAGTATGGAAGGATGCAACAGTCTGGAACCCGATACAGGCTTTCGTCCAGGGATTAACGACAGAGATAACACATCCATCAGGCCAAGGAGATCACCTTATAGTGCTTCATATAGAATCTGAGGACGGCTTGGTTGAGAATGGTTTGCTCTGCTGCCAATCTAAGAACACAGGAGACTACCATGAAGAATAGAGGAATTAGACACAGCCTCATACCAACTACAAAACATCATGACTTCATGTTATGAAAAAAGCTGTCCCGTCAACTAAAAGGCAGTTCAAAGTGATGTAGAACTTGGTAGAATAAGGATATCGGTCGACTTAGGGCTGAGACTAGGAAAACGTTCAATAGAGTCAAAAGGTCTGAAAACTGGGAGGACTACAAAAAATTCCTTACGGAGTACAATAAAGAGTTAAGAAGGTCTAAAAGAAAATCATAGAGACGGTTCTGTGAAGGGATAGATGAACTAACCCCAACAGTCCACCTACAAAAAGTTCTTGCAAAGGACCACTCAAACGGAATAAATCCCGATGGCAAATATGCAGAATGTCAGCAGGAAAATATAAGAGTACTTTTAAGAACTCATTTAATAGGCTCTCTCATAATTCAAAGTGATTTCCCACAGGACTATCTGGATGAGGAGACAAAATCACCGGACAGAGATGGTATTTTCCCTGCCCTACTTCAACATAGAATTGAGGAGCTCATCCCATACCTGAGAAATATATTCATAGCAAGCTACGTACTTGGCTATATTCCTCAAGCTTGGAGGGAAGTTAAGGTGGCGTTTATCCCAAAAATAGGCAGACGTCCATCAGGAGAGCCTAAGTCTTACCGCCCCATTAGCTTAACCTCATTTCTCCTTAATACAATGGAGAAACTATTAGATTAACAGATCAGAAATGAAATCCTGACGGAAATACCGCTTCATTCTAAACAATTTGCCTATCAACCTGGCAAATCAACAATAAATACTCTACATTGCCTTGCCCAAGGCATTGAAAAGACATTCACAGCTAAAGAAGTGGTTATGTGTGCTTTCGTAGATATAGAGGGTGCTTTTGACAACACCTCCTATTAATCCATACAAAAAGTCGCAGAAAATGGGGAATAGAGTCTCCTACAATTAAATGGATACAATCCATGCTCAGAAGAAGAATAATTACCGCAGATGTGGGGGAGGAGTCGGCCACGGTGACTGCAGTCAGGGGTTGTCCACAAGGTGGAGTCCTATCGCCTCTGCTGTGGTCAATGGTGGTCGATGATCTCCTCCACAAATTGAGTAATTCGGGCTTCAACGTCCAGGGTTATGCAGATGACCTAGTAATGCCTGTTGGAGGTAGACATGAGGTTATGATTTCCAGCCTCATGAAAATTACTCATCAGAGGGACTTAATGTCAATTCGAGCAAAACAGTTATTGTTCCATTCACCAAAAGGAGAAAACTTAACCTTAGAACTCCTATGCTCAACGGAACGATCCTAAGCTTTTCCAGTGAAGTCAAGTATCTAGGTGTAATCCTGGATCAAAAACTTACCTGGAACTCCCATCTGGAAAGGATTTTTACTAAAGCAACAGCGGCAATATGGACATAAGCTGTTTGGTAAGACTTGGGGTCTAAAGCCGAAAATGATACACTGGTCCTACTTATCGGTTGTCAGACCTATGGTGACCTACGCATCTCGTGTTTGGTGGCCAGAAACAGAAGAAAAAACAGCACAAAAAAGTTACAAAAATTGCAATGCACTCGTGTCCCACAGCAGCTATGGAGGCAATGCTTGACCTACTTCCTTTGCACTTGCATGTAAGGAAGGAGGCAGCACTTAATGCTTTAAGATTGCATCAGGCACTCAAATTTGACCCAGGTGATCTGGTTGGTCACTTATGGCTCACTGTCTTCCACAGAGGGCGCGATCTGAACTCTTGCAATCTAGAGACTAAATATCACATCTGTACTCAGTATATATCCTCCAAAAGATTCGAAACTGATCGTGGCGATTCCGGTGGACCGCGAACGCAGATCGCGCTCTGTATGGAGGGGATATAATGAGTACAAATGAGATATCCGAATGCTTGTGATCTAGAGATCGCAGCGTTCGAATCGCGCGATAAGATCGCGCCCTGTTTGGAAGAGCCCTCAAGGATTTTGGAGCTAATCCATTTTGAGTCTATGACCAAACCTACTGACTCACTACCAGTCAAACAGGACTTTGACTGCCCGTTTTATGTGCTAATCGAAAGCCGTCAGACGAGCAAGATGGAGACACTACGATTGGAACAAGGGTCACTCATCTGGTAAACAGATGGATCTAAGATGGCTGAAGGGGTAGGAGTGGGCGTAGCAGAGCCCAGTTGTAGGCTATCAAAAGCCCTAAGAAACACCTCAACCATCTTCCAAGCAGAAATACATGCTATAAGATCTGTGTGCCCAGGAATGCCTAAATAAAGACATTCGAAGGGCGAAGATCTATATACTATAGCCAGGAGGCATTAAGAGCTCTAAGGTCCTACATCTTTGAATCTAAAATTGCCTGGGAATGTAAACAATCCCTGAAGTAACTGGCCAACAACAACAAGGTTACCTTAATGTGGGTGCCAGGGCATGAGGGAGTGCAAGATAAGACGACGAGAGTAGACGACAAATGTAGATACTGTGATACTGCAACTGAAACTGCGGAACATATACTTTGCGAATGCAAGGCATTAATCCGCACTAGGCTAAAGTTCCTAGAGCAGGTAGAATTAACGCCTGAAGACATATGGAAACTAGCCCCCAGGAAAATCACAAGCTTTGGAATTTTGGCAATAATTAGTTGTAGGTTTATTCACATCTTTTTAGGTCAAAGTGAAGAAAGGTTACTTAAAGCCAATAAGCCAAACGACCCCTGAAACAATCTACAATCTACTATGAAGAAATAAATGGTGGTTTTCAAAAATTGGTTTTCTCAAATTCTGGGACGCTTGTCGAACATTCTGTGGTTGTGATGGACAACGCTTACTGTCACAGTAGAACAACGGAGAAGATTGTGAATTTTGGCTCGAAAAAGCAGATATACTAGCCTGATTGACAATTAAGTCGATTATGTATTAAACAGATTTGGTGAGAGCCGAACTCCTGTACTTTATCAAATAGTCTATCATTGTATCAAAATATACAGTAGATGAAATGGCAAAAGAACAAAGTCACACAGTTTTGTGATTGCCTCCATATCATTGTGAATTCAATCCTATTGAATTAATATGTCGCTAAATAAAAAGGAAAGTCGCCAGGAACAATATCAGGTTTAAAATGAAAGATCTTCACGTATTATTTCATCCAGCTATAGGAAATGTTTCTGCAGAAAATTGTAAAAAGGCCATGCGACACGCGCAAAATGAAGAGAAAATAATGTGGCAGGTTGACATATGGGTTGACATGGGCATTATAGTAGAGCCACTGATAATTCATGTGGGAAGTGACTCTTCTTCTTCGTCTGAATCAGAAATGAACTAACCGCTCTATGACATGGTATAATTGTGAATTATTATGTAAAAATTATATTAGTATGTATTTTGGATGAAATAAATAAATAAAATAAAATAAATGAATTAATGAACGTCAAACATTTATTAATTAATATTATTAAAAATGTCCGTTGCCATCCCCCCCCCCCCCACAAATGCAACTCTTCTAATCGTAATAGAAAAATTTCGTTTACACTAAATGACGGGTTGATTTTAGGTAGAATAAATATACCATGTTTTAATTCTTCAGATGAAAGTGTTTTGAAGATATTAAAAAAGAAATGACGCAGGGTTCCATCTTTAAAGGGCTGTTAGCTACATTAGGACGGAATTTTGGGTAATGTGATTTACGTTAAATCACGTCTAGAGTTTGCAGTTTTTGTTTATCAGGAGAGCTTCTGGACATCGTGTATAATTATTGAATTCTCTATAGGATACTTCTCATAGTTCTTTGAAATACTCACCAGCATACTAATATTCTTGTTCTTGTAGGCTTCATAGGTTGAAGTTGAAATACAGTTAACGTATATTTTTATTCTTAAAATGTTCCATAACTTTTTTATTTATTGGTCGATTTTAAACAATTGGGGTTCTTCCTCTGACACTAACTTACTCTACTCTACTCTAAATTTCAATAGAATAAAACATTTGGTTCTGCAGTTATTCTCTAAAGAGGATGATAGCTCAATATAAAGATATTAAGCCGCAAGAAACCATGATTGTTATACGTTATCTCAGTAGGTACAACTAAAAAGAAGATTAATTCCCAGTATAATTGTAAACAACAAATCGTTAGTATAATATATGGTATGACTCATTTAACACTATTTACCTTGCAGACTTTCCCCTTTTTTGCTAAATGGTGAGAATGAATCATATAATCCAGTTTCTAGTTTTGTGTTTACACATCTAAAGTGAATACTAAGTAAAGTTTCAATTATTAACATACTCAACGTGTCATTATAGATGTGTAATTAGTATATTTTAACAAAAAGGAAACGCGCATTATACGCATGACTGGTAGACCATGTTCGCTATACAACTTAAGGAGTGCAGTCTGAATTTTCCCACTGTTATCATCAATCTAGTAAAATAATTCCTGTGTCATGAAAATAAATTTTAATAATAAGTACTTGGTGCTATTGTTTAAGTATACCTCTAGATTAAACGTTTTCTTTTATGTAAATGAACTAATTTAATTTTGACCATATTTTGAATTAACAAAAGAAGTCATGAAAGAATATAAATAGGCAATAACTAGAATCGGTTCAAGAGAACTACATTGTTTATTACGTCATCTTTTAGATGTGTATAGATATGCAACAGAACATCGCAATATAATGCGTACCATCGCCCTATAATATCGCATTGTTCCCAAATGAGGATACACTAGACAAAATTTAGAAAATTAGAATTTTTCTTCAGTTTGTGATTGTAGTAATTAATAGAAAAAATATTTAAAAAATTCTGAATAACTATATCGAGACCAGATTTAGAGGATGGGGGTGTATTGAAAATCCACTTAATATTCTTAACAAAATGTATACTGAAAATATATTTTTAAAATTCTAGCTGCTTAAAGAAAAATACACTTCAGTCACTTGTTCCTTAGGGATGTTTAACAACAAACTCCATGTCTGATATGCCTTTGTAGAGCCCAAGCTGCCCTTAAAACATTGTGATATTCAAAAGCAATAAGCAGTAGGTAAATATCGCATTTGGCCAGATTTTGTATGCCCTCGTTTACTTCGTCGTCCTATCCCAATGTTTTTGGTCCTGCGGACATTGGTTGGTGACATTCTCCTTTTTTAACTTTTAGAACCATATTATTATTACAAAAAATGTTCAAATTTGTGACCTTCAGTAATAATACATTGAGACAGACGGAAAATAGGTTATTCTTGAACTTTCGCTATCATTTAATAATAATAATAATAATAATAATTGCTTTTATTGATAGATAAAGAAATATAAAATGAGATTGGTAAAATTTAAACTAAATATCTATCAAACGGCAGAGTTCACTGTTCATCGGAGTACTAAGAAACGCGCTCTTCCACTTCCTTTCTGAAATTTTTTGAGAAATCTCCACTCTTATTCGTTCTCTAAACTTTTCAGTCTGTTTACATAAACTTTGATTTTTATATATCCACATACAAAGAATTGAGAGAAGTTAAATATTAAGATCTAGGTGGCTATTGGTTTGCTTTCCGCGAAGATCTTTCTACTACAACTGCAATTATAAATTTTTCAAATAATCTATATGAAAATCTAGACAATGATAAAAAAAGCATCGGCATATTTCTTGATCTAAGTAAGGCTTTCGATCGACTGTGCCATTCTAGGCTCATTAAGAAAATGGGGAGGTATGGTGTAAGAGGTCAACCACTAAATTGGTTCAAGAGCTACTTAAATGGTAGGACGGACTATGTAAAAATCAAAAATGTTAAATCTGCTAGTCCTGAAACCTCAATCGGACTACCCCAAGGATCAGTCTTGGGACCGCTACTATACATAATATATGTAAATGACTTTCTAGCTGATTATATATGCTGCTGATAACTCATCGTTTCTAATATCCGATAGAAAAATAGGGAATGCTATACACAAAGCTAATGAAACACTTTTACAAGCTAATGAATTGTATAATGAAAATAAACTTATTTTAAACAAAAAAATCCTTATTTTTAACATTTTCTAAAGTAAAAACCATATATGAGGAAAGCGTTTTAATAAAAACAAAAAGTGGCCAATTAGACAGGAACAAACTGTCAAGTTTCTCGGCTTAATTATTTCTGACAACTGCTCTTGGCAGACACATATTGACAATATTCCTCCGACAGTGCCAAAGCCAAGATTCGAACCCGGTGGTGCGATGTCCGTGTGATTAATCGCGATTGCCACTTCACGCGTTAACCCACTCGGCTATCGACCAGATATTCTACACTAAATTGATATTTCGAGATTTTTTATTATTAGCGAAATCTTCAATAATAGCGGAAAAGTCCAACGCTCGCAAGATATTATTTATACTCATACTAATTAAATGGTGGAGCCTATCTTGGCTCATAGACAATCTTAATCTAATTTTAGTTTTGAAAATGATTTCTCATCAGTACAATTTGTGGTCATTATTATAAGATAAATTTTTAGTAGTGTCTAGGGAACGTATCTTTTAAGTCCTAATCTACCATCAGCTGATACAAGCGAACTTCACAGCTAATTTTTTTTGCTTATCATCATCTTCGGAACGTGTTAGTATATTACGCATAGTCGTTATAGTAAGGACCGCCTGCTTAAATGATGGGCGGGAGTTTGATTTTTCATTCCAAATTTCTAAAGAAATCGGAAATCATTCATTTTTTATTTTTAATAAAATAAATTTAAACGCAATTTGGTGGGAGTCCCGAGGCAATGCTTCATTGCCTTGGGGTTAAGCCGGCACTGAATTGATGCACACCTCTCACACAATTACCAGAAACTATTGCTAATCATCAAGTTTGCGAAACCACCATATATGTATTAATAATCTTCGACGCCGCTCGGTTCATGTTGGTAGGGATCGGCAAGCCGCATTCTAACCGCCAACTATGTTCGTCGTTCTCACAAACCTTCTAGCAAGTTCGCCGAGCCAGCTTCCAACTGCTTTTACCAACATGCTCGAGAGTGTATGGGGGGGGGGGGTTAAGGTTATTCCTTTTCATATAACGCAGCCAGTATTTTAAATAAGATCATTATTGCATTTATTTATTTCTACGGTTATCTACATACCCTTATTAATATTAGGTACTATTGTTTTTTTATTGATGTATCTGTAATTTTCTATCTGTATTTTATAATTGTTATTTTAATATAATTTAATGTATAAATCGACCTATCTCTGGATTAAAAAAAAATCATATGCCTATGAATAATTAATTTATTTAATATATTCCCACCATATGACCAATCATCATGCTGATCCCATCTCGTCCCTGAAATTTTGTAGTTTTTGTAAGTTTTTTCTACGGCCCATCAAAAGTTTAATTTATTCGCGGACTTTATTGTTAATGCGAAATGTTTCAGTTGCATAAAAAATCCATTATACGCACTTTTTCAGACATTTAGAAAAATAACTTATTTGGAATACTTACCCGTCTACTTCAGAAGTAAATATTTTATAATAACTGCTATTTTTCTCGGTAACTCGTATATTCGGTTTAAAGGAATCAGTTATAACAGACTGAAATAAAATTCTTCAAATTATGGTACTCCAGCCTTTACCCACTGAAATAAGCAACTCTTATTCTTGTCTCAGATATTGATGAGACTATTAGTATTGTAATAATAAAGATCGAACAGAATTACTTTAAAAGATGGATAGCGATTTTTCTGCGTTCAGAAAAATAGCCTGCGGCAATGTTTTTTGTTATCGATGTACTGCAAAACATAAATAAGTGAGAATCTTCTTTGGTTTAATGAATTTATATATATATATATATATATATATGATATTACATATGACTTGCAGGAAACAACTACTCAGCGGGCAAATACCCCGACCTGCATTGAATTATACCTTACAAATCATGAATGGTAGCCAATGTCATTTGTCAATTCCCCGACCAGACATAGACCGGTTTCGAACTTATTAGTTCTCATCAGTATGCCATAGGTCGTGGAACAGACAAATGACAGTGGCCAACCTGCTAGTTTTATACAAACTGAGGTAAATGGTGTACCGGTGAGAGGTAAGTGAATCCTCTCCTGTGGTCAAATGCTACTATACACCAGACATCATAGATGTCTCCATGGTGTATAGCGACTTGCTATTTTGCAAGTACCGAGAGCGGTGACCTTCAGCCCTTGGTGGACTTAACCTATACTGATTATACATATGATTTGCAGGAAACAACTACTCAGCGAGCAAATGACATTGGCTACCATTCATGATTTGTAAGGTATAATTCAATGCAGGTCGGGGTATTTGCCCGCTGAGTAGTTGTTTCCTGCAAATCATATGTAATATCAGTATAGGTTAAGTCCACCAAGGGCTGAAGGTCACCGCTCTCGGTACTTGCAAAATAGCAAGTCGCTATACACCATGGAGACATCTATGATGTCTGGTGTATAGTAGCATTTGACCACAGGAGAGGATTCACTTACCTCTCACCAGTACACCATATATATATATATATATATATATATATATATATATATATATATATATATATATATATTAATTAATTCCAGCGTATAATGCATAGACGGCGCGCGTGAAAGCTGGAGCTGTATATTTCGTATAACGATAGTCATAACATCAGCGGTTCATGTGACATCCAAGTTTTTAGAGTGGATATTCTATTTCATATGCCGCACTTTGTAACATCTTAAAATTGGCAACAGTGTTACTTTTATCAGATTGATGTTTCTTGTAGGTAAGTAAGAAATAGTTATTTGTAAAACTAATATCTAGAGTAAAACCTTACTGCAGGGAAAAGTTGATGTATGATATGGTTTTTATTTCGTTTTGGTGGTTGATTAATATAATATGTGGCTGCAATAGTAAGTGTCTTTCTTATGAGAATACAAGATATCGATAGAAGGTTTTGTGTTTATTAAGGGTTAATTAATTATTAATTCACCAAGGTTTCAACCTTTTAAATTATTTCATTTACTGTGACAGACTTTCATCATTTCCCTCAAACATATTTTGGCTTATATCTAAGAGCATTAAGCTCTGCTATATTTTACCTCTTCGTCAACAAGGACATTTATTTGTTTATCTATTTACTTGTTTATTTATTTACACCCTAAATTTGTATATATTAAAACCTTTTACGGCAATATGCCCTTCTAATGCAAAAATATGAGACAGCAGTGGATGTAAAATGTACTCCCATATTTCTAGGGTGGTCCACTGGTCCAAGGAACCTGTTTATGCAGCATCTGTTTGCGTTATTAAATTTCTTTACCATGCGGTCGCTCACGATCCGTAATTATATAAAATATATATTGAGATTTCCAAGTATGAAACGGGACTAAAAAGTAGAAGGGATATGAGCTTGTGGTAATTCCAAAAACTTTCAACAAGTTTTTGATTGACGCGATATTGTACTTGGAAGATTAATGGAATATAAATATTTCTTGAAATAATTGGTGCACAAAATTAACTCCACCCATCAATATCACTAAGTTGTAATCATGCATTATCGTGATGTTCTTAATGAGTCACTGGATGCATTTAATATTTTCATTATTTACAGAACGGTTTCATTAGAGCTCTGTTCCATAATAGTTAAAGAGCTAGCACAATTTATTACGACCTAAAGTCAGGTAAAGGTAACGAGGTACCAGATATTACCTACGAGTCTATTTTCTCGTTGGATATTACAAATAGTTGTAGGGAGTATTGACGATAAAAGAACAGGTAAAAAAATACAATTTATTAATACAATATACAAAGTACAATACAAACAGGAACAAAATTTAAGGGTAAAAATCTTACAATAAAATATACATCGTATATATTAAGATATATCAAAATCTAGGGTTTTCTAATACTAACGCTAGGAAGACAATTTGAAATTTTAACAGTTTTACAAGAAAAAAATATATAGGTATTACTTAACTTTTACACTAATGCAAGATATTCTGGAGGCTCCAGACTAGAGGTTTCTCTTGTTGATCGAGGTTCTTGCTGGTTTAGAAATTTTCACAAATAATTAAATAGAGTTTTTCTCAATCGTAAAGTGTAAATCGGGGCAAATTCGAATACCAAAAATGGTGTAAAAAATAAGACAACTTTTTTTTCTAATGTAAATCTGTCTCTATTTGAATATGTAATGAGTAGCCGAAATAAAACAGATATCACTTTTAATTTATTTTTTATTTTAATGCTGTAGCTATTGCTATAGTAAATGATGGATGGTTAATGAGATAAATTGCACTGCATTATAACATTAACAAAAATTTTATTTGTAACATTTTAAGAAAGTGGAGAATAAACGGTACGATTAGTAGAAATCCTAGATCAAAGGACAAAGGATATCCTACTTAACAAGAAATTAACTATTAATGTTTCGTTATTGCACCATTTCTATTTATAACTTCTATAAGTCTGTTTGGCATAGAATTAAATAATAATATTTTCCCATGCATTATTTACTATTTCCAGTAATTCTTCGGCATTCCGTGGTGTCACATTTCGTTTTTGGATACTTCTTACGAGTAGTCCCCATACTTCTTCCACAGGGTTAAGATCTGGACTATGACTGGATCAGTTAAGAACATTGATGTTGTTATCATGAAACCAGTTGGTTACGGTATGAGAAGTATGAACGGATCAATTGTCTTGTTGAAAAATGGACTCATTATTAGGAAATAATTGTGACACAGAAGGGAGCATAATATTGTCTAAAATCCTAACATACGTTTCACTATTAAATCGTTCCTCAATATGTCACAAAACATCAGGACTACGTGCCGATATCTAAGCCCACATATTGATGGAAAATTTACCACTTTTATCATTGTTAGATATATATTTCTCATCGAATCCGAGTATTCGGAGGGCGGTAAACACGAATACGACCGCTGTGTGTTGACTGGAAAGTTTTTTCGTCTGTAAAGTTTACATTGTTCCAAAAATGTGCATCATGCGCTAAAAATTCAAGCGCAAATCCTACTCGAGCTTCTTTATGTTCAGCTTTAAGTAAATATTTCTGTGCTGCTGCATGACAGCGTAGCTCCGATTCTCTTACTCGCCGGCGACCAGTACTACTCGATCCAGGAAAATTCGTTTCTTCAGCAGCCTGAATAACTGAGTAAAATGGATTTTCTACTAAAGCATTTACCAATTGCAAATCTTGTTGTTGAGTTGATATCCTTCGTCGCCCTGATCCAGGATTTCTTCTAATCGTACCGTTTATTCTCCACTTTCTTAAAATATTACACACGAAATTTTTGTCAATATTATAACGCAGTGCAATTTGTCTCATTGACCATCCATCTTCTGCTTTAGCAATAACTCCAGACTTAACTAAATCGCTTATATGAGGCATATTCGTTTTTTGCACACTTGCAATAAATTATGACAACTAACTGACAATATCACAAAAATTAAAGTTAGATACACAACCAGATTTTAGCAAAATACCGTTATAAGATTTGTTCTATTTTTTTTGCTCACGACCGTACCAAAGAATAGCAGAATGATCCAAAACTCCACACAATCAAAAATAGAACAGTTGGTAAGTTCTAACTGTGCTCAAATTCTAGCTGTACCAAATCGTCTATAATTAAATTTACAATCTATAATAAATCTAAGAAATTAAAACTTACCCAGAATACTTCTGGACGATGCTGGCTAATTATATCCGAATTAATTGAAATTCCAATTAAAATACTTAATCCAAAATATTAATTGAAAATATGTGAAATTTAGTTTTTGATTCGGTACCAAACCGAGTAACAACCACGTGCTTTTTAATAAAATTAATCATTTAACAAAGTTTTAGTTCAATTTCTTAATCGAAAAAGGTAGTTTTAAGAAATTTGAGTGATATGTATAACCATTTTAATTGACAGAACAGAAGAGGATATGACAGACTGACAGTTTAACAATCGCAGTCACAGAGTACCAACTCGAGAAATTTTAAAATTAAATCGACTGCTATGTACTTTTCTATCATTACTATTACTGTATATACAATTTTTATTCACTAATTATAATAATAGTTTACATTTAACATTTTTTACATATCTATTTAACAAATTGGTCTATTTCCCCAATGAGCCATCTGTTGGCGGAAAGCTTAATTTAGATGGTAATTTAAATAGGTAATTAGTGTAAATTTCAAGACTAATTTACATCAGGCTAAAACTTCTCATCAAATTACCGGCTCAGTGAATCACATAGCAGTGGACTAGATGGAGTTGTGAGAGGCAACATGGTCAATCGTTGTACCACCCCAGAGTTCGAGTTTCATTTGCTTGCTGCAGATGGCAAAGTTGTAGGGAACTGTCAATTTGTAATTGTTTGTGTATGTGTCCTGGTTGAGTGGTGGAAGAGCTACTGCTAAAATCCGCTAGGACGTTAATTTAAATAATTCCAATAAAAAATAACAAAATATTTTTGAGGGAAAAAAGGCTCAAAATCTCAAAAAAATTCTTTATTATGTGACCGGTTTGAGTATTGAATATAGTCAGTTGTCTCTATTAACTTTAGCATCATATTTTTTTTTATAATTTAATTGTTTAAACATTTTTTACATATTTTTACTATCCTAACAAATTTACTTGAGCATGTTGAAAAATATTGAACATTTCGACAATCCTTGTTTATTTTATTAAAATTCTTGTCTGTGTGAAGTGTAGATAAAACGAAACAAATATTTATCATCCAAGGTAAGCGCCCCAATTAGGCGAGCGGTGCATCCCTAAAAAGATGAATAAAAAAGTCGCATAACCTCCCAAATAAAGTTGCCGGATTGAAACCAATTGGAATAGGTTAGTTACGTTTTATGGAACAAAAAACCGAAATAAAATTTTTTGTCCGAGTGGCAGGTAATTTGTTATTAACAATAAAATTGCAGACTAAAAGAAATGAAAAAAATTGAGTTTTCTAATTGGGTAGAAATAAACACTTTCTGTCTCTTGTAATGTTTTCGAAAAATGCACTCTTCTTGAGTTATAGGCGATTTAAGGGCGGAAAATATCCAAAAGTCGACAACTTCCAAAACTCATATCTTGGCTTCTACTGAACTTTTTTTAATGTTTTGGGTCGCAAAATGATCGTTAATACTTATCCAGATCCAATTTGATACGTGGATGCTATTCTTATATCAGTATGAGACGGAATAATTGGTTCCGCGTAAAAAATGCAGAGAGAAAGTATATGGGTAGGAGTTAAAAAATCAACCGATTATTAACAAATATTTTATTATCCACACGCCTAAGGGTTATGATGGTGATTTGTTGCTGAATCGATATTATTTTACCTGTTTACAATAATGGGGTAGTGTTATTATTATTAAATACTAAAAGGTAAAATTAATTGTTCATTTAAGAAAAAAGAACTATATTTCGTGTTCTCTATCATATCCCAGTTATTAGAGTAAACAAGGTATGAAAAATTGCAAAAGTTTTCAAATTTAGAGACAACATCGGATAAGGTAAAAAAATAACAAATCCGATTTTGTTAAATTACCAAAAAACGTGAATTTGTAATAACTTTTGAGAAAAATTCCGAAGTTTATGCAAAACTTGGAGAACATTTTAATAATGGATCTCTCCCCGCTATTTTTTTTTATTGTATTACTGGAAAGATCCTATCAAAATATTACTAAAAATGAATTTTTATTTTTTCTGAACGCATAAAATACTACAGAAAATATTCAAATGTTCTCTAAATCAACAGTAGATTTAAACGATAGCATTCGGGTGGAAATGTGACGTCATCATAAACTACACCAATCAATATGATCTTAAACCGAGCTATAAACGAGGTAATAAAGGTGGATTCCCAAACAATCTCACTTGCGTTCTGCTTTCCATATCTTGCAATTCTATTGGTGCCTGGAATACATTTATGAGGAAGCACCAATAGAATCTCGTAAAGTAAAGTGCTAACGTTTTGAGAACATCCGTTTATGATCCCGATTGACATTGCGTAAAAGTAAATATTGTTGTGATTTAGTTGTTTTTGTGTAGTGTCAATATTCTTTTAAAAACATGAGTCTTCAATCTAAAGAGAGAAATACAGTGTAAATACAAGCCCACTAAAAGAAAGTTAATAACAATATACATATAAGTTAAAATGATCTTCACAATAGAAAAATCCAAAAGCAGTAAACAACTGCAGGAACTTTTGCAACTTTCCACCACAATTTTCGAATTTCCAAATTTGTTGGGACGCGCAAAAATAACTTGGTAGTATTTTCACTAGTGTTTGGACACACTGGTACAAAACAAACCCTTGTGAGCGCCATTTTCTAATTATAAAATAAAATTACGAAAATATCGTATCAAACATAAATAATAGAAAGTGAGGTTATCAAATATGATTTGAGCATTTCAGTACAGCGTTGCAAGATGACACTGATATTATACCATTCTGTGAAAAAAAAACGATCAAAAATAGATAATATAAACATGATATATAGATTTTAGAATCAGACAGTGAAAAGTTAAAAGAATTTTTGTTTTAATTAGCATCAGGTTAACGACGAGTACCTTGTAATGAAAAAAATGTACTATTCAAAGTAGACAGTTGATATCGGAAATACGATGTTCACATAAAAAGGCATACACCTGGCAATAGACAACTCCCTTTAAAAATACGACTTTTTATTGGTATTGGTCTAATCAGACTGACATTGCAAGCCACGCCATAGAACTCATGTTTCAAATTAACTGATTAAATAAAACTGATTTTGTAAAGTAAATATTTGGTAGAACATAAAAAATTGCAAAAAACTAAATTAATATAAAATTATATTACCGTTTATTATATGTGTTATATTATTCCTCTATTATTATATTATTATTATTATTATTATTATATAGTTTAGCCATGGTGAAATAGAAGAAATCAGTCATGCTGGAAGGGCCTATTATTAGACATCTTCTATCACATTTGCAACATGCTACGATGACCGGAACATTGCAAATTGTTATTTACCACGGCCACGGCCGTGCCAGATAAAAATATTGTGAAAAAATCTTCCGGGATAAAAAAGTTATGCAAAACTACAAGCGGGTATGTGACCATATTCTGTCGTATAAACAATAATTTGCATAACTTTGGTAATTTTTTTTCGACAAAATATATCAAAGTATATAAGAACTATTTGCAATGTTCCGGTCATCGTAGCAGGGTGCAAACTTGACAGAAGATGTCTAATAATTATTAAAACGTTCTCCAAAGTTTGCATAAACTTCGGAATTTTTTTCAAAAAATTATTACAAATTTGCGTTTATTGTTAAATTAAGTAACATCCGGGGGGCGGAAAAGGGTGCAAAACTGGATTTGTTATTTTTTTACCTTCTCCAATATTGTCTCAAAATTTTAAAACTTTTGCAATTATTGTCGAACTTTCCATTATCGAAGTTCGTAATGACTGGCCTAATCAACTCGTTCGACGTCACATTGTTATTTAAATACTTATATTTTAATAATACATTGGCCTATACATTTCAAAACATATTTTCCTTTTGTTATTCCTTATGTCACAGTTGTTCGCGTAAAAATACCTGATGCCAGTCTACATACTTAGATGCATATGTGTTTTGCTGGTTTGCGTGACCGAGGAGCAAAGTCTGTCTGTATGTTAAAACTCTCTTCTCTGGTAAGTTGTTCAGGTCATTGGCTTACCTGACGGCGATTCTAGTGATTCTACTAACCACGATGAACTTGAGTAAAAACTAAACATGTTATACGCCTTCTTGCAGCACAGCACACCAGTTGGTTTACTTTGCTTTTATATGTTATTGTGTGGAACTGGCTCTTTAAATATTGTATTGTTGTTTGTACAGATATAGCTTATGTGGGCTTTGTTTATTACTTCAAAGACGGGAGGTTTAAAATTAGTCTGTTTTTAGATAACGTTAATTAAACTTTAGGTAGGTAGTTTTAATAACCAGCATATTAAAATTAAAGTTGAATTCTTCACGGCGTGTAACCAGAAATCACATAAAGAAGAAGGAAATCTGATGCGGGTTTTGCACAAAAAAGTATGTTTTGCTTAGAAGTTTTCGAACACTAAATGAGAAATTAATTAAATGTACCTTAGTCCACTCGTAGAATAAATTTTTTTCTCATCCCACGTTGACTATTTAATAGTTACACTTTAACAGTGGTATCAACATCTAGTGGAGTAAATATAGGCCAAAATAAGGCGACAGAGAAAATTTCACATGGTGCAATGCGATAAGAAAAATAAGTTTGTTTTGGTGAAACTATGGATGCCCTGAGTTTTCTACTACAAGAGATAAATTAATTATTTTTAGGGATGGTTTTTCAGTTTTAATTTATTTTGGACCCTTTAAAATAATAGTTAAGAAACTAGAACGGTGCTCTTTTATTGTAGATGTCCAAGGAACGTTCAGTTCAAATTTCGTGAGAATCGGCTCACCGCCCCCCGCGATATGTATATAAATATACTGAAAAAACATAAAAGATTGAATTACGGCTAACTTCGCCAAAATTAAACCGAATTTGATGAAATTTTAGAAGAAAGTAACTTATATTACCAAGAAATAGCCCACAAAAAATATCCAACAGTTTGGCTGCAATTTCATGTTTAGTCGAAATTCCACAAAATTTTCAAAACATCCCCAATTTGTCCAAATGGTCAAACGAATTTTTTTTTACCAAAATGGAGGTATACTTATGTACTTTCCCGTGATGTAATTAAAAAATAACTTTTTTTTAATTTAGCCAATTTTCTGTCATTTTTGGTATACACACGCGCGCAGCGATTTCTCGTCATTTTCGGTATTATACGTATGCGCGCACAAGTATACCTGTAATTATTCATTATAAAAATTTCAATATTAATAATAAGAAGTGATTGTGAGCAGGTTTTAAATATTTAGAAAAAAAAACTCTCGAAGGTAGGGTATAATTTTTTTTTTCGAAAATTCACTTGATTTTTATTAAACTTTTTACATATTATATTATATTGATTATATTTTATTTTATTCATATTTTCTTTTTCTAGTAGTTGTACTAGATGTGCTACAGAAGAAGTGTCTACTTCCGCATCGGTAACTGGAGTTTGGAATATTTATTCACCCTCGTCATCGCTAAGTCGCATGTATCTGAGATGTTCTCTGAAGTACAAACATCTTCTTCATAATTATCATCTTTTTCAAATTCTTCAATATCATAAATATCAGAACTAATTTCTAATTGTTCAGGCTCTTGTATATATTGTAAAGAGTATGTAGAATCCAAGTTTTAGATCTCCAAACCCTTGGCAAATTATTGTTTAGCCGAAAAAAACACGAAAGTTTGGCACTTTTTTCAGTTTGTGGCCCATAACATAAAAATAATGCATCCAATCGAAAAGTCACCTATTATCAAAATTAAAGAGCATTAAATTTCGCTACGAATGAGTACCTCAAAATTTCATCAAGAGGTATGGACTTAATTGGCAGTCGAATAACAACAATTTAAGGAAGGAGGAATCCAGGCACCACAGGCAGAAGAAGATGCAGATTTATTCATTGTAGAAAGGTATTTCCCAAACAGCAATTGTCAGCTTGGACATTGACGTCCTCGTTCTCCTGACGGGCCTCGGAAACAAGTACGAGAACTTGTACTTCCACAAACCAGGGAAAGGGAATAAAGCAGGTTTATGGTATTAAAACAATTCCTTCAACTTTGATCCCATACATGTCCTCTTTATGCATGCATTTACTGAGTGTGACACCACGTCGTCATTTTTTAATCACGGAAAAGAAATATTTTTATTTCTCATTGAGCAACATCCACATCTGAAAGCACAAGCAGCTACATTTCTCGAGCCATCTGTTTCTCAAGACTTGATAGAACAGGCAGGGGAACAGATGATCTTGGCACTGTACAGACAGATGCACAGTGGGCCTCTGAATGAGCTGAGATACGAGCTTTTTATGAAATCCGCCAGAAAAAATCGTTCAACCTAGCACGATTACCACCAATATCGGATGCAGCAAGGTGGCACTCAATGCGCGCATATCACCAAGCGCAAACTTGGCTGGGAAACGTAAGAAACATATGCCAATGGAGTTGAAAGAAAGGCTCGTAAGGTTTATTGCGTCAAAGGACGCTACACCCGAGATGCTGCTGAAAATGGTTTCGAATACATGTAAAAAAGGTTGCACTGCAGCACGCAGCTGTCTGAAATCAGGTCTGAACTGCTCTTTGACCAATAAACACGGCTCTGGCTCCTCACGTCAGAACGCTTCTGAGATTGAGTTGGATGAAGGTGAAGACGACAACGAAGATTGCTTCGAGCTTGAGGAAGTTGGTGGTGCTGCTGCAATGAATCAGGAAGATAGGATGCAGTACGAGGACATTAGTTAGCCCCAATTCAAACGGATTCGACTATTATAACCACTACACGCAAATAATTCGTTTTTTCCAAAACTCATTTTTACTTCATTTCAGTTTTTTTCTTATACCTTGTATTGTTCTTGTACTTTGAGTTTGTTTAATTTTTTTACACTGTTGTATTTCTACTACTGGATATTTTTTTATTTTTGGTTAATGAACTTTGAGCCTTTCTTTACATTATGCTTTTATTTCGACAATCCATTTTCTCAAATTAATGTTGAAAAATTAAACAAAAAAAATAAAAGAAAATAAAAAGTATATTTATACGTAGGACATTTTGGATGTTTAGTATATTTTGCTAAATATTGATAGAAATTGGAAAAACCAGGTAATCTATGAACTTGAAATTGCATGCTCTACAACTTTCATTCTATGGATTTTTTCATTTAGATTAGCCGTTTCAGAGCTGAAGACGTTTAAAAAGTTACCCAGTGTGAATTTTTTAAAAGTTGGTAAAAATTGTTGTTATTCGACTGCTAATTACTCCCATACCACTTGTTAAAATTTCAACTTTGAAGTACGTATTCAAAGCGAAATTTAATGCTCTTTAATTTTGATAATAAATGACTTTTCGATTTGATGCATTAGTTTTAAGTTATAGGCCAGAAACTAAAAAAAGCGCCAAAAATTCGTGGTTTTTTTGGCCACACAAAAATTTGCCAAAGGCTTGGAGGTCTAAAACTTAGATTCTACATACTCTCTACAATATATACAAGATAAAAAAGAAAAATCTGCTACCTCGTTTAAAGTAACTATCACTTCCTTTCGATGACGCCGTTCCTGGACAATATATTTACTCCACTAATCTGTTTTACTGTGATTAAACTTCATGGTGTCTCGTTTGGAGAAGAGCAGTTGAGATGTTGGTAAACTAGTTGACTTTCGGTCAAGAGCCATAGTGCCAGCAGCAATTTTGTTTAAGTATCAACTAGACCTGGCAGGCATCAGTCCTGCACATCCCCCTTATATTTTTGAAAATATCAAAAAAAAAACTTGTCGCTGTAAGTCTGAAATTTTAATATGATTTAGTTTATCCATAGTTAAGTATGAAAAAAAATTGACAGGCGATTTTGATGAGCAGAAACACCTTACAGGTGTTCATTATATCATATTGATATAGCCTAAGGTACAATGGTTTTTTAACAGCCATCGTGGTGTAACGGCTAGATTATTAGATTCTCACGCGTGAGGTCGAGGGTTCGAATAAACTTCTTTAAGTTTTTTTTACTACATTTTGTACGAGATATATTTCGGCTCAATTAGCAAGTAAAATACGCAATACAAATATTTAGGGTAGGTTAAGCTGATTTGAAAACTTACAGCGAGTAGAGATAAGTTTATTTTTTTAATTTTTTGACACTTAAATATTTTCATGCGTAGTGTTGTATTTTAATTCATCACTACACAAATTTCTAACCTTACAGGATGACCGTTATATAATAAGCTCACGAAGCTCACCCCACCCCCGTGTGTAATACATTCCAGAAAATTATTTACAATTTTAAAGAGGAAACTTATGGAGTTAGCAGTTCTTTGATTGTTGAGACTTTTCAAGCCCTCTTGGTGAATATTCACTGCAGATAAATTAGACTCCACATAATAGAAGCGTATTCAATGCAAGTTCTAACGAAAGACACATAAAGTATCCGATGAGTGGAAATATTTTTAAAACCTGCGGAAGCAGTTGCCATTTATACATATTTAGTGAAAGCTAATTTTGGATCGAAATAAATTCCAAGGTCTTTAATATAATCAGGTCTTTGTAAACTTTCGTTGTCAACGGTATAACTAAACATGTAAAGGTGGGTCTTCTGCCAAATGACATTACATTTGCTGGCATTAAGAGGTAAATAGTTGTGACTGCACCAAGTAATAATGGTATTTAAGCAGTCTTGAAGATTAACACAATCAGCAATTGAGTCAATCAATATATTTTTAGATCATCTGCGTACAGGAGGAAAGGTGGTATTATCGATGCCCTCCAAAATATCGTTAATAATCATAATAAAGAAAGGTGGACCAAGAATTGACCCCTGTGGCACACCGAGTCTTTGTAAGAAACTGCCAGATCTATAACCCCGATACAGAACAAACAAAGTGATATCGATCCTGCAGATATGGTTCAATTAATTGTAGTGATGAATAAAAAAGACCGAACTACTATGATCTAGCTTATCAAGAGCCGTGGAGAAATCCCTATAGATATTTGACAACCTTTATCCAGACTTTCACAAAGAAAAGAAGAAATGATTATTTCTTATCATCACAACCATAAATTTTGTATTGTTATGTGCACGACTACGCCACTGGAATCGTTCGAGAACGGCGCCAGAAAAGTCGAGAATGTTTGACCGGAACATTTTAGAATACACGAGTACATTCGACGCGTGTATATATACAGTGGATCTAAACGTACTGGGGACAGTTTTATATTAGACAATCAAGTGATAAGATGAAATAAGAAACAGTATCAAGTTGTGATTTAAAGTAGTGAATTTATGTTAGATTAAAATATAATTAGTTGTGTTATTTTTAAGGATTAATTATTATAAAATTAAGTGATTAATAAATCAGTAGTTTGTGAAGATTCTTGTTGCAAGTTATTTGAACCTACATACAGGGTGTTTACTGGAGATTGTAAACACGTAACAGTATTGTTGGGGTCAAGCTGTTATTAAGATTAAATTGCTGTCTAGATCTGTACTATAATTATTGTTTTTAAATTATCTTTAAATTATCTTACCTATGATATATAAAATTTTATAAATTTTGCTACTGTTTCCTTTTGGTATTTTGAGGTATAATAAATTATTATCACCTATTACAGCAAACTGTAGCAGTAACACCAGTACATAAATATTTTCAGTTATATTGACTATTGAATCAAATAGATTATTTTTTGAGAGAACTTAATAACAGTTATATTCGCTAATCCATCCATGAAACATTTGAATCACCGTTGTTTACTTATAAACTTCTATTGTTATAATAAATACCATAATACGTTCCCATTGAACACCTATTTAAATCTACTTAGGCTAATCTAAACCACTTGTTATACGTATGGGAAAAATGTCATTACACAAATATAATACGTTATTTAACTTGGTATAATAATTATGCTTATTATGTTTTTGCATAGGATGTGACCAGGACAGTACAATATTCCTCTGTCAACGTTCCCAAGGTTTTTATTACCGCCAAGAGTAATGGTATGCATATTTTGAACATTCATTTAATTTATAAAATAATAAAAATAATTCTTTTCCCCAAGAGGTATTCACCCAATTATGGGAATAATATACAAGAATAAATATGAAAGGTATTAATATAAATTTAAAAAAAAATAAAATTATTTAAAAACTTGCGCAGCCCTTGCGATTATTTTTTACATTTTAGTACGACTTTAAGAGAAGCAAGTTAAAAAATAAAAAAAAATTATTATTTTTATTTTTTACCCATACTTTAATTATTTATAACGTATAGAACCAATTTACATAAATTCGTTCATTGGAGCTGGGTTCCGAGGTATACTAACGTCATTCCATTATGTCACTGGAACTAATATCGTACCATTTGTACAGGAAAAAACGGATGTAGAAGTCTCTGATCACGCGAAAAAACCTTCTGTATTATATGTTTTGCCGGAGGTTAGACAGACGGATGGATTATAATTGCCTTAATTACCCTTATTTTCACCTAAATTACCCTTATTTACTATAATTATCTTTTTTTTTAAGTTAATTACCATTATTTTGACCTAAATTATTTAGGTCAAATCTTTCAACCAAAACTTCAATTGGTTCTAATTAAGCTAGAGCTTTGTAATTTTGCACATGTGTATAAGTCCGGTGACAATACATTTTAACATTTTCATATAAGAAAAAATAAGATGGCGGTTTCAAGATGGCGGTCGACTTTACCGTTTATGATCCGACTCGACTCAAAATCGATATCTGGGGGTTTTCGAGATGCCCAATTATGATTTCTTGGTCAAAGTTTAGAAATTCAAAATGACGGCGCCAATATGGCGGACGACTTTTGTCATTTATGGTCCAAATCGATCAAAATCGATATCTGGGGGTTTTCGAGTTCGCCGATTACGAATTTCTAGTAAAAAATTCAGATCAAGATGGCGGACGACTTTACCGTTTATGATCCGATTCGTTTCAAAATCGATATCTGGGGATTACAGCATATCAAAAGACTGAAAAGTAAAAATAAAATTATATAAATAATATTTTTGAAAAAAGCTCTTATTTAAATGCTCTAAAAAGTGGGAAATAAACTTTGAAGTAAATCAAACCCATCATTTTGCTACATTTTGTTACATATAATTTTCTTATGATATAAAAGCTTGTCGCGAGATTTTCCTGTGTAAAGGAGATTGCTCAAGACAAGCTTTTATATCATAAAAAATTTTTATAATGTAACAAAATGATGGGTTTGATTTACTTCAAAGTTAATTTTCTATTTTTAGAGCATTTAAATAAAAGCTTTATTTTAATATTCTTTTATTTTACTACTACTTTGTATGCTCTTTATATCAATTATTATCATAATGTTTTCTATGATACAACCAATTTATGTACTAACTTTGCAGGGTCCTCCGATGCTAATTTATGTATAGGTGTCAATCTATATATATAAATTTCCTTTGGGGGGGATGGTAACCCTCACTTGCGGGCGGCAGCCCTTCGTCGGTAGAGCATCGTGAGTAAGTAAGTATTTTATGCTAAAATAAAAGTAGATACCTGGGCGCCACGTGACTTAAGAATAATTATTATTAGGTTTTGCAAAGTCACGGAAGACAAAACACAATACTCAGCCTCTGGTTGCTAAATAGAGAGAGAGAGAGAGAGAGAGAGAGAGCTGATGAACAAAAGATAGTAATTACATATATTTGACAATAGAATATTTATTAAAAATAATTAATATATTATATGTACAAAATGGAAAAGAAATAATTTACGTATGAGATCTCACATTGTTTTAGCATCAATGCCCTTGATTTTTAAGGCTTGGATAAAGCGCCTCCCCCTAGGATACTAAGTTATGGCTTCACAAAAACAAAACAAAAATTGATAGTTTTGATAGTGTGTAGATCAAATTTGATAATAATATATACAAAAAAATAATAAATAATAAGTATATATATATATGAATATTAAAAAAATGATGAATAATAAAAAATATATATATTTCTGGCCTGTTGGTTATGCTTATCTGATGGAATGGTGTTGCTAATGGGGCCCAGTGGCAACCAAAATGGCGGCGATTGGGTGACGTCGGGTTGATGGATGAACCCAAGAATGGGTCTCTTTTCCAGACTCTTCAATCACTGCAGCACGACGGACCGCGTTCTCAAATCAACAAAAAAATTATGGATAATCTCTTACAGAAAGAATCCTCCTATCCCAAGAAAAAAACCCTGAAATAAAATAGAAAACACTAATTATCGGCATATGCCAGAAAAAATTAGAAGGGAGAAATATACATAAAAAAGGCAACTCACCTTCCTTAGAAGGGTTTTCTATTTAAGGTAATAGTAGAACTGAGTGAAGTTCCTTATCACTCGGCACGAAACTAAAAATGAAAAGGGAGAGAAAACCTTAGTATGGTTGAGCAAATGAACGAAAGAAAAGTGTACTCACTCAGAGAGAATGTCGAATCCACCTGGGGTTTCACTAAATCGGACGAAATTGTTTTCCGGAAAAACCACTCCTAAACCACGGTGTGGGGTGTAGATCCTTATTTTGCGAAATTTTATATTCAAATCCCCCATAGAAAGAGCAAAACCGTGCAAAACCACAAATCCACAAATGACCTTATCACTCCTAAATTCTGGTTCGGAATGTTCTCGAAATTCAAAGAAAAAAACACCCAAGTCCCCGATAAGAATTCTCGGTCGGTATCCTGGACAACTTAAGCTGTCAAAAATATGTCAGCGAAACAATACTAAGGAATTCAACGAATAACTCACAACAGTACAGGAAAAATACCCAAACATATGAGGAGAAGATCATAGACGAGAGGACGGAAGAAAACTTATAATACAAGGAGTAAGGAGACAGACAGTTATAAGGTAAGTGTTCTATTGACAGTAGTTTATACCATAACCCATGTTATTTCCTAGGTACCTTTTAGCGGATGATACACATTAGAGAAAGAAGATTGAAATAAATTACCACCCAGGTTGTAAATTAAATCACACTAATGGTGCTAAGCTGTAATAACGAATGTTTGGTGTCTTCGAGGAATTAGACTTTGTAGGATGTAGAAACAAATCTCAATTCTATTCTATAAACTAAACTATTATAATGTTCCCTAAATAAGGTGAAGTAGATTTTTATGCATGTTAATTAAGATTTAGTCATTAATGTTGTTATAAGAGTAGCAAAAAAAAAATAGATACACGTCATCAACAAATCCCATCACATGTTTTATTTCTAAGCAACCAGTAATACATATCAATGCCGTATGTGTGATATCATGCCATAATTAAATGTAATACAATCTCCTTATTTTTAAAAACAAAAGGTAGCAAATAAAAATGCTACAACTTTAACCTAACGGACTCAAATTTTCTCTTGTTATTCGTTTCTTGTTATACTAATATTCTTTGTGACGCTCTTTTCCTCGTACAGTGCGAGAACTAAGGCTGTCACTTTGACACTCGAGCTTTATTCAGTACTCGGGCGCCAGTTCAAGTTTAAAGTGGTTGAACAACACTACCCACAAGTCGAATGAGCGAGACTAAGCAGCTCAGTGAAGAATCGGTTAATTCCAGTGGGTCAATAAGGGAAAATAGACTTTCACAAACACAACAGTAAAACGCAGAAGTTCAATAATATTTAAGTATATTACAGTAAACCTGTGGTTACAGTCCTAAATAACCAGAAAAATCACAATTAACACAAATTTATGTACAGATATATATATAAGCAATAATAGTAGAGGGAGAGTAGCAAGCAAGGTGGTAACGTTAGCGGCAAAAGCGTAGAAGCGGTTAATCGAGCGGTGAAAGCGTGCAAGCGAGGGAATTAGCGAGTTTATGATAAAACGGTTGTTAAGCAGGCAGTGTAAGGATACCAGAAAATGCGAAGCAGACAGAATTATTTACAGTAATAAAAACAGTTTATAAAACAGACCGAAAATTTGGTTAGTGCTTATTAATAGTACCGGAGGTTAAGTATCGGCAGAGTGAGCAAATTTTCCTGTCATGAACTCAATACACTGTGCAAACAAAAGCTTAATTAAAACTATCCTTTTACTAAGGTTTAGTCCGGAGCAAACAATAATGTGACTAAAACAAAGGTGAGAGAACCCTGTAGGGACGCAGGTCCTAAAATACAGGGGGAAAATAGGAACTTGTAGGGACGCAGGTCCTGAATACAAGTTAGGGCAAGAAGGTAGTCACAAGGGGAAAATATTAAAGTAAAATATTCAAATAATTAAATATGTATTGAAACCGAATTATATGTAACAGACTTCTGGAGGCACAGTATAAAATTTTCAATCAGAAAATAAACGGTGAAATTTAATAAACTAAGTATCAAAACGGCAATCAGTAAATATGAAATAAATAGTAGATTATTTAAACAGCGTAAAAATTTCAATCAGAATATAGGCAATAAAATTCCGGTGACTAAGTTAAAAATTATCAGTCAGTAAATATGAAATAAATACCACGAATATTCAAACAGGTTAAAATTTTCAATCAGAATAAATACGGAATAATAAATGCACTAGCCAAATATATATTAAAGTTTTCTTACTATTTACAATCGCAGCGGTGGACCCTGGGCAGCTGGTAGACGTCTGGTTGCTTCGAGAATTGGAACACATTCTGATTTTACAGGAGTTTTCGGTCAGTTTTATAACCAGATTCCCACTCGGGGCATTGCGAGGAGCCCCACGTGCTCTAGTATCGCGCATGGCCCACTGTATTGAATACAAGCCAGCGAGGACGGCTATATTAAGTTATTAAACTACCGGTAAATTATTATTACGTGCGTTGGTTAGTATAAATAAAGTATTCTGACTTTTGTAATGTATGAAATCGGTTTCAAATAATTATTCTAACCAACTACGAAAAAGAAACGGATTTAATCGGCCACAGATAACTAATTATTGAATTAATTACTTCAAATAATAAACAATACTTCTGTTTATAAGTATATCCCGGTGTTCAAATAGTAAATATTGCCTGCTAATATACTATCGTGTGCTTAAGGCGGTAAAATATGGTTGTAGTTGAACAGAAAATATTATACAGAGTTCAGTTAAACTTAAATCTTATGCAGATTTCCGTAACAAAAAATGCTTCGTTACATCTTTCAAACTCGAAATTTACATTAGGTAATAGTGCATAATGTTTTAGGTACATTTAGCATTTTTATTTCTTCTTCTTTCCTTTTATTGTTATATTTATGTATTAAGCTGAAATTCTAAATCCCATTTTTCTCAGACATTCCTGAGCATAACTCATATATTTTTCTAGTATACTACATTACATCATGAATATAAAAAAGACAATACAATTGCACGTGATTATTATGAAATTATGTCTAGTGAATTCCATTCTACACTGGCTTGCCATATGTTTAATTCAAATGAAAACAACAAATTACATAAATTTTAGTAGATATGTCGGACAATGCACCATGGTAAAATAGTGCAAGCGATAAGACGGGAATTGTTATTTCTACAACAAAACTGCAGAATGCCCCACCATTCGGAATTCTAGTAAACAGATAAATTACAAGTACGAGCTTTAATTATCACTAAAGTTTAATTAGAAAAGTTGCCAACTACAAAATCTTTTTGGCAGTAAATAATAATAATGTAGTGAGAGAACATTGTCTGATTTGGGTAAGTAACTAAATTATAAATACGTGATTAGATGGAAACAAACTGAAATTTATTGAAAGATGGATGTAAAACAGAGTATAATAGATGTTCCAAACATTATTCTATCGCCTTAATAATGCACCTACATAGCACAATGCTTCATATCTGAACATAGATTTGTATGTTAAATTGTAAGTATTGTTCTGTATAGTTGAACCAACGGATGACAGTGTTTGCTTGAGTGGCTACTGTGTTGAGGTATGTCATCGAATCAATGCATTGTCTCCATCAATAATTAGGAAGTGGCGTTAAGTATCGATGACCAATGACCGTGCTTGAAAATTAAGACACATAATAACATTACAGTTAAAACAGTGTTTATATTTAGGAAATAATCGGCAAGAAAAAAAAATCTACAAAATATTTAGTTAATGGTGTTTATCAAATGATTTGTTGCATTATTTGAGTAAATTTATTATGTTTGTCATATTCTAAGTTGTCATGTAGTCTAAGGCATTTATTAATTATTGTTTATTTGTTTCAATTAAAATTATGTACGATCTTTTTGTGGCATAACGTATTAGGCAGTCAGTATGTTCCAATATACGAATTAAACAGCTAATATCAACATCAATAAAACAAGTCACACTATTCTTGCTCTATAGGCTAGCAGGATATTTTATAATACACGTAAACCAGATTAAAGGCAACGGATAAGACGTTAAATGAACAAAATGCGACACAAAACGCAAGGATAAAAAGCTGAACTTTCCTCATAACTTTACTTTCCTTCAATGTCAGTTTTAATAAATACGAATTCAGTTGTAATCTCTACTAGACTATAAAGTACAAAAGAAAAGTTGTTCTTTAATTTTTATAGAATCAGGATCCCGAATCATTGGATCAACGTACAAAAATCGAATTGAATTATGTGCTTTTGAACATATTAACATTGAGACGTAGCGTTGCAAATTCACGTTCATTCTAGTCCATTTTAAATTCCATCAGAGAAAATTTTCGTTTACAGCGATGAGCGGAAAAGTTACGTGTAAGCAAAAACGAAAAAGTTTGCTCTTATAGATAAACTTAAACTAATTCGTATTTTTGAAAACGATACAGATACACGTTTTGTTTGTAAATTAACAAGAAAAATATCCAGAACATAAATTTTCATAAAAGAATCTGCTACGCTCTGAGTTCGTATTTAACACATAATCAAAAAAACATTATAAAAAGGTGGAGCAGTCTGGATGCGTAGCAAAGTATTGCCGAATGCTAGCTCAGTCTTCGACAAAATTTATCTTAAGGATTTGTGGGTTCGTATTGAATTCAAAAAAAAATTACCGAACCTGCTCCAAGGGCGCCACTAGCAAAAACTATACAACCGCAACCTTGCTAGGAGGCTCCCATATGTCTTGGATTCCTACTGCTTCACAAAAAAAAATATATTAATAAAAAAAAAGAGAAAATTGCATCTAACACCCCTTGAATTTATTATGACTATGTATAATTATTTACAAAAAAAAAAGATTATATGAAATTATTTACACAAATTGGAGGCCCAAAACGTGATCACGCAGCGGTTCACACTGTTTTAAATAAGTGACGTGATATAACTGGGGTAGTTTATCCCTCAAGGTTATAATTTTATTAATAACGCAAATCAATCATATAGACATATAAGAAAATGATGATTTGAGCAGATCAATTTACGGTTGTTCTCCTGAGAGCTGCTGAAGGCTGTCGGCTATATTACAAATAAGTACACATATTAGAAAAAAAGAAGAAAATAACTCTAATAATCACAATAATTAACAAAATTAAATATCAGTGAGTAATTGAATATTTAAAGAAAATACGTCAACAACGTAATACAACAAAAAAAAATTCTATATATTTTATATATATGGATGGCGTATAGCACGAAAAAGAATAGGAAACTTGAAAGTTGAAGATAAAAACTTGAAATTGGAAGCGAAACTTGAAAAGAAAATCGAAGATTAAAACTTGAAAGTTGAAAGCCCTAAAAATAACATTTGCAATTAATTAATGTTTTACAGTGAAATTAAAGGATACTCGCTCAGGAAGGCGGCTTAATTGGTGGCTCAAGTTATGATTAACCCTGGGAGATTTGGGGACTGCCCTATTGGAAAAGCGATACAAAAAAAACAGTTTAAAAAAAATGGTTGACTATGACCACTAAGTTTGCAAAAAAAGGTACTTACAGACTCGAGCTCTGCTTTTGGATCCGACACCAGTCGTGTATAGCGATTCTTGTTACACAAAACAGAATTACAACATCTAATAGTGAATTTCATAGAAGTCCCATATGCTGGATTACACAAAACTGCAGTTTAAAACAAGAAAATTCACCATGTAGCAGACTTGATGAAAACCAGTCCTTTACTGATGAAATTTAACCAATAGGAATCGTACGCTCGTCACAAGCAAAAAAAGGGATGCGGATTGAAATAAAGATATCGTACGGAAAAGTTATAAAAACAATAAGGACATTTAAGGACGTTGTTGAACCTGATAAAGGTAAGTAAAATTGTTTACAACGATAGTTATTAACTTATAAAGTTTTAAATTTTCAGATCGCGCATACTCAGTGAGAGTGTAGCAGAAATATTGCCACTATTGAAATAAGAAGTTACTAGATCTAATTTGTAAAACAAATATAAAAAATATCAATTAATAATCCCCATTAGCACGCACAAGTGATCTCACTTCAGGGAATAATCTTTATTTGTAGTAGTAAAGTCTTAATAAATTAACATTTCGCGTATTTTATGAAAACTAAATGGGTGAAGGTCATGCATGTTTCTAGCTGATCGTTTACGCCAAACTACTTAAATTTGACAGAGTGCAGATCGCCCACAGAAAAGCGGGAATTATCAATGATTACCATGGTAAACATTAGCAAATATGGAATATCAAGCTAAACAATATGTTAAATGCATGGGACCGTTCAACTAAGGTAGGTTAATTCACTTAAGTTAGGATCTTGCGCTTAAATTAGGTAGATCGATTTTTTTTTAATACATTTATTTAACGTCGGCCTATTTCCGCTACCGAGGCCTATCACCGACGCCTGTAGACGAGCTACCCCCAACCAGGAATTTTGCCGAACCTCTTCCCTTAAGAAGAGTAGGGATCTTTTACTTGCCTAACATTTAATAGACAAGGGACCGACGGCTTTACATTCCCTCCAAAGGATGGTATATTCCCTATACAACCATCGCCTAAGGTTGTATAGCTTCCGCGCATACACTGATATACAAGCCGCTGGAAGATGTGTGAGGCGAGGACGCGGTCTTCGTTGGAACGGTTACCCATCCAACTACTAACTGCGCCTGACGTTGCTTTATATCGCATATAAAGTATGTACATAGTAAAGATGCACCAACGCTCGCCCCACAAGTAGGTCAATTTAGAATTAATTAATTTGAGATTAGAATATGTTGAGGTTATATTTACGTTTCAATTAATTGATTATTAATATAACCATCTCTGGTTGGAAAAATATGAGCTAATGGAGGGATGTTTACTGATTATTATCAAGCATAACTATCACCGCAAATAAACAATACTACACAGGAAAACATAATAACGAAGGGCATTAGGTAAGCTAAGACAATACATTTTGACAGTTTTCAGTTACTAATAATTAATTAAACTTTTAGGAATAAGCGGTGGAAAACTAAAATATGAGTACGCCGAAATTATGCTACACCGAGACCATTTTTTTTCTTTTACTATATACAAATGCCATATTTTATTATATTTAAATGAAATAAACTTATCTATTATAATTCTCTAAACTCTAAAATTCTTTTTCATTAAAATTAATATACAGAATGGACACACAATTTAATACAACAACAAAAGAAAGAATGCAAAAATTAAGTGTTTTAGAAATGAACGTAACAAATCTTTCTGGATGAATGCACTTTTACTACATACTTCCTATCAAAATTAAGATATTTATAAACAAATAATCCGCAAATCAATAGTTAAAGATAGGAAAAATGTGATTGGCGTGCAATAAATAATGTATACTTTATTGATGAGACTGTCAATACATAACCTACAATAGTATGTTAGGGCACTTCTTCCAACCTTCTTCACATTTATTTATTTGCTTACGTATAAATACATTTACATTTAATACAACAACAAAAGAAAGAATGCAAAAATTAAGTGTTTTAGAAATGAACGTAACAAATCTTTCTGGATGAATGCACTTTTACTACATACTTCCTATCAAAATTAAGATATTTATAAACAAATAATCCGCAAATCAATAGTTAATGATAGGAAAAATGTGATTGGCGTGCAATGAATAATGTATACTTTATTGATGAGAGCAGTGGCGTAACCAGGGAGGGGCCGAGGGGGCCTTGCCCCCCCCCCCTCATCAAAAACGGGAAGTAATTTTTGGGTAAGATTTAACCGCGCATTATTTTAAATATCTTGAGCATTAGATCCAATTAACTTGCACATTGAAATTTTGCATATTGTAACATAAGTTTAACTTGAAGTTTAAACGTAGGAAGTTTTATAGGTGCTTGTTACTGTGACAGACTAGTTTAGTTTTTACGCCAGATGGTACTGGTATATCTGCTATTTCATCGGTTCATCAGAGCTACTGATAGACAAAATGATAACAGAATCCAGGTGGTCCAAGTGTCAGCATTTTTATATTTTTTACATTAGAGGTTAAGTTCTCCTTTTGTGTTATGCATGGCATGAGTTAGTACAATTAGAATCATAATCTAAATGAAGTCATCCCAATATTCAAAATGAGTAGGTTTTGCTCTAAAGACTCCCAAATGGCGCGGTGCTTCTACAATTTGAATAAAGTCCTTATCTTCGTCAATTATTAATTCCTCAAAAGCATCAAATAAGTCCATTTTGTATTTCTGTTTTTGTGTGAACAAGTTGGGTTAAGTTGAAAACTTCAACACGTCAGTCAAACAGCTGGTCTGTGACAGCCATATTACTCAAAATCTCAAACTGCGCATGATTAAATCTTCAGATTGAAGTTTAAACTATACCCTATCTACCGATTGATGGTTAAACCGGATTTGGCGATCAACGAGACGTATAAAACGCTCATTTATGATAAACTCCAGTTTAACCAACACACGAAGTTTAAACAGAACGTATAAAACCGCCCGTTAGCCTGCTCAAATTTGTTTTACTTGTAAGTTTTATATTTTATTTATTGCTGTAGAATTTTTATTTTGTTATTTCGCTTATACGAACGTTATGTTTTGATAAATAAAAGTTTTCATTTTATTTCTAATTCTTACTTTTATTAACATTGAATTGGTTTCCACGTATACCAAACCAAAACAGTGAACACTATACTTTACTTTAGGTGATTAAAATCTATCACCAGAAGCTTAAATCATCTTTCAGTTAGTTTTATCACTTGGCTTTGGCCCCCCCCTCAGTTCAGTTCTGGTTACGCCACTGGATGAGACTGTCAATACATAACCTACTATAGTATGTTAGGGCACTTCTTCAAACCTTCTTCACATTTATTTATTTGCTTACGTATAAATACATTTACATGACAGACACTAACATTACCAATTAAAATAGAGTATGGAAATGAGCGTAGCGTTATAAGAAAGAGATGTGAAGACAAATACAAATACTAAAGACTAATAACAAGTATAATATATAAATAAGAAATATGATTATTTATAACAATTACTGCAGTATAGCCCGTTTATCCTATTTTTTAAAACTATCAAGAGATTTATTAAATAAATCAAGTTCGTTCTAGAATTTGTTCACCGTTGAACTTATTCTATTTACAGGACTGAACATTGCATATATTGTTCTACAGTAAGGTACAGATAAAATGGACGCATTTCTAGTGTTGGAAGATGGTACCCTAAAACGCATAGACTCCAAGCAATCAGGAGAACTGCTGTAATTGTTGATAATATTGAATGCGAAACAAACATTGACGCCTGCTATGTAAGGAATCGATACCCAAATATGATTTCGTTTCCTCGCAGATTAAAAGAATTTCCCCTTGTTCCAAGTTTATAACACATGAACTGAATGAATTTATTTTGAACAGATTCCAGCCTATTGATATATACGCTGTAGTACGGTGACCACATAACGTTGGAATATTCCATAACAGATCTAACCAGAGAGATATACAATGTAGTTAAAGCTCGAGAATCTGAAAAGTCTTATTATTACACATGAGAGCTGAGGGACTAGCCCTATTAAGCTCAATGAACATACAATAAAGACATAAATATGTAAACACAATAAATATAACTTATATCAGTAATAATGCAAGTCGATAAAACATAATTACAAACAACATAGTATGTAACCTAAGTATATAAATGTACAAACATTTAGAAATAACAAATATAATATAATATGGCACAAAAAGGATGAATGAAATCAAGAACCCGAAAGAAAGTTGTCAAGTCTGTTTTTGAATATTAATGGAGATATGGAGATGGAGATATCCGATCCTATGCTTATTTATTGTGAATTGTCATGCGTAGTTGAAACGAATAACCAGTTTTTTTATACTTACCGTGATTTTAAATATTTTGACTATAATAATTTTTATATGATCTAAATAGTATTCCTTGGGATCAAATCTATTATTATGAAAATGTCAATCAAATGCTTAGCTTTTTTAATAATAATATTTGTTCATTATTTGACATTCACGCATCCGTAAGAACGGTCAGAATATGTAAACCTAGATCGCCATGGTTAACTGATACTATTAAATTAATTATCAAAAATAAAAAACGTGCATTGGCCGAATTCAAACAATCAAAGAGTCTAAGGGATTGGGAGTTCTACAAATATTTGAGAAATATTACGACCTCAGCTATTAGGCGTGAAAAAAAGGGATATTTAAGTTTTGTTCAAAATTCGAAGAACGCTAAAGAGTTATGGCGAACATTACATATTACAAATGTAACCAATTCTAAGGACAGAACTGAGATATCACCGCACCTCTCAGATCCAAATGAGTCAAATGATTTACTTTACCTTAACTAGTAAATATACCCCTACCTGCAATGAATTGTTGAATTATTTCTATCGGAATAACTTTCAAATTGCTGAGCAATTCTCATTTGAAGAAGTATCGAAAGAGCAAGTGTATACCGCTGCAAATAAGATCAAGTCGAATGCTTCTGGTCTTGACTCTATATCCAAAAAATTGCTTTTATTATGTTTTCCTGATCTACTAGTCTACCTAACGTTCACAATAAATCAATGTATTATTCAAGGTGTGTTTCTAGTTTCTAGATACGTGGAAAGAAGCTCTTGAGAAACCACTTAAAAAAACTAACTGCTGAAAATTTCACTGATTTACGTCCTATAAGCTTGTTACCAGTTATGTCAAATATAACAGAAAGACTCATGTATGATCAGATCATTAGTTACGCGACAAAACATAAAATAATCCCTAAAAATCAGTCGGGCTTTAGGGTAGGCCACAGTACCACGAGTGCACTACTCAAAGTATCCGACGACATAATAAGAGGCTATGATAAAGGGAAAATGACTACTTTAGTGCTGCTTGACTACTCCAAAGCATTCGATACTATTAACCATGAATTATTATTAACTAAATTGAAATATTACGGTTTTTCCAACAATTCTAAGAAATTGATAAAATTGTATTTTACTAACCGTAAACAAAGAGTAGTTGTCATGAATACTTCTGTATCTGACTCGAAAGTGCTGGAATTTGGTGTCCCGCAAGGATCTATTTTGGGGCCTTTGTTTTTATCCTATATACTGCTGATTTTTTTACTGCCCTCACAATCTGTAAATCTCATTTTTACGCGGATGATACCCAGATTTATAGCACTTTTGAACCAGTACAAACTGAGCACTCTGTTGAAAATATAAATCAGGATATTAATAACCTTGTGAAACATTCTCGTAAGCATTGTTTGCAAATTAATGGAGCTATAAGTCTGCTGTTATTGTTTTTGGAAAGGAAAGTAATAGACATTATATCACGCGTAATACTGAGATCTTTGTGGGAGATCAGAAATTAACATTCAAGAATAAGACAAATAACTTGGGCCTATTCTTTGACCATGACTTGAAATTCCAACCACATATTAATAACCTCATGAGAAAATCCTAGTTTGCATTAAAAAAATTATACTTCTGTCGTCATTTTCTAAATGAAAATAATTTTAACAAAATCACTTGTTTTATCATTTTTTAATTATGGTGATATCGTCTATGGTAATTACTTAAATCAAATTAACGCCTACAGGATACGGAAGGTTCAAAATATGTGTGTAAGGTTTATTTTTAACTTGAAAAAGACTGATCATGTGTCCCATAAGTTAAATTCCCTAAAATGGTTAAACACGGACTCTAGACAAAAGCTACATCTTGCATGCTTCGTGCGTAAATTAATTTGTACTGAAAATCCCCCATACTTAAAAGAGCTACTGATTCCCAGATCCCTTATTCATGATCGCAACATAAGGTATACGGAATATTTAACGACTCCTCAACACTCGACCACATTCTTTAAAAAATCCGTTACATACTCTACCGTAAATCTATATAACACCATCCCTGCTAGCATCAAGAAACTCTCGGTTAACTCTTTTAAAATTAAATATAAAACAGCAAAGATATAGAAGTAAAAAATATGTATTTATTTGTTTATTTATTTATTTTGTATTGTCAATTGCATACTATTTACATATTGTGTACATATTATATCTATTTGTCATATAATTCCTGTGAAATTTTTGGTGGTTGAGTATCTGAGCAGCCCCTAGGTTGGACTCCGCCATATGTTGTTAAATAAAGACACTTTATTATTATTATTATTATTAACGACTTCACTTGGTAGCGAATTCCAATGCTCAAACTAATGAAAAATTCCCTACATCTGGTGTTATAGAATTCATGGCGTAGCTTGAAGTTGTGACCTCTGAGTCTATTATTATTGTTTAAAGAGACCAAATTACTCAAATCTGAATAGTACGTATCGTTTAACACTATGTATGTCGTCATTACTACGCGGGGACCTTCCCCGCGTGGCTCCTGAGACTTGCGCAGATTGTTTTGTCACAATGCTGCGGTGTGCGTTGCCTATTAGCCCCTTGTCATGAATATATATTGTTTAATGTAAACAAATTAAATGTCAAAATAATTTATTTATTTCTTATACCTATATTATAAACATTTGATGATTTACTTTTAAATAAAATTCTGTTAAAGTCGGATTTGATAATCAGCATATTTTATCAATATTAAAATTTCAACACATTTGGTTGTTTATTATTATATATAAGTACATACGAATTTAAAACGTCTAGGTATTTTGTATTTTATTAATTACTCTAAATGAGATGTTAATAAAATTGTTTTACAGCTTAATCTCCATTAAATACTTACTTGTAAAATTGTAATTTCCTTCTTTTGTGAAACTATATTCTTTGAAATTCAATTTAAACAAATACAGTGTCGTTTTCAAAAATGTATTATATAATTTAACTATAAAATAAAAATAATATATATTCAGTATTAATTAAAAACAAACATATATTTTGTGTTTCAGTAATTTACTTATTTATTTACATATACGGGCGAACCCATATTGCTACAAATTAAAACAAAGAGTGTAAGAAAACATGACAAAAGTAGTCCTACACAAGTATAAAAGTTCAAAAAAATACAAAAAATTAAATAAATGAGTATAAGACTGCATGGGGAATTCGAAAATTCATACAAAACTGGACAAAATAAATGAGTGATATAACTAGTTTCTTACAAATTGACAAAGTTGATGTTTAGATTTTGAAAACTGATGTGTACAAATTTTGCAATACATTTTCTCATCCATGATAGGTGGTCAAATAATGCAAACCGCTACTAAACCGCTGCGTATTATTCCATTTGCTAAAATAAGATAGCATAATTCCATAATAATTATTTGACAAGAGGCTAATAGGCAACACACAACGCAGCATTGTGACAAAACGATCTGCGCAAGTCTCAGGAGCCAAAAATAGAAAGTGATACTTGTCCCCTAGACGCTAGTAATATGTTTATCCTCTCGTTATAAGGCGGTCTCTGGATTCCATATGGAAGGCGCGTTGCTCTGCGTTGGACACTTTCATTTGCTTCTTTATGAGCACAGGTCTCACATAGGTTTTATATAAAGCACATGCAGTATTTGGCAAAGGTTTGTTGAACACTTTTTTAAAGACATATAACAAACTATTAGCTTTTTTACATGAGAGAGATATGTGGTCAGACCAAGTTAAAGTATTGGTGATCATGATTCCTAGGTCGCGTTGAGACGACATGGATTTTATTGCAACATCATCGATGCTGTAAGACAATTTGGCGTTATCTTTTCCAACAGCGGAATACAGCACACTTGTCAATGTTAAGAGGGATAAGCCAGTTATCACACCACAAGGAAATTTTATCGACGTCCGATTGGAGAGTGATAGAATCTATCTTTGTATTGTAGTAAACTTTTGTATCATCTGCGTACTGTGAAGTTTTGCAATCGAGTAGTCTGGGGATGTATACAACAGAAACAAGATGGGCCCCAATACTCATTCCTGAGAGACGCCACTGGTACAGAGTGAGCGTGAGCGGTCAGCATCAATTTTTACTCTGAATGATCGGTTGGTTAGATATTGCGAAATCCAAGACAATAAAGGCCCACGGATTCCGAAGTGGAAAAGCTTCAGTTCCACTCGCTTTTTAGGGACTTTGTCGAAAGCTTTCGAGAAGTCTAGGTAAATAATATATGTTGATTCTTTTTTATCCAATGCCCGGGTCCAATCATTTAAGCTGTGTAGCAAATTAGTGTTTATGGACCTCCCAGGCAAAAATCCGTGTTGTTGTTCAGGAATGATATTATTTGACATTAAAATTGGCAGCATCTGATCCACGATCATGTTTTCCATGATTATTCTTTCAATTGTTTTTAGATGGATAGATGTTAGGCTAATTTCTTGAGCCATTCTCTTAAGAAAACCCAACATTTTACTTGCTTTCGCGATCATTTTTTGAAAATACTCCGAGAAAGAAAGCTTAGAATCAAATATAACTCCTAAGCCTTTCACAGTTTATGCAAGCATATCATTATCAACACACCAAGCATAAATTGCTTGAAGACCTTTTTGAATATGTGCACAGTCAACCTGAAAACAGATATAACTAAACTTACATTCGATACACTTAGCAATGTCGTTGATAAACAAGTTAAACAATAAGGGACCAATATGGGAAACCTGAGACACTCCAGATGTTACCGAAAATGACTCAAATATATAACCGTCAACGAGAACTAGTTGAGTGCTCTCAGAAACATACAACTGAATCCACAATAATAAAGGAGGGCCGAGTACAATGCTATGAAGTTCTTTTTATAAGAGCGTGATTTACCTTATCAAATACTTTACTAGTCTATGTATATGGCATCAACGTCAGCACCTTCTACTAATGACTTAACAATGAAATTGGTGTAGATATACAAGTTAGAATCGACAGAATGACCTTGGAGGAATCCATGCTGCTCTGGAATGATGACATTACTTAAAGAGATGGATATATTTTTTTTTCTAATGACAGAAATACTTTTGTGATGGTGGATAGTTTACGCACTGGTCTATAGTTGCTGATAAAAGATTTGTTGGCGGATTTGTAAATCGGAGTTACGTATGAACTTTTCCACCAAAATGGAAACATGCATGTTTTTAAAGATAAAGAAAATATGAGAAAGAGTGGTTAATAGATCGATTTAGAACAAGATTTTAAAAAGAGCAGTGAAATTTTGTCAGGACCTGCACTTTTATTAACATCAAGCGAGTCAAGGGCAGTTTCCACATCTAAAGGGCTAATATGTACTTTATGTAAATCTACTGTTACATCGTGAGTGAAAATACATTCCATATCGTGAGACGGACTGTAAACTGAGGAAAAGTAACTTGCAAACAAATTCGATATATCCTCCCCACCCTCAGTCTTGATAATGTCATAGGACATTGAGAGGGGCAAACAATGAGATTTTCGATTTGATTTGCTAAAATTCCAGAAGCATTTAACGTATCGTAATAGATATATAAAATTTTGCATATTTAGAAAAGCAGGATTCTGCAAACAGGCAGACCTAACACAAGTAAACAACTCCCGGGTCCAAAACCAAGGATGGCGAAATGGGGGGGTTACACTTTAAAAACAGAAAGGACATCACTTACTCACCGACATTGTTAGAAACTATGTATTCTGGAACCGATAGAAATTAACGAATCATGCTCAACACACAAAGCGCTCTGCGCTACTATGTCAAAACATTTATATTTTGTTATGAACAATAGTTATTTCAATAATTAACTTACTATGCAATATTCTTTATCACATTCGCAGCACAATGAATCGCACAAAAAGTAACAGCGGCAGTGGTATAGTTAACGAGAAATTTTAATATATGATTGATTGGTCCTGCGGATCGTACGTCCATAGATAGATCACCTCTATCACCATAAACGTAAATGAAATTAAAACTGCTGTAACTTCCGCAATTTTTTCCGCAAATCGCGCAGCAAATGTGAGGTTACGTACTAATGTGCCTACTTTGACTTGTTGTCTTTTTTATTAATTTTTGGCATAAAGAACAAAATGCCGGCGAAAAAACAGATTTTTTTTCAAAGTTGTTTTTCGAAGGAAAGAGACGGGGGAAATAATTTTTCGCCATTGGATACGGAATTTTTTGTCTTTGATTTAAGTTCAGTCCGATTGCGATCGGATGATTAGGAGATGAGGGAGGGGAGCGCAGAATTTTAGAAGAATTAGAAGAGCAAGGGAAGGGGTTAGGGACTTCGGTACGGGCTCATTTTCAACAGCAGTCAAATCTCTTTCAGATTTTTTTTACCCCGAAGTGTTCATCCTGAAGACAGGGCGGATGGACTATACCACCCCCAAAGCCTATAAACTTATTAGCTTAATCTCGTTCCTGCTCAAGATAATGGAGAAGCTATGTGAACTATACATAAGGGATGTTGTAGTGAAAGATAACGCTTTACGTCCTAACCAGCACACATACACCCCAGGACGATCCACCGACGCCGCCCTATATGTAGTCGCGAGTCGGATTGAGAGATCCTTGGATAATAAAGAGTCCAACCTAGGTGTCCTCATAGACATAGAAGGTGCGTTCGACAGGACCTCCTTTCCAAAAATTACAGGAGCAGCCCTAGTGGAAAAGAATGTCCCTACGATCATGGGAAGCTGGATATCCAACTGATTTCGAAGAGAGCTGTACAAATCAGTGTAGGAGATGCTTCTGTACGAGGAATGGTCGCGAGAGGCTGTCCGCAGGGAGGTGTAATTCAGAAGGATTCCACACAAATGCCTACTCAGATGATTTAACAATCATGCTTATCGGAAAATTCGAAGGGGTCCTTTGTGAAAGAACGCAGGGGGGCCTAAGAATAGTCGAAAAATGGTGCACAGAACACTCCCTGTCTGTCAATCTCAGATAGACGGAGATGGTTCTCTTCACAAGATAAAGGAAACTAGGAGCATTGAAGGCGCCTTTGCTCCTGGATACAACACTAAGTTTCGCATCAGAAGTGACATACTTTTGGGTAACCTTCGATGCCAAACTAACATGGAATCTACACATAGAAAGACGAGTAAAGAAGGCTTACATTTCTTATGAGCAGTGCCGCAGGACCGTGGGGAAAACCTGGAGAATGAAACCCAAAGTAGTCATGTGGATATACACTGCCATCATAAGACCAATGATAACCTATGGAGCTGTGGTTTGGTGGCCTAAGAGCAAACAGCCTACAGCTAAGGTCAAGCTCAGAAAGTGCAGAGAGTTGCCTGCCTAAGCATAACTGGAACTATGCAAACAACGCTAACGAAAGCCATGGAGATAATACTGTATCTGCCACCACTAGATACATATCTAGGAGAAGTGGCTCTGACAACAATGGTACGCCTCAAATCCGTTGGCATACAACCAAATATAGGCTGTGAAGAGGCTAGAACTCGCCTGTGGAATGAGGCTGTCAAAATGACGCCTTTTCTACAGGCGTGCACTGATGATATTTTTCCCCGGTTTGTCTTTGACAAACTCTACATAATACAGACGAATAGTGAGAACGAGGCTACTGGCGAAAGTGTGATCAACATCTTCACAGACGGATAAAAAAAAATGATGGGGAGGATGTGCAATATACTCCAGAAGTCTGCAAATCCTATATAAATGGGCTATGGATGGGTGAGCCAGCGTAGTGCAAACGGAACTGGCATGCATAACAGTAGCTGCAAAAGATATTGTCCGTAGACAAACTACGGGCAAAACAATCAGAATCTACACAGAATGTAAACAATCATTACTAGCTCTGAGAAGTTACAAAATTACCACAGAAGCAGTATGGGAATATCACCAAGCACTTGTGACTGCCTCCAGCATGGATAGCATACTGTTATGCTGGGTGAAAGGACATGCAAAGTGTAGTGGCAACAAAGTAGCCAACAGACTGGCCAAGAAGGCAGCAGGCCTAAGTATCTTTGAACCAGGCCTGGCCAGTCTGCTACCGATCACGACGATAATACAAATAATTAAAGAAAACACCCACAATGAATTTAAGAAGTTGTGGGATGAAACAAACAGATGTCAGCTTGCTAGGAAACTACTAAAATATCCCAACAAGAGTACAGCAATGAACTACCTGACAATATCCAGAAGAAACCTACGTTTTATAACGGGAATCCAGACTGGACACTGTCCGTTAAGAAAACATCTACATAATATGAAATTAAGCAAAACACCTCTCTGTAGAGGTTGAGAACAAGAAGATGAGATGGTTCATCTCATCAATCATAGAATTCATTTTGGGAGAAGTTGGTCTACTTTGGCCAATGCAAGGAAGATGCCCCTAGGTAGCATCACCACCTATTTCGCAAAATTAGGTTGGTTGGAGGATTTGGCGGGGGTCTGCCTACAGGGAGGATGTACAAGGGGCCCAATGGGGCCTAAGTGCTGTGGTTCAATATTTTTTATTAACGACCCTCCCAACCAATTCCAGATTCCAGGTTAGTTCGACAGTTATTACTGATCTAGTAAATATTATACGTACATTATCTAGTCAGAAGTTCTCAAGCGATTGTCTTTTTAGATTAGTTTCTATTTTTTTTTCTCGATATGAACCCCGTGTTATTTAAGGTACTTTGTTTGTCTGATCGTTCTCTATTGTCAGTTTTTTTTAATGATAAACTAATTACGCCCTATATAGAATTTGTAAGTTATTAAATCAATATCCATTTAAAATTACCAGAGACTTCTATTTTTATGTAAATGTTGTTGTCCTCCGAGCCTGATAACCTCTCTATCTCTACACTTTGAAATTAGATACATTGTTCATCTGCATATAGATCAATATTTTACTTCACATATACCACCCCTTTGCCTATAGGAAGTTATTTACGATCATTAAATTTTTCGGCATGTAATTTGAGTGTCACGTTTGGTTTTAAGTTACATCTGAACCCTGTTTTTATCGTGTAGACTGTAAAGATACTTTATTTTATTTTTATGGATGTGGTTATAGGCCAGGCATTTTTAGATTTTGACCTTGAAAAAAATAACTCAAATTTAGAAATTTGTAGAAATGTTCTATTTATTCTAATGAACTACTACATACTAAACGTTCTAAGTCCCCCTTTACCCGCTTCATAATGATTTGTGTATAAAAGAGGCATAAGTTGTATTTTTATATATCTCAAGTTTCTAGAGTCTATAAGTAGAATAGAAGTAGTTGTTGGGAATGAACAATCTAGTCACATATATCGTATGTTTTACTACATACAAAAATATGTTTTTGTTGAATGCCAATAGAAAATAGTCATAAGTAAATATTGTATTCAGCTGAATTAGTTAGGCATTTTTATATATTTTACTTGACCATCAATCAAGTTGCATGGATAGTATACCTCTTCTTAACAGGTTATGGGCCCAGAGAAGCAAGATCAGTTTTTAAAATTTTTATGTGAGTAGCTGTTAGCATTCTTGAATCAAGTCCTAGTGGAAAATTGTCTTGTGGTGACTTTGGAGAAATTTTGAGAAATTTTGTGATCCGTCAAAATGAGCTTGAATTCTCGAATCGAACTACTTAGTAGATGAAATTTGGACCCTTGAAAGATTAAAACAGAGGCGCTACTTATAAAAAACGACTTATAGAACTATGTGAATGGTGATATCAAGAAACCACGGAATGCAGAAGAAATAGGTACTTGGGAACTGTTGGACAAAAAGCCCAGGTCAGACCTAATTTTATCAATGCAACTGTCTGAATTGAAACACGTAAAAGATTGTGTGACATCTAATGATGCACTCGATTTATCAGTAATAAGGTCCTCCCGTAAAGCCAATTTGATAAAACAATTGTTTCTGAAGAAAATAAATACTGGTGAAGATTTTCGAGAGCACGTAAAAAAGTTTTTTAATATTATTGTCAAGTTGAAAAATCTAGAAGTAGCAATCAATAATGTTTCTCTACAGTCTGAACTATGAGAAAAGTTCCGAATGTAAGAAGAAAGCAACACACCGAAGAGCGGGTAATATAGAAGATAGTTTTCATACGGTATGAAAGAAACATAAAAAAATCAACGATGGTGCCTGGACAGTGACTGTACATCTCATATGTTTTCAAATAAATAAATATTATTTTGAAGGAATATTTGAGCCTTCCACAGATGAAAGCGTTCGTCGTGCTGATAAATCAGAAACTAAGATTATAACAGTAGGAAAAATCAAGTTAAGAGTCAACAATAGAATATCTGATGGAGTCGTGGCATTAAACAAAGCACTTTGTGTACCGAAACCACAAACCAACTTTGTCTATTGCTGTCTGAATGACATTCATAAAATCTGCATATAAAAGGTTTACGTCCGTAGATGTATAATTCCAATTTGCCCCTGTTAATTCTGCTATTGTTTCTGAAATGGTCTTATCCCTTAAATATATTTTATGAACAGTCTCTGGTTTTTCGGGAACAGTATTAAACATAGACACTGTGCCAGTGATTTAATGGTCACTTATCGCAGGAAAATCACTTGAAACCTCTTTAGCATCAAAGTCGTTTGTGACTATATAGTTGATCGGAGTGGATGATCTATTGGTTATTCTAATTTCCTTCATTACTATTTGTTTAAGGCCTTCTGCATGTACTAAGTTTCTTAGTATTTTGATATAACTGTCATTCTTCAACCAATCAATGTTTAAGTTATTTACCAAATAGTTTCAATATTATCAATTTCAGTATGACTGGTGGTCGAGAGGCGAGCGCACTTGCCTCTCACCCAAAAGTTTCGGGTTCGATCCCCGGTCGTGGCAGTGGAAAATCTGGGAGAGGGATTTTTCCACTATACACGGATATTGGGTGTGTGTCCCTTGTCTCTAAATGTGTAGCCCCTCCTACGCAAGGCTCTTCTAGAGCCTTCCGGGATAAAGGGGATCGTAATTACCTGTGGTGGTGTTATTTATTTAAATTTAAATTTAAGGATTTGTATATCATTAACATTTTTTTACGTCACCACGTAATATCATTGATTGTTGAGTTTTATTAGTATTATGCGATACTCCTTTGCTGAGCCGAGTGTTGATTAACAGTCCCGTGATTAAATGCCTTTTGGAAAATGTTTTTCATGATTTCCGTTTATCTGCTTATCTCTGTCTGGTGGGTTTCTTCGTATATTTCTCTAATTGTCCAAGCAGGAACTGTGCGCAGTATTTATATCATACGCCGGAGAACGCTATTATTCTGTAATCGTCAAGGTTACCAGAATCTGTAAAATGAAATTAATTAAAATCCCTTATCTAAAACATTTGTCTTCTAAATGAATATTTAAAAAGTTTCAAATATTATTAAATTTTATAACCGTTTACATCCCTTCATATAAATGCTTCATTATCATTTTATATCAAATATATTTTGTAATGGGAAAAATCAAATGAAATCCAATTTTACCGCGATTGAAATGCATTTTATATGAATATAATGTATTGAAAGTTTTTATTAATATGTCAGATCAATTTAATGTTGTATTAAAATTAAATTCCTGATTTACATCAACATGCGGCCACTCTAAAATGCATTAAATTTGAAAGTATAATTATTTATATGTAATAAATAAAATTAATAATTTTGCAATGGCTAAACAGGATATTTAAAAAATGTTAAAATTGCATATATAATCACGTAGTCATGTATTTATTGTATTAAACTAAAAGAAACCTTTCGCCTTGTGATGCATGTGATAAGAGGCAAACCACATAGTTTGTTTGCTATCTCAATGCTAAAAATAAGTTACTTAAAACAAAATGGGAAAACCTTTTACAGATCAAAAATATTAAATATCATCAAGGATCTAAATTGGGTTCCATTCTGGTTCATGCCCTGCCCAATATGTTTGCTGGGGCCTTTACTTCGTTATATGCTAACGTCGCCACTCTTCTTCTTTCATATAAGTGTCAGGGCTCAAGTAAAATTGATTCTACTGTTGATTACCTGTTCAGTAATATTATTTTGTTGTTCAGTGCTTCAAAAACAAGTTATAATTATATAAGATTTCACACTGCCACCTAATCAATGTGCTGTACCTAATATCATTTGTGTTTTTGTTTGTACATTATGACACAATAAACATTTTCTATTCTATTCTATTCTATTCTATTCTATTCTATTCTATTCTATTCTATTCTATTCTATTCTATTCTATTCTATTCTATTCTATTCTATTCTATTCTATTCTATTCTATTCTATTCTATTCTATTCTATTCTATTCTATTCTATTCTATTCTATTCTATTCTATTCTATTCTATTCTATTCTATTCTATTCTATTCTATTCCATTCTGCTCTATTATATGCAATACCCATCACAACACTAACACTCCCAACCTTAATATAAAAATAAAATATTTAACATTGAGACAGGGACTGCACAATTTTTCTTGGCATGAATTTTGATAATTGTCACCCTCTTACGGAGAGGAGTTCCAACCCGGATAGCAGCAAAGGGAAGCTGCCTAGTTAACTACCAGTAAAATAGTAGTTCGTCAGTTGGCCAGAGATGGCGCCATTATCACGGATAAGCTGGAATCATCCCGAATGGCGGTCTGAAATAGCCTGGAGTGAAATGGAATTGAATCGAGAATAAGCGCCACGGATATATAAGTAGCAGAGCCAACGCGCTGGATTTAGTTCTGTACAGTTTTGAATGAATTAAATGATCAGATCAGTGGTTAGTGAAAATTTTTATTGCAATTATTGGACCTTGGACGTTTGCGGATGTTTACTACAAGGTGTAAACACGTAACAATACGCTTACGTTCAGTAGTCACTGTGTACTTTACAGCTAAATGCTTCCAAATTGCAAAATTCAAAAGCTTTCAATATGTATACGTATTCAATACGTATCATCTTTAGTATTTTATTTCATTAAAATTTATTCTAAACTGTCTTATGGTATTTCGATATGGGGAATTCCTTCTAGTGCACATAGCGTGGTTGTTGCATAAAAATGAATTTTATGTTGTTTTTTTTTCATACATTTATCATTCATTTAACTTCGGCTTATTTCCGCTACTGAGGTCTATCATCAACGCCTGTAGACGAGCTACCATCAACCAAGAACTTTGCCGAACATCTTCTCTTTCGATGACCTATAAAGGAGGGTATTCGAGATTCGGAAAAATCTGAAAAATTCATGCGTATAGATTTCCATAAAATACATGAAACTTTATAACCATATAACTTTACGACCTCAAAAGCCCACAATATCTTAGGACTGAAATTATATATCCGCTTACTCCTACAGAACAAATAGATTTAAAAAACGCCGCGGTTTTCAAAAAGCGTATCAAAAATTAATTACCTTTTAATAATATGCGCTTACTTTATTCAATATTATTTTGATTACGCCAATACTTAAGTAGATTATTATAAATTTGTATGTTTCTGTGTAATTTATGCACATTTTTATAATCTATGTACATTTTATATTTATGTGTAGGTGTATTACGTGCATATTTATACAGGGTGTCTCACCAGGAACTGTATCGATCGATATATAGAAAAGTACGCATCAGAAAATTTTGAAAATTTAGACAATTACTAACGTCGGTGTGGCCCATCCAACTAAAATAATTACAAGCAGCTGGCACTTCCGCTTATGCCAGAAGTCGATGCCAACTTGCTTATTTCAAATGGAACACCCTGTATATTTTAGGGTTTTCAAAAAGAGCATAAAATTCTGAGTCGAAAATATGTAGCATATCCTACACCTAAACCTAGCCGTTTCAGAGATATTTGACATATTATAGAAAATTTGACAGGTGCAACGGTTTGCAAGAACTGTTATAACTTTCTTCGTGTAAAATATCCCCATTTGCTTCTTATCACATATAAAGAACACAAGGAGAACTACGTTCTACAACTGAAATAAATTCAATAATATCATACCAAGTGTTCCGTTTTTCGCGTTACATTTTGTCAACTTCAAACCGCGAAAACTTGTTTAGGTCAAATGGAACACCCTGTATTTTTTTACGTCAAGTTCTGTAAAATTGAATTCTCTTCTCTTTCTGATTGTGGGGGTTAAAGTTACAACTTTTTGAAATATTTGCGATTTTATTTTAAATTCATGAATTTTTGTAATCATTTCATCAAATTAGCCATGATTAGAAACAATCAATCATTATCTTATGTCAAAAAATGCCAGCACGTTTAAATTATACCAATGAAAACTTTAAAATTTGTTTATTATTTATGGAGAATGTGATAAAGTAATATCAAGAACTTGCAGCGCATTTGCTATTCGGACATTCACAAAAACGCAAAATAACACTAACACTATAACATGCATATTAATCGAATTGAAGATATGGCATGAACTAAAATAGCAGAGATAAGATCAATTTAAAATAATTTCATTTTAATTTAATGATTGCCCAAAATTCCGCCTTCGAACCTCGACACATTTTTCGCACCTTCGGATTAGTTCCTCATGGGTAGCTCTTCTAATTGAATCCTGTGATATGTTTTGAAATGCATTTCTTACTCTTTGCATACAATCTTCAATGGTTGTTAATGGACTCTCATAAACTTCATTTTTAATAGTTCCCCAAATGAAATAATCCGGAACTGATAAATCGGGCGAGCAAAGAGGCCATAAGAAAGGTCCATTATTGGCAATTCATTGATCATAAAAAGTTTCTTGTAAATTATGTATTATGCGTTATGTGGGGGAGCACCGTCGTGCTGAAAAAAAATATTTCTATGTTCGGCGAGAGGTAAATTTTCTAAATAGTTATTATTCAAATTTTGTAAGATATTCAGATACTTATCTTTCACCTAAAAAAAAAAAAAAAATAAAAATTTACCTATACATATTAGCAGAAGAGAAAATTTAATTTACCGTTTAAATTTTCCTGATAAAATTGTAATGCCACCATTCTATCGTTTCTTATGGCACAGTAAACATTGACCTACCAACTTTCCTGAAAGTTTCGCTCTCTGAACATATGAGGATTTGAGTCACTCCAATAATGCGAATTGTGTCTATTAAAAACTCCATTTTTAGTAAATTTTGCTTCATCTGTCCATATAATATTTCCCAAATAAGAATCGTGACCCTCAGACCTTATTAGAATAAACTCACAAAAATTCTGTCTTTTTTTTTTATACATTTATTTAACGTCGGCCTATTTCCGCTACTGAGGCCTAACACCGACGCCTGTAGACGAGCTACCCCCAACCAGGAATTTTGCCGAACCTCTTCCCTTAAGAAAAGTAGGGATCTTTTACTTGCCTAACATTTAATAGACAAGGGACCGACGGCTTTACATCCCCTCCGAAGGATGGTGTATCTCCTATACAACCCTCGCCTAAGGTTGTATAGCTTCCGCGCATACACTGATATACAAGCCGCTGGAAGATGTGTGAGGCGAGAACGCGGTTTCCGTTGGAATGGTCACCAATCCAAGTACTAACTGCGCCTGTCGTTGCTTTACACCGCATACCGAAGTATGTACATAGTAAAGACGCACCTACGCTCGCCCCAAAATTCTGTCTTCTTAGGAAATCTGTTTCTTTTAATCCTTGAACCATATGGAATCAAAATGGGTAAAACTTATGTTTTAATAAGATTCTGTGAACTGAATCCTTGCATAGTCCCGATTCCAGAGCAGCTTGTCTTAATGACATCCTTGGAAATGCATGAAAATATCCCTGAATGACTATTTCTAATTTCTAATAAAATCTCAAATATTTCAAAAAGTTGTAACTTTAATCTCCACAATGCTAATATCAGAAAAAATGGAATTCAATTTTACACAACTTGGTGTAAACAAATACAGGGTGTTCCATTTGACCTAAACAAGTTTTCGCGGTTTGAAGTTGACAAAATGTAACGCGAAAATGATATTATTGAATTTTTTTTCAGTTGTATAACGTAGTTTTCCTTGTATTCTTTTTATGTGACAAGAAGCAAATGAGGATTTTTTACACGAAGAAAGTTATAACGATTCTTGCAAACCTTTGCACCTGTCAAATTTTCTATAAAATGTCAAATATCTCTGAAACGGCTAGGTTTAGGTATATGATATGCACATATTTTCGACTCAGAATTTTAAGCTCTTTTCGAAAACTCTAAAATATGTAAGGTGTTCCATTTGAAATAAGCAAGTTGGTATCGACTTTCGGTATAAGCGGAAGTACCAGCTGCTTGTAATTATTTTAGTTGGATTGGCCACACCGACATTAGTAATTATCTAAATTTTCAAAATTTTCTGATGCATACTTTTCTCTTTATCGATCGATTCAGTTCCTGGTAAGACATCCTGTAATTTTAATGTTTCTATATGTCCCGTATAAATATAGACTTGTTCTATAGCATAAATGTAATGCTCTCCTTGGGCCAATAAAATATTCTATTCTATACCCATTGGTTTATGCTTGAGACGTCATCCGTATTTTTTCTGTGGAATAGGAGATGATTTGTTACATTTTTTACAGTTATTGTAGTACCTAATACATGTTAGATGTCCTCAGGATTTTCGCTAGTTTTCGAGATGCATGATTTTAATAGCAACAACATTTCTACTTCAAACAAATTAATAAATAATCAGAATAGATTATCGGATAATTTATTATGGTCAAGAAGATAGTGTTCTTGTTACAAGTTTTCTCTTTTTTATATGTTGACAGTAATTCCCATAAAATATATGAGCGGTTTTATGTAAGTATTTATGAGAAACATTTGTATCGCGATGAAAGGCCTCGAATCATCAAGTGTACACTTGAGACTAATTTTTCATTTAACATATTTTCGAATCTTTTAATAAATCAAATATAAACAGGAAGTTGGGAATGTAAAATTAATTAACAATTTTATTTAGATAATTTTATTTCACCAGCTAACTTAATTAGGGACGGATGATGTCTTGCTATTAACATCTGTTCCAGTTCTTTTCACTTCGTAAAACGTTTAAATTAGAATCGAGTCTTCGACGAATTTTATACAGTTTGTCCCAACAGGAATATTATACCCTATTTTTATCTTCGTTTTCTTTATATTTAAAAAAAATAATGCAATAACACATTAGCTATACTTATTTAGGCTCTCAGTGCGACCACAGACGGCAGCCAGATGTGTTTTAAAAACCAGTTTTTTTTGCTTTAGAGGTCCTGAAAACAAATAAATTCACCAAAAATTCAAAGTCGATTTTTGCATGATCACAATACATTCAAATATACCACGTAAAATGGAAAACGTAAATATATAGAACAGAAAAAACCTTTCAATAGTGTGATGATTTGTTTACTAATAAAAATTCTAATAAACAAAAATCTTTAAAATGTCGATGTTTTAACAACTACTATATTTTGTATATTGGTATGTAATCGTAGAGGCTCTAAATGAACCACTTTATTGCCTCCTTAAAACTTTCTATCGCTGTACTGAATACTCTGTATAAGCAGTTTCATCTGTAACAAACAGAAGTGGAAAGAACGAAGATTAAAAGTAGACAACGTCTATAATTATTTTTATCACTTCCGGTTATATCGGAAGTTGATAACAACTTTGTTATTTTAAATGAAAACCCTAAATATTTCTTACATTTTTTAAATACTTATCAATATTAAAGGTAAGTTTGATAATAGAACCTTACCTTGAATCTCGCAATCTCCTTTACACAAGAAAATCTCGCGACAAGCTTTTATATCATAAAAAAATTATATAATGTAACAAAATGATGGGTTTGATTTACTTCAAAGTCTATTTTCTACTATTTATAGCATTTCAATAAAAGCTTTTTCCTGTGTCCATCTGACGTCACCCGTGCGACGTCATTATTTCAGTACACGGGAATAATTGAAATATTCAACAGCTAGTCCGCTATCCGCCATCCTATGCGATAGATGTGCTGTCAATTGCTCCGCTTCACGATGAAAATATCCTAAGCCCAAAATTAAAGATATTTAAAGTATTCAAAGTCGTGAAATAATCCGAAATAATTTTTCCGTTTGACGTTACGACAATCCATCGCGTATCTGTTTACCTCTGTTTCTCCCCCTTTTGAATATTAGAAGGAAATAATTAAATTCGTACCTTGTTGGCAGTCGGCCAGAGCGACTCATCGCAAGCCGACGTGTTCACTCCGAGATTTGAACCTAATAAAAGTTCCTGTGGACCCAAAAATAGTGTCAGTCCGAGGTGAGTATTCCAGGCAGCAGACGTGCCCAAGTTTATACCAAGAAGTAAGTAAGACCATAAAGAAGGAAGATAATTGAGTAATAAACTTGATTAGTGCAATACCAATTAGTTTATATAGACATTTGTACCAATCATATCTTGTCTTTTCAGCCGTTGCCTCAAGGACTGTCTCTCGTAGGTGTTCTCATATCATCCGCTGGGGTTTGGAGAGCACTGAAAAGTTGCACCATTATTATTAACCATACCTTGACTTTTCAGCTTTCATCTCGAGGGTTAGCCTTCAAGTAAATTCCTTATTGCATCTCGTAGGTGTTCTCATATCACCTGCTGGGGTTTGGCGAGCACTGAAAAGTTGCATAGTCATTGTAAAATAATTATTATACCTTAACTTTTTAAAACAAATCAATCAACAGGCATTAGCCAAGTACTATAAAACTTCTCTATAAACTCTTGACTGTAGTTTTTTATATTTATGTATATAATTGTGGTCTTGCTTCACCTACTTAGTATCCGTATCTAGTCTGTACCCTGTTTTTCACTTTATTAATTGCCCACGTAACTTCGCTTGCTTTTGCTAACACTTTACCGCATATTTTGTATTGCAGCTTGCTATCCCTGTCACTTGAGTCATCTGGTACTAGTATCTTTGCTTTCTCCTCCCGGTAATTACTAGTTTATAGATTTTTGGTAGAAAGTAACTAGTTAGAAAAGTAGCATTGTAAATAGTAGGTTTATTTGAATATACTGATATAATTGATAAACTCTGAGTTTTACTGTTTGTGTGTGTCTAATTTTCCACTTGAGATACTCAGCCTCGCGTACTCGGCTTGAAGGTAGTGTGTCCTATCACTTAAACTAGGACTGGTGCCTCATTAAGTCTAAAGCTTGTTTCCGAAGCTCGAGTGTTAAACAGTGGCCTTTTTATCCCTGTCATCGGGTGGGGTGGAGAAAAACACGTTCAGTCTCTAAATATGTCTAAGTGGAAGGTTGAATGCGAACACCCTGTATATTTTGTAAACGTAGGTAGTTTAAGCCTTGTTACCTTGCTTTTAGTTATTATTTAAAACAATTGTTATATAGTTTACTTAAAGTTTGCTAGTATAGAGATAAATATTGTGGCAGTAACCATGAGGCATATGACAGCTGTTTAAGCATAAATATTTGTCTAAACTATATGCCCCAAAGCTATGTAAAACATGTCTGCAAATTCAGGAGAAATCTTATCTAGTCCTATGCGCCCTATCGCAATAAATTCCAATTATCAAAGATTATACTTATTTCAGGGAGACACAGTTATGAGTGGGGTCTACGGTATAGTATGGATTTTTAATCTGCATTCCTAGCCTGAAGGCCGTGTGGAGTTCGATTCACAAAATCAAAAGGGTCGTGGAACCCATCCTCTTAGATAATTGTAATTGCGGTGGGGTCTCATGCTACCTCGAGGCTACGATATCTTATTATTATACAAAATAAAGTGCCGCGTGCATCGCCCAATTTTCTGTCTGTCTAAGCCAAGTGAAATTGGTTTATTATTTCGGATAGTTGGGTGAGATTAAATTGGATTTGCTGTCGAATTACCAACCTATTACATTGTCGAGGGATTCTGTTACATGCATTTTAAAAATAAAAATAGTAGTAAAAATAAACCGGTTCTCTGTTGAGCTTGTATGCCTTGTCTATCTAATATGGATGCTATTTTGTAAAATATATGAGTTTGCTTAGATGAACGATAATATTGACCTGCATTATTTATAAGGAAACAAAAGTATTCCTTTTTTAAAGGAAGATCTCAATGAACTTAATACCTTATATTCGAAAGCCAATGTCTCAGTTTTAAGATTACACAGAGTATTTATCAAATACTTCTATATAATAATAAATGCATTTAGCACTTTTCTATTTTCTTACAAAATCCAGCACAGTCCTTATCATAATATTAGAATGTAAAACTAAGTAAAACAGAAAAAATATACGTACAACTATTTCATATTAACCACCACTAATCATAATATGTAACTCTGTCTTTCAGAAGTCTTTTAAAAGAAATAATGCCACGAGCATCCTATTCTACTCGATTCAGACTATTATTTTTATTGTTACCCCTGAAAAAAAATTGAAGTCAGCTCAGCAGTTGTTCGCATCCTTTGCAGAACAAAGTTTTGTCTACCTCTTGTGTCTTGATCATGTACGTTTTCAAATATTTTTAATATATTTGGTAAATATTCAGGTTCCTCTCCCAACTTAATTTTGTGGATGAAAACCAACCCAATGTCTCAAACATGTCTTGTGACTGTTTTCTCTCGATCAGTATGAGAAATAAGACTGTCACTTTGACACTCGAGCTTTCTTATTTGGTTACTCGGGCGCCAGTTCAAGTTCAGAGTGATTGGACAACACTACCCAAAAGTCGATAAGCGAGACTGAGCGGCTCAGTGAAGAAGCGGTCGTTTCCAGTGGGAAATAAGGGAAATTAGACTTTCACAAACACAACAGTAAAACGCAGTAGTTCCAAGAAAAATTAACAAAATATGTTACTCTTCTTCCTGCAATTTACAATTCTAAGTTAAAAATATATATCCACAAAATTAAGCACAATTTAGACAGGCGGTAAAGGGGGTTAATAAGCAGTAAAACAAGATTAGTAGTAGAAGCAGTATAAACAAATATAATGTTATAATGAGCAGTAAAATGAATGCTAAGCGGTTAACAAGCTCGCTGTGCACGGATACCAGAAATCGAGAAGGAAACAGAATTAAAACAGCAGTATATGACAGGTTATGGTTCAGACCGGAAGCTTGGCTACTGTTAATGACGTTAACAGTACAGAGAGCTGATTATCGATGATCAATTATTTTGTCATGAAGGTTCTAGTCCCGGGCTCAAGAAAATTTGCAAAGACAGAATGCAGTTAATTACTCAGTACTAACGTGTAATGAACAGCAACGTGACTAGAGGTGAATAAGGGTGGAAAAAAATAACCTGCTGTCACCTCGAGAGCCAGAGCCAGGTTGGGAAAGAAGGAAAAGAAAAAAGGAAGTCAGAGAAATAAGCAATTAATCAGAAATATTCAAACAGTAAAATAAGTAAAATTATCAGAAAATATCAATCAGAAAAATAAGTAGAATATCCGAAAATTATCACTCAGTAAAATAAACAGAATATTAGCAAATGTCAATCAGGATAACGTGGAATAAAATATATTAACAGCAAAACATGGTATAAAAATTGCACTAACAGTAAAATACAATCGCACTAGCCAAGTATATAAAAGTATATGGGCACTGGTAGTTCGACAGTCTCGACTGCTCGCTTCAGTTTATCAAATCACCACGGAATAAAATGCTTGGTGCGGTTTATTTTATAGCCGCGCTTCCCTACCATGGCATCGCGAGGATCCCTACTTCTTAGAAACGCGCATGGACCAGAGTACTTGCTACAAGGTCTTGATGGTGACCGTATTGAATTATTGAATCAACGGGTAAACTATTATTATGTGCGTCAGTTAGTATAAACAAAGCATACTAATTATTGTAATTCCTATAGAATCGGTCTCAAATAAATATTCTAACCAACTACGAAAAAGAAACGGATTTAATCGGCCACAGATAATTAATTATTAAATTAATTACTTGAAAGAATACACAATAATTCCTATTTTACAAATATTCTGACTTTAAATAAATGTCAAGATATTCAAATAGGGAATATTTTCTGGTAATATACAGCAATTCGCTTAAGGCGGTACAGAAAACAAGAAACAATTGTATAGACTACAATTAAATATAAATCTTATGCAGATTTCCGCAACGAAAAATGCTTTTTTACAGTCTTCAACCCATGCATTGCAATTTATCGCGGAGAATAAGCCAATGTGTTGCCTAGTTGTGCAATTTTTCGGTGAAAATAACTTCGATTGAGTCGCATAAAAGTCGCAATAAATAAAAAAATTTTAGTACCATTTAACTGAAAAATATCACACCCAACTTTACTCCAAGGCAAGTCCGGAATATAATGCGGTTTCAGTGGCTCCCTATTTTAAGAATTAGAATACGTAAGGCATTGATGGCAGTTGGAGATTTTTTGACGAATTTGATCAACCATACCTGGCCAAAATAATGATTGTTATGCCATTTTAATGCATTTATTAACTCCCAAATAGCTGTAGTGAATTCGATTGAGCATTTCTTGTTGTAAGGATTTAGGGACTACTATGCAAGACCCTTTAAAAATTAAATCGCTAATTATAGTTAAATCGCTTTTAAATGGGCAAAATATTTTCAAAGTATTTTTAAGTTTTTTATCTGAGTTAGGCCAACCATTCAAAAAGAAAGTCAGTTAAAACAGTATCTTTAGCCGTTTCTTTTTTCAACTGATCAATTTTCTCTGGAGTAGCATTAATTTTCAGATTTATCATGCAGACTTGGCTTTCTATGTCATTATCTAGGTCATTAACAGTTTTGTCAGGTAAATGCGCTCTAGATAGCGCATCCGCTAAGAGAAGTTCTTTTCCTGGCTTATATCTCAATTCAGCATCAAATTTTTGAAGTTGCAACATCATACGTTGAAGTCGTGCGGTACACTTATTGAGAGGTTTCTTAAAAATTGCGATTAAAGGTTGATGGTCTGTTTCTACGACCGTTTTACGTCCATATACATATTGATAAAACCGATTTAATCCTAAGCAAACAGCATAGAGCTCTTTTTCAATTTGAGCATAACGGATTTGTGTCAGTTAATGTTTTCGATGCGTAAGCACAGGGAAGCTGATTTTGTATAAGACAGGCTCCCACACCTGATTTTGATGCATCTACGGAAATTATAGAATCTTTATTTATATCAAAAAATTGTAATATCGGTTTACTTGTTAACATTTCCTTCAAACATTTAAATGCTTTTTCCTGATCATCACCCCATATAAACTCCACATCATTTTTTATTAAGTTTCGTAACGGCAGTGTCTGATATGAAAAGTTTTTTACAAATTTGCTTACATATGTTAACATGCCTAGCAAGCGCTGTACCCCTTGCTTATTTATAGGACGTGGCAGTTCAGAAATTGCCTTAATTTTAGAAACATCTGGAGCAATGCCATTGCTTGAAACTAAATGTCCCATATATTTGATACTCTTTTGGCCAAATCTACATTTACTTAAATTGAATCTAACATTATTACTTCTAGCTATCTCTAGAATTTTCTTTAAGCGCGAATCATGTTCGGCCTGTGACTTACCCCATATGATCAGGTCATCAATATATACATCTGCTCCCTCAATGACAAAAATGTTTCTAAATCTTTCTTGAAAAATTTCAGGAGCTGATTTAATTCCATACGGTAAACGACGGAATTTGTAACGCCCAAAAGGAGTACCAGAAGTACATAATTTAGAGCTTTCATCATCTAGATGAATTTGATAGAATCCATTTGTGGTATCAAGGGTGCTGAATATTGTTGCACCTGTTAATTTACATGTAATCTCTTCGAAAGTGGGTATTTTACAATATTCACGCTTAATTGCACGATTTGCATCCGCTGGATCCAAGCATATACGAAGTTTACCTGTCGGCTTGCGCACTATAACCAATGCATTGTCCCAGTCAGAGCTACCCTCGACTTTTTCAATAATATTCTGATTTATAAGATCATGTAAAGTATCTTTTAAAGAATTTAATAAAGAAAATGCGACCTTTCTAATCGGATGTACAACCGGTTTGCTATTTGATTCAAGTTCAATGTGACACTTCTGATTCAAACATCCAATGCCTTCAAACAAGTCAACATACTCATTAATTAATATTTTGTACTCATTACTAGATTTTAACATTATAAGTTCAACCCTTTTGACTAGATTTAAAGTACTACAAGCAGTTAAGCCCAAAATGGCTACAGTGTCACTGTTTATAACAAAAAATTCAAGATCATATACAGAATCATTTTAAAAACAGGATAACATACATGTTTCTAGTACATTTAAGTGATCCCCTGTATAGGATTTTAATTTTACATCCGTATTTTTTATTTTATTGTCTTGCGAAGCTAGTGATTTATACATTTTATAAGGAATTACATTAGCCATTGACCCTGTATCAATTTTTACCTGTATAGTTTTATTATTAATTTCTAGGTTTGTTACCCATTCAGAATCTACCAGGTTTACATTTACAGTACTCTCTATTGAACCTATGAACAAAGTACCATTTACATCGTTTACATTAACCCTTGAATCAGTTTCTAACTGATTACTTTCTGATACAACTTCATGTACTTTATTATTCTTTTTCATGCACTGCATACAAAAATGATTTTTCACATGACAAAAGTTGCACACTTTTCCATAGGCTGGGCACTTATTAATGGGATGCGACTTACCACACCTTGTACAAGAATAAATTTTCTTATTTTGGTCGGTTGACCCCCTTTGCGTTGTACCTTGTTGACTCTTGCACTGCACCTTGCTCTTTTTGTGAATTGCATCAACTACTGTGCTGTAACTTTGACCAGCTGACATTTCACTTCTTTCTTTAGACATTTCAATGATTGCCCATTTTTCGATGGCTTTATCCAACGTCAAACTGTTATCTTCTTGCACCAATTTCTCCCTTATTGAGGCATTTGCAACTCCACATATAAGAACTTTTTTCGTTAACTCTTCTTATAAATTACCTAGCTTACATTTCATTGCCATATTCTTCAGTTCAGTTACATACTGGCCTAATGATTGTCCGGGCTGTTGCTTGCATGAGAAAAATTTATATCTTTCATACGTCAAATTTTCCTTCGGTAGAAAATGTCCTTCAAATTTATCCAGTAATATATTTAATTTATTTTTCTGGTCATCCTCAAATTTAAACGTAGTGTATATTTTAAAACCTTCTTCGCCAATAAAATGGAGAACTTGGGCACACTGAATTGCTTCACCCTTTTTATTCATCTCGCTTGCCACTAAATAATTTTCAAAGCGAGAACGCCATAACTTCCAATTTTCGGCGACATTGCCGCTCATCGACATTGAGGTTATACCTCTGCTGTCACCACTCATGGTCACAATTAATTTATTAATTTCAGCTTAAACTGTCCGTCGGAACGTAGATTTATGACTGCGTCATGTTATATTGTTATTTATATCAACAAATACACTTTAAATAATCTTTAAAGTAACTTTTATTTTCGACATGTCACATGTACATTATAACAAATTATATCTGTTTATTATAAAACAACTGCGTCGTCGCCACACTACTGTAACTTATACTACAGCTGCAAGCAAGAATAAAAATATATTAACATAAATGCGTTTTTCCCTGACTATTTCTTAAAATTCCCTGACTTTTCCCTGACCAACATGAAATTGTCCGAATTTTCCCGGTTTTCCAGAAAATTGGTCACCCTGTATTATCTAATACCGTATTTTCTATTTCTATTATTTACGTCAACTTTTTTGTAATATTAAACGATTATTTATAAATTTTTAAGATAGACTCAAATGTGATTTAATTAAACTGTGAAAAAATTCTACTGAGACAACCAAGACACGCTAAAAAAAAATTTAATACTACTTTCAATTATTCTCACTTTATGTCAAAATCATGGCTACTAGATCAGTTCGAAATGAAAAGTATTATAATTTAACGGTTTTTAATGAAAAAATATTTCTGTAAATATCGATTTTAGGTAAGTATAGGATATTATTCGCAAAAATCGTAGAGAATTAACATCCCAATTCAAAGTCACAATAATATACATAATGCTCCATTTGAAAAAATTGAGAAAATTCACTTTGAAATGTCTTGAATTAGCGTTAGTATAAAATACATCCTGTATAATTATAATCAATATCTGGTGGTCGTTGTAGTACATCCCCAAATAGATATGGTGCTCCATTAAAAAAAATGTCCTCGAAGATGTTCCGCTGTAGCCCATCACCCTGTGTATTTCAAAATATTTTTAAAATATGCGCCTTTTGATACTATACCACTTCCATAAAAAAATCTTCTAATAAGTCGATATTGGATTTTGACGCTCTATTGGAACACCCCGTATATAATTAATTATAATATTTTTTCATTTATCCATTAATTTACTAACTTTAAAAGAGGCTTCCGACCTAGTCTACGAAATAAATATTATCAAACATTTTGTTAAGAATATAACTTAAGTAAAAACACCAAAAGAACTAATGGTTACGTCATATCAAACACTTTTATTTGCTTGCATGTGTGCTAGGATATTATGTACATGGTATACTATAAAACGCTCATTTTTTTCCACCCACCCCTCCAGACTTGATTTGACAAATACGTTTTAGAGTAAGGTAAAAAATGCCGAGAAATGACAGTGACAAATGAGTTTATTTCACAAAATGCGGTAGGCGAGTTTGCGATTTTAAAAGTGTTAAATTATTCAAATAAAATGACATTGCACAATCTGAATATCAACAGCAAAATCGCTGCAGCAATTCTCTATGCCATAAAAATCGTGATTGTGTCACAAACATTTAAAATTTGCCAGCTTTTAGGTTTAACTAGCTTTAACGAATTTTAAATAAAACGCATGCATGTGCTAAATTGCCACATTATCGGATAATGTAAAAAATTGGATTAAAATATAATTCAGTTTTAATAAAAATACAAACCTTAATTTAAATTTCTTGGCTCTGATTTTAGTTTCAGCCATTTTGTTAGGAAATAATATAACAATAATATGTCCAAAATATTCAATAAGTAAGTAAATATACAAGGACGTGGCACTGAAGTATATATTTTCGTCCGTTTGTGCGTAATTAGAAGAGCGGAGGAATAATGCATTTATACAGAGAAAACGTATGTAAAAACAGTGAACTATAGAACAATATAAATTTACATAACGTCAAAATACTTTAAGATAAGGTAAAGGGTAAGATCAGGTCCGTTAGAGAGTAAAGAAGCTTAAACATTATTACTCCTAAGAATATGTTGGCTAAAGGCATGGGCATGTTCAGAACTCATGTAAAAACAATTTAGATACATAAGAAAGAAAATAAACTTCACCGTTGTACATTTATAAAATAATAAAATTTGATGAGACACTACTGAAAAATTAATGGCATTACAGTTGTACACTTCCAGCATTTCCAATCTAAACCTTTTGATTATGTTATGATCAATAGACATTTAACCAACTTCCAATTTCAGACGTCAGATTTAAACAGAACGCTATGGATATCTTAAATTATATAGTTGTAAGGGGATGGTAGTGTCAACAAATATCATTTATTTTGAATCAATAATATTACTCAAACATTCACAGCAATCATTCTACAGCTCAAACATTATCAAATAGCGTCCAAAAAATATCTTCCTCACATGAGCTTAAAATACCTTAATATAATATAGATTATTAATATAAAATTATCGTCAATACTTTCCATACCCGCAGTCAAAACATTTTATTTCACTCGCACAAATTACCCATAAACTATCTTTCCTCCCGATTCCACCACTCATTCGATTTCGCGTCTTAGATATCAAAATACAATTCATTCCCACTCGTAACATTCCATAGAGTACTTGCACTTTCGTTCCTCATTGCCATCAAAACTTACTTCCATTTCGTTCACCACGGACCTATCGAAACATTCCCAAGTAACAAATGTCGCCCTTTTATTACGCTTAAAGCTTTATAAATAATGCATTATGGCAACTTGTACAGAATATTGGTTATATTGAAGCTTTATTTGACACTAAACTGCTTATGAAGTAATTCGGCGGAATAAGATTGCTGGTAAAATGCTTTCACAGTATAATTATAAAACCTCTTTATTAAAGCATCTTATTATGCAGTTTTTTAAATTTATAAGAGGCTTAGTAAGGTATATTATAAAGATACACACTGTATATTTATAACAGGTGTATAAACCTCTATATAACATTTATACATTTGTTTTACACCTTTCCAATTTCTCTATAATGGCTTTATAACATTGAGTTTTAAAGGCTTTTAAAGCAATATTTTACAGATATGTAGTTATTTAAGCCAAATGCCATTTACGTCAGCCCTAATACAGATTATTTATAAATGCTTTAACGTATAGTAGAAGGAGTATTTTATAAAGCATTTATTCAACTGAAATTCTGTTTTGGAGCTAACTGCAATCCTTCTCGCCTTTATAGAACTCTCATACAGCTAAAATTACTCCATTTCATAACCTCCAATATCATTTGATTTCGAATTTTTCTTGTATGTAGGAAAATTTTTTATGCAGTAATTTTCTCATTACAAAAATCTACCAAAATCAATACAAAGTTAGATCTGAAATTTAAACAAAAGTGATAATATCATATCCCTCAAAATCAAAATTATGTTATCATGAATTCAATTATTATTCCAAATGTGGATTTCCATCAAAGTAAATTCACCTGTCCGGGGATTTTTTCTTCTACTACTACCTCTGCACAGTCAAAGTGCTGCTTTAAGAATTTATAACTGCTTATGTAGTGACCTTCTTTGGATACTTATAGGGAACCATATTGTATTTTCTAAAAGTAAATATGACGATGCGGCCATTGTTACCGGTTTGAGGTATAATTAACTTTTTATCACTTGAAAAGGAAAACTTTGCAAAATATTTACAGCAATCACTTATGGGGTGTTCCAAATATGTGGCTTATCATTTTAAAATAATTCTACAGAAAAAAAAAAATATATTTTTGTAAATAATTTTCAACTTATCAAATTCAAGGAATTTTGGAAGTGCGTTTATTTATTTCGAAGTAGAGTAACAGAAAAATTTTCTTGGCATGACAAATTTAGTTTTCTACGAACTACAGCATACGCTAATTCGCAGGCAATATTCATTCAGCTTCCTAATAATTTGTCTTAAGAAAGTTACATTGAAGCTGCTAGAGACACTGTGATATCCATGCTTTATATCTGCAAATAGTAACTCACATTTAGAGGTATTTTTACTAGGGGGCGAGCGTAGGTGCGACTTTACTATGTACATACTTCGGTATGCGATGTAAAGCAACGACAGGCGCAGTTAGTACTTGGATTGGTGACCATTCCAACGGAAACCGCGTTCTCGCCTCACACATCTTCCAGCGGCTTGTATATCAGTGTATGCGCGGAAGCTATACAACCTTAGGCGAGGGTTGTATAGGAGATATACCATCCTTCGGAGGGGATGTAAAGCCGTCGGTCCCTTGTCTATTAAATGTTAGGCAAGTAAAAGATCCCTACTCTTCTTAAGGGAAGAGGTTCGGCAAAATTCCTGGTTGGGGGTAGCTCGTCTACAGGCGTCGGTGTTAGGCCTCAGTAGCGGAAATAGGCCGACGTTAAATAAATGTATAAAAAAAAAAAAAAAGGTATTTTTACTGTATAAAAACTTACTTGCAGCAATTATATAACAACTTCTTAGCATATAACATGATTTATAACACCCGGTAAGACGAAACAAAGAGGTTGTCATAATGTTACTTTCAGCATTTATGTACCTTTTACAAAGTTTATCGAAACTGTATAAACTGTGCCTATTTTGGGTATATAGATACTTCATTAATACTGGACTATTGTTGTTAACTCTTAGTTATAAAGTATTAAGCTTTATAAAAAGTGGAGTAGATAGTCATAGAGTTTCTAAAAAGCAATTTGTGCTACTTGCCTTGTCATATCATATCAACTTTACGTGCAGAACCTTCGAGGCGACTTTACAGGATCGTTTCAAAATTAATTAATTTATTCATACAATTATCTTCAATAACTTCAAAAGTCAAATCGATTCAAACTTCGTTTATATATCAAACAATTCCTCGAAACATATAAAAGGGCGAGCTCAGCGCGCTTAAAAAAGTTCAGTTCGATACGTGCGCCGCGAACCTTATCTCTATAACGATGCCACTGCGATGGCTTCCTTGGCTGTACCAAGTAAAAAGAACCATTCTGCCATCGCGTATTTAACAAAAAGTGAAGTTCTAAGAGTCTACCGCGCTCATACAACGTATCAATTTCTATCAATAGAGACTTAACATATTATCACTCAGTCTGTCGCGACCATTTGATCACGATCTCCTAACTAATAACGCATTTTAGCTACAAAAAAGTGACTTTCATTCCATTGGCATTCGTTTACATCTAAGGACGCCTACCTTTGCAGAGACTCGTTCTCTAAATATCTTATAAAGAATTCGCATTATCAACCTAGGAACACCTTCCCTAGCAGGGCTAACTTCCCTGAATATAAGTAGGCATCATCTGGGACTCCTTCTCTGTCCAAAATCTAAAAACAATATGCAAAATTAAGGCGAATACACCGAAGTTGGACACAAACAAACTCTTTCTACACAAAATAAATCCCTTGTCTCTTTCACGAACCCGATCCAAATGGAAAACGCCCTGAGGTACAACGCAGCTCGACACTGGTGCTTCTGCTAACCTCTGGAGTCGGTACTGGCGCCCACATACCTATCTAATAAATTCGTACCGAGCTCCTGACGTCGTCCGCCATAAGGGCGAAATCTACATCAACCCAACGCTAATCCAGTTGACAGTAGCTCATTAGCTAGCGCATCTAGCTTTCACTCTGAGCGTATCAGAAAAAGTAGTTACAAGATACTGTTTCCTTTACTCGGAGAAGTTTAGATCTTCCAGACTTAAGAGGATTATTAACGTAGCTTGGAAGTAAGTTAAAAATAGTTTTAAACATTTCAAACAAAACACTCAAATATTTTAAAATGTTTATATACATGTCCAATACCAATTTTGTATAATTAAATGAGCATCAATAATTATCTCACTTACAAAGTTTCTTTTGTGAATTTTCCATGTTTATTCATATTTGTATTTCCATCTATTCTGTACAGTATACACTATGTAAATAAATATTATTATATAATAAAAGTCAATGTTTTTTATACCAAATATTTCCAAAGAAATAACTTCAGGATATCTATCAATGTATTTCCTGCAACACGTCTCTCGTGTTCTTTATGCCATCGTTCTGTTCCAATATTTTAGGTTGGGTTGAAATGTGAGTGGTATCATATCGGACCCTCTACTGCGACCATTCGGTCTATTGTGGCTCACTCCTAATTGTATTAGCTTTTTAATAAAGCTGGTAATATCATTGGGCTGTCCTTTGCCAAATAGTGAGAATCTGGTTCTTTCTGCAGCGAAACAAGTGCACAGAACTTACCTTGCTTCCATCTTTCTCTAAACACAGACAGTATTCAGCGTTTTCCATTAGTCGATGTATATGTAACTGATGATTTAATCTGCAGTGCCCAGTATATAGGCCGATTAGGGTTCTTAGATGTAACCTATCAGACAATATAGATAATGATTTGTGAAAAATAGCTCTCATACAAAAACGTCTCCATCGCCAGGATCTGGACCCATCTTCTTAAACAGAACTTCGCACAATAAAAGTTGTTGAATTGCAAAATTCAGTAGTTGTTACTCTATTAAGTGATTTTAATATCCTTATTATCTTGAAGATGATATAAATGATAACAAAACGTCTGTTATTCAAAATGTTTTGATTTGCAACAATTTAATAATATTCTTAATTCATCTGGCCGCATATTAGATCTTGTTCTTTCAAACATAGAGTGTGAAATATTACATGACAACACTCCCCATGTTCCTGAAGATGTTCACCACCCTGCACTTTTTATTAAGCCAACCTTGCTTGTTCCCAGCTATGCGAACTTTACTCCAAATATAGATCAAAAATCATATAATTTTAAAAAAGCCAATTTTTCTGCATTATATAATGCCTTGCTAGGTATCGACTGATCCTTCTTGAGTGTAATACATGATGTAAACATTGCTACTGATTTATTCTATTCAAAACTGTATGAACTTTTCGATAATCACGTACCTACATATAGAAACATGCTAAATAACTGTTCTATTACAATCGATTACATAACTGAGATAGAAATCCAAAATGCAATTTCTAAACTAAAAAACAAGATGACCTCAGGCCTTGATTTAATACCCTCTTTTCTTGTTAAGGACTAGTCAAGCCTATATTAATTATATTTAATTTATCTTTGAAAACTTTAACGTTTCCTAACACGTGGAAAAGGGTTAAAATTTGTCTTTAAAACAGGTGACTCGTCTATTATTAGTAATTATTGAGCGATTGCAATTCTATCGAACTTTGCAAAGGTCTTTGAGATTATCCTATACGATCGCATCTACATGCCAGTCAGTAAGAGAATATCACTAAACCAACATGGTTTTGTGTCCCACCGTTCAACAGTTACCAATTTGACTATCTTTGCTCAGTTTGTATCTATTGATGAGTCTTTACAGTTTGATGTGATCTATACGGACTTTTCTAAGGCCTTCGATCGGATTGATCACAGTATCTTATTTACTAAATTAGGCAACTGGGGTTTAAGTTCTTCATTATCATTATTTATGCAATCGTACCTTACCAACCGCGAACAATTTGTGTCTTATAATGGCTATAACTCTGAGCCGTTTATAGCTACATCAGGGGTTCCCCAGGGCTCTAACTTGGGACCTCTTTTATTTCTACTTTTTATTGATGATATTACCTCAATTATTGACAATAGTAGTAGGCTATTATTTGCTGATGATCTTAAGATATATAAGAAAATAACATGTCAGAAAGATTGTGTTTTGCTGCAAAATGATATTAATCAGGTTCAAAACTGGTGCATGAGTAATACATTACATCTTAATGCCTCTAAATGTAAAGTTGTCACATTTATTAAGAAGTTCTTCAGTATTGAAAATCTTTACTATATCGATGGAATGTCATTATCTAGATCCAATTCTACGAAAGATCTTGGAGTCATATTTGAGTCTAGATTATAATTCATTGATCACATTCATTTAAAGGTGAATGAAGCTACTAAAATGATTGGCTAAACATCTTATATTGCTGGATAGAAAATTAAAGACCTTTTCAAATGAGCTATCACACGCACCCTCATTCCATTTAAAAATTTTAAAAGGGAGCTGTCACTCCAAATTGGTTGAGGGTGTATAAAATTATGCTCAAAAAATATCAGTTTAGAGTTAAAAATTGACGTGATTTTACTCATAAATTGTTAATTACGTAGATATCCGTAACTTATGGACCTCACGGTATATATTATAAACTCATATTCTAGAATAAGCTGCATCTTGCATAAAAAACGCAGAACTGTAGAACCAGGAAGCATTATATATTTAGAATAAAGTGAGAAATCTGATGAAAAAGAAAAATAAAGACATAGCTATGAAAGGAACTAAATACGGAGAAAAAAATAATCAGAGTACGTCCTCTTTATCGATTGCAAAAATGAACTTCCATTTTTTTCCTGAATATTGCGAACGAATCAAGAAATATGTCAGTATTCTTCAGATTATTTACAGTTTTAGATATTCTATACACTGCGTCCCAAATTGGGGGTGCATTTATTACTAACTCTGTTATTATCAGAGATAGAGAAACGGTTAAATGGGAACTTTTTTGAAGAATTTTGTGACCGTCTCGATGCCGTTTTTAAATTTGGCCTAGCCGTATCTGCCTAATTTGATGACTGGTGATATTTTAATAAATACATTGTTAGGACACTTTTTTAAGCACTTTTTTAAGCTGCTTTCGTTTACGTTACCAAAAAATTTCATCTGTTTCTCAGTTAATGCCACGAACTTTGTTTTTCCTTATGGGCGTCATATTTGATTTCTTGTATGTTCAATAGTGCTCTTAATTCTCCTTTCAATGATGTATCACAATATCAGGAAAAAATGCTACAGCATCTATAAGACAAATTTCAAATCAGATAAATGTTCCCAAAACAACTGTGCATAACATTTTAAAGAAAAATCATTATGACCCATACAAACCAACCATCGTTCAAGTTTACAAGAAAATGATTATGAGAGAAGAGTAACATACTATGATTGATTTGTACAAAAATGTCTACAGAACCCAGACTTGCATTCAAAAGTATTATGGACAGACGAGACTAGATTCGCTAATTATGGTGTTTTCAATAGACATAACACACACTACTGGAGTATCCAGAACCCTTACGTAATTAGCCAAAGAAGGTTTCAAACCAAATTTGGATTCAAAGTCTGGTGTAGTGTCATAGGTAAACTTATTTAAATTGTTCTTTGATAATAATTCATTATAAAAATATTCTTTCCAGGTAATCACATTATTGTACCAATTATTTATCATGTTAATTTCAACGGTGCAAATTATTTGGAAATGTTGCAAGTACAAATAATATCAGTTTTTAGACTTGCTGTAGAAGATATTAACCAGATTTGGTTTCATCACGATGGTTGTCCAGCACATAATAGCGGCATAGTAACACAATTCTTAAGTGCAACTTTTGATAATAAAATAATTGCAAATAATGGCAACATTCCATGGCCAGCCAGGTCTCCTGATCTCACTCCGTTGGACTATTTACTTTGGGGCATACAAAAAACGAAGTTTATTCATTTGGACCACCAGAAAATATTCAAATTTTAGAAGAACGCGAAGAAATACTTTGGCTTCTGTGAACAGAAATACTTTAAGGAGGGCGTGTGTAGTTCAATATTAAAGCGATGAAAAGGTGCATTAATGAACAAGGACGACTTATTGAACAATTTCTTTAAGTTTTTAATTAATTTGTTTTAATTTTAAGTCGAGGCTAATAAAATCGGATTATTTTAAAATAAATTTTCTTCATAGCCTACTTGGAAAACTTAATTTTTTCATATTTTATATCAGTAAATATTTTTCCTGGCAGTGTGATACATCATTGAAAGGGGAATTAAGAGCACTATTGAACATACAAAAAATTCAATATGACGTCCACAAGAAAAAACAAAGTTAGTGGCATTAACTGAGAAACAAATGAAGGTAGAAATTTTTTGGTAACGTCAACGAAAGTACCTTAAAAAGTGTCCTAAGAATGTACTTATTAAAATATCACCAGTCATCAAACTAGGCAGATGCGGGAAGTTTTAAAAAATGCACTTTTTCAGTTTTTTGAGAATATTTCGGAAACAAAGATAGATAAGCTAAATTTAAAAACGGCATCGAAACGGTCACAAATTTCTTCAAAAAAGTTCCCATTTAACCGGTTCTCTATCTTTAATAATAACAGAGATAGCAATGTATGCACCCTTAATTTGGGACACGGTGTATATAGGGTTTATTATAGAGATTTGTGCGGTGCTTCGAAATGTAAAATATATTTGAGCTTCCGGCGATGGATGTGCTGTGGTACTAAAAATTTAAACTGTTGCAATAAAAAGATGCAGTTAATCTTCCCATTGAATAGTTTGTGAGCAAACAGTGCTGTTCTGATTGATCTTCTAGTTTCTAATTTCAAAAAATTAAATTAATTTAGCAATATCTCGTACGATATATGTCACATTTTTTATAGTACAAGTATCTAAGAAACTTTCGTTGTACTTTCTCAATTATATTTTTATATACTTCGTGTAAGGGGGACCGAATAACTGATGCATATAATTATGCTCCCAACATATACATTAAATAGCTGAATTAACGTTCCCTCGTTTTTGAAATTACGGGAGTTCCTTATAACAAATCCTAACATCCTAAGTGCTTTTGAAACCATATTATCTATATGTGCATTAAAAGTTATCTCAGAGTCAAATATAATTCCAAGGTCTTTAATATTATTTTTGACGGGTAGTGATGAATCCTTAATATTATAGCTATAGACAATTTTTGATGATTTCCGTGAAAAAGTCATGTGGTAAAATTTTTTTACATTAAAGAATAAGCCATTCTCTGGTGCCCATCCAGAAACATTGTCTAAATTTATTTGTTATTTACCCCGTTCACCCTCTAACCCTTCAACGGAATTAGATTAAAATATATTCCAGATGTAGATATCGGTATATTTGTAGTAAATAACAGTTAAACATATTATCTATGCGTTTAAATATATTGAAGTCGTCGGCAAATGCTGGCAGCTAGAAAGTTGTACTACCCCTATCATATCATTAACTACTCATAGAGAGAAGAACGGTCCAAGGTTTGACCCTTGAAGCACTCCATGTTGTAAGACATGCTGTGATGAAATTATACCTTAAATGGGTTTTGGAGGCATTTAAATGATTAAAATTATGTATTTATTCATCTTCTAATAGCTGGTATGCGAATAAACACTACATGCATGTGGTCCTGCAATTGTAGTAATTAATTTTAATATTATGGTCAAATGACATTTAAGTATTGTTTCATTATATCTCGCCTTTATAATTAAGGTAATTTTGTTGAGTCTATTTCCATTCGAATTTCCTTTCTCGTAGTTGGGTTTTTGTTTCTTTTAAATTAATTATTTTCACATATTCACTTTTGCCTACCTAAATCAAAACAATAAACTTGTTGCAGTTTAGGTCTGGAGTAAACTATCAGCGACAGAACTAATTAAAACAGTGTTTTACGTGCTTGTCGGCTTCATTTTACAAAATATACGGAGACTAAGATATAATTAATGGGAAACACGTCAACTAACTGCCTAGTTACGTTTCATGTTTGGCAACATGGCAAAAGAAATAAACCTTTGCTTCTCCTATTACAAATCATAATTATTATGGTCCAACATTCAGTACATGAGCTTAATTAGTATTGCTGTATTTTTCTTTGAGTTAATGACTGTCGCTGCACATTGTTCTTTATTATTATTTTTTATTTAAAAACATTTTTCGTGATATATATGCCATGAAAACATTATTACTCTTCGCCCTTTTGGTTAACCATTACTTTAGCATGCAAATATTTTTATTATCAAGGGAAATCTGTACTTTATTATGCAGTTTTAATTTATATTTAATGAATACCTTTCTTAGTGATTTAATGAGTTGGGCGGCTAGGAATGAGGTGCTAAGTTTATAAAATCGGTAATTATGTAACTCGATGTATTCAGCGATATAATTCATGTATTCAATCAAGTTTTCATTAACGACATTATTTTCCAATAAAATAATGTGCATGGGAATTTATGTTAAAGTTAGACACTGAAACAGTGTTCATTACGGAAACTTTACAATATTTTGTTTCAATCATCTGTTTTATGTAAACACTGTTATATTTCCTTCAAATATCAGACTTTAACTGCTGCTCAGATGAAGTGTCAGAGAAATGACAGTTTAAGTTCATGAAATTCATCATAGAAGTCATGTTTTCTTGAATGAACACGTCTAGTCGCTGTATCAGCCCTGAGTTCGAGTCTCAGCGGCGACAGGTGGCAATGTCGTAGGGAATAGTTTAAGCCGGAGCAAAGAATCGTAGATCCGGAGTATTCTTAAGAGTTGTGAAACTTACCCTTTTTCGAATGTACAGCATAAATGACAGACTTTTGTTTAGTTCGGGAAAAGGAGACAAAGAGAAATTGATATTAATTGGGCACCATCTATAATGAAAATCAGTAGAGTGGTCTCTTTTTCCCGAATAACCAGTCTCCTATAGACCAGACTGAAATTGCTGGTAAAAGAAATAAAAAGAAAATGTAAAATGAATGATAAAATATATTAAATAAATAAATAAGTTATCTAATAATATCGGCAAACAAATGACAATTAATAGTAAAAAAAATAACAAAATTACACCAGTGTCCTAGGGTCTTGGACTAAGTATCGTTGGCGGTGAAGAGCTCTGGAATGGCAATACAGGTCCCAATTGTCTCTTTGAACATGGAATCTATGGGTTTTCTTGGCAATTTAGTTTATGTTTCACAAAGGAAGCTAAGCTTGAAGGCTGCAGAAATATTGTCCAACATTGATGTTGAATATAAATTTATAATTAATACAAATTCTTTAGAAGCTCAAATTTTAATTTGAAGAAGCTCAATCTTCAATTTGAAGAAGCTGAATTTTTATATATGAAGCAGCTCAATTTTTAAATATAAAGCTGAATTTTCAATATACAGGGTGGGGCAATAGTGCGTCGGACCTCGATATCAAATTTTTAAAAAAACTAGATAAATAAGTCCATAACTGGAAATTATTTTCGATCATACAGGGCGAGCCAAGACGAAATTACAGGACCAAGTGCCTTTTTTAAAAACAGAATGCTATGTATATCGGTACATTTTTTTAAGCCTTTTTCTAGGCTATATTCATTCCTATATTAGCATTGAATATCTCCCAACCACTTGGATGTAATGAATTTTTTTATTGAAATAATTCAATCTGCAGATGGATTTTTAAAAAATCGCAACAGTCACAATTATGAGTTTTAAGAAAAACTTATGTCAATACCAGTTGCGAGATATCTAATTAATGTTTTTGAATCATTTTCATTTCCTAAAAATGTACAGGGTGGCCAAAAACTATTTTTCAATTAAGAACATTTTGTATTTAATTTTCTCAATTTTTTTCAAATGGAATACCCTGTATATTTTTCAACGATGTGATGTAGAAATGAAAAACGAACATTTTATTGTAAGTACTTTCCTATGGCTAATTGCAACCATTTTCGTTTTATAAATAAATAAGTGTCAAATTCCAGGATAAACTTTAAAAAATAGGTTCCCTCAAATAATGCATTAGAAAAAGTTATAATAGGTGTTCGACGTGTTGCCCATTTTGATTGACACACGTCTTTATGCAATTTTGAAAAGAAGCCATTTCTTCCAATCCATTGAAGTGAGTAAATAGTATTTAACCGGTCCTTTACTGTAATGTTTTGTTTGTACATGTTTTTGCTGTTTTCGTTATTCGACAAGCAATAAAACCTCAGTTAGGTATAAATTATCGTGTACAAAGAAGCATTTATCACACTTATCGGTCGTTGCAATTTATATTGAATTAAAAATATTCTACAATATGAATTTTAATAAAGCGGAACTTATAGACATGAATTTTATTTAGTTGCCAATTTATCACCAACGTTATTCTGAAAGAATGATTCCTGATGATAACAGCTTCCAAAACCTTCTCGATAGATTTCTGGAAACTGGAAATGTCGAATATATAAAAAGTGAAAGAATAAAACGTGTTGTGAACGAAGAAAATGAGTTTTCTGTGGTGCTGGCAACGGTTGAGAATTCCCATGTTAGTCAAAGAGAAGTGAGCTCATTAATAGGAATAAGTAGATGGTATGTGGGTCGAATCTTAAAAACAAATAAGTTCATTCATATCAGATTCAAATGCATCAGGAATTATCTGATGACGATTTTCAAAAGCGCCTACAATTTTGTAATTGGGCCAGAGGTGAAATGCAATATGATGTCAACTTCTTCAATACTGTTTTATTCAGTGATGAGGCAACTTTTCATAAAAATGGATTTGTTAGTGGACACAATTTCCATGATGCTTCGGAAAGTCCTCACTTTTTATGCAAGTTGATAACCAACACAGATCGTCTATAAACGTTTGGGGAGGAATTACTGGAGAACATGTAATAGGGCCACATTTCTTTGATGGTACATTGACTGAAGCTATTTATCTTTATTTTTTGGAAAAATATCTGCCACAATTATTGGTAAATATCTCTGAAAGAATTCGAAATAGGATGTTTTTTCAGCACATGGTGCTCCACCACATTATTTAAGATGAAGTTAGAGACCACTTAAATAATAAATACCCTAATCAATGGATTGGAAGAAATGGACCCACTAAATCTAGATCCCAAGATCTTACAAAAATGGATTTTTTTTTATGGGGATAGGTGAAGAAAATTGTTTGTAGAGACACCACCAACAATGCAAAATATGAAGGAAAGAATAATAACTGTCTTTACATCTATCACACCGGCAGCTTTAGAAACAGTGCTTGTAACTGGTATTCACATAAGTTTTTCTTAAAACCCATAATTGTGACTGTGGCGATTTTTTTAATATCCATCTGCAGATTAACATTATTATCGCCGCGGGCCACCGGCGTCATGCCTAACATCAAGCGATCAAATGACTCGCCGCACATTAAAAACGAGCGAGATGCTTTGCGGTCGATTGTATGACTGGTGGTCGAGAGGTGAGCGCACTTGCCTCTCACCTAAAAGTTCCGGGTTCGATTCCCGGCCGTAGCAGTGGAAAATACTGTGAGAGGGATTTTTTCACTATACACGGATATTGGGTGTGTGTCCCTTGTCTCTAAATGTGTAGCCCCCTCCCACACAAGGCTCTTCTAGAGCCTTCCGGGATAAAGGGGGTCGTAATTACTTGTGGTGTTATTATTATTATTATTGTCGGTCGGGGTAGCACAAAAAATAATGATATTTTAATAAGGTCGTAAAGTTTTTGTTACGTTTTTTTTGTCTCAGTTTATTCATACTTGAACTATAACTGGTTGTTATACACTTGTATAACGTGGATTCAAAAATGTAATATGAATTACTGAGGTAGCACAGTTAAAGTTTGTAACTCTGAATCAGTTCAAAAGCAGCAGGCAAAAATCGGCAATTGGCCTCCTGAGGTACTACAACAGAACGGAAATACATAATAATGTTAAAAAAAGACATGACTAAATTCCTAAGATACAAAAATAGGTATATAGAATAATGTGAAATAATTTAGCAATTATACAAAGAAAATTCTGATAGTTGAGACAGTCTCACTTCCAAAAACTGAATCAAAATGCTATACAGATCGTGCTCAATATGAATAAAATACTAGTTATTATATAAAATTGTTAAATGGACATAGGCCATGTAATACTAGGAATATCGTTCCTGTAGAGTGGTGATTTATATATAAATAAATAAATATTGCATAAGCATTAAGCATTTGTTAAAGGAATAATAATAAGTAGTCACTGACACTCATGTTTAAAACTATAGGTTCGTAAAGTCAACAAAAGCATTGGTCCAATTATTTACATGCACACAATGCAAATGATTATTTCTAGCAACGAATTAATAGCATCATGTGCGACACACTGTTTATACAGAATAATTACAGGATTGTCCTAATTCCTATATGCGGAAATCGAAATAATTAATTATAGATCCATTTTGAGCAAGCTAATATAATAATTACAAGGGATGCTTGAACAACCGTTTACTAAATCACATACAAGTTAACTTGATCCTCTGTTTGTTTATTTAGGTGAAATTATATTGAAATAGGTAAATGTAGGTGTCAAGGATATTGTTAACATTTTCTACCGTTCAGAAAACTTACGAAAAACGGGAATTTAAAGGAAACGTGCATAATAAGTTTATTTTTGTTTAGAATTAGTTTTATGTTACGTTTGGTAATTAGAGTATTTTTATTACTGTGTGTTTTTACAGATTTATTGCCTGTTAACACGAATAGCAGCGTAGAGTATCTCATCCATATCTGTAAACATTTTTATAAACTGCAGTTTTACACACAAAATTATAAAAATTATATGACGTTAATCTGTGGACTGTTATGTACCTTGATCGAAGACAATTCATCATCATCACTAATATAGAAGAGAACCTATGTGCGGCAAAGTAGATCGCTATATGTAATAGATTTTTGTAATTTAAAATAATTTTCCCACGATCCCACAAGAAAACTTTCATATCCCTGCAAACCAGCAAGATTACATAAGCTTGAAGAAGGGGATGGCGCCTTTCGTTTAGAATTTTGTATGTTAATGCGGGAACAAATTATTTTAGATAGATTTTTCTACAGGAGGATTTTATTTTCCGATGAAGCAACATTTACAACGAATGCAGTTGTTAATTACCAAAATTGTAGGCATTGGTCGGGAAAAAAATCCAAATTTCCGTATTATTATTAAAAGACAACGATATAAAAAAGTAAATGTTTGGTGTGCGATACGTTATAAAAAAATTAATGGGCCATATTTTTTCCACGCAACCGTAAATCAGAATACTTACATAGATATTGGAAAACTTTTTGATGCCTACTCTGGATGATATACATTTACAGGACAGAAGAAAACTGTATTATCAACATGACGGTTATCCTGCACACAGTGAAATTAGTGTAAGAAGCTAAATGCATAGGACAGTTTGGACTAATAAGATGGCCTGAACACTCCCCGGACATAACCTCTATTGATTTCTTTTTATACCCATGATTTAAAAGAAAATTAAAACCTTCTAAAGGTGAAATCAGAAGTAATAGCCGGACATAAACGAGGATACAATTCATTTAGTTTATGAAAAATTTAGAAAAAATATTGAAAGTAGTAGTAGGAGGACAACACATAGAATAGTGTTGTTATCATTTTATTCAGTAAATTATGTGCTTTCGTTGAATTTATAAAATTATTTTAATCATAAATTTTCGGAAATATATCGACTTTGAGATATGACGTTCAAATTTCATATCTGGACTACTATTAATATTAGAAACAACTTCTTTCAGTAACATTTTTGTATAACCTCAAAAAACTAATACTTTACTCTTGGTACAAGTTCACGTTTCCTTATTTGCTAACTACCCTCTATGTTATTTTGAAAGTCTAATGGCTAATGACTTTTTACGATAAGCAAAACTTTTTATGAGGAATGACTTTTTCTCTTAAAATACGGAATAAGTAATATTAAAAATATAATTAGGTCCATCCGGGGACACACTGTATATATTATACACATGTTATATCAGCTTTTCGCATTGTACATATTTTATTATTATTATTATTTATAAGTTCATTATCATTAACGTTCTTATAATATAATCCAATATTAGTATAGATAAATTCATAAATTATATCATATTCCTTTTATAATATTTGCATATTGCGCCTGTCGTTTGAGGGCACGTACAGTTTTGGATTACTTTGTTAAATGCAGAAGATAGCAAACTAATGCTAATTAAGCATTAAACACATATATTATAATTAAATCCAAAAGGCGTGTCAGTTAGCAACAAATCGTTAAACTTAATGTTTCTCTTATCAGAGATTTGCATTTAATTTCAAATCAAATAATTTCATTATTCTCCAAAGTACTAATTTTATAAGCTTGTACGCTTCGTATATCACACCTAGTGATTTAAGTGAAGAATATTGTGAAATGAACTATAATAGCCATAACTGTAACCTTTGTGAATAGAATTGTTTTTAAAAACTTAACCAGTGAAGTTCTAATACAATATATATATTAAATTATTTCATGTTTCTGAAAAACTGTCAATATTAAAATATGTTCAATGGTTCACTACTAATGCATTTAAATTTACTGATAGCTATTACGATATGTAAGTCAATAATTTTTGTTTCTATAATTATTAAGCGTAGTTTATGTTTTTTAAAGTAGTTATGTTTACACATTAGCGATTATTCTATGTGATATGAAAAACAACAAAAAAGATATTAATATTTGACTAACTTAGCTAAACGAAAAATGTGTTTTTAATGTGTATGATTTACGTTTGAAAATAATGGAATAATATAGCCGTAATAATCTGAAATTGTTGCAGAGAAGCGAACAATAACGTTCTATTTTTAATATATAACTATTTGTTTGCTTTAAGTAACAGCACAAAATCATTTATTGAATGAAAATCCAACTTAACTAAGTGACAAATTTTATACTAGCTGAAAGACAAAAATATTTCGAATCCACTGTTAGATAGATATGTCCAAGTTTGTACAATAAATTTCATTAACTAATACAAGTATTGAAAAGTGAAGTAGGAGAACTGTTACCTCCTTTCCCTTATTATTTATTTTTGGGAAAGAATTGAGGCAACATATGCGGACGACTAGCTGGTTTAAGTCGGAGCAGAGAGCCGTGGATCCAGAATATTCGTAAGAGTCGAGAAACTTACCCTTTCTGAAATGTACGGCATAAATGACAGATTTCTGTTTATCTCGAGAAAAGGAGACAAGGAAAAATTGATGTTAAATTGGGCACCATTTATAGTGAAAATAAGTAGAATTGTCACTTTTTCTCGAATAACCAGTCTACTATAGATCAGACTGAAATTGTTGGTAAGAGAAATAAATAGATTGTTTAAAATGAATGTTAAAATATATTACATGAATAATAGATAAATCGGTTTATAAAGACTAATTGAAATTTAAAAATATATATATAACAAATTTATACCAGGATCCTAGATTGATTATTGTTGAGGTGACTGGTTCTGGGACAGCAATCCAGGCCCACAATTGTCACTTGTTGCAAGAACGGAGTCTAAAGTTTCCTTGGCAATTTACGTCTCTTAATGAAATGGAGTGAAAGTCGTAGGAAAATTAACCGACTAGGTGGTTTATGAAAAGTTAACGAAATTTTATCTGTATGAAAGATAAGCTGTGCAAAAGCTATGCAAGAATGAAGAAGCTATGCAGAAACGTATACAGAAATGTATAAGTATATATGTGCATAAACATATAAGTACATAAGTACATTTAAATATATAGAAATATATAAGCATATAAATATCTAAGTATCTAAATATCTAAGTATATAAATATCTAAGCTGATTTCATAAACTATAAATTGCCAAAAAAAAATGAAAAAGAAAGAGAAAAAATATTTTGAAACCATGTGGTACATATAGTATTTTAACTACTTATTAAATTAAAAAGAATTGACCTTGAATTTAAATTTATTTAAAAAAAGAATTGAAACTACATCAAAGACAAAAATTTATTTATTTATTTATTTATTTGGTAATGCACTCAACAGACAAGCCCTATTACAGAGTGATATGGTACATTTGATATTTACATTAACCTAAAACTAACTTAATACTAGCTTAATATTAACATAATATTAAAAAGCAATGGTTTAAAACAATGAATTTAACATGGTTTTTAGTTTTTTATACTAATGTCAAATATATCACAGTTGGCTTGGATCGTATTATAGTTACTACATATTCTGTGGAGAGGGGAATTGATTTGATAATTTGTACCTGCCAGGTCTAAGTGGAAAGTTCTATAAGTTCTAGTAGGATAGTGGGGGACACTTAAACTTATCATGGACAGGAAACTACTATCGTCTACATTGCCATGTAACAATTTATGTAAGTATACAATATGCCCGTATTTTCGTCGATTCTCCAGTGTTTTGAGATCATATCTTTCCCTTAATATATCTTTATCTATATTGAAATCATATAAACCAGTCTCTTTATAATTTAAAAACCTTAAAACTTTATTTTGTATTGTTTCTACGCTATTTTTGTGTATTTGATAAAATGGATTCCAGACAATTGAGCAATATTCCAACTGAGATCTTACATACGAAATATATAATCGCCTAATAGCTCCTGTATTGTTAAACATCTTCGTATTGCGTACTATGAATCCATACATTTTATTAGCCTTATTTATCATGGTGTAAATATGGTTACTAAATGTGAGCTGGGTGTCAAATGTTACGCTTAGGTCCCTCATGGTTTCAACCCTAGCCAAATCTATATCATTTATTTTGTAATTGAATATAATTGGAGTTTTTATTCTAGTATAGGTCATAATGAAGCATTTATTAATGTTAAGATACAATTTATTTTGAAGTGTCCATTGATATAAATTATTAATGTCATTTTGGAGAAGGAAGCAGTCCATATTACTTTCAACTTTAATGTAAATCTTTAAATCATCTGCAAATAACAGATATTTGGAGGCTCTAATTATTTCAGTAAGACTATTTATGAACATGAGAAATAACAGTGGTCCAAGATTGGAACCCTGAGGGACTCCGGACATGGCAAGAAACTGTTTCGATGTATAACCACTTACAGACACATACTGTTTTCTATTATGTAAATATGATGTGAGGAGTTCTATAAGATTCTCATGGAATCCAAATTCATTTTTAAGTTTACAGAGTAGGAAATTATGCGACACCGAGTCAAACGCCTTTTGAAAGTCGGTATAAACAACATCCACCTGATTTCCTTCGTGTATTTCTTGGGATATGAACTGAGTGATATTAATCAGATTACTAGCAGTTGACCTTTGTCTCATAAAGCCATGCTGGTGAATGGATATGCTATTGGAGACTGATCTATAGATATCGTCATAGATAATCGATTCATAAAGTTTTGCTGGGACTGATAGTATAGCAATAGGCCTATAATTCTTAATGTTGGTTTTATCATCTTTCTTGTGTACTGGGCAAAGACGGACTTCTTTCCAGATTTCAGGAAATACTTTGGTTTTTAAACTTAGGTTAAACAAGTAGTGAAGCGGGTATACAAGAACGTCGATAGAACCTTTAACGATGTAAGAGGGTAACCTGTCGGGTCCAACTGCTTTGTTTGACTTTAGTCTTTTTACAGCATCACGTATCTCATTTTGTGTAATAGAGTTTACAACTACTTCATCCATGTGCGGATTTAGCTTTATTTGTGAGTCATCTCCATGAAAATCTACATTGTATACACTTTTAAAGTGACTTGCGAATGCATCTGCAATTGCCTCCCCGCTTTTACATTCTAGGTTATCTAGGTGCATAGTATTTGGGAAGGAGACTGCCCCTTTTTTGTCCTTCATAAATTACCAGAATGTCCTTGAATCATCGCTAATATCCTTTTGTATTTTATTTGTGTACTGTTTGTATGCTTGATCAATATCCTTTTTTAGTTTTGCTCTTAGATTACTATATTCATTTTTTAAATCATTTGATTGGGAGAAGTTATATTTTTTACGAATTCTGTCCTTTTTTCTTAGATCTTTTATGATTTGGTTGTTAAACCAAACTGGATATTTCTTGGAAGTTTTTGTTTTTGGGATACATTTATCAAATATATTGTATATAATGGAATAGAAATATTCTACAGCGTCATTTACATCAGAAAACCTTCCAATATCAGTCCAATCCGTGTTTCTAAATAGTTCATATAATAAATTGAAATTCGCCTTTTTATAATTAGATTTAGATTTTAATGGAGACGACAATTGCGTTAATTTATTGACCTCTATATACAAAGTTGGATGATGTGCATCCTCATCTACTAAACAAAATGGGCTACGTTGGACTGTACAATTTTGATTCGATATTACCAGATCTAATATACGGTCTAAATAATTTGTTATTTTGTTATACTGCTTACAGTCAAAAAAGTTTTGAAAATTTATAAGTTCTCTAACATACTGATCATTTAATTTATTGCTCTTATAATACTGATTCAGTTTGGAGACATTAAAATCTCCCATGATTAGGAAATTATTGTTATAGAGAAATGGTAAATTTTCCAAGAAATTATAAAAATTACTTACAGTGTTGATGTTACAGGCCGGATCGATATATACTAAGATAACATATAGTGCATTAGACTCAGATGTATTTACTTTTACACAAACCGTATCAATAAATCGATCGCTAAAATCCATATGTATTTGCTTTGTACTATATATGTTTTTGACAGCAAGAATTACTCCCCCACCCTTGGTTTTTCCACTAGTTTCACGGCATCTATCCTTTCTGAACACCAAAAAATCACTGGGAAATATTCCATTTTCATATACACCTTCGGTCAGCCAACTTTCTGTTATTCCTATGATGTCATATTCATCTACGGTAGCACTAATATTGTTTAATAATGTGGAAGTCTTTGTATTAAGGCTCCTTACATTTTGGTAAATTATTGATAGGTCGCTCCTAGACGCCTCTTCAGGTGCCCCAAGAGAATTTCAACTTTCACTTAGGTTACTGGTATTTTGTATATGTGATTGCTATTCCTTCGAAAAGATAGACAACTTGTGATGTTCTAATTTTTTTATATAAACTGTACATTTTGTTTTATCCCATGCGAAATAATTGCTCTCCTTTAACCCTGCATTTACACAATTTACACATTTAGGCAAATATGTGCTAGGGCAGTCTTTCACTGGGTGTTCCAAGGAATATTTTGGGCACACAATTTTGCTATTACTGCACGACTTCGCGACATGATTTAGTCCACTGCATTTGTAGCACATTTTGATATCGGTGGCATCATAAATAGCACAGACGTCATAGTTCACAAATAAATTACCTTGCTTCATTATTTTACAGAATGTTTCTGCATCCACTTCTAATATAGCTTGAAGATTACTTAAATTTTAAATGAGTAATAAATGAAATTACCTGGATGTTGTTGTTAATGCGAATATAAAAATGTAATATCAATTACTGAAGTCCACAGTTAAAATTTATATACGTTCGAATCAGTACAAAGGCTGCAAGCAAATGATTTCCTGGTGAGTTTTACTGATAAGGTAAACTTTTTTGTCCTCCTTACTGGAAAATAATGCTACCAAATAAACTTGAGAAATCTAATTCCCTGATTAAATTGAAAGCTATAAAATATATAAATTAGTACAGGTATGGCCATCTGTCAACTGTTGAGTTAAGCGCAACAACCTGTTTGATGTAGATTCCCGTACTCACAACTAAAATAGTGGCATATGATCGATAAAAGGAATCTATAATAAAAGATTTTATTACTTCCATACCACAGCTGACTTGCCTTTGCCTCAGTTTGTAATTTCTATTTTGTACACAACCAACAATATGAACAGCTGTAAATAAATAGTAAAACGTATTATGATAACTCAGTAAATATTACATCTTATAGGATATACTATATATAGTAACGAGAAAAGGTAAGGAAAATAACCATATGTACTTACATAGTAAACAAAAATATAAAAATTGAAATATAGGTATCTGACGTAAATAAATGTTTTGTAGACAATTGTTAATTGTTTCCTGGGATGCTGTATAGAACGGAAATACATAATAGTGTAGAACATGACTGAGTTCCTAAGATATTAAAATATGTACATAAAACAGTGTCAAATGGTTTAGCAGTTATACAAATAAAATTCTGTTAGTTGAAAACAGTTTCACTTACAAAAACTGAATCAAAATTATACACAGATTGTGCCAAACATAAACAATACACTAGTTTTTATATAAAACTCTTAAATGGACATAGGCCATGTAACAGAACATTATAGGAAGCACTATTCGATTCTCCTCTTCCACATTGGAAGTGGAAGAGGGAATGTCCAGGAGGACCTACATTACTACCATTTCATTGGCTTAGTTTTTATTCTTCCATTGCCCTTAAGCCAGCAAGTATTTGTACCTTACCATGTTTGGCAATAGCTGTATGCTGCAGGATCTCTCTGTTGTTACTTGTTTGTTATTATGGCAAATAAACGAAGCAACATATACGTATGACTAGCTGATTTTAGCCGGAGCAGAGTCGTGGATTCTGATAACTTTTAAGAGAGGTGAAACTTACCCTCTTTGTGTGTGTAACGCATAAGACGAATTTTGTTTTATTTGGGGAAAAAACAATAAAAAACCGCTGCCCAAGGAATCACTACTTCCACATCCAGATTTTGTATCCAAGTCTTATACACAGTAAATTCCAATGTAATATTTTACTCCCTTTAATAATAGAGGTCCTTAGTTCTCATATAAACAATAGGGTGGGGGTGGCAGTGGGGGTGGTAGAGGAGGTGACTAATGCCAAAATAAATTTTGGAGGCCCTTGGTTCTTGTACACACACTAAATCTCAATTTAATTTTTTACTCTGTTTAATAATAGGATGGGGGTGGCAATGGGGGTAGTAGGGGGGTGGCTAATGCCGACGTTTCGTTCTTGCAGACACACGAAATCACATTTTATTTTTTTTACTCCCTTTTGCAATAGTGTGGGGGTCGTATTGGGGGTGATAGGTGGGGTGGGGTGGCTGATGTAAAAAAAAAATTTGATACCTTGACTTTTCATACATGCCCTAAATTGACTTGCTTGCTTTGCCTATTTATCATTATTTATCCCATTTACCCCCGAACCCCTCAACGGAATTAGATTAAAATATAATCTAGTTCCAGATCTCGCTATAATACATAAGTGTACCAAATTTCAAGTCAATATCATAAAGGGTTCCAGAAAATTTCTGATAGTTAAAACAGTCTCACTTACAAAAACTGAATCAAAATGCTAAATACTTATAAGTAAAATACCAGATATTATATAAAATTGTTAAATGGGCATAAGCCACGTTATAAAGTACCTTAATACATGCAAATGTACATTAAAGTATTTAAAGATACTGTTTTATTAGATGAATGAGAATAACAGCAAATAAAGATGACGAATAACTCAACAGCAATTTTTAACAAACTCCAAAAACTAAACATCAAAAAGATAAAATGGTTGGTTGTATTATGGGGTTTAAAAAATGAACCAATAGAACGATTCTATTTAAATATGGCACACTTTTTTTGGGACTGGCTTAACTATTTCTCTTCAGCAAATAGAGTATAATATACATTTTTTTACTTTTAGATGCATCAAGAGCAGGTTTGTATCTGAATATTATCCTAATATTGTATTGATCATTTATATTTTACCATCAGATTTTTATTATCACACAGTCTATTTAATTTTCCCAAACGGTAATACAGGAAAGTAAAGAAAATCGTTATTAAATGGCCCCGATTACGTTTACTGACGAGCAATATACCACACGGGAGAAAATAACTAATTATGGGTATATGATACACGTTTCACTTGATATTGGCCGCTAACACTATTAGCCATCGATTGTGTGATTTGCGACGACTGAATTACAATTTGTTCGATAGTAGATTAGCGATCGTTCAAGCGACGAACAACAAATTAGGGGTTTCAAACGTGGTTTTCGATCTGTAACAAACGATTACTGATATTATGGCGAGATGTCACTGAAATATTGCTAATTTACTGCTTATTATGCACTGTCGTTTTAGTAAACAAAGTCGCTGGAGCGTGGACCTTTTGGGCGTTCCGTTTAGTTGGATTTATTAGGTGTTTGGGGAGGGTAGATAGACATTTACATTTAATTAGGTATTTAGAGATTCATGAAAAGGAATTTCATGATTTATTAAAACAAGAAATATTATTACACAATAGAACATTACCAACTTAATGTTACAGAAGATGGAGATAAATAGGACGGAACAAAACAGTTTCGCTGCTTTGCAATTTTAGTGTAGTATCAAAATATATCTTTTGGATGTATATTTTCATTCTTAATCTTTCATTGAAATTAATTACCAAGGCAAAGATAAAAAAATTAAGAAATTAACGATCCGAAATAATTCAGATAAATTTTTCCATTTTGAAGGTGAAAAAAAGTAAAACCTAAAAAAGCAATAATAATAATAATAATAATAATAATAATAATAATAATACATACATAATACAGGAGGCATAAGGTCACCCATCTATTTTATATGGATGACCTTAAACTTTATGCCTCTGGAGAGAGGGATCTCCAACAGTCCCTTAGGGTGGTACAGGAGTATACGCAGGCTGTCGGTATGCAGTTCGGGTTGGACAAATGCGCACTGATCCATCTCAAGAGAGGACGATGCGGTGACTATGGAGAGGACGCGCAGCTCGTGGACGGAAGCATCTTACACCATCTAGATGCCGGAGAGTCGTACACTTACTTGGGTGTCGAGCAACGCTCCACCCAAGAAGTGAGTGTAGTGAAAAACGCTCTCCGCGGCAAGTATCAGCACCTACTCCGACAGATCTGGTCTTCAGAACTGTCGGGGAAGAACAAGGTGTCTGCTACAAATATGCTTGCCGTTCCGATCCTTCTCTACTCTTTCGGAGTAGTGAAGTGGACTAGAGAAGAGCTGCGTCAACTCGATGTAGTAACCCGCAAGAAGGTGCATCTCAATAGGAGCTTGCATCCTAAATCGTCCGTTCCACGGTTATATCTCCCACGACATCGGGGAGGCCGTGGACTCTTGAGCTTGGAGAGTCTCCATAGCAGGATGGTTCTGGAGGGAGCATGTAAGGTCATCAGAAGTTCGGATCCCCTCCTCTGCATGGTCCGAGACCATGAAAATGCAGAGGTAGGAGCTTTTCTCTTTAAGGCAGCACGCAGAGCAGCCGATGAACTTGGTCTCATCTTCGACGTCGAGCGGGTAAACCCCGACTCTGTCACCGAGTTGGAACCCGTTCGACTAAAAGCCCACATTAGAGCTGCAGAACACAACATCCTTCTGCAGCTCCATAAGGATAAGCCATTGCACGGGATCTTCTATAAAAATATAGAAGACCTCGGCTTATCCGAAAGGCTGACCTTCGCCTTCTTAAGGTCAGCTGGGCTGAAGTCTGAGACCGAGGGATTCATAATGGCTTGCCAGGATGGTGTATTTAACACTCTCGTCTATCGACGTCGTGTCATGGGTATGGAGGTCCCTGATGTCAGCTGCAGGGCCTGCCGCAGGGCGCCGGAGACTGTAATGCACTTACTGTCGGCTTGCCCGACTTACGCAGTCTCGGCCTATATTCATAGACACAACGCAGCATTACGAGTGCTTTACTATCATCTAAGGCACTCGTATGGGATAGACGAAACACCAGTGCTGCCTTACGTTCCGGGGGATATTGAGTCCGTTGTGGGGAATGAGAAGTGCCTAATTTATTGGAACTACTCGTTTCCCACCGTCAGGCAAATACAAGCCAACAAGCCTGACATAGTACTCCTCGACCACCAACTCAAGACAATGTATGTCGTGGAATTCTCAGCTCCCGCTGAGAGCAACATTGTCTTGAAAGAGGAGGAAAAACGGACAAAATATCGAGATTTGCTCTTCGAACTCCGCAGGCTTTATCCAGGCCATTCTGTTAAAATAGTGGTACTGATTATAGGAGCCCTCGGTGGAATGAGACAGACGCTGCTTTCAGAACTAAAGATCATACCGGCATGCCGAGATTCGGCAGAGATCTTAGCCGGCAGAATGCAGAAGGCTGTCATCCTCGGTTCATTACGTCTACTCAGGGCACACGATTCGCGGACCCGGTAGTCACTCACCCCACGGGCGTGGGGAGTGGCTATTGGTATTACCAGCTCCCCTCTGTGAGGGTCGGAGCCACAGAGCAGGGTGACTGGTTTTTTGTAAAAACAAAAAAAAAAATACATTTATTATCCATCAGACCAAAGTACAGTAAGGTATTCGAGCCGTCAAAATACAATAAGTAGAGAACAAGAAACATTACAAAAAACATTACATTACAAAATACAAAGAAAATAAAAAATATATATATTAACATTTACAGTTTAACATAAAATCATAAAATATCTAAAAAAATTATATCAGAAATCGAGCTCAAGTGAATTGAAATTTAATCAAAATATATATTCACATAAGAACTTATATATTATAAGAACGAAACGTAATAATAAACTAATACTCACAAAAGTCAGCAATGACTTGAGAGTGAGATTATATGACAAATAATATAATGATATTAACAGTGTTAATAAATATATACCCTAAATTACAAAAGGGTTCCTAAAATTAAAAAATAATATAGTTTAATAAAATATTTTACTTTGTGGCGCACTAATTTTTTTGAGCATTAATTAATTATCTCATGAATTTTGCTTCTATCTCCTTGATGTAGATTTTTTTTCAGCAAGTACTTGAATTTCCTCAGACTCGGTACATTCTTTATATTTTCCGGTATGGAATTGTAAATCTTAGGGGCCAAATAGTCGTAACTATGCTGTCCCTTTGTTGTAGTCTTCAAAGGGACCATCACAGATTTATTTTTAGTTCGTGTATTGTAGCCGTGATCAACAGGTGACAGTTGATTTTTTTCTGAATGAGCTTTTATCGCCACCTTTAAGTAGAATAGCTGTCTAATGTCTAGAATATTTAATTCTTTGTATAACGCATTTGAGGGATAGATACTTTTTTTATCAGTCATGGTTTTTAGTATTCTTCTTTGCAATACATTGACTTCATTTAAGTAGGTTTTATCTGCAGTACCCCATGCGATGATACCATAAGTTAGATGACTTTCCACTAATGCATGATAAACTATCTTCAGCTGCTTCCAGCCTAAGAAATTTTTTATTTGTTTTATTTTACACAATACGTATCTCAGTTTTTTTTTCAGTGACTCGATATGCATGTCCCATCGCAGGTGTCTATCTATAACCACTCCTAGGTAAGTTGCGTTCTCTGTGGGTTTAATAATATACTTCTTGTTATTTACTTCAATTTGTAGATGTTGGAAATCTGGCAATGTGTTACTATACGAGGAGAAACATAAGTACACTGTTTTTTCTTTGTTAATGGTAAGTAAGTTGTTAGAGTACCAGTTGAGTATTTGCTCCATATCCTTTTCTACCTTTAGTTTCAAATTATCCCACGTTTGGTCTTCATAGTAAATGGCCGTGTCATCCGCAAAAGCGATTATAGCCCCTTCCGTTTCTACCTCAAATAGGTCATTGATATAAATGTTAAATAGAACTGGACCTAACACAGTACCTTGAGGTAGTCCGCAAGTTATATCTTTATAATTACTTGTGATTTTATTCAGCTGGACACATTGCTTTCTTCCAGTGAGATAAATCTCTATCAATTTATGGCATGTCCCTCTAATTCCAATTTTCCTTAATTTTTCTAGTAGAAGAGTATGGGAGACAGTATCGAATGCCTTTTGGATATCCACGAAAATACACAATGATTTTTTTTTATTATCGAGGCTATTATATATATTTTGTGTTAAGGTATTGATTGCATGTTGTGTACTTTGCCCTTCCTTAAAACCAAATTGATACTTAGATAGTATTGAATTTTTATTCAGATAGTTCGTTATTCTCGATTTTAGTATTTTTTCAAAGATTTTCGATAAAACAGAGATTAGGGAAATTGGTCTATAATTCCCTATATCCATTTCATCTCCCTTTTTAAAAATAGGTTTAACCACAGAGATCTTAAAATGCGACGGACATTCGCCGGTTTCAAAAATTTTATTTATTATAAATGTTAGAGGGCGAGCAATTTCATTTCGTATTGCTTTTAGTATCTCGGCAGAAAAACCATCATAGCCACTGGATTTTTTATTTTTTAGACCTATTATTTCTCTTGTAACTTCATTAACATCAGTTGGGAAAATAAACATTGTTTTATTGTATGTACGACCAGTTACTGCTTTATTAGGGTTATGGTTTAGTTTTGATGTTAATACTTGTCCGATTTCTGTAAAATAGCTATTAAACTCATCTGATATCTCGTCTTTATTGTCTGTGACTTTTCCATTTTTACATCTAATTTTACTTATTTGCTTATTTTCCATAAGTTTATTATTTGTTGCGTGGTTAACAACATTCCATAAGTTCTTAGAGTTATTTTGATTTTCACCAATTTGTTTCTTGAAAAAATTAGATTTTGTTGTCTTAATTAAGTTGTTTAATTTATTTCTATAGCTTTTATACTCCCTTGCTAAGTCGCTGTTTTCAGGGTCATTGACCAACTGTTTTTTCAATTCATTTTTTTTATTTACTGATTTTATCAATCCTTGTGTTATCCAGTTCTTTCTTTTTTTATTTTTACTGTTTATTTTAATTTTTGTTGTACAACTTTGTATTTCACTGTGTAGGATGTTAATAAAGGATTCATTTGCTAATTCAGAAGTTTCCTGCGCATATAGAGTTTCCCAATTTACTTTTGACAATTGTTTTTTTAGTTTGCACAAATCTAATTTTTTTTGTAATTCACTTGTGATTTTGACATATTTGTGTATTTGTCAGGTAAAACTATTTGCAATGCAATTGTGAAATGATCTGTTATATCAGTTTTTAAGACAAAGGGAATAACAAAGTCAAGTTCATTTTTTGATTTTAAGAATGCATGATCTATACAAGTTCCAGCTTGATTGTTTGCTCTAGTTACACTATTTATAGCTGGTAGGAATGAGTTTTCAAACATGATATTCAAATAATCGTTTGCATAGTCCCTATCTACTAAGATGTCTATATTTAAATCTCTTATTAAGATAGTATAAGCGCAGTCATTTTGTGAATTTTCTAATAAAGCTTTGAGATCGTTATTAAATGCAAATGGACATGATGCAGGACTCCTGTATATCGCGAATATCTTATTTTTTTTGCTTTCTAATTTTAGTGATAATTCTATTATATTTATGTTATTTATTTTTATCAGATTATACGAGTAATTTATATTATTTCGTATGTAGATTGCTACCCCATCTGATTTATTGAAATTTCCATTATTATATATAATTTCGTAGCCTCGGATTTTGTAAATGTCTATATTGTCAATTTGCCATGTTTCAGAGAGGACAATGCAATCAATATTTGTATTTATTTGATGTAATAATATTTTGAATTCGTCTATGTTTTTATTTATACTTCTGATATTTTGGTGTAAGATGGTACAATTAACATTTTCTTTATTTACAGCTAGGATTTCACGTAACTCAAGGGCAGAATTTCATATATATGTTTCGGTAGTATGATCCTTAAAATCTCTTAAGTATGGATCCATGTCCAATCAAAGTTATAGGTAGATAGGAATAAAAGACAGGGACAATCTTCTTTGTCGTGGGGCCAATCACGACACTATAAGACATACAAGGTAAGTAGGCCACGGAAGGATAAAACAGAAGAGAAACAGAGGAAGAAAATTTGGACGCTTATATTACCTATCTTAGAATAATCAATATATTGTTTGTAAAATTAAGCACATAATGTATTTATATATTGGACTTTAATAAATGGTTAATAATTGCATAAAGTTATTTAACTTTACCCTTTTCAGGTGTATTAGTAGAGCTTCTAGGATCTGTACTTGAGGAGTTAGATCTAGTTATTTTTTTTGTATCTCGGATTTTTGTTTTGATATTTTAGTGTCTTTTTTTTCTTGTCTACTGTTTGAAGTTTCGATTTCGTTATTTCCAGCAAAATGTTTTTCAAGTTGTCTATTTCGTGATATAGGTGTTGGGGTAGAGGGTGCGCTATGAGTTGAACAATTCTCGTTATTTTTTATTGTTATTTGGTCCGACGGTATTTGAGGAGCAAGGTTTGATTCCAACTGTTCCGATGTAAATACTTCGTTATTTATTATAATTTTCCCTTTTCTTATATAAGCCTTATATCCTTTTTCTGTTGCTTGTTTTAGATGATTTCGTAGTATTTTGTTTTTCTCCTGATCCTCCTTACACAAGTCGTTATTAATATATATATTTTTCCCCTTCAATTTTTCCACAGAGCCAAAGATTAATTTCTTTTTGAGAAATGATATAAACTCCACTTTTATAGGTGCACTCTCTTCCTTATTTAGTTTGTAGATGTCATTGATATCATTTATGCATAAAGTTAAATCCAATAGATCATTTAACTTACCAATTACTGAAGTTACCAGATCTTGTTCATCTACCTCCAGGCCGAATATGATAATATTATTTTTTCTAGCCATTCTCTTTAATTGTAGTATGTTATTTTGCAATTTATTTTGGTTTCTTTCTATTTCATATATTTTGTCCCTAGTTGCTATAGCTTCTTTTTTCTTGCATATCATTTTTCAATTCATCGGTTTGCTCCTTTATGGCTTTTAATATTTTATTAAATAATTCATCATTATTCGGCATTTTCTACTTAACAAAAATGCGAGATTTATCATGAATTGTGGTTTCCCCAGAAATTTGTTATTTTTGTTGTTATGGCAACGTAGAGTCTACGGTTTTATTTGACTCGGACGGCCAGTTTGACAGCGACTATTGAAAATAATAACGAAATACGGGCAAATTGGCTTTATAAATACCTGGTATTTTTAGCGATATAGTTAAAGCAATGTATCCGCAGTTAAATGAGAAATATTAAGTAAATGACTTCATAAAACACATATAAAATTAAGGAGAAATTAAACCTGACACTACACTACACTGCAACGTTGCCGAGTGATATACATCCTACATATACATATACACATAAATATTAAGAGTCAAAGGAATGTTGTAGACAGTCATTTACAGTAAAAAAAAAACAGATTCTAGCAATAATTTCTTTACTTATCTTTGAAATGACTTTATATTATTAATTTGCTTGATGTACTCTGGAAGCTTATTATATAACTTTACACCAGTATATGTGGGACTTTTTTCGTACAATGATAGGCAATGGTTCGGTGTCAATAAATTGTTCGGTCTCCTAGTATTATATTCATGGTTATAATTGTTTCTTAAAAAAATATTTAGATTAGACTTTACAAATACAACTATTTTCATGATATAAATACAAGCTAACGGTAATAATTGCAATTCCTTAAAATAAGTTTTACAAGAGGTATGCATACTGACTCCCATTATGTTTCTTATTGCTTTCTTTTGTAGCTTGAAGACTCTCTCAAAGTGATGAGAGGAGCCCCAAAACACAATACCGTACGAAATTCTTGAATAAAATTGCGCATAGTAATAAGATAACATAACATCCCTATTTGTAATATTTCTCAGCCTGTACAAGGCAAAACAGACTGATGACAGCTTGTTGCATAATATAATAATATGACTTTCCCAATTTAGAGCATTGTCTATATGCACGCATAGAAATTTTGTAGAGGTCACTTGTTCCAACGATTTTCCATGAATTTTTTAGCAGATAATTTTATTATAATTAATTAGTCTCGGAGTAAAATGGATGAACACTGTTTTATCGCTATTAAGTATTAATTTTTCATTTTCAAATTTAGAAACAAATAAGCTAATTTTGTTCTGTGTATCAGTTGAATGAGTTGTCATCTGCAAACATTACTAGGAGACATGAGTTAATTGCATCCGGTAAGTCGTTTATAAAAAAATATAAAAAGTAGGGTCCAAGGACTGAGCCTTGAGGGACGCCAGGCGATACAGATTTTGTATTGCCTATTTCTACTAGTTGGGTACGATTAGAAAGGTAGGACGTGAGCCATTCGCCAAGCATTCCTGGAAATTCGTATTTATTAAGTTTGCCTAAAAGTAAAGCATTATCTACCAGGTCAAACGATTGATTCAGGTCCATGAAGATTCCAAAGCATTATTATTATCTAGATGTTCATATAGCTTATTGAGGAGGCAAAGTATGGCAGACGCGGTCGACCTACCCACCCGAAATCCATGTTGCTCGTCACTCAGTATATTACGTCTGTTACAAAATCTCATCATTTTATTATAAATGACTCTATCTAAAATCTTTGATATTGACTATAGTAATGAAATAGGCCTATAATTGTTTAGTAACAATTTATTCTCTTTTTTTGTGCAGAGGTATAATTTTCGAAGTTTTAAAGATTTCTGGAAATACTCCATCTGATAGAGACCAATTAATCAGATATGTTAGAGAAGCTACAATATATTGAACAATCGATTTTAACATGTTCGTGCTGATACAGTCTATGCCACAAGAATTAGATTTCCTAAGACAAGTTATAATATTAAAAATTTCATTTTCCGAAACCGGATCAAGAAATATTGTTGGAAATTCTTTGTTTAAATTAACAGGATGGTTCGCATTATTTTTATAGTTTTCAGCTAATTTATTTGATAAATTAATAAAATGAGCATTGGCGCTATTGACAATTTCTTGCGGATGTGTAATTATTTTATTGATAACTCTCAGTTCCTCAATTCTGTTGGAATAAGTCACTATTTATAATAGACCAGGCAGCTTTGGATTTATTAGAGGCGTTGTTGTATTTATTATCATTATATAGCCGTTTAGTCGCTATCACAACTTTATCGTATACTTTCTTGTACAATTTATAACACTTTTAATCCGCATATCTTCTAGTTGCTATCACTATTCTATTTAATAATTTTAGTTTCTCGTATGAAATTCTAATTCCTTGGGTTATCTATATTGTTTTGTTATAGTTTACTTTAATATTTGAAAAAGGAAAGCATGTATCGATGTAGTAAAATAAGTTGTCACTAAAGGCTTTAAAATCGTCATTTACAGATTGTGCGTCATACACATTGCCCCAAGTTTCTTTACTTACATAATAAATAAAATTTCGACTATTATTATCTGAAAAGACTCTAGTTTTCTTATCTTCTGTATTTGGCATATCGAAAGATAAAATTTGGCACGTATGGTCTGACAGGCTATTCGGCACAACTTTACAGATAATATTACAATTATTATTTAAAAAGTTGCTACATATATCGTCTATAAAAGTAGAGGAATTTGTACATACTCTTGTTGGCTCAGCAACGTGGAAATCAAGATTATACATGCTGAAAAGATCAGACAGTCGATATTTATGTACACTATTCGATAAATAATCAATATTTAGATCATCACACAATATAAGTAAAGACTTGTCTTTTAGTAGGTTGTCAAATAACATATCCAAGATCTCGAAAAATATATTAATGTCTCCAGTAGGTGATCGATAAATAGTAACAACTGTGATTTTTGTATGGCCTACTTCTATTTCAATACCAGCCAATGGGGCCAGACAATATACTTCCATATATTTATTTTTTTAATTTTATTTGTTTATATTTTACAACATCCAACGGGCACAACCCAATTACTACTACGAATTACAATAGCATTTAAGAAAACACAAAAAAACAGTACATACTAAATATAAGACAAGTTACGTAAGTGTTTAATACTAGATTAATCAGTATCACAAATTTCATTGTGATATATCATAACACACATTTATTGATATAAACGTTTAATACTTCTAATATTTTAGAATAAAACATCTAAATCATCTTCAGTGTTTGAATAATTATTAATCATAAGATATATAGGGGACATTTTATATACATTAGTATTATGGTTTCTTATATTCTTCGACACTGCTTGTGTCGAGCATTTATTCTCGGTACATGAAACTGAAAAATTTTGAGTAGTGACTCACTTATTGGCTATTTTATATAAGAAAACTACAGAATGCACAGTACATAGCACGGCGTTTAATCAAGCTGCCCATTTCAAATCTGTTGTAAAAAATGTCTTGCAGAATGCCTCTTTGGGGATATTGATTGTCGAGGTGCTATTTTAAAAAAAATTCTCAGAACTCGCATAAATGAATATTATGTGTAGGGTTCCAAACTATTGAACCATATTCAAGTTGGGACCTTACAAAGGTAATAAAAAGTAGCTTTAATGTATCTATGTTGTTAAAATCTTTTGTACTACGTAAGATAAAGCCAAGATTCTTATAGGCCTTAGATATCATTGTATCGATATGGGCGACAAAAGTAAACTTGCTATCAAAGATTATACCTAAATCTTTAATAGTATTTGGACGAGGAAGTATTACAGTATCAATATTATAATTGTATAATATTAGGTTATGTTCTTCCTTACGATAATACGACTTTATGTTGCATTTAGTTGCATTAAGCAAGAGTATATTTTCTTTAGACCATGAGTTTAATATGTTTAAATTTTTTTGAAGTAAAATACAATCATTTTCAGATTCAATTTTTAAGAAAAGTTTTAACTAATCCGCATATAATAAACAGCTTACACTTAGACTAGCTACGATTCACTGATAAAAGTTATGAACAATAACGGCCCTAATACTGATCCCTGGGGAACACCAGAGAACTGGGTGAAGTTGGGCGATTTGTATCCAAAGCAGTGAACATATTGGATTTGACAATGTAAATATGACTGGAAGAACATTAATATACTGTAACTTAAACCCATCTTATTTAAGTAATAAACCATGATCCAAACTATCGAAAGCCTTAAAAAAGTCAGTGTAGATAACGTCTGGCTGGCCTACTTCATCAATACTTCACAAATGATTTGAGATTTAAAAATCAGATTTATAATTGTTGATCGCCCTTCAATGAAGCCATGTTGCTCGGGTATTAAATTTCTCCCGACAAGAAACGACAGGTAATTAAACAAAAGAATTTCAAAAGCTTTGCTGAAATTACATAATATTGTTATTGGGTATATAGTTTCCTACGTCCATGTTATTATGTTTTTTATATACAGGGCACACTCTAGAAAGTTTTGAAACATTTGGAAATATCTGTGTTTTAAAAATTAAATTAAATATTATTTGCAATGGTTTGAGTAGTATAACAGCACAATAAGAACGCCGGAATTAGGTCAGGATCTGATGTCTTAATGCTCTTGTGACTTCATACTCACTTAGGTACTAATGTAATATGTAAATATCGTATTGTTGTTTGACGATGTATATTGGGTATCATATGTAGTGGAATTAAGGAAATTTTTGCAGAAAAGTATGCAAATCCATCTACAATTTGTTGGGGAGAATCTAGTCTAGTCTCAGTGTGAGTCATGACGGATTTAACTGACGAGTGTCCTTTTTTATTGGATATATACGACCAAAATTGTTTTGGGTTTGACTTTATATTGAGTTCAGTTTAGGCACAATATCTTTGATGAGCTTGTCTAATTCTATTTTTTAAGTAACTTCTTATGGTTTTAAAGTAATTGTAGTTCATCTCAATGCGGTCATTACGATATTACTTCCATGCTTTATTTTTTTGTCTAAGTGTACGGATAAGGTCTTTGTCAAACCATGGCGGATAATGTTTATTGATGGATATTTTTTAGGTATATGTTTACTGAATATTTCCTTTACTTTTTCATAAAATACATTAGTTGCATTCGTAACTATGTAAGAATGACCAATTGGTGAGTAGTAAATTCTGATAGAAATCATGAAAGTTGGTCTTTTTAAAATTAAATCCCGAGTTACTTTTTTGCTTAGATTGCCGCTTATTCTTTTCAAGAAATATTTCAATATAAAGATGTGGATGGTGTTCATCTACTGTTGTCATGAAATCTGAGGATTTTGACACATTACATAGTACGTCACTTAAAACTTTAAGTTTCGTACTGTGTTATATTGTTTAAGATTAAAATAGTTAAGGGAATTGTTTTATGGTATGATATATGGGTTGGTAGCATATTGCTGAGCGTATTGTGTAATTTTAAATTCACCTAATATTAATTCATGAGTCAAAGATTTCCGGTAAAGATCTAAAAGCATCAAAAAGTAAATCATACTGCTCATATTTAATATCACACGGTATATATGTATTAAAAATATAAAGGTCGAGTCCACTATGAATTTTAACTTTTACACAAATAAAGTCCACAAAATAAACCTCATTAAATATATAAATATATATATATATGTTGTTTTTTAGGTTTTCGCGGGTGTTAAATGAAGTGTTGTTGCACTTCCGGGTGCTCTCCCGCGTTGATGATCGACTCCTCCAGGAGTCACGGTTGTCTAAACGACGTTTCGGCAGAATCTCATCTGCCATCTTCAGGTTCTCGCTGAAAGCTGCCTACTGCTGCTACTCGTTGGTCGAACCGAACTGAGTTCAGTTCGGATGAGATTCTGCCGAAACGTTGTTTAGACAACCGTGACTCCTGGAGGAGTCGATCATCAACGCGGGAGAGCACCCGGAAGTACAACAACACTTCATATATATATATATATATGAAAAATACTAGGTTCTCGGGTTGAACCGCGTCTGAGATTGTTAATGTCTCGACGTTTCGGCTCCCGTTTTGGAGCCATTTTCAAGCGAAAAAATGGGTCAAGTAAAAATTGTCAAAGAAAATAATGCTAGGAGTTCGTGGAACTGGCTCGATTCCGGGGTCTCAATCTGCCTACCCCCCAGATCTCACCACGATCCGTCTCTAAGGTCTCAACCTGCCTACTCCTTAGAGCGAACTCGCTGGCAGTATCGGACGAAGTGTTATTTATACGAAAGCTGTCTGTGGGTGGGAGAGTGGTTGGGGGTTGAGGGTCTGTTGATGGAGGCATCAGAGCAGAACGGCTGCTATCAGGATTATGAGGTGTGGATGAATATTGTTGGGCTAGCCTGGAGATCAATGATTTCCAAGCGACTGGAAGACGATGACCGTCATCCCTTTTGTTTAGACAATTGGGACGTTTTTCAATCTCAATTGCTTCGCGGATGATTCGCGGTTTCTGGAAAAATGATGGTGCTATGGTTTTGGTATTATCGAAGTCTATATTATGGCCTGTTAGAAGGCGGTGTTGGGCAAGTGATGATGTGGGATCGGATTTTCTAACTGCAAGACGATGTTCATATATTCTATTGTTAATCCGTCTGTTGGTTTGTCCAATGTAGGTTTGGGGACAGTTTGAGCGAGGTATTTCGTATACACCGTGGGAATCATTAGGTATTTGGTCTTTTGGGGTTCTGATTAAATTGGAAATTGTTTGGTGTGTTGTGAATATGGTTTTTATGTTATTGGATTTCAGGACTTTTGAAATTTTGTCTGTGACACCTTTGATGTAGGGTAGGAAAGCTTTTTGCTGTGGAAGAGTTTCTGTCTGTTGAATTTGGGAAGGATTTTGTGCTTTGTGTATGGATCGCGTTATATGTCCTTTGTCGTAACTGTTTTGTAGAAGTGCTTCTTGTAATGTTTGTAGTTCGGATTGTCTGTTGTGATTGTCTGTTAGTCTGAGGGATCTGGTTACAAGAGTGTTGGCAACGGAATTTATTTGTGATGGGTGCTGGTGTGATTTTGAGTTAAGGTAACGGTTGGTGTGGGTTGGTTTTCTATACACAGAGTAGGAGAGTTGATTGTTGTTTTGTTTTGTAATGAGGACGTCTAGGAAAGGGAGAGAACAATTGTTTTCGATTTCAATAGTGAACTGGATCTGAGGGTGTATATGATTAATGTGAGACAGGAAGTTGCACTTGGTTTATTGTTTCATTAGTTTAGTTCAGATTTCTCTGACATATGTCTCGGCCTTGCGAACATTATCAAAGAGTCAAAGAGTCTTAAATAGTTTTTATACTCAAAAGAATAGTTACAATACGCACTTAGTATATTGTTTCATTAGTTTTGTTTAGATTTCCCTGACATGTTTCGGCCTTGCGACCATTATCAAAGAGTCTTAAAGAGTTTTTAAGACTCTTTGATAATGGATAATTTATCTCGGCTCCAATAGATCGTACGAAGTTAACAAAAACGAAATTGTGTGGATTTTTATTATCTATAATTTTCATGTGTATATATTTTACAGTAAAATTGATATTTTCCGAAATTTTTGAGAAAAATCGTTTTTTTTTCCTATTTTCACCCCCCCATCCTCTTCACCGGCGTCTACAGGTGGGGACTTTTGATATGTTAAAAAGTACCACAAAATAAGTCTCTTCCCGAAATTTCAACCCGCTGTGAATTATTTCATCCAAATCGACAAATTTCGTCCCATTTTATTGGATTACAGGTTTCTCACTTTATTTTAAATGTATTATGCCTCCCGGTTTTCAGTTCTGTTCACTTTTAGTGGCAAAGTTCGCGATCGCTGATCATTTGAAAAAATACTGCCAGGTAATAATTTAACAAAATATAGATGATACTTACGTTAAACTTCATCCCGTTAAATATTTAACAGTGAATTTGCCATTCAAAATGAACAGAACATGAACTATTTTTCGCTATTGAAGTATTACAATAAATAATTTAGGTATAAGTAGAATATTTTTTTATTACATTTCATTTCAGTCATTGCCAACTTTATGAGCGAAACGAACAACCAAAGAAATATCTTCAAATCAACCATGCCAGAATACAATTGAAACATACAGAATAAATATAATTGTTACCTCTTCATCTGAAATGTCAAATATAATTATAAATAATTTCATTTTAGTAAATTAATGGGGAGAGTAAATGAAAATAATTTGAACTTCGCGTGAATAATTTTAATGTTGAGCCTCTCAATATCTGACAACCGAAGTAGTGCATGATGCGTGCTTATTTCGGGTTCGTTTTTGCAAATGTGATTAGTTGGCCCGTTAAAGCCTGCGGCTTCTGGAGATATATTATTATATCTTCAAAGAGCGAGGCTTGGCGTTATCAAATTATGCCCAGATGAATGATGGGTATATGCTAGCTACTTGCTGCTGGCCAACAATGTCTATATAGCCGGGGGAGAGCACACGCTGGATACAATGTCAGTTTATTTTTACCTTTACCGGTTGAATTATACTGGTTTTTACTTCGTTATCAGATGGTCAATTACTCCATTTTATAGACTAGTTTAGAAGATAATTATAAGTGGTAGTTCCACCATGGGCGTCGACTTCTTTTCATCAGAAGGTTAGGCTGAATGGGTTACGGCAACATAATTTATGATTATTTATTTATATCAAATTAGTAAGAAGTGAAATATATAAATAATGGTATTAAGATATACATATTGATATGTATTTTGATAGCACATAAGATTAATAAATAAATGCATAAAATATAATAAAAAATCTATACTCTCCAAGTATAAAAATCAGGATATTTTACAAGAATATTACATAATGTTAGACAAAATAAACCCATATACGAGTGTACAAGACTCAACTGGGTATCACAAATAAGGGATAGCAGTTGAAGTAAGAAATGAATTAATTTTGTTAATAATTGTTAAATAAATAAATAAAAGTTTCAAAATAATAAAAAGAGACATTTGTACTACGAAACGCAATAACCATACTGTAAAGTGTACCAAGTTCTTCAATATAAAACTCTAATAAACTTCTGCATAATGGCACAACAGTGTTTCAAAAAGACAGTTCTAAAACTCTAGTGGAAAGGAGAAAAAACTGTCCATTAGGGATAAAACTCCAAAATTTGATCTAAAAAATTAATAAATTAATAATTTATAAGTCTAAATTACCAAAGGTAAATCTAAAATCATAAAAAAGACTAATTATAATTTATGTAACAATTTAAGTGCAAAATAAACAATGAAATTAGCAAAGTTGTAAAAATTATAGAAAGTAAGAACGGCTACCGTTACCAAAAACCACTAAACTTAATAGGTGCAAAAACTCTAACGTAATGATGAAAATATCGAATAATAGTTAAAATACTTAGAAAATAGAGAAACACATCTAGTAAGTGTAATTACAAACTCAAGTATAGAAAAATTACTAAAATAGCTTGAAAAGGTGGTATAGATGCCACGGCTGGCATTATATGCACAGAACTTTTATAAAAACTTTTAGTCTAGTGTAAATTCATTCCATGGTCAAACTAGAGGTCATGAGAAACAATTAATGATAGATTTAAACTAGGTAAGCTCTTCAATAAAGTTTGGAGATACCAATGTTCAGGAAGTGTCACCTAAAAAATAAAAAAAATTGTAGAATTATTAATTCATAACTGAAAATTGCAAGCGAAGTTGTACTATATTTAGTATTAAGTGTTTAGAAAAAGAAAATGGTGAAATAAATAGAAAATAGCTAATTTGTAAATTTATCCCGGATAATTTAATGTTCAGAAAATTATTTAAAAACCTAACAAATCGCATACTAAACTAAAGTAAAAATAAAAAGGAACACACCGGTAATATTTATTTTCAGAAAAAGTCAATAATACCTGTAAAAAGTAAAAATGTAGAAAAATTAATTATAAAAATTTCATATCAAGCAGTAGGATTTGCTTACAAACGTCAAATTTACACGATTTTAGGCAGAGATCGGCAATTTTAGTGTGAATTTGAATGTCAGCTAAACAGCATGTACAAATTTGAAGAGAAAATATAAACTCAAAAGAGGAAAACAAAAATTTTGTCAGGTAAAGCAAATGTCAAGTCAGTATATCAAAACATTATTGAGTTTACTTAACGAACATAAAATATACCTAATTACAGGTAAAATACGTATTAAATAATCCGAAGTAAAATAAAATCGTTGAGTCGGCATACGCTTGTATAATATAATATTGTGATTGAATTGCAAATAAATAGTAAAATTTAACCTACTTGTATAATAAACAAAGTGCTTCGAATAATCCAACAAATCCACAAGTGTAATTTCAACATTTCAGACAAGAAATAGCAAAATAAACATAGTATAAACAAAAACTTTTCACTCTGCAAGTTGACAAAAGTAATTGTTTGTAGAGTATTTCACCTACAAGTCAAAACAAAAAAAATTAAAATTAACAAAAAAAACATATCGATTCACGTACAATGGCAAACCATGATAAAAGAATCAACCAGATCCAAATTACCCCAAAAGACCACATTCAACGTCAATGAAATCTGAAAAAATTCACGAAGAGTCGATAATTCTAATATAACCTAAATTCACCGATACCAAACTTTCAACATCCATTCTAGCCATTTTGCAAAGGAACCATTTAAAAAAACATCCCTAAAAAATACAGCCCCCTTATAATCATCAACAAGACCAAAACTACTATCCGTACCTAAAATTACAACGTCTTATTTCGTTTCGTTAACTTTCTATAAACCTTTTTCACATTCTAAATTTGACTACTTTTTTGATTGCCCCTCATATACATCAAACTACGTTCCGTACCTCAAGTCATAACATTCTATTTCGTTTCATCAATTTTCTGAAACCCAATTACTATTTCAAATTTCACTATTTTCAATCGCCCCTCGTACAATATCGCGATTCCCCTTGCAGCCGATATCTCCGTTTCATTCACCTCGTATCTATCGGGAACATTCTCATATTAGTCGAAGAAATGAAGCACTGAGCAAGCTCAAATTGGCGCAGTAAGATGGATCGCGATGGGATTTTTTGCATTCGATTCGTAATGCCGTCCCGAAACTTTGTGAAGATAGTTATTGAATGCATTTTGAATAAATAAATTATTGCAATAAAAATAGTGATTTTAGAAAAGCAACGCTAAGAAGCATTAAATAACTATTTTACAACTCGGTCAATTATTACAGAAATAAGTCCAATTTTGTTACTCGGTGGTTTTGGAGGTCGCTGAGCACGATTATGCAGTCGGCGATGGCGTACGATGCACCTGGGGCCCAGGGTGGGCGTCAAACACGTCGTCTTCTGGAGTTTTGCCTCCAGTTTATAAAACACGGAGCCAAAATACTTACTCGGGGGTTTTGGGGGTCGCTAAGCACGATTATGCAGTCGGCGATGGCGTACGATGCACCTGGGGCCCAGGGTGGGCGTCAAACACGTCGTCTTCTGGAGTTTTGCCTCCAGTTTATAAAACACGGAGCCAAAATACTTACTCGGGGGTTTTGGGGGTCGCTAAGCACGATTATGCAGTCGGCGATGGCGCCCGAGGCACCTGGGGCCCAGGGTGGGCGTCAAGCACGTCGTCTTCTGAGTTTTGCCTCTAATTTATAAAATATCAAACCAAAATACTTACTCGAGGGTTTTTAGGGTCGCTGATACGAATGTGTATTCAGCAAGGACATATAAAAATATTGTTTTAAATTGTTTATTTAAAAAAAAATTACATCACAAAGACAGTGTATTTTCGGGTTCTTCATCGCTTTCAGCATCACATTCTGTACTTGCAAATTTATTTACATTCGTGCAATTAGCACCTGCATAATTTATAATAAACAAGTAACTTGGATATTACATCTTAACAAAACGTAAAACAGCTGAGAGAATCACGTGGATAGAACAAGTACATAACCACAAATAGGTTATACTTCCTCCTTCAAGAAAGATGTTAGAAGTTTCGTGTTAGTAAGTTGGATGCTAGTACCAACTGTGAAATATGTAAGGCGCCAAATTTAAAAGCGGACAGGGCTCGAAGCTACGTATGGATGGCCACCCTGCGCCCCAGGTGCCTCGGACGCCATCGCCGACTGCATAATCGTGCTCAGCGACCACCAGAACCCCCGAGTAAGTATTTTGGCTCCGTGTTTTATAAACTGGAGGCAAAACTCCAAAAGACGACGTGTTTGACGCCCACCCTGGGCCCCAGGTGCCTCGGACGCCATCGCCGACTGCATAATCGTGCTCAGCGACCACCAGAACCCCCGAGTAAGTATTTTGGCTCCGTGTTTTATAAACTGGAGGCAAAACTCCAAAAGACGACGTGTTTGACGCCCACCCTGGGCCCCAGGTGCCTCGGACGCCATCGCCGACTGCATAATCGTGCTCAGCGACCACCAGAACCCCCGAGTAAGTATTTTGGCTCCGTGTTTTATAAACTGGAGGCAAAACTCCAGAAAACTACGTGTTTGACGCCCACCCTGGGCCCTAGGTGCATCGGACGCCGTCGCCGACTGCATAATCGTGCTCAGCGACCCCCAAAACCCCCGAGTAAGTATTTTGGCTTCGTGTTTTTTAAATTGGAGGCAAAACTTCAGAAGACGACGTGTTTGACGCCCACCCTGGGCTCCAGGTGCATCGGACGCCGTCGCCGACTGCATAAACGTGCTCAGCGACCCCCAAAAGCCCCGCGTAACAAAATTGGACTTATTTATATAATAATTGACCGAGTTGTAAAATAGTTATTTAATGCTTCTTAGCGTTGCTTTTCTAAAATCAGTATTTTTATTGCAATAATTTATTTATTCAAAATGCATTCAATAACTATCTTCACAAAGTTTCGGGACGGCATTACGAATCGAATGCAAAAAATCCCATCGCGATCCATCTTACTGCGCCAATTTGAGCTTGTTTGGCCTGATTTTGTGCTTTATTTCTTCGACTATATCATTTCAACCATGAAACGTCCTACCTTCGTATCAACTTTACGGAGTCATTTGAAATTATCAAATTTGCAATCAATCAAACTTCGATAACTTCTAAACCCGAATAGATTCAAAATTCGTTTTTATACTAAAAAATTATCCTTTTCATTGCCGATTTTTCCATATAATTTTTATTTCCGAAATTCAACTTTTTGCAAAACTATTGCGCAACGAAATTAAATCCACGAACACCCTCAAGGGCCTCAACTCTTGACTGAAACATTTTTCATTTTCTCAAACTCGAGTGCTTTTTCGTGTTTAGTATACATTGAAGTTAGTTCATGGTGAATCGAGTGAGGCGAGTTTCTACTAGACATCGAAGGAGTATAACAACAACCAGTTAGTAATAAAAGGTATATCTTTTCGTTCATATGAGCTCTATAATGAAAAAAAAATGCATAAATCTTTCATTCCATTAGTTAATTTAATTAAAATAAAAATGCCTAATTGGTAAGTTTCTTTATTGCTATAAAACCAATAAACTTTAAAAAAATATTCAATTTTAACTCATTGTATTGTTGAAAAACTATTTAAATCTTTAATATATTAATTTCTTATCTCGACTTGTGAGTATTATTGATATCTCTGAATTTTGAGGATTTTGGTTTCTGCTTTCCAAAAGTTCGGGCAAATATCATTGAGAATTCGCTTTCAAATTCGCCACAAAAAAGCAGTGCATAATTTTATGTTTTTCTCGAAACCAACAATTATCAATTACAATAATTTTTTGCTCATTTTGCGGCCTCACATCATTAAATTTGATAAAAAATAAACGAGATATAAATATCTCGAAAGGACACCGCACATTTTATAGATGAATTTGGCGTCCTGTTAGATTGGCTGAAATTTATACACTGTCTTCGAAATTGAAAAAATTAAAATTATTTTATATGTAAAATTATCGATAATAGTAAAATCAAATATGTTTTATTTTTAGTGTAATTCATATGGTAATTTACTACTGTGGTACTTTATACTCTGTTATTTTTAATCGATAGTACATAGTATGCTGTACAAATGTATGTTTGTTTTTTAATAGTTTATTCGCCGAATAAAGTGCTTATATTTCGAGAAAAACGCGAAATATCAGTTTTCTTGGATGTTGGAGGCGAATTTTAGGGTGAATCCCCAAAAATATTTTATTGGGTTTCCTATTTACAAGCATTTAAAATAAAACTACTTCAAGCAGAAGATTTCGTGGTCCAGTAAAAGCTGTTTACACTCACGAGAGTAAACTCTAGTATGAGTGTTTAGTTTTATATGCATAGGTACTAAATGATATTAGATTTATGAATATATTTCCGCGTGGCTGATAGACTTCTAGACGAGCCATACTTGGTTAGTCAACGTTTCGGCAGAATTAAATCTGCAATCTGCAGGTTTTCCCTGATGGCTTCTTATTGCTGCTTCTTGTTAGTCGAACTGAACTGAACCGAGTTCAACTGTTTCGAAAAACACTTAGTAACTTAATTTCAGATGTGCGTCTACCTAGCCAGAATATACAATATTACGATCTAAAGTCAAGTCACACAAACGAGGTCCCAGATCTTACGAATCCTTGAAGTGAGAGCGGACAATAAAAAAAACAAGTAAAAACAAATTCAATTTATTATAAAAATAAGCAAAGTACAGTACAAACATTTAAAAATAATATCTTACAATAAAATATCAAGTTATATCAGTCTAGGGTTGTTAAGCCAACGCTAGGGAAAAAGTTAGTAATTTAAGCAATTTTACAATAAAAAAAAGATATTTGAATTATTTAGCTTTAAAAATACTTCAATAGGGTTTTTCAGAAATCTTCACAGATAATTAGGTAGAGTTTCTCTAACGTAGAGGGCAAAATTATATACCAAAAATGGTGTACCAATGAATGCAAATAATCCAAAATAGTCAATAGCCGTACCAAAATCGTCTATAATTAAATTTGCAAAAATTAGTCTCAAAATTAACCTCTAACGTGAGCGTGTGTCTATAATAAATCTAAGAAATTAAAATTTACCCAAAATACTACTTCTGGAGGATACTCGCCAATTAAATCCGAATAAATCGAAATTTCAATTAAAATAATCCAAAAATTAATTGAAAATATGTGAAATCTAGTTTTTGATCCGGTACCAAACCGATTAGCAACCACCTGATTTTTAAACTAAATTAATCACTTAGTAGTTTTCAGCTTAATTTCTTGATCGAAAAAGGAAGTTGGAAAGAACTTGGCTGATATTTATAACCATTTTAACTCACAAAAATAAAAGAAATGACTCAAACTGACAGTTCGACAAATCGACTGTCATACAGTAACAACTTGAGAAGTTTTAAAAACGAAATCGATTATTAAGGACTTTTCGATTATTAGCTATCTTTATCCTATCATTTTGTAGACAATTTTTATACACCAATTATGATAATAGTTTATATTTTAAATTTCCTATGATATACACATCTATTTAATAAATTGGTATATTTTCCTATTGGGAGCCATCTGTAGGAGGAAAGCTTAAATTTAGGTGGTAACTTAGAAAAATAGTGCGTGGTGATATTTATCGCCGTAGGTGTAATTTATTACTATAGATGGGTGAATTGATCAACTAAAATCTTATTCTTACAAGTTATTATTAATTTGTTTGAAACCAGCGAAAGATGTCACGTCACAACATCTTATGTTCTTATTTCATCTTGATTATAAATTCAGTCAGGACCTTACACGTCAACAATATGGTTTTCAAATATCACACTTTCTCTATAATATTACTTATCCCTTGTAATATTCAAAGTAGAGAATTAAATTTGCTAAATCGGATCCACTTTTAAATGCTAAAAAAAGAAGTGTTCACTTCTAAAATTAAGGTTCTCCCTGCATAATAATGCTTAAATAGCATGAACTTCGAACACGCAAAACCCATTTTAAATAAAAGTGTCCAATTACTGAAAAAGGCTAGATGCCAGGTTAATCTGTAGATAATAGTTAAACTGATTATTAGATGCTGTAAACGTTCGGCCTTGTTTTAAATACATTTATGTAAGGAATGACGCCAGAATAAACAGTTCTCCATAACCACTGATAATACTAACATGGAAAATCTCGGAGTAATTCCAGATACCTTAATACCTAATTGTGCCCAAACAGAATATAAACGCCATTACCCCTTTTACACAGATACACAAATTTTCAATACAATACGAAATTGACACACAATTATGACCAGATACATTTTATACTATCTCATATAATTTTAGATCAAAATTTGAATATGCTCCACTAATAGGATTTTTTCACTATACACGGATATTGGGTGTGTGTCCCTTGTCTCTAAATGTGTAGTCCCCTCCCACACAAGTCTCTTCTAGAGCCTACCGGGATAAAGGGGTTCGTAATTACCTGTGGTGTTATTTATTATTATTATTTATTATAATAAGGAATCCCGGCTGTTTGACCTATATCGACAGCTTAGAGGCAGTGCCGTTTCTTAAATATTTACTTTAAGGAAGATAGGTTATATCCATCAATTGGAATACTACAAAGCCCTCTAGTTGATAGATTCTCATTGCCTAGCCTGAAATATTGCAGAATTAGACAGTCATTAATATTTCTGTATAAAATACTAAATAGTAAAATAGACTGTCCTTAGGTATTAGAACAAATACGCTCTCGTGTACCAAGAACCGAGGCTCGTAATGACATTACCTTCCATCTTGCCAAACCGCGGACTAATGGGAAGGGGGATTGCGCAACCATCAGGAGACCAAGCGAATCCATAAATAGGGAAGCAACATACATCAATCCAAACGCAAGATCCAAGGAACTTTCCAGAACATCTAAAACTATCAATCACATCAAAAATCAACAAATCTCTCAGAATTATGCACTTAAACATCCAATGTGTACGATGCAATAAGATACATGAAGCTGAGGTACTATTCAAAGGAGATAAATTCTCGCGACAAGCTTTTATATCATAAAAATATATATAATGTAACAAAATGATGGGTTTTATTTACTTCAAAGTTTATTTTCTACTTTTTGGAGCATTTAAATAAAAGCTTTTTTAAAAATATTTTATTTATATAATTTTTTGTAAATATAGCCGAAAATATTGTAAACAATTTACCCAATATTGATAATAATCCCCTTGAGTAGCTTAAACTAAACTTCAGCAACACAACTGAAAATACATTTACATTCAACAGTGTATCATATAGTGAGATAAGATCGATAATTTCAAACCTCAAGAATAACAAAAGTAAAGATCCATATGACATTAGCGTAAACATAGTAAAATTATCACACACACGTCAAACATGGAATTCCGCAAGGCTCGGTTTTAGGTCCAACATTTCTTAAAATTTATATAAACGACACTGTGAGAAAACTTCCAATGTAATTTTATTCGCAGACGACACTACTCTACTGATGTATTATAGCTCCCTGGAATCTATTGAAAGAGATGTCGGCCACATGCAGTCAAGAACAAATGTTGTGTGGTTCATATCAAATAACGTATGCTGTAATAATAGCAAAACTAAATCCACAATCTTTAGCTTACGTAATGTAAATATAAATGTATCAAACCCTGTCAATAGTAAAATTTCTTGGTGTTATTCTGGGTATCAAATTGACCTGGGCAGAACACGTTAATCATATAAGCAAGAAATCCTCTCAGGGCAATAACGGCTTACTTTAGTTACTTTCACTCCAAACTGTCATATCCTATTCTTAATTGAGGGCACTCCCCTCACTCAGCCAAATTCTTTAAGCTACAACGAAGATGCATCAGAATTATCACTGAGCTGAAATATCGCGAATACTGTATACTCCAGTCAATGAGTGCTCAAAAGATGGGTGTAGAGTGCATGGAATAATCGAGAATTTTTGACTTCAGGACTTTGTTAGATGCAGTTAGTAGGTAAACATAATAAAAGTCCCCGCCCCTGAGAAGTGAGCTTACGGTAGGAGAGGAGGAGTCCAATTTTTGGGTTTTTCGATTATATCTCGGAAACGGTGAACTCTAGAAAAAATACGTTCTAAAAAACAGTTAAAGCTAATTCAATTTCCGATAAAATTGCTTCCATACATATTTATCGAATTTCCAGCGGTTTTTGGGATATACGCTATGGTAAATCGATAATTTTCAAACAAATTATTATATACCGCACATACCATCAAGTGCAACAACTTTGGCAGAGGAACAGGTTAAAAGCTGAAGAATGTAGCTGGAAAGGAACACACGCAGGATTATCTCCAGTCATTACTTCTATGCCTCCCGCTCCAACTGAGCTTTTAAAGCTCATATCTTGCAAATGCAAGAAAGGTTGCCGAGCAGCACGCGGCTGCAGGAAAAGCGGGCTGCGATGTTTGGTGATGTGCCTTCAATGCATTCAATGCAACAACACCTGTGAAAACGCTCCAGACGAAGACATCGGGGACCTGATGAAGAATGACGAAAATGACTCTGATGAAATAAATTTAGAATTCCTAGGTGCCGAGATGGACAGGGGAGAAGACTCACTGGGGAATCTGACGATGACCCAGGAGAAAGATCTATCTATCTATTTAATTTATTAAAACATTCACCGTTTCACTTTATGTGCGATAATTACAACAATCTGCAAGACAGAGTTGATATATTTAATTATAGTATAAATAAACTTAAGACACTGACCAATAGTTCTTCTTTTTTTTGTATAGTCTCTCTTTTATCTGTTTCTCTGTTTTTTTCTACCCAAACCTGTTAAAATTATAGGATGCATTATATATTGTTATATATATTATTTTATTTGACTTTTTAATTTGTAATTTGTGATATTTCTTCATAATTCTGAATTTTCCCATCCAGTTACTGGCCCTTTGCTATTAGATAGTGTATGTACTTAAATAAATAAATAACAAAGTTTCTTATTTACATAAACCGTCTCACCTATAAAAACTATTGTGCGCGACTTACGCTGGATAAAATATACACTCATCTCTCTTTCTCAGAAATATATTACGGTAATTTTATTTTACCCCGTTGGCACAAATTCAGTATGGTAGAGATGGATTCTTTTGCGAACATTGATTTCCTATTTTAAGACGTTTGAAATGATTAAATAACTTTAGAACGTCGCGAACTGAATCTCGTGCTGGTTTTTCCTCTAAATGTCTTAATCTCGATATGTTATCCCTTCTGAAACTCTAAAAGTTTATTTTCTAAGGATATATAAAGTATTAAGGGCTAATCGTTCACACTTCGTGTAATCCGAAAGTTGTTAAAAACAACTAAAAACTTTCCAACTAGTGCAAACAAAATATTAATCGATAAATCCGAGGTTATATAAACTAGTTTACATAGTATATAATGAACAGTTTTTATGGTACGATCTTCGTACATTTTTATTTAGTATTTTACGACATCCAGTTAATATTTCTTCTAATAATTTATAAATTTATTTTTCATTGACAAAGTGAAGACAGGCAAATTTATTAATTTTGCATATATTATGCTGTAGTTTTCATGCAATTGAATAATGAATATTATTTTTAAATGCGCAATGACCAAATGTAAAAGCGATGGAAATAAAATCCCAGCAAAAATATTTAAGGTGCGCTTTGCTTGGAGCGACTATTGCGATGATCGCAGTGAGATAGTAGCACAACGATCATCACGGAGCACTGCTAGTATGTTTTGTAATTGTTTCGTTTTCCTTCGACCAACCATTGCTAGAGTCGTAGAGATCGCCTGTCGCGAACGATTATTGAAAGGTGGCACATGTGCTCTTGTGGCGTGTGAATCATGTCTCAGCCAAAATTTAATTTCTCTACCGAAGAAGACTTCAAATTAATTGACGAAGTAGCAGCACATGCAGCTCTTTATGATTCCTTGATGTTCTCTTGAACTAAACTTAACACAAATTCAACCAAGTTTAAAAGTTTTCGGTCGTCATCACATAAAAGATTTGTAATCAATACTTTGAAGTATCCTTCTTCCATTCTTTTTTTAAAGATGGGATATTTAGGAAGTCTTGGCAAACTTAATATTTTCAACATTTCTTCATCGTCAATTTCTTCCACCAAGAGGAATTTCAACAACAATTTTTACGTTTATTGCTTTTTATCAGACTCGTCACGACACTCAGCGAAACTGTGTCTACAGCAAAAGCCAACATCCTACTGACCAGAGGCAGGTAGATTAGTCTCTGTTAACAAAACACTCCAGCTGGCGATCAGCGCTAGCGATTATCGACCCACGATTGTCACTAAGACATCTTGTGGCCTTTGTTAGTACAGGTTATTGATGAGTATCACCAAACCAGTTCATTTCTCTTATGCCACTATTGAATCACATTATTCAGGCAATTAGCTAGTCACTAAACTAGAATACATTTATACAAGTATATTGCAAGCAGATCCACCTACTGTAATTTGCAATAAGACTAGGCTCAGCATGATGATGATCTGTATCTATGCAATTGTATAAGTTACCTTTATGAGTATATATGAGACACTATAAGAATGCACGTGAAACCGCAATGGAATATAAGAGGCTTGATCTGGTTCCAAAATTGTGTATATGAGGATCTATCTGAGTATATGTAAGATACTGTAAGAATGTATGTGTAACCACGATGGAATACATGAGGATTGATGTGATTCCAAAATATATGATGATCTATCTAAACCTGAATGGTCTGTATCTATGTAATTGTATAAGGTACCTTTATGAGTATATATAAGACACTATAAGAACGTGCGTGTGGTTGAACCACTTCATGTAATTCCAAATTGGTGTGTATGAGGATCTACCTATGAACTGAAACCAAATGATATATATCTATGCAATTGTATAAGTTTCTTTATGAGTATATATAAAATACCGGGAAAATGTATGTGAAACCACAGTGATACTGACAACTTTTTATATAAAAAACTATTTTTTTCATTATATTAATCTTCAACAAAATCAGGAAATATGAATAAAAGAATTAAGGGATCAATGGAACATTGTATAGATTTGCAAGAGATTTTAGTTTCTATATACTTTTTCAGAAACCTATGGAGTTTACCCAAGCAAATATCAACGCAAGTCGCTTCGGCGAGAAGTATTTGGAAATATTTATTTGCTGATTGCAATGGATAGTATTACTAATAATGTAGCGTGAACATCGTCATTTAGAAAATATATCCGCCAGTACCATAACCATTAAGATCGCATATCTTAGTAAATTTTGTTGCAATTTTAGATATCTTCCTCCTGTTTAATTCTTCATTTCTCATTCTACAGGAAGTATAATAACATATTTTACGATACATTGAACGGTAAAAAATTAAATTTAAAAATGACGTGAATAAAAACTTTTGTAAGTACAAAGTGTTTTCGTTCAAATTTCTACTAATTTTTCGAAAATATTATTCAAATGAAACTTTCACACAACTAACTCGCATTCGCATTTTCTGTGAAACTCAACTATTAACGGAGTAAAATATGAGTGAAATCACGAGGAGTTATATCAGGAGACTGAGCAGGCCACTTGATCTGTGCATTTGCACCCCGGCTAATCCATATATTAGGATAGTGGTTGCGTAAACATGTTCTAGTACAATGCGGTGTTGCGCCGTCATGCAAAAAAAAAACAATTGCAATGAAATATTATCTAATATTTTAGCAATCAAAAAGCTGAATAGATTGGCACCGCATTGCTCGTATGCATCACCCCTCAAATGTGTATGTGACTTCGTGGGCGCTTACGACACTCGCATTTCATTAATACATAAACTATATCATCCAGCACTTTACATCCAATAACAGCGGATATTACATCTTGTGTTGATTTGGCCTCAGTCTAATATTATTTAAGTTTATAACATAGTATCGGTTACTTTGAACAAAATTTCGACGGCATCCCATCGATCCCATCAGAATATTCCTCTTATATCTGTTGTTTAATAATCCTTTTACATCCCATCGTTAGTTTGTTCCAAATGTATCGAATTTCGAACTTCTCGCATTAGTGTTGTAGTTATAAGTTATGCCATCATAATTTGATCAGAATGTTTCTTATTATAAGAAGAATATAACGTATAATTTTTTTCTTCTTGAAACATTTTTCGGTTGGTTTAAGTAAAAAAATATTTTATTGTCTTAGATATGTTTCGGTTTATCAATTAATCGTCATCAGTATAAATACAATAAAAATACAAAGTGCGAATCCCACTGTTGAAGCCAACACTGGATAGCTCAAACTGTTAACTTTTTCAGCAAGCAAAGATAATTATTTTAAGAAGAAAAATATCTGCGGTTCTAAACATCCAACTGACACCGACGGATACACTAGCGTTAAATAGGATATTACCTCATATTTAAGTTGTGTTGAAATTAAATGTGATTTAAAGGTTTTAATTAATAATTACATCCATAAAGGAGGTATAACTATTTATTCAAGACAACTAAATAATTTATGTGAATATAACGTGAGAACAAGGAAACTTGCTAATATTGAATATTACAAAATATAGACAAATTTTCATAAAAAGTCTTAACAGCTGCTAAAAAAATTGTAGAAAGCAAATTTTTTTGAAAAATTGGAAAATAGTAAAGCCAAATGAAATAACATAAATTGTGATTCATCAAGGAAATAAAAAAATAATCAAATATTGTAAATAAAACTGTAAATGATAACGAAACCTATCAACGCCGTATATAATTTTAATAAGTTGCACAAAATTCAAAAAATTACAAAGTTGATAACAAATTCAATTTAAAGCACTAGGAATTTCCCGGCGATATTCTTAAATCCAGATGCTAAAAACTAAGTTTTTAATGCAATCATAGAAATGAAAAATTTCAATCCAACTGATCTCGATGGTATATCAGCAAATATTTAAAAAAAATTTGTTATAGTATATTATTACTCACTAGTGTTTTTAATAAATTTTTTTGAAGAATCTGGAACTTTCCTAAATATATTTAAACCAAAAAAAGTGAAATCGCTATTTAAAAAAGAAAATAAAACACTCTTGTTGAACTTGTACTCTTGTTAACCTCATACTTATACATATGAAAAGCGCTCGGCAGGGCATATAGCCCGGAGAGTAGCTGTTGGTTGCAGTCTGGTTACGTTCCTTATAGCAAAATAAGGACTTTATAGAGGAGTTTGTGACTGAAATATTACGTTTTAATATTCTGCCGTCTAGAAACACAGTTGAACTTATACATATGAAGTTTGTAACTGTAACAAAAATTTTTCTAAAAAATACCAGTTTATACCTTTACCTAAAATCCTATATTTTCATTGTGTTTTACTGTGTCCATATCAATCAAATCTTCCTTCCAGATTAAATAAGACAGTGTTAGATAGTAAGAGTGTTAGTTTTAAGACATTGCTACGGCATCCAATTATTATCCATTTTGGAAAGAGTAACGAAACTTCCCTCAGACGCATAAGCATGGATCGTTCACAATCTCACCGGTTTCCTATCTTCTGACAATAATTACACAAATATTTATTTAATACTTCTAAATTGAAGAAAACCTTAATGACCATATGCAACTAAATGCATTTTATTTGAAGATAAATGAATATTTTTTCAAAGAACATTGCCCTAATAGTATTAATTGACATTTAGTTCATACTACTTGTTTCTGATTTCTAATCATTATTGGGCTTTAAAAATTTTGTTGAAGTTCAGCCGCTGCTAAAGTTCTTTTTATTTAATAAATTTCGCGGTTCTGGATTTGTTTGTTTCACGTTTTACTTGTGTTTTTTCGTGTTATTCATATATTAAATCATTAAATATAGCAAAATGTGTTTTTATACATTTTTCCTCTACGCCTATGAGCAGAATTATACTAAAAATGTATTAAAAGTATGTTAAAAGTCATCCTCACACAGTCCACACCACATATCCACACAAAAGTCATCCACAAGTTCTAATGATGTCCCTGCAAAAAAACAATAAAAAATTCCAACCCCTTACAAAATATTTACAGCACACAGGGTGATTAGTATAATTCATACCTCTATATTATTTTAATTTTAGACCGGCATAAAAGTTGGTATTGATAAAAAAACTAAATTGGGGTAGATTATGTTGAAAACTTGTCAAATAAATTGTTTAGTTTGCTTTGCTTTTTATTTAAATATGCTGTTAAAAACCACTATAGCTATAATTATTTGGATTCCTTATTTATTAATGGGGAGAACCTGAAGATATGGACAAGAATGTTTTGTATATTTACATGTATTCCTCAAGAAATACACGACAGTTATGTGTTGGGCAAAATATTTATTATTATGAGTTTAAAATGACTCCCCCAGACTCGGTATACTTGTTCTATTTGCCTGCTAGAAAATTAAATTTCAATTCCACCACCCTATTGTGGCATTATGTGATATATATATATATATATATATATATTCTATTTACTTAACATTTTTACTGTTTTTAATAAAGATTATGATACATTTGTACTATTTTAATTTTTATTTCATTTGTCGTTGCTCCAGTTTGTTAGTAGTAAATTCATTTTTCACTCAATGAATAAAATGAGTGCAATTGTCAGTACCAATCTTCAAATTAAGATTAAAAAACATCACAAGTCATTAATAACAATTTTGAAATAAAATGTTTCATTTGGCTCTTATTACGCCAAGAACATGAAATATCATTCTTAATTATTCAGCTCAATATTTATTACCTACCGTATACGCATACTCTAACAACAAATGATACTCCGAGTCAGTCCAGAGATACTACAAAATAAATTAAGCTCAGGCATATAACGCGTTGGCGTGGCGTCTGACCAAAAAAGAAACGAATTCTTTTGTCTACCTGGAACAAAGATGATTAAAACACACGTGGGGATCCGGTTAGTCCTTGATAAAGAAAGACAACTTGGGTACATCGCATGTCTTGGCCCTTTTTTTATTTATTCTCATGTACATGTGTTATCTTAAATTTAATTAGGATATGTGTATAGCATAGCAACAAAGATCGATGCGTTTTTATCAGTTTGAGTAGGTGGTTTTTGGAAGAGCAACTCTGAGTAGTTGCAAGGAAAATGTTACACTCAGTTATAATGAAGTAAATAAGCTGGTTTTGTAACATGATTTCAGAGCCCGAATGGCAGCAGTACTATTACTTTGACGTAGCTATAATATTGTAATGTAAAAACTAATGAAAGGTTCAATGTGTTTAGTGTCAAGAAACACTTTTAAACCTGATGCATACAATGTTTTCTGTTAATACATAAAATGTTGAAAATTGCACATTGAGCAGCTCCTTTACTTTTTAAGTTTTAAATAAACTAACTATATCAGTGTGTGTGCAGAAGCTATGCAATCTTAGGCGGGTATTGCGTAGTGGACATACCATCCTTCGGAGGAAGCTGTCGAGATTAAACAAAATTCCTGGGTAAGAATAGCTCGTCTAGAGGCGTCGGTGATAGGCCTCTGTAGCGGAAATAGGCCGACGTTAAATAAATATATTACAAAAAACTAGTGATCCATTCCAGGTTTTGCACGGCGTCGTTTTAGTTCTATATGACAGACCTAAAGGACAATTCAATTCAATTTAAAACTTTATTATCTATTATGGGTACATGTGCCGCCCCAGAACCTACTCCGGGGACCAACCATGCACCTGCGAACGATCCATGCTATGAACGTTTGAGGAACATTTTGTTAGTCTTTCTAAAATGGATACTAATATGTTCACCTGAAGGGTTCTAATTTAGACGGAAAGTACAAAATTTATACTTACTTTTATCTTTTGCTTAACTGCTGGCACTATATGGTATCTAATAGACGTCGTGGCACTGTCTTAAGTCTAACACTTTTAAATTACACTTTCCTAATTAACCTGAAAGGGAATTTGAAACACAGAAAAAAGATTTGTAGTTCAAAAAATATATTGATATTTTCTAAAATGTTATAACAAAATTTCAAAGAAGATATGGGTATAAGGTTAACAAATGAATAAGTTTAAAGAATTTTGGTCCGTATACCACACTGGCTGAGGAATAGGACGATTCAGATAATGTCTCCAACTACCATCCAATTTAGTTTTTTTCCAAACGATTAACATAAAAAGATTCAATATAATTACGAATATGTGGGCTTTTGCGTACCTGTCTTTATACGTATTTAAAATATCACAAAAATAATTTCGAGTGCCCATTCTAGAGCTTAAAAATACTTGAAATGCAACAATTCTTCTTCTTCCTCTTCTCAGAGTGAGGGTTCTTTTATTGGCCGCGTGACATAGTTCGCCGGTGTTGGTTATTCCAGTCCATTGTTTAATGTTCCGTAACCAGGACATTTGTTTACACCCTACTCCTCTCTTGCCCTCAATTTTTCCTTGTAGGATTAGTTGTGGTATTCTGTATTTCGGTCCTCTTAAGATGTGTCCCAGGTAGTTTATCTTGCGTTTTATAATCAAGTTAAAGAGCTGCCTCTCCGCAATTCGCTCTTTGCAGTACGTCGTCGTTACGAATTCTATCTACCCAGGATATGCGGAGCATTCTTCTCGGTAACCACGTTTCAAAAGCTTCCAATCTATTAATTGATGTGACTTTAAGTGTCCAGGTTTCTATTCCATAGAGTAAGATTGACCACACATAGCATTTGACCATTCTGTACCGGATCAGAAAGGACAGACTGCCTCGCTTGCTGTATGCGGCATTTTATTTCATGTTGTGGATCCCATTCGTCATTTAATAAGGTACCCAGATATTTAAATGTATGTACTCGTTCTATGGGCGCATTATCGACATTTATGGCGACATTTTGCAGGGGTAAGGGATTTCTGCTCACAATCATGAGTTTTGTTTTCTGAGCATTAATTTTCAGGCCATTATCCCTACCCACTATGTTTATTTTATTTACCAGCCGCTGAAGATCTTCGTGGTTATCAGTAGTAATTACTGTATCGTCGGCATATCTTATATCTGATATCACTGTACCGTTTACTTTTATCCCGCCACCAAAGGTACCCTTGACGGGCACCCTTTCTCACTTCAAATTCGTCTGTGTTGATTGAATGATCCAATTTGACACGCGCCTTCTGATCGCAGTACAAATTCTGTATGCTCCTGGTGTCTTTTTGGTCGATGTTAGCGTTATGCAACAATCTCAGGAGGGTGTCGTGCCTGACATTGTCGAAGGCCATCTCGTAGTCAATGAATGCCATAAACACATCTTTCCGTTGATCTAGACAATTTTGGACTAAAGTGTTCACGTAGAATACCGCCTCTCGTGTTCCCATTCCACCTTTGAAGCCAAATTGCGTCTTTCCACTTAGTTCTTCTAGCTTTTTGAACATTCCTGTACGTAGAATACATAAAAATATTTTTAGTAGGTGACTCATTGGACTGATTAGGTGATGATCTTTGCATTTTAAAGCATTTACCTTTTTCGGGAGCATTATGAAGGTGGACTGCAACCAATCAGATGGAATATGATCGGTATCATAAATATTGTTAAATGGTTTGACAAGTACTTCAGTTATAATATATGATTTGCAGAAAACAACTACTCAGCGGGCAAATACCCCGACCTGCATTGAATTACACCTTACAAATCATTAAAGAATGGTAACCAATATCATTTGTCAACTCCCTGACCAGACATAGACCGGTTTCGAACTTATTAGTTCTCATCAGTATGCCATAGGTCACGGAGCAGACAAATGATTGTGGCCAACTTGCTAGTTTTATACAAACTATAGTAACTTGAGTAGTGGTGAGAGGTAAGTGAAACCTCTCAAATGGTCAATTGCTACTATACACCATAGATGTCTCTATGGGCGTATAGCGACTTGCGATTCTGCAAGTACCTGAGAGCGGCGACCTTTCAGTCCTAGGTGGACTTAACCTACTGTTATAATATATGATTTGCAGGAAACAACTACTCAGCGGGCAAATACCCCGACCTGCATTGAATTACACCTTACAAATCATTAAAGAATGGTAACCAATATCATTTGTCAACTCCCTGACCAGACATAGACCGGTTTCGAACTTATTAGTTCTCATCAGTATGCCATAGGTCATGGAGCAGACAAATGATAGTGGCCAACCTGCTAGTTTTATACAAACTATAGTAAATTGAGCAGTGGTGAAAGGTAAGTGAATAAGTAAGTAAAGTGTAAGTGAAGCATATATGAATCGCAAGTCGCTATACGCCCATAGAGACATCTATGGTGTATAGTAGCAATTGACCATTTGAGAGGTTTCACTTACCTCTCACCACTACTAAGTACTTCAGTGTTCTTTTCCTCTAATAGTTGTATTGCCTCTATATTGATTTCGTCTGGACCAAGTGCTTTTGCTATTTTTATTGCATATAGTATTTCACTCCGCAATATTGGTGGTCCGGATAAGCTGTCGTCTGGGAATGTACAAGATGGTTGAGGGGGACGTTGATCATTGAAGAGATTTGTTGCATACTCCCTCCAGGTCTTCGTCAGTTCTTCTACGGATGATATTGGTTCATTCTGTTCGTTTCTTAACCGAACAATTCAACAATTCAGAATAATAATATTATGTATATTCATACGTTTAGTCAAGATGGACCCATGTACTATGTACATGGTAAGGACAGTTTTTTGCCACCGAATTACTACCGCCTAAGGGCGTCGGTTTTTATGGTAGTTCCTAAATTTTGGTGGTCGGAGCGACCGGCGTTATGCCCCGGGCAGCGATATTCATTATAGTTGCTAAAATTTAGATGGCCCGGATGACATTACGCCCCGTGATTCAAGATAGTTGCTAAAATTACTCTCATGGAGCGACATCCGTTATGGTTGCAAAAATTACATTCCGTGGAGCGACATCCATTATAGTTGTAAAAATTACATAAAAAACGCTCCGTGGAGCGTATTTTACAATACTTTTCAAAATCGAATTTTTGCTATAGTTCCAAAGTCTTTAACAATTTCGTTGCAAATACGAAAACCAAATATGCACGGGACGTCTTTTATTATAGTTACAATAATTACGTTCGTGGAATTGATTTTCCTTATTTTTTTACAAAATTTCGCAAAAATAAAACTTTGTTATAAACTAAAATTTTACGTCCTTTTTCGTGTAACTTTCAAAAAGTTCTTCCGACGGTGTTTTTACGTGGAGCACGCGCTTCATGCGAAATATTTCGGAGTTATGAAAAATTTATTTGGTGAGATTTTTTTGCTGCTTTTTAGCGAGAATCTTTTAGATATGGTTTGGTGTGTTCTTTGACACAACCACCGCGTGGTTTGCAGTGGCAGGTTGCAGGATCGGGCGGAATTGGACAGGTTTGGATAAAAACAAATTAAAAGTTAACCTAAAGTCCCTTCGCATAAAAGATGAATTAAAATAGGTGGGAAAATTTTTTGTATGTAACAAAAACAGATTTCAAAAAACTTACAACTGAACTTGGTTTAGATACTCTCACTACATTTTTTTTAAATTTTGATGCTGACGCAAGTACCTCTATCTGGACGAGGAACCTTCTGCGAAACGTGTAAATGCCGGGCTGCGGATAGGCTGGCCCAAACTTTGGATTTGCTAATTTTGATTTTTGTTGAAAAATTCTGATGGAAAATTAATTTAGAAACAAAAATGTACAAAAGGAAAACAAGGAACAAACAGAAAGAAAGGGACAGAAAATATAAGATTCAAAGATATGAAATATCAGTAAAGGTAATGGAATAAGCTGAAGTTATAGTTGGTGAAGTTGGCTACAGAGATTGCCGGAAGATCGGTAACGTATGGTAGGGACTGTTTTACCCGAAATGGGGCATTATTCTGTCTAATTTGTGTTATGTCTGTGTTTGAAAGAGTGGAATTTCTGTGAGATGCCCCGGACGTAGTCCGCTATTGGGGTTCTGTCATGGCAAAGTGCGTATAGGCCTCTGAGGGAGGTGTACCTTCCAGAATTGGAAATGAGGCGCATAAACTTGTGCTTGAACACAATTTGGTTATTGTCGTGGCCGACGTACTGCACCACACCGTCGTCGCGTATATGATGGACGGCCTGACCACCATCGTGTACAACAATTTTTGTATTATGAGCGGATAAAGACTCCAGGACAGGGAGTAGACCGTCCGTACTGTCTCATTTATGTGCGTATTGAACGTCAGTCGCTGGTCCAATTACTTAACGCACCTCTTGGTTGGAATTTGGTTTCCTAAAGGATCTCTTTATCGACAATATATAAAGACCTTACTAGAATTTAGCGCTATACAGAGTAGCGTGAGATTATCCATGAATGAAAATTTTTATCAATAAAACCCTTGTTGATAGGTACTATTGCTGTTGAAAAAAGTAATGTTTTTTTTATCAGGTAGTATGTTTCTTCTTTGTTTCTTCTAATCAAATGTATTGTATATGGGAGTACTCATGTCAGTTATATCAATTACAGTATTTTCACAAGATCTGGCTCAGTGACTCAATGCTTACGTATTAGAAATGATATCAAGGGGTTCCGGGTTCGAATCCTGGCTAGAATATGGATGTTTAGTAGCGTTTTTAATGTGTTATCGAGTTAGTAACATTGGAGTGAATGGGGTTGTGTGAAAGACAACACGGCTAGTCGCTGTACCACTCGTGAATTCGAGTCTCAGCTGCGGCAGATGGCAGTGTCGTAGGGAATGGTCGTTGTGTAATTGTCTATGTGTATGTGTCCTGGTTGAGTGGTGGAATAGCTAATGCAAAATACACTAAGTCAGGTTGTTAAAATAAATAAGGCGAATAAAAAAATCATTGGTGGGGGAGTATTTAAAATAAAAAAAAACTAACGGACAATTCAGTATTCTTGTTATTATAACAAATGTGACTTGTTAGACAAGGCTGGTTTCAACAACGCACAGCAGATGAAATTGTTTGCAGCAAAAACCGATTCGAAATTTAAACCGGAAGTGGATAGAACCTCATAATCTGAGTAGGAAAGTGGGTTCTGGGAGTCCAAGAAAAAAACTGCATTAAACAAAAATACATTTGTGGAATATATCAGACAAAATCCATTATCCAATTTCATTCAATTCAAAGAAGAAACCAACATCTCAGCATCCGTTGGCCGACCCAGAATATTTATTGATCATTTACTGTATTTTAGACTGTGTGTAATATAAAACATATATAATCTTGTTTAAAAATTTTATTAATCCCAAATTTGAATTGAAGTAAATTGATTTTTATTATAATGTATCTATTTATCTATATAACTGTGAACTTTTTAGTATCGAAATTGCTACTAGGAGTGTGTAGGTAAGTGTATAGGGACCACGTTTACATATATCGCATCCGACATGCAACAAATTTGGTAGAGAAATCTGTATGCAGCAATGGAGAATTACTGAAATGCGAGGTTGACGTGCAGTCAGCTGCTGGCCATCTGAACGAATGCAGATCTCCCGAATTCTAGGTTCACATATTATACTCTTTTCAATAACGTATCACTAGGTTATGTCACGTTATAAATTATCAGGCGGACTTCCTTCGAGATCATGACATATTTTAACGAAACTTGAAAGCTCAAGATGTGTATTTTTGATGAAGTCTATATTTAAAAATATTTGATCGCCTAATTCATTGAGAATTGAGTTGAGGGTATTAGAGATTCACAATTGAAAGTATGTATCTATAAGGGCGGCACGTTGTTCTCCACCTTTGTTGAATTATCTGTTTAAGTTACGAATTGTTCGCGCAAAAGTACTGGGCAGCGTATACATGTTGACAAATGGAAAGGAAAGAGATAGAGTGAAATAATAATAATAGTGCTTGGATAAGTCATAATTACACCAATAAAGTAAAAGTAGACATAAACAAACATAAATATAATATATGTATATAAGTAAATAAAAATACAAACATACACATAATTAGTATAAGCACACTTATAATAAAATAAAATACCAAAACAACATTAATAAAAATACATACAAACAGCGAATTAGCCTGGATTCCCATACCTAAAATCTTGTATATTGTAGTAAGCATTGGATAAGAAATGTCTTGTTAGTTTAATTTTAAATTGAGAAATTGGTAACTGTTTCAAATTATTTGGCAGGGTGTTATATAAACCAATACCAAAGCTGTTTTTTTTGTAGATTCTAGTCTATGAGGTGGTGCAAATGATCTCTATTACATGTGTTGTATGTGTTTCACCATTTCTAGTGTTATCGCCTAAATGATCCCTTATGTAAATCATATTACAGTAGATCACTTGTGAGGGTAATGTTAATATTTTAAATTTAATGAATCACGGTTTTAAGTTTCATTTGTCTAATAGCATACACTTTTTTACGGTTTAAATACTAAAATATCGATATACGAATATCAATTTAGACAGATTACAATTGAAAGTGAGACCTAAAATTTTTATAGGTTCTGAGGGATTTCTTTTAGTGGGAAAAAGCAACGTTTTTGTCTTATTCGAGTTTAAGCATAACTTGTTTGCATTAAACCAGTCAGAAACTTTACTAATGATATCCTTTGCAGTATCGTCGACATTGCTGTCAGGATATTTTAGATGTTTCACAAAAGTAGTACATAAACGCTGAGGTGTCACTGAGTAAATCATTAATGTATATTAAAAATAGCAATGGACCTAAAACGCTCTCCTGTGGAACGCCATGTTTTGTCGGCAGCATGTTAGTAAGTTTATCACTACGAAATACGCAGTGGTACCTGTACGATGACATTAAATCAAACACTACATCTCTGAAACCATACAATTTCAGATTATCAAGCAATATCCGCTTGAAAACACAATCAAAAGCCTCAAATCAAGGAAGAGTGCTAAAGTTGAATTGCCATTCTCAAAACCTTCTCTTATAAAGTTAATAAGTTCCAATATCGCTACTGACGTATTTCTACCTTTCCTAAAACAAAATTGTTTCTCTGTGATAATCTTTATTGACTCTAGATAACTAGTAACTCTTAAAGCTAGAATTTTTTAAAATATTTTGGCCAAAATAGAAATTAAGGCAATTAGCCTATAATCATCTACATCACCTGATTTTAATAGTGGTATAATTTTTGCCCATTTTAATTTACCAGGAAATATACCTGTTATGAATATAAGGTTGATCAGATGGGTTAAAATGTTTCGGCCAACATGCCATGTGATAACTAAATTTGAACAATAATTTCTCTCAACTTGAATAACAAATAATAACCTAATTTACCTAGTTGTATTAATAATTGATTTGAATTGAAAAAAAAAACTCGTTTTCAGTCTGGCCACGACTTATGTCACACCCTTTATATTTACAAGTAACCACTATGCAAATGGCATTTCTGGTTTTATTATCTAAATCCGCACTACAAATTCCAGACACGAATGTGGCCTTATTTTGTAATAAAACCCACAAAGAATTTTTTTTGTAAAATTTATAACATTACGAGCACGAAAATATTACGAGGCTCTGAAGATATGAAAAAATTTAAGAAGTTATATACTGGTATCACACGCATATGCCACATATCTGTTTATATAATATGCAAAGTATATATATATATTTTTTAATAAATAACTACACGGGTCACGCCATATGAAAATATTAAGCATATATGAAATTTTCAATTTTAATAAATGCTTTTTTTTGCTTACAGCCCATAAAAGAGCACTAATATTTTTATGACGCATGTGACGTCTATAAAATGAAAGTATTATGGATGATATTATGGAACTAGATATCGAAAACTACATAAAATATAAATTTACGAAGGTACAAAATTGAACTTCCCCGTTGAATAGTTGTTAGTAATAGTAACATTTATTTTAAGTATACAGAAAAATGTCATAATACCTGAAAAATTTTATCAAAACTCTATACATATTTTGATATATCAGGCCCTGGTCAAAGGTATACAGAATACTAACTTAGAAAGTATTGCTACTAACATGTATTGTGTCACTATTAGAATTAATGGAATAAAACATTTATTGAGTTAAAAATTGTGCTAAACTCGTCAATATTTATTACATATGGTGTAAATTAAATATATTAATAATAATTTTATTTATATACAGTATATACACAAGTCAGTAAAATTCATTACATTAGAAAATACAAAATGACAAACAGGATAATGAACAAATATGACAAATAGGATAGAGAAAAATACACAAATATAACTTAAAAGCTAAGATCCGCGTTTAAAAATTAATTTAAACTATAAAACGCATTGTCTAATAGAAATGTCTTAAGGATTGCCTTAAAACAATTATAGCCCCGATTTCCAACTTCTGCAGGTAACATATTATAAGATTTGATAGCGTAATACCTAGTTCCATTTGAGTTCTAGTGTCAGGTGCAGAGATTACTATTAGTTTTTATATGAAGGAGACATTGAAGTATATAAATGCAAGGCAGTGTTAGTACTCTTAGTTTCTTAAAAGCTGTGAGTAGAGTGACCCCAGACTAAGACAGCATAAGAAATTTTGGAATGTATAAGTCTAAACTAGGCTGTAATTAAAGTTTTTGTGATACCTGATTTGCCAGATAGCGTAACAGGTATATATTGCTGGAAGCATTCTTGCAAACGAAGATTGTGTGGTTTTCCCAAATTAATTTATTATCCGAGTAAACTCCTAAGAACTTTACACAATTAGTTGTATTATTTGGATATTAGCATTGACTTTGGAAAATACCATATTCTCAAATTTAGATGTATTTAAGGTTAACTTATTCGCCAAAAACCACTTTTGAACTAACGACTGTGTATCGTGGACATTTGGCAACAAGATATTTATATGTTTATTCTTTGATACAATAGTTGTATCATGAGCAAATAGGATAAAACCGGCACTAGGGGTGATACTGGGCAAGTTGTTTACAGAAATAAGGAAAAGAAATGGTCCCAGTCCGAACCTTAAGGGACACCCCTCATAATAACGCGTGATTCCGATTAATTGTTACCTATAGACACAAACTGAAGACGGTTAGTGAGGTAAGATTTAATAAGCTCTATACTGCTGTTACTAAATTTATTAAAAACTAACTTTTCTATTAAGATATTTTCTCTGTTCCTCTTTTATTTAAATTTTATCTAAATTTGATTTTATGACCTATTTTGAAATTTTGTGTAAAAATGAACCAGTACATTAGAGACTTTGAAGTGAATACAATAGGAACCTACACACTTACAAACGGCCTTGAACGTAAATAATGATGTAAATAAACTAAATTGTAATTTTAAAATCGTACACAATAATAACCGTAGTAAAGTCGAGGCAAGAATTCAAACGATGCACGTCACGAGTGATCTCATTAAAGAAATTTTAATACTAATATAATTTTTAATCATTAATTACGTTAAAAAGAGTAATTTTTGACACCCAGTTATAAAGCTTTTTTCAGAAATAGGTACAGTTTAATGGGGCTTCACGATTCTTAGCAGTATTGTCTTATTTATAAAATCGATCTGTGACGTGCATCGCTTGAATTCTTGCCTCGACTATACTAATAAAAATCTGAATCTATTCATGATACTTCTCGAAGAACTACAGACAGATTTTGATTGTACTGTTCTTACTGAAACATGGAATATACAAAACCCCACATTGTACAATATAATTGGATATGATATGAGATATAACAACAGCAAGCTGAATCAAAATGATGGGGTAGTAGTTTACATAAAAAGTGAAGTAAATTATAACTATAAAATTATTCCCATTAATAATATTAACTCTATTAAAATTAACATCAAACTAAACAACCAATGTGATATAAATATAACTGCTATGTACAGACTACCATCTACAGGTCTTACAGATTATCTAGTTCATTTACAAAACTATCTTCAAGTACATTGAAAAGAGATAGGGAATTACCATATTTTTATTGATGAATATGACACGACATGAACATTGATATACTGCGAAACAATGACTGTAGTATCGAGTACATGAATATCCTAAATGAATTTGGTTATATAATATGCATAAATAATTACACTAGGGTACGGGGAAAACAAAAATCTCGTTTAGATCATATGTTTATTAGATCTAGACACAATGTACATGAATAAATACTACCAATAATATTACAAACTGATATCACAGATCACTTTACTATAATGTTACAAATTGTATTACACTGTAATAAAGAAAAGGACATTAATGATAGGGAAGGGTATATGAAGAATGTAGATTATTGCAAGTTTCAGAAAATATTAAGTAGAGTCTTGGGAATATGTGTATGTGGAGCATGATGTTGGTGTAGTTTTTGTTATAGACTATTTTTAAGTTTTTTGTTTTTTGACAATTATCTTCTGCGCCGCCCCAGGCTAAGATACCATAATTTATGTGAGATTCAATTAATGAATAATATAGAATTTTTAGATGTTTTAAATTTAATATATCTCTTAATATTTTAAATTTATATATAAGGCACTGTATTTTCTTTATGACGTAATTAATATATTTGTCCCATTTTAGATCTGCATCAAGTCATACTCCCAGATATTTCACCTCTGTAGCAGCTTGTATTACAAATTGACTGTCAATGTTGAGATTTTCAAATTGTGGAACAGTGGTTTTATTACATGTCATTGGTAAGTAAACTGTCTTATTTAGATTCATCGTTAGCAATTTATAGTCAAACCAATCCTTTACTTTTATAATGTTTGACTCAACTTTAGTTGTTAGAGATTCCCAGTTTTCATTACGATTGAATATTGAGGTATCGTCAGCATAAGTGATTGTAGTACCACATATCTACATAAATATTTACTGATTCTGTTTAGACTTTGAACAATATTGTTAATTAATTCTAGAATAGTCACGGATGTACTTATGTTTTTTCTAAAACCAAATTGATTTTTATTTAATATACAATTTTCTTCAATAAAATTTATTAGTCCATGTTTTAAGCATTGTTCAAATATTTTAGCAATATTATTTATGATTGTTATTGGTCTATAATTTGTAACTGCTTGTTAATTTCCTGATTTATAAATTGGCATAGTAATAGTTTCCTTCCACTGTTTAGATATAATCCTCGTTAAAAATGAATTATTTATTATGTGAATTAATTGTGTAGTTATATATTTATGACACCTTTTTATTGTTGTAACCGATATATCACGCTGCGTTATTTTTTATATGATGATGTGATATGGTGATATGATATGATGATATGGTATGATGATATGATATGATGATATGATGATATGATATGATGATATGATATGATGATATGATATGATGATATGATATGATGATATGATATGATGATATGATATGATGATGTGATATGATGATATGATATGATGATATGATATGATGATATGATATGATGATATGATATGATGATATGATATGATGATATGATATGATGATATGATATGATGATATGATATGATGATATGACATGATGATATGACATGATGATATGATATGATGATATGATATGATTTATATGATGCTGCGTTATTATTAAAATTATTGATTATAAGGATTATTTCATTTTTCATGACTGAATACAAAAATAATGTTTCTTTTACTGTCCTATTTGTGATTAAATTAGGCAGGCGTTTATTTTTTTCTATAGAACTGGCCATTTTTTCACCGATAGTAGAGAAAAACTTGTTAAAATAATTAGCCTTTAAAGTATCATTTCCTATTAAAATCCCTTTTTCATCAATAATATTGTAATTTACAGCTTTATCTCTATCAGAGTTGCTAGAGATGTCGTTCATTACTTTCCACATTTTTTATATACTCTTTTAGCGCCACCTAATTTATACAAATAAGTATTTTTTGCAATTTTTATTAAACTATTAAGGAAATTTCGGTACTGTTTATATTCTAGTAAATTTTCGTTTGTTGGTTGTTGCTTTCTTTTAGCTTCTTTCGGATTGATAGTAAATGGTTAATATTTTAACTATATCGACAAATCTTTTCAAGAATCGTGTCATTTCAAATTCAGAATTATTTTAGAAGGTTAATTTTAAAATGAAAATAATATTATTATTTCATTTATATCAGTATGAAAGTTTATTGGTCTATATTCCCTTCCGGTTGTAGTTTTCTCCTTTAAGACACAAGCTTTAAGTAGCTTTAAATCGTTAACTAGATAACCAGTAGAAATCTTGTTTATTAAAGTTTGCGCGGCTACATTTAAATTAGTCCGAAATTGGAACAAACAAACTAAATGATATAAACCCTCGCCTTAATAAGAAAACTACTCGTAACTTTATATGTAAGCATTAAATAATCTCACTCGTAACCATTTGCACTCTAATATTATTTGTGAACAGGCACAACGTATACTTCAAAACTTTTAAGTGCATCACGTACAATCGTTTTGTTTCATTTGCAGTGGAGGAAGGAATATTTGCGAATATAATTACTTCTAAAACAATGAACTTAATAAACGTTAAATGAAAAGTGACAATGTCTCCTCCAGCTCTGTATTCACAAAACAATCCATTTACTAAATTATTCGTAAGCAAATGTAGAACATTTTTCATTCGCGCTAATATCTTTGGCATTTATGATGGTCTCAGATGACTGAGGTCGAGCAGGGATGGCAGGACTATTGCTCTTTACTCCAGATCATCGCTGTAGACCGCGACAAGCCTCGTTCGGGGTGGCGAGGTATGTGCGTTGTCGGCAGACCTCCGCTGGTTCTGGCTGATGGGTCTTGCCGGCTGAGGACTGTTTCTTCTGGCGCTCTTCTGTCTTGTCTTCTTTCTTAGCCGGCAAGTCAGCTCTCGAGAACGTCAGTCATCAACGCGAATGAGGGCGACTGTTACCGTCCTCGTTCTGGGATGTTTTTGTAGATAAGGATGACTGCCGGTATATAGGGCGCGAAGTGATGTCTTGTCCTCCGGATCGTCGGTGTGGTAGGATGAGCTGTGTAGGTCGGGAAGTGCGCTGCCTAAACGTCTTGTAGTGTTTTCCGCTTGCACAAGGGTGAAGGAAAGCCGGCGGTGAGACTTCGGCAACTCATCGTCGGTTGAGTAAGAATTAAGGGTTTTTGTCTTGGTCTGGCTGAACGGAAAAAAGGATTAGCTTATACCCACTCATGGTCCATGATCTGGGGCTTCGGCTGCTTGTGCCTCCGCGCGTTGGCGTCGGTTGGATAGTAATCAGTCACATCTCTGATCAACGGATTCCCGTGATCAGGTGCGCGGGCATAGAGTTTCGTCGGTTACTGCGGTGTATTCCAGGTCCCTGAAGATAGATATTGGCGTTTCTGACGAACAAGGGAGCGTCGACGGTATACCAGACTGCGACATTTTCCACAGTCTGAATCTTCTTGAGGTAGGTCTTGGCTTAGTATACCCAGACCACGAAGGCATAGGTCAGGAGCTGTTGGACCATGGTCCTGACAAGCGTGAGATTGTTTCTCAGGTTCAGTTGCTTCTGTCTACTCAGCATCGGATAGAGTTCATTTTCTCGACCGTGTCCTCCGTTTTCTATCTTCATGTCAAGGTGCGGTCCATGGGGTATTTGATGATGTCATGCCATTGGATGTCTTCCCGTACGTGGTCACTTGCCCCGTGGGTACCTTCCTGACTCTCTTGAAGAGTATTGCCTTGCTCTTCTGGGCGTTTATGGCTACTTTCCACTTGTTACACCATTGCTCCAAGAAGAATGCGGCTTCCTGAAGGTAGCGAGTAGCTAGAATTAGCTGGCAGGATCCAGCGACGATCGCCGTGTCATCTATGTAGAGTGCCAAGGAGGTCCTGTTGCTTCTTAGTAGTTTGTTAGTGTAAGTGGTGAACAGATGCGTGAAAAGTACAAATCCCTGCGGTACCCTTGCCTCCATGGTACTGTAGGCGGAGAGGTAGCCGGCTACCTCAACTCAGAGTTTAATTCGGTGTAGTTCATAATTATGTTATATAACTCATTCAAGTGGGTTCTAGAAATATACTAAATAATTTAATAGTGATTTTGTGTTTGTGTTGATTCTTGATTCGAAGACTGTTTGAGTTCAATTAAAGGACAAAAGTATATTTAAGAAAACTTGCGTGTTATTATCCTTTACAATTTTCATAATAAATAAATAAAATAATTTTATAGTTTTTAATTTAGTTTGACGCATGCAGTATTGGTATTAATAAATTCTTCAAAAGTGCCCTTAACATATTGTGGCGGTCCATAGGTACAACTAATTAAGGTTTTCCTAGCCTTACATACTATGGATGAACATTCAATGACACCTTCAATACTTTTCTGCTTCAGCTCTTTTATTTCTTCAGCTTCAACACCTTCTTGGATAAACTTGTAAGAACCCCCATGTAGGGAATATTTTTCTGCAACAAGCGGACGCCATCTGATAGTTTTCCAACTTCATGTGTATTACTTCTTGGTTTATGCACCAGTGTTTAGTTAGAAAAATGAACATTGGCTTATCCTCCATGTTTTTTTACAGCAATATCTATTTCTGGCATTTTATTTGTAAGGCATTGAATATTTTGATCGCATAATGTGAATAGATGATACGATTTAGTGTTATTATATATACCTTGTTCATTTTTTACTATATTTTCAATTATTGCATTTTGTGAGCCGTCTTATTAAATTGAAATCGCATCTTTTGGATGCTAGTTTTTGTGGCCAAAAGTTTTCTTCATAAACTTTTTCCCTTAGGTCGAATTTAATTCCTATTTGAAAACACTGGCAGCCTATCATATTTAGTTTTAAAACCCTTTACCGCTATGTCTTCGTCAGATGTTATTTCCGCCTTTTTCTTCCATAACGTGATCCCTCACTCTGGAAATAAAGATCCATGCTTTCTTATTTTTATTTTCCTCTTTTCCCATAAAATCACTTTCCTAATTTTCTGTCTCAGCTGTCCGAATATTTATTTGTTTAAGTTGTTTTCTAACTCTCGGATATTTCGGTGTATTTGAATTCATCAACTGTGCATTGCCTCTTAGTAGTATCTCTTGTTTAGTAGTACGTAGGATGGGTCCTCTGCATTTTTTTCATTTTTCAGCTTTCCTTTGTTCCCCTATATTATGTTGCATTATATTTGAGCTTGATACTTTAATATCAGATTGCAGTGTAGGTAGGTACTTCCAAATTTATTATATCCTGCACAATATGTCTTTGATGTTTCTCCATGCTTATTGTATTTTACTTCCACGGCCAGTGGAAGTTTAGTAACGCAAAAAATAAAATTTATTTTTTGTTAAAATAGGCTTAAAATGCCATAAAACCTCGAGATTTTAAATTTGAGCAAAACAAAATTTCCTGTCTGTCGGTCGGTCTGTCTCTCTCTAACTTTATTGTGCGCACGTTTACTCGTTTATGTTATTAGCTTGAAATTTGGTATACTTATGTATTGTAACGAGATCTGGAAGTAGATTATATTTTTGTCTAATTGCGTTGAAGGGTTCGGGGTAAATGGGGTAAATAAGGGTAAATAAGCAAAGAAAGCAGGTAAGAGTCCATAAAATTGCAATTTAGGGCATGTACGAAGAGTCAAGGTTTCAAAAATTTTTTTGGCATCAGCCACCCCCCACCCCCGACCCCCACTGTCACCCGCAATACCACCCCCACACTATTATGAAAGGGAGTAAAAAAATAAAATGTGATTCATTGTGCATATAAGAACGAAACGTCTAAAAAATTTTTTCTGGCGTTGGCTATCCCCTCTACCACCCGCATTGTTACCACCACCCCATTAATAAAGGGAGTAAAAAATTAAATTGGGATTTAGTGTGTATACGAGAACCAAGGAACTCTAAAAATTTTTTGGCATCAGCCACCTCCTCTACCACCTCCATTGCCACCCCCACCCTATTATTAAAGGAAATAAAAAATTAATTTGGGATTTAGTGGGTATACGAGAACCACGGGCTTCTAATTTTTTTTACATTTGCCACCCCCTCTATCACCTCCACTCTGTTATTAAAGAGAATAAAATATTACATTGGGATTTAGTGTGTATAAGACTTGGCTACAATATCTGGATTCCTTGGGCAGCGGTTTTATTATTCTGTGTGAGTCATATTCCACTCTTTGTTTATTAATTTGTTTTTTGTTGTTCCGTTTTATTTCCACTCATGGAGGATGATAGTTTTTGTTGTAGGTCTTTATTAGCACTGAGATATGGATATACTTCTTTTTTATCAAATCTTTTATCAATAACTCTCTAATTTTTCCCTCGCGTTCTGCATTATATGTTGAGATTTATTTGTAATGTGTACTAAGGATTATAATTTATTTTCCAGTTATTTTTCTTTTAGAAGTTTGTTCACATCTCTTAATTTAGTGTTGAATTCAATCAGAAGTTTAATTTCAAATTTTAAGGATTCTATTAGAATTTCATTGATATTTTCATATTCACTCTCTTCACCAATTACCACGAACCTTGTCTTGGATGTCATCGAGAAATTCCTTTTTATTACGACATATTTTCCTCCTTCAGCTTTTATGAAATCTTGCACCACAAGTACCACATTTTATGTTTTTAATTACTTTTCTGTCACAATATTTACAGAGAGCTAGTAACTGTATGTCTGACTCGTCAGCTACCTAAAATAAAAGGTAATAAATAAATATTTGTAAAATTTTTATATGCCATGTAAAGCAACATCAGTTGCGGCTAGTACTTGGATGGGTAACTGTTTCAAGGAAGATAGTGTCCTCGCCTCATATCTTCCAGTGGCTTGTATATCAGTGTATTCGCGGAAGCTATGCAATCTTAGAAGATAATTGAGTAGTGGATATACCATCTTCGGAAGGGATGTAAAGCTGTCGGTCCCTTGTCTATTAAATGTTAGGCAACTAAAAGAAGTTCTGCAAAATTTCTGATTGGGGGTAGCTCGTCTACAGGCGTCGGTGTTAGGCTTTGGTAGCGAAAATAGGCCGACGTTAAGTAAATGTTAAAAAAAAAATTCGTAAAATGTATTGAGTTTTACAGATCAAACTAATTTTTTTTTAATTTTATTAGTCCAAGAGATCAACAAAATCTGATATAGGATAAGCTAAAAAAGATATAAAATTAGTATAAGAAACATATTACCACTGCGATTATAATAAATAAAAAATAAATTAAATTAAATTAAATTAAACATGACATAGATTTTCTGATTTCAAAAATTCTTCAACCGTATAGAACGCATTATTTAGAAGATATTGCCTAACAGCTGATTTAAATTTATTAACACCAACTATCTAGTTTATTGTACAGGACTGCATTTCTAATCGATGTATATTATACTGAAGGTTACAGCCATGGCGAGTAGGATATTCCTGGTATGTTTATTGTACAGGACTGCATTTCTAATCGATGTATATTGTACTAAAGGTTACAGCCGTAGTGAGTAGGATATTCATGGTATGTATTTTGAGGCAAAAAATTTGATATTTTAAATGTCCAAAATATAAAAGCATGGAAATGTTAAAATTTTTCCTGAATATACGTACTTTTACAAGATTCCCTGTATTAAAGGCCAGATACAAATCGAATGATCCTCTTCTGCGGGATAAATACCCGATCCGATGTAATTGAGTTGTCCCAACAAATAATACCATATATTATCTAATCCTTGATTCATAATTTGAATAATAAAAGGTTTTTACAACATTTAAACTGGCGATCTGACACAATCGTTTTACTGCAAAACATAGACTAGCGCATTTTTTGTAAATGAAGTTTACATGTTTTTTCCAGTTTAATGACATATCAATGTAAATTCCTAGAAGTTTAAAATTCTCAACTTGTTGAATGGAATTGCCTTCAAATTTAATGAGAGGATTGGAGGTATAGTTAGATCCAATTGGATGGAACTGTAACGAAAATCTTTTATCTTGATTCATAATTAGCTTTGAGTCTCTAAAATAATTACTGATACCATTAAGATTTTGTTCGAGTTTTGATGACATTCTCTCCGTAGTTACATTACTTACAATCAATGAAATATCGTCTGCAAATGCGTAATAAAAAATTGGTATATATTCTTCTATATCTTTAATATACAAGAGAAAAAATAGTGGCCCCAAGATATTGCTTTGTGGAACTCGAATAACAGTATCTAACTTGCCGGAAATTACACCATAGTAATCAACAAATTGGAATCTGTTCGATAAGTAGGACGTTATCAGTAAGTTACACTGACCACCTATGTTCTATGGACTTATTCTTGCCAGCCAAATGAATGTGATAATAGCAGCTGACGAACATCAAGTTGCAGCTCAGATCCGTGGGCGCCAAAATTTTCTGTTGCATTTGAACTTTTTTTAATTATACTTAGTTTTAAGCTGCTTTAGAGAAAAGCTCTAATTGTTAATGTATACTTCCACTATACTTTGTGATTTATTGAACTGTCGTAACATTAACTCTATCTTAAGTTAAATAACGTGTATGAATAAATTCACTAGAAGTTTAACTAAACATTGAAAAACTGATCGTAAGAGATACAATGCAATAATAAAACAATTTTATTGTTAGTTGCAATGGTCTCAGCACACACCATTGAAAATATTAGGTTCAAGCTTGACACAAATGAAAAAATCATTACCCTCGAATGATATATGACGTAGGAGTTAATTTACAAGTTGAGTTACAAATGATATTACTGATAACTACAATGTAAATAATTTACATTTACTTAAATGAATGAATAACATTAAATTAATGAAGGCAGAAAATCACAAGGGATGGAAAATTGAGAAATATACGTACGAAGATAAACCAAAAAAATAACAAAAATGAGAATAAGGAAATAATATCTGTAGAGTAACATATTTAAATATGTTTTATCAGTGTATGTATGAAACAACACAATATATATCATGGAAATTATTAATAGAGCATTTGTTCAAAGAGAAATCGAAAGAATAAACAGAAAGAACGCATCCAGGTATTATTAATAAGAAATGCATTGAAACTACTCGTCCTAAGCACCAGTAGTTATCAAGATCACAAAACTTTGAAATTATGAAACTTACAAAAGATTTTGAATCTAAGTACGACTACATTAACGTTATACAAGTATCTTGTCAGTCAATGTTTGATAACGATTGGGGAAACGCGGTGTAATCAAACTTTAAAGTAAATGATCTATTCAAGGACATATAAGGGTAGAAAAGACAACCCAATTTAGAGCATCTGTATGTATATTTGCAATTGATGCAAATCTAAATATATAAAAATTTACAGGGTGTTCCTTCAACAACATTTTCGGCTAAACCAAAAGTGCTATTAATTATAATGCTTGATAAGTTCATAATTCGATTTTCAGCTGTAGTTTATGTTCCCAAAATAAGAAAATTTCATGGCAAAATTTGTTGGCAAACAGTTTTAAAAAAATTAAATGGTAAAATTATATTCACGCGTAGAAATAATATATTAATCGATGCAATATAGGGATGTCACGAACAATGCGGATTGTTCTTTTGTTTAAAATGGATTAGCAGTTTTTATGTTGGTTTGCTCAATATCCAGATGTCGAAGCCGCAACACATTTGATAAAAATTTTATGACATGGAATTATACTGAAAGCCCATTCAGAATGTTGATGAAAAAGCTAGTGCCTAATGCGAAAGAACTATCATTGTCGTTATTAATAACTACAGCGTCGACGACTAATACGGATTTACAATGTTCAATGTGGTTATTTAACTGTTTCATGGTATGGTTAACTAGCTATTATATCCATCATTTTTCATTACAATTTGTTGCGGTGGAAAATGCTTTGAAATTAGATATGCTGCATTTAAATTGCCTGAAGTAATAAATAAGCGGCCACGCAAAGATGTAAATACTTTTAAATGATTACGTAAGAAAGACTAATTTAAAATTGCCTTACAATCGTAGTGCTATTAAAGTATATTTTCTTTCTTTTAAACACTGTATACAGTATTTAATTGGATCTTTGCACAGCTTTTATAATATTATTGGGTAGCTCGGGTATCAGTTTAGTACATATTTCTGTTACTATTGATTATATTTTAGTATAATATAAATAACGTCATATTTACTAATTAACTATTTTTTAGTGACAGATTTTTTCATAGTTTATTTGTAGAAGAACTGAGACAAAATGAACGTGTAAAATACAGGGTGGGCCATTAATAAGAGACCATAGTTCAGCGGTAGATTCTTTGGGCCAAAATATGAGGATATAACCAAATATGCTTTAGCAAAATTTTGCTGTGGAATAAGATACAGGGTGTCAAAGTTCAAATTATTTTTTCGTTTTTTTGCAATAGCTCAACAGTCTCTTGACTGATCTTCGCCAAATTTGCTAGAGGAACTTTTTTATTCTAAGAAATAATAATTTATGTACTATATCACGTTAGATCATAGAGGGCGCTGCAGGACCTGTATCTGATGATGAATTTAATAAAAAAAAAATTTGATGAAACGTAATGGTACTTCTGAGCAGAAACTCTCATGAGGGCGTCATTTCCACGTATAAAAGGTACACTTGGTAGAACTTGATACCTCCAACCGTTTTCGAGGAAAGTGATGTTAAACATTTCAGTAATTTTTTGAAAGACAAATTCAAATTTAATGAAACAAAGTATATTTATTGAAAAAAGTACAGAACGTAAGGGAAAACAAAATCGTAATAACAGCGTGAACTCTTTCTCACTTTCATATGAACTAATGGATTATTTTCATGGCATAAAATACATAAATCAAAAGATATTTTACTTGAAGGTAGTTTTTACAGCGTTCGTGATTTTTTGAATAGAGAATCTTGAGGCCATATTTATTTGTTTTTATCCTCCAACAAAATTTGTGGAAAACTTTACAATTCACTGTTTATATTTGTTATACTGTGACTATGTTGTTTAAATATGTGTATTGTGTTTGCTTATATGTTTTTAATTCTATTTATAAACTATATCTTTTCAATCTTTTTTATCATGTAACATATTCTATGTTTATACATAATATGAATTTTCACAAGTGACTTACCATATATACATTCTGTATCTAAAATGGTCAATAAATATTATTATTATTATTATTGTCTAAAATAAGGATCTAATCTCATTAGAAGACCAAGAAATAATGTAAAAGTTGACTTAATGACTTTATAAACTTTCCTCCATGTAAAAACCCCATTGCTGTAACTTGGAGTAAATATTCGATATGGTCTCCAACTACTTCCATGCCTTTTCTAATTCTATTTATAAAAGATTGTCTTACATTGAAAAATACATTTTCCTGTCCCCTAATAAAATTCTGCTGCGTTTTGTATTTTGTCCCACAGTTTTTCTCTTGAGTAGATAGTATTTGCATAGACCAAGGACTTCATATGTCCCCACACATAATAATCCAAAGGATTACAATCAGGACTCCTTGGTGGCTAAGCAAACTCACTTCCTCAACCGATCCATTTGCGTGGGAAAGTCTCATCAAGATAATTCCTTACTTCAATGGAGAAATGAAGGGGAGCTCCATCTTGCATGAACCACATTCTGTTCCGTATGTCTAACATGGAAGCATGTAATATATCAGCAAGAGTATTTTGAAGAAAAAACAGATAAGACTGTCCATTTAAAATAATGTCCAATAAAATAATTATTAATCGCCGACGATACCACACCAAACGTTAATGTTGAATTCTTGCTGAAAATGCCTTTCTTTAACGGCATGAGGATTTTTTACTTCCCAGTAATGGGTATTTCTCCAGTTAAAAACGCCTCGGCGAGTAAAAATTGCTTCGTCGGTAAATAAAGTGTTCTTAACAAAATTTCGATCCCTGTTGTGTTTATTTAGAACAAATTGACAAAATTGTAGCCTTTGTAGAAGATCCCTTCTAAGTAAGTTTTATACAGGAGTGAGATGATATGGGTAGAAGCGTTTTTTACGTAAGACTCTTAGGACTTATTTATTCACCCCTGTTGCCGCTGCTAAACAACTTGAACTGACTTGAGGATCTCCATCCACACAAACTAATATTTCCAGTTTTTGATCTGGAGTAATTCGTTTGGGTCGTCCTACAGTTTTTATGCCGAAATGAACCCGTTTCTCCCAAACGACAAAACAGATCTTCGAAAATCTTATGGTATGGCTCTATTCTATTTGGATATAGCAATGAGTATCTCCTCGCTACAGCACGTCCGCTAGAATTATTTTGTGCGTAAACACATATCATATTCAAATAATAATAATAATAATCCAAAGGAAGTATTGAACCACATAAACGATAAATTTATTAACCAATGTTCAAATATATCTACAGCTAATAGAACAGCAGCAAATAAAACACCAGATAAAAATAATGTTTTAACACATAAATCCGTATTCTTAAAACCTACTGATTCTACAGAAATATTCAACGTAATAATTAATCTAAAAAACAAAAAGTCTGTTGGAGAGGACGAAATACCGATAAAACTCCTGAAATATGTAGCAGATATCATATCTAAACCATTGGTTTATATTATAAATCTAACACTACATACGGGAATCTTTCCAGATCAACTTAAAGTAGCAACAATTAAACCTATCTACAAGAAAGGAGACAAGTCAGACTGGCAAAACTACCGTCCAATTGCACTGCTATCAAACATAAGCAAAATTTTCGAAAAAATAATATATATGAGAATCTTAAATTTCATTGAAAAAAACGACCTAATATCGGACTCACAAAATGGCTTCAGGAAAGGGAAATCTACTATACTAGCAATATATAAAGCACTGAAATTGATATTAGAATCCTTAAACAACAACAAGCAAACTGTCGCGGTCTGTTTCGACTTATCCAAAGCATTTGACAGTGTTGAACATAGTATACTTTTAAAAAAATTACCTTTATATGGTATCAGAGGTGTATCACTAAAATTAATACAATCCTATCTAACAAATAGGAAACAGTGTGTACTAGAGCATAACAATAATGGAATTATCTTAAAATCTGAAAAGAAAGAGATTAAAAGAGGGGTACCTCAAGGATCTATCTTAGGACCCCTCCTATACATATTATACACAAACAACTTGCCCTCTGTTGTAGACCAACCAATTGTACAATTTGCAGATGATACTACACTCATCTCGAATTTCCGGAAACCGATATTGAAAAAGAAATGAAAGATGCCCTGGATGTATTAAATCAATGGTTTACATATAATAATCTGCAATTAAATCTAAATAAAACTCAAATCACCAAATTCTCATACTTGCGCCAAAGAGATGAAACTATACTTACCTATGACAACAGTAATATAAAAAGTAGTAGCTCTATAAAATTTCTGGGAATAAATCTGGATTCTAGATTAGACTGGAAATTTCACATAGACAATCTAGTTCAGAATATGGCACAATACTGTTATGTACTGAAGGTCATTGCGCATTTTGTAAATGTGGAAGCGGCCTTTATTGCATATCATGCATATATCCAATCCCGTGTCAGATATGGGATCATATTTTGGGCAAGTTCAAGTAATGCACAAAAAATATTTAAAATGCAAAAGAGATGTTTAAGGTATATACTTAATATGGGTTCAAGGGATAGTTGCAGACTTGTATTTCGCGAAAGGAAAATTCTTACACTTATATCCTTGTATATTTATGAAGCGGTAATTTTTGTCAAACAAAATACTGCTCTCTTCAAATCTTTAGAACACAAATACAACACAAGGTATAAAGATAATATAGCCATTGATAAAATCAATTAGAGCTATATTCAAAAAAATGTTGAATATTCGATAATTAAAATATATAATCGATTATGCTCGGAGCTGAAAAATTTGCCAATCAATAAACTGAAACATGAACTAAAACAAATTCGCATACGAAAGGCTTACTATACGATAGATGAATATATCACTGACGATGCATTCTTATAATTCTATGTTTTTTTTCCTCTTCTCTTCGTGTAGGATTACATTTATATATTTTATATACATTTTTGTATACATTTTATATTCAATTATACATCATATTATTTATTCATTTATATATATATATGCTTTTTTAAAAAAAACTAAGTGTTTAGTGTTAGGTTTATCTTAAAAAATGTCCAGAGTCTTTTGCTTACTGTGTATTGTTTTTTATTTCTTCTCAATTGTTATTAACCTTGTTTTAAATCTCTATATCTTTAATAATTTGACATGTTCTACACCCATTTGGGTCCTGTTGTACAAAGGAACAAATAAAGCATATCTATCTATCTATCTATTCCTCATTTTCCTATTAGAAAAATTATTGTCTCGGCATTTAAATAATGAAGTTAAAGAAATTAACTCGAGGAACACAGGAACAAAATAAAATGATTAAATGACGTAAATGACAGAACTGAAACGTAACCAAAGCACACTTTTCAATAAATACACTTTTTTTCATTAAATTTGAATTTGTCTTCTAAAAAATTATTAAAATGTTTAACGCCACTTTCCTCGAAAACGGTTAGAGTTATCAAGTTCTACCAAGTGTACCTTTTATACGTGAAAATGACGCCCTCATCAGATTTTCTGGTCAGAAGTACCACAACGTTTCGTCAAAAAAAAAAAATATATGAAAGAAATGAAGTGAGGTACCGTCATCGGTTTAAGCGCTGAGACCTCGATCGGCGAAGTTAAGCAGCGTTGGTCGAGTCCGTCACTTGGATGGGTGAACGGCATCCCAATTCGCCGTCCTGGTTGAGTGGAAGAGTAGATATAGCAGCTAAACTCCGCCAAGGCGTAAATATAAACAAGGCAATTTAAAAAAAATCAACAACAGATACAGGTCCTGCGGCGCTCTCTATGATCTAACGTGATATAATATATAAATTATTGTTCCTTAGAATAAAAAAAGTTTCTCTAGCAAACTTGGCGAAGATCAGTCAAGAGGCTGTTGAGTTATTGCAAAAAAACGAAAAAATAATTTGAACTTTGACACCCTGTGTCTTTTCCACAGCAACATTTTACTAAAGCATATTTTGTTATATCCTCATATTTTGGAGCAAATAATTCACCCCTGAACTATGGCCTATTATTAATGGTCCACCCTGTATACATCTTTTTTTCGGGTCCGTCGTTTAATTATGGGATATTAAATAGTTCAAAGTCAGCTTTATTTATTCACAGTGAAAGAAGAACTAAGCAATAATGCCATATAATATCTCAGACAAACACCGAATTTCATCCGGATTGGATTTGGAATTTGGAATTGGTTGGGAGGGTGGTCAATTTATTGAGCCACAATACTTAGGCCCCAATGGACCCCTTGTACTTTATTTCTGTAGGTAGACCTTCGCCTAGGGCCCCGACCAACCTAATAAAAATAGGTGATGATGATGATGCTTAGGGCATCTCTCTTGCACCGGGCAAGGTTGGCCAACGTTCTCCCAAAATTGATTATCTGATTGATGACATGGCACAACAGTCACAGAGTACATGTTGAACCGTCTCATCTTCTTGTTCACAACCTCTACAGACAGGTGTTTCACTTATTTCATATTATGTAGTTGTTTCCTTAACGGACAGTGTCCAGTCTGGATTCCTGTTATAAAAGGTAAGTTCCTTCTGGACATTGCCAGGTAGTCCATTGCTGTACTCTTGCTGGGATATTTTAGTAGTTCCCTAGCAAGTTTACAGCTATTTGTTTCATCCCGCAGCTTCTTGAATTCATTGTGGGTGTTTTCTTTAATTGCTTGTGTTATCGCCGTAATCGATAACAGACTGGCCGAGCTTGGTCCAAAGATACTTAGGCCTGCTGGCTTCTTGGCCAGTCTGTCGGTTACTTTGTTGCCTCTACACTGTGCATGTCCTTTGACCCAGCATACCTACTGGTATTCATGCTGGAGGCACTCACAAGTGCTTGGTGACATTCCTGCTCCTGTGGTAATTTTGTAACTTCTCAGGGCTATTAATGATTGTCTAAAATTTGTGTAGATCCTGATTGTCTTGCGGGTAGTTTGTCTACGGACAATTTCTTTTACAGCTATGGTTATGCCCGTCAGTTCACCCGTGTTGCCAACAGAAGTATGCATAATATAAATTTGTTTAAGAAAGTAATGCCTTCTCATAAATCATAAAATAGACGGACTTATTAGACCAAGAGCTACTGAATTTTTCAATGGGCGCCTGAGGACCTGCCTCAACTTTTACGATTGGGGGATGTTTTCGTATAAGGGCTATTTTTTACAAATCAATATCTCTGGTGTTTAAAAACCACTTTTGAACACTACACTCGAATACACTACTCGACGCACATTTCGCTAACCGTTAACATCATCGGGAGGCGAATAAGACTGGCTTTTAGTTTTAATCATCTCCTACTTATTTCTTATTTCATATTAAATGGATCGCAATAATCAGCTGATAATCATTTTATATTATGAATAGTTTATATAGTCTAGTATACTTTAACTTGGCGTGTGTATGTATGAGTTAATATTTCCGTACGATTTCATTTTCTCCCATATTGTACACAAAGTTAAAGCAATAGTCCAGAAACATTGTCTACGTAGACAATATTTCTGGATCTTTGTGTACATAAGAAAATTAAATCGTGCGGAAATATTAATTCATACATACACGCGCCAAGTTAAAGTATAGTAGACTATATTAAAAACTATTACATATTTTACTAATGCGAATAAGACATGGATTCTATAAAATTGCTGGAGAAAGTAGCGTGAGAAAGAGACACTACCATTGTGCAGGAAATTGTTAATGGCCGGATATGTTAACATTGTTATAGCATAATTTTCAATCAAATGTATAAATATAAAATTTTATTTATAAAATGCACCATCTAGTAATTATTAAAATATTTTGATTTTTACTGAAGAAATTATTTGAAAAACATCGAATATTCAAATAATAAAAATATCTTTGGGATTAAAGAGCGACATAGTTCATACTTTCAATTTTACACAATCTTCACATTTAATAAGCATGCTTCGAATTAGATGGTTGATATTATTTTCTGGGATTATTTCAAACCTTGACCCAGGCATCTGCCTATTACGTGCCATATATATCCGATAGGCGAAATTTCAGATAACTTTCCGCCCAACGAAGAACGTTGAATGAATGAATGAATGAAGTTTATTTATCTCATATACATATAAGTTGAATATTATATACTTCTATCTATCCTAATTCTAGTATTATATACTTATATCTACAGTCTATATTAGCAGAAATAGCATACTTTAAAGACATAAGGTGGTTTTGAGGATTTGTTTTGAATGCTTTTACGGACGTAGCATTTTTATGTCATTATGTAAAATATTATAATAGATCAGACCGGAATGGAACAAACTGTTCATAGAACTGATTTTTGAAGTTGTATTATGTTCTTGCCTAGTACTGATGTATTGATGGACATCACGTATAAATTTTATTTTGGATAATTACGGGCAATTAAGACTAACAGATAAGGATATCCCGACACTTAGCATTCTGATTTCTGAACTACCGTTAATTAACCTTATTTTTACCTGAATTATCCTTAATTATCTTTTAAATTACCATTAATTATCCATATTTTTTACATAAATTATCATTTGTTATTCTTAAAATTCGGTCATGGGGACTTGGGGAAGCTAACATGACTTGGGAAACATAAATAAAAAAATACAGTACAATTGTGAAGTAGGACATTTAATGATGAATACAACATAATGTCTGTATCATTATCATCGAACTGGTCGAGTTGATATTTTTCAATAAGTTTCTTAGGTAGGTATTTTATCATCACCATCATGCTTTTCAAAGCGCCCAACTCATTCACATTTGTATCATAAACTAATGAATGATTAAGTCACTTAGTTCACAAGAAAACCTTTCAATGGTCGATCCATCGTTGATACCCACCGTCGAGCTGCAATTTTGAAACACAAAAGACGAATTTCCCCGAGCAAACACGATATATGTGCTTATACTTCACGATGCTTATTTAATGTATGGAATGGCTCAGTCCAGATCGGCTTTGTTGATGGTAAGTGAAAGATGGTGCATATATTTCCTACTTTGACCATTGACTTACAAAGTTTTCAATATAAGGATAATGAATTTAAAGTGGAAGAATCTGCTGTAACACTAAACGACAAACACATTATATTTTCAAACCACCATATCCATTCTCATCATTAACAAATGGTGAAAAATCATAATATCAATGGTTGGAGAAGAATTATCATAACTTAAAATGGAGTCATGGATATATTCAACTGAAAGAATTGTCATTAGTCTGAGCAACTTTGTCAGAATGCTGTTAACAACTATAAATAAATGTCTTTAGTTATGTAGTTATGTAATCAAGAATAAGTAATAAAATGAATGTATTTTATACTTTGCTTTCTAACCTCATCATAATATAAAAATACAAACAGTAAGCTTTATAACATTTTACACTCACCTCAATTGTGACGTCAGGATGTTTCTACACAATTTTTAAGTACGTAAAGAGGGTACGTTCAAGCCAAAAAAGACTTTGCAGTAGATAAAAGGGTATTACTGAAATTCACAGCAATTTTTCACTAAAAAGTAACAATCCAACGTTCCCTTTCATGAACTAAAAACCATATAAATCTCTGTAGATAACACTAGCAGGTCGCAAATGTATATCAGCATAAGATATCCATAGAGATAAGGCAGGTAAAATCATTTTATCGCAATTGTTCATCAGAATAAGGATAAAGCAGGTAAAATAACCCCGCAGGTATATAATCAAGAATGTGTAATAAAATGAATGTTTGTTAACTCGTCGTAAAAAATACAAAGATACTATAATTGTGCAATAGGACAATGTAATAACTGCCTATATACGGAGGGACAGGTAGACATACCGGCTGATGGGCATGCGACCGAGCGGACAGACGAACAGGTGGGCAGACGGATGGGCGGACAGACTGATGGACTATAATTGAGTTAATTACTCTTAATTATCCTTATTTTTAACTTAAATACCTTGTCCTTATTTTTAACTTAATTGCCCTTATTTTTACCTAAATTACCTTTAATCACCTTTATTTTAATTTAATTACCCTTATTTTGACCTAAATTATCTGCAATTACGCTTGTATGTACCTAAATTACTCTCTAATTGGCCCACACCAATTGACACTTTGACCTTGACCTCTTCCCCTACCACGCTAATTACCCCTTACTTTTAATTTAGTTAACCTTATTTTCACCTAAATGATCAGTAATTACCCTTATTTGTACTCAAATTACCCGCAATTATCCTCTAATTGTCCTCTACCACTCTAATTACCCATGTCCACTACAATCTCCTCCATTACTACAATTATACCATCACTCTAGTTACCACGCCAATCTAATTATCTAACACCACTTCAATTACCTCCCACCACAACAATTTCCCCCCCCTCTTACGTCCCGGTCCCTAAGCCTCCGCCCCCTAATTATCTCTGATCACTGATAAGATTTTAAAACAGTTTTTTAAAACCGGACAAACTATGAAATAGATCATTGTTCTTTGCATTGTTCTTGTAGGTATCCCATGATCGCCATAGTGTTCCCTAAGGATTTTAGCAGCCCTATTAGACGTTTTCTACTTTATTTCGTTTTTATCCTCTAAATCCATCGAATTTAGTCCATTATGTATACATATTAAATATAGACTCATAATTATTACAACTAAAAATTTTATATGTAACTCGCTGAAATGTATTTAAAAGTGACAGCCTCACCGGTCTAGAATTTATGAGAAGTTATTTAATTTTAAAGTTGTTTAATCTTCTTTTCGAACTTTATATATCTGAATGAGTAGTCTCCGCACAGCTTACAAAAAGCTACTTGTACAGAAGAACTTAACACACAAATTGCTGACTTATGTCAGGCTGTATTTGATGTTATAGCAATGCTACATTTGACGTAAAAACAGTTACCTGTAGAAAATTATTAATATCTGTATCATTATTTAATGTTTTCATAATAAAAAAATCATTGCCTACTTTGAAATTTAACTTTCAGCGGATATATTTATTCATGAGTTAGTTATCAAAGTTTAATTTAGAATTCATTGTGACCATATTTAAATACAAATGGAGTTTATATACATTTTTATTCAAGTAATATTTACATTTAAGAATCCATATCAGTTTAGAAGCTTGGTTTCTTTCATAGATTGTAACGGAATTAATTTATTATAAAATAATTTTAAATATACCTACCGACTTAATATTAAAGAAAATTTTAACGTAACGAGGTGAATTTTACTTCCAGTTTGTTTAGGAAATACAAATAAAAGTAGTAGTTATTTAAGCCGTGGCTAAATGCTCCGCGCTACCTAATGGATTGGATTTTAAACATTTATAATGCAAGTAGGTGCACTTATTTAAAAAGAAACTTAACTCTTCCGGTGATGTATAATCGTATTAAAACTTTCAAATTACTTTTATTTAAATATACGTGTATGGCGGTAATTTTATTTAAAGTTTGACCTAGTAGCTTTATGAATTTTAGAAAATTAAGTTGTCAATGTGGAGGAAAATAATAGGGTGCACATAATGTTTACAATATTTTCGTTAAAAGTTTAGCTTAGTTTTAAAATTGTTCGGAAAATGTAAATTAGAACTTTATTTAGTACTGTGCTTATTGCACAGAAACGATTATTGCACACGTTACAAGAATATACTAATAAGAAATCATATACATGCTGTCCATTTTATCTGGGACCTCGAGAATATCTCACTTAATATCGGTCTTACAAAAAAAATTATTATTATATAACCTACAAAATGGTTTAAAGACATTTGAAAACGTCTAGGCCAAATATATCCGTTATTTGAAGAGATACGAGAAAAATTCTAAGGCGAAAATTTGTATGCAAAATAGAGTGTTTCAACGAGGTTTTATCTAATTTTTTTCAAAACCGCTGTATTTTGAGATTTACTATTCAGGCTGTTAAAAAACTATTTTGAAACGGGCGGGAAATGGCGCCATTAAATAGAGTATTTTCCTCCCTTTTCAACGATATATCACATGCTATATTTATTCATTGATACTACGTTAGTAATTATAAAAACATTTTTTTAAAACCGATAAATTTTTTTTACCAAGGATTATACTTGCCGTGGAGAATTCAATAAGTTGTTCAAATCTGCAAGCAAATGTGCTGCAAGTTCTTGATATTACTTTATCACATTCTCCATAAATAATAAACAAATTTAAAAAGTTTTCGTTGGTATAATTTAAACGTGCTAGCATTTTTTGACATGAGATAATGACTGATTGTTTCTAATCATGGCTATTTTGATGAAATAATTCATGAATTTCTAATAAAATCGCAAATATTTCAAAAAGTTGTAACTTTAACCCCCACAATGCTAATATCAGAAAAAAAGAGAATTCAATTTTACACAACTTGACGTAAAAAAATACAGGGTGTTCCATTTGACCTAAACAAGTTTTCGCGGTTTGAGGTTGACAAAATGTAACGCGAAAAACGGAACGTTTTTACGTGACAAGAAGCAAATGAGGATCTTTTATACGAGGAAAGTTATAACGGTTCTTGCAAACCGTTGCACCTGTCAAATTTTCTATAAAATTTCACATATATCTGAAACGGCTAGGTTTAGGTATAGGATCTGCTACATATTTTCGATTCAGAATTTTACGCTCTTTTCGAAAACCCTAAAATATATAGGGTATTCCATTTGAAATAAGCAAGTTGGTATCGACTTTCGGTATAAGCGGAAGTGCCAGCTGCTTGTAATTATTTTAGTTGGATTGGCCACACCGGCATTAGTAACTATCTAAATTTTCAAAATTTTCTGATGCGTACTTTTCTCTATATCGATCGATTCAATTCCCGGTGAGACACCCTGTATATACTTCAACTTTTTTGACAAGATCTTTAAAGCAGTTGTTATACAACTATTATGGTTAAATCTGCGTCTGACAACTTTGGTCCTTTTCAGAAAGACAACATTAAAGTTATTTAAAAATGCGTCAATAAAATTATTAGATTTTTCGCCCACACCCATATTATTTACATGAATACATCCCCTCATTCTTCTTCCTTAAGCAATGATCATATCATGTAGCTCTATAACAGCATTATTTAATTTTCATTCTGAGCCATAGGAAGTATAGGTACGTAATCAGGCACGACAAAAACCTGATCGTCATTATACAGCAATAATTCCTTATGTATACGGACTATCGGAAAAGCTACGCCGTATAGATGACAAATTTGATGTTAGGACGATATTTCAAACGGGGAACACTTTAAGATCTATTTTAACAAAAACAAAACCGATAAACAAGGAGCAGAATTCAAAAAACTGCATTTACAATATCCCGTGCGAATGTGATAAATGTTATGTGGGTGAGTCATCCAGACCTTTCAGTGTGAGGTTGGATGAGCACAAGAATTACATTAGAAAGAATGAAATTCAGAAATCAAAGATTTGTGAACATGCTTGGGAAAACGGACATAGAATAAACTGGGACTCGTCAAAAATTTTAACAAAAGAAACAGGTACCAAAAAAAGAAAAATTAAAGAATCAGCAATAATCTTATTAAATGAAGATAAGTGCGTATCGAATTGTTCTGTAGATATTTGTACAACCTGGCTACCAATGTTAAAAGAAGAACTTAACAAACTCAACATTATCTAAAAGAAAATATCATCAGTTCTATGTTCTGTGTAAGTCGTAAGTATCTATGGAAATAACATAAACAGAATTTTAAAGCTGTGTATTTGACATACACAGCAAAATAAGAGTTCTTCCAAAAAATAGCTTTGAAAACGGAAAGAGATTACTTTCCGAAACGTCAGTAAAATACATTATTTCTGTGTTTATTCCGATTTATATTATTTGCAAAACATAACCTCTGACTTTTCCTTTGGCGTAAACGTCACGAGCGCAGAGGTTTTTTCCAATAATTCTATTATTTTGTAGATTCGGTGATTTGTTTTGAAGAGGATAATAATATATGTGGTAGAAAACCCAAATAATAGGAAAGAATATGAGAATTTACAGATGTACAATTTTTATAGTAGATGTTGTTTCCGTTTGGGCCATAAAAACTGAGTTAATCGCGAATCCGCGGTTTCCGAGACTTTCCAACGCGGTTTTCACGAACTCCTTTAGGTGTATCGTGGCGTAGCTACCACGCGTTATTCAAGACATCCAAGTAAACACAATAAAAAAAACTTTTTTCGTAGGGCACAAATTTGGAAGCAAAAGTCTAAAACTCCTTGATTAGTAGTGATTATTCTTTACTAGAATATTTGTCGGCACATTCTCTACAAAAGAGGCTTCACGAATGTTCATTAAGAATTAAATAAGTTATAATCAAATCAAAAAATAAATTCTACATTATTTCCAAATTTTTATCATTCGTATTAACACTTATTTCATATATGTAAAGGGTATAAAGTTTAATATTTCAATCACGTTTCGTATATGAAAATCATGCTCGATTGATTGTGCTGTTAAAATCAATTAAACAATATGCTAAAATTTCACAGTAAGACAAAAAATGCTCTACATAAAAAATCAGCCCTTCATTTCCTTATGTAGACGCCCTAAAATGCATGTATTTTTTAAATATTTAAGTATTACTGATAAAACCAATTCAAAATATTATTAGGGTTGGGTATACAAATAAATGCCTGCTCCACGAGCCTAATTCTATTTATATTTATTCATGTCATGAATTATTACATCAGACCTCGAACAGCGTTATAAAAATATAATTAAAAACCGAATTGCAATAGATACGTCTGGCGTCCCTTAGGACTCGTTTCCGGACCTATGTTATTAAAACTTTTCGTGTTATTTTAGGCCCAAAATAAACTCACAATTTTGTGGAACGGATGTTAAATTATTCAGTGTGGTTATATTACATGATTCTTGGAGAAGACATCAATTATTATCAATTGGTTTTAAAAAATCAATTATAATTAGTTGAAACTTAATAAATTAAATCACATTCGTAATTTTAGATTTAATATTATTTTAAATTAATCTCTCTCTGCCGTTACTGAACTTGGAATAATAGTTAAATAGCTAAATTAATCGCTATTTTTTAATTATCCTACATCATTAGTAGTTTCAAATTATATGCTCAAACTATATGTAGAATATCATCATTAAAATTTATTTTGGAATACGCTGGAATATGTCAGTCTTACTTTTAAAATGACACTGATTGACGTATTTTTTCAGATTTTTTTTTATCTGTGGCGTCATCATTAATTTTTTATAATTTCAACCACCTCTTTTTTTTAGCAGAAATTAATTTCTTGTTGTTCTCGTATTACAATTGTATCGATTAGTACCGTTTGGAAAATATAGAGTGTTGTTTGATAAACATAAACAATGCTTACTAACTGAGATTTTATTTGTGACAATTTGAAAAAAAACCCTTGACATTTAAAGAAGTTGTTCCCTTAACAATTTGACATTGGCTGGCACGTGCGTGCTGATATTGTCCATTTCGATATGCATTCAATGCTTTACATCATCTAGTCAGTCTTTAAATAAAGCCGCGAGAAATAAATCCAGTGGGGCTAGATCAAGTGAACGTGGTGGCCTTGTCGCCCTAGGTATCCGCCGGAGAAATTACCGGATATCAACACCAAATTGGAGGTGGAATTTCGTCTCATTGAATTTTAATGAACGGGGATACTGTGATAGCTTATTATCTTATGGTCACATGTCAAACAAAACTAATTAATTAAATTTCTTCTGCAATTAATTGATTTAAGATAATTTAAATCATATTAAATCTGGTTTCCTGTGATATTGACTGCGCTGTAATGAAGTCTGATGGATGTATTCTTCATAAAGACCTTTACCATCCATCGATATGTGTAAAAATAAACATAATTTTAGGAAATTGAACATTGTTGAGCTTCACGACTCATTGTGTAATATAAATCGAGTACAGTTACACCAAATCGATGTCAATATGGCAGTTGATAAACTGTGAAGTACTTTGAACTGCCCTTTATCTGAACATGATCCAAATACAAATCCATCAAATAAATCATACCTACCGTCCAGTCGTTTCAATCAACAATAACTAAAAATATTAGGATGAAAGAATCTCTACTATCAAGACAACTACTACCGGCGCGGCAGCTCAGTAGGCTAGAGTTATGCGGCAAATTCGCTTTGGTCAGACTCTGTTGTGATCTGGGTTTGAGCCCTTTCACTGATGCTGGTAGTGTTGGTGGGTAATGGATGTTGTCTGCGTTTTTTACAAATGTGTAATGGTATAGTACATCCCTATAAGCAAATCAAATATGTCAAAAATATTTAAAAAATTAAATATTTCGGTCCAAAAGGACAAACCTCATTAAAACGGTTCATTTCATCTTCATTTAAAGCAAAAACTTCTATTTCACCACAAAAAATCTAAAAAAATTCACGAAACTCCGTTAATTCTAAAATATCTCAAAACAATCACATTATATCATTCCAATCAATCAATTGTACTACTTAAACGTTTCAAATTGCTCACCTAAAAAATACCGCCCTCATATAATATCATTCCACGTCCCCTCGGTATGAATTCCAAATTCGCATTCGTAAACTATTTATAAATTATTTTCCATTAAATTTTAACGTTGTCTCAATTTCACGCTTCAACGATTTTATCTATTTCATAAAAGTCTACATTTCCAAATTAACGTCACAATTTATTCTCGTTCCAACGCATCAGCACAATTTCCTTTCACCTCAACTCCATAATTACCCCCGTCTAAACATCGGCACACGAGATAACTGCAATCCATACATACGTGCGTACGTAAACTATGATTATACGAGGACGAATCAATATATTCAACTTCTTTTTGATACAATATCTTGTAAACTAAAATCGATTCAAGTTTCATTCGATTAACAAACATTTTTTTATTTTATTGCCTACACAGTCATGTCATTTTCATTTTCAAAACTTAATTTTTTACAATGATGCAATATTGTGCAATATTATGCAATCCTTGCCAGCACGGAATGGCTGGGGACGACTTTCTAGAATAAAACGGGTATAAAGACGATCGTGCAAGACTCACGGTGCACGACAAACCAAACGATAACAAACAGTATAAAAGACCGAGTTCAACACTCTTTAGGCAAGTCAGTTTCTTCGGGGTAGCTGTTAAAGAACACGCCAAGACCCTCGATAAATTTTTCGAAACTATAACAAAATCCGACTTTCGTATGAAACGCGTGCTCCACGTAAACATGCCGTTGGAAGAGGTTTTTATAAATAATAATAATAATAATAAATAAACACCACAGAAATTAGACAACCCCCAATTTCAGAAACCAGGGGCTTGTGCGAGAGGAGGTTACACATTAAAAAAACGCGGACATACAACAATTTCGTCCGACAGTGCCGGAGCCAGGATTCGAACCCGGTGGTGCGATGTCTGTGTGATTAATCGCGATTGCCACCTCGCGCCTTAACCCACTCGACTATCGACCAGAAATAAAATAACATTTTGGCTCTTTGGTTTTTTATGCAAAAATATTGAAAATTCACCAAGAAGTGTAATTTTAGAAAGTATGCTAAATGTCGCTGCACAAGGGCGTAACGTCTCTCCGACCACAAAAATTTAGAAAGTATCATGAAAACTGACAAAAATAAAAACTCTTTTACGAATCCACATTGTGTTTGGATTTCGTGAAAATAAATCCACTCAGGATGCAATAACCGGTTTGAGATCCAAAATATATAATGCAATTGACCATAGTAAATCAGAGATATGTGTATTTGTAGACTTAGCCAAGGCCTTCGACACAGTCAGTCACACGCTATTGTTGGAAAAATTAGAAAAACTTGTAATAAGCGAAAATTCTTTAGAGCTGTTTCAAAACTATTTAACTAATGGAAAGCAGAGGGTTATTATTATTATTATTATGATTGAAGATATAACAAACAATGAAAGAACAGCGATTTATGGAGTACCATAAGGCACTGTTCTAGGGCCTGTCTTGTTTACTATATATATATATATATATCAACGATTTACTTACATTATCCACGGAAAGGAATATCATCTCTTACGCTGACGACACGCAATATTTTTTGTGGGTGATAATTGGCTCGTATTACGACAAGCGGTATCAACGGATCTAAAAAAAAATTAAAAAATGGTTTAATAGAAATTTACTTGCACTAAACTGGGATAAAACGAAACACCTGACATCTACGTGGGATGTCCAAGTCCAAAATATTATACAAAAAATCAGGCATTTATCCTATAAATTTAAAATGTTAAAAAGTTTCTTAAATATCAAGCAACTAAAAATAATGTATTATGCTCTTATTGAATCATTCTTCCAATATAGGATAATAGCTTGGGGTGGCGTAAAAAAAGTTACTTAAAGCCTCTAGAAATTTTGCAAAAAAGAATAATAAAAATAATGTTCAATAAAACTATGAGATTTTCCTCTGATGAATTATACCAAGAAACAGAAATATTAGACATTAGACAAATATATTCAAAAATAATTAATACACTTTTATAAAAACAAAAGACTTCTAAAATAAATTGATCGTTCATATGATACGGTCGTGCGCAAAAAAAAGGGACAAGTCTTATAACGGTATTTTGCTAAAATCTAGTTGTGTATATTTAACTTTAATTTTTGTGACATTGTCAGTTAGTTGTCATAATTTATTGCAAGTGTGCAAAAAACTAATATGCCTCATATAAGCGATTTAGTTAAATCTGGAGTTATTGCTAAAGCAGAAGATGGATGGTCAATGAGACAAATTGCACTGCGTTATATTATTGACAAAAATTCGGTGTGTAATATTTTAAGAAAGTGGAGAATAAACGGTACGATTAGTAGAAATCCTGGATCAGGGCGACGAAGGATATCAACTCAACAAAAAGATTTGCAATTGGTAAATGCTTTAGTAGAAAATCCATTTTACTCAGTTATTCTGGCTGCCGAAGAAACGAATTTTCCTGAATCGAGTAGTACTAGTCGCCGGCGAGTAAGAGAATCGAAGCTACGCTGTCATGCAGCAGCACAGAAATACTTACTTAAAGCTGAACATAAAGAAACTCGAGTAGGATTTGCGCTTGAAGTTTTAGCGCATGATGTAAATTTTTGGAGCAATGTAATCTTTACAGACGAAAAAACTTTCCAGTCAACACAGAGTGGTCGTATTCATGTTTACTGCCCTCCGAATACTCGATTCGATGAGATATATATATCTAACAATGATAAAAGTGGTAGATTTTCCGTCAATATGTGGGCTTGGATATCGGCACGTGGTCCTAGTGTTTTGTGGCATATTGAGGAACGATTTGATAGTGAAACGTATATTAGGATTTTAGACAATATTATGCTCCCTTCTGTGTCACAATTATTTCCTAATAATGAGTTAATATTTCAACAAGACAATTGTTCCGTTCGTACTGCTCATACCGTAACTAACTGGTTTCAAGATAACGGCATCAATGTTCTTAACTGGCCCGGTCATAGTCCAGATCTTAACCCTGTGGAAGAAGTATGGGGACTACTCGTAAGAAGTATCCAAAAACGAAATGTGAGACCACGGGATGCCGAAGAATTACTGGAAATAGTAAATAATGCATGGGAAAATATTATTACTAATGATTATTGTATAAGGTTATTTAATTCTATGCCAAACAGACTTATAGAAGTTATAAATAGAAATGGTGCAATAACGAAATATTAATAGTTATTTTCTTGTTAAGTAGGATATTCTTTGTCCTTTGATCCAGGATTTCTACTAATCGCACCGTTTATTCTCCACTTTCTTAAAATGTTACATACCAAATTTTTGTTAATGTTACAACGCAGTGCAATTTGTCTCATTAACCATCCATCATTTACTATAGCAATCACTACATCGTTCAAATAAAAAATAAATTAAAAGTGATATCTGTTTTATTTCGGCTACTCATTACATATTCAGATAGAGTCAGATTTACATTAGAAGAAAAAAGTTGTCCTATTTTTTTCTGCTCACGACAGTACTGAACGAATATACAAACAGCTAATGAAAACCGATGTTGCAAAAAGGGACATAAGTAGAAAATAAAAAAATACTAAATACTTCATTTATTTGGGCCAGAGGCTGTACAATGAACTGCCAATGAATGTAAGAGACAGTAAATGCTTAGCTATCTTTGAAAGACAAATTAATAAATGGTTTAGGGAATAAGAAAGACCTAATATAAATGATATGGTAAATTTAATATAATGAAACTATAGGCATAATATGTTACATAGGTACTCTACATTATATTAGCTATTATAATTAATAGTAGGGGCGAGCGTGGGTGCGTTTTTACTATGTACATATTTCGATATGCGATGTAAAGTAATGTAAGGCGCGATTATTACTTGATGGATGACTATTTCAAGGAAGACCGCATTCTCGCTTCACACATCTTCCAGCGGCTTGTATATCAGTGTATGCGCGGAAGCTATACAACCTTAGGCGAGGGTTGTATAGGGGATATACCATCCTTCGGAGGGGATGTAAAGCCGTCGGTCCCTTGTCTATTAAATGTTAGGCAAGTAAAAGATCCTTACTTTTCTTAAGGGAAGGCGTCGGTTTTAGGCCTCAGCAGCGGAAACAGGGCGACGTTAAATAAATGTATAAAAACAAATTAATACTACCCATCCACATACAAGTTTTTATAACTTAAAATGGATGTCAAATATTCTACAATTATTTTAATGAAATTATTTAATTGTACTTTTAATTACTAATTAATATTGTAATATTCTACAAATTATGGATAATCCCAGATATACAATTTAATAGAAACATTAATTGCCTTTGACCAAATATACAACATTAGCGGCAACAGATAAGTACCTGTTTGTAACGACAATTGTCAAAATATATATATTTTCATTTTCTTTCATTCAATTATTGTTTTTTTCCAAGTTAATTTATTTAGCGTCTAGACTCCAGCAAAATATAATTTTACTTAATAGAAACAAAACCAATACTGTTTAGATACGCCTTGTTTGTGTAGAGGAAAGATAATTTGGTCCCAAGGGAGCTAAAAATAATAATCATTTATTTAACGATTACGCCTGCACTTTCAGCGAATTATAAATTGATGTGTTTTGTACATTAATGAATAAAATATTCATAAATATGTATATATGTTCATTACTTATAAAAGGCCTGACCTTATAAAAGGCTAGTAAACAGAGGCAATAAAAGAGTGTTATTTGCTTTTCATGTCAAATTTAAGTAGATAAATATTGTTCGCATATAAGTAAGAGTCAAGTGTTATCAAGTACATAGTAGCTTGTTCTCCTGAATTTATGAAATGAAATATTAATCGTGTAAATTAATGCATCTACTTGTCTCTTGCCTAGAGCGGAATGAAAATTATTTGTGTAGGTACTTGATATGACTGTCACTACTATTCATGATCATATTCTTCGCCCGCTAGTTCTCATAACTTTATTTGAAAAATAGGTCAAGCTTCAACTTGTGTTTCATGCACAACTTGTACCATCTATGCTCATATGTTTCGGAATAGTCGACTACTGGTTAAACATATACAGGAAGGGCGAATTTTTCTGTAAATGTCTTATTCCGTTCGGGAAATGCAGGATTGTTTCAGGATACCATAAAATACGAAATATGTAATATTGTGGAATTTGTTTTTTACATAAATGAACTGAGCAATTACATTATGCAATTTTAATCAAACTTAAAAAATATAATCGATTGATTAAAGTAAATAATGAAACATTCCTTATAGGGTTCTGTTGTTCTTCAAATTATTTTATACTGTCAAAATTTAATTATTTTTCTTGGTGTTAAATCATTAATAATCATCTTAAACTAATACAGAATAACAAATAAACTAATTTCCAAATAATTTTCAATTTTAAATAGGCATTTACATAATATCGGATTTCTACACTATCTAATGTTTTCTTCAAACGTCAACAAAACATTACTTTTTGATAAGTTTTTTGAACTTAATCCGTAATTTTTCTGACACTCCGTTTGACTAGCTTAATAAGTCTCTTATTGTCACTAACAAGCTCTGAGCGGCAGTAAAATCCTTTTACTGTGGATACTTTTATACGTTGGTGGTAGTCACGAGAGGATAGGGTGATCACCATTGTGGTTCCCGCTCTTGACAATGTTAAAGAACGCTATAACCCCGATATACTTTTCGACGTTGTAACAAAATCCGACTTAGGAAATATTTCGTAAGAAAAGCGTGCTTCACGTAAAAACGCCGTGGAGGAGGTTTTTAATTCTTGGAAATATATTTTTGCTCTTCGGAGCGTTTTTTATGCCAAATTTTCGCTAACTCTTCAAGGAGCGTTAATTTGGAAAGTGTAGTGAATGTCGCTGCACAGGGACGTAATGTCGCCCCGACCACCCAATTTTAGAAAGTATACTAAAATTGGACTTGAACTTCCAAATTTCCAAGATTAAAAACCCTTTTACGAATCCACGTTGTCAAGCACTGCAACTCTTACGAGGTATTGAATATGAGGACAAGTTAGTCCAACGACTATTCAAAGTATATCGGGAGTTATAGCGAAAATAGCCCTTAGCGACATGGGACCCCCATCATTTCCTAGCAGTCGGATTTGACGGGGAAATGATGCGTTTTGACGGGGTTTGCCCTAAACCGGTTCCTCAGTGATTCGGAGTCAAAAAAGTATCTATACCATGTACTCACCCGTGCATGGGATCTGCCTTGCCTGAACGTAAAATTTGTTATTGCATAATACAAACGAAGTAGATACGCTTCAAGCAATTTTAAGCTCCGAGGAGCGACCAAAATTTATGTGAATTAATAAATACGTTTATAAGACAGGCAAGCATAAGCCCACCAAAATTTCAGTTACATGAAACTTTTCTTGAATCTTTTTGTGCATCGTTAGCTTATCAAACTGCATATTGGATGGTAGTTGGTACCGTATGAATCGTCCCGTTCCTCACCATTTGTTGTACACGGGTCAGACCATTGTTTGTTAACATTTTCTCTGAAGAAGTTGTTGTAGAAACATAAATTTTTTAAAAGATTTAATATACATATTTTGAACTTTATATTGTCTTTTAGTTGTGTTTTCTAACAAAATTCCCTTTCAGATTTAATTTTAAGAGAGTGTGAAACAGACAGTGTTAGATTTATAGTGTTACGACGTCTTCCAATTGATATCATCAGAGCCGCAGTTAAGCATAAACGACAGTAAGTATGATTTATCCATTATTCTCCGTCTGAAACAGTCACGTTGAACCCTAAAAATTTTGTGAACGTAATATTATTATTTAGAATTTAAGAAAAGGTTGAGGAAGAAGAAAATTAATTTTTTCTTTTTCCTATTTTTTTAAATTTTTCTAAGTTTTTCGAGCAGAAAATACGTCCTTCAGACTTCCATCAAAGCATGGATAGTTCACATGTCGCCCGAACAGGGACCATGCCGTCCCCAAACCCAACAAATCCTTTCTCATTCATGGCGGAAGACTCCGAGGGGTCGACCCCAAGAGAATTTTACGAGCGAGTCACCGCGCCGCTCGTCGACGACGGTTCTAGAGGGATAGAACCACAACGACTGTTTCCAGAGGGAAATAATGCAAATTTATCTGCTTCACAGCCACAAACTGCTAATTCGATGGAAAGTATGTTTCTGAAAATGGCAGAGGGCTTCGTGCAGGCGATACAGAACGTGTCGACCTGTACGCCCCATGAGAGACAAAGATGTCCGAACGTGACGTTCCATGGGCTTGATCATGAAGATCCAGAAGCTTTTCTGAAAATTATGGAGGAATATTTCGACAGAGCTCGCATAAGCCACGACTATGATCGCCTCCATAACGTAACCGGCCAACTCAAGGGCGAAGCTCAACGATGGTCCGAACAATTTAGGACGTTGACTACTTCGTATGCCTTATTCAAGGAAAGATTCCTTACGAGATTTAATTCTCCCGATATACAGTCACGAGCTATTGCTCAACTGTATGCCACCAAGCAAACGTCTTTAGACGACACGGCAGTGTTTATCACAAGGAAAACCTGCCTTTTCGATCGTATTGATCCCTTCAAATCCGAAGCCATCAGAGCTCGGGTCATCATGGACCAACTGCGTCCAGAAATTAGGTCACGCTTGAGAAGCAACCTAATTTCATCCACAGAGATGTTAATAGCAGCGGCTACTAACGTCGAGCTGGATTCAGCTGACGAACAGACATCGCTAATCCAGCTTATCGATCAACGTCTGTCCCGCGCGTCTTACTATCAAGGCCGGGACACATCAGTCAACAAAATTCTAGTAACAGGAGCAATGGAAGCCCAACTCCGACAGCATCGAGGGTGCATTTCCGAGAGGATGTCTCTCGACAGGACGGTCCAGGCAGAGCGCCTGGTCGTCCTTTTTTATGCCTAATTCTTCAAGCGGATCAGTGAATCCTGACCGCAGGCAAACCAATTTCAATGGCGGATCGGGGAAATTCCGAGTACCCGACCGACCGGCAACCCCGTGCCGATACTGTACAGACACAGTGCAGTGGCACTTCCATAGCCAATGCCCGAATAACCCTCATCTCAATAGGAGACCGGGAAACTTTCGAGGGGCCAGAGACCCAGGCCAGGGTCCATCTGCAAGATCCCCGGCACAACGGCAGAACCAAGGCGGCAGCAATGTCCATTAAAAATTTCTAATACTCATGACCACTACGACGCTCCCATGCACAAGACAAGGGAGTCAATAAATTATATGAGCGAAGCGTTCCCTTTGCCTCGTATAAAAGTTCAGATAAATGAACATGCAGTCGACGCTCTGATCGATTCAGGCTCGACGCGAAACGTTATCCATCCGAGGATGTTGGATAATTTTAAAAATCTCACGACACGTCGATCATTTGCCATGGCGTGCGGAGATCGAATGGTGGACTCTCTTGGAACGACAAAATTAAAAGTAATAATTTCAGGCACTTCTTTTGAAATTGATTTCCAAATAATCGAAAATTTGAACGAAACGATAATATTAGGATCACCATTCTTATATATGAACAATGTCGCATATGATTATGGCCGAAAATGCCTATATGCCGGCACGGAAGAGCGTATTACCGTCTTCTGGAATCAAGCTTCTCAGAGGGAGAGACAGCAGGCAGAGCTTCCTGAAGAGCTTGTTATTAACGACAAATTTCTACGGCCGCTGTTCGAAGAATTTGTCGATCTGTTCACTGCGGAACCGACTCAAGCCACCACAGTGACTGTTAAACACAAAATTATAGTAAAAGATACAAAACCATTTAATATCAGACCATATCCGATGTCTCCGAGTACTAAGAAAATTATGTACGACCAAATCGAAGAGATGTTAAAAGCTGGCGTCATCGAACCTAGCACTGCCCAATATAGTTCACCCACCACCCGTGATAATAAAACGCTCAGACAAGAAACCACGATTTTGCATCGACTATCGCCACTTGAACGAAATGACTGAAGACGAGGCTTCCGTCTTACCAAAAATACACGAAAGTATTAAAGATTTAGGAAATTCGAAGATTTTTACTGTGTTGGATTTAAAGAGTGGATATTGGCAAATACCGCTCGATGAAGCATCAAAAGATTTCTCAACTTTTACCACTCCTGATGGGGCAGCTTACAGATTCAATGTCATGCCTTTCGGCCTCAAGGCAGCTCCCTGTACCTTTCAGAAATTCATGGCAAAGGACGTTTTAACGGGTTACCTGCACCATTTCTGTAAAGTGTACTTAGATGATATAATCGTTTACAGCGTAAACGTGAAGGAGCATATGTCCCACTTGAGGTTAGTCTTTGAAAGACTACGCCTGCACAATCTAAAAGTGTCACCGGAAAAGTGTGTAATAGCGACGAATGAAATCCAATATTTAGGCCACACAATTAGAACTGATACTTCCCGACCATTAGAAAAACATGTCTTACAAATTCAAAATTATCCCGTTCCAGCCACCAAAAAGCAGCTACAAAGTTTCCTAGGACTTTGCAACTGGGTAAGAGAATATCTACCAAATGTGGCGATGATCACGAAGCCACTAACGAAACTTCTTTCGAAGGAAAATCGTTTTCACTGGAACCATGTATGCGATGAAGCATTTAGAAAATTAAAAGAATTATTATCCGGACCGCTGGAACTCCATCGGCCGGATTTTTCACGTCAGTTCATTTTGCAAACAGATGCATCCCTACAAGGCCGTATTATATCAATTAGGCGACAACGGCGAAAAATATATAATTTCGTATGCAAGCAACACGTTATCTCCAGCAGAGAGACGTTACCACATTAACGAGCTAGAATGCTTGGCGGTGGTGAACTATATTAAAAAGTACAAGATGTACTTAGCAGACAAACCGTTCTTGGTGAAGACGGACAACAGGGCGTTACTTTGGTTAAACAAACATAAGGACGACAAAACAAAATTTACACGATGGTCATTATTATTGCAAGAATATGCATTCAAAATTGAACACTGTCCAGGAAAGGAGAATTTATTAGCAGATTTTCTCAGTCGTAACCCACAAAATCAGTACGTCGAGACAGACGATGAAGAGGAAAGAATGTTCCTACCAAATTACAAGTGTCCAGAACGTATTTCTGTTTTAACGCATTCAGAAATATACGAAGATATCGTACAGGCTCAATTGAGTTCAAGAGATATTCAAGACAAGATCCGCCGTTGGAATGATCTATTTCAACAGGAACAACGTTCCGATGCGGATCTTATTTTTATGAAAAATTTTCACGTCCAAGACGATGTACTTTTGAAAGATTGCGATCAAAATTTTAAATTGATAGTTCCAAAGAGGAAAATAAAGGAATTGATTTACCATTATCATGACCGAGATGAAGCATGTCATCCAGGAAGAGACGAGACTCTCAGGAAAATAGCAAAACGCTACTATTTCAATAATATGGCCAGGATCGTAGGCAGATATATAAACGACTGTCCAACCCAATGCTCCACTTAGAAGTCATGCACCACAAAATGCATTTGAAACCTTGAGCGTCGACGTAATTGGCCCGCTGCAGAGGACTAAAGACGCCGAAAACAGATACATGATTATCGTCGAAGACGTTTTCAGTAAATGGATAGAGGCAAAGGCATACATTCAGGTCGATGGCAGAACGATAGCCAAATTTATAGACGAAGAGATAGTAGCGAGATTCGGAGTCCCTCGAGTCATAATTTCAGACAATGGAGGTCATTTCAATTCCGAATGGTACATCACGTTTTGTGAAAGAAACGGTATCGAACGATACTTAATTCCGGCATATCACCAACAGTCCAACCCCGTGGAACGACGGGTTCAGGAATGTAAGAAAATTTTAAATACTCTTTTATTCAAAAAGCCAAACGACACTTGGGATCGCTACGTGCATCAGATGACTTACATCTTAAGAAATCGTAGGAACGCCGCTACAAACCAAACACCCAGCATGATCGTGTTAGGATATGATCCAGCCGAAAGAGGCGAATGGGATTTGTATGCCTGGAGGCAAGAAAGAGCCAAGCAACAAACGCTTCCACGATACGAGCGAGTCAAGGAAGCCCGTCAAGCTCAACAAAATTACAAGCAGAAATACGCGCCAAAAGAGGCCGTCACTCCAATCGTTTTCAAAGTAGGAGACAGAGTCATGAGTAAAAGAAAAAGGAAGGTACATACCTTCACGCCGTCTTGGTCAAGCCCGACCAGAATCTTAAAGAAGTTTTCAGACGAAGTGTATCTCGTGCAAAAGGGAAATGTAACGACGAGAGTACATGTAAATGATTTGAGACCAGCCCCGCCAGAGGAGCATAACTTGGAAATCGAATCTTCCGATGAAGAAAATGCTAGTCCAGGCGGAACATCACTCGATGGAAATGATTCCCCGTTCTCAGACGATTCCACAGAACCTCCACCGCCGGAGCAAACGGTGGTACAAATCCATGCACCGCCACGAGATGCTTCCACTTCTGATTCAGAATCAAGTTCTGGAGATTCTATTATATTTTTATAATATTTTTCAACCTAGGCTAAGTTTTAACTTAGTGCTAGGTTTATTTTATATCAAAATTTCCATACCAACTTCTTGTCGTGTCAGGCAAGAGTTGGTATTTTTTATGCATTTTTACAAGTTATTTTTATCGAGGATATTGTATCGTCCATACAACTCTTCAAAATTCACTGCAGCAACTCTGACCGTGTCCGGCAGAGTTGGTATTTTTTTATAATTTTTTCTAAGTCCTCATATGTTAATAAACATACATCTGTAAGCAGAGTCCGACCCAAAGGGTCCAAACAAATGTTCCATTGGCACGGCATGGAAAGACGACGACTCTGACGCAAGAGCGCGATTCAGACGAGTCTAGCAACTCAAGGGCGAGATGCCGCCACGTCTGCTGGAGGGGCAGATGCAACGATCCGACGGATGCAGATTCTGTCGCAGATTTCTCCTAAGAAGAGATTTTAATAAAAAAAACCATTTCAATCAGCATAAGTCTACAAAATTCAGTGTTCCTATTCTCAAAGACGACGATGTGATATCGGTCGCAGATTTCTCCCAAGAAGAGAATTTTATCTACACGGAAAACATTTCAATCAATATAAGTCTACAAAATTCAGTGTTCCTATTCTCAAAGACGACGATATGTTATCGGTCGCAGATCCCCAGACGGGATATGAACAAACATTTTACTAAAATTTTGTTTTATATTGTTTCATATAAACTGAGCAGAGCCATAGTATAGCTGGAGCCAAGCAGTCCGAGGACCACCTAAGCTGTTCCAGAAGGCAGTTCGACACCGAAGGTGATCGACGAGGCATAGACACGAGGAGGAGCAGACGCAAGCCCGCATTAGTGGAAGAACACTAAGAAAGATAAGTGCGTCGAAAGTGTTTGTGTTGTGTCATCGAGAATCCGAGGATTTTCGATTTTTTTTTTTCTTTTTTTTATGCCATTTTGAAACCCAATGTTCAATTATTCAATCGAATGCTATGCATCGATATATGTTTAAACTTATAATCATTTTTAGATGTGCATCTATGTTATGTTCAGATAGGCCGGTCTGAACTATAACCGAATACAACACATGGGAGACTACATCCAATGATCCATTTTATTTTCAAAAACCAATTTACCAAACGTTGCACAAAAAGATTCACGGAAAGGAGGGGAGTGTTAAAGAACGCTATAACCCCGATATACTTTTCGACGTTGTAACAAAATCCGACTTAGGAAATATTTCGTAAGAAAAGCGTGCTTCACGTAAAAACGCCGTGGAGGAGGTTTTTAATTCTTGGAAATATATTTTTGCTCTTCGGAGCGTTTTTTATGCCAAATTTTCGCTAACTCTTCAAGGAGCGTTAATTTGGAAAGTGTAGTGAATGTCGCTGCACAGGGACGTAATGTCGCCCCGACCACCCAATTTTAGAAAGTATACTAAAATTGGACTTGAACTTCCAAATTTCCAAGATTAAAAACCCTTTTACGAATCCACGTTGTCAAGCACTGTAACTCTTACGAGGTATTGAATATGAGGACAAGTTAGTCCAACGACTATTCAAAGTATATCGGAAGTTATAGCGAAAATAGCCCTTAGCGACATGGGACCCCCATCATTTCCTAGCAGTCGGATTTGACGGGGAAATGATGCGTTTTGACGGGGTTTGCCCTAAACCGGTTCCTCAGTGATTCGGAGTAAAAAAAGTATCTATACCATGTACTCACCCGTGCATGGGATCTGCCTTGCCTGAACGTAAAATTTGTTATTGCATAATACAAACGAAGTAGATACGCTTCAAGCAATTTTAAGCTCCGAGGAGCGACCAAAATTTATGTGAATTAATAAATACGTTTATAAGACAGGCAAGCATAAGCCCACCAAAATTTCAGTTACATGAAACTTTTCTTGAATCTTTTTGTGCATCGTTAGCTTATCAAACTGCATATTGGATGGTAGTTGGTACCGTATGAATCGTCCCGTTCCTCACCATGTGTTGTACACGGGTCAGACCATTGTTTGTTAACATTTTCTCTGAAGAAGTTGTTGTAGAAACATAAATTTTTTAAAAGATTTAATATACATATTTTGAACTTTATATTGTCTTTTAGTTGTGTTTTCTAACAAAATTCCCTTTCAGATTTAATTTTAAGAGAGTGTGAAACAGACAGTGTTAGATTTATAGTGTTACGACGTCTTCCAATTGATATCATCAGAGCCGCAGTTAAGCATAAACGACAGTAAGTATGATTTATCCATTATTCTCCGTCTGAAACAGTCACGTTGAACCCTAAAAATTTTGTGAACGTAATATTATTATTTAGAATTTAAGAAAAGGTTGAGGAAGAAGAAAATTAATTTTTTCTTTTTCCTATTTTTTTTAATTTTTCTAAGTTTTTCGAGCAGAAAATACGTCCTTCAGACTTCCATCAAAGCATGGATCGTTCACAACAACACCGTTCCGAGCCCGTTTTTTCTATTACATATGGAATGTGTTTTGTGCGGCTGCTTTTCTTGCATAATTCAATGGGTATCAGTGCTAACAAAAAAGGTACCACTACTACGGTAGTACTACTAGAAGTAAAGACAATTATTTACCTACGTTTGAAAAATAAGGTTTTTCTCCAACAAGTCCCGTGATAGATTCCAACTGTGGAATCAAGCTTCAGATTTTTTGTTGTATTGTTATAAAAACAATGTTGAAACATTTACTGATTTCAGCAATGAATAACCTATAATATTTTGCTTGTTTGTTATTTGTTTTGCTCATTATGAATTTCAAAAGTGTATGTATTCTTTACCATCAATGCACATTGCACATTTATAGGAGAAATTTTAGTCTGTTAAAATAAAATAAATAAGTGTAAGACGAGCTTTACACGATTTCGTGAATTTTTAATTTGTATCAGAAAGTAAAACTGGTTAGAAGGTGCAGGGTACTACAATAACGATAAAGGTTTTTTCTTATTGTCTTCCAGTTTGGTTTAAGCAAAGGTTATGTAGCGCGTGGTAAAGTATGTAGTAGAAAAAATAAACATGATGGATGGTCAGGGGGTGCGGGGAAGCCACATATTAGTTTGTACTGTGCATTGGCAGTGTTGGGAGGGAGGAGGAGGAGGGGTGATTTCACTTATTTTTTCATTATGAAACAGTACGTGGTTTCACAATTAGCTATTAAGACAGATTATGTAAAAAAACTGCGAAATTTGAATACAGACATACTTATACATTTATTTCTAACAAGCGTAGAAGAAAAGCACTGCAAGTAGTAGTAAAGTATAATACCATGGGATACTTCAAGCAATGCTCTTGGTCTTCGTTAGTTGGATCAGATGCGAAGTAAGAATATTCTCTTCCCATTTGCAAACCTAGGACTGATGATGTCAGTCATGTCTTTCTGACTGGTATGGTTAGAATATTTTTCTTCTTATCGAAACATATTTCACATTTTTTAACAAACAACATTAGTAGTTCATTTTTACGCATGTATAAGTCATTTGAAATTTCGGAGTGGTAATACCAATTAGTTCTGTTGGACATATACATATGATAAAAAATATTTTATTTGTATTTTTAAATTACATTTTTCAGAATGTGTTTCATTTATCTCTATATATAAATTCAATATACATATTTTTTGGCCATCTTAATTTAGTTACATTTTCGTCTTCTATGCATTGCCAACCGGCCTTTCCATCTCGAATTAAAATTATGTGTTTACTATTATGCACATATTCGCCGCTGTGAAATATTGCACTCATTACTCTATATTTTCAATTCATAAGAATTTGAAACTTTTGAAATTTCATCCTTACAAAATTCGCCTTCACCGAGAGTTAAATGAAGATGATTTTGATCGGTGACTTGAATTGAGAGAATTAATGATAGAAAGGAGTAACCAAAACCCAAATTTTTTATCATCTCCACTTGTCTTCTCAGAAGAAGCAACTTTCGAAGTCAGTGGAAAAGTTAATCGCCATTATTTCAGATATTGGAGTGACGAAAACCCTCACTGAATGCTTGAAACACACACGCAGTATCCACAAAAATTAAATGTATGGAAGGAATCGAATCATAGGATCGTTTTTCATAGATGGAAATTTGAATGGAGAAAAATACCTGGAAATGTTGACAAATCAAATAGTTCCCGCAATACAAGAGATTGCTGGTGATGAGTTCGATAATGTTTGGTTCTCCAGCAAGATGGGGCTCCTCCACACTATCCGGATATTGTTAGGGACTATTTGAATGGTACTTTCGAAAATCGATGGATAGGTCGAAGGGGGACTATTGAATGTCCAGCAAGATCTCCCGACCTCGCGCCACTTGATTATTTTATTTGGGGCTACGTGAAGGATAAGGTTTATTTCACTAAACTTCGTGATTTGGAAGAGCTGAGGCAACGCGTAATAAACATTTTTGCAGAAATACCACCTCAAATGATAAGAAGTGCTATTGAAAATTTTTACGTTCGTCTCGGACAATGCCAAGAAGTCAATGGGCACCATTTTGAACACCTGCTATAATCTTGAAATTAAAACCTGCTAGTATAGCAGTTAAACTGTAAACTAATTGCCTCAACTGGCCGAAATCCTCACCTTGCCTTAAATAGCTGAGTTACCTTCTTGCCTTCGCTGGCTGGGGTTAAGAACTTGCCTGAAGTGGCTGAATTAAGAGGTAAAACCACTGTTAGTTTTTTTTAAATCGAGTTTTTTATTGCTCTGTACAAAATGTAAATTGAAAATTACAAGCTGCTAATAAATTTACAGAATGTTAATAGTTGTAATTTCCGCACGACCATGTAAAATCAGATTTCTCAAAACAGCTCGGGAAACCATTCACTCAGAGATCAGTAGTTTTACTTTTAGTTTAAGTATGCGTTCAAAACTTTCATGTTTCCACTCAATTTTTTTGCGATTGCAGCGACACCTTGCGAAAATCGAAAAAAATGCCCGGTATAAAATTCACGTATTTTTGGCTGTAGAATCCGAGTCCGCTATAAAAAATAGGGATTTTCATTACAAATATCAAAGTTCCCCCGCCCCACCCACTGGGTTAGGGGTGGGAGAGTCGAATCCAATGTCATTAGATAGATTTCGTAAAAATAACAAATACGTGTTTTTCAGTTTTTGAATTGAACGTTTTTTTATGGGCACAAGACGCTACTCTTGAAACAGTAATGTTTTCTTTTCATTTTTTGCGATTACAGCGACACCATGCAAGAATCGAAAAAAATGTCCGGAATAAATTTTTTGCCGTAGAATCCGATTCCGCAATAAAAAATAGGGGTTTCCATTTGAAATTTTAAAGTTGTCCCGCGCCCCACCATAGGGTGGTGGGTGGGGAGGTCATTTTGGTATCAGTAGATAGTTTTTTGAAAAATTTTTGACACGTATTTTTTTATTTTTCGATTTGATACAAACTGTTCGAGATTTTCCACCCTACTATCTTTCGTTCGTGCGTTATCCATTAGTTGTTATTATAAAAACATCTTCATTCGAACCGATCTAGATAACCTCCATAAATATCACTGCGAAAATGAACGCGTCACAAATATCTACTGCTCTCATATTGCAGCTATAGCTGCTCTTCTAATTTTTGAGAAGTAAAGATCAGGGCGCTGAATCTTCTGTATTGTAGTTCGTAAAGCGAACATAATTCACATGTGCCAACATATGCAATGCATATTTAATGAACTCTGACGTAGTTGACTTGCATCAACGACACTATTTACTCCAATGTCAGTCTTTAATGGGCAACTTGTTGTATAATAATGAGTGTAATTGAATATTTAGCTGGGCATTGGATTAATTATCAGCAAATTACAGTGTTCAAAATATTTCATCCACCCAATAATTTATATTTTGTGTAGAATATTATTTTTAAATATGAGGACATTAAAATACATGTGGTTTAAACTGAAACAGAAAATTCAGATTTCGTCATAAAGGAAACCTGAAAATTAAAGTCAAATGGCTTTAATTGGTTTATTCAATGGAACATGAATATGACAATAAAATTATGTAATATTATTAGTTTCTACACCGAGAGAAATTGAGATAAATAAATTTTATTACCCCCAACTAAATGATTTATTCGTATTTGGCAGATTAAACATTTAGTTGGGGATACTAAAGCATTTATTTAAAAATGAAAACTAAATATTTAGTATTGTCAAATAAATTCAAATACTCACGAGTAAAAAATATATAGTTCTGAGAAATAAAGATTTATTTCTCATAAACAAAGCTTCTTACAAAAGTTTCATTGATTTATTCGTAATTAACAAAGTTTGTTTCATGTAAATGAATTTGCCTTTCAATTTATGCGTAATAAAAAAATATTTCTTTCTTAACAAAAATCATTTTCACTGAGTACTGTCTAAATTTGTTGCTAGTAAATATGCTTACTTGTGGTTAATAAATGTGTAATTTTCAATTTAGTTGCAATATTATGTCAATATACAGTGTGTCCCCGGATTATCTGTCGGAGAGGAAAAATTGCGTTAATTTCAACAATTGAAAAAATAACTGGGGAAAAATGTTTAATATTTACTGAAACAGAAAGCAACCAAACTAATTTGACTTTTGTTTAAAAGCAAAATGGCAAATAAGTTGCAAGATACGGTCACATCAATATAAAATTTTGAAATCAAATATAACAACAAAAATTTAAATATTCTATATTTTTTTTTTAAATTTTGCATATCTATGAACTTTGGTATTTATGCCTTGCCATTCCAATATATACATATATTTGGCATTTGGTCGTAAACGAAAAACGAAGGTATAGTGTAATCTAGCTAGACATTTCTTAAATTTTTTTTTGATACGTACATTTTCAAACAAATCAATTAAACATTAAATTCTGCTTTTCATTATGCGACTCTTTACCTTTCAATATAATAAAACCTTTTCTTCCGCACTGTCATTTTTTTCAAACATTAAAATAAAACAATCTTCTTCGACGTACAAACCGGGAACACACTATATATGCGATAAACAAATATTACTACCTTAAAAATAAGGATTTACATTTCTACATACCTGATGTGCATAAAAGTTCATCTTGAAATATTTAAACCACTTTTTTTTTAAATATTTAAATCAATTGGAAGAAAATATAAATCTATATATTGATTGATGTATGACTGATGGTCGAGAGGTGAGCGCACTTGCCTCTCACCCAAAAGTTCCGGGTTCGATCCCCGGTCGTGGCAGTGGAAAATACTGTGAGATGGATTTTTCCACTATACACGGATATTGGGTGTGTGTCCCTTGTCTCTAAATGTATAGCCCCTTCCCACACAAGGCTTTTCTAGAGCCTTCCGGGATAAAGGGGGTCGTCATTACCTGTGGTGTATTTATTTGAGTATCATAACGTGTTTGATCTTAAAAAAGGTTTATACATTTTTTTATATATTCTTTATTTTTCACCCTCTCTATAAGCTTCTAATGTTAATAAATGTAATACCTGTACTTTGGGGCGAGCGTATGTGCGTCTTTACTATGTACATACTTCGGTATGCGATGTAAAGCAACGACAGGCGCAGTTAGTACTTGGATGGGTGACCATTCCAACGGAAACCGCGTTCTCGCCTCACACATCTTCCAGCGGCTTGTATATCAGTGTATGCGCGGAAGCTATACAACCTTAGGCGAGGGTTGTATAGGAGATATACCATCCTTCGGAGGGGATGTAAAGCCGTCGGTCCCTTGTCTATTAAATGTTAGGCAAGTAAAAGATCCCTACTCTTCTTAAGGGAAGAGGTTCGGCAAAATTCCTAGTTGGGGGTAGCTCGTCTAGAGGCGTCGGTGTTAGGCCTCAGTAGCGGAAATAGGCCGACGTTAAATAAATGTATAAAAAAAATACCTGTATTTTAATGCACTATACTCTATCAGGATGACTTTCACCGTTTATTTAAATCAATTAAATATAGCATGACGTTAGAAAATGCAATTAATTTACAATAAGTACCGAGTAAATTTTTGGATTTAATAATACTAAAATAAAGCATTAAACAAACAAATAAAACAATATACTATATTACAATGTTTTATTGTAAAATATCTGCATTTAAAAAATTACAGAACAAGAAAATTTAAAATCACATAAGTAGACTGAGGTTATCTAAAATGTACACGGACACATAGTACTTATTAACTTTTAAATATTTTAGTATACTCCATTGTGTCCCAAAACTGCGATAGAATTTAGCAAAATAGGCCGATTTTCGTAAACGTACTTATCATCATAAATAAAATTATGCGTATTCGCATTCTAGGACAATCAGATATGATATAATGCACATATAATATAGAAAATTTAATAATGCACGTGTATGATAACTTTACTTTTACTAATAGTAGAATGAATACAATGGCGACCTCACAAAGTCGAGCTAGACTAGTTCATACCTTTAAAGATTTGCTGGATGCATCCAAGACCTCAAGAGTACATTAAATTCACTTAACTCAATCACTATTATCCATTCTCAAAAATAAACACCGTAAACTGACTAAAAACACCACGAATCGCGAAGAAAACTGGGATCACTTAATGACGTCTATAACAAAAACGATAAAGTACGCAGTATAATTTTTCGACGGCAGAGGGCGACATTTGAACATTTAGTTTTCATAAGTAAATTTATTAATGAGTAGTAAATATTTACTATACAGAACTAAATATTTACTTCACGTATTATGATTGACTCTTTGCTAATATATTTATTTCTAGGAAATAAACGTAATATTGCAATAGATTTGGGAGAAGCAAATATCGTTCTCTCATCTAAATCTATCATTTTCGTACAGTAATTTACTTAGGAAGAACAAATACGGCGGAAATAAATCATTTATTTTTGTCAACTAATTAAATATTTGGTATATTCTTATCGGAACAAAATTTTTTTAAATAATTATTTGTCTGTATTAAATATAATAAAGGATAACAAATATTTACTAAATTGAAAAAACTAAGGCTTCTTACTTATTTCAAGCCTCATATTTCCCTCAGTGATGTATTTAGTATAGTGTTCTGTGTTGTCTTTACCTGTACTAACGTATCTGCATAGCCTTCTGATACTTAAAATTTATTTAGAATTTACTGATCGGGTTACAAATATCCTAGTGTTATATAAACTATATTTTATGGCAACAACAAAGAACAAATTAAATTTAATATATTCCCGCACCCAAGTGCCTTTTAAAAACCACTATTTTATAAACAAAAATCATTGCATGTAAAGATAAGTTTTAATGTCAAACCAGTTCAAGGCATTTAGCATTATTTTGTTGAATTTATTTGAGACGTGGCTTAATTCCAGATTTATTTTCTCCACCAACAGATTGAAATCATTGTCAGCATAATATATCAACATATCATCTGTAAAAAAGTGGATTTTACATTTTTCCAAAATATTCTCGAGATCATTGCTATGGAGTATAAACAGGAGTGGCCCAATGACGCTTCCTTGGGGCACCCCAAAGTTATTTACAATAGGTCCGGATTTATTATTTGTTTTAATTTCTTCTTTACGATTTGAAAGATAACTCTCAAACTACTTTTGAAAAGCTATATGCTTTTAATTTTAATAAAAAGAGACTACTTTCCGAAACGTCGGCAAAATACACTATTTTTGTGTTTATTCCGATTTATATTATTTGTAAAACATAACCTCTGACTGTTCCTTTGACGTAAACGTCACGGGCGCAGAGGCTTTTTTCCAATAATTCTATTATTTTGTAGATTCGGCGATTTGTTATGAAGAAGATAATATTACATGTGGTAGAAAACTCAAATAATAGGAAAGAATATTCGTAGAATGCCACAAATAACTTTCAGACAATACTAACATTATTATATTGTAAACTAATTTTAATGTATATTTGTACCCACGTATATCTACTACTTGAATTGCAGGGGATTAAATTATATCCTACTATTATTAATTCATCATCAGTAAAATCATCTATTATGCACGTTTCAGTAGTACATAACACAATAGGATTATAGCTTACTACACACTACTATTTCGTCCTTATTTTTGTAAAAACGTTAAGCAAAGACAGAATATAAATAAATCGCTTGGTAATTGCTATATTTCATATTCCATTTTTTTTTTGTATTGATTCAAGGGTTTTTGAATAACAACAGTAATTTCTGTCTAAAGATTTTTTTTTGTGTAATCTAGATTTAATTTAATGTTGCATTCGTTTATTTTGTGATTTCCAGCACATAACGGGCATGTTACACTGTCAGTACACTTTTCAGCTCCGTGATTATATCCGCACCACTTAAGAGTAGATGTCTTACATTAAAATATTCATACACACAATGATCCAAATCATTACTAGTAGAATATCTATCTGAAGAGTATTTGAAAATCATACATAATTTAAGATAAATGCTTCGAGCGGAAATTCTGTATTTAATGAAGCAAATACACCAATGATATAAAAATCGATTACATTGCTACATAAATCTAAAAGTAACACACTCTGTACTAATAAACATTGCCATTGTACTCATGACCGGATTAACTTTACCTAGATAAATAAATTACCTACACCACTATGTACTTGACCTATCCATTAATATCAAATATCGTCAGGTAAACTTAATCTATATTTAAACTGCAAACAAACAGAACTGGATGATTATGTAAACAAAAATAATAACGAGATTATGCCGTTGGAATCTAGTTTGAACTTTGTGTGTATATATTTAATGGATTTGTAATACTCAAAAGTCAATATTACGTAAATATCTCGCACTTCCGTGGTGGATAAATAATGTTTAATTGCTGATAACATATGGACCAACAAAACTCGCATTGTTTCGTCTCAACAACTAGTTCACTAATTATGACCACTATTTTGATAAAAAAAACATTTCTGTATATCAAAGGTAAAACACATGTTCATTTTTTCGACAATTTACCTTTGAGATGTTTCTGCATAACTTTTAGCACTCCTTTTGGAGTCCTCCTATTTGTGACTTGCTGCCTTTTCCTTCCGGTATACAGATTCTGTATCGAAAAACAGAAAAACTTTTGTTGGTTAGGCGTTACATGTCTAACCGAATATCTGATATAAGTATAATTGTAGAGAAAACATTGACTCAAAACACTGACATTGACATTGAAACGTGGTTGTTGCTATTGCTCGAAGTGAATGCTTGTTAGTTGTTATTTTTTTGATAGTTATTACACATTTATGTTACTTGTTTATCCCCTTTTTGTTTATTTTTGGTAAATATACGAGGCAACATATGCGAACGGCCAGCTGGTTTTAGTCGGAGCAAAGAGTCATGGATTCTGAGAAATTCAAAGAGATGTTAAACATACTCTTTTGTGTGTGTGACATTAAGACAAATTTTGTTTTATTTGGGAACAGGACACGATGAGAAATTTATGTTAATTGAGCACTATCTGTAGCGAATAACTAGTTGATTTGTTTCGGTGGGGGTCATTTTGAACATTATATACGATAATTTAAACTGCTTCTTTTATTTTTATTTCCCGAACCTAAAATAATGAACCAATTTATTTCTCAGGAACGAATCGATAAAAGTTTTAAAAAATACACAGTTATGTAGGGAATTGAAGGACCTTTCAAAAGATGTATCACTCGACCCCCGTTGCCATTTGAATTTTTTGAGAGGGTGACCGTGTAGGGTAGAGGGATGATGATAGGTATACAAGTATTACATTAAAATATGTCCCCCTTGGAAACAAGGTCCACGTGTTTTACCAATTTTTCAAAAAATGTTTATCTCTAAAGTTATTCAGGGTGCTTACTTTTGGTTGGGACACCCTTTATGTTAAGAGAACTTATAGAAGAATATAGAAAGTGGGGTATGGGGGTATGGATATGAACATGGAATAAAACAGATTATCTACGCATAGGAGAGAGAGAGAGGAACAGGAAGATCCTAAGCTAAAATGATGAGAAATAAAAAAATATAAAGATTATAAATACTTATATAGCATAATATCAAACGAAAGAACATCAAATGATGTAGCATGTAGGGTTCAGCAGAGTCAGAAATGCTCCCGAATATTTAACTCAATGCTTTGGTCGAATCAGATTAAAATAAACACCAAAATGAGACTAATTTACACAATAACAATTGTAGAACCAATTTGATATATGAGTCAGAGTACTGGCAGTTATAGGTGAGAAATAGAAAAACTGAAAACAGTAAAGCTGAATTTTATAAGAATGTAGCATATAGGAAACGAGGAAGTTAGAAGACGCACGGAACATAAACGACTGTAGATAGGATAAAAACAAGACAATATCTGTAGTATGAGCACATAATGAGGATGGAGAAAAATAGATGACCAGAACGAGCATTCGAATATATTCTAACACGTAGCAGGAGAAGAGGAAGAGCACTATTAATATGGATAAATGGAATAATAGAAACAATGAGACATAGGACTCTTGACGAAGGAGAATGAACAGATAGATGGTAATGACGATCGAAGCGGGATGCTGCAGAGGCCGTAGAACCTCCGCTCATACATCCATACATATCAGCGTACTTGTGAAATACGTTGCTGTATTATGTCGTGGTATGAAGTGTTTAAGCTTCTATTTTATCCTTTTTTCTTCTAGAGTTATTCTCCTTCTGAATCTTCTATTTCTTCCATTTTCGATTCTGACAGCATGTGTATTATCTCGATTTCATTGTGGTATCCCTTTATCTCTTGTAGTTCATTTCCTACACGCTTCAACTTCAATATATATCTGCGAAAGAAAGCTTCCTATCGATTGAGACTGAGATACAATTAATAGTTTTGTTTTTGATGGAAACACCACACCAATCATAAAGCACCTATTCCTGGACCGAGTTCAAACACATCAAATTATTAATATTTGAACAATTTTACAGAACACCGAAAGATTGAAAAAAAATGAAAGCTACTTATGTGAAAACAAGTTGTTATCGTTTATTGAAGAATAATCTTGGATAACTCCGCTGTTAAATGAATGCGGATTCCAGCTAACGAAGAATATCGTCACAGAGAGCAACGCCAAATCATAGATGCTTAATTTTAGACGAATCTGAACCTACTCTGGATCAATTCAAGGGATAGAGGAGTAACGCCACTCTCCATGCATAGACATCAGCTTATCTAGGAAACCCAATCTTTGGTATCATATTATATTCTTTATTTTTTAATCATGACAAATGCATTGTTTTAATGGGCTAGTTAATAAATCGACATTGTAAGGTACACTTGTCATTATTTATATACACAATTATATAAAAAAAATGTTTTTTGATCTTCGGTTCACTATTATAATAATAATAAGTCACCCAGGGAGAGATTTTCGTCATGTGCCAACAATTCGAAAAGCGACTATTAAAATTAAAATATTCTATAGTAACACTCATAAATTCAGAAATGGTCCCATTTATTTATTTATTTAGATATATCATCCAACAGTCATAAGACCAATAAATACAAGATGAGAACAATACATATTTACAATAGAAGAAAGATAAATAGATGGAAGAAAAAGGAAGAAAATGTAAAATAATAACGACAATAGTTCAATACAGTAGTCCAACACAGGTAAAAACTACAAATTCAAGCGTTTAATGGACGAAACAGAACTATGAAAATATCGAGCTCATATTGCAGGTAGTTGTAGGTGTTACACATTAAATTTAAGGGAGAGAAAGTAAGTATATTCGTTCGGGGTCTAGCAAGATAAAATATTGTATGACGTCGTGTATTGGCACGTGGTACATGGAATAACAGTTTTTCGTTTATGTAAAACTTATGTAAAAATATGACTGTCTGATTTTTTTTCGAGTGTTCAGACTGTCGGTTGGGAATCCACCTAAAAGTTTGTTATGGGGATATCCGATAGGGGGATATACACCATCCACCTTGTAGGACAGAAATTTCAAAAAGCGTCTCTGGATGGTTTCAAGCATATTGCTGTATGTGACATATCTCGGGTGCCATATTAATGATGCATATTGTATCTAATTTAAACTTAACAAATGGGTTAAATAATAAGGTTAACGAGTGAGTGTCCGTTAAACCTGTCGAGTTTCGGATAACGAATCCGAGACTATTGTTTGCAGATAAAACTGTGCCTTCAACATATGTATCTCCTTTAAGTAGGATCAGTCTTTCGGCTGGTGTTTGTTGCAATCGAAGCATTAACGCTTTGATGGTAATATGCAATTATTACACTTAACGCGCCAGCTTGTAACTTGTAATTCAGCACTCGGCGGGGCACATAGTCTGAAAAGTAGCTGTTGGTTGCAGTCTGGTCACGTTCCTTATAGTAAAATAAGGATTTTATAGAGGAGTTTGCGACTAATAATATTATGTTTTAATGTGTATTAAATGTCTGTTTGTTGTCAAACAGGACGCCCAGGTCTTTGAAGACTTCAACTCTTTTTAGTGATGTGTAGTCAAGTTTATAGTCATAGAGAAACGTTTTCTTTCTCCTAGAAAAAGATGTCACATTGCATTTGTCAATGTTGAGAGGCAGATCATTATGGTCACTATAAGTTTGTATTTTCAGATTATTCAGTTTTTTACAGTCATCTGGAGTATTTATAGCAGAAAATAGTTTGACATCATCGGCATATAGTAAGACATCGACATGCAGATCCACCACGATATTATTCATAAATAGTACGAACAACAGAGGTCACAAGATAGAGCCCTGCGGCACTCCTGAGATAGTATTAATTTCAACTGACCTATGACCGCGGTATTTCACACATTGTATCCTATTGTTAAGATATGATTTAAAGAAGTTAGTAAGTAACTGAGAGAAGCCCTTAGTTTGCAGTTTATTTATTAATAAACCATGATTTTAAGTCTGTTTTTCAATTACCCAAAGGAATAAATCCTACATCCGGAAATAGTATAACTGATAATGAAGATCTAGAACTTTTGAATATTAGGCAGATCTTTGATGCTGATGTCATCATGACAATAGATAAATTAAAACCAAAGAGAACAATGGGACATAATAATATACCAAGTTATGTAACTAAAGGTTGTAAAGAAGCATTAGTTAAGCCATTAGCATTAATATTTAATTTAGCTCTTAAAAATAAAAAATTTTCAGATAAATTGAAAATAGCAAGAATTACTCCCGTTTTCAAAAATGGAGATCGAAAGGAAGTTATAAATTGTCGTCCCATTGCTATATTGTCAAATTTAGTATTTGAGGCCATTATATACCATTACCTTTATGAGCACACTAAGAGTAAAATATCAAACATTCAGTATGGGTTCCAGAAAAAGAGGTCAGTAAATGGAAATCTAGTGGATTTTGTGAACTCTGTGACGGATGTTTTGGCAAGTAATAATCAAATGGATGTGATCCATACTGATTTTGCCAAAGCATTTGATAAAGTTGATCATTACATATTGTTAAATAAGCTTAGAATTTCTCCATTTCTACTGATTTAATAACATTTATGTCTAACTACCTGATAAATCGGCAACAGTATGTAATGATAAATAATTTCGAGTCGGATTACTATACATCAGATTCAGGAGTTCCCCAGGGTTCAAATCTAGGACCACTTTTATTTTTAATTATTATAAATGATATTGTAGATACCGTAAAATATTCATCAATTAGTCTATTTGCCGATGATATGAAAATATTTAAGCAAATAGAAAATTAGTAAGATTGCTTGCAATTACAAGATGACATCAAAGAAATATTTAATTGGTCTGTTGAAAATCAATTGCCCTTTAATATCGATAAATGCAATGTAATGACTTTCACGTTGCGTAAAGATTTGACTGATTATAAATATGAAATCGGAAACAAACATTTAGAGAGGGTTTATACAAAAACAGATTTGGGTGTGGTATTCGACTCCAAATTAACATTTAATGATCATGTAATCAGTATTTCAAATATATCCTATAAGAATTTAGGGTTCATTCTACGTAACTGTAGATCATTTAAATGTGAGAAAACTATTTTAATGTTATACTTCTCTTTTGTAAGATCCGAATTAGATTACTGTTCCGTGGTTTGGAGTCCTTTCTGTACCAAATATATACAAATGTTGGAAAATGTGCAAAAAAAGTTTATAAAGCATATTAATTTCATATTACAGATGACGTATACTAGTATCTCCTCTTACTTAGATCATCTTTCTACGTATAATTTAATGACACTAAATAATAGAAGAATTTACTTTGACATTGTTTATTTGCATAAACTTATACACAATCTTTCATATGATGTAACTACCTTAAGTAAAATAATAGTCAATGTTCCAGGCGAAAGAGTACGTTTTCATAGAACTTTTTCTTATGTTACACCAACAAGAAACTATGAACTAAAGTCACCTCCTATTAGAATAGCAAAAAGTTATAATTCATTACAACAGTATGTAGATATATTCGGAGATACATATGTCATGTTCACAAAAGAATAAAAAAATAAATTGCTTAATATGCAGAACGAAATCGAAATTTTGTAAGCATTTGTCTAGCATTTAACATTTTGATAAACTATTTTTTCGTAATATAAGTACCCTTATCTCCTCTCCCTCCCCTCTCTCACTCTTATCTTTGAATACTTTAATTTAGTTTAAGTTTAGTCTAGTTTAAGCTAGGTTAAGTATATATACAGTCTATAATTGGTTTGTGAAAGCTGTAGACTTGTACCAATAAATAAATAAATTAATGATTAAGTCTGCCAAAGGCCTTGAGAAATCTGTATATAGTACGTAAACTTGAAGGCGGATGTCGAGATATTGATTTAATTAAAAACTACTTCTAATTTTACCATAATTTTTTTATTTTATAAATGTTTTTAATAACCATATATAAAAGTGACAGCATGTTTGGTAGCAACACACTTATGCATAGCTCTAATATCTTTAATTTTAAATGTTGTAAGACCAAACAATTTATACACTATGTTTGTATAAATTGTCTAAATGTATTTCATAAAAGCTGTTTACTACAACTCTTCAAAGACTGAAGTGAATACCTCTGTAAATAAAATTTTTTTATATCCGTGCCTGTAATAAATGTTAATTCAGGTAACATTAAATATGTTTATATTTTACATATGAATATTCAGTCAGTTAGGAACAAAACACTTGAGCTTGAGGCATTTTTAACTAACAATCAAAACAAAGAATACGATCTAATATGCTTATCCGAACACTTCTTAGATAGTTCAGAAATAAATAATTCACATCATTCACATTGCTTCAAATTTTTGCAGGCCTAAAAATATTCATGGAGGGGTATTAATTTTATCTAAACCAAATTCTTCCTTTTTTGTTCGGAATAATATTTTTAGTTTAGCTGTTGAGGTTCACTGTGAAATAGCAGCAGTTGAATCAGCTAAATTTAACCAAATCATTTTAACAATCTATCGATCTCCACTAGATGGTTTTGACATATGACTGTTTATAATTAATTAACAGTGCATTGCATAAACTATTGAACTGTTCCCGTAAGATTATCATAAATGGTGATTTTAATCTTAAATTCAATTCATCTGAAAAAAAAATCCTGGATTTTCAAGAATTAATTTGCTCATATGGTTTTAGTATCACTATAAATGAAAATACAAGACTTAATAATTGTATAGATAATATATTGGTAAATTTTCAAACAGGCTACCACACAAGTGTATTTGACCCTGGCTTATCGGATCATAAGGCTGTCGAAATTTTAATAGAGGAAAGTAGTAATATGCAATCTACTAAAACTAATAGGCTAACCAATGAGGAAGGTTTGTTTATGCTTCACCAGAAAGTAATGTCAGTTGACTGGAGCTTTGTTGATGACAAATGTAAAATTCTTGCAATTTATAGATATATTGGGTAACCACATTGATTCTTCTTTTCCGATGGTGGAACGAACTATTAATATCAGCAAGAAACCTAAAAATAAATGGTTTACGACTGAGCTGAAAAAGATGAGAGAGCACTTATCTCTATTATCAGAAATGCATAATAATTTTCCTGGCCCTGTTTTAAAAAATCATATACGTACTTTTAAAAGTAGATATCGACATGAATTAATAATAGCTAAAAGTAAATATTATAAGGATCATATATCAAAGAAGGGAAGTACACCTAAAACCTATTGGGATATAATAAATAAACATAGGAATACAAATCATTATCTGTGCAATGAGCTAGATCCAGAAACCTTGAACGGTAATTTTATAAATGTAGCTCAAAATATTATCAATAATTTACCTTCTTCTAATACTAGTTTCAATAATTTTTATCCTATTAACACTGAGTATCCGTATTTTAAATTCAAACATGTTAGTCCTAACGAAGTAAGGGATATAATTGATAAAATCAAAGTTAAAAGCAGTTTCGATAATTTTGGTACGTCTGTTATTATAATAAAACATATTATTTTAAAACCGTTAGCTAAACTCATAAATGAGTGTATCGACAGTGGTATTTTTCCTGACATATTGAAAATTTCTAAAGGTCATTCCTGTTCATAAAGGTGGGCCATTAATATTATGTAATTTCAGACCCATATCTCTAACACCTATCATACGAAAAATATTTGAAACTGCATTAAAAAGTCAAATTTGCAATCACTTTGAAAACAATAAATTATTTTATCGTTTTCAGTTCGGGTTCAGATCAAATAAATCCACGAATGACGCTATGCTCCACTTTGTCAATAATGTAATTGAAAAACAAGAACATGGAGAGTATATTGGTGTAACATTTTGTGATTTACAAAAGGCATTTGACTGTATATTGCATCACGTTCTTCTAAATAAATTTAAGCATTACAAATTCAATAACATTATTTGTCAATTAATATGTTCTTATCTCTCCAATAGACAATAATACACATTTAAGAATGGAATCTGTTCTAGCTTACGCCATATTAAACACGGTGTGCCTCAAGAATCAGTCCTGGGGCCAACTCTTTTTCTGATCTACATAAATGATCTGGAACAAAGCATCCCTAGAGCCAAACTTATAATGTTTGCCGATGACACCACGCTATTAACTGGACACAGAGACCTCAGTAAGGTTAGTGAACTCATGACTGATCCACAGTCTGCCGCCCAAGACTGGTTTACTGTAAATAAGTTAAGCTTAAATGTAAGCAAAACTTTCAATGTTATTTTCTTTCATAGACCCACGTACGAGTTCAATAATCCGGTTAATGTAAAGTTTTTAGGTGTCATGTTAGATCTAAAGTTGAATTGGGGACAACATATTGAATATGTATCCAAGAAGTTATCTAAAAATATATTTGTAATAAGAAGTCTCTCGAAATTAGTTCCCAGGCAGGTACTACTAACAGCTTATCATAGTCTCATAATGTCACAAATATCTTATGGTACGATAAGTTGGGGTCACGCCCCTTGTGCTTGTAGAATTTTTGCACTCCAACAAAAGGTATAATATGGGTTATCGAGATGATGTTAGGCAGATATTTGTTGATTTGCAATTATTTACTTTTCCCTGTTTGTATATATATACCTGTATCATGCAAAAATACCAAGATCAATATATGACTCAAAAATCAGTCCATGACCATACTAACCGTCATGCAAATGATATAAGAATGAATTATTTAAGATTAAAATTCAATAGAAATGGCTCTAATTATTATGGACCAAATTTTTTCAACCATTTACCTTACAGGATGAGATCTCTGCCTATTACTATTTTTAAAGAATGCATTAAAAAAAATTTATTATCACGAGCCTTTTATACCACTGACGAATTTTTAGACTGCAATGTATCTGATGTCATTGAACGTTAATATTTTAATATGTTTTTGATATGTTATACATATTTGTATGTTGTTATTTCTTTAATTTATATTTTATATCAACTTTTTTACTATTTCTACTATCTTCTAATAGAATGTATTGTTATTTACATTGTATTTGTATTGTGTATGTATTTTCATTGTATTTGTATTTTCCTTGACTTGTGTAAAACATTTTTTTGTTAGTAACACCAATAAATAATATATCTATCTATCTATCTACCCGACTTCCAGGTCACCTGAGTCATCCTCTTAAGCCTAGGAAATCTAGATTTGTTTGAGTAAAGGAGACGGGGCCTTGCAGTTTCTAGTGGAATCTGAACCACTTCTTGAGGATAATTTATGTTTAAAAATTACTTCGTAGTGGGTGCGGCTCGAACCTACTTCACTAGGTAGCACAGAGAGAGAGAGAGAGAGAGATAAAAAGAGAGAGCTGGACGCGCTGACCCTCGGACTTACTGTCCCCTCAAATATATATTCCTACAACTTAAAGTATTATATTGAAATATATTGCGCGCTCCGCATTGACAAATGAGTTAAATCAGTTCATATAAAAGGAATACATGGTAATATCTTTGTAATTGTTTAAAACTAGGAGTTTTACATACGTACTAAATGCAAATTAAAAGTTTTGCATCAACAGGAATATCGTGCTTGTCGACAATAAAGGCTTTAGTGCATTTAATTTGAAATTGTAATTGTATTTTATGAGATGCAGGTAACTAAATGACACTTAATTATTATTTATAGACCTCTAATAACAGTATATGTTTTGTTAATACCTATCACCATATTTATTTCACTTTAGTAGTTTCCTGTTTTTGTTTATCTGTTAGAATGAAATAAGTCAAGAAAACGAGCAGATTTTTAATAATATTTTTGTGCCACGTTTATAAATGGTTACATTATAAGTAGTAAATGTTACATTTTATGGTTTATTTTTTTTTGTAAATATTTTATTTTTAAATTTTTTATTTGTTTATTACTGCAACATTTGTTTACAATTTTGCATTATTGCAAATTACATATAATTGATACTTATTTTATGATAACTATATATGTTAAATGTATGAGTTATGACACCTGAGGGAGAGCCCGTGTTGTGTTTAGCAGTATTAACTTCATTATTGTTCATACTTATTGTTACGCATGTGTCAGATGAGCCTTCCATGTCGGTTCATAGACACTACGATTCGACTTAAAAGCAGATATAACAAGCCTCGGGGAATGTAGAATACCTAGACTGACGGACTGGAGTGATTATAAAGAACACTTGAGGACGGAGGTCGAAGGTGTAACGCATTCCATCGACACAATAGAAGAACTAGGTATAGCCTCATATCAACTATAAAACATCATGACATTATGTTAAGAAAAAGCTGTCCCATTAAACAAAGGGCAGTCCAAAGAGATGTGCCCTGGTGGAATAGGGATCTCGGCCGTCTCAGGACTGAGACTAAGAAAGCTTTTAACAGAGCCAAAAGCTCTGGAAACTGGGAGGACTGCAAAAAAAACCTTACGGAGTACAACAAAGAATTGAGAAGGTCTAAAAGAAGATCATGGAGTCGGTTCTGCGAAGGGATAGATGAACTAGCCCCAGCAGTCCGCCTACAAAAAGTCCTTGCAAAATACCACTCAAGTGGAATAAGGCTATTCAAAAAGCCCGATGGCGAATACAGAGAGAGTCAGGAGGAAAACATAATAGTGCTTTAAGGTACTCATTTCCCAGGCTCTCGCATAATTCAGGGTGAAACAGAAAAATATTCACCCTCAACAAAATTAAATGGGCGGTATGTATCTTTAAGCCCTTTAAATTACCTGGCAGAAATCTGCCCTGCCCTATTGCAACACGGAATTGAGGAGCTTATCCCATACCTGAGAAGAATATTTATAGCAAGCTATTACGATACAGTGTAAACACATTCAACTGAACAATTTCTTCATTGGTCAATATTATTTGATCTGCAAAGCATACATAATGACCAATTTTGACTTTAGAACAAATAATTGTCCCCAGTAATCCACACGTAGTAATACTGAACATAAGTCAACGATAACTTATGAAAAAGTTTCAATTTCATGAGTCAAGGCTTTAATAAACTACCCCTCAAAACCTCAAAAACATTGCTAATATTAATGCATGTAAAAATAATCTTTAAAATTTTTTTATAGAAAAATATTTTACAATCTCAGCCTTAACAAATATTTTAACAACAACCTATGAAAAAAAGTTCCTAATTTATGGGTTAAAAGTTTTAACAAATTACTTTCTTTACCTATAAAACTCTGAAAACAATGCAAATGCGGTATTTAAAAATAATCTCTTAAATTTTCTTATAGAATAATGTTTTACAATCTTAGCCAATTTTTTAATAATAATAATAATATTTATTTGCCCATTCAGTGTGTACATTTTTTATATCTACAATTTTATGAGGAGATAAAAAGCAAACAATTAGGAGAAAGCCACAAAAAGTGAACTTTGTCTGTGGTTACTCTTACTACATGTCCTTGCTTCTCCATTGCTTAGATTTATATATTAAAACTATATGTGAACAATTGAAAAATTATTCTTAATTATACTTAATTATTTTTACATTAGAGTAAAAATATAATATCTAACTTAACTAAACTAGTCAGATATCACGTACTCACCCATGTATATACACACACTCATCCGTATACACTATCATATAAATATGATTTTTTCAAATACATTTAAATTAGCTGAGAAGCATATACTCTATTTAAGTTCAATAATCATTTTTTTGCTTTGTTTTTGAATAATTGAATGGACGTTTGTTTTTTTATTTCGTTTGGAATTATATTATATATATCTGGTTCCATGTGAGTAAAATATATTTGCATAATAGCTTTAGTTGTCTTTGCAATCTTGATTGAGCCTTTCATATATCTGGTTTTATACCTATTATCGATTATTTGTTTGCATTCGTTTCTTTTTTGTTCTAGAAGTATGATATAACAATAGAGCTGTCTGATATTTAGAATATTCGCTAGTTTATATAGAAATATATATATATATATATAGATATATATGCTACATAACGAAACATCCTAGAGGGCGCATTTCCCAATGGATCAAAACGAAATTTGACAGGCATATATTTTGGGTCCATATCTCGTTTAATTTCGAAGATGGACCAAATCGCCTTCTTCGTTTCAAAATGGCAAAATTCTCAACATTTTATTTCAAATTAAATGTATACACGTGATACACCGTTAGATAGTGCTCATCTAGCCCTACAACTTTTGTCTAAAATATTTTTTGCTAAAACGCATAGGAAAAATTTAAAAAAATGGCGGCTGTTCAAAGTCTTTAAAAAAATCTAAAAATTTTATTTCGAATCAAATATGTACATACGACAAATCGTTGGATAGTGCTCATCTAGTCCTACAACTTTTGTCTAAATCATTTTTTGCTAAAACGCATAGGAAAAATTAAAAAAAAGGCGGTGGTTCCAAGTCTTAAAAAAAATCTCAAAATTTTATTTAGAATCAAATATGTATCACTGGATAGTACTCAACTAGACCTACAACTTTTTTCTAAAATATTTTTTTCTAAAACACTAGAATTTTTTTTTAAAAAAGCGTGATTTATTTATATTTTGATACCTACATGCTAATACTTCATAAATCGATGATAATAAATTGAAGTTAGGCAGTTCTATTTTTAGACTAGTTCATTCAATAAGATTTTTTATAAACAACGCGGGCATTTACTTTATGTCTATTATTTACTAAAATAGTAGAGACCTAAAGCAGTGAAAACCAATATAGGACGAAATCTACCTTTCCGACTGGCCCCTGCCATCGTGGTTTTTATTTTTTTGTTCTTTGCTACATTCTTGCCTATATTTGTAAATAAATCTACAAACGACTTATCAATATCCTTTTCATTTGAAATAATTTCATTGTTTTCGTTTTTTATTTCTTTTATTTCCTTTTCTCTATTTTCTTCCGAACTTAAACTCTTTACAATATTCCATAGTACCTTTGAATTATTTTTATTTTCGCTTGTTATGTTTTTATAATAACTACTCTTCGCTTCTTTAATTAATATATTTAATTCATTGCGATATTTTTTAAAGTCTTCGAGTCTTTTTAAATCGTCTCTTTTGTTTTGCCATTTCTTGTAAAGTAAATCCCGATGTTTCATAGATTTCATTAAACCTCTCATTATCCATGTTTTTTCTTATGCTCTTTATGAGTAATTTGCTTAATGATCAATATATTTGTATTATTTTTGTTTTGAAGTACTTACATTTTAACTCATGCCTATATAATCTCATAAATCTCTTATTTGTATAACAATTGATTTTGAAATAATAAGGAATATCTTATCTATAAAATACTTTTCTTTTTCATGTGCATCCACTCCCAGTGGACTTTAACTTTTAACGAATCCTATACCTCTTCTGTACTATTTTCTCTACTGGTTCAATGGCAAATTGAATTATTATCATTACTACTATATTATTACATATTATTTGGCATTCAATGTAGAATTCACTGTAATAACTGTTACCAGTACATCAATATTCCAGGAACAATTAAGTCGATTTGTAATTTTAATATAATCTATATAATAGATCGGTGAGAGAAGTTGCAAATTAAAATTTTACGAGTATCTAATATTTCTAGTGAAAAAAATTGATAACTAACTAAATAAAAACACTGAAGCGTGTCGTGCGTATTAAGAATGAAAATTTTAATGTATTTAAATTTAGATTATAATAGCAGTTTACATTGCATACTAATGGTTTAATTAAATAACTGGTAATTATTATTTATAGACCCTTGTAAATTGTTATTGTAAAGTAGTTAACGCCAATATATGTTCTATTTCTGTTCATATAATAGAATGTGTCAACATAAAAGAGACATTAGTGCTCCCCATAAAAATCTAATTACCTAGAATTTATTATATATTTGCTGAAATTTTATTTTCGTTTTCGGCTTTATTTACGCGAGACAAGGACACGCTTAAACATTGAATAAAGCAAGGGGCAATGATGCTCTGATGTATCGATACCTGGTTTAATACGGATGGACTAGCTTCTTGCAGTGGGTTCTATTCCTGCTAGCGTCAGAAAATAAGATTTTTGTATGGTCCGAGGTCCGACGCCCCTTTTTTAAAGTGTTTACTAACAAGCTGAATTTTTGTGAGTGGCTTCGTTTTGACGAGTTTTCCAACTTTCTTATTAGTGTAAAAAACAGGGAGGGAGCTGCGCGTGTCTTACAAAAGCGATGGGTTGGATCGGCGAGTTCTCTGCCCCCAATATTTTATTTTTATTACTAACGGGCTGACTTTTACACAATCATTTAATTAATATTTTTGAAATCGAATAGTCAAATTGTCCCACAAATTTTTTGGCAGGTTTTCCAATCCTACGCCATAAAAATGTCAGTTCCACGATCAACATGTTTAGCGGCTACGTAGAACTTTCCATACCTCTACCGAGAATTTTCGCAGAGAGAAAAGTTAGAAGACTCAAAACGAAGCCACTTACGAAAATCGGCCTGTTAGTAATCACTTTAAAGAAGGGGCGTCGGACCCGGGACTAAAATTTAAGCGAGAAGACAGAGTGAAACCACTTGCCGTTATGAACACCGGTGTACGCGTAGAAAATGGAGTTGTCCCTGTAAATCCTTTTTTTGATTTTTCAAAGAATGTGTATAGAAAAATATCTCACGAAGAATTCGAACAATTCCTTTTGCTCCGTTCCCGTTATCACTTTTTAGTGAAGGATTCATATGCAAAGGCGCGAAGTCTTCCCTTTATACAGCATTTCAACAATGTGCTACTAATGTTGATTTCAGAAACAGTATATATATATATATATATATATATATATATATATATATATATATATATATATATATATATATATCATAGATGGGAGAGTATTTATTGCATCACGTTGTCTAGAATCACAGAGACTCATTTGCATCTATTTGCAAAAGTTATATTTCTTTCGTTCAGTCACATTATGGAACTAAGGCCAACGTCATATTTGACGGATATCTTGAGGTTGTTAAAGATCCAAGCACAAAATACATGGAGCGATCACGATGATCAGGAATGCATGCTTCAACAGACAAATTGTTTGACGAGACGATGATCCCAACCGTATCGCAAGAAAATTTTCTAAGTAACGATAATAATCGTTTTATTGAACTGTTACAGAAAAACTTTCAGGCTGCTAACACATGGCAAAGCAAGCCACGGAAGACGCGGATAGGCTCAAAATAAGCACAGCAATAAGCGGATGCCATTTGTTTGGCTCTATAATAGTTGTTGGAGAAGATATTGATCTCGTCATTCTGACGGGTATATCAACACAAGTGACCGTTACATTTTCTTAAACCTGCGAAAAGAAACATTTTAGTATATACTCAACAAACAGTGTAGCAGATAAAATGAGGAAGATGCATGGATTTTAAAAATGCTTAATTTTATTATTTTTCCATAATATGTACTATATAAGCTGATAATATAATAAAAGAAACTCATAAAAAAATTTCGCTTCGTAAATATGCCACATTAAAATTTGAACTTTTGTGTAAACAAAACCACGTGACTGAAAACGCTATAATATTGCTCTGACGTCATTTTGACGTCACTAATTGGATTTGAATTTGCTAATTTACGTTGTTATTCTTAATCTTGTTATTAATTATTGGTTAATATGACGGATAATCATTTTATAACATCCCTAACATATTTATCTATAACCACAGTTTCGTTTTTAGATGTTTCAACGTTTTAACAATAACGACGTGATGCTACAGGTTACGAATGACGCTATTCGTTAGGGATAGAGCGTTTTAATGGTTTTAAATTCTCAGCCGAAATAAATATTTTTTTTCACCCTCAATTTTAACAAAATAGAAAAAGAAAAAATACGAGGAAGCATATTTTTCTGTCGTCGATCTAGATTGTAGATTGTTTTACGGGGTCGTTTGGCTTCGAACAGCCTTACTTCACTTCGACCTAAAAGATCTTTTGTGATTTACCCTACATCTAGTGGTTATCCCAGGATTCCCAGACTTTTTACAAAGCTTGTGATTTTCCTGGGGGCTAATTTCCCTATGTCTTCCGGCGTTAATTCCGCCTGTTCTAGGAATTTTAGCCTAGTGCGGACTAACACCTTGCATTCACAAAGTATGTGTTCCGCAGTTTCAATTGCAGTATCGCAATATCTGCATTTATTATCTACCGCCTTGCCCATATTCTTGAGATGGTATCTCAAGGGGCAGTGGCCAGTTAGAAGGCCTGTGATTAGCCTTAATTCGGACTTTTCCAGTTCGAGAAGCCTTGTGGCATTCTTTGTCGAATAAGTTATAAACTTTTTCGCTTGTCTTTGGCCTGGAGTATTCCTCCAGTAGGACTTTTTCTGATCCTTTTCCCATTCTTGGATCTCCTCCGCTATGTGTCCCTTGGCTAGGCCACAAAACGGTTCGGGTCCAATGAACGGTGCTTCAGCTCCTTTTTTTGCAAGGCTATCAGCAAGTTCGTTTCCTTGTACTCCCTCATGCCCTGGCACCCACATCAAGGTAACCCTGTTGTTAATAGCCAGTTGCTTCAGGGATTGTCTACATTCCCAGGCAATTTTAGATTCAAAGGTATAGGACCTTAGAGCCTTTAGTGCTGCCTGGCTGTCTGATAGTATATAGATCTTTGCCCTTCTGATGCCTTTATTTAGGCATACCTGGGCACACAGGTCTATGGCATAAATTTCTGCCTGAAAGATGGTTGGGGTGTTTCCGAGGGCTTTGGATAGCCATCTTGGATCCATCTGTATACCAGATAAGTGACCCCTGCTCCAGTCGCAGTGACTCCATCTTGCTCGTCTGACGACTTTCAATTAGCACGTCAAACGGGCAATCAAAGTCTTGTTTGACTGGCATTGAGTCAGTGGGTTTGGTCATGGACTTCAGATGGACTTCCTCCAGAATCCTTAAGTGACCAACCAGATCACCTGGTTTGAATTTATGTGCTTGGTCAGTCGTAAGGCACTGAGTGCCGCCTCCTTCCTTACATGTAAGTGCAAGGGAAGTAGGTCAAGCATAGCCTCCATAGCTGCTGTGGGACACGAGTGCATTGCTCCTGTAGTCCCTAAACAGGCAAGGCGTTGCAGTTTCTGCAACTTTCCCTGTGCTGTTTTTTCTTCTGTTTTTGGCCACCATACGCATGATGCGTAGGTTACCATAGGTCTGACAACCGAAAGATAAGACCAATGTGTCATTTTCGGTCTTAGACCCCAAGTCTTACCAAACAACCTACGGCACGTCCATATTGCCGCTGTTGCTTTAGTAAGAGTCCGTTCCAGATGAGAGTTCCAGGTAAGTTTTTGATCCAGGATTACTCCTAGATACTTAACTTCACTGGAAAAATGTATTATCGTTCCATTCAGTACAGGAGTTCTAAGATTGAGTCTTCTCCTTTTAGTGAACGGGACAATAGTTGTTTTGCTCGGATTGACATTGAGTCCCTCTGACGAGCACCATTTGGGTATTATATTTAAGGCAATTTGCATGAGGTTGGAAATCATGACCTCATTTTTGCCTCTCACAGTGACGACCAGGTCATCCGCATATCCCTGGACGTTAAAGCCTGAATTACTCATTTTATGTAGGAGATCATCGACCACCATTGACCACAGCAAGGGTGATAGGACTCCACCTTGTGGACAACCCCTGACTGCAGTCACCGTAGCCGACTCATCCCCCACACTTGTGGTAATAATTCTGCTTTTGAGCATGGATTGTATCCATTTAATTGTAGGTGACTGTATTCCCCTTTTTTCCGCGGCTTTTTGTATGGATTCATAGGAGGTGTTGTCAAAAGCACCCTCTATATCTATGAAAGCACACATAGCCACTTCTTTTGCTGTAAATGTCTTTTCAATGCCTTGAACTAGGCAATGTAGAGCATTTACTGTCGATTTGCCAGGTTGATAGGCAAATTGTTTTGTGTGAAGCGGTGTTCCTGTAAGGATTTCGCTTCTAATATGTTGGTCTAAAAGTTTCTCCATTGTTTTTAGGAGAAATGAGGTTAAGCTGATGGGGCGATACGACTTAGGCTCGTCTGGTGTACGTCTGCCTATTTTCGGAATAAACGCCACCTTAACTTCCCTCCAAGCTTGGGGAATATACCCCAGTGTATAGCTTGCTATAAATATACTTCTCAGGCATGGGACAAGCTCCTCAATTCCGTATTGAAGTAGGACAGGGAAGATACCATCTCTGCCCGGTGATTTAAAGGGTTTAAAGGTTGATACCGCCCATTTAATTTTGTTATGGGTGAATATTTTTCTAGCCAGGCGTCTTTCTTCTCTAGTAGGACGATGAACATCCTCATCCAAGTAGTCCTGTAGAAATTCACCCTGAATTATGCGAGAGCCTGGGAAATGAGTGTCTAAAAGCACCCTTATGTTTTCCTGCTGACTCTCGGTGTGCTTACCGTCGGGCTTTTTGAGTAGCCCTATTCCATTTGAGTGGTCTTTTGCAAGGACTTTTTGTAGGCGTACTGCTGGGGCTAGTTCATCTATCCCTTCGCAGAACCGTCTCCATGATCTTCTTTTAGACCTTCTCAATTCTGTGTTGTACTCCGTAAGGGCTTTCCTGTAGTCCTCCCAGTTTCCAGTGTTTTTAGCTCTGTTAAAAGCTTTCCTAGTCTCAGCTCTGAGACGGCTGAGATCCCTATTCCACCAGGGCACATCTCTTTGGACTGCCCGTTGTTTAATGGGACAACTTTTTTCATAACATGATGTCATGATATTTTGTAGTTGATATGAGGCTATATCTAATTCCTCTGTTGTATCGATGGAATGTATTACGCCTTCGACCTCCGCCCTCAAGTGTTCTTTATAAACACTCCAGTCCGTCAGTCTGGGTATTCTACATTCCCCGAGGCTTGTTACAGCCGCCTCCAAGTCGAATCGTATGTGTCTGTGATCCGACATGGAGGGCTCGTCTGAGACATGCCAGTTTTTTATTAAATCAGTTATGAGTGGATCCGCGAGAGTTATATCTAGAACCTCTTTCCTGACCGCATTCATAAAGGTGGGTTCATTACCTTTGTTGATGATGTCGATGTTGTTAGCGAACAAATATTCAAATGGGTACTCACCTCTAATGTTAGTATCCGTGCTACCCCACATATGGTGATGTGCATTAGCATCACCGCCTATTATGTAGGGTTTTTTCTTTCTCTTGCACCAGCTGATAAGGCTTCTTACTTCCTCTGGGGGTGGATTTCCTTCCTCGCCGGGAAAGTAGGCCGATGCCACTACGACTTGCCTTTTTCCCCTTTCTGTAGGCACTTCCACTGCTGCTGCTATCAGATCCCTTGTTAGGAATTCTGAAAGGAGAACAAAATTAATATTTTTATCGAACAACAAGGCTGTTCTAGGATAGTCATGCAAGGTAGAATAAATTAACTTACATGATTGTGTTGGGAGTCCTTTAATCCATCCTCTGTGAACCCAGGGCTCTTGGATTAGCCCTATGTTTAATTTCTCCCTAATAAATCTCCTGCTAAGCACACTTGAGGCTGCCTTTGCATGATGGAGATTTATTTGGAGACACTTTATGTTGCTTAGGGCAACTATGACAGCGAGGGGCCTTTTTCATGGCCGCTTTTCGCTGTCTTTTTGCCCGTAGGTTGTGTACTCGGCCTACCTTTAGCCTTTGGCAGGGCACTAACGTCGCCTGTAGCCTCAGGATTTTCAGTCGGTCGACTGGATTCCTCCCTGGGTTGGTCCTGTTTGTCAGGCCGTTTTTCCAGTGGGGTTTCCTTTGGGGCTTTAGGTTTTCTGCTCCTCGTCCTCAGCTGTAACTGGCCGAACTTGTAGCTAATCCTGTAGCCCATTGTTTTAAGTATCTCGGTAGACTGTGAGTCTGCCGAGAGGGTTAATTCAATGGAGTTGCCTTTGTTTTCTCTTCTAAGCACTCTCCATTCAGTTGAGTTAAGGCCTTCATTTTGTGCCTCAAAGAGTTTCAGTATTTTCTCATTTGAGAAATCCTGATTATCGGGTGGTAAAGTTGTCACCAGAATCTCCGTGTGAGGCATTTCATCCTCTTCAGCGACTCTTAGTGACGCGTTTTCCCAAGGCTTTAGCTCTGTCATTATGCCTTTTAGCCACTGTATTGTGGCATTATTAGCACAAGTCAGAGCCAGCCAACCCGGTTTAAATTTGGAGCTATGAAATTTGGGCTTTATACCAGCCTCTTTCTTCAGCTCCAGAATTTTATCCAGCAATGAATCCTGGATATTTTTTTGTTGCTCCGTAGTCAACAGGTCCGTATGGTAATTGGTGGAGAGAATCCCCACCTTAATACCTCCAGCGACCTGGCTGTAGGAGGGCCTTGCGGCCGATGTTGAGGGCCCTGGTGTGGCCCTATCTTGTTGTTTTACCCGCTTTCGCGGATTATTTTCTGGGGTGTTTTCCTCTGAACGGACCCTTTTTGGCCCTTTTTCAGAGTTTTCACTCCCTGTTTTGTAAGGCTTCAATGCCTGTTGCCGGGCTTCAGCTATTGGCATGCCCTTTGCCAACAGGAATTTAAACCTTTTTCTAGCGGCTCCGCTCAACTTCACCTTCTGCCCCTTGGGTTTTGGAGCACTTAAGGTTTGGTTGAGCTCGTCACCGCTACTTTGGAGGAGAGCTTCCTCCGTTAGGCCAGGACCAGTGTCCTGTTTCATAGGCTCTTCAGCCTCTGTTGGTACAATTGGGGGTGTACCGGCCCCTATGTTTTTCAATGAAGAGGTCATTTTCTGTCCCACGAGTAGCGGAGGAAATAAGGATTACCTGAGGCAGTGCCCCGCATACCCCAGGCAGACTTTATTTAAACCAGGGTGCGTCAGGTGCCCTGGAGTCCGCATAATAGCGACTAAGCTTCCCCTTAGCCACGCAGTCACAGGCTTATGCTGTTCCACCTTTGACTTGGGGGGAGTTTTTATTGTGGCTCCCATCCACTTGGTCGGCTGATTAAGGCAGACCCCCACGTAGAGCAAGCAATCCTCAACAACCACCCACTTGCTCCACACGGTTTATACTAGGCAGGTTTCCACGACAGAGCTCCAGCCCCTCGCGCGCCCGAACCATCCGACCCTAGTCAGACGATTCCGGCACCCGAGCGACTGAGTACCCGTCTCCACGCTGTTAATCCTAGTATAGCTCCAGGACGTTGGGTATCGCTACCTCCCATACTGCATCACTGCAGCCTGTGACGGAGCTTGTTGCGACCCGTGATACCCATCCACAGCTGAGGGTAGACGTCATATCCACCCACAGAAGTACACAGACATCATGGGGCGTCAGTACCGGTGCGTGAACCCCAAGCTCATGCCAGATTTACCTTCCTGGTCACTTGTGGCGAAGAGGAAGATAATTCTGGATTAGTACCTATCCTACCTATCTATCTGTGATATAAAAAAAAATCATGCAACTTCCGCTTTGTTGCAGAAAACATACTATTCTTGCATGCATTTAGCGGCTGCGATACGACGTCATCTCTTTTCAACCAGGGCGAGCTCAAATGTCTAATGTCTAATCTTCACGAAGTTATAAAAGCATTTAAAGAAAGAGATGCCGACAAAAAAAGTGTAGCTAAAGCTGGAGAATACTTTCTTGTCAGACGGCTATAATAAAACGAAATTCATGCCTCTGAACAATTATAGGCACCAATGTTTCATAAAATCAGCATAAAGGAATAAATTTAACATCGCTTCATTGCCTCCTGGAGCGGCAAGGCAAAATTTGTTTTGGGCGTATCATCAGGTACAGTAATGGATTGGTAGCGAATAATCTCCAGATCAATGTGGATGGAAGAAAGATAAAAGTGGTCTTGTCCCTCTGACTACACTTCAAGCCACTTCATCTTAAACTAATTTCTTATAAATGCACGAAAGGATGTCGGGGAGCATGTGGATGCAGGAAAACAGGGCTCAACTGTTCTATAATTTGTTCGAATTGTGACAATAGATGTGATAACATACCACAAGCATTGGAAGATAGTGTTGAAGATGAAGACACTGACACGATCTTAGAAGCATGTAATAAAATTAGTACAGAAAGTAGAAAATAAGCTACTGGCCCAGAAGAATTGATACCACATGACTCTGAAACTTCGTTGCCTTCAACTAGCAAAAGCATCGATAAAGCTGGTCCCACAGGGGTATTAAAGCGAAAGAAGTTAGTATAATTTTCATTCATCAATTAATGTGTGGAGTAAGTCCTACTGGAGGAACCACAGAAAAAACCGCGCCATATCTCTTTTCTTCGCAATTTGTTACAATATGGTGGCGCATTTGAAATGAGAAGCTCAAAATATATAAAATTGCAGAATATGTCCGCGTTTTTTCAATGTGTAACCCCCTTCCGCACAAGCCCTGGCTTCTGGAATTGGGAGTTGTCTAATTTCCAGCTAAAGTTAATTTACAGTACGTAGTTACTGGACTATAGATGATATAGAAGAATAAATATTATTTTATAATTCCATTTGAATTTACAGTAGCCCAGGCAGTATTTGTTTTGGGTTGGGTGAATCGGGTAGTATGGTAGATTTTTGGCTTATAATCGCTCCTAAAAATTATAAAAAATGATAATTTCACTATGCGCTAGTTTGAAAATTTTATTTCTAATCAAATATGTACATCTGATACATCATTGTATAGTGCTCATATAGCCTTACAACCTTTGTCCAAAACATTTTTTGCTGAAACGCATAGGAAAAATTTTAAGAAATGGCGACGGTTCAAAGATTTCAAAAAATTCTCAAATTTTATTTCGAATCAAAGATATACATGCGATACATCATTGGATAGTACTCATCTAGACCTACAACTTTTGTCTAAAATATTATTTGCTAAAACACATAGAAATTTTTTTTTAAATATGAAATATAAAGCAGTACAAAACAATACATGGTGTCTCACTGAGAACTGAATCGATCGATATAGAGAAAAGTACGCATCAGAAAATTTTGAAAATTTAGATAATTACTAATGTCGGTGTGGCTAATCCAACTAAAATAATTACAAGCAGCTGGCATTTCCGCTTATACCGGAAGTCGATACCAAGTTTCTTATTTCAAATGAAACACCCTATATACTTTAGGGTTATCGAAAAGAGCATAACATTCTGAGTCGAAAATATCCTATACCTAAACCTAGCCGTTTCAGAGATATTTGACATTTTATAGAAAATTTGACAGGTGCAACGGTTTGCAAGAACCGTTATAACTTTCTTCGTGTAAAAGATCCTCATTTGCTTCTTGTCACGTAAAAAGAACACAAGGAACTACGTTCCACAACTGAAATAAATTCAATAATACCATACCAAGTGTTCCGTTCTTCGCGTTACATTTTGTCAAATTCAAACCGCGAAAACTTGTTTAGGTCAAATGGAACACACCGTGTATTTTTTACGTCAAGTTGTGTAGAACTGAATTCCCTTTTTTCTTATATTAGCATTGTGGGGGTTAAAGTTACAACTTTATGAAATATTTGCGAATTTATTAGAAATTCATGAATTGTTGTAATCATTTCATCAAAATAGCCATGATTTGAAACAATCAGTCAATATCTTATGTCAAAAAACGTCAAAAAAATTATTACAATATACATACATATATACAAAAAATTATAACAACGAAAACTTTTTAAATTTGTTTATTATTTATGGAGAATGTGATAAAGTAATATCAAGAACTTGCAGCACATTTGCTACTCGATATCCACAAAAACTTGAAGATATGGCATGACTAAAATAGCAGAGATAAGATCAATTTAAAATATGATTTCATTTTAATTTAATAATTGCTCAAAATTCCGCCCTCGAACCTCGACACGTTTTTCGCACCTTCGGATTAGTTCCTCATGGGTAGCTCTTCTAATTGAATCCTGTGATATGTTTTGAAATGCATTTCTTACTCTTTGCATACAATATTCAATGGTTGTTAATGGGCTCTCATAAACTTTATTTTTGCTAGTTTCCCAAATGAAATAATCCAGAACTGATAAATCGGGCGAGCGAGGAGGCCATAAGAAAGGTCCATTATTGGCAATCCATTGATCATAAAAAGTTTCTTGTAAATAATTATTAATTAAATATGCGTTATGTGGGGGAGCACCGTCGTGCTGATAAAAAATGTTTCTATGTTCGGCGAGAGGTAAATTTTCTAAATAGTTATTATTCAAATTTTGTAAGATATTCAGATATCTTTCACCTTAAAAAAAAAAAACAAAAATTTACCTATATATATTAGCAGAAGAGATAATTTAATTCACCGTTTAAATTTTCCTGATAAAATTGTAATGCCACCACTCTATCGTTTCTTATGGCACAGTAAACATTGAACTGCCAACTTTCCTGAAAGTTTCGCTCTCTGAACATATGAGAATTTGAGTCACTCCAATAATGCGAATTGTGTCTATTAAAAAGTCCATTTTTAGTAAATTTTGCTTCATCTGTCCATATGATATTTCCCAAATAAGAATAAGCAAGTTGGTATCGACTTCCGGTATAAGCGGAAGTGCCAGCTGCTTGTAATTATTTTAGTTGGATTGGCCACACCGATATTAGTAATTATCTAAATTTTCAAAATTTTCTGATGCGTACTTTCTCTATATCGATCGATTCAGTTCTCGGTGAGAAACCCTGTATAAGACGAAGTAAATTAAGTTCAACTTTGGTCTATCATAAACGAATCATCTTGCTTTTTTAAAAAAAGATGCGTCTTTCCGAGTACTTGCAAAATATATTTTAAATATAAAAGTCCGTTGAAAATTTTCAAAGTTATTACATTTGTTTATAAGCAATAAAAATGCCAAATATTTAAACAATTCTCCAGGCTCTCCTCATTAATGGATTTTAATATTTCAAAATGGATTTGAAAATTTCAGTGCTCTTTTATATGTCAAAAAATTTTCAACTTTCTAAATGCTTTAGTTAGCCTCAGCAACATTTTGAAAATTTGCAAATTTTCAAAACGAAGTTTAGATAGATGCAAAATTATTATGCTAAAAGTCCGATCTTGATGAAATTTGGTGGGAAGATTTATTATATTAAAAAGTTTCTTTAGCCAAGTATGAAGGTCCTACATATAAGTATTTAAGCAAAATTCTACAAATAACTTGCTATTTCAAAATTTTTTTGCGATTCTTCTATATTTGCAGTATTAAAAATGAATTTTTGGATTCGCAACTAACTAATAAATTTTAATTACAAAATTTTTTCACTTGTATAACTTTTCTCTAAAAGCGATAGTTACTGAGATACGTGAAAAAAATAGGAAGGACAAAACGGAATTTTTAGGAATTTTTCACATTTTGTTTAATAAAAAATTACGCCCACGTTTTCAAACTAGCGCATAGTGAAATTAATAATAATAATAATAATAATAAGAGGGATCTCCAACAGTCACTTAGGGTGGTACAGGAGTACACGCAGGCTGTCGGTATGCAGTTCGGGTTGGACAAATGCGCACTGCTGGAAGAAAGTTAAATTAACTTAATTTCGTATATTATTAATAAAATTAGCAAAACAGTCCATAATGTTGTTTGGTATGGCCGCTGATTTTATGGATTTCCTATCACCAATTGATTATTTCACAGACCTTACTTCTATTATCTTGAAAGAGTTTTTTTTGAGTAGGCATTTAAATCTTCTCTGGTTCAGCACTATTTTTATACATTCTGGTATGGAGTTGTAGATCTTTGGGGCTAGATAGTCGTAGCCACGTTGACCTTTTGTTGTAGTTTTCATAGGAACTATTACAGATTTTTCTTTAGCATGTGTATTGTATTTGTGATCAGCTGGTGTTAGATTATTTCTTTCTGAATGAACTTTTATTGCAATTTTCAAGTAAAGTAGTTGCCCAATGTCCAGAACATGTAACTCCTTGTATAAGGCATCTGATGGATAGATAGCCTTTTTATTAGCCATCGTTTTTAATATTCTTCTTTGTAGTACACTAATCTCATTTAGGTATGTTTTATTTGCAGCTCCCCAGGCAATTATACCATAATTATGATGGCTTTCCACTAAAGCATGGTAAATTATTTTCAACTGCTTCCAGCCTAAGAAGTCTTTTATTTGCCTTATTTTGCATAGTACATATCTTAATTTTCTTTTTAGTGTCACAATATGTTTATCGCAACTTAGATGTCTGTCTATTACCACTCCTAGATAAGTAATTTTTTCCACAGATTTAATATTGGTATGTTGATCGCCTATTTTTATATTCAGATGTTGAAAATCTGGTAAGGTGTTGCAATACGAAGAGAATCTTAGGTATACTGTCTTGACTTTATTGATGGTGAGTAGATTTTCAGAATACCAGCTAAGTATTTTCTTCATATCTTTTTCTACTTTTTGTTTCAGGCATGGCCAAGATTTGTCTTTATAGTAGATTGTGGTATCATCTGCGAATGCGGTTATAGTCCCTTCTGTTTCTATTTCAAACAAATCATTGATATATATATTAAATAGCACTGGTCCCAACACAGTTCCTTGAGGTACGCCACATTTTATATCTTCATAATTGCTTGTAGAGCCATTTACCTGCACACACTGCTTTCTCCTAGTAAGGTAAGTCTTCATTAATTTGTGGCATGTTCCCCTAATTCCAATTTTATTAAATTTTTGTAGTAGTAGATCATGCGAAACAGTGTCGAACGCTTTCTTGATATCGGCAAATATACATAATGATCTTGTTCCTTCATCTAGACTTTTATATATGTTCTGAGCTAGCATATTAATCACATCTTGTGTACTATACCCTTCCTTGAATCCAAACTGGTTTTTTGATAATATTGAATTTTTTGTGAGGTAGTCCGTTATTCTTGATTTTAAAATTTTTTCAAAGATCTTGGATAAATTCGAGATTAAGGAAATCGGTCTATAGTTCCCTATGTCCGTCTCATCTCCGTTTTTAAATATAGGCTTTACTACCGAGATTTTAAAGTGTGAAGGGCATTCTCCAGTTTCAAAGATTTTGTTAATCATAAATGTTAGTGGATGAGCAATTTCATTTTGTATACTTTTAGCATCTCGGCTGAAAAACCATCAAATCCACTGGATTTTTTGTTTTTCAATGAGTTTATCTCTCTACTAACTTCACTAACATCAGTTGGGAAAATGAACATTGTATTTTGCCACGTATTACCATCTATTGTTTTATTTTTGTTAACTTTCGCTATTTCTGAGATCAATTCTTGTCCGATTTGTGTAAAATAGGTATTAAATTCTTCTGATATTTCAGTATTTTTTTCTGTGATTCTCCCATCTTTACATTTAATTCCATTAATTTGTTTATTAGCAGAAGATTTATTATTTGTAGCTTGGTTGACAACGTTCCATAATATTTTTGAGTCGCTTTGGTTTACATCTATTTGCTTTTTGTAAAAGTTACATTTTGTAGTTTTAATTAAGTTATTCAGTTTATTTTTATAACTTTTATATTCCTTTTCCAACTGGTTGTTATTTGGGTTTTTGGTTAATTGTTTCTTTAACTCATTTTTCTTATTTATCGATTTCACCAAGCCTTGAGTTATCCAATCCTTTCTTTTTCTGTTTTTGGCGTTTAATTTAACTTTGGTTGTACATTTCTCAATTTCGCAGCGTAAGATGTTAACAAAATGTTCTGTTGCTAATTCAGATGTTTCTTTTGCATATAAATTTTCCCAGTTAACTTTTGATATTGATTTTTTCAGTTTTTCTATGTTTACTTCCTCCTTGTAACACACTTGTGATTTTGCCTTATTTTCATGTTTCTTTGGTAAAACTATTTGCAGTGCAACAGTGAAATGGTCAGTTATATCAATTTTGACAATAATAGGAATGACGTATTCAAACTCTTTTTTTGATTTTAAAAAATGCATGGTCTATACAAGTACCCCCTTGGTTGTTTGCCCTGGTTATATTATTTATGGCTGGTAAGAATGAATTTTCAGACATGATATTAAGATAATCATTTGCATAGTCTCTGTCTACTAAGGTGTCTATATTTAAATCTCCAATTAAGACAGTATAATCATAGTTATTTTGCGAATTTTCTAATAAAGTCTTAAGGTCATTGTTAAATGTAAAAGGACACGATGCAGGGCTTCTATATATCGCGAATATTTTTATCCTTGCATCATCTAATTTTAGAATTAGTTCTATTATTTTTATATTATTAATCTCAATCAGGTTATATTTCTTATGATTTTTAGCTTTTAGATTTTTAGGAGATTTTAAACAGATATCGCCTGGGTCAGAAATGAATAAACATTAAACATAATAATATGTCATCTCATCTTGCGCCACGTGTTGTCATAAATTTCAAACTGTCGTTTATATATATATAGGAAACCTTTTATAAACCATTGTGTCACAAACCCGAACTTCATATTGTAGTTATTATTTTCTGATAGATAAGTAACTGGCAGATAACATTTTGAATTGATTAACCCATCCTCAGGCATGTAAATTGAATTCAATATAAGATGGAATGTACATAAATAAATTAGGCCTGATTGGTTGACGTACAGAACTGTTTTCGTTTGAATCTGGAGATTCTTATATCAAAAATACTAAGCCTAAACAATATCCCTTAGGATTACCCTTGACTGCACCCATGTATTTATTGTATAAAGGGTTTAATTTACTTTTATTACAAAGTGTATAGATAAATCTTAACTAAGTTACGATGCTATGAATATTTAACAAATAATTACTGTTGTAAGTCACATCACCCAGTGATCATTATATTTTACAGCCCCTTTGATACCATTTTCGCGAATATTAAATATTATGGAGCATAAATGACATATTTATTAACAGATAATGAATTGTGTCTATAAAGCCTTCATCATTGTGATGCAAATTTATCATATCAGGAAGCTATTTCCCGTGTTCGAATTCATTGACAATGCGTGGATAATGTAACGTATCGATTATAACGTCAAATATTTATAGAATATATTTTGGATAACATCTCCTGGATTTGTTCGTTTCATATTAGTAAATCTATATGTTATTGAATGATACATATCTTACAGTTAATTAAGTGTATTATATTGTTAAAATATTATATTTTACAACAGTTTTTAGGTGTATTGAACTATAAAAAGTGAATATTTCTTTGTAAATAATTCTATACCCAAACAACATTTCTCCGGCTACCGATTACGTTTTTACTAATCCCAACGTCAGAATTAGTGCAAATAGTAGTCGGATGGTAACTTAGGTTTTTTAGTCATGAATTGACCTTGGATCAACGTTCCTTGGACCTCGCAAGCCTACCACTTTAGTTTGGAACACCTAACAACTTTGATTTGACGTCAGAAAATGACTTATTTAGGTTTGGTGTGTTTTTAAGTAATCTTCCAACGGTGATTTGACGTTAGTAACTGACTAAATAGAACTGGTTAACTTATGGGTAACCTTTCAACGTCGGTTGGACGTTGTCAAACGACCTAATAGATTTAGTTGTTTTTAATCATCTACTAACGTCGGTTAAACCTTGGTGAGACGTTGGTGACATACATTTTTTAAAATTTGTATGCATATGATCCGACTTTGTCATATTTATTGATTCTAGCGAAATCAAGAATAGGCGGCCATGTTGGATAAATGTTTGCAAAGATTTTAGAAACACTAAATTTATAGTTAAAAAAATAAAATACGCTGAGAAACACTTATTTATTCAATAAATTATATAATATATGCGATATTTTTCAAAGTATTTTTTACAAACTTTTTTATTTGTTTTGAACGAAAATGGAAGTATTATCTTAACATTTTTAAGATGACCGTTATTCATAAAGGGTAACAACCCCAACGTTGGCTCGACGTTGGAATGTTGGTTGGGTAGGCCAGTCGACAAAGCTTTTATTTTGTAAATAATTGGGAATACACTGAAATAAATCATTATCTGATGGATGATATATCGACTGTGCAACATGTGCTAAAATTGAGCAGCTTCTGCGTATACGCTAATATACAAGCTGCTAGAATGCGGTACGATATCTCTTTGTATCCCTGGAGGCCACTCGGCCAAGTTAGTGCCGGTTTTCAACAAAAAACACCCCTCGGCCCAGGTTACGCCTACCACCCCCCAAAAGAATAGGATTATTATTAAAGTAAAACATGGGAAATAAAAAATCTGTATATTTTTATTTGAAAATTAAAACGTAGTTGGAACTCAGACTCCCCTTTTTCCTAACAGTGCCATCTAATTCTTATAGCTTGTAAGTTAATCGACATCGGTTGTCAGACCTATGGTGACCTACGCATCATGTGTATGGTGACCGAAAACAGAAGAAAAAATAGCACAAGGAAAGTTGCAAAAATTTCAACGTCTTGTCTTTTTAGGAACTACAGGAGCTATGCACTCGTGTCCCGCAGCAGCTATGGAGGCAATGCTTGACCTACTTCCTTTTCACTTGCATGTGAGGAAGGAGGCAGCACTTAACGCCTTAAGGCACTCAAAGTTAAACCGGGTGATCTGGTTGGTCACTTAATTATTTTGGACCTAATCCATTTTGAGTCCATGACCAAACCTACTGATTAAATGCCAATCAAGCAAGACTTTGACTGTCCGTTTGACGTGCTGATCGGAAGCCGTCAGGCAAGCAAGATTGAGGCACTGCGATTAGAAGGGTCACTCATCTGGTATACAGATGGATCTAAGATGGCTGAAGGGGTAGGGCGTAGCAGGGCCTAACTGTAGGCCATCAAAAGCCCTCGGTAACTTCCCAACCATCTTCCAGACAGAAAATCATGCTATAAATCTGCGTGTCCAGCAATGCCTAAATAAACGTATCCAAAGGTCTATGTACTATCAGATAGCCAGGTAGCATTAAAAGCTCTAACGTCCTATACCTTCGAGCCTAAAATTTCTTGGGAATGTTGTCTATCCCTGAAGTAACCAACAACAAGGTTACCTTGATGTGGGTGTTAAGGCATGAGGGAGTACAAGATAAATTTTAATGTAATACTTGTATACCTATCATCATCCCTCTACCCTACACGGCCACCCCTTAAAAAATTCAAATTTCCTTTTCGTGAGAAATAAATTGTTTAATTATTTTAGGTTCGGGAAATAAAAATAAAAGAAGCAGTTTAAATTATCGTATGTATTGTTCAAAATAACCTCCACCGACTTCCATACAGTAGTACAATCTGTTTTGAAATTCTGTACAAACATTTCTGAACACATCTGCAGTCAATAAATGGCATTCTCTAACAATTCTTTCACGTAACTCTTCCAGAGATGCGGGTTTTGTTGCAAAATCCTTCGATTTCAAATGTCCCCACAGAAAGAAATCTAAGGAAGTTAAATCGGGTGACCTAGCGGGACACTCCACAGGACCTCTTCTTCCAATCCATCGCTCAGGAAACCAATTATCAAAAAATTGACGGACTGCTATAACAAAATGTGTGGGTGCCCCATTCTGTTGAAAAAAGTGTTCGCCCTCTAAAAGATTATCATCTTCTTCAAGTATTTGGGTAATTATTGGGTCGATGTTATTTCCTAACAGATCGAGGTACTTTTCGCCATTTAAATTATCAGGAATAAAAAATGGCCCCACAATGTGATCCCCTAAGATGTCAGCCCAAACATTTAACTTCTGGGGCCCTTGGGTATGAGTTTCCATGAACAAATGTGGACTCGTTTCACTCTAATACTTACAGTTGTGCCTGTTTACCCCCCCCCCCCCCCATTTAAGTAAAATGTCGATTCATCAGAAAAATACACATTGAACAGTAGATTGGCATTACCACTTAATTGTTCGTTAAAAATCTCACAGAATTCAAGCCGACAATGGGGATCATCTTCGTTTAATTCGTGTACCAATTTTATGTGGATAAAATTTATTGGCCTTCTGAATTCGATGAACACTGCTTCATGATACACCGGAAGCCTCAGCTACTTTCCTGATCGATTGAGTATTATCCATCTGCAAATGACCCAGATCTGCCACTTGGATTCCTTAATTCCTAATCGGTGGCTGAGGTTCATGCTTTTTGTTTCCTACAGAACCTGTTTCCATAAATTTTTTCAATAATTGTAAAACATATTAAGAACCAACCTTTCTATCTGGCTGATTTCTATTGAATATGCGCTCCGTAGTTCTAGCACAATTATCGTTTTTAAAATAAATGCTGACAATTTCTATTCTCTCCTGAAGGGTATAAACCATTTTGAGAACTCACGCTGGTAAAATGTATCTCGATTTAAAATTGGTTGTGAAGAAACTAATGTTCAACGACTATCAAATACTTATGAGTCTTTTATTATTCTAAAACTAAACGGACAAGGAAAATGTTTTTGGTCGAAAACACTCGTGTTGATTTGAGAGTACTAAAACATGTAGTTCCAATACCCAGTGGCGTGTATTTTAGATTTTTTAAACGATATCGATTGTGTATAATCATCAAAAATAAGACTTATTTTCCTTAAGAACGAATCGATAAAAGTAAAAAAATACACAGTTATGTAGGGAATTGAAACTCGACCCCCTTGCCATTTGAATTTTTTGAGGGGGTGGCCGTGTAGGGTAGAGGGATGATGATAGGTATACAAGTATTACATTAAAATATGTCCCCCTTGGAAACAAGGCGACGCGTTTCACCAATTTTTCAAAAAAAAATTATCGCCAAAGTTGTTCAGGATGCCTAGTTTTGGTTGGGACACCCTATGAGTATATATATAACCGAATGTATCTGTCTTAGGTAGATTTCTGTCATATTACCAAAGCATATAAATCTAGTCTTATCTAGGTTAATAGTTAGGTAACTGTCCGATAGCCACTGTAGTTTTGAAAACTCTACCACCGCTTTATTGGCGACATTTTCCCAGGAGTCATCCTCAACCATAAGAACAGTGTCATCTGCATATGCTACTACTTTCCCATTAATTGGAATTTGAAATAATTCATTGACATAAATATTAAAAATAATTGGCCCTAGAACCGTTCCTTAAGGAATGCCATATTTTATTATTTTTAAATTAGTTCTACATTCAACAATTTTTACACATTGCTCTCTATTTTAAAGATAACTTCTGAACAAGTCATTAATTGTACCCCTTATACCATATTCGTTGAGTCATGCGACATCGTATCGAAGGCCTTGGCCAAATCAAGAAGCATTGCGATTTGCTTTTCATTATTATTTGTATTTTCATTATTTTTATTTTTTGTATAATACTTTTTACAATCTCTTACATACCTTCATCAGTACTCATACTTTCCTTAAAGCCATATTGATTGGGAGAGAGGATATTATTATAATTTAAATATTCTACTACTTTATTTTTTTACAATTTTTCTAAAACTTTTGCAATATGCAAATAGTGTTAAAATATAACATATCTGGGCTGTTAGAATGGCCTGGAACATATATTTTTTAACTCCTGAGCCCTGCTTCGATTGCGCTGTTGTTGGTTCGATTTTTAGAAAAAAATTTAAGATTAAAATAAAAAATTAAATCATTATAAAAGTTCTTTCAATAAATGTGTGATGTGAATCCAAACATTAGTTACAAAGCATTATGTTAAAAAGCTATTTTAACATGATTACCACGACTTTAATGCAAATGTTGGTACACTGTTATTACATTAAATAAACATTCTAAATCTACTATTTCTCATATATTTTATGTATACAATCATTACATATGCAAATTATGGAGATATATATGTTCACTTCCATATGGAAATTTCGACGAGATACATTTGACTACAATTGCAATAAATTTATTATATTTACCATACAATATGTAGGTAATTTTATGCTCATACAATGGTACCACAAATAAAATATTTCTCTACGACCATAACTATTTCATAGTAAAATTGTAGTTACAGTTACTACAACATATACGCGACGGAAGCAAGACACGAGCTGCTAAATTAACTTCTACTGTTATGTCTTTTTTAATTATTGAATTTTATCATATTAGTTTAGTTTATTCTGTACGGTGTTGCATATGAATTACCTGAACGAGGTGTGGCGAAACACGGGTAGATAAAATGAGAAATGACAGCAACGCACGACGAAGGGACGAAATAAGCAGCAAACGAACGTTTTAACTAATTAATGTACACGGCAAGAACATTGCTCTTAAAACAACTAAGTCAGTTCTGTTAAGATGCTACATGCTCTGTGTCTATTTATTTATATATAGCACGATCTGCATATCTTTTTTTTTTTATACATTTATTTAACGTTGGCCTATTTCCGCTACTGAGGCCTAACACCGACGCCTGTAGACGAGCTACCCCCAACCAGGAATTTTGCCGAACCTCTTCCCTTAAGAAGAGTAGGGATCTTTTACTTGCCTAACATTTAATAGACAAGGGATCGACGGCTTTACATCCCCTCCGAAGGATGGTATATCTCCTATACAACCTTCGCCTAAGGTTGTATAGCTTCCGCGCATACACTGATATACAAGCCGCTGGAAGATGTGTGAGGCGAGAACGCGGTTTCCGTTGGAATGGTCACCAATCCAAGTACTAACCGGGCCTGTCGTTGCTTTACATCGCATACCGAAGTATGTACATAGTAAAGACGCACCTACGCTCGCCCCTATCTGCATATCATTTTGATTTAATTTTTGTAAGTGAGATTACTTTAAACTAACAGAATTTTATTTGTATCACTGCTAAATTTCTTCACATATTTCTTGTTTGTATCTTAGGAACTCAGTTATGTTTTAATCTCACCACAATAAAATTGTGAGAGGTTACTAAAATTGGCCCAAAAACGAAAATTGAGATAACATCAAATTTTCACGTTTTGAGGTCCCAGGAACCCAAAAAAGTGGTTATTGAAAAATGTTTGTGTATGTGTGTGTGTGTATATGTGTGTGTATGTACGTGTTAGCACGATAGCGCCGAAGCTACTAAACGGATTTGGATGAAACTTTGCATGGGGGTTTCTTTATAGTCCAGACAATAGGTACTTTTTGACTGAAAGTTTTATGGGATTTTTGATTTTTTGCACAGAGGTACATTTTGGATTGAAACGACGCGGGCGTACAAAATTTTTACCGGGCACCATCCTCCCCCCTCCACCCCCACAAAGGTCCCGAAAATTGCTTTTTTGCGAATATCTCCGTTCGGGTATATTTTACGTCAAAAATAGGTCATTACAAAATTGAAAACCAGAAAATTTGCTATAAATTATGTCTCTTTTATTTTTTTTCATACATTGAATGGGTGAGGAGCTACAGAGTTGCGAAAGTTGCTCCGTCATTGAAAAATTAAACTCAGCGTCCAACAATTATTTTATTATAAATTTAATTTTTTCCCCTATTGTACTTTTCTTTTTTTCTTGCAATTGGAGGTGTTCCTCAATTTCTTCATGGGAATAAAATAATAACTCGCAAAGCGGAATTAATTTCTCGAGGTAGTCACAATCATCTTCATCGTCGGGCATCAGTTGGAATGTTTCGTTCGTTGGTGCATCTATTGAGAAGTCTTCTACAATCTCTGTGACGTTGTCACAACTTCCATTGCAATTGACAGATGATAGAACACTTCAGTCCCGCTTCTCTGTATCCACAAGCTCCCCGACAGCCTTCTTTTACATTTCCAAGAAATGAGTTTCAGAAGATTATCAGGAGCAGGCGGTTGAAGTGTTGTGACTGCAATTAATCCCGCCCCGCGCTGCTCCTTTTTCATCCCCATTCTTCAGCATTTTTTTCGACTCCGTACCAATGCTGGATCTGATGATAGGCCCTGAATTAATGTTGTCACGCTGCTGCCTCAGTTGGTGGAAAAGATGCAAATGTAAATTTCGATTTGAATGCTGATTTCATAAAACATTGATACCTGTTGTAGTAGTTGAGTGACGTGACTTCTTTACCAGTTAAGCCATATAAATCCATTCATTCCAAGCGTTCTCCAGCGTTAGCAATTGACACTGGATCAGCATTTGAATCTTTAAAAATTTCGACCAGCTTTCTTTATTGCTGATATTTCCTCAATATATTTAGGAATTTAATTTTTCCATGTTTGAAAAAGCTGATGTGGTGTCGCAACCACTAAAGACATGCAGAAATAAAATGTTTTCTGCGACTTCTTTGTCTTTCATGCTGTCTACATTATACAAAGCTGTTGCTTTGTTTATTGACATTGACTATTTTAACAAAAGGATAATAAATAGGTAACATATAGATTATGCTGCCCTTACATTAATTTTTGACGTAAATTTTTCTCATTCAAAAATATATTGATTTATTGAATGTATTCACAGAATTGATTTGATAATATGTTCATTTTTCGTAAGTAGAAGATATTTACTGCTTAATTTTAAATTATTCCACCACTACGTTTCAGTAGTTTAAACGTGAGATGATCTAATTTTATATGTTTTGTTATAATGGAAATACCTCTTGTTGTAATAGAATACCCTTTGAAACATGACGTGATGATGATGGCAAAGAGATAACGATGGCGATGACGATGATAATGATAATGATGATGATGCTCATAAATCAGCAGAATTAGACTTAGTATTCTTCAAAAATTGTTCAGATGAATTGTATTCGACATCAGACTGGTGGCTGGTGAAGTGCTTCCTTCCAGTAATCCACACAAAATATTAAAGTCCCAACCAAAACTACCTGTGATGACCAGGGAATGGTTGATTCCTCAATCACTCCATCCTTTAATATCTTCTGAATCACCGTAGAAGCCTCTTCCTGTTTGGCTAGTGGCAGCCTCTTACGTTGTTGACGGATTGCAGTTGAATCCAATGCTGCACTATATCAGTTTTAGTAAGAACGTCTGAGCCTTTGGCAAATGTCGTACTTTCTTTTTCCAAAAAACTCAGCAGAATTAGACTTAGTATTCTTCAAAAATTGTTCAGATGAATTGTATTCAACATCAGACTGGTGGCTGGTGAAGTGTTTCTTTCCGGTAGTCCACACAAAATATTAAAGTCCAATCCTTCTTGGCAACCAAAACTACCTGTGATGACCAGGGAATGGTTGATTCCTCAATCAGTCTCCTACGTATATTGACGGATTGCGGTTGAATCCAATGCTGCACTATATCAGTTTTAGTAAGAACGTCTGAGCCTTTGGCAAATGTCGTACTTTCTTTTTCCAAAAAACTTGATTGCCTTTCTACGTTCATCCTCAGATAAGTGTTCAAACCTATCGCTTCGTCTTTCTTGAAAATCGATGAGTGGGAATTTAAATCAATCACTTTTCTTGGAATTTTGTCTTTTGTCAGGGTTAAAGTTCTTGCTACGATTATGTTTTCCGTCTTAATCGAATCATCTCTTTCAACTAGGCCTCAATTATCTGCTCTGAACGAGCAGGAATCCTGATGGTCTGGGCCGTCAGTAGCCTTGCTTTTTGAAACCGGTCATTTGCTGTTGACAGGATAAATTTTTCATTTCCAATATTCAGAACTATAAATCTATGCATTACCATAACATCGAATAAATAAAATATCGTTGGTGATTGTAGGTTCTCTTGGATTGTATTCTCGGTTATAAATGCATGATTTACCGAGTATGTGTCTGATTGAGCATTAAATTGTGTTTGTGTATGAATCTGTGCTTGTGAATTATTTTCAAAATGTAATAAAGAATTGTGCTACATGTCTTTGAATGCCATTCTTTAGTCGAATGTCCACGTCTTAGACAATTTGAACATAACCTTAACTTTTTAACTTCAGAATAACGTGTTTGTGGAGTTAACTCTAGAAACTTTTTGCAAGAATATTTTTTCTTTGAAAAATGGACAAACAATGGGTCGATCAACTGTGCTGTATGTTTGTGGTTTAACATCTTGATTTCCATGGGTTATATTTTGTGTTGTAAATGAATTTATCACTCCTTCTTTAAATTGAGATCTAATTTTGAAGTTAATAAATAAATGAGAATTTCATCCCATTTATCTACTGGCAGTTTTAAATTTTTTAAATACTGAAAAGTTTTGGAACTTATTTAAAAATTCTCTTAATGAAGATTGTGAACTTTTTGTTACATTTGGCAGTTCAAAAATATGTTTTATGTGAGTACGGATAATAACTTTTTTATTTTCGAATCGCGATTTTATTAAGCCACGTCATAGTTTGCATCTGACATTTCAAGAGAATGTATTACCTTGGCAGCCTCTCCCTTCAGGGCAGCTTGAAAATAATGAAATTTTGGTATATTATTCAATTTCTTATCATCGTGAATTAATGATTTAAACATATCACAGAAATTGTACCACATATCATAAGCGCCAGAAAATTCCAGAAAATATTGATAACAGGCAAGATACGTACCTATGCAGATGTGATATTTCTATATTTAGCAAAGCGTCTGATATTGTAAATTATGACCATACTTAAGCTTAATCAGAAAGCGCTTATTTTGTTTAAAAACTGAATCATTCATCGTGATGTAGTCAAGATAGAATTTTGGTAGCAATTTGCCCTTAAGAAGTAACCTAGACGTCAAGCAGCTCTATTTCGCTTTTTATTTATATCTTCTATGTCATAGTTATAATTTAAAATGAATCCCATTGCTAAAAACGATGTATGGTTAAAATTAGAATATTCTTTTTTTTTAACATTTATTTAACAGCGGTCTATTTCCGTTACTGATGCCTATCACCGACGCCTGTAGACGAGCTACCTGCAACCAGGAATTTTGCCGAACCTCTTCCCTTAAGAAGAGTAGGGATCTTTTATTTGCCTATCATATAATAGACAAGGGACCGACGGCTTTACATCCCCTTCGAAGGATTGAATATCACCTACACAACCATTGCCTAAGGTTACATAGCTCCCGCGCATACACTGATATACAAGCCGCTGGAAGATATGTGAGGCAAGGACATGGTCTTCTTTGAAACGGTCGCCCATCCAAGTACTAACCGTGCCTAAAGTTGCTTTACATCGCATATCGAAGTATGTACATAGTAAAGACGCATTTATTCTCGCCCCTAGAATATCCTTTTAAGACCGAAATAACGCTACTAAACACTTAACATCAGTCAGCAAACTTACAAGTAAAAAGTTACAGATAAAATTTATACACTGAAAATTACCATTGCAGCTTCTTTTTTAAATTGTGAATAACTTAGTTGACTTTCCATTAATGTATGAGTTACAAATAATACCAGATCGTTCAACGTTTTCTCCATAAGAGTGAGAAATAACGGTCTTTTTCTCATAAATGAACTATCTACTGTTAATTTATGGGTTAGCTTGAATCGTAGGACACTGATAGAAGTTAAAAATTGATTTAATTTTATTAAACACTTCGTCCAAAATGAATTGTCGATTTTTTTGACGTATGAAGAGGTTGAAATACCGTAGGAGCATTTAGATTCCATTCTAAGAAGAAATTAGATCTTCTAATAAATATAAATACCATTGGCTTCAAGCACGAAATATTTTACCTGGAAAGAACGCGTTGTCAAAAAACGTTATATATCTAATGGTAAAAGAATTATACTATTGGCTGATAAGATGGAAATCTGACAGGTCATAAAACAAAAATCCTTCTGTACAAGACCATTATCAAACCGATTTGGCTATGTGGACAATTTTATAATTTGGGGATGTAGCCATTATACAAAGAAATCAATCGATACTACTGCGTATGATCTCTTATGCACATTATTATGTATCAAACCAAAATCATCATTAGACTACTTACACACGTCTTGAGATCTAACATTCATAAAATAATGCGTATTTCGACTGCAAATAATTTAGAATATTATCATCCTTTAAGGTTAATTTTTTGAAAATTAAACTTCAAACTAGATAATAGTTAACACAACTAGAACAATACGAAACATTTTAATTTACCATCGCGTTTTATCCAGTTATAAATTTGCATTGTTCAAATACATAGATTTTAAAAATCTCATTCTTAATTCATTTCCCGGAAACAGTTTATCTGCACGCCTATGAAATTCAACTAAAATGTAAAATAGAGTGTCTAATTGCACACCGCGGAACAACCTCTGAATTTATTTAGGAAGTAACAGAAGTAAAACTTTTGCTCTTATCAGGTGATATAATAAAATCCTCAGGTATCTCAAAGTTTAGTTGAAGTTCCTCGATAAAGAATGTAATAAATGCCTTCTTTTCCAATGGAACTAAGTGTTCTGTTCCATTGTACACTATTACAGATGGTGACAGTGTTGTATTGTTTTGTTTGTTTATATCTAAAATACCTTGCAATTTGAAATTATAATATCTCATTGATTTTCCTTGTTGTACATGTATGTTTAATTTTTATAATTCTTTAAATACCTATATCTCTACATAAAATTAGGTGCTCTCTTTTGACACATAAAAACTCTTTTATTTTAATGAGAAGAGTCCCAAAAATAACACCATATGTTAACCTGGAATTAAACTGTGTATAATAATATGGTAGCTATACATTTTGATTAGTAATATGTTTTAATCTATATGACGCAAAACATATAGTAGATAATTTCTTACACAGTATATCAATATCATCATGCTAATTTGGATCTAAAAATTTTTTAGAATTAACAGGACTCCTCTTAAATCTTGAAACGGGAAGAGAATGTTCGTGATAATTTATAATTGTAGGTGTAAAATATAATATATAAACTGTTTTATCACTATTCATTAGCAGTTTTTCAGTACTGATGGGTATTCGTTCTTTAATAATTAATATTTTCGTTAAGATTTAGACAGGAATAATTATCACCAAAAATTATTAAGTTACATCCATTAGCAACACTCGGAAGGACATTAACAAAAAGTATGAATAGTAGTGGTCCTAATACTGACCATTGTGGTACACCACAAGTTACACCTAAATTGTGAAATATGATGTAGTTTACTTCCACAACCTGTTTTCTGTTATATATTACACTAATCTCTCACTCAGTTTTCCTCTGAATCCGTATTTGGATAATTTTTCCATGAGTAATTTGTTTACTACAAGATCAAAAACCTTGCTCAAATCTATGAACAAACCAAGACATTTATGGTCTTTGTTTAAATTATCATACAAATTACTGATAAAATCAAGCATAGCGGTTGTTGTCGAACGGCCTCCTCGAAAACCGTCCTGCTCGTCAAGTAAAATATGCTGTACAGAAAATAATTATTGTTTTACATACCACTCATTCCGGAATTTTAGATATTGATGACAGTATTGCTATGGATCTATAGTTATCCATTAGCCATTTTTTTAATATGATAGTGGTTCCACTATATAGTTAACAACATATTTATACATATTAGTATTTAATTGGATGGAATCTGCGGTAGGTTCTTGATAAAACATATTCAATAGAATAATTATAAATATTCAAAAGAATAGTTACAATACGCACTTGGTTTATTGTTTCATTAGTTTTTATTCACATTTCTCTGACATATGTTTCGGCCTTGCGACCAGATAATGGTCGCAAGGCCGAAACATATACAGAATTTTAAGAGAAGAAAAAATGAAGAGGATGTCCAGAAATCTAAAGCGAACTCTGGAAGGAAAAAATAATATTAGACAAATTACAGAAAAATGGAATTCGACGTAAAGTTCATAAATTCTTCTATGATATTGAAATCCCTACTGTTAAGAAAATTTTACAGTCCCTGAATGATGATGAACATATACCCAAAATGGACAAATCGACGTTAAAAAAATGTTTGCATGATATGAACTTTGCATTTGCAAAAGGAAAGAGAAATAGCCTCCTACTTGAGAGAAATGATATTACTTGTTGGCGAAAGAATTATATTAGGGCAATTAGAGCTGCCCATGAAAGAGGAAGAATATGCTATTATTTATATGAGACGTGGTTAAATGAAGGACATACTGTAACCCAATTTTGGCACGATAGAAATGTAAAAAGTGTTCGTCGAGGCCATATGGAACATTGGTCAACAGGATTAAAAATGCCAACAGGAAAAGGAAAACGTTTAATAATAACGCACATAGGAAGTGATTCAGGATTCGTGGAAGATGGACTTCTATCGTTCGTGTCGAAAAAAAATGGCGATTATCATGAGGACATGAATGCGGATGTTTTCGAGGCATGGTTTGCAAAAATTCTCGTTAAGATTGAACTCGAATCTGTCGTTATTATGGATAACGCCCCGTACCATAGTATATTACGGGAAAAATTACCAACCAGTGCATGGTGAAAAGCGCAAATTCAAGAATGGTAAAGGTATCCTATTCGATCGTGTTTCGCTTAAAGCCAAACTACTAACCCTAGCGAAACAGCATTCGCCGATATATAAGAAATACATTGTAAATGAAAAAGCTAAAGCTAGAGGCATTGAGATATTACGATTGCCATTGAGCTTATTTGGGCTGAAGTAAACGGGAATGTTGCAAGAGAAAATAGAACTTTTAAATTGGAACATATAAAAGACATCCAGTGCATTAAAAAGAGTTACAGCTGATTATTGGCAAAAATCCATAAGGGCATGTTAAAAAAATTGAAAAAAAAATGTAGAATACGGTTATTCGGATTGACGCAGTGATTGAGCCAATAACAATAAATGTAGGAGCCAGCAGCGATAGTGACATTGGTGAGTGAGTGATAATCTGTGATAGTGTCATGTAATGATTGTGATATTATGAATTATTTATTGTGGAAAATTATTGTTGGTAAGTTTTGTTTTTTTATTATATTATTTTAACAAGAACGTTTATTTATGTTGTTATAGAACAGTTATTTATTTTTAACTTTGATATGTTTTGTTTTTAATTATTCTATTTTAACAAGAAAGTTTATTTATGTTGTTAGAAGAGTTATTTATTATTAAGTTGTAAGTCTATTTATTTACTTTCTTTTTTAACCTGTTACTCCCTAATTAACAACCCTGTCACCATCCTTTCACGGCAAGGAATATGATCACGCCTCCACGTTGGTTCTTGCTGGGCAATAAGAAGAACTGGCATGGTTAAAATTTTTATAAACATCAACCATTCTACAGTTTTAACGTCGGATTACGTAAGTATTCCACTCCTAATAAAATTATGATTGCCATTAAAATTTTTTCTTTTTGGCTGAGTTGAGCATTAAAACAAATTTAATTATATTTACTTTTTATTTTATGAAATATTATTATTTTATATATACCTACATAAATACATATGTGGCACCACCGAGTGCCCTGGATATACTATTTCTTTCTTTCCTTCCAAGTTTGTTTACGACTTAATAGTTAGTCGAGCAAATTATTAGGTATAAAGGCGGCACGTTAAATCATTTACTCTATGCGATCGACTAGGTCATTAAAATTGTTTGTGGTAGTCGTGGTGGTTTCCATTTCCATTAGGCGGATAAAACTTATTAAATTTCTCTCGATTCAATGGGATTATATGGTAGAACAAGGTGCCGCTTTATTATCAAATACGAGCTACTATCCTTTGACGAGTGTGTCGCTTATTTTTTGCGTTACTGTCTTGAATTTTCGGCCGAAGTATAGATGAGTTATAAATTTTTTCGTTATTCAGTTTCTTTGCTGCTTTAGTACGTATTTTGTATATTTTTTGTAATAGTCTATATGAGCAGGATTTCTTTTTTCTATCATAATTTTTCTACGAAATTTCAGTCCACGTGTTATCCAGGTGTTTTTACTATAGCCATGCCTTGGCGTATATAAAAGTAAAACTTATATCTATGTAATAAAATAGATTGTCTATAAAACCAAACCAATTTTCTTTGCTAATATAGTTTTAAAAAGTTTGATAATTAGTGTCACTATACAATCTCTAGCAACATTAATAAGTTACATATATTTAAAACTAAATTAAAACAATGGTTGTTAGTGTATGATAGAGAAGCCCTCCATGACATATTAAATAAATAATATCGTATCCGGTACGTTCAGATATTACTATTATACTGTAATATGTAATATGTGTATATAGGAATATAAATGTATAATGTGAATATATGTATATGTTTATATATCAATTACTGCCCAAATACTGCAGCTACGTACTTATATTGATGTATTAACAGCATATCTCACAAACAAGTATTTGTTGAATACTTCAGTGAGTAACCAAGGAATGTTTATTTTATTTATTTATATTTTATTTGAAATCGTGTTTGCATAAGTATATCTTAAACAAAAATTGCTATTGTAAAAATTATTGAAAATTATGGAAAAATAAACATTATTATTATTATTATTATTATTTTTTTTATTTTTTTTTTTTTTTATTTTATTTTTACAAAAAACCAGTCACCCTACTCTGTGGCTCCGACCCTCACAGAGGGGAGCTGGTAATACCAATAGCCACTCCCCACGCCCGTGGGGTGAGTGACTACCGGGTCCGCGAATCGTGTGCCCTGAGTAGACGTAATGAACCGAGGATGACAGCCTTCTGCATTCTGCCGGCTAAGATCTCTGCCGAATCTCGGCATGCCGGTATGATCTTTAGTTCTGAAAGCAGCGTCTGTCTCATTCCACCGAGGGCTCCTATAATCAGTACCACTATTTTAACAGAATGGCCTGGATAAAGCCTGCGGAGTTCGAAGAGCAAATCTCGATATTTTGTCCGTTTTTCCTCCTCTTTCAAGACAATGTTGCTCTCAGCGGGAGCTGAGAATTCCACGACATACATTGTCTTGAGTTGGTGGTCGAGGAGTACTATGTCAGGCTTGTTGGCTTGTATTTGCCTGACGGTGGGAAACGAGTAGTTCCAATAAATTAGGCACTTCTCATTCCCCACAACGGACTCAATATCCCCCGGATCGTAAGGCAGCACTGGTGTTTCGTCTATCCCATACGAGTGCCTTAGATGATAGTAAAGCACTCGTAATGCTGCGTTGTGTCTATGAATATAGGCCGAGACTGCGTAAGTCGGGCAAGCCGACAGTAAGTGCATTACAGTCTCCGGCGCCCTGCGGCAGGCCCTGCAGCTGACATCAGGGACCTCCATACCCATGACACGACGTCGATAGACGAGAGTGTTAAATACACCATCCTGGCAAGCCATTATGAATCCCTCGGTCTCAGACTTCAGCCCAGCTGACCTTAAGAAGGCGAAGGTCAGCCTTTCGGATAAGCCGAGGTCTTCTATATTTTTATAGAAGATCCCGTGCAATGGCTTATCCTTATGGAGCTGCAGAAGGATGTTGTGTTCTGCAGCTCTAATGTGGGCTTTTAGTCGAACGGGTTCCAACTCGGTGACAGAGTCGGGGTTTACCCGCTCGACGTCGAAGATGAGACCAAGTTCATCGGCTGCTCTCCGTGCTGCCTTAAAGAGAAAAGCTCCTACCTCTGCATTTTCATGGTCTCGGACCATGCAGAGGAGGGGATCCGAACTCCTGATGACCTTACATGCTCCCTCCAGAACCATCCTGCTATGGAGACTCTCCAAGCTCAAGAGTCCACGGCCTCCCCGATGTCGTGGGAGATGGAACCGTGGAACGGACGATTTAGGATGCAAGCTCCTATTGAGATGCATCTTCTTGCGGGTTACTACATCGAGTTGACGCAGCTCTTCTCTAGTCCACTTCACTACTCCGAAAGAGTAGAGAAGGATCGGAACGGCAAGCATATTTGTAGCAGACACCTTGTTCTTCCCCGACAGTTCTGAAGACCAGATCTGTCGGAGTAGGTGCTGATACTTGCCGCGGAGAGCGTTTTTCACTACACTCACTTCTTGGGTGGAGCGTTGCTCGACACCCAAGTAAGTGTACGACTCTCCGGCATCTAGATGGTGTAAGATGCTTCCGTCCACGAGCTGCGCGTCCTCTCCATAGTCACCGCATCGTCCTCTCTTGAGATGGATCAGTGCGCATTTGTCCAACCCGAACTGCATACCGACAGCCTGCGTATACTCCTGTACCACCCTAAGGGACTGTTGGAGATCCCTCTCTCCAGAGGCATAAAGTTTAAGGTCATCCATATAAAATAGATGGGTGACCTTATGCCTCCTGTCGCCGGGGGTACCGCAGTTGTAGCCACGGGTTTTCCGGAGCGAGACGGATAATGGCAGTAGTGAGATGCAAAACAGAAGGGGGCTGAGGGAATCTCCCTGAAATACTCCTCTTCTGAATGTTACCGACTCTGTTTGGACTCTATCGTTACCCGATGTTATGGTAAAGCGAGTCCTCCAGAGCGACATCAGTTCTTCAATACATCTCACTACGGGACCGGGTACCACAAGACATCGGAGCAAGTGAACAATGAGCTCATGCGATGTCATGTCGAATGCCTTGCGGTAGTCGATCCAGGCCATAGAGAGGTTCCGCTTATACTGCATGGAGTCCTGCGTGACACATCTGTCAATCAACAGGTTCTCCTTGCAGCCAGCGACACCTCTCTTCGACCCTCGTTGCTCATATATCCGTTCGTAAACCGGTTCAACTGCGTGGAGCACCCGCATGTACAAAATGCGTGTAAACACCTTGTAACATGCGTTTAGACAGGTTATCGGTCTGTAATTCTTTGGGTTGGACAAATCTCCGTTCTTGGGGATCAGCACTGTCCGCCCCTCAACAACCCAAGAAGGGATTTGCTGCTCCCCATTTAACCAGGAATTAAATATTCTGGCCAAATGGTGGTGGGTGCTCGATAACTTTTTCCACCAAAAGTTATTTATCCCATCGGGACCTGGAGCAGCAAAGTTCTTAGAGCCATCAAGAGCCCTACGAACCTCTTCTGGGGTTATTGGTTCGCACACTTCCTGTGGTTGCTGAAGCCTTTGACAAAAGGCTTCAAAGTGTGCAAGGGCAGGAGAATCTCGGTTGAGTGGAAGCCTCTCCTCGTACAGCGTTTTCCAGAAGTTCTCCACCTGATCTGCAGTCGGCGGATTGTCTACAACACGCGGAGGCGGTTGGAAAAGGCGCGAGGGCTTCTCGCGGAACAGTTTATTTTCCGCAAGCCCCCTCGCCCGCCTCACTAATGACTTTTTGCAAGTCACTAGCATCCGTATCCTGTCGAGACAGTGCTGTTTGGTGGTTCGCAGCACTGCCTCATTGAGTGTGTGATGGACGCGTCTTAAGTTGGCGGCTAATCGACGCACTTTAGGCGTGAACGGCCTGTTGGCCGCCATATAGTCCATCACACATTGGATACGGGATGCGTGTTGCCTCGCCGACTGGATCTTGGCTTCCATCTTTTGTATGCGCCGCTGCGCTCTCTCCTGTGGGGAAGAGGTATTTCGCCTCTCCACCTGAGACGAGCGTTGAGCAGCGGCATACACGGCACAATTTATGTGCCAGATGTCAGCCTCTTCTGGTAGCGCTGTACGAAGTTCAGCGTCCACTCTGGCCAGGTCTTGTGGCCCGGGGGTTTTCAGACGGTGTAACCCCCTTCTGGTACTGAGGCCCTCTGGTATTGGCGGAACGAGGAGAGCCACGTCCTCAACCGGTGAATGTGGCGGCTCTTCGGCCACCTCATTCACCGGCCCAGGAGCAGCCCTCACGTAGCCCCTACTGCGAAGGTGGGATACATAGTCACGCAGATTTTGTGGCGTGAAGGCGCTATGCTCTGGTAGCCTCTCACACCACAGAGCATGCATCCGCGCCATGTACCCCCTCCGCGCGGGCTCACTGCTTTCATAACAATGCAGAAGCTCATCCCTCAGTTCATCTGTCCACTCAAAGCGTCCTTGTTCGTTGCGTACGTCGTCAACGGGCGGTCTATCCGGTTGGGCCCCACCACCTTGCCCTTGACCCCTATCCGAACGGGGTCGATCGTGGGGGCCCAGTCTTCGGCCTGCTGGAACCAAAGGTTAGAGCCTGTGGGTGGTTAGCCCAGCAGGCCCACGACCGACACCAGAGGGGAAGATGCTTTCCCCTCCCGGGTGCACTAGGGCTGCCGGTTCGGTTTTGCACCCCTAGCTGGAGTAAGTGGTGGCGCTACTCACCAAAGGCTTAATAGATGGAAGTTAGCCCCTCCTGCTTATCTATTATTATTATTATTATTATTATTATTATTATTATATTATTGTTGTCTATTCCGGATGATGAATGTACATCAAACTTACAATCTTTACTTTTCTCTTGAATTCGATTGAAAATCAATATTTACATCTCGCTACAGATCGATCATTGAGTCATCTAATAATAGCATAAGCTATGCTTTAAGTAATTAAAAGCATTTCTAATTTATCAGATAATATGTTCAGATTTCATGAGGGTGATCTATAAATTATCAGAATATTAGTTCTTTTATTGCCAAGTTTTATTTCAATTCCTGATACCCCAACATTTTTTTCAAACTGACATTGTATTTAATTTACTAATTTCTGTTGTATTTATACTAAGCGATAATAATAAAAATAAATAAATACCACAGAAATTAGACAACCCCCAATTCCATAAGCCAGACGCTTGTGCGGAAGGGGGTTACACATTGAAGAAACGCGGATATACAACCATTTCCACCGATAGGCCCAGTGCCGGAGCCAGGATTCGAACCCGGTGGCGCGACAGCCATGTGATTAATCGCGATTGCCACCTCGCGCCTTAATCCACGCGACTATCGACCAGACAATGAATCGATGATTTATGATAAAAATAAATAAATAAATAAACACCACATAAATTAGATAACCCCCAATTTCAGAAGCCAGGGCTTGTGCGGAAGGGGGTTACACATTGAAAAAACGCAGACATACAACCATTTCCTCCGACAGTGCCAGTGCCGGAGCCAGGATTCGAACCCGGTGGTGCTTTAACTCACTCGGTTATCGACCAGATATATAATAACTCCTTTTTGCTACGATAAGCTGTTGTTTGTACATAACCTCGTATATTGACGTCTAATTGAAATATTTTTAGATGAGTCTCTGTTAAACATTGATCATCTATGTTATTCATATTTAGTTGTACTTTCAGTTGCTCAATTACAATACAAATTAAGTTTAAATTTTGTACTATTTATATACTTACATTTTTGATTGTTAGTGTTTACTTACGCACTGATTAGTTTTTTCTTATACTTTTAATTTTCTAAGAATGTACTGGACAATTTAAATCATATATCGAGTGATTAAAGTTCAACTTCACTTTTAGGGTTGCATTTGCATCAATACAATTTAAAAATTTAGGTGTTTCACTATCACGGTCTTTAGCAGGATCAATAATTTCGCATATATAAGGGTTTGTAATTCTTTCCCAGTTTTCACACGTTCTCTATTTTTGCGACTTTTTCTTTCCTCAAACATTTGATTAAAGTACCATCGTCTTTTACGCTTCGTATTTCTGCTATACCATCCTCCAAATCGGAGGGCATTAAATACTTTTGAACAGCTTCAATTGTTTTCTTGCTTTTTTGCACATTTTTTGGATTTGTTAATACCAGTACACTTGCTGATTTTACATAAGTTTTTATTTCCAGTATTACATTCACTTTCCTTATTCTGCATATACTTTAGCATGCCTCTTAATTCAGCCATCTTTAAAGTAACTCCTTGTTTTAATTCTGCAAGTTCGCTTTTTATTTCCCAACGTTCAGATAGAAACCATTTCCTTGCCGCTGTCACAAAACCACTTCAAATTTTCAAACTTTTATATGACTTGATGTAAGGGAGATGCCCCTAGACAGCATCATCACCTACCTACTTCTTAAGATTATGTTGATTGTGGGCCTAGGCGAAGGTCTGCCTACAGGAAGGAAGTACGAGGGGCCCAATGGGGCCAAACTGTTGTGGTTCAATATTTTTCTTTGGCCACCCTCCCAACCAATTTCAAACTTCAATGGATGTGTATACATTTATTTACATTTATATATTATAAATACGTTACTGACAATTCTAGTAATTTATCCTTCTTGTTTTTATGTATGACTGCTCCTAATTATGACATTTACTCGTTCATGTATTTGTTAGTTACGCATATGATGATAAGCATGTAGAAATTCTATTCAATACTATTCAAGTTATTTACTTTGTACTCATTGTATTCATACCGAGTGTTAGAAAAGTATGGGAACGGTGGAAAATCTCGAACAGTTTGCATCAAATCGAAAAATAAAAAAGTACTTGTCAAAAATTTTTCAAAAACTATCTACTGATACCAAAAGGACCTCCCCACCCACCACCCTGTAGGTGGGGCGAGAGGCAACTTTAAAATTTCAAATCGAAACCCCTATTCTTTATTGCGGAATCGGATTCTACGGTATAGAATACGTAAATTTTATCACGGACATTTTTTTCGATTCTTGCATGGTGTCGCTGTAATCGCAAAAAATGAAAAGAAAACATTACTGTTTCAAGAGTAGCGTCTTGTGCCCATAAAAAAACGTCCAATTCAAAAACTGAAAAACACGTATTTGTTATTTTTACGAAATCAATCCAATGACATTGGATTCGACTCTCCCACCCCTAATCCATTGGGTGGGGCGGGGGCAACAAATTTGTAATGAAAATCCCTATTTTTTATAGCGGATTCGGATTCTACGGCCAAAAATACGTGAATTTTATATCGGACATTTTTTTCGATTCTCGCAAGGTGTCGCTGCAATCGCACAAAATTGAAATAAACCGTAGGCGTCCATAAGTTTGTAAATATTTACAAACTTATGGACTCTAGCTACTCGTGTTGACAAAAAAACATTCAGTTTAAAAAACAATATCTGTAATATCTTGGTTTTTATGAATGTTTTTTTTAAGTGTTCTTAATAACAGTATTTGTTTTGTGAAATTTCTACGAGAACGTTCAGTTCCTTCCAACTTTTGTAGAGGCAGGAGCGCACTTTTGTACGGAAAAAGTTATTTCATTTTTCATTAGTTCTCGCGTTTTTTTCTGCATAATGGCTACTTTAACAGAGGAAGAGAGAGTTTCTTTTTTAATGATGCGAGGGTGGGGCGATAAAGAAAGGTTCTATGATGAAGTTGTGATTTTATTCAGCGAAACTTTCCGTGTAGATCAAGTGGGAATTTCGAAATCTGCTGTGTCTCGTACCATCAAACGATTCCTAAATACAAGGACAAATAAAAATCGCCCAAAATCTGGAAGACCAAAATCTGAAACATCGGAAGTTTTTGTCATCTCTACTTGTCTTCTCAGATGAAGCAACTTTCGAACTCAGTGGAAAAGTTAATCGCCATAATTTCAGATATTGGAGTGACGATAACCCTCACTGGATGCTTGAAACACACACGTAGTAGCCACAAAAATTAAATGTTTAGGCAGGAGTTTTCAGGGATCGAATCATAGGACCGTTTTTCATATATGGAAATTTGAATGGAGAAAAATACTTGGAAATGTTGACAAATCAAATAGTTCCCTCAATACAAGAGATTGCTGGTGAGGAGTTCGATAATGTTTGGTTCCAGCAAGATGGAGCTCCTCCACACTATCGGGATATTGTTAGGGACTATTTGATTGGTACTTTCGAAAATCGATGGATAGGTCGAAGAGGAACTATTGAATGGCCAGCAAGATCTCCCGACCTCGCGCCACTTGATTATTTTGTTTGGGGTTACGTAAAGGGTAAGGTTTATTTCACTAAATCTCGTGATTTGGAAGAGCTGAGGCAACGCATAATAAACATTTTTGCAGAAATACCACCTCAAATGATAAGAAGTGCTATTGAAAATTTTTACGTTTGTCTCAGACAATGCCAAGAAGTCAATGGGCACCATTTTGAACACCTGCTATAATCTTGAAATTAAAACCTGCTAGTGTAGCAGTTAAGCTGTAAACTAATTGCCTCAACTGGCCGAAATCCTCACCTTGCCTTAAATGGCGGAGCTACCTCCTTGCCTTCACTGGCTGGGATCAAGAACTTGTCTGAAGTGGCTGAATTAAGAGGTAATACCACTGTTAGTTCTTTTTTAAATCGAGTTTTTTAGTGCCGTGTAAAAAATGTAAATTGAAAATTACTAGCTGCTAATAAATTTACAGAATGTTAATAGTTGTAATTTTCGCACGAACGTGTAAAATCACTGTTCTCAAAACAGCTCCGGAAATCATTCACCCTGAGATCAGTAGTTTTACTTTTCGTATTTTTACGTATTGGACGTTTTTTTATGGGCACAAGACGCTACTCTTGAAACAGTAATGTTTTCTTTTCATTTTTTGCGATTACAGCGACAGCATGCAAGAATCGAAAAAATGTCCGGAATAAAATTTACGAATTTTTTGCCGTAGAATTAGATTCCGCAATGAAAAATAGGAGTTTCCATTTGAAATTTCAAAGTTGCCCCTCGCCCCACCCACAGGGTGGTGAGTGGGGAGGTCATTTTGGTATCAGTAGACAGTTTTTTGAAAAATTTTTGACGCGTATTTTTTATTTTTCGATTTTATGCAAGCTGTTCGAGATTTTCCACCATTCCCATACTTTTCTAACACCCGGTATATATGTATGCAATTGTTATGGTACCTACATCTTATATTATTTTATTTTACTGTAAATTTAATACTATGACTATGACGCATATATTGCGCTACAAGTTATACGTACATATTTGTTAATCAGAGTATTTCATATTTTGGCAATAAAACATATCTTGATTGATTGATTAATCAAATGCGTTCATAGAAAACCGTCATCTGTGACACTGAAAATAGTTCAAAGCATGTTCTAACTTTGTATAACGAAAATAGATCACTCCTTTTTAAACATATACAACATTTTAATAATATTTATTTTTAATTTTATTTTAGATTTATATATTTTTAGGTTCAAACGATTCGTGATAGTATCCAAATAATTAATCGAAAATCAACTTGTCTCTTCCGTGTAGCACAAAGTTTATGCATTAAAACAAGTCCAGTAATTTACGACTTTAATGCCTCGTAAATTATGCAGCATCTTTTATTGGGTAAACCTACTAAAAAAGTAATAAAACGTTAATGCCAACAAAAAATAATTCTAGATTAAAAATTTGGAGTAAATATTATAATATTCTTCGCAAGATAAATAAATAAATAAACACTACAGAAATTAGACAACCCCCAGTTCCAGAAGCCAGGGCTTGTGCGGAAAGGGGTTACACATTACACAACGCCAGTGCCGGAGCCAGGATTTGAACCCGGTGGTGCGAGATGTCCATGTGATTAATCGCGACTGCCACCTCGCTCCTTAACCCACTCGGCTATCGACCAGATTATTGAATTGTTGAATATTTTCTAGGGTATTTTTGCATTTTCATAAAAATTCAGGTACAATTACCATATTTATAATTGTAATCATTTCCTGATAATGTCAGCCTGGTTGGCAAACTTCTATGCTTCCAAAGGACCAGACAATATACCTGCGTTTATAGTAAAGGCCAGTGCACACGTCTTTGCCAGGCCACTTATAATTATTTTTAATTTATCCCTAAAGTTGCAAGTATTTAGTCCTTGATGTATGGATATACTCTCATTTGTGTAAAGTTTATAAAAATGGCAACCAATATAATGCGAAGAATTTTTTTTTCATTCATTTAACGTCGGCCTATTTCCGCCACTGAAGCCTAACATCGACGCTTGTAGACGAGCTACACCCAACCAGGAATTTTACTTGCCGAACCTCTTCCCTTAAGAAGGGTAGGGGATATACTCTTCGGAGGATGGAAGTGTGTGCCAACCAAATACTGCTGGTAGGATTTTAGATTCATTGAGAATTAAGCCATGGACCTTAGAAATAAGGCAAATGGAGGCTAAGTCCTCGTTAATCTTATTTACAGCAAAGACAAATTCATTTAACGGGAAGTTATAATGTAATTGAAAATCATCAGCGTATAGATGTGAAGTACATCAAAAATTTATAAAAATCGGCAGAATAAATGGAAAAAAGCAACGGACCTAAAACACTTCCCGGAGGAATGCCCTTCTTTACATTAACACTATCAGACCGCACGCCATCTAGAACCACCCTTTGCTTTCTGTAATCTAGATAGTTAAAAAAGAATTGTACAACAACAAGTTCACTGAGGGCAAAGTATCTCAGCTTAGTACACAAAACTGAGTGGTCTAGGATATCGAAGGCTTTACTGTAATCTAATAACTATAGATAAGAAGTTTCCTGATTATCAAAGGCAGTGTATAGCACATTGGTATCATGTAGTAGCGCAGTGGTTGTACTACGACCTTTACGGAATCCTGATTGGGTGACTGGTAAAAGATTTTTATTATTTAGGTAGAGAGATAGCTGTTCATATACAATTTTTTCTAATATTTTAGATATAGTGGGCAGTATACTAATTTGGCGAAAATCGGAAGTACTTAAAGGATTGCTATTTTTAGACATTGGAATAACATAAGCTTCTTTCCAGCTGCTGGGAAATGTTCCAGTTAATAAACATTTGTTAATTATATATGTTAAGAGTTCACTCAAGTAAGGCAACTAAGGTCAGCATTTTCAAGTTGACATCATCAGAGCCCTGAGCATTAGACTTAATAATAGTACTAAATATTTCTTCAATTTTTTTAACGGAAAATTGAAATTGCTGTCAACGCCAGGAAACCTTTTTCCGTCATAAGTGTTGGCAATAAATTCTTCACCTACTTCAGCATGAGGTATGTTGTTTACAAAATAATCATTAAACTCATTAGAATTAGCTAAATAGCTGCCTGAGTTATTGTTACGAGAATGTATATTGAAATATTTTAAAACATTTCAGCAAATTTTTGGATCTTTTTTAAATTGATATTGTAAGTAGGCTCCTTAACCGCCATATTGACAAAATTCTTTAATTTTTTGTAATATTGCCGGCCTACATTGCTATTCGATTTTTTATATTTGAATTTGGCTTTATCTCTTAATTCCATCATAGCTTTTAAATTTTCTGTAAACCAGCGAGCTGGTGGTTTCGTTATTCTAACTGTTTTGAAGGTTGCGAATATGTTAAAAATTTCAATAATATTTGTATTCCAAAAACTTATGATTTCGTCAATATTATCCAGCTGAAAAATGTGATCAAAATCTATTAAACGAAGGTTAATCATGAATAACTCATAATCAAAACGAGAAAAGTCGCGGTAGGTGTGTAAAATTGAAAATTGTTCAAATGTGCTTTTAGAGGGCGGAATATTAAACATAATATTTCAGTCACAAACTCTTCTATAAAATCCTTATTTTACTATAAGGAACGTAACCAGACTGCAACCAAGAGCTGATCTCCGGGCTATGTGCCCCGCCGAGCGCTGAATTACAAGTTACAAGTCTGGCGCGTTAAGTGTAATAATTGCATATTACCATCAAAACGCTAATGCTTCGATTGCAACAAACACCAGCCGAAAGACTGATCCTACTTAAAGGAGCTCTCTTGCCAGCTAGATGGTGCCTGCTGACTATTTTACATGTCGCTATTGTAAAAATACGAGGATGTACCAAACAGTCAAAAGGATCCTCGTGTCGGTCGTCACATGCCTACCTTGCACTGACGAGAGTCAACAGCTCGAAACTGCAGTCTGCAAGTGGTGTGTGACGGCTGGCAAGAGAGCTCTTTTAAGTAGGATCAGTCTTTCGGCTGGTGTTTGTTGCAATTGAAGCATTAGCGTTTTGATGGTAATATGCAATTATTACACTTAACGCGCCAAACTTGTAACTTGTAATTCAGCGCTCGGCGGGGCACATAGCCCAGAGAGTAGCTGTTGGTTGCAGTCTGGTCACGTTCCTTATAGTAAAATAAGAATTTTGTAGAGGAGTTTGCGACTAAAATATTATATTTAAAATTGAAAATTGTTTGAGATTTTTTACATTTAAATTACATGCAACTAGACGATGATCAGATATGTCATCCATACGAATAACTTCACTGGCAATTATAATATTTGGATCATTTGAGACTATAACATCAACAATTAGAGTTTTCAAGGTGTCAGTGATCCGCGAAGATTCAGAGATCACTTGGCATAGACTATATTTGTTTATAAAATTGTAAAATTGAAGATAGTTGGAAGTATCAATGTTTAACATGTCCACATTTAAATCACCCCCAAATGAAACATAATCTAATTCAGGTAAAAAAATTCTACAACGTTTTCAAGGTTATCAATTCATTGTAACAAGTTTATTTTTGGTGGCCTACACAGTGTGCCAAGACACAGTTTTACCTTCTATTTTAAAACTAATCTACAACTGTTCGACTGGACTATCTTTAGGGACATCTAAAATTTTATATTTTGTACAGTTTTTAATGTAGAATGCTACACCGCCTCCTCTAGTTTGACGATCACTGCTGATTAATTTATAATCCTCAATTTGCAGTACTTCATCTGATATGGAGTCATCCCACCAGGTTTCAAATAATCCTATTATGGTATAATTTTCTTTAGATATTAATTCGGAAACCAAATCAAAGCCTGTACATATAGAACGAATATTAAAATGACAAAAGCTCAGCAGTGAGCTGTTCATAGGTAACATTCCAGGGGAGCTCCACCTATCAACAAAAGGTATGCATGCTTGAGGTAGATGCAATTTACGTGCTAAAATATAACTTCATCCAAATTCTGAAACAAAACAAAGGTACTTACAATACTAATTCAGGAAGGAACAAAAAAAGGAAGAAAAAAAATGTATGGTTGGGTTATCTATAACTATTTAATCTTGAATAAGAAATCGAGTGTTAGATTAAAAACAAGAATATAACAAAAAATTCAACGAAAACATATCTCATAGAGAATGTAAAAACTATTCAGTGATATCTAAATTAATAATTCGCACAAATATAACATAGTTTTACCATGTCGATATAGTCCTTCACTTGTCTCTTTCAACATAATAATTATTGATAAGAATTTTTTTACCATTTGAGAATGCAAATATCATTCCACCGGCTAACCAAGCCTGATGCTTACTATACTTCTTCTTAGCGGCCATCAAGACTTCATACCGATTTTTAGTCAGGTCTTCATAAATAGCTAGACCAGCACCTAGTCCCTTGAATAATTTTTTGGCATTGAATATTTGATACCATTTCCAGTGGTTAACGAACTTAACTAAGATCACCCTGCTTTTGCTTTCTTCGCCGATCTTCCCTATTCTATATGCATGGTCGAGATCTTGAGCCATACATGGTATTTTTAGTTGTGTACAAACAAATACTGCAATTAATTCAACTGGGTTTTCATTTGCTCTTTCTTCAAATCTACAGAATCTTAGAGTATTAGTTTTACAATTCCGCTGTATTTGTTTACACGTTTTATTTAAGATCAGTAGGTCTTTTTTAATAGACTCTAGATATTCATTGAGACCCTCCATGGAAGTACTTAAGTCCGGAACATTCCTTATCAGATCATCAAGCTTATTAAATTTAGTAAGATTTGAAGAAATGCCATCCATTTTGGCAAATTTCTCCTCCCAAGCTTCCAGCCGTGCATCAATTTGCTTAAGTACCTTCTTACACAGTTTATTTGTTAATTCTTCCGAAATACATTCGTTAATAATTTGTAAAATGTCACTTTTTAGCTCCCTAGTCATTTTAGACATAGCTACAAGTTTATCAAACTGATACAACAAGAAATATTCAGTGAAACAAAGAACGCAGCAAACTACAACTAGATTGAAGTTTCCACTGTTAGAAGTTGAAATTAAATCTAAGCAACTTACTTAGTTATAATAAACCCTATAATAGCACAAACGTTTTCTACTTAATAACCACAGAATGATAGTTTTTCTCGGAGCTCGCCCAACAACGTAATAGAGAACATTCAGTGCCGTTTTGTTAAGTATTTGTGTTATATCGAAGATGGGAATTATCCTACAATTGGTCACTCACAAAGCATTATATTTCGCAGTCTCGTCTCGAATTATAACACCATGTAGTTGTAGCTTGCTGCACGAATCGTACGACGTTCAAAGATTAAAATTTTTGAATCCTATCCTGGGTGCGTGGCTACCCAGTTCGCCTCTGTATACACTCCCACCACGCAGCTATTGTTCATCACATACATCACTGTAGTTTGTGGTACGCATCTAGAAGGACGTAAAGTGCGCTTGTGATTTAGAAATGGGAAAAGTAAAAACGAAAAGTGGGAGACAATATGAAGCAAATAAATAAAATAAATAAATAAATAACACCACAGAAATTAGACAACCCCTAATTCCAGAAGCCAGGGCTTGTGCGGAAGGGGGTTACACATTGAAAAAACGCGGACATACAACCATTTCCTCCGACAGTGCCAGTACCGGAGCCAGGATTCAAACCCGGTGGTGCGATGTCCGTGTGAAATTAATCGCGATTGCCACCTCGCGCCTTAACCCACTCGGCTATCGACCAGACTAAGTAAATAATTAAAATACAAATCCGACAGATCAAGCAAATTGTTACCAATTTTAAGTAAATATCATATGGAGAAAAATCTAGTATACTAGTATACGAAGTAATGGCCGTCATATGACGTGCCATGAGTGCATTCTAAAAAATTTCGGCTCGCATGACTCCGAAATACAGACGTGCATCTCGTCAAATCGCTGACACATGTCATGCAATATCTGATAAATAAAAACTTCTTGTTTATTTGGAATATTTCGATATAATTAAACCAAAAGAAGAGCTACCCATTATAATCCTAAATATGGTAAAAAACCGTTGTTATGGGTTTTTACTGTTAATGAAATTCATAAAATATCGAATAGATGTAAATAGTTATTTATTTTAGGTAAAGACTATATAGATGAAAACCAAGTATACGAGGTAATGGTAGACATATGTTGTGCCATGAGTGCAGTCTAAAAAATGTTGGTTGAGTTCGCAATATCGACATACCCCTCGTCAAATTGGTGATATATACCATGCAACATAGAATAAATAATAATATTTGGTTAATTATGGTATGGTGAATAGGAATATTTTAATATAATTAATCTAAAAGCAGGGCTATTATATGTCTGAATATGGTAAAAGGCCGTTGATATGGTTTTTTCCTTTCAATGATATTATTAATATGTCAAACAAATGGAAATAGTTAACAATTTTAGGAAAAGTCCACTTGAAGGAAAACTAAACATACGAAGTAATGAGCAGTGGCCTACATACAGTCTAAAAAAAATTTTGTTTATATCCAAAATATAGACGTACCTCTCGTATTATTGCTGATATAATGTCATACTATATTAAAGAAATGATAATAATTTTGATATAATTCATCTAAACTTACTCATTTTATGTCTGAATATGACAAAGAACTTTGCTATTGGCATTACAGACGTTAAACAGTTGCCAAATATCGAACCATTTTAAAAAGAGGTTACTGAAGATAGCTCAATAATTGACCATTGGCTTTTTGGTGGAAATTTGACAAAGTAATGAAGAAAAAGGAGGAAGGGAGGAGGAACGGCAGGAAATAAAAAGGCTAAATGGGTATAAATTTTCCGTTAATACTGCTCTGAGGCACAGATAGATTCCTCCTAATATTATTAAGCCTGATAAACAGGAAAAAGTAAGGTAAAAAGTTCAAGGGCTATGTTAAAAACCGTGTGGTATCACGTTATACAAAGGAAGTTGGAGAATGTTTTTCCAGTTATTTCTTAATAAAAGAAAGTCAAATGGAAACGATCATTTTATATTGAAATTTCGTAACCTTAATAAATGTATAAACTCACCTCATTCAAAATTGGAGGATTATCGCAACGTAAAAAGTCTATTACGTAAAAGTTATTATTTTATTTAAAGATGCATGTCTTAATTACTATTGATAAACGTGCTAGAAAATATTTTATTTTTAAATTTTCTTATGAATTGAACTGTATACATATGGTTGTGTGTGTCATTTGTACAAAATTGTAAATAGTGAAAAGAAAAATGTATTGCCTAGTCAGCGGTGTAAGTTGTTAGGATTTAATTGAAACACTGAAAACATCGATATGTTTTTATCAACTAAAAATACAAAAATTATGTACACAATTTATAGAAATGAAATCTTGTGTATAAGAGAGTTTGAAAAATTTGTAAGGACCTATTAGAACGGAGATACACACACATTATCTAGAGTTAAAAAACACCCTTAACACTTGAAAATGTTCCACAAAACATATGTATTCAGTGATATAAGTACGAGAATTGATAATAATACAGCGGCAACTGTATAAGCCGAATAAGTTGAATCAAATACAAAGACCTTTATAAAAAGGTGAAATTACTGTAAAGAGAAAAATATTCATATGTTTGCTCTCGTAGATAAATTTGAAAGGTATTTATTATAGAATATATAGAGTAGTCAAACTAAGATGAATTACTCACTAGCTAGTTGCAACAAATTTTGTGTGCTACAAGTTGACCTATATGCTACAAAACTAAATGCAAAATACGCAGATTATATTTCATGGAGATCACATTCAGACTTTTGTTGTGTTCATGCCTTTCAGCAAGTCTTAAGTCTTGGCAATGCAACATGTTATTTTATGCATTTCAACTTATTGCGTTAATAAATATCCGTAGCGTTAAAGAAAATTATTAATGTCTGGGTTCTTATAAAGATTTAATTCTGTAAAATTCAATTAATAATAATAATTTTAAAAATGTGCCCTAATTTAGTTGGATCCATGTATTTATAATTTATAATCGGCGGTAAACTTAAATTTTGCAAACGAAGTACTGAGGGAGGCTGATCTGATTCTGTTGTTTTACTAATGAATACAGATCATGAGAATATACTAAGTGGTTTGTAAAAGGGCTTTTTAACATGAGACCTTAAGGTATTATATATACAACATGGGACCCATATCCGGTGTTAGTTTATTTGTCAAATTTTTTACCCGGTAGGAATTTGGCCATGGGAAAATTAACATTAAAACCAGCAACTTTATTAGTTTATATTTTAGAGCATAGGATGCAAACTATATGATCAAAAATAAGTAATATGTTACAGTTGGAAAATCGTATTCAAAGAATTATAAAGGACAGGAATAATACTGGCAAAGGTAGACAGCAGACAATACTTATTTTAGGCATATTACCAATATTTGCTTGACGTGAACTTTATTTTTAATTATTTATCAAAAACTGTAAAGCATGGACTGCAAAAATAGCCTTATTTACACAATAAAAAAGCCAATATCAACTGCATCTACTCAAGCATTAAGTGAGTGGATTAAGAATGTCTTAAAGGCATGTGGAATTGATACAAAGCTTTATACAGGATATTTATAGTGCAATCTACTTTGTTTTGTTGAGTTTTGTTGGAAATTTGTCGGCCAGAGAGTTAATAATTTTGATACATGGCATTGGAAAACTGGCCGTAGTATTAATAACTAGTATAAGTTACAAAGTATTATTATATTATATTTAATTATTTATCAGACTACTATAAATTTGAAGACTGTTTGGCTAGCATTATAAAGTGTTAATCAAATATTTGTGGGGAGATATTGTTTAGATGTTAAACAGGAAAATAATATATAAATACGAGGTTAAGTTTAGATTGCATAGTCCTTTAAACATCTACATGGTGTTATAATTCAAGACGAGACTGCGAAATATAATTAATAGATCAGTCGACTTACTTGTAAGGAAGAATGGTCTTAATTATATGAGCTGTCTCGTCGAAGGATTCTAACAACCCTCCCAAAAAGTAAAATCCCAACCCGTGATAAAAGCAATCTAAATTTAAAATACTTTAAACTAGTGTTGTATGTGATGAACAACGGCTGCGTGGTGGGAGTGTACACAGAGGCGAAATGGGTAGCCACGCACTCAGGATAGGATTAAAAAAAATTTATCCTTGAACGTCGTTATTAGCCGTTACTCGAGTCCGAGTATAGAAATGTTACAATCGATAAATTGCGTAAAAAACAAGTAAAAGGTGTAGTCTATTGTAATTCCCATTCATCTACGGTGCACACGACTATGGCTATAGAGGCCAATTCGGGAGAGCACATGTCGACCGCAATCAGGACAAACATAGACCTGGTTAGGTCTTGGATTCGGCCTTCTTGCAGCAACATTTCCTTGATAGCTGGCCACAACCCCTCGCCATTCGGTTCTGTCCGCTGCAAGTTGTTCCCATTGCTCGTCTGCAATACCGCAGGATTTTAGATTTTCATGGAGAGCGTCTTTGAACCTCTTTCGTTGACCGCCACGCTTTCTTCTACCGCTTAGCAATTCACCATAAAGTGTACGATTCATGCAGCAAGCTACAAGTACATGGTGTTATAATCCTTTGACGAGACTGCTCATATAATTAAGATCATTGTTCCTTACAGGTAAGTCGACTGATTTATTACTTATGTTAGAAAGGTTTGACATGTCGAGTCTACAAAACAGAACAATAGCGTACTCTATAGTATTACTATATAAAATTACTCGCAAGATCTTTGATTGCCTGCTTATTTTGGAGCAATTATATTTTTGTATACCTCGTAGAGAAAATAAAAATCGTCACACATTTTATCTTGCTATTCCCAAGACTAATTTATTGAAAGTTTCACCATTTTATGTGTAAAAATTATAACTCGCTGCAAAATGAGCTTGATACATTTAATTGTAGTATGATTAGTATTTGTATAATAATTGTATTTTTTTCTGTTTTTCCTCTTCATATACATTTCATACATTTATATTCATATATACCAATGATGTACTGCACATTTAATATAAATGTTTGTACTTTTAGTATATCATTAAAGTAATCTCCCCACCCTGCAACTGGTTACTTGTTGGGTGGTTGTATCTAAAAATAAATAAATGAATAAATAAATTTCATATCGACTAATCGATTTCTTATGAGAATCGTTACGAATAGACAGGCAAGCAACGTGTAATTTTTCAAAAACTTAACTTTAATTCATTGTGATTATCGTCTACTTCCAAAAATATTAATTATTGAGTAAATATTGCTCATATGGTAATTCTGTTCGGTTAAATCCAGGTGATCGACACGACAAATCCGAACAACTTTTTATGGCCTAATTTCCATATGACTGGTGAAACGGTATTTAACGATCAAGAGAGTTGTAGTACCGCGTAAAACAGTGTTTATGGAATGATGGAGCCAAGTTTTTGTGGTTGACGTTTGAGCCTTATCGGTCTCGAAACGATACTTTTTGTTAGAAGAATTAAGAGGGTTGCGAATAAATCAATACAGCGTGCCTGTAATCACTTCCTTTGGGAATATTTAAAAAGTTTATCAGACACTTTACACCGCAACGCATTAAAGAAAAAAACATCCACTAGAAAATAACTGCCTTAGCGGCTTTAGATGTGTAAGCAATTTCTCAAGCGATGTTATTTAAATAAAAATGTTTTTCTTAAACATGACACCACAAAATATTGTTTGAATTAGTGAAAATATTGTTATTTTGGAGTTGCTGAATCTAGTGGCGCACTCAGATTTGAAATAAAAAAAATCGCTAATAAGATTTCACTATTCTCTGACCCGAAAAAAAATCATAGTAAGCCACGCTATTATGTTTTGTAAAATTTAATATAACATAAAGGTGCGCTTTCGAAAGATCTTATTTAAAAAATATATATATATATATATATATAAATCGGTCATTAAATAAACTTTTTATAGGGGTGGTTCCAAGTAAAATGGGTCACGCTGTATTATTACTGTTGTAAGCAAAATTGTATTGATTTAAATGTTTAAAAAGCTAGAAAATTGTTAAGAGCTAATCAACGTTAATTTTGTCATCAGAAACTAATAAAAACTACGTAGTTATGCTAAAGTCACTTATTATTAATATAAACTACGTAGTTACGCTAAATTCACTTATTACTATCAATTCAGTGAGCTAAATATTTCAAAAATTGTTTCATGTTTTGCTACGTTGACATCGGGCAAAAATAACATACAGTACAAAGTTTTTAAGTGTCTTTAATCAATGATATTTTAAAGTATCTATTTGAATAAACCACACATGATGTAATTGTTTTATGTAAATAGAAATTAGTCAATAAATTTTGTGTTCAATTAGAAAAAGTTTGTAATTTTAATACTAAGTGCTTTCCAATTTAAGGCATATTTACTTGACCGATGCAAGAGAAATGGCTTTCTGTATCGGTATTTGCAACGTGTTCACAATGAAATTAGTTCGCTAAGTAAATTTCAGACAAAGGCATTTTCATGAGAACGTGACTTGTAGGACTAAGCTTACCCATATATCAAAAATAAAGTCGTGTACAACGTGGAATATATAGTCTCAATTTCCCAATGCCCCAGAAAAACATATTCAGCAATCACCCTAATCATATTCGGTACGGTATGCACTGCTACGGAGAAAGTCGTAAAAGAAATGAAAACATCCCCAACATTTTTTTACGGCAAAACAGTCGAAAGGAGCTCAGCTGTCGGTGGTGGATTATTCAAACGAAATAGCACGCGCAGGCCAAATGTCACCGTTATTATTATAGGGTAGGTTAGGGAAGATTGGGGAGAGCGTGTGGCAGGGGTGCTAACGACGACGTCCGTCTGCTGAGAGTTCGCCTCGTCGAAAGGTCTCTACCTTTTGTTGGTACATGTAAAATGCCGATAGATTTATTTTAATATTAATTCTTTTAAAACCTTAGTTATTTTTTTTAGCAAGTCGTTGTAAAGAATGAAATAGTGACGTAATAAAATTTGTTTGAATAATGACCTAAACAAAATTCTGACGTTAGTAATAAAATTTCAGACCTCGTTATTTTAACATATTTATATATTTATTACATATTTATATCACTTTTGTAGGGCAAGCACAACATATATAGCGACTGCGTAGAACTTTGCATACTTCTACCGAGAATTTTCACAGAGAGTGTTACATGGCCTATGTCCATTTAACAGTTTTATTTAAAAACTAGTGTTTTGTGGATATTTAGTACGACCTGTATAACAGTTTTCAATTCAGTTTTTGTATGTGAAACTGTTTTCAACTAAGAGAATTTTATTTGTATAACTGCCAAACCATTTCACACTGTTTTATGTACTTGTGTTTTATATCTTAGGAACTCTCATACTCTAAACTACTATGTATCTCATTTCCATTGTAATGCAGCATTATTATCCCAGGAGACAATTGTCTACAATACATTTATTTACATCAGATATCTATTTTTCAATTTTTATATTTTTGTTTACAGGACAGGACAAAAAGTTTACCTTATCAGTAAAACTCACCAGGAAGTCATTGGCATGCAGCCTTTGTACTGATTCAAACATATATAATTTTTAACTGTGGACTTCAGTAATTGATATTACAATTTTTATATCCCAGTTACGAAGTGTTTAATATACAGTTTTTATGAAATCAGCTTTTGTATAGCCAACTTAAATTAATTTCGTGCAGCTAATTTAAATATATTCGTGCAGCTAACTTAAATATATTTTGTACAGCTAACTTGCTTATATTTGCATAGCTAACATTGCTTAAATTTTGCATAGCTAACTTGCATAAATTTTGTACGTGCTTATATTCTTAGATATTTAAATTCTGAGATACTTCTTCTACATTCCTGCATAGTTTTTGCACAGTTTATCTTTCATAGATAAAATTTCGTTATCTTTACATCAAACCACATAGTTGGTTAATTTCCTACAACTTTCACCCCATTTCATTGAGAGATGTAAATTGCCAAGAAAACTTTATTATTCATTCTTGCAACAAGACACAATTGTGGGCCTGGATTGCTGTCCCAGAACCAGTCACCTCAACCATAATCCATCTAGGATACTGGTATAAATTTGTTTTATATATATATATGTTATAGCTCGCGTTTCGTAGCTAAGTTTTTAAAAACAATTTTATTGATTTGTAGAGAGTCAATCGTTGACTCTTAGAAATAATACAGTAATGAAATATAAAGTGTTTAATTTGAAGTGAGTATGATAACTGGCTACAGAAATGTCTCGTGGTTCTATTTATGACATTTAGATGCAGTGTCATCTAAATGACGAACAAAGAAAAGCAAGCAAGCAATTCAGCATAATCATGATAAGTTAAAATGTAATATAATATAATATGATACTTTGTAAGCGATAAATGATAGCGGGAATTTGTTATCTGCACGTAGCTGAAATATGATATTATAGGATAAACTGAAATGAAGCAAAAGTCACGTATCGTCTTGTATACAGTGGCTCAAATACTATATAACAACTTCCCCCTTAATGAAAAAGTTGCTGTTATACAGGAACTTTTTGAAATTGAAAGGATAATAAAATAGTGAATGAATACAATAAAAAAAATAATAAAAATAAAGGTAAAAATATACAAAGGTTAAGTTAATAATGTGAATGATAAATCACAAGTGAAAGTCTATGTTAACTCGATGTCATCTCCTTCTTGGGGTCTGATAACGGGTCGCTTTCTTGGAGGGATAAAACCGGGAAGTTTCATAAATGGTTTGCTTCGTCCTGGAGAGGGTGAAGGGGCGTCATCTGTAGAATGTTGGATTTTCAGCATTCCACGTCGTCTTTTCCTACACTTACAGAGTATGTAAAGTAGAATTAGGGAAACAACGAATGTGATGGTAAAATACGTGAACCAAGATACATGTTTGTTCACAAATGGTTCGTTTATAAGATCATCCAGGTCTTTCGAATATTGTTCCAATTTGGTTTTGGCGATGTCCAAATCTTCTACGTTTAGATTGTTTAATTTGAGAGGTTTTAATTTTGGTAATTTAATTTTGTCGGGCATTTGATTGCAGCACTCATATGGAATTTGGATGGGATGAGAATTGTCTTTAATGTCTGAAAAGTCTTTGGCACTAGCTTGTATTCTGGTGATTCCTACAAAGGCGTAACATCCGGGTTGTAGTTTGACGATTGAATTTTTGTTGATTAATTCGGTTATTGGATCTCTTTTTGGACAATTGATGGTGATGTGAAGTGGTTCGGAGTTTATTATTAACCATGTGTTGTCTTCAAGTTCTTGAACGTTGTATCCTTGACCAATGATGAAGGATGTCTGGCAATTTTCGGGGAGTTTAGTCAACTGTTTCAGGATTCTGGCTTCACATATGGCATTTTGATCGATAGGGTATGCAAACAGGTTTGAGCATAGTTTCGTTCCAAAGTATAGTGGTTTGCATTCATTTAAATTTGAAATTGGTATGTACATCAAAGAATCATCGTCTCTCGCGATAAACTTTTGTGAAATAGATAAAATGTGCAGAAGGCCAGTTCTGTTATCAAGAATTGGGATCGGGTATAGGCGGAAGGTATTGTAATTTTGAGGTTCGACAAGGGGTATTTTTAGAACGAATACTAAGTTAGAATCTACTTGGAAAGCTTGTAACTCAATAATGTCTAAATACTGAGCGACTGCTGATAATTTAATAGGTAGAGGCAAATTGTTTCTTTGTAAACTCTGAGAAATCTCTTGTAATGCTGTTACTAAATGGTCAGGAGTTATTATTGACGAATGTATAATTTTTAGTCTAGCGAATGTTATGGCATTCAAAATATCGTTTAAATTGTCTTCAATGAATAAATAACTTGCCATGAGTTGTTCGCAAATTTCTAAAAATCTTAATTTTGTGTGGATATTTTCGATATCCTTAGTCATATCTAGAATTGAGGTTTCGATTTCTTTGATATCCTTATTGAAAGTTTCTTCGTCGATTTGTAGTTTTTGAATAGTTGAATTAAAATTTTTGATGACTGAAGTCGTGACAGATATTTGATTTTTGATTAAATTTTCGAGTTGGTGTTCGTCATTATTTAGCTTGTTGATGCAATCAGAATAGTACTGACCATCTTCTGCGTCTAGATTTCCAGTTATCGATTTGAAAATCGTTCCGATACCGTTTAGTATTCCTCGCCTGTATCTTTTTGTATCAAGGTAAACTTCGTTAAATTTTGATTGTATCGATTGAGAGATTTGAGTTAATAAACTGAGATGCGTTTTTACATCGCCGAAAAAGACATTCATGTAATGGTATGTTGGGTCGAGTGTTTTGTAGAGGGTTTGTAAGATTTTGTCGTTTTTGTCAAATGCTGTTTTAAGAGTCGATATGTTTTTATGTACAAGTAGAGTCCATTTCTCGTTAGAGATTACTATGTCTGTGTCTCGGTGGTAGTACACTCCGATCGTGTTGTTGATCGATGTTATTTTATACTGGGCAAGTGCTGATCCGAGCAGCAGCAGAAACCTGAAAATAAATTTAATTTTCAGTATATGGTTTCATTCGGTCAAAGTTTACTTTGGTTGTTTGGTTCGTTTCGAGATTTAGTAGCGTAGCGGAATTTTGAAAAATTTCCTTAATTTCGAACGGACCGTTGAATTTATCTTGTGATTTGTTCTTTATTTGAGATTCCTTAACATATACTTTGTCGCCAACATTATATGTGGGGCGATTTTCGGGCACGTTTTTATCAAACCGAACTTTGGCTTTTTGTTTTTGAGTTTCAGTTCGACTTCGAGCTATTTTATAATAGTGGGAAATGCGATTGTTTAAATCTCGGACATATTTGGTGATTAACTCTTTTTGATTGTATAACGTTTCTGGTGGACGAACAGATGTATGACCAAAAACTAATTCGTATGGGGTAAATCCGTGAGTTTTATTTACAGAGTTATTATAACAGATTACTGCATATGGCAAAATCGTAAATGGGTGTTCATTCGGGTTTTCCGTTTTGTTAGCTCTAATCATTTCGGCCAAGGTGGCGTGAAATCGTTCAATTGAACCATTTGACTGGGGATGTCCTACACTTGAAAAAGTTAATTTTATATCATATAATCTACATAAATCTCTTAATAAATTGTTATCGAATTCTCCTCCATAGTCGCAATGTATTCTTAATGGAGTACCATAATGTTGAAAATAAAGCAGTAGCGTATTTACTACAGATTTGGCGGATTTATCGGGGACTGCGTAAGCTTGTGTAAATTTAGTCAATTCATCGCGAATAGTCAATGCATAATTGCGCGTAGGGAATTCAAATAAGTCAATGTTAATTCTTTCGAATGGTGTCTTTGGTGTTTCTGTAATTACCAGTGGACTACTTAAATTTTTTCGACAAACTTTCGTTTTTTGGCATGTTTCGCAGTTTTTGATAAAATTTTCGACATCTTTCGTTAACCCTTGCCAATTATACTTGTTTTTGATTCTGCGTATTGTCTCGTTTATTCCGCGGTGCAAATTATTTTTTCCAGTGTGATTTTGATCGAGGATTATCGGGCGTTGGTCTTCGTCGGGGCATTGCACTAGATTTTGACAAATGATTAATTTTAAGTTTTTTTCCGCAAAAATGAATGAGAGAATTTCGAGTATTGGAAGGTCCAAATTATTTTCGACATAGTAGGTCTTGGAAAGATCTAGTTTATTTTGATTTTTATACAACGTTAAAAACAAGTGTTCTATTACAGATTCGGGGTCGAAAGGTACAGCGATAATATAATAATTTCTATGTCGGGTTGATTTACTAGAGACAATATTGATTGTACTGTTGTCGAATTCGGGATTTTCTTCGAAAATATCTTCTATAATTTGGTGATGAAGGTCTGTTAGGTTATTTTGCTGAAAGAATGTAATTATGTTTTTGTTTTCTCGATCTAACAATTGTTTGTTTGTAATTTCGATTTTTGAGTAATCTATTAGAGATTTTGTCTTGTATAGTCTAGAGAATGTATCAAATTCCTGAGCGATATGTTCGTTAGTTATTTCGTTTTCGTCATTTAGGCTTTCGTCATCGTCTGTGTTTTCGTTAGCTGCTAAAATTTTAGAATAGAATTTGGAACAATCGTTAAAGTGGTTTATTTTGATTCTGGACAAGGCGTCTGCGTTTTTGTTTATTTTGCCGGGTTTGTATATGACCTCGTAGTCATACTCTTCAAGTTTGAGGCGCCAACGGGCTAATCTGCTACCCGGGTCCTTTATCGAAAATAACCAGGTAAGTGGTCTGTGATCGGTGATTAGTTTAAACTTTCTGCCAAACAGGTATGGTCTAAAATGCTTTACTGACCACACGATAGCTAAGAGCTCTCTTTCTATCGTGGAGTACTTAGTTTCGGCATTGCATAAAACTCGGGAGGCATAAGCGATAGGTAAATCTTTACCAATGGGGCCCTGCGAAAGCACGGAACCAATGGCGAATGCACTCGCGTCTGTGGTTAATAGGAAAGGCTCGTCGAAGTTCGGGTAAATTAGTATCGGAGTTGTTGTCAAGGTTTGTTTTAAGTTTTTGAATGAATTCGTACAATCATTGTCGAAATTAAAGTGTATGTCTTTTTGTAGTAATTTGGTCAGAGGTTTTGATATTTTAGAGAAATTGGGGATAAAACGTCTATAATAGCCTGCTAAACCCAGGAAAGATTTAATTTCCTTTTGGTTTTTGGGTTGAGGAAAGTTTAGGATTGCTTCAACCTTAGCAGGGTTTGGCTTTACACCGTCCTTGGTGATGAGGTGTCCTAGGTAGGCAACTTCTTTCCTAAGAAACTCACACTTGTCGGGCTGTATTTTAAGGTTAGCTTTCCTTAAGCGTTGGAATATTTCGTTTAGTCGGGTAATATGTTCGTGAATCGTTGGGGAATAAATGATGATGTCGTCCATATAGACGAGGCAACGTTCGTTTTGGATACCTAGTAGGATATTGTCCATAACCCTTTGGAAAGTGGATGGGGCGTTTTTAAGACCGAATGGCATGCGAAGAAATTCATAGTGGCCATTCTCTACAGAGAAGGCAGTTTTTTGGACGTCTTCGGGATTAATTTCTATCTGGTGAAACCCAGAGGCCAAATCTAGGGTTGTGAAGTATTGGCATTTTCCTAGTTGGTCAAGAAGGTCAGATATGTTTGGAAGGGGATATTTGTCGTCAATAGTCAGTTCGTTAAGTTTTCTGTAGTCGACTACAACTCGCCATTTTTGTTTGCCAGAGGCGTCAAGTTTTTTTGGGACTACCCAAACTGGGGAGGACCAGGGAGAAATCGAAGGCTGGATTATGCCTTGGGCTAACATTTTTGAAACCTGTGACTTTACCTCTTGCTTATGAATTTGGGGGTAACGATAAGATTTTGTGAATATCGGTTTGGCATTGTTGGTGTCAATAGAATGTTTAATTTCGTTTGTGAATGACAAGTTATCTCCTTCTAGGTAGAATATGTCCGAAAAATTTAGACAAAGTTGTGTTATTAAATCGGTTTCTTCTTCGTTTAAATGTTCTAAGCGTAATTGATTTTTAATTTCGAAATTCCTGTCTATTTGTTGTTGGTAGTCTGAGTTTTGAAAATTTAAATTAAAGATTGCCCTAAATTTTTCTATTGGTTCGAGTTTAAGGTTTGACAAATCTACAGTTTTTGGAATAGCGTTTGCGTTTATTACAGATGTTAAAAATTCTCCGTTGTTGTCTATTTTGACGATAGCGTTGGGTAAGCGTACTTTTTCGTTTTCTTGGGCTACCAGTATAGCCTCGGTATTTCGTAGGTCACATTTTAATTTGAATATTTTTTCTGTGCGCGGTTCAATGGAAATTAAGTTTCGATTTTTTATGGTGTTTAAACCGCGGTTTACGCTTGGTTGCGATGGTAAAATATCAGTAACTTTGAATATCGGTACGGTTTTAAAATTCGTCACTAATTGTTTATTTTTAAAATCTATCCTGCATTCGTAATGTTCGAAAAAGTCCGCGCCTAAAAGTCCGTCAAAGTCTATGTCTAGATTGTGGATATAAACTTTATGAGGATCACTTGTGGTAAATGGTATGAGAACAGATTCATTAATATTAATCTTTTCGTTCGTTATACCTTGAACAATCACATTTTCAGGGGATCGGCGCCTGTAGTTTTCAGCTGTCTTAGGTTTAAAAACTGAAATACCGGCGCCTGTGTCTAGCAAAATTTTAAATTTACCGGTTATGTCTTTCATGTAATAGAGATTTTTTGAGTTGACAGTTAGCAATGCATGCGAAAGAATATTTACATGAATTTGTGTTCCGGAAAATTCAGGTATGGGTTGAAACTGTCTTTTAGAGTCATCGTTTGGATCTGAGTTTCCAATTCTGCAATTGGTTCGGATTCCTTGTTGGGAGGATGAGTTAATTGGTTGGAACCTTGGTAAAAATCCTGAGGATTAGCGGTATAATCCTCATACTGTTCAGACTGAGAATTATAGTTCTCTGGGAAACTTTGATTGGTTTCGAAATTATAATTTTCACAATTGTCTTGTTGAAGTTGGTAATTTGGGGAGTAATCGGTAGAGTAGGTCTCATATTGATTGGAATTATCAATGTAACTATCATAAGGTTCATAGTTCAAATGATGGGCCTTTTGTTGATCGTAACGATTAAAGTTTGGATTTGGTTGGATTGCAGATGGTCTCTGCTGATTGAAATTCGGGTTTGGTCTGATGGCTGAAGGCCTATTTTGCTGTGGAAGATTAGATTGATTATTTTGTGGGAATTGCCTGTGAGTAAATTGATTATTTTGCGAAAAATTTTGGAAGTTTGAATTTCTTTGGAAGTTTGGTCTTTGAAAGTTTTGGGACGTTGACGGCATAAATTGTTGTTGTTGCCTAGTACGGCATTCACTTACAGTATGCCCAATGCGATTGCAAAATGAACACATTTTCTGTTGGAAAGTTGAAATTGGTCTCTTTTGTTGGGGAGGAATTGGGTTTTTAGTTTGGCTATTTCTCGAGAATTTTTGTGATTCAAAATAAGAGAGTTGTAGTTCTCTTTTAATTCGATTAATAGCCTCCAACATATTTTGTGGATTGCCAGCACGTATAGTTTTGCCTAAATTTGGTTCTAAGCCTGTTAATAAATTATTTAGCGTCATAGTTTCGACTAAATCAGATTGTGATTTCTTCTGTTCTTTGGACAAAGCTTGTTTTTGGATTGCGGCATGCATTTTCGCATTGTGCGTTTGCAACCGTGATACAAAGGTTAACGCAGATTCGTTAGGTAATTGATGGATGCGTTGTAGGTCAGTGATTAGAGACGTTAGGTCTCTAGAATCTCCGAAGTGCGCTTCTAATAAGGATTTTATTTCTGCATATGTAGCCGGATTTCTAGAATTTATCAATTCGGCAGCTTTGCCACGCAATTTATTTTTGATATGAATAGTCAATAATAACAACTGGTCATTAATTGCCATTCCTTGAGCATACGTACAAGAATTTAAAAACGTTTGTAGGTTGATGGGGTTTCCATCGAACTCAGGTATTATCGAGAATATCTCCGAAAGTTTATAAGCTTCAATTTGTTCTTCGATTTGAACGGTGGCTTCTTGTTCTGACATTTTGTTGCTTTTAGTTACAAACTATTGAAGTTAATTTTGAAAGATTTTCTTGTCTGTTTGTGTATTAGCTGTATAATACACACAAGTACGTATTAGCAGTATAATACGCTTCGATGTCGCTTTAAAATAAAATGGAATTCGGTGAGTGTATTAGCTGTATAATACACACGATTACGTATTAACAGTATAATACGTATGAAATAAAACTAATTATGTCGTTTGGGGAATAATAAGGATAGAATTGATAGCAGAACTGTTTCGTTTTCGTTGGATGTATTAGCAGTATAATACACTTAAATAAATTGCGAAATGTGAAAAATAAAAATAGCAGTAATAAAACGTGATGATTCTTAAAAATGACTTACGTAAATATCTTCATATGTAGGTTCTTTCCTCCGTCGAGGGATTGGGATCCGCCACCACTGGTGAGGAAGGTCTCCTTGTTCTTGTAGATCACTCGCACTAGTTAGGCACCCTTGTTGAGATGTTCTCCTTGTTCTCGAACGTTTCACTACAAGTTAGGCTTCTTGTTCCAGAGATGTTTAACAGATCCTACCGACTGCGCCAATGTTATAGCTCGCGTTTCGTAGCTAAGTTTTTAAAAACAATTTTATTGATTTGTAGAGAGTCAATCGTTGACTCTTAGAAATAATACAGTAATGAAATATAAAGTGTTTAATTTGAAGTGAGTATGATAACTGGCTACAGAAATGTCTCGTGGTTCTATTTATGACATTTAGATGCAGTGTCATCTAAATGACGAACAAAGAAAAGCAAGCAAGCAATTCAGCATAATCATGATAAGTTAAAATGTAATATAATATAATATGATACTTTGTAAGCGATAAATGATAGCGGGAATTTGTTATCTGCACGTAGCTGAAATATGATATTATAGGATAAACTGAAATGAAGCAAAAGTCACGTATCGTCTTGTATACAGTGGCTCAAATACTATATAACATATATATATATATATCTTTCTTAAATTTCAATTTATCTTTCAAACCGATTTGTCTATTTTTCATGTAATATATTTTAACATTCATTTTAAACTATCTTTTTATTTCTCTTACCAACAATTTCAGTCTGATCTATAGTAGACTGGTTATTCGAGAGAAAGAGACAATTTTACTTATTTTACTATAGATGGTGCCCAATTTAACATCAATTTTTCTTTGTCTCCTTTTCTCGAAATAAACAGAAATCTGTCGCTTATGCTGTACATGTCAGAAAGGGTAAGTTTCTCCACTCTTACGAATGCTCTGGACCCACGGCTCTCTGCTCCGACTTAAACCAGCTAGTCGTCCGCATATCTTGCCTCAATTCTTTTTCAAAAATAAATAATAAGAGAAAGGAGGTAACAAGTGAAAAGTTGAAAGACTTGTTAAAACAAAGTCACTCAGGAAAATTCAGCCTGTTAATAATCACTTTAAAAAAGGGGCATCGGACACCGGACCATTAATGTATAAAGAGCACTAAAGCTGTTATTTTGCTTATCAGCGTTTACCTAACGTTGGTAAATATTTGATAAAGAGGTAAACTTATTCAGTTGATTACCAACGTCCAGCTGATGTCGATTACATAAAAATCTAGTCTTATATAGTCAGATACCGACGTCTAATTAACGTTGGAAAATGACAAAACAAAACCAAACTTGACTGTTTACTTTCTTACTCCAAATCAAAGTCTGTATGTTTGCAAGGTCCATACAGAGTTGCTGAGAAATTACTTAATCAATATGAGTGAATAAAGTCTTTGTTTAAATATGTACAACATAACTTAAAAGTAAACAAATATTATTACACAGAACCACTGAAGGTGGTTTCTTGGTATAAAACACAATAACACTTATCAAAAACAATTGGTACGATACCCAGATGTCAACCAGTGATGAGACTGCAGCCCTACGGTGGTAACTTTGGGACATACGATGATGGTGGGTTTATAGCCTCCCTAAATCGTGGAACGTTTCAGCCTAGTCTGTAGAACTTTCTAACCTAGACCGTGGAATGTTCTAACCTCGTCCATGGATCGTTATAACCCAATTCGTGGAACGTCCTAGCCTAGTCCGTGGACCCCTAAGATATACCCATTTAATTTGTAAGTCGGAAATGCACGTAAAATGTGCCTAATAAGAGCGATTTAAAACAGATATAATCCACAAAAGAAATAATTTATCTCAGACTTGTTGAGGGATACAATCCACCAAAATTCCTGTACAATGATGCAGCTCAATTGACATCGAAGATACTCCCAAGGAAAAGTAGTCAACCAGCCTATAAATATTTTAAATACGTGGGTAAGGTCGAAAAAGATGGCGATGTTCAGTTACTCACGTGTGCACACATAAATCCCACACAAATGCGGATTAAACTCCCTCCGTAGCAACGGAATATTTTGATGAACAGTAACAACTTAAAACGAAGGGAATTTTACCGTTGCCGATAATCCAAAATCCTTTAAGATGGCTCAAATAAATAAGCTTTTAGGACTTATCGGCAGCGTATCCACACAGGAGTTAACGTTTTACCTTTTTACATCAGACGGAAGTCACGTGACCGTTCTTCGCAGCTGGAAGGCGCGCGACTACCCATTAGCGGCTGTTGACGATATGTGTCCCACAAAACATAAAAGATGTGTTGCGGCCAAGTACGCCGATGACACAATCATGTACGCGCATTCTCACAACGATCAAGCAGTCAACATGCTGCTAAAGGCTCACATGGTCCGTGCCGCGGCTTATTGCGACCGGTGGAAGATTCGAGTAAACGCCGAGAAGTCAGAAGCGATAGTCTTCACGCGCCGGTTCATAGAATTTTGACACCTATTTCGGTCAGGGAGCACGAAATCCAACAAAATGGTGCGCAAAGTATCTAGGGGTGAGACTAAACCAGAGACTTAACGTTCAATACACACATAAACGAAACTGTACGGATGGTCTACGCCTTGTCCAGAAGTCTGTATCCGCTGATGGTCAGAGGTAGAGCAGACTTAACAGAGAAAACAAAAAACTGTTGTACACAATGGTGGTCAGGCCGTCCATCATTTACGCGGTACCTGTGTGGTGCAGCATACCGGCCACGACAATGAACAAACTAAAAGTGCTTGAGCACAAATTTATGCGCCTCATTTCAAATTCTGGCAGGTGCACCTCTCTCCACCTTTCATCGTGTCTGGGGGATGTTAGCCTTTTCGTATTGGCCTGGCTGCTTACAAAAGATCTTAAAATAGTCACCCAAATAATGTATATAAAATTCGGCTTGCTACTATAACGTAGGTACCCCAATTTTTCTCTTTACAGCATCTGTCGGAAGTTAGGGGCCACGGAAAGCGTCTGGCAATAATAATTGTTGGTTTTTAATAATATCGTGTAAAACATATAAAAATCAGCTATACTTCAGTACCTGTTACCTGCAAAAGGGCCCCGCTGTCAAGGTAGCAAGTACGCATACGTTTTTATCTACATATTACACATTTACTGTCAAAATCTTAGCCTTGCTAAAATGACGCAGATCTGGGAGCTCTAGGATCTTACTCTATTAGGAGCCTTCCTGCATATTAATATTGGGAAAATTAAATCAAATATTGTAAAGAAAGAGGTCTCTATCACGCTCTTAATGAAAAAATATGTGCTATCCCCTCTTCTTAAAATGTTTTGTTTTAAAATATTTTTCTTAACCGCCTCTCATATTACCGAAGTAACCCCCTGGAAGATCTCAAGGATCTTGTGGTAGGTAAAGAGAGACGAGTCCCTACAGTTTAATGTGGACTCCACTAATGTGGAACCACTCTTGGGGCAATTTTTTAATGAAAAATTGTTTCGCCTTGCGGGAATCGAACCTACTTCGCTAGGCAACTCAGTTTGCTAGCCAGACGCTTTAGCACACTGAGCTACCGTTCCCATCTTGGTAAACGTAACAAAAATTTTTAATAACATCCTCCCCTCCGTCTATGACATATCTTTTAGACAGTTATAAAAGGCGCAGTAGTTTGAGTCCTTCAGGAGTCTGCTTCAATAGCTGCACGCAGAAAACAATCCCTGTAGTTCGCTTCAACTTCCTAGTAGTTTAATCTCTGTGATCTTGGCATCTATCGTAACCAAAATAAAGTATGTTTCAGCTAAGCTATCTCTACAATTATTAGTTTTGGCACATTCATATGCGAAATTTGTGTATACGACTATGAAAAGTCTGTAAATGTTACTCTGTCATGGACCCGATGACATCTGTTGAAATCGTTCATCTAAGTTGCAATAACTTATTACTATCAAAGCAATATGTGCACATTAGCCAACAATTATTTCACCTACTTTACACAACAGTAACAATCCTATGTAACTACTGTTTATATAGGCCCAAAAATTCTACAACAAGATATGTGTGTACATTGTATTATCACCTCGAGGGTATTATAAAATAGCCATTCGTGAACCATTTTATTTATTGATATTTTTTATTTTCTGTAAACTATGTTATTTAAGTAGATACGAAAATATGTGCTGCGACGAGGTTTTCCCCACCTTGGATACGGTTTTAGTTCGGGCGTTAGTCCTACTTTTAAATATAGGTCAACACTACCCACAAACCGGATACGCGAGGCTGAGTAGCTCAAATGGAGAAACGATAATCCAGTGGGTCAGTTAGGGAAATTAGACGTTCACACACAAAGCAGTAAAATTCAGAATTTGGTAAATAAAGTAATTTTATTCAACTAAGCCTACTATATACAAAGCTACTTCCAACTAATTACCCCAAACAATCTCTAGAGGTTAATGGAGACAGGCGGTGCAATAAAGGTAATACCAGATGACTCAAATGACAAGATTAGCAAGCAGCAAAGTGGTAGCACAGAGTAAACGGTAAAGCGGTAGCACAGAACAAACAGTAAAGTGATAGCACAGGCTAAACGGTAAAGGCTGTAAAACGGGTGCACGCTAAGTACGGATACCAGGTGTGTGAAGCAAGACCACAGACCAAGGTGCAGAATGATATATAAACAGAAATTGGCTAATACATCAGTTTACTTATTGCTCTATGGACTTACTCCTGTGGTTACGGTTGCGGCGGTGAAACGGTCGATGACGTGGTATGGACTTTGGCAAAAATCTATTGCTCGGAAATGATATATGCAAATAAGGGTACCTTGGTTTGGATCTCAGGAGCGGACACTTCTGCTGTCGATGAGCGGCTCTGGCTGACTGAAAATGTTGGACGGTTTCAACTGTTTCCTTCACTTACTTACAAGAGGGAGAACCGGCGCTTACAGATGCGTCGCGGATCGTAGTAACGTTAACGCGACTTGAAAAATATTTCGGAATAATATCGGTATATTGAAAATAATTCTATCAGCTGTGTTTTGGGACTTGCAGTATTTTTCGGCAGTTGGGAGAAAGCAACGATCAGGTACGTATAACACGTGAAACCCAAACTAGTGAACTGAAATATTTGACGTCTTCAACTGTTCCCCTTACTGTTGCAATACGCGATGACGCTATACCGGTGCGCTGCGAATTTTAATGACGTCAGAATAGCTTATATAATATTTCAGAATAACAGTAGTCCGCTAAAATGTTTCTATCACCTATCTTTTGATACAATATATTTCATATCGAGTACAGGCAAACGACAGGCACATCTAATACACGGAACGGTCGGAAGCGTACTCAAACATTCACTAATTTCAAGTGCTGGCCCGTGTGGATGTGAAATCCCCCTTGTTGCCGCTTCTTCGTCACCTGAGTACATCTACATAAAGCTGTTTAACTTATTAGATATGTATAACTACATACAAAGTAATTATTATTAATTACACCACCAGCTCATAAAACTAAACAATATGAAAAGTCATTTTTGCACAATACTTCTAAAATACCTATATAACATTTCGACAGATATAAAGGCTTGCAATATCAATAAATTTAAATTTGAATTAAAGAAACAACTGTTAAGGAATCAATAATGATCATTATTATGTGCAACAAATTGAATAGTTAATAATACAGGAAAGGGTTAATGCATAATAGTAAATGTATCGTATATTAGAGTAGGCAGTTTCTTTAAGTATATATGTATAGTATAATATGTTACGTTTTATTAATATTTTATGTAAATAGTAAGTCATGTGGGTATGAGAGGTTAAGTGGTAGAACAGTACACATGCGCTGAACTTCGCCTCTTCAATAATGCATATTATTTAGTAATTAATATTTCTATTGAGTTGTATGTTGTTATTTTTACATTGTTGAAATAAAGACCATTTATTATTATTAATTTAATCTGGTTACCTCATGGCGGTAAAATAAATATTTAAATATTTATTTTAGTGTTACTAGTGTTAGTGGCACTAAAATAAATATTTAAATATTTATTTTAGTGCCACTAGAAATTATACAGAGGATAACAAAAATAAAATACAAATCTTGTGCATATTTTGGTGACAAAAATTGCTTCGTTACAGTGCACATGCTCCTTTGCCTTTTTTTATGCAGTCACATGCAGTGAGCTTTTTTGTATATAATGAATTTACATTCGTGGCTGCAAATATTAATGGAGATTTAACAACAACATTGCCTTCGAGCTATGTACTTAAATAGTATGTATTTATACACTTATTTTTTTCATTACCTAACTAAACCATCAAACTATAATCATCGCTCGAACAAGGTCGCTTTGTAGGCCTCTTTGGAGGTTTTGGGTTCATTATGACTTACCATTGTTTATGTGTGTGTCTGTATAATACCGTCGCTACCTTCAGAGGTAGAGCCTCCGGTGCTCTGATATGCAGCCAGAGATTTGCGAGGGTGCACAAAAGTACACCTTGTAGGTAATTAAGATAAAAGTATACAAGTACGTGACTATCGTTGGCTAATTTTATACTACACGATTAAATGTATACATCATATTTTAAAGAAAAACTTGTGTTGTACCCAACGTGATGAAGGAGGTAGACGCTGACTGTGTATAATGATTTATTTCTGTCTGCTGGTTCGGACGTGAAGAAAGAGAGATAATAATATTTAATTAAAATAAAATGTTTTTGATTGGGAACAGAAGTAATTTGGTACCTGGTTTCTTTTTGCGTCTAGTACTGAATTTACTAATCATATTATTTAGTTGTTGTTTATTATCCAATTTTTTGTTATTTTTAAAATCATAACTACGAGGGGCAAATAACGTAGGTAATAATTTTGTGTATCTCAGTAGTGAAAGAAATAATTCTTAGCAAAGTTTCTTACCGCAAAAATGTTTTTATTCTGTGATTTTGTATTTAGACTGAAAATAATAAATTTGTTCTCTTGTTCTTGGAGAAAAATTCGCTCTTAAATGTAAAAAATAATTGCAAGGAAAGCAAGGCATGCGCACTTTGTATGACTGTACGCATGATGCGTACGCCTTGCTTCTCTTGCAATTATTTTTTACTTTTAGTACGACTCTAAGAAAATCAGTATATATATATATATATATTGTTATTATACATGATTTGCAGGAAACAACTACTCAGCGGGCAAATACCCCGACCTGCATTGAATTACACCTTACAAATCATGAAAAATTGGTAGCCAATGTCATTTGTCAACTCCCTGACCAGACATAGACCGGTTTCGAACTTATTAGTTCTCCTCAGTATGCCATAGGTCATGGACCAGACAAATGACAGTGGCCAACCTGTTAGTCTTATACAGACTAATGTAAATGGTATAGTGGTGAGAGGTAATTGAATCCTATATATATATATAACAAGTTTTAAATCTTTTTTTTACATTTTAGTCATATTTTAATTATATATAACGTATAGAACCAATTTACATAAACTCATTCAAGCTGTGTTACTGAACAACGGGTAAGTATAACCTTTATTTCCCGCTAACACATCTGTTTCAGATACGCCAGGACAGACCACTACTACCAGAGACATGACGTTTTCAACCCTAACCCAACCTCTTTGCGGGCGTCGGACGGTATGTTGTCCGACGCCTGCTCCATGGAGACCGAAAGTGCTAAAAGAAGCACTTAGGTCTCCACACTCCCGAGCTACACAGCTCATCCTTACCTTTCCGAAGATCCGGGGTAGGATATCAATTGATGTCAGATGTCAGAAAATACCACGACACATCTCACATTTGTGAGCTGGCTCTGGTAGAAGTACGCGGGCCCACCTATCACGAAGGCCGGTCCAGGTCTACAGAGATAATCTAGGTGCAAAGTGCAATAGTCCTACTCGGCCCTAGTTATTGAGACCGACATCCTGCCAATGGATATTGGCGCGTGGCGCCGAGGTAGAAACCTAACGGCATTCCATTATGTGATCGAAACTAATATCGTAATATTTGCAAGGAAAATAAGGGACGTAGAATTTTCTGATCAGGCAAAACCTTTTGTATTCTACATTTTGCCGGAGGTGCCGGTTGGATCTTATATCATTTTTTTTTCACCCCCGCGCCCCCTACGGGCGGATATTTGCAAAAGTAATAGTGGAATACTCTATTGTCATCCGATCTTAGTAACTGTAAAAAATTTCATCAATTGATTATGCGAGGAAGTGTATTAAATAAAGGGTTCAAGATGTGAAGACAACTTTACCGGCTCGTGACTCAACCCTTACATGTTAGGCTTGTAGCCAAGGAGTCCCGGGTTCGAATTTTGGCTAGGGTATGAATGTTTAGTGGTGTTTTGCATGTGTTACCGAGTTGGTAGCAGTGGACTAGACGAGGTTGTGTGAGAGACAACACGGCTAGTTGCTGTACCACTCCTGAGTTCGAGCCTCAGCTGCGGCAGATGGCAATGTCGTGGGTAATGGTCGTCTCATAATGGTCTATGTGTACGTGTCCTGGTTGAGTTATGGAATAGCTAATGCTAAATTCCGCCAGGACCTTAATCTAAATAAGACGTTATAAAAAAAACTTTCACCCCCGCGCCCCCTACGTGCAGATATTTGGAAAAGAAAAGGTGGAATATTGTATTGTCATCCGATCTTAATAACTGTGCAAAATTTCATCAATCGATTGTCAGGAAGTGTGTTAAATAAAGGATACAAGATTTGAACAGAAATACTGTGCATGAGAATTACATTGTGAGTTAAAGAAAAGCAAGTAAAAATTGCAAAAACTGGAACCATTATAACAAATCCCCCCCAAATGAGTAGCGCTAATTTTTTTCTATTACATATGGATTGTGTTTTACGCTGCTGCTTTTCTTGCATAATTAAATGGGTATCCCATCCAGCGAAAAAGGTACCCCTACTACGGTAGTACTACTAGAAGTAAAGACAAAATAGAAATTCGAGTAAAGTAGTCAATTGTTTACCTATGTTTTGAAAATAAAGTTTTTCACCAACAAGTCCCGTGTTAGATTTCAACAAAACAATGTTGAAACAATAACTGTACATGATTTCAACAATTTATAAACCGCAATATGTTGCTTTTGGCTATAATTAAGTATTAATACGATATATTCCACAATAAATCAGGTTTAAAATAAGCTCTACACGATTTTAGAAACTTCTGATCGATAATATTTTATTCCTTACCGTCTATCAATGTATATTAATAGGAAAAGTAGAAAAAAACTTATTCTGTTAAAATGAATAAGGATAAAAATATGCTCTACACGATTTCATAAATTTTTAATCTGTATTTTGTTGCGGTAACAGTAAAGCGATTTTTGTTACATGTCTGATAAAAGAAACTAAATAAGGATAAAAATGAGCTGATTTCATGAACTTTTAATCTGTATCAGAAAGTAACGGTGGTCAGAAGGTGCAGGGGATTACGATAACGGTAAAGTGTTTTTTATTTTCTTCCAGTTTGGTTTAAGCAAAAATTATGTTGCTCTTCATGAAGTATATAGTCGAAAAGATAAACATAATGGATGGTCAGGGGGTGCGGGGAAGCCACATAGAAAATTAACTTGCTGTATTATTGGAAGTGTTGTGGGGGGGGGGGGATTTCATTTATTTTTTTATTTTGAAACAGTACGAAGTTTCACAATTAGCTTTTAAGACAGATTATGTAAAAGAACCGTGAAATTAGAATATAGACATACTCATTAATTTATTTCTAACAGGCGAAGAAGAAAAGCACTGCAAGTAGTAGTAAAGCACAACGGGATAGGATACTTCTACCATTTGCTTCAAATAATACTCTTCGCCTTCATTAGTTGCATCAGATAGGAAGAAAGAACATACCCTTTCCATTTGCAAACTTAGGACTGCCAGTCATGTCTTTCTGAGTGCATTACTACTGGTCTCGATGGTGTCTAGGCACTTACTGATCTCGGTCTTAGCACTTTTTGACCTCCCAGATCGCATTGGCTTTAACCTTTTTTTCCAGAATCACTAAGTATCTCGGTCAAAATTTGGGCGGTCAATCAAAAGTGGTGAAAAAGGTGTATCGAGGTCCTAGTTATCCTCCAGTAACGCTTTACTTATGTCTTACCTTTAGTTTGGCCACAGCACATTTTTTCCGGAACGGTTGGTCGGATCGAACTGAAACTGGTGGCAATCGACTTTTTGCTTAAAATCCTAGCTTCCACGCATGATAATTCCCCTGAAACTTGTTTCAGTTTTTCAATTTCCCAAGTCGTTGATAAAACGGTGAATAACGCCCTCGGGAGTGATCGGATGGATTCATCGTGATCGATATAGTCGAAAGTGACCCCACCCGACCTTGTACGCCTTCGGGTTTCCGTAGATAATGTCCCGGCCTATACTCGGAGGACGCCGACCGTCTTTCTCTAAAAATTGTTCTAAATCTCTTTGAGTTTATGTACCTTCCACCGATTAGGGGGAGGGGGTGCTTGCAAATGTCTTTAAAAATTTTTAGGTTATGCTTATACTAGTTTTTGAAGACGTACTTCCGTCTAGTGCACAAATACAACCGGAATGACAGATCTCAAAATTCGAACATCAATAGCAATGCCGTAATAAGATGGCAAGTTTTTTTTAACATTTATTTAACTTCGGTCTATTTCCGCTACTGTGGCCTATCACCGACGCTTGTAGACGAGCTACCCCCAACCAGGAATTTTTGCCGAGCCTCTTCCCTTAAGAAGAGTAGGAATATTTTACTTGCCTAACATTAGACAAGGTACCGACGGCTTTACATCCCCTTCGAAGGATGGTATGTCACCTACACAATCCTCGCCTAAGGTTGCATGAGGCGAGGACACGGTCTTTTTTGAAACGGTCGCCCATCCAAGTACTAACCGCGTTTAACGTTGCTTTACATCCTATATCGAAATATGTACATAGTAAAGACGCATCTACGCTCGCCCTTAGATGACAAGTCAAAGGCAGGTATTTATTTGAAAGATGAAACGCTAAACAACTCATTTCGCATGCAATTACCAATGATAAATGATTATGTTTTTTTATAAAAGAAAATAAATATTCAGATGGCGCAAAAACCAATATCTTGCTGTATGTGAATCCCTTCGCTTTCGCATGACAGAGAGAGAAAATTAGCTGCGAAACCCGACCGGGTTTCTTGATTTAAGAAATTTAGCACATCTTAATTTCATTATCATCTCTTTCAAAAGGTGGCTCTTTTACAGTTTTACTTTATTAACATCTGCTTGATATATATTATCTATTATTGAAAATTTTGTCGTAAAAAATGAATACCGCTTACACCGTAGGTTTTTGATATAAAGTATGGTAAATAAATTAACCTTAAAATTTACCGTAGTATCTAAAAATACAAAACATATTTAGGAAAAAGATTGTCAAACGTCTCAACTGCCATCCGATTGTAAAGCACGTGTGCATGTTCAATATTTTACAATATGATGAAAACATTCAGTTCAATGTTTTGTTTAAGGTGAGTAAAATCTGTATTTGATTGTTTGACATTTAGTTAAACGCAAGAAATATGTAGCACAATCATTTATGAAAGATTTTAGAGAGATGAATTAAATTTCCATGCGATCATTTTATCAGTACAATACACAGAATTCACCTTTTCTTCATTTCCGGTATCTGCACTAGAAAACACACCTAACCGAAACAAAGTTAAGGAAACCACCATCATTCACTTGACACAATAAATATATGTCACGGATTATGTATATAAAAATGCGTGCTTCAGGTGTTATAAACATAACTGCAAATAATAGGTTTAGAAATAACTAGAGATTGATTGATTATGACAGGAAAATTACTACGTAAATAGCAAACACTGGTGAGTTTTACATTTAACTGCACCTTTTGTTTAAAAACATTTTCATCACTTTTGTAATAAAATAATTATTTCATAAAAAACATCTGCATTGTGGAATAATCTTTTAGTGCATATTGATATACACTTGCAGAGTAAACTCAGTTTAAGTTTGCATATTGTAATATTCCTGTTTTCTTGAGGATTGATCCTCTGAGCGGTTCTTCTTCCTTGTCTCTACATTCAGGGTTGGGATAGGTAACAACAGCATTCTGAAGTAATTTCTCGAATATTTAAGATATACTTATGTACATTTTGATATCATGGGAACCGTTTTATAATTGCCTGGGGGTGCGTGACTATGTGTGGTTAATTTTTTTTCCATGGATATCGTAAATGAAGAACAGCATACGGTCATGCGTTCTTTTGTTGTATTTATCAATATTCGACTGATTCAGTTGGTTGAACGAATGGTGAAATATTTGAAAAAATATTCCCAAGGTCAAGGTACAGTTGATTTCAAAAAAGAAACTGGTACACTTTCTTTTAGCTATGTAAATCATTCGTTCTTTGATTGATATTAATAATCTTACAAATGTCACTTTGACGTTAATCAGTGGCGTCATTATTAAAAATGGTTCAACATCTAACAGATATTCAAAAACTTGGAATTGTTTCTAAAATTGAAGATGGTTGGTCCATAAGAAGACTTGCTGCTGAATACAATGTGAGTAAAACCACGATAATGAGTGTTAAAAAACAATGGGGAAACTAACCAAATGGTATCCCGTAAAGTTGGTTCCGATAGGCGCAGAAAGAGCAATAATCAAGAAGATGAAAATCTTATAAATTATCTATGAGAAAACTCTTTTCAGACTGCAGTAAATGCAATTTCAGAGACAAATTTCTCTGCTTCGGTACCTACTGCTTGCAAACTAGGAAGCGAATTGAGAAGCAGGGTAGGATTATTTTTGCCCTGAACTATATAATCAATGATGAAAACTTCTGAGGACAAGTTGTCTTTTCTGACGAAAAGGTTTTTAAATCCTGTAACGATGGACATGTTCGCGTATATAGGCCCCTTCCACTAGATACGACGAAAAATATACTTTCGATCCACAAATATCAGGAAGGTATTCAGTCAATGTCTGGGCTTGGATGAGCCTAAATGGGTTAGGTGTGTGTTGGAACAGTGGTGGTCATCTCAATTTCATTAAATATATTGAAATATTAGACAATATTATGTTGCCGTCAGTAATAGAGGTGTTTCCGGAAAATAATTTTATTTTCCAACAAGACAACTGCTCCATACATGCGGCCCATCGTGTCAGGTAATGGTTTCTTAATAAAAACATGGAGTTGATACCGTGGCCATCTAAAAGTCCGGATTTAAATCTAATTGAAAATGTTTGGGGACTAATGGTGAAACATATAAGAAAATTAAATAACCATCCAAATAATGCCCAAGAATTGGAAGGGATAATTGAAGACGCTTGGGAGAACTTGTCGCAAAAAATTTTTCGCAGTTTTAGACGCTAATGGAGCAATGACAAAATATTAGTTAATTCTGTATTACGGAGTTGAAGTTCATTTATTTTATTTTTTTATTGTATTTTTATGTTCAGTTTGCATTGTTTACATTTTTTTAAAACTCTAGTTGTATTTTTGTGTACTTATTTTAAAAATAGAATTATCATTATTCAGTTAGTATTTTAATTACAACCATTAGTAGAATTATCCGTAACAAATATTATTTTTTTTAAACAATAATATGGCAGGCTTGAAAATGTTTTGAAAAAGTTATTTTATAATTATTTTTTAAAATTCCGTTTGAATAAAATTAAAAAGAAAGGTTTAATAAGTTTAAAAACACTAAGAAAACTGGTCTCCTCCAAAAAACCCAGGTCCAGGGTAAATCACCTCTTCTCCACCCCTGACCTGCCATATTTACAGACATATGCACACAACTAAACTATTAAGATTTTCGATTACAAGAGTTGTACCAGTTTTTTTTTAAATCAATGTACTAAAACAGGAATAAAAAATATAAATAAAATCTTGATGACGAAATGTGTACAAATTCTTTTCTAAAAAATATTGTCTAACAAAGTCTCAAATGAAGCAGAAATATTTTTTGTGGTTTCTTCCACTGTATTTAACAGGGGTTAGTTTGGATTAGATTATGTTGATAGTTCATTTACTATAAAATTCTACTAACAATCCATAATCATGGGCGTGAAATGATGCAAACATAAATTTTTTCGATAAAGAGACATAGTAGACTCGCAAGGGGTTTTACCTCTGCTTGCAAACCTATCTCCGTCCACGCCCGTTGAAATGGATTAAAATTCATTTTGCTATGTTTGGAAAATAATTTCGCCTCTCAACTCATCAAAGTGACCTCTTCAATATTAAATATTTTGGATTTTATGTCAAAATGAGGTCATGCAGTTTATAGTGGATGCCGAACCACTTCTTGGGGGCAATTTTATAATCAATATTATTTCGTGGTAAACAGGGCTCGAACCTGCTTCGCTAGCTATATCATAAGGACTCCATAACTAATCTAGAATCTAACGAACAACATAATGAGATATTTCTGGGAACAAAATTTATGGATGATATTCAATTTACTTTTAAACCAGTTACTGTCCAAAAAATTGTAGAGATCACAAATAAGCAAAAACCTCACACCATAGGTCCCGATGTATTATCAGCTACAACTTGCTTTACCATGGTTATCAGCCCCGCTAACACATATTATTAATACACCGTTCGAATTAGGTATTCTACCTCCTCAATGGAAACTATCTTGTATTAAGCCCATATCAAAAAAAAAAAAAATCCAGATCAACTTAAAGATCTGCGCCCTATTAGACTGCTCTCGGTTCCTCTAAAAATTGCGGAATCAGTTATATATGAACAACTTTCTGAATATGTTTATCAACACTCAATAATTCCTTCTAACCAGTCTGGATTCCGAAAAGGTTTTAGTACTTCTACTTTACTAAGTAATATATCTGACGATATCTTACGAGTCATTGATACCATGCAAGTCACCTCCCTGACATTGCTTGATATGACAAGGGCTTTTAACTTTCTAGATATTAATTGCTTGATTGCAAAACGAGGCTATTATGGTGTATCTGGAAGTACTTTCTGCTGGTTTCAAAATTATCTCCGGGGCGAGCGTAGGTGCGTCTTTACTATGTACATACTTCGGTATGCGATGTAAAGCAACGACAGGCGCGGTTAGTACTTGGATTGGTGACCATTCCAACGGAAACCGCGTTCTCGCCTCACACATCTTCCAGCGGCTTGTATATCAGTGTATGCGCGGAAGCTATACAACCTTAGGCGAGGGTTGTATAGGAGATATACCATCCTTCGGAGGGGATGTAATGCCGTCGGTCCCTTGTCTATTAAATGTTAGGCAAGTAAAAGATCCCTACTCTTCTTAAGGGAAGAGGTTCGGCAAAATTCCTGGTTGGGGGTAGCTCGTCTACAGGCGTCGGTGTTAGGCCTCAGTAGCGGAAATAGGCCGACGTTAAATAAATGTAAAAAAAAAAAATTATCTCCATGGCAGACAACAGTTTACGAGTGTTAATACAGGAAACTGGATACTAACATCACATTATAGATCAGTTAAATCCGGTGTTCCACAAGGATCTATCCTTGGACCACTTCTTTTTAAATTTTTATTGCGGATGTAGCAAGGCCCCCACTTAACTCAAAATTATATATGTACGCTGATGATATTCAGCTAATGCATGGTTTCTCCTCTACAGAAGCTCAATGGCTGAATTTTACATAAATAATGATTTACGTCTTATATACGAATGGACAATCCAAAATATTCTTATGCTAAATGCTAACAAAAGTCAAAATATTGTTTTTGGAACATCTCAGCAGCTATTGAATCTTAGAGAACTGAATATTCAAGTAAATATTGAGATCATTGCATCAACCAACATTGTTAAAAATCTGGGTGTTAATTTGATCCTTTATTAAATTTCTCTAATCACGTAAATACTATTTGTAAAAAAGCTTTTTATTGTTTAAAACGGTTATACTCATTCAAAAAATATCTAGACACAAATACTAAAATATTGCTTTCTGAAACTATGGTTCTATTGCACTTAAATTACACAGATACTGTGTACGGTCCCTGTCTCTCACAGGAAGACAAATTCCGTTTGCAAAAAAATCAAAATTGCTGTGTACTATAGATATTTTACAACTGTGCCTCAATTTGGTCATATAACCCCACATTTACGTGCTTTCAACTTATTAAATATGTGCGAAAGGAGATTTATACACATTGTAGGATTCGTATTTAACATTTTCGAAACAGAAAAACCAAATTATCTATTCAATAAAATACATAGGCGTCATGAAATCCACCATAAGGATCTAAGACATGTTGAAAATAAAGTTTGTATTCCCGCTCACAAAAATGCATCTTTTCGATCTTCCTTTTCATTCATAGTAATAATAATAATAATCTTTATTTTATACATTATACATCATACATTATACATTATACATTATCAGTCTTGTAATTACAATAATAATATAGATGGTAGGAAGAATGTACTAATAAAGAGAAGGACCCCAGAAGTATCTCTAAGATACTTGTACGGGTACAAAATGTGTCATTGTATATACAAATGACATGGCATAATTAATCTATCCTGGTGGCAGTTGTTTGTATTCAATTTTAGCGATATCCATTTAATATTTGTGAGTGTTTATAGATGAAACTGGCAGCAAATGCTCATCAGATATTTGGCAGCTATAGAAACTTATCAATATGTTTTGCACAATAAACATTCTTCAACAAAGTTATACGTAACGAATATTGTCCAAGATTGTTTTAACTAAGCAATGTGTTCTAAAATATAACGTAAAAACTGGAATTTTCCTTCCACTTCAAAAGTTTACTCTTTCAAGGTGATCTACCTTAGATTTTCTGCCTTTGCCTTTGCTGCCACTAGGCTATTTTCTATCTTAGAAACTATAATTTTTACATGCTAATAATTATGTAACTATACGAAAATGAAAAGTAATATAAGGCTAAATGCATCATATAATAATTTTACTTATACATTGTTTTTATTAATCTATTTTTAGATAATAATTTTCGAGTAGCATATATTATTAACCTGCCAGCTCAATATTACAACATATCAGTGGCAACTGTAAAATGTAAGTTAAATTAAGACATTATCCTATCAAGATTAGAAAACTTTAATGTGCAATTGTTCTAAATTAAATATTTTTTTTACATGTATAAATATTTCTGTACTCAGGAAGCTGTTATAAAGCAACATTGTTGATACACTTCCTTTTGGACAAATGTATACTATATGTAACTTTTTTTCAATAAACGTATTGTATTGTATTGTAAATAAATCTAATAAAGCTCAACTAACGTTTTCTTTTTCAAATATTTGGCTTGTTTGACAAAAGGACCTTTAAGAGTTTTTCAATTAGATAGTGCTCTAACTTTTCACACATAAGATTGATCTGAGGTAGCCAAGAAAGCTAAAAGTGTCTGTATAAAATAAATGGTGGACGAATAATAATTTATTAAATCTTAATCATTCAAAGTACTTAAAGTTATCATTGAAGAAATTGAAGATACTCTACAGAAAAACTTTTTCTAGATAGTAATGTCTTACAATATGTAATTGATTTATCTTATCTTATAATGTAGCAATATATATCTATAGAAATAGGGAAATAAGGATACCAACAAACTACGTACACAATATAAAGCAAAATGAAGGCGAATCTCTTATTACTCCTCAATCCAATTCTAATTTATATAAAAAATTCCTTGGCTTCACGGATTCAAAGATCTGTAACATTATTTCTGAATACTTAAAAGCAATAAACAGGTACAAGCTATTCTGTAAAAAGTTATTAATATTTATTGTACATAATTCACATTTATTCGAAAAAATATTCTCATAACTGCAAACAACCTTGCATACCTTTATTTCACTTATTACACTTAATTGACTTCATAAATTTTTAGTCCTTTATTCGTTAGTTACTAATACGTATATAGAATCAACATTATATTATAACAATTATGTAGAATTCGCTCCACATATAATTTTAGAATAGTTATTAGTTTATTATTAATTATTAATACTCATATTGAATCAGCGTCACATATGATAGAAAACTGCTAAGGAACAAAATGATTTCCTTCTGAAATAATATTGTGGAAGTGGGCTTTTTTTTATGCTGGAGGGGAAATCCTACACCCGGCGCTAGAGTCTGCCGCGCCGGGTAGTGTCGGACTCCTACCGACTAAAAGCCCCTCCTGGATCAGTGTTTCTGGAACTGCTTTCGCTTTCCATCAGGCCACGGGTCATTCATCTTGTATTAGTATTAATAAAACTTCCCACGTTTTCCCTTACATCCCCCATCTGTTAAAACAATTAGGGGTTCGAGGCTAGATTTCTTCCGTCCTCTTCCTTTGTCCTCATTATTCGATTTAGAGCATGTGCTACATTTTCCCAGTTCTAATCCGATTCCAGCATATACCTAATTAGGTTATCAGGGTTCCAATGGTCTCCTGATCTCTCGGTTCTCCACCAGTTGCAGTAGAACAGGGTATGTTCTGCGTCGTCATTCTCCCCACAGTACACACACTCCCGTGTGTCAACCTTTCCTATATCAAAGAGATATTCCACAAAGCTATCATGTCCCGTGAAAGCCTGGGTGACCTCACCTCATCTCCCCATGCACCCTCTCCATCCACGTTCTTATATTTGGTATAAGACGTCTGGTCCACCACCCTTTAGTTGAGTTGTTCCAACTAGTCTGCCATCTCTCGAGGAGTCTCTCCCTTGCCTCTTGCTTCCCCGTTCCTTCATATACCTCTCTTCTCTTCTTGGCCAGTACATCTTTCGGGGGGATCCCCGCTAGCACCAGGACTGCTTCGAACGACACAGTTCTGTAAGCACTGCCAACTCTGAGTGCAGCACTCTGCTATACTGTCTCAAGCCTCTTTCTGGTGTTCTGTACCGCCATCGATCTCTCCCATACTGAGGCCGTATACAGTACAATGGAATGCACCACACTGCATAATACCCTTCTTTTACTAGCCTTGGGCCCATACGTATTACTCATAAGCCTCCCTAAGGCAGAGGCGGTTTTCCCCGCCTTTTCTGCTGTCTTCAGTGCATGTAGCCCATAGGTTAGCCGCGGGTCTAACCATGTGGTAGAATTCTTTTCCTCGTAATGATGATGCATGCACTCTGTTTTCTCTGGGGTTAATTCTAATTGCACACCATTTAACCACCGCTCTATTCTCCTAATGGTTTCATTTACCCATGCCTCTACTCCATCCACCCAGTTTCCTATAGCTGTTATGGCCAAGTCGTCGGCGTACTCTGTCACCGTAACACCGCCTACCAGGGGCAGATGTAAGACGTCATTGAACATTAAATTCTACAGAGTCGGACCCAGGACCGATCCCTGTGGAACCCCGCAGGCCACTTTCTTCCAGTGTGCGCCGTTTTCTGCCCCCCATATACAATTCTTCTATTCTAGAGATAGCTCTTAGTGATTCTAAGCAAATAAGGAGTTACTTCCACTCTCCTGAGACTACTGACAATCTCAGCCCATCCCGCCGTGTTAAACGCATTTCTGACATCCAGGGTCACTACTACACAGATCATTTTAGAGTTCATGGCCTCTCTCGCAATCTCCGTAATCCTCCTTACAGCATCCACTGTCGATTTGTCTTTTCTAAAGCCGTGCTGATTATCTGCCAATCCCCCTTTCTGCTCTATTTCAGTCTCTAGTCTGTCCAATACAAGGTATTCTAGCAACTTGCTCCATGCATCCAACAAACACAATGGCCTGTAAGAGGACGGTTCCTCTGGCGGTTTATTCCTTATTGCTATCATACCAGTCTTGCTCCCCTCCATCTGTCCGGAAAAACCCGACTCTCCAGCGCCTGATTTATAATTCTAAAGGTAACCGCAGGATACTCGTCTGCAACTATCTTTACTATCTCGAATGAGATATCATCTGGGCCCGGAGCTTTACCGCTTTTAAGCCTGTTACAAGCAGTCTTAAGCTCTTCCTCCGTAAAGGGGGCACGTTCCCCACTTCCGTGGCTCCCCATCTGACTTCTTTCCTCGCAGGAAATAAGACGCCCATTATTTCCTCTATTCTTTCCCCTGGGATTGCCGGAGGGGTGGCTCTCATATTTCGGGTCGCAATTATATACCCGTCACCCCACACGTTCCTGTCAATATCCTCACACATCTCCCTCCATTTATTTCTTTTGGAATCTTTTATCGCATTTCTGAGTCTTTTCCTTGCTTCTCGGCAGTCTTGGAGAGCTAGGTTTTCAGCCCCTCTTCCTTGCCTCCTGAGATTGTTGATATCGTCTGTCAACCAATACTCCCCCTTTGGTCCGTTCGCGCCCCAACAATGAGGCACATGCAATCTCAGCCAAATCACTTGCACATGAATGTAAAAGCACGTGACAATTTAATCCGTGAGGTCCAATCACTAATGGACCGTGTATGTGGGTTAAAATTAAATTTATTAATATTATATTATTATTATTATTAGTTCATTTTTCGTATCTATGAAGCAAAAAATATGCTTAAAATTTCTACTAAACATTAACATTAAGAGACAACAACAAAACAGCAACAAATTTAAGGAACCGATAATTTTTTAATCCTTATTAACTCATTGATATTTTAAAGACATTGTGTGTTTGTCCTTGACACAGCACTTTTGTATTATACTCAAATAGCGAAGTATTATTTTTTATATTGTTTAAGAGTTAAGTCTTTTCCCAAATAAAATAAGAAATAACTATAGTCCGCCTAAAATAAAATATAAATAATAATTATCAGATTATGTACACAATAATTAGAATCGGCATTGTGAATTCAAATAATCCACCGTCATGTCAGCGCCGCTTTGCACATTATTTATCTACACAAATTTATTTTTCAACCTTCAGTATATCACGAAAATTTTATTAAGACTCGTTTTAAGATTATGAAAAACAGAGCTTTTTTATACATTGTGTAAAAGAGTGTAATAAATTACAGTGAGCCGTTTTAATGTAATATGCAAAATGTGCGTGAGCAAGGCAATAAAAATAAATCTTTCGTGAATACAGCTCTCTTAAAAAACTACAATAACAAGTAATTTTCAAAAAATTATACATTTTTGTTGCTTGAAATTAATAAAGCAATGTGGTGATATGTATCAATCATAATATTGGAATCAATCTATATTTTCACAAGAATTGGCTGGAAATAATAATTTTACAATTGATCGGATCGAATTCTAGTAAAATTTGGAAAATACGTCTTTTAAATTTCTAAAATATCTCGAAATTCATTAATTAAATCAAAGTGCCTCGTTAATAGTTCATCCTGTAACTAATTAGAAGTTACCAAGAATTTATAAAAGCAAAAATTTATTAGGTACGTGTGTTGGAACCAATATTCCACTGTTCTGATTATCAAGCAAGAAATTATCGCATGCTTTAGAAAATATGTGCTTATTAATAATATAATGTAAATAAAATATTAAAAACTCCTCTTCAAGGTGTCATCGCTCTATGTTTACCATCCTGTCCTCTGTTTACCATAGGTGAAATGAAAAAAAAAATCAATTTTTTTTTCATATTTGGGGGTTCACCTTCGCTTATCTAAAAAGTAATTTTGCGTGTATTTTTTGTTTTCTTTTAATCACGTAGGCCATAACAGTTAAGCAAAAACAAATTTCTTGTTAGACAAAAGTACCTTTTCTGTAAAAGATACAGCAAAATGTCATTAAGCAAAGTTATTCAGATTAAAAAGTTATAGTCCTATGCTAAATTTCAAGCACATAAGCCTACTTTGATGATTTAGATCTTTTTGATATAATTGCATTTTACGAAAAAAAAATTGTATGACGGTTTGGAAAAAGTGTTTAATCTAGTATCTAGAGAAAAAATATTTAGTTATTGATTTTTATAATGAAGCAAAATTATATTTTGGGTTAGGAAGTCAATGATTACAAATGATAATTAACAAATGAAAACTAAAAAAATTACCATAGGTATCCAGAAATAAATAGAAATATGTCGCATCATTATTCAAAATTGTTGCCACTAGCTTCAACATATAACTCTAGTCTAGCTCTTAATCATCTATAACTATTTTGGATGTCTTGAAGAGGATCAACTGCTTCTATAATTTTGGTTTTTAATAATTCTACATTATTGTCAAAAATTATCGTTAGATCCGGACTTCTAGGTGGCTAACAAATCAGGCAGTATCTCCCAATCCATTTTTCTGGAAAATGACGGTCTAACCATCCTCTAACCGTAATTGCAGAATGTGCAGGGCAGCCGTTCTGCTGTAGGAATATTTTCATCCTTTGCAATATGGGTATATTGTCGAGTTGATCCAAAAATAATGTATTTATCATGTCCAGGTAAGAATGCTGATTTACATCCCCTTCGAGGAAATATGGACCAATTATTCCAAAGTATGAAATCGCACACCAAAGACTTATTTTCTGGGAATATTGCCGTTTCCTTCCTATACGACATTTTGAATTCTCCGAGGACCAATATTCACAATTCTGTGAACTTATTTTAGCATTAGTGGAAAACGTTGCCTCATCAGAAAAAATATATTTCCGTGAAAGTGTCTTATCATTTAAAATATTCTCACCCATCCATATACAGAAATTTATCATCGTCATTTTCTTCAGGAGTATGTACAAATTTTAGTTTATATGGATGCTTTTCTTCTAAGAGATAATTTTGGAAACTCACTCAACGAATTCATCATAATTAACATACCAGCATCATATTCATTAAACCTTCTTCTTTTTCTTTATATTTAATACATTGCCAGTTCTTTTAAATTTGTCGACTATTTTTTAACACCCTTATTTGTTACTAGTACATCTGACCAAAGTTGATTGAATTTTTCTACGTCACGTATAGGAATATGTGTCTTCCAATCCGTAGCACTGACCAATGAATATCGTTTGCTTTGTTGTAAGCATAATTTTCAGTTAATAATTATGAGGCTCATCTGACAGTTATTACTATTAATTTGACAAATAAACACATACACACATTTGTTTTTCTTGTATGAATTGATGAATATGCAGTGAAAGTTTTAAAAGACAAAAATTTGAAAAATTACTATCAACATAGGTTGCTCCTCCAGAAAAATGTATATATTTTGACGTCGTTGACCTTCTTTTAAAAATATACCGCAAAAGTTATGTCAAAAATATTGGGAAATATGTCATAACGCATAGAATAAAAATAAACGTAAATACCGAAATAATTTCCTTTCAAGTAAATAATGGAATAAACGCTTTAGTAAACAGCTTTAGTAAACCGGTAAAGTGCAATTATACAGGGTGTTGCATCATGAGAGGGACATAGGAGGTAGAGAACATCCAGTGGTAACCGGAACCTCCCATAGAAATGTCCCATTGGGCCTTCATTACGAAGTTACAGGATGTTAAATAATTTTTGGCCAAACCTGTTTTTTGTCATAACTTTGACAGGGAATGAAATAACGGATTCATATTTGGTACGGCTAATGTACTAACGAGCCCCAAGAGGTACATGTATTAAAAAAAATATATCCAGGTCCGGAATCACTATAATTTATGTTTCTTCTTTGCATCAATAACACATCACCCTGTATATATTTTTTTGAAATTTCGATACGATATTCGAAAAGAGCAAGAAAAAACAAACAAAATGGCCTATTTCATTTTTTTGTTACACCTTCGTGGTTATTTAAATACGTTGTTAAATGTGCAAGAAAATGGATTACAGAACCCTATTAAATGAGAGGCACGTGAAATAAATAGTTTTATAACTAAAATTTGCAAAAATTCTATTGAGCCTAGGTGGTCTGGGTGAATCCTAATTCCGGCACGTTTTAAAGGTCCATTTTGGTAAAAAACTGTGGTCCTAATAAGTAATCGGGTATGAAATAACAAAATTTTTAATCAATCACAGTAGGCTTGTTCAAAGTGACAGATAATAAAAAGAAATCTCCTAAACAGTTGAATAATTGTTTGTTATTAATTTAATGTGTCAATAATCCGCATTTAGTTAGTGAAAACTTGTGAAAATATTTTAACTATGCCAGTAAAATTTACAAACGTGGAATATGCTGACATAATATTCATCTATGGTTTCTGTAATGGAAATGGTAGGTCGACGGAAAGAGAATATCGGCTGCGTTTTCCTGGTCGTCGATGCCCTAATCATAAAACCTTTAGTACGGTGTTCCAGTATGCAAGACAACACGGAAAGTTTCCTACTTCCGCAGTTGTGGAGCGTGTTTTACAACAAGGTGTGCAGGAACAAAACAATATTATAAACGTAGTTCAAGAAAACCCAAATATGAGCACTAGACGAATCAGTTTGGCAACTGGTATTCCTCATTGGCGAGTATGGAGAACCCTAAAAAGAGAACGTTACCATCCATATCATATCCAGCAGGTACAGCGTCTTCAACAAGGCGACGATATCCCCCGCCTGGCATTTTGTCATTGGTTGTCTAACCATCGCCCAGTCATTTACAGAACCTTATTTACGGATGAGGCACAATTTACAAGGGATGGAGTAAACAATTCACGAAATAATCATAAATGGGCACAGGAAAACCCACATGCGGTACGCCAACGCCGTTCGCAACACAGGTTTTCTGTAAATGTTTGGGTCGGACTTGTGAATAGACATTTGATAGGGCCACATTTTTTTGAAGAAAGATTGAATGGTGAAATTTACTTTGATTTTCTTCAAAACATTTTACCGAATATGTTAGAAAATATCGGTATAAGAGGCATATTGTTTCAGCATGATGGGGCCCCACCACATTTTAACCTTCAAGTAAGAGAACACTTAAACAATGTGTATCCTAATAGATGGATTGGACGCGGGGGTCCACATGAATGGCCACCAAGATCTCCTGATTGTAACCCTTGTGATTACTTTTTATGGGGCCACTTAAAAAACGAGGTTTATAACATTGAAATTGAAAGTAGACAACATTTAATCCAGCGCATCGTTACAACCTGCGATGAAATACGGAATAATCCAGAAATGATACGTCGAGCAATTGGTGACCTTTCTAAACGCGCAAGAAAATGCACAGAATGTGGGGGAGGACATTTTGAAAATTTACTTTAGTGTCAATTACGTTTTATTTTTAAACACATTTAGTTATTATTTTGTTATTTATTGTTAATTGAATGGAAAATATTTTATTTATTTAGATTTTAGTTTGTTCTCTTTTCCAATTTTTATTAAGTATAAAATGTTGATGATTTTCTTGATCAAAGTAACTGGTTGCTTAGGCCTAAATGGTTTAAATTATCTGTCACTTTTATTCTTTGAACAAGCCTACTGTGATTGATTAAAAATTTTGTTATTTCATACCCGATTACTTATTAGGACCACAGTTTTTTACCAAAATGGACCTTTAAAACGTGCCGGAATTAGGATTCACCCAGACCACCTAGGCTCAATAGAATTTTTGCAAATTTTAGTTATAAAACTATTTATTTCACGTGCCTCTCATTTAATAGGGTTCTGTAATCCATTTTCTTGCACATTTAACAACGTATTTAAATAACCACGAAGGTGTAACAAAAAAATGAAATAGGCCATTTTGTTTGTTTTTTCTTGCTCTTTTCGAATATCGTATCGAAATTTCAAAAAAATATATACAGGGTGATGTTTTATTGATGCAAAGAAGAAACCTAAATTATAGTGAGTCCGGACCTGGATATATTTTTTTTTATACATGTACCTCTTGGGGCTCATTAGTACATTAGCCGTACCAAATATGAATCCGTTATTTCATTCCCTGTCAAAGTTATGACAAAAAACAGGTTTGGCCAAAAATTATTTAACACCCTGTAACTTCGTAATGAAGGCCCAATGAGACATTTCTATGGGAGATTCCGGTTACCACTGATGTTCTCTACCTCCTATTAAGCTATGTCCCTCTCATGATGCAACACCCTGTATTTAACAAATCAAAATCATCAAAGTAGGCGTATGTTCTTGAAAGTTTGCATAGGACTATAACTTTTTAATATGAATAACTTTCACTAACGACATTTTGCTGTATCTTTTACAGAAAACCTTTACCTTATTATTATCGAATGAAGGTCACTTGGAACTCATTTTACATATAATTTAATGCTCTTCAAAAGATCTTTAGTGTCATTATTGCCTAAAGCCAATAAAAAAATAGCTATTTGTCAAAATGCACTTGAAAATGACAATTTTTTCATGTTTTTCCCTTTTATTTCTATTCACTCGTTATCAAAACGATATTGTACATATACCATCATGTTCACAATATGATTTTCTTTAACTTTCATGAGATACACTATATGCGTACGATCTATCATTTTCGAGTCTATCGATTTTATCATGAAACAAGTGTTCTGATAGCGCGGTATAGAGATGTTTAAAAATTCATATCTCTGCTAATATTGATCGAATGGAAATGAAAAATAAAAGGAATGATTATTTTCGAGATTTTAATTAAAAAACGCGTGCGTTTCCGTTGCGTCGCAAAACTCAAAATTTCAAATACAATTTCGGCTCCAATAGGTCGTAAAAACGAAATTGTGTGGATTTTTATTGCCTATAATTTTCATGTGTAAGGGAGGATGTTCCACCCTCAGACAAAAAAATTATTTTTTGTTCTAAACATTTTATTTTGTAATATATTATAACTATTTTTTTAGTTAGAAAACTTAAGTTACTCACCTACTGGCATAATAAAAATAAAAAATGAATATGTTTTATATGAAAAAAAATATAAGTAAAATTTTGGAATTTTGTCTAATTGTGGACGCATGTCGTTCCACAATCAAACGAACATAAATTCATGGGGTTCCACAATTAGACGAATATAAAAAAATATTTTTAACGAACTTCTAGACCGTTAAAGTTTATTTCAAATTTCATAAACCTGTTCTGACGTTTTGTTAAGCCAAGAAGCTTTGGCTGGGCAAAATCAACTTGATGTTTTCCTTCCGAACTAATGAATTGTAGTGTACGCTTGGGAAGACAAAACTTTGGAAATATTTTTTTGATCAGCGCAAAAACTTCACCTCATATTCATCAGTTTTATTTATAATCTGTAATGTGTAATATATTTTCTTCGATTTATCCATAAATTCTACGAGGACATAGTCGTCAACTTGTGGAGAATTCAGAAGTTGTATTATAAGGCATAGGGGTTCATCTCCAAACCATTCCCATCCCCTAAAGAATCATCAGATAAATCTACTTCGCCTTCTAGTTCTGAGGATTCACTTTCTTCTACAATTTTTTTTTACATTGTCTTGCTCTTTTTTACTGTAGTTTCCGTCCCTTCTCTTTCTCCTTTTCCTCAAGCGCATCTCTCCTTCCTTTCTCTCGAGGCTTTCTTACCTTCTTTCTAGGTTACGCTTTGGGATAACCCTTAAATTCTTCTGGACTCACAAATTTACCTTTGTAGTCTAAGTTGAGTATTACTCTTGGTAGCACATCTGATGGTGGACTCAAATGTGTGTCTGATTGAGGAACAAATGCACTTGTCACCTAAACTTCTCTATCATAAAGAAACCACTCATAATATTAAAATTAAAACTATCTCCCAAATTAGGTAAATTAATCTTATCACAGCAGGCAATGTAGAAGTTTGTTTAAAAACTACAGAAAATTAGTGAACTGCGCACTTTTATGCGTTTATTTGGTAAAAAATACTCATTAAAAATCAACTTTTTCTCATAAAAATCAGATACATTATTTTTTTACGCGTCCATTACATCTAAACATTCCACTGTGCGCCCCCTATCTGCCATAAGCAACTTTGCTGTAATAGCCCGCGCATTTTGAAACAGAGGCATCTGTCTGATTGTGGAACATGTCTCATTGTGGAGCACCCTCCCCTACATATTTTACAGTAAAATTGACACTTTCAGAGTATTTTGCGAAAAATCGATATTTTTTTATCTGTTTTCTCCCTCCTCCTCCCCGCCTACGTCTACGGGTGAGGACTTTTGAAATATTGAAAAGTACCACAAAATAAGCTTGTTCTCAAAATTTCAGCCCGCTCTGAATTATTTCATCCAAATTTTCCCATTTTTCTGGGCTAATAAGCAGAGTGAACCCTCAAATACAAAAAAATATCGATTTTTTTGTCCATTTTACTTACAGCGAACACAATCGAAGGACACACTGTATATACGTTTCTGAGGGTTTACTAGCTGCCTCTTTATTTATCGTTCTTGGATTTATAATTTCTCATTTAAGCACAATATATTTACAAATTATAATAAATTACATTAACAATTACTAGAGTTTGCATATAAGCCATGTCGCTTGTTATTTTCTCACCATTTATGTTTGAACCTGTAAAACTGAGTAGTATTAAGACTAAATGAAGCTTCCGTTAATCTCTTCTTTTGCTCAACAAGATAATTAAACTTTAATGGTAGTCAGCAGCTTTATTTTACCGATTAACTCGATTTCAACGTTCAGTAAATTTGATGCAGTGCCACTCTTTCTCGAATTAAGAAGTTGAGCGATACAAATCGCTTGTATAGTGAGCTTTCACACGATCAGGTGCAGTTTAGTGCTTCGAATTCATTTCACCCTAACAAATTGCACTTTTGGTCGATATGGAGACCATTCATGTATTTTTATTTTCATCACTACGTCGTTGGCTTAATTTAACTTTCTGTCAGTTTATTTGGTACATAGCTTTCAACGTATTACACTAGTCGTATTTTCTGTGAATGCGAATATTTGAGCTTCCAGTGCTATTGATTTGTAGAGTTGGATGCCATGCACGTGTGTATGTAATGGTAGGTATAGATAAATATGTCTCAGTAATATACGACAAATATTGGAATGGCTAAAATTTGTATTCCATTTTGCACTTAAAAACGCACTATCGTAGAGAGTAACAAGAAACAAAGTCGACGGCGCTTACGGATTTTTGAACACATGTTTTTGATTAGACATTAACTGATTTAAAATATTCATACAAATTTATTTTATATTACTGCTTAAAATTTATTTGAGGTATAAATTAATTGTTTGTTACTTATTTTGCCAACCATAACAAGTAATTGGAGGACATTCTGATCAATGAAGACAGCCATCACTCGGCCTTAACTGTATTATCAAATGTTACTGATTCTCATCTCAAATAATTAAAGATATTAATTCAAAACATCGCGCATGGAAAAATACAAAACGCATGGGGATATTCAGTCATTAAATGAATTTAAATCTCTTAGAAAACAGTTTAAAAAATCAATTGATACTGCTTACAAAAAGTAATGCAAAGCACTAGAGGAAAACATTTGTGATAATCCACAGAAATTTTGGCAATTCATAAATAATAAAAGAAAAGTGTCCAGTGTATACCCACATCGATGCATTATAACGGTGATAATATTGAGAATCAACAAAATATATATGTATGTTAGAATTTTTTTAGATCGTACCTTACACATCGTAGGCAATATGTTGAAGTGTTAGCAACATCCGGTGTTCCTCAAGGGTCCAACCTGGGCCTCTACTCTTCAATATGTTTATCAATGACATAGTTTGTAACTTAAATGTGAACTGTCTACTGTATGCGCATGACATGAAACTATACTGTAACATAGGAGGCATGGATTACTGTATAAAATTGCAAAATGACCTATTAAAAGTAAATAATTGGTGCGTTGCAAATAAACTACATTTAAATGTCGAAAAATGTAATGTTATCACCTGTAGTACCAGGACAAATATGATCACCTTCGGTTATGTCAGAAATGACACTAACATAAACAGACCTTACGAGATTTAGGAGTAACGTTTGATCAGAAGCTCTCGTTTGTTGATCACATCAATGGTATCACATCGGATAACCTAAGAACACGAGGGTTTATTTTATGAAATGCAGTGAGCTCAACAATATCAGTACTTTAAAGCTGCTTTTTAATACATTTGTAATATCGGGATTAGAGTATGCTTCAATCATTTGGTGTCTCTCATACAATATCCACATCCAGAATTTAGAGATAGTTCAAAGGAGGAGGATTGTTGTTTCAAAGAGGATGGGATATACCCCCCCTTTAGCATCTTTCAGTCCTTCATGCTAGACAGATTCTCCCTAAATAGTCTACAAGATAGCAAAGAAAAATCGCAGCTTATATTCTTGCACAAGCTATCGCATTATACCGTAGATTGTCCTGAAATTTTAGGAATATTGAACCTTCATGTATCTAGACTAACCGCGTGAACATTCAACTTTCCAATTAAGCAGAACTAGAACCAACATAAAACATTTTGCACCACTGCATAGAATGTCTGCTGCATATAATGATATACAAAACTCCATTAATTTATTTCACTGCAGTGTAGCCTCAATATAAGTAGTAGTAGTAGTAGCAGTAGTAGTAGTAGCAGTAGTAGTAGTAGTAGTAGTAGTAGTAGTAGTAGTAGTAGTAGTAGTAGTAGTAGTAGTAGTAGTAGTAGTAGTAGTAGTAGTAGTAGTAGTAGTAGTAGTAGTAGTAGTAGTAGTAGTAGTAGTAGTAGTAGTAGTAGTAGTAGTAGTAGTAGTAGTAGTAGTAGTAGTAGTAGTAGTAGTAGTAGTAGTAGTAGTAGTAGTAGTAGTAGTAGTAGTAGTAGTAGTAGTAGTAGTAGTAGTAGTAGTAGTAGTAGTAGTAGTAGTAGTAGTAGTAGTAGTAGTAGTAGTAGTAGTAGTAGTAGTAGTAGTAGTAGTAGTAGTAGTAGTAGTAGTAGTAGTAGTAGTAGTAGTAGTAGTAGTAGTAGTAGTAGTAGTAGTAGTAGTAGTAGTAGTAGTAGTAGTAGTAGTAGTAGTAGTAGTAGTAGTAGTAGTAGTAGTAGTAGTAGTAGTAGTAGTAGTAGTAGTAGTAGTAGTAGTAGTAGTAGTAGTAGTAGTAGTAGTAGTAGTAGTAGTAGTAGTAGTAGTAGTAGTAGTAGTAGTAGTAGTAGTAGTAGTAGTAGTAGTAGTAGTAGTAGTAGTAGTAGTAGTAGTAGTAGTAGTAGTAGTAGTAGTAGTAGTAGTAGTAGTAGTAGTAGTAGTAGTAGTAGTAGTAGTAGTAGTAGTAGTAGTAGTAGTAGTAGTAGTAGTAGTAGTAGTAGTAGTAGTAGTAGTAGTAGTAGTAGTAGTAGTAGTAGTAGTAGTAGTAGTAGTAGTAGTAGTAGTAGTAGTAGTAGTAGTAGTAGTAGTAGTAGTAGTAGTAGTAGTAGTAGTAGTAGTAGTAGTAGTAGTAGTAGTAGTAGTAGTAGTAGTAGTAGTAGTAGTAGTAGTAGTAGTAGTAGTAGTAGTAGTAGTAGTAGTAGTAGTAGTAGTAGTAGTAGTAGTAGTAGTAGTAGTAGTAGTAGTAGTAGTAGTAGTAGTAGTAGTAGTAGTAGTAGTAGTAGTAGTAGTAGTAGTAGTAGTAGTAGTAGTAGTAGTAGTAGTAGTAGTAGTAGTAGTAGTAGTAGTAGTAGTAGTAGTAGTAGTAGTAGTAGTAGTAGTAGTAGTAGTAGTAGTAGTAGTAGTAGTAGTAGTAGTAGTAGTAGTAGTAGTAGTAGTAGTAGTAGTAGTAGTAGTAGTAGTAGTAGTAGTAGTAGTAGTAGTAGTAGTAGTAGTAGTAGTAGTAGTAGTAGTAGTAGTAGTAGTAGTAGTAGTAGTAGTAGTAGTAGTAGTAGTAGTAGTAGTAGTAGTAGTAAATACTATCATGTGTACCATCCTGCAAATTGATTTTTTTATCTGTTGAATGGTTGTATAAATATATATATATATAAATAAATATATGCAAATAAATAAATAAAATATGGGTAAAAAAAATAACTTTGGGTCGAATATAACTCCTAGATATTTGAGATGACTACGGTTCTTCAGTTCTCCATTATTAATTGTATGGATACATTTTATTGGATTTTGTGCACGAGAACATGTCATAGAGCTACACTTTGAGATATTTAACTCTAAATCGTTTATTCTACACTAAGGTCATAGTTGTATAAGATCGTCTTACAAATCAGTGCAATCTTCTATATAAGTGATAGACGTTAAAAAAATTATTTCATGGGCATAAAGTAATTTTTGCAGTGTAAGCCAATGACCATAACATTTATAAAAATGTTAAATAGCAAAGGCCCAAGCACAGAACCTTGGGGAACATCTGATGTCTGTCGAAGGCTTTAGAAAAATCTGTATAAATGACATCAACTTGGCCTCCAGCATCCAAATGTTCAACTATGAACTGAGTAATATACACCAAATTGCTGGTGGTAGAGCGATTTGGCATGAATCCGTGTTGATTGAGGCAAATTTGAGATTTAACGTGATTGAAGAGTGTGTTTTCAAATAACTTACTAAAATTGCACAATATTATGTAGCAGTTATATTTTGTATTATTATTTAGCAAACAATGGCAGTGCAATTGAACTATATCTTCAACTTGTGGGCTAGACGTGGAACAACGGTGAAAGAGAAACAGAAGTAGCTTAATCATGTAAAGTGGTATACGGATTTAATAACGTTATCATCGATTTCTATTAATTATTAAACCTCGCTTACTATTAATATTATAGTAACTAGGGTATCAAGGGTGTTATAAGGATAATGACGCACCGAAGGCGGCAGTGTACTTCTGGAGAAGCTCTCGTCCAAGGAAATTATTTCGACCAAGGGTGTAATTATTGCCCTATAACGCCCGCGGTGTAGATTCCTACTATACTCAATACGTTAAAGGAGGATGGTAATGACGTTGGTGGGTATGTTATTAATTGTAGGAACGTTTCAGAATGCTAAAAATATTTGCATTTACAGATGAAAAACGAGATGTCTCCGTGTGTAGGAGGAATTTGTACTGCGGATAGGTTACCTATATAACTCAAAAAATATTGCAGAGCGAATGTATCTCCATGGCGGAGAGGAACTGCTGTACCTTTAATAGAAATAGTTATATTATATTGAATTTAATTGGCATGTCAAAGATCCATGGTTCAATCCCGACGCGACGTGCTGCAGTTAATATTATTGTTATTGTTTTAAATTATAACATTCTTGTAATTATTGAATATGGCATGTTTTACTAGGCTACCACAGGTAATGTAAAATTCATCCTAAAAAAATATGAAAAAAATTAAGAAACATTGAACATTTCAATGCCAACTAACTAATGCCAAAATAAATTTTAGAGGCCCTTGGTTCTCGTATACACACTAAATCCCAATTAAATTTTTACACCATTTAATAATAGGGTGGGGGTGGCAATGGGGCTGGTAGAAAGGGTAGCTAACTGCAAATACAATTTTTTAGACATTTCGTTTTTGTATACACACTAAGTCATATTTTAATTTTTTTTACTCCTTTTCATAATAGTCACACTATTATGGTGATATTGGGGTGATAGTTAGGGGGGGTGGCTGATGCCAAAAAAAATTTGAAACCTTGACTTTCCGTACACGCTCTAAATTGCAATATTATGGACTCTTACCTGCTTGCTTTGCTTACCCCATTTACGCCCGAACCCTTCAACGGAATTAGATCAAAATAATCTAGTTCCAGATCTCGTTACAATACATAAGTGTACCAAATTTCAAGTCAATATCATAAACGGTTCCAGAGTAAACGGGCGCACAAAAAAGTTACAGACAGACAGACCGACAGATCGACATACAAACCCTCATGCAAACTTTCATTCAAATCCGTTCTCCAATTCAAAACATTTGAAATTAAATACGACAGTAACGCTATATAATTGTTGTTGAATAGGAATGCACGTAACATTTAACGTGACGAGCTTCACGACGCAATGGCTACGCGCATCGACCATGTCACACAAAATGCGATCTATGCTTCATATTTGCTTTGTTTTTAATTTTTTCACGGAAACCAAATCGAAAGAGTGGAAGTGTGATATATCGTTGAAATCGAAATTTTAACTGATTTTCAATGGTACAATTTCAAATTGAAAGTAATGATAAAATAAACAACTTATTGCGCCAAAACGGCACTAAACATAATCTGATCTCAACCAAAACCTTTGAAGATCTTCTGGAGCACCAAAGAAACCCCCATGCAAAGTTTAATCCAAATCTATTCAACAGTTTCGGCGCTATCGTGCTAACACACATACATACACACATACACACACACATACACACACATACACACACACATACTCACACTCACACACACACACACACACACACACACACACACAGACATTTTTCAAAAACCGCTTTTTTAGATTCCTGGGACCTCAAAACCTAAAAATTTGATGTTATCTCAATTTTCGTGTTTGGACTAATTTTAGTAACCTCTCAAAATTTTATTGTGTTGAGGTTAAAAATATATTGCCAGTGTCTAATATAATTATATTCTTTATTAAATTAAAACTACGATTTTCAAAGAAGCAAATGAATGTAAAATTTGGATAAGAGGCTACTGATTTTTATTCGTTTATTTGTAATCAGTTAGTTATATTGAACTAAATCACTTCATCAACAACATTTGCTGCTTATTCGTGTCTCATATAACTTTGCTCATATTAAATACTTTTGTTCGATAAGAGTCCGCCTCCCGATACCCAATAGGAAAATAAATAAAATATCCGGCAGCATGTATCATTGGTAGAAACTAAAAATATCCACACTGCCCATATAGCTTTTTATCTTTTGTTGACTGTGTGTGTGTGTGTCGCAAATCCATTTAACTTCAGCATGGGATTATTTACAAACAATGTGATATTATCTAAAACACACGTTCTATTCTGTGTACTTTGTACAAACTTTATCCGCATCTATGCTGGCATACTGGTTTACAGAGTTTGTTGATAACTCGGATATCTCTGCTTTTGCCCCAAATTTACGTTACACGATACTCACCTACTTATTTCGTCCATGAAAATACTGCCATATTTGTGTATTCTTGCAACCCCAATAGCAAACAACTAATTTGGAAACTTTTTGCAGCCATCTTTTACTAAAATTAGATTTGGATCTCACACATTTATTAAGGAAGTTAATTAAAACACACAATGTTCGTTTTATTTATAGCTTTTCTATTTAACTTATACGTGTCAAAAGGAAACATGTGATACTATAGTCGAGGCAAGAATTCAAGCGATGCATGTCACAGATCGATTCTATAAATAAGACAATATTGCTAAGAATCACGAAGCCCGATTAAACTGTACCTATTTCTGAAAAAAGCTTAATAACTGGGTGTCAAGAATTACTCTTTTTAACGTAATTAATGATTAAAAATTATGTTAGTATTAAAATTTCTTTAATGAGATCACTCGTGACGTGCATCGCTTGAATTCTTGCCTCGACTTTATAGCCATAGTTTGCAAAAAAATGTTTTGTCCTCTTACACTGAAACTTAGTTTTGAATATAGCATAGTCACACTATGAAATAAACAATGCACAATTATTGGAAGATAATGGAACATGAAGAGAATCTCTCGTACATATATACAGAGTGGCCTATTGAATAGCTGGGCACTTTTATTGGTTGGCCGATTTAAACGACTTTTTAAATGATAGAGCTTCAATAACTCTACTGTGGTGCAAAATTTTAGATCGAAATTCAAAATGTCAAGGCTTATATAGATTCTTTTCAATGCATGATGAAAGTCCAAAAAACTTGTTAGCAATCATTTTATCTCACATTTGACTACGTCACTGGGTTTAGGATACCTTCAAATGGATGTGACCGAAATTTAACAAAAAAATATTGATTTCTAACAGAAATATAGCATAATTAAAATGTATATTATGTTACCGAAATAATTCAAATATTTATCGTGTAATTCACAATTGTTTAAATAATATTGTTTGTAATGCTCGTTAGATCGTTATCAATTGAATTTTAAAAATTATAACCATCAGTTATTCAATATTGGCAATATTTGTTTTCTTTAGATATGCTCCATGTTAAGGATAATTATTTTTATTAGCAAATTTTGCAATTGACAGATAATAATAAATTCGTATTTAATAAATAAACTGCCCATCTTTTATTTTATTAAGATAGTTAGTTAACATATACATTACAGTGAAAAATTTACCAATTAACCGTATAACTGTGATTTTTATCCTAGTTTAAGGCAGTTTAAGATAGAAATTGTAAAGAAAATGATTATTCGAATGTTGTGTTTCTGGTTTTTGTAATAATATCATTTTTAAAATTACGATTCCCCATTATTTGGTTTCATTTCGGGCCGAAATTTACTGAGAAAATAGTTTGTAGTGCAAGAAAAATAAAAAGAAGGAAGCTAGAGAAAAGTTGATGGGAACCTGTATTATATGCAGGAAAGAGTCTCATTTGAACGAACTAACCAGCCTTTGAAACGACCGTTCCTGGGAAGCGCTTTGTGAGGCTGCAACAGTGAGACAGTTTAGATTTATTTTAACATAACCTCACGGTGGCAAAACTGTACCAAAAATGTATATATTACCACAACGAATGCGGGTCACAATTCACCCCCCAAAATACCTGGCAAAATTTACAACTACGACAGCTGCGTCTTCAAAAGAAGAGGAATAAACTTTCACGGGGAAGAAACCACTCGGGCACCCAGGTACTCCATGAGGCACGCTCCAAATGTTGCTGTGCAGTCCAGAGTTTATGATAAGACTTATTTTTTCTATAAAGAAATCTAAGTATATGGAAGTGACAAGCAGTCGTGAACCCTTAAAGCCAACAATAGAACTTAGGGCTGACAAAACCACTCGCAAAATTTTTGCGCAACGCCTAGATAACAGAATATTGTCGGTAACTTCAAGATATCTCTTGAAGAGAGCCGAAACACATTACCATAAAATCACGATTCCTGATAAATATGCCCGCAACGTGGACAACTTGTAACAAATAGCCTAGAAAGACGCTCTTAATATGATTTTTGATACAATTCGAAATGAACTATTTTCAAACTCTCGAATTATTCAGACTGTACAACTGACTTCTCAATTCGCATCGCTTACGCAATCCAACGGCAGTCGAGGCGTTTCAGATTCAACTGAGAATCACTTTCGAAGAAATCCATAGTCAGATTTCAACAAGTAATTGCATTTCATCACAGTATCATGCCGAGTTTATGTCATGCCTGACAACTTGGGAGTCGAAGCAATCGCCACCGATTATATATTTTGAAGAAGAAGCTTGAGGCCCACGCTGAGCAACCAAAACAAGAATCTGTGATGAATGATATTGCCTTGCTTTTGCGAAATCAAATAAAAGGAACAGTCAAAAAACGATCTTGGCCACCACATCCAGACGAATTAAACTCGTCATATTTTTCCTTACCTACCCCTTACGTCTTCTAAATTTTCTGCTTCTGTGTACTTGGAGGAAAGCAAGAGATCTCACCTCGTATCATGGGCATGCGATATCTAATTCTCAAGACATTATTACTGCAGTAACTTGTGATGCAGTCCTAACTCCTAAGCATGTTTTGATCTCTTGGGTTATCAAAATCTTGACAGGCGATGTAAGTTTGATTAGAACAATGGATCGATTAGGCCATGGAAATTAGTACAGCAGACAGAGATGGAGTTCCTCCTCCGAGCAGCATACATCCTTCAATACCTACAGTACTGGTTTGTGATAATAATGACAGATAAAAAGAGGTACTCAACGGCGTAGAAACGTCTCATCGGGTTTATGGCATACTTGTTTAACCCAGCTCCTTGTCATATGCTCGACCTATACCAAACGGAAGTGTCAAGAAGAAAAAAAGGAAGCGATCTATCGAACCATATGAAACACCCTTTCCCACGCACATCGTAGGGAAAAGGCAAGGCCCACTTACCGTCGTTCTTTGCACATTGGGTGATGCAGCTGTCAATGCTCTTCTATGGAATATTGTGTGGAACATTCAAAAAATTATTCTATTTACAATTGTTGCCTTAAACTACCTTGAACCGGTACAAAAATTTTGCAATTATAGGGAAAATTTCACTCTGAGCAACTTTACTATGAGGTATTTTTCATCTAGGATCAATTGTTTCTGAGATACAGGCATAATTGGGTCAAAAAGGTGAAATATTTTCAAAATGACGGCTAAAAAACCTACTTAGCTGGTAATCTGAAATGTCCAGAAGGCGATTCCTTTTAACTCACATATAGGACAATCTAATAACGTAGGTGCCGTTTAGTCCCACCTAATGACAGTGACATCCTGACTGGCTCACGGACTATATGGAGCATGTTTAAAGAAAACAAAATTGCTAATATTGAATAACTGATGGTTATAATTTTTAAAATTCAACTGATAACGATCTAAATGTGCATTGTATACAATAGTATTTAAACAATTGTAAATTTTTCAATTATAATATAAATTTTAATTATGATATATTTCTGTTAAAAACCAACATTGTTTTGTCAAATTTCGGTCACATCCATTTGAAAGCATTCTAAACCCTGTGGCGTAGTCATAATTGAAATTAAAAAATTGCTATTTTTTTTATTTTGACCTTGAAAAAAATCAAAATAGGCCTTGAAATTTTGAATTTTGATTTAAAATTTTGCACCACGGTAGAGTTATTGAAGCTCTACCATTAAAAAAATCGTTTAAATCGGCCAGCAAATTAAAATTTTAGAGAGGTGCCCTGCTTTTAAATAGGTAACTCTGTATACTTGATTTACCAGCTTACGGTAGGCATGGTAGAGGAATATATGATGGGAAGTGTAGGTATTTGTGAAGTCAGTTACCTCTTTGTGATTGTACTCATCTTTTTGTCTTTTGGTTTTAGAGTTTTTATTTTTGTGGGCCTTCTATCCTCTGTTCTTGATCCAGGCAGCATATAAATCATTGCGATTTCTTTTATAATATCTCTTTTCTCACCATTCGGTTTTAGTGTACTTATTCTTTGGTTTATTGGTGATCCTCTCAATTATTGGTATCCACATCCGCATCAAGAGACCCGGTCGGATTTCACAGATAATTTTCTCTCTCTCCCATGCGAGAGCGAAACGAGACCGAACTTCATATACAGCAAGATATTGCTTTGTGCGCCATCTGGATATTTCTTTTCTTTTATAAAAACATTGGTAATTACATGCGAAATAAGTTGTTTATCATTTCATCTTTCAAATAAATACCTGTATTTAACTACTTACTTAACTTATTACGGCATTGCTATTGATGTTTGAGTTTTGAGATTTGCCATTCCGGTTATAAAAATGTTCTAGATGGATGTGACGTTGCTCGATGGATACGGAAGTTAAGTCGCTTAATTCAAGCAATGAATAAATTTGTGGACAAATAAATACAAGTGAATGTTTCTTTTATTTTTTAAAAAAGAAATAATAATTTAGCATTGGTAATTACATGCGAAATGAGTTATTTATCATTTTATCTTTCAAATAAATACCTGTCTTTAACTTGTCATCTTATCACTGCATTGCCGTTGATGTTTGAATTATGAGATATGTCAAATTACATGAAGTGTTAATCACATTCGTGCAGTTTTGATTTTGGATTTTTGGCTCAATCAAACACCAAATCCGAATTGAAAATATCCAAAATAACAAATTTGTAATTATTTGATGTAAAAAGTGGAAATGTTTAATCGCAAAAACACATTAAGTACCGTGTCGAATTACGTGCCGGATAGGTTGTGAAATAGACATATTATTTTACAGATTTTTTAGGGGACTGTTGATAGAGTCTACGTTTGCACCGGACATTTACGTAATTGTAAAAGTTCAGTTTTTTTACAACAGATGTTAAAATTATCAATAGAGGTCAGTGGCTAGAAAATTCTCACTTTTCTTTTTTTCGTATATTTTACGTACAAATGCTCATTACGAAATACGAATTACAAATTGTATAGAAATTTATAATTCAACCTATCCCACCTGGAAAAGACCATATACAACTTTTGCGTCGTCTAAATCACTGGACATGCAGTTATTATGATGGTTGCAGTGTTTATATTTATAATTTCTTACATAATAAAGCTGCTGTAAAATTTCTAAAGTCACAGAGTCTGTTTTAGTTGATTGTATGACATATAGAGTAATGAGTGCAATATTTCACAGCGGCGAATATATGCATAATAGTAAATACACAACTTTAATTCGAGATGGAAAGCCGGTTGGCTATGTATAGAAGACGAAAAGGTAATTAAAGTGAAATGGCCAAAAACTGCAAAAAATATGCATATTGCATTTATATACAGGGATAAATGAAACACGTTCTGAAGAATGTAATTTAAAAATACAAATAAAATATTTTTACTATACACTATATGTACATGTCAAAATTTTAAATGATTTGTTGTACATGTGTAAAAACTAACTGGAAATGTTGTTTGTTATAAAATATGAAATATGTTTTGATAAGATGAAAAAATTATCTTGCCATACCAGTCAGAAAGACATGACTGACAGTCCTAGGTTTTCAAATGAGAAGGCAATATTTTTTTTCTTATCTGATCCTGCTAGTGAAGATGAAGAGCATTGCTTGAAGCAAATGGCAGAAGTATTCTGTGGTATTGTACTTTACTACTACTTGCAGTGCTTTTCATCTTCGCCTGTTAGAAATAAATTTATAAATATGTCTATATTCAAATAACACGATTCTATTACATAACCTACACCTACCTTAATAGCTAATTGTGAAACCACGTACTGTTTCATAATGAAAAAATAAGTAAAATCACATAGTCCCCCCCCCCAACTCTTTTTGGCTAATATACTTTACTTTTGCTTAAACCAAACTGGAAGACAATAACAGAAAGCGCTTTACCATTATCGTAATTCCTTGCTTGCACCTTCTGACCAGCTTTACTTTCTGATACAGATTAAAAATTAATGAAATCGTGTAAAGCTCATTTTTACCCTTATTTATTTTATTATAACAGACAAAAATTTTCTCTTATTAATTTGCATTGATAGTAAAATATAATAAAAATCCCTTTACTGTTACCATAACAAAATACAGATTAGAAATTTATGAAATCGTGTAGAGCTAATTTTTACCTTTATTCATTTTAACAGATTTTTTTTTCTATTTTTCCTATTAATATACACTGCTGATTGATGGTATATAATAAAATATTACCGATCAGAAATTTCTAAAATCGTGTAGAGCTTAGAGCTTCAACTTGGATTATTGTGAAATACATTTTTGTAATATATAATGATAGCCAAAAGCAAAATATTACAGGTTATAAACTGTTGAAATCGTGTACAGTTAATGTTTCAACATTGTTTTCATAACAATACAACCAATACAAGAATGAAGCTGGATTTCACAGTTGAAATCTAACACGGGACTTGCTTTATTTTCCAAACGTAGGTAAATAATTGATTAATTTACTTGAATTTCTATTTTGTCTTTATTTCTAGTAGCGCTAACTTTTTCTATTATATATGGCATGTGTTTTCTGCTGCTGCTTTTCTTGCATAATTCAATGGGTATCCCAGCCAGCAAAAAAGGTACCCCTACTACGGTAGTACTACATAATTGTTTCTTCCTGCTATTAATGTTGAGGTTTTCTTTGGTTCCTTGCTTCTATTTTTGCGAGTAATTGAATGTTATTCCTTTCCACATTAACTTTTGTTTATTAATTCTATGATAGATGGATATACCTATATTTTAACAATAGTGATACTGTCAAATATGTAAAGATTATATCCATTGACCCAAATATTAAATTACTTCCACAATTTCTGTGGCAAGTTCAATAACATGATTAATAAATTTATAAATAAATTTATAATAGAAAAAACGCGGAGTTGGTCGTTTCAAGGAAGATCGATGGCAATCGGGAAAAAGACGAGAGTGTCGTAAAAAATAAACGCGAGGGTCCCGAAAAAAGTGAAGAGGTGCAGCGGCTGCAGGAAATTATTATGGGAGTGAGCTGGATTGTCAGACGGAGGAGAGAATGTAAGTAGTTTTACTTCACTGAAAATTAAATTGTTTTATTTTCGCAAACTGTATGTTTAATTTATTGTTGCACCAAGCGAGAGGATCGTGTGTACGCCCTTCAACGCAAATACGCACAAATTTTGAGGCCATTTAAAAAGGTTGGGCGTGACAATACAATAACATTTTGAGTCACAAACCCTGTGTGCGCAATTCTTATACAAGAACAGTAACTACTGACAGCAGAGATAAATTCCTGCTGGGATATATTTGATTATTATAGGGGTATATCATGCCATTCTTCCAAATTTAACAATGCCTTTTGACTTGACCGCCTAGATAGGATTTCTATATTCCAAGGACCGAAATTGTTTTCATAATAAGATTGCTTTTATAAATTTCACACTCTACTCAATATAAAATATTAGATTTATGATAAGATCCATTGTTAAGAAAAACAATAATTTGAGATGTATGCAAACACTTTACCTAATTTTAAAAGCGATTTCGGCACGTTTTAGTTTTTATACTTTCTTCGATGCTTTCCTGAGAGTATTTCAATATCGATAAGAGCTTCTTTGTATTCGTCTCAAACATCAAAGTAATTCAGATACTTCATAAAAACTATAACGCTCGATATTTTCCTGTTGTACGTTTCATTGAAATCGACGTAATGTTTCAGTCTCAGGCGTATTTGCCAGAAAGCATCACCGCATATGACGTAAAAAATGGAGAGATTTAAAATGGACTGGAAAACTCTGCGTTTATTTCAGTGAGTGCTTATCTGCCTCTTCATAAATTGCATTGGGTTCTACAATAAAAATTATTGTATTATAAATTTAAACTGTGAAAAATCTGACGTGTTTTTAAAGAGCCCCTAGAGAAGTTGCACTAAAGGTAATAAATATTACAATGAAAAAGTTTTGTATGTCATATTTTATAACGCAAAAGAGGAAACTGCCCTGTCCTGCAAATACATTTCCCCAAATGGTCGTAGATTTGATACATCTCTTCTAATATTTGTGCGGTATTTTCAAATATATTTTCGTTTGACTTGAATGTGAATAACAGTTCCAATACTTATAATATAATCAATCATACTACATACTACGTACATACATACTGCACTTATAATATAGTCTTTTATTTGAAGCTGTTGTCCTTGAAGTATTTAAATAATTATTGATACGTATTTATTAGGCGACTTGAAACGCCTACTTCTTAAGAACAGTACTAGCGCAGTCAAAATAACACAAAAAATGAATATAAAGAAACTTTTTCTATCAGCAATTTTATGGTTGGATTTTGTTGGGGTGGTACTCAGGAGTACCCAAAAAATTTTTGTACTTCAAAGACCCTATGATCCAATTGTTATTAACAATTTAATTTTGTTAACCCTGTTGTTCAACCTAAAAATATGAATAGCTCTAGATATACAAAATTGAAAAAAACTTGCCAAAAATATTTTTTTTTTATTTTGCTACCCAGAGCGGCTGGGTGAATCAATCAGCTTCAAACTTTCAAAAAATCTGCCTTTTGCTCTAACAAAAACACCCTGGAATTTTGGTGCAAAAATAATAGTTTAGTTTTGCTATTGAAAATTTGAATTGGCCGCCCTTTTCTGCCATTAAGTACAAAACGGATCATATTTTTTCAAAAGTTAGATCTCGAAGCCAGCTTTTTGATTTCGTAAAACAATTTTTTAAAACCCATTTTGCCTATTTTTTGCATTTGTTTAAACCCAATTAATAAAAAAAATTTTTTTTATTAGATCAGAAGAAAATTTTAATTTTAAAAAAGTTGATTTTGGTCAAACTATACTCAAGATATTCAACTTCTTGCATATTAGCCAATTATTAATTAACAAATGTATATTTTTGGCCACAATTTCAATCGTCTCATTTTGACACATATTCAGTTCATGCAACATATTTTAAAAAATTCTTTTTATAAAGACAAATTTGCATTAACAATAATTGCGCTTATTTACTTTTAGTTCCTAACTGTTTCTGAGCCTTCCCTGTTGCACCGACGAGATATTTGCAGAAAGTTTCTCAATTCAATTCAATTCAACATAACTTTATTAACATTATAATATAATACGTACCTCCCAGAACCCATCCCGGGACCGACCGTGCAACCACCGCGCTAAACGATGGCGGTGTGCAGGGTCGGGCGGAACGGATCTGGTTCGGTTAAAAAACAATTAAAAACTTAAACCTAGACTCCTTCTGAGACAAACAGATTAAAAAGGTATTAAAATTACTTACATCTAACATAAAAGATTTAGCAACACTTAAAACTACACATTTTTTTTAGAAAACTTGTTCACTTACCACTTTTTTTAAAAATTTCGTAGCTGACGCAGGCACCTCAATCCTTCCGCGAGGTGTTTAAATTCCGGGCTGCGCAAAGGCATGCCTAAACTTTGATTTTAAAAATTTTGATTTCACAAAGTTTTGATTTTGTAAAAATGTGCGATGAGAAAAGAATTTGGAGACAAAAATGTACAAAAAGAAAGCAAGAAAAAATAAACGCGACAAAAGATTACAAACATAAAGGAAGAGGGGGACAGGAAAGATTTAAAGATATGAAAGGTATGAAATATTAGTAAAGGTGGATAGGGTAAGTTGAGGTTATGGTGAAGTTTGGCTACAGGGGTTGCCGGAAAATCGGTAACGTCTGGTACGGTAAGGGGTGTTTAATCCGAAATGGGGCATTATGCTGTCTAATTTGTGTTATGTGTCTTGTTAACGGACTATCGCCCAGCTTGAAAGAGTAGAAGTTTTGAGAAATCTGCTGGACGTAATCCGCTATCGGAGTTATGTCGCTGCAAAGTGCGTACAGGTCTCTGAGGGAGGTGTACCTTTCAGAATTAGAGATGAGGCGCATAAATTTGTGCTCAAGCACTTTTAGTTTTTTCATTGTCGTGGTCGGTATGCTGCACCACACCGGCGCCGCGTATGTGATGGACGGCCTGACCACCATTGTGTACAACAGTTTTTTATTATGTCGGTTAAGTCTGCTACCCCTGACGATGAGCGGATACAGACTCCTGGACAAGGAGTAGACCGTCCGTATTGTCTCATTGATGTGAGTATTACACGTCAGTCGTTGATCTAATCTCACCCCCAAGTACTTCACGCACCTCTTGGTAGGAATTTGCTTTCCTCGGATGGAAATTGGTGTTAGAATTTTATTTTCTGTGAATCGGCGCGTGAAGACTATCGCCTCCGATTTTTCAGCGTTTACCCGAATCTTCCACCGGTCGTAATAACCCTTGGCACGAGACATGTGCGCCTTCAGCAGCATATTCGCCGCTTGTGCATTGTGGAAATGCGCATACATGGCCGTGTCATCGGCGTACTTGGCCAGCTTCGTATTCGGGAACGCAGAAAGTTTCTCGATACAATTGCCATCCTAAATAATTTATATTGGAAAAATGTTTTGATTCTACGTAAAATTATTATTAAATAATCCCTGGAGCCGTCACTGGTCTCCTGACGGGAAAGGACCCCGCACAGAAACACGTGATTTGGGATCCTGGTGAAAATGATCGAAATTGAGATATGTTGTAGTTCAGACCTTTCTGATGAAAAGTTCAAATGGGGCCAAGACTCGAAAACCTTTTATTTTGGAGTTACAGCAAGAGAAAAATTCGAAAATTCGTAAATTTGTGAAAAATCTTCAATGATATACATATTTTATAAATTTATGTGTACTTACATATGTATACGCATATACATATACGGTATACGGATTTTATAATTAATTAAGTATAAAGGCTACGTTTGAAACTCCTACAAGAGCGTTTTGATTTTACAGTGTCTAGTTCATTTTTTTACTTTTCCAAATCCGCGTGTTTTATAAATACGGGTACTATAAAAATAACTCATCTACGCTATATGAACGGTCGATTTTATTCTATTTATCTGTGTTAAAATCTTATTTTTTCAACAAAATATTCAATATTCGAATGCCTATTCCTACTCTCATATTTATCAACCGAATATATAATTTTTTTAATTTTATGTTTTACCTCAAAACCATTGTGTGCGAAAATTATGTCACCCAAAAAATTGGAATATGTTAGTAGGAAAATTCGAAAATCCCTACATTGTAGGAGTTTTTTTGCACATAATAATTTTTTACGCTTCTCCGATTATTGATTTTTATTCTTGGCATATATCTCAATTTCAACCATTTTCACTGGGATCACAAATCTCGTGTTTCTGTGCGGGGTCCTTTGGATTATGTTTGTCTCACTAACAAACTAATTATTGAGAAATTGGCAGTAAATTAAACTGCAAAATTTATTATACTAAGTCAAGAACATTTACATTGGACTTCGGTTAATTCTGCATTAAAAGCGATAAATATAATATAGCCATTCAAATTTATTTTCCAACTCAACTTTACAACTGGCACATTACATATTTTACACAATTAATTTAGAATGACGAATTAAAATTAATAATGTCTCTCATTGAAATTCATACCGGGTTAAATTGTCATTAAATATATTAATTAAAAACCTTTTGTTGGATATTAAATTTCCATTTAAATTTGATTGTAATTACGTTTCAAGCATTGTTACTTGTTGAATGTAATATAATTTTGATAAATTATTGTTCGAAAAATATTTAAATTGGAACAATTCATATAAACAAGAAATAGAAGTTATTAGATCGTCTCCGTTTTCAGTTATTTGGATATAAGTTAATTTCCCTCATTTCAATGTTACAAAAATATGAAATGAATATTAAGAACTCAGACATCGTTGGAGACTTAGCATATCCGCTCTCATTCAGTTATATATAAAATTAAGAGAAATTTATTACGGAGATAAATAAAACAATAACCTATATATATATTGATTTACTTTTATCTGAAAGTTATTTGTGGCATTCTACGAATATTCTTTCCTTTTATTTGGGTTTTCTACCACTTGTATTATCCTCTTCAAAGAAAAATCACCGAGTCTACAAAATAATAGAATTATTGGAAAAAAGCCTCTGGGCCTGTAACGTTTACGTCAAAGAAACAGTCAGAGGCTATTTTTTTAACAAATAATATAAATCGGAATACACACAGAAATAATGTATTTTGCTGACATTTCGGAAATTAGTCTTTTTCCGTTTTCAAAGCTTTTCTCGAAGAATTCTTATTTGTTGTGTATGTTAAATACACAGCTTTAAGATTCTGTTTATGTTATTTCCATAGATACTTACTATTTACACAGAGCTGATGTTATTTTCTTTTAGATAATGTTGAGTTTGTTAAGTTCTTCTTTTAACATTGGTAGCCAGGTTGTACAAATATCTACAGAACAATTCGATACGCACTTGTCTTCATTTAATAAGATTATTGCTGATTCCTTAATTTTTCTTTTTTTGGTAACTGCTTCTTTTGTTAAAATTTTTGCCGAGTCCCAATTTATTCTATGTCCGTTTTCCCAACCATATTCACAAATCTTTGATTTCTGAATTTCATTCTTTGTAATGTAATTCTTGTGCTCATTCAACCTCACACTGAAAGGTCTGGATGACTCACCCACATAATATTTATCACATTCGCACGGGATAATGTCAATGCAGTTTTTTTAATTCTGCTCTCGATTTATCGGTTTTGTTTTTGTTAAAATAGATCTCAAAGTGTTCCCCATTTGAACTACCATCCTAACATTAAATTTGTCACCTATACGGCGTAGCTTCTCCGATAGTCCGTATACATAAGGAATTGTTGATATGGAAGATGAGGGGCAAGTAAATCAGAAGGCTACTCAAGAGCGAAGGTGCCCACTACGTGCGAGAAAAGAGTAAGCGTATCCGGATCAAGTAATATTAGCGCAATAAAAAGTCAAGAAAAAGACGCTTACTGCTTGAAAAAAAAATGTTTGAGGTATAACCACATGAAACCTTCGTGACATCCCTTAGATAGGTCACTCGATATTTTTTAAATAAAAAAAATGTGTAAAATTTGTGATAATTATAAAACGTACTTTCATCATATCTTCGAAACCGTATGATATATTTTATTGAACTTTTTTTAGTTTGAAAGGAGACACATAAGCGCAGGTAATAGCCTAAGAATTATATATATATATAAAAAATTATTAGAAAAAATAAAAGACAATCCTGATTGTTTCGTTTATCTGGTAATGACTTTTCATGAATTGAAAAACTTTTTTATTTAAGCGAATTTTACCATGGCATCTCCGTATGAATTAAAGAAAAATATTGGAAAAGTTTTTAAAACAAAAATCAACCTACTATGGCAAATAGTTTTGTACTTATCGTCATTTAAAATTATTGATATTCGCGAGCGATGTGCTTGTCGGTAGCGAGATAAAGCACACCTAGCGTATCATATACTAGTGGACAGAATATGTTCTCTGCTTGTCAAATTAGTAACAATATAAATGAAAATGTCCCTTCTTGTTCTAAACAAGAGATAGTGACACTGTTTTTGATATACGAAGAATATGTATAATTTACAATTCGTCTGGAGTGAGAAAAAGGCAGAGCTTAACTTCTGTTCAAACCGGGCTTTTTATTTAATTTCATAAATTTTTTCAAAATTCCTTTCTTTGGGATTTTCATTCATCTGTCAAAATAAAGATTTCAACAATGAAATGACAAGTATTAATTATTGATTTAAACAAATCAGAGCAAGATTACGTGATAATCATGCACTAATGCGATTATCAAATAATATAGTGTATGATTATTGATTACGTCAAAAATGACTCATTTAGGAAAGCTGGTCTTTTTTACCTTTTTTTAACATTTGTGATGCAATTTAAAAGTAAACATCATTTTTATTTGCAAAAATGTATAAAAATACTTATTTTTATTTCTTAGATAACTTTAAAATTTGATTCTTGAAATTCTCTAATAAAATACAATACATGCAATAAAAATAAATCGGTAATTTTTGACAAATTTGCATTCAAGCAAATTTCCCAAAAATTATCAATAATTTTTATTGCACTTGTTACATTACTACTGATAATATGGTTTAGTTCTTTGTAATCTTTCAACCAAGGCTGTTCTATTAAAATACAATTTATTTCAAAATTATATTGATTGACACTTAATTATTATTGTTTTAATACGGCCTTTACTTCTTTTATCGTAACATTTCTTCTTCGGGCACCGATATGAATACACACGCAAAAAGAATTAGAGCTGCCAAAAAAGAGAGGACATTTCTATGATCTCCAAGCTATATAGTTATGAGGATTTATTCGCCTATGATGCAAAGTATCATAAAATTGTCAATATATTTCAGCAAGAAATATCAAGGCTTGTAATAAGTCGAAAATTAATGAAAATTGTAAAGTAGCGTCGATCGCGCAGTAGAAACTTTGCACTCAGACAATGAGAACTCAGGTCCATCGAGCTATACTGAAACAAATTCTGATGTGAACCTAAATTGTGTTTTTGAAAATGAAATATAAGTTTTACATAGAACCGCAGGAATCTTAAAAAAAAACATATGCAAGAATTTAAGTGTAGAGCAAACCTAGCAAACCCAAGGATGCTTTCCAAACACATTTGATGGCGCCTCCGACAAGAACATCGGGCGCGCGAATATTAATCCCATTTTTAAAAAAAATTATAATCAAGTACTTTATTAAATTTTATTTGACCGTATTTTCTTATTTTCTATTCTAAACTCGTTTTATTAGTGAAATTATTTATTTAACCCTCCGGCGGGCGCGCATTTAGAATTACATGAGCGGGCGCGCAGCGGCATTTACACCGCATTTAGTTCTTCACATTTCTAGCTCAGATACAACATGCAAAATATATTTTGCGTAGTAAAATAAGACAAATATACCATGCTTAATCACTTTATTTAATATATATAAACTTTAAAAAAAAAAGAAAGAAGAAAACATTTTTAAAACAAAAATCATATTATTCAACTTCATTTAACCTATACTATTTTATTAAACTAGAAAAATATAAACGAAACAAACATAGGCTAAAATATAAGCTTTTAAAAACAAAAAATATTACATTATTCAACTTCCATTTGTCCTTTCTGCTCACATTCTAAACACTTGACAATAATGTTACTGTGCTTCTTACACACATTGTTTCCACAATGTTGACACACTGACTTTGTTCTGTTATTTTTGTGACTGCCACAGATGTGGCAGATGCCTGGCTTTGTTGGTTCTCTAGTTTGTAATTCGTCCTCTCTATATTTAGATAAAAATGCAGAGACATATTTAGGGAGTGATTTTATTTGAGCCCTGTCTTTCAAATGGTCATCCATCAGTTGTAACGCAAGTTTTTTTTGAAATACTCTTCTTCTGTCTTCGTTATCAATGTTGTTGAATTTAAAAATGACTCTTGAATTTATTCCACATATATCTAAATGTCTGAAGAAAAGTGCAAGCGGCCATCTTCTAGTAATTCTAGACGTACTGTAGGAAGCGCACATTTGGTCGACTGTATCGACACCTCCTTTTGTGGCATTGTAATCTAAATTTACAAGTGGCTTTTTGGTTTCTTCATCAACATCAGAGGAGCTGTGCATCGTTGAGAGAAAAATTACTGCTTTATTCTTTTTGGGAACAGTTGAAACAAGACACGCATCATATTGGAAGCCAAACTGAGATGATCGTAGTTCCCTACTTTTATTTGCCTGAAATTCTAATGGTATTTCTCTCTTTTTTTTCATTGTTCCAAGCAAAGTTAATTCTTTTATTAACAAATATTGTGCAAGTGGATAACTTGTATAATAGTTATCTGTGGTAACGTTTCTTTTTGATTTTTCGATTGGCACGACTAGCCTCTTCACAATGTCTTCGGCTTTGTTTGATTTTACATACGGTCCGGGTACTTGCTTTCCACAATAAATTTCAAAATTGAAAGTGTAGAAGGTCTTGGCGTCACAAAGGGCATAAATTTTAATGCCATACCTCGCGGGCTTGTTTGGAATATATTGCACAAATGAACAGCGACCTCTAAACGGATGAAGCATCTCATCAATTGTTACATATTCACTTAAATTGAAATGAGCCATACAGTTATTGACAAAATTATCATGAAAATTTCGGATTGGGGCTAATTTGTCATTTTGTTTTCTTTCTTCTCGGGTATGCACATTATCCAATCGTAAAGCACGAAGTAAGAATTTGAAACGCTTGTAACTGAAGAGAGCCCTCAAAAGAATCATTCCCGTACCATCTGGATCCCACAACTCTAAACAGTTAGTATGACTTCCTTTGTTTATCCCAATCAAATATAATGCACCTAACAGAGCTCTGATTTCAGTTTTTGTTGTGTCTCTGCAATCTCTCTCTCTTGAATAGTTTACGTCGAGTCTTTTCTTTTCTATATATATGTTAGTATTTCTTACTATGTCGTCAATCATTTGGTCAGTAATAAACAAACTAAATGCGTCAATTTCTCTATGTATATTTCTAGCACTTGCTTTTGGACCAGGAAGTATTTTTATGATATTCTTCGCATTAGTTTTTCCAACTGAAATAGGTTTGCTTATCCAAAGTGTTTCATTATCGCGTCCTATGAAAAAACTGTAATCATCATCAAGTTGGCTTTGTTCGCCATCATGTGAGACCTCCTCGATTTCTTCTGCTGACTGCTCAGAATCGCTGCTGTATAAATCTTGTGTTATCGTTCCCTCTGTGTCTATTTCGCTACCATTTTCGTCACTATCAAACTCAAAATTAAGTTCTTCCTTCAGACCATTCTCTCTTTCTTCGGTTAATTCTCTAACGACCGTTTCTAAAGCATTTTCTAACTCTTCGGGTGTTAATCCTTTACGTGACCTAAAATTCAATAAAATCTTGCTATTTATTTTGCAAGTTTTAAGTATACGTATTAGTAAACACAATAGCACACGTACACATGCATATAAATTGTATAATACGCAAAATTATGAAAAATTTTGTAATTAATAAAACTTACATGACCGGGCGCGCTGCGGCAAACACACCGCAAATGCAACCTGCTTTGAATGAAACGCCTGTAACAACTGAGCGGAAATGGCATATGGCACCAAATCTATCGGTAGGCGGAGTCAATAACATCAGCAAGGAATACCTAGACGCACAATATTACAGAGCACATCATATCTTAATTACAACAGTAAAATGTAAATTTGCGGCTTTTTGCCGCAGGCGCGCCCTCCGGAGGGTTAAGTTAAGGAATTTTGAATTGGCGCCTATGGTGATGTCAGATGTGAGAGCATGCGTAGTTAACAGATAAGGGGATAATCGACGGGGATCGTTCGTTTACTGCATAGACTTCTATGGTTTACCGTTAGTATTGAAATTTTACACATTTTTCGACTCGAAAAAAACTGGTACCGTTAAGAAAAGTCGTAAATGATCCTTTTTGGATGTTCAATGACCTATCTAATGATGCCATGAAGGTTTCACCTGGTTATACCTCAAAAATTGATATATATATATGTTGTATATGCTTGTATGAATGGAGAACCTGAGACTATACAGGGTGTCTTCACCAGGAACTGTTATCGATCGATATAGGGAAAAGTACGCACATCCAACTCAAATAATTACAAGCATCTGGTACTTCCGGAAGTCGATACCAACTTGCTTATTTTAAATAGAACACCCTGCATATTTTAAGGTTTTCGAAAATAGCATAATATTCTGAGTCAAAGACATGTAGGAGACCCTATGCCTAAACTCAGCCGTTTCAGAGATATTTGGCATTAAAAAAAAATTGACGTGTAATGGTTTACAATAACCTTCATAACTTTCTTCATGTAAAAGATACTCACTTGTTTTTTGGTACGTAGAAAAAACACAAGGAGTGCTGCGCTTTACAATTGAATTACATTCAATAATATTACCTAGTGCTCCATTTTTTACGTTACATTTTGTAAACTTCAAACCGCGAAAACTTGTTTTGGTCAAGTGGAACACCCTATGTTTTTTTACATCAAGGTATGTAAAATTAAATTCCTTTTTTTCTGAAATAACCATCAATTTATTTTAAATGCCAAATACCTCTGAAATGGCTGGGTTTAGACATAGGGTATCCTACATGTTTTTGGCCCAGAATTTTATGCTCTTTTCGAAAACCCTAAAATATATAGGGTATTCCATTTAAAATAAGCAAGTTGGTATCGACTTCCGGTATAACCGAAGTGCCAGATGGTTCTTGGTGAAGCACCCTGTATATTTAGGAACTTCTGGTTCTAATATATTAATTACCACTCACATCTCATCAATATGAGTGTTGGAAACTTAAGTTTATACATAATTGCAATTGTTTCTATAAGAAACATGATGTTCTCAGAGACGGATTTGGGTTTTGTGCCGCCCAAGTTATGGTTAAAATTGCCACTTTTGAAGACTCAATACGACCAATAAAATAAAACTATTTTGCTTATAATTTTTTTTTTAATAAAAGCACTGTTATATGTAATTTCGCGGAACCTCCTGCTGCAATCGTCGCAGTTAATTTATGTTACCTTCGAACTGAATTTTGCCACCCCCCATCTTGCCGCCGCCCTAGACACGTGCCTACTATGCCTATTGCTAAATCCACCACGGAAAGTTGGCCAAGATCATTTTAAATTAGTCTTAAAGCACTATTTATTGGGCGATTATTGATACCTTTCTAAAGTAGCAAGTGCCACTTTCTTCAATTCTAACTTTAAATTTACCTTTTGTGCAAATTCAATATTTTATGCCATTATTTTCATCGTTATAAGATTATGAATCATTAATATAGCTAAACATATCTGGTACACAAATATATTAGTTATGTGATTATACCTAATTTTATCCAATGTGTTTAATAAAACCTATCAGTCCGTAATTTATTATATATCTTAAACAAAAATCATATAAACAATCAAATTGTTCACACATTGAAGAACATCTTTCATATTAGAAATAATGTATATATTATCATATACCTGTCTTTACTGCAAGCAGAATATGTTATGAGAAAAAGATGTTTACACTTTACATAAAATTTATAAGGAATATGTTTGTTTAATGTGCCACTTGCATATAAATATTTGTATAATTTTTAATAAAAATATATTTCTTATATTTGCTGATATAATTATTAACTGCATATTAGTTAACTAAAATAATTTGACAGAAATAATCTGCTCATAGGCGAAAGTGAAAGATTAATTACTAGCTCAAGATGATATATTTTAAACAATTTTCGAAAACCGTGAAATATAGTAGTGGGTGGATCGGAATATTCAATTCGTAGTCCTCACATTGAAGATATTTTTTTCCAATCGACTAAGTCGTGTCTCGGCATTGTTTTCCCACTTACGTTCTACAGATTTGAGGGTCGAGAGGGAGGGGAGGGAACCATTTAAAAATAGGGGAAATCGGTTTTTCGTCGATAAGTTGGCGGGTGTTGATTCCACAAAAAAATATATACTTCCCAAAAATGAAAAACTCGATAAAACACATAATTTTGATTCTTAGCCTTATCGACATCGGACCATTATTTAGCGAGATATCGTAAATTAACGTTACAGAATTAATTTTTTCTCGGCTCGACATGACCGTAAGATTTTTAATATATTTTTCGTGGAAAGGTAATCTCATCCATTTTAAGAGGCCGGAGGCTGGGGGTGTTGGGGCAATTAGGAGGGGTGGGAGGGAGGTAGGGCAAATTTTTTTTAAACCCTGATGACTCGTGACCGGAGAGGTGGATCGCAAAAATCAAAGTGACATTTCTTCAGTTTTTCACGTAGAACTCAATAAAATTGGCAGAAATCGGCTTTTGCGAAAAACACGCGGCTGGCGTGCGAAAGAAGTTTTGACCGTTTTTCAAAAAATGTTTTTGTCATGAAGGGAAGGGGTGGGAGGAATAATTTTTATGTCAATCGATGGCTTTATATTTTATCTTCAATTTCCGCCCAACTAGACCACAATCCGATAACTAGGGAGGAAGAAAGGAAAGTGCAAAATTTTTGCTGTATAGCGGGAGAACGGAGAGAAGTGGGGGGTTCTATCAGGACTCAAAACAGAGGGTAAATAGTTTTCTGTTTATATATACAATTTTTAATATTACCCTGTCTGTATCTTGCGAATCCATGCGAGTTACAATTAAAAAAACCAATGGTAACGGGCGATCGAGTCAGCCGACGGAGCGACGAGCAGCTGGAGGCGGAGCTTACTCTCCCCACTCCTCTCTCTCCTGTCTAACTCACATACGCATGCACTTACTCCGATTGCCATAATACTCCTGTCATTAATTGAGAGTCACCTGAGGTTCAGATAGAATCGCTTTTTCCTAATATTCTATCAAGTAGCAATCTGGCACGCTCTTTTTGCAGAATTACTGGTATATGTTTAAGCATGCATTTACAGTTTTGGAATGTAAACGGAAAGAAATTTGTCAAAGTGCTGGTCTTTCCATTGCCGTGTTTGTTGGTAGTTGCAGTCCGGCACTTGAAACTAAAATGCGAGAATGCCATTTGTTATGAATCGTCAACTCTACTGTCGCGCGCGGGATGTGAACCTCTCTGTACTTTTACTTCCACGTTCAGTGGAAGTATAGTAACGCAAATATATTTTTTTTTGTTGAAATAGGCTTAAAATGTCATGATTTTAAAGAGCGAAAAAAATTTCCTGTCTGTCGGTCTGTCTATCTGTCTATAACTTTTTTGTGCTCACGTTTACTCTGGAACCGTTTATGATATTGACTTGAAATCTGGTACAGTTATGTATTGTAATGGTATCTGGAACAAGATTATATTTTGATCTAATTCCGTTGAAGGGTTCGGGGGTAAATGGGGTACATAAGGGTAAATAAGCAAAGCAAGTAGGTAAGAGTCCATAAAATTGCAATTTAGGGCATGTACGAAAAGTCAAGGTCTCAAAAATTTTTTTGGCATTAGCAACTCCCCTCACTGTCACCCCCAATACCACCCCAACACTATTATGAAAGGGAGTAAAAAAAAATTAAAATATGATTTAGTGTGTATACAAGAACAAAACGTCCCAAAAAATTTATTTGGTGTTAGCTACTCTCTCTAGCACCCCCATTGCCACCCCCACCCTATTATTAAAGGGAGTACAAAATCAAATTGGGGTTTAGTGTGTATACGAGCACCAAGAGACTCTAAAAATTTTTTGACATTAGCCACCTTCTCTACCACCCCATTGCCACCCCCATCCTATTATAAAAGGAAGTAAAAAATTAATTTGGGTTTAGTGTATGTACGAGAATCAAGGGCCTTTAAAATTTATTTTGGCATTAGTTATCCTCTCTACCACAGTAGAGTTGACGATTCATAACAAATGGCATTCTCACATTTTAGTTTCAAGTGCCGGACTGCAATCGGCACTTTGACAAACTTCTTTCCGTTTACATTCCCAAACTGTAAATGGATGCTTAACCATATGCCAGTAATTCTGCAAAAAGAGCGTGCCAGATTGCTACTTGTTAGAATATTAGGAAAAAGCGATTCTATCTGGTCCTCAAGTGACTCTCAATTAATGACAGGAGTATTATGACAATCGGAGTAAGTGCACGCGCGTGTGAATCAGACAGAAGAGAGAGAAGTGGAGAGAGTAAGCTCCGCCCCCCGGTTGCTCGTCGCTCCTTCGACTGACTCGATCGCCCGTTTCCATTCACTTTTTTAATTGTAAATCGTGAGGGCGGGCAAGATACGGACAGGGCAAAATTAAAAAGTGGGTGAATAAAAATAAAACTGTTTACCCTCTGCTTTAAGCCTTGCTAGAATCCCCCACTCCTCTTCGTTCTTCCGCTATACAGCAAAAACTTTGCACTCTCCCTTAATAATTATAGGATTGTGATCTAGTTGGGCGGAAATTGAAAAAAGAATATAAAGCCATCGATTGACCTAAAAATTATTCCCCCACCCCTTCCCTTCATGACAAAAACATTTTTTTAAAAAAAGGTCAAAATTTCTTTCCAGCCGCGTGTTTTTCGCAAAGGTTGATTTCCGCAATTTTATTGAGTTCTACGTGAAAAACTGAAGAAATGTCACTTTGATTTTTTGAGATCCACTTCTCCGGTCACGAGTTATCGGAGTTTAAAAGAAGTTTGCCCTACATCCCTCCCTTCCCTACTAATTGTCCCACCACCCCCAGCCTCCGGCCCCTTAAAATGGGTGACTTTACCCTTCTATGAAAAATATAATAAAAGTCCTATGTGCATGTCGAGCCGAGAAAAAATTAATTGAAAAATTTTCTTTCCTGTAACGTTAATTCGCGATATCTCGCTAAATAATAGTCCGACGTCGATGAGGACGAGAGCCAAAATTACGTGTTTCATCAAGTTCTTCATTTTTGGAAAGTATATATTTTTTTGTGGAATCAACACCCGCCGACTTATTGACGTAAAACCGGTTTCCCGTATTTTTAAATGGCCTCCCCCCCCCTCTCGACCCTCAGATATGTGGAATGTAAGTGGGGAAACAAAGACGAGACCCGACTTGGTCGATTGGGAAAAAAAATTCTTCAATTTGAGGACTACGAATTGAGGATTTTTGAAATTTAAATTTCAGTGGAAATACAATACTGACAAATTCAAACATTTCAGGTTAATTTGTGAGGAAGATGACTGAGGCCGCAATATCATGTATTCAAATCAAACTTCGTAAATCAGAGAAATATTGTTACGTATTGTGTAAACATTTTCAAATGTGGGTTCACACGAATTTTCATTAACCACTGATTTATTAACCACTAAATTACAATAATTAGTCATTATAATAAGACACTAATTATAACTGTCATCTATTATAGCCTAACTATAATTCACAACTTATTACTGACCCAGCACATTGATCCTGCTACTTATATATCCGTGACGAATATTCTCGATTAATCCAGTCTATCATTCGAGATATTTCTACTCCTTCCTGTGAGGCAGCGCTACCTTGGGCTGACTGGTGAAGTAATGCTTTACTGGTTGTCCATTAGGCAGGCAATTACTCTGTCTACTACTAGGGATTCAACCTGTCTTCATAAGAAGGCGTAGGTGTGTACATAACAATATTTAACGATTTAATTATGATTTGATTTTTATTTATTCTTTTAATGATTTTGAATTGTTGATCTAACAAAACTAAAGGTTATGAAGAAACAACGTTACTTTGGTAATTTTTTCAAAAATTGCTCTCAATCCAATCCAACGTAGACATAATTCAGTCAATTTTTTAAATTCTTGAATCGTAGTTAAGGTTTGAATAGTTAATGTTTAGTTCATGCAAAATGAATTTGGCGAATTTATTTAGCATATTTTCCAGTCTGTAAATTTTTATTTTTCGGAACAATATTCCAGACCGCTAAGTACCAAGGATTGATAATGTTAAGATCGAATTTATATCATTACATTCTACACATTTAAAATAAATCGATACACTTTTATGTTTTTGTAAATTTTCATCTCTAACTGCTAATTCTTGATAGATAGATAGATACTTTATTGGTGCCAATATACATAACAGATGCTTACATAAGTCAAAATAAATCGGAGTAAAAGGAGTGTATAAAACATGAATACATACAATACATACATACAATATTACATACAATACCTGAAATATAAATTGTGAATTAAACACTTAATAATAGTAAAATACGATTTTAAATAGGTTAAGAGATAAAAAAAGACAATAAACAAACAACTTACAAATTTTACAGGGGTATACAGTGCTTAGGCAGGTTAAGTTAAGTCAGAGAAGTCATTCTCTAGGAATTCATTAAACGTGTAGAAAGCCTTAGCTTTTAAGTAGTCTTTGATTTTGATTTTAAATTTCAAGAAGTTTAAGTTTTTTACTGAATTAGATAGGACATTATGGAAATTGGCAGAGTAGTAGCCCGTTCCATTTCTGGATTTGGTAAACCGAAAAAGAATTATCTGTATTTTTTCGCAATTTCTAGTATTGTGCTCATGTAGATGGCTGTGCGTTACATAAAAGAGTTCATATTGTTTAAGGTATAATAAACACTCTAGGATATAGACACAGGGCAAAATGAGAATCTTAAGTTTTATAAATTGATCTTTACAGTTATCTCTGTACTTTAGTCGCGAGAGTATCCAAATACATCTGCGTATCAGTGTGCATCGAGAAGTGAAAGCGTACGGACGTACACCGAGCCATCAGAGTGCACAGTGAAGTGGAAGCCCCAGTGACGTCGATAGTGTTGAAGAGGAAGTTCACACGTCTTTTTCAAGACACCATTTTCTGTTATTAATCATAACTTTTTCCCATAATAATATAGGTATTCCCTTACAGGAAACCGACAACGACGTTACCGTGGAGGACGGTAACATGGAGTACAGTGAAGACGAAACGTCCCAGAGCGGTAGCTCCCGAGGGGGCCCCCCAACCCCAAGGGACGACAAGGAGACGATAAAACGTCTCACAGAGGAGAACAATGCTCTCAAGAAGAAAATAGATGAGCTCACCGAAAGGTTGGAGCAGATGCAGAGGGAACAGAAGTCCCAGCATGAAGAGCTTCTGCGTGCGATTCGGGGAGAATCGCAAACACGAAAAAGAAAAAATCCGCCCGCTGCCAACACGGACTCGGACGAAGAGGCCCCTAAGGCGGCAAAGAAGGTGGCTGAAGAGCCCCTCAAGTGCCCCCCCGAGTCCGAGTCACCTAGACAGAGCAAATCGGGATCCAGAGCCCCCCAGCAGGAGGCTAGCGTCCCCCAACAAGAAACCCGGAAAGAGGAGACCGAGGCCCCTCAAAAAAGGACAAGAAGCCAGCGTGTACCCCCGGTAGTGCTGCGAAACAAAGAGACGTGGACAACGGTGAGCCGTCGTTTAACCGAAACCGGTATAAACTTCAACAAGGCCAAAGTTACCGGGGAGGGAATCACCATCGAGCCCGCGACGTCCGAGGACTATCGGAGGATGACAAGGATGTTCGCAAATGAAAAGAGGGAGTACCACACGTATGCCCTGCCAGAGGAACGGCAGCTACGTGTGGTCATTCGAGGGATCCCGAGCGGCGTTACCTGCAAAGAGGTGGCAGAAGACCTCCAGGACCAAGGATTCGCACCTACCGCGGTCCAGCGAATGATGTCAAGACGGACAAAACAGGAGGTGCCCCTCATGCTTGTCCTAGTCCCACAGGACCAGGACAAGATACTCCAAGTAACGAGGTGCTGTTCTCTAGTTGTAAGGACTGAGAGACAGAGAGCCAAGGTAGCGGCATCCCAATGCCACCGCTGCCAACGTTTCGGCCACGGCCAATCCAGGTGCACCGCGCAGCCGAAATGCGTGAAGTGCGGCGAGGCACACCGGACGACGGAGTGCAAAAAGAAGACAGACGAACCGGCCAAGTGCGCGAACTGCCAGGGGGCCCACCCGGCCAGCTACAGGGGGTGTCCAAAGTACCCCAAACAATCAGCCAGCGCCACCCAAAGGCCGGTACAGAGGCCAACGATGACCTCAACACAGAAGGGCGGCGTAGCGCCAGGCACAAGCTACGCCAGAGTGGCCCAGGGCAAGGCAGGACAGAACACCGTCCCTGCCGCAAAACAACAAGCATCGCCAGAGGCCAAAAACCTCACAGCGGTGCTCGCACAGATGCAACAAATGTGCTCAGCGATGAGCGCATTTTTTGCACAAATGCCAAATTTAACTAATCTGTAATGCCTTTACAGGTTAAACCGGAAGTCCTGCAGATGGCGGCCTGGAATGTCAACGGCCTGCGAGAAAGGAGACTTGAAGTCGAAGAGCTCCTGACCAGGTACGACATAGACGTCATGGCACTGCAGGAAACCAAGATGACCCCGGCCAAGGAGATCAACTTCCCAGGATACCACACCTACAGGATGGACTGGGTAAACAATCCTCAGCGACCCGCGAGAGGAGTGGCCCTATTGGTGAAGAAAACCATAGCCCACCATCCGACAGTACTACCTGAGCTAGAAAACATGAACGCCACCGCCGTAGTAGTGTCCACAGCGCGAAATGGCGACATACAAGTGGTCTCATGCTACCAGCCACCCCGCAGCACGCTTACCGAGGGGGATCTGGACGCAATCTTGCCCGCCAGGACACAGGTCGTCGCAATTGGCGATTTCAACGCCAAATCCCAGGAATGGAACAGCGGCATAACCAACACTCGAGGACGAGAGCTGCTGAGGTTCCTGGGACAGCACGCCGGCGAACTGATGGTGGTAGGACCGGACCAGCCCACCTTCGACAACGGCAGACACAGGCCAGATGTACTGGACATCGCAATCCTAAAGGAGATGACCTTCGAGGCAGAGATCACCACCAGAACGGAGGGATCTACCGAGCACAACCCGATCTTCCTAACCCTAGGAGGACAGGCGAGTGAGGACAACGGCACCTTCACGAAGAGACGAACGGACTGGGAATCGTACCGGCAGCACCTGCAGCAGTACATCGCACAAATTCCCAGGCTAGAAACCATGGAGGACGTTGAGAGGGCCATCATTACCCTAGAGGAGCAGATCCTGGAAGCGATAAGGGCCAGCACGACGGAAATAGAAGTAAGAAGGCACCCAGCACCGATGGCAAACCTCCCAGAGGTCACCAGGCAGCTGATAAGGGACAGAAGGAGCGCCAAGAGACGGGCTCAGAGGACCAGGCTCCCCGCCGATAGAAGGGAGTACAATGTCCTCAGCCGAAGAGTGAAAGCCGCCCTCCAGGAACACCGTCAGGAGGGGTGGCAACGCCACCTTGAGTCACTGGATCCACAGGACAGAAGCATGTGGAACACACAACGTGCCCTGCGAAACCGAAGGAAGCCTATGCGCCCGATTCACGGAGAGCGAGGGATCGTCTACACTAACCAGGAAAAAGCCGAGGCGTTCGCCGACAGCTTAGAACTGCAGTGCAGAGAGAACGAGCTCGATGACGAGGACGAGGACTGGGTGGACGACGTCGAACGCAGAGTACGAAGGATCCGCCGCCTGCCAGATGACGACCACATCCGTCCGACTACCCCCGAGGAAGTCAAGGAAATCCTGAGGAGCCTAAAGCCGAGAAAAGCTCCGGGATGTGACAAGATAGGAAACATCGCTCTCAAAAAGCTGCCCAGGAAAGGAGTAGCGGCGCTAGTCAACATCGTAAACGCGATGTTAAGGTTACGGCACTTTCCAGCCAGGTGGAAAAAGGCCGACGTCATTATGATCCCTAAACCAGGGAAAGAACTAATTTTCCCGTCTTCTTACAGGCCCATCAGCCTCCTCCCAGCCATGAGCAAAGTTGCAGAACGGGTCATCTTGAAGAGGCTAACAGAGAAGACAGAAGAGCTGAACATCATCCCGGATGAACAGTTCGCATACCGAACAGGACATTCCACGGAACTCCAAGTGCTTCGCCTCACCGAGGAGATCACCAAGGGGTTCAACCAGCGTCAAGTCACCGCGGCGCTGTTCCTAGACGTCGCCAAAGCATTCGACACGGTCTGGCACGACGGTCTCTTAGCTAAAATGATGAGTATGGGTTACCCCATCGAACTCGTCAAACTAGTGAGATCCTACCTACACTGCAGACAGCTAAGGGTGAAAATCTCGGACCAACTCTCCACCTACAGGACCGTGGAGGCGGGAGTTCCACAGGGATCGGTGCTGTCACCGCACCTGTTCGCCATCTATACCTCGGACCTCCCCCGGACCGACCATACAGCCCTAGCCCTGTATGCAGACGACACCGCCCTGATTGCCAGATCCTGGAAGGCCAGAGACGCAACCAGAAAACTCCAGGAAGCGGCCACACTCCTGGAAGAATGGTGCACGAAGTGGAAAGTCGCAGTCAACGCCGACAAGAGCCAAGCCATCCTCTTCAGACGAGTGCGGAAAGAAATTCCCACAGGACACGTCTCCATGAACGGCGAGGACATCCAATGGCACGACACCGTCAAATACCTTGGCGTGGTCATGGACAGAAGCCTAACATGGAGACAAAACACGGACGCCATCACAGCCAAGGCCCGACGTACGAGCGCCCTCATCTACCCAATGACGGGAAATGGGAGCCGACTTAACTTGAGGAACAAGCTCACGCTTATCAAGACCCTCATCAGGCCGCAGCTGACGTACGCCTCGGTAGCGTGGGGCTACCAGGCGAAGTCCTACATGAAGAGAATCCAGGCAGTGGAGAACATCGCCCTCAGGACGGTAGTTGACGCCTCATGGTACGTGAGAACCGCAGACATCGTCAGAGACCTGGAGTACACCACGGTCACTGAAGTCATCCGGGAACGAGCGAAGAAGCTGTACGCCCAAGCCGAGGAGCATGGGAACCCGCTGATCAGACAGGCCACTGATTACGACCCCGCCGACGCCCCGAGGCACAAGCGACCGAGGGTTCAGCTACTGGACAACGGGTAAGTACAACCTTTATTTCCCACTAACAGATCTGTTTCAGATACGCCAGGACGGACCACCACTACCAGAGACATGACGTTTTCAACCCTAACCCAACCTCCTTGCGGGCGTCGGACAACATACCGTCCGACGCCCGTTGTCCTACCTGCTCCGTGGAGACCGAAAGTGCTAAAAGAAGCACTTAGGTCTCCACACTCCCGAGCTACACAGCTCATCCTTACCTTTCCGACGATCCGGGGTAGGATATCAATTGATGTCCTACGTACCGGCAGTCAGTCCCAGCCAAAACTTCCTAAACCCAACTCGACCGATGACCACCCCCCGGGGGTGACAAGCTGGCGAAGAAAGAAAACATCAAGACAAGAAGAGCGCCAGAAGAGACCTCAGCCAGCGAGGTTCAACAGCCAGGACCAGGGGAGGTCCGCAGAAAATACCACGATACATCTCACATTTGTGAGCTGGGTCTGGTAGAAGTACGCGGGCCCACCTATCACGAAGGCCGGTCCAGGTCTACAGAGATAATCTAGGTGCAAAGAGTAATAGTTCTACTCGGCCCTAGTTATCGAGACCGACATCCAGCCAATGGATATTGGCGCGCGCAGACCAAATACTTTAGTGGTATGAGTTGAGTGCCTCCAGTTTAGGATACCATATGACATTTTTGCATGAAAGGAACCATAATAAGCCATAATTAAAAAAATTTGGGATAAAGTGTTGACAAGGTTCCGTAGACAATAAATATTTTTTGAGATTTTAGTTGATAATTTTAAAATGTGTTGTTCCCAGGATAATGTTGAATCTAGATAAACACCCAAAATTTTTACCGCTTCATCACTTTGAAGTTTAGTGATTGCGTTTTGTCTTAGTTTAGTTTTAATCGATTGGATAAAAACCATTCATTAATATTTTCAATTGTCGATATAACGTTTTGTTTTAGCAGTAAAAGATTTGTATTTAGTGCAGTTGTATCGTCAGCGAACAATGTGAAATTGGTATCACCACTAGAATTAGGAAGGTCATTAATATAAATGGTAAAGAGTAGGGGACCTAACACGCATCCCTGTGGAACGCTATGGGAAACTCTCCTGGTTTTAGAAGTGCATTGATTGTAGTTTACGTACTGGCGCCTGTTGGTTAAGTAGGGTTTTATGAGTGTTATACTATCATTATTGAGATTGTATCCAGTTAATTTATCTAGGAGAATATCGTAGGATACGCAATCAAATGTTTTTGTTAGGTTGAAAAAACTAGCAGTCGTGAACTTCTTGCTTTCAAAGGTATCAAGAACAGTTTGTAAAATATTATTAATCGCCATTGTTGTTGATCGCTTTCTTAAGCCCAAGTATTCATTAATTTGTTTTTTTAAGGCTGATTCAAATATTTTGGCTAGAATTGATACAAGTGAGATAGGGCGATATTTATTTAGATACTCATATGAGCCGTTTTTATGGATTGGGATGACTTTCGATAGCTTTAGTATATCAGGAAAGACACTGTTTACGATACACAAATTGATTAGGTTGGTTAAGGGGTAAATAGTTAGGTTTCTAGAAAAATTGTTTCAAATAAGAAAGTTGCCTCTGTGTTTTATCTCTATATCTTCTGAATATACTTGGTATTTGTTTTTAAAGATAAAAATTGTGCCGTTTGCTATACTAAAACATGTAAATTTTTACATTTCACCGCCACAGCTTTAAAGAAAAACGTACATTTTGTACACTCATTAGAACTAGACCATCATATTAATACATTTTGTTAATAAATGTGAGCTAATAACAGTCAAAATTTTATTGTCAGAAAGTTATTTGTGGCATTCTACGAATATTCTTTCCTTTTATTTGGGTTTTCTACCACATGTATTGTCCTCTTCAAAAACAAATCACCGAATCTACAAAATAATAGAATTATTACACAAAACAGACACAGAAATAATGCATTTTGTTGACATTTCGGAAAGTAGTCTCGTTCCGTTTTCAAAGCTTTTTTTTTTTTCGAAGAACACTTATTTGCTGTGTATGTCAAATACACAGCTTTAAGATTCTGTTTATGTTATTTCCATAGATACTTACTACTTACACAGAACTGACGTTATTTTCTTTTAGATAATGTTGAGTTTTTTATACAAATATCTACAGAACAATTTGATACGCATTTATCTTCATTTAATAATATTATTGCTGATTCTTTAATTTTTCTTTTTTTATTATCTGCCTCTTTTGTTAAAATTTTTGCCGAACCAGTGTTACCTCCTTTCCCTTATTATTTATTTTTGAGAAAGAATTGAGGCAACATATACGGACGACTAGCTGGTTTAAGTCGGAGCAGAGAGCCGTGGATCCAGAGTATTCGTAAGAGTGGAGAAACTTACCCTTTCTGAAATGTACAGCATAAATGACAGATATCTGTTTAGTTCGGGAAAAGGAGACAAAGAAAAATTGATGTTAAGTTGGGCACCATCTATAGTGAAAATAAGTAGAATTGTCTCTTTTTCTCGAATAACCAGTCTACTATAGTACAGACTGAAATTGTTGGTAAGAGAAATAAAAAGATTGTTTAAAATGAATGTTAAAATATATTACATGAATAATAGATAAATCGGTTTATAAAGACTAATTGAAATTAAAAAAAAATGTATATATATATATATATATATATATATATATATATATATATATATATATATATATATATAGCAATGGTATGATTCTGAACCAGAAATAGTAATTTGTAAGCACAATCCTGAACCAGCCGGACGGACCTGAACCATATATGTGGTTCAGGTTCGTTTTCCTTTCTTTTTTATTTAGTGGTATCTCACGTAGATAACTGAAACGTTCCTTGACAAACTTAGGATCGGATTCTTTCTTAACATATATATTTGGCGGGAAAAAATGCGCGGGAGAATTAGTTACAGACTAGTTAATGGTGGTTCAGGTTAGTTAGGAAGACGTGTTTTTTAGTTCAGTGTTTGGCTGCATTAGCGGGTGGCGCTGTTCTATATACAGTATATTGACATTCATGTCTTCCTTACTAACCTGAATCAATAGGTTTGGCAATAGTGTATTAATGTCTTTGTACTTATAAGAACGTTTTGGTATCTTTAAACCTATACTAGGATGCAATACGTTGAGAGATTTTATTTATAGTTTTACCATGCGTATCTATGTAACCTGTTGGAATATTTTTATAGGGTATGAGACAAAATAAAAATCCAAAGCATTATATTATTTTTATTTGTAGCATTTCGATGATTTGGGATTTATTGGAACTTGCGACATTTAATGTAATTAATTTAATTCAATGCAATGTAATCCTAAAAAATTATAGATCTGTTACGAGACCAAATAAAAATTATTTTAAACTTCCTAAAAGATCAGACGACATAAAAAATACAAATAAAAAGCTTTATAAATATCTATTTGATCAAAAATTGAGTTACTGAGATTATACGACACAAATATATATATTCATCCGTTTGAAAAAATTCATAAACTACAACCTTATGTTATCCTGATAATCTCAGAATTATTTTTCTCAGTCCAAGAATGATTTAAGTAAATAATTATAATAATTATTAGTCTTATTTCCGTAAGGTATATAGGTGTGAAGTTTTCTTCTTTTTTATTCATCAATTCTTTAAAAATAATTTATACCCAAAATTGAAATACCAGATCTTTACATTTTTATAAGGTCTAATATAAGGCCAACAATGGAAAATGGTCCAGTTGATAATTTAGCAATATATTAATGGGTTTTTCATATTTATTTTCATATTATCTACGAGATTTAGCTTCTATAATTTTCTAAATGTATATGTATTTTAAGATACTAATTATTGTGAAAAATCTGCTTTACTATTATGAGATGTTTGGCATTTGTTACTTTTGAATAGTTTACCACAAATTTATATGCTATGTAATATGACGTTAAATTGACTTAAGTATACAGGGTGATTCACATAAAACTCCCCAGGCAGTTTCCATAATAACGAAAAAAGGTATTAAATTTCTGTAAAGGCCAGTCGTTACATATTTTTGGTGGCTTTATTTTGTCGTCCAAATGTTGCCAATGACAGTGGCAATACTATTTTATCTAAGCATATAATTTATACATACCAAGAATCACGTATGACTGCTCGCTTAAAAGAATTTATCAATAACTGAAATATTTTTCGTATTCAAGCTTCTACAAGGAGCTTTTCACAAAAATACTTCTGTTCTGTACTGTATTAATAAATTGAGATAAATTATTATTAGTACCTATATTGTGTTAAAGTTTGCATCCTGTTTCATATATATTCTCTAATCCTGCCAAATCAAGGATATAAACAGTGCAATTATACTTTTTCACACCGATAAATTTTACTGTGAAGTTATAACAACTTCCATTTTAAACCTTAATGCCATGCGAAGAAAAAATTACCACTTCCTAAATATACTGAATTTTGTAAAAGCAATAAATAATTGTTATTTTGATTAATATTATTTACGTATTAGTTTATGCCAAAAATACCAAAAAGAATTATATTTCAGCATCAATTCCGAAGATATTTTTTTAAGAATTACGGTCATGTTTCAATACACACGCTGTATATTAAATATTAGAAAAGCGGTAAATAATTATATATATTTTTATTAATGCTATTTACGCATTAGTTTACGCCAAAAATACCAAAACCATAAGATAAATATTAAGAGTTGTTAAATATCGGTTTAATCCAATGTAATTTAAAATAAAATCGAAACACCGATATAAAATTTTTATTAAGTACAAGTGACTGGAATGCTCAAAATACAATGAATGATTTTTAAACCAACAATAGTAAATTAATGTAAAGTCTTCTACTAACCGTTGGTTCATTTGTTATATAAATAAAACTAGATCATACAAATATTACAATATATGGGTGTCTCAGATTTGGCGCCGGACTCTAGTGGACCACACAGTGTTATATATTGTGTCCCTTTAAAATTTAAATACCCCAATTTTGTTTTGTTTATGGGTAACATGTGTAACAAAGAACGGCACTTTAACCATTGACTTTTGTTTTATCTTATCGTCTTACTCTATTCTACTATGAAGTTATAACAGCTACCATTTGAAACCTTAATGCCGAATGAAACAAAAATTTTTACCACTTCTTAAATATTACATATTATAAGAGCGGTAAATAAATGCCATTTTTATTAATGTTATTTGTGCATTAGTATATGCTCAAAGTAGAATAAAGTCTTTTAAATTCACAATAATAAATTAAAGTCAAGTCTTCCCTGTCGGCCGCTCGACCACCCAGGCTCTTTAAAATTTAAATACCTAAATGGTCTATGGGAAACATGTGCGGCACTTGACATTTGTTTCACCCTCTTTCCAAAAATGTTACCATGTACAAATTATACCATAACTATCCTACGTGTAAAATTTTATTTATATTTAACATATATTTGTAATCTAATTCAATTTGTGATTGAAATTTTGTAATTGTAAAAATATCGTTAATAAATAAAGAAAAAGGAGGAAAAACGTGATTCAAGAAATAAATTGTTACTAGCTATCGTTAAAGTTATATTGAAATGTAATATGGCGAGGGTATTTATTTAGAGTTTTACAGTGCGCATCTTTGTATTATAACCGGTTGGAATATTTTGATGGTATGAGACGAAATAAAAAGACAAATTTATACTTTTCTATTTCTAGTTTTTACACATTTTAGGATTTATTTGCCACAATTAATGTATAATCAATTTAATTTCATCCAATATACCTAGTATGAAAAAGTTAGGCATCTGTTACGAAACCTAATAAAAATGATTTTATACTTTCTGAAATAGTAGATGTAGACTTACTGAAAATATGTAACACAAGTATATTTGTTCTTTTGAGAAAGTGAATTAGTGAACTATGTTATGTTACTGTTCCATGGTCTCAGTATGGTTTTTCTCAGTCCAGAAACGACTTATGTAAATAGTTGTAATGATCATTACCTATCCTTACTTCTAAGAGGCGTCTTGGAATGAAAGGATAAACAGTCAGAAATTAGGTAGGATTCAAACGGCAAACCCGTGTACAGGTTACTTTCACTTTTTTTTATTCTTCCCGTATCTATACATTTTAAATAAATGCTGGAGATTCCAGTATTATTTTAGTCAAATAATTTGAAATGTATGTAAAGTAAGTATAGGTAACAAACATTGTTGCAAAGAAGTATGTGAAGGCTAAATTTGACCCGTATATTTGTTTAAAAAAAACTTGGATAAAATTAGGGTTAAAACTAGAGAATTTGTATTTCGTTTCTCGGACCCAAATGCATAGAACAATGTTTCTGTTGCTATTTTAACCGAATATGTATGATTGTTAAAAATAAGAGAACTTTCTGTAATTTTTGCTTTGTATGTAGAAATATAATATTGTCTGGTGTTTATGTAATATGTTATATGTAAATGTTCCTAGTGATAGCTATTTTTGTAACATACTGTATATCTATAAAGAGTAATTTATTAGCGTGCAAATATTAAAAAAATAAATTGTGCTAAGCTAACAGCATCCCATTCTTCGAATACTGAAAGAATTATTTATAGTTTAAGTTTTTCAAAATGAAGATAACTCCTCAAATTAAAAATTAATTTAATAAGCTCGGCGATACTATTTTTGCACCTGGACGGACGATAACCTATCCGTTTTATGTTCTATCTAAAATATATTTTATAGAATAATTTAATGCGGGATACTTCACGGATACACTATCAAACAAAAATAATCTTTTAATACTGCCTTAAAGTGTATTTGATTTTCATAATCGGTATATTTTTAGGCACAATGTGAGTTTTTAAGTATATTGCTTAAAATTAAGAATTAAATATTTCATTTCTCATTGCTCACTTAAAAGAATATTTATGAATATTTGGGACTTGTTTCATATATTCTCTAATCCCCCTACAATGCAAAAAGGCTTTAAATAATGCTATACCATTTTTCTTTCTGATAAATTTTAATGTGAATTTATAGCAAGGGTTGAGGTTAAAAGTAAGAAATACACAACTAAACAAATTGACATTTTGACCTAAAATTTCAATAGTCTACTTTTTAGACGCTGACTGTTTTACATGTCGCTATTGTAAAAATACCGGGATGTTACCAAATAGCCAAAGGATCCTCGTGTCAGTCGTCACATGCCTACCTTGCACTGACGAGAACCAACAGCTCGAAACTGCAGTCTGCAAGTGGTGTGTGACGGCTGGCAAGAGAGCTCCTTTAAGTAGGATCAGTCTTTCGGCTGGTGTTTGTTGCAATCGAAGCATTAGCGTTTTGATGGTAATATGCAATTATTACAGTTAACGCGCCAGACTTGTAACTTGTGATTCAGCGCTCAGCGGGGCATATAGCCCGGAGAGTAGCTGTTGGTTGCAGTCTGGTTACGTTCCTTATAGTAAAATAAGGATTTTATAGAGGAGTTTGCGACTAAAAATATTATATTTAATTTTGTTTATGCTTAACATGTATTTTTATTCCAATTCATTCGTGATTGTAATATTCCTCTCTTTATTCTATAACTGAGCACTACCCCTGTCGGATATCGCAATTAAATAAATGAATAAATAAAAAGAATTAAACATGATTCAAAAAATAAATTATTTAAAAAAATATGTTCCTTAGGTTGGGCATTGTATGTTATTCTACAACTTGTATCTATCTGAACTATTTTTTCAACTTTCCAGACAATACCACAATTCCACATACAGCAATAATTTGGATATATCCACTCCATTATATTCGTTTTCAAAATATTGACGTTTAAAATTTGACTCTTTAATTTTTTTTATCATTGTTTGGTTCTCTCTAAAAAAGTCAACCTTAGGCATAATCAAAAGTCATTCAGAAGTGAAGCTTCCTTTTAAACCAGAACGGAAAATAATACAGTTAAATATAGAGTGAAAAATTAAGATAGAAATATTAAGGGAATTGTTACAAAAAAGTGATGATTATTAGGGGAACCTCCCATATATCTGAAAACAACTTCTAATGCATACTCTTTAAACTTTTTAAAAGTAAATATATATACATGTACAGGATGTTTGGAAATAACATGCAAAAAATTTAACTGTAGATTCTCTGTCGAAAATTAAGACGGGTTCTCCGTATAAAATAACTCTTTTCTGTCCGGCAACAATACCTTAAAAGAGCGTGCCAAAAACGGTTTTTAATTTTTATCTCAAAATAGCGTAATCGGAAAAAAAAGATGAATTTAGACAGTAAAAAAATTTAAACATGAAGACAACGATTGTTGTTTTTAGATATTAAAGCATTTGTTCAAAATGACGACCTCCAACTTGAATACACGTTTGCAACCGTTTTCTAAAATTGCCATACCTGCCTTCTATAAGTAAAACATGTGGAGTTTCGAACTTCATTGGCAGCAGTAAAAATTTTCTCTCTTAAAACTTCGACGCTAGGGACAGATGTCGAGTAAACAACATTTTTCAAGTGGCCACAAAAGTAAAAGTCCAGTGCATTCATATCTGGGGACCGAGGGGCCATTTAATTGTGGCTTCTCGCCCCCTGCCAATCCATCGATTTCTAAATGTTGAGGGTAGCCACTCTTGAACGTCTAAAGAATAACGAGGTGGCGCACCATTCTGCATAAACCAAAGTGTTTGACGTAATCCACGAGGTAAATCGTCTATAAGTTGATACAGGTCATTTTATAAAAAGTTTAAATAAGCTGGACCATTTAATCTGTTTGGTAACTCAAAAGGCCCTATTAATTTATTGTCTATAATTCCGGCCCAAATATTTATTGAAAAGTTGTATTGACATCCTCCATTTACAACAGCGTGAGGATTATCGTCCCTCCCTCCATAAATGCTAGTTACGAATATTTAAATCTCCACGTCGAGTAAAGCAGCATTCATCTGTGAATAGTACTGTAAAATGTAATGGCTTCTAAGTATAATTCTACAAAAATCAAGTCTTACTGGAAAGTCACGAGGGAACAGCTCTTGTATTCTCTGTAAATGATAAGGGTAAAGTCCTTGCATTTTCATATTTTCAAAATCCTCCATACTGATGTTTTTGTTGTGTGGAATTGATGAGCAGCCAGTTTAATACTACATTCAGGATGTTCACCAAAATAATGTATTTAATATGTGTGCCTCCATTGCATCTCCTATTTGTCTCCAACGATCACAATCATGACTTGTTTTTTTAAAACACCTCCTTTTTTTTAACCTCAAGTGAATATTAGATAAAGTACGAACATTTGACACAATACGTGTAGAGAACTTACGACGATATCGTTCTTTTGCCGCTGAAGCATTTCCTTTACATGCACCATAAATTAAATGTATGTCTGCATATTATTCCTCATTACTAGAACTATGCATTTTAAAATCTGGTTAGAAAAATACTAGTATTAAGTAATAAGAAATGATTATCTTATTATTTCAATGGCAAGAAACAACGTAATATTGTCAGATTATAATTTGACACCAGCCTACTTTTAGTATTTTACACTAATATAATTTTGCCCATAGCTTTTGATTGATCGCTTAGGTAGATGTAATTTAATTTTTTTCCCAAAAATGGTCGATTTTACGAATTTCTTCGAAGAGATGAAAAAGTTTCTAAATTAATCATAATGTTTAGTTATTTTTTTAACTTAAGAAAATGGCAGGCACAAAGATATTTACAAAATTTCTAAAAGGGTAGTAAATTTCACCCCTTTGTGTACATGCTAGGTGGATGACATGATTTCGTTAGATGCCCTTTGATGTGTAACAGAGATGTGCCAAATTTCGTCTTTTTCCGATTACGTTATTTTGAGATATAAATTAAAAACCTTTTTTTCTGGCACACCCCTTTAAGGGAGTGTAGCTGGACAGGAAAAGGTTGTTTTGAAAAATTTTATACGAAGAACCCGGTCTAAATTTTCGACAGGCAATCTACAGCTAAATTTTTTGCACGTAATTACGACACCCTGTATATTTAAAATATATATATATAATTTTAAACAGCAAAAATTAAAAATAAACCGTATTTATTCTAGCCTTTTACAATTTAAATACCTAAAATTCATCCCCTTCTTTCAGAAAGATACTTACACTTGATAAATATAAAATTTCATTTGTGCGTAAGAAGCATATGCGAGAAGTCCGAGTATTTTATGACCCTTGGCAATACAAACGTAGCAGGTAGCTATCCTATAGTATTTAAAAATGGCAACATTGAAGTGGTTCAGGATGTAACATTCAGCTATATATTACTGTATAAAATGGTTCAGCTTTGTCATATTAACGTATTGGTTCAGGATGATGTCATTAGTGTGTAGATATACACCTATGTTTAGTTATAAAAATATCAAAGTATATTTTACAGAATAGGTTATCCGACCCCCTATATACTCCAATATAAACAAATATTTTTTGTCTATCTCTTCTATAAATAGCTGGTTCAGGATTGTATGAATTGTCTAATGGTTCAGAATTGATAGAAAGATGTATATATATATATATATATATATATATATATATATATATATAACAAATTTATACCTTGATCCTAAATTGATTATTGTTGAGGTGTTCTGGAATAGCAACCCAGGCCCACAATTGTCTCTTGTTGCGAGAATGGATTCTAAAGCTTCCTTGGCAATTTACGTCTCTTAATGAAATGAAGTAAAAATCGTAGGAAAATTAACCGACTAGGTGGTTTATGAAAAGTTAACGAGACTTTATCTATATGAAAAATAAGCTGTGCAAAAGCTATGCAGGAATGAAGAAGCTATGCAGAAACGTATACAGAAATGTATAAGTATATATGTGCATAAACATATAAGTACATAAGTACATATAAATATATAGAAATATATAAGTATATATAAGTATATATAAGTATATATAAGCATATAAGAATATAAGTATATAAGCATCTATATAAAAGCATATATATAGAATATCTAAGAATTTAAGCTGATTTCGTAAACTATAAATTGCCAAAAAAAAATGAAAAAAAAAATATTTTAAAACCATGTGGTACATATAGTATTTTAACTACTTATTAAATTAAAAAGAATTGACCTTGAATTTAAATTTATTTTAAAAATAATTGAAATTACATCAAAGGCAAAAATTGAAGATTAATTAAATTTTAAATGATTAATAAATGAAATTACCTGGATGTTATTGTTAACGCGGATATAAAAATGTATTATCAATTACTGAAGTCCACAGTTAAAATTTATACAATAGTGCAGGTATGGCCATCTGTCAACTGTTGAGTTAAGCGCAACAACCTGCCTGATGTAGATTCCCGTACTCACAACTAAAATAGTGGCATATGATCGATAAAAGGAATCTATAATAAAAGTTTTTATTACTTCCATACCACAGCTGATTTGCCTTTGCCTCACAATTCGTAATTTCTATTTTATACATAACCGACAATATGAACAGCTGTAAATAAATAGTAAAACGTATTGTGAGAATTCAGTAAATATATTACATCTTATAGGATATACTATATATAGTAACGAGAAGAGGTAAGAGAATAACCATATGTACTTGCATAGTGTACAAAAATATAAAAATTTAAATATAGGTATCTGATGTAAATAAATGTTTTTAGACAATCAACAATCGTCTCCTGGGATGCTATTCAGAGATACATAATAGTTAATAGAACATGACTGAGTTCCTAAGATATAAAAATATGTACATAAAACAGTGTGAAATGGTTTAGCAGTTATACAAGTAAAATTCTATTAGTTGAAAACAGTTCCACTTACAAAAACTGAATCAAAATGATACACGGATTGTGCCAAACATAAACAAAACACTAATTTTTATATAAAACTGTTAAATGGACATAGACCATGTAACACCAGTTTATTCTATGTCGATTTTCCCAAGCATGTTCACAAATCTTTGATTTCTGAATTTCATTCTTTCTAATGTAATTCTTGTGCTCATCCAACCTCACACTGAAACGTCTGGATGACTCGACCACATAACATTTATCACATTCGCACGGGATATTGTAAATACAGTTTCTTGAATTCTGCTCCCGGTTTATCGGTTTTGTTTTTGTTAAAATAAATCTCAAAGTGTTTCCTGTTTGAAATACCGTCCTAACACCAAATTTGTTACCTCTAGGGCGTAGCTTCTTCGATAGTCCGTATACATAAGGAATTGTTGCTGTATAATAACGTTCAGGTTTTTGTCGTACCTGATTGTCCCTATTTTCAACGTTTATGAAAACTCTATCAACAACGGCTTGAGGGTATTGATTTTGTACTAGAACCTCTTTGATACATTTTTTCTCTTTATTTAATACTTCATTAGATGAAATTATTTTGGCCGTATCGTATAAACATTTTACAACACACACAGGTGCAGAGGCTTTTTTCCAATAATTATATTATTTTGTAGATTCTGTGATTTGTTTCTGAAGAGGACAATACATGTGGTAGAAAACCCAAGTAAAAGGAAAGAATAGTAAACATTTCAGTGAAATTCACTGTTCCGTTTTTGAGTTAGAGTGAGTTATACGAAAAAATAATTATCTGAATTAGTTTATAGTAGTAACTTTTTACTCCATCGAGAGATAAGCTACTGAACACTTCGGTTGAGGTGACATTGCTTTAAAAAAACTGTTATGCATCATAGAGTGGCTGCACTCCACGAACTTGTTTTCTTATAATAATTAAAAAATTACTGAATTATTTGTTAGTTTTTTTCTAAAATAATTAAATGCGACCCTACTAATAATTTCTTGTTAAAATAATAAATATAGACATAACTAACATGAAAACTACCAATTACAATACAAACTTTTTCAAAGAAACATACTACTTGATAAAAATTCGATTGCTTTCTTCGGCCGCCATCGTATAAAAGTCACATTTTATCATTTTTAACAAGTATGTGATCTATGAATGTCATTATATTCACTTACACTCTTGTGAACTTATTATTGTTGATTGAAATCAATATCCATTAAGGATTATGGGTACATGTCTTATTTGTTAAAAATGCTATTTGACTTTGATTTTCATAGGAAGCCATTTATCATTACGTGCAGCTTTTGTACTAATATTCTAGATGATTTTCTCAATTCACTGTGTTAACAACAGATTTCCGTGATAGATGACATTCATTTTAAGAACGGGCTTGAAGTAGTCTGAAAGGGACGAGCATTTTTCTTTTTATTGCGTATCCATTATTTATTGCAGCTTTATTATTTGTTTAACTTGAATTGTCTCTACATTGATTTGGTAAGTAGTACTTTTCAACTAAGAAACTCTATGTATATATGCCTATAAACCAACATTTCCTAATTAATTTAAAAATATATAATCTATGCCAACTCGATTTAATGACTTTAAAACACTCTTTTTTCCATTCACATGATTCAAACAGCTAAAAGTATCATGACATATTCGATGTAAGATATCTCCAATTACACTTAGTGCAGTGTAGTTCTTTAAGTTATTTATTAGTTGCCTTTGAAGTTGTATGATCAAAAAAATCAGTATAAATAGCATATTTCCTTACGCTTCTAAAAGTGAGCCAAAGAGCGGAAAATGCATGCCCTTAACAGGGATAACGAACCACTAGATACAAAACGCAATAGCAGTGTCCTTTTGATGGTAGCGACCAGCCGCGGTAAGGCATAATGAAATATATTAAAATATTACAAATAAATTAATTTTTTTAATCAAAACTGCATATAAATATATTAGGCAGTGCAATCTTCAATGCAAACTTCAACATCATATCTATTAACAAATAAGCACGGAGCAAGAAGAATTTATTTAAGAACGCAATATTAAAAAACAAATACTGAATTTACAACTTATTAAGAAGGGACATAAATGAGAAATGTTACGTAAAGGAGGTGGGTCTCTATAGTTTATAGCGGGATCCGAAACGCTTCTTGGGGATAATTTATAACTGAAAATTACTTAATAGGTGGGGGGGATCGAACCCACCTCGCTACCGTCCCCCATAACATGCTTGAAGACATTTGATCTCTTTGTTATTCTTAGAAAAATTTCAGATTTTTGTTTCAGTATTTTTGAAGATGGAGAAGTGCGACAGAGTTAAAGTACGGGTTATTTTTCTTTTTTATTTAACGTCGGCCTATTTCCGCTACTGAAGCCTAACACCGACGCCTATAGACGAGCTATTCCCAACCAGGAGTTTTGCCGAACCTATTCTCCTTCGAAGAGTAGGGATCTTTCGCTTGCCTAACGTTTAATAGACAAGAGACCGACGGCTTTACATCCCCTCCGAAGGATGTTATATCCTCTATACAATTCTTGCCAAAGATTCCGCGCATACACTGATATACAAGCAGCTGGAACACGATAAGCTCCCTTCTATTAGAATTTTTTTTAAAAAACGGATAGAGCGTTGGGCGTTAGAGATTATTCGAGACTCCTGGGGCTACAAGTGCACTTTATTTTAGAAGTTTGTGGGTTGCTCAGTAAACTGCTGATCAGGGTCAATAATTGTACCTTGTATAAATCCTGGAACTTGTGGTACACTTGTATTTAATTGAATAAGTTTGTTTAGCACTTTTATTTATCTTAATGTCTATATCAAAGTCGAAAGCTACACCTAGTATGCTTTTCTTGAATAAGAACACTTGTGCTTAAAACTAAATGATGCTATTTATTTAATGTAATTGAACAGAGTTCGTTAAACTTTTTAACTTAAATATTAAATTTAATACGAGTTGTGAAAGCAGTAACTTTGCGACAACTGAAATTCCGACTGAATGAATTATAAAAAATATTAAAGCTTGTTAAAAGTCTGAAAAAATTCACTTGTGGGAAGGTATCGCGACGGCTACTGCGTATATGTGCTTTTTTACTTAGCTCAGGCAAAGAGTAATAACAGTGGCTCAGTTATATGGAAATTAAACGTCGGCCGAAGTAGGAGGACTAGTTGCTGGCACTAAAACTTTAGTTAATTAGGAACCAAACATAAAAGTCTAGTTAATCACTGATTATATTTAAACACTTTGTGCAAAAAACTACTAGAGACTTCACTCGCAATATAGTTGTAACTTCACGGCCCACGTACCACGCCCACTTGATTTGGCTTAGCGCGCTGAGCTCGGTCCTTTATATGTATGGTAGCATTTCATTTGAACGGGGACTCAATCTCGTACAAACGTTTGACTTCTTTTTTAAGATGTCTGGAAATGTCTCCCGACATTCATTTCGGTTCGATTGTGAATTGTTGCGCATCACATAGAAAACGTAAGATTTCGTGACTGAAAAATATATGATAATTATGGCCATAAAAAGAAGAATATTTTGGTATATAATTGAAACTTGAATCGAATCGGGTTATATGTTATCTGCAATAGCTGTCTGAATAACTTGCTGAATAATTTGCTGAATATTGAACCGGTTTCGTAAGTTATTTCGGAGGTTTTTTTGAGCTATATTGATACCAGATTAGAATGTAGGTCTGCATTGAAACGAAGTGGAAGTAAGTTTTGATGGCAGTGATGCCAGCATATCTAGAAGTAAGCTTTGATGAATGTGATGCTGGCACCTCTATTGGACAATGGGAATGAAGTGTACATTGGCATAAGAACGTAAAATAAAGCTAGAAGTTGAATTGAAGAGTAAGATCATTAATGAAAAACTTGTGGAAGTGAAATAAAATATTTTGATCGGTGATGTGGAAAATAGTTTTGATATACTTTGAGTTGTGCAACGTTTGAGCTGTAAATTGGTTATTTTGAATGTTTGAATGATATCATTTATGGATTTGGGATACTTGTGAATTATCGGTGATTTGTGAATTTTCCTAGATATATTTATAAAGAATTGTAGTGTCAGTCGTGAATTCAGATATCTGAAGGACTTGTTTATTGTAGTTTGACTGTGCGAGGTGAAAGTGTTGATTATTTTGTAAATTATGAAACTTTTGAAATTCTTTCTGTCACCGATGCATGAAAGGTACTATAACATTTGAAACGGTCACCCATCTAAGTACTTTAGTCCATTTGGAAATGAAGCAGAGTAATAAAACCCTATAATCAGGAGTTGAACTTGTGTAGGCAGTGTGTTTGGTGACAATTGAACTAGATTTAAAAGCTTGAGCAAACCCCTACGACTGCCTGGCGGAAAGCCGATATAACTGAATGGTTATCAGGAAAAACATTGCTTTCCAAACAACTATGGTGAAAAAAGAATTTTTGACGATTGTTAATGCTAATAAAGGACCCAAAAAGCACGTTGTGGATGAAATGACAAATAATCGTCAAATAGCTGCCTTACGATTACCACTCTATCACTGCGAACTCAACCCTATTGAATTGGTATGGGCGCAAGTAAATGGTGAACTAGCCCGGAATAATACTACCTTTAAATTAAACGACGTCAAGATTTTCTTAACCAATTCCTTGAAAGAATGACTGCAGATAAATGGCAAAGTTGTATAAATCACGTACTAAAAGAAAAAGCTAAAATGTGGGAACTCGACGATCTTACTGACATAACTATATAGAATCAATCGTTATTTTTCATTCATTTTTCAATTTAATAACCCAGATAAATATCTACATGCAGTTATTAATTTGTTTACCTCATTTGGTTTTACTGCTTGTAATAATTTTCCGACACGTTTGACCAACTGTCTAGATAACATATTTATTAATTTTTATCATGATAGTTGCATTTTGCAGACAATTGATCCCAAATTATCGGTTCACACTGGTTTAAACTTAAGTGTAAATAACTGTAAGCCTCCCCAAATTCTTAAGCAAGTTACTTATAGACCTATTACCGACATAGGTCTATTTCACTTAAATCTGCAGGAAATCGATTGGGGGTTTACCAACGATACATCTTTTGATATTGACAAAAGGTTTGATCTTTTTCCTGGATAAGATTACCTCCGCTTTAGACATATTTTTGCGAGCTAAGTCCAAAATTTTTAAATTATGAGAAAAAACTAACGTAAATTGGTACACTGATGATTTGAAGCTAATAAGAGAGTCATTATTTTTCCTTCTTGATAAAGAGTAACCCTTCTGATGAATTGAAAGATTTAATTAAACACAAAAGACGCATTTATAAAAATGAATTAATGAAAGCCAAGAAAGCTGCAAACGGCAACGTGGAATCTGAAAATTATCTCCTCTAATGAATTTAATAACTATTTCGGGAACATAGCACAAAACTTAATTAATACCTTACCACCATCTAATGAAAATTTTGAAAATTATTTTAATAGCTCTGTGTAACCAGGGCAGACTGGGAATTTACTTTCGAGGAAGTAACTTTTATTCAAGTACTTGATGTAATTGAAAATTTGAACAACTCTAATACTAAAGATCCCTATGACATTAATCTAAAAATTCTTAAAGGTATTAAATATATTATTATCATTCCACTGACTAAACTTATCAATCAATGTATCAGAAGTAATGTCTTTCCAAGAAGCCTTAAATTGTAAAAGGTGCTACCATTTAAAAAAAAAGACTGTGTCGACGACCCTGCAAACTATAGACCGAATTTGTATTATGCCTTTATTTGCAAAAATCTTTGAAGTAATTTTGAAAATTCAAATTAGTAATTATTTTGAAAGTTCCAACCTATTTAATAGTTATCGATATGGATTTAGAGCAAAATTGTCCAAAACTTTAGAAACTAATTAGTTAATAAACGTAATAAATCAGAATTTTAAAGCCAAAGAGTGTACACGTGAAATTTTTAGATCTCACTAAGGCTTTTGACTGTGATTCCCATAATATTTTAGTTAGGAAATTAAAATTTTATAAACTTTCTCAGGCCAGTCAAAAATTGGTTACATCCAACTTGACTGATAGATCTCAGTTTGTCTATTTTAATAGCGTCAATTAAGATCCAATTAACACTAAGTTTGGCGTACCCCAGAGTTCTGTTTTGGGTCCGATTTTATTTCTTATTTATGTAAATGACTTGCCTAATAGTACACCCTTAGCAAAGTTCACTCTTTTTGCAGATGATACAACATTAGCCTATATCCATAATGATAGCGAAATTTTGTTATCTGAGGCACAAAATAGTCTCTCTTCAGTACATGAATGGTTTTCAAATAATCAGTTAACCCTAAATAAAGATAAGACAGAGACAATGATATTTAGTTTAAAACACATTTCCTCACAGTCGAACTACCCTCACTCCGTAAAATTTTTGGGTGTAAGTTAACATGGCAAAAACACACGGTTTTTGTCTGCAAGAATGTATCCCGTAACATATTCCTACTGCACAATCTAAAAAACTGCTTGTCACAGTCAACTGTGCTAATGGCATATCATTTACTGGTTCACTCCTCTATAACGTATGCTATCTTACTTGAGAATGCATTTTACGTTTTTTGACGAATTCCTGCTGTCCGATTTTTCTCATTTCAAATTTTAAGCATTATTAATGTAATAATTTTAAATTCTGTTTGTAACTATTGTTTGCACTTTTACAACTGTTATTTAATATATGTGTGTGTGTGTGTGTGTGTAAGTCAATATATACGTGCATGTGTATATATAATTTTTTGTTGTTGTTATTTATTGTTTACTGTTGTATTACGTTTTTTACTTGCTGCTTGTACTTTATTGTTATTATTCTATGACAAATATTGTTCTTTTTAATATGTATTACTACTATACACTTGATGACTTGTCAAAGCACATTTTTTGTGTATATATGACCAATAAATATCTATCCATCTATCTATTAATATAGAATCCGAAGATAGTTCGTCAGAATCTTCAGAGGAAGAACTTTAATTTTATTGAACTGATATACATTTATACAACACTACATCGTATTTTTTATGAACTAAATCACATATTTCCATAAAAATAAATAATTAAAAATAATTCCATAATAATTTTATTACACTACGGAAAAACTCGTAAAAACGGCTATGAAATTCCATTTTTTAGTGTTTACGGATTAAATTCGTCACATCAAACAGATGTCAACTGGTAATGAGAGAGCTCCCCAGATAGTTTAAAACGCATTAGACAAGGACAGATCACAAGGGTTCAACATGAGCAGGTATAAAATTCCTTAGTACGGGTAGCAAACTATAATAAAAATAGTAATAGAGAACTTGCTCATAACTAACTGCAATTTATAGAAATTACTTATAAACACCCACACTACGTTTACTGAGGATTTGCATTTTTAATGAGTTTTTATTACTCTACTTCATTTTCAAATGGATAACCACACCCGACGTTGCTTTACATGGCATATTGGAATATGACATAGTAAAGACGCACTTACGCTCGCCCCATACCATACAGGTTTTATATTTTTGTAATTACCACTGTTTGTAGCAATGATTTCATATTACCCCGCTTTCAGTCGCTACCAGCCAGAGAAGTGACCAAACTGAATGCGGAGATGGCAGACGGCAGGTGTCCAAAGCTAAACCTTAAGAACCCAAGACTGAATAAGCCGACTGTAACCCCTAAATATCTCCAAATAAGGCACAATACAGCATATTATTCCCTTATAAGTTGTGAACACGTGGCATAGACTGTTAATTATTGCATTCGAATCTTACACGAAACAGACTCATTTTGCATATGGCATATAACGGGGGTGTAAGAGGGTCAGATTTTAACAAAGCCAATAAGAATATTATGTTCAATATAGACACGGAATGTTCTGCATAGTATAATGTACAAATATCAATTTTAAATTATTGCAATGTTTTATATTTTCCATGCCTTGACAAGATAACGCAATATCGTTTACAAAAGATTCAAAACTTGTAGACTAAAAAAATTTGATCGCGTGTCTGTTAGAATAAATGAACTCTGTTTAGCTTAGGCTGACCAATATTGTCAAATACCAATTATTGGTGTTTGTACATCACCTTTTCTCTATGTCCTTCTCCCTCCTATCTACGAGAAAAATTCTTATTTCGGTTTAATATACACAATGTAAACGTTTTATTTAGTAATACATTATCTTTACCTCAATCTCATTCGGCCATCAAGGGATCATTTACGTATAATGCTACTGTCAAATACAACAGCATTCCTCGTAATCGCAAAATTCTTCCTATGACCAGTTTTCGCAAGAAAGTTATTAAGTCGTTTTTATTGGCTATTCAATTAAACAAAGTGATTGTGGACCAGAACAAAATAAATAAATTTCATGTATATTTAGCCGTCTTCCTTCAGGGTAAGAATCCAGAGGAAATTATGGCACATAATTTTTTTTTACAGGCATTAGGCAGGCGGGTAATTTTTAAGTTTTATGAAACTTTTGCCCTAAAACAAGAAATACTCATATAAAGTCACTTTTGTTTTGACTGTCTAAAGTACAACAAAACTATAGGAGGGGGCTAAAGACTTGAGGAACACCAGGTTTTACGTTGTGTGCTTGAGATTTGGTCCCATTAACATCAATAATAATTTTTCGTCCTCCCATATATGACTCAATCCAGTGTAGAATATTTACTAGTCGTCTGATATTTGACAAATTGGTGATTAAGAATTCTGTTTAATAATTTTGCTAAAATCTTTGAGAACGCCTTGAAAACAAGACTAATTGAATTCTTTCATGCTCACAATGTCATCACTAACAGACGGTATGGATTTGTACGAAACTCGAACACCGGAAATGCCGTTGTTGACTTTTTAGGGAAGGCAGTCGGGGCTTTGAACGAATCATCGGCGTGTATTGCAGTTTTTCTAGATCTGGCTAAAGCCTTCGACACCGTGTGACACGAAGTATTACTCAATAAACTAAGCAACTGTGGTGTCCGAGGTCTGGCGCTCGAACTTATGTCTGATTACCTAACAAACAGAACCCAAAGAGTAAAAATTGGTAATGAGGTAAGCTCCGACTCGGTCGTAAAAATGAGAGTACCACAAGGAACAGTATTAGGTCCAATACTGTTCCTTGTGTACATGAACAATATCACAAAAATTAATAACCTCACTAGTCATCTCATATGTTACGCCGATGATACTGATATAATATTCACAGGAAAAAAATGGGAAGATGTTATACTTACTGTTGAATCCGGCTTACAAATGTTAAATTCATGGTTAAATTACAATATGCTTACCTTAAATATCAAAAAAACGAAATTCATCACTTTTAGCCCTACAATTGTTAACCAACCTACTAATTGTTCCTTAAAATTGCATTTTTCGAATTGTCAAAAAAATATCTGTAAATGTCCTGCAATAGAAAGAGTATCTTCAATAAAGTATTTAGAAGTTATTCTAGATCAATATATACGCTAGTCAGAACATATTGTTCACGTTAGTAAACGATTGAGAGCCCTGATGCATAAGTTCTATGTGCTAAGAGAAATTCTCTCTAGAAAAAATTTAATTATGCTTTACAATTCAATAGCCGAATCAATCATAGGGTACTGTATTGTAGCATGGGGTGGTGCTTTAAAGCAACAATTAACATCTTACAAACTGTCCAAAATTCTATTCTGAAAATTATTTTCAGAAAAGAGATACTTTTCCACTAAAAAGTTATATGATGAAATAAAAATTTTCAACGTTACTCGCTCCAATGGCAACATGAACCTTACTGTGCAAATTTTCAAAAAAACAGTTACTCAAAGATTTCAATTTTTCTTTGGTCCCCAAGTTTTTTAATCCCAGTACACCTAAAACAATTACCTAAGTTAAAGAAATTTAAAAAAGAAATTAGAGATTATATAATAAATAAGTTTATAAATTTTACGAGATAATGACCTAACTGCCACGGTAAAAAATAATCTATGTATCCCTTGTCCGCCGGTTCCCGTGTGCATAGTAGTACATCCTCTGTCTATTTTTTTTTATAAAAATGTTATAATATGTAAACCTGATAAAACCGCTTTCCTTTTGTACTTTACAAAATGCTCAGAGCGACTATATAGCAAGACAGGCAACTTTTCCTAGGCAAGATATTCGCTCTGGGGGTTTGGCTTTATTTTTTACCACTACTTTGTATGCACTTTATTTAATATATGTACTTTATATCAATTTTATATAATTTTTTTATATTAATATTTTATATCAATGTACAAACTGTGCCAAATGCTTTCAAAAGATCACAAAGTTTGCTAAACAATTCTTTTGTCATTGTTTTATAAATATAGCTTAATATTTGACATGTATTAATGCGACCGAATGAAAGTAATCGATTTTTTTTATAGTCTGTTTTCGGGATTTTTATATCAGTAATGTCAATTAATAATTATTTGTGTATCAAGCGTAAAGTTGATCTTTCTCGGCCGAATCAGAAGCACTGCCGAGGCCAAACAAACTTCGGTTAAACTGTTAAAGAACACGGTAAAACCCTCGGTATACTTTTCGACGTTGTAACAAAATCCGACTTAGGAAATATTTCGTATGAAAAGCGTGCTTCACGTAAAAATACCGTGGAAGAGGTTTTAATATTTTAATCATATTTTCGCTCTACGGAGCGATTTTTATGCAAACATTTCCATAACTCCTCAAGGAGCGTCATTTTAGAAAGTGTAGTAAATATCGCTGCACAGGGACATAATGTCGCCCCGACCACTAAAATTTAGAAACTATAACAAAATTCTCTCGGAAATTTCAGAATTAAAAACCCTTTTACGAATCCACGTTGTTAAGCACTGCAACTCATACGCGGTATTAAATATGAGGACAAGTTAATCCAGCTTCTATCCAAAGTATATCGTGAGTTTTAGCGAAAATAGCCCTTAGCGACATGGGACCCCCCATCATTTCCTAGCAGTCGATTTTGACGGGGAAATGATGAGTTTTAACGGGATTTGCCCTAAACCGGTTCCTCAGTGATTCGGTGTCAGAAAAGTATCTTTACCATGTACTCATATGTGCATGGGACCGCCTTGCCTGAACGTACAAAATTGTAATTGCAGAATACAATTCGAAGAAGTAGCGCTTCAAGCATTTTCAAGCTCTGAGGAGCGACCAAAATTGATATTGAAATACAAATACGTGTATAAGACAGGCAAGCAAAAGCCCACAAAATTTCAGAAACATTGAACTTTTCTTGAATCTTTTTGTGTAATCGTTAGCTCACAAAACTGCATATTGGATGGTAGTTGGTACATTATAAATCGTTCCGTTCCTCACCATGTGTTGCACACGGGCCAGACTAGTGTTTGTTAAACATATTTCTTAAAAGTTGTTGTAAAAACATAAATTTTGAAGAGATTCAATATACATTTTTGAACTTTATATTGTTTTTAATTGTGTTTTCTAACAAAATTACCTATCAGATATAATTTTAAGAAAGTGTTAGTACATCCAGTGCTAGGTTTATAGTGTTACGACGTCCAATAGATACCATTAGAGCAGCGGTTAAGCAAAATCGAACAGTAAGTATGGATTTTCACATTATTCTCCGTCTGAAACAGTCATCTTGAACCCTAATTTTGTGAACGTTAACATTCATTTTTGAAATATATATAAAGTCCTTCAGACTGCAAAAGATGAATCGTTCACAAAAGCCGAGATAGAGCATTTGGCCGAGGTCCACACATTTTTTAGGCAACTGCCTCAAAAAGTAAAATAAAACATTTTTAAAAGTATTTCGTACAAATTACTGGAAACATGGACAGCATTTTGAAAAAGAAGCCTACTAGGCTAACGTCACTAGCTAGTTTATTGACAAGCTGTGACATATTTCAAATATTAATGATGATCAAGTAATACATGCGGCCGTGAAGTAAAAGCGGCCAAGAAAATAAGATGACAAATGAGCACAAAGAGATGACACTTTAGGAATGCTGTTAAATCCGAAAAATGTTATTTTTCATAATGACATTGGCACTAATAAAAATAATAAAACATATTATGATTGATGCGTCATTGGTGAGAACTATATTTACAACTAGAAAATTAAGGGTGAAGTAGAGTAGCTTCAGCTAGATTTCGCCCGAAGTATTTTATAATGCAGTAAGTACACAATAAAGACAATTTATTATTATTATTATTATTATTCAAATTAGTCAATTACTTGTTTTCGGCCGCTATAGTAGCTACTTCGGTAGGGGCGAACGTAAGTGCGCCTTTACTATGTACATATTTCGATATGTGATGTAAAGCAACGTCAGGCGCGGTGACTGTTTCAAGTGTTATAATAGTATATTTCATAAAATAGAGACAGAGAAAATTGCAAAAGTCTCAAAATTTGCCAAAAAATTAACTTTTTTCACCTCGAATGTGTGATGCTTGTTTTGCTCGGGTAGCTGGTTTGGAGATTATTCCAGAGTTCAATGTTAATATTAATTAAAATCCAGATCCAAAATAAGACATTTATTCTCCTAATAATTATATGTACAGTGTGGCCGTATCTTTTATGGCTTAGGTTGCGACAATCTTGTTATTACATAAGTACATCATAGTAATCGGAGAGAGAGAGAGAGAGAGAGTGTAACATATTTCCTCTATGTACGTCGTCGTAACCCCAATTCTCTAATCGAAGTTCCAGGACATAACAGACGCGACAAAGAAATCTGTTTCAGAAGAGATCCAGTTCAATACACTCGAATCAATCTGAGAGGAGGTTCAATTCAACGCACTCGAATCCTCCCTAACAGATACTTGGCCAGCGGCTGCCACGGCGCCGGAGAAGCTTGATCTTCCAGTTATCCCAGTTCAATACACTCGAGAGAGGTGAAAGCCAAGCTCTGAATTTACTGGTTTCTGGCTAGCTATTTTATACCCACAAATCACGGTCACGTGGTTTGCACACGGCACGAAATGCACACGGCACGCAAGTTGTGGCCTGGTGAAGTCAGAAATAAAAGTTAAAAAAGAACTAATCAGGTATTGAACTAATCTAAAACTGAACTACTTGATCCATGCATGATTAAAATAAGTTAAACTGGAATGAAAGTATACAGTATTCCTGTAGTATTGTATACTTCATTACAAATGGTCAAACCACAATAAAAAAGCCCTTAAAGCACTTGGTTTTATGAACTAAAATTTATTACATAAAAATCGGAAAAAATTCACAAACCAACGATAATTCTGAAATAACCAAATTTCATCAATAGAAACATTCAATCTTTCAAACTAGTCATTTAACAGCCAAATTGTTATAAATACGCGTCCTAAAAAATACCGCTCCCATATGAATTTAAAACACATGAAAAGTACTTTCCATACCCGCGTTCAAAATATTTTCTTTCAATCACCCAAACTTTTTATAAATTATTTTCCCTTTCGATTCTACCGATTTTACATCTTACATATTAACATACATTCAATCTCCATTCAAATGTTTCTATCGTGTACTGGTACTAACGTCCCCCGTCATTATTAAAACTTATTTCCATTCGTTCACAGCGTAGTTATCGTCATTTCAAAATTGATACAATTTTACAACTAATTTTGGTCAATAACTTTCGAAATAAAATCGACTCGAGCTTCATTCATGCATCATAAATTTCTCATTTTAATGCCGAGAGACGATCGTATAATTTTCATGTCCGGCTTTTCCATTTTTTCAATTATTATGCAATATTGCGCAATTGAAGCCTGCACGGAATGAGCGGAGACATTTCCAGACCTTTCCAAACTACGGCAGATCGATCCCGACAAACCATATAAATAACCGAGCACGAAGAGCACGAGCAACTTAAGTTCGGTACGTCCGCCGCAATCCGAGCTACTACAGCTTCTTCCTTGGCCAAACCAAGTAAAAAGGGGTTTCTAAATGAATCATATTCTGCTCTCGCGCTTCTAAAAAATAAAAGTGAATTTTTTCAGACTATTTGAAAATCGTGTTAATTTATTCATATATTTGAAATTTAATATTTCAAACAACTCTTCGAAAAGTTATTATTTTAAAGCTGTGTAAAACAAATATTATTAAATCGTTTAATAAAACCTGTTCAGTTACACTAAATAAAAATAATTTTAATCGTTTAAAAAAAGAAAGTGTTTTAATCTACAAAACCATATACACACTGAAGCTTTGGACCCATCCATAAACAGTAAATTAATTCCAAGTGATAAAAAACCTACTTCAAGTGATGCCATCTACTCCACTCCCCCTCACTCTTCTCAAATTCATAAATTAAGTGCACGGAAGGATCAAAGGGTCTCTTTTTGCGCTTTTGTCGTACCTTCAGTGACAAGGGTCTCTCTCAAGCTCTAGGGCTCAAACTCTGCCGATTTATTTTTTATTTTTCTAAACTACGGAGCTTATTTGTGTTCACAAGGGAGACCGTGTCCCTCGTCTCACATCTTCCAGATACCTGTAAATCAGTGTATGTGCGGAAGCTATGCAATCTTAGGCGAAAATTGTGCAGTGAATATACTATCCTTCGGAGGGGATCTAAAGTCGTTGGTCTCTTGTCCATTAAATGTAAAAGAGCGAGATATAAGAGCGCTACTTTTTGAAAGAGAAGAGGTTCGGCAAAATTCCTGGATGGGGGGTAGCTCGCCTAGGGGCGACGGTGTTAGGACTCAGTGGCGGAAATAGACCGACGTTAAATAAATGTTTTAAAAAAAGTTAACTTTGGTAGAACTATTTTCCCTAAATCCGTGTTGTGACGCACATTATGTTATTAAATTAAAGATAAGTTGTCAAATGCTTGAAAACAATTTCTTCTAATAGTTTAGATACGTTGAGTAGTGAAATTTGCATCTAGTTATCGATTGTCTTGAGGACGTTTCGTCCACATCCCGTCTGAAAGACTTGACTTTAATTTTTTTTTGCGCTTTTGTCGTACCTTGAGTGACATATATTGAGTTTTTACAAAAAGGTAATGTATACAAATTATGCAATTAAATAGAAAGTTCTTGTTCCTTTACCACACAGACTGAGTATGGGGATCCAACTACTATCTAAGGAATAGCTGACTTTGAGCAGTCGATGGCACAGAAAGATTCAGTATGATTGGTTGCAGTTCCTAATGGCTTAGGATCAAATAAGTGTGTTTCTAGTCGCTATCATACATGGAAGTGACGACAAATTTCGTTCAAAACGACTTGGTTGCAGAGGAGAATTAGTGAGAAAATATTTTAACAATTTCATTAGCATTGTCAACCTTATTTGAATTCGAACTATAGATATGTTTCAATCATTAGAGCACTACCTAAGATTATTTGTCAGATATATGTGGTAGAAAATCCCAAAAAGAAGCAAAGAAAATAAGATAATGCCATGATTAACTTTTAAACAATATTGTTCAATCCCACAGTGACTTATTTTTCTTAGTCAATGAGCTCCATAGAATATTTTAATGAATTAGTTATAATATAGGTACTTTAGTGCATTGTAATATTAGTGTTATGCTGTGTGTGTTGTTATTAGGTCTTACCTTATGGGGTAAATTTGTAAAATATAATCGGATGCTTACAAACGGCAACTGACTGTTTTTAAAATGATACTGACACAGTTTATATCAAGAATATGTACTCTGCACAAACTCATGAGAACTTAAATTGAAGTTACTTATTTTACGTTTTCATAAAATAATTAAATAAGTTAAAGTTTCAAACATACTTTGTGTAAAAAAGCTTCTTATACCTTAAATTTTGTACGTATCTGTATCTAACACAAAATACAAATTTTCTCACGTAAAAATCAAATAAATAACACGAAACTATGCAGAAATACCATCTTATTTCACCAATGAAATTATTTGTGAATTCGGCTTAAGAATAGTTGGGCAGGTAGGCAATAACTTATTGCTCAAGATCTCTTAGAAATGTCTGGGAAATCGTCAATATTCTTTATATTCTCTAGTGCATTGAGCATATATACCTGACTATTTTCTGTCTATTATGATGTCCCGCAATAAAGTAGCCTTTGTGTGAACAGCCTTTGTGTGTCTTGAAGATTTCTTAAAAATCGATCTTAAAGAAATGGATTTCAAAGACAGAAGACTTATGGCTTCAATTTGTTTCTTTACTTATACAATTACTTATGAATGAAAAATAAATATCTAATATTATTAGTGATCTGAAAAAGGATTAAACTTTATTAAAGCATTATTCTTAGTTTCAAGTTTTGTACTAGCTGAAACTCTAACCACATATATTGTGTAGACTGTCACATAAATCATCCAATTAAGAAAACAATGTTAGTGATCATAATTTCAGTAAATGTCTTTGAAACTTTTGCCAAATGGATTATTTTGTATTCTCATCGTTTAGAGGAATATCTCATGCCTTAAAAAATGTATACGTGTGCTGCCAACGAAATATTATCCTGACATTCTCATTCTTTAAAGTAATCTGCAAACGGTTTAAAAATGCGGTCTCCCAACAAATCTGAAAAAAAAGAACATAATGAATTTTAACGTCTACATAAGGACGATCTTATCGTCCTTGAAATATTTGTTGTGGGTTTTGGTTACCCTTTCTGCCAATTCGTCTAGTCTCTTTCGTTTCTTCCTGATTAATGTTCCTGTTGCACGTAGCTGCTTTTAAATGTTACATAGTATAACGGGGCAAGGTTGTATTTTCTCGCATTCTCCCAAATTCTGCTGCTTGGCACTAATTCCTATTTGATTTATGGTAATAATGCAGGTACTTTTTGTTGTTTGAGATATTTTTTTTATTATAAGATGATTCTAACTTTAAATATGTATCATTATTACAAAGGTGTATTGGGGCTAATAACTTTATTTACTCATAAATGTGTTTAATTGCCACTTTAAAGTAACGATTGTCACCGGATGATAAATTGAAGGCAGCATGTATCAATGACTTATTTTTTGTTAACCTTGGAGTAGAAGGTGCCAAACAAGGAGCATTAGAAAATAAAATTTTACTATATTGGCGAGACTATTTGCAAAATTTTGAAGGCAAAGGCAAGCAATTTCAGCTTTTTTTCTTTGATTTTTTTTATTTTATTTTTATATTTTAGACGGACACAGCAAAGCTACACTAGAAAATAACTTATCATTCGCTACAGATGCTGACAAGGTACTTGCTCTAGGATTCCCAAATGTGCTACTACTGAGTTTCCGCACGGTGATTGTCGATTTCCAAAAGCAAGTACATGTGCTTTGATATTACCTTCTTTTGAAAATACCCGCAGAATAATTGCAATTTTTATTTCCAGAATAAGGACCAAAAACTATTAAGAAACTTTGATTTTTTTATTGAAATTGAATATCCTAAAATTAATCTAAAATATAATTTTTGCAAGTTTTGACTTCGTAAAAAACAAAAATGTGTTAATGAAATTGTTTATTGTTTACAATTTTTGATCTTATTTTGAAGAAGGAGAAAAATGCAATTATTTTGCAATATAGGTATTTTTACAAAAGTTAGGCAGGTTAACTAATATTTAATTAAATTTTACCAACCGTTGTGGCATAAAAAGGGGACAGCCAAATATATTTTGTTCGTTCGTTTTGATAAATAACCAAAATATACTTATTTTCATGCTTCTGGTTTATTTTTTATTTACATTTTAAATCCAAGCAAGTTTTAAGTTTATTATATATTCTATTTTTATCTATAGGTATACTTATATTTGATTTTGCTTTATAATAGAATAAATTAATTGAAACATAGAAATGCTAGATTGTATTAATAAATTATTGATCAAGGTCTTTCTGCGTATTATTTTATTTTAATTTCGAAAATTTATTTATCCCTTCGAAAAACGAATATACAGGGCGGCCCGGATTTAATTTGCGTATACAGAGATCTCGTAAACCGCAAGAGATAGAAAGTTGGTTAAATGGGGAAAAAGTTTCCTATTTTGATGAGTAATAAAATAGTTCATAAAAGTTTAAGATATTCCGACGGGTACCGGAGATATTAAACAAAATAGGTAAAAACTCATTTTCGTTTTTTACGTCTAGCGTTGTTAGTATAAAAGATAACAAAAAAATGTCTAAGAGTTTTTGTTGTAAATAAAGTTTCCTATAATCTGCCGCCATAAAATTTACATTAAGACGTTTCGTCTCATCAGAGAGATCTTCGATCTGCTTTTTTATTTCAAATCTTCATAGCCTGTGTAAGACTAAATACAACAATATGTTACACTTGATCATTTTTCTACGTTTCGTCTAAGAGAACATCATCAGTGTTGTTGCTTCTTATAAGACTGTTGTATTCTTAAGTAAAACAAGGTGAGATGGATCGTTTGAAAGCTTATTTAATAAGTACTCAAAGGCATCAATAAGCATAGTGAGTGGCCTATCCACACACGGCGCAGAGTTTAAACTTTTATGAACCATTTTATTACTCATCAAAATAGGAAACTTTTTCCCCATTTAACCAACTTTGTATCTCTTGCGGTTTACGAGATCTCTGTATATGCAAATTAAATCCGGGCCACCCTGTATACCGGCTTAATAGCTCAACGCTCACGCGTTAGGCTTGAGACCATGGGGTTCTAGGTTCAAGTCTTGGCTAGGGTATGGATGTGTAGTGCTGTTTTTCATGTGTTACCAAGTTCGTGGCAATGGATTAGACGGTGTTGTGTCAGAGACAACTCGGAGAGTCGCTGTATCGCTCCTGAGTTCGAGTCTCAGCTACGACAGATGACAATGTCGTAGGGAATGATCGTTGTGTAATTATCTGTGTGTATGTGTCCTGGTTTAGTGGATTTAATGCTGAACTCCGCAAATAAGGCGATAAAATAAAACAAAAATATAAAATGTATTGACATGTTATTCTTAAGGTTGTCGTATTTAAAATTCTAAAAACTATAATCTTTATAGGACTTTCGACCCATAATAATTATATGAGCTTTATTATATAATTATTCTTTAGAATGAGCTCAAATAAGTGCAAATGGTTTTAAGTTTTCATTATTAGATATTTCTGAAATGCCAAATTGCGAGCACATGGTCCTTCGCACTGTAAGCATCAGACAAAATAATTAATAGTATACCATTTTTTATTAGTGAATATTTTCTTAAATAATATGAATGACTCATCGGTTTTTTGCAGTTTCGTATTTGCTATATGATTTACCGATCTAAATATTCCATAGCATAAAAACACTCTGTACGAGAAATCAGACATTTTCCTATTACTAAGATGTGACAAAAACATGATGTCCAGTTTGCTTGATTGTATCTCAAAAATATGTTATCACTTATCTGAGATATTTTACGCAATTAAGCAATTTGGATATCTCATTCATTTTTAGAACGTTAATATATATATATATTATAGCAAAATTAAATAAAAAGTCAGTAAAGTGGTTAATAGTTATTTCTGATATAAAAAGGTAACGTAAATAGGTAGCTACTCTGATAATATTATTGTTTATAATCACGAATAAATAGAATATGGTCTTGGCTGTTCTTGCCAGGCTCGCTTCGCTCGTCCTTCAAGTACACATTCGGCACAGAAATTGTCTTTTACTCAATATAAAACAATATATTAGTCTAGACCTATTACAGTTAGTTGTAATAAAAATTCGTTTTCCGACCTTTTATAAATAATAGTTTATTTTATTACAATTTAATATTTATAAAAATAATATCTTTATATGATGTAATGAAATGTAATGTAATGTAATGTAATTTAATGGAATTTCATGCAATTGCATGTAAATTCATGTAATTTAATGTAATTAATGTAATTTAATGTAATTTAATGTAATTTAATGTAATTTAATGTAATGTAATGTAATGCATGTAGGACGTAGGAAATTTTAGACCTCTTTTAATAATTTCCAGTGTACCAAAGGTATTTGAAAAAAAATGTATAAATGAGGTTAATAGAGTACCCCAACGAAAATTCGCTGTTGTCCAAACACCAGTTTGGCTTCAAAGAAGATGAAAGTACACAAGGCGTAATAAATATATTAATACAAAATATATGTAAATACCCAGAATTAATAAAAAATTCCTATATCCTTTTGTAAACATCCAAAAACCATTCGATACGATTCCGCAATTTCGGTTGCTGGAAAAATTTAAATTAGGGAGGTATGTTTGAAACTATTCGTACTCTTCCTTGCGTTCAAGTGAATAAAACGATAAATCATTATAAAGTTGTCACATGTGGCGTACCTCAAGGTTCAGTGTTGGGATCAGTGTCAATCAAAGATTTACTTGACTTGTAAATGAAGGCGACTATAATAACTTTTGCAGAAGACATTACTATGAAGAAAAATCTTGGACTCGCCTGGAACAAAAAGTGGAGCAGGAGATAAACACAAATGCTCAACAGTTACTCTGAAAATCTACCTACCATAAATAGAAACAAAACCGTATACGTAAGCTTCTCTTCATATTGTAACACCTTGCGAGATTCGGATCATTTAAAAGTAGTTAACTAAATAATTAGGAATTTGTTCTTAAATTTAAAGAAAAAGATACTTACCTTGGTGTTGTTATTGACAAGCATCTAAGAAGGGATTGGCATACTGACGCGCTGAAAAAAGTTGAGATATGCTTTACGTAAAATAAAGCCATTTATAAACTTATAGAGTGGAATTAATTGAAATTAATCTACCACATCTCATGAAAAGCCACCTTTAGTTATGGTATTATTGCTTGGGGAGTTACCATAAAACATATTTTAATGATGGACGAAGGGGGGCGACTAGCATTGATCACAAAATATGAAATATTTCTGAGAACAATATAATTTCGAAAAGTTCACTTTTTAAACGGCTGTAAAAGAATTAACTAGAATTAAATACGAACTAACTCTTATTTTGAATCCAATTATAAGTTTCTAAAGATGCAGTATTATTTAGATTAGTAATATTAATCATTTCGCCATAAAGTATTATCAAAAATACTAAGGGAATATTAGCCAGATTCTATTTACTCAACAAATTTTATCTTTGACGATATAATGCAGACAGACAAGTATCAAATTTTAGTGAAAAAGGACTTGTTTCCAGTGTAAATTTTTTTAAACATGTTAATTGCATCGAATACTATACGAAATGGACATTTTATACCTCTAGCAACCGCCGCTCCGCAAGTTATCGGCCACTTTGTGAAAAATCGACCAATTTGGTCGCTCTTTCTAAATATAAATGAGTATATCTCAGTGTGTGTAGGTCCAAAAGTAATTGAATTTTTATATGAATAAAAATTTGAAATCGATTTTTTTCACTTTTTTCCAAGTTTAAAATGTTTTTCTTGTTCACAATCATAAACTACACTAAAAACCTACATTTTTTTAAAACAAAGAACCTCATACGATGCGATGCACAAAAGTTATGGCCAATCAATTTTATTTATAATTTATTTATTTATTTATTTATTTAGAATACAACTACCCAAACAGATAAGAAATCCAATTACAGGGTAGGAAAGAACAAAACATTGTTACAGAATTTTGTACGATAAATACATATGAAAAGTTTAAGTATAATTACATAAAATATTTGTACATAAACTAGTAAATATTTTTAGTTTGAATGCACTACAGGTTGCTTAATTTTTTTAACAGTAGTACAAAATATATCAACATCGTCCTGTATATATGCATAGTTTGAACACATCATATGCAAGGGTGAAGATTTAAGTAAATTTGTACGAGGCGTATTTAGATAAAAATAATTATTTGAGCGTGTATGAACTGATGGTACATGTAATTTGACATAACTACATAACTCAGGGCAATCAATCACATTATTCAAAATTTTATATAAAAACACAATCGAAGAATACTTACGGCGGGATTCCAAATCATGTATTTGATATCTGCTTAATAGAACACATTGAGGTGTACCTCTTGCTGGATAAATTCCGTCATTTCTATACCAAAGATATTTACTGAGGATTCTTTGCGGTTTTTCAACGATAAGTTTATGCATGGCGTATTCTGGACTCCAGATTATGGAGGCATACTCTAATTTTGATCTGACAAATGCATTAAACAGCAATATCAAGGTGTTATTATCCACAAAGTCTTTGGTATTTCTGATTATGAAACCTAAGTTTCTGTAAGAACTGGCCACGATAGCATTTATGTGATTATTAAAGGTTAACTTACTGTCGAAGATGACCCCAAGATCTTTAAATTGACTACATCTAGAGAGCTGAATATCATTTAAAGAATAAGTAAACTCAGTTGGATTAAGTTTTCTTGTGAAAGTCATGTATTTACATTTATTAATATTTAGATGCAATTTATTTTTGTCACACCACGTACTAATTTGTTGCAAATCTTTTTGCAAGTTAAAGTAGCCATTTAAATTGTTGATGGCCGAATACAGCTTGCAATCGTCAGCGTACAGCAGAGTGCTATTTGGAAGTTCACAGTTAATGTCATTTATAAATATTATGAATAACAAGGATCCAAGAACGGACCCTTGAGGAACGCCAGACGTTGCTGTTATTTCATCAGACTTAAATTCATGGTATTGGACAGTAAGTTTCCTGTCAGATAGATATGAGTAAAAAAGTTAGTAAATGTTTCGGTAAGGCCAAAGTTGAACAATTTTTGTAACAAGATACCATGATCGAGTGTGTCAAAGGCTTTAGAGAAATCTGTATATATGACGTCAACTTGACCTCCTCCATCTATCGTCTCCGCAATAAATTGAGTTATGCAAGCCAGATTTGTAACAGTCGATCTACCAGCGAGAAACCCCTGCTGATTAAAGCAAATTTGGGATTTAACATGGGAAAATAAAATATTATAAAGGACACTTTCAAATAATTTGCTGAAGTTACATAAAATGGTAATTGGTCTATAGTTTTCAACTGCAGCCTTGTCATCCTTTTTATAAACGGGACAAATTTTAGCTTGTTTCCATAGGTTAGGAAACGTAGCGGTTTGAAGAGATAAACTGAAAATAACTGACAAAGGAAAAGCAAATAGCGCAGCACAATCTTTCAAAAGAAATGCGGGTGTTCCATCCGGACCAGTAATTAATTTCGGTTTGACCAATTTAGGCGCATTTAATACGTCTACTTCATTAATTATTGGAATAGCGAGATGTGGTACATTACTATTTGAGTCAGTGGCTTCCATACCAAAGTTAGTGGACGTTGTAAAAGAAGATTGGAAAAAGGATGCAAATCCGTTCAAAATTTGTTGAGGGTACTTCAAAGGTACATTATCTTGCGTCATTACACTTGGAATACTAGTAACATCTCTCATATTATTAATATGTGACCAAAATCTGTTCTGGTTTGACTTAATCTGCATCTCAATATTTTTAAGGTAGTCTTTGTGCGCAACGCCTATTTCCTGTTTGATTTTTCTCCTTAAAGATTTAAAATCTCTGTGAGCATTTTTGTCTCCTGTATCTCTATATGTACGCCAAAGACGTGATTTTTGTTTAATGTTTCTAATTATTCTACGATTAAACCATGGGGGATACGATTTATTTATGGGTGTGGTTCTGGGAACATTTTTTGAAAAGACACGGTCTAGTTCGTTGTACATATAGAGAGTTGCATCGTTAGCGTTACTAAATGACGAAATGTAGGTCCAGTCTTGTGATATAAGTAACAATTTTAAAATTTTAAGTCAATTTTTGCGACTTGTATTAGATACTTTGACTTGGAAACTTAACCATTTATTGTTCACGTTATAAAGTATAGTTTCTGAACATTTCATTAAATTTCGCTTAAAACATCCGAAGTTATAACCAAGGAACCAAAATTTAGAATTTTTTTTCACTTTTTATTTTTCTTGAGGTTATGTGTGCAGATAAAAATTTCACATTCTAACTGCTGATAGCCTATATCATAACGAACAGCCCCAATTTTTTTCCCTTTTTTTTCGTATAGTATTCGATGTAAGTACACATAAAAAAAATTGACACTGGAAACAATTCCTTATGTTTTGCTTGTCTGACTCCACTAATACAGGATTTTAAGTGAACGGTTATACAATTGTTATTAAACAAATTGTTGGCCTATTTCTTTGACTACTAATCAATACGTTAAAAATTAAACATTTATTTCAATTATCCTTTTAACACGAATGCACTGACAAATAATACGGCATTTGTATACTTTATGTTAAGGGACACAACAAACATAATAAATCAAACTTTTTAAACAAATTCATTACGACAATAACAGGCTTACATTTACGACATTCTAAGTGAACCATTCATCACAGGACATTAATCAAAAAAGAACAACTGATATATCCATTATCGTATTATACGTATAAGATTTTCCTGAAGAGAATTCAATAAGAGCTCCAGTAATTCATCATGTAGAGTCAATCTTTTTCTTAACTTTTCGTCGGTATTTCGACAAAATATTGAAAAGAGATTCTGATAGAGGCGTATTTAAAATTATACTGGGTTATGATTCAATGGTCGTTATATACATGAAAACAGGCTGAATTAAAATGACGCATGTAACTTTGAAATTAAGAAATATACTAAAGCATCCAAAGGGACGGGACTTGAAATGATTTGTTATTTAATAGTACATTATTTTATATAGGGAAGAAATGATATTTTTATGTCGAGGATGTATTTGACGAACGGGCGCACTGTTCATTTTGATAACATGCTATCGAGTGCATACAAGAGCCTGGCCTGGGCTTTGTAAACAGGAACATGAGAGATTTTAAAATTATTGACACAGTCGATGAGGTTATTATTTAACAAAATACTCGAACTAAGGTGGGATACGCATCTGTTTTAAAAAGTCCTATTTATTCTGTTCATATAACTTCAATTGAAAATGTTTTCGATTTCTCAAGTCTGCAGTAAATAATAATAATAATGTGTTTATTAAATCCAACAGACTACAATGTCCATAAAATTATGGTACAACATAAAGATACTTCAAGAAATCCAGTCGGGTTTCGCAGCTAATTTTCGAGCGAAACAGGACCTTATTCATATACAGCAAGATACTGCTTTCTCCGCCATCTGGATATTTCTTTTCTTTTATTAAAATAACATAATCATTTAACGTTGGTAATTACATGTGAAATGAATTGTTTATCGTTTCATCTTTCAAATAAATACCTGTCTTTAACTTCTCATCTTATTAAAATTTTTAAAGACAGTGAAGTTAGGCGCGAGTGGGTTTTCTAACCTAAAAATCGAACATTTAAGTAGGATTTTTCGCAAGCATCCCCTCTCCGGTCGAAACCGGTCGGGGGTGTAAAACCTTAAAGAGGTTTAGAACAATTTTTATAGAAAGACGGTTGGCGTCCTTCGAGTACAGGCCGATACATTATCTACGGAGTGCTGCGCTAATTTTTTCTATTACATATGAAATGTGTCTTGTGCTGCTGCTCTTCTTACATAATTCAATGGGTATGGCAGACAGCGAAAGGGGTACCCTTAATACGGTAGTACTACACTAGAAGTACAGACAAAATATAAATTCAAGTAAAGAAATCAATTATTTATCTACATTTGAAAAACACAGTTTTTCTCCAACAAGTCCCGTGTTAGATTCCAATTGTGAAATCCAGCTTCAAATAATTGTCATAAAAATAATGTTGAAACATTAATTCTATATGATTTCAAGAACTTATGTATTAAAAAAAATTATTTCACATTAAATCAGGTTTAAAATAAGCTGTACACGATTTCATAAATTTCTAATCTGTATTTTGTTATGGTAAAGTAAAGCGATTTTTGTTATATTTTATTCTCTACCATCAATGCACATTAATAGGACAAATTTTATTCTGTTAAAATACCATAAATAAGGATAAAAATGAGCTTCACATGATTTCATGAATTTTAAATCTACATGAGAAAGTAAAGGCGGTCAGAAGGTACAGAAGACTACGATAACGGTAAAGCGCTTCTTGTTATTGTCTTCCAGTTTGGTTTACGCAAAGGTTATGTTGCTCATCATAAAGTATATAGGCAAAAAGATAAATATGATGGATGGTCAGAGGGTGCGGGGAAGCCACATAGAAAATTAGCTTGTAGTACGGACGATAGCTTAGTGTGTTAAAGCGTCTGGCTAGCAAACTGAGTTGCATAGCGAAGTGGGTTGAATTCCCGCAACGCGAAACAACTTTTCATTAAAAGAAAATTGCCCCAAGAGTAGTTCGAAGTCCACATTAAACTGTAGGGTCTCGTCTTTCTTTGCCTAGCACAAAATCCTTGAGATCTTCCAGGGGGTTACTTCGGTAAGTTGAGGGGCGGTTAAGAAAACATTTTAAGAAAAACATTTTTTTTAAGTATTACACATTGGAAGTGTTGCGGGGGGTGGGGTGTTAATAATATACTACACAATATGAAATTTAAATAAAAGAGCGCTATTCAAAAATACACTATGACCAATCAATAAATAATGTAAAAGTATATTGAGATCAGCCAAGACAATTTGAGATAAGATTCACATATAAGATATCACTCACATATTAATATATCGTTTGACAATCTACATAGCGATATTCATTAAATATATTTAAAAAATGAATTGGTGGTTACCGTTTCCCTAATAGTATGCTAAAATATATTTAAACCATCACAAAAGATATCCGCTGAGTATTGCACTTCATTATATAATCTGCACATGCTAAATTCAGGATTATCAAGGCCATGCATTAACTTGTATAACTCATAACGTATAATACCTTACGTCTGATGAACAAGGACTCCAAATTAAATTCATTAACTAAATCAGCATAGTTATAGTTTACCTCTGGGTACCTTTTATATTTAATAAAATACATATATTTACAGAATTATCGCTGAATTCTCTCTATCATCTGAATGTGAACACTATAATATGGACTACACACAACATTACAATATTGCAAACAATTTCTCACAAATGCAATAAATCGATAGTTAAGACCCTTAATATTTGAAAGGTTTCTTGTGTTCCTTGTAATAAAATCAAGCATTTTTAGACTACGATTAGTAATGTAATCATATTGTGAAATAAAAGATAACTCCGGATCAAATAGCACACCGAGGTCCTTTATTTGGTAAGATCTAGTTAGTATTACATCACTTATCGTATATGTATGTGATACACTCACGTTTTCTTAAGAAAAATATCATCTTACATTTACCAGTATTGAAGCTGAGGTTCTTAGCAATACACCAGTCGGCCAAGGCATGTCTGATTGCAATGTTTAACAATCCTGTCCGCTTTCAATAATTGTAACAATTTTAATATCATCAGCATATAAATAAGATTTAGAATCTTGTGGCTCAACAACATTGTTAACAAACAGTAAGAACATTTAAGGACTCAGGGTTGAGCCTTGCGTGACACCACCACTGGCGCTTTATAAAATTGACTTAAAGCTTCTATACTCCACATATTGAAATCTATCTGTGAGCATAAACATAAACAATGTAATGAGATTATCACACAGCCCAAAATAGTGAAGTTTTCAATTATAGTTTCGTAGTGCACACGATCAAAGGCTTTCGTAGATTCGGATTCAGCGAGCGAAAATAGATAGGGATACACTAGCAGGTTACCCCAGCCAAGACATTTTTTTGTGTGTTCCTGTGATTGTTATTTCGTTTATGTAGTATAGTCGTTTGCAATTTTACCGTAAAACGCAACAAAAACTTATCGACCTCGTTAAAATATCGTTATTGTCTATACTATTTCGCCCGCAAATTCACTCACTCACCATTATAGGTTTTTAATGTACCTTGGCTTGTTTGATGACACCATACCGACACCGGCGTTAATAATAAGCTCGTAAAGTTTTTTTTTGTCAGTTTTATCCGCACCGTAGTTCTGGAAATTATATCGAATAATTTTCTTAAATTTTAATAAGCTAAATGAGAGCAGATATCCTAGATTTTCGACGTCTAAGTTCTTAATTAATATTTTAATTAATAATATGTAGTTAAGTTCAACAAAAGTATATCAGATAAAATAACAAACAAATAGGTACCCTTTAAACATACATCTTATATTGTTGGATTTACTCTTGTTAAAATTGGTTTATATTATTATTGCATATGCGCTGTATCCGTATATATCAGCATATAAGTGTACAAAGTGAAAGGTCTTAAATAATGTTAGTTCGTGTTTGTGTAAGAATAAATTTTACGGGATTTTACATTCTCGTCTAATTTACCATGTGCGATGGTGGTGTAATGGTCAGCATAGTTGCCTTCCAAGCAGTTGATCCGGGTTCGATTCCCGGCCATCGCATCTGTTTTTATTTTCTTTGTTGATTGATAACAATTTGCTTTAAATATCACTTATTAGAGCAATTTTGAATTTTTCTTGCTTCTTTCGGTAACCATGGCTATATCAACTCGGCGGGACATTCGTGCGGGCGTCCCGCAAGGATCGTGCCTGTCACCGACGTTGTACAACTTGTACGTCTCGGACTTCCCAGAGTTCCCGAATACTAAGCTGGCCAAGTACGCCGATGACACGGCCATGTACGCGCATTCGCACAACGCACAGGCGGCAAACATGCTGCTGAAGGCGCACATGGCTCGTACCACGGCTTATTAGACCAGTGGAAGATTCGGGTCAACGCTGAGAAGTCCGAGGCGATATGCTTCACGCGTCGGTTTACAGAGAACCGCATAATTACACCAATCTCGATCAGGGGCAACCAAATTCCAATCAGGGGATGCGTGAAGTATCTGGGGGTTCGACTGGACAGAAGACTGACGTTCAACACCCACATAAACGAAACCATACGGACGGTCTACTCCCTGTCCAGGAGTCTGTATCCGCTCATGGTCAGGGGTAGCAGACTAAACAGACAAAATAAAAGAATGTTGTACACGATGGTGGTCAGGCCGTCCATCACATACGCGGCGCCGGTGTGGTGCAGCATATCGGCAAAGACAATGAAAAAACTAAAAGTGCTAGAACACAAATATATGCGCCTCATATCAAATTCTGGAAGATACACCTCCCTCAGAGACCTCTACGAACGCTGCAACGACATAACAACGATAGCCGACTACGTCTAGCATATCTCCCAAAACTTCTATTCGTTCAATCTGGGCGATAGTCCGCTAACAAGACACATTACACAAATTAGACAGCATAATGCCCCATTTCGGATTAAACACCCCTTACCTTACCAGACGTTGCCAATCTTCCGGCAGCCTCTCTAGCCAAACTTTCACCAACTATACCTTCCCTGATACTATCCACCTTTCACTGATATTTCATACCTTTCACCCGCTTTAAATCTTTCCTGTCCCCCTCTTCTTTTGTTTTTGTGTATTTTTGTATCGCGTTTGTTGTTCCTTCGTTTCTGTTTGTACATTTTTGTCTGTAAATTCTTTCTTCCGTCACTAATATTGTAACAGTATCCAAATTTTTTATACCAGAACAATCAAAATTTAGAATCACAGTTTAGGTCTGCCTTGCGCAACCCGTAGTTGAAGCAACTCGCGGACGGCACTTCGTACAAGTTATGGTGTCGGCGTCAGTGCAAAAATTAAACAGTGTAGTTCTTCGCAAGTGTTTTCGTTAAGTGCTTTTAGTTTTATACAGTTATATTTTAAGCTTTCTTTTTCAAGCATTTGTTATTATACCACCTGATTTTATTTTATTTGTTAAAAAGGAGTTTAGGTTTTATGTTTTATATAATTTTTGCTTTCGCCAAACCAGTCCCGTCTCGGCCCGGCTCTGCGATTCGCCACCGCGTCAACGCGGTGGTCGCAGGGTCAGTCCCGGGATTGGTGCTGGTGAGGCAGCTTATACAATGTACCATTATTTTGAATAACTTTATTTTGAATTGAATTGAATTGATGGCTATATCAACATCGTCAGGAGGTGAGTAAGACTAATTTCAGTTTTAACCAACTCCCGATGATGCTAACATGGTTAGCTAAACTGGCGCTGAGTAGTATATTCGAGTATAGTTTTCAATGTTTTGGACCAAAGATATTAATTTGAGAAAAATAAACCTTATATGAAAACGTTCCCACTATCAGGGCCTGAACATAACCCCAGTAGACGATTTTCAACTTTTAGGTGGACGAAAATCTATACATTTCCAAATGAGCTCAATACATTAGTTAGAGCACTGAAAAAATAAAGAAACATTGTGAGTATGATAGTAGTACATTACTCGTAAAAACACCAAACATTTTTTTTATACATTTATTTAACGTCGGCTTATTTCCGCTACTGAGGCCTAACACCGATGCCTGTAGACGAGCTACCCCCAACCAGGAATTTTGCCGAACCTCTTCCCTTAAGAAGAGTAGGGATCTTTTACTTGCCTAACATTTAATAGACAAGGGACCGAGAGCTTTAAATCCCCTCCGAAGGATGGTATATCTCCTATACAACCCTCGCCTAAGGTTGTATAGCTTCCGCGCATACACTGATATATAAGCCGCTGGAAGATGTGCGAGGCGGTCTTCCTTGGAACGGTCACCCATCCAACTACTAACCGCGCCTGATGTTGCTTTACAACGCATATAAAAGTATGTACATAGTAAAGACGCACCTACGCTCGCGTCCAAACAAATTTTAAAAAGTCTAAGTAATAATTGGGTACTTTTTGAGGTAATTAAAATATAAATATAACTTTAAGCTACGAAATTTTATGAATATTGAATAATATTGTCCCTGGGGATATACCAAAAATAAGAAAAAATCAAATCAATATGGGGTTTGAGGCGGTTAACAAATAAATGTTGTTTAAAACTTATATAAACGCGTGAATCTAATAGTAATCTAATCTATGAATGGACGAAAAAATAATGACCAGTCTGTCGGCTTCTTTGTTGCCACTAAACTGTGCATATCCTTTCCCAGCATACCGATATGTTATTCATATTGGAGGCACCCACAAGTGCTTGATGACATTCCAATACTGCTCCTGTGGTAATTTTGTAACTGCTTAGACCTAGTAGTGATTGTCTAGAATCTGTGTAGATCCTGATTGTTTTCCCCGTAGTTTGACAGCAGAGTTTGGGGGCATCGGAAAAACTTTTAAGAGATTTTTCGACAGAAGACCCTGAAAGCTTTAGAAATCATTTACACGTTTATTTTACCCAACAAAATACACACACACACACTAGCAACTGTCGCACCAATACAAGTTTACATTTGAAATAATAATATAAATAATAACACCACAGGTAATTATGACCCCCTTTATCCCGGAAGAGCCTTGTGTGGGAGGGGGCTACGCATTTAGGGATAAGGGACACACACCCAATATCCGTGTATAGTGGAAAAATCCCTCTCCCAGTATTTTCCACTGCCACGACTGGGGATCCAACCGGGAACTTTTGTGTGAGAGGCAAGTGCGCTCACCTCTCGACCATCAGTCATACAAATGCTTGCATAGTTTGAACTGTTACGTACAATAGTAGTTGTTTAGACTTTCATTTTATTTTTACTTGCACACCATTGCCTACTGACATGCATGTGTAAACGTAACTTAAGTTGTTTTATGTATGTGTGTAATAAATGTTTTATATTTCTGTACCTTGTAAGTGTACAAGCGCAACATTGCTGATACATCTTTTGAGAAAGTTTGTAGTTGTATTGTTTACATTTTTCAATGAACTTATTTTATCTTCTGAAGTGTCAAAATGTCTTAATTGTAGACATCATACTTACAGTGTCAAAATGATATACTCTATCGGACTGAGTATTATGATTTTATTATAGTACACATTACTATAATGATAAAAAAAATAAAATTAGGCAAACAGTGTTAAATACTTATTTATTTGAAAATAGTAACTGAAAATTTAATGATTAAAATTTATAACGCAATTACTACTATTAGATATACTGATATTGCTCGTCGGTGTTTCAATAGTTTGATGGTTTCTTTGAACATTTTCTTTTTCTTGCAATTAACAAACAACAGATGAAGGTACCATTGATGATTTTACTCCAAGAACAGCTACAATAATCTTTTTATTGTTTTCATTGGAATTCTTAATATATCCTTTAGTAACAGTATTATTTTTCCAGCCATACCATGGCGTTTGACAGTGAGAAGATGACCCTCTGAAGCAGTGGCCTGTTGTTACCTCCTTTCCCTTATTATTTATTTTTGAGAAAGAATTGGGGCAACATATGCGGACGACTAGCTGGTTTAAGTCGGAGCAGAGAGCCGTAGGTCCAGAGTATTCGTATGAGTGGAGAAACTTACCCTTTTTGAAATGTACGGCATAAATGACAAATTTCTGTTTATTTCGAGAAAAGGAGACAAAGAAAAATTGATGTTAAATTGGGCACCATCTATAGTGAAAATAAGTAGAATTGTCTCTTTTTCTCGAATAACCAGGCTACTATAGATCAGACTGAAATTGTTGGTAAGAGAAATAAAAAGATTGTTTAAAATGAATGTTAAAATATATTACATGAATAATAGACAAATCGGTTTGTAAAGACTAATTGAAATTTAAAATATATATATATATATATATATATATATATATATATATATATATATATATATATATATATATATATATATATATATATAACAAATTTATACCAGGATCCTAGATTGACTATTGTTGAGGTGACTGGTTCTGGAACAGCAACCCAGGCCCACAATTGTCTCTTGTTGCAAGAATGGAGTCTAAAGGTTTCCTTGGCAATTTACGTCTCTTAATGAAATAGAGTGAAAATTGTAGGAAAATGAACGAACTATGTGGTTTTTGAAAGTTAATGAAATTTTATCTATATGCAGAAAGATAAGCTATGCATAAGCTGTGCAAAAGCTATGCAGAAATGTATAAATATATATATGTGTAAACATATAAGTACATAAGTATATAAGTACATATAAATATATAGAAATGTATAAATATATAAGCTGATTTCGTAAACTATAATTTGCCAAAAAATGAAAACGAAAGAAAAAATATTTGAAAACCATGTGGTACATATAGTATCTTTTAACTACTTATTAAATTAAAAAGAATTGACCTTGAATTTAAATTTATTTTAAAAATCATTGAAATTACATCAAAGACAAAAATTGAAGATTAATTAAATTTTAAATTAGTAATAAATGAAATTTACCTGGATGTTAAACACTTGTTAACGCAGATATAAAAATGTAATATCAATTACTGAAGTCCACAGTTAAGTTTATATATGTTCGAATCAGCACAAAGGCTGCAAGCAAATAATTTCCTGGTGAGTTTTACTAATAAGGTAAACTTTTTCTGTTCTACTTACTGCAAAAATAATGCTACTCGACTAAAAGTTTTTATTACTTTCATACCACAGCTGATTTGCCTTTGCCTCACAATTTGTAAATACATAACCGAAAATATGAACTGCCGTAATAAATAGTAAAACGTATTGTGAGAACTCAGTAAATATATTACATCTTATAGGATATACTATATATAGTAATGAGAAAAGGTAAGGAAAATAACCATATGTACTTGCATAGTAAACAAAAATATAAAAATTGAAATATAGGTATCTGATGTAAATAAATGTTTTGTAGACAATCATTTTCTGGGATGCTAACAGAGATACATAATAGTGTAAAAAAAACATCACTGAGTTCCTAAGATATAAAAATATGTACATAAAACAGTGTGTTATACAAGTAAATTCTGTTAGTTGAGAACTGTTTCACTTACAAAAACTGAATCAAAATGTTACACAGATCATGCTAAATATAAACAAAACACTAGTTTTTATATAAAACTGTTAAATGGACATAGGCCATGTAACACTGTATATTTTTCGGGATGAGGCAAGTTTAAAAACGTTCGCTACTTTTAATTTTTTGGCATATTTCTAAAAGTATGGATACCCACTGGTTACTTTGTACATTTGTCATTTCTGACTTATAGAAAAAATAAAAATGTTCGATACTTCTGGGTCGCACTGCTGCATAATTGCAAAGTTGAACCATAATTAATCCATTAATATCCCCAGAAGTTACGAAAAATTTGCGGGATACCTTAGTTTTAGTATTGAGTATAGCAATTCTAAATACTGACCCTTCGTTATGCACATCTTCTGTCCTAAGGTTTTTAAATTCTTCCCTTCTGCAGGCACCACTTATACAACCATTACTATTTTTGTTAGAAGATATTTTTCGTCCTCAGCCTGCAACAAAAGCTTTGCAATATTTCTTTACTCAGTATTCTTGATTTTTTTGTTTATGCATTAGAATTTCGCTTTAAAAAATCAATTAGTTGAATATAGAATATATTTGCTTATATCATCATTTCTCCTAATCGACAACATGCTCCTTATCATCGAATAGAAAAGTAGAGACTGTTCTTTAAAGTAGACTATCAATCCCTCCTGGATACAACACTTTTAGTTTCGCATCAGAAGTGAAATATCTTGGGGTAACCTTCGATGCCAAACTAACATGGAATCTTCACATAGATAGAAGACTAAAGAAGGCTTCCATGTCTTATGAGCAGTGCCGCAGGACCATGGGGAAAACCTGGGGAATGAAACCCAAATTAGTCATGTGGTTATGCACTGCCGTCATACAGGGATGATGTACAAGGGGCCCAATAGGGCCTAAGTGCTGTGGTTCAATCATTTTTATTGACCACCCTCCCAACCAATTCCAGATTCCAGACTATCAATACCAATTCTTAATGTTCTTCTCGTTATACCAACTTTCATACTGGTCATAAATTTTTTCATAAACGCTTTTAGATTTTTGGGACAGGAGGGAGGCAACTACGTCTTTTGCCAATTCTTCAATATCTGGCGGTAAACTATTTTATAAATCGCTCATTTTTTTTTCGAAAACTAAGAAAAATTTAGCAATATTATTATTTTATAACAATAACATGAATATAAACAACCTGTAAAGAGTTGCTTAGTAACTTGGATACATGATAGTCAATAGCATAACAGTAGCCTACTTGATTATCAATTTGAAATAATTACTGCCCAAAGCTTCAAAATACAATAGAGATACGTATTACTTTTTATTTTAATTAACTTACGCCGGAATATAAAATTTTGTATCAAATTTGGATCATAAACAACCATTATGGTATACACCGTATTATCAGGCTCGGCTAATATTCACGGATAGTACCATGATGATTGTCATTTTGAACCTTATAAAATAAATAACTATTATTGTACTGTAATGTGTATATTATTTTGGTGAATAAATATTACCATTGTTATTATTCATTATGTTTCAATTCTTGTCTCCAATTAAGCTTATAAAAGTACTAACGAAATTGTTCTTGACTAGCCTATAAATAAATTTGTAAAACTATCTACAGTAACCAAAGGCGTGACAGCTAAGTTGTGAATATCCATTAAAATACCCAGCAGGGATGAAGGTTATTGAATGATGACTTCTGCTATGGAAGTCAGACTTTAAATGCCATGTGTTACACTACATGCTTTTACCTAAATTATATATGTCGGATGCGTTTCAGTTGCACTGTGAAATGGAAACTAATTTAATGAAATTCGGGCGATGAATTTGGAATACGTAAATAGAATACGATTTGAATGATATCTGGTAAAATATATTAATTTCAAACGCAATATTCTGCAGTGCAGTCGTTTGAATAAAATAGTCACATAGATAATTCATGACTTGTGGCTGTGGTTAATTAATTATGTTATTAGAACTAGAATCTATATAATAAATAAACAAATGTCATTACATTTACATTTCATGGTTAAATATGAACGGTGCAGCAAATTCTACGTGCTTTGGATCCTTTTGGATGTCCTTTTATTTGATAATTTGTTCGGAATTTCGTCACTTCTAGTTTCAGTTTATTTTATATTTGAGTGTCAGGGGAATATATTTGCTTTATTTTTTAATACACTTTATTTCAATTACAATTTAATGCTAATTCGCGCTTCTGAGCCATAGCGTGCAATCTGGTGTATTAAGACTTAAGCAGATAATCTTAAGTAAAAATAATGTGTGCATCCTCGCAGGGCATTTTGAAATGACTAACTAATAAACATGTATTTTAAGAAAATTACTAAATAAAGCATATTCTCTGGAACTTTCTAAAGTAATTTTGGCATTACAAAAAGGAAAGCGACTTACCCTGTTAACTTTCCGTGTAATTCTAGAAAATTCTTCAATCAGCCAGTTTAGTATGCCTTGTAAAATAATCCTGAGTAAAGATCAAAGAGGATATGGTTAATTAATTGTGATTACACTTCACTTTATGTACTTTGCGAAATAAGTTCTAGAACTTCAATCATATATTAATATTGGATGAACTAATTACCTTTAATCATAAGTTATTGTAGTCCAAATTATCTAACAGCAGTAACTATGCGTCACCGCTTGTTTAAAGATGTGGTTAATATTTTATATCTATTGAAATATTATACTGAAAGCCCCGAGCAATAATTTCAATTGTACAACAATGGGAGTAGCTCAAATGCTAAGAAGTGGTGTTATTATTTAATTTGTACGCAGCGAAATACAGAAGAGTTATTAAGCAATTTAACGCCATTATTTAACTATATATTTTATATTTCAATACTGTTTGCATGTTAAAATTTAATTTGTATACAGTAATTTTTTTAAAAATAAATATATATATACTTTTCACAGCCACCTATAATTGTCCATTCTTTTCGTATATCCAAACGAGATCAACTGTTTCTTCTCCACTTCCTCCAAAAGAGTCTTTTCCATGTCCATTCTATTTCGAGTGTCCTCATTCCTAACTCCATTCCTCCTTGAAAGTCCACAACTTCTTCTGAGGAAGTCTATTTCTGTTGCATGTAATTTATTTTTTATTCTTTTTGTTATATCCCATACTTCTGCTCCATATATTAATACACTTTGGCAATATTTTCATATATTCATTTTTTTGTTGTTCCTGTAATATCTCTTTCTCCACAGAATTGAAGTTAAGGCTCCTATATGTTTCCTGCCTTTACTATTTCTTTCTATAATTTCATCCCCGCTGTTACCGCTGTTTGTTTCTTTAGCCATGAGCTGTTTTTCTCTCTTATGACTTCTTGTTTCGCTTTCCTATTCAGTTGTTTATATTTCTCTTTGATTTGCTTCTTTTTGTGTTATTTGTTCTTCTATCGCTTTATCCCACCATTATGGTTTTATTTGTTGGTCTTTCTTCCCTACTGGTTCCGTTGCAGCTTCCCTTATGCATTGCGCAATGTGTTCATACTCATCTTCCGTACTCCTTTGTTGTTCCATTAATTTCTGCTCCAAGGGAAACTTTGTACTTTCATGTTCGAAGCTTTCTAATATAAATCTTGTAATATTTTATCTTTGGTGTATGTACCGTTCATGGGATATGTTTTATTTTGGGTCAGGTACGGTATATACACTTTTGTCACTATCAAATAATGATCGCCCTTCTCATGACTCGCATATCCTGAATCTTAATTCCTGCATGTTGTTTCACAATTACGTAAACTATAATAGATTTTAAACCTCTTGTGTGCTGGTACCATGTCTACTTCTGGATGTCCTTGTGTGTGAAGAAGGTATTCATAATCTTTAGGTCATGTTGGTCACAAAGGTTCAGCAATTTTTCGATTGTCATTAACTATCTCTTCTCCATATCTCCAATTACTTGGCTGTTCACCTGCGTGTCTACTCTGCCATTAAAATCACCAATCCCAGAAGATTTACGGAATATATATTCCATAAATCTTCTTCAAAATCATTCTTCACTTTGGTGTTAGCGTTATCAGTCGATGCATAAATTTCAAGAATTGTTATAAGTTTCCTCTAATTTGCATTGCCATTTTTATAATACGTTCATCTATCGGTTCCCATGATTTTACACACTTTTGAAATATTTTGTGTATCATTATACAGACTCCGGCTTTAGCCCTACAGCTCTTCTCAACTCCGCTAAATAAATAAATAATAAATAAATAACACCACAGGTAATTACGACCCCCTTTATCCCGGAAGGCTCTAGAAGAGCCTTGTGTGGGAGGGGGCTACACATTTAGAGACAAGGGACACACACCCAATATATATTCTTTATTTACTTTACTTCCATTTCCTCTTTTCTTAATTTCAGAGAGGATGACTATATATACTTTGCGATTCACAAATTACGCTGTTAATTCCTGTTGCTTGTTTCGAATTTCTTGTACATTCTAATGCAAATATAAATTAATTCTTTCCTTTTGTTTGGGTTTTCTACCACATGTAATATCCTCTTCAAAAACAAATCACCGAATCTACAAAATAATAGAATTATTGGAAAAAATCCTCTTCGCCTGTGACGTTTACGTCAAAGGAACATTCAGAGGTTATTTTTACAAATAATATAAATCGGAATGAACCCAAAAATAATGTATTTTGCTGACGTTTCGGAAAGAAGTCTCTTTCCGTTTTCAAAGCTTTTTTCGAAGAACTCTTATTTGTTGTGTATGTTAAATACACAGCTTTAAGATTCTGTTTATGTTATTTCCATAGATACTTACTACTGATGATATTTTCTTTTAGAAAATGTTGAATTTGTTAAGTTCTTTTTTAACATTGGTAGCCAGGTTGTACAAATATCTACAGAACAATTCAGTACGCATTTAATAAGATTATTGCTGATTCTTTAATTATTCTTTTTTTGTTATCTGACCCTTTTGTCAAAATTCGTAGTTTATTTTATGTCCGTTTTCTCAAGCATGTTCACAAATCTTTGATTTCTGAATTTCATTCTCTCTAATATAATTCTTGTGCTCATCCAACCTCACATCGAGAGGTCTGGATGATTCACCCACATAACATTTATTACAATATTTTGTTTATGTGTCTTTGATAAGCCATAAAAATCAAAATCATTAAATTAGTGTTTGTATTTAAACAAAGTTCTGTAAATTTTGCTGCCTATTGATTTTGTCGGATCTTTGTTTAATTTTGATGAGTAGGGTCCCTCATTTACAAGGTCATAATTTTTGTGTCATATATATCTTTATCTATAGTGACTGTGGCATTACCTTTGTCTACTGGCAATATTTTTATGCTTTCATCGCGTTTTAAGGAATTTATCGATAGATTTTCCGTTATGCGATATTCATTCCCATTATCTGTTGGTAAATTTTGTGCCGTTTTTTCTATTGTCGCTACTATATCAAATTTTGGAACAGATTTCGGGTTTATTGCAAAATTTAAACATTTTGATAAGACAAGCTTGTCTGAAATGGACAAAACTCTGTTTGACATATTAATGACAGTCATGTCAATTAAAGGATTATTTTTTATATTTTGCAATTGCCTAATCTGTTTTTCCCTTAAGTTTCTAAGTTTATGTAAATGCGTACCTTTTTGCAGATTAAAATATTTTTCATAACTGAGCCTGACATTCCGGTTTATAAACTGATAATCCTCATCTATGACGTTCCTGTTTAGTTTATTTTCTGTGTAAGTAATGACACCAATAATTCATAAATAGAATTTTAAAGCTGTTTGTTTAACATACACAACAAATAAGAGTTCTTTGAAAAAAACTTTGAAAATGGAAAGAGACTACTTTCCGAAACGTCAGTAAAATACATTATTTCTGTGTTTATTTCGATTTATATTATTTATTTGTAAAAATAACCCCTGACTGTTCCTATGACATAAACGTCACAGGCGCAGAGGCTATTTTCCAATAATTCTATTATTTTGCAGATTCGCTGATTTGTGTTTGAAGAGGATAATACATGTGGTAGGAAACCCAAATAAAAGGAAAGAATATTCGTAGAATGCCACAAATAACTTTCAGACGAAATATAAATTTTTCTCTCAGTTCCAGTTGTAGCGCACTTTTGTAGGTTTAGTTGGCAGGGTTTCACAAGTATAATTTTAGCAACAATTATGGTTTTCACCTGTTTCAATGGTTATGCCTATTCTGATTTGAAATTTTAACTATACCTACACTGTACCTAAGTTTCATCGATATTTGCCCATTAAAAAAAAATTATGATTTGTTTAAAAATATTTAATTTTAATATTTCATTCTTTATAATTAGAGGGAATTCTAGTTTATATGTATTATTTGTTGCACAAGTCATAACGGACATTTTAAATTTTTTCCGTTGATCTCGTAGGACTTATAGATCTCAAAGTGCTTTTAATTTTTTTTATTTTTTAAACAATACGCCGACCTTGCAGAAACTGCAAAACTGAAGTGTTCGTACAGAAATTAGTTTCACGGCGCCCTGAATCCAAATATCGAATACTTCGGTCGCTGTATGTGTGCAGACTGTTTCTTGTAACTATAAAGCTTCTATTAGATTTAAATTTCAAATAAGGCAAATAATGCATAGATCACAAAACATTGTAAATGGTTTACAAATAAGTCTGTTATACAATATTGTCTTCAATTTTGGTATCAAATATTAATTTTAATCACTTCTCTGATCCATTCCATATTCGAAGCCCACATAATGTGGTAGATAATCGTATAATATCTATCCCATAAGATATTACGTTGGCATTTGTATTCTCATTAGTCATAGGTACATAATAATTATTGAAATTGATATTATCCAAAACACACCACCGTATTAATGACGCGATTACAGGAATAGTAGTTTCACTCTACATTATGTGATTGTGTCTGAATGATGCATTAAAGATTTTGTTCAAACTTTATTTACGGAGTTCAACGGCAGTATTTACTCTTGGTAATTCACATTTTTCGGTATTAAATAAAAAGGCGATATTATATTCAAGAATAATTTATTTAATAAAATAAATAATTTTGGAAGCAAATTATCCGACTGCCAAAAAGGAAATTAAAACTACGTAATAACTTGATGCACTCCAGAGTGTACGCTATTTTCAGCGTTGGGTGCACTCTAAATCACGAATGCCTTGGATATGACGTCATTTATGGAGTGCGCGGTAGTGCTAATTGATGTAGTATACTTTAAACGAGGATAATTGAAACTGGTCAGTGTTAAAGCATAGGACCATGCGCTCTGAACTTGATATTTTGTCCTATATATTTAGCAATGGTATCGAGATTCGAATGGTAGTTGAAACTGTGCAGGCGAGTCCGAGACTGGCAATGTAATCAGCCTGAATGAACCATCGACTGCACTGGTTTAAAGACAATAAAACGGACAGGCCTACTAGCATAAAAAAGCTCGTAAATTTAGTCAACGGTGGACATGTGCTGTGCTGTTAATGTGCCAGTGCAGTGCGTAAATACCTGTTATAATATCAAGCGTAGGAGTTTAGTTAGTTATTGTTCATATTTATAAATATTTACTACTATTAAAAGGTAAAATATTTTAATTATTTACTAATTTATCATGGCTTTCTGGAGACCATTTGAAACAGAGGATAATATAATAACGCCCGAAAATCTTATCATTTTCTTATGACATGCATTTCTATTTACCTCCGCCCATGTACAATAAAGAGATGCCGACTGTTTTTGCCGGCTTTTAGTTTTTATATGGTTTCAATTAAGTTCGTTTATGCTTTAAGAAGTATGTAGGTTCCTCATCGGTAGTCCGCGGTGTAGTGGTTAGATACGTTAGGTCGAGGGTTCTTTTGGTTTTTTTTTACCAACTAAAATACGTAATACGAATACTTGCTTAGGTTAATTCGTTAGGTTAAATATGTTAATATTATTTGATGTAGTATAGTTGCTTGTGGTAGATAATTTCCCTTGTCTTTGACATTTTGTTAACAACTAAAATACGCAACACGAATATTTCTTTAGGTTAGTTCGTTAGGTTAAATATGTTAATATTATTTGATGTAGTGTGGAGTGCCCGCGCTATGTGAACTCCCGCCAATCGTAGCCTCGCATTTAGTTCCCTATTCTGTACGTAGTAGGATCGGCGAATATGCCGGAGTGCACCCAACGCTGAAAATAGCGCGCACTCTGGAATGCACAAAGTCATTGCGTTAAAACTATTGGGAACTAAATAAGATTACCGTTAAAAAGAATATTTTTGATGAAAGCGGTCAATGTACTATCTATATTTGTATACCTAAAAATTCTGCCCACATCCAGGTGACGTAGTTCATTGAAATTTGACATATCTATAGGCTTTAGGGTTTGGGCAAATTAGTCGATGTCAGGAGTTGGGATTTTTTTGTTTTTTTTTTGTTTTTTTTTGCCAGAGCGCCAATCTAGAGACTCTCTCCCGTTTTCGAGGTCATTCAACAGGATGGTGGGGGTCCCGCAAAATTTTTTTCCTCGGCAACCCCCTCAAATTGGCTAAAAACCACCCCTAAAATACCCTTTTTCGTGAACCCGTTTATTTTCCCCAGTTCTCCGATTAACTGTTATTCGCTCGAGTAGAACGAAAAGTCCCTCGAGGGATTTGATCTCAGCCCCCCCTACACTAGACCTCCAACCCTCTAGAGGGTTGGAAAATTGAAATTGTTGTTGTGGAAAAAAATTTATATTTTACAGGAAGTGTTTCTGTGAGGAAGGTGGCAGGTGACCACGGTTGTGTAACCATCCCCGGGGGTGTTGTCACCCTTCAAAGGGGTGGAAATTTTTTTTGTGGAAAAATAATATTTTGTAGGGAGCGTTTCTTTGAGGAAGGTGGTAGATGACCAGGATTGTGTAACCACTACCGGGGGTTATTTTCACCCTTCAAAGAGGTGGATATTTGATTTTTTTTTAAAAGAAATTATTATTTCATAGGAGGTGTTTCTATAAGGAAGGTGGCAACCCCGGAGGTTGTTTTCATCCTTCGAAAGGGTGGGAATAAATAATATTTTGTAGTAGGCGTACCACCTTCCTCAATGAAACGCCCCCTACAAAATGTAATTTTTCCCTAAAGAAAAAAAAATTCCACCCCTTTGAAGGGTAAAAACAACCCCCGGGGATGGTTATACAAACCTGGTCACCTGCCACCTTCCTCACAGAAACACCTGTAAAATATCAATTTTTTCTCCACAAAGAAAATATCAATTTTTCAACCCCCTAAAGGGGTGGAAGCCTGGTGTGAGGGTGGCTGAGGTCAAATCCGTCGAGGGACCTTCCGTTCTACTTGAGGGAATAACAGTTAGTCGAAAAACTGGAGAAAATAAACGGGTTCACGGAAAAGGGCAATTTTGGGGTGGTTTTTGGCCAATTTGAAGGGGTTGTCGAGGAAAAAAATTGTGGGCCCCCACCATCGTGTCCAGCAGCCTCGAAAACGGGGGGATCTCTAGATTGGCGCTCTGCCAAAAAAAAGGTACCCCTTCCGACTCCTGACCTCGACTAAATGGAAAAATCGAAAATTGTAGAAATGCCATTCAATGAGCTAAATACCTGAAATTTGACAAACATAAATAATTAAGTCATGTGGGTATTCTTACAAAATACAAGAATAAATCCAAAGTCCCTAAAACTTTAATGGAGGGTGAGGTATAGAAGTTGAAAAATATTTCTTTCACGGGCATAGCCAACTCTTAATCACACATAGATAGTGTTTTTAATGTGCGATATAAATGAAAACAATCGAAACACTGATCGCTTGTAAAAATGTCAATAAAGGTGCGACAAAAAATCTAATTATACGGTTTTGTTTAGTGATTTTATAATTGGCAACTGAATGTTAAAAAATATATGTACAGGGTGATCATTTTTACAGGAATCGGAAAAAATGAATTAAAAAGTTCGGTCCTAAAATTATAAACAAAATTATAATAGCTATCTATCAACTGTGATAAGTGTTAAAGTGTCGAAAATTTAAACAAAACCCAATTAATGGTAAGAACGTTTTGACCAGAATAAATTTAGACCAAAAACAGTTTATCAACCTGTATCCCAGAAATTAAGAGCAACAGGAAAATTTCAATGGCCGTTGATGAATACCCAAGTGGTCCTCTACCGCCCCTAGAAGTATGTATAGGTCCTCATGAAACACCCTGTATATTAGTAATTAGCTAATAAAAATAAAATTAATAATGCAATAATAAAATTTTGGTGCTCACCTTTTCACCTCGCAATTTATCTATGCATATTCGTAAGATTATATTTTATTCTTATTTTTCAGGCAACGGATTTTGCTTCATATTTCTATCCTTTATTGCCACAAACAAAATTAATGTGCATGTTTCAATGATCAGTAATAAACCTTTGGTAGCCGTAACTTTATGATTTTATGAACAGTAATGTAGATGCTCGAAGTTTGAATTAATTTTCACAGAAACAGCTGGTTCACACAACCTAACTGCACATGTATGTAATATATACATTTGGCTTCATGCAACAAATGTTCGTGTCAATTTAGCAGTGGACATAACAAAACACTTCTGAACAAAATTTGCAACTAGCACTTGAGTACAATTTATCCAACATAAATTGGTATGTACACTATAATAACGAAATTAAGCAAATTTTATCTGAACACCTCGATTCAACATGTTAGTTTACTAATTGTATTATATTAGTTTGAATGCAAATAAAACGTCGAGTTGAGTTTTATTGAATTTTTTGTTTGTTCTTCTCAATGTGACGTCAAAGCATTTCGAGTTTTTGTAAGGTATCTGTAATATAAGCAACATAACGGAAGTAACGGCGATAATAGTATCTACAGAAAATCCAAAATTATTGGGTAAATGATGTTGAGCGAACTCCACACGAAATAAATAATAAATATAATAAATAAACACCACAGAAATTAGGCAACCCCAATTCCAGAAGCCAGGGCTTGTGCGGAAGGGGGTTACACATTGAAAAAACGCAGACATGCAACCATTTCCTCCGACAGTGTCAGTGCCGGAGCCAGGATTCGAACCCGGTGGTGCGACGTCTTTGTGATTAATCGCGATTGCCACCTCGTGTTTTAACCCAGTCGGCTATCGACCAGACATGTATGTACTAATAATTTTAGTTTATTCAATTAAATCTACTAAATACAAAATACAGTGATGAGAGCAAGCGATGCAATGAAAATAGTAGTATCAGATGACTCAAATGACAGGAATAGCAAGCCGCAAATTGGTAGAATAAGAGGTAGCACTCTATACAGTAAGTGATGACACAGGGCAACTAATAATGCAGTAAGACGGGAGCAGACTAAAGACTGATACCAGGTACGAGCAGCAAGACCACAGATATAAAAAAATTCAGTGAATAATTATAGAGAAGTTATATACAGTATTTGGCTAATGCTTTTTTTATGAGGACGTAGGTTACCCTTAGGTTACCAGACAAGTGGCCCTCATGAAAACACCGCCTCCATCTTATTCCTATTTCCTCCCAGAATCGACTGACAGACATACGTCTGTATGAAATGAGTTAACTAACATCCTTCGTCTAATTCATAAAAGTAGATTAACTCTCCCCTCGTCTTATAATTCTGCTTCTATTTCCCCTATTGCTCGTTCGTGCCATATTTGCAGCGCACGCTCCTCCTCTTCATTCCTCCACATGATAACACTGCATAGTAGCTGCACCACCTTCCAGTGTTGGCAATCTCCTATAATTTCCTCCACTATATTGTCTGGTGTCAGGACCATCTCCAACCTTCTCTCCGTTTCACTCATATATCAGCCACTTGTGACATCTAAAAAAGGTGTACCCTGGTGTATCCATTTCCCCACAGTAAATGCATAAGTCGTCCTCAGTCTTCCCGATCCTCTTCCTGTATGACCTGAAGGACCCATGCCCCGTTAAAATTTGTGTCACAAAATAATCTAGGATTCTATAGGAACACTCCACCCACCTTCGCATATTTGATATAAGTCTCTTCTTTATCCATTATCCAGTACTCCCGTTGTCTTCCCACTCCCTCTGCCACACGGCAATTGTGCATGACCTCTACTCCTTTCTCCTATCTGAGACCTGCTCTCACACTAATAATAATATAATGATACAGATATTAAGGTCGTCAGTTGGACCATTAAAAATACCATTCGTCGCGTCGTATGGATTTATGAATGCAACCATACGTTATTACTCCAACTGACGGTCTTTTCCCCACTGTGCATGTAGCTGATTATTATTTTTATACTACCATTTATGTCAGAAGTCATGTAATAAAATATCATTCGGCCTGAAATGATTTTATTATTTTTTTTTTTTGCGAGTTCATAGGACTAGTTCACGTGCAATCCCCCTTCTACGAAGTAGCTGATTCTTTTTTTTTGACGCTAATCGACATCAATAATTTTTTTCTAAATCAGCTTTCATGAAATAATTTTAAAAATATTTTTTCGACAAGTTTCACTCCCCCCCCACAAGGGCCTGCACCCCTACTGGAGTAGCTGACGGTAGTTTCGATTATTAGCTGCATAGTATCTGGTATTCTGTTAAAATATATAAGCCGGCTTGCGATGATTAGGTAAAAATATCCCTGCCTCCCTTCCGTATTGGGATGTTACAGGACTTTCACTCCAAATAAACAGACTCGATTTGGGCTGTCACAGTAATATTGCAAAATTTATCGGATTTATTTAACTTAAAAACAAGCCCTGAACTGTTTATAAATCGACTTCATTTATTAATGCTACATATCCCATCGTTTATTTAAAGATTTTCACTCCTTTGTATTTTCGGTAACAAAAAGAAAACAGGAGAGCACTAGAGGCTATAATTATTCAAAACAAAGTCTACAAATAATTTTAATTGGATGTTTGTTCACAATTCAGGGATATATTTATTTCGCTTAATCCCGATCTATTGTGTGTTTTGAGACACGTTGAAAAAATAATTAGATCTAATTTTAACGGTCGGGAAAAGGGTCCAGACTTAGACTTGTGTATTTCTATTTCAGAGAGTAATAAAAATAATTATTTTATGGGTGTGCGTGAGCTGTTACAAATCCCCAACGTCTATAGTGTAAAATATCCGGTAATCAATGACTAAGTTCGCATTAAAAAGTTCTTTTTAACTCATTTCAAATCTTTCAGTTTATTTATGTGTGGTTTTATTACATTTTAGTGACTGCTAGAAATGTTATCTTTTGAAGTCTGCTGTTAATGATATTACGCTTAATTTAGGATGATGCCGATGGGACTGTCATATATTTTTGCAACATAATAAATGTCATATAGTGTATCTTATTTGGGTCATAATGCACGGTCAGCCGACAAGAATCACGATATCAGTATAAATGGTAGATTTCATTGCAGTATTTCGCGTGCAACTTTGTGGCAGAGTATAGAGATTTCTGTTAGTTTGTTTCTTTGTTGGTAATCAAAAAAGTAATTGTGTGCTTGTGTGACTCGTGACTGAAGGTGTGAAGGAGAGGAAATATGCACATAAAAATAACTAAACGGAAATCCTGTATAACTTGGCTCTCAATTATTAGATTTCAGTTGTCCTTTTTAAATATCTATAGAGCCGGATAAACATTGTTGAACTGTCCCTACTTGAATTTGGTTCATATCCGGAAAGTAAGCTTCTACCATTACAAGATTAATTTATTGCAAGTACACATTTTTTTAAAAAAAATTAGAAGGGTTATATAGAAATTTCGAAAAAAATCAGAATTTGTCAAAATTGGCTGAACCGATTTTGATGGCTGAAATATATGTTGTAAAGGATGTTAAGACGATTAAAGGTAGCGAATAATATAACTTCTTTGATCAATTTTTTTGCACATTATTGGGACATTAATTAATTTTTCTTTGTTTCTGATTCCGTAAGTATGTCCTTTTCTTTTCATATTTTCTTTGACTTTATGCACCTCTATTAAAAATTTATTCACAGTAAAGTTATCTGGGATCAAGTGTGCGACTTTCTAAGTGTAGGACATTGGATGGATAATTATAACTCATGTCGTATATCAACTTTAGAATCCACTTTTGCACTATTTCTAGATTTTTCAAGAAGCATTTTGTAACATTCCCCAACTTATGATTCTTGATAATTTTTACAGGAGCTATTACAACCTTAGGATCTTCATAACCTATATTGACTGAATTATATTTGCGTAGGCCAATGCTATAGCTGGAGAATGGTAAGTAATATGTCTGTTCAAAGTTAATTTTTAGCAGTTTACTATTAAAGAAATTTGCTACTGGTTTAAGATATCTCTCAACCTTAACTTTCAATGATTCCCAAGTAGTGTCTTTAAAGAAAATAGCCATGTCATCGGCATAGCTTATTATTTCAGCATTGATTGATCATTTACATAGATCGTTAACATATATAAAAAATAAGATTGGTTCCAAAAGACCGCGTCCTCGCCTCGCACATCTTCCAGCGGTTTGTATATCATTGTATGCGCGGAAGCTATACAACCTTAGGCGAGGGTTGTATAGGGGATATACCATCTTTCGGAGGGGATGTAAAGCCGTCAGTCCCTTGTCCATTAAATGTTAGGCAAGTAAAAGATCCCTACTCTTCTTAAGGGAAGAGGTTCGGCAAAATTCCTGGTTGGGGGTAGCTCGGTGTCGGTGTTAGGCCTCAGTAGCGGAAATAGGGCGACGTTAAATAAATGTATAAAAAAAAAACTAATAAATCATGATGACTCACAGCGTCGAAAGCTTTGAATATGTCAACGACATATTGAGGGCTCAGCAGAGTCCAGAGCGTTGTATATTTTAGAGGTTAAATCAGCATATTCTAACTTTTAATATTTTCTCATAAATTTTAGCTAAGCTAGATATAAAAAATATAGGTTTATACAGGGTGTCTCACCGGGAACTGAATCGATCGATATAGAGAATAGTACGCATCAGAAAATTTTGAAAATTTAGATAATTACTAATGTCGGTGCGGCCAATCCAACTAAAATAATTACAAGCAGCTGGCACTTCCGCTTATACCGGAAGTCGCTACCAACTTGCTTATTTCAAATAGAGCATATCCTATACCTAAACCTAGCCGTTTCAGAGATATTTGATATTTTATAGAAAATTTGATAGGTGCAAGAACCGCTATAACTTTCTTCGTGTAAAAGATCCTCATTTGCTTCCTGTCAAGTAAAAAGAACACAAGGAGAGCTACGTTCTACAATTGAAATAAATTCAATAATATCATACCAAGTGTTCCGTTTTTCGCGTTACATTTTGTCAACTTCAAACCACGAAAACTTGTTTACGTCAAATGGAACACCCTGTATGTTTTCACCTCAAGTTGTGTAAAATTGAATTCCCTTTTTCTGATATTAGCATTGTGGGGGTTAAAGTTACAACTTTTTGAAATATTTGCGATTTTATTAGAAATTCATGAATTGTAATCATTTCATCAAAATAGCCATGATTAGAAACAATCAGTCATTATCTTATATCAAAAAAAGTTGGGTAATAAAATATTTTAAGGCAGACTCTGAAGGGTAGATATTATTGGGGTCTCTTAACAAGGGGAAATTTCAACGGAAACTTTTTAAATTTGTTTATTATTTATGGAGAATGTGATAAAGTAATATCAAGGCCTTGCAGCACATTTGCTACTCGATATTCACAAAAACACAAAATAACAATAACACTGTAACATGCGTATTAATCGAATAGCAGAGATAAGATCAATTTAAAATATGATTTCATTTTAATTTAATAATTGCTCAAAATTCCGCCCTCGAACCTCGACACATTTTTCGCACCTTCGGATTAGTTCCTCATGGGTAGCTCTTCTAATTGAATCCTGTGATATGCTTTGAAATGGATTTCTTACTCTTTTGATACAATCTTCAATGGTTGTTCATGGGCTCTCATAAACTTTATTTTTAATAGTTCCCCAAATGAAATAATCCAGAACTGATAAATCGGGCGAGCGAGAGGGCCATAAGAAAGGACCATTACTGGCAATCAATTGATCATAAAAAGTTTCTTGTAAATAATTATTAATTAAATATATGCGTTATGTGGGGGAGCACCGTCGTGCTGATAAAAAATGTTTCTATGTTCGGCGAGAGGTAAATTTTCTAAATAGTTATTATTCAAATTTTGCAAGATATTCAGATATCTTTTCTTTAAAAAAAAAACAAAAATTTACCTACACATATTAGCAGAAGAGAAAATTTAATTTACCGTTTAAATTTTCCTGATAAAATTGTAATGCCACCACTCTATCGTTTCTTATGGGACAGTAAACATTGAACTGCCAACTTTCCTGATAGTTTCGCTCTCTGAACATATGAGGATTTGAGTCACTCCAATAATGTGAATTATATCTATTAAAAAGTCCATTTTTAGTATATCTTGCTTCATCTGTCCATATAATATTTCCCAAATAAGAGTCGTGACCCTCAGACCTAGAATAAACTCACAAAAATTCTGTCTTCTTAGGAAATCTGTTTCTTTTAATCCTTGAACCATATGGAATGAAAACAGATGAAACTTATGTTTTAATAAGATTCTGTGAATTGAATCCTTGCATAGTCCCGATTTCAGAGCAGTCTGTCTTAATGATATCCTTGGAAATGCATGAAAATGTCCCAGAATGACTATTTCAATGTTTTCGTCATCAACAATAGGCTTCCTTCTTTGCGTTTTTGCCTTGACAGAGCTATAATTTTTAACATTTTCCAGTATGCGGTTTACAGTGTTTGGTAACGGTTTCCGTTTTTCCGGATATCGAGTAGCAAATGTGCTGCAAGTTCTTGATATTACTTTATCACATTCTCCATAAATAATAAACAAATTTAAAAAGTCTTCCTGGGTGTAATTTAAACGTGCTGACATTTTTTGACATAAAATAATGACTGATTGTTTCTAATCATGGCTATTTTGTTGAAATGATTACAACAATTCATGAATTTCTAATAAAATCGCAAATATTTCAAAAAGTTGTAACTTTAACCCCCACAATGCTAATATCAGAAAAAAGGGAATTCAATTTTACACAACTTACAGGGTGTTCCATTTGACCTAAACAAGTTTTCGTGGTTTGAAGTTGACAAAATGTAACGAGAAAAACGGAACACTTAGTGTAATATTATTGAATTTATTTCAGTTGTAGAACGTTTACGTGACAAGAAGCAAATGAGGATCTTTTGCACGAAGAAAGTTATAACGGTTCTTGCAAGCCGTTACACCTGTCAAATTTTTCTATAAAATGTCAAATATCTCTGAAACGGCTAGGTTTAGGTATAGGATATGCTACATATTTTCGACTCAGAATTTTTTGCTCTTTTCGAAAACTCTAAAAAATAAGCAAGTTGGTATCTACTTCCGGTATAATCGGAAGTGCCAGCTATTTGTAATTTTTTAGTTGGATTGGCCACACCGACATTAGTTAATTATCTAAATTTTCAAAATTTTCTGATGTTTACTTTTCTCTATATCGATCGATTCAGTTCCCGGTAAGACACCCTGTAGTTCGATACCTCTTGTTTATCCCCTTATTTATAAATTGGTTTGATCATAGCTATTTTAAAAGCATCGGGAAAAATATCACGTTCTAACGATTTATTTATTGAATAATTTAGGGCTCCTAGTGTGTTTGAAAATTCCGTAGCGTGAAAAGAGGGAATATGCAAATAAAAATGAGACCAAATCCTGTATAACTTTGATCTCGATTATTAGATTTCAGCTGTCTTTTTAAATGATAACTATTTTAAATATCTATAAAGGACGTGGTCATAGCCATAGAATTTTAGACAAAAGTGTCTATAGTTATGTTACTGAACGAACTATCCTGCGGGTTTATTTCCCAGCTTCGTAAGCGATAGATGACCTATTCCCTTACTTGGAGAAATATTCTAGAGAATTATCGTTACATGAATTGACTACGAAATGTCTCAGTGTCTGGTTCCACTGGTAACGGATGGATCGCGTTTAAGGTGAATCTGGAATGCTATCCTGATTTGGTAGTACATCCTCTCGATCTAGGGTACAGCAGTAAAACAGTTTCCGCAGGCACTAGTACAAATGACCAATAATTTAATTTTGACACGCGTTGGATACAGCTATAATTGGTCTGTTTTTGTTTTTAAGGTCTCAGCTAGCCGACCCCATTAAAATATTTTTTAATTTAATAGCAGACAGTAACCATTATTCATTATTTTTTAGTACGCGATATATCTTGCAACAAGTCACTTATCTTAGTTTCTGTTTCAATTGAATAAAATGATAAATGTTTGTTCCATGGACGTACAATTTCTTCTCCAATAATCTTTTATTTTGTTATGAATATATTTGAAGAATTTAAGGATGCGATTTTATTATAATTATTAAATTATACACAGTGAGTCTATGAAGCGTCATACCCTACTTACTTCGAGAAGGAATGAAGAATTGAAAATTTTGGGAAAGGAGATTTTTGATGAAATTCTATGAAACAGTTTCATTTTTTATTTTTCATGTAAACGTTTTAAGGTGCCAACTTTTTTCACAGTAAAATTTTCTATTATTAACATAGGCTCTAATTTATATCCCTAATAGAGCGATAAACTCATTTCCTAATTTTATCTTTTTACTAGTATTTTGAACCACCAAATGAAATTGCGCAATGCTACTTAAATACTTCAACTATGTAATAGACGGTTTCTAAAATTTAAAGTTTTCATCTTTAGTCGGCATAAGTGAGGATGACATTTTGCAGACTCATTCAGACTAGGAACAGTAGATAGAAAATAATTCCTTTTGCACTGACGGCAAGAAGAAAATAGGTTTTTATGCTCAATTTAAGATGATCTTTTTATTGTTTTAGTCATATAAGTTATTTAGTGTCAAGCATAAAACTGTAAATGTATGTTGAAAATATGCAAAAAGACAACGAACTTATACAAAAAAGCTTTACCGTTTCTACCAATTAACATTAATTTTGGTCAGTAGTTATAAATACATCGAATTAAAGTACCATAGAACACAATGTAACGTGAAGGTGATGCACATCCCAACTTCGTCCTTTACATCTGTAGGAAAGAAGAGAAGAAATTGGAGAAGTAGCAGCAATACATAAAAATACCTGTCATTTTGAGAGAAAAGCATGATGTTTTGTACAGTTATTGATTAGACCCAAATAAATGATTTCGCCCGCAACACCTCTCATTTCAATCCTTAGGGTTTAAAATTCGAAAAAAAAAGTTTTTTTCTGTTTTAAATGAAATAAAATCCATTTAGATATTTTTCATAAATCAGGGTAACGCATATGATGGAAACACGACAAACCCCATATCTCGGTCAAATTGGTCGTCGCGTCAGCTTGAAATTTAAATTTAAAACAAATAAACACAATCATCATTTTCTGTGACACTGTTATCTGCCGTAGCTAAGACTCAAACTCATGAAAGGAGAGAGCTGCTAGCTGTGTTGTCTCTCACACAAACGCAGTCTGACTCAAACGAGAATACTAAATTTGTAAGCACAAATTTGGAAAAAATTGATAATACTGCCAAGTAGTAATTATTCTGCATTATAAAATTAACCAAAATACTTTTTTGATATATGCTACCTCATTAATGAAAATGAAAATTATATATTTTTATGCGTTTTTCTTCACCCCAGCTGATGACGATACTACGTTTTACCGGAACATAAATAAATACATACGTTGGATCGTAACGGTTGCAAGATATTACTGAAAAGAAACTCACTTGGGCTGCTGTGGCATAACAGATCGCAGACACTACCTAGCCCGGATAAGCGATGTAACGTGACCACGATAAAATTTCACTAGCTCAGACTATCTCAGGGCGTTAAGCCCAAGTTAACATAAACTATTATAAATTATTAGTTTACTTACACAAATCGCTGAGGGTTCCATTCGCAGCGGTCGCAGACGAAATAATGACACTAGCTTTCAACATGAGATTCACTATATTACAGAATTTACAAAATAATATCTGCTTCTCTAGCATGAAACCTGGCGATGTTCAAAAGGTGTGGCTAATTTTCCGATTAATAATAATAAATAAATTAACATAAATTTGACCACAACTGGTCTGATTAGAGAACTTTCGTAAGTAATAATCAATGCGTAATATCTTTAAATATATACAAGTTAAAATGCAAAAGTATAAATATATTTAACCACTGAAGGTTGTCTCCGGTAAAGCAAACAACACACTTATCTAGGGTGGTACGATACTCAGACTTCGACGATGCAGAAACTGCAGCCCTACGGTGGTGTCTTCGGGAAGAAAGGAATTGATCAGACGAAGGGTCGATTACAGCCTCTCCAGCTGTGGAATTTTCTACTCATGTGGATGTGTGTGGGCGTCCGGGCCTCGTCCGTAGAACTTTCTGCCCCTGGTGTGTGCGTGTGGGCGTTCTAGCCCCGTCCGTGAAACCCTCTGACTATTGAGGGAAGCAATCCACCAAAATTCCTAGAGAAGGCTACAGCTGAATGAATGGGGTCGAGTTCGTCTTACAAACCAGCCAGATATTTCCAATGGAAAGCCTATACACTTTAATCCTGCACCAGCAGTTAAAATTCGCTCCCGACAACAAAATATTCTGCTCAACAGAACAACAAAAAATGGAGGAAATTTTCTTTGTGTTGATAACTCCAAAATCCACAAGGATGCCTTGAATAACACAAGTTTTTAGGAATCACTGTGTACATGCCAACACATCGTCTCTCTTTCCTTTGGCAACAGACGGAAGTCACGTGACCGTTCTTCCCAGCTGGGAGACGCGCGACCACCCACCAGCGGCTGTTAATGATATACGGCGCGCAAAACACACATATGCATTGCGGGTCACATTTGTAACAGGTCCATAACAACGACGACGATGAGAAAAAGGACCACTTTCTGACACTAGAGCCCTGGGAACGAGTTTTCGGTTTAAGCTCGGGCGCCACTGATAGTTTTAGTCATAGGACACAGTACCCCCAATGCGGATATGCGGAGCTGAGTAGCTCAAGTGGAGAAACGGTACTTCAGAGGGTTGATTTGGGAAATTAGACGTTCACACACAAACAGTAAAACTGAGATTTCTAAAAATAATATTAATTTATTCGATTAAACCTACTATATAAAAATCTACGGGTTTACAATTAGTAAAAATTTTACCAATTAGGTTGCCTTCTAAAAAAATAAATACCGGGAGCAGGGCAAGCGATGTAATGAAAATAGTAGTACCAGATGATTCAAACGAATGAGGGATAACAAGTACAGATAAGCGTTAAAACGTTAGCACAGGATAAGCGATGACACAGGGCAACTAGTATATAAAACTACAGAACAAAATTTATAGAGAAGCAATGTATAGTAGTTGGCTAGTGTGTGCGGTGGCAACAGTTAGGAGTCTGAAAAAAAAGTTTAGTAGTGTCGCCTGGAAAGCAAAAATCTAATTAACATCCTAAAAAGTTAAGGTATGAATAATAAACGAATGTAACATTTCAGTGCCCCCAAACCAATGTGGTAGTAAGAGAACACCTACGACGTGTAAAACAATTTACTGGAACTAGACTGGCTGCCCCGATTGCCGAGCTGGTGGTAGCTATCGCCGGTATTGCACTAACCAAACTTACTTACTCATTTATTTTACAGCTATCGTCTTACTTAGTTCTCGATGTTGTTTTTGGGTACATCTGCTTCTGGAAAACGCTCGGAATGGAATTAACTGGACGGTGTTCTCGGAGTTGTCACCAGACGGTTACGCTACTGGTCAATAATCTAGTATTGACATTGCCAAAATCCTGCTGTTCGGAAATAATATCTGGTAATAACGCTACTTGGGCTCGGATTTCAGCGTGGACACGTCTGCTGTCGATGAGTCGCTCTGGCTGACTGCCAACACAGGACGAATCAACTATTTCATTCACATAAGCAGAAGAGGGTGTAAACGGTGCTGGCGGATGCGCCATGGATCGTAGTGACATCAAAGGAACTTGGAAAATATTTTCGGAATATTATCGACTTGTAAAGTAGTAAAAATAATTCTATCACCTGAATTTTCAGACGGCTATTCAGGATGGCAAGCACTCACACGTATGATACGCGCGTCAGCTGAATATGTACTGAAATATTTGCTGCTTGACTTGCGTGAATAGACAATTCCCTCTCGTCGCTTCCCCGTCACCCTAATTCATCTGTACTTACAACTGGTAGAGTTATTTGGTGCATCTATGAATTAATAATTTTATTAATTTTCAGGCTAATTCGCTTAAGGCGGTACAATATATATATATATATATATATATATATATATATATATATATTGTTATATATATATATATATACAATGATAAATTCAAAAGGAATAGTTCCTATAGAAGGCATAAATAAATATAAATATTCTGGGCATATTTTCAGTAAAGAATAACGCTTCGTTACAATATATGATAAAGGTATGACAGACTATAATAACTTACCTGAGTTTGTAAAAGGGTTATTAAAAATGTAAATATATTCATTTAAAGGTTAAAGGAACATTTAATAATAATTGAATCAGTTTTAATTGTGTAACATGTTTGTTATTTATTCAATATTACTTATTGACTTATTTTAGTGTTTAGTTTTCATTGTATATTCCAAAGTTTTTTTTGTTGTTTTTTAAAATTATATTAATTGCTTTGCTACATAAATCACTATTCTCTCAATATAATATATAGATAAAATAGGTACTACAATTTAGCATAATCTTACTAAAATTTCAATTAGGTATGTAAATTATTTTTTTTACTGCATGCAATAATATCTTTTACACATGTCCATACATATCCTATCATAAATATATTTTTGAAATAAAGCGTTCTATTCTGTTCCGTTCACATCACTGTCACGACAAATCTACGTTTCAGAAAATGAAGTAGAAGACAGTAAACAATGATTTTCAAACAAGATTATAATAAACAAAAACTATATATTGAAAACATCTAACTATAGTCGAGGCAAGAATTCAAGCGATGTACGTCACAGATCGATTCTATAAATAAGACAATACTGCTAAGAATCATGAAGCCCCATGAAACTGTACATATGTCTGTAAAAAGCTTAATAACTGGGTGTCAAGAATTAGTCTTTTTAACGTAATTAATGATTAAAAATTATGTTAGTATTAACATTTCTTTAATGAGATCACTCGTGACGTGCATCGTTTGAATTCTTACCTCGACTTTAGTTGTGTTATGGTAACAGCAAAATACTTATAATTAAAAAAATTGATTTAATCCACGCAACAGTATAATAAGGGGCGAGCGTAGATGCGTCTTTACTATGTACATACTTCGATATGCGATTTAAAGCAACGTTAGCCGCGGCTAGTACTTGGATGAGCGACCGTTTTAAAGAAGACCATGTCCTCGCCTCACATATCTTCCAGCGGCTATTAAATGTTAGGCAAGTAAAAGATCCTCTCTTAAGGGAAGAGGTTCGGCAAAATTCCTGATTGGGAGTAGCATGTCTACAGTCGTCGGTGATAGGCCTCAGTAGCGGAAATAGACCGACGTTAAATAAATGTTGAAAAAAAAAAAACAGTAGGTATAATAAAAAGTAATAGTAAATAGTCAGATGAATGTTTAAAAATTAATTGGAAACGCTTTAGTGTATAATATAAATTCAGTGGAAATTTAAAATTAAAAAGCTCGCCATAAATGGAAATTATTTATTCAATATATCTGTAATGGAGTAACTGTTTGAAAGTACATTTTGTAATACAGAATACATAAGTATGGGAATTGCATTAAGCTGAAAATTGCATAAAATACTCCAGAAATGATCACTAATTAAGGCAATTTAAGCTATAGTGCAAATATATTTACTAATTAACATTGGCATTTCCACTTTGTGAACTCAATTTCGTCCAATATTTCGATTAAAAAATAAAATTTCAATCTGATAATTAAATTCTCTTTCATGTATTCTAACTGTACTTAAATTTTAAATTAAAAGTTGTTTCCAATAGTAGCGGTTAGTGGATGATTTTTCAGTTTTAATTATGTTTTTACTTCTATCGCCATTTCACTTGTTAACAGAGTTTCATATGTCAACAAAATAGGTATAATTCGTGATATCGCCTATGCACTAGTTTATAGGGAAAAATCAGAATTAATTAATAAACTACAACTATTATCAATTAACTACTGTTAGTTCATTGAATGAGTCGGATGAAGTAGCAAATGTTTGCGATTTGAACTAGACAATGTCCCCCCCCCCCCGTTTTAGAGGGCGCTGAATCGATTCCCGGGGTCAAACCTACTGTTATTCCCTCGAGTAGAACGGAAGGTTCCTCGAGGGATTTGACAGGCACCCCTACACCAGGCTTCCACCCCTCTAGGGGGTTGGAAAGTTGATATTTATTTTTGTGGAAAAAAAATTGATATTTTACATTAGGTGTTTCTGTGAGGAAGGTGGCAGGTGACCAGGGTTGTGTAACCATCCCCGGGGGTTGTTTTCACCCTTCAAAGGGGTGGAAATTTTTTTTTTTTTGGGAAAAAATAATATTTTGTAGGAGGCGTTTCTTTGAGGAAGGTGGTAGGTAGGTGACCAGGATTGTGTAACCACCACAGGGTTGTTTTCAACGTTCTAGGGTGTGAAATTTTTTTCATCTGCAATTGACAAATAGAATAAAAAATATATTTATTATAGTGTTTTTATAAATTTTGTACTTACAGGCATGGTGTGACAGCGGATCAACAAAATCCTAGGTGTTTACAAGAATGGTTGCAATCTTCATTTTTCTCCCAATTTTCGTGACATTCAGCACTGTCGTCCTCTTGCATATGGCATGCATCGTTCGTTGTCGGGGAATGAACGTTAATACTGATGTTGGGGATAAATTGGTGGAGAATTGTATAACTATATGTATATTTTTTTATAAATTCAATTTATTCCAGCAATAACATCAATTTACGATATATTAAATGAAGTGGTCAGATTTTCTTGGATATTCCATTCAAAGATGAAAACAACCCCTGGTGGTGGTTACACAAACCTGGTCACTTACCGCTTCCCTCAAAAGAAGCCTTCTACAAAATATAATTTTTTTTCCCCCAGAAAAAAGTTGCCACCCTTTCGAAGGGTCAACACAATCCCAGGGTGTAGTTACACAATTCTGGTCACCTGTCACCTTCCTTAAAGAAACGCTCCTACAAAAAATATTTTCTTTTAAAAAAAAAGTAAATATATTTCCACCCTTTTGAAGGGTGAAAACAACCCCCGGTGGTGGTTACACAATCCTCGTCAGCTACCACCTTCCTCAAAGGAACGCCTACTACAAAATATTATTTTTTCCCACCTCTTTGAAGGGTGATAACAACCCCCGGGGTTGGTTATGCAACCCTAGTCACCTGCCACCTTCCTTAAAGAAACACCTCCTACAAAAAAATCAAATATCCACCCCTTTGAAGGGTGAAAACAACCCCCGGTGGTTATTACACAATCCTGGTTACCTACCACCTTCCTCAGAGAAACGCCTCTTACAAAATATTTTTTTCCACCCTTTCGAAGGGCGAAAACAACCCCCGGGAATGGTTACACAACCCTGGTCACTTCCTATAAAATATCAGTTTAAAAAAAAATCAATTTTCCAACCCCCTATAGGAGTGGAAGCCTGGTGTAGAGGTAACTGAGGTCAAATCCCACGAAGGACCTTGCGTTCTACTCGAAGGAATAACAGTTAATCGAATAACAGGGTAAAATAAACGGGTTCACGGAAAAGTTCACTTCACTTTGAGGATGGTTTTTGGCCAATTTGAGGAGGTTGCCGAGGTGGAAAAATTGGTTTGACCGGGGAATTGGTTCAGTTGGGGGGACATTATCTAGTCCTAATCGCAAACATTTGTCAATTTCATCGTAAATCCCGACTCTTTAAATGGAATGGACTATGTGTATAATTTTCTTTACCAGAAAATGTTCTTATTCATAGATATTACTTCCGACACTAAAAATAAAAACAAAAATAAGTTTTAATATATGATTTGCAGGAAACAACTACTCAGCGGGCAAATACCCCGACCTGCATTGAATTACACCTTACAAATCATTAAAGAATGGTAACCAATATCATTTGTCAACTCCCTTACCAGACATAGACCGGTTTCGAACTTATTAGTTCTCATCAGTATGCCATAGGTCATGGAGCAGACAAATGATAGTGGCCAACCTGCTAGTTTTATACAAACTATAGTAAATTGAGTAGTGGTGAGAGGTAAGTGAAACCTCTCAAATGGTCAATTGCTACTATACACCATAGATGTCTCTATGGGCGTATAGCGACTTGCGATTCTGCAAGTACCTGAGAGCGGCGACCTTTCAGTCCTAGGTGGACTTAACCTACTGTTATAATATATGATTTGCAGGAAACAACTACTCAGCGGGCAAATACCCCGACCTGCATTGAATTACACCTTACAAATCATTAAAGAATGGTAACCAATATCATTTGTCAACTCCCTGACCAGACATAGACCGGTTTCGAACTTATTAGTTCTCATCAGTATGCCATAGGTCATGGAGCAGACAAATGATAGTGGCCAACCTGCTAGTTTTATACAAACTATAGTAAATTGAGTAGTGGTGAGAGGTTTCACTTACCTCTCACCACTACTCAAAAATAAGTTTGTTCAGAACTATTATTAACAATAATTAATTGCTAATGATCAGGAAAATTTTTCCATTTACTGAAATAGAAACTTTTTTGTCAGATCATATAACAATAACGTTACAATAATCAAAGCATCAACAAGAAATTAATTTTTTTATGCACTCTGTAGTCTGCCTGAAGATCATGCGTTACCGGATAATTCTTAGACCAGAAATATGAAATATATTATGATATATTTTCTCCGCCTAAAAATTTAAATATTATATTATCAGAAAGAAAATATTTTCTATTTTTTTTTAATACTGCAGATTAAAGTAAATAGCTCTTTATTTTTTAGCACAAGTGTGTTTTGCACCAAAAGCTGTAAACTGGCTAGTGTAAAAAATTTGACATTGTTAGTTGACGTAAACCAGCAAAACAATCTAAATGCTTACCCTTTAGCAAAATATATTTATTATATACGTTACGGGTTTGGGCAAATTATATAGCTACAAAAGGGTGTACAGACATATTGAACAAAAGTTTTCAGGGATTTTAATAAGTGACGTTACCTCTAAAAGTATTGCGACAAAATTGTCAAAAACTGTGACCGTAGAAAATCGATAGAAAGAGAAGAAAAGATTGGAAGAAAACGATGCGGCAACAGTTTTGACTTTGAGCGACGTCAGAGCAAATGGCAAAATGTCATTAAGACATAGGGCAGAAAAACTTAGCGTGCACAAATCACATTTGCAAAGAATATTTAAGATCAATAAAATAATTCCGTACAAATCTAAATTTCGTCACACTTTGGAACCAAACGACGAAAGAAAACGATTGGACTTTTGTTTAAGCTTTTTGTTTAAGCGTCAGTTACCACTAACGGAGTTGTTTCTTCACAAAGTTGTAGATACTGGTAAGATGAAAATCCAAATTTTAGAATAAATTGCACAAGGTAGTATTCAAAAAAGTTAACTTTTGATGGGCCGTTTCATACGATGGGATAATTGGGCCTTATTTTTTGGCTGAAAAGTTCACTGTCACTATCACTATGCGTATTTGGAGATGGTACAAAATTATCTTGAAATGAATCTGGCTAAGAGACAAAAAATTTTATCAGCAAGATGGTGGCAGCCTCCCAACTAACAAAGTTGTTCTATACGTTTAAAATAATAGGATAATTTTATTTTATTACTATTGCATTACTGTTCTGCAAAAGATATTTTGTTTTATTAAACTGCCAAGGTGATTATTTAGTCTTCACAACTAAATTATCATATACATAAGTGCTAAGAATGTTCTTAGAGCTACATTATAAAACATTTTGTAGAATTTGTTTTTCGCTGTTTTATAAACGTTTATACACCAGTTATTATAAGATGTTTTAGCTCACGGAACAAAATTGATTTATAATAATGACCCCTAGCACTTATTGGCCAATATACGAACGCCTATAAAACTATTCTGTAAAAGTTTAGCTATGCAATAATAAAACAATGTTATTAGGATTCTTCATAACACATATTATTTCAGGGAACATATTGTATTCTGCTGTAACTGCTAAATAATTGTTATATAAAGGAAGCACGCATTGCTGTCATAAAACACATAAAATAATTGATAAACTAAACATTGTATTTAAAGACTATAAAATGTTCGTTACCATTTTTATAAAACATGGGTAGGTGTTTATATGCGCCCATCAATGGATGTCTCAGATCTAACGTTAGAACTATAGCAGGTAAACAACATTACGTACCTGGATTAAATACAAACACACAATTGTTATATTTAGATCCCTGAGATACAAATTTGCCATTTATTTAGCTCGACTAAGGAGCGCTTCAGAATGTGTTGCTCTATAAGTATTGCAAATAGAGTTTTTGTAAAACATTAAAACATGTTGCTGTATATATATTTTATAAGATGCTCTTCCGGAGCAACTATATTTTTTTTAATTTCCATAAGCACTGTCTCGGAGACTGTCAATTTATTGATATATAACAGTTCTTCGGAAAAAATCTTTGTTCTATAAGTGTTTTTATAATTATAAATATGCTTTATAAGATGGACGCCATAATGTTATTATGTTTGAACTATTTGTATAGCGGCCATTTTGGACTTTAAAATAAAAAGTTCAAAAATAAAAATTATTGTGATATAAGCATTTTAGCAATAATCTATTATTGTGAAATACGTTATCTGCGAAACACAATTGGTGCAACACCACAAAAAGATAAAATACAAAAAAATTATTTTCACTTAATTTTTTTTTAATTTTGATAAATATTCGTTATTTTTAAAGCGCTCAAAAATTTCATTGTATATATACCACATATTTCACAGAAAAATTTTCTTCCAAAATCGCTTTGCTGTTGGCGAAACGAAGTCTTATCAGTTAACTTTTATCTCATGTTTCACTAAATATGTTGTTAGTTACGCCTCCATATATAGTCACGTAGGATCTTTGTAATATTTTAAAACTATTTTGAGAATCATGATTGTCTGCAAAAACATTTAAAAAATAAATAACCTCTGTTGTTGTTGCTGCATATAACAAAAAAGTAGCAATGATGATAATAACCCAATGCTTATAAAATTTTATAATTGATATTTAAATTTTATAACTGTTTGCTATAAAACTATTTTATAATTATCGTCTACCATTTTTAAAAATTCTATGTAAACGTTTACACAATTATTTTATAACACCTATGAGAGCCATAATAAAATAAATTTCAAAACTACATTGTTTTAGAAACTGTGGCCATTTTGCGTCCATAAGCGTTGTATAAACGGTTTAGAAATGTTTATATCAACAATCTTGTTTTATAAAAAATGTTATATAAACATTCTTTCAACTTCTACAAAACATCAAATTGCTAGTTGGGCTACACTCAACTCTTTAGGAATTATTTGAGCAATAGTTTTGGAGAAAATGTATCGGTAGGTTTGGGCCACAGCCATATATCCCAAGAAGTCCAGATTTAACAATTATGGATTTGTACTTTCGGGGCAAACTAAAACAACAAGTGTATATCGACAACTGTGATAATGATTTGGAAAGATTAAAAAACAAAATTACTGATGTGATGAGAGCCACACATCTTGAAGAAATTAGGAGAAGTTACAAAGAATTTAGAAGAAGTGTGGAATTATGTAGGAATTTACAATTTGCATAGGTTTTTAATTGAACTCATTGGAATTGTTAAAATTGTTGTGTTAAAATATAAAAAGCTATTTATTTTAATTTGTAATATTTCAGTATTTAGCTATCTGCTGAAACTGATTTCTGGCAATATTTTTATTTATTATTTTTTATTTTCCCCAAGCGTTTATGTCTCTATTGACTGGATTATTTGATTTTTTGTTTTGAATAATAATCCTACCAATTCTAATTTATTTTAAATGATTTTATAAATGAATGCATATTTATTATATGTTTTTTTAGGACTATTTACATCACAAATATATTTTTGTTTCGACTTGCTATAAACATTGTACAAGTGATAGTTAAATAGACATCTTGTCCCAGCTAGACATATTATCTAATATAAGTTAATATAAGAATTTCAAACACCTTTTGTTTTTCTCGTCTGTCTGAGGCGTTTCCAGTTTCATCCGAATTACATTATGTCATGATCGACCCTAGGACGGGAAACGTGTGGCCTTGCCTTTTCCTGCCGTCCTCTAAATTTTATTTAATTCGGATTATGTTGAAGTTGACGTAGCAATTTGATACTACACTTTTGATCTTATAGTACAATTTAACTTTTTTTATTACTTTTTAGATTTGATGTGTACATTCAACACAAAACATGGGAGGTTTTAGTGATGCAAACGTTCAAACAAAAATTGTAATTTTAAGTCGTGTGTCAATTATTTGAACAATAATATAACAGTAATAATATATAAGTTTATTTAATGTAACAAGGTATACATGAAGTTACAGATAAAATCAAATGAAATCCTCTCTGGATGTCTAGAAGGCCTTGATACTAAATATTGTGATGACTGCTATAGAATACAATTTACCAAATATAAAAAAGTGATATACAATAATAAAACAAAGAAAACTAATTATGAAATATTATTTCTTTTTAGAGAAGTAAGTGATACTAGCTAGTAAAATAGAATTATACACAAAATATATCGTCAACAGTTAACAAAATATATAATCAAAATTAAATCAAACAATTATTGAACGAATAGAAATAAAAAATGGAACAATTATCGGTAAAAAATAATTACGGTAAGTTTAACTGTCACTATGGCGAGATTTGACTGTCATTAGCAAAACAGATTACTTAAACATATAATTTTTTACACAATACCAAATTGAATCCTCCATTTTTTCAAGCCCTTTAAATGAGATGAAATGAAGTAAATTATACTGAAACTTAAATTTCATAAAGCACCTGGACATGACAGTTGAAACGCTTAAACATTGTTGCTGATATATATGCACCACTTAAATAGACTATTAACAAAGCCATAGACGAGAGTATTTCCTGATATTTTAAAAGTTGGAATAATTAAATTATTATATAAAAGAGGTTCAAGTTAAAAATTTCGAACTGCAGACCAGTCTCGTTAAAATCGAATATTTCAAAAGTATTTGAGAACATTATAAAAGTAAGACTACTAAAAAATTTTTAGTAAGTACAGTCTAGTCTAATAGTTGGATATGCAGTTTGGATTTAGAGAAACCACATCTACACAGGACGCTATAGCTTACCTTACATCCCTGACCTATGACTCATTGGATAAAAGCATACCCTCACTATGCAATTTTTTGATATTGCTAAAGAGTTCGGTACTGTTTGTCATAGAAATTTATTATGCAAACTAAAATATTATGGATTTAGATGTAGAGCTTTTGATCTCACGAAAAGTTATTTGTCAGAGAGAGCTCAATATGTAAATATATACGGTATGAAAAAGGAAAAAAGGTGGTTATCTATGGGATACCACAGGGTACAGTCCTGACGTCAATTGATTCAAATGAACTGTGATGTATGCAGACTATCTCCTTCCAAATGTTTGCCAATGTTTATGTGCTGTACCCTTCTTACGCCAGAAATTCAAATATTCTTGAGTATCCAGACTTCTTTTAATACATACATATACCTTATCATATGTATAATTTGGAACATCCTATGTACATAATAGACGCCGCTATTTGACATATAAATGATTTTTTCCCAATTTCATACAAACTTTTGATTTTAAAATGGAACACCTTGCATATTATTGCATTTTTAAATTCTGCATAATTTTGAATTCAATTATACCAAATAAGTGACACTTCAGACGTCAATATTTACTTAAATTTAATTTCTTTCTATTTTTCCATTTAAGTGTGTCATGACTGTTCCGATTTACTCTAATTGACCTGTGTAATAGTCGAAAAATCTAAATTCCGTAGAAAAAACTAAATTCTCTGATTTCTGAGCAAATAAAGTTCATCAAAAAGGTTTTTGGCAATTTTTTTCAAATGGAACCATATTATTACCGTGGTACTATTTATTAGTACTATTAATAAGGTATTTTTAAATAAAATAAGAAAATACAGTTTTGCTGTAAGTAAGTGGTAAGAAGTAACTGAGGTGGCTTTGAAAACAATGAAATATTTATCTTGTCAAACATTTGTTAGTTTACCGGTGTTCTTATTGTGCCTTTAAAAAAATTGATTAAATTTCTTGTTACTTTTTATCAAAATGCCACAAATTTATACTGGAGATGAAAAGGTGGGCATGTTATTTCACAGGCACATAAAAAAATGTCTGGATACGGGTACCCCGCTAGTGTATTCCTATGTATTTTTGCCCGCTGAATCCGAATCTGAGGCCAATTGGTTAATAATTTAACCTTACAAAATTAGCTAAACAATACGAATAACAGGCGTTATTGTGTATCGTAAGCTGTGTCCCTCAGAATAAAACAATGGAAAACATTTGATGTGTTTTTTTGCCAACTAAATCCTCGTTTGACACTAAAATTGATTATGTAGATTTCAGGTCATCCATAACCTCAAGAAAATGCTGAAAAGCCTTAAAAAATTAACTCTTCATATATCATACTCTGGATTTGGGAATCAAAAAAAGAAAATAATTTTTTCGCATACTTATTGAGAAAGTAATAATTTTCAATCCAATGCCAGTATCAGATTGGTAGGTATTGAGTGAACCCTAACGTCGAGAAAATGCCCTAATCCTTCAAAAATTAAATTTTCATATATCGTATCCTGACTTTGCGAAACAAAAGAATCATAGCAATTTTTTGGCTTACCCATTAAAGAAGTGAATTTCAATTCGATACTGGAATCTGTTCAGTAGGTAACGATTGATTCATAACCTAAAAAAAAAATGCTCGAAACCCTTCAAAAATAAATAAAAATAAATACCGTATCCTCAATATTGAATCGAATACCCGAACAATGTTCAGTAGGTATCGAGTTTACCATAAACTTAAAAAATTCTAACGATTCCGTCAAATTAGCACCTCTCTTAAAAGCGATGAGAAATTTCTTATCTTAAGTCCTTCAATCTGCTGCATCTAAAATTAACTCAACAATCGGTCAGTTCTCCTAGATAATCCTAGAGAATAGCTACAAATTGTAATGAATCTAACTGATAATACCTCGTTCTTTCAAGTAAGCTTAAGCCTGAGAGGAAAGTCCTTACTCTTTCTTTCCATGGTATCGCACTCTTTTACATTCAAAAGTTCGGTGCGAAGACTGTCTTTTGCGTTTTTCATTCCTCTTGGATTCACTTCTCTTTTTAACGACCAACAGAATTCAGCCTTCATATTTTCAACCCACTTTCTTTAATTTTATCGTTCCACTTCTTTGATATCGTGATGGAATCGTTCCTCATGATGACGCTTCTCCCCATAATTCATGAATAATAACCGCTTACCTTCAACAGAGATTCGGAGAAAGTGTCATTCCGACGAATGATCCTATCAGGTGGCCTCCAAAGTCAACTGATTTAACTCTCTTATGTTATTTTGTTTGAGGTCATTTAAAGAATGTTGTCTACGCAACCCCCGTTACAACTCCTGAAAACTTGAAGCTTGGTGAATGTACTTCGAAATTCAGCTATGCGAGTTCAAATGTTTATTGACGTTAATGGACAGCATTTTGAACAACTGCTGGTATGGTTTGTGTTCCTTTTCTGCATTCCAATTCCAATTTTGCGGATTTGGAACCAATCAGTATATATATCTATTTATTTATCGGAAAATATAATTATCGAATTTTATTATGAGAATCTGGTACTACACCCTGTAGAATAAACTCATATATTTTTTACTGCGTTTTCATTAGAAACTGTCATGTTTTATTCATAGTTGATCAATTAACAAATAATGTTGCTTTCTTAATTAAATTTGTTTATGCAAATTAATACAATAAGAAACTGTTAATATTTGAATAATTTTAATCAAGCTCAATTCTTTTCTAAACGCGCCCCATCTTGTCTTCTAAAATGACTAAGTTTAAATGCAAATTTATTTGTTTCTAATCCCACCCGAAACGATTAGATGGTACCCACCTACTTAAAAACATAATGTCTCGGACAATAGTGCAGTCGATTGGGCTAAAAAATGTGTGTGATTGAGCGATATATCAGAAAAGATCTTATTCCGTATAAAATAATCGCACATTTCGATAAAGTAGAAAAAGTTAAAATAATGAATTGTGGCACTATAATATATATATTTTATAGCCTTATTTGGATTAACTCCCTGGCGGGGTTTAGCGTTAGCTATTCCACCACTCGACCAGGCTACGTACACATAAACAATTATACAACGACCATTCCCTACGACACTGCCATCTGCCGCAGCTGAGTTTCGAACTCAGGAGTGGTAAAACAACTAGTTGTGTTGTCTCTCACGCAATTTCCTCTAGTCCACTGCCACCAACTTGGTAACATATGAAAAACACCACTAAACATCCACACCCTGGCCAGGATTCGAATCCGGGACTCCTTGGTTGCAAGCCTAACACGTAAGAGTTAAGCCACTGAGTCGGTATAATAATAATAATAATAATAAAGACCACAGAAATTAGGCAACCCCAGCCAGAGGCTTGTGTGGAAGGGGGTTACCCAGGTAACATTTCATTGACTACCGACTACTTCTTTACTAATTTCAACGTAGAAATTAGTGCAAATAGTAGTCCTATGGTAACTTAGATCTTATAGTTCAGAGCAAAGTTCCTTGGACCTTGCAAACCTACTACTTTAGTTTGGATCACATACCAACGATAGTTGAACGTCAGAAAATGACTTATTTAGGTTTTTGGTATTTTTAAGTAATCTTGATTAGACATTAGTAATTGGCTAAATAAAACCGGTTAACTTACGGGTAACCGTTCAACGTCGGTTAGACGTGGGCAATTTAATGTCGCTGTTGGTATATTTGCACTTGTCACAACCCTAAGTCAGAATTAGTGTATTTATTTGGAACTTTCACGGCAAATTGTCAAATTAAGTAAGTCGTAAATAATAAATACCAATTTCGCCATATTTATTGATTCTATCGAAATCAAGAATAGGCGGTCATGTTGGATAAACGTTTGCAAAGATTTTAGAAATATTAAATTTATAATTTGAAAAATAAAACACGCTATGAGAAACATTTATTCATTAAATTATATATGCGATATTTTTTTTAAATATTTAAAAAAAAAAAATTTCTTGGAAGAAAATAAAAGTATTATTTTAATACTTTTAAGATAAACGTAATTCTTAAAGAGTAGCTATTTTTTTAGACCTAGCCGACATGCATTTATCAATACATTTTTGTTTTGTCAAAATTATCGTATTATTCTAAATGGCAAACACATTTTATGATATATCCATGTTCTAAACAAATGATGGTAAGTTAGGTAGACAAAGTTGGTTGGTTTTATTAAAGTCCAACCGAAAAGTCGGATTTAGGCAAGTATTTTCAACTTAACGTATTAGGTCGATGATTGCAACGATGATAAATCAGTCTCCGACGTTGTAGCAACCCATACTTTCTAGACCAATTTGATATAAATATGAGTTGGCACGACGTATTGCATATATCGCACACTGACTTCTAGTTGGGAATCCCAACATTGGCGCGACGTTAGAATTGTTGCGTGGGTACACATTGAAAAAACGCGGGCATACAATCGTATCCTCCGACAGTGCCAGTGCCGGAGCCGAGGCATGAACCCAGTAGCGCGATACCTGTTCGATTAACTACGTTCGCCGCCTCGCGCCTTAGCCAACACGGCTATCGGCTAGATAATATATTATCATATCATGCATTGGTTTTTGTGAAATTCAGGAGAACACAGTCATTACGAAAACTTTATACTTATCGTTTCTGCAAATATTTTAATAAAGACCGATTCAATAGTGATTTAGGAGTAATAAGTTGGAATAATTTTTGACATTGAAAACACAGATGATAGAATTTTTTACCTTATGTATAACTTGCTTTCAATTTTAAATATTCGCACGATAAGAATTAGTAAACCTCACTCACCATGGCTTACGAACTATGTGAAATAAGTCACGTTGAAATGTACTAAATTTTCATCAATTAAAAATACGACTTGCCAGCTAACTTATGCGGTTGTAACAAAATAAATAAATAGTTTCTAAACATGTTCATTAATACGGTAGCACTGGCGAAATAAGATCTGGTGATTTAGCTGGCCAATTTACTGGACCAACTCTACCGTTGTTGTTGAAATCACATGTACTGTCGCACTTCTAATCTCAAATCTTCAAGTAATGTTGGCAGTTCAGTTTCCAAAATGTCCTAGTATATTTGACTGACTATTCAAGTTGCCTTCAATAAAGTGGGGGTAGATGAGATTTTAGAAATCAACGGCACGCGATCGAATTCTATCCGGAAAACGCTGAGCGCAGAGATCGACAGCATCATCAAGACTCCTGGTAGCTTCTCCATAAACCAGAACCATTTCAATTTTCTCTTGTACAGTCATGGCCAGTGAGGCAGCTCTTGAATCCGATTTTTGTGGTATTTTAGTGTTTTAATAGGGGCTGTACTTTGGCGGCATGCAGCGTTGACGCCAGGTTGACACCAGGTTGACGTTAATAAAAGCTCACTTTAAATTGTACAAATTTCAGTGCCTCAAATTCAGTGGCCACAACCATACAGTTAAATACTCCATTCTGAAGTAGTAACAACAGCTTACCAGAAACAGGTCTTTTTGTTTGCGAAATAGCCTTCGAACTGAGTAAAATGAGATGTTTCTTAACGTTATTTCTATCTTTTCTACGTTTATTTACAAAATCCAAAACATGAAAAACATGAAGAGAAGAAATAACAGAAACGTTATTTGTAAACAAAATAAAACATTTTAATAAATATATTTTTAACATAAGAAATGGTATTTTTAAAACAAACTACAAAAAAATACATCAATTTAAAAGGACATTTAATCAAGCACTCAAGTTATTTTTCATTATTTTGTTTCTAAGGCTTTCGCGGAGCTGATGATAATAATAATAATAATAAACATTACAGAAATTAGACAACCCCCCAATTCCAGAAGCTAGGGCTTGTGCAGAAGGGGTTACACATTGAAAAAAAACGCGGACATACAACCATTTCCTCCGACAGTGCCATTGCCGCAACCAGGATTCGAACCCGGTGGTGCGATGTCCGTGTGATTAATCGCGATTACCACCTCACGCCTTAACCCACTCGGCTATCGACCAGATAATGATCCACAGTTAGGTTTCCGGGTTCTCTTCCGCGTTGATAGTTTTGAATACTTGACGTTTCGACTATCTTGTCGTGGTCTTCTTCTGAAGCGAAGAAGAAGACCATGACAAGATGGTCGAAACGTCAAGTTGTAACGGTTCACTTTTTGAGCAAACCCTGTATAAGTGCAAATGAGTTCATCACATTAAATTCGCAATTAATAGTCTAAATAGCATACATATTTGAGATATTTTGGGCTGCCGAATATCTAAACATTAATATCCTATAAATTAAAACTGAAAAATAAGTGGTAATATACAAAGTTCCGTTTTTTCTCGCAATTATCAATGAGGTGGCAAAAGAAGTATAGAGGAGAACTGTGAGTGATAGATAGGCATTAACATCTACCTATTGTGTGAAGTATTACATATATAGTCAACTTAGCTATAAATGCAAAGTATATGGTAACATCATACAAAAAAGGTGCCAAGTTATTGAAAAAGTTGTAATGAGAAATTTTCAAGAAGTGACAATTTGTAAACTTGAAATTTTTGTGAAAAGGCCTCATAAGATCTAAGTTAACTTTCTAATTAAATAGAATGCGTTTATTTCATGTTTCATGAGCTTTAAAGTAAATTTATATGCTCTTTATATAGTATTATTTATTGTTCTTGGCTTTTTTTGATCATACCGTATTGTTACGTGATTTTACTGCACTTACTGTTCTTTTTCGACCATTGAGCATTTCAAAATCCAATACAAGGCATTATAATCAAACTCGCCCTATTGCATCGAAAATTAAGAGAGTCCTGGAGAAAAGGTTGAAGTTTAAACGTATCTAACAACAAAATGGCTTCCCAATAAAACAATTCTTTTTTACAATTTGCTTCATCGGATTTACAAGGTAATTATGTAATATTTTATAACTATTGGTATTTCAAAACAACCCTTGCTGAAAATTTTACCACCTACAAGATAAATTCTGTGGCTTTTTGTTGGCAAGCAAATTACAGGAATTTTATGTTAAAGCAAAAATATAGTTTTATGATATATTTATTATAATTGTGATATAAAATCAAAATTTAGTTACAAATCAAAACTAATTGTGTCAAATTTTACAACATTTATTTCTTCGTATCATTTTGGTTAACAGATTCAGAATTGTACTAATTTTATCTGAGTGCAAATTAACATCATATTTGTAAACCATCAAACAGCTGTTTTATGGGTTCATACGAATACTTTTGGCCATATATGATTTAAATTATACACTTACCTCTTCCATTTGGAGACGGGCTTTTACATTGCTTTTTTTTTGTTTATTTTGTTAGTTACTAAGTGCTGTTTATAGGATATCCATTTTTACTATTCTTACCATCAATGTTATAAGTTAAATAATTTTTTTACACGCGTTGAAACTTGTGCAACATTTTTCCTATATTTTATACTATTAAATTTTTTATATCTTAATTTTATTTGTCTGTTTTATACCCCTTTCTGTCGATATACTCGGCTGGCGCCCGCACTAACTTATTTCAAATTTCCAGTAATATTTTGTTTATTACAATTAGTGCAAATAAAATTCACCAAAGTTGTTTTGGGGCAAAACTATTTTTTTTAAAATGGAACCATATCGGTACCGTAGTACCATTTATTAGTACTATTAATAAGGAATTTATTCATATGTCGGATTAGAGTGTGCGATAAATATAAATAGAATTAAGACAGCTAAAAGAAAATAAGAAAAGGAATATAAGGAACATAACCAGACTGCAACCAACAGCTATTCTTCGGACTACGCTGAATTACAAGTTACAAGCCTGGCACGTTAAATGTAATAATTGCATATTACCATCAAAACGCTAATGCTTCGATTGCAACAAATACCGAAATGTACCAAATAGTCAAGTGATCCTCGTGTCGGTTGTCACATGCCTACCTTGCACTGACGAGAGCCAATAGTTCGAAACTGCAGTCTGCAAGTAGTGTGAGACGACTGGCACGAGATCTTCTTTAAGTAGGATCAGTCTTTCGGCTGGTGTTTGTTGCAATCGAAGCATTAATGTTTTGATGGTAATATGCGATTATTACACTTAACGCGCCAGACTTGTAACTTGTAATTCAGCGCTCGGCGTGGCACATATCCCGGAGAGTAGTTGTTGGTTGCAGTCTGGTTACGTTCCTTATAGTAAAATAAGGATTTTATAGAGGAGAGAAATATTATATCTTAATATTCCGCCGTCTAAAAGAACATTTGAACTGGGAAAAGGGGGAAGGTTACGAATTTTAGCATGTATTTCCTCCGTGGAATGACTAAATTTTGATTATGGAATTTTTTTTCGTATGGTGCCTATTATTCGAGATATTTGAAAGTTTCAGGTTAAAAAAAATCACCCGGTATATTAAATTTTAAAACTTTAAAACTATGTGAAATCCTATATTACTGCTAGTCTTTTATTACTGTAACATAGTGTATTACCCGTGTCTCGATTTAATGACGAGAAATAAATTCACTAAATCCAAAACAACTGTTGTAGATCTCTGTTTCATTTAACGAAGTTTGAAATAGTCATTTGAGCCTTGTTAATAATATATCTTATAATTAAATCAGGTCGTTAATTATTATTATTAATATTTTTCTGCAATTCATTTATTTCTAGAGTTCCTGAAACCAAAAGTTAATAATACAACAATTTTGTATCAAAAGAGACTGGACAGTACATGAAAAAAAAGTATTTTGAGAAACCATATTTTAAAATGAAAATTTGCACATTATTATTCAATTAGGAAGCATGAACGACTGTTCTAATCTGCAACACCTTATAAAGGTAATTTTAATTTGAAGCGCTTAATTTAAGCAGAAGATATAAAGTAACAATCCACAAAAGTTAAGTATTCCAATCTATTTACAGCAATTCAGTTTTCTTTCAAGTAAATGCGTTTAAGCAATTTAAGAAATGGTGTTATTATAATAAACTGTAGAAAACGAGTTGTCTAGACAAAATTAAGTACTGTAGAACAGGCCCCTAATTTAGAAGCTCTGCACGAAATCCTAAAAATTAACTGAGATGCGATCCCAGGAAGTTTTAATGAGAATAGAATCGTTTCCTTATGTTTTTCTACAGCACAGCTAAGGCTGAAATTTTACAAATGCTTTAATAATGCTTACGTTTATCCCAACTTAAATAAAATTAGTTTTTATTACTATTACACAGTTTCTTTAACTTTTGATTGTTGCACTGATACCATTTTCTGTTTCTACAGCGAATTACAAAAGGCTTAATCTAAATTTAATTGGCGTATAGGTTTTGAAATGATAATATACGAGCTTCGTAGTACATACTTAGCTTTTATAGCTTAGAAAACTTGAAAGATCCCAAAATGGTTCAAAAATTAAATTGAATGGAAGGTTACTTTGAAATACTCCTAAGGATGCAATATTTCGTATACACATGACATGAATCTTCAACTTCTTTTACATATTAAACCTCTTTACCATATATTTTTCTACCTAATTATGTACAAAGAACATGAAGATAATTGTAATTATAATATAAATTAACAATGACTAAGCACTAAAGGGAAAAAGTTTTAATTTTCATCACAAATCTTACTAGGGGAGGAGGTGTGTTATTAGCAGCAAAAGTAGAACATAAGGTACTAAAATTAGATCTGTCAAATTTACTAAATTTAAATACTAATATAGACATTGTTGGTTGTAAAATATTATTTAATTATTTTAATGTTTTCATTTTTGTTATTTATATGCCGCCGTTCGTTTCACTTGATAATTTCAATTTGTTTATGGAAAGTCTGTCATCATTGGAATTTGTACAAATCAAAAATGTTATCATAATTGGAGACTTTAACTGCCCATATTTTAATCTTGACGCGAATAACTCTAAGAATCAAACGCTATGCAACTTTCAGGAATTTCTTAATTTAAAATAGTTTAATACAGTCTCGAATTTAAATAATAGATTTCTCGACTTATTGTTTAGTAACCTAAGGTGCACTGTTAGTAGAGGGGATCTACCACTGGTTGGTGAAGATGCCCCTCATCCTTGTTTCGATTTTAGTGTTCCGTGTACTTTCAACCATTATACCCAGATTAATCGTAATAATTCTGCCCAGAAAACTTACAACTTTAGAAAAGCCAATTTTCCTGGCTTATATGAGTCAATAATGAACATTAACTGTGCTGAATTATATAACACTGACGTAAACACAGCATGTGGTTTTTTTCTACAGTTCACTTAATACATGTTTTGATAATCACGTTCAGCAAAAAATTAAAACGTCTCGTAGATACCCGCCATGGTATAATAAAGATATCATAAACAATATTCGAAGATAAACGATACAGAGAACAATATATCTCAGGATCCATCGAACTTTTGGTCTTATATTACCAGCAAAAAAGCTCGTTCCAGAATTCCAGGAGTTATAGTAAATAACGACAACACTATTAGTGATCCTCAGTTAATTGTTCAAGCTTTTGGTGAATACTTCCAAAGTGTGCATCATATTTCGGATGTCTCATTCGCTGAAAATTATGGAAACATTTTGCAAAACGACTGATCTCTATATATAAACACCATACATGGAGACGATATTATTAAAGCATCTAAGAAATTAAAAGACAAACTTACTTCAGGCATTGATGGTATTCCCTGCTTTTTTGTTAAAGATTGTTGTCGTGCCTTGTTAGAACACCTACTTTTCATTTATAATATAATCTTGAGAACAGCTACATTTCCCGATATGTGGAAAATCGCTCGAATCACTCCCGTGTTAAAGAAAGGTGACCCAGCTGTACTCCAAAATTATCGGTCTATTTCTATTTTATGTAATTTTGCGAAATTATTCGAAATAATAATATATAATTGCGTTTATCCTAATGTTAGACCATATATTCCCCTGCACCAACACGGATTCTTAGATAAAAAATTTACAATCACAAACTTAACCTGCATAACTCAGTTTGCCTTGGAAATTCTCGATAAGCAAGGACAAGTAGACACAGTATACATGGATATTCAGAAAGCGTTTGATCAAATCGATCTATATTTATTAATAATGAAATTAAATAACTTTGGATTTTCCGCAGGCTTAATTTATTTATTTACGTCTTATTTATTTAACCGCAGCCAGTTTGTCGAGTACGAGGGTTTTAGTTCGGATTACTACATTAATGCATCCGAAGTACCACAAGGCTCCAATTTAGGACCACTTCTATTTCTCATTTACATTAACGATATTAATGATGTTATTAGCTGTTCAAAATTAATGTTCGCGGATGATTTGAACATCTATAGAGAGATAAGAACGATAAGTGATTGTAGAATGATTCAGAATAACCTTAAAGCCGTATCTGATTGGTGTAGTGCGAACCATCTGTGCATTAATGTTCAAAAATGTTACGTTATCTCTTTTTCTCTGAAAAATAAACCTGAAGAATATGATTATAAAATAAATTCAGAGAGTATAACCAGATGTACAGAAATCAAAGATTTGTGTATTATCTTCGATAGCCAGTTAACATTTCGAGCCCATATTAATAGTGCTGTATCAAACTCATATAAAATGCTAGGCTTAAGATTAAGAAACTGCAAGTGTTTTAGCAAAACTTCTAGCCTAATGTTGTTATATTACGCATACGTTTGCTCAAGATTGGAATATTGTGCCATCATATGGTATCCGTGGTACACATGTCACGTGAATAATATTGAGGCAGTTCAGAGAAAGTTCCTAAAATATTTTTTTTTAAGAGTTGTTGGGAGTGTATTAGTCATCCATGCTTCCAATTTTAGTTGTAAATGACTTCACGTCAATAAAATGACGCAGCCTAATGTACGGTGTGCTTGGAAAGAGAGTGATAGAGATGTTGTAGAGAATATGACATTGGACAAATTTATTATACCTAATCTTTAAATTTCTCGGTGCACTTGAGGACATTAGGGCTAATTTTATTTTAGTTCTACAAAAGGGAAAATGTTTATTTTAATAATACCTATGCGGGATGATAAGAATTATTTTTGCAAATCGAATATAGAAGAAAAAAATAATATTTTTTTATATATACTTTTTTTTCTCTCATCGTCCCACATTGTAACATGTTTTTAATGTCTTTTAGTGAAAGCCGTTTTTTTTAAATAATGATTTATATGAGAGTAAATTGCACCGTCTTTCCGGCTTATATCCGGAGCGCTCTTAAAGAGGATGGCATTTACCCGCCGAGAGGAATTAATATGTTCATTTTAACGAACCGTTTTACAATCGTTTCATTAGAAACTCGTCGCGAAATAATTTCCATTAAATATTTATTCAGTTTAATTCACAATTCTATTGATTGTCCCTTTTTGTTAGATAAAATCAATTTCCATATACCCAGACTTGAAATCCGCTGTCACACAACCTTCTATGTCAAGAACTATAGGACAAATATTATGGCGAGATCTCCAATTTATGTAATGTGCAATAATTTTAATAAAATCTCCCATCTATGTGATATTAATTTTGACAGTCTAAGCAGTATATTAAGTCATATAATTATTACTGAATAGTAGGTTTAATTTTGTTTGTTGGGGTGTAATGGGGTAGTGAAGCGCAAGTTATAGCCTCTCCTACTCAATTGTTAACCTCACCTTCGCGATGAGTTCAATTTGAACTTGGCGCACCCTGTTTTCACTAACGAGGCTCTAACGACCGAGTAAGGGCGGAATAACCCTTATCTTTTGCCGTGAGCACATCCACCTTCTCACGAAGAGTGCGGTAAAAATAACCCACCGCACACAAAGATTGCTTTTGGAATCATTTGGTTACCCCATCGTCGCAGTCTCCTTCTGTGCCATGGGACCACACCACTCGCCTTCCGCAACCGAGCTGGTCAGTTGCATACCTGCTCCAGCTAAAACTTCAAATGCAGCTTCGTTTTCAGTCGATTAAGGCTTTAAAAAAATGATGGAGCGTTCAAGTGGGACAAAATCATCCGGAGGTAAAATACCCTCCCGATCGGATCTCCGGGGGAGGGTGCCCACAGGGACACCTTTTCGAATGTCGAAAAAACACCGACAAGTTAAATTCAACAAAACTAATTCTTTCATCTACGGCGCTTGGAATGTTCGTACTTTGAACGACAGCACTCGCACCGATCGGCCTGAAAGAAGAACTGCTCTAATAGATAGAGAACTTCACCGACTCAATGTTGACGTTGCAGCTCTCAGCGAAACTCGATTTTTGGAGGAAGGCTCTCTCACAGAAAAGTACTACACCTTCTATTGGAAAGGTCTTCCCACCAGTTCAAGAAGACAACATGGAGTAGGATTTGCCGTTCGGAATCAACTTGTATCCAACTTAACACAAGTACCACAAGGCCTATCCGAGCGTCTAATGCTGCTACGCTATGAGCTATCAGATGGCAATGCGGTAAATCTAATAAGCGCCTACGCTCCCACTCTGGATGCAAGTCACGAAACCAAGGAAAGCTTCTATCAACAGCTGGAAGAAACCCTCTGTAGAATACCTAAAACGGAACGACTCGTTATTCTTGGCGATTTTAACGCTAGAGTAGGGAGAGATGCAGACACCTGGCCAGGCATCATAGGCAAGAACGGTTTGGGCAACATGAACGCTAACGGTCAACTACTCCTAACTAAATGCGCCGAACATGATCTAGTTATAACAAACACCATTTTCCGACAAAAGGATAAATTTAAAGGTACCTGGCGTCACCCCAGATCAGGTCACTGGCATCTACTGGACTATGTTATCGTACGTAGGAAGCATCTCAAGGACGTCCAAATTACAAAGGCGCGCATTGATAGCGAATGTTGGACCGATCATCGTCCTGTTGTCTCTAAAATGAAAATTGTTATGAGACCCAAACACCGAAGAACTCAAGTAAAACGTAGACTCCGTCTCTGTATTGGTAAATTGCGTGACCAACAAACCATCGAACAGCTAAAGCAAAAAGTTCAAGAGAATTTGAGTGCACTAGAAGAAACCAATTCTGCAGATGTCGCTGCTACCTGGACACAAATTAAAGACAGTTTAAAAAGTGCGAGTGAGGAAATTCTTGGCACTGCAGCAAGTAAAAAACAGGAGGACTGGTTTAATGATAATGAAGCTTTTATACAAGAAATTCTTGACCGCAAACATACTGCCTTCCAAAACGCTATCAACCACCCCAACGACTCATCAAAAGCAGAAGCTTTTACCCAATCTAAGTATGAAACGCAACGCGAAATCAGAAGAATAAAGAACGAGTGGTGGGCAAGCAAGGCCAGAGAAATTCAAAGGTACGCCGATTCACACGACTACAGGAATTTCTTTCAAGGAGTAAAAGCAGTGTACGGCCCCAGTCGGAAAAATATGAGCCCTATTAAAGATTTAAATGGAAATCTCCTCAAAGAAGACCAGGAAATAAGAGCCCGATGGAAAGAACACTACTCTAACATTCTTAACCAGCAAAGTCAAGCCGATCACGTTACTATAAATCTTATCCCTCAATATGACACCTTCGAAGACTTAGATAAACCACTAACAACGGAAGAGATCTTAACAGCCATTGGGCAGCTAAAAAATAACAAATCTCCCGGCGCCGACTCACTCCCAGCTGAGATCTTTAAAGCTGTGTCGTCAGAGCTCATACTCTACCTCAAAAAACTGTTTGATGACGTGTGGGAAAGTGGTCAAGCTCCGCAGGAGTTTCGTGATACACTTTTAATCAACCTCTTCAAAAACAAAGGGAGCGCTGCGGACTGTGGAAATTACAGGGGTATAGCTCTCCTGGCTGTTGGAGGGAAGATACTCACTAAAGCGATGGCAAATAGGCTAATGTTATGGAAAAGTTACTTCCTGAAACACAGAGTGGCTTTAGACCAAACTGAGGCACATCGGATTTAATCTTCACACTTAAACAGCTTCAAGAAAAAGCACTCGAACATCAAGGAGAAATTCACATGGCCTTCATTGATTTAACCAAGGCGTTTGACTCGGTGGACAGGGAAGTGCTCTGGAAAATTATGTTCCGCTTAGGTATCCCTAGAAAATTTGTGGAAGTATGTCGCAGTCTACATACAAACAACAACGCCCAGGTTATGTATAATAATGAGGCAACCGAACCTTTCCAAACCCTCACTGGAGTTAGGCGGGGATGTGTCCTGGCACCCCTACTCTTTAATTTGTTTACCACTGCTCTAACAATTACTGTTGACAACAAACTGACAGTCAGAGGAATAGGTCTCAGATACCGTTTTGATGGCGGACTTTTTAACATAGGGCGCTTTAGAGCTTTCACGAAGACACGCACACGATTCATTTGTGATCTCCAGTATGCGGATGACTGTGCACTTTTAGCCTCTACGCCGGAAGAGCTTCAAGAACTTTTAGATGTGTATGCCCAGAGCTATGATTCCTTGGGACTTAAAATCAACATTGGAAAGACTAAGATTATGTCAACTCCTCATCAAGTGAACCAAATAGACATTACACTTAACGGAAATTCTTTTGAAGTGGTGGATCAGTTCAATTACTTAGGCAACGTTGTTAATGACAAAGCAAACATGGACAGCGAGATTCGCAATAGAATTAACGCTGCATCTAGAGCACTCTGGGGACTTAGAGAGAGAGTATTTGACAACCACGACCTTGCTTTGTCAACGAAAATGGCTGTCTACAGAGCAGTTGTCATTCCAACACTGCTATATGGATGTGAAAGCTGGGTCACTTACCGTCGTCATGTGAAAGAATTAGAACGTTTTCAGCAAAGACACCTCAGAAGTATGATGAAAATCCGTTGGTTCCATTACATATCAAACGTGGAAGTACTCAGGAGAGCAAACAGCCTTCCAATTGAGGTGCTTATTTCAAGAGCACGCCTAAGGTGGGCAGGTCACGTTCATCGTATGCATGATAACCGCCTTCCTAAATGTACACTTTATGGTGAATTGCTAAGCGGTAGAAGAAGGCGTGGCGGTCAACGAAAGAGGTTCAAAGACGCTCTCCATGAAAATCTAAAATCCTGCGGTATTGCAGACGAGCAATGGGAACAACTTGCAGCGGACAGATCCGAATGGCGAGGGGTTGTGGCCAGCTATCAAGGAAATGTTGCTGCAAGAAGGCCGAATCCAAGACCTAACCAGGTCTATGTTTGTCCTGACTGCGGTCGACATGTGCTCTCTCGAAATGGCCTCTATAGCCATAGTCGTGTGCACCGTAGATGAATGGGAATTACAGTAGACTACAACTTTTACTTGTTTTTTATTGTACACAATTTATCGACTGTAACATTTTTATACTCGGACTCGAGTAACGGCTAATAATAATAATAATTTTGTTTGTAACTTAAGTGTCAATATTATTTTTCTTTTTTATTCGCTATTGATATATATATGTGTTTTCATGTATTTCCTGTAATTGGGTGCTTACGTGTTGGAAATAAAGAGATTAAGACGCAGCAACGTTGTAGAAATTTTCTTTTGACGATATTGAATAGTAAGTAAATTTCTACGACTTACATGTATACTATCAACGAAAATAGGTATGGACCCACCGCCTGTTGTATATATTATGAAAAGTACAGACAGGATGTCCCAATAGTGCATCAAAGCCCAATATCGGCCTTACTAGAAGGCTTTGGAAAATTATTTTTTATGGGAGTGGTACAGTGTCAAAAGGTGCACATTTTAAAAATATTTTGAAATATACAGGGTGAGCGGAGCATCTTCTAGGTCATTTTTCCAAATGACACACCCTATATATTTCCAACGACCTCAAAATTTTTGGTTTTTGATGTGGCGTTGCCGAGTTATTCGAAAAAATATGAAAATTTCGATCGGAACAAATTAATTCGCTGTGTGCGTATTACTATTTAAGAAGATTTATTTTACAATTAGTAGACAATGGATATGTTACAACGACGCAACCACCAAATATTGTTTATAATTATTATAGTCTGGTCGATAGCGGAGTGAATTAAGGCGCGAAGTGGCAATCGCGATTAATCACACGGACTGCGCACCACCGGGTTCGAATTCTGGCTCCGGCATTGGCACTGTCGGAGGAAATGGATGTATGTCCGCGTTTTTTTAATGTGTAACCCCCTTCCGCACAAGCCCTGGCTTCTGGAATTGGGGGTTGTCTAATTACTGTGGTGTTTATTTATTTATTATACAGGGTGTAATTTATATCACCGTTAATTCAGCACACTTCAGAGTAAATTTTCTCAACTTTTTCAAATGGAATACTCTGTATTTTATTGTATTTTTCAATTGGCACGTCTATTCTCTACGATTTTTGTGACTAATATCCTATACCTAAAATCGATATTTCTAGGGATATTTTTACTTTTTCGTTTTCTTTTTATACATTTATTTAACGTCGGCCTATTTCCGCTACCGAGGCCTAACACCGACGCCTGTAGACGAGCTAGCCCCAACCAGGTATTTTGCCGAACCTCTTCCCTTAAGAAGAGTAGGGATCTTCTACTTGCCTAACATTTATTAGATAAGGGACCGACGGTTTTATATCCCCTCCGAAGGATGGTATATCATCTACATAACCCTCGCCTAAGATTGCATAGGCTCCGCGCCTACACTGATATACAAGCCGCTGGAAGATATGTGAGGCGAGGACATGGCCTTCTTTGTGAACACTGACGGGCCCTCAGGTTGGTGACATAAAAAATCTGGAGCAGTGGTGAGTTAGAGCTGAAACCCTAGAGGGCGTTCGCGCACTTATTTTTGATGTGAGAAGCCTTTGGGTTTGATTTCTGTAGTGGTAGTTAGGGTCAAATGCTACACCCTGTATAATGTAGTCTGGAACCGTTGTAGCACTGTAGTTAAATTTCAATTTTATTTAACACTGTATAGTCTTTTGAGTTTTGGCAGGGTCAACGGCTACACCCTGTATATGGTATTCTTGGAAAAACAACACTTGGTTTAAAACGGAACGAACAATTATTTATTTAAGGTTTTTCTGAACAGAGTTTAAAAATGAAGGGTAATTTAATTTAATAAAATTTTCTTCTTTTTATGAGTAACTATTCGACAGCATAAATTCTGACTGTGGAATTTAGCAAAATGTTTAATAAATTGTTTGTCTTGATTTTTCTGAAAAGAACACTTTTTTGGTTTAAAACTGCGTGGGCCGCGAAGGCGAAATGAAATGGGACCACTTAAGGCGAAAGGATTTATTAAAAATTAAATAGGGGCCACTTAAGGCGAAGATATACTAAAATTAAACGGGGCCACTTAAGGCGATGATTTACTAAAAACAACTAAAGGGGGCCACGAAGAGTATGCAAGGACAGGGAGTAAGAAAGCCTAACTAGACCTATCTACAACTTGAATTAAATAGTAACCGGACCGGAAGCACTAGCAAATTACACTTAAAGTCACTTTTAAATAACTTTTTTCCACTAAACCACTTCGCGTATAGTTAACATAGGAGTCACCGTCAAAACTGAACTTGCCTCGGGTAGGCTGTGCTCGGGTATTTATATGTTTGGGAAAGTTTCATTTATCGCGCCCCATCGAGTCTCGCATCCCGTTTTAAAACGTCTGGAAAGGCTGGAAATCGCTCCGTGCTGGCGAGGATGAGTCATTGATTGCGACTCATTGCGCAATACTGAAGATTTAAAATTTTGAAAATGAAAGTTATATAGAAAAATCGGCAATGAAGAAAGGAATTTTTGAAATAAGAACGAAATTTGAATCTATTTTAGTTTGGAAGTTATTAACGTTTGATTGACACAATCTGAAACGACCCCGTAAAGTATTAACGGAGGTCCGATGTTTACGAGTTGAAGTGATATGAGAATGTTCCCGATAGGTGCGTGGTGTTTGGAAATATGATATGAAAATTTTCCTAACGGGTACGAGTGAAGTTTGAATCGAGATATTGTATGCCGTATTATGAGGGGCGATCAAAAGTGGTGAGAATTAAAATAGCAATCGGGTTGCAAGAAATTGTTGAAATTAATTAGAACATTAAGACTTGAGGCATGGAACATAGTTTGAAATATACCAGGGGTGGTCAAAAAGTAAGAACAAATAAAATGCGAAGTAGTTGCACGAAAGTTATGAAATGAGTTGGAATGTTGAGTTTTAATGTAATTAACGTGTAGGAGGGGTGGTCAAAAGGTATTAAAAATGAAATGAAATTTTTGATACGGATAGTGATTTGGGTCTTATTGATGAATATATTGTCACGACCTGCGTCACGGGGGTTAGCAGGACGTCCACGGATATCGCCAGCATCACCCTGTAGAGGGTAAGTGCCGACGATAGCCATGGTTAAAGTCACTTTACTCGCTTGTCATGCCGAGAGGGTAAATCATGTTACTAAGTGAACACTCAAATAAAACATAGTGGTAACATAACAGATTGAACATTTATTAATAGAACAAAACCAACCAATGAAATAAACATAATAAAATTTATTACTTACATTATAGCAGATCTAGCCACCCCGAGGCATGGCCTCTGGGAGGTAGTTGCCCCACGCACCACCTAGGCCTGCTTCTCTAAAAACCCAGACGACAACTAACTAACTCCCTTTACTTTTTCATTTCGTTTCCTCCGGTACTTGCACTCTCAGCATTTCTACAACTAGCGGGCCGTGTGCACCGTTGCTGAGTTTGCTGGATTTTCACGGTACATTGTAACCAGCAACTTGGTTTACTTTAAGATATCGGATTAAATTAATTTTGTAACTAAATCGTTTCCTGAATAAAATCATATACCGGGTGGTCCAATTATTGTCTAGGTACTGCGTGACAATATGGGGGTTGTATTTTTAAGGGGCGTTTTTCATAGTGAATATGTTATGAATAGACTAGAATGAATGTTTGAAGATTGATATTGGTGAATTTATGTTATTTTAGAATTATCGAGTGTTTGTGAATTATTTCACATTTATGTGACCTTGACTGTGGTTTTTCGGTGCAAACAGTGTCTGGTTGACTTTTTTATATGGTTTGCCATGGTGCACGAATTGATATGATTTTTTGATTATTTTTGAAATTTTTCATTTTTGTTTTTTGACATGTGGGGAACATACCCTACAACATTTGAAACGGTCGCCCATTCAAGTACTAACCGCGCCTAACGTTGCTTTACATCGCATATCGAAGTATGTACATAGTAAGGACGCATCTACGCTCGCCCCTTTCCATAGTTAAATACGACAAATTCTGTAAAAATTGCCTGATTTCTCTTTGTTTGACAATATTTGTGCAATGTCACTCAGAATGAGTCTGATGACAAAATTTACAGTGATCATCGCAAAACCTATGTCTGCATTTGGCGAGTCCAAAAAACTCTCATATCAGGATTACATTTGCAATTCCGACAATAAAGTAAAAGCCAGTTGAAATATAATAAATTTTGAGAGGAACAAAGGGGTAAAACAACAAATTGCACCAACGATAACTGAAAATAATTTTAATACATTTTTTACCAGCATTGTTGATGATATCTTTAGTTCACTTATACCTGCTCATAACGTATCTATCGATGACACAATGACTAATATCCCCTCACCTTCATGCTCTTTCTTTTTGGAACCGGTCACTGAAGCCGAAGTACTCGAAGCAGTCAAATACTCAAAAAACTCCCCGTGTACAGTTGTTTTTGAACTTAATTCTAGGATTATCAAAGAAACAATCGATATAACACTTCCTCTATTGACCATTCGAATTAATGCTTGCTTTAGTTGCGGTGTTTTTCTGGATTATTTTAAGCTAGCTAAAGTTATACCTTTATTTTAAAAAAGTGATCCAAATATAGCGGATAATAATCGGCGCATTTCAATTATTCCGATTTATGGTAAAATCATTGAAATAATATTGAAAAAAAGATTGTGTAAATACCTCGAATCTAATTCGTTACTATGTAAATGTCAATTTGGCTTTCCAGTCGGTTGTTTGCAGCTGGGGCAGTACACAAAGTAGTGCAGGACGTAGTGGAGGGCTTTGAGGTGGGGGAACATACAGCTGTTGCTCTATGTGACCTTACAAAGGCCTTTGGCTGCGTCCACACGACATATTAAGACAATTAGAGCGCTATGAGATAAGAGGGTTACCACTATTTTTCTTCAAGTCATATTTGGAAAATAGATCCCAATATGTTATTATAAATTATAAAATGTCAGATCTTAAAAGAAGTAAACATGGTATCCCATAGGAATCAATAATTGGACCAGTTCTATTCTTGATGTTTATCAATGATATTAATTATTTTATATCTCCTAGTAAGTGTGTATTATTTGCAGACGACACCATACTTATCACCTCATAAAAATTTTGCTGAATTGGATTCACTATTAGCTACACTCGAGAAAAAAGTTGAAAATTGGTTTACTGTCAACAAACTTAAATTAAATAATAATTAAAATCAAAGAATTCTCGCAAATAGCGTTCAAAGTTAAGGGTAGTTTTTAGCACGCTTTTTCAAATATGTATAATTATATAAGTTCAGCGATCTTATGAATTATACAGTTATACATTAGAAATCGTATTACACGAAATGGTACGATCATATTATTATATTATGCAGATATGAGATAAATGGCCGAACCCAAGTGTTGAGATGGGGGACGGGACGGGACGGGACGGGACGGGACGGGACGGGACGGGACGTCAACTGCATTGTGACACAAGCATGACAGTTTGGTTGTAGTTGGTCAGGATGTCGATCTTCTCGCCCTTATTATTGCCCTTGTTCCTCAAGGTAAAGATATCCTGTTTTCAAAACCAGCGCAAGGAAATATGAAGAAAACGATTTATAGATCTTCTGTTTTACAATCATCCAATGTTATTGAAAATATTAAAGAAACTGTTCTTTTTGCACACGGGTTTAATGGTTATGACACCACCCCTGCTATTTTCGGGAAAGGAAAATCTCAAATAATAGGTATATTAAACAAAAGAAGATATTTGAAAGATGTTATTCATAGTTTCAACAACCCCGAATCTACGAAAGATAAGATTAAAAGTGCTGATGAGAAATTCACACTTATGTTATATAAAGCTCAACGAACTTAAACTTTTTTGAATATCTACAGATTTACTTCTTTTAATAAGCTGGTTGGTCAATCCAATCAACGCTATAATTTTATCTAAATTGCCACCAACATATGCATCATTAAAATAATAACACTCTTACTAGGTATTTCACCAAATTCAGTCTACACAGTGGGGTTGGAAAAAATGGGCAATATTTTATCATCAGTTTTTACTGCAGTGGCGCCTACTGGTGGATGTATTACAGTTGGATTACGTTGTTCAACTATGTACTAAAACAGTCATGGATAAGATTACCTAAATTCACCACCTGAAGAAATGCTAAATGAACAGAATCCAACAAACGAATAAAGATTTGAAACGTCAGTAGAGTAGGCCTACTGGGGACACCACATAAAACAAACTCACCAAGAGCTCTACCTCAGGGGGTGGTGTGGAAATGAGCTCAAATTATAAAATGCTCAGTTATAGAGCTCTATAAATACTTTAGCAAAATTTTAAAATTTGACCTAGATAAGTAATTTTACCTATGTAGGTATATTACAACTTGTAATTACCATTAAAACCTAATTCTACATATTTTAACGGCCTTATAAACGCTACCCCTAACTTTGAACGCTATTTGCGAGAAATGACTAAGGAATAGCTATAATGTTGATATAACAATTTTTGTGTAGAATTTAATGGAAAATATTTTTACGCTTGAACAACGGTTTACGACAAAATTAAGAAAAACTTCCAGAATGTACCACCGAGGGGAGGATATTAATAAAATAGGGATGTTGCGGACTCTGGTTAGATGGGAACTTGTTTGGGTCTTGTCCCTAACGCTATTAGCAATATATATAAGTAATATAAAAATTATAAATTATTTCTTCTAAAAAGTAAGTACTACTTGCGTGTACTATTTGGACTTTGAATTTTTACAATTATTTTGGAACATAACTATCTGAGAAAATTCCCATTGCTATTTTGGCTACTGAGCTTTGGAATTCTGATGAATATTGTAACAAGAAATTGTCCAGAAAGACCTCGAATTGAATTCGAAAACGTCTGTGTCGCTAGAATATTCGTCCTCTTCTACTTAAGACTCTCCCGTATACTGTATTTATATTCAGATTGTGTAGAAGATTATTCCAGCATATTTTAAATGATTTAAGGTTGTTGTCAAGTGAAGTACAGAAAACAGTAAAGAATGTAATGCGACACAACCAATTTTTTTAAATTCTACAAAATGTAGAAATATGCCTTGTTGTCACTGCCCACCTATCTATGTGCTCAGTCCACCCTTGTTTCACTTTATTAGGTTTATTTTAAAGTTTACTTTACTATATCCATGAATATATGACCATATTTTAGTCAGGAGTAAAGAGTGAATATTTACATAACTTCAGGACGTTGTCGCAGTTAGTTGTCCATAGTTTCCTTAAACTATAATTGAATGATATGACTGATGGTCGAGAGGTGAGCGCACTTGCCTCTCACTCAAAAGTTCCAGGTTCGATCCCCGGTCGTGGCAGTAGAAAATACTGTGAGAGAGATTTTTCCACTATACATGGATATTGGGTGTATGTCCCCCCCCCTTGTCTCTAAATGTGCAGCCCCCTCCCACACGAGGCTCTTCTAGAGCCTTCCGGGATAAAAGAGGTTGTATTTATTTATTATTATTATTATTATTATTTTCTGATCAACCTCGCTTGCTTCTATGAAAAATGTATTTTTTAAACAATCAACGCCAGATGCACTTCCATTTCAATTTTATATTTCGTCTTCTACTAATATGCTAAGGAAATAAAATTGGACTTTTGTGAGAAATATTACTGTTTGTTTATTTCGATTATATGTTTTGAAATGGATGTGCGCCCGAACCCTCTCATCTGAGAATCTTGCAAGAGAGCCCCTAAACAAGATTCACAGCCATCTAAAAATCATAAAAAATAACCATAAATAACTTTATAATGTTCCAAATAAATTATTTAAAAGCACAGAAAAAATACTATATATCACATCGCTTATATTCCATCAAGAATAAATGATTTTAACCTCCTTTAGTGTAACAAATTGCAAATTCTTAAAGTGTGCAATTACTTATAGATAGATATACAGGGTGTCCGGAAACAAAGTAGAAAAAAATTAACTGTAGATTCCTTAGTCAAAATTAATTGGGGTTCTTCATATAAGATTTTTCAAAATACCCCTTCGTTGTCAAGTTACAGCCCCTTTAAAGGGGTGCGTTAGAAATAGTTTTAATTTTTTTGCCCAAAAAATATAATTCCAAAAAACAAAATATTTAGCATATCTGCTACAATTACTGAAAGGCATGTTGTGATTTTTTTTCATCCCCTTGAGTGTTTCACCAAGGGCTGGAATGGGCAACCCCTAATACATTTTTAAATTGTTTCACTTTTTTAATATTATTATTTATATTTAATAAATTATTCCATTAATAAATATATTTGTCAATTTGATTTAAAAACCGCTGCCCAAGGAATCACAACTTCCACATCCAGATTTTGTATCCAAGTCTTATGCACACTAAATCCCACTGTAATATTTTATTCCTTTTAATAATAGAGTAGGGTGGTAGAGAAGTTGGCTAATTTAAAAAAAATTTAGAAGTCCTTGGTTCTCGTATACACACTAAATCCCAATTTAATTTTTTACTCCCTTTAATAACAGGATGGGGTGACAATGGGTGTGGTAGAGGGGATAGCTAAGGCCAAAAAAAATCTTTAGACGTTTCGTTCTTGTATACACACTAAATCACATTTAAATTTTTTTACCCCCTTCAATAATAGGGGGAGATGGCAATGGGGGTGGTAGAGGGGGTAGCTAACGCCAAAATTTTTTTTTAGACGTTTCGTTCTTGTTGTCTTATTGTCTTATTTTTTTTTTACCCCCTTTAATAACAGGACAGGGTGGGAGTAACAATAGTGGTGGTAGAGGGGTAGCTAACGCAAAACTAAATTTTTTTAGACGTTTCATTCTTGTATACACACTTAATCACGTTTTAATTTTTTCTACCCCCTTTAATAATAGGGTGGGGGTGGTAATGGGGTGGTAGCGGTGTTAGCTAACGCCAAAAAAAATTTTTTATACGTTCCGTTCTTGTTTACATACTGAATCATATTTTAATTTTTTTACCCCCTTTAATAACAGGGTGGGAGTAACAATGGTGGTGGTAGAGGGGTAGCTAACGCAAAAAAAATTTTTTTAGACGTTTCATTCTTGTATACACACTAAATAATAATAATAATATGTCTTTATTTATTATTGAATACAATAATAAAAGGGCGAAGTTCAGTAGAGTGAGACACTCTCTGCTCTTCCACTTAACCCTGATAAATCACGTTTTAATTTTTTTACCCCCTTTAATAATAGGGTGGGGGTGGCAATGGTGGTGGTAGAAGGGGTAGCTAACGCTAAAAAAAATTTTTAGACGTTTCGTTTTTGTATATACACTAAATCACATTTTAATTTTCTTTACTCTTTTTCATAATAGTGTGTGGGAGGCATTGGGGGTGATAGTGGTGGGGGGGGCTGATGCCAAAAAAAAATTTGAGACCTTAACTTTTCGTACATGCCCTAAATTGCAATTTTATGGACTTTTACTTGCTTGTTTTGCCTATTTACCCTTATTTACCCCAATAACCCCCGAACCCTTCAACGGAATTAGATCAAAATATAATCTAGTTCCAGATCTCGTTACAGTAAACAAGTGCACCAAATTTCAAGACAATATCATAAACGGTTCCAGAGTAAACGTGCGCACAAAAAAGTTACAGACAGACAGGCCAACAGGCAGACAGACAGACAGGAAATTTTTTCGCTTAAATTTAAAATTTCGACGTTTCATGACATTTTAAGCCTATTTCAAAAAAAAATATATTTTTTTTTTTGCGTTACTATACTTTCACTGGACGTGGAAGTAAAATATATACGTTTATTATTGCGTAGAAGTTGTTAATGAATATTTAGATTATTCGATTACAGCACCCTACTAAAATTTTAAAAACAATATCGTTTAGTAACGATTGAAATGAACTCAATTGCCTGCACGTAAATTTTATTTTTTATCACGAAAACGGTTGGAAGAAAAAGTTTTAGAATTAACAAGGGAATCAAAAAATATTTTAAATGATTGGATTTTAAAAATATTTTTAAAAATATATTAGGAGTTGCCCGTTACAGCCCTTAGTGAAGCACTCAAGGGAATGAATAAAATTCACAAGATGCCTTTCAATAATTGTAGTAGATATGCTAAATATTTTGTTTTTTAGAATTTTATATTTTGAGTAAAAAATGAAAACTGTTTGTAACGTACCCCTTCAAGGGGCTGTAACTTGACAACGTAGGGGTATTTTGAAAAATCTCTTATGAAGAACCCCAACTAATTTTGACTAAGGAATCTACAGTTAATTTTTTTCTACTTTGTTTCCGGACACCCTGTAGAATAATTTCAACTCTTATTCTATTCGAGGGTACAGTTTGCTCCTGCGATATTTGTTATGGCGCGTTTAATATATATTAAAGTGTAAAATTAAATCCTAATTGACCTCAAATAAATAGAACGCCACAATGATGCCAATATATGTGCGGAAATCATTAATTTACTATCATATTCATCATAATTTAGCTGGATAAATTATTTAAATATTGACACTAAATGCAGTAACCAATATCTGAATTTGTCTATGAAAACAAATGATCAACCATTAATATTATTGTTTTCGTTTTTGCAAGCAAATATCTGATAGTTATTCTATATAACTATCAGATATTGTGCAGTTAACCACAATTAAAATATCTCATATGCACTTCCATTTAATAAAAAGACACTAAGATACAAAAGTGATAAGAGCACATATATTGTAAAAGTTTTAAAATATGAATAGTAAAAAATAGTAAATAAATTGATCGAATCTCTGCGCCCCCGGGTACCTATCTTAACTTTCTTTTACAAATATCAACCTACCTCTTATGGTAGCTTAAAGAGAATTATTTATATTTATTACTTTTTATAATGCTTCCAACGGTGAAAATTTTGATGAATTGAAAAGTTTCCGAAAGAGTAATTTATGCAACAAATGCAAAAAGTGACTGCTTATTGCACGAGACGTGAAAATTGTCACAACAGGCACAGGCATACATTTTTTCTACGATCTTATACATAATAGTGAATTCATTGCTTTGATCTGAAGTTTTTATTAGAAAGCAAATTCACAAATGCCTTAAGGAGGCACTATAAATGCAATATTTAACGAAAAAGATAGAGTAAGTAGGTATCTGAATTCGAAACATTTGATTTTTTTATTCTGTGTTGTAGATTGTTGCAATTTTTGGCTTTGTTGGAGCCTACAAAGGGGTAAACTTCAAAAAACGAGTATTGACGACATAGAAAGACGATATAGGTCCCATTCTAATTGTAAAAATACCTCGTTTGAAAACTGTTATTATTATTTTTTTATACATTTATTTAACGTCGGCCTATTTCCGCTACTGAGGCCTAACACCGACGCCTGTAGACGAGCTACCCCCAACCAGGAATTTTTGCCGAACCTCTTCCCTTAAGAAGAGTAGGGATCTTTTACTTGCCTAACATTTAATAGACAAGGGACCGACGGCTGCTTTACATCCCCTCCGAAGGATGGTATATCTCCTATACAACCCTCGCCTAACAAACGCGGTTTCCGTTGGAATGGTCACCCATCCAAGTACTAACTGCGCCTGTCGTTGCTTTACATCGCGTACCGAAGTATGTACATAGTAAAGACGCACCTACGCTCGCCCCGTTGAAAACTGTTAAAGAAAGGGGCTTTGTTGTCCTGATGTGATGGAAGGATTGACTTTTGTAATCATCTATCGTAAATATGCCAGTCTTCGTCCACTGCACATAAACTTTTTTTTGTTAATAATCTAAATGTAAAGTGTTCTGTATAGGCCGTTGGTATCAATGCACTTGCAATACCTGTGAAATTACAAAATATAATCGAGATCAGCGGTTTTAGGTACTCAAAAAGCACAACAATGACTTTACGACCTAATTAAAATACCGTTAAACTAATCGCAAAAGTAATTGCGTCCAGGTACGCACTTGAAGTATTTAGATCAGCAACTCAGTCGTTAAATTTTAACAGCGCTTTACGGTATGTGTTCTTGTTTACTTTTTGTTTCATTCAGTGAAGTTATACACAGTGCTTTTATAGGTATGTGAAATTTTACTGTGTTTAAACGTATTTTACACAGTTGTGCTTTTATAAACATTATGGCGGGTAGTGAATATTCGGAGTTTTTTGTGACAATGGTTCGCAAATTACGAAGAACGTCTCCGCATAATATTTACACCCACAGACTCAGATTAGTTTTAAAGTGTATAAAAATATAAAAGGAAGTGAAGGAGTCGCGGAAAAAACGGTCTACTTAACAGAAATTCCAGAGCGAACTGTTTATAAATTAATTAAGGAAGGGGAACAGAAACGAAAATTTAGATCGGACAAAGGAACATGACAAACATTAGATTCGTCTATGATGAAATTTTTAAGGGATGCAATTTATAGCAACTATAAAGAAAATGAAACATCAACTATGCAATCAATAAATATGGAACTGAGAAGAAAATATCTAGTGTCAGTTAGTAAAATAAACACTTTGGCGATGGCCATTGAAGATAGGATTTAAGTTCACAATGATTAATAAAATAGCAAGTCTTATGGAAAGCAGCAGAATTGTACAGTGGGATATGGAATAGTTGGAAGCTGTTAAAAAATTTCGAAATGAACAGCGACCAATTTTAGACGAAACATGGTATGATACTTATGATACTGTCATCGCTCGCCCCTAACTTAGCCGCTGAGTACCAGCCTAGGTGTCACGGCAGTGATAGTTAATGATTAATATATGTTGTCACATGCAATAATACTTTCCCTACGAAATTTATTTAGAATTCAGTGTTTTGGTGTTTCTCTTTTTTCACAGTTGTGGAACCTTGTTCACTGGTTCAGTCCCAAAGACTGCCATTTGTATTGCCCGTTTTGTGGTTGTCAGGCGAGGTCACACATTAGTTCATACCCTGCTTAAACTAAGATTCACATTAAACCTGCTTGTGCTGTGATCCCCTATCGAGGCACTTACTCTTTCAATAAACATCGCGGTGGACTGAGAGGTGCACAGTGTAGATTGCTTGATATCAACCGGTATCAAACCCGCCAAAGAGAGATTCTGCAGACAAGTAGCCAGAGCAGATTAGCTACTTCTACATCCGCCCCGGACCGACGAAGCATTCGCACGACAATGTCAGGAGGATCATTGTTAGAAATGGAAAGTGCTAGTCAGCATCACGAGTCTAGCCAGCTTGATCTGCCGTTGCAACCCCAAATTCTTCCATCGTCTACAAGCTGGTCGAGTAGTCTGCCACATCACCTCGACGACGTGATACCATTCGCCGTTAACGGCGCTGTTTTATTAAGTGCAACTTATGAGAAAGGTGCAGAAGAACCCATTACAGACAAACTTCCTGTGTCTGCCACGATCAAACATGGCCATATAGCAAACGATAAGGCAAGTACTTTTCCTGATCACGCTGATGTGGAACCGAGCCCGTGTCGAAAAGTTTCGTAAGATTTGGCATACACAATCAAAACGACGCAATCGTCTATTGTGACAGCAATCCAGTTCCTACAGCAAGCTGTCACTCTTCTCGCACAAACAGCGAACTCTCTCGCTGCCATTGTCAATTACGATTCCCACTCATCTCCAGTAACCGCTAACCACAAGTACCATATTCGTATCCTCCTCCGATATAGTTCCGCACACGTGAGAAAACCAACGAGAACAATACAGTGAGAAAATACAAATGGCTCAAAGAAATGTAAAGTTGATATGCCTGCAAATAAAGGAACCAGATTAATAATTCCACATTTGTGGATCAGAAACTGGATGAGTGCATAACGGCCTCAAATTAAGCAGGAGTAAACTGGAAAATTCAAATGTTGGCTATCACCAAAACATGACCGCGAATATTTTTACACGCTTCATATTATTAGCTTTACCTGTATGTTTGTTTCTTGTTTGTTTATATGTAACTTTTTCAATGTTTGAACGCAATTCTCACCCACTTCAAAACGTCAGATTAAACCGAAACTTTGCACACTTATCCAAGGATCGATGACAATACAATAATTTGACAACGTTGTCCTAATGTCCTTACCAGGATCATCAGGATAAAATAAAATTTAAAAAAAATGACTAATCTATTGCGGATATTTTGGCGGAGGCGTCGCAATGAATAATATAACATATTTGCCGTTGTATAAGCCTTTGTTAAATGCTAGGTCCAACTTTAATACATACATTATGATGTAATATTAATTATGTACTACTAGCGGATACTTAGCGATTTCGAAAAGCAGGATGAATGGCAAGAGGGTGACTAAAAAAAATTATAGTTTAAAAAACTAAAAAACACGCTTTAATAGCAAACCAAAATAAAAGGTAAAAAATAATGTTTACTTATTTTAAATATTTTATTGTAAAAAGCGGGGGGGGTCCAATAAAAATATAGTAAAAAGCACCACCCCACGCTTTTTACAATAAAATATCTAAAATATGTAAACATTATTTTTTACTTCCTAGTTCGGTTTGTTATTTCGTTATTCGTGTTTTTTAGTTTTTTTTAAATATAATTTTTTGAAGAATGATTTCAGACTTCATTGCTGCAAAATATAGAAAAAAGAGCGTGATTTTTTAGACAATGCTTCTTATCATTCGCGATAAATAGAAAAAAATATCAAATACTGGAACAAAAAAAAGACATTCAAGAATTTCTTCGAAAACACAATGTGACATTTCAAGAAAATTCTTTTGGATATTGTTAAGAAGGAAAATTTCCCAAAACAATACGATATTAAAATAGTTAAAATAAAAATCTCTAAATTTCTTAAATAAATAAAATGTAATATTTATATCGATAATCCTAACTTGATCTAATCGAGCCAAGTTAACAAAATAAATTCAATTTTAGAAAACAAATAAATAATTATTAAGTGAAATATATACAATAATGGTAGTAACAATAATAGTAAAATAATATATACTTTTATGTAAAAATAATATTATATTGCACTTGAGCTTACACGTAAAACACTGATAACACGATAAATTTACACTGTATACTAAATCACATAACTCTTTATTCAATGCATTAATTTGTAATCACTAAACACTTCACTACCACCTTCTGAATCGGTATCTATATCTACATATATTCTTGAACGCTTTTGATTAAGGCTGATGCTTTTTCCTAAGTCAATGTATTCAGCTTTAATATTAATCACATGCTGAATACATTTTTGCCAATAACCTGGTGTTATTTCTCTAACTTCAGCTTTAATGAGATCGATTACTTTGGCATCAAATTTGGAAAAGGGGTTATTTTTTCGAATGTCTCTTTTCAGCTGACTCCATATTAGTTCGATCGGGTTGAAAATATAAAAATACGGAGGCAACCGTAAAACTGCATGTCCTTGAGCTACGGCCATTTTTGTCAATTACGTATTGTTTTGGGAAATTTTCCTTCTTAACAATATCCAAAAGAATTTTCTTGAAATGTCACATTGTGTTTTCGAAGACATACTTGAATGTCTTTTTTTTGTTCCAGTATTTCATATTTTTTTCTATTTATCGCGAATGATAAGAAGCATTGTCTAAAAAATCACGCTCTTTTTTCTATATTTGAATAACGAAACCATATATACATATGTTGTCTTTTAGGTTTTCGCGGGTGTTAAATAAAGTGTTATTGTACTCCCGGGTGCTCTCTCGCATCGATGGTCGACTCATCCAGGAGTCACGTTTATCTAAACGACGTTTCGGCGGAATCTCATCTGCCATCTTCAAGTTCTCACTGAAAGCTGAGTACTGCTGCTCCTCGTTGCTCGAACTGAACTATATATATATATATATTGTTAATATACATGATTTGCAGGAAACAACTACTCAGCGGGCAAATACCCCGACCTGCATTGAATTATACCTTACAAATCATGAAAAATTGGTAGCCAATGTCATTTGTCAATTCCCTGACCAGACATAGACCGGTTTCGAACTTATTAGTTCTCATCAGTAGGCCATAGGTCATGGAATAGACAAATGATAGTGGCCAACCTGCTAGTCTTATACAGACTAATGTAAATGGTGTAGTGGTGAGAGGTAAGTGAATCCTCTCATGTGGTCTAATGCTACTATATACCGGCATCATAGATGTCTCCATGGTATATAGCGACTTGCTATTTTGCAAGTACCGAGAGCGGTATATAGGTTAAGTCCACCAAGGACCTTCAGTCCTTGGTGGACTTAACCTATATACTGTTATTATACATGATTTGCAGGAATCAACTACTCAGCGGGCAAATACCCCGACCTGCATTGAATTATACCTTACAAATCATGAAAAATTGGTAGCCAATGTCATTTGTCAATTCCCTGACCAGACATAGACCGGTTTCGAACTTATTAGTTCTCATCAGTAGGCCATAGGTCATGGAATAGACAAATGATAGTGGCCAACCTGCTAGTCTTATACAGACTAATGTAAATGGTGTAGTGGTGAGAGGTAAGTGAATCCTCTCATGTGGTCTAATGCTACTATATACCGGCATCATAGATGTCTCCATGGTATATAGCGACTTGCTATTTTGCAAGTACCGAGAGCGGTGACCTTCAGTCCTTGGTGGACTTGGTGGATTCGGTACTTGCAAAATAGCAAGTCGCTATATACCATGGAGACATCTATGATGCCGGTATATAGTAGCGTTAGATCACATGAGAGGATTCACTTACCTCACAACTACACCATTTACATTAGTCTGTATAAGACTAGCAGGTTGGCCACTATCATTTGTCTATTCCATGACCTATGGCATACTGATGAGAACTAATAAGTTCGAAACCGGTCTATGTCTGGTCAGGGAATTGACAAATGACATTGGCTACCAATTTTTCATGATTTGTAAGGTATAATTCAATGCAGGTCGAGGTATTTGCCCGCTGAGTAGTTGTTTCCTGCAAATCATGTATAATAACAGTATATAGGTCAAGTCCACCAAGGGCTGAAGGTCACCGCTCTCGGTACTTGCAAAATAGCAAGTCGCTATATACCATGGAGACATCTATGATGCCGGTATATAGTAGCATTAGACCACATGAGAGGATTCACTTACCTCTCACCACTACACCATATATATATATATATATATATAACAAATAATTTGTACTATATTAACGGTTCCACATGTTGTGCAAATGTATTAATTTACTGGATTATAGGCACTATTTAAAACGTTGCAGTAATTATCAATTCTTTCCTCCTCGTCCTGTACAATAAAATATAAATATACTTAGATATAGAGTAGATATTTCCTTTTCTTTAATATTGATATAAACTTAGCTATTATATTATATTTTATTGATCAGAATATAATTCCTGCTACATAAATAAAAAAGTTCAAGTTGCTGAGTTTTGACCTGAATATTAATTTGCAGTCACAAAGTTAAACGTATTATACTTTCCTTATTTCAAATATTGTTATAATTCTAGGCAGCCTCTAGATAAATAACGCAGAAGTTGGAAACCGAGTCTCATTAATTATTGGCAGTATATGCCAATATCACTTAGCAACCGAACACAGAATTGGAATAGGAATAAAAAGAGAACAAGCTTTTCCACTAAATCAAAAAAAACCTATATTTTTATTATTACGCAAATGTCCACGCATGAAATGAGTTTTCTTTGTTTTTGTATGTTTTGTGAACAGGTTTTCAAATCATTAATGTAACAGAGAAATTATGGTGATATCCACATTTTGCTATCTGAGCACGTCAAATTTTAGCAAGACAGGTAGTACTAAAAAGGAAGTATTTTTGTGACTATTTTCCTAGTGAACGCTGTGAACAAACAGAATCGTCAAAGTCAATATTAGGCGGATAGGTAAATTTCTTCATTTTCTTTTCTCAACAATTTATTGTAGCACGAAAGTATCTGTACTGATCTTCTGACACCACTCTGTTCTTCAATATCCTGATATCCCGTTTCGATTTCCTTTCCAGTATTCGGCCGTTCAATTTTCCTATTGCGCTGGTAACATTTATACCTCTATAGTTATTACGTGATTCTTATTCCCTTGTATATGGAACTAATGTATTGCTAAGCTCCGGTCTTTTGGAATCGTGTATATCTACACAGCGTACATTTATTAATGATACATGTCATTATCTCATGCATTACCTCAGGTACATATTTCACCAACACAATGGGGATATTTTCAGGCCCCGCTGGCTTTCCATTTTTCGACTCTTTTAGCACCTTCTGTATATCGTATACAGTTATTTCTTCGACCTCAGAGTTTGCATTAATTAGATGATTTATCTCCTGTCATTTGAATTCTAATCTGTCTTCAAACAAGGGCTTTTTGTGGTACGTCTTCTATTCATTTATTTTTATTGTCTGCATATTGTTTTTATCTTTATCTTCCCACATCTCTGCCACTTCTGTTCCTCCAATACACCCACCTCTTCGCTCTTTCCTTTCCATTTTTCATTTTTACTTATCTGAAATTCTTCCGTCATCTCGCTGTTTACTGTACATATACTCTCTGGTCTTGAGTTTGCAGCCACAACCAGTATGCCGGTTTTTCCTTCACTAGGGACTTTCACTAAAATTCACTACTATTCCGGGTTTTATTCTCACAATCTTGTTTTAGACTTTCTATTTCGAATATTTTTGTAGAACGATATGTTTGTTTATCTATAGTATCACCTTCGTCGTTATTAATCTGTTTATTATAAGTTATTCGTTCTGTATTTAACGAATACTTGACTTTTATTAGGTGGTGATCCATTTGGCATTTTTCAATCTATCGTCGGTGGCCTTCAGCAGGGAATATTGTCTCTTGAATATATAGTCAATAATTGAGCGCAAACCTCGAGTTAGTTGCACCTAGACTTACTTGTAAATGTCTTTGTGTGGAAGAACTCGTCCATTATTCTTAATTGCATAGATTGGCACAAATTTTCGAGTCATGTTATTTTCACTTGTGGTTAGTTCACTGTACTTTCCAATCACAGGGTCATTATTTTCTTTTCCCACTGTTCTATACAAACTCAGAACGGGTGTCAAATATGACTACGAGTTGACCAAGATTGACGAGGAGGGGTTTCTGAATGAGGCCATTCCATATATTGAAAACAGGACGACAGACTCACATCTCGCCTCTCACCGGCAGTACAGGCACATGTCGGTAAGCGTTCCTTCAGACCCCACAGAACAACGTGGTGATCGGTCGGATTGAAACATATCAAGTCTCAGCTTAGTGTTTCGATGCACGCGTTACAACGTGCCTGCACTCGAAACGCCAGAAACATCGCCTACCTAAAGCGACATTACCAATTTTTGCGCATGAAGTACGATAGAACGATACGAAGCGCAAAGGCGAACTTTTGGCGGTGTTTTGTAGAGCTTGCCTTGCAATCGGACCTGCGAGGAACAACTTATAGGCTGGCCCCTGAGAGAGTGCAACCATCGGAGGCTTACCATGCGGTGGTCTCTGATGGTCTTTCCACCCGCGCTCTCCCATTAACCCTTGAGGAAATCTTAAACCGTCTGAAGCCAGATGACGACCATATAAATGACTATCCGGAGATAGTCGCAGCAAGAGATTTGTCCATAGCTTGTCCATAGCTTGAGCAAGCTATGGACAAAATCGTACCCGGAAAGGCATCTGGCTGAGATAACATGCCAGTCCTGCTGATTAAGATGTCTAACAGACAGCGGGTGGCAGTTTATCTGGAACTGTTCAATGATTGTTTGATCGTTGGCTACTTTCCGTCGGCCTAGAAAGGGAGTCCTGGTGACTATTTTAAAATCGCCAGACAAGGATCTAACAGACCCAAAGGCCTTCAGGCCATTAACACTCTTATCTGAGGTTGGCAAGCTATTTGAAAGATCTATCAGTATTCTCCTAAAGCACATCATGTGTCCTAATTTATTACAGCCTAGCCAGTCCGGCTTCATGAAAAGCAAGTCAACCATAGATGCCCTATCTGAGCTGACTACGGTAGCTGGCAACAACAATATCAACTCGAAATATAAACTAGTCGTCTTCCTTGATATTGCTGGCGCTTTTGGCAATCTATGGTGGCCCTCTATCATCTTAGCCATGGGAAGCAAAAATTTCCCCTCCAGGATCTTGAAAGTTATTTCAAGCTGCCTTTCAGGTCGTGTTGTTAGTTACTCGTCGCTTCCCTACTCTGTAGAGAAACGGCTCACCAAGGGATGTCCCCAAGACTCAGTTCTTGACCCGTTTCTTTTGAACCTAGTTAGTTAGTAGCAGGGAAAGGGTGGGTGTTCTTATTCCTACCTCTAGTGTGTTCTATACAAATCTCCGGCTAAATATACTTCTTTACTTTCTTTGACTTATTTGATTACGTTCTTTAATATATTGTAAAAGGTATCTTTTGTTTGCTGGTCGGCATATTCATTGCACTTCACACATTGTTACAATTTTTGTTAATTATTTATTATATTTTGTCATTATTTGTCATTAACTACCGTTCAGCTTCTAATAGTATTCTTGAGTTCCTTCCGTATTACTATGAGCCCTTTGCTCTCGCACATTTATTTACTGTAAATGTTAATGTATATTGTTGCCTATTTCTTCATTCCCCTTATATTTGTTCTTCGTTTCTGTAATTATATATATTATATATATCGGCTATCGTCGTATCTAATTCTTTGAGTATTTTGTTTGTTCTCAATTTCTCTATATTTCACGGAGTGATTCTCCTAGACCGTTTTCTTAACCTTTGTCTTCATTCAGGTCCGTCCGAGTTCCCAAGCAGGTCTTCAAATTTCACTGGAAAGCTCCAGTTTTAAGGAGCCGAGAATATTTGCCTTCAACACTCCTCCGTTAGCTTCACGGCGTGCATCTATTGTATACCATGCATTTCCGGGGATACACGCGACGTACTCATTTTCGTGAACGTGGAAGGAGTATTTGTCGGTTCGTCTTAAAAGACATGTGGGCATTTCTCAGAATTTTAGTGGCAATAAAGCTTCGAAAACGTTTATGTTTCTGAGACCCAAGTTGAAATATTGATTTTACGGAAAAATTAGATGAACCAAAATTATATAGAACTTGATTTGATGTATTACAAAAATGGTAATAAATATTTTTTACACAATTTTCACAGAGATCAAGACTTTTCAAAAAAGCCAAACTCAACAATTTTTCAAGGTGAGGACGATTTCACATATACAGGGTAGTGAAACATTTGAATTTACGCTTACGGTAGATCACCCTAAAATACCTAATATATTCCATAGACACTTTACCAATAGGTTACTTTGGTTTCGAATTGACAGCATGAAGACTTGGTGTACGTCAAAAAAGAATACAACACATGTAAGTAAACTTGAGTGGTATATAGTCCATGGGCCAGCTCGCTGAAATTGAGTTTTTGGTAAAAAATGGCGGGGCAAGATGCCACTTCTATCATAGACTTCAATATGGCGGATGGTTAAAGATGACGGCTGGCTGTTCCGTCTTAAACAATAATAACTTTGTTCAAGATCATTTCATTTTTTTAATATACATTTATTTAACGTCGGCCTATTTCCGCTACTGAGGCCTAACAACGACGCCTGTAGATGAGCTACCCCGAACCAGGAATTTTGCCGAACCTCTTCCCTTAAGAAGAGTAGGGATCTTTTACTTGCCTAACATTTAATAGACAAGGGACCGACGGCTTAACATCCCTTCCGAAGGATGGTATATCCCATATACAACCCTCGCCTAAGGTTGTATAGCTTCCGCGCATACACTGATATACAAGCCGCTAGAAGATATGTGAGGCGAGGACGCGGTCTTCGTTGTGAACACGCATACGACTCTGGTTTTAATATTTAAGGTCCACGACGGACGTCATGAACACGGATAAGTCACTGGTTGACCCTCAAGGTCAGGAAGATAAAAGATTTGGGCTGGATAGCTTGGTCTGAGACTACCAGAGTCCGCTCGTGCACTTAATTTATTTGAAAGTAGGTTGGGGTGGTATATCCTTAAACGGAAGGATCCGGCCGATATGTACACCCTGTATGAGAGCAGAGCGTAAATTTGCTTTTTTATTTCTTGGTGAGGGTCCAAAGCTTCACCCTGTATAAGCTTTCTTAGCTAAAATTCCCTTCCTGGGATTCTGGAGTAGGGCCTACTTGAGCACCCTGTATATTCTTGGGTTTAATAAACACACTTGGTTTAAAACGAATTTACAATATTTTATTTAGTTGAAAAAACAGAGTTGTTGATTTGGTTTTTGTAAAATTAACAAATTTTCTTTTTGGTAACTTGTCGACACGTAGAATTTTGCCTTTACTCGTTGCGTGGTTCGTTATATTTTTTATCAGATCTTGTTATTTAATTTACTATAAACTAATGTCGCGAAGACGGATTTTTATTCACTTAAACTAGGGCCGCGTAGGCGTTAAACAAAAAAATTGCACTTGGCGTTTATTCACTAAAACTAAAACACCGATTTTTTACTAGGGGAGTCCTAGGAAGAGGCACGGGTACACTTTGGGTTTCGTTACTTAGCCGGAAAACACTACTTTGGGTTTAGGCTCTGTGGCGACCAAAGGGCAACGCGGGAAGTAAGAACTTAATCGTAGATACCGGAAACACAACTTGACGGATCCTCGGCACGCTTCTCCTTTTATACAGAGCACGGGGCACGACGTAGCCGAGAGCTGGATGAAAGCTGGATGGGAAATAAAACGGAACCGGCCATTCATTTGGGCGAGGATTGCGAAATATTGCGTAATGTTGTGCAATACTTTTTGAAATTTACGAATTTTGAAATAAAAGTTATATGACTGAATGGGCCGTGAAAAATGTAATTTATTAATATAAAAATGTTATGGGAATCTATTTTAATTTAGGAGTAATTTATGATAACTGTGAATATGACCGCGGTCTGGAAATTACCCCGTAAGGTAGCGTTGATAGTTCGATTTTAACATTTATTTATGGCTATATTTTAAGCGTTACGCTTGATGCTGGGTGCGGTCATAATAATTTATTTAGGGTAACGGAGTGAAGTTGGCGACGGGTTGCCAGCATGAAAAGGGAAATAGTAAATTTGACTTATGTGTTTGAATGAAAGGAAAGTTGAATGTATAGTAATAAAATGAAGATAGGAACGAGTGACCAGCAACTCACGGGAACATGTAAACTGGTCTGGATGTACAAAGATTAACTCATGGGCGGTTCGTAAAGATGATTAAAAGGGGTTTTGAGATAATGTGGGGAAATTGAGATTGACGTTGAAATTAGTATACGGGGGCTTGTAAAAAGTGTGGTGAATGAAATTAAATTTTGATAAATAGAGATTGGGAGAGTAAATAGTTAATGGTTAGAGATGTTGAGGGGGCTGTATTTTTGAAGTGACTCTTTTGTAAAATTTTGTTGATAAATTGGTTGAATGAGATGTTTTAGCTAAATCTATGATAGAATTTGGATTATTGTGAATTATCGAATGTGCCTTAATTTTATTAGATTTCTTTACTACCAAATGTAGTTTTTCGGTGTGCAGGGTGTCTTAGGGACTTTTTTTATGGTATTTGCCAGGTGGCCCTGGGCAAATGATTTATTTAATTAATTTTATTAATTTTTTGAGCGGCCATATTGGCGGTAAGGGGAATATACTACAACAGTTGGAACGGTCACCCATCCAACTACTACCCGCTCCTTACGTTGCTTTACATCGCATATCGAAGTATGTATACAGTAAAGACGCATCCACGCTCGCCCCAGATCATTGCATCTTGTTTATTTTTATTTATTTATTTTGTTATGTTCCATAAACTTTCTTCTAATTTGCTGTATTTGGTCAAATAATAAGAAAAGCTTAATAGGTTCTCATAACAACTGACATTTTTAAAACCATCTACACTATTTAATGATCGGTAGTTTATAAACACGATTGAATATGGAGAAGTGACCTAGTATATAAATTATATAATAACTCCAAAGAAGTAATTTTTCAGTCTGATCATCGGCTTTTTGCTCAAATGATTTTAATAGCTGAAAACAGAAAGTTGGATATGAGAGTTGTGTTCAGTTACACTTTTGGACCATTACCATGGGGGTCTTGTCCCCGTGAGTCATCTAAAAAACAACAACAAGGCTCCCCTGTGGAAATATTTGGAAGATAAAGTTGCACCTTCAACTCGGGAAGAAAACACGTCTTCAACACCTGCTTGTATTATAGATAGCATGGCATTAATACAGAAGCTTCATGGTGAAAATCGAACTTGCATCCTTGCTCAAGCTTTGAATTCTGCTAAATTCAGTGAAAGAATCGATATTATCTTTGACATATATAAACAGAACTCAATAAAATCTGCGGAAAGAATGAATCGCCGTGCAGATGATAGTATTGTATTTTCGGAAATAAGAAGTGGCCATAAAATAGTTAACTGGAAAAGATTGCTGAAAAGTTGTGATTTCAAGGCAAAATTGACAAAATACCTTACTGATAGCTAGAATGAAGAAAAGCTGAGACATAAGCTTGGTCACAAGATTATTTATGCAACATACGAAGAAAAGTGCATCAAAATTTGCTGTAATGGTTCTGAAGACATTGAGGAACTGATTTGTTCTCATGAAGAGGCAGATACCCCTTTATTACACCACATTAAACATGCCATGAAAAATTACAAAAATATAATTTGTATTTCAGATGACACAAATGTCCTGATAGTATGTCTTGCATTCAGTGAACAATTTACGAGTAACCTCTTCGTCAGACGTGGTTGTAGGAACAGCTTTCGATTTGTCAATATCAACAAGCTTCAACTTTCTGTAGACTCTTCTGTGGCTGCTGCTTTAATATCATATCATAGTTATACAGGCTGTGGCACGACAAGTGCTTTCTCTGGATTAGGCAAAATAAAGGGTATGATACTTCTCACAAAAATTGCTACTTATGTAGATGCTTTCACAAAGTTGGGATCCAATTGGGTTCTGACTCCTGAAGTCTTTTCTGTCCTCGAAAAATTCATTTGCCAACTATATTGCCAAAATACAAGTGTTGAGAAGGCAAATGTTCAGCAATATCAAATGTTCCGTGGGAAGAAGGGATCTATGGATTCGGAAAATCTGCCTCCATGTGAAGATTGCCTATACCTGCATGTCCTGCTAGCAAACTGCCAGGCAGCAATATGGAAAAGAAGCCTAGAAAGTTTACCGATATTCCTGATCCTGTAGATGGGCATGGGTGGATTTTGGACGATGAATAAGTGGATGGCCGGTGCGTTTGCACCAGAAGTTGTTTTGGAATTACTCAGTCGCGATTGTTAAAAAAAATGCGACGTGCCACGCTGGCTTTGTCTACAGAACAAATCGAAGTGCACTTCTGCCTGCAAACTTTTACAGTGCAGCAACTCCTCAAAGGCTCAACAAGAAGATATGGACAGTGATGCTGAAAATGACTACAGCAGTAGAGATCAATCTGAAGATGATGATTTTGACTAATTAGTTAGATTGATCTTTTTTATTTTTTCGACTTTTATACAATATTTTTTTTTCACCACTTATTTCCAGTTTTCATGATACTTTCACATCGATACTAGAAAATTACAATCTCGTACCTCTCTTTAAAAAAAATAACATCAATTTATCTACATTACTTCAAAGGTTATCGGCATTTGTCTGGTCGATAGCCGAGTGGGTTAAGGCGCGAGGTGGCAATCGCGATTAATCTCACACGGACATCGCACCACCGGGTTTTTTCAATGTGTAACCCCCTTCCGCACAAGCTCTGGCTTCTGGAATTGGGGGTTGTCTAATTTCTGTGGTGTTATTTATTATTTATTTAAGCGAAGAGCTGACGTCCGTTATTATCAACCGGCCGCCATTTTGAAAAGCTACCACAGCCAGATTGCCTACAAGGTTTTTTGTTATCACTATAGCCCCTGGCAGCTATAGTATAAGTGGCATTTTGCCCCGTCATTTTTTACACAAAATTTGTCTGGCCCATGGATTAATATTAGGTAATTGGAATTTGATAAATAACAGTTGCAAATCAGTCAAATTGTGACCAACTATACCACATTAGATACAAGAGCTTTACTCACGTTGTATATGCAACCAAAAGACGAACAAATAGCTTTCAGAAAATATGAAAATTATCCAACCTGTAAATTACATGAATAACTTTCTGTAAATATAAAGCTAACATGAAAGAATAAACATATACTTTCTACGATTTTCTAAAATCATTCAAACAAGCGGTTTGCGGAAAATTCATAAATGTTAAATTGGATTTCAAATAACAGAGGATAGAACAACTTTGTACACTTCTAGTTACATTTATTTTATAAATGTTATACACAAAATATGGAAATTTACGTGAAACACTATTTCAGTTTGAATTTAAGGGATGAATCATAGCGGTGACGGAAGTATACGAGTATCTGATGGTTTTTAAATTTGCATCCCCACGTAAATATCGAAATAATGTTGGTTTCTATAAAAGCCAACTTGTATAGCTGTTTGTATATGTCCCTAGGGATCAGTTTTATTTTTCAATGTAACATTAGAATTTAACGTAGATAACACAGTTTGTACTGTTTTCAGAAATATGTGGAGATTTAACTAAGCAGACTCTAATAGGGTTGCTAAGTTTTGTGGGATTACTCCTGTTAAACGCCCTCTAGCGGCGAAACTATGCAGAATTCGAAAAGAAAGTAGAAACGAAATTTGTAGGAAATTTTATTCTCTACAATTTTTAACTTAATAACAACTCTTGATATTTTTCAAGAAAATGCATAGTCTTTCCTGAAAATAGAGAAAAAGAAAAACGCTAAAATTCATATATATATATATATATATATATATATATATATATATATATAACCAAAATTAAACACACGTAGTGTATCTTGAGGTTGCAGTCAGAGGTGAAAAGTTTACGGCCACAAAACAGAAAAAGAAAAACTCTTTTGTTACTTTGTCAAGCTTTCGGAAATTATTTATTCCCTTTATCAAGACATTAACTTGAGGTTAAAAGTTAAGGTCACATGTATTATAAAATAGTCGCATTTTTTTTATCTTAATGTAGACAAATTCATATACAAATTCCTTTACAGGTACACAATTTAAGGTAAACAATTATTGATTATTTAAAATTAACGATCAAAACCATGATTAAAATAGGTATAACAAAATGAACATGAATAACTATCACATGTGAGTATATAGTTCTATATGTAATATCTGTATATATTACTCAAAAACCACCCTTTTTAGAACTGTGAGGGATGAAAATCATGTTTAGACAACCCAACTCTCATAACTGCGGGAAATTATTCTTTAATTTTTCCTAATTTGAAGGGACTATATGTCATTTATTATCACAATATCCTTATTTAAAGCAATTCATTTAGTTAATATGTATCTAAATTAATTTCCTGATGTAACTAAATAATTACCAATAAATTGACAATTGATTATTTTGTCAAGTCGGTTTAATTATTTTTGAATACACCTAATACCCAAAGTGTTTATGGGTAAGTCGTAATGAAGTATATCAAGTTTAATGTCAGAACATTTCTGTCCTCCAGGGACCGCCCAAAAAAAATTTTTGTCTGATATTTTTTTCTAAATAAAAATTGTGTAGAGTAGAAAATTGAATCGAAGAGGTTTTTTGCACCAATGGAGGCTTAAAACTGTTTAGTGTAGAAAATTAACACAACTAATATCATTGAAAAATCTTTCATATTTATCGTCAAATTAAGGGCTGCCGAGAAACTTGCGTTCAGGTTAATTTTACGTTCTACTAAAAAGTTTTGTGCACAGAGTATTCATTCGTTTAAATCTTTTCAAATAAAGGCATTCTATAAATATTTTCAAAACATTTATGGAAAACTTGTGAAAGTGACGATTAAACTTAAGCTGCGTAAGCTTCTTTCTTTCTTGGAACTTTGCAATTTTAGAATTTAATAATCATTCTTATATTTATTTCATAATTTAACTTCCTAAACAATTAATATATTGTAGTCATAAGAGAGATATAATATTAAACAAACTGCGATTCAAGCCAAATGAAATATTTTACATTTATAGACAAAATATAAAGAATTCGTGCTACATAATTTATGAGATGAAATGGGTTTACCCCATATTATTGAAAATACCCTCGTCATGTGTGAGAATCATAAACTATAAGAGGATATCTTTAGGTCTAACGGCTTCATACAAAAATATGGAGCTAATTTTTCTTATAGGCGTGGCAACCCAAAATCATAATTTAATATTTAATAGTGGAACGCATATTAACAACAGTCGAGACTAGAGCTACGAAATAGTATATTATGTAACAAGTTTTATAAACGTCATTTTAGTCACGAGTTTTATTAATCGCGAGCGACGCGTAGCGGAGCGAGTGTTTAATAAAATGAGTGACTAACAAGTTTATAAAACGTGTTGCATACTATACTTTTTCTACGACAGCAAATATCTAAATAAAATACAAAATTACTTGTCTCTTGTCACAACGCGTCGATTTATTTTGACAGATTGATGACAAGAATTACGGAAAACTAACTTGATATTTGCCATTAAAATAACTAGAATTAACATCAGCCGTGACTAATATCTCGTTGCTAAGTTCAGCCCGTGACTAAAATGCACGAAGTCACGGTTTGTCGAAAGCGTGTTTAAAGGATTATTTAGCGTCATGGAAACGTATACGATAAACGCCATTTTAAAGATGGAAGTAGAAAAAAAGGTTCTTTTAGATGACTTATTGGACAAAAGTAATTAAAATTAGTTAATTTAAGCTACCCTAAATGGCAAATATACTACTACCTGTCGTATTAATTAAACCGAACATGATTTTACTTCCACGTCCAACGGCAGTATAGTAACGCAAAAAAAAAAAATAATTTTTTTTTTGTTGAAATAGGCTTAAAATATCATGAAACGTCGAGATTTTAAATTTGAGCGAAAAAATTCCCTGCCTGTCGGACTGTCTGTCTGTTTGTCTGTCTGTCTGTCGGTCGGTCGGTCGATCTGGCTGTCTGTAACTTTTTTTTTGTGCGCACGTTTACTCTGGAACCGTTTAAGATATTGACTTGAAATTTGGTACGCTTATGTACTGTAATGAGATCTGGAACTAAATTATATTTTGATCTAATTCCGCTGAAGGGTTCGGGGGTAAATGGGGTAAGCAAGGGTAAATGGGCAAATAAAGCTGGTAAGAATCATAAATTGCAATTTAGGTCATGTACGAAAAGTCAAGGTCTCAATTTTTTTTTTGCATCAGCCCCTCCCCCCCCCTATCACCCCCAATACCACCCCCACACTATTATGAAAGGGAGTAAAGAAATTAAAATGTGATTTAGTGTGTATACAAGAACGAAACGACTCAAAAAATTTTTTTGGCGTTAACTACCCCCTCTAACACTTCTATTGCCACCCCCATCCCATTATTAAAGGGAGTAAAAAATTAAATTGGGTTTGAGTGTGCATACAAGAACCAAGGGAGTTTCAAAAAATTTCGCATTAGCCACCCCCTCTACCACCCCCATTGCCATCCCAACCCTATTATTAAAGGGAGTACAAAATTAAATTGAGATTTAGTATGTGTACGAGAACCGAGGGCCTCCAAAATTTATTTTGGCATTAGTTACCCCCTCTACAACCCCCTTTACCGCCCCCACAGTATTGTTTAAGGCAATAAAAAATTAAATTGGAATTTATTGTGTATACGGGACAAGGGCTTCTAATTTTTTTTACATTATCCACCCCCTCTATCACCCCCACTCTATTATTAAAAGGAATAAAATATTACATTGGGATTTAGTGTGTATAAGACTTGGATACAAAATCTGGATGTGGAAGTAGTGATTCCTTCGGCAGCGGTTTTTCTAATAGTAAATAGAACGTCAATAACTATTAGTAAGGAAAACGAATACTTTTGAGACAAAAGCAAACTTAGTTTCTAATACGAAACTACTGGTGTTTATACCGGTTTATTGATGATATTTTAACATACGGGGTATTCGATGAGGATCCCTAATATTTTGTAAATAGGTTCAGACGAATGAAATAAATAATAATAATAAAGTGTCTTTTTTTTAATAATAAATTATTTTTAATAAACACCATAGAAATTAGACAACCCCCAATTCCAGAAGCTAGAGGCTTGTGGGAAAGGGGGTTATACATTGAAAAAACGCGGACATGCAACCATTTTCTCCGACAGTGCCGGAGCCGGGATTCGAACCCGATGGCGCGATACCCATGTGATTAATCACGATTGTCACCTCGCGCCTTAACCCACGCGGTTATCGGTAAAGAATATTGTCCAGTGTTGAGGAGTCGTTACATATTCCGTGTACCTTAAGTTGTGATTATGATTAAGGGATCTGGGGATCAATAGCTCTTTTAAGCAAGGGGGATGTTCAATACAAATTAATTTATGTACTAAGCTTGCAAGATGTAGTTTTCGTCTAGAGTCCATATTTAGCCTTTTTAGGGATTTTAATTTATGGGATATATGATCAGTCTTTTTCAAGTTAAAAATGAACCATACACACATATTTTGGACCTTTTGCATGCTGAAGGCATTAATTTGATTTAATCAAGGACCATAGACGAGATCACCATAGTTAAAAAATGATAAAACAGGTGATTCTGTTAAAATTATTTTTAGTTTCTCATTTAGAAAATGACGACATGAGTATAATTTTTTAATGCAGAATAGGACTTTTTCATGAGGTTTTTAATATGCAGTTGGAATTTTAAGTTATGGGCAAACAACAGGCCCAAGTTTTCTATATTATACCTGAATGTTAAATTCTGATTTTCCACAAAGATCTCAGTATTATGTGTGATATATTGTCTATTACTTTCCTTGCCAAAAACAATAACAGCAGACTTAGCTCCATTAATTTGCAAACAATTCTTACGAGGATATTTTACAAGATTATTAATATCCTGATTTATATTTATATTTTCATATGAGTATTCTGTTTGTGCTAGTTCAACAGTGCTATAAATCTGGGTATCATCCGCGTAAAAAAGTAGATTTATAGGTTGTGAGGGCAGTAAAAAAATCAGCAGTATATATGATAAAAACAAGGGCTCCAAAATAGTTTCTTGCGGGACACCAGATTCTAGTACTTTCGAGTCAGATCCAGAAGTGTTCATGACAACTACTTTTTGTTTGCGGTTAGTAAAATATGATTTTATCATTTTCGAAGTATTGTTGGAAAAGCCATAATATTTCAATTTAGATAATAATCCATGATTAATAGTATCGAACGCTTTGGAGTAGTCAAGCAGCACTAAAAAAGTAGTCGTTTTGCCTTTATCATAGCCTCTTATTATGTCGTCGGTTATATAAACCTACGTCCGATTTTTCACCTGTTACAGAGGTATTAACAACGTGAAATAAACGCAACTCACCATTTGAGAAAAATTGTTTGTTTTCTATTATAAATCGTAACTTCATTTAATTTAAAAAAATCATTTAATTAAATTTTAAAAAATACCACCGTCGACATTGATGCAATAATTCCTTTGTATAGCTCATTTGATAGCACTGCGATCTTCTCTTATCAATGCTGCACAATTGACATTTCAATCGAGTAGGGCTTCTCTTGTGTAGAGCTACATGGTAATGTTTTTTTAGAAAAGTAACAAAAGGTAACAAAAGTAACAGTAGCACAGAGAGCAAGGGTTAAGAAATCGTTGTTGATGTTACAGTATCTTTCATAAACCATATACTGAAAGTACCATGTACTCACCAAAATATTGATTGTGCATCGGATTAGGGATCAATTTAATTCTGAAAAGCCGGCGGTTATTTTAGTGAACTTTGTTAACAATGTTAAACGTATAGTCGGGTCTATTTTTACTGGACAGTCAAAAAACGCAACAATAACTTTACGAGCTAATTATTAATACCGGTTGAACCGTTCGGCATAGTCTCATCAAACAAGCCGACGTACATTAAAAATCTATAAAAATAAGTGATTCAATTTGCAGGCGAGATAATACAAAGAGAACGGTATTTTAATGAGATCATAAAGTTTTTGTTGCGTTTTTTGACTGCCCAGTAAATATACTTCCGATTATACAGTGTTTAATGCTAAAAAGTTAGGACTAATCATTCTATTTTCGAGGTTTTAACACAACGATGCTACGAACTCTTCAAGGCCGAAAAGAAAAGATATGCACTAGGCAACGCGTGTTCTGCTAACGAGAAAATACATTTGCTGAAAGGACACTACGATTAGAAAATTCATAATTTACAATTTTATTGTTGTCATAGAATTATATATGTTGAAATGTCTGAATATATTTTTATCGCTATCTCTTAATTAAATGTTCAAAAATACTGCCATCGGCATCGATGCATGCACTAGTTCGTTTGTGTATGACACGTGTAACTTGTGTGACTGCACTGCGATTTTCTCTTATTAATGCTGCATAACTGACATTTCCATTGCTTCTCTTGTGTACACTTTTGTTGCGTAAACTAATGATTTTAATCATCCCCAAAAAAAGTAATCGATAAGAGTGAGGTCTGGTGACCTTGGTGGCCAGTTGTGTGGACCTCCACGGCCAATATAGGACTACAAAAATAACGATTTCTTGTCAAAATAGTATAATTCACATAACTGGTGTGTGTGGTGTGTGCGTTTACAACACAATTTATCTCAAAACTCACTCACTTGATAAAAAATAGATTATTTTTCAGCCGCAATAGTACTTAGCCTCATTTGGAAAGGAAGGTACAAATAAATACCACATGATTTTGAAAAATGAAAATTTATTGAAATATCCGCCCGTTTTCATTTTATTTATTTTTGTGAAATAAATAAGTGATATTCACGAGTAATGTCCTTGATATAACCACAACATTAAAAAATTGAGTAACAAACAGAAGTGTTATAATCCATCACCTAGGACTGTAGTTTTTTTAACTCACCCTGTAGATTGGTTGATATTGTGGAGAAACATCTTCGTTATCAAAACATCCAAAATGCTTTCAGATATTTTCAGTAATAGCTTTTTATTTATGTATCTCCTTAGAGATGTGTAACATTATATCATATTTGTATTATTTTTACTTAAACATGGAAAGAGAATATTAGGGAAACCAAATGCTCAGTCACGATATATGTTTTCTTGATATATTATTAAAACCTTCCTGAAGTATACTATCATAAAAAATAAATATAATAACATCTGAAATTCATATAACGTATTAATTGCACCCTAAAATTAAGATATTATAGAAAGAAGCCAAACCATTCTAATGGTTTTAAATGAGTAACAGGGGATAAAGAACATATAGGGCGTTCCAATTAACGTGTTACGCTAGATTCCCTTGGCAGTATTTAAAGCACTCGATATTGTTTTACTCCAAGGAATCCGATGTTGTTAAGAAACAGACAATTCGGCGCCAAAAAATTTGTTGTCGAAAGTATGAGCTAAAATATAAAAATATTGTTTTACCACCTCATTAAGTTCAATGAAAGGATATCATCTCAACTACTATAAGAGTTTACTCGCCTTAATAATGAAATATAATGACGAAAAACCATCAGCAACGTCCAATGTACATTTTATATAATAACAGTAACTTTAAATATATGGAAGCTCTACCTTGATTATATTGCAAATTTATATTTCTGTAATAAGAGAAATAAAACATTCAGAAGTGATTTAGTATAAGTCGTTTATGAAGAAAGTAACATTTATAAAAGTTTTAAAAGATAACAGTTACAACAATATTTTTACTTCCACTTCCAGTGGAAGTATAGTAACGCAAAAAAAAATATTATTTCTTTTGTTGAAATAGGCTTAAAATATCATGAAACGTCGAGATTTTAAATTTTAGCGAAAAAAATTTTCTGTCTGTCCGTCTGTCTGTAACTTTTTTTTGTGCGCACGTTTACTCTGGAACCATTTATGATATTGACTTGAAATTTGGTATACTTATGTATTGTAACGAGATCTGGAACTCGATTATGTTTTGATTTTAATTCCGTTGAAGGGTTCGGGGGTAAATGGGGATAAATAAGGGTAGATAGGTAAAACAAGCAAGTAAGAGTCCATAAAATTGCAATTTAAGGCGTGCACGAAAAATTAAGGCCCCAAAAATTTTTTTGGCATCAACCACCCCCCACTGTCACCCCCAGTACACACACTATTATGAAAGGGAGTAAAAAAATTAAAATATGATTTAGTGCATATACAAAAACGAAACGTCTAAAAAATTTTTTACCGTTAGCTACCCCCTCTACTATCCCCATTGCCACTCCCAACCGATTATTAAAGGGGGTAAAAAAAAATTAAATGTGATTTAGTGTGTACACAAGAACGAAACGTCGAAAAAAATTGTTTTGGCATTAGCTACCCCCTCTACCATCCCCATTGCCATCCCCACCCTATGATTGAAGGGGGTAAATAAAATTAAAATGTAATTCAGTGTGTATACAAGAACGAAACGTCAAAAAAATTTTTTTTGGCGTTAGCTACATACAAATAAAACTGAATAAACACCCGTAAGTAGATAAGTAATGACAGTTCTGCACCAAAATCCCAAGTTATTTCTTATGGAGGTTCATTCTCGGCCCCAGTTGTGCACATAGCGCCATCTGTATCCAATCCGGAAACTCTTAATGCTTCCAAGTTCCTATAGATGTCATCACGTGTTAATAATTTTCTTGTTTAAAAACCGTATAGACCTGTTTAATATTCGTACAGACCTGTTTGAAAACCGTAGAGACCTGTTTCAAAGCTGTACAAAAATACGATAGGCTAGGTTTGTTAGGTGCATACGACTACATTAGGTTAGGTTAGTTAGGTGCGCACACCAGCTATCGAATTTTCCGTCAATTCGTGAAGTTAGCTACAGGTGAGCGAAGCCTGGAGAAAAGTAACTTTGAAAATCAGATTGAACCTCCATAAGATAATATCATGGGATTTTGGAGCCGAACTGTCATTACTTACCTACACTTGCACTTGATTATTTTAATGGTTTGTGAATGATGTCATCGATGGTCTCGTCCGCACCTCACGCGTCGCAGTCCCCGCCCGCAAGCCTCTGGTTATTGTTGTTACTTCTTACTCACATCCGCTAACCTGTCTTCACCAACCTCTGGTCTCCTTGCAGCCGCCCACCTCTTCAGCAGCCTGTGATTATGATTCTTACTTCTTCATCACCCCCGCTAACCTGTCTCCAGCAGCCTTTGGTCTTCTTACAGAACCTTCTAGACGAAGACACTCCTCCTTCGTGATCGTCACTCCTGATGGACACATGCCATCCAGTGGAGTTTAGTTCATTAAAGTTCATTTCAGGAAAAAAGTATACAGATGTTTTTGATAGACAATTTGAAAAGGAATAATTTTGTGTATAGGTATTTTTATAAATAAAGTGCACCGTTCCTCAAAATTGGGGTGGAAACGACGTCCTAGGAGATGAAGCACACTATTTATTGGTGGCAACTTTTCGGTTTAATAATTCTCGTGAAATCCTTAACATTTCTATCAAATTTCAAACCCTTCTGAATTTTGTCCCATATATTACAATTTTAACTGTTATCTTACTGCATTACTTGTTTTAATTCAATATGATTAATTTAAATATGACTCCATTTTAGTTGGTTTCCAACTTTCAATCTTCCCTTCCTTTTATTTTATGTAACAAGTTAACGTGACTTTCTTCTTTTTTTAAATTCTGTGTTTATCACCTAACCCAGTATAATCAATTTACTATGACAGACACCTCTGTGAATGAACAGCACTGTTTCAACCCATGTTTGGAAAGTGACAATGATTACTAATTTATTTACAGGTAACTTTAATATTAACTGACAGCCCCGAGTGGAGATAAAAATAATCCATCTATTTATATTTAAACGGGCCGTATTAAAGGTACGCCATTTGCCAGTGGGCGACGTATTACATAGTTAGCTAGGGATTATATAATGAGATATTATTTTTAGTCGTAAATATACAGAAATACATAATTTTACCTTGTTAGATTGAAATATTATAAATAACGTCTATATGAAAATTTTATTGCATCTAATTTCATTCTAATCATAGAGAAAGTTTAAAAGTACTGTAAGTTCATAAATCAAATCATAATGGTTCAGAAACTTTTTTTTTTTAATTTACTTCAGGCTGGCTATATTGCACAAAAGTCAATAAAAATCTATGAGAAGAGTTCTTTTATTGAATGATTTTAGAACAATGAAATCTAAAATATTAGAATTTAAAATTAAAGTATAGGGTGATCTGTTATCAAAGAAAATGCGTTTTTCTTTTGAAGTACTGAAGAAAATTATATTCTGTATAAAGTCTTGCATTCCTACCAGCTGTCATTTAAAATTAAGGTAAGAAACACAACCGCTTTTTTATATCACTGAAAAGCTCTTTTCATTTTCAACTTTCTTTGTTAAGACTATTTTATTCTATTTTTTAAAGTCATCATCAAATTTATATTATTTATAAATAGTGTAACTTATTTCAAATGTGCTTTTAGAGGGCGGAATATTAAAACATAATATTTTTAGTCGCAAACTCCTCTATAAAATCCTTATTTTACTATAAGGAGCATAACCAGGCTGCAACCAACAGCTACTCTACGGGCTATATGCCCCGCCGAGCGCTGAATTACAAGTTACAAGCCTGGCGCATTAAGTGTAATAATTGCATATTACCATCAAAACGCTAATGCTTCGATTGCAACAAACACCAACCGAAAGACTGTTCCTACTTAAAGAAGCTCTCTTGCCAGCCGCCACACACCACTTGCAAACTGCAGTTTCGAGCTGTTGGCTCTCGTCAGTGCAAGGTAGGCATATGACGACCGGCACGAGGATCTTTTGACTATTTAGTACATCCCGGTATTTTTACAATAGCGACATGTAAAATAGTCAGCACGCGCCATCTAGCGGTCCAGTGTCTGTTGCAATCGAAAAATAAATAGCCTGACTGGGCTTAGCATAGTTCAAATGTGCTTTTAGAAGGCGGAATCTTAAAACATAATATTTTTAGTCGCAAATTCCTCTATAAAATCCTTATTTTACTATAATGAACGTAACCAGACTGCATAGTCTCCGGACTATGTGCACCGCCGAGCGCTGAATTACAAGTTATAAGCCTGGCGCGTTAAGTGTAATAATTGCATATTACCATCAATCGAAGCATTAGCGTTTTGATGGTAATATCGTACGTTCCTTATAGTAAAATAAGGATTTTATAGAGGAGTTTGCAACTAAAAATATTATGTTTTAATGTAACTTATGTACGGCAAAATATTTTATGGGCAATTCCTTGGTTAATTTTAAGATAAAAATCTCATACTGGTGTGAAACTATGAGAGATAGCAAAAATATTATAGAGACAACTTTTGTCAACAATTGAATGATATGATCAAATTTAATGTTCTACAGGGTGTTATTACTTTTTTTACCAAATGGTACTCAGTATACATATCTCCGCCACTGGTTAATTATAGAGCATGATATCACGTATTAATGGATAGCATCTTAGTACCAAATTTGATTTAAAAGTCGAAATTTTCTACAAATTTCAACACCCCATGTTATAAATCTCCAAATCGAAGCGTATTTGAACGAGTTTATAAGAATTTTTTTTCTCAAAATTACCTGGGAAATAATTGTCTTAAATATTTGAAGTACTTAAATTACAACACCCTGTATTATAACTATCACTTATTAAATAATTTTTATTGGTGGGCGTCTTCTTTCTTATGAGAAGCTAAACTAAATGTTATTTTTTAATTACATAGAATTATCACTAATATTAATGCTAACTGTTTTAAATAATTTCTATTTATTTACTAAAAGATGGAATCAAGTAAAGGAAACAGTTATGAAATGTTTACACATAGTGACGTAAATATAATGTTTTTGAAACAATGAAAAATATTTTTGCTGAGAAATGTTATATGCAATCCATCCAGGGCATAAAAAAATTTCCAAATCAGAAAATAACCTCCGCAAAAGTTACCGAGCATTTTTGAGTAAAAAGGAGAGATAAAGGACTATATACACAAATGAAAATGTGGCTAATGTTTACATTACTTTCAAATGAACTATGGAACATCAATAAAAGAGGCGTCAACAGAGTTAAATTTAAAATATATTGCGCTAGAAAAAGTTTTGAAGTATAATAATTGGCGGCACAATTTAATTTGTCAATTTTTAGTTACACAGAATGATCAACCTAGTTTGCTTAACCACATTTTATGGGCAGACGAAAGTTCTTTTATCCGCTGTGAGTTACTAAGCAGAAAAAAATAGTTACTAACAGTGAAAAATCGCGTGCAAAATAAGTCTCATTTTGTATTTATTGCATAATATACTACTGCAATTTCTACATTATGTAAATTAACTAGGCACACAAACTATATTATACTTTTCGCACTTTTTTGAAAATAAGTAAATTCGTTAGATATTTTTTTGCCAGAATCGTGCCAAAAGTGACAACAGTCTTTATGTATTTATTTTTCTTTAAATATTGTCAAATATGTGTTTTGTAACTGTATAGATTACATATAATAATTATTTATGTTATAACTTTTTACCAAATGTATTAACCAATGAAAATATTGCATTTCAAGTCATGTGTCAAAATTCATCCAATCAGTAAAAGATTACAGCGATAATACGTATACATGTGGTGTTATTAGCTGTAATTTATCAAGGGCGCTGATAATCACAGATAATTGTCTGAACCAAGAGCTTGTTGCGTAGTAATTATTTAAAGCAACAAGCTTGAGGGTCATTATTAGAGAAAATTATGGGGTACTTATCAGCGCCCTTGATAAATTACAGCTGATAATCCCTCCAAATATCATTGCGTCCCCTATTTATACCAATATATAGATTGACACACTAACTATGAGTTTTAGAAAATAAGTAAAGAACGAAAAGTAAGATTGCTCGAAAGTAATTTTACAGATAAAATTTTTATCTAAGTAGGTTATAACAAACGAAGTATTATAATTTTCATCATTATTTTAAAGTCATATTTTTTATTTTACTTCGAAATCATTAAGCATGAAGGTTAAAAAAGTATAAATTTCACTTGGTACATTGTTAATGTATTCGTAGTCTTAGAACTAATGTTCCATTACACAGTCATTAATTTTATATTTAGGAAGTAATATAATAGCTATTATTTCCAATTTCCGCAAGATGAGAAATTGCAGTGTTATTCTTTCGATGTTTACATTCATCATAAATCAAGATACTCAGAAAAGTCTTCAATGCTATTATTATTGATGTATCTACAATATAATCAATACATTTAAGCTGTTGCGCTTCACACCCGAATAACATTTTTATGAACATTTTATTTTCATGGGCAGGAAAACATTTTGGACCTTTTGCATGCTGAAGGCATTAATTTGATTTAATCAAGGACCATAGACGAGATCACCATAGTTAAAAAATGATAAAACAGGTGATTCTGTTAAAATTATTTTTAGTTTCTCATTTAGAAAATGACGACATGAGTATAATTTTTTAATGCAGAATAGGACTTTTTCATGAGGTTTTTAATATGCAGTTGGAATTTCAAGTTATGGGCAAACAACAGGCCCAAGTTTTCTATATTATACCTGAATGTTAAATTCTGATTTTCCACAAAGATCTCAGTATTATGTGTGATATATTGTCTATTACTTTCCTTGCCAAAAACAATAACAGCAGACTTAGCTCCATTAATTTGCAAACAATTCTTACGAGGATATTTTACAAGATTATTAATATCCTGATTTATATTTATATTTTCATATGAGTATTCTGTTTGTGCTAGTTCAACAGTGCTATAAATCTGGGTATCATCCGCGTAAAAAAGTAGATTTATAGGTTGTGAGGGCAGTAAAAAAATCAGCAGTATATATGATAAAAACAAGGGCTCCAAAATAGTTTCTTGCGGGACACCAGATTCTAGTACTTTCGAGTCAGATCCAGAAGTGTTCATGACAACTACTTTTTGTTTGCGGTTAGTAAAATATGATTTTATCATTTTCGAAGTATTGTTGGAAAAGCCATAATATTTCAATTTAGATAATAATCCATGATTAATAGTATCGAACGCTTTGGAGTAGTCAAGCAGCACTAAAAAAGTAGTCGTTTTGCCTTTATCATAGCCTCTTATTATGTCGTCGGTTATATAAACCTACGTCCGATTTTTCACCTGTTACAGAGGTATTAACAACGTGAAATAAACGCAACTCACCATTTGAGAAAAATTGTTTGTTTTCTATTATAAATCGTAACTTCATTTAATTTAAAAAAATCATTTAATTAAATTTTAAAAAATACCACCGTCGACATTGATGCAATAATTCCTTTGTATAGCTCATTTGATAGCACTGCGATCTTCTCTTATCAATGCTGCACAATTGACATTTCAATCGAGTAGGGCTTCTCTTGTGTAGAGCTACATGGTAATGTTTTTTTAGAAAAGTAACAAAAGGTAACAAAAGTAACAGTAGCACAGAGAGCAAGGGTTAAGAAATCGTTGTTGATGTTACAGTATCTTTCATAAACCATATACTGAAAGTACCATGTACTCACCAAAATATTGATTGTGCATCGGATTAGGGATCAATTTAATTCTGAAAAGCCGGCGGTTATTTTAGTGAACTTTGTTAACAATGTTAAACGTATAGTCGGGTCTATTTTTACTGGACAGTCAAAAAACGCAACAATAACTTTACGAGCTAATTATTAATACCGGTTGAACCGTTCGGCATAGTCTCATCAAACAAGCCGACGTACATTAAAAATCTATAAAAATAAGTGATTCAATTTGCAGGCGAGATAATACAAAGAGAACGGTATTTTAATGAGATCATAAAGTTTTTGTTGCGTTTTTTGACTGCCCAGTAAATATACTTCCGATTATACAGTGTTTAATGCTAAAAAGTTAGGACTAATCATTCTATTTTCGAGGTTTTAACACAACGATGCTACGAACTCTTCAAGGCCGAAAAGAAAAGATATGCACTAGGCAACGCGTGTTCTGCTAACGAGAAAATACATTTGCTGAAAGGACACTACGATTAGAAAATTCATAATTTACAATTTTATTGTTGTCATAGAATTATATATGTTGAAATGTCTGAATATATTTTTATCGCTATCTCTTAATTAAATGTTCAAAAATACTGCCATCGGCATCGATGCATGCACTAGTTCGTTTGTGTATGACACGTGTAACTTGTGTGACTGCACTGCGATTTTCTCTTATTAATGCTGCATAACTGACATTTCCATTGCTTCTCTTGTGTACACTTTTGTTGCGTAAACTAATGATTTTAATCATCCCCAAAAAAAGTAATCGATAAGAGTGAGGTCTGGTGACCTTGGTGGCCAGTTGTGTGGACCTCCACGGCCAATATAGGACTACAAAAATAACGATTTCTTGTCAAAATAGTATAATTCACATAACTGGTGTGTGTGGTGTGTGCGTTTACAACACAATTTATCTCAAAACTCACTCACTTGATAAAAAATAGATTATTTTTCAGCCGCAATAGTACTTAGCCTCATTTGGAAAGGAAGGTACAAATAAATACCACATGATTTTGAAAAATGAAAATTTATTGAAATATCCGCCCGTTTTCATTTTATTTATTTTTGTGAAATAAATAAGTGATATTCACGAGTAATGTCCTTGATATAACCACAACATTAAAAAATTGAGTAACAAACAGAAGTGTTATAATCCATCACCTAGGACTGTAGTTTTTTTAACTCACCCTGTAGATTGGTTGATATTGTGGAGAAACATCTTCGTTATCAAAACATCCAAAATGCTTTCAGATATTTTCAGTAATAGCTTTTTATTTATGTATCTCCTTAGAGATGTGTAACATTATATCATATTTGTATTATTTTTACTTAAACATGGAAAGAGAATATTAGGGAAACCAAATGCTCAGTCACGATATATGTTTTCTTGATATATTATTAAAACCTTCCTGAAGTATACTATCATAAAAAATAAATATAATAACATCTGAAATTCATATAACGTATTAATTGCACCCTAAAATTAAGATATTATAGAAAGAAGCCAAACCATTCTAATGGTTTTAAATGAGTAACAGGGGATAAAGAACATATAGGGCGTTCCAATTAACGTGTTACGCTAGATTCCCTTGGCAGTATTTAAAGCACTCGATATTGTTTTACTCCAAGGAATCCGATGTTGTTAAGAAACAGACAATTCGGCGCCAAAAAATTTGTTGTCGAAAGTATGAGCTAAAATATAAAAATATTGTTTTACCACCTCATTAAGTTCAATGAAAGGATATCATCTCAACTACTATAAGAGTTTACTCGCCTTAATAATGAAATATAATGACGAAAAACCATCAGCAACGTCCAATGTACATTTTATATAATAACAGTAACTTTAAATATATGGAAGCTCTACCTTGATTATATTGCAAATTTATATTTCTGTAATAAGAGAAATAAAACATTCAGAAGTGATTTAGTATAAGTCGTTTATGAAGAAAGTAACATTTATAAAAGTTTTAAAAGATAACAGTTACAACAATATTTTTACTTCCACTTCCAGTGGAAGTATAGTAACGCAAAAAAAAATATTATTTCTTTTGTTGAAATAGGCTTAAAATATCATGAAACGTCGAGATTTTAAATTTTAGCGAAAAAAATTTTCTGTCTGTCCGTCTGTCTGTAACTTTTTTTTGTGCGCACGTTTACTCTGGAACCATTTATGATATTGACTTGAAATTTGGTATACTTATGTATTGTAACGAGATCTGGAACTCGATTATGTTTTGATTTTAATTCCGTTGAAGGGTTCGGGGGTAAATGGGGATAAATAAGGGTAGATAGGTAAAACAAGCAAGTAAGAGTCCATAAAATTGCAATTTAAGGCGTGCACGAAAAATTAAGGCCCCAAAAATTTTTTTGGCATCAACCACCCCCCACTGTCACCCCCAGTACACACACTATTATGAAAGGGAGTAAAAAAATTAAAATATGATTTAGTGCATATACAAAAACGAAACGTCTAAAAAATTTTTTACCGTTAGCTACCCCCTCTACTATCCCCATTGCCACTCCCAACCGATTATTAAAGGGGGTAAAAAAAAATTAAATGTGATTTAGTGTGTACACAAGAACGAAACGTCGAAAAAAATTGTTTTGGCATTAGCTACCCCCTCTACCATCCCCATTGCCATCCCCACCCTATGATTGAAGGGGGTAAATAAAATTAAAATGTAATTCAGTGTGTATACAAGAACGAAACGTCAAAAAAATTTTTTTTGGCGTTAGCTACATACAAATAAAACTGAATAAACACCCGTAAGTAGATAAGTAATGACAGTTCTGCACCAAAATCCCAAGTTATTTCTTATGGAGGTTCATTCTCGGCCCCAGTTGTGCACATAGCGCCATCTGTATCCAATCCGGAAACTCTTAATGCTTCCAAGTTCCTATAGATGTCATCACGTGTTAATAATTTTCTTGTTTAAAAACCGTATAGACCTGTTTAATATTCGTACAGACCTGTTTGAAAACCGTAGAGACCTGTTTCAAAGCTGTACAAAAATACGATAGGCTAGGTTTGTTAGGTGCATACGACTACATTAGGTTAGGTTAGTTAGGTGCGCACACCAGCTATCGAATTTTCCGTCAATTCGTGAAGTTAGCTACAGGTGAGCGAAGCCTGGAGAAAAGTAACTTTGAAAATCAGATTGAACCTCCATAAGATAATATCATGGGATTTTGGAGCCGAACTGTCATTACTTACCTACACTTGCACTTGATTATTTTAATGGTTTGTGAATGATGTCATCGATGGTCTCGTCCGCACCTCACGCGTCGCAGTCCCCGCCCGCAAGCCTCTGGTTATTGTTGTTACTTCTTACTCACATCCGCTAACCTGTCTTCACCAACCTCTGGTCTCCTTGCAGCCGCCCACCTCTTCAGCAGCCTGTGATTATGATTCTTACTTCTTCATCACCCCCGCTAACCTGTCTCCAGCAGCCTTTGGTCTTCTTACAGAACCTTCTAGACGAAGACACTCCTCCTTCGTGATCGTCACTCCTGATGGACACATGCCATCCAGTGGAGTTTAGTTCATTAAAGTTCATTTCAGGAAAAAAGTATACAGATGTTTTTGATAGACAATTTGAAAAGGAATAATTTTGTGTATAGGTATTTTTATAAATAAAGTGCACCGTTCCTCAAAATTGGGGTGGAAACGACGTCCTAGGAGATGAAGCACACTATTTATTGGTGGCAACTTTTCGGTTTAATAATTCTCGTGAAATCCTTAACATTTCTATCAAATTTCAAACCCTTCTGAATTTTGTCCCATATATTACAATTTTAACTGTTATCTTACTGCATTACTTGTTTTAATTCAATATGATTAATTTAAATATGACTCCATTTTAGTTGGTTTCCAACTTTCAATCTTCCCTTCCTTTTATTTTATGTAACAAGTTAACGTGACTTTCTTCTTTTTTTAAATTCTGTGTTTATCACCTAACCCAGTATAATCAATTTACTATGACAGACACCTCTGTGAATGAACAGCACTGTTTCAACCCATGTTTGGAAAGTGACAATGATTACTAATTTATTTACAGGTAACTTTAATATTAACTGACAGCCCCGAGTGGAGATAAAAATAATCCATCTATTTATATTTAAACGGGCCGTATTAAAGGTACGCCATTTGCCAGTGGGCGACGTATTACATAGTTAGCTAGGGATTATATAATGAGATATTATTTTTAGTCGTAAATATACAGAAATACATAATTTTACCTTGTTAGATTGAAATATTATAAATAACGTCTATATGAAAATTTTATTGCATCTAATTTCATTCTAATCATAGAGAAAGTTTAAAAGTACTGTAAGTTCATAAATCAAATCATAATGGTTCAGAAACTTTTTTTTTTTAATTTACTTCAGGCTGGCTATATTGCACAAAAGTCAATAAAAATCTATGAGAAGAGTTCTTTTATTGAATGATTTTAGAACAATGAAATCTAAAATATTAGAATTTAAAATTAAAGTATAGGGTGATCTGTTATCAAAGAAAATGCGTTTTTCTTTTGAAGTACTGAAGAAAATTATATTCTGTATAAAGTCTTGCATTCCTACCAGCTGTCATTTAAAATTAAGGTAAGAAACACAACCGCTTTTTTATATCACTGAAAAGCTCTTTTCATTTTCAACTTTCTTTGTTAAGACTATTTTATTCTATTTTTTAAAGTCATCATCAAATTTATATTATTTATAAATAGTGTAACTTATTTCAAATGTGCTTTTAGAGGGCGGAATATTAAAACATAATATTTTTAGTCGCAAACTCCTCTATAAAATCCTTATTTTACTATAAGGAGCATAACCAGGCTGCAACCAACAGCTACTCTACGGGCTATATGCCCCGCCGAGCGCTGAATTACAAGTTACAAGCCTGGCGCATTAAGTGTAATAATTGCATATTACCATCAAAACGCTAATGCTTCGATTGCAACAAACACCAACCGAAAGACTGTTCCTACTTAAAGAAGCTCTCTTGCCAGCCGCCACACACCACTTGCAAACTGCAGTTTCGAGCTGTTGGCTCTCGTCAGTGCAAGGTAGGCATATGACGACCGGCACGAGGATCTTTTGACTATTTAGTACATCCCGGTATTTTTACAATAGCGACATGTAAAATAGTCAGCACGCGCCATCTAGCGGTCCAGTGTCTGTTGCAATCGAAAAATAAATAGCCTGACTGGGCTTAGCATAGTTCAAATGTGCTTTTAGAAGGCGGAATCTTAAAACATAATATTTTTAGTCGCAAATTCCTCTATAAAATCCTTATTTTACTATAATGAACGTAACCAGACTGCATAGTCTCCGGACTATGTGCACCGCCGAGCGCTGAATTACAAGTTATAAGCCTGGCGCGTTAAGTGTAATAATTGCATATTACCATCAATCGAAGCATTAGCGTTTTGATGGTAATATCGTACGTTCCTTATAGTAAAATAAGGATTTTATAGAGGAGTTTGCAACTAAAAATATTATGTTTTAATGTAACTTATGTACGGCAAAATATTTTATGGGCAATTCCTTGGTTAATTTTAAGATAAAAATCTCATACTGGTGTGAAACTATGAGAGATAGCAAAAATATTATAGAGACAACTTTTGTCAACAATTGAATGATATGATCAAATTTAATGTTCTACAGGGTGTTATTACTTTTTTTACCAAATGGTACTCAGTATACATATCTCCGCCACTGGTTAATTATAGAGCATGATATCACGTATTAATGGATAGCATCTTAGTACCAAATTTGATTTAAAAGTCGAAATTTTCTACAAATTTCAACACCCCATGTTATAAATCTCCAAATCGAAGCGTATTTGAACGAGTTTATAAGAATTTTTTTTCTCAAAATTACCTGGGAAATAATTGTCTTAAATATTTGAAGTACTTAAATTACAACACCCTGTATTATAACTATCACTTATTAAATAATTTTTATTGGTGGGCGTCTTCTTTCTTATGAGAAGCTAAACTAAATGTTATTTTTTAATTACATAGAATTATCACTAATATTAATGCTAACTGTTTTAAATAATTTCTATTTATTTACTAAAAGATGGAATCAAGTAAAGGAAACAGTTATGAAATGTTTACACATAGTGACGTAAATATAATGTTTTTGAAACAATGAAAAATATTTTTGCTGAGAAATGTTATATGCAATCCATCCAGGGCATAAAAAAATTTCCAAATCAGAAAATAACCTCCGCAAAAGTTACCGAGCATTTTTGAGTAAAAAGGAGAGATAAAGGACTATATACACAAATGAAAATGTGGCTAATGTTTACATTACTTTCAAATGAACTATGGAACATCAATAAAAGAGGCGTCAACAGAGTTAAATTTAAAATATATTGCGCTAGAAAAAGTTTTGAAGTATAATAATTGGCGGCACAATTTAATTTGTCAATTTTTAGTTACACAGAATGATCAACCTAGTTTGCTTAACCACATTTTATGGGCAGACGAAAGTTCTTTTATCCGCTGTGAGTTACTAAGCAGAAAAAAATAGTTACTAACAGTGAAAAATCGCGTGCAAAATAAGTCTCATTTTGTATTTATTGCATAATATACTACTGCAATTTCTACATTATGTAAATTAACTAGGCACACAAACTATATTATACTTTTCGCACTTTTTTGAAAATAAGTAAATTCGTTAGATATTTTTTTGCCAGAATCGTGCCAAAAGTGACAACAGTCTTTATGTATTTATTTTTCTTTAAATATTGTCAAATATGTGTTTTGTAACTGTATAGATTACATATAATAATTATTTATGTTATAACTTTTTACCAAATGTATTAACCAATGAAAATATTGCATTTCAAGTCATGTGTCAAAATTCATCCAATCAGTAAAAGATTACAGCGATAATACGTATACATGTGGTGTTATTAGCTGTAATTTATCAAGGGCGCTGATAATCACAGATAATTGTCTGAACCAAGAGCTTGTTGCGTAGTAATTATTTAAAGCAACAAGCTTGAGGGTCATTATTAGAGAAAATTATAAGGGTTTAGCAGTGCACGCGGTAAATTCGGTGAGATAATTTTTTGAAATTCTAATACGTCAAATCGTGAATGTGGCATTTTGAATAAATTATTTATTTATTTATTTATTTCTATAAAATATCCAGCGGGTATCAACCCAAATTACAGGATAAGTATAACAGCAAACTGTAAAGTAAAACAAAGAGGTGTAAAATACACGATGAACATAAAACTAAATAAACAGCATAAGTAGAATAACAAGACACGAATAAACAAGTGAAAAAGTGACACGAAAGGAATAATCTAATCTAATGACAAATAAAAGAGAGGAAAAAAAAGATATAAATATAAATGTAACTATAACATAAAATTTTAAAAATTAATAAAGTGGCTATATAAATAATCGCTTAATATACAGCAAAGTATATCAAGCTGGAGCTCAGTATCCGAGTAGTTACGTACCATCTGATACAATGGAGAGCATTTGTAGATGTTTATTCTGTGGGTGTGGATATAAAACAGGTGGTTGCTTCTAGCATTAGTTCTAGGGACATGAAAATCAAGTCGTGAAACTATAAAGTCGCAGTCCAGTTTGTTATGCTTTATACAATATGATGACCGAGTGCATAGCTCGCCGGCTAATTAAGCTACTCATTTGAAATCGCTCATAAAATACCTCTTGTGGAGTGCCTATGAGAGGATAGATACTGTCTAGGACGAACGTGGCTGATTTAAATAAACGTCGTTGAACTTTCTCGATGGAGGCGACGTGTACAGAGTATATTGGACTCCATACCACCGATGCATATTCCAGCTTGGACCTTACAAATGTTACAAACAACAGGCGCAATATGTGGATAGATTCAAAATCCTTCATATTGCGAATTATAAAACCGAGACTCTTATATGCAGCAGCTACAGTGGTACCAATATGGTAATTAAAAGATAGTTTGGAGTCAAAGGTAACACCAAGGTCGACTATTAAGTCTGGCCGACTAAGGATGGAACCACGAAGAGCATAATCGTGTATAAGCAAGTCTTTCTTACGACAGTACGACATTACATTGCATTTGTTGATGTTGAGAGGGAGATAATTATCAATACACCAGAAGTTTATTAAATTTAAATTTCTTTGTAACCTAACACAATCGTGGAACGAATTTATCTCACAAAGTATCTTTAAATCATCTGCATATAGAAGAAATCTCACTTCCAATTTGGTAGCAATATCGTTAATAAATATCACAAACAAAAGAGGCCCCAAAATCGAACCCTGGGGAACTCCAGATGTCTGGGCAAAATCAGCAGAGCGATGACCATGGCATTATAAAACTGTCAACAATTTTTCGTTGCATATCAACATAAGTGATAATCTCCCTAGGGATTAAAGTCTGAATTTCCGTAACGCGAATTTGACAGTGTTGACATTTCAAATAATTTCAAAAGATAATCATCGAAAGACAACGCGATAATCACATGGTATGCATTTGCAGTATAATGATGATTTTATTGGCTATTTTCGCTCACGTGATTAGAAATAGATGAATTTGATTTAAATTTCTTCAAAAAATTTTCAGCCAAGGCATAAATGATATTAATCAAATTCTATTAGAAAATACACCCAAAAATGCCATTAAAACTAAAAAGTATGCGTGAAAAATGTTTGTAGAATTTTGTTTGATCGGAAAATACGAATTGAATGGAGAACGCAGTTTGAATGAACTGGCTTTGATATTGAAAGATTATGCAGTGAATATGAAAAAAGCTGATGGAACAGAATATAAAGAAGCAACTGTTAAAACTATTTGGAATGTTACAAGTAAGCTACTACAAGAAAAATATTTCAATGCTTTCAAAATAGTGTTTGATCCGTTTACTAGTGTTGTATTCAGAAATGCTCGTGATGCAAGAAATGCTACCCGCAAACGACTACAAATATGTACTTCAGTGCCTCTAACTTTAAACGATTTGAATGAAATCATAAAATTATGGGATGAAAACACTCCAGAAGGTTTACAAAACAACGATTACCATATTATACCTGTTGAATTAGCTTGATACGGTGAATTATTTTACTATTGAGAAAAATAATCACGAAAGACCGAAAAATCGAATGAATACAATCCAATTTTCAGCAAATCTTGCCAAGAGGGTCAAAGAATCACACAAATAGTAAATGGCTGTGCCAAGTATTGAAAATCAAAGTGTATGTCCTGTTAGATAGTTTCATAAGTTGTTATATAAACGAGGTAAAAATATTACTAACAATCATTTTTTTAAGAACAAATCACTTCTGGAAATCTGAAAATGATTCCTGGTTTGACAATATGCGTATAGGCAGGAATACAATTAACGGGTGGAAATCAGCACAAGCTATTGGATTGGATACCAAAAATAAAAATATAACTGACCACTCCAATCGTTCAACCACAGTGAGTCATTTGGCTAAAAGAGGGGTCACAGAGCAGCAACTAATAAAAAACCGCTGCCCAAAAAATCACTATTTCCACATCCAGATTTTGTAGCCAAGTCTTATACACACTAAATCTCAATGTAATATTTTATTCCCTTTAATAATAGAGTGGGGGTGATAGAGGGGATGGCAAATGTAAAAAAAAATTAGAAGCCCTTGGTTCTCGTATACCCACTAAATCCCAATTTAATTTTTTGTTCCCTTAAACAATAGAGTAGGGGTGGTATAAGGGTCAACTAATGCCAAAATAAATTTTAAAGGCCCTTGGTTCTCGTACACACACTAATTCCCCATTTAATTTTTTACTCCCGTTAATAATAGGGTGAGGGTGGCAATGGGGGTGGTAGAGGAGGTAGCTGATGTCAAAAAAATTTTAGAGTCCCTTAGTTCTCGTGTACACACTAAATCCCAATTAAATTTTTTGCTCCCTTTATTAATAGGGTGGGGGTGGCAATGGGGGTGGTAACGTCAGAAATCTTTTTGAGACGTTTCGTTCTTGTATACACACTAAATCGCATTTTAATTTTTTTTTATTTCATAAGAGTGTGGGGGTGGTATTAGGGGTGACAGTGGGGGGTACAAGGGGGTGGTGGCTGAGGCCAAAAAAAATTTTTGAGTCCTTTACTCTTCGTACATGCCCTAAATTGCAATTTTATGGACTCTTACCTACTTGCTTTGCCTATTCACCCTTATTTACCCCATTTACCCCCGAATCTTTCAACGGAATTAGATAAAAAAACAATCTAGTTCCAGATCTAGTTACAATCATAAGTGTACCAAATTTAAAGTCAATATCATAAACGGTTCCAGAGTAAAAGTGCGCACAAAGTTACAGACAGACATACCGACAGACCGACAGATAGGATTTTTTTTTGCTCAAATTTAAAATCTTGACGTTTCATGAGCCTATTTCAACAAAAGAAAATTTTTTTTTTTTTTGCGTTACTATAACTTCCACCGGACGTGGAAGTAATTACGGGTCACAATATCTCTGGTTCTATAAAGCCCCATCTAACCATTAACGAAGATCACCATGGTGAAATAATCAACAGTATGCGAGGAAATACATCTGCAGTAGGAACCAACAATACATCAACTACATCAAGTTCCGCTTCAATTTATAACTTTAATAATTATTGTATGTTGAGTATCTGCATCAGTTTAAAAAAATAAAATATTGATGTAAATGTGTTAATGGGTTAAAAACAGCAAAAAATAGTAAAAAATTACTTTACCGAATGAATACACCTCGAATATTGATAAATAGTCAAATTTTGTCGTAGAAAATGTTTCAAGGGTGTTGCTTAAATGTAATAACACTCGGCCTACAGCCTGGGGCTATTACCAAGCAGTCTCTATGACAAAATTATCTCGGTACTATCAATGCTCTAGATGTATTATAGGGTTATAATTTCATAATGTAAGGCTTCGTTGAACGGGTACAGTTTAATAAAGAAGGCCAGCCTAGTAAAGCTTTATGAACGAGTTGCATATAAAATTTTGTTAGACTGTTAAAATTGGCTCATCATCACTTGATAGGTATATCTTTTAACAATTTGACAACTTAATTATCATCTGTCTGATATTTACTATCTGTTTATGAAAGATTTGCATGTGTTATTATTATTTTTTTTTTTTTAATTAAATACCGACTAAACCGTAAACTTCTGACATGGAGTATGATGTATAAAATAACATTAGAATTTATCGTAGAATATAAAAATGAAAAAATATACAAGGTGTTCCATTTAATAATTGCTACCATTTCCAGCATAAAAACTCAACATAGAAACAAACATTTTACTTGGAAAGGACATCATGGAAAACTTGTAGACAAGAAAAATTAGTATAATACAGAATAGAATACATTTATTCATCCAATAGATCATATACATGATATAGGACAAGTCAAACAAAAAAAACTTATAAGTAATTAGATATGAAAGCACAAAAATGTAAGAAAGAGTTGAATGAAAGAAATAAATAAAAGTAAAAGTATTATATCAATTAATACATCATAAATTCCCCTACTGAATAAAACGCATTTGTAACAAGAAATAATTTTAACCTACATAAAAATATTTTTATACTACCAATATTCATTAAATCTGGAGTGAATTTATTATAGAGCCACAGGGCCCATATAATATGGGTTAGATTTATACAATTCAAGTCCTATGTATCTCATGTTGCAAATCAGAACCATGACGAGTTTGATAGCAGTGATATGTATTTAATGAATTAAAATTAGTTAAATTCTTTTTTACCAACTTCGAAATTTCAAAAATGTATAAACACGGTAGAGTAAATATTTTTTGTTGTTTAAATGTCATTTTGCACGATTCTCTAAATTTTAATCCGAACATGCAGCTTGTGGCTCTTTTTGCAACACAAACACTCTATTCCGAAATCGAGAGTAAATTGGTGTTTAACAAGTTTATTGCATCATTTAAAGATTTTCCACATGCAATGATTGTGATATCATCTGAAAAAGCACAAAAGAACGTAGACAGGTAATTACCTAGGTCGTTTGTGTATAAAACAAACAATGGAGGGAACTCCAATGTCGACCTCCAGTTCTTTAGATCTGGTACCAAAATAGTCAACGCATTGCTTTCAGTTACTTAAGTATGATTTTAAAAGTTCATTGCATGACCCTTTTAGACCATAACTTTTGAAAGATCAACAAATAAAGCTATAACTTTATGTCCTCGGTGTAAGTTTTTATACACAACATCTAAAATATTTGTAAGCTCTGTTATTGTTGATTTATCCTCCCTAAAACCATATTGGTTTGGTGATAATAAATTGTTTCTTTCCAGAAATGAAACTATACGTTTAGCAAGTAATATTTCAAATATTTTTGAGAAAATTGATAGCAGTGAAATAGGACGATAGTTCTAAAATTGCTTGCTGTCTTCACTTTCTAACAGAGGTATGACCTTTGATAATTTTAAGAGGCTTGGAAAAGAACCACTCTTAAAACTTTCATTGATAATATGCATAATCTGGACCGACAGAATTTGTTAGTTTTAGGTTATTTATCACGTCGATTGTCTCGGAAAGAGTGGCAGGTTCTAAATAAATTAAGTCATCAGAACTGGCTACGGAAATTGATGGTATATTACTATTGATCTGTTTTTTATTCAAAATTAAATTTTTTGGAAGATTGATAAAAAGGTTTTTAAATTCATCGGAAATTATTTCTTCATCTGTGATGATTTCCATTTCTATTTCCATTCCAGTGTTACAGTGTATATTTGGCTTATTTTTTGTACAGCTGTCTTATTATATTCCGTACGGCTAGATTTGGTTGCAGAGTTTGTGATAATATTATCAAAATACATCTTTTTTGCTTGTTTTATTACTCGCTTATACACTTGTTTATAACATTTATAATTGTCTTTATATAAACATAATTTTGTTTTTTGCATTTTAAATAACACTTTAAGGCGCGTCGCTGATATCCTAATGCCCTTTGTAATCCAGTTATTGTTATTTTTTGGATCAAGATTTTTGTAACAAAATTTGAAACTTCAATTATAATAACCATTCAAAATATAATTAAAGGCTATGTACTTAGTTTCAACAGTCTCTTTTTGATAAGCAGTATCCCAAGATTCATTATTTAAATATTTTATAAATTTTGAAATATTTACTTTCGAGAAAGATCTAACAGTATATTGATGCTCTAGTATTTTGAAAATGAGTAGGTTTGTCTAATACAGGACTAATATAGTAAGAATTTACGATGTCTAAAAGGTTCATGGTATCTATGTTCCTACATAATAAATCAATATTAAAATCACCACATCTAATTATATTAGATATTTTCTCATTACTACAGATTATATTTAAACACTCTTTAGTTTAGACAAAAAAATATTGGTATTTGAATTTGGCGTTCTATACAAACATATAATACAAAAAACTTTATCACCCAGCGTAAATTCAATAGCAGAACATTCATATACCTTATCTATGCTTAAGTTTACTATTCGTTTATTTTCTGTTGTCTTTAGCTGTCTTCATAGTAACACACCCTGTATGTACTTCAAATTCCAGGGAAGTATTTCCGCTATCCAGAACTTTTTAACAAATTTATTTTTATCCTACTATTTTAGTTACATACACATACTACATTGCATTTTCTCAGTTACATGAAAAAAAATAATTGACCTGTGTTCTCCTTTTAGCGAATTAAAATTCAACTGAATTAAATGAAGTAGGGTTGAAGATACATTACCTTTCCTTTGAAAAAGGAAATAAATATTTAATTCCTACTAATAAATATTTAATTTACCAATTCCGCCTTTTACTGTGTGCGAAATAAATTGCTTGGATCATTCACTTTCATGACTGGAGAATTGAACCATTTCAATTCAATATCATATTTTCCATAGAATTTATATAAATTGATATAACTGATTAATAATGAATTGATAGGGTTTGATTTTATTTAATGGAATAATTAAATGATTTCATTGAACATTTTATATAGACACAGTGTCTGTTAGGAAACTTCCCACACTTGATATTTTCTGAAAAGAAATTGTTAGCGATATAAATCCAAGGAAAGACAATATAATTTATGAGTCCGTAATAACCAACTCCTTCACCACCAACTTTAAATCAAACCAAGCCAATTTTAAAATCTTCAATCACACTTTACCCATTGTAACACCTCAAATTGAGTGTTTCTGTAAATGCCTTCGTTTTGACTTTAAGCCCTTCTTAATAGTTGTCGAAAAGTAATGAAAGAAATTATTTACTAAACCAGAACATATTACTATTAACGAATATGTTGAAAGAAGAAAACAAGTAGTCTGTATGATTTGTCCTAATTGTATTAGGTGAAGGCCAACAACGATATTTTTTATTCAACTCATGAAGACATAGACTAGCGAAATTAGTTTCTATTATTGATATTCCTATCGCAGTTACATTGCAAAGAAGTAAGTGCTAAGTTATAGTAATGCAAGTCTCTAAATTAGAGAGTGAACGTACAGTCTGAGGGAAATCAATGGCAGGATAGACGTGATTTTCCTTATAACATAGCGACTTTAAGAAGAACCTTTGAATGCTCTTTATGTTTTGTATTATGGATACCAATTAATTGGTGAATATGCCAATCTGGATCGAACAAAAGATTCAATTCAATTGAACTTTATTAACAATTATGGAACAAGTGCCTCCCCAAAACCCGTCCCGGAACCGACCGTGCAACCACCACGTTAGTCGAGATTTCAAGATCGGACGGATCGGGCCTGGTTCAATTAGAAAATAAATTTTAAACTTAACCTAAACACCTTTTACAAAGAAATAAAAATTGGTGATAACATTATTTATATCTAATTAAAAAATAGATTTGACAAAACTTAAAATTACACACATTTACGGATGGCTTCGTAAGTGCTTAGTTGTGTGTAATGCAATAGATGGCAGGACAAATAACGTCTCGTCGTTACTTACGCATAGAAATATTAAAAATACAGTTTACATACATACAATACGTTAATGCTCTGTAGATTTGTTTTACTTATATTTAAAGAGCCTTTTATTTCGTTCTTTTTGTCTTAGTTTGCACCAAAGGAAATCCGTCTATCTATGCCATGGTATATGCCTAGGTAATTGCAGGGGTATATTCCGGGCGCCATCTACTGAATTAAATAGAAACCAAGCACTTATGAAGCCTTCGATTAACATGGCAAGTTGCGAGATGTATGAACGCCGGGCTGTGCAAGGCTGGTCTACTGTAATTTTAAAAATTTTGATTTCGAATTTGTTAAAGGTTTGTAACGAGAAATTAATTAAGAGACAAAAATGTACAAAAAGAGAACAAGAAAAAACACAATTCGGCAAAACGGATACAAAAAGAAATTAAGAGTGGGACAGGAATGATTTAAAGATACGAATGGTATGTAATATCAGTAAAGGTGGATAGGGTAAACAGAAGTTATAGTTGGTGAAACTTTGCTACATAAGTTGCCACAAAATCGATAACGTCTGATACGGTCAGGGATGTTTAATTCGAAATGGGGCATTATGCTGTCTAATATGCGTTATGTGTCTTGTTAGCGTACTATCGCCCAGCTTGAACGAGTAGAATTTTTGAGAGATCTGCTGGACATAATCTGATATCGGGGTTATGTCGTTGCAACGTGCGTATAGTTCTCTGAGGGAGGTGTACCTTCCAGAATTTGATATGAGACACATACATTTGTGTTCAAACACTCTTAGTTTTTTTATTGTCCCGGTCGGTATGCTGCACCACACCGGCGCCGGCGCCGGCGCCGCGTATGTGATGGACGGCCTGATCACCATTGTGTACAACAGTTTTCTATTTTGTCTGTTGAGTCTGCTACCCCTGATCGTGAGCGGATACAGACTCCTGGGCAGGAAGTAGAACGTCCGTACTGTCATGTGCCATGTGCGCCTTCAGCAGCAACAAAAGATTGATTGGATAGTTTTAGTTTGTAAATCGTAAAAATCTATTTGGAATCCTAGAACACAGATACCATGATTTTGCCACTTGAGGAAGCAGTCTTGACCTATTTTTGAGGGCAATATTTGAACCGTTTGCACTTCAATTGCTCTTTTCTTTTTGGTTGCCGTTCATTAGCTGTTGCAAATTTTGACAATTGGAATTTTTCATTATTTGAAATTAAATGTGTAATTATTATGGCATCTACAAACATGCACCCACCTTGCAGAAACCTTGGATTAGAATGCACCTTGTTATAAAGCTAAATGTTTTAAAGATATTATTGGTGGTGGTGCCAGACCACCAAGGGATAGTGTGCTATTGAATGTAACACAGTGATTAGGAAATATTGGTGGACGTGTAAGCACTGTATCTTTTAAACAATAGTTAAATTCGTTATATTGATGCTTGTTAGTAAATCTTAGGTTCGTTGATTGCAAACAGTAGCAGTTTGTAATGCCACACAATCATTACATTTACATTTATTATAGAACTTCATATCTCCACTACTTAGAAGACAATTGACAACCAATTCGAAGATACGAACATGTTGAAGAATAATGGGCAATAATGGGTACACATGGGTAGGATAATTTATTTTAGAATCGATCCCACCTTTTATAAATTATTAACAAGAGTTCCATGCTATGACTTATGCCTGGGATTATAAATAATTATTGCTGTGAGTCAAGGTGGCGCACAACGTTTCTAAAACAGCCACTTATAGTGTGCATAAAAATTAAAATTCGATCCCGTCAAGAACAAAATTATCTTGCTGAACTCAATTACTCATTGGGATACTGTCTTTATGTGGTACACTCCAATTGAAACGTACCGCAATTTGCATTCTATTTTAACTTGAATCTGGGTTATTTATAGAGAAATTACTAACTGGGGATGACGACTTTAAGTGGGACACTCCAGGTGAGAAATACCGCAAATTTCAATCTATTTCTAGAACTTGAATCCAGGTTATATTGTGAATACTGCTTATTGATGACTCTGTCTTTAAGTGGAACACTCTAGTGAAGTCCCATCATAATAATTGATCAATTAATTTTTAAATGCAAAATTTTATTGTAATACAAAAAATATTTCCAACCGCGTTAGTTTAACTAACAAATGATAATTATTTTTTCATCAATCCATCTATTCGTAAAACTGAATATTAATTGTTTTAAATTAGGATTATTTTTCATATCGTGTAACTTGGGTAAATTAACCATGTTCATTTAGTTTGCCCTCAATTTCTCACTTCAATTCTATTGGATTTATTTACATATTTTAGATATATATTTCCTTGAGTAAAATTTTTTTGACTTGTACATACGTATACAGTTTGTAACATATATTAAACTATTTTACCGAATAAGCCTCCCCACTAATAATATCTTTCAAGATTAGATTTAACTATTGTTGTAAAAGTGGTTACAAACATTATAGCTATCCAGTCCACGAAAATGGCAGTCAAATCGAGGTAAAACTTGCTTGCATTTTTTCTCGACGTAGCAGCATTCAATGTGGTAATGTCTATTTTCAAAATGTGATTTGAAAAATTATGACAAATTTTTTGAGAAGTCAAACTTTCAAAATTATATGTAATATTTATGTGGCAATACAAGTATGCCGTATCTACATCTAAAACAATTTACGCTGGGTGCGGACACAACACAGAATTGGAGAGTGTTCCACGAGTCGAATATATGCACTGAAAATAAATATTCGCGTACAGAGGTGCTGAAGAGGTTCCTGGAGATCTTAAATGGATGTCCACGTACTCTGTCAACATTGGCGAGTGTAAATAAACTACGAATTGGAGATAATTCATTTCAGCTAGCGAGGTGAGTAATCTGTGCAGGCCTGTCTTCGTAATATGAGCGGATACATTCCAATGGTATTGTCCGGTGTATACTGGACAGTCAAGAAACGCAACAATTACTTTACGACATTAAAATACTGTTACTCTCTGTACTATCTCGCTAGCAAATTGAATCACTCATCTTTAATGTTTTTAATGTACATCGGCTTGTTTGATAAGATCATGCCGATTGGTTCACCGGCGTTAATAATTAGCTCGTAAAGTTTTCGTTACGTTTTATATACGCCCGACTGTATCCAGGTTACGCGGCGTTGAACATTCTCCCAAAGGTTTGAATCACGTATCATTAAGGTTGAACACCATACACTTCGAGTACTGGACAAGCATACGTTTTATGAGGTGGTGGGATTCAAGTAAACGAAAGTTATATTGAGTAGATATATCTTGGCGCTGGCTTCTTTAAATTGTCTGGTAATGTAGTGAGACCAGGAGAGATTATATGTAATGATGACTCCCAGATCGTCATAAGAATCGGATGAAAACAGTTGTTTGCCGTTAATATTGTATCCCAAGTATGGATTGTATTTTCTAAGTGGATGTTTAATGGAAGTAACCATAATTCACTCCGCTTCTGAATGAGATCTAGATCTTCTTGCAATAATCGTACATAATCTATAAGTGGATTACAGCAAATTGTTGTGTCGTCTGCGTAGAAGGGACAACTACATTTGATGCAATGTCGCAGATCGGATGTATATGCGATAAACAGTAGGGGTCCTAAAACAGAACCCTGGGGGACCCCACTAAGCTTGTTTCTGCTGTAATCCACTGCAGTACAAAAAATATTCAAAGACATTTATTTATTTTTATTAATGTTTGCGCTAAATTAGATTTTCTGAATTGACCTCACTACCGTTACTACGTTTCTATTTACTAATAAAAAGCTGAAGTACCTTGTAAATCGATTTTGGCTGAAGTAAATCATTTATTCAATAACAAGAGAGTGCGAATGAAAGAGGAACAATAAGCTCTTAAGTGCATGACGCGCTTGAGCTTGATATGTTGTTAAGTGTCAATACTCGACAGTTGAATAAGAATCAATGCCTCCGTTTAAAATAGCTCTAGAAAATTTTATTTTATCGGATGGCATTTAGTGGTGCATATACTCTTATAGTATTATCTTTACTTAGATATTAGAAACACTGTACATAGGATATTAACAGTTGGATAAATTCACAAAATCATTAGGTTGAATGGAATAAAACTTGATATAGTTTTAGTTTATTAGAAAATTTGCCATTGTTATAAAAGTTTATTTTATTGGATGATATACCACTAATATCGTTTTCTTTTTTGTTTCAATTACTTAATTATATAGAACTTATATCACGATCAATAGTGATCATCATAAAATGTATTTTATCAGGTACGAGAGAAAGGACAAATAAATCTACTCTTGTAACCTGAAAACTACAAGAATTAGGATTTTAGTTTTTAAACGTCTAATATTTAATAAATAACGGATTACAATGAAAAAGAGCACTCTATTACAGTATATGAATGATATCTAAGTAGACATTGCTGTCCAATGATATTTAAAATTAAAGAGAATTTTTAACATTTGGAAAAAGTGAAAATAAGTACTTACTTTGAATTGTAAGATTTTTAAAATTAGGATAATAGGCTAGTAAAATTGCTGAAATATTTGCTAACCATTTTTCGTGTGCAAGTACAGATAGCATTTTAAATCGTTTTGGACAAAATTTATCGTTACCAGTACGAAAGCTAATATTACTACTCAATTTGAGTTTAAGTCGTTCCCTGTAACCGTGCGCGAAGGGAGACGAATTAAATCAAATCAAAAATAAAAGCTGTCTGTTTTAACTCGTTTAAATATATTTGACATTTTATTATTATTAATCAGTCTTTATCATTTTCCAGAAATATTTAAAACTTCTTTAATTGTACCACTTCATAAAAAAGGTGATGTTGAGGACATCGACAACTACAGACAAATTTCTTTTCTCAACTCCTTATCTAAAACTGTTAAAAAGAATTGTTTGCAGTAGCTTGACGACTTATCTTGAATTTAATGACAAACTGTGCGTGTCACAACATGGATTCAGGACAAATAAATCTACTGAAACAGCCACATATAAAATGTTGACTTGTATATAAGATAATTAAGATAATCTGGACAATGTTAAATAGTCGTTTCACTACTTTTTGATCTTTCGAAAGCATTTGATACAGTATGTTCACAATTCTTAATTACTAAATTGTCAAAAATCGGACTACCAGTATATATTTTGCACTGGATTAAGTCATATATGGAAGGGCGAAATATGATCATTGATCTCAGATCTCAGGCACACGACGTAGAACTTGGTGTTCCTCATGGTTCTGTCCTGGGTCCCCTCTTATTTTTGGTATATGTAAATGATTTATGTGACTATATTACCAATGGGCTGATTACAATGTGTGCAGATGATACTACCATTACTGCAGGAGCCGATTCTCCGTAAGAATTGAAATCTGTAGTTGCTAATATAATGAATGAATTTAGCACCTGGGGCGAGCATAGGTGCGTCTTTACTATGTACATACTTCGGTATGCGATGTAAAGCAACGACAGGCGCAGTTAGTACTTGGATGGGTGACCATTCCAACGGAAACCGCGTCCTCGCCTCACACATCTTCCAGCGGCTTGTATATCAGTGTATGCGCGGAAGCTATACAACCTTAGGCGAGGGTTGTATAGGAGATATACCATCCTTCGGAGGGGATGTAAAGCCGTCGGTCCCTTGTCTATTAAATGTTAGGCAAGTAAAAGATCCCTACTCTTCTTAAGGGAAGAGGTTCGGCAAAATTCCTGGTTGGGGGTAGCTCGTCTACAGGCGTCGGTGTTAGGCCTCAGTAGCGGAAATAGGCCGACGTTAAATAAATGTATAAAAAAAAAATAGCACCTGGTGTCAACGAAATAGGCTCATCCCCAATGAGTCAGAAAGTTCAGCCATTAATTATTGCATAAAAAAAGATTTGCCCAATGATACGTATCTATTGCAACATATCAATTTCAATGAGATGGTAAAATTTCTAGGCACCCACATAGACAATAGACTTACATGGAATGCGCAAATCGAATTGTTTGTGCAAAATTAAGTAAGGCATGCTTATAAGACAAGTGAAAGATTGCCTTAATACTCCAGGTTGCTAAATATTGATTATGCCCTGGCATATTCTCATATATCTTTAAACATAAGAGAAATACAAAGAGTGTTTATTTTGGAAAAAAGAATAATTAGGTTAATTTTTAACATGGAATACAGAGAAAGCTGCAGACAAATGATAAAAAAATTCTGGCCATGTCCTGTTTTTTTATTTTTAAATGTTTGATATTTGTTAAAAACAACGAAAACCTTTCCTTGTCCAACTCATGCACGCATAACCACAATACTAGGCACGGTCACCTTATTAAGAATTCACTCTCACAAAACGTCAACTTATAAAAACTCACATAACTATAACTGAACTAATATATTTAATACAACAATTTACCAGTAGTACTCTATTAATAGCTATTTATGTATCAAGTCCATAATACAAGGCTGTATTGAACGAGTCCGGTTTAATGAGGGTGAGTTCAATGAAGCCTTATTATGGACGAGTTGCATATAAAGCTTTATATCTGACTGCTAAATTTGGTTTATTAACGAAAAAAATTAATTCAATGACATTTTTGACATTTTTATGACTCTTGTACATATTTATTTGAAAACGTCATATAGTAAAATAAAGTAACTTTATTTTACCAGTACAATAAAACTAACTTTATTTTACCAGTACAATAAAGAGGTTCTTTATAGCCACAAAACTATATCATAAACAGTCCTTTATAATGTGTCGGACATATAGTCTAGTAAACTTTAACTTGGCGTGTGTATTTATGAGTTAATATTTCCGTACGATTTCATTTTCTCCCATATTGTGCACAAAGTTAAAGCAATAGTCCAGAAACATTGTCTACGTGGACAATATTTCTGGATCTTTGTGTACAAGAGAAAATGAAATCGTACGGAAATATTAACTCATACATACACACGCAAAGTTAAAGTATACTAGACTATAAAAGCTTTTATTTAACTTGCAATGCTTGTTAATTAGTTAATTTGTTTAGGTCAAATCTTGCAATCACAATTTCGATTAGTTCTAATTAAGATAGAGCTTTGAAATTTTGCACATGTGTATAAGTCCGATGACAATATACTTTAACATTTTCATATAAGAAAAAAACAAGATGGCGGCTTCAAGATGGCGGACGACTTTACCGTTTATGATCCAATTTGACTCAAAATCGATATCTGAACTGAATAATTATGAACTCTTGGGCAAAATTTAGAAATTCAAAATAACTGCGCCAATATGGCGGACGAGTTTTGTCATTTATGGTCCAAATTGATCAAAATCGATATCTGGGAGTTTTCTGATTCGCCGATTACGAATTTCTAGTCAAAAATTTAGTTGAGGATGACGGCTTCAAGATGGCGGACGACTTTATCGTTTATGATCCGATTCGACTCAAAATTGATATCTGGGGGTTTTCGAGGTCGATAATTATGAATTATTGATAAAAATTCATAAATTTAAAATGGCGGCGCCAATATTGCTGACGACCTTTGTCATTTAGATCCAAATCGATTAAAATCGATGTCTGGGGATTTTCAGGGTCGCGAATTACGAATTTCTAATCAAGAATTTAGTTCTTGATGGCGGTAGACTTTACCGTTTATGATGAGATTCGTCTCAAAATCGATATCTGGGAATTACAGCATATCAAAAGACTAAGAAGTAAAAAACAAAATTATATAAAAAATATTTTAAAAAAAGCTTTTATTTAAATCCTCTAAGAAATAGTAAATAAACTTTGAAGTATCAAACCCATCATTTTGTTAAATTATATATATTTTTTATGATATAAAAACTTGTCTCGAGCACTCTGGTTTACACAAGAAAATCTCGCGACAAGCTTTTATATCATAAAAAAATGATATAATGTAACAAAATGATGGGTTTAATTTAATAGTCAGTACTCTAATTGTAAATTAAGTAGGCATATTCAATATTAAAATTAAAATATAATGAAAAGTTGACGATGTCTTAGATTCTTATAAACACAAAACTTCAAAATATATAGAATTTTAGTATGTCTTTATAAATAGGGAAAATTTCAAGTAAAAAAGAATATTTAATACAAGAAAGGAATTTACGATTGAAGTTTTGAAATTTTGAGATATATGAAATCCAGTCAGTTAAAAAAAAATTGAAAACTATGCCAATAATTGATGTTAATATTGACAACACTAGAATAGTTAGTCACTTTTGAGAAGCCAAACATGTATATTGGTTGTAAAATAAAAATTAAAATATTGGAATGAAATAAAATGTCAACATTGGCGAAGTCTTGAATTTTATATATTTTTTTAAAAATAATTACAAATTGAGTACGTTTAATTATTGTAAAGTTTATACATATTAAAAGGTAGAATGGAAATGAATATGGCTACTTTATTAAGCAATGAAGAAAATGATAAAAATGGGGATCACATTATATTTGGAAAGTTTTGTATAAATTAAAATGTACCTCAACGAAATTAAAAATATTTATTCAATTGAAATTTTATTCTCAAACATATTTCAAAGTTTTTTAAAATTTTTGTTAGTTGTCGTCAGCTTTCACTGATGTCAAGTTTTATTTCTGTTAATTTCTGAGTGACAAAATGTATTTATTTTGAAATCGATGTAGAGATAGAACTGTTAGCAGGGTATGCTCGGCTCTTCGAACTTTTGTTCAAATTAAAATATTGGCGCCCTGAAAAATTAAGACAAGGAGGTATTAAAATAAATTTTCAAAATAATTTTGATGTTCGGGAGCTCGTTAAATGGACTATTGTCATATCCACATTGGCAATTTCATGTAGGTGGGCTGGGAATCTACTGCGATTGAATCTCATTGTAGTAACAATTGTTGTTGCTAATTTCCTAGTGATGCTTAGATTGCAAAACTAGTTTTTTGCTTATATATCTTGGTGTACGATGAATTAGTTTTAATTGCAGTGTCACTAAAACATTCAGAAACCTATTAGAGCTGCTGTTAATAAACAGATGGTAAAGAACTTAATCCGTGCGGACAACTATAGAAAGAAACTATAGGAAGAAATTTCTTTCGAATATTCGTTAATGATAGGCTCTATTTGTCTACTATCCTTATACATTAACTTGATATCATACCTTTTGCACAAGTAGTTACTTCCGCGTAATAATTCTACTTGCTTTTGCTTTGGAAGCATTTACTTTACTATCTAGCAAAATCAGTAGGACTATTAGTCTGCTATTAAAATGTTTAGAGAACCACATTAATTTCTAATTTTCCTTCGTATATGCATACAACAGAGGCATATTAAGCTGAATAGTAATTAACTTCTAATAAATTTGATCCTAAGTAACAAAGCAGGCTCTGGCTTTGAAATAATAATTTAGTTAACAAGTGTTTTCCAAGTTTATTTGAATTTCTGATTTCTCAATTAGATAATGAGGTTTTATGTTTGCTAAAGATAATTCTACAGAATTTCAAGTGTTTAAGTAATTCGCATTCCACTTTATTATTATATAAATGTAATATAATTTTCGCGCAGTACGTCACAATTTATAACAAATGATCTTATTATAGATATAATGAATATTTTCTTAGACTATATAAAACAGAAAATATAGATACTGCAATAAATTCTTTCTTAAAGAGATGTCCTAATTGTCCAAAATATTCTCAACAACTTCTATGTATCCGAATTATTCTTTTCATTAATAAAATATGCTTTCCATACAGCAATAAGAATTTAGCTTGACTTACTTTACTACCCAACGACCAATTAACCAAAGTAGATCAACCAAAGCCGAATAATTCCATGAAGTCGAAAATTACTTAATTTCGCCTTAATAACTGATTATGAAGTCGTTGAAAATTGCAATTATATGTCTGAGTTATAAAGTGCTAATTTTTTTAGATACAAAATTCATCTTGTGCGTTATTGTGTTGTATTAATAATTACCTAAAATATCCCCTGAACATTCTTAAATAATTCAAAATGAAATTAATTTATTTTGTTTTGAGACAATTACAAATTGTATAACAATAGTCAAAAGTATATAAACAATATACGGGCTTAATGCATATGCGACCCGCAACGCACATTTGTGTTTCGCGGGCCACATATCGCCAACAGCCACGAGCCGTTGGTCGCATAGATTTGGCTTCTGTCCGCTAGAGTTGCTGTCATGTGAGTTCCGGCTTGTTGAAAGGAAATTTAAAAAAGATGTTAGTTGTGGTACACTGTCGATAATTCCTGAAACTTAATTTATTTAAGTCTCCTTGTTGGATTTTGGGATTATCGGCAACAATAAAGTTCCCTCCGCTTTGGTTGTTTCTGTTTCTGTATATTTTGATGTTACGAAGCGAGTTATATCCGCATTTGTGCGGGATTTAGGTGTACAGGTGAGTTAACCTTATTATCGCCATCTTATCCAGCATTACCCACGTATTTCAAAAATTTATAAGCTGTTGACCACTTTCCTTTGGAAGTATCTCGTTTGCTAGAGAGACGGACTGGACCCTGTTAATTGAGTTGCAGTATTCTACCAGAATTATCCGGATTGTACCATCGAGGAATCAGAGGTAAATTATTTCTTTTGTGAATTATATCTGATTTTGTATGCGCGGAAGCTATACAACCTTAGGCGAGGGTTGTATAGGAGATATACCATCCTTCGGAGGGGATGTAAAGCCGTCAGTCCCTTGTCTATTAAATGTTAGGCAAGTAAAAGATCCCTACTCTTCTTAAGGGAAGAGGTTCGGCAAAATTCCTGGTTGGGGGTAGCTCGTCTACAGGCGTCGGTGTTAGGCCTCAGTAGCGGAAATAGGCCGACGTTAAATAAATGTATAAAAAAAAAAATTATATCTGATTTCAATTGCTCTCATTAGGCACTTTTACGTGCATCTCCAACTGTTCAAATTGAATTGGTGTATTTTAGGGTCCACGGACTAGGCTGAAACGTTCCACGACTTAGGCTAAAACGTTCCACGGATTATGGAGGCTATAAACTAACCACCATCCTCTGGCCTCCCGAAGTCGCCACCGTAGAGCTGCAGCTTCACCACTTGCTGACGTCTGGGTATCTACCACCTAGATAAGTTGTTGTTCCCTCTACCTGGAAACCACCTTCAATGGTTCTACGTAACAATATTTGTTTTTTAACTCACGTTTGTATATATTTAAACAAAGATTTTAGTTATTCATTATAAATTAAGTACGTTCTCTAATGTAACCCATTGCGTCCATAATTATTATAGTCAATCCTCACGCTTGTAAACCAAGTGTACCTACACGAGGGGAATTTATCCTTATTTATTTTGTAATATACTTATCAGAACATAGCTACATAACTACACATCGCCGGTTCATATTAGAGAATCATAAGTTGTAAATACAGTAATATAGTCCATTTAATGTTGAGAGAAAGTATCTTATTTCGTCAGCGACCACTAAGAATGAAACCATCAGCGACTTTATGTTAAATAAACTAAAAACTGCTAATAGTTTATGTTAAACTTGGGCTTAATGCCCTGAGATTTCTGAGCCAGTGAAATTTTTGTCGTGGGCACGCTACTTCACTTATACGGGCTATGTAGTGTCCACGATCTGCTACTCACAGCAACTCAAGTGTGTTTTCCTTTTGCATTATCTTGTAACCGCTATCGCCTCACAGTAAGAGGTCGATAAACCAGTAGCATGCTAAACACAAAACATAAAAAAGGAGCAAAAAACTCAGAGAGAATAAAAACACACACATTTCAAATATAAATAAAGATATCAAAATTAAAATTTTATATTCTATAAACAGATCTACCTGTACATAATATAAATTAAGTATATGTTTGATTAAAATTTCTAGCATATTTTTAAATAAAAAATTTATTGAGCTCATATTGGAGACTAGATGATTACAATGAACTTTCCAGTTGACACATTCATCTAAGTGAATTACTAAAAGGCAAGCGACACTATGAATTTCAAAATTATTAATATTCACTGTTACGACATTACATTTTTATGACTATTATGAAATCTCATAATATGAGTTTTGTCTGTGTTAAAGTATAAATAATTCTGATTGAACTAGCTACAATAATTTTCTAAAATTTTACTTATGTTCATATTCAAATTAGGTGATTTGTTGTTTGAAATTACAAGAGACAAATCGTCAGCGTACATGGTAAACGAAGTTTGCCCTAGGACAGATTCTAACGAGTTTATATACAAAAAAAATATAGGGCCCAAAACGGAGCCCTGCGGTACGCTCATTTCAATAAGACAGTAGTCAGAATTGATTTGTTTCACTTAATCATGATTAGTGTATTGTATGGAAACATACTGTTTACGAAATTTCAGAAAACAACAAAGCCAGTTCATTGGAGGACCCCGTATGCCGTAATCTTAAAATTTGTTCATAGAATGAAAGGATAGCAGTAATTGTAGACATTCCAGAGTGAAAACCGTGTTGGCTACTTGATAAAATTTTAAATTTATTTAAAATTAAGTAAGTGCAATATGAATTTATTAGGCTAGGCTTATTATAGCCTTTTGCAACATAAAAATTGACCTAATATTGATCTTAGTGAAAAGCTAAATAAGTATTAGCCGTTACTCGAGTCCGAGTATAAAAATGTTACAGTCGATAAATTGTGTACAATAAAAAACAAGTAAAAGGTGTAGTCTATTGTAATTCCCATTCATCTACGGTGCATACGACTATGGCTATAGAGGCCAATTCGGGAGAGCACATGTCGACCGCAGTCAGGACAAACATAGACCTGGTTAGGTCTTGGATTCGGCCTTCTTGCAGCAACATTTCCTTGATAGCTGGCCACAACCCCTCGCCATTCGGTTCTGTCCGCTGCAAGTTGTTCCCATTGCTCGTCTGCAATACCGCAGGATTTTAGATTTTCATGGAGAGCGTCTTTGAACCTCTTTCGTTGACCGCCACGCCTTCTTCTACCGCTTAGCAATTCACCATAAAGTGTACATTTAGGAAGGCGGTTATCATGCATACGATGAACGTGACCTGCCCATCTTAGGCGTGCTCTTGAAATAAGCACCTCAATTGGAAGGCTGTTTGCTCTCCTGAGTACTTCCACGTTTGATATGTGATGGAACCAACGGATTTTCATCATACTTCTGAGGTGTCTTTGCTGAAAACGTTCTAATTCTTTCACATGACGACGGTAAGTGACCCAGCTTTCACATCCATATAGCAGTGTTGGAATGACAACTGCTCTGTAGACAGCCATTTTCGTTGACAAAGCAAGGTCGTGGTTGTCAAATACTCTCTCTCTAAGTCCCCAGAGTGCTCTAGATGCAGCGTTAATTCTATTGCGAATCTCGCTGTCCATGTTTGCTTTGTCATTAACAAGGTTGCCTAGGTAATTGAACTGATCCACCACTTCAAGAGAATTTCCGTTAAGTGTAATGTCTATTTGGTTCACTTGATGAGGAGTTGACATAATCTTAGTCTTTCCAATGTTGATTTTAAGTCCCATGGAATCATAGCTCTGGGCATACACATCTAAAAGTTCTTGAAGCTCTTCCGGCGTAGAGGCTAGAAGTGCACAGTCATCCGCATACTGGAGATCACAAATGAATCGTGCGCGTGTCTTCGTGAAAGCTCTAAAGCGCCCTATGTTAAAGAGACCGCCATCAAAACGGTATCTGAGACCTATTCCTCTGACTGTCAGTTTGTTGTCAACAATAATTGTTAGAGCAGTGGTAAACAAATTAAAAAGTAGGGGTGCCAAGACACATCCCTGCCTAACTCCAGTGAGGGTTTGGAAAGGTTCGGTTGCCTCATTATTATACATAACCTGGGCGTTGTTGTTTGTATGTAGACTGCGACATACTTCCACAAATTTTCTAGGGATACCTAAGCGGAACATAATTTTCCAGAGCACTTCCCTGTCCACCGAGTCAAACGCCTTGGTTAAATCAATGAAGGCCATGTGAATTTCTCCTTGATGTTCGAGTGCTTTTTCTTGAAGCTGTTTAAGTGTGAAGATTAAATCCGATATGCCTCGGTTTGGTCTAAAGCCACTCTGTGTTTCAGGAAGTAACTTTTCCATAACAGGTATTAGCCTATTTGCCATCGCTTTAGTGAGTATCTTCCCTCCAACAGCCAGGAGAGCTATACCCCTGTAATTTCCACAGTCCGCAGCGCTCCCTTTGTTTTTGAAGAGGTTGATTAAAAGTGTATCACGAAACTCCTGCGGAGCTTGACCACTTTCCCACACGACATCAAACAGTTTTTTGAGGTAGGGTATGAGCTCAGACGACACAGCTTTAAAGATCTCAGCTGGGAGTGAGTCGGCGCCGGGAGATTTGTTATTTTTTAGTTGCTCAATGGCGGCTAAGATTTCTTCCGTTGTTAGTGGTTTATCTAAGTCTTCGAAGGTGTCATATTGAGGGATAAGATTTATAATATCGTGATCGGCTTGACTTTGCTGGTTAAGAATGTTAGAGTAGTGTTCATTCCATCGGGCTCTTATTTCCTGGTCTTCTTTGAGGAGATTTCCATTTAAATCTTTAATAGGACACATATTTTTCCGACTGGGGCCGTACACTGATTTTACTCCTTGAAAGAAATTCCTGTAGTCGTGTGAATCGGCGTACCTTTGAATTTCTCTGGCCTTGCTTGCCCACCGCTCGTTCTTTATCCTTCTGATTTCGCGTTGCGTTTCATACTTAGATTGGGTAAAAGCTTCTGCTTTTGATGAGTCGTTGGGGTGGTTGATAGCGTTTTGGAAGGCAATATGTTTGCGGTCAAGAAGTTCTTGTATGAAAGCTTCATTATCATTGAACCAGTCCTCCTGTTTTTTACTTGCTGCAGTGCCAAGAATTTCCTCACTCGCACTTTTTAAACTGTCTTTAATTTGAGTCCAGGTAGCAGCGACATCTACAGAATTGGTTTCTTCTAGTGCACTCAAATTCTCTTGAACTTTTTGCTTTAGCTGTTCGACGGTTTGTTGGTCACGCAATTTACTAATACAGAGACGGAGTCTACGTTTTACTTGAGTTCTTCGGTGTTTGGGTCTCATAACAATTTTCATTTTAGAGACAACAGGACGATGATCGGTCCAACATTCGCTATCAATGCGCGCCTTTGTAATTTGGACGTCCTTGAGATGCTTCCTACGTACGATAACATAGTCCAGTAGATGCCAGTGACCTGATCTGGGGTGACGCCAGGTGCCTTTAAATTTATCCTTTTGTCGGAAAATGGTGATTGTTATAACTAGATCATGTTCAGCGCATTTAGTTAGGAGTAGTTGACCGTTAGCGTTCATGTTGCCCAAACCGTTCTTGCCTATGATGCCTGGCCAGGTGTCTGCATCTCTCCCTATTCTAGCGTTAAAATCGCCAAGAATAACGAGTCGTTCCGTTTTAGGTATTCTACAGAGGGTTTCTTCCAGCTGTTGATAGAAGCTTTCCTTGGTTTCGTGACTTGCATCCAGAGTGGGAGCGTAGGCGCTTATTAGATTTACCGCGTTGCCATCTGATAGCTCATAGCGTAGCAGCGTTAGACGCTCGGATAAGCCTTGTGGTACTTGTGTTAAGTTGGATACAAATTGATTCCGAACGGCAAATCCTACTCCATGTTGTCTTCTTGAATTGGTGGGAAGACCTTTCCAATAAAAGGTGTAGTACTTTTCTGTGAGAGAGCCTTCCTCCAAAAATCGAGTTTCGCTGAGAGCTGCAACCTCAACATTGAGTCGGTGAAGTTCTCTATCTATTAGAGCAGTTCTTCTTTCAGGCCGATCGGTGCGAGTGCTGTCGTTCAAAGTACGAACATTCCAAGCGCCGTAGATGAAAGAATTAGTTTTGTTGGATTTAACTTGTCGGTGTTTTTTCGAGATTCGATGAGGTGTCCCTGTGGGCACCCTCCCCCGGAGATCCGATCGGGAGGGTATTTACCCTCCGGATGATTTTGTCCCACTTGAACGCTCCATCATTTTTTTTAAAGCCTTAATCGACTGAAAACGAAGCTGCATTTGAAGTTTTAGCTGGAGCAGGTATGCAACTGACCAGCTCGGTTGCGGAAGGCGAGTGGTGTGGTCCCATGGCACAGAAGGAGACTGCGACGATGGGGTAACCAAACGATTCCAAAAGCAACCTTTGTGTGCGGTGGGTTATTTTTACCGCACTCTTCGTGAGAAGGTGGATGTGCTCACGGCAAAAGGTAAGGGTTATTCCGCCTTTACTCGGTCGTTAGAGCCTCGTTAGTGAAAACAGGGTGCACCAAGTTCAAATTAAACTCATCGCGAAGGTGAGGTTAACAATTGAGTAGGAGAGGCTATAACTTGCGCTTCACTACCCCATTACACAAGTAACCATCTAGAACGCATTCTAAAAAAATATATTAAGAAATTAAACGGAATACAACGAAGCATGCCTTGTGCATTACCCATCTATCATTTCTCTAGTTAACTATATATCACATTTGTCTAATATTTGTGGCAGATGCTGGTGGAAAGTCATCTGTTTGGTGTTGCTTGCAACATCAGGAGACTGCAATATTGGGGAGTGCGTTCATAGATGACTGGATACCTGCCGAAATGGCAGGACTTCTTTAATTTAAACGTAGTTCCCTTCACTGACATTTGCTACAAACACTTTATTTCGTTTCTAGTAATAAAAGTATTAGGAAATTAAAAGAAATACGACGAAACTTGCTTTGTGCATTATTCATCAATTTATTCCTTTAGTTGACTTTATTTGTCATATGTCATAGAAAACAATCACATCTAATGAAATGATTTTTTAAATATCTATCTTTTGCTCTTAAGGATTTTTTAAAATTTTACTTAGCATATGCCATTTGCAATAGTAACATAAAGCTCTGGATACACGTAAACCATCTCTAAAATTTTTGTATAGACTATATTGTAGATATCAGCAGATCTCACTCAGCAATTGTTTTTGTTAGATATTTTACCAAAGAAAAGTATGTAGGTACTCGATTTTTGCCGATTCTATGTATCAAGGTCAAATTTGATCTTTTCATACTACCTCTACTGAGTATTTCGAGACTTGTGCACTCTATCAAAAAGATCATAAAGGAAGAATGTTCTTAATCAAATTTTTTACAAAATTACCTGGGAAAAAGTTTGGTTTACCCAACCGCTTTTTTGCAATAAATGAAAAATCTATTCGTGTACAAAAATTGTATTAAAAACTTTTATATCACGAAAACTATGCATTTCTCGAAATATGACAGACCAAAATATGCTCAGATCGACATTTTTGATGGGAAAATTCAACAAACATCTGTTATTTTTAAACCGTTTTTCCTCAATCACGGAAAAATGCGTATTATGTAAATTAAAAATCGACAGCATTTGTAATCAGCAGTCTTATTCCTCATCCTCATTTAGTATATCGGCTTATCTAATTCTGACTCAACTTCATCTTCAAACTCATCTGGCTTTCCATAACGTCAGTTAGTCAGACTTAAGTTGTACATTCTCCAACTTCCAGCCATGTCCCACTGGAGTTGGTTTAGCGACGTGTGCATTGTTCTATATGTAGCAGTGATAGTTTACACGGCTGATGTGGTTTTCAAGTGAAGCATTGCAAGGAGATAAGTAGACTCAATTCGACACAATAAATCGTACCTTAGGCGACCTAATACTGATAGGTACATTTTCTGGACAAAATTGAGAAGGATGTAAGCAATGTAATATAATTCTAGTATCCTCTTCCTCTTGTGAAGACCATAGCTTTTCTTGTATAGTATACTTCACAGTTGAACCATATTCGCTAGTAAAAATGTGCACTGATTATTATGTGATAAGTAAACGTTTCTACCACGAATTAGGAGCCATGATATTAGGAGCAAAGTCTATAGATTTTAGTGTAAAAACTAACTTTCTCTGTATTTCCGTGGTTTTTATATTTTTTGGGTAATTGACAAGGAGCAAACAACAAAAACCTTAAACTAGATGGCAATATCAACAAAAAAAAAATGTGAGTCCGAATTTGCCACAGGGGGATGGGGGTGGTTATACGCTAGCCTTCGCTCTATTTCTCATTTATATCAGAAAATAGGTTGAAAGATTAAAAATGTCGAGAAAAATGTTTTCAAAACAAGTTTGTAGAAAATTTATTGCAAACATTTTGTCTTTTTGTAATAAGGAGCACTGGTTTCGAGGTATTCTTGGTTTTCGGCTAAAATCATCGAAAAAATACTATATTGATATGGTTTTTCCTCGTACTTAAGCTATATAACACATTCAGGTCAATTTGAGTTGCGTATTGTGAATAAAATGCATTTTATTTTATTCTGAGCAGAGAGTTGCATGCATGTTTTTGTTTTCTTTTATTTATTCTGTTTGACAAAATATCAAAGTATTTTATAGAAGGCAGATATTTTCTATAAAGACATGCAATTTTTATATTTCAACTATTAAAAACCGATAATGTTTATAACATAATTTAATGGTAATTAAAATCAGTTATTTTATTTAAATTCACTTAATTATTGTTATACTAATTATTGAAACATTTAATAGCATCTCGAATTGTTAACGCATTTAATACATTCAAGTAGATATAAGATTTTAATTTAATTTCTGCGGGAAAGTGATAAAACTCAATAAAGGCTCAATATCACGTGATGAGAACCAATTCGTTTTATTAAGTTGATGCCACGGAAGATTCAAGTGGGCGATTTTATATTATGACGAAAATTTTGATAATTCGAGGTTGCTAGGGGATTTAAAAAAATAAGAAAATTGTGAAAATTTAAGGGGTGAAAAATTTTGGAGAAAGTAAAATATTGGAATATAATAGAGAGAACAGACTGTTGTTGATTGAATTGAAGAAAAGTAAAAAGAGGGAAGACAACCAGTTAAAGAATTTGGAAGAAAGAAATAGAAAATCGAATTTTTCAAGATTTTGACAAGTAGGAGATAGAAGTATAATCATAATTTATTTTTAGGTTCATAAAACGGTTCCTGATGGAAACGATATAGCATTTGAAAGGTTCTATACTCCGTAGGAGACAAATAAGTGGTACTGTGCGGCCAGAGGTTATATTGAACTACGCGGATTAAAAAGTTTTAACAAACTTTGTCTAAATTTCATGTTTACAGTTTCATATTTTGGAAATAATTGAGAAATTTTGTAAATTACAAATTTTGACAATTCATTAAATTTTTATTAACAAATTTTATTTTAACTTAATCACTTCCAAATTATTATATTCTAGTACCATATTTAATTTATTCAGCTAAATAGGAACTTTTATCTTTTATTTGTATCGAATATTGTTCTCGCAATACACTGTTCAGTTTAATTTCAGTTTGTTTTATTGCTTATTTGTGTTTCTAGAATTGTGTTTCTTTTAATAATCTCGAACTTTCGACTTTGAGATTTAAATTTAGAAATTATTTTCTGTGATATTTTAATCGACCCTTCAGGCGGATATCATAGCAATACATATATACCAATTTCCCCCGATTAAAATTTTGCCACCTTTTACCACCCTGTTCAGCACGTCGAACCCTGCAACTATATTTAAAAAAGTGTTATAAATACGTTTCTGTTTGTTACTAAGTTCCCTATAGAGATACTGTTGTAGAGATTAACGCATTCATACTGACAGACAGGTCGACAGATGGATAGATGTAGAGAAATTTATTTTATTCTATGTAGTGAGAGCGACATTTAAATAAATATAATTGTTATTCACAAGATCACAGATCTTGCGTCCTACGCAAATATCTTAGGTGTATTGAAAATATCAGACACAACTTTTTATTTACTATAGTACAGTGCTTGATTAGTTAGAAATGACAAAGAAAAAAGGGAAACACAATACTGTTCAGCTTGTCCATTTTCTGAAATTTCTAAAACATTTTATATATCATAATTAATTATATATCTTAAGCACTTTATAAATATATTTAATGGAAAACGCGTCATCTTTTAAAAATGCGCACCTAATTTTATTCACAGTCAGCGTTTAATATTTTAGTCTCCCCGACCATAAGTCATGAATATCACTAGTTACTAGTCATCCTATAAGTAACTTTATCCTCCGTATTCCGTGACCTTGCCGATCGGGCAGCTCAATCAACAATACACAGACCCTGCAACATATGCAAATCCACAATTCATCCTAGCGAGCATGTCGCATGTCACTAAATACCCGCAACGTTTTTTTAAATATGGCTCCCATATACGCACGCCCAGAAGAATTTTCAATACTAAAATTCCTTGTAGTTTAGCTTTCTATTCATCCTTATAGATACAATAAAATTATTTTATATAAAAGAAGTTTACTATGACACAAATAAATGTACAATGATCCTCACACATTTAATTTTCCTTGATGTATACGTTGTGCATACGATTTCCGTAGTACATGTCGCCACCACAGAGAGTCCAGTCTGCATCGAGCTTCAGTAAATGATCAGTTTTATTTCAATACAAAATTTAAAGAATGGCCATACTGCTGTGCGTCGTCAACTGTCCACTTAGGTGTTAAAGATACTCCTAGAATACCTATGCAACATTTATATTCCAAGTAAATACTTGTCAGTAAGTCTACAAAACCTCTTACCTGAATGTGCCTTTTGTCTGATTCTAATGGTGTGGCCAGGTAGAGGTGATAAATCGCTTAGTGCCGAAGCACTCCGAATTTCACGGCATAACAATAGCTTTTTTATCCTAATCTAAAATATAAATTAGGGTAACACCCTCGAAGGTTAATGTCTGCCTTAGTCTAAAAGCCAATTTATTTTTAAATTAGGAACTAGAATTTAGTCTCATATAGGAAAGATTAATATGCCACCATAATTGAATTTTATATTAGACTTCAGGGAGGATGAAAGATATGTTGAATCTCTGCATAGGTGATTCTTGTAAATCGTATCCATAGAAATAATATAAGGTTCCGGTAGACTTTTTTTTCAGACTTTATGTTATGTTCAATTATACCAGCGAGATGAAAATAATTGTTACCGGGATATCCAAAAGGTAAGAAAATAAATAAAATATGACAATAAAGCAGTAGATAAGTACATCTCAATTTCATTTAACATAAAAAAAATCGCTATATATAAATATACAAAACCAAGGAAGCCAAATAATTACAGCTTATTACTTTTTAGAAGGCATTTCAATAATAACCCATTAATTACATCAAAACAAAGTTGAATAGCGAATATTATTTCAGCAATGAGTAATGCAAAACAATTTAATTGCAACAAGTTCTGCAGAAAAATATATTTTTTGAATTTTTATCTGGCTCAGTAGCTTAACGCTTATGTATTAGGCTTATGTTTAATGGCGTTTTTTATGTGTTACCAGGTTGGTAGCAGTGGATTAGACGAGGTTGTGTGAGAGACACCAGAGCTAGTTGCTGTATCATTCCTGTGTTCGAGTCTCAAGCTGCAGCAGATGGCAATATCGTAAGGAATGTTCGTTGTATAATTGTCCATGTGTATGCGTCCTGGTTGAGTGGTGGAATAGCTAATGCTAAATTCCGTCAGGACATTAATTTAAATAAGGTGATAAAATAAAATAAAAATAAAATTTCAATGTGATATTAGTTTCTTGCTTATATGCCGTCATCAGTATGGCATAAAGGAGTATATATCAATCAGATGAGACAAATATATTGTTTAGCATCATAATACCTATTTCGTTTAAAAACGGGTGTATTTATAACCTGATAAAAACTTTTAATAGTCATATTAGAAAAAAAAATATACCTACATACGTTTTCTAACGTAACGTAACTCAAATATCAAATAAAAATATTTGTGTGTCTGTACGTATATGGGTGTGCATCTAAATTTTTTTATTGCTTAAAACAAAAACAAATATACAGAGTGGACCATTAATAATGGGCCATAATTCAGGAGTAGATTCTTTGGGCCAAAATATGAGGACATAATCAAATATGCTTTAGTAAAATGTTGCTGTGGAAAAAGATACAGGGTGTCAAAGTTCACATTACTTTTTAGTTTTATTGCAATAACTCAACATCCTTTTGACTGATTTTCGCCAAATTTACTGGAGGAACTTCTTTTATTCTAAGAAACAATAATTTATGTATTACATCACGTTAGATCATAGAGGGTGCCGCAAGACCTGTATCTGATGAAGAATTTTTTTCATATTTTTTTTAACGAAACGTTGTGGTACCTCTGGCAAGAAATCTGATGAGAGCATCATTTACACGTATAATAGGTACACTTGGTAGAACTTGATAACTCCAACCGTTTTTGAGAAAAATGCCGTTAAACATTTCAATAATTTTTTGAAAGACAAATTCAAATTTTTTCTCACTTTCTTATGAACTAATGGATTATTTTCATGGTATTGAGATAAACACATACATCAAAAGATTGTATAAAATAAGAATCTAATCTTATTAGAAGACCAAAAAATAACGCAAAAGTTGACTTAATGACATAAACTTTCCCCCCATGCAAAAACCCCATTGCTTCAACTTAGAGTAAATGTTCGATATGGTCTCCTTCTCTTACATTGAAAAATACATTTTCTTGTCCTCTAATAAAATTCGCTGCGTTTTGTATTTTGTCCCACAGTTCTTCTCTTGAGTTGATAGTATTTGCATAGACTAAGGATTTCATATGTCCCCACACATAATAATCCAAAGGATTATAATCAGGACTACTTGGTGGCCAAGCAAACTCACTTCTTCAACCGATCCATCTGCGTGGGAAAGTCTCATCAAGATAATTCCTGATTTCAATGGAGATATGAGGGGGAGCTCCATCTTGCAAGAACCACATTCTGTTCCGTATGTCTAGTATGAAAGCACGTAATATATCAGCAAGAGCATTTTGAAGAAAAAACAGATAAGACTGTCCATTTAAATTTGGAGGAAGGCCAAATGGTCCCAATAATTGATCGCCGATGATATCACACCAAACGTTAATCTTAAATTCTTGCTGAAAATACCTTTCTTTAACGGCATGAGGATTTTCCACTTCCCAATAATGGGTATTTATCCAGTTAAAAACGCCTTGGTGAGTAAAAGTTGCTTCGTCGGTAAATAAAGTGTTCTTAACAAAATTTCGATCCCTGTTGTGTTTATTTAGCACAAATTGACAAAATTGTAGCCTTTGTGGAAGATCCCTTCGAAGTAAGTTTTGTACAGGAGTGAGATGATATAGGTAAGACTCTTAGGACAGATTTTTTACTCACCCCTGTTGTCGCTTCTAAACGACTTGAGTTGACTTGAGGATCTTCATCTACACGAACTAAAATTTCTAGTTCTTGATCTAGAGTAATTCGTTTCGGTCGCCCTGCTGTTTTTATTGCGAAATGAACCCGTTTCGCCCAAACGATGAAACAGATCTTTGAAAATCTCATGGTCTGGCTGTATTTCTATACGGATATTGCAATGAATATTTCCTCGCTGCAGTCGTGTAAAAGTCGATGCATTTTCAAACGATTTACACTCGTCTGGGAATCGTATCTTTAAAAGATATGTTAATAAATAAACCATATTTCAAGTCCCAGACAAAAATCTGGGGCCCAGCTGTAGATATTTTGACCGAAACTATTGACGACAAATCGAAAAACAGTCGCGCAATAATCGATGCATTTCCAAACGATTCACAATCGTATGGCATTTGGTTTGTTGAAAATGTATATTTATAAAAGGTTAATTATAAGCAACATTTTTACATATACAGTGCGTCCCAAAAGTTTTAGGAAAGTGGTATGAAAGCTTAGTTCTTTCTGATTCATTTGGTGTGCAACATATGGGGGGTTGGTGAGGAAAATTTTCAAAGAGAATTTCGTAGTAAACGGGTTTTTCGTTTTTTTTTCGAAAATTTTTATCACCAGTCCACCACATGTTGCACACTAAATTAATCAGAAAGAACTAAGCTGTCATACTGTGCAATAAAAAAAGGTAGTTGCTATTTGAAAAAACAACCTTACCTTCTTCCCACGCCACTGGCCACACTAAAATTCATGCCCTAAGGAAACAAAATTGACATGCCCAAAAGATTTTCTCAAGATTTGCTCCGTTTTCGAATTGCCGCACTGTACATTTGGGTACTGTTATTAATATATTATATCATCATAGAATTAGGGGATTTCATATGAAATAAAAAATATTATGGAGTAATACTCTTACTCTTTCTCAAAACTAAAAAGTATTGAAAACCATTTCTTGTAGAATATTATTAGTATTTGAAATACAGTTTTCCTCGTATAGTAGGTAATATCGCCCATTTATTTGACATATATTATTAAAATGCAAAAACTTTATTTAAAAATAACATTATTCTCCGTCCTCGGTTTCCCAATTATCGGTTTCTATATCTATGTTGTAAAGGATGTTACTTAACGCAGAATCTTCATCTATATGTAAATTTTCAGAAGTATCATTGTATCATGAGTTTCAAATGAGAAGAAAACGGCATTTAAGTAGTGACGCGAAACAAATTTGTTTAAATGTGTATAATACTCATTGACAACGACAAGCTAATGAAATGCCAGACGAGTGTAAGTCGTTTGAAAATGCGTCGATTTTTGCACGACTGTTTTTTTGATTTTTCGATATTTTCACTTCTACGGCTGTTCCCAAGCTTTTTGTCTCGGACTTGAAATATGGTTTATTTACCAACATATCTTTTTAAAATCCAAATTCCAGAGAGGAATAAATCGTTTGAAAAAATGGCTTTTTTCGTGCACTTCTTTTAAGATTTAAAATATGTTTGGCCCACGCTTTTTGTCTGAGACTTAAAATATGGTTTATTTATTGCCATATATTTTTAAAATCCAAATGCCAGACAGGAATAAATCGTTTGAAAAATGGCTATTTTTCGTGCAATTCTTTTAAGATTTAAAATATGTTTGGCCCACTAAAAATGATACAATACATTTTTGGTTTGGTTAATTTTCACAAAAAAAAATCATTTCACATAAGAACCAATTGTTAGATTTTTGCGGAATAGTTGACAACTTGAAAAATAATTTGGTCACTCTTGGGCCCTCAGAATTTGTCTGGCGTTTGTTATATCGCGATAATTATAATCTTTTTACCTCTATATACAATTCACAGATAATAACCAAATCGTTTGATTCTGGACAATTTTGCTTACAACTTCGGATTGCAATTTCGGGCCTTAGGGCCCAGGTAATTTGTCTGGCGATAAGCTTCATATGGAGTTTAGTTGGAAAAGAAGGAAAACCTCTTTCCAAAAAAAAACATTTTATTAAACTAAATTAAATACTATTACAGGTAGACCTACGTGTGCACATTTTTTAAATAATTTTCCGCGCATGAAGAATTTAGAAAAAGATTAGATTAGATGTGTACTAGTAGGAGATCTACATGTACAATAGTACTCAACTTAGTTGAGTAAAATATTATTTAAATATCTTGTATTCTTCGGTTCAGTATTAAGTATACATTTTAAAGTAGATAGCATTTATATAGAAACAGATAACGTATTACTAAGGAGTTACATTTACTTAAAACAATTTTAACAATAGTTATGTAGTAATCTGGTGTGACAACGGCTGCTTGCTGTGTTGGATAAATCCACTGATAGAGCATGAAAATTGTCACTTTAAAACTTGTGCAGTAATAAAGCAAGTAAGGGAACAACGAAGTATTATTCAGCATGTTTCAATTAAAGCGAATTCTCTTTTTAATTTCACATGAAGAACGTCTCATTTTCCTTCATTTGACTGAACTCTCTCGGATCAATATTTTATCATGCAACAGACTCCAACTGAATGTGTATTTGTATGTTTATTATTATTATAGTTGCCTGTGTTAATAATTGGTTAAATTTGGCAAAGCACTACGTTTTTGAAAATAAATTTAAAAATTGAAAAAGATACAACTGGAAAACTAATCATATATGTTCCACCTTATAGATCTAATAGCTATATTACACGATCCAATAAATCGACCGATTTCTTAACATTTCTTATTTCATTGTATTACCAACTTTCAGAATTGTCAGGTTAGTTTTATTTGCTTTCTGCTGTTCTGAGTTGTCTCAATTTAAACTTTGTTTTTTGTGACAATGCGACGTCTACATCATTACGGTTGTTTTTCAAATCGCCAGAAGATATTACGATTAGGAGAGCATTGTTCATGCGCTAATGGATATGTTTAAAATAAGTAGAAAATCTCGCAGATGATGGTTGTTCATGGATTGATCAAAATAGATGAATACACCTAGTAAGTACATAACGAATTTATGTCTACCGATCCAGAGCAATTTCAGCCACTCTTGCGAATGAATAAAGAAAGCCTTTGATAAGCTTGTAACTTTGATATCTTCGATATTTTAATAGTCCTTTTGAAGTAGCCATCAATATCTGTATTATTCTGTATTTTATAGCACTGATTGTAAATGAGATCTGAAGTGAATGTCAAAAGCCAAAAGACTAAATCAGCGCGACAACCAAACAGCAACCATCTAGGAAGTAACTAAACGGAGGATTGCCGCACCTGATTTAACAACAATAAATCGTATAAATATCGCTCCGTGTAATGCGGTTTCTTTCTACAATTAATTGATCGATTTATTGACAAATTATTTGGGCGATATCTCGGCGGATTAATCGTTTCATATAAACTGCCTTAAGATTGTGTCACAATACAATAAAATAAACTGGAAGATAATATGGAACAGGGTATAATGTGCAAAAAGGAATCAGCCCGCAATTCTGAATTTTTTGAAATTTTGATGTAGATTAGAAGTTGAATACAATAAATAACCCCATAATAATATTCTTTCTGTTACCGAATGTGCAAAGTTTCAAAACGTAGGGATCTGTTAAAATTAAGAAAGAAAATCGCTAACCATGTCAGTATCATCGGGAGACGAATAAGACTGGCTTTCAGTTTTAATCATATGCTAATGATGCCAACATGGTTAGCAAAACGTGTACCAAGTAGTGTATTCTAGTGTAGTGTTCAAATGTCTTGGTGTTTTGTAAAAGTGATTTTTAGATATTGAGATTTCGGGCGTATCTTAAAATTAGTATTGAAAATAGTATTTAGGAAGTATTATGAGAAACGAAACAAAAACAAACAAATATTATTTTGGGAATGAATTTAATGATTTTGATTTGACCGAGCTGAAACTTGGTTTCTATGTAATTTAGTCGATTGTACATCGATTTAAGTGAAACTGCGATTTTTAGTTGACATATAAAAAGTGAATTTTGGTAACTACTACAAAAATGAAAATTGGGAACTGTAACGAAAGTATATGTCATGTTGTTAAAGAACGCTATAATGTTAAAGAACGCTATAACCCCGATATACTTTTCGACGTTGTAACAAAATCCGACTTAGGAAATATTTCGTAAGAAAAGCGTGCTTCACGTAAAAACGCCGTGGAGGAGGTTTTTAATTCTTGGAAATATATTTTTGCTCTTCGGAGCGTTTTTTATGCCAAATTTTCGCTAACTCTTCGAGGAGCGTTAATTTGGTAAGTGTAGTAAATGTCGCTGCACAGGGACGTAATGTCGCCCCGACCACCCAATTTTAGAAAGTATAATAAAATTGGACTTGAACTTCCAAATTTCCAAGATTAAAAACCCTTTTACGAATCCACGTTGTCAAGCACTGCACCTCTTACGAGGTATCGAATATGAGGACAAGTTAGTCCAACGACTATTCAAAGTATATCGGAAGTTATAGCGAAAATAGCCCTTAGCGACATGGGACCCCCATCATTTCCTAGCAGTCGGATTTGACGGGGAAATGATGCGTTTTGACGGGGTTTGCCCTAAACCGGTTCCTCAGTGATTCGGAGTCAAAAAAGTATCTATACCATGTACTCACACGTGCATGGGATCTGCCTTGCCTGAACGTAAAATTTGTTATTGCATAATACAAACGAAGTAGATACGCTTCAAGCAATTTTAAGCTCCGAGGAGCGACCAAAATTTATGTGAATTAATAAAATACGTTTATAAGACAGGCAAGCATAAGCCCACCGAAATTTCAGTTACATGAACTGTTCCTTGAATCTTTTTGTGCATCGTTAGCTTTTCAAACTGCATATTGGATGGTAGTTGGTACCGTATGAATCGTCCCGTTCCTCACCATGTGTTGTACACGGGTCAGACCATTGTTTGTTAACATTTTCTCTGAAGAAGTTGTTGTAAAAACATAAATTTTTTTAAAGATTTAATATACATTTTTTGAACTTTATATTGTCTTTTACTTGTGTTTTCTAACAAAATTTCCCTTTCAGATTTAATTTTAAGAGAGTGTTAAACAGACAGTGTTAGATTTATAGTGTTACGACGTCTTCCAATTGATACCATCAGAGCCGCAGTTAAGCATAAACGACAGTAAGTATGATTTATCCATTAATCTCCGTCTGAAACAGTCACTTTGAACCCTAAAAATTTTGTGAACGTAATATTTTTATTTAGTATTTAGAAAAGGTTGAGGAAAAAGAAAATTAATTTTTTCTTTTTCCTATTTTTTTTTTTTTCAATTTTTCTAAGTTTTTCGAACAGAAAATACGTCCTTCAGACTTCCATCAAAAGCATGGATCGTTCACATGGCGCCCGAGCAGGGACCATGCCGTCCCCAAACCCAACAAATCCTTTCTCATTCATGGCGGAAGACTCCGAGGGGTCGACCCCAAGAGAATTTTATGAGCGAGTCACCGCACCGCTCGTCGACGACGGTTCTAGAGGGATAGAACCACAGCGACTGTTTCCAGAGGGAAATAATGTTAATTTATCAGCTTCACAGCCACAAACTGCTTCGATGGAAAGTATGTTTCTGAAAATGGCAGAGGGCTTCGTGCAGGCGATACAGAACGTGTCGACCTGTACGCCCCATGAGAGACAAAGATGTCCGAACGTGACGTTCCATGGGCTTGATCATGAAGATCCAGAAGCATTTCTGAAAATTATGGAGGAATATTTCGACAGAGCTCGCATAAGCCACGACTATGATCGCCTCCATAACGTAACCGGCCAACTCAAGGGCGAAGCTCAACGATGGTCCGAACAATTTAGGACGTTGACTACTTCGTATACCTTATTCAAGGAAAGATTCCTTACGAGATTTAATTCTCCCGACATACAGTCACGAGCTATTGCTCAACTGTATGCCGTCAAGCAAACGTCTTTAGACGACACGGCAGTGTTTATCACAAGGAAAACCTGTCTTTTCGATCGTATTGATCCCTTTAAATCCGAAGCCATCAGAGCTCGGGTCATCATGGACCAACTGCGTCCAGAAATTAGGTCACGCTTGAGAAGCAACCTAATTTCAAACACAGAGATGTTAATAGCAGCGGCTACTAACGTCGAGCGGGATTCAGCTGACGAACAGACGTCGCTAATCCAGCTTATTGATCAACGTCTGACCCGCGCGTCTTACTATCGAGAGCCGGGACACATCAGTCAACAAAATTCTAGTAACAGGAGCAATGGAAGCCCAACTCCGACAGCACCGAGGGTGCATTTCCGAGAGGACGTATCTCGACAGGACGGTCCAGGCAGAGCGCCTGGTCGTCCTTTTTTTTATGCCTAATTTATCAAGCGGATCAGTGAATCCTGACCGCAGGCAAACCAATTTCAATGGCGGATCGGGGAAATTCCGAGTACCCGACCGACCGGCAACCCCGTGCCGATACTGTACAGACACAGTGCAGTGGCACTTCCATAGCCAATGCCCGAATAACCCTCATCTCAACAGGAGACCGGGAAACTTTCAAGGGGCCAGAGACCCAGGCCAGGGTCCATCTGCGAGATCCCCAGCTCAACGCCCGAACCAAGGCAGAAGCAACTCACGTTAGACGATCTTCCTAACGTATAATTTTAAAACAATTTTTTTATTTTATGCCATGTATATTGATCAGAAGTGGAATATAATTACAAAGATCCATGTCAATGATTTGCGATCAGCTCTACACAAACAACTAAACGTTGAATTCCAAATCATCTAATGAAGAGGAGGATAGTCCAGACGACACATTCCTCGACGAAACTGCCTCTTCATCAGAGCAAGAACTCGCGGGAGTCCCGCAGCCCAATAATTGAATTCATCTGAGGAAGAGGAGGACAGTCCAGACGACACATTCCTCGACGACACTACCTCTCAATCAGGTCAAGAATTCGCGAGGGTCCCGCAGTCCGAGCAGACAGGAGCACAATACATGTGCCTGCCGACGGACCACAATCAGGTGAAAGCCGCTCATGTGCCTGCTGACGGACCACAATAAGGTGAAAGCCGCTCATGGGTCTGCTGACGGACCACGATAAGGTGAAAGCAGTTCATGTACCTGCCGACGAGCCTCATTTAGGCGAAAGCAGTTCAAAAAGTCCAAAATATTCCTGCTTCTGATTGCATTATATTTTCAACCTAGGCTAAGTTTTAACTTAGTGCTAGGTTTATTTTATCAAAATTTCCATACCAACTTCTTGTCGTGTCAGGCAAGAGTTGGTATTTTTTATGCATTTTTTACAAGTTATTTTTATCGAGGATATTGTATCGTCCATACAAATCTTCCAAATTCACTGCAGCAACTCTGACCGTGTCCGGCAGAGTTGGTATTTTTTATAATTTTGTCAAAGTCCTCATATGTTAATAAACATACACGTCTGTAAGCAGAGTCCGACCCAAAGGGTCCAAACAAATGTTCCATTGGCACGGCATGGAAAGACGACGACTCTGACGCAAGAGCGCGATTCAGATGAGTCTAGCAACTCAAGGGCGAGATGCCGCCACGTCTGCTGGATGGGCAGATGCAACGATCCGACGGATGCAGATTCTGTCGCAGATTTCTCCCAAGAAGAGATTTTAATAAAAACCATTTCAATCAGCATGAGTCTACAAAATTTAATGTTCCTATTCTCAAAGACGACGATGTGATATCGGTCGCAGATTTCTCCCAAGAAGAGATTTTTTAAATACACGGAAACCATTTCAATCAATATAAGTCAACAAAATTCAATGTTCCATTCTCAAAGACGACGATATGTTATCGGTCGCAGATCCCCAGACGGGATGTAAACAAACATTTTACTAAAATTTTGTTTTATTGTTTCATATAAACCGAGCAGAACCAATGTATAGCTGGAGCCAAGCAGTCCGAGGACCACCTAAGCTGTTCCAGAAGGCAGTTCGACACCGAAGGTGATCGACGAGGCATAGACACGAGGAGGAGCAGACGCAAGCCCGCATTAGTGGAAGAACACTAAGAAAGATAAGTGCGTCGAAAGTGTTTGTGTTGTGTCATCGAGAATCTGAGGATTTTCGATTTTTTCTTTTTTTTATGCCATTTTTGAAACACAATGTTCAATAATTCAATCGAATGCTATGCATCGATATATGTTCAAATTATCATCATTTTTTAGATTTGCATCTATGTTTTGTTCAGATAGGCCGGTCTGAACGATAACCGAATACAACACATGGGAGACTACATCCAATGATCCATTTTATTTTCAAACAAACAATTTACCAAACGTTACACAAAAAGATTCACGGAAAGGAGGGGAGTGTTAAAGAACGCTATAACCCCGATATACTTTTCGACGTTGTAACAAAATCCGACTTAGGAAATATTTCGTAAGAAAAGCGTGCTTCACGTAAAAACGCCGTGGAGGAGGTTTTTAATTCTTGGAAATATATTTTTGCTCTTCGGAGCGTTTTTTATGCCAAATTTTCGCTAACTCTTCGAGGAGCGTTAATTTGGTAAGTGTAGTAAATGTCGCTGCACAGGGACGTAATGTCGCCCCGACCACCCAATTTTAGAAAGTATAATAAAATTGGACTTGAACTTCCAAATTTCCAAGATTAAAAACCCTTTTACGAATCCACGTTGTCAAGCACTGCACCTCTTACGAGGTATCGAATATGAGGACAAGTTAGTCCAACGACTATTCAAAGTATATCGGAAGTTATAGCGAAAATAGCCCTTAGCGACATGGGACCCCCATCATTTCCTAGCAGTCGGATTTGACGGGGAAATGATGCGTTTTGACGGGGTTTGCCCTAAACCGGTTCCTCAGTGATTCGGAGTCAAAAAAGTATCTATACCATGTACTCACACGTGCATGGGATCTGCCTTGCCTGAACGTAAAATTTGTTATTGCATAATACAAACGAAGTAGATACGCTTCAAGCAATTTTAAGCTCCGAGGAGCGACCAAAATTTATGTGAATTAATAAAATACGTTTATAAGACAGGCAAGCATAAGCCCACCGAAATTTCAGTTACATGAACTGTTCCTTGAATCTTTTTGTGCATCGTTAGCTTTTCAAACTGCATATTGGATGGTAGTTGGTACCGTATGAATCGTCCCGTTCCTCACCATGTGTTGTACACGGGTCAGACCATTGTTTGTTAACATTTTCTCTGAAGAAGTTGTTGTAAAAACATAAATTTTTTTAAAGATTTAATATACATTTTTTGAACTTTATATTGTCTTTTACTTGTGTTTTCTAACAAAATTTCCCTTTCAGATTTAATTTTAAGAGAGTGTTAAACAGACAGTGTTAGATTTATAGTGTTACGACGTCTTCCAATTGATACCATCAGAGCCGCAGTTAAGCATAAACGACAGTAAGTATGATTTATCCATTAATCTCCGTCTGAAACAGTCACTTTGAACCCTAAAAATTTTGTGAACGTAATATTTTTATTTAGTATTTAGAAAAGGTTGAGGAAAAAGAAAATTAATTTTTTCTTTTTCCTATTTTTTTTTTTTCAATTTTTCTAAGTTTTTCGAACAGAAAATACGTCCTTCAGACTTCCATCAAAAGCATGGATCGTTCACAATAACCCCGATATACTTTTCGACGTTGTAACGAAATCCGACTTAGGAAATATTTCGTAAGAAAAGCGTGCTTCACGTAAAAACGCCGTGGAGGAGGTTTTTAATTCTTGGAAATATATTTTTGCTCTTCGGAGCGTTTTTTATGCCAAATTTTCGCTAACTCTTCGAGGAGCGTTAATTTGGTAAGTGTAGTAAATGTCGCTGCACAGGGACGTAATGTCGCCCCGACCACCCAGTTTTGGAAAGTATTCTAAAATTGGACTTGAACTTCCAAATTTCCAAGATTAAAAACCCTTTTACGAATCCACGTTGTCAAGCACTGCAACTCTTACGAGGTATTGAATATGAGGACAAGTTAATCCAACGACTATTCAAAGTATATCGGAAGTTATAGCGAAAATAGCCCTTAGCGACATGGGACCCCCATCATTTCCTAGCAGTCGATTTTGACGGGGAAATGATGCGTTTTGACGGGGTTTGCCCTAAACCGGTTCCTCAGTGATTCGGAGTCAAAAAAGTATCTATACCATATACTCACACGTGCATGGGATCTGCCTTGCCTGAACGTAAAATTTGTTATTGCATAATACAAACGAAGTAGATACGCTTCAAGCAATTTTAAGCTCCGAGGAGCGACCAAAATTTATGTGAATTAATAAATACGTTTATAAAGACAGGCAAGCATAAGCCCACCAAAATTTCAGTTACATGAACTGTTCCTTGAATCTTTTTGTGCATCGTTAGCTTTTCAAACTGCATATTGGATGGTAGTTGGTACCGTATGAATCGTCCCGTTCCTCACCATGTGTTGTACACGGGTCAGACCATTGTTTGTTAACATTTTCTCTGAAGAAGTTGTTGTAAAAACATAAATTTTTTAAAGATTTAATATACATTTTTTGAACTTTATATTGTCTTTTACTTGTGTTTTCTAACAAAATTTCCCTTTCAGATTTAAATTTTAAGAGAGTGTAAAACAGACAGTGTTAGATTTATAGTGTTACGACGTCTTCCAATTGATACCATCAGAGCCGCAGTTAAGCATAAACGACAGTAAGTATGATTTATACATTAATCTCCGTCTGAAACAGTCACTTTGAACCCTAAAAATTTTGTGAACGTAATATTTTTATTTAGTATTTAGAAAAGGTTGAGGAAAAAGAAAATTAATTTTTTCTTTTTCCTATTTTTTTCAATTTTTCTAAGTTTTTCGAACAGAAAATACGTCCTTCAGACTTCCATCAAAAGCATGGATCGTTCACATGGCGCCCGAACAGGGACCATGCCGTCCCCAAACCCAACAAATCCTTTCTCATTCATGGCGGAAGACTCCGAGGGGTCGACCCCAAGAGAATTTTATGAGCGAGTCACCGCACCGCTCGTCGACGACGGTTCTAGAGGGATAGAACCACAGCGACTGTTTCCGGAGGGAGATAATGTTAATTTATCTGCTTCACAGCCACAAACTGCTAATTCGATGGAAAGTATGTTTCTGAAAATGGCAGAGGGCTTCGTGCAGGCGATACAGAACGTGTCGACCTGTACGCCCCATGAGAGACAAAGATGTCCGAACGTGACGTTCCATGGGCTTGATCATGAAGATCCAGAAGCTTTTCTGAAAATTATGGAGGAATATTTCGACAGAGCTCGCATAAGCCACGACTATGATCGCCTCCATAACGTAACCGGCCAACTCAAGGGCGAAGCTCAACGATGGTCCGAACAATTTAGGACGTTGACTACTTCGTATGCCTTATTCAAGGAAAGATTCCTTACGAGATTTAATTCTCCAGACATACAGTCACGAGCTATTGCTCAACTGTATGCCGTCAAGCAAACGTCTTTAGACGACACGGCAGTGTTTATCACAAGGAAAACCTGTCTTTTCGATCGTATTGATCCCTTTAAATCCGAAGCCATCAGAGCTCGGGTCATCATGGACCAACTGCGTCCAGAAATTAGGTCACGCTTGAGAAGCAACCTAATTTCAAACACCGAGATGTTAATAGCAGCGGCTACTAACGTCGAGCGGGATTCAGCTGACGAACAGACGTCGCTAATCCAGCTTATTGATCAACGTCTGTCCCGCGCGTCTTACTATCGAGAGCCGGGACACATCAGTCAACAAAATTCTAGTAACAGGAGCAATGGAAGCCCAACTCCGACAGCACCGAGGGTGCATTTCCGAGAGGACGTATCTCGACAGGACGGTCCAGGCAGAGCGCCTGGTCGTCCTTTTTTTATGCCTAATTTATCAAGCGGATCAGTGAATCCTGACCGCAGGCAAACCAATTTTAATGGCGGATCGGGGAAATTCCGAGTACCCGACCGACCGGCAACCCCGTGCCGATACTGTACAGACACAGTGCAGTGGCACTTCCATAGCCAATGCCCGAATAACCCGCATCTCAGCAGGAGACCGGGAAACTTTCGAGGGGCCAGAGACCCAGGCCAGGGTCCATCTGCAAGATCCCCGGCACAACGGCCGAACCAAGGCGGCAGCAATGTCCAGTAATTTTTTCCGATATTCATGACCACTACGACGCTCCTCTGCACAAGACACGAGAGTCAATAAATTATATGAGCGAAGCGTTCCCTTTGCCTCGTATAAAAGTTCAAATTAATGAACATGCGGTCGACGCACTGATCGATTCAGGCTCGACGCGAAACGTTATCCATCCGAGGATGTTGGATAATTTTAAAAATCTCACGACACGTCGATCATTTGCTATGGCGTGCGGAGATCGAATGGTGGACTCTCTTGGAACGACAAAATTAAAAGTAATAATTTCAGGCACTTCTTTTGAAATTGATTTTCAAGTAATCGAAAATTTGAACGAAACGATAATATTAGGATCACCATTCTTATATATGAACAATGTCGCATATGATTATGGCCGAAAATGCCTATATGCCGGCACGGAAGAGCGTATTACCGTCTTCTGGAATCAAGCTTCTCAGAGGGAGAGACAGCAGGCAAAGCTTCCTGAAGAGCTTGTTATTAAAGACAAATTTCTACGGCCGCTGTTCGAAGAATTTGTCGATCTGTTCACTGCGGAACCGACTCAAGCAACCACAGTGACTGTTAAACACAAAATTACAGTAAAAGACACAAAACCATTTAATATCAGACCATATCCGATGTCTCCGAGTACTAAGAAAATTATGTACGACCAAATCGAAGAGATGTTGAAAGCTGGCGTCATCGAACCTAGCACTGCCCAATATAGTTCACCACCAGTGATAATAAAACGCTCAGACAAGAAACCACGATTTTGCATCGACTATCGCCATTTGAACGAAATGACTGAAGACGAGGCTTCCGTCTTACCCAAAATACACGAAAGTATTAAAGATTTAGGCAATTCGAAGATTTTTTCTGTGTTGGATTTAAAAAGTGAATATTGGCAAATACCGCTGGATGAAGCATCAAAAGATTTCTCGACTTTTACCACTCCTGATGGGGCAGCTTACAGATTCAATGTCATGCCTTTCGGCCTCAAGACAGCTCCCTGTACCTTTCAGAAATTCATGGCAAAGGACGTTTTAACGGGTTACCTGCACCATTTCTGTAAAGTGTATTTAGATGATATAATCGTTTACAGCGTAAACGTGAAGGAGCATATGTCCCACTTGAGGTTAGTCTTTGAAAGACTACGTCTGCACAATCTGAAAGTGTCACCGGAAAAGTGTGTAATAGCGACGAATGAAATTCAATATTTAGGCCATACAATTAGAACTGATACTTCCCAACCATTAGAAAAACATGTCTTACAAATTCAAAATTATCCCGTTCCAGCTACAAAAAAGCAGCTACAAAGTTTCCTAGGGCTTTGCAACTGGGTACGAGAATATCTACCAAATGTGGCGATGATCACGAAGCCACTAACGAAACTTCTTTCGAAGGAAAATCGTTTTCACTGGAACCATACATGCGATGAAGCGTTTAGAAAATTAAAAGAATTATTATCCGGACCGCTGGAACTCCATCGGCCGGATTTTTCACGTCAATTCATTTTGCAAACAGATGCATCCCTCCAAGGCCTTTCGGCCGTATTATATCAATTGGGCGACAACGGCGAAAAATATATAATTTCGTATGCCAGCAACACGTTATCTCCAGCGGAGAGACGTTACCACATAAACGAGCTAGAATGCTTGGCGGTGGTGAACTATATTAAAAAGTACAAGATGTACTTAGCAGACAAACCGTTCTTGGTGAAGACGGACAACAGGGCGTTACTTTGGTTAAACAAACATAAGGACGACAAAACAAAATTTACACGATGGTCATTACTATTGCAAGAATATGCATTCAAAATTGAACACTGTCCAGGAAAGGAGAATTTATTAGCAGATTTTCTCAGTCGTAACCCACAAAATCAGTATGTCGAGACAGACGATGAAGAGGAAAGAATGTTCCTACCAAATTATAAGTGTCCAGAACGTATTTCTGTTTTAACGCATTCAGAAATATACGAAGATATCGTACAGGCTCAATTGAGATCAAGAGATATTCAAGACAAGATCCGCCGTTGGAATGATCTATTTCAACAGGAACAACGTTCCGATGCGGATCTTATTTTTATGCAAAATTTTCACGTCCAAGACGATGTACTTTTTAAAGATTGCGATAGAAATTTTAAATTAATAGTTCCAAAGAGGAAAATAAAGGAATTGATTTACCATTATCATGACCGAGATGAAGCATGTCATCCAGGAAGAGACGAGACTCTCAGGAAAATAGCGAAACGCTACTATTTCAATAATATGGCCAGGATCGTAGGCAAATACATAAACGACTGTCTGATATGCCAGTCTGTAAAGACAAGACAAGCCCAACCCAATGCTCCACTTAGAAGTCATGCACCACAAAATGCATTTGAAACCTTGAGCGTCGACGTAATTGGCCCGCTGCAGAGGACTAAAGACGCCGAAAACAAATATATGATTATCGTCGAAGACGTTTTCAGTAAATGGATAGAGGCAAAGGCATACATTCAGGTCGACGGCAGAACGATAGCTAAATATATCGACGAAGAAATAGTAGCAAGATTCGGAGTCCCTCGAGTCATAATATCAGACAACGGTGGTCATTTCAATTCCGAATGGTACATCACATTTTGCGAAAGGAATGGTATCGAACGATACTTAATTCCAGCATATCACCAACAGTCCAACCCCGTGGAACGACGGGTTCAGGAATGCAAGAAAATTTTAAAGACTCTTTTATTCAAAAAGCCAAACGACACTTGGGATCGCTACGTGCATCAAATGACATACATATTAAGAAATCGTAGGAACGCCGCTACAAATCAAACACCTAGCATGGTCGTGTTAGGATATGATCCAGCCGAAAGAGGCGAATGGGATTTGTATGCCTGGAGGCAAGAAAGAGCCAAGCAACAAACGCTTCCACGATACGAGCGGATCAAGGAAGCCCGTCAGGCCCAACAAAATTACAAACAGAAATATGCGCCGAAAGAGGCCGTCACTCCGATCGTCTACAAAGTAGGAGACAGAGTCATGAGTAAGAGAAAAAAGAAGGTACATACCTTCACGCCGTCTTGGTCAGGCCCAACCAGAATTCTGAAGAAGTTTTCAGACGAAGTGTATCTCGTGCAAAAGGGAAATGTAACGACAAGAGTACATGTCGATGATTTGAGACCAGCCCCGCCAGAGGAGCACAACTTGGAAATCGAATCTTCCGATGAAGAAAATGCAAGTCCAGGCGGAACATCACTCGATGGAAATGATTCCCCGTTCTCAGACGATTCCACAGAACCTCCACCGCCGGAGCAAACGGTTGTACAAATCCATGCACCGCCACGAGATGCTTCCACTTCTGATTCCGAATCGAGTTCTGGAGATTCAATTATATTTTTATAACATTTTTTCAACCTAGGCTAAGTTTTAACTTAGTGCTAGGTTTATTTTATATCAAAATTTCCATACCAACTTCTTGTCGTGTCAGGCAAAAGTTGGTATTTTTTATGCATTTTTTACAAGTTATTTTCATCTGAGGATATTGTATCCACATACAAATCTTCCAAATTCACTGCAGCAACTCTGACCGTGTCCGGCAGAGTTGGTATTTTTTATGATTTTTTCAAAGTCCTCAAATGTTATTAAACATTCATCTGTAAGCAGAGTCCGACCCAAAGGGTCCAAACAAATGTTCCATTGGCACGGCATGGAAAGACGACGACTCTGACGCAAGGGCGCGATTCAGATGAGTCTAGCAACTCAAGGGCGAGATGCCGCCACGTCTGCTGGAGGGGCAGATGCAACGATCCGACGGATGCAGATTCTGTCGCAGATTTCTCCCAAGAAGAGATTTTAATAAAAACTATTTCAATCAATATAAGTCAACAAAATTCAGTGTTCCTATTCTCAAAGACGACGATGTGATATCGGTCGCAGATTTCTCCCAAGAAGAGAATTTTTAACTACACGGAAACCATTTCAATCAATATAAGTCAACAAAATTCAATGTTCCATTCTCAAAGACGACGATATGTTATCGGTCGCAGATCCCCAGACGGGATGTAAACAAATATTTTACTAAAATTTTGTTTTATTGTTTCATATAAACCGAGCAGAACCAATGTATAGCTGGAGCCAAGCAGTCCGAGGACCACCTAAGCTGTTCCAGAAGGCAGTTCGACACCGAAGGTGATCGACGAGGCATAGACACGAGGAGGAGCAGACGCAAGCCCGCATTAGTGGAAGAACACTAAGAAAGATAAGTGCGTCGAAAGTGTTTGTGTTGTGTCATCGAGAATCCGAGGATTCTCGATTTTTTTCTTTTTTTTTATGCCTTTTTCATATACAATGTTCAATTATTCAATCGAATGCCATGCATCGATATATGTTCAAAAATTTATCACCATTTTAGATTTGCATCTATGTTTTGTTCAGATAGGCCGGTCTGAACGATAACCGAATACAACACATGGGAGACTACATCCAATGATCCATTTTATTTTCAAACAAACAATTTACCAAACGTTGCACAAAAAGATTCACGGAAAGGAGGGGAGTGTTAAAGAACGCTATAACCCCGATATACTTTTCGACGTTGTAACGAAATCCGACTTAGGAAATATTTCGTAAGAAAAGCGTGCTTCACGTAAAAACGCCGTGGAGGAGGTTTTTAATTCTTGGAAATATATTTTTGCTCTTCGGAGCGTTTTTTATGCCAAATTTTCGCTAACTCTTCGAGGAGCGTTAATTTGGTAAGTGTAGTAAATGTCGCTGCACAGGGACGTAATGTCGCCCCGACCACCCAGTTTTGGAAAGTATTCTAAAATTGGACTTGAACTTCCAAATTTCCAAGATTAAAAACCCTTTTACGAATCCACGTTGTCAAGCACTGCAACTCTTACGAGGTATTGAATATGAGGACAAGTTAATCCAACGACTATTCAAAGTATATCGGAAGTTATAGCGAAAATAGCCCTTAGCGACATGGGACCCCCATCATTTCCTAGCAGTCGATTTTGACGGGGAAATGATGCGTTTTGACGGGGTTTGCCCTAAACCGGTTCCTCAGTGATTCGGAGTCAAAAAAGTATCTATACCATGTACTCACACGTGCATGGGATCTGCCTTGCCTGAACGTAAAATTTGTTATTGCATAATACAAACGAAGTAGATACGCTTCAAGCAATTTTAAGCTCCGAGGAGCGACCAAAATTTATGTGAATTAATAAATACGTTTATAAAGACAGGCAAGCATAAGCCCACCAAAATTTCAGTTACATGAACTGTTCCTTGAATCTTTTTGTGCATCGTTAGCTTTTCAAACTGCATATTGGATGGTAGTTGGTACCGTATGAATCGTCCCGTTCCTCACCATGTGTTGTACACGGGTCAGACCATTGTTTGTTAACATTTTCTCTGAAGAAGTTGTTGTAAAAACATAAATTTTTTAAAGATTTAATATACATTTTTTGAACTTTATATTGTCTTTTACTTGTGTTTTCTAACAAAATTTCCCTTTCAGATTTAAATTTTAAGAGAGTGTAAAACAGACAGTGTTAGATTTATAGTGTTACGACGTCTTCCAATTGATACCATCAGAGCCGCAGTTAAGCATAAACGACAGTAAGTATGATTTATACATTAATCTCCGTCTGAAACAGTCACTTTGAACCCTAAAAATTTTGTGAACGTAATATTTTTATTTAGTATTTAGAAAAGGTTGAGGAAAAAGAAAATTAATTTTTTCTTTTTCCTATTTTTTTCAATTTTTCTAAGTTTTTCGAACAGAAAATACGTCCTTCAGACTTCCATCAAAAGCATGGATCGTTCACAATGTTAAAGAACACGGTAAAACCCTCGGTATACTTTTCGACGTTGTAACAAAATCCGACTTATGAAATATTTCGCATGAAAAGCGTGCTTCGTGTAAAAATATCGTGGAAGAGGTTTTTAATATTTTTAATCATATTTTCGCTCTACGGAGCAATTTTTATGCAAAAATTTCCATAACTCCTCAAGGAGCGTCATTTTAGAAAGTGTAGTAAATGTCGCTGCACAGGGACGTAATGTCGCCCCGACCACCTAAATTTAGAAACTATAACAAAATTTGAATCCACGTTATTAAGCACTGCAACTCATGCGAGGTCTTAAATATGAGGACAAGTTAATCCAGCTTCTTCTATTCAAAGTATATCGTGAGTTTTAACGAAAATAGCCCTTAGCGACATGGGACCCCCATCATTTCCTAGCAGCCGATTTTGACGGGAAAATGATGAGTTTTAACGGAATTTGCCCTAAACCGGTTCCTCAGTGATTCGGTGTCAGAAAAGTATCTTTACCATTCAATATGTGCATGGGACCACCTTGCCTGAACGTATGAAATTGTAATTGTCCAAATATAATTCAAAGTCGTTGCGATTCAAGCATTTTCCAGCTCCGAGGAGCGACCAAAATTGATATTGACAGGCAAGCAAAAGCCCACCAAATATTATAAACATTGAACTTTTCTTGAATCTTTCTGTGTAATCGTTAGCTCAAAAACTGCATATTGGATGGTAGTTGGTACATTATAAATCGTTCCGTTCCTCACCATGTGTTGTACACGGGTCAGACTATTGTTTGTTAAAACATATTTCTTGAAGTTGTTGTAAGAACATAAATTTTCTAAGGGATTTAATATATATATTTTGAACTTTATATTGTCTTTTAATTGTGTTTTTAACAAAATTCCCTTTCAGGTATAATTTTAAGAAAGTGTTAGTTACTTCTCATATCTAAAAATTAAGTGCACAAGGGGCCCCAGGGTCTCTATCAAACTTTAAAGCTCAGCGCTCAACTCAATTTATTTTTATTTTACCAAACTTCATCAGAGCTCCCTCGTACTTACCACCTACGCTGATAGCTGAATTGTCCAACAAATAATATTCACAATATTGCTTACCCGAAAGTGAAGGTCTTAAACTTTCTGGTTATATCAGGAACCAAAAACCCTAATTCCCTGGTCCATTAGTGTACGTATAAAGTACAAGGTTGTTACCTGAAATTAAATATTTTTGCGAATGAATATGCTGAAGGACATGAATAAACAATTTAACGGGAGATGGTTAAAACTGGTTTTTGGTTTTAATAATCTCTTGATGATGTTAACATAAACGAAACGGGCGTCGAGTAGTGTATTCCAGTGTACTGTTCAAATGTTTTGTAAACGTGGTTTCTAGACACAAAAGATATTGATGTGTGAAAAATAGTCCTTATACGAAAACGCCCCACCGCCAGGACCCCTACACAACGTAGAGTTGTCTCCTTAAACAGAACTACGCGCCATAAAGTTGAAGGAGGTTATTAGGCGCTAATTAAAAAAATCAGTAGTTCTTGGCCTATAACAGTTGATGTTAAATATTGCTAAAATTTAAAAAATACTTATTTGAATGAAAACGGGTGTAGTACAAGAAAGTCTTAAAATTTAGCGTTCTACTAAACATAAACTCGCCATATATAATCGACAAACGCCAAATCCAAAGCCAAGACTGTCCGGAATAATAGGGCTACACATTTTAACAAACGCAGACAAACCAGCGTTGGGGATCGAACCCAGAATACAGTATAGTCTGAACAATCGTGTTCGCCATACAATTTGATCTAGCTGATTGGGCTACTGTCAACAGGACTGGTGTTGGGTTGATGTGGGTTTAGCCGTTATGGCGGACGTCGTCAGAAGCTCGGTACGAATTTCTTAGATAGGTATGTGTAAGGGCCTTTTCCCTTTGGATCGGATTCGTGATGGAGACCAGGAATTTGTTTTGTGTAGAGACAGTTTACTAGTTAGGATGTCATGGTTAAATGGTCGCAGCGGACTGACTAATGATAGGTTAAATCGCTAGGACAGAAGTTGATACGTTGAACCATCGCGGTAGATTGTTCGAACTTCACATTTTGTTAAATGTGCGATGGCAAAAATGGTTTAGACCGTTTTTACTTGGCACAGCCAAAGAAGCAGCTGCAGTGGCACGGTTATCGAGATAACGTTTGCGTCACACGTATCAAACTGGACTCTTTTTTTACTTCACTTGGGTCTTTTATGTTTCGTCAAGGACTTAAGCTGGCACAAGTCCGGAAAGGCCTGGAAAAGGTTCCCCGATATTCATCTCTGCTTGATTGCGCAACATTGCACAATATTGCATCAGAAAATGTGAAAATTTAGAAATGAAAATTATATAACTGTTTCGGCCATAAAATGAGGAATTGTTTTATGTATGAACGAAGTTTGAATCGATTTGATTTTTGAAGTTATTGAGGATAATTTTCTGAATAAATTAATTAATTTTGAATTGAACCCGTAAAGTCGTCCCAAAGGTTCTGCACGTAAAGTTAATATGATATGAGAATGTTCCGATAGGTTTCTAAAGAACACGTCAAACCCTAGAGAATTTTTTGAAACTGTAACAAAATCCGACGTAAAAACGCCGTCGGAAGATGGTTTTTGGAAGTATTAGAAAGATTCCCTCCACGAGCGTTTTTTGTGCAAAAAATAAAATGGTCGCTCCGCAGAATGTAGTTTTAGAAACTAACATAGATGTTGTTGCACGGGGCGTACGTCGCGCCGGCCACCAAAATTTTGGCAACTATTATAAAATCCGACTTTTACTTCCAAATAAATCTCCTTTTTACGAACCGACGTTGTGTGGCACTGCAACTTATGCGTTTTATCAAATATGAAGACAAGTTAAAAATTCCGAAATCAAAATGTTAAGAGGAGATTTGGCAAGAAAGACAAAATTTTTGAAGGTACATTTTCATTTTTTACAGTCGATTTCGGCGAAAAAATTATATTTTCCGCGTGTTTGCCCTTAATGGGTTCCTCAGTAATTCGGTAGCAAAAAGTATTATTACCATGTACACACATGTACATGGGACCGCCTTGCCTGAACGTATGAATATATAAGTAATATTATTCTGAATTGTTGCGATTTAAGCATTTTTAAACTTTAGAACGAGCGCCCGAAATTATTATTGTGAAATTTTAAATACGTAAAAAACGGGCAAGCAAAAGCCCACATTATCGTAGATATTAAATTTTTACATGGTATCTCTTTGTTTCAATCGTTTGCTAAAAACTAAAACATTGGATGGTAGTTGGAGACATTGTCTGAATCGTTCTGTTCCTCACCATGTGTGGTATACGGACCAAAATTTGTTAACCTTATACACATTTCTTGAAATTTTGTAAAAAATATTTTTTGAAAGAACAATATATTTTTTTATACAATACAATCTTTTTCTTGTGTTACAAATTTCCTTTTCAGGTTAATTAAGAGGGCGTTATTTACAGTGTTAGATTTAAGGCAGTGCTACGACGTCCAATTGATACCATTCAGTGCCAGCAATTAAGCAAAAGAAACAGTATGTTTAAACTTTGTAATTTTCGTCTGAATCAGTCACATCGAACCCTTCAGGTGAACACATCAATATTCATTTTAGGAAGGATAGTAAAACATCCTTCAGACACGTTAACATGGATCGTCACAAAGTCCGCGGTGAACGAAATGGAAAAGTTTTGATGACAATGGGGAACGAAAGTACCGGTAGTACTCTATTGAAACTTTATGAATGGAGATTGATTATATTTTGATATCTAAGACGTGAAATCCAGTGAACAGTGAAAAGAAAAATAATTTATAAAAAGTTTGCGCTGAAATAAAATATTTTGAACTGCGGGTGTGGAAAACAGTTTTGATGAATTTTAAGCTCATGTGGGGACGGTATTTATTAGGATGTTATTTGATAATGCTTGAGCTGTAGAATCATTGGTTTGATTGGTTTGAATGTTGAGTGATGTTATTGATGAATTTGGGTTATTTGTGAATTATCGGTGATTCGTGAACTTTTTCTAGATTCTAAATAAATGATGTTTGTTGACACTACCATGCTGGAATAATACATTCTCAAATTTCCTGTCATATAAAATTATTAATTAGGTGTCTAGGCTCATACGGTAATTAATTTTTTATTGTTTTATTTTAACGCCTTATTTAGACTAACGTCCTGGTGGAGTTTAGCATTCCACTACTTAACCAGGACACATAGGCAATTATACAACGATCATTCCCTACGGCATTTTCATCTGTCGCAGCTGAGACTCGAACTCAGGAGTGGTACAGTGACTAGACGTGTTGTCTCTCAAACAACCTCATCTAGTCCACATCTGCCAACTCGGTAACACATGAAAAACACCACTAAACATCCATACCCTAGCCAGGATTCCAACCCGGAACTCCTTGATTGCAAGCCTAACACATAATAAGCGTTGAGCCATTGAGCCGTAATCACTTAAACTTTAAAGAGTAGATGTGGGTCGCGCCCATCACACGGTAGCGCTAACTAAGCGATCACTTATCATTACGTCATTTGATCACAAGAAGTGTAGTTTAAGCATGTGATCAGTCGACCAAATGACGTTCATGTTAAATGATCAGTGAGCGCGCTACCTGGTCGCTCACTGTCATGAACGCAACCATTCATTGGCGCTTAGAGGAGTCGAATGTCGCTTTTTAGGTCTCAGTAATCGGTTTGCGGAGTATCAGCTAAATCACCCTGTATATGTCTACTGCAATATAAAACGACAAAGCCGAGGTTATTTCGTAACCATACATTTTTTATGTTAAAAGGGGACAATACACTTAACTATGTTATTGGTAAATAAATCAATCTTACGCACATTTAAATGTAAAACAATTCGAAAATATTACCACACAGAATACAAATACTGCGTTCTCCTAGGAATAAAACAAACAATAAACTTTTATAGCAGCTTAAGTTGTTGTTTTAAAATGAAATTCAATATAGGCCTTTCTAATTTACACACAACCCAAATTTAAATCTACATGTGCAGAGAAAATAACTACATCCGTCAATCGATGTTCTTGGAAATAACAAAGGGAAGCTCACATGATAAGTATGTTGTAGAAAGTTCTGCAACTTTGAGTAAGTTGGGGTAAATGTTCATTTCGGAGAAATCTGATCACCATTCCATGCCTTAAACTTGCGTATGTTGGTTCGTTTGGGATAGTTCCGCGTCTTTGCTGTTCAATAAATGCCTAATCGTTTTGTGAATAATTTCATCAATGTGATTTTAAATTGGAATATTAATGGTATAACTTAGGATTATGTTATTAAATAGCGTAAAATATGATCTTGTAAGGCTCATATATGCCAAAACTTTTAATATACAGGGTGGACCATTAATAATAGGCCATAGTCCAGAAGTAGATTCTTTGGCTCAAAATATGAGGATATAACTAAATATGATTTAGTAAAATGTTTCTGTGGAAAGAAATACAGGGTGTCAAATTTTTCATTTTTTTTCATTTTTTTTGCAATAACTCAACAGCCTCTTGACTGATCTTCACCAAATTTGCTAGAGGAACTTTCTTAATTCTATGAAACAATAATTTATGTATTACATCATGTTAGATCATAGAGGGCGCCGCAGGACCTGTATCTGATGATGAATTTTTTCATATTTTTTTTTACGAAACGTTGTGGTACTTCTGACCAGAAAATTTGATGTGGGTGTCATTTACACGTATAAAAGGTACACTCGGTAGAACATGATAACTCCAACCGTTTTCGAGGAAAGTGCCGTTAAACATTTCAATAATTTTTTGAAAGACAAATTCGAATTTAATGAAACAAAGTGTATTTATTGAAAATTAAAATAACAGAACTGAAACATAACCAAAGCACAAATTTGGCGAAGATCAGTCAAGAGGCTGTTGAGTTATTGCAAAAAACGAAAAAATTATTTGAAATTTGACACCCTGTATCTTTGTCCACAGAAACATTTTACTAAAGCATATTTAGTTATATGCTCATATTTTGACCCAAATAGTCTACTCCTCAACTGTGACCTATTATTAATGATCCACCCTGTATAAAATAGTCAATAATATAATTAAGTGTCGCTACTCAAAATGTTTCAGTTTTGTCTACCGAGGATAAATGCACGACACAAAGTTATTTTATATATGAAATCATAATACTATAATAATAAATAAATACATAAATAAACACCACAGAAATTAGACAACCCCCAATTCCAGAAGCCAGAGCTTGTGCGGAAGGGGCTTACACATTGAAAAAACGCGGACATACAACCATTTCCTCCGACAGTGCCAGTACCGGAGTCAGGATTTGAACCCAGTGGTGCGATGTCCGTGTCATTAATCGCGATTACTACCTTGCGCTTTAACCCACTCGGCTATCGACCAGACAAACTAACGTATAAAATACGGATATAAAATGTCCCTTATATATCACATGATTAATAATTATTCCAATAGTGAATAATACTACAGTATTAAACATTTAAGTAAGTTGTCTTATATTTAGTAAGTATTATTATTATGTTTTGTCCTTTTTCTGTATTTTTCTTAAATGCTTTTGTAAATTGTAACCTTATCCTGGGTTCTGCCCATTTAGGCTGGGACCGTTACCTTTTTGAGATGAAAAAATTAATCGCAGGCAACGGCCGGCTGGAATATATATTTGAGGTTGTAAAAAATGAAAAAAAAAACTTTGGAACTTGAGATGAAGGGAAGTAGTGAAATGGGGTGCTATTTAAGGGATGAAAAGCGTTTTTCGTTATTTGTGGCGAAACGTGACCTCCTAGAGAGTATGTCATACAAAAGATGTAGACAATCAAAAAAATCTAAAACTTTTATTATATATATTTTTCGACATAACCTCAAAATTTGCGAGAAAATGACGAAAAACCAATTTTTCTGTTTTTATTTTATTTCTCGCGTGAAAATTATTTAATGAAAATGAAACTTAGTGAAAGTACGTAATTATTTGCATATAATAAGCATGAATTTTTTCAATTATGGGAAATAAATATTTTTCGAGATATTACCATTTTTCCGAAAAAACACCCCTATCTTCGGCGAACAACTTTATTGATTTTTTTTGAACTTTGATGTTCTACTAGTGCTCATTTTTTTCGTCGAGATGTCTACTTTCCAATGGTATGTCGATGTTAGTGATTTATTGTCATTTAGCAGCTTAAAATTAAGAAAAACCGAAAAAATAATTTTTCGAATCACGAATTTGTCGATTTTTTTCATTATTTTCAATTTTTTAGCATATTTATGTTAATAATTCATAATATTTTAATGAAAAAACTTATTCTGATATAAAGTAAATAAAGTCGAAAGAATTTCATCACGGAAAGGTAGGGAAAACTTTATGAAACTTAACATTTACATGGAAATCAATAGTACTTTATTAATTTTCATAAGCTACAGTTAAGTTTCGAAAACTTTATATGCATATTAAATTATTCTAAATACATATGATAAAATACAACATACAATTTATTTATATTGGCTACGAATTCTTTACTTTATTTACAAATATTTACTTTATTAATATTGATTGTGTATAGCTTATAAAAAGAAAAATCAATAAAATAATCGTTAAAATCTAATCAATTTTAGGCCTTTTTTGTTGTGGTTCGTTTTCTTCATCGATCAAACTCTCAAATTTTATATTATCTTCAAAATCATTGGCATTTTCAGGCTCTTCAATTTCGATGTCATTATTCTTTGCTGGCTCTTCATCAATATATTCAGAATCACTTAAACCTACAAATACTTCTCTGTCTCTATTTGAACAGTTCTCAGTGCATGTATTGCATAGATTGGTACATTTTAAGCCGTGTTTTCGGCAGCCACACCTTTGATTATTGCAACCACTTTCACAAGTACAGCTAACGTTTTTTAACAACTTTCCGGGAATCAAGTCGGAACTGTCAGCCCCAGTCCTTTGCTTTTTTGTTGTCCTGACCGTTGTCAAAATTACCCAATCAAGTTTGCAATTGGTAATAGACTCTGTAGGAGTGTTATGCAGCTGCTTCTTCAGTTGGAGGGAGTTTTTCCAATTTAAAAGTGGATTTGTTTGTAGCTTGCTGATACAGCTCAAATCGTAATTGATTTAATGAGTTATAAATTTTATTACTTTTGTAAATACTAGCTGTAAGTTGAGATCTATTTTTTGCTATGGTTATGTGGTCTGCATCTATTTGATAATAAACACTGGCTAGGTTTAATAAATTTTTATTGTCCAATAAAGATCTTACTATTGTTTTTTTCCCTTTTCCAGCAAAACTTGAAGTTATATCACACCCAGAGAAAGCATGAAGAAACGCTATTACACTTGTGTATGGTTCGTGTTTAAAACAATGGAATGTATAAAATGAATCTTTGACGTTGCTTGAGCCTGGTTTGTGAAAATAAATATCCAGCCCATTCGAATTTAATTGGTGTAAAAGAACTAGTAAATCGATGTCTTGACCCACGATTATTACAGTTTTATCATCTTGTTTAGCTAATTGGATCGCAGTATTAACAATCATTTCACTACTAACATTTCATTTTCACTTTCACTTTTTTTTTGTTTGAATACGTAACAGTATTTGTTTGTTTGTATTCAATTTTAGCGTGGTTTCCAATAACTAAATTCATTCAACTTTAGTTATTTTATACCAAAGTAAGTTTTTTTATTAAAATATTATGAATTATTCACATAAATATGCTAAGAAATTGAAAATAATGAAAAAAATCGACAAATTCGAGATTCGAAAAAATTTTTTTCGGTTTTTCATAATTTTAAGCTGCTAAATGACAATAAATCACTAACATCGACATACCATTGGAAAGTAGACATCTCGACGAAAAAAATGAGCACTAGTACACCATCAAAATCCAAAAAAAAATCAATAAAGTTGTTCGCCGAAGATAGAGGTGTTTTTTCAGAAAAATGGTAAAATCTCGAAAAATATTTATTTCCCATAATTGAAAAAATTCATGCTTATTATATGTAAATAACTACGTACATTCACAAAGTTTTATTTAAATTAAATAATTTTCACGCGAGAAAAAAAATAAAAACAGAAAAATCTGTTTTTCTTCATTTTCTCGCAAACTTTGAGGTTATATCGAAAAATATATATAATAAAAGTTTTAGATTTTTTTATTATCTACAACTTTTGTATCAAACACTTCTCTCTAGGAGGTCACGTTTCGCCACAAATGACGAAAAACAGTTTTCACCCCATTTCACTACTTCCCTTCATCTCAAGTTCCAAAGTTTTTTTTTTCATTTTTTATGACCTCAACTATATATTCCAGCCGGCCGTTGCCTGCTATTAATTTTTTTTTTCAGCATTAAAAATCCTAACGGCCCCAGCCTAGTTGGATGTTGTAATAAATAAATATCTAATAATTTTCATAAATTTTGACTACTAAATGAATTAATTTGTCTCGGCATTAGTGCCAACAGTGAAGCCTTTTCAAGCGGGTTCAATTGAAATAAAAATCGACAAGTATGAGTTTCTATTGCGAGTGGGAAAATTTTTTATCGATAGGGATGGATGGACACTTTCGTCAATAATATAGGCACAAGTAGATTGTATTTACTAATTTGGAAACCACAAAAAATACTAAATGAACAATTAAGTATTTATTCGTATTAACAAGAACAATTTCCAGTTATTCACTGACCGTTGGGTATATTTCATTTTCCCTTTATTATGTTAAGTAAAGCAAAAAGTATTTAGAGCACTTCACTTTCTGCCTTTTTAGACAAGGCACGTCAGCATATTAATCTGGAAACAACTAAGTAAATATAAATGAAAATGCTGTGGCAAAAAATATTTCAACTTCAAATTAAACAGAGGATTCGTTTGATTTAACCAACGAACAAGCTGATGTTCAGAAACGTAAGTTAATTCGATTAAAATTCTCGCTTAAAATTTACACAATGAAGAATAATTATATTTAAAGTGGTAAATAAAAATTGCATTAGAATGTGCGTTTGAATTAATGTTAATCAAATATTACATGGCGACTAAATAAATTGGTTTCCTGATTTGTTGGCGTCATTGTGAAGAAATTAATATATAAACCTTTCTCGTCCAGCCTGAATTTCGACTCCGCTAATGTTATTCCAGATTTGATGAAAAAATTTCACTAATCAATTTATACCGTTGTAAACCAATTTTATGTTGTTGTTTGTAAAAAAATAATGTTTTATTAAGTTCAATATTTATTAGCTCTTAATATGTCTTTCATAAAACGTGAAAAATAAATCTTAGGGTATATTTACATACCAGATAAATAAAATGCTGGAATACTCTTCAAAAATCTGTAATTCTACATTTTCTCAAAGACAAATACGCTTAATAAAGCTATTAACGGTATCGTTTTTGTTTTCTTCAATATGTGGATGTTTCGAAAAAAATAAATCCAATAACCTCAAAAATAATAATAATAATTTCATTTATTTGAAAGTAATCGACATAATAGCATATATTATTAGTTCAATTATTGTGTCAGTTATTATAATTGCGTTTGTTAATCTACTCATAAAAACATTTAAATATTAGTATTTATTAAGTATCAAATACAGGGTGTCTCATAATGGATTTAAGGTTTTAAAGCAATAAAACGAACGTTCAGAACATTGTAAAACAATTTTAATATTCTTGTTAGACACGTTAAACATGCTGTTACCTCCTTTCCCTTATTATTTATTTTTGAGAAAGAATTGAGGCAACATATGCGGACGACTAGCTGGTTTAAGTCGGAGCAGAGAGCCGTGGATCCAGAGTATTCATAAGGGTGGAGAAACTTACCCTTTTTGATATGTACAGCATAAGCGACAGATTTCTGTTTATTTCGGGAAAAGGAGACAAAGAAAAATTGATGTTAAATTGGGCACCATCTATAGTGAAAATAAGTAGAATTGTCTGTTTTTCTCGAATAACCAGCCTACTATAGATTAGACTGAAATTGTTGGTAAGAGAAATAAAAAGATTGTTTAAAATAAATGTTAAAATATATTACATGAATAATAGACAAATCGGTTTGTAACGACTAATTGAAATTTAAAAATATATATATAACAAATTTATACCAGGATCCTAGATTTACTATTGTTGAGGTGGCTAGTTCTGAGACAGCAATCCAGGCCCACAATTGTCTCTTGTCGCAAGAATGGAGTCTAAAGTTTTCTTGGCAATTTACGTCTCTTAATGAAATGGAGTGAAAATTGTAGGAAAATTAACCAACTAGGTGGTTAATGAAAAGTTAATGAAATTTTATCTATATGAAAGATAAGCTGTGCAAAAGCTATGCAGGAATGAAGAAGCTATGCAGAAACGTATACAGAAATGTATAAGTATATATTGTATAAACATATAAGTACATAAGTACATATAAATATATAGAAATATATAAGTATATAAAAGCATATATATATATATATATATATATATATATATATATATATATATATATAGAATATAAGTATATAAATATCTAAGTATCTATGTATATAATCTGATTTCTTAAACTATAAATTGCCAAAAAATGAAAAAGAAAGGAAAAATAAATAGTTTAAAACCATGTGGTACATATAGTATTTTAACTACTTATTAAATTAAAAAGAATTGACCTTGAATTTAAATTTATTTTAAAAATAATTGAAATTACATCAAAGACAAAAATTGAAGATTACTTAAATTTTAAATGAGTAATAAATGAAATTACTTGGATGTTGTTGTTAACGCGGATATAAAAATGTAATATCAATTACTGAAGTCCACAGTTAAAATTTATATGTGTTCGAATCAGTACAAAGGCTGCAAGCAAATGATTTCCTGTTGAGTTTTACTGATAAGGTAAACTTTTTTTGTCCTACTTACTGGAAAAAATTGCTACCAAATAATCTTGAGAAATCTAATTCCCTAATTAAATTGAAAGCTATAAAATATAAAAATAGTACAGGTATGGCCATCTGTCAACTGTTGAGTTAAGCGCAACAACCTGCCTGATGTAGATTCCCGTACTCACAACTAAAATAGTCGTATATGATCGATAAAAGGAATCTATAATAAAAGTTTTTATTACTTCGATACCACAGCTGATTTGCCTTTGCCTCAGTTTGTAATTTCTATTTTGTACATAACCAACAATATGAACTACAGTAATAAATAGTAAAACGTATTATGGGAACTCAGTAAAAATATTACATCTTATAGGATATACTATATATAGTAATTTTATTTTATTTTATTTTATTTTTTTTTTATTTTATTTTTACACCATCCAACAGTACTTAAACCAATTAACGGATGGGAACATACAACAATAATTACTATAAATATACAGATAAATAATAATCACGAAATGTCCAAAACAGCATTGGCAACAAAATAAACACAATTCATAATACGATTAATTCGATAAATACACTTTTTTTAAAGACCTGTAATTACAATTGAATATATCCAGACTGTCCTGCAGGTTATTGCAGTTTTCACACATAAAGAAAAGGGGGGAAAATTTTAACATGTTTGACCGCGGAGTACTCAGATAAAATGTACACCAGCGACGAGTCCCGACTCTAGGAATATGGAAGTTAAGTTGCTCTAAAAGTTGGGGACAATCAATTTTGTTATTTATTAATTTATTTAGAAAAATCAAGGACTGCGTTTTTCTACGGTCTTGCAAACTCAATACAGAAAATCTGTTTAATAAGTTCTGCTGAGGTATTCCAACATGAGGGTACTGGCCATCCATTTTAAAAGATAAAAACTTTAAAAAACGCCGTTGAATATTCTCCAAGCTTTCAGCGTGAACGTTATAACCTGGTTGCCATATTACAGCAGCATACTCAAGTTTAGATTTCACAAATGCATTAAAAAGTAGCATTAATACCTGCACGTCGGTGAAACCTTGAGAGTTCCTTATAACAAAACCTAGATTTCTGTAGCCAATCTTAGTAATTTCATTTACATGCAGGGTGAATGATAATTTGTTATCAAATGTAACTCCTAGATCTTTAATCGAGTCCAACCGATTTAAGGTGACATTGTCCAAGATATAATTGAAACAAATAGGTGAAATTTTTCGAGAGAAAGTTACAATATTGCACTTTGCAGCATTCAGGGGGAGATTATTTGATACACACCATTCATCTAATTTACTAAGATTATTTTGCAATTTTAGGCAATCAGAAATATTATTTATTGAGCAGAATATTTTTATGTCGTCAGCGTACAATAAAAAGTGTACATCAAGGTTCTCCACAATATCATTGATGAATATTACGAAGAGAAGTGGACCAAGAATGGAGCCTTGAGGCACTCCCGAAGATACAGAAAATTCCTTTGACATAAATCCGCGACATTCAACGAACTGAGTTCTATTAGATAAATATGATTTAAATAGGTTAATCAGTGGTAGAGACAATCCAACTTTTTCAAGCTTTTGAAGTAAGATACCATGATCTAACCGATCAAAAGCTTTGGAAAAATCTGTATAAATTACATCCACTTGAACATTCATATCAAGATTCTGAGCAATAAATTGAGTGATGCAAAATAAATTTGTTGTCGTTGATCGATTACGCATGAAGCCATGTTGATGAATAGAAATCTGACCCTGAACGTGCGGATACAATATGTCATGTAACGCAATTTCTAAAACTTTGGCAAAATTACATATTATTGTTATAGCCCTGTAGTTTTCAACATTATTCCTATCACCCTTTTTAAATACGGCACAGACTCGAGCAGTTTTCCAAACATTAGGAATAACACAAGTACGCAACGTTAGATTAAACAATATAGTGAGAGGTTCCGCTAGAGCATAGGCACAGTCACGAACAATAAATGCTGGAATGTCATCAGGACCTTTGGTAAACTTCGGTTTCAATTTTAATAAAGCGGTTAAAATGTCGTTGGTATTAAACTGATCAAAGTGTAGATAATGATCACTGTGATAGAAATCGTTTGCATTATTGACGTTTACTGGTTTGGTAAATGCACCGCTGAAAAAGCTGGCGAAACCATCAACAATATCTTGCATGGAGGTTAGATGATTATTGTTGTATATTAAATTATTTGGAATGTTTGATGCATTCGTTTTAGAATTGATGTAACCCCAAAATGACTTTACGTCATTCTTTACATTAAGTTCTATATTTCTTAAAAACATCTTATGTGCAATGGCGATATCAATATTTATTTGATTTCTAATAAGTTTAAATTGATTATAAACATCAGGATCGTTTGTTTTTTTGTAGCGCTTCCAAAGCGAAAATTTGGTTTTAATATTTTTTATAATTAGACCGTTAAACCACGGGGGATACTTTTTACTAGCATTACGAGGAATGTATTTAGGAACACATATGTCTAGTATATCTCTAAGCGTATTATAAAATTGATCACAGGCGATATTTACGTTATCAAAGTCTTTTAAAAATGACCAATCACAATTTAATATCATTTCATACAATAGAACATAATTGGCTTTACGAAAATTATAAGTTTGCACTGCGTTGGTTTGAGCAGTATGATTTGAATTGTTTGTGATAAAAAAACATATGCAAAGGGCAGGGTGGTAAGCATCCTCACTTAATAAAACATCATCAGCTTTGTTAACTTTACTTGAATGATTTGTTATAACCAAATCGAGAAATCTGTTATTACAATTATTTACATTATTTAATTGCGCTAAGTCAAAAAAGCTGAGAAAAGCCTGAAGTGCCAAAGTACGAGTCGTACTGTTGTTATTATTATCAATGCTCAGTTTGTACTCAGGTATATTAAAATCGCCGATGAAGCACACTTTATTACCGTTAAGGTAATCGAGTGATTCAAAGCATTCGAAAAAACTAGTATAATATTGGGCATTTATTGAGTTCGGTATATATATAACAAAAACAAAGATTAGGCTATGATTCAATTCAATCTTTATACCAACTATATCAATTAATGGAGTGCGGTTATGGATATTATCTAAATTAAGTTCGATACATTGATATTTTTTATTTAAAGCTATTAGTACACCACCTCCGCGTTTAGTATTAGTCGCTTCAAAATTTCTATCACACCGGAAAACATTAAATTTATTGGATAATATTTCAGCATTGTTTGTTCGAGCATCTAACCAAGTTTCAGTTAACGCGATAGCATCATAGTCACAGGTATAACTTGAGTTTAAAATATCATGCGTTTTTGTATTTAATCCCCGAACATTCTGATAGTAAATACAAAAAGAACCGTTTTTGCCACTATTTATGTGCGTAGATACGAACGGTTGAGTGCATGAACCACCAGTGGTCATGTTATTAAAGTTAACCGAGCCTGACCCTAATTGCTATACGTATAAATTTGTTTTAAACTCTTCGATATTTTGTATATAGATAGAGCATTTGCTATCCCATGCAGCGTGATTGACATCGACAATCGCATCTTTATTTTTATCGTTGAATTTAATACAATTTATGCATTTTAAGTTATCACCTGAAGCTTTACAATTTATAAGTTGATGCTGTTCAGCACACCTAGGACAGTAAATGTTGACACTATTGCATTTACTCGAATGGTGATTGTACCCATTACATTTGAAACACCTCTTTAACGCAATGGAGTCATATACTTCACATATATCCAATCCAATAAACAATTTACCGTTACCAAAAGACATTATGTTGTTGTAAGAGGTTACATCAACCTGCAAGACAGCTTGGAATATATACTGATTTTTTTTTGTCGGCCAAATTCTAAGTACACTGCACTCTGGATCATTAGTTTTGAACACATTTTTGTTTTGATATTTAACGTAATTTAACAATACTTCCTCCTCTAACTTTTCAGACATGCCTACTATCCTTATTCTCGGATTAATACACTTAACATCTTTAACCTCGTATCTTTCACCTAGTTTAGAGTTTGCTAATGTTTTAAACTTCACAACTTCTGATTCATTGCCACAACCGACAACTATACCACCATCCCTGATATTTTTCACGCTAGAAATATTTATTTGAGATTCAACTGGATTTATGTTGTGTAGAATGTCTGTTTTAGTTTCATAATTCTTCTGGTTGGGATTCTTAGGTTTAATAATTACAGCTGATTTACCCTTAAGAGCGGTTGAGTATAAGTTTAAAGTACTATTCTTGGTTGAGCTGGTGCTCGGAATACTTTGAGAAGGGAGATTTATTTGACTTATTTTATTCACTGCATGTTGCATATACTCATTTTTCAAATGAGAATTTATTTCCTCTAACTTGTCAGCGGCAATTTGAGTAATATCAGTTTTCATTTTACTTACAATATTTTTCATTTCATTAACTACATCATTTATTTTTTGTTCGAATACTTCTTTTAAAAAATCAGGTTTAATTTGGTTCGATAGAACACGGCATTGGTCGCAATGCCACGAGAGTCCGGCAATTTTCCCAATGTATTTAGATACATCAGAAGGTATATGACAACAGCCAGGATGATATTGATTACCACAGTAACCGTCGCAGGAAATTGTTTGCTCTCGACTTGAGAATTTCACTTTACAAATGCCACAACTCATTTTAGTTATTTAACACAACCATTATGTTTATTACAGTCCAGATGTTGCACTAGGTAATTAAGGTGGATTAGGGTCTATGCCGAAGTGGGCGTTTAGCACGTGTTCGCCACTCTACAACGGCCCGAATCACAACACTGCACTTGTAATATGTCACTAAATCAAAGTTTTTTGATGATCGCCACTTCGTTTTTAGTTCAAACTTTCTGCAAAGTTATGTAACACTTTTGTCTACACATTAGCCAAATTTCATAATTATTGACGCAACTTTTACCACTTTTCATAACTATTTTATGGGAGCGCTGTCGCAACACGTTTTGTAAAATGCGAGTTCAAAAGCAAAATGAGTAATGAGAAAAGGTAAGGAAAATAACCATATGTACTTACATAGTGAACCAAAATATAAAAATTATATAGGTATCTGATGTAAATAAATGTTTTGTAGACAATTGTTTCCTGGGATAAATTCTGTTAGTTGAAAACAGTTTCACTTACAAAAACTGAATCAAAATGATACGCAGATTGTGCCAAACATAAACAAAACACTAGTTTTTATATAAAACTGTTAAATAGACATAGGCCATGTAACAATGCGGACTTATTGTTTAAACAACACATCGTTTAAATGCTGGCCGTCTTCTTCGTAGCAGGTTGTTAGTCTAGAGCGCAAGCTACGGAAAACTCGCTGGCACATCTCTACGAGTATGTCACGTATAGCATTGGTAATGCGGTCTTTCAGTTGCTGGACGGTTTCTGGTACCGGATCGGTGTAGACAACACACTTCAGGTATCCCCATATGACGAAATCTAAGGGGGTCAAGTCTGGAGATCGTGGATGAAACGGAATATCTCCATTAATTGAAATAACTGTGCCAGGAAACAGTTCTGTAACTGCGTTGATCGACATCGCTGCAGTATGTGCCGTGACACCATCTTGTTGAAACCACGTACCGTTGTCATCATAGCCAGAGAACTGTAGTAAGGATTGGCGCAAAAAATTATGAATCATGGTGGTGTAGCGGGCGCAGTTCACAGTAACCGTACGTCCTGCACCATCTTCAAAAAAGTACGGTCCGATTATGCCCAAGATGGACATGGCACACCATATGGTCACTTTTTTCGAGTGTAATTGTCGTTGATGTTTTTGCCGTGGATTATCCATTAAGAAGGAAATGTGCTTCATTACTAAAAATATTGTTTTCGATACCACCTTCATTCCAAAAATTGTTCATCATCGTCTCGGCAAAACTTTTCTGTCTTAAATGGTCTCCCGGCTTCAAAAATTGACAAAGTTGAAATTTATAGGGTTGCAAGTGTAAGTCCTTTCGCAATATTCGTTGAACACTAGCGCGCGTCAATTGCAATGATTCTGTCAATATTTCTCGTGGTTCTGGGTCGACTGGCTGCTTCCTGATTCATGGCAGAAGCTGTTACTCGGAATCTTTTCACCCAACTGTACACTAAAGCTGCCGATACTACACCCCAATATCTCGGCCATTTGTTGTTCGATTTAGATCAAATTTGGTAATACTTCTTGTGTTTTAGATTGTGATTAAAAAGTTATTTAAAATTTTGTTTTCGAAATTAAATGCGTCTACTATGGCCAAAAGAAATTGGCAAAAATTAGGCATTTATATGAGTGATTGAGATAAGGTTTTTGTTTTTACAGAATCTTGTTCGACATGCTCTAAAACCCCTGTTTACCAAATTTTGTTAAAAACTATTCATTCTTTTACAAAAAAAATCATATCTAACATTTCAATAATAATCACAATACTATTCGAGTTATTTATTGTCGGATATTTACATAACTTGGTAGCCGTGTAATAATGACGCTAATTAAATATTAGGACATAGTTTCTATCCAAAACACTGTTAGTTATGAAATGAATATCTGAAAATTGGTATCTACTTTTTAAACAGCTTCGAACTCAGCATACCAATATCTTTGTTAACATGGAGTACTTTGGAATGGATTTGACAATTGTATCGAATGTCAAATTAAACTTAAATATGGCTGCACAACAATTAATTATTACTGATAAAATTGAAATAATAAGAATTGTTGGTGATAGTGTGCACTCTTATCGAGATGCAGCCAGTATCTTCAATTTGAGATATCCAGAACTCCCACAGATTCACTACACCACGGTTGGTTCAATCAACAGAACTGGAGATGTATCCAAACTTGGAGCCAAAAATACAACGTTGCCAATCGTCCATTGGATCAAGTAATATTAGATACTCTTAATGCTGAGCCACGCGTTAGTATCAGAGATTTGTCTCTAAACTTGAATATAGACAGAAATAAAATTTGGACGTGTCTAAAACGTCATAATTTAAACCCATATAAGCCCAAGTTTTACACACTATGGAAGAAGGAGACGCAGTCAGGGAGGAGATCAGAATATTGCTTCTGGGCTCAGGATTTGATTTTAAATGACACAAATTTTAAAAAAAAAATTATTTTCTGTGATGAGGCTACTTTTACAACAAATGGCGTGGTCTCATCGCAAAACTCAAGGTATTGGTCAACGGTAAACCCACAATGGGTTATAAATTGTAAACGGCAATACTCCGAAAAAGTAAATGTCTAGTGTGGAATTTTAAATGAGACCTTAATTGGACCTTTTTTCTTCGATGACAGTTTAAATAGTGTGAGGTTCCTATATTTTTTAACACATGAATTCCAAGATGTTCAATTTACCTTTGGCTGAAAAATTGGCTGAGTAACAACTTTCCTATGCGTTGAATTGATCCTTTAATTGCGTGGCCACCTAGATCACCAGACGTCACCCCTATGAATTTTTGGGTACCATAAAATAGTAGTCTATAAAAATAGGCCACGAAATAGAGCAGAACTATTTGACAGAATTAGAGAAGTTGAAAAATTAAGAAAAGTTGTTAAAAATAAAAATTGAAAAATGTATTAGAATTGATGGAGGACTAGTCAATAGTTAGTCGATTTAGGCCATTAGGTAAGCCAGTCCACTAAGGCCAGACAGATGCCAGTCCATTAAATCTTCTGAATGCGTTTACATATAAGCCAGTGTTCTAGGCAGTTCAACATGGCGACACGCCAAGTGTACAGATCTACTGGTCACTGGTCTGGGACTAGCTTACTGGCTAGGTCTAGAAATGCACATTCACATTAGGCCAATAGGTGAGCCAGTCCAACATGCGAGTGGTGGGGAAGCTGATTGACGTTGAAAGATAGAAACTGTTCTATTAGAAGGAATGGCTTAAGTAATGACTTGATGACATTGCATTGTCTCGGAATGTCTATTTACCCAGTGCCTGGATTGCCTTAATCGACTGGCTTACCTAATGGCCTCGTGTAAAAGGGCTTTAAATGATCGAAAGTTCATAAAAATCGACTTAGTTTTTAACATTTCACAAGTTGGTACCCTGACAGCCGAATTGTCAAGCTGTCAGTTTAAGTTATTTCGCCATGTTTTTGTGAGATTAACAATGTTATAAAAGTCGGGCAAAACCGTTCAACTTCCTATTAAAATTAAGAAATTGAGCCGAAAACTTTTCTAGGAATTAATTTAGTTAAAAGGTACGTGTTTGCTAGTCGGTTTGATACCGGATAAAAAACTAAATTTAACCTAATTTTCAATTAATATTTTGGTTTGTTTAATTGAAATTTCGATTTATTCGGATTAATTGGTAGGTTTATCGACTAGAAGTAGTATTCTAGGTAAGTTTGAATTTCTTTGATTTATTATAGACACGTGCTCACATTAGAGGTTAATTTTGAGAATAATTTTGCAACTTTAATTATAGATGATTTTGGTAAGGTCAGATTTAGTTCTTGGTACCACTATTCTGTTTTTGGATTATTTGGATTTTGGACTTTTGGATCATTTGCTATTGTATGGTAAACGATTTTTGGTATATGATTTACCCTTTACGATTGAGAAAAAACCCCATTTAATTGTGCTGTGAAGATTTCTACAACCTGTAAAGACCTCGATCAACAACTTTCAAGTCTGAAGTGTCTGCAAACTCCAAATTTTGTAAAAACTAAATATATATAAAATTTCTATTGCAAAATTGTTCAATTAACAATTCTTTTCCCATAGCGTTAGCTTGAAAACCCTAGACTTTCCTATAATCTTGGTATTTATTTTATTGTAAGATTTTTACCTTTCATTGTACTGTACTTTGCTGATTTTTATTAATTACTTGTTATTTTTATTGTTCGCTCTCACTATAAGGATTTGTAAGACCTGGGATCTCATTGGCCTGTCCTGACTTTAGGTCGTAATAAGCCACCCACAAGGATTCCTCATGGCACAGAGTAAGAGCTGTCTCTGTGGAAGAAACCCAATCAGAGAAAACGAATTTAGACACCAAACTCAAGGATTTGCATAAGATGTTTACTAAATTAATGACCAAGGCAAGATTCCCAGGAAAACAGGAAAATCGACAAGGGGGTGTAAAGCCTAGCGGAGGTATACGATGTTACCGTTGCAACAAACCAGGTCATATGATGCTAGATTGTCGACAATGGAACCTTGGGGAAGTAAACATTTCAAGAAAAGAGGAAATCAGCTCTAAAAGGGCATATGAAAGGAATACGAGAGGGTAGAGCTAGGGGTGGCTTTCGACACATGGATTGTCACGAAACTTTATGGAGGTACCTGTCAGACACACAAAAATCATTGCGCTATTTTTCTGTTCAGCCTCGTTCAATTTTTATAAATGTTTGAAAATAACGTATACGAGAGGGTAGAGCTAGGAGTGGCTTCCGATACATAGATTGCCACATAGATATGGATGTGTAGAGGGGTCTGCCACAAGCAGAAAAATCGTTGCACGACTCTAGTGTTTCGCCCCGGTTTGTTTGTACGAATTTTAGGAAATTACTTATACGAGGGGGTAGGTAGGGGTGGCTTTCGCCACATGAATTGCTACGAAACTTTATGGAGATATAGAGGGATCTCTTAGAAACAGAAAAGTCGTTGAGCGATTTTTATGTTCCGCCCAGTTAATTTTTTAGGAATTTTTGAAAATTGTTTGATTGGGGTGGTAGGGCTGCAGGTGGTTTACGGCTAGTTAAGGGTTGTGGCACCTTTCGGCTCATCAAACTAAATTTTATGAAACTAAAAAATGTTGTGCCACATTAGCAAAATTAATTATCGTAGCAGATACAATAATAGGAATTCTTAGGGGTTGTTTTAGAGGTTGCAAATTTACTTTAATTCATTTACAGTGTCGGTAAGACCACAAAACACGTCCGACGTCATTACGATCTCAATAACGCAATTTTTTTAATTTTTCGTCGCGTTGACATCGGGAACTTCAACTAGTTAAAAATGATGGTTATGCTAAATAGGCCAGTCACCTTAGACAAAAAAATCGCGTTAGGTCGCAAAAAATTGCACTGTTCTGATTGTTTGGGAAGATGTTAGGACAGATACCAATAGTGTAAAACCAAGTTTGCAGCTTCGAAAGACCTGTGATAACTGCGTGGTGTACGAAAAACCTTGAAATTTTCGGATCTTTTTCAGTTTTTGGCTTATACCTTCTGGATGGTGCTTTAATTTAAGCACAAGCGGAACCCTGTAGGGCTAATAGTTCGGCGGGATTCAAGGTGGGGGATTTGGTTTAGCTGTACAACCTACAGCGGAGTGAAGAAGAATTTTGGAAGCCTCGCTCACCATGGGAACGGTCGTATTCTATCATCACCCGGATTAATGATGTTGCTTACCGAATTGAACGTAGTAAGAAATCGTGTATTTGGACAGCTTGGCGAAGTGTGTTGGAGACTCTGAATTGTCTGACCGGGATGTTCAGGCTTAAGGAGGACGCAGTGTTATGTGAATAACTACGCCACTGTCACATGGAACGTGCGAGATAGAGCCGGAGGCATCGCAATGATTCTAGAATAATCGACTACATTCGACGGGGGTTTATATAGCGGATTCAAATGCACTGGGGACAGTTTGATATGAGACGAACAGATGGAATACGAATAGTAATAAGTTATGAATTGTAGTAGTGACACTATAGTAGATGGAACTTGTAATTAGTGCGTACAAATGTGTATAAGAACTTAATTATTGTAATTGAGTGATTAATAAAGTAGTTGTTTATGAAAGTTCTTGTTGCAATTTATTGAACCTACATACAGGGTGTTTAATGGAGATTATAAGCACGTAACACTATTTATGATTTCATTTTCTGAGACTGGATACAAAAATATTGAGTATTTTATTATAGTTTGAACAATTTTGTGTCCAGCTTTAGAAAAATAGGTATTAAATTCGCAAGCAATCTCCTTGGGTTCTGTTAATACTTTATTTTCTGTTTGGATTTGGTTTATTTTGGTTCTATTTAGTTTTATGTTTTCATTTGTTGATTCTTTTATTACCTCCCATACTTTTTTTTACATTATGACTAGCTTCTTTGAATTGAATTTTATAATATTCACTCTTTCTTTTCCTAATTAATTTGTTTATCATATTGCTGTGATTTGTGTATTTAATTTTATTTCTAAATTATTCTGTTATTTTAATAATGCTTGTTTTAAATTGTCCCTGTTTTTACAGATTTTACGAAATCAATTAATTAAATTCAAATTCAATTTATTCAGGAAATTACATAAACAAGTATGATTTTTCATTTTATATACATATAACACTATTATTATTTTAGAATGAGTCACCTAGATACCTAGGTACCTGTGTTGTAACTTATTCTACATGAAAATATTATTTTATAAAAATTAAAATATATAAATGAAATGAAAGAGCATATTCACAAAAATGTAAGTACTCATCAAAATATCAAAACTAAATTGTATAATAATTTCAGGAGAAAGCAATAATAATTACAGAATAAGGCACGGAGAGAAGAGAAACTTTGAGCCTAGGTTTAGATTAAGTATAGTTTCTAATATTTAAGATATACATGTATAAATATCTACTTAGATGATATTAAGTATATTGAAATGAAGGTTCTTAATTTCTTTATATGGTGATATTTGATATATTTTTATGCTTACAGGCAACATGTTATAAAACTTAGGGCCGAGGTAGAGAAATAATCTTGTATATGAGATTTTGTACAAAAGGGTACAGCTACTGGCTGACTTGCTATTGTCCTTGTACTATACGAGTGGGATATAAACGACCTGGATGTTTCTTGCATCCTTATTAAGCAATTGTAAATGTACAATTTTCTTATAGTAAACAAACCTGATTTTTTATAAAGAAGCTTCGAAGAATACATTTTCTCTTTCTTAAGCATTCAGTGCGTTATATAATAATCCCCAAATAATAATGCCATACCTCATTACGGATTCAGCTAAAGCATCGTACAACATGGTCATGTTTTTCTTGTTAAGGATATCCCTTAGCTGATAAAACTTAAAAATTAATTTTCTGAGTTTATTTGAAATATCCTATATAAGCCGTCCGTCGTAGGTGATATTTAGTTGCTTCAGTTTTCTCAACTTTTGAGCATAAGCAATTTACGTTTCTGCTACAGTAAATGTCATGGAGAGTGATGTCCTTTTTTTCTGGTTGTTCTTTGATTGATATCGAAAATGTTATAAATTTTGTCTTACTCACGTTTAAACTCAGAAGACTAATTTTTAACCAGCTGTTTATAACATAAAGTTCAGTTTCTGCACTATCATATACCTCGCTCCAGGAATAACCGTCAAATACTATCGCTGTGTCATCAGCATAAGAAATTATATGATCTTTTATATATTTTAATAATGATATGTTATTAATATATATTAGGAACAAAATAGGTCCCAACAGAGTTCCTTGTGGGACACCCATGTTAACAATTAACGGGTCGCTAAAACATTCATTTATCCTTACTTTTTGTACTCTGTTTGTTAGGTAATCCTGAAGAACTGATAATGCAGAGCCCCTCACCCCTATTTTTTCCAGCCTCTTCAACAGAATGTCATGATTGACGGTGTCGAAGGCCTTAGCTAAATCTGAAAATACTGCCAGACATTTTTTATTGCTGTTGAGAGCATTAGCAATGTTATTGGTTACATCAACCACAGCATCTTCTATTGATATCTGCTCCCGAAATTCATACTGACTTTTTACTAATACATTATTTTGCTCTAGAAAAGTTAAAAGTCTTTTTTATAGCATTTTTCAAAAATTTTCACAAAATTATTAATTATAGATATAGGTCTATAATTTGTAGCCAACTTTTTATCACCTGTTTTATATATTGGTGTGGTTATGGATTCTTTCCACATTTTCGGAATAACGCCTTTAACAAAACATAAATTTATTATATGTTACTAAAGAAATAATTATATGTTCATGTATATTTTTTATTGTAATTGCTGATATATCATCAGGTCCTGGAGATGCGTTATTTTTTAAGCTGGCTATCGTGTTTACGATTTCATTTACTTGGACAGGATAGAGAAATAGAGATTTACTAACAATATAATCTTTTGTTTCAGGCTCCATAATAGGTTTCGTAATTGATAGTGCCATCTCACTTCCGATGTTAATAAAAAAATTATTAAAATAATTTGCTTTTTCTTTATCATCTAAAATTTGAATGTCATTTTTATCAACTATATTAGCATCTTTAATGTTTTGTTTAGTTTTATTAACGTTTATTATTTCATTAAACACTTGCCACACTTTTTTATATTTTTTTTGCAGAACATTTTATTTCTGTAGAAATCATTTTTAGTTTTTTTAATTAGGTTGTTAGCAATATTTCTATATTTTTTGTAATCATTCTCAAGATCCACGAGTACGATTTTTTAAACTATTTTTAAATAGATATTTATGCCTAATTGAATTTAATAACCCCTGCGTTATCCATGGTTTTAATTTGGTTGTTTTATTATTTATAAATTTATAACTTTTAGAATTTAATTTGATATAGTCTTCTAATTTTTCAATAAATAAATTATACGCCTTTAGTGGATCTATAATTACTAAAACATCATCCCAGGTTTCAAATGATAACATATTATTTAAGCTATTATAATTTATAGTTTTAAATACTTTAGCTGATAATTGACAATTTTGCTTAAAGTTACTTGTGCTATTTAAAGATAATATTATGTGATGATCAGTAATGTTAGTTTCGAATATATAAGTTTTAGGTATTTTTTTAAATTAAATAACTAAGTTATTTCAAAAGGAACATTATCATACGATAACTCTGTATATTATACCAATGTGTTTTATTAACTCCCATACCAATAATTACACCTAAAAATTCATAAATCTTGTATATATGCATTTTCCAATCCAGAATTTATAACTGTTTGCTTTGAGAGAAATTAATCGAACTGTAACAGCACAATATTCAAACAATGGGTCATATTTTGTGACTTTACAAACATTTGATGAAATAATCCACATTGTTTAGGCTGTGGAGGATTTAACGACCGCTGCATAATTTTTTATTCGTTGGAAAAACAACTTTTACACCGACTGAATTTTTAGACATGGCTTGAGATAATCTGTGAAATGTAAACATTCAGTCATTTTCGGCAATAACGTGATGTCGTGATATTTATATTTCCATGCCTATTTTTAAAAACATGCAACAGTACTAACAAGACTTAAAATACGGTAGAAGAGTCAAAGACGCTAAATATTTTGTCTTTTTAACAGTGGCGGCTCGTGGTTAATTTTATAGGGGGGGGGGCACACATTTGACATTGTGAAATAGTATATTAAAATTTACTTACCAGAGAACCATTCACCATATTCTTTGTTCACAAAATCATGTGCTGCATAAAAAATAAGCCAAAAATTGCAAATGTATCCTCCCACTTTAAGATTTAATACATACACATACACACACAAACAAAAATATTTTACTTATATATAAAATTCATTCTACGTTCCTTACAAGCTGCGAAAATGTTTATCACTTTATTGTTAAAGTCAGGAATTAACTGAATCATATTTTTTTCAACTGATAACATCGACAGTGCATTAAGCCTTTCTTGGCCCATAGTGTTCCTTAGAAAACATTTTATTCTTTTTAATGTAGAAAAACCTTTTTCACATTCGCACGTCGTCATAGCTGTAGTACATATAATACTTAATTTTGTACGTCTCAGATAAGCCTTCCTCCAAATCATTTTTATTAATAAATATCAGAAGAGATAAAAAACACCATTGCAGCACATATCGTCCCTGCCATAAATAACTTTCAATTTAGTTCTTAATTACTCTTTGTCTATTAAAGCATTATAAGCTTCTACAGTCTCTGTTTTTTATTGACCTTTTCGTTATGAGCTCGTATATAGTCTAGTATACTTTAACTCGGCGTGTGTATGTATGAGTTAATATTTCCGTACGATTTCATTTTCTCCCATATTGTACAAATAGTCCAGAAACATTGTCTACGTGGACAATATTTCTGGATCTTTGTGTACAAGAGGAAATGAAATCGTACGGAGATATTAACTCATACATACACACGCCAAGTTAAAGTATAATAGACTATATTTTATATCACACATAAGCACTATCTAACTGTTCACGAATGCCACTTTTACCTATAACTTCATAGTCCACTAAATTATATAAATTTATTTTATTTATTTATTAATTTACTACTGCAACATTTTTACGAGTTGTACATTTTATGTAATTATATAGTTAACAATAATATTTATTATTAATTTTACAATTCTATTAACATTATGTGTTATGACACCTGAGGGGACCTCGTGTTGTGTCTAGCAGTATTTCATTTTCTAGGAATATTACGATTTATAGGTTTGTAGTTATAATATAATATAAAATGATGGTATAATATAATATAAAGTGAAATAATTAAACAGAGGAGGACACAAGGAGAATATATAATTAATTGCATTTAAATTTGTTATATATTATTACTTTTATTTTCGACTTGGTTAGTTACAAGAGTCGGAAGTAACGGGGAAAGATTTGTTTTGTTGCTAGGCCAGTAGTTGGAGTAGTGTGGTATAATTGTCTATTATATACTTTTTACACGTCCTTTTGAATTTCTTTTTATGGACTTTGATGTGTTCAGGTAGTTGGTTGTATAATTTAATTCCATTGAAATTAATTCGTTTCTGGCAGATTGTTTTCTTGTATTTTGGGGTTTAATAAGCGTTTTTAGAGCTATTTCTTGTTTCATATTGATGGTCTACAGGCGATCCAAATGTATGTTTCTTGTTGTGAGTATAAACTATAGCCGCATGCATATACAATCCCTTCACACTCAGTAATTTATTATCAATAAATATATTTCTACAGTTCTCTCGACTTTTCCTATTAAAAATTGTCCGTAGTATATAATTTTGTGTTATCTGGAGAGGCTCGAGAGTTGTATTGTAGGCTGAGCCCCAGATGCTAATACCATACCTAAATAGGGATTCCGCTAGGCGGTTATATGTCACTAAGAGAGTCTTTCTATTAAGTTTACTTTTCAGGTTATAGAATTTATATATTAGTTTTCTTAGCTTTCCGTTTAAATATTTAATATGGTTATCCCATTATAGGTGATTAACGAAAATAACGCCGAGGTATTTGATAGTAGTGGTATTTAGGATATAACTATTCGTTTCTCTATCTATAAGAATATGTTGCACCGTTTGGGGTAGTCCTGCCTTCGTTGGGGAAAAGGCCTTTGCTATATTTAGTTTTAACAAAATTTGTGTCTAGCCAGTTTTTGACTTTACTAATTGCCTCAGCCGACTTTTGTCCCGCTAAGTTCCAGGTGTCTCCCGAACATATCAGTATAGTGTCATCTGCATATGATATGATGTTGCACCCAAAGTTTCTGTCCAGTAAATCGTTGATAAACAGCAGGAATAAGGTAGGACCTAAGACTGTACCCTGTGGGACTCCAGTTTTTATTATTTTCTTAGAGCTTAGAGCATTGCCATTTTTTACTTGTTGGGGTCTATTTGACAGATATTGTTTTAATAAATTATGGGCAATACCTCTAATTCCCATCTTGTTTAGTTTGTCCAGTAACTGGCAATGTGACACCGTATCGAAGGCTTTTTGTAGATCCAAAAAGAGAGCTATGACGTTTTCGTTATTTTCAAAGTTTTCTGTAATTTTGTCTGTTAGTAACTGGATTTAAACGCTTATAGTTATGTCACTGGTGCAAGGAATAATATATTCACTAGAAAATTTTCTGCAAGCAGCATAAACGTGTTCAAGTGCCTTTAAAAAAAAATCACCTTTTTTTAACTCAAAGTAGTAATATTGATGACTGCGTTGAATAGTTTAGGAATCATTTTTCATGGAATTTTGAAGCATCATTTCCAAAAGCGAAGCAGAAAGGCAAAACAAAAAATCACAATAGTTATAATAATTGGTACACTTACGCATTGAAGACAGAGTCAGATAACATAAACATATTAAATAGACTTCGAAAAATTAATCCAAATCAAAAGGAATTGAACGAAAAATATAAAAACTATTTGAAATATAGTAAAAACCAAACTCAATAGAAACAGAATCCGCTCAGAATAAGTAAATCACAATAATAAACTAAATTCTACAGATATTTCAAATATTTTTGTAAGATATTGTACAAATGATCAATTAAGATAACACTTTGGTAGTAATATTTCAGACTGTTTTGTACATCATTAAATTATATGAACAAAACATTGTTGCAACAAAAATATTAAAATATTATTAAAGAAAAGCGGAATTGAATTGTCCGAAATTATAACTATTATTTTAAATAAACTCATTGAACTGGAGAATTTCCTAAACACCTAAAAATTTCAGTTATTATCACTATATTTAAAGAAGAGGATCCTCTGCTGATATAAAACTATAGACCCATCGCCCTTTTAAGCATTATTTAAAAAATTATGGAAAAGCTATCTATATGAGACTAAGCACATTATTTACTATTATTTGATCTGTTCCGTGATTATGATAACGGGTGAACGTACTTTGACATTGTTAATTTGAATAAACTTCTACACAATCTTTCATATGATGTAACTACATTTGTGGGGAATAATATTACGTGATATAAATTATTGATTTATGTATTTATGTTTATGTATATGTCTGTAAATATTGTATATAATTGTTTCTGTATTACTCTAAGTACCTTCCTTACTTGTTTTAAATTCTTATATCAATTTCTATTCTTTATTGATTTATCTACCATGAAACCTTATTTCTTAGCGGGAATTTTCCCCTATACTTTGTAAATATGCATCCAGGCTATACCTATTAACAACCACCATTTTGGGATTATCTCTAACTAGGTAGTATACCTAATTCGGTATTTTCCAATTTATTTTACTAGGTACCTATTTGACAAAACATTTTTCATTATTAATTTTTACCTAGATAAGATTCACTTCTACTCTAAGACTCACTGTGTTAACATCGAGCTGACGTTCTGACTATCTATAAAGAAATAAAACACAAATAGTTGTTAGTCTTTCAACATCGCCACAGCTTATCCACAAATTGGTGACCCCGACGTGATGTACGTAATATCCCGCGAATCGTGAGTGGTTTGTGCAGTGTTAGTAGAGGCTTCAGCAAAAACATTTTACAAAGAAAAACTTTAATAACACGATGTTAGCGACACTCAAATGACTGCAGCATTATGTGTGACATTAACTATTTAACCCAGAACTCAGTGCCTGTTATCAATTCACGAATCGTAAAGATGATGGGGGAAACAGTACCAATAGTGATTCTTACTTGGTAGACCCAGTTTCCGTAAAAGTGCCGGCGTTCATGCCCCAGGATCCGGAGCTATGGTTCTTACTGCTGGAGAGTAGCTTTGAGGCAGCAGGGATAACCCAAGACAGCACAAAGTTTCACCATGCCCTGAGTGCGTTAGATGCGAAATATGCTTTAGAAATTCGTGATGTGCTTGTCGAACCTAACGGTGAGAAAACTTATAAACTTCTAAAGAAGTGTTAATTTATGGGCACATCGAGGGAAGAGAACACACGCCGACGCATCGAGAATGAACCGTTGGGAGATAAAAAAACCTAGCCAGTTCCTCCACCACCTTCGTGTGCTAGCGAGGAGTGGTTTTCCGGAAGAAATTTTGCAAACTCTTTGGTTAAGATGCTTACCAATGTACATTCAAGCGCTTTTAACAGCACACAAAGATCTAACTCTTGACAAAACATCGGAGATCGCTGATTCGGTGATCGAAGTCTATGGCCCAGTTGGCAGAATCTCTGAAACAACGGTAGCAAACCTTACACCGTCGGCGGCGTGCAATGCTAGGATTAACACCCTGAAGCGCACAGTAGCAGAATTAGTTCAAAAGATCGCATCGATGGAAATCGACCAATTATCACAGCCGTATAATCACTCAATGTCAAGCTTATGCCACTACCCTCGCACGCGTTCCCAATCCCAAAATCGCAAGAAAGGAGACAGTGGGGTTTGCTCGTATAATTGGCGATATGGTAGTACTGCTAACAAATGTGATAAGCACTGCAAATACGTTGCTGAAGTCCCGGGAAATGCAGCTGGCAGTCATTGATATCGGCCAATGACATCTGCCCAACAGCATCGTACCGATTATTTGTCACCGGAGGATCAACGAATATTAAATTCCTAATTGACACTGGAGCCGATTTGTGTGTCTTTCCATGACGGCGTGCGAACTCCACCTATGAACTTTCAGCATCGAATGGTACCACGATCGCAACATATGGCAAATCTATTATTGGAACGGATTTCCTGGCACATTTTGAACTACTTGTGGACATTAAAAATCAGCATCTTCTGGACTTGCGTATTCACCTTACCTCCAGTGGAGAGGTAAGTGAGTGTGAATTTCTCGGCATCAAGACAATCTCTGGGGATTGTCGTGCCCTCAATGTGAGAACCCGCCCTGATAGATATCCGGTGAGGCATAGTCAAGACTTTGCTCAAACATTGGATGGAAAAACTGTTTTCTCAACAATCGATCTCGTCCGTGCCTTTAATCAGACCTCAGTCGCTAAAGAAAACATCCCAAAGACAGCCATCACGACACCATTCGGTCTCTTCGAATATGACTTTCGGCTTCGAAATGCAGCACAAACGTTTCAACGCTTCACCGATAAAGTCCTCCACAGCCTCGATTTTTGTTATCCTACGACAGTCTCATTGCATCAACGTCAATCAATGAACACCTTCAACACTTCGAGGTAGTATTTCAGCGTCTTCAGAAGTGCTGAGTGGTCATTAGCTACTCGGCCAGTCCGAAGTGAAATTTCTCGGTTATATGGTTTCAGCTGCAGGTACTCGACCGCTTCCAGAAAAAGTCGATTCCATTCGCGCTTATGCACGATCCGACGCCGTCAAGAAGCTACGGCAGTTCTTAGGTATGTGTAATTTCCTCAGGAGGTTTCTACCTAAGGCTACAGATATTCAGGCGCTGCTGAATAGTCTCCTCCAAGACAACGTTAAGGGCAAGACGTCGGCATCGGTGAATTGGACTACAGAAGCTATCAAGGCTTTCGAATCTACCAAGGAGAGCCTAGCACAAACAACGTTCCTAGCACACCCACAGATTAATGCACAACTAGCCATTTTCTCTGACGTCTCTGACTTTGCCTCAGGAGGCTCACTTCAACAACGGGTAGACAACGGATGGCAAACGCTGGATTTCTTTTTTAAAAAATTGAGCCCAGCGGAAGCCAAGTATGGAGCCTACGACTGCGAATTTCTCGCAATATACCATTAAGTATTTCAGACACATGGTCGATGGGTGGTTCTTTACAATCTACACCGACCATAAGCTTTTCACAAAATGAAACATCAAAATTCACCACAATTCCGTCATTTGGACTTTATAAGCCAGTTTACCACTGACATCCGCCACATCTTCGCCGGGGAGGATAATATGTTGCTGATGCCCTGTTACGCACATTGAGGCGCTCGCTGCTGCAGAACAAGATGATAAAGAGGAGTATTTAAAAAATGATTGGTCGCTACAACTAGTGCAAAGCCTTGGATCAAAGTGTCGATTTTCTGCGATGTATCCACGAGATCAGCTCGCCCCTTCGTTACTACGGACTTCAGGAATGCGGCGTTCTACATCATCTCCGGTCTCTCACACTCTGGAGTGAAAGGCACGGTCAAGGGCGCAACTCAGCGTTACGTCCGGCCATCGGAAATTGGATTCGCAGCTGTATCGAATGCCAACGCTCCAAGATTTCACGTCACGTCTCCGCATCTACAGGAAAATTTACATTGCTATCTTCACGGTTCGAGTACATACACATGGACATCGTTATCCTGCCACCATCCAAAGGCTTTAGATATTGTCTAACCATGGTGGATTAATTTACTCGTTAGCCAGAAGCCGTCCCAATGCAATACCAAGAAGCATCAACAGTAGCACGAATGTTTTACCACAACTGGGTCTCACGATTTGGCACTCCTCTACGAGTTACTACCGACCAAGGTAGACAGTTTGAGCCACATCTACTCAAACACATAAACCGTTTGTTAGGTACGACTCAATTAAGGAGAACGGCCTATCACCCCTCAGCCAATGGAATAGTCGAACAACTACACCGTCCACTAAAAGAGGCCATCATGTCCCACCAGAACATCCGGTGAAACGAAGCGCTATCAACTGTACTGCTAGGGATATGTGCCGCCTGGAAAGAAAATCTCCAAGCCACAGCAGCTGATCTGGTATACGGCCAGACTTTTCGTCTTCCTAGGCATCTTTCACACCAATGACGACCCTGACAATACTGCAGTATTTCTCAAGGAGCTTTGCCAACACCTACGAAGCCTGAGACCTAGCGATGGCACCGCATGAAGAAAACCTTAATTATTAAGGATCTTGCCACCACGGATCAAGTTTTTATACGTCGCGACAGTCCCAAGCGGATTCTGCAACAGCCCTATGGTGGACCTTATACGGCTGTTCGTCGATCAGATAAAACATTCGTCATCAACATCAATGGTAGTGATGCAACAGTTTTGGTTGACAGACTCAAACCAGCGTGCGTCATGGCCGATCATACATCTACCATACGAGATAACAGCGAAAACAGGAACTCTCTGAGCGACGCAAAGCAATGTTTGACTGCCAACATGGACTCACCACGCACCGCAGATCGAGATAATAACTCGACAAAGATAGTACGATTCGGCGGACATTTCAATTTTTCTGACCGTCTCCAAGGAGGATGTTAATTACGTACACTAGCAGGGAGATACTGAGGGGACTAATGTCTTCCACCACTCTTATGTTACACGCATACTTATTACGTGATTTAAATTATTGATTAATATGTAAATATCTGTAAATATTGTATATAATTCTCTCCGTATTACTCTATGTACCTTCCTTACCTGGTTTAAATCCCTATAGAAATTTCTATTCTTTATTGTTTTACTTACCATGAAACCTTACTTCTTAGTCGGAATTTTTATAAATATGCATCCAGACTATAACTAGTTAACAACCATCCTTTGAAATTATCTCTAATTAGGTAGTATACCTGATCCGGTATTTTCCCATTTATTTTACTACGTACCTACTTGGCAAACATTTTTCATTATTACTTTTTACCTAGATAAGATTCACTTCTACCCTAAGACTCACTGTGTTAACATCGAGCTGACGCTCTGATTATCAATAAAGAAATAAAACACAAATAGTTGCTAGTCTTTCAACATCACCACAGCTTACCCACACATTAAATAAAATAATAGTCAAGGCTCCAAACGAACGAACACGTTTTCATAGAATATTTTCTTATATTACACCAACAAGAAACTATGAACTAAAGTCACTTTCTGTTAGAATTGCAAAAAGTTAAAATTCATTACACCGACATCCAGACATATTCGGGGATACAGCTGGTATGTTCACAATAAAATTAAAAAATAAATTATTTAATATGCAGGGCGAAATAGAGATTCTGTAAGCATTTGTCTAGCATTTACTATTTACAGTTTATTTTTTCGCATTATAAGCTTCCTTACCTTCTCTCTCTCTCTCTCTCTGAATACATTAATTTAGTTTAAGTTTAGTCTAGTTTTAAGTTAGGTTAAGTATTTACGGCCTGTAATTGGCTTGTGAAAGCTGTAAACTTGTACCAATAAATAAATATACAGTCTCAACTTCAATTTTCTAACAGAAAAATTATCAAAACATTATCAAAACTTTACATACAGGTTCCTACAACAATGGATACATTCATTTTTAAGTAATCGCAAAATATTAGTTGCAGTCCAAGACAAAATGTCGGCAGAACTTGAGGTCAACTTGGGCATACCCCAGGGGAGTGTCCTTGGATCCCTAATTTTCTTAATAGTCATTAATGATCTCCCGAACTATACATTGAAAGTGCAGTTTTTATTCTTTCTGATACAAGTTATATCAGGCCTAAGTACACCAAAAGTAATTGAAAAAATAAATAATGTTCTCATGCAATTTGATTATTGGTATCAAAAAAATAGGCTCATCATAAATTATTCCAAAACTATGGTTATCGGATTTCACAAATAATATTCAAGACCAAAATTGCCAGATTTAAATTTATGCATAAATAATCAGCCCATTACAGTATGTAGTCAATGTAAATTTCTTGGAACCATCATAGACGAATGTTTAAGTTATAAAGATTGTGTCAACTACATATGTTCCAAAGTAAATAAACAGCATTTTACCATATTAACCCTGAAAAATTGTAAACGAACAAGGGCTTCTAAAATATCACGGCAATATCTTGGCTATTACTTTTTTAATATGTTACCACGGGAAATAAGTAGTGCAACCACACTGACTAGCTTCAAATAAAAATTTAAAAACCACTTAGTCACAAATGCATTTTATTCAGTTGAAGAATTTATTATCTTTTCCAAGTAAAATACTTAAATTATTTTCTAAAGTATAGTTCAAGTAGGAAATATCTGACACAAAAAACATAACAAAAACTTTACGACATAATTATTTTCGCCGCGGGCCATGGCGCTAGTTGAAATAAATAGATCCCAGTAAAAAAAAACGCAAAAAAAAAATTTACGACGTAATTATATCGCCTCCGGCCATGGCGCCAAGTCTGACATGAAACATTTCCGACGCACATTAAAAACCTATAAAGGTAAGCGAGTCAATTTGCGAACAGCACAAAAAAAAGTACCGGTATTTTAATGAGGTCGTAAAGTTTTTGTTATGTTTTTCTGTCTCAGATATTTCCTACTTGAATTATAACTGTGTAACAAGTACTAATTTTCTCTAACACTATTTTAGAAACTACACATTTCACAACTAAAAATTATGTTGGAATAAATGACATTCCAATACACTGTGTTAGAATGCCATTCCAACACACTATGTTGGAATAAACCTATTGTCGTTCCAACATACTGTGTTGGAGTAAAACTATTGTAAAAATAAGCAACTTTTTTGTATAATTTCTAAAATCTTATCAGAGAAAGTATAGCCTAAAATACATTTGGAATGTCATATTCCACACTCGCGAATTATATAAACTTTTCGCTCGTGTGGAATATGGGCCATTCAACAACTTGTTGTAGAATATGAAACTCTAGCCGTAGATTTTATTCTTACTTATAATTGTAAAACATATTTTTATCCCTTCTGTTTTAACATTATTATGTTGTTCAAGAAGTATACAAAATGTTTGTAATTTATCTATTTAAATAATTATATACGTATACTATATGAAATGTACACCAACTGTTTTGATCCATCTATCCAATGTAAATTGGCCTAAATATCAATTAATGCTTTATGTATCTATCGTCGCGGATGATAAAAGTTGAAAACTAGTTTTTGTCAACCTCAATGATGCTAACATGGTCAGCAAAATGCGTGTTAAGTGGTGTATTCCCAGTGTTTTGATGTTGTGTGAAAGTGTGTGTCATCACTTTAAGCTTATGTTAACTACTACGAATACTCAAATAAGTGAAAAGAAGCGACAAGACCGCATCACTGTTTATGTTAATATTAGTTCCCATTCTAGAGTGGGTACTGGGTGCTCGTTAATTGATCCACTATGTCTCACAGACTTAGTCTTCCAGAATATGACCAGGGCCGTCTGGGTAGCAGCTGCCAATATTCTGATTTTTAAAAAGTCATTTGTATTGAATTAAAAGTATTTTTAACTTGTCTCTGTGATTAACCTGTGTTACATATTTTATGTAAATTTAGTTGTATATCTGTAGTAGTACCAAATTTATATTTGCCTATCATTTGGAAATTTTTGTTCATGCTAACGGAAGATCCTGATTAATATCTTAACTATTCTAAGTTGCGATTTGGGGGCGAGCGTAGGTGCGTCTTTACTATGTACATACTTTGACATGCGATGTAAAGCAACGTCAGGCGCAGTTAGTAGTTGGATGGGTGACCGTTCCAACGAAGACCGCGTCCTCGCCTCGCACATCTTCCAGCGGCTTGTATATCGGTGTATGCGCGGAAGCTATACAACCTTAGGCGAGGGTTGTACAGGGGATATACCATACTTCGGAGGGGTTATAAAGCCGTCGGTCCCTTGTCTATTAAATGTTAGGCAAGTAAAAGATCCCTACTCTTCTTAAGGGAAGAGGTTCGGCAAAAATTCCTGGTTGGGGGTAGCTCGTCTACAGGCGTCGGTGATAGGCCTCAGTAGCGGAAATAGGCCAACGTTAAATAAATGTATTAAAAAAAAGTTTACTCTAATACTTAACTGAGAACCCGTTCCATGTACAAATTTTGCGCTTGCTACTGTTTCATATTTGAGATGAGTTATATATTCCTGAAATCTAAGTATAATCAATCAATTAATTAATGACTACGCGAACTCTTTCGTCTAAATTTTGTGCTTAACAATATTTTTTTTACAAAGAAAACATACAAAAGGAAATTCTTGAAACTAAACTTACAATACTGTACACCTACCCAAAATTACTCATATGTAGTTGCTATTTGTATTTCATAGACAACAAACAGCTGTCAACGCCGCCGTAACGGTAAACATTATTAAACTTTTAGCAGTACACAAAACTTTTGTATTTGTTTAGCTTGTCACGTGACTGTATCGTTCCAATTTACTTTTACCCTAATAAAATTTATGAGTTTCCATAACAACAATTAATCACATTGTTACCGTAATTTATTAGAATTAAAACTGCCTCACGTTATATAATGGGTATTAACCTGAGAAATGTGCTGTTACAAAAATTATATTTAAAATGGTAAGGTAATCAAATCTTTGCTAAATTATCATTCAGTTTATTTTCTTATAACTTGTATGGTGGTTTTAACAATTTTATTTTTGCTATTGTGGTTGTCATTGCAACACTGAGCGAATATCCCAAAATTAATGTAAATTTTCTATTCTATTTAAAGAGAAATTAGACATACATATACAGAATGTTTGCTAATGGATGGTAGTTCTTATAATGGTGGATAGTATTCATTTAATGGAATAACTTTCCAATATTACATTTTTCTAAAAAAGGCATTTGAAAACGAGGCATAAAATTATTAATGTGGCAACATGGCAAACGTCAAGTCAACACTGTTGTACTATATAAATGAATATTTGTGTTTTTTTTTAAGACATAACATTGAATAATCTTTTTATTTAAATTATGTGCACAGTAAATATATGATTAGATAATAGGCTTACTTACCCACTCTGTAAAATATTTTACAACGATATTTAACCTCACTGTAAAAACCGTAAGTAATACGATTCCTCTGCACGAGAGAAATTTGCTCTGGCTTCACCATAAACAATTAACATATGATATTCAGGTGCAGTAATTCCTTCCATTTTTAATCTTAGACTTCGCTTATCGAGAAATTGATAAACACTGAACTAGCACCATCGAGCGCTTACTGCGAGCGATGACAAATGTAATGTGCAACGTTGGCGGTTTGCGTCAGTTTCCCATATATCTTAGAAATTAAACAATTATTTTATTTCGGTTATTTGGCACAGTAGATAAACATGTTAAATATAAAAGTTTATGTGCATTTATCCTTTAAAAGGACAATCACCAATTAGCGAACACCCTGTATAATGCACCTAAGGACGAAAATAGAAGCAAAGGATATTAAGATACAAAAAGAGCTTTATTAGGGCTTTTAAACAATGCACAACGTTTGATACTCAATCATACATTTCAGTCCATGAATAAATTAATTTCAAGCGTAATTGCGATCCTTTCTTTAGGATTAATCTACCTGCTGGAGGCTTATTGCTTACAAAATCTGATTTATTTTGCGTTTTCCGATTGAAGACGTAGTATGTTTTTTTTTAATGGCTTTGGATCGTAAATCATGCAGCCAATAACAAATTAAGTACGCAATAAGAAAGAAAAGAGAAAAAAAAAGAAAAACAACTTCAAACACGTTTTTACCTAAAACTAAACCTAACTCAAACCAAGAGAGATATCAGTAAAAAATGACAGGAAGAGACAGGGTCACACGTTTCGCGTCCAAGTGCCGATCAGGACATTATTGTAACTTAGACTAAATTAGGTAGACTTCGGACAGTAGAGACAACCAACACAAAGAAAAACATAGGGTGTACGAAATTAATCTATAATTTAACTTTGGTTTCTTTTATAAAGTCTACAATGCAGTTCTATATTTTATTTGATCCTATCACCAACAGCCTAAGTAAATTAAATGGAGCCATGATATCACAATTTTTAATATTTTGAGCAAATTTCGTAGATGCACCTTTATACTTACACAGCCAAAAAATACATGATCTAGGTCTCCTATGACATCACAGTGTTCGCATTTACCTGAAGTAACAATTCCAATTTTAAACAAATGTACAGGATAGCAAGCGTGGCGAAACTTTAAGCGTATCAGTGCAGTTATATATTTTCTTGAGGTAGGAAGTTCATCGAGAAAAAATGTTGTCGGGATGTCGGTATGTATAGAAGTGTACCTCGAGAGATTTGTGAAACACAGTTGTTTCCATAAATCAGACCATTTATTTCTTGATTATAATTTTAACACATTGAATATGTCACTTATACCAGAGGATATTCCAAATTGCAAACGTAGTATGTTGTAAATTATAGGACATTATTTTCAATTAATTTGGAAACGCACATTGTGTACCTTGATTGGTGGTAATGAATCGATTTCCTTTCATAGGAAATAGTGGAATACTGGACTTTAGTAGTAGGTGTTTTTGCTTTACTACATATTTATTATTTTTGCAATAATTTATCCACTATGCGTTGACCTATATATTTTACAATATAGTTAGTCTAATGGTTGAAATTAGTCACGGTCTCCTAGACTTTTGGATTGTTTGAATTCTTATTTGTAAGATAGTTAACTGTATGCTTACTTACACCACATGGTCTTGTTTTTAATACCTAAACTTGAACTTTTATGACTTAGAAGAGACAAGGACAAAGCAAATTTGTAATCGTTGTCCTTGGTTTTCACTGTAATTATATCCTAAATGAACACATTAAACTTCAACTTGCAGTTTCCATGTCTGTTATTTTGTAGTAGTGCTGTATATACTTTAATATTTCATTAGATGTTAAGAATAAAAGATTTATCTCCATCACAATTATTCGAGAAAGTTACGACTCAGACTAACAATGTAATCAAAATCACTGCACAAATGGACCATTACTTATTCTTAGGGCGTAACAGCAAAAATTTTGTTATTTGCGAGATTACTTTAATTTTTAATAGTACGTTATTTACTTGACTGCCTTAAATTTTCCTTATTACGAAAGTTATTATTTGCACATTAACATAAAAGTAATACCACAACTCAAAAATACTAAACAGACGTCGCTTTCACTTGTTTTAACTTTGTGAATTTTTCGACGTTTTTACTCAGAATAACAAAAACGGGAGTAAGTGGAGTAAGTTGTGTTATCAACCTAAATTTATATACTTAAGCGATCGTGACGAATAACCATATGCTACGTTTTCTACAATATCAAACGTTTATTTACACCTTGTACAATAAAAAATACAACATATAATTTACAGAACCCTAAATGTAAGAAACATAATTCAAACAGTGGATGGGAAATACTCAAAATGTAGTCTCATAATAATTATTTCATATCAGCAGAGACGACTATTTATCATTGATGTTTAATATGCGACAGTTCTCGCAGTTAAACTTCGTGAGTAACTGGTCATACGCTAGTGAGGGGTACAAAACCCTAAGACGATTTTAGAATAACCTTTATTATATTCCAAATGCCTCTCGTTTCGCCCCTCGTTTCTTATATACAGCGTGCTTTATATTTTTTGCCAAAATTTAGATCGGCCGTATATTTCAGTCTACAAGTGGCGTGGGATGACTGGCACGAGAGCTCCTTTAAGTAGGAAATAGTCTTTCGGCCGGTGTTTGTTGCAATCCAAGCATTAGCGTTCTGTTGGTAATGTGTAATTATTATACTTAACGCGCCAGGCTTGTAACTCGTAATTCAGCGCTCGGCGGGGCACTTAACCCGGAGAGTAGCTGTTGGTTGCAGTCTGATTGGTTCCTTATAGTAAAATAAGGACATTATGGAGGAGTTTGCGACTGAATATTATCTTTTAATATCCTGCCCTCTAGAAGCACACTTGAACTCATGCTAGTCCCTGTCAGTCTATTTAATTTTCGATTGCAACAGACACTGGACCGCTAGATGGCGCCTGCTTACCGTTTTGCATGTCGCTATCCTAAGAATATCGACATGTACCAAATAGTAGAAGGATCTTCGTGTCGGTTGTTACAGCCTACTTTGCACTGATGAAAGCCAACAGCTCGAAACTGCAGTCTGCAAGTGAAGCGAGACGGTGTTTGTTGCAATCGAAGCATTAGCTTCTGTAGGTAATACGTAATTACTACACTTAACGCGCTCGGCGGGGCACATAGCCCGGAGAGTAGCCGTTGGTTGCAGTCTGGTTAAGTTCCTTTTAGAAAAATAAGGACTTTATAGAGGAGTTTGCGACTCAAATATTTATGTTTTAAAAATAGAGTTCAAGATTTTAACATAATGCTTTTTATAAACCTATGAGGGCACCCAGCGGCGACTTCGTGGAAGGTCTAAACAGTTTTTGACGAATCAGAAACTGTTTCAGGTAAACATTATTCATTATGAAAAATTGCATCAAAAACGTATTTTTTGAATTTTATTTACAAGAGCACCATGTTTTTTGTCGAGATTCCTCCTGAACCCAACAAATTTACATCATTAAAGAAATAAAATTATAATCATAATTATAATTTCTAATGGTGCCTTCCTCCTTCAATCCTTCGACTCTTGGTGGGCTACATTCCATAAAATATCATCACTTCTTGAGTCAGTAGTCATTGAAATTGTTTAAATTATGATAAAATGTAGTTTCAAAAATGTGTCGTCAATAAAATATATTTTAAATTTATCATAACAAATGCCTGCATAGCACCGTCAACTTAAGTAAGACTTGCAAGGTGCCTCTACAGAACTTCAATGTTCACTTCAGTTTAACAGCGTCAACTGTTGATATTTTTCTAACATACGTGTGTTAGGAAAATAAGGCACATGTATGTTATTGTTTATTTTCTCACCTAGTATGTTAGGTAAATATGAGCACTTTCTTGGGGATAGTGGGAAGTGTTCGAATGCTCGATCAGTTTTTAATTTGCTTCCGGAATACCCCAAAATAAAAAAATATAAAAGCGTGCAGGGCAAAACTATTGCAAGTAAACATTTAGTGAAATGTAAAATAAACTTCAAATGAACTACATTTCTTAATTGAAAATAAGAGTAAATACAATCTTAGGATATTACCCCTTTTTGTTTCAGTTTACTATGTTTAATTTTAACGTAGTAAAGTATTGAAATTCTGTTTAAAAATGATAAGATAAAAGATACCGTTCGAAGCTAGTGAATTTTTGGATTACAAAATCAGCATCTTTGTTTAAAAATGTTAAATTTTATTATTTCAATGACCAAATGACACAATTTAGGAGGGGTGACGTTTTCTGGAGGTGGAGGCAGATCGTCATAAGGTGTTGGGTCGTCAACATCCTTGTCACCCTCGTCCAGGACGATAGGTCCTCCAAAAATGATATTTTGCAGAGTCTCTGTGGAGGAGGGGAGGTTGACTTTGGGCGTTGCTGCTGATTTTACAAATGCTGAGTATCGCAGGGTGTTCAGCGTTCCCTCATCTCCTCCGTAGAGGTTCATTAAGATTTTGTGGATATTCGGCACACTCTGACCCACATCTGCCACCTTTCGGGAAGTACACGTTCGTCTGTTCAGAGCTTAAGTCATTGAGGAGGACAAGTAGATCGACGTCCTGCCCAATGATGAGAACTTTGCCAAACGATGAGCTCTTGGAGAGGACAGTCCTCATTATAACAATTAAATAATATTAAGGTACAGCACAAGTAAGTATTTTATTTATTTATTTTATCTATTTATTTAGATGTATTTTATCTATTTATATATTATTTTTTATTTGTTACTTTTTACTAATATTTAAGTTTTTCTTTTGCAAGTCCACCACAACTGTGTAAATAGTATTTTATAGTTTACATGTTTATGTTATGTATTATGTATGTATGTTTATTTGAAGCCATATGTTACATCTAAAATGTTAAATTAACATTCTTGTACGTTTTCTTTAAGAAATACATACCAACATTATTCAGTAAAATCATTTTCCCAAAATCCGATGTTTTACTATTCGGTTTTGAGGAAACTATGACGACTAGAGGCACCATTCTGGAATCAAATTGAAGCTAATTCAATTCTCTGAAAATTCCTCTGACTTTTCTCTAGGGCCATTAGTTTAGCCGGTACGTGTCTTGGAAAATTACCCTACCGATAAATTTTCACTTTTTGGAAAAATTGCCCATCTTTGACTGGCTGTATCTCTGCAATCAATGGATCTAGGAAACTCGGGCTGGGCACAAATTGTAGCAAATGTATGTTGTTTTACAAATGTATAGAATGAGTTCCTTAAGGTAGTTTTTTTTTTCAAAAAACTGAAACAAGTGCCAGAATTTCTCAGTTTTTCGAGCACCACGGGCGTAGCATAGTGTTTTCAAGGTTGCAAACTTGGGTATAAACTACCCTCAGGCCAAGGGTACTAAAAACATATAAATAATCGTAGATACACGCGCGTTTGCGATGTTTGCCTTTTTTGTATCGATATTGACTGGCCTATAATAATATACAGGTGTTATCAAAATCTCAAATCGATACCCTTAAAAAGAAAAAATATAGGTGTAGAGGTGTATAGTTCAAGTAGGAATAAACTGAGATAAAAAAAACTAAACAAAAACTTTACGACATAATTATTATCGCCGCGGGCCATGGCGCCAAGCCTGACATGAAACATTCCCGACGCACATTAAAAACCTATAAAGATAAGCGAGTCAATTTGCGAACAGCACAAAAAAGAGTACCGGTATTTTAACGAGGTAGGAGTTTTTGTTGGGTTTCTCATGTCTCGGGATTATCCTACTTGAACCATACCTATATGATCCCTCGGTCATATTCCGGCCACCCAGTATAGTAAAGTAAAATATTATTGTTTTTGTAACGAAACTTATTATTATTATAAATTGAAAACTAAATTTTCTTCCCTAACTCATTCACCAAAGTCGCGAATTCATGTTATCCAGGATTCTGAAATTAGAAAATCGCTACAACGCAACATCCACATCATAAAATCAGTTGTACAACATATCAATTTAAAATCAAGATATTTTGACGCAAAAAATAAACTTCATAAAAATAGGCAACGCATAGAGCACCTGAATTTTATACAATTAAATATTTTCAACACATTTGTTTGTAAACTTGGGCAAAAAACGTAACTGTGACTGTAAAGACTTCAAACGACTAGGCTTTATCCTTCTCTCACTCTGTTTATATTTCTGTCCCATAGAACGAAGTCGGCAGTTGCTTGTTGATTGTTGCTCTTTCTCTCTCTCTCCACCTATTGCCAGGTGTTAAACCTTCTCTTTTTACAACCGTCTACGGAGGGCGCTAGCGACTGGCAACGCACTAACGGTCGTCAACTTTAAACCTCTTGCCGCTCATTCCTCTACATGACGATCTAGAGTGCGGTGGTGGTTGTTGAAACAGTGTTCGCGCTTGTTTTGCGTGTTTTTTAAAGTTTGCGAACTGCAAAGAGGGTGAAGTGCAACTGTTCTGTGCCATGGATACTTGATTTTTGTGACCAAACGGATTATTTAGTGAATGTTTGTAACATTTTCAAGTGAACATGGTTTAAGAATTGAAGTTAATAAGTGTTATATTTTAGTGCTTGTTTTTTTAAACCCTTTTTGAATTTACTTGAAGACAACCACCTAAGTTAAACCTTCAAAATATGAGGATTTAACAGTGCTTTAAGTTGTGTATTGGATTTTTTTACGATTGCCAACGAACATTTTTCACGACCAACGATGGATTTTACTTCGAAAAACTTCCCCCAACTCTTTTTAATCACGGCGTTATTATGTAAGTACTGAATAATTTGTACACATACCTTTTAAACGTTGGAGTGGATGTGTAAAAAAGTGGTAGTTGAGTTGGTTAATGGGATTTGCGACAATTTTCAGCGTTTCAACGGTTTCAGATTGAAACGTAAAATATTCAGAAATACGTGGTGGAGTAGCCCTTCCATTTTAAAAGTAATTTAATCACTTTTGCGGGCCTGACATTTGCTGGCTATACGGCTAAAATTAAATTATTTTACTGTACAATTCAGGCCTCGTTTGGCCAATTGAATTTATTTATTTGACACGTATAGTAATTCCGGGTCATGTTTAAAGGCGTCCCCTGGGGCAGGTGAACTATTTCCATCCTAACGGGCACGACTTAATTCGTTTTGTGATTTTAAACAATTTTACCCGACTCTCTGGTGGAATGTTCTAAATGGGTTAGAAATCAAAGGGGATATTCGGATTTGCATTTTGCTTTTATTTTCTTATGGGGCGATAAGCGCTGGGCTGTGAAGTAAAATGTGTTTTTAAGTGTCGACAAATAAATTTTCAATGAGGAGCATTTTCAGGCTTTTCACCATTTTTATTATTCCGGCTTGTAATGGCATCGAAGGATAAATGAAAGTAGATATCAAGGTTTCCTACAGTAAAAGGTTAATAGACAGGCGACATACCAGCAATATAGTAATTAATTTTATTGCAGGCCATTTAGTTTTCTATAAATTATGAATGAGCATAAAAAGATGCACTTCATTTTAAATGTTACCTGGGACTATCTATTTACTTGCCCAGAAATGAAATAAACCTGTCTCTACCTAGGTACCCACTTTTTGTGTAACATACTTTATCAAATTTATTATCAAGTAGGTATTGCTTTAAACTTGTGGAGAATGATTATTTGGTCTGACCAATATAGCAACTACTAGGCGCTGAGGTTTATTTGAAGTTTTAAACAGTAGGTATATACCTAATACAGATATCACAGGAAAGTTGCAGAAGTAAGTGTGGACGAATAGTTTGATAAATTTGATTACTTGTACAGAGATTCACTATAGTGCAGTTGTTTAGAAGAGGACAAAACACTTTGCACTTATCTATGCCAATCTAACTATATATTACAGGAACAGGGAGCTGTTATACTGTTAACAGCGATTTATTTCGAAGGACAAACTGCACATTGGGGTCTTCAAACTCCCTTCCTTATTTGTGATGTGTTTCCGGAATCATTTGTCCTTTAAAATTTACTTTGTTTTTGGTTGAATCTGAGGCTTGTTTGATTTTTCTTACTATAATAAATAAGGAAAGCCCAATAAGTAGATGAAAAATTAATAGTGGTATTAAAAGTGATGTTTGAGTTGCTTTGAATTTTCTCATGCATTGAATTCAAGACGTTGATGATGTGTTAGAGATTCCACTTGTCTTGAAAATGTAAACGCGCAACCATTGCCAGCTCTTTGCTGGATTAGGAGCTGGGTCTCGAACTTGGGGCAATAAGCAACTACGCAAAAAGGTCACAACGTACCCTGTTCTAGATAAATGCATAAACCAAAACTTGATATTTAGTTGAACCATAAATGATCAGAACAATCTACAACTATGTTATGAGTCTAGTTATGAATAATTTATATTTTTGTACGTTTACTTCTTTCTTCATCTTTCAACATTCAGTAAGGACAAATGCTGACTAAAAGAAGTAAAAGAACTGCAGGAAAAAAGATGTATGACATCTTGTGCCGTCCTTTTAAACACATATGATAATGTACTTGATTGATGGAATCTTCAATCTACAACAACCTACGTTATGAGTCTAGTTATGAAGAATTAATATTTGTACGTTTACTTCTTTCTTCATCTTTCAACATTCAGTAAATGCAAATGCTGACTAAAAGAAGTAAAAGAACTGCAGAAAAAAATATATACGAAATCTTATGCCGTCCTTTTAAACACATATGATAATATACTTGATTGATGGGATCTTCTCATGATAATAATAATAATAATAAGTTTATTTACGAGAAAAAGAATATAAAAAAAACTACGAGATAATAAATTCGAAATTGCAGGTGTGTAAATAAACTAGATACTTCATAGAAGTGCAGATCATGCACTGTACATGAAGATTTTGAGGCATATTTTAAAATTACATAATTAATTAAGTTCACGGATAAGCTAGAACAACAAAATTACAAAATAACAAATAACACTAACATTGACAGCAATTAGGTAACCTACAGAACATCGCTAATGAACAATGGTGACAAAATATAAATAAGTAACTATACTAACAGATAACGTAAAAAAATTATATATAGAAAAGAATAGCAGCCTAATGTCCATTACATTGGCGTCCTTAATCAATCAATCAATTTGAGGGATAGGTGACTTCTTTATTTAGCATAATTTTTAACAATCTTTTTTGCAAAGTGTCTAGTTGTTTTAAACGTGTATCGAGAACTCCTCTCCAACCTAGAATTTCATATACTATATGAGATTCTATAAGTGATTGATGTAAAATTTTAGTTTGGTCATAATCAAGAAATTCTTTTAAACATTTGAACCTATATATTAGTTTTCTTATTTTCCTTGATATGTAATTAATATGAAGGCCCCATTTCAATTTTAAATCAATAATAATACCTAAATATTTCACTTCTTTTACTGACTCTATTCTCATATGGTCAGCAATGACAAGTTCATCAAAAGGAGGCGGTGACTTCTTATAGATAAAAAGCCAAATAATTGGTTTTCGATACGTATAGGGTTAGGACCTTAGCGTTAAAATAATGTTTTATATTGTTCAGGTCTTTCTCGACTTTTATTTTTAAGTCTATCCAATTTGAATCTTTGTAGAAAAGAGCAGTGTCGTCGGCGTAGCTTATTATTGACCCACAGGTTTGTAAATCAAACAAAGAGTTCATATACATATTACATAATAAAGAGTCCCTTGCGGATTCCGTGCGGTACGCCATAATCGACTGCATCAGGGCTGCTTCTGGCTGAATTTATCTGGGGCATTGTACTCTGTTCGTAAGGTATGATTTTAGAAGTCTTAAACTGTTGTTTCTTAAACCCAGATTATTGAACGTCGTGAGAAATTAGGCTTCTATCTCGGTTATCCAGGGCACAATATATCTCGCTTACAAATTTTGCAAAAGCATTTTGTGTGCTTTTCTGTAACCATATTGTGAACTGGGCGACAAGTTATATTTTTCAAGGTAATTAAGAATTTTTGACTTAATGATCTTTTCAAAAATTTTTGCTAGATTACTAATTAAGGAGATAGGTCTATCATTCGTCATCTCTTCTTTACAACCACTATTGTAAATGGGTTTTATGATGGCTACTTTGAAGGCCGATTGGCATTCACCCTCCTCATTGGCTTTGTTTATTATGTAAGTTAACGTTATAACAATATATTCAGCTATTTCTTTTAAAGTGGTAGGAGTAATTCCATCTATCCCCAATGCTTTTTGTTTTTTAATTCAATATATTGTGTTAAAATGTCATCTTTATAACATTTTGAGTTTTCTTCCCACAGTATAGGTACCCTAGGATATACATAGCTACCAATGATATTAATTAGTTTAACCTCGCTTTTAAATCGTATATTTGAATACAATTTTTCACATTGATAATACATCTATTATTAGGAAATATCATAAAAACATAATGTCTCTAACGGTATTTTTTTCACCAAGGATAGGGGTGAGTAAGCCCTGAACTCATGGAAGTATTTCATCCAACCATTAATCTTATTCTATTAGGAATTATTATGAATTATTAATGATTTCCGAAAAAAGTAAGTTAAGCAAGGTTTTAATGGATTTCTTTAATCAAACAAATAAACAATAAAGCTAACAGCAGTTCACACAATAGTTCTTCGCAACCTAAAATAAACTTATGCGTATTAACAAATGGATGGATGAAAAAGTATTATTATTGCTTGTCGGTTTTACTGAGCCCACCGCAGGAGGCTATTAAATGAAAGATGCTGACCACCAAAGTATGGAGTGCGGAGAGCAATTTGTTTTTCCAAAATTCGGTCTTTGTGTATTTTAATTCCGTAATTCGCTCTTTCTTCTTCTTCATTAGTTTGTTACTGTAAAATAAAATCGACAATAGTAAAATAATATATATTTTCTCACTAAAAGTAAACAACAGAAAATACAAAATAATAATAATAATGTGAGATAGAAGACCGAAAAATGGCGAAATTCGCAATTAAATATGCTCTACCAGTTAACCTACTGTATTTAAATTAGATTGGCCCAATTAACATTTAAAAATCACTGACTACTACAACTGAGTAATATATTTTTTTATTTCTATCTTAAAATTGGATAACTTGAGAGATTATATTTCAGTAGGAATGCCGTTATAGAAAAACACAATGTTGTATCGAAAACTCTGCTCATAAAGGTGGGTCCTGTGTACAGGGGGAGAATTAAACCTTTGAATCTAATATTGACATTATTAACATCGCTTCTAAAAGTTATTTCATTGTATATATATGGGGGCGACTTAAACAAATACCTTGTGGTACAAGATAAGTATGTGCACTTTAAATCTTTCATTCATTTTTAGCCATCCAAATTCCGAGAATTTGAAAGATGTGTTGAAATTTTCGTTTACCGTAGATAAAACGAATGCAAGAATTTTGCACTCTTTGAGTACATTCATATGATCCAAACAAGGTGGATATGCGGGCGAACAATAAGTGAGCTGAGAGAGCACAAGAGCATCACAAAGCGATTTTTTTGAGATTTGCATGAAGATGACGTCTATGAGGAAAAAGCAGTCTAAGATTATTATAACCATTTTGCACATTTTTTTGGATACATGTTGGCGGAAACGTAATAAGGGGTCAAAAATAACTTCAACATTTTTAGCACTGTCCGCAATTTTTAAAGCGTGTTATTAATTGTGATATTAAAACTATTTCTTAATAACAAGCTGTCATGTTTTTTCCCGAATAACAGTAGACTAGATTTAGAAAGATTCAATAACAGTACATGCTTAGAAGACAGCTCGGCTAAGGATTGTAAGTCATTAATAAATTCATTTTTAACAATTTGTGTATCTTTGAATGGAAAAGCATTAACATTTTCCTTTCAAATCTCAATCTATCGATTTACGTATCGTCAGCGTACATATATATTTTTGAGTGTTTTATGAATTTATGAAATTACGATATCTAGATAGTGAAAAGTAAGGACCCCAAAATAGATCCCTGTGGTACGCCTGTCAACACTGTTTTGCTAGTGGAAATAACTCCCTTTAGTCGTACTTATTACCTACATTGTTCTAAATAAGATGACAATAAACTCGTTGCATCGTTATTTGCACCACCTGATTTCAGTATTTCAAATAAAATATATACCAATTTATTTTATATGAGTAAACAAAATATATAAATTCTGGAATTGAAATTAAAATCAAATTGAAATTTCTAAAACAATGCACAATAAAAACAACTCACCTGAAATACAAATACACAATATATTTTTAATAACAAAACGCATAAAATGATTGTTTATAAAGCTTGTTCATTTGAAATTAATTGCCTAAATTTAACTTTTTATCTATATCCTTCCAGATTCTTGTTTTAAACATTGATTTATGCAGTCATCAAACATCAGTGCATTTATTGGATTGCTGTTTATGGATAGATGGTCAATCAATTGGGTTATTTCCTCTAGACTGAATTTATCAGATAATCCTTTATCCTTTTTAAACTTGAGAAGGATCTTCCTCCACTAGCGGTAGTAATTATCATGGACAGAGTCATTCTATAGACTATTTCGATATTTGGAAAAGCAGATACTAAATTACTAAACTGAAATACTTATATAATTTCATGAGAAACATGAAACTACTAAATTAAGACATTTATGTTGAAGTTAAAGAATGTTTTAAGTGTCTCCAGTCTTTAATGGTATTACTGGGCCAAATCGTATTTAAAATCGGATGATAGGATCATAGCTTGTTCGGTAATTCTCATCTGCTACGTTTTCCAACAAAAATAAAAATGAAAGCTCTCCATTTCTTCAGTGCCTTAGTTAAGTTTGTCAATAATTATGTAAAACACTTGGAGTTCGTATTTTTCCTCTCGATGCCTTAAATTCTCGGTATTAGCTAGGAGAACTCTATCTGCTTGGCTCATAGCGCAATTTAATATAGTGCGAACGATACTAGTTTTTTAACACAAGCACAATGTAGTAGGTACCTAGATTCAATTCAACTTATTATCAATTACGGTTTGTAAGGTAACTAAATTACATACCAAAAACCTAAAATAAAAGTAAAATGTCTCTGTAAATTACATTTCTTTGACAGTCCTGAATTCAGAGGAATTGATACTCAAAACTGGTCTAGTAAATATAAATTTTCATATTTCCTATATCTTATGCGAAGTGCATGCTAATTTTTGTGTTTTGTTATTCTTTCTTCAAAAAATATTTTAGTGGGGGCGAGCGTGGGTGCGTTTTTACAATGTACATACTTCGATATGACATGTAAAGCAACGTAAGGCGCAGTTAGTACTTGGAATGGGTGAGCGTTCCAACGAAGACCGCGTCCTCGCCTCACACATCTTCTAGCGGCTTGTATATCAGTGTATGCGCGGAAGCTATACAACCTTAGGCGAGGGTTGTATAGGAGATATACCATCCTTCGGAGGGGATGTAAAGCCGTCGGTCCCTTGCATATTAAATGTTAGGCAAGTAAAAGATCCCTACTCTTCTTAAGGGAAGAGGTTCGGCAAAATTCCTGGTTGGGGGTAGCTCGTCTACAGGCGTCGGTGTTAGGCCTCAGTAGCGGAAATAGGCCGACGTTAAATAAATGTAAAAAAATATATATATATTTTAATGTGGTGTACCATATAAGACAACATACGTGATATTTCTTATTCTTCTTTTTCTGAATAGGGATATTCATAATGCTTGACATACATGTCTGAGAATTTTTTTCTGTACTCCAGATAAAAAAAATATATTCGGCTTATAGCGTACTCTTAACGCATTTCGGTAAGCAAGAGAGCGTGAACAGATTATCGACAAAAAATGGAAAAAACAAACTTAACACAAAGGTTTCAGAGCTCCCAAAGAGAAAGTACAATACCGATTGTAACTTTACAGCAACTTTGACAAGATATTATATCGTAATTGAAAACTTGAAAACTTAGTTATTTAAAACCTGAGACGTTTTAGTCTCGGTTTCACCGACGTTCCTATTTATGTATATTTTTTTTGGCGCTGCATCCGAGTAGCAAGAGGATACGCACGATCAGATAAAATATTTTATTTCTTTCCAGAATTATTCTATTTATTATTTGTGTGTTCTGAAGAAAGGTTTATCCTCGATGCTGCTGAAGTAGCGATGTTTATAAAATACAATCTGAATTGCTTTCACTGTTTTTTAAGGTCGGTTAAATATTTATGAAATTTTTAATTTTAAAGTAAGACGCAATTTATCTCAGTAACTAGGGAAGGATAGAAACAATTACTTATTTCGTTTGATACTGAACTTAGTCGTGACAGAAGTATAAGTCATACGAGGTTCTACAGGCAAGACTTTTATTCACTTATTTTTTTTATTTTTATTTATAAATTTCACTCTTTTTAAATAAATTCTGGTATTGGAATTATAGAAATTACTATACCTGAGCTGGCGGTAAAATTTATTGTTACAATATATTAAACAGCATATTAAAATTAGATGTTGAAGGTACATTAAGTTTTGTAAACCATGCACCAATACACATCTGATGCCTGGGAAAGAAATGAAAAATAATACTGGTTTTGGATACCTAGAGACATTTTGACCGACCTACCTCAATAGTTTTATTATAGGTGATTAGTTTGTTAGAGAACATCTTCCTGGGTCAATATACCTACAGTTGGGAAGAAACAGTTGAGAGTTTACCACTTAGTTATAGAAAAGTTACAAAAAGCGTTCACCGCCAAGGGAACAACAGCTTCACATTCCCTCCAAAGAATTGTAATCCACTACGCAATTTTCGCCGGAGATTGCATAGTTTCTGCCTGTTCACTAATATATAAGCCGCTAGAAAATGGGGCGAGGGCACTGTTTTTTTCTGGAAACGGGAACCCATGCAAGTACTAACGGCATCTAACGTTACTTTATTTTACGTTTCGAAGTATACAGGGTGTTCCTTAAATAATGGTAATCTTGAAACTGGTAATAGGCCAGGCCAAAACATATCAGAATACCACAATTTGACCTTATTAAAAGTCATACGGTTTTCGAGGTATGGCAACTTTTTTGAAATTTTGACAATTTCTACTGTAGGAAAGTATTTTGTATGTCACTGTCACAAAGTAAGAATTTTTTTATTCTGTTTTATTGGTGAGTATTCTAGAACAATTACGATCCCCTTTATCCCGGAAGGCTCTAGAAGAGCCTTGTGTGGGAGGGGGTTACATATTTAGAGACAAGGGACACACACTCAATATCCGTGTATAGTGAAAAAACCCTCTCACAGCCCGCCACGACCGGGGATCGAACACGGAACTTTTGGGTGAGAGGCAAGTGCGCTCACCTCTGGACCACACGTCATACATGGCCGAGATATTGGGGTGTAGTGATGAAAAATGAGACACCGTATATTTCTAGTAAGAGACTGTAAACCCATTGTAAATAAAGAATTACTATTATTATTAGCCATATAGTATAAATGACTTATTTAGTATTTCACTTAAGGGTATAAAAACATTTTTGTAGACTTGGTGGTAAAATGAAGCATCTCGTAGTCCTGTCATGATGTGAAAAATGTTTTTTTGGTCATTTAGAATGACTTGAAAATACAAGATCAGTTATTAAACTTCCAGTAACATTATGTTTCTTTACTGATTACTGAATATAAAAATACGTTCGGAAATGCAAATGCCTCTATGTCAAACAAATTCTTTTCTATATGTTAATGCTGCAGTTCTGTATACATTGATGAGATATCATTCAGATAACGTAGTATAAATATCGTACCTTCGATCATATCCAACATTTTCACAAATATAAAATACTCCCTCGTATTCCTCGTGTCTTTATCGTGAGTATATCACAAAATACAAATTAATTTGAAACAAAACTTTCGTGAACACTCCTTCTCAACCTCAGAATCTACGTTCATAAAACTGGTTCTGTATTATGTCCATGAGACGCCCATTTTGAGTGTGGGTGGTGTAGAGTCTGCATTATCGGTTTTGCTTTAAAGAACAACTTGCATACTGAACACAGACATTTATATCTAACATAAACTCATAACTAAACCAGGTAGGCATTTGTAGCGAATTAATCGTAGTTGAATGTCAAGAAGTAATGTCTATATGGTAACAGGAATTGTGTTGATTGAAACCATATCTTCGTCAATTATACAATATCACTTTTATATTTAAAGAAATGTATGAAACAAATCGCTCCAAAAATAATTGGGTACATTCACAAAATATATCAAGGTATCTATCTTTCCATTTACTAAACATATATTTTTTGTTTTAAAAGCGTCTTTTTTACGTAATAAATAATGATATAACATGCAGTGGAAATGAAAACACATTGTTAAATATCAAATAGATACAAAGGAGTGAATCTTTTGCCCCATATTTCTGAATAAACATCCGAATAAGCTTTCAAAAAGGAAAATTACCTATACTTTAACATATTTAATTTCGAATGATTTATATGTGCCTTCATCTAAAAAATGAAATATTATAGACCGAGCTTTCCGCTACCTACAAAAAAGAAATACATAAATAATGGATACCTATTCATTTAGTTCCAATATTTCAAGAAATCCTCATACTTTTATTTCTCTTTTATCCACCCCCAGGAAAAACCGGACGGATAAAAATAAAACATCTGCAGACATTTAACTAAATAAAGCAATATTTATAATCTGCAATTTCGAATTCTTTGAAATATTGAAATATCGCCTAATTATAATTTACAAGTCAAAGAAATTAATTAGGTGGATACAATCGCTAATAAATGGCTCCTTTCTTGACGTTACGTAAACAAAGTTCCTAGCCAGCTACCTTTAATATAAAATTGGAAACTGGATGCCCTCATCCTGTCTGCCATGCTTACAAGGAATGTTCATCGGATCCGGAATTTCTTAACAAGGCCCAATTTTCCAATATACTTAACTAATTGCCCAACGAAATCTTTCATTTAAGTCGGGCTTTCACGTTTTACGTTTCCACAAATTAAATTTTTTCTCTTCACTGTTACGTTTAGCTTAGACATGCTATTTATTAGTTGTCCAGTAAAACAACAACAAAAATATGTTCTCATAAAATACATTATTTTTCTTTGAATGATCGGTCTTATCGCCCTCTTTATGAAGGGTAAATCGCGCAACATGCAAGGGGTGTATGCTAAATATGGATGTTTGTTGATGCATGTCCATAATGCCACTGAATGTTATTGGAAATATTGTTTGTTTTATTTTTATTTAAATAGTGCATAAGAACAATAAACAATATAAATTATATTAGCCATTAAGGCAGATGACACCTTTATGGAACATACAGGTGAATAAAAACTATAAAAGACTGAAGAGTGCCAGATTAGGCGATCCAGCCGACAGAGTCCGCATCAAGACAACTCATGAGGCTTGGCCCAGGTCTATAGCGATTCATCTTTTAGGATTATTAATTAGGTCGGGGCGAGCGTAGGTGCATCTTTACTAGACATACAGGGTGTCCCGTAAATTACGGATAATCCTAAAAATGGTAATAGGGTAGACCAAAACCTATCAGAATATCACAACTTGACCTTATTGAGAACCCTACGGTCTTAGAGACATGGGCAGGCACTTTTTTGAAATGTTGACAATTTATACTCTAGGCTAGTATTTTGCCTGCCACTGCCATAAAGTAAGAATTTTTTCATTCTGTTCTTTGGCGAGTAATCTAGAACAGTTGTGCTATCAAACGTGTATAGGAGTTTGGATAACGCCGACAGTATTCTCAAAAAAAGGTTTTTCTTAAATTTCGGTTCCACCAAGATTCCATCTGCAGACTTTCACCTTTTATGGTGTAAAGTGCAGTGCCAAGCGATACTTGCCACTTATCCTAAACAGTTTCTTTTGTTCATAGTAGGCGTATTTAATTTCGAAAAAAAAAAATAGATAACTTTTTAATCACAATCTGAAACACAAGACGTATACCAAATTTGATTTAAATCGTTCAACAAATGGCCGAGATAGTTGTAGTGGTGAAAAGTGAGACACACTGTATAAAAGAAATACGAAAAATTTTTAAAAATCGAAAAGAGAGCACTGATATAATGAACATCTGAGCACGGCTTTAAAAAACTCTTGATTATTGGCTATGGCCATGGTTTACCATACTGCTTAGACTACCAAAATTATTATCATAAAAATGACATAATTTCTTAAAATTATTGCACATTAGATAAATTGGAGTATTTGTGGCATTCTACGAATATTCTTTCCTATTATTTGGGTTTTCTATCACGTGCATTATTTTCCTCTTCAAAAACAAATCACCAAATCTACAAAATAATAGAATTATTGCAAAAAAGCCTCTGCGCCCGTGACGCTTACGCCAAAGGAATAGTCAGAGGTTATGTTTTGCAAATAATATAAATCGGAATAAACACAGAAATAATGTATTTTGCTGACGATTCGGAAAGTAATTTCTTTCCGTTTTCAAAGCTTTTTTGGAAGAACTCATATTTTGCTGTGTATGTCAAATACACAGCTTTAAGATTCTGTTTATGTTATTTCCATAGATACTTACTACTTACACAGAACATAGAACTGATGATATTTTCTTTTAGATAATGGTGAGTTTGTTAAGTTCTTCTTTTAACATTGGTAGCCAGGTTGTACAAATATCTACAGAACAATTCAATACGCACTTATCTTCATTTAATAAGATTATTGCTGATTCTTTAATTTTTCTTTTTTTGGTATCCGTTTCTTTTGTTAAAATTTTTGCCGAGTCCCAGTTTATTCTATGTCCATTTTCCCAAGCATGTTCACAAATCTTTGATTTCTGAATTTCATTCTTTCTAATGTAATTCTTGTGCTTATCCAACCTCACACTGAAAGGCCTGGATGACTCACCCACATAACATTTATCACATTCGCACGGGATATTGTAAATACAGTTTTTTGAATTCTGCTCCCTGTTTATCGGTTTTGTTTTTGTTAAAATAGATCTTAAAGTGTTCCCCGTTTGAAATATCATCCTAACATCAAATTTGTCACCTATACGGCGTAGCTTTTCCGATAGTCCGTATACATAAGGAATTATTGCTGTATAATGACGTTCAGGTTTTTGTCGTACCTGATTGTCCCTATTTCCAACATTTATGAAAACTCTATCAACAAAGGCTTCAGGATATTGATTTTGTACTAGAACCTCTTTGGTAAATTTTTTCTTGTTATTTAATATCTCATTATTAGATGAAATTATTTTGGCCTTATCGTATAAACATTTTACAGCACCCCTTTTAACATTTATTGACTGATTTGAGTTAAAATTTAGATATCTATTAGTATGTGTTGGTTTTCTATAAACGCTTGTTTCAATTGTATTATTTACCCTTCTAATTAAAACATCTAAAAACCTACTTTCTACTTCTAATGTGAATTTAATAGACGGTTCCTTACTATTTATATTTTCTAAAAAACTATCTAGTAAATCAACACCATGAGGCCAAATTGCAAAGATGTCGTCAACATATCTCTACCAGACAACCGGTTTGTTTATACAATTTTGAACATGTGTGTTCTCAAAGTTCTCCATAAATATGTTGCTTATGACAATGCAGACCCCATAGCCATACCAAAATCCTGCTGATAGAACTCATTGTCCAATTGAAAATAGGTTGTTTTTATACACAGTGTTAAGAGTTCCATTATGCTATTTACACTTAATTTAGTTCTAGTTTCCAAATTATTATCATTTAGCAACCTGTCTTTAACTATTTTTAAGGTTTCATCTACCGGAACATTGGTAAAAAGACTAACTACATCAAAACTAACCATCAGGTGTGATTCATGAATATCGTTTTCATATTTTTTTTCTATAAAATGTTTACTATTTTTAATATATTAATCGGTATTTCCAGATAATGAATCAATAATTTTAAGTAAAAATTTTGCCAAATTATGACATGGTGAATTAATAGAACTAACAATTGGTCTTAAGGAAGTAATGTCATGATATTGAACCTGTAACAATTGGAAGTCTTATTGTGACTGCGACTGTACAAGCTTGAAAATTTCTGTCTTGGTAAAAACTTGGCTTTAAAACGCGTAACAGCGTGGCTTAGGGATGTATCTTAAAAGAAGTCTAGGATTGTTCACAGGTTTCCCAATACCTACTTATATACTGTGAAATTTTTCAATCTAATAAAATATAGTTTAATATATGGATTACGGTGATCAATATATTTTATGTTTCGGATTGAAAACCGTTTTCTGTTTTGATTAAGATTATCAACTTAAAAAAATTCACGCACTTCAGTTTATCAATTCCACGAAACACTTTTCTCCGTGTGCTCTGAACAACAAATTGTCAAAATTCGCATTGCACTAAGCCCATTTATCTCATGTCGTATATGTAAGTACAGTGTATAATAATCCGTTAAATTGTTTCGTATATAATTAATTCTGACGCGTCTACATAACAGCGTCTCACGAGGCGTCCCATTATTTCCGAGTTTATACCAGATTTTCTTGCCGGAAAAGCGTATAAATGGCTGTCACACTCACTGTCATACCATCATTGCAGTAAGTAGTGGAAGTAATTAGTGTAGTTGGGCGTTGTTGTTGCCAACAATATATAGTTTTAGAAATATTGTGTTTACCTTATGAAAAAATTAGGAAAAATTATTGAAACATACCAACCGTTAATGTTAAATTCCAAAGATAGAGCTGATTTTAGATACAAATCAAATCAAAGATAAATATGAAAAATCACCGTAAGTATCCTTTCATATTTATTAATTGATAAGAATATCTTTTTGTTAAAAAATTCAATAGATTTCGCGGTTGGCGCCAAGTGAACATTAAATATGTATAAAAAACTGGAAATACACTTTTTAATGTTTCAGAAAATTTTATTAAAACTTAAACTCTACACGTGTTTAGGTTTTTTTAGGCCTTATTGTTGTACTTCTGAAAAATAATTTTGTAACTTTTGGTATATAATCAAGAATTAATGTTTGTTATGTCATTGTAAAAATATCCACAGATACTATAATTGTGCAATAGGACAATACAATGACTGTCGGACAGACGATCAAGTGGGCAGACAGACAAACAGGTGGACAAACGGACAGACGGATGGGCGGACATAATTGCTTTAATCACTATTACTTTTACTACAATTACCCTTATTGTTACTGTAATTACCCTTAATTATCCTTATTTTTTACTGCAATTACCCTTAATTGTCCTTATTGTTACTGCAATTACTTTACTTTACTAATTAATTATCCTTATTGTTACTGTGATTTCCCTTGATTATCCTTATTGTTATTGCAATTGTCTTCAGTTATCCTTATTGTTACTACAATTACCCTTAACTACTCTTAATTGCTCTTATTTGTACCTTAACTACTCTTAATTACTCTCTCATTGTCCCCCTCCACCACTTTAATTACCACGTCACTCTAATTGCCCCCCCACCACTCTACTTACCACCAGCCACTTAAATGACCCATTATGACAATTGCTATCCACCGCAACTCATAGGCCCCACCCCCTAAGCCCCGCCCCCTAATTACCTCCCGCCACTCTCATTACCCCACCCCTAAACTGATCACTGATCATGATCATGCTTCCACTCCTGCGCCAACTCTCTGTCATTTCCATTCTACCGTCTTTGTATGTCACAATTTTAACGTAAGAAAACGGGCTAATAGTAATATTTATCAACGTTTTTTCAACGGCTCTTTTGGGTCCCTTTGTGTTGTACCCGCTTCACTGGAATATTAATGATAAAAAGACATTTTGTTTCAGAAACAATGCTACTCTTTAGTTTTTGAGACATTGTAAAAAAAAACAACAATTTTTTCCCCTTTTCAGCCTATTTTATTAATTTTTATTTCTAGATTTCTGTTAAGAAAACCAAACTTTATGGCCTATAAAGGTAGCTTGAATAGAAAACAAGATTTTTATGGATGTCAAGAAGCGCTGATTTAAGGTTAATATTAGCAGTACCTATATAAATAATAAGTAAATAATAAATGAACACCACATAAATTAGACAACCCCCAATTCCAGAAGCCAGGGCTTGCGCGGAAGGGGTTACACATTGAAAAAACGCGGACATACCACCATTTCCTCCGACAGTGCCGGAGCCAGGATTCGAACCCGGTGGTGCGATGTCCGTGTGATTAATCGCGATTGCCACCTCGCGCCTTAATCCACTCGGCTATCGACCAGACAATATATTAAATACAACAAATGTAGAATATTCTAGTGGCTATATTTTTATGAAGATAACAGATGCATCACTCCGTTGATGTAGACTTTTTATGAGCATCCAGTTGAATAGTTTTATTTAAATAATATTAAATAACACTGATTTTATGTTGGCATAAGAATTATCAACAGGTTTTAGAAAATTATGCATTTTTAACGTTACAATGAACCGTCACTTTTCTGACCATAAATAAACGGTTGATTTTCTAACGTAAATTATGAACCAGTGTGTTTTTTGGGAATTCTATGAAAATAGGGGTATATGCATAAAAATAAAAAATGTAGCCAACAGAACATCTTGAATTTGTGCTTTTTATGGGAACGAAAGCTCAGTGGTTAGTGAGTCTAGTTTTCTCTACCTGAACCTACATAGAGAAGTGGCTTCGATTCCTACTTAATGTGAAATAAATTGTCCCCAAGAAGTGGATCAGATCCCATTACAATCTGTAAGGTCCTGTCTCCTTTACTCAGAGAAATCTAGATTACTCAAACATATTTTTGGCCAATTTTCAAGATTCGAATTCACATACATGTTTTAAAATCCATGCGGTATCATTTCCTTAAAATGTGACGTAGACGGTCTGTAAATAAAGTAAAAACTCTGTATAAAATCAGTAACCATAAAAGCTGGAGACCAAAGACAAAATCTACAATTGAATTTAGAATCGTTTCCCCGACCGCACCATTGTTGGGATAATCCGGACTAAGGGAACCCGGAATTCCGCCTTGTAATCCGCATCGGAAATAGCTAAAGCCGAAAGTTTGGCTATAGATAATTTCGGTCAGCCGGAATCGATTGAACTTGAATTTTAGACATAATAATATACTTAACACGGAAACAGAGGCAATCTTTCGATTCAGCCATCTACAAACATATTCTTATTTTCCTCGAGTTTTTATTTATTTGATAAATTCCAAATATGAGAATTTAGTTTATACTAGTTTTCTATATCGAAAATGAGTAATATTTTTATGTATTTGTATGATTTGAGGGTAATTTCCATATTTTTCTGTGAAGATATAAAATAAATAACTAATGATAATAATAATAAAATACAAGCACTAAAGAAAACGCGACCCATATTCTGAAAATAGTTATTTGAAAAAGTACGACTATAGTTTCAATAGCACTTAATGCTCTGGAAGAGCCTTGTAAGGGCGGGGCTATAAACTCAGAAACTACAGCGAGATTAATTTCTTGTTTGGAAAAACATTCTAGAGCCACAGCTAGTAGAAATATAGCTGTTAAAGAGTGTGTCCCAAATTTCAGTTACTTTTACACTACCACGTGAGGGGAAGCGTTGAAATTGTGCGATTACGACTAATCTTCATCGTTTCACCAAAAATTTTTCAGGTAGATAATTTTTGTATTTTTCCTTAAATTTGCACAAGCGCTTATTAAGAGCTCTCCAGAGTGTATTACTCATCCATGCTTCCCATTTTTATTGTAAATGACTTCACGTCAATAATATAATGCAGCCGAATGTACGGTGTACTTGGAAAGAGAGAGATAGAGATGTTGTAGAGAATATGACATTGCACAAATTTATTATATCTAATCTTTAAATCTCTCTTTACTCCTGAGGACATTAGGGCAAATTTTATTTTAGTTTTACAAAAATTAAAATGTTTATTTTAATAATGCCTATGTGGGATGATAAAAATTATTTTCGCAAATCGAAAATAGAAGAAAAAAATTATATTTTTTTATATATACTATTTTTCTCTCATCATCCCACATTGTAACATGTTTTTAATTTCTTTTAGTGAAAGCCGTTTTTTTAAAATAATGATTTATATGAGAGTATATCGAAGCGTCTTGCCGACTTAAAAAACAAAGCTCAGGGTCAAACCCTCAACCTGCATAGCTAGTGTTGAGCATAGTAGAGAAGAATTCTCTCATGGACAACACTACCTACTCTATCTCGTATTTGATCCTGTGTGACCTCCTGAGAGACAACTTTGAAATATAGTTTAAAAAGAGTATTTTAAAACTTATCACAGACAGCCCGATGTGGCACTGGCAGAAGTCAGGACGGGTGGCTATCATTGTTCCTATGTTCCTGCAATATTTTTTCAATTAACGAATGTACATCGATTTATTTTTAAATTATTCCTAGCAACCGTATGTATGCAGTATCAGTTAGATTTAATTTTGATTTATCGTTCAAGCTACTGGACGTTAAAAATTACAAATTACCGTGGACGGTAGGAAACAATACGTTCTGGAAAAATGTCGCTATTTTCCTATTTATATTCATTACGAAAGTATTAGCAGGAACGCAGGATATTTCACATTTTGATAAATGCTTTGTTTTTTAATCTGCTAAACATGCTGCCTGTATGTTCGTACGAGATATGTAATTAGTTTGTAATACTCGTTATGGATTTTATGTATAAATCTTCATTATCCCGCACCTCGTTGTTTTCTAGAACAGAACGTGTAATTCGCGTATATACCTACATATTGTCATTTTGTCCATTTTCTTTATCCTTGTTTATATTGCCACTTCTGTTCGCTATGTTCCAGGAAATTTAAACGTAGTTTAAACTTCAGATTAATATGTATTTTGTAAGGATTAGTTTAATAACGGAGACAAATAAATGTGCTAGGGGAAATTATACTAACAAGCGATATAATTCGCGACGTACAGCTCGGCTTCATATACCGAGTTTATATATTCAGCTATTTTGTTCAAAATTTTTCGGACATTTAGTATTTATGTTTGCGGTTAGTTAATAAATATAAAACCACGTTTAAAATAGGGAAACACAATTTATAATTATTATTAATATATCAAAAATATTTTTAAAACCTACACATATTGTCAGATTATCAAAATCCTAGGTGGCGGCGTTCCATTTTGCAAAATTTGCTGTATTTTTTTCAATGATGTATAAAAATTAACTTACCAAATTTATACTATTAATAACTAATAAGTATTGGTGGCCTTGCCAAAGTTTACAAATAAATAAACTATTTTAATTTAATTATTTATTCTTAAAATATAGATATTTTTGAGGCCCGTTTATAGATAGGGCCAGATAGATGTGACGTTCAATTCCCGTTATTTTTCCTGTTATAATTTAAGCTGGCTAGAAGGCTCTCCCTCTATCTTTTTAAGATAGATAGAGACAGAGGAGATGATTATTTGGCCTTTACCACTGCGATTGTGATGCTCCTAGAATACATTCCTTATAGCACTTCATCCAGCTTTCTCCTTTGTACCAGACTCCACAGATTCGATAAGGGCTCTTTTGCCTAGCTGCCCGTTCTTGTTTTTTCTTTCCCGAGTATTCGAAATCTCTTCACACTGACGTAATACGTGAACTGGGGTTTCCTCTACCTCATAACAGAACCTGCATGTTGCGTCCTCTATCAGATTCATATGTCTATTGAGCCTGCAGTGTCAAGTTAGAAAACCTACTATTATTATAATGCGTTCTTATTTTGGTTCAGTAGGTCTTCCGTGATTTGGCCTATTGTTGAATAATTAATTCTTTGGCCTGTCTCTATCTTGGGAGGTTCCTCCACCATTCCAGAGATTTATTTTGCGTCCATTCCTTAGTGGCTGCTAGTATGCATGGCTTTGCCATATCACAGAAGGACTCAGGTCTTATTGGGGCTTTGAGTACGCCTTCTTTGGCGTTTGATTTGCATGGAACTGATTACGTTTATTGCCGCATGGCTGTTAGTCGATTGGTTAACAGTGCATTGTCCTATTTTTTTTTTTTCATCTTGTCCCGCTTTTTAAGATACCATAGTTTAGTATTTCTGTCTATTTCGTTATCATTTATAATTAACCTTTCTTTGTTTAATATCGGTGTTCGACATGATCAAATGATATTGATGTCAATCAAAGCTTTCTTAACCTCTAAATACATGGCAAGTACAATACTTTATAATAATCTATATTAAAAATAACAAATCCACACATCTATCAGACATCTAAATCAACACCGATAATTTTCTGACTTTTTGATAGTGATTGACCACAGATAGCCGATTTTCAGAAACGTCGTACGTCGAGCACATTTCAACTGAAAATGTAAAAGGAGGTAGAGCAAGAAAGGCATGGGAAAATTTTGGACATAAAGTTTTAACTAAACGTATCGTCTTGGAGACTATTTGTAATAAGTAATATGGTTTTATCACAAGTATGAAAAATGTGTGAATATTAGACTCCAGTGAAAGACATTTTTCTTCATAATTACACAAATTTGACATACATCAGTCTCTGTTCGCATTGATTAGGAATCCGACGTTAGAATGTTCGGATGTTGGATCAATTACGGTGGACCAAAACCTCTTTTCTTTGTGAAAATTATAATTCCAGATTCGATTTTAAAATCGGATATAGCTCTATGCCGATATAGGTAACTTTATTTATTTAAAAATACTAATTTACTGTTTTCTTAAAGTTTGACAGACTCCCCCTGAAACGCCCCTATATGTATATGGTGCGCAATTTTGTAACTTGTAACTTGAACATTAATTCTTTGCACAATAAAATTATTATTATTATTATTATTACTCCTACAAAAACCTCTTCTATATCTGAAAATAGATTCTATATAGGTAAATATTCATATTTGACAGCCTAATATAACTTAAGTTATTTTAGTTTGCAAAAAACAGTAATAAGTATCAGATTAAAGATAATGTACCATACTGATAATCCTACAAAATGCAAAGTTTCATATTGACGGCTATAAAAAACCTTACGGAGACATCTTTGTTACCAGGACTATTTATAGTTGATATTAGACCCGAGATTACACCCGGCTCAACCGACGATTATCTCCGCTGCCGGTGTTGCCTTTGACATGTTGTAATTGGCTCTCGTCTGTAAATATGTCTTGTTAACAAAACAGATTACAAACACACTTTGTTCTTATTTAACAGGTATTTTATTTTTACGTGCATTTAATATAGAGATCAGATCTAATCAAGAAAATGATTAAGTCATTCAGAGGTAGTAGTAGATTTTACCATAACTTGTATTCATCACCAGACAAATAGATTCATTGATTGAGTAGAGATAGATATAAAATTATTAAATGTTATGTCATTAACAATAAATTTAAAATATATATATATATATAAAAAATTTATATAAAAAACGCTCTAAAAAGAAGAAAATAAACTTTGAAGTAAATCAAATTCATCAATTTCATTCATTTAATCAATTTTGTTACATTATATAATTTTTTTTATCATATAAAAGCTTGTCGCGAGATTTTCCTGTGTAAAGGAGATTGCTCGCGACAAGCTCTTATACCATAAAATATTATATAATGTAAGAAAATGATGGGTTTGATTTACTTCAAAGTTTATTTTCTACTTTTTAGAGCATTTTTTAAATAAAAGCATTTTTTAAAATATTTTCTTAAAAATTTATTTTTTACTTTTTAGTCTTTTGATATGCTGTAATCCCCAGATATCGATTTTGAGATGAATCGGATCATAAACGGTAAAGTCGTCCGCTATCTTGAACAAAATTTTTGACTAGAAATTCGTAATCCGCAACCCCAAAACCCCCAGATATCGATTTCGATCTAAATGACAAAAGTCGTTAGCCATATTGGCGCCGCCATTTTGAATTTCTGAATTTTGTCTAAGAATTCATAATTAGCGATCTCGAAAACCCCCAGATGTCGATTACGAGTCGAATCGGATCATAAACGATAAAGTCGTTCGCCATCTTGAAGCCGCCATCTTGTTTTTTTTCTTATATGAAAATGTTAAAGTGTATTGTTACCGGACTTATACACGTGCAAAATTTCAAAGCTCTAGCTTAATTAGAACCGATCAAAATTTTGATTGCAAGATTTGCCCTAAACCAACTGACATACATTGCAAGTTAAATAAAAGTTTTTAAAAATAAAATACTGTGTGTTAATATGCACTAGGCAATCAAATCAACAGAAACACCAATGAGCATATAGGTTGTGTCTCTGTTTTTTCGACTAACCGAACACTTTCGATTTTGTAAACAGGAATATACTGTCCCAAAAATTAGATATCATCGGTATTCGAGGATGCCCTTTACATTGTATTAAATCATAGTATTTAAATATACAAATTAAAAATAATGACAAAAAATGTGTGATATTCTCCCTGTGATTCTGTGATTCTCTGGAATGATGGAGGAATCTACCAAGACAGAGACAGGCCAAAGAGATCATTAAAGAACATTCGGCCAAATTCACGGAAGATCTACTAAGCCAGAATTGGAAGGCCATCAGAGTAATAGTAGACCTTCTAACTGGGCATTGCCGGATGAGGTACTATAAGGAATGTATTCTAGGAACACCATAATAGTAGTGTCTTAATGACAGAGGTTCGGAGCGGAGGAGCGGAGCAGTGATCAGTGATCAGTTTAGGGGTGGGGGGCAATTAGTGTGGTGGGGGTAAATATGGTGGTGGGGGGCAATTAGTGTGGTGGGGGTAATTAGAATGGTGGGGGGTAATTAGATTAGTGAGAAGTAATTAGAGTGATGGGGATGTAAGTACGGTGGTGGGAGGTAATTAGACTAATATGATGTAATTAGAGTGGTGGGAGGTAATTAAGGGGCGGGGGCTTAGGGGATGGGGCGTTAGAGGGCGGGGCCTATGAAAGGTGGTGGTGGGGGGCAATTAGGATGGTAATTAGATTAGTGAGAAGTAATTAAAGTGGCGTGATGTAATTGTTGTGGTGGGGGGCAATTGGATTAGTAAGAAGTAATTAAAGTGGCATGATGTAATTGTGGTGGTGGGGGGCAATTAGATTAGTAAGAAGTAATTAAAGTGGTGTGATGTAATTGTAGTGGTGGGAGGTAATTAGGGTGATGTGATGTAATTGTAGTGGTGGGAGGTAATTAGAATGATGTGATGTAATTGTAGTGGTGGGGGGTAACTAGAGTGGCCTATGAAAGGTGGTGGTGGGGGGCAATTAGGATGGTAATTAGATTAGTGAGAAGTAATTAAAGTGGCGTGATGTAATTGTTGTGGTGGGGGGGGCAATTAGATTAGTAAGAAGTAATTAAAGTGGCGTGATGTAATTGTGGTGGTGGGGGGCAATTAGATTAGTAAGAAGTAATTAAAGTGGTGTGATGTAATTGTAGTGGTGGGAGGTAATTAGGGTGATGTGATGTAATTGTAGTGGTGGGAGGTAATTAGAATGGTGTGATGTAATTGTAGTGGTGGGGGGCAATTAGTGGAATGATGGGTAATTAGAGTAATTGCATGATGGATAATTATTGTGGTGGGAGGTAATTAAAGTGGCCTGATGTAATTGTAGTGGTGGGAGGTAATTGTAGTGGTGTGATGTAATTGTAGTGGTGGGAGGTAATTAGAATGGTGTGATGTAATTGTAGTGGTGGGGGGCAATTAGTGGAATGATGGGTAATTAGAGTAATTGCATGATGGATAATTATTGTGGTGGGGGTGACTCAATTAAGGTGGTGTGATGTAATTGTAGTGGTGGGGGGTAATTGGAGTGGTGTGGTAATTAGAGTGATGGGATGCAATTAGAGTGGTGGGAGGTAATTAAAGTACTGTGGTAATTAGAGGACAATTACAGGTAATTTAAGTAAAAATAAAGGTATTGCAGTAAAAATAATGGTGATTAAAGCAATTATGGTCAATCCATCCGTCTAGTCGTTCGTATGCAGACAGTTAAATAATTCTCTATTATGTTGTATTGTCTTATTGCACTTTGTATTTTTTTTACGATGAGATAACAAACATTCATTCTTTATTTACCTCCCTTATCCTTATGCTGATAAACAATTGCGACTTATCTACATTATCTTTATACCGATCAACAATTATTTTACCTGTCTTATCTTTAGGGACATCTGTCTTATCCTATGCTGATTTATGAGATGTACATTTACTACCTGCCTGTCTTATCCACCGAGATTTTATCAGTGAATTTGTGAAAGGGAACATTTACATTGTTATTTCAGTACCTGCAGCGTACCCTCTTTATGGCTTTTGTGTACTTAACATCTTGACATCACAAGTGAGGAGAACGTGTTGCTGTTTATTTTAGTTTTTATTTTTTGAATTGAAACACATGATTTACATTTTCTTATATTATTTATTACCTATTCTGTCACATTACTATTTTCATACTATTTATTATCTATTCTAATACATTACTAACTAATTGTCTTTTTATTTTATCTTGCACCAAAAAATCCACCTTGAACTGATCCATCCAATGCATTATAGGTCAAGTAGGCATCGTGAAGTATAAGTTCAGGAGCTTTGTTTTTTGTGTCTCAAACTCTATTAGTATGTCAACTCTATGGTGTGGTAATAATTAGAATGGTGGGAGATAATTGCATTCTTCTGATCCATATTTTTTATTTATGTCTAAACAGTTAATGAATATATATTACAAATCAAAATTATCGCGTTCTGATTCAGACTCATCCAAATCAACACTATCCCATCCCGCTTCAGGCTCCTCCATGTTCAAACGTCTAGCGTATTTTAGTAAAATGTCCAACCTCTTTTCACTATTATCTTCATCAAGTCGATGATGCCCCCAAGCCAAAGTATATACATCATCGGGTATAATATACCTCTTGTCATCAGCAGACGATAGGGCTACTTTATTTTTGAGTTCAGTGTGAATGGTATGTAAATCAGATTTAAATATGGACATTTTACGGAATATTAATCCGCCATTTTCAACAACTTGAACATAATCAGAAAAATTAATTTGATGTTTTACTACACTTTTGGAAACACCTTTTGCCTTTTTCGTAATGTCGTCAGCTTTAACACAGTAGGCTTTCGCACCAGTTCCATAAAAGCATTCTATTGGTCTTCCAGCATACTCATCTTTCATTTTCCCTACTACAGATATAGTTTTAGGCATGTTATGATTGTTGTATGCGCCATAATTTGAAGTGTCGAAGAAGTGAATGTTTTTCTTGATATCATCATAAACGTTTTCTGTGAATATTTCTAAAATTAAACTATCAGTGTCTGTGTATAAAACAGTCGCGTCATCTCCATACATGGGTTTAATGTAACCATATAAAAATTCGTAGATTATGGTTTTGGAAATATCTAAAATTGAAAAACCTGCATAAAGTGGTTTATCGTAAACAACTTTTAATTTTTCCAAATGCACTGCCACTAGATTTTCAGCAACTACTGAGCAAGACTTAAAATACGGCCTGGCTATTAACGCCCTGGCGCCCAAAGTACCTTTTCTGTTTTCCCAGCACGAACAGAGTTTAATATTTTGTCTTTTATCGACGTTTTCCATCGTTTTGCCGAAAATTGAATTCACCATGAGCTTAAATAGGTCCTTTTCAAACTCGTTTCGAGCGGAATTACGAAGTGTTGTATTTAAGTCAATATATGATCCAAGCCAGGCGGATTGAGAGAATTCTATTATCCTATGCACGTTCTTTAATATCAGGCCATATTTCAAACATTGTTTCAGATTTTTGTAGTGAATGATATATTTATGTTTATCTCGTAAGTTTGGAATTAATTTTGGAGCTTTACTTTTGGGAGGAATCATACTCTCTGGGCAAAACGGCAGTTCGTTATGGTCATCGTGCAAGTGTAGAGGATATTCCAAGTCGACTTCTAAAACGTATCCTTTGGGTGAATCTTTTCCAATCAGGGAACAATCAAATTTTTTGATTTCCTCTCTCTCAAGCCATCTGAAGTCACTAGTCGGTAGCATTTCTTTCATAGCTGCTCCGTACAGATTTGTAGCATCAAGATAGACGATGTACGACGATTCTTTGGTGGAGTCATAGTTTGATAGATATTTGTTGTTCGCTATAGACTTTCTCTTTGAACATTGCGATACACCGCCACGAATACCTTTTCTAAAGAAGTGCACAGTATCCACATCAGTCAGAAGTTCCAGTTCGATCTGTGTATATCGCAACATGGCATCCCAGCTCAAAGAAGGTGCTGTTAAATAATGAGCAGGATCTAACTTGTAGTGCTTCAAACATACCTTTCTAAAATTTTCAAACACATCTGCTAATAAAAATATATCTGATTTCAGATAGATATCTGCGTATTCTCCCAATGTATTGCATTTAAAGACACTCCACACTTTATTGGCTCGTTCATAATCCTTATCAGAAAGAGATTCGTTGGTTAAGTAGTTATAAAATAGGTCTTTGGACGGTAACTGGGTTTCTTCCAATTTTTCAAAAGAGCTCATATAATTGTAAGGAAAAACCCCCTTCTGTCTTATTAAATCGAATTCCTCATCGTTTTGAAAATACTTTCTAGTTTCAACACATTGATCGGATACTAAACTCTGACTCAATTTATCGAGGGACCTTGATAAAAATCGAAAAGAGTCCACAAATTTCAACCTCAGGTATGTGTGCGGTATATTGGGATTCGCAGATTTCTCTACAATGATTGACTTTGAGAACGAAATGTATTTCTCCTTGGTTTGGGCTATTACGGAAACATGCTCTTTTTGGGATGCTAACTTCTTAATGAATAAATGACTATCATAGTTTGTCAAATTGTGGAAGAACACAGGTATAGATTTCGGCACTTTATAGTTTAAATTACAAATAGAGTGTGCAGCCGCGCGGAAGCGTCCTGTTAAATGGCAGTGATCACGCACTTTTTTGTCCTCAGGCTTGAAGGGTTTTGTGCAAATATGGCAGCATACCGCATTTTCATATTCGACTTCTTCTTGGGCTGAAAGAGGGAACATCTTTTTCACATGCTTTAAATGATTCTCATACAAGTTTAGAGCCGTTTCATCCAACCTTTTAATGAACACTTCAGCGGCATCAGGTCCTCTGTATGTTACAAATTTTGAGTACTTATCATCGAAATTACATTTTACATAAAAGCCGAAAGAATAGGGTTGGTGTTCACATACTTTAACTGTGAATGACTTATCATCACAAGGTTCATTATGGTCGATGGGTTTCAGTAAACTTTCGAAATCGGCATAAATCACAAATGGCACTGGTAATTGTCTTTCAAAGTTTATAAACTTAAGAATATTTTCAGGTACTGATTCACCATATTTATTAATTTTTATGTCAGTAGATGGTAGTTTCGTATAGGTATGATTGCAGTCATTTTTTTCATGCATTTTTAGATGTTCTTCTTTTCTAAACGGCTGCAAACACCCATCACAGATATGTAATCGACCATCGTGGTTTGATATTTGTTTTGAAACCAATTTTGATAAATTTTGTATAAGACAATAATGATTGTTACCCACATCATCCGATATAAGTAACAGATTAACGTGTTTGGCTTGGCGATGTGAAGTAAAATGTAATGGTCCCACAACTTCAGTAATAGTATTACCATCTTTGAATTCTGATTCAAGGCCAAACACATTCACGGAGATGTTATTAATTTTTTCAAACTTCGCAATGTCCTTCAATTTGACAGGAAATTCAATGTCTCTAAAACTTAACATGGTATCATAATGTGGATATGAACATGTCATCGTTGGAGCATGCTTTACAGGGGAAATGGCTGCAATTACTGACCAAGCAAAGCATGCATTGTCCCTATTTTGTATATTTAAAACAGCGCTCTTTTGTTCTATGTCTTTGGGTAGCCTGATATAAGATGACGCCGACATTGATGCAAGCTTATTTATGTTTACATCGAGGAACATTATATGTTTCAGCGTCCACCCCGAATCTTTCTCTTGGAATTCAGAGGCTTGTGTAGTCATCTCATCGCCAAACTCTTCGAAAATCTGATGTAGATCTGTAGAAATGGTGATTATTTTATTTTTGGTATTAAACGATTTGATATCGGATAACTCCTTTTCAGGTATTTCATAAAGCCCAAATATTTCAAAATTTATCTTGAGGGTCTGGTATTTCTGCAAGTATTCCTCGATTATATTCAACACTTTTTGCTCCACTTCTTTCAAAAAATCAGTATAATCGATATGGTTTCTTGGACTGTTAAAACGGTAGCTAGCTATTCTGTCTTTGAAAGCAGTATGTAGTTTATCGACACCATTTCCTAAACTGTTATCAATAGGGCGGTTAATTTTTTTTCTGTTAATTAATAACGTATTTTTCTGACCGTTGCATCTATTATTAATATGACGTTTTAAGTTGAAAGATGATGAAAAGTTCTTTCTACAATATTCACAAGTTTTTGAACCACTCGGAGAATTTTGTTTTCTGTTCATTACAAACATCTCATTCGACACGGCACATCTGTTATTATTAATATGTCGTTTTAAGTTAAAAGATGATGAAAAGTTCTTTCCACAATAATCACAAGTTTTTGAACAATTAATACCGCTTGTCGAAGGCACACTATTAAACTTTTGCTTCTTGCTTGGTGGTTCACTTCTAATCTCTCGCACTTTACTATCTTTTACAATGGTACAGTATTGGCGAATATGTCGAACTAAATTGCTTTTTGTTGAAAAAACTTTCTCGCAGTAACTACACTTCATTGTTGTATAAGAATTTACACGATACTGATGAATGTGTCTAATCGTCCGCATTATATAGCATCCGGAGAACAGAGTGGAGGTGGTGGAGGGCAATTGCAGTGGGGGGAGGTAATTGAAGTGGCGGGACGTTAGACAAAAATCTTCTTTCCTCTCTTTTTAAAACCTTCCCCCCCCCCCCCCCAGGTACACATCCGGATACTTAGCTTTTTGCAATTCCATTCCATAAAAGCCTCCCTTTATCGGTTGACCCTGCATATCTTCGATTAAATAAGTCCTGGGGTAGGTTACATATACTTTAAAGACTTTGAACAGTTCAGTTGAAAAGTTAGGTGTATATCTTTTATCAAATATACCCTTGTATTTGCTTATTCGAACTATGTCGCAAACATGAAATTTAGGTTTTAAAGCAATCTTTATGATAAAACACGTATCAATGAATGTATAGACAATAAATATATTTATAATTCTCACGACATTTCAACAATAAATACAATAACACATTTAATTAATTACCTTATGTTGTTGAGTAGAGAACATTGCAGCTCCAATGATAATAATAATTTAGATTTTAGACAATAAAGGTGATAAATTCGTGGATCAGTGTTGAAACTAATCAAGTACACGCCTAAATTATTTATTTAGTACGCATCATATTTTATTATTTTATGGGTTTTAATCATTAGTCAAATATTTTTCTTACTCTAATGGTATATAGGAAAAAAAAGCGGAGTATCAGCTTGGAAGCGGAATGTTTAGGGTAATAATAGTAACATTAAAGTTGATCTGTCATGTAGTCAATTAAATTCTCCAGTAGAGACATCAAATTCACAGGGGCTTTAACATATGAATGGTTAGTATCTATACCATAGTGGAGAACTCAAGCTTGTAATTTTTCTAGATAACTAGAGTTTAAGACCATCCTGTGTTGTAACTTGGGAGGCAATACCCATCTCAACCATCATCAGGGGATTATATACTTTGTCTTTATCTCAATATTGGTACAGACCAACATAATAGGCTAGGTTTGCTACGATAGGTTAGATTGGTTAAGTGCGCGCGCACTTAACCAATCTAACCTATCGTATTATTACCCTAAACATTCCGCTTCCAAGCTGATACTCCGCTTTTTTTTCCTATATACCATTAGAGTAAGAAAAATATTTGACTAATGATTAAAACCCATAAAATAATAAAATATGATGCGTACTAAATAAATAATTTAGGCGTGTACTTGATTAGTTTCAACACTGATCCACGAATTTATCACCTTTATTGTCTAAAATCTAAATTATTATTATCATTGGAGCTGCAATGTTCTCTACTCAACAACATAAGGTAATTAATTAAATGTGTTATTGTATTTATTGTTGAAATGTCGTGAGAATTATAAATATATTTATTGTCTATACATTCATTGATACGTGTTTTATCATAAAGATTGCTTTAAAACCTAAATTTCATGTTTGCGACATAGTTCGAATAAGCAAATACAAGGGTATATTTGATAAAAGATATACACCTAACTTTTCAACTGAACTGTTCAAAGTCTTTAAAGTATATGTAACCTACCCCAGGACTTATTTAATCGAAGATATGCAGGGTCAACCGATAAAGGGAGGCTTTTATGGAATGGAATTGCAAAAAGCTAAGTATCCGGATGTGTACCTGGGGGGGGGGGGGAAGGTTTTAAAAAGAGAGGAAAGAAGATTTTTGTGAAATGGCTTGGACTCCCAAATAGCCATAATACTTGGATCGATAAAACTTCTATAGTATAATATTTTCATGAATTTGTGTAATTTTTTTATAGCTTTAAATGTTTATGAGTAGTATGATGAAATAAATAATAAAAACACAAGTGACTGGTTTTAATCTTATATTCTCTAAAGTAATACATAATATACGTTTAGAAATATAAAGTCCTCTAAAAATAATACAATAAAATACTTCATCTATTGTTAATACAATTGTAGAGGAGGTGTGGCTTATTAGTATATTCAACTAACGCCTATCTATCCTCGCCACTTCAATTAACCCCCACTACCAGTCCTAGGCCCCGCCCTCTAACGTCCCGCCACTTCAATTACCTCCCCCCACTGCAATTGCCCTCCACCACCTCCACTCTGTTCTCCGGATGCTATATAATGCGGACGATTAGACACATTCATCAGTATCGTGTAAATTCTTATACAACAATGAAGTGTAGTTACTGCGAGAAAGTTTTTTCAACAAAAAGCAATTTAGTTCGACATATTCGCCAATACTGTACCATTGTAAAAGATAGTAAAGTGCGAGAGATTAGAAGTGAACCACCAAGCAAGAAGCAAAAGTTTAATAGTGTGCCTTCGACAAGCGGTATTAATTGTTCAAAAACTTGTGATTATTGTGGAAAGAACTTTTCATCATCTTTTAACTTAAAACGACATATTAATAATAACAGATGTGCCGTGTCGAATGAGATGTTTGTAATGAACAGAAAACAAAATTCTCCGAGTGGTTCAAAAACTTGTGAATATTGTAGAAAGAACTTTTCATCATCTTTCAACTTAAAACGTCATATTAATAATAGATGCAACGGTCAGAAAAATACGTTATTAATTAACAGAAAAAAAATTAACCGCCCTATTGATAACAGTTTAGGAAATGGTGTCGATAAACTACATACTGCTTTCAAAGACAGAATAGCTAGCTACCGTTTTAACAGTCCAAGAAACCATATCGATTATACTGATTTTTTGAAAGAAGTGGAGCAAAAAGTGTTGAATATAATCGAGGAATACTTGCAGAAATACCAGACCCTCAAGATAAATTTTGAAATATTTGGGCTTTATGAAATACCTGAAAAGGAGTTATCCGATATCAAATCGTTTAATACCAAAAATAAAATAATCACCATTTCTACAGATCTACATCAGATTTTCGAAGAGTTTGGCGATGAGATGACTACACAAGCCTCTGAATTCCAAGAGAAAGATTCGGGGTGGACGCTGAAACATATAATGTTCCTCGATGTAAACATAAATAAGCTTGCATCAATGTCGGCGTCATCTTATATCAGGCTACCCAAAGACATAGAACAAAAGAGCGCTGTTTTAAATATACAAAATAGGGACAATGCATGCTTTGCTTGGTCAGTAATTGCAGCCATTTCCCCTGTAAAGCATGCTCCAACGATGACATGTTCATATCCACATTATGATACCATGTTAAGTTTTAGAGACATTGAATTTCCTGTCAAATTGAAGGACATTGCGAAGTTTGAAAAAATTAATAACATCTCCGTGAATGTGTTTGGCCTTGAATCAGAATTCAAAGATGGTAATACTATTACTGAAGTTGTGGGACCATTACATTTTACTTCACATCGCCAAGCCAAACACGTTAATCTGTTACTTATATCGGATGATGTGGGTAACAATCATTATTGTCTTATACAAAATTTATCAAAATTGGTTTCAAAACAAATATCAAACCACGATGGTCGATTACATATCTGTGATGGGTGTTTGCAGCCGTTTAGAAAAGAAGAACATCTAAAAATGCATGAAAAAAATGACTGCAATCATACCTATACGAAACTACCATCTACTGACATAAAAATTAATAAATATGGTGAATCAGTACCTGAAAATATTCTTAAGTTTATAAACTTTGAAAGACAATTACCAGTGCCATTTGTGATTTATGCCGATTTCGAAAGTTTACTGAAACCCATCGACCATAATGAACCTTGTGATGATAAGTCATTCACAGTTAAAGTATGTGAACACCAACCCTATTCTTTCGGCTTTTATGTAAAATGTAATTTCGATGATAAGTACTCAAAATTTGTAACATACAGAGGACCTGATGCCGCTGAAGTGTTCATTAAAAGGTTGGATGAAACGGCTCTAAACTTGTATGAGAATCATTTAAAGCATGTGAAAAAGATGTTCCCTCTTTCAGCCCAAGAAGAAGTCGAATATGAAAATGCGGTATGCTGCCATATTTGCACAAAACCCTTCAAGCCTGAGGACAAAAAAGTGCGTGATCACTGCCATTTAACAGGACGCTTCCGCGCGGCTGCACACTCTATTTGTAATTTAAACTATAAAGTGCCGAAATCTATACCTGTGTTCTTCCACAATTTGACAAACTATGATAGTCATTTATTCATTAAGAAGTTAGCATCCCAAAAAGAGCATGTTTCCGTAATAGCCCAAACCAAGGAGAAATACATTTCGTTCTCAAAGTCAATCATTGTAGAGAAATCTGCGAATCCCAATATACCGCACACATACCTGAGGTTGAAATTTGTGGACTCTTTTCGATTTTTATCAAGGTCCCTCGATAAATTGAGTCAGAGTTTAGTATCCGATCAATGTGTTGAAACTAGAAAGTATTTTCAAAACGATGAGGAATTCGATTTAATAAGACAGAAGGGGGTTTTTCCTTACAATTATATGAGCTCTTTTGAAAAATTGGAAGAAACCCAGTTACCGTCCAAAGACCTATTTTATAACTACTTAACCAACGAATCTCTTTCTGATAAGGATTATGAACGAGCCAATAAAGTGTGGAGTGTCTTTAAATGCAATACATTGGGAGAATACGCAGATATCTATCTGAAATCAGATATATTTTTATTAGCAGATGTGTTTGAAAATTTTAGAAAGGTATGTTTGAAGCACTACAAGTTAGATCCTGCTCATTATTTAACAGCACCTTCTTTGAGCTGGGATGCCATGTTGCGATATACACAGATCGAACTGGAACTTCTGACTGATGTGGATACTGTGCACTTCTTTAGAAAAGGTATTCGTGGCGGTGTATCGCAATGTTCAAAGAGAAAGTCTATAGCGAACAACAAATATCTATCAAACTATGACTCCACCAAAGAATCGTCGTACATCGTCTATCTTGATGCTACAAATCTGTACGGAGCAGCTATGAAAGAAATGCTACCGACTAGTGACTTCAGATGGCTTGAGAGAGAGGAAATCAAAAAATTTGATTGTTCCCTGATTGGAAAAGATTCACCCAAAGGATACGTTTTAGAAGTCGACTTGGAATATCCTCTACACTTACACGATGACCATAACGAACTGCCGTTTTGCCCAGAGAGTATGATTCCTCCCAAAAGTAAAGCTCCAAAATTAATTCCAAACTTACGAGATAAACATAAATATATCATTCACTACAAAAATCTGAAACAATGTTTGAAATATGGCCTGATATTAAAGAACGTGCATAGGATAATAGAATTCTCTCAGTCCGCCTGGCTTGGATCATATATTGACTTAAATACAACACTTCGTAATTCCGCTCGAAACGAGTTTGAAAAGGACCTATTTAAGCTCATGGTGAATTCAATTTTCGGCAAAACGATGGAAAACGTCGATAAAAGACAAAATATTAAACTCTGTTCGTGCTGGGAAAACAGAAAAGGTACTTTGGGCGCCAGGGCGTTAATAGCCAGGCCGTATTTTAAGTCTTGCTCAGTATTTGATGAAAATCTAGTGGCAGTGCATTTGGAAAAATTAAAAGTTGTTTACGATAAACCACTTTATGCAGGTTTTTCAATTTTAGATATTTCCAAAACCATAATCTACGAATTTTTATATGGTTACATTAAACCCATGTATGGAGATGACGCGACTGTTTTATACACAGACACTGATAGTTTAATTTTAGAAATATTCACAGAAAACGTTTATGATGATATCAAGAAAAACATTCACTTCTTCGACACTTCAAATTATGGCGCATACAACAATCATAACATGCCTAAAACTATATCTGTAGTAGGGAAAATGAAAGATGAGTATGCTGGAAGACCAATAGAATGCTTTTATGGAACTGGTGCGAAAGCCTACTGTGTTAAAGCTGACGACATTACGAAAAAGGCAAAAGGTGTTTCCAAAAGTGTAGTAAAACATCAAATTAATTTTTCTGATTATGTTCAAGTTGTTGAAAATGGCGGATTAATATTCCGTAAAATGTCCATATTTAAATCTGATTTACATACCATTCACACTGAACTCAAAAATAAAGTAGCCCTATCGTCTGCTGATGACAAGAGGTATGTTATACCCGATGATGTATATACTTTGGCTTGGGGGCATCATCGACTTGATGAAGATAATAGTGAAAAGAGGTTGGACATTTTACTAAAATACGCTAGACGTTTGAACATGGAGGAGCCTGAAGCGGGATGGGATAGTGTTGATTTGGATGAGTCTGAATCAGAACGCGATAATTTTGATTTGTAATATATATTCATTAACTGTTTAGACATAAATAAAAAATATGGATCAGAAGAATGCAATTATCTCCCACCATTCTAATTATTACCACACCATAGAGTTGACATACTAATAGAGTTTGAGACACAAAAAACAAAGCTCCTGAACTTATACTTCACGATGCCTACTTGACCTATAATGCATTGGATGGATCAGTTCAAGGTGGATTTTTTGGTGCAAGATAAAATAAAAAGACAATTAGTTAGTAATGTATTAGAATAGATAATAAATAGTATGAAAATAGTAATGTGACAGAATAGGTAATAAATAATATAAGAAAATGTAAATCATGTGTTTCAATTCAAAAAATAAAAACTAAAATAAACAGCAACACGTTCTCCTCACTTGTGATGTCAAGATGTTAAGTACACAAAAGCCATAAAGAGGGTACGCTGCAGGTACTGAAATAACAATGTAAATGTTCCCTTTCACAAATTCACTGATAAAATCTCGGTGGATAAGACAGGCAGGTAGTAAATGTACATCTCATAAATCAGCATAGGATAAGACAGATGTCCCTAAAGATAAGACAGGTAAAATAATTGTTGATCGGTATAAAGATAATGTAGATAGGTCGCAATTGTTTATCAGCATAAGGATAAGGCAGGTAAATAAAGAATGAATGTTTGTTATCTCATCGTAAAAAAAATACAAAGTGCAATAAGACAATACAACATAATAGAGAATTATTTAACTGTCTGCATACGAACGACTAGACGGATGGATTGACCATAATTGCTTTAATCACCATTATTTTTACTGCAATACCTTTATTTTTACTTAAATTACCTGTAATTGTCCTCTAATTACCACAGTACTTTAATTACCTCCCACCACTCTAATTGCATCCCATCACTCTAATTACCACACCACTCCAATTACCCCCCACCACTACAATTACATCACACCACCTTAATTGAGTCACCCCCACCACAATAATTATCCATCATGCAATTACTCTAATTACCCATCATTCCACTAATTGCCCCCCACCACTACAATTACATCACACCATTCTAATTACCTCCCACCACTACAATTACATCACACCACTACAATTACCTCCCACCACTACAATTACATCAGGCCACTTTAATTACCTCCCACCACAATAATTATCCATCATGCAATTACTCTAATTACCCATCATTCCACTAATTGCCCCCCACCACTACAATTACATCACACCATTCTAATTACCTCCCACCACTACAATTACATCACATCACCCTAATTACCTCCCACCACTACAATTACATCACACCACTTTAATTACTTCTTACTAATCTAATTGCCCCCCACCACCACAATTACATCACGCCACTTTAATTACTTCTTACTAATCTAATTGCCCCCCCCACCACAACAATTACATCACGCCACTTTAATTACTTCTCACTAATCTAATTACCATCCTAATTGCCCCCCCCCACCACCTTTCATAGGCCACTCTAGTTACCCCCCACCACTACAATTACATCACACCATTCTAATTACCTCCCACCACTACAATTACATCACATCACCCTAATTACCTCCCACCACTACAATTACATCACACCACTTTAATTACTTCTTACTAATCTAATTGCCCCCCACCACCACAATTACATTATGCCACTTTAATTACTTCTTACTAATCCAATTGCCCCCCACCACAACAATTACATCACGCCACTTTAATTACTTCTCACTAATCTAATTACCATCCTAATTGCCCCCCACCACCACCTTTCATAGGCCCCGCCCTCTAACGCCCCATCCCCTAAGCCCCCGCCCCTTAATTACCTCCCACCACTCTAATTACATCATATTAGTCTAATTACCTCCCACCACCGTACTTACATCCCCATCACTCTAATTACTTCTCACTAATCTAATTACCCCCCACCATTCTAATTACCCCCACCACACTAATTGCCCCCCACCACCATATTTACCCCCACCACACTAATTGCCCCCCACCCCTAAACTGATCACTGATCACTGATCACTGCTCCGCTCCTCCGCTCCGAACCTCTGTCATTAAGACACTACTCATAATATATCTGAAAAGGTTGCAGCGGTAAAGGCTGAATAACCAGCTACCTTTTTTATCTATCTATCTATCTGCCTTTAACATGTTGAATATTGTTTGTAAATTGTGCTATAAATTCCATATACCGTATTTGTTTGAGACTTCCCTTCACCGTGGAGAATAAAGCTGTCGTCAAAGGTTTGCAATCTGATCCGTAAAACACATAAACTTTCTTCCCTCTAAAAGGTATCTGAAATGTTTAATGAATATAAAGACGCAAGTTCTTTATGAAAAGTAGAATATCGTTTTTGAGCGTTATTAAGTTTTCGTGAAAAGAAAGCTAAGCTTACATTCTCCATTGTATACTTGTTCCAACACTGCGCCCATTGAAACATTTGAACAATCTGTTGCACGGGACAAAGTTACATTATTGCCACTATTAGCTATTAGGGTGTGTAAGAACGGTTGAATAGGCAAGTGTTTCTTTTATCATTATAAAATTATTAAGACATTTGTCTGGCCAGGAGCTGATTGTGTCTTCAACCACATTAAAAAAAATTATTAATATGAATATTTGATAAAATTTATTATGTTCAAATAAGTACCATATTATGTAATTATTTATGTATATCAATCTTAAAATATTATTATTTTGACAGAGGACCTAGATACCAAAAGTAGCTTTCTTATTATAAAAATAATAAGAATAAATAACTTAACTATAGTAATAGTAGTGGATACTCCACACTCCCCACCTTTACTTCAACAGAGATTCGTTCATATGTATCATATGACAAATATTATATTCAAAGATGAGACGTTGCCCGTATTTTGCCCCCATGAAAACTAATAAATAAAAAAATTGCTGATGATAACAAATACATTTAATTTTAATTTAATAAATAATAGAACTCCTCTATTTTGATGTGACATATATACTCAATATGTACCAAACATTGGTGATATTCTATTCTGTTCTAAATAAATGCGTATTTTGAATTGCAGTAGCATATTTATTTGGATAACACACCGCTGTCTTTGACTAATGAAACAATAGATAATCTATATTTGACATTTATCCTATAGATAAGTGTCTACCCTGTACCGATAAACCAGACTTAAATATGACTAACTTACTATTATTCGTTTAATGTACCACAACTATCAAAACTAATACAAAATCATTGTATTGAATTAAATGAAATTCGTTGTACCGCAATGGAAACTGGGAACGGAAATGGCTCTGACAGAGTGACATTCGTGGTAGAGAATAATTAAGCCCGAGAGTTAATATATTTAACTGTAGAATTAGTTTAAAAGTAATATTGCAAATATATTTATTTCGATTGATTGCACAATTTACTCAATACAAATTAATGTTAAAAATAATACCGTATGTAATAATTACATGGCAAAAGTAATTAAGAAATGCTTTACTTGACAAGTGTAATTTTTCTTATATACAAGGATACACATCTGTAAATTGACTAAAAGGTCTATTCCAAAGCAAAAACGTGTAGAACCTATAATAATAACAAAAGCTATACATTGCTTTCATTATAAGCAGCCAGATGTTCCATTATATTCACCCTCTAGTGTTAAAATAATTACGACTTTTTACAGTGAAAGCATGATACTGTTTTTAAATTATGAAACTGAGACATAACATCCATGAAATACATTCGTTTCAAATAATTTAATATTCTTTGGTTGTAGTCTAATACTGTTTAAAAATTCGAATTTGTTTCATACAAGTCATATATTTTTGTATCCAAGCGTTCTGCTTCATTCAAGCCGGTTAACTAACAAAACACACGGGTTTTAATTTTGGTCTGAAAATGTTTGGTCTTATTTTTCCCCATTTCATTCTCTTACTGTATTTGAAATACATCCTTCATGTGGAGTCGCTGAAATTGACATATGTATAATGTTGCATCTTCGTTGTCATTTTTACCGTATTTGTGATATAATTTTAAAGTGTAGAGTATCGTTCATGACTTCATATGGAAGTTGCCATCTGCTCAGATATCTTCGGTCAGTTCCCTTTCCTTTATTAAAGAAGTGCAATGATGAGTATTAGTCAGCCATTGAGGATTCTACTGCAAAAAATACAATATTAGATTTGAAATGAATATTTGTTATCATGACATTCCTGTATATATTTTGTGCGGTTCTACGACTGTTGCTAATAGCGATTCGAGAATTGCTCAATAAACAGAAGTCTGATAGAAAAATTATGTGACATTCTAAAATTTGATTTAATGAAAATCTCGTTCCCCTCACTTCCTTTTAGAATGGAATTGAAACGAAAATTCCATCCTGCTTTGTATCCAATTTAGGAACAGAAAAAGGAATTCTTGCTTCTGAAAAAGGAGACCTTGTAATCTCGAGATCGTCGATGATTTACCGATGTTCCTGTTCCAAATAAATGCAATCTAACAAAATTTTTATCTAACTTTTACCTCGGTGTCTGTAAATTATTATAGAGGGTGTTTAATGAGGAACTGTACATACTTCCAGGGGCGGCAGAGGCCCACTTGAATATTCAGGAACGGCCATTGAAATTTTTCTGTCGCTCATTTATTGATTTTTTTACGAGCGATTGAATTTGGAAAAATAGGGAAGTTGAAGAAAAACAGCTTCATTTGCTTACATTAATTGTCCAAATAAATTAAAAGTTGTCAAATAAATATTTACAAAAGTATATTTAAAAATATTACAAATGCTTAGAGCAAACTTTCAAAAGAGAACCTCCTGCCTCCATAAATTTTTGTTGGCGTGTATTTAAATAGATTTTCTAATTTGCGCAGGATTGTTTCTAATTTGGTCACTACAGCGGACAGCTGAAGTAACTGTTCTCTACTATTTATTAGGACACTGTAGACTTCAGCTTTGAGATATTCCTATAAAAAATAATCGACGGGGTTGAAATCTGGTAATTTAGCTGGCCAAGGATGAGGACCCCACGTCCAATCGATCTGTTTGGATATTCATTATCCAAATGCCTTCTAACCTTAATACCAAAATGAGGAGGAGCTCCGTCATGTTGGAAGTTTTGTCCTCTTATATTAATACCATGCATTAAATGAGGTAAAATATTTTGTAAGAAATCTAAATAGAGTTAGCCTTGCCGGAAAAACATGTGGACCAATTAGGTTGCTGTTAATTGTACCACACCAAACATTTACCGAGAACTTATGTTGAGAATGGGCTTCTCTTATAGCATGAGGATTGCTTTCGGCCCAGTTATGCGAATTTCTTGAATTAAATACACCATTCCGTGTAAATTGCTCCTCGTCTGTGAATAAAGTTCGATATGTAGTCGGTCTGTGATCAATAATCCACTGGCAATATTCTAAACTATTTACATTGTCACCCTGTTGAAGCCTTTGCGCTTGCCGAATATGATGTGAATGTAATTTTTCTTCATTTAGAGTCCTCCAAACCCGCACATGATAAATTCCTAATTGGGCACTTATTCCTCGGATACTTACTTCAGAGTGTTCTTAATGATAATATTAATGATATTTTCTTGTTACTCAACGTTTTGAACAATATTTAGTGCCACTTTTGATGATGGAAACCTGCAGTGCTCCCTTGCATGGCAATACACGGTTGAAAATGTCTGATGATTTGGTGTTATTCTGTTAGGAAAACGAATATGGTATTCCTCTGCGGTTTGTCTACCATTATCATCACACAATCCATCCTCATTTGTACAATTATAAAGCATGATTATTTGCAGACTAAGTAAACCATTAAAACATAAGTTCGAAAGTCAGACATTGGGACAAATGCAAGAAAACTCAATCTAACTATCATTTGCAGGAATTTAAACGTCTAAGGGTACTTATAAAAGTACAGTCTGAATTGGCTTACAAAACTTATCTGGATAATGTTCAATCCTCAATTAATTCTGACCCTCGTAATTTCTGGTCATACATTCATACCAAAAGAATCTCTTCTAGAATACCAGGAAAAATGGAGTTTGAAAGAAACCACTATGATTGTCCTCAGAATATTGTAAATGCTTTTGGCCTTTTCTTCCAAAGTGTTTATTTGCTTAAAAATGATAATCCCAATATTGCTGATTCCATCGTAAACATGCTAAATAACTGTTCTATTACAATCGATTACATAACTGAAATAGACATCCAAAATGCAATTACTAAACTAAAAAACAAGATGACCTCAGGCCTTGACTTAATACTCTCTTTTCTTGTTAAAGACTGTAGCGATGTACTAGTCAAACCTTTATTAATTATATTTAATTTGTCTTTGAACACAATTTGGCTATCTTTACTCAGTTTGTATCTCATGCTATTGATGAGTCTGGACAGGTTGATGTGATCTATACGGACTTCTCTAAGGCCTTCGATCGGATTGATCACAGTATTTTATTTACTAAATTAGGCAACTAGGGCTTAAGTTCTTCATTACTATCATTTATGCAATCATACCTTACCAATCGTGAACAATTTGTTTCTTATAATGGTTATAAATCTGAGCCGTTTATGGCTACATCAGGGATTCCCCAGGGCTCTAACTTGAGACCTCTTCTATTTCTAATTTTTTATGATATTACCTCAATTATTGACAATAGTAGTAGGCTATTATTTACTGATGATCTTAAGATATATAAGAAAATAACGTGTTAGAAAGATTGTGTTTTGCTGCAAAATGATATTAATCAGGTTCAAAACTGGTGTATGAGTAATAGATTACATCTTAATGCCTCTAAATGTAAAATTGTCACATTTACTAAGAAGCTCTCCAGTATTGAAAATCTTTACTGTATCGATGGAATGTCATTATCTAGATCCAATTCTACCAAAGATCTTGGAGTCATATTTGATTCTAGATTCTCATTCATTGATCACATTAATTTAAAGGTGAATGAAGCTACTAAAATGATCAGCTTTATAATCAGGAACTGCAAAATGTTTACCAGCATTAAATCTTTAAAAATCCTTTACCTTTCCTATGTGAGGTCTAAACTTGAGTATGGTTCACTTATCTGGTACCCCTATTACATAAATCATAAATTGGCTTTAGAAAATGTGCAGAGAAGGTTTCTTAAATTTTTATTATTTAAAATTGATGCAATTTACCCTGAAAGAGGTATTGAGCACAGCATAATTTTTTCTAGGTTTGAAATGAACAGCTTGGAATTAAGAAGAAAGTGCAATTCTATTTCTTTTTACACAATTTACTAAATAACAATATTGACTGTCCTGATTTATTGGCTCAGTTATGCTTTAATGTACCAAATTATCCCCCTATGCAATATTACATATTTTACCTTTTGAAATCGCCCATATATACGATGTGTAGTAATTTTAACCAAATTTGTCATTTATGTAACATTAATAATTGTTCAAAAAAAGTAATCTTACATACGGCTGTAAATTATCTTTAACCTAAACCTCAATCAAACATTATTGAATTCTAAATTGTGCACTGTAATTAGTACTGTGTTCTATCTGTTTCCTTTTTAAATATTTATTAATTTCCTATCTTTTTATTTCTTTAATACATTCTTCTGTGGTTTATTATTGTTATTATTCAAATGCACTTGTTTAGATAATAATTTTTTTGTTTTTGTACTTTTTATTGTTGTTTAATGTAATGTTATTATATTGGGAATTTCTTTTGTGAAACATTGTTAAATAATTGTCCTGTTATTGAGTGTTATCTGTTGGGCAATAAAGGTATTATTATTATTATTAATAATATGATAGTTCTAATGTTTATGACAACAAACATAGAAATGTCAAACTATCTAGGCCTACTATAATAACAATAATGCCTATTTTAAAATGTGCCTACTGATTTATACGCTATACTTTTTTTGGGATAAAAAAACTTTGGATTTAATTTATTTTTCCATATTGAACATTGCTTGCCGAGTTTAAATTGATCATTTTTATTTATTTGGATAATTAATGTAAGCAAATGAAGCTGTTTTTCTTCAAATTCCCCATTTTGCCAGATTCAATCGCTTGTAAAAAAATCAATAAAGGTGCGATACAAAATCTAATTAGATGTTTTGTTTAGTGACGTATGGGCTTTTATAATTGGTAACTGAATGTTAAAAAAATATATACAGGGTGATCTCTTTTACGGAATCGGAAAAAATAAATTTAAAAGTCCGGCCCTGGAATAAAAAAATATAATAGCAATCTATCAACTGTGATAGGCGTATAAAGTGTCTAAAATTTAAACAAAATCCGATCAATAGTAAGGACGTTCTGACTAAAATAAATTTAGACCAAAATCAGTTTCACACTGTATCTCAGAAATTAAGAGCGACAGGAAAATTTCAACAGCCGTTTCTGAATACCCAAGTGGTCCTCTACCGCCCCTGGAAGTATGTACAGTTGCTCATGAAACACCCTACACACGTATACCTACTATACCCCTGTGAGAAACAATGCTTTTAAAACGAGGTTAAATGGAAAAAATGGCAACATTTCTTACCATTCGAGAGCGAATTAGTTTTTATGAATGTAGTAAATGAAAATTTCTTGTACTACCTCTCAAAACAAAATTTAGGTTATGCTAGACAGTAAAGACTTTGATCTAGCATTTCGTTTTGGTTGGCACTGACCAGACTTACAGGTTTGGTACAAAATACAATATCCCCAGTATAATTTCCAAATTTCCAGACATTCACGCGACTAATTCTCATTTAGAATAAGATTCACTAGAGCACCAAGAGATTTCTAATTACTAACTAGATTCAATTCAAAGCTATTCCGCAATATCGGTTCTATCTGTGTTGGATGAGCTACGTAAACAACCAAATGGACCCTAATGGAGCACCACCACTGTGTACTTTAAAATATGCACAACAATGCGAATGGGGCAGTGTAATCAGAACCAGACTAAATAATTTTTGAAACTAACAAAATAGCTTTATATTTCTCTATTTAATTAATGTATACTAGTTGAGCTGCTTTCAATGGATTCCTCTAGATGCGATGTACTACATACATACATATTTAATAATAGTTATCATGAGGATTTTACATTAGGAAAGCATGTGACGTTTTGCTTAATTGTGCGGAAATGTGGTTTTAACCGAAGGAAGAATTCTTGTTTGGAGAAAATCGACCAATGGATAAAAAATATTTGAACATTTTAACAAACGAGATTGCCTGAAGAAAGTTGTAACATTTGATAAGATTCTAAAAATCCCGCAACGTATAGTAATGAGCGCTTTATCAATCAAGTTGTCATCATCAGGAATTGATCAAAATATACCAATTGGATATGTTTAAAAATTAACTTATTTTCAAAATACTGGACAGATTATTCTATAAAATGTTCTATAGTTTTATATAAACCCTGAATGATTACAACATTTATATCTAGTTTTTAGTGTTTTACAAATATAGATCAATAATACATTAGAATAAAGAAAATGTGCATTTGTTCATAATTTAAGCCTTAGAAAACAACATCGGATAGTTAATCCATTTGACATTGTTTCTTTTAATGATTTCACTTTATACCACAAATATTTACCTCATAATATTTAATTTTGTTGTTTTATTTTTCCTGTCATTTGATATAGTTCACAGTTCAGTAAGTTTATAATAGAAGTATCTTGGATAAAACTGACATTTTTCATGCTGTTTGATGTCGTTCTAGGCAGCTTTATTAACATTATGCTGGCCTGATTTATATTTTACACCGAACTAGTAATTATACTAATGATGATAATACCTTGGTTTGTGATATCGTTTAAGATTAAAACGGGAAAATTAATCGTTGTCTGTAACAAAGATAGAAATATCGCAGAATTATGATTTGTCTTATTCGAAACAATTCGAGATTGAACATTTTAAGAACTAGAATTAACCATTTGTATAAGTGGACAAGATCAGCAGAAAGGCTAACAAAAAATTAACGTTTAGTTAATCTCGTAATTAGTGTATTTTTTATATAAACAATGATTTTGTAAGTTTAACTGTCTCCAAGAGATGCATGGTTTTTAATACTTCCAATTTATTGCCAGCGAAAGCTATATTTAAAACAGGTGATTTGCCTATAATGTATCTTATTTTAATTAATAATGCCTATTTTATTAACTTGACATTTTGTTGTTTGTTTGTAATCAATTGATCAAATGTTTAACGTTTCTCTTAAAATCGTCTAACCGAAACTGTAAGGCCACTTACCTAAGAGTAACTGTGGTTTCTAATAGTTGATGTCATTAACAGATCTCTAACGGCATCTCTAATTAGATGAAATATGCTATAAAATAAAAACAAATATAAATAAATAATAAATAAACACCACAGAAATCAGACAACCCCCAATTCCAGAAGCCAGGGCTTGTGCGGAAGGGGGTTACACATTGAAAAACGCGGACATACAACCATTTCCTCCGACAGTGCCGGAGCCAGGATTCGAACCCGGTGGTGCGATGTCCGTGTGATTAATCGCGATTGCCACCTCGCGCCTTAACCCACTCGGCTATCGACCAGACTGTGAAACTGTTGAAGAAATAAAATATTCCGAAAAATAATCTCATTCTGACATCAAATGTTTGATATTATCCGGCCTCTTTTTGCGGGAAATAAAAGGTATAAATTAACACAAAGAATTATGGAAGCATAGGAAGCCCACAACAGTAAATAATTTTAAAAGTTTAGATGAAAAAGTTAAATTATAATGCTTTTATCTCAGAATATTCACCTATAGCTTAAATTCTCGGTTAAAAGACATAATTTTAAAAGAAAGGAATGGGTTAACATTTACCCTTCAACGTTAGCTATAGATATGTGATCGATTTTAAGAGATAGACCGAGAAGGGTTTCATAATGGATTGTTAATATACGATAATATTCTCGTGTACACTCGCAGGCATGAGTTTCCTATTCCTAGTCTTTTTTAACAAATGAACTTCATATAAAATAATTTAAATTCTTACTTACTAAATATTAGGCGCACAGGTACACGCAACATCTCCCGCCAGCCACACATCCCTCATGCCTATCCAAATAATACAAGAGGGGATACCAAAAATCTAGCCTTCTTAAAATTCTCTCTTGAAAACATTGGCAGCTCTTAGATTATTGATACTGGAAGTGATTTGAGTAATATTTGTGAGGAAAATTATTATTTTGGTAACTATTTTGTCTACATGTGTCCCAATCTTCATTTTCATCCGTGTATTTTAAATTGCGCAATACAAACAAGTTAATTGTAAGAAACCCCAACAGAAATAACTATTCTGTGTGGTGCCATCTTTATGTATATTTTCAAGCTTCTTAGCAGCCGCCACTAGGTGGCTAGAATAATCACTAAATTAGTTGGAAGAATTATTTAAATGGCTTTAGGAAATTATCCATTCAGTGAGTTAAATCCAGAAATGCGGAAGTCGAAATTTTGAGTCATAAGTTACTATTCTGAGATAGAAGTCAGTTTCTTCTGAGATAAGAGTAAGGCGTTTAGTCTTTGTCTCAACATGCCCCCTTGTAGCCCTTCTAAACTTTCTAAAAAATTGATAAAGATATTCCTAAGAAGTCACCCATTTTTGTTTAGAGGCTTTACATAGTTTTAGTTAGGGGTACCGGCTGAGAAATTTTGATCATATTACAGTTAATGAATCTCAGTATATGTTGATAAATGTGTGACTTTCCTGTACGCGGGTCCCCTTTAAAGACACAGAGAGTACGTTACATTTTAATATTAGTGTGAAGATGATGACATTATGATATGAACTATCCAAAGTAATGTTTATTTTAAGGTTATATTAAAAGCAAAAGGTGGAGGAATGTCATACAACAATACTCTACGTCATGTAAAGTGATATTTAGTAATATTATTATAATCTGCTTAGAGCACCTAATAGGATTATTCCCAGTGGCGAAATTACACATGCAAAGAGGTGACATACGTTATAACTTCCCGGGACCAGCTTCAAGAACGTTAAACTTAGAAGTAGAGAACATACAGCTGTTTCAGTCGATATAGTGAATTTATTTGTTTAATGTATAAATAACAGATACATATATTTCATGTTTGTGATTTGTCTTGTAGTGTTTGTATTAATATGTTTTCATTGGTATGTTGTTTCAAATTTTTTTGACCTTTTAACGTAGCAGTAGTAGTCATTGTATAATAACTAGATGCTTTCCTTCGAGACAATTGCAATAAGACAACACCTATCATTTTACTTCTAGGTATATGCATGAACTTAATTAATTTTTCAAATATCCTCCCAATGTTCCAATATTAGTGTGTGTTTTTGCTCCTGTCCATTTGTAAATTAAAATATCTTGTTTACTCGTCCATTAAAAAATGTTTTTAATTAAATTTTTATTTAAAATTGCGTTCTGGGTAACACGAGCAGTGATTTAAAGTTAATCTAGCGTGTAGACTGTAGGTCATATTATATAATGAAATTTGTGAATATCCCACTTTCGAGAGGCACATTTAAATAAAAATTGTCGGATTCACAATGGACGGACGCCCATTCATAAGAATTTTTAGTATTCTATATCAATTTAATTGCACAGCTACAGACTAAAGGTCCAAATATTAATATATATTAAATATTTAACATATTTTATGAAATATATGGCAATGTAGACGTAAAGTCAAAATTATAGGATAGTCAAAGATTGCTGAATCTTTGCTTTTGTTTGAGTTCGTGCTTTTAGTACCATTAAAAAATCAAGTTGGCTTAGAAATTCAATTCAATCCTTCGTCCAATTATTATTCTAACCAGCATTATTCTAGCTCAATATAATACCAGCACTGCACTTTTGAAATTAACAGATAATATTTTTAGTGAGGCTTTTAATACCTTAGACTATGGTACTAAGCTGAAATATTTTGGTTTCTTTAATTTCACTATTTTCTTCTTCAAGACGACAACGAGTTTTCCTGAAAAATGTAACTTCAAGCTTTAGCTATATTACCAGAGGTGTTCCGCAAGGTAGTGTTCTTGGACCTTTATTGTTTCCTATTTACACAGCTGATTTTAGTAAGTATCTACAATTTTGTCAATAATAATAATAATAATAATAATAATAATAATAATATCTTTATTTCCATAGACTTTTACAAGTATTGGAATATAATCACAAAAAATTATAAATATAAATAAAAATATGTATAATTAGGTATACACAATACAATTTGAGAGATATATATAAAAAACATTTAAAAGCAAAAACAAAATACATAACAGTATGAACAAATATTACCAATAGGCTGATGATACGTAACTATACATTTCTTTTGATTCTCAAAATGTGTTGGCGGCTTCATTTAAAATTAATGAGGTGGTTATAGCTGTTTGGAAGTAAAAAAGGTAGGATTCTTAGTAATCCTGACTTTCAAATTAAACTAAATGGTCCAATTTTATCACATTCTAACGATTTTAAATGTCTAGGAATACGGACAGCTGTTAATCTTAGATTTTCTAAACATCCATATCATGTGTGCTAATATTAAGATACATCTGTCTGTTGCTTTCTATTCGTTTTTTATTTATTTAAACAATGTATGACGTATGACAATCTAGATTTTTATCTGTTTTAAACTGTCTGTGATGTTTCTTATTTTATATTTTGTATTTTTTAACTATTTTATGATTTATGTATTATAGTTATGACGAAATGTGTACTTTATTTGTATTCAGTCATGGTAAATAAATATTTCTATTTTTCTATTGTATTTCTAAACCTAAAGAATTAATTTATTTTCAAAGAGTATTCTATTTTATTCAATTCAGTACACCTTTATTAAAATTTACATAATCCTCCTCAGAACCTACCTCGGGACCAACCGTGCAACCATCGCATTGTTCGCGGTGGCTAATTGCATTGTCGTGCGGAATGGGACTGGTTCGGCTAGGAGACAGTACGTCCGACAATTATATATAGACTTAATAAACCGACGCGTAGATATAATTTTTTTATATCTAGTTTTATTTATATTCGGACCTCTATAGCGAATTTGTGGGCGCTGATCTTTATCCATCTGGCAATAAAATGGATACCCGACTCCAATGAACCAAGTTGTGGTATATCACTGAAAACTGAATGACATGTGAAATTCTTTGGAAATTAAATTCACGCGTTCACGCAATATCTTTTATCCATGCGGGGAAAGCTATGAACGATATTAAAATATGTTTGTGTACCTTATCGCAAGTAAAACAAATCTGCTTTGATAAGAATGCAGGTGAAAGAAAGAACGTTATCGGCCACTTATCGCCTCCTTTAAATCTAACACTAAGTATATAATATAAGACCCGTTAAGCATTTTATAGAAAGGCGTTTTATGCCGTGCAGTTGTTTTACTTTCAGCCGTTTGGTTTATGGCCCCCATTTTATGCGTTTAATTTAAATAAATGAAGTAAATGTTGTTCCGTATCAGTTAATTTTTAATTGACTGTGACAGTTAGTGTTTGTAGTTACTGCAGGCGCGGGGATTTAATTTCATGAATGCATTCAAGTTGGATTCAATTTTCTTCGTGGGGTTTCGACACTGCAATTTGTGATTTTGAAAGAAATAAATTAGTGTCGACGGAATTCACATAGAACCGACTTTATTAAGATGGAAATTAAGTATCTCATTACGACAGTCAAGTCAGGACATTAAATTATTTGTTCAGATATTCGAAATAAATATTTTCTTCAATGATAGGGCAGGAAAAACATGTAAAACTATTAAAGTGTGAAGACTGATAAAGTTTCTAGTTAAATATACAAGGAATACACACATATATTAATCTGCGAGTCCTCATGTAATTTGAAGATCAATATTGCTTTTTAAATACAACGATTCAAAAAACGCCAAGAATAATATGTTCAGTGTCTCAGCGCAAGTAATGAAATACGATTGCTAAAAACATATCTGATTGGTTAATGTAATTTTTATATCATTAATAAAATATCGAAATGTTTAACTATCCATACCATCTGGCATAAAACATCTAGACTAACGCACTTTAACTAACTTAATGAGTTTTCAGACGAACCGCTTTATTAATAATAATAATAATAAACACCACAGAAATTAGACAACCCCCAATTCCAGAAGCCAGAGGCTTGTGCAGAAGGGGGTTACACATTGAAAAAACACGCGACATACAACCATTTCCTCCGACAGTGCCAGTGCCGGAGCCGGGATTCGAATCCGGTGGTGCGATACCCGTGTGATTAATGCGATTGCCACTTCGCGCTTTAACCCATGCGGCTATCGGCCAGTGATTGTGAATGATCCATGCTTTAGATTTAGTTGTGTGAGGGACGTTTTGTTACTCTTTCTAAATGGATGATGTTCACCTGAAGGGTTCCATGTGATTTATTCAGACGTAAAATTGAAAATTTACACTTACTTTCGATTTTTGCTTAACTGCTTGCAACAAATGGTATCAATTGGAACCTCGCTCCATCTTATATCTAACACTCTAAATCTAAGACTTCTTAATTAACCTGAAGGGAATGTTGTTAGTAGGGGATATTGAAACAACTTAAAATTCTGACTATAAATTCCTAGAAAAATATTTCTACTTAAAATGCCCTAGCTAGCTCAAGAGCAGGGTGTGAGAAAAAAACTGGAATAATAAGACACGAACAATGCAAAATCTAATCCTAATCCTAATGGGTGGCCCGGAGGCCATGGTACATAAAAAAATACATCAATGTAAGCAGCAAATCAAAAATTCCGTAAAATTTACGGTATTAGAATACGCAATCAAGTCATAGAAAAATAACTAAACTAATACACATAATTTTACTACACAAAAGGTAATTTACAAATTGGACAAAATCTAACATTTTCATACTCCGACAGTAACACATTATAATTCTTAAAGCCAAAATCTCGAAAGGAAAGTTGGTGGCCACGTATTTTATTTTTGGTAAAAAGCCGAAAACCATTCAGGGAACATAACTAGAACGTACTTACAAGTTACGTCGCACTTTGTCACTTAATGCGATAACTTGGCACTGTCAATAATCTTCTAAATATCTACTTGTAGAGGGTATTATTCAATAATGTACAAATTAACCCCTAATTCACTAAGGGTTTGCCTGCACTAAACAAGGTTCATTGTCACAGAAAGTCTTTATTTCACTAGAAAAATTTCTAGAGTTTACACTTTGATAGTACAATATACGAACTAATACTGTAAATATAATAGAAGTGAACGTGAACATTTCGTAAGAAGTATGGCCGACTGGCTGTTTACAACATAACTCATGGCAGCTTTCACTAGCCAAATAAAACATCTCGTCAAACTGTAACTTATGACGGTAATATCGACAGACAGATTTGAACATTAAACGAATCTACAGGTAATTAACTTAACTTTACATATTATTACACGGTAATAGAACACTTGCAATTCATCTTTTGAAACATTTTTAATTGTGGTTCCGCCTTGCCGTTGTCGGCAGAACCCCATCTTCAACGGGAATGCTGTCTCGCGCGCCATCTCTCGTTCATCAAATGACGCTTCGGATTCAAAAATGCACCGATTATAACCTTAGAGCATGAGTACAACTAGGTCACATACCATAGGCTTTGTTTGAACAGATTTATATGACATCGACGTCCAAAAGAATGGACCGTTACAATATGATTCAGGTAAAGTTATATATTTTTGTTAGTTACAACTTCGAGTATATTGGTATAAGGTAAACAAAAGTGTCGGTCCATACCACACATGGTGAGGATTAGAACAAGTCGGGCAATGTAGTTTCCAACTCCCATCCAATGGGTTATGTTAATGCAATCGACTAATACCGAACAGATTCAACTGAAAATTTAATATTTACGACTTTGTGGGTTTTTAGCTTGCCTATCTTTATACGTATTTGTAAAATATCATCGGTAATTTCGGGCACTCTGTTATCTATCGAGTTTAAAGTTGCTTGTATCGCAACAGATTAAAATATTATTTTATATTCATGTGTCTCATGTCTCATGTACTATGTACATTGTAATAGAGCAACATGGATTCCGAATCACGGAGGAACCCCATGTAGGCAAATACGATGGAAAACATATAAGTTTGCCGCCAAAAACGATTGCTAAACTTGAAAAGTGGCGCTCGAAAAATTTGTCACCCGAGGAAAATCTCCCTTCTGGAACTTTTTTGAAGAACTATTAATTCGGTCTCGTAGTCCATACCTTGCATAAGGGGCAGTGCTACACAACATCGGATTTCATGGTAGTTTTGCAAAATTCCGCCGGAGAAGATTTTCCCTGAATTCAAGCATGATGATATTTGGTGTATTTTGGTAAGTTCTTTGACATGGTCGTTCATTTAGCTAGGCATTGGTTTAAGTGGAGATGTTCACACGGACATGAACCTTGACTAGCAGAAACTGCCATTGTCTTAAATGGGGGTGGTCATTCGATCAGCTTTTTGTGTTTTGTGAAAATTCTGAGAAAATGTCGGAATTTTATGCAATTTTCACAGAAAAATTAGAATATTGCAAAATTACCTGAAGAAAGAGAATTTCATTAAGATTCGAGAAAAAGTAGAAATTTTATTAAATTCCGAAATTATTATAGTGAAAGTTTTAATAAATTTCAGCCAAAATGCCTGAATTTTATTATATTTCCACAAAAAAATTACTTTGGGGCAGCTGTAGGCGGGGGGGAGTAAAAGTACTTTTTATTCCGCTCGTGCGGACTTTAACTTCAGTTGCTAATGGCAACGCACAGATATATTTTTTATCTTTATTTTTTTACAGCTCATTGACGTTTCAAGAAAAAATAACATATCTTATTCGATGTAAAAGCCACTTTTGTGACTCGTCTGTAATTGCCAGACTCACTTCATTTGTCCAGTAAACCTGCAGACTTCACAAAAGTATCACTTTTACTCCTAATAAAATAATATACTATTATTGCCGCTCGTACGCTGCAGTAAAAGAGGTTGTAAAAAATTTTCACAAAACTGATTTGGTTAATAATATTGGCGCTCTTTTAATAATAAAAAATTCTAAATTGGTTATATAATTTCAACAAATCATCATACAGTTAATGAATTAACTCAGTTCTTTATTAATTTGGAATGAACTATTTTGTTTATTTATTTTCTTTATATTTTCCATCGACGAATATTCTTCTATGATCTCTGAATCCACACGCAAAGAGCATCAGCTAATTGCTGACCTTATAACAAAAAATGAAACGTTAACCAATTTGTAGACATCTTGATTTAAGAAGCAATACAACTCAACTTTTTGAGGCCACTTGGTATACCGCGACGTGCACCTGGCATTCGTGAAACAATATAATAATAAATTGCATATTAAACTAGTTGTTGTTACAAACTACATTAGATTTTTTATCATTCCGCTCTTATGATTAAATTCAACAAAAAGAAAAACTCGCGTGCCTGACTATCATAAACCCCCTACAACTATAGACAGACATGCTTCTTCGATAAATCATTTTATAAATTTCAGGATTCAGGACGCTTCGACGAGCCTCAGGCATAAGTAAATCTATTAAGATTTTTTAAAAGATGATAATAAAATTTTTATAACAAAATCGATAGACAATAACGAATATGAAGCTTTCATCAGGTAGGATATGGTAAAGCTGTTATAATTTCCGTCCATACCCTTTAACGTTACAGAGCTTTTATATTTGGATAAATAATTTTATATGCCGTTTTAAAAGCAATTCAACTTTAGTGTTGATACAAAGCATGTATTATTGATTTCTTATTTATAACGTTTTGTTTATTTTGTTGACAGGGTGTCAGAATGCTTTTATATCTATATGATTTTAGTTATTCTTCAACTTAGAATAGAAAGGAAGACATAAACATTTCTTAACATTCGAGTCGACAGCTCATTACATTTAACGAAAGTTAAAGTTAAACAGCATTTTTTAATGCAAGTAAAAGGGACTGACGACCGAAATTTTAATATGTAAGTGCTAATAATACGTTCAGATATTTCCCGAACTCACTCACTTAAGTAGTGTCCTTACTTTCCCGCTGATGCTTATTTCATAGTTTCTTATGAAGGTTTCAACTCCGGAAATAAAGAAGGTGCATGTTGTCAGGTCTGGAAAATAAGTTGGATGTTGTAAGATGGAAAGATATTAGGAATAAACTTCAGATATTCCTGCTTAATTTAAAACTCATTGGTTGTGGTATGACTTACTTCTTGAACGACAAGTTTTCTGGAATAGATGGAGGTCCTGATATCTCGTAATCCTTGATCAAATAAGTCACTTTAAAACATCAGAGTAGTGTTATTTCTATTTTTTTCGTGTATACTCAGTGTTGGGGTCATTTTATAGTTTTCATTATTAAATACAAGAAAAACTACAATGCTAATAAAATTGTCAGCGCGTTATTATTACAAATTATTATTGTTACATGTCAAGTGCAGATTTCTTTCCAAAATTGCCTTATTAAATTAAATTAAAATTAAAGAAATTATCAAAAGTTTTGAAAGTTACATTTACTAACAAATACTAAATTTAATTTTGAAAAATACCTCTATTATTAAGTTCAAATTGCAACTAAGTTCATCTAAATTGCATTGGCGGTCTGGAAATGTTGGATGTGCTCATGTGCATCAATATACAATGCATGACTACAGATAGTGACATGACCACATCGTTTTTAAAATTTATTAAGTGTCTATTTCACAAATATTTGATTAGTTTTGACACAGGCTTATGTAATTTAGTTGAATAAAGCTATTTCCATGTAAAAAGGAATTTATGATTTTTCACAGAAATGGTACAGGTAAAAATTTGTATTCTATTTTTTATTTCTCAAATCTCGTTCAAAATTGATATGGGGCCATCGTTGGATTCTCAGCACTTTTACTTAATAAAATTTTACAATATTTTATCAATTTGATCTATTTTTCGGAACCACCAACTATTTTCCTGCAAAACGTGGGGAAAACGAACCCACCTTAAAGTTTTTTAGAAGCCTCAATAATGCAGATTTTTCCCGCGTGTAGTCAATTTTATGACAGACACTGTATAATGATGCTTCGAGATGCACTTGACAGTTAAAATTTCCCCCGCGCTCAGTGTAAAATATTGCGGTGCTTGAGTCTGTCACCATTTTTAATATCCTTAATGACAGGAAATTGCTTGAAATTCTTCAGCACTTAGGACGTACAAATATTTAAAAGCTATAATATTGTATCCTTCAACAGAGAAGTGATCGTTACAATATTTAATACATTATAGATTTCTCTTTTATTAAAATGATTTCTAAAATCAGATATTTATTTCAACTGATTTAATTCAATGATTTAAATTGCGTTTGATAAAGTGTTAGCAAATTTTTATGAAGTAATCCAACGCAATAATTAATTTCTATGGTTAATACGCAAATTTGAAATGTATTCAGATTTTGCGTGTAGAGGATAAACGCGGTATGAAACCATTGTTGTAACAAACTCATTTGGAATGTACAACTTCAGATAATCGTAATTGTTATTTCGTTCTGTACCATTTTCCTTTGTTGCCACGTGAAAGTTATGATAACTTTCATGGGAAAAAGTGAAACTAGGGTGTGAAAATGAAATTCAATTTATTTTATTTGATCGAAAATATTTTACGATAGGTTTATTTTTAGTAGTTATTATTATATATAAAGTTGATTTAAATGAGAATTGCAGTTTCAATCAAAATGTTTATTTATCGTTGCTAAAAAGAGGATAAAAAATACATAATGAGTATATAAATTAATTAATACAAATAAATAACAACCAAGATAGCAATAAAAAATTAACGGACAGTTTTAAAGTAGAAATATAGGAATTTTTTACTACTCGAGAAAGATGGCAAACCTTCTAAACTTATCCTAAAAAACAAAGTTGCTGGTCTAATTATTTCAGTATAGATTTTATTGAAAAATTTAATAAATATGACAAGTTTATGTAATTATATCCGTATTTAAATGGATAGAGCATCAATGTTTGTCAGAGTTTCTGTAGGTTTTCTCGATAGAAAATAGAAGATGAACGTACTTTACGTAGAGAGGAATATCAATTCAAACTGGAGCTATTAAAAAGTGTTCAATAAAAATTTATTTCCAATAACCTCTTACAATTTCTTACGGGATTCAGTTAACGAAGTAAAAGACGAAAAAATGTACCTAACAAAAATGAAAAAGTTTAGTTCATAGTACAGTGTTGACTTGGTGACTTAAATTGTAATTTAATAAATGATAGGCGCAAAATAAAATTTTAAAAATTCTTGTCTATTATTCGTTCTGTTTTAGCGCAAAAGCTACTGAATCGATATTTCTAGAATTGCACAGTTTATACAATACATTGCCAGTACAAATTTAATATAGAAAACAATAGAGAAAGCTCGAAACGATACCTAGCGAAGCCGGGGAGAAATACCAGTTTTATAAAGTAATTCAATATGTCGTAATATTAACAAGGAGAGCGACTAATTTAATTGCCGTCAAAGCCGCGATAAATTTGCTGTTTAAACAAAAACACACGTATTCAACACAAAAATGTACAATACTGATCGTTGTGCTCAATATTACTGTCAGAATTAGAACAATAGAGAGGTTCTTTAAGGTTGAGCTCAATATCAAACAGCTCGTATATAATTACAGTTTGCCAAAACAATTTTGTCAGTATGAAGAATCACGCAAAACACCTTCATTGATGCCGCATTAGGCATTTTGCTACGGCCAAATATGTAGAGTAGAATAGAATGGATGCCGCGTTCGCTAGTCAGAGATACAGAAGGAGGGACTGTCTTTAGCTTCTATCAACCTTCTTAATGCGTCCTGACTAACAGTAGTCATATCATTTCCTCGCAATTCCAGTGAATACGCAACGAAGTCGATTCTGTACTCCAGTAGTGAGTGTGGTATTTTACACGCTCATTAAATAGTTGTAAAACTACCTCCAAAGAAGACTGTGGCACGCAGCCTGTCATTTAAGCCGATAGGCGGGGCCACGCGTCTATTGAGCGGTGAGCGTTGCGATTGGTGGTTTCTTTAGTGATTTTTTATACCGACTAAACTGCCATGGCAAACTGTAGCAGATTATTACAAGGCTACTAACTACTACTACAATTGGGGCTTTTCTACTAGTTTAACCAAGACTCAACCCGGCTATTTCAGAAAAATAGGTACAAAATAAGATCGTCCTTAATTAGTAACAGAAAGTCGATTTTCTAGATTACCTTTGACTTGCAAAGGTGTGCGCCAAATTATATCCTTCTATCTCCACACCTCTGTCCTTATCTACAAATCCTATGCATATGGTTTAATAACTTGCGCCTTCCCTATATGCTATATCAATATCTCATACACTATTCTAAGGGATTTCAGATGCAACGAAATGAAATACTTAGAACACATACAAGTAACCACTGTCACTGCGACCACACACTTAATATGTATTTCAAGTTTTTCCAATTTAATCTTAAACTTCTTCCAATTTTACATATACCTTAAATCTCATCCTCATTAATCCTATGCATTTCTAAAGAAATGCTAAAAATATGAATGGAAATGTACACCCTGAGAGTAGAAAAATCTAAGAAGAAAAAAAAATAAAAAAATTGTTGAAAGAAGAATAAATGAAAAACAGAAATGTTTTAATAATAATTTGCCATAGCATCGTAAAATAATCGGCCTCCGATGGGTGCATCTTGATAGTACTTTCTCATTATTGGATCTATGGATCTATATTATATTCTATTCTATATAATATTCAATCTGTTGATAATTATAGATAGGTATTAATATAATAATAATAATAATAATAGTAATAATTATCCAATATCCTGAATATATTTTGAACGTTTTTTGGCATAATGTAAAATTAACATGAACGCAAAATTTTTTTTCACGACATTTAAGCTGATGAAAATTCGCAAAGAGCGTCTTCGATACAATTTCCTATATACAAAAAAATTACCTCCTGGAGCCACCCGTGGTGCCCTAGCAAAAAATTTGAAAAAACCTTTTCCATGCAATTAACTATTTTTATTTGAAGAGTTCTTTGATTTGACGTAAACTTATTAATGATCCCTCTTTGTGTGGAAAATTTGCAAAAGACCATTTTCATACAATTTTTCATCCTAAAGAACTTATTTGAAACATTTTTATATTCAAAGAAATTTTTTTGTTCCTGTCTAGAGTCGCTCCTGGTGTAGTAATTTGAAGTACTTACTTGCTTGGACCTCCCAGGACTTGTGCCTAAAATTGCAACTTTATATGTTGAGCTGTATTTGAGAAAAACAAATCACCCATAGGCACATTCACAGACGGACACACAGCCGCACAAGGCACCTGTCGATTGGGATAAAATTGCTGTTTTCTCTTGTGTTTTCTGGTCTCAAAACGCCTGTTTTCACAATAATCTAGAATTTGGAATTTTTCACGATGAGAAAGTAAACTAACATTCTTGGAAGATATAAATCTAAGAAGCCATAGTAACCTGCATACTTACGGTACAGATAAGAAAACGCAATAAAGACTTGACTTTATTAAAATACTACTAAACTAGTCGCAAAATAAATTGCGCGCGGGAATGCACTTGGAGTATTTAGATTAGCAACTCAGTAATTCAATTTTAACAGCGCGTTATGTTCTAGTATTATTAATATACTCGAATACATACGAATCTTAAGTACACCTCTGTACTATTTCATCCACAAATTGAGTCGCTTACCTTTATAGGTTTTTATACTGTTGTGAGCAGAAAAAAATAAAACATCTTTTTTTCTAATGTAAATCTGTCTCTATTTGAATATGTAATGAGTAGCCGAAATAAACAGATATCACTTTTAATTTATTTTTTATTTTAATGCTGTAGTTATTGCTATAGTAAATGATGGATGGTTAATGAGACAAATTGCACTGCGTTATAACATTAACAAAATTTGGTGTGTAACATTTAAAAAAAGTGTAGAATAAATGGTACGATTAGTAGAAATCTTGGATCAAAGGACAAAGGATATCCTACTTAGCAGGAAACTAACTATTAATATTTCGTTATTGCACCATTTGTATTTATAACTTCTATAGGTCTGTTTGGCATAGAATTAAATAACCTTATACAATAATCATTAGTAATAATATTTTCCCAAGCATTATTTACTATTTCCAGTAATTCTTCGGCATTCCGTGGTCTCACATTTCCTTTTTGGATACTTCTTACGAGTACTCCCCATACTTCTTCCACGGGGTTAAGATCTGGACTATGACTGGGCCAGTTAAGAACATTGATGTTGTTATCTTGAAACCAGTTATTTGCGGTATGAGCAGTATGAACGGAACCATTGTCTTGTTGGAATATGAACTCATTATTAGGAAATAATTGTGACACAGAAGGGAGCATAATATTGTCTAAAATCCTAATATACGTTTCACTATTAAATCGTTCCTCAATATGCCACAAAACACCAGGACCACGTGCCGATATCCAAGCCTACATATTGACCGAAAATCTACCACTTTTATCATTGTTAGATATATATTTCTCATCGAATCGAGTATTCGGTAAACACGAATACAACCGCTGTGTGTTGACTGGAAAGTTTTTTCGTCTGTAAAGATTACATTGTACCAAAAATTTACATCATGCGCTAAAAATTCAAGCGCAAATCGTACTCAGCTTCTTTATGTTCAGCTTTAAGTAAGTAGTTCTGTGCTGCTGCATGACAGCGTAGCTCTGATTCTCTTACTCGCCGGCGACAAGTACTACTCGATCCAGGAAAGTTCGTTTCTTCAGCAGCCTGAATAACTGAGTAAAATGGATTTTCTACTAAAGCATTTACCAATTGCAAATCTTTTTGTTGAGTTGATATCCTTTGTCGCCCTGATCCAGGATTTCTACTAATCGTACCGTTTATTCTCTACTTTCTTAAAATGTTACACACCGAATTTTTGTCAATATTATAACGCAGTGCAATTTGTCTCTGGACCATCCATCTTCTGCTTTAGCAATAATAACTCTAGATTTACCTAAATTGCTTATATGAGGCATATTAGTTTTTTGCACACTTGCAATAAATTATGACAACTAACTGACAATGTCACAAAAATTAAAGTTAGATGTACACAACTAGATTTTAGCCAAATTCCGTTATTAAGACTTGTCCTATTTTTTTTGCTCACGAGCGTACGTTGGTTCGTTTGATGACACCATACCGAATGGTTCGACGGCGTTAATAATGAGCTAGTAAAGTCTTAATTTCGTTTTTTCTGTGCAGAGAAGCTCTGTATTATACCATACAATTCTCTAATACCAAATCAAAAGAATAATTTAAAAATAATATATATTGATTACATTTCATGTTCTTGCCCCGTTCTATCCCACTGTCATATTATTTTATCGCCTCCAATCAAAAATACATCAAGCACTTCAACCCATATAAAATTGAAAAGCGTTCAGCTTAGGGCCGGTTTATCAATGCAAGGTTAACTCGTAACCACAGGATAAATGTTAAACAAAACAATAGATACTCGTTGTTTCGTTTGACATGTATCCTACAGTTAAGTGTTAACCCTGTATTGATAAACCGGCCCTTAATGGAGAGCAACAAATTTGTAAGTCACCTTAACTCAGGATATGCCTAAAGTGCAGCTGGCACATTCTAGTTAGCCTAAACTCTCTGGGTAGTGCCGGATGTCAAGTTAGCTTGTTTTATCTGTCAAACAGAATATTTAATTTTTTTTTTGCTACAATATGTTTTTAGAAATTTCCCACTATTTAAATTGCATTTGTCATAAGATGTGATATATTTGTTATTGTATAATGATATTAATATTTTTCCTGTAGGATTCCTCAAACAGAAAAGAAAGATAGATTTCTCTTTATTTTCAATTTCTTCTTATTATCAGCAAAAAGAAAAATGCAAATGAGTTTATAATGTATTTTTGTTGAAATTTTCAATGGGATATATTTTGTCATGTAAATTTCTGACCTCAAAAACAAGATTGTGTTCGCGGCTGTAAAAATGAAAATTAAAATTCATTCGTTTTTAAACTCGCAGATTTCCACAATGAATGGTTGTATTTAAACCGTATATGCTAAACCATCTTATCGTCTCATTATAAGATTAATGAGAAGCCTCGTTAAATTTTAATATTATGTAAAGAACGCCACATTACATAGACCATTTAGCACATATGCTTGTAATTTATCGACGCTTGCCTCCCTAACGAATTGAAGTAGTAAACACAAAACAAAAAACTTACTTCAATGATCTAAGTAAAAGGACAATTGATAACATCTTTTGTATATACATTTGAGATACTTTAAAGATCCTTTCTTGTTTTTTCCAGCGTTGATAAAAACTCTTTTGATGACGTTACTCGTATCTGAATCCCAAAGATTCCTTAAAAGTAACTTTGATTTTGTTTTATTTGAGATTGCCAATGCAGACTGAATCTTAAAGACAATTCGGGTATTCGGGAAGGAGAAAACAAAGACAAACTTAGTTATAAGAGAATAAAATTTCTGGAAAGGAAAACGTAAATATGTTTTATGTGGACCCTAGCTTTAAAACATTTCCAATGTAACGCGTCGCAACGGTATGCAATGTATTCTTTTAATGCGGTCGTTTAAATTTTTCTAATTATACCATACACTGGAAAAGACTCGAAATTATATATCTACGCTATATTTTATCATTTTATCGTTTAAGCCATAATGTAATTCTCTCGTACGTACGCTGCGTTTTTCATTGTAATTAAGAAAGACAAATAAAAGCGACCTACATTAATCCGCCTTCCTGCCGTAATGTAAAAAATGGAATAAAAACTCAAATTGTTGATATAATAGCACGACTTACAGATTTTATAAACATACTTTAATGATGGGAGTCGATCTTGATATGGTCCTGCGTGTCAATTTTTCTCCAATAATTCCGGGTAATTAATATATTTTCCGTGTTTGCTTATGTGATATTATTACATTTAGGCCTCAGCTTTTACTGCCATAGAGAGCTTATAAAGGTTATAATATAAAATCCGTGGGGAAATAAAATTTAATTAAGCATGTCTAAAAGCATACAGTAAAAACACCTGCCAGAGTTCTACGTCGGCTGCGCACTGTAAATTTTTTGTAGGTCCAGCTTGTGTTTAAACCATTTTAATATAACTTGGTTTAATTGTGATTTAAAAATACATCATTTGCCTATAAATAATCCAGTCTAACTAGAATGATAAGTTAATCGATATATTCGCCGCCAGCAAAGTTTTTTTTACAGGATATTTGTGGCCGGATGACTAATGTAAAATTATAAACGGTTTTCCATGTAGAAAATTAACTATTTTCGTCTCTATTTTCGGATAAGTGTTAATTTGGAATTTATAGCCCAATAAAATGGGATTTTTTTTTAACATATCAAGTTCCCACTGGGGGAGGGGGAGTGGGAGAAATAGGTAAAAAAATCAATTTCGTTTTTTTAACTCCGTACGACCTATTGGAGCCGAGATAGGTTTTTTGAAATTTTGACTAAAATCTCAAAAATGTTTCAAACGACAGTTGTAGAGAATTCGATTACGAACGATTTTCTATTATTTTCATTTCCATTCGATCAATATTGGCAGAGGTATGAATTTTTAAACACCTTTATCAGAACTCTTGTTTCATGATAAATAAAATCGATAAAAACTCGAAAATGATAGATTGTACGCATATAGTGTATCTAATGAAAGTTAAAGAGAACCAAATTTTAAATATATTGGTGTTATGTACAAAACCGTTTTGATAACGAGTGAATGGAGATAAAATGGAAAACCTATTTTCTCCACCCCTCCCCCTTCTCCTCCGCCGGCGTCTACCGGTGGGGGACTTTTGATATGTTAAAAAGTACCACAAAATAAGCCTTTTTCAAGAATTTCAGCCCGTTCTGAATTATTTCATCCAAATCGACAAATTTCATCCCATTTTATTTAGTTTTCTTAGCCAACATAATCAGTAACCTTGGCCCTCCACAGGTAATTACCACAAGTAATTACGATCCCCTTTATACCGGAAGGCTTCCAGTTTCGAACCATTTGTTTTTGTTGTTGAGGGGTGGGAACCATAAAATATCACCATCGTATACAGCGCACTCAAAAACGGGGGGTACCCATGTTCCATCCCTCTCGCAGAACTTTTGTGTTTTAACCCTTTTCTTGCAATTTTTTCGTGGAGTATAATATATCTTTACGTTTTCTAGAAATTGGGGCTAATCCACGTAATTTTTTTAATACTTCGACAATATACACATTCCAGTTGGTCCTTATGTATACCAAGGTATCGTGTAGTAAAACATTACAATTTTTGGTATCTCTTCCTAAGCCTAGATTCGTGTGAGTAATGGAAACGGGGCCCTACAGTTTATAGTGGTATCCGAACCACTTCTTGGGGGTAATTTATAATTGAGAATTACTGTGCAGTAGGCAGGGCTCGAACATCATAATTATGTAGTTGTGGTTTACAGGATGTAAAGGGAATGTAAACAGTTTTTTCAAAGTTCAAATATGCTTTTAGAGGGCGGAATATTAATACATAATATTTTTAGTCGCAAACTTCTCTATAAACTCCCTATTTTACTACAAGGAACGTAATCAGACTGCAACCAACAGCTACTCTCCGGGATTTGTGCCCCGCCGAGTGCTGAATTACAAGTTATAAGCCCGGCGCGTTAAGTGTAATAATTGCATATTACCATCAAAAACTCCTCTATAAAATCCTTATTTTACTATACCTTGCACTGACGAAAGCCGACAGCTCGAAACTGCAGTCTGCAAGTGGTGTTGTTATCGAAACATTAGCGTTTTGATGGTACTATCCAATTATTACACTTAACGCGCCTGGCTTATAACTTATAATTCTGCGCTCGGCGCAGCACATAGCCCGGAGAGTAGCTGTTGGTTGTAGTCTGGTTACGTTCCTTCTAGTAAAATAAGGATTTTATAGAGAAATTTGCGACTAAAAATATTATGTTTTAGTTTTTTGAAAGTTTATAAATAATAATTTATAGTCGAGCCATTTTTTTATTTTGGCAAAATCATGTTTTGCTTTTGTATTTAGGTTTATCTAGGTATCATCTTCATAATGTGTATTACTGTATCGTCAGCAAAACTAATTATATGGCTATCGCTGCATATAAGACATAAGTCGTTGATATATAGTAAATAGTAAAGGTCCAAGGACTGTACCTTGAGGAACACCGGTAATTGCTCTTTATGCCATCAATACCTTGCACTGTTTTCTACCAGACAGAAAGCTATTTATTAGTTTTAATCTAAGTTTCTTAACATCTGATGGACTCACCGTATCGAATACCTTGGCTAGGTCTATAAAAATACTAATGAGGCTTTCCTCTGTCGAGTGACGAGTGAAGATATTCTTTTGCATCTGATGATAACTTTCCATTCTGAAAGCCGTATCGATTGCAGAATATAATGTTGCATTTTTGCACGAATTTCTTTAATCTGAATTTTAATATTTTCTCAAATATCTTACTAAAGTTAGTGATTATTTAAATAGGTCGATACATTTGTAGGGTCTAGCACCTTTTTAAACATAGGTTTTACTGTATAAATATTTTGAACGATGAAGGACATACTACAAATTTTGAACCATTTGTTTATTGTACATTTTAATGGTTCAGTTGAGATCTGCGATCTGTTTTAGTATCAGTTTATTCTGTCAATGCCTACGGATTTTTTACTTTTTAGGTTCATAATATTTTATCTTACTCTATTTTCATCGGTTGGGTAAATAATAAGGAAAATAATATATATCGATATCGCACTATCTTTGCAGTAACACACACTGTAACTTTGAGACCAGTGTAAATTGCAGTCTCTACTTTGTAGATAGTAAATAATATAAATAGCAGTTATATTTTTAAAACCTACTCATTCAGAGGTTAATCTTTCTTATTTTGTTTTAGATAAAGTCTTGTACTCACTGTACAGATAATATTGTGAGGTTTCACATGAGATATTTTGAATGCTTAGGTCCACATTTGCATTAACATCGATAGCATCTCCGGTAATAGCCTTTCATTGTGTACTGGGATCTTGAAAATGTTAACAATCTGATGTCAATTATAGATATACGTGTTACTACTGTGGCACGACATCAACGGAAATCTAATTTTCATAACGTAGGTACTTCCATATAATGTAACATCCCTTGTTGGTACAAAATAACCAAAATATCTAAAGGTTGACGTAATGGATTTTGCACACAATGATTTCGTAATATTTGTGTATTGATATTATTCTTTATGCTGTCTTCCTGAGGTTATTTTAGTCGTAGTAATAAATTAACAATAATAATTTTAACGATAATGTTTGACTGATAAAAAGAAAATTTGTTTGGGAGCTGAAAGGGTTTTTCGGATCGACTCCTGAATCATGAAAACGTTTGCCTAAATGAATATGTTTAATTACCTTTGTGGTAATTTCACACCCTTAATTAATTAGCTATTAATTTTTTGCAATTCAGTGTTTTCATGATAATTAATTATTTATTACCTGTCTTTAATGACATTAATTAAACTTACAAAATCATTGGAATTTTAGAACGTTATTTTTCATATTTTCAATTTTTGTAACAAAAATTATTAAGTATATGTCCGTTGCTGCCGACTAAAATTTGAAAAAAGGTTTAGACGTTATCGAACCACCATAGGGGCAAATTCGAGCAGCTTTAAACATGTATTACGTTTAAAAAAATTTAAGAATTAACATCAAATTTATTTTTTTACCAACTGGAGATAGTTTACATTTTTACCTTTGCTCTTCTATTTTTTTGTTAAGCTAATGTCTGACAATGGAACAATTTTAAATTAAGTCTGTATTTAATTCCGAATAGAGATTCCTCTAGACCCCAGAGATTTATTTGCTAGACTTTATCTTTCATTTTGCAGCCATAACCACAATAAACTTTCCAGCGCAGCCCTTAATGCCTCTTTATTTTTATTAGATTCTCTATTTGTTGAGTTAAAATTGCATTTTGTGCATTGTGTATTCCCGCAGAGTATTTTGTAAGTTTTACTTCAAACAACCCGCATCTTCAAGTAATACTAAAATGTCTTAGATGCGGATATTAGGCGCTTTTCACTTTATTTTTCTTCCTGTCCTAGAGTGTGTTAATTATTCTGCCATTTCCGGCTATTTACATAAAGTACATGGAATAGTATGATGTTCACACAACATATTCATAAAACCTGTTCATGTAAACGATGGTCTATTTTCATATTATAGAAAATATTTTACTATTTTGTTATTACTAAGTGCTGGTGCAATTATACACCGAATGAAATTAATGAGCTGCCACATTCGAGAAGGTTCTTCAAAAAACTACTTTTTGGGAAATTAATGTTACGTGTTGCCAAATTGCCAAGTCCGGTGAATACGTTATGGCCTTTTTGTTCCATTTATTATTGAAAAATTCATTTCAATGTGTAATAAAACCCGACCTAGCGGTGCCCGCGGTAGGACTTGGAAGTAACAGGTGTTGCATTACCCTCTTAGATTGCAGATCTCAATCCCATTGATCATGTGTAAAACGCTATTAAAACGAAGCTGAATAGAGAAAAATGGTAAGGACCTTTTTTGTAGATTTGCATTGAATTTCCCACAAAAAGTATGAGCTTACAGGCTGACGCATGCGCGTCGGGTGACAGCTGATTAGTGCAAGTGAGAGATATTAATTGATTGTTGCACCTAAACGGTGAATTGTACCACGTATGCCGCCGCGGATTTTTTTGTAGGGAATTTAGTGCTCTACAAAACAGTCCTGAGCTATTTTTCTCTATATAGATTCATTTTAGCACCGCAAATTTGAGTTGAGCAAATCGTACCTAATAATATTCATAATATAACTTACTGGAAAGTGCAAGTTCTAAACTTTCTGGACATGCCCAGAACCGAAAACCCTACCGCCTGGTCTACAACTGATATACGTTGACAACGTTGACTCAAATGAGAATTAAAAAACTACAGAGATATTTAGTCAGAGTCGAAATGGTTTAGTTTAGTACAAAGAGAGTGATTTACAATAATCCTATTTTGTGTTTATTGATCTAGCTAAAGCCTTCGATACTGTTTACCATAAAAAACTATTGGAAAAATTAGATTGTTATGGTATAAGAGGGAATGGGTCCAGTCCTCTTCATTATCTATATCAATAGCCTACTTTCCTTTAATACACTAGGAGAAACACTTAGTTTTTCAGACGATACGACAATTTTATATGATGCAGATTCCTGGCGCAATTTAAAGGAAAATGTAGAAAAATACCTAAAACAAATAAAATATTAGTTTCTATATAACAAACTTACTCTAAATTGTGACAAAACAAAATATCTACCATTTACGTCTTATTCTAATCACTTGCCTAACTTGGGTTTGCTAACCATTGACGCAGAAAACCAAATACCAGAGGCAATATCATTGCCAATACCTTACCATACTACCATAATAGGCACTTGATATGGAACATCCAAATACAAAATATTATTAAAAAAGTACGCTACTTACTTAAATATCTTAAAGGTATTTTAAATGAAATCCACCTCAGGACTATTTACTATGCCCTGGTACAATTGCAATTATCCTATGGTATTGTAAGTTGGGAGAAGTGAGCAATATTTATCTAGAAAATTTAAATGTTATTCAAAAATGAATACAGTATACGGCAAAAGTCCCCAGTGATGACTTGTTCCTCGAAAGTAAAATAATGGATGTCAGACAACTTTTCTGCTTCAATATTATTATGATTATTTTCAAACATAAAATAACCAGTAGAAAATATACGTCACAGTTACCAAACGAGACATAAACAAAATTATTCAAATCTATAGGACAAAGGCAGTGTAATTATCTAGGTCCTAGACTATATAATGTGTTATCAACCGAATTCAAAAATACCAATAGTCTAAGTTCATTTAAATCTAAAATTAAAAAGTCTACCACCCCCATTGTCACCCCCGCACTATTATTAAAAGGGAATAAAAAATTAAATGGATTTAGTGCGTATACGTTCTAAATTTTTTTTTTACATTAGCCACCCCCTCTACCGCCTCCATTGCCACCCCCACCCTATTATTAAAGGGAATAAAATATTGGGATTTAGTATATGCATAAGACTTAGATACAAAATCTGGATGTGGAAGTAGTTATTACTTGGGCAGCGGCTTTTAATTTAATCTAATTATTTGTAGATCACACACAAGTAGTATTAAACTACTTACAGTGAAACTCATGTTTATTTACAAACATACTTTGTTTTGTTGTTATTGTTGTAAATAAGCTTTATTATTATATATTATTATTAATATCAAACGCCTTAGATTAGAGCAGTGAAATAAGGGTCTCTTTTAAATCGAATATTTAGTTGCCGTTTCCAAAACTCACGGTTAGAAGTTTGATATTATAACGAACTTAAATACGCGACTTTTTTTTCTTCGTATATACATTTTTTTTTTAAATAATTTCCTGCTTTACGCCTCGTCCTCGATCTTAAGTGGGGAAGTGGGGGAATTAGATGCAAATGAACCACTATATAGAGTTTCATTACGCTTATCTCCGTGACTATTAATTCAGAACTGTCAAAACTTCTGAAGTTTATTTGATTACGGAATTAGTTTGTTGGTCAACAATTTTCAGTCGAAATCTGAACGTACATGTGGCACAAACGGCCTTCACTGATTACGTCTTGCGACAATTTGTATGTAGAATTCCACAAATCCTACTGTTCTCAAATTAAAATTGCTGCCGTAATTAAAATCTAAATTAAAGTTGAAAAGCGAACTAAGTTCACAATTAAAATTGCATGCAGTTAGTAATTACCGCCATTTATCACATTAAACCACATCTGAGTAAATCCGGAGGATCATTATGAAACTGTGATACCGTGGTTGCAGAAATTAATCCTGGAGTGAGGCCGAAATTTTTTATGTGACTCACGGTGAAATAATTTATATAAATCCCAAAATATTGACCGCTATATATGACGCGTATCACCAAATAAGTTGCATCATCTGATGCATAGATGTGTTATGAGATTCATTGTAGTTATTTTCAGATGATTTATTTTAGCAGTATCGCTCTACTTTATGTTGTTAATGATAACAATGATAAGGAGTTCGAATGCCTCGGTTAAGGGTTAAACTTTCTTGTGAGTAGCTGCGATTTAAACTCTTTCGCGAACCGGTATTATATAGACGTTTACATGTTCACAAATAACGTGCATGATTAACGTCATGCTCATCTTCACAAACTTTCGAATAAATAGCGCGAAAGCGCAAGACACTTGGATCAACTGCGACTAGAATTTCATCTGTGTTGGTTGAGATGATCTATTCACCTTAAATAGTTTTTTGACTGTATTTTCTAAGTTAGTATATCCAGCAATTTTTCTGACCGATCAAGTTGTCTCCAATGTCGATTGAGGCGCTCTCCGTAATAGCATCAAACTATCCATTCAGTCTGTCTGGCTTCATATCTTTATCTTCAAAAACACCGAACTTTATTGTCTGATACTAATTTGATTGAATTCATGAAGTGTTTGCTTACAAAGTCTACGATGAAAATCTGCAGGAATATGCTCGAAGAGGTCGAAAGAGACCTGGAGGACAATTTAGCAATTTATCAAGCCCTAGGTAGTGTCCTTAACTATTTCGTACTGTCTCAAGTTACACAATTTATAGACCGTCAGCCCATTGTACCCAAATCGCCAATGATTATAAGCAGTATGCCCTCCAGGCTTATGATGTCTTGGCATATAACTGATTGTGAAAAATGAAAATTAAAATGTCTCCGTGGACCATTAGCTGGAAAATGTAATTGTTATATTTGTACAATAATAACCGTTTTTAAAACGATAATAGTCAGTATGCCAAGCATACCATATGATATTTCATTAAAAAATAATTCAGGAAAACGATCGGCATACAGGCAGGGTGAGACCTAAGGGCACGTATTGGTCTTTACATGCGTAAATAATGTATAACATTTTGAATGATAATAGTGAGTATGCCCTTTTGGAATTTAGAAGATTTTATCATAATTTGCACAATGAAAAATCATACTGACTATTATCGGCTTACAAACGGTTATTATTGTATAAATAACAATAATGACATTTTCCAGCGAATGGTCCACGGAGACATTTTCATTTTCATTTTTTACAGTCATATATGCCAAAATATCATAAGCCTGAGGGGCAATACTGCTTATAATCATTGCCGATTTGGGTACAATGGGCTGACGGTCTATTAATTGTACGATCTGACGTTCTAATTCGTGGGTATAAAATTGTCGATTTAGCAGGTTTGTACCGAGTTTCCTAAAGGTAGCTAAAAAGCTAGATAAATTTTACTACACTATCAAGTTATTGTCTTAACAATTATCTTCCGTCAGTTCGGGAAAATATCACTAATCGGATTATCATCTCAGCTTTTTAGTTTCAATATTTTACTAGGAGAAGTTACGTTTGCCAATTTGAATTTTTTCTATCACATATATGTTTGAAAACATCTTAGGGGGCGTTTTCGTATGAAGACTATTTTAACCAAATCACTATATTTAGTGAACGAGAACCACTCTCATAAAACACCAAAACACTTGATATTGCTCTCGAATACACTACTCGACCCGCACTTCACTAATCATGTTAACTTCATCGGGGATAATAAAACTAGACTTTATAATCTCATGAGGTGTTTAAATTATCGAAATGATTAATTTCTTAAGTCAAATCAGAATGTAGAAAGATATGAATTACCAAACTTTGCATAAATAACCTGGGTTAATAACAAAAGTGGATACTACAAATACAACTAAATTTGATTCTAATTTTTTCAAGACATAAATGATCTCTTTATCTAGATATAAATTGTTGTAGATTGTTTTAGGGGTCTCTCTTGGCTTTGAGTAGCCTCACTTGACTTCGACCTAAAAGAGCTTTTATGATTTACTCTACATCTAGATAGCCCAGAATTCCAAGACTTTTTGCAAAGCTTGTGATTTTCCTGGGGGCTAATTTCCCTATTCTTCAGGCGTTAATTCCGCCTGCTCCAGGAACTTTATCCTAGTGTGGATTAATACCTCCGCAGTTTCAGATACAGCATCACAATATCTGCATTTGTCGTCTACTGCCTTGCCCATATTCTTGAGATGATATCTCAAGGGGCAGTGGCCAGTTAAAGGGCATGTTATCAGCCTTAATTCGGACTTTTCCAGTTCTAGAAGCCTGTGACATTCTTTGCCAAATAAGTCATAAACTTTTTCGCTTGTCTTTGGCCTGGAGTATCCCTCCAGTAGGACTTTTTCTGATCCTTTTCCCATTTCTGGATCTCCTCAGTTATGTGTCCCTTGGTTAGGCCATAAAATGGTCCAAGTCCAATGAATTGTGCTTCAGCTTGTTTTTTTCGCAAGCCTGCCAGCAAGTTCATTAACTTGTACTCCATCATGCCCTGGCACTCACATCATCTCTTTACCTAAAATACAGATAAATAATAATTAAGGGATTGAAATGAAGTGTATTATAATTTTATTTGTCTTCGACTGCTATATAAAGTATCCATTATGTATGTGTTTTCTCAAGCATAATCCTGTTCATGATGCACCGTATCTGTCATATTGTTGGATTTTTTTACTAAGCCATAACAGTCTGTTACAATATGCTCTATATACTCGCCTGCAGCTCGTGTCGTAAACTTTACCCTCGTAAATAATACCCATTATTATATGCTCGTTGAATAATATACTATTATTCCACTGTATTTTTATTCTAAGATTGGAAAGACCTAGATAAGTGGAATATGAGATTTTAAATTTTATATAAAACAAATTTATTTGAAAGCTCTTATTTCAAGTACCAAAAAAGGGTTTTTCTTCCAAAAAAATATCTCTTAGAGACATTAATCGTATGTGTTATAATTGGTACCTAGTATTTTAACATCATAATTTAGTATTTTAGTTATATGAAAAAGTTGGCCAAAATACCTACACATTATCCACTCAAAAGTGGTGTGAATTAAGACAAGCTGTACCACTAAGCCGTAGTTTGTTTAATTTCTGCGTAATATTATAATTTGATATCCACTCTCCAAAGCCACATTATGCATATAGAAGATAAGAAAACTAGATGACTGCAGTAATGCTCACTTACTTGTCGTTTTCTCTCCATACCTGCACTGAAACGGGCACTTCGAATCGCACGATAAAGACATCCAAATCCCTGTTGGCGCGCCACTGCAAAATTGAATAGCATATTTTTTGTTCCATAATAACACTTTTAGTTGTTGACTTTCCAAGTCAAAACGAGGGCGAAAGAGAGGTTGATAAAGGTCTAAGTATACGAGCGCAAGAGCAAGCAAGATGCATCTCCGGATGCTGTTAAGAAGGCCATGTCGTGTCCCACTCTTGGGTCACGTAGCGGTTGGAATATCCTTAGGCAGAAAGTCGAAGCTAACACGCGTCATATTCATGATATTTTCATAATAGGTATATGAAATTTAAAGGTACACAACCAATAATCAGGAATTGAAATAGTCGTTCTGTATCACGATTTCAAAGTATTTTACTATATCTTTGATTACATTGATATTTATGAGAACTGTAATCTGAAGTTTACTCATTATTTAATTCTTAATACATTTTTTTTATTCACTGCGAATTGCTTACTCAAACATAAATTGACAATAAATTCTTTTAAGAACGTCATATTCAGTTTTCTATAAAATTCAATTTGAAGTGTCACAAAGAGTGGCTTGCCGTTTGAGATCTAGGAAAACTAGGTTGGCTGGGGTGAGAGGTTGAAATCGTACACTGCATCTTGACCATAAGTTGTATTCCTCTAGTGTGCCAAACTGACTTTCCTCTTAAATGTCAACACAGAACTGATGTCAGTAAATTGACTGGGAAAATGGTGTAAAATAAGAACAAGTAATTATTCGCTTCAACTTCCAAGTCCATTGGAAATAGAAATAGGAATCAAAGATAAGCTGCCAATTTGGCAGAGCCTGTAAAATTGTAACTCGTGGGGAGTGTCTCGTTTAGGTTAAAACGCCAATAAATTTACCATGACTGAATATAACTGCCTTTCACTACGAAGCATACTTAAAAAAATGTATAGTTATGGCAATAAATAAATTATGACATTAGCTAGAAGTCATTTTCAGAATGTATCCAAATATGTTGAGATAGGTAATTTTGTTCTTTTTTAGGGTTAGGAGAATTAAGTAATGTTTGAAGAATAATATACAGTGTGTCTCACTTTTGATCACTACACCCCAATATCTCGGTCATTTGCTGATAGATTTAGATCAAGTTTGGTACACTTCTTATGTTTCAGATTGTGATTAAGAAGTTATTAAAAATTTTTTTTTCGAAGTTAAATACGCCTGCTATAATCAAAAGAAATTTGCAAAAATTAGGAATTTATATTAATGATTCAGATTGGGTTTTTTTACAGAATCTTTTTCGGGATGACCTTAAACTCCTGTATACCAAAGTTCGTTAAAAAATATTCATTTCTTTACAAAAAAACACATATCTAAGATTTCAATAATAATCACTTTACTCTTCGAGTTGTTGATAAAGGGCTAGTGGGGAATTTTTAATATTTACTTTTTAAAATTATATTGTTGTGTAAGTAATAATTTTAAGTGTTGCTTACGTTGCAATGACAAGCTCGGTCAGTGGCGCACAGGATAATGCAAGGCCAAACGCCAATTAGCCAGTAACATGGGACGGAGTACCAGAAGTTATACTCGGAGATGAGGGCAGATCCCATTCTAGGCATGCCCAGCAATGTAATGGTCCCAAGGTATAACTTCAATAAGAACTTCCAGACTGCTATACCGGACAGGGAGGGTTGAAAAACAGTCCTCCCATAACAGCACAAACAGTCTGGTACAGTGACGGCTCCAAGACAGAACAAGGAGTCGGAGCCGGGATTTACGGGACAAGGTCAAAAGCCAGTATCTTAGATAAGTCTAGGGAAATACGCAATGGTGTTTCAGGCTGAAGTGATCGCCATACGCTGTTGCGCAAGGGGGATAATAGGACAAGGCACTGTTAACCAGTCGATTGCCATTTTCTCTGATAGCCAAGCGGCAATAAAAGCAATCAGTTCCATGCAAATCAACTCAAGATTGGTGTGGGACTGCTTGACGGCCCTTACAGAGCTGGGAAGTCAGAACAGAGTGACCCTAGCATGGGTACCAGGACACGAGGGACACAGAGGAAATGAAAAGACTGGCCAAGGAATCCGCACTTGAAGCCCCAATAGGACCCGAGCCCTTTTGTGGCGTGGCAAAGCCATGCATACGAGCAGCCATTAAACAATGGGTGCAAAATAAATTTCTGGAATGGTGGAGGAATCTCCCAAGACAGAGACAGGTCAAAGAGTTCATTAAAGAACGTTCGGCCAAATTTACGGAAGATCTACTAAGCCAGAATAGGAAGGCCATCAGAGTAATAGTAGGCCTTCTGACTGACCACTGCCGGCTCAATAGACACATGAGTCTAATGAGCCTGGCAGAGGACGCAACATGGAGATTCTGCCAAGAGGAAGAGGAAACCTCAGTTCACGTATTGTGCCACTGTGAAGTCCTGGCGAGGCTGAGATTCCAAGTACTCGGAGAAGAAAAACCAAGGGCGGACAGCTATACAAAAGGGCCTTTATCAAAGCTGTGGAGTCTAGTACAAAGGACAAAGCTGGATGAAGTACTATAGGGAAGATATTCTGGGAGCATCACAATAGACCTGAAAAGTTTGCGGTGGTAAAGGCTAAATAACTAGCTCCTTTGTTAATCTAATCTAATCTACAATGACTTTACAAAAATAAAAGTTTAGTTATTCGATAATTTCTTTAAAGAAAAAATGTGTCCTAATGCTTAATTAGCGTCATTATTAAACGACTACCAATTCATGTAAATATCCGACAATAAATAACTCGAATATTAGGGTGATTATTATTGAAATCTTCGATATAATTTTTTTTTGTAAAGGAATGAATATTTCTTAACGAAATTTGATATACAGGGGTTTTAGGTCTATCACACACAATTTTTGTCAATTTCTTTTGATCATAGTAGGCGTATTTAATTTGGAAACAAAATTTTTTTAAATAACTTTTCAATTATAATCTAAAACACAAGAAGTATACCAAATTTGATCTAAATCGATCAAGAAATTGCCGAGATATTGGGGTGTAGTAATGAAAAGTGAGATACACTATATAAAAATGATGGCGACTAATTTCTTTTTATACCAAATTTATCAAGTTATTGCTATATGTTTTCATTTGATCTTGATCAGTTCGCACACAATCAGTTTATATTTCTATGGTATCATTTTTACACCCTTGTGCCATCTAATTCTACAGTTTTTTTTTATTAGCCGTGAACTTTCGCTAGCTCATTTTCGTCTCACCCAGTTTGTTATGAAGTTCATAGTATAATGTTTCTTTTTCTGATTGAATTTATGATGAACTATTCGATTTTTATCTGATAAAAAAGATCACATCGATTTATTATCGGAAATTAAAATACTTTTGGCTAAGTTTTCTACACGATACATTTTATTTGTGCTTTTTTTCCCTACATAGTTTATTTGCAAGTTACACACTGTAAATAATTGCTTATTCATGCCTAACCCAATTTATATTTCTGTTATTTGTTATTGTTTTTATTCGTATTGTTTTATCAAACGTTTTATTTGCCTATGTAAGAAGTATTTTATTTACACATAATTTTATTGTTTGCATTACGTTATTTGGACAAAACTCACTTTAATAAAGCAACTATGTGAAATGGTTTTCCTTGAATTATTCTCTCGTAAAAAAATAAACTAAAGTAAACGAAGACAAATTTTAAGTAAATTAGTAAATTTACGTAAAGAAAAATTAAGTTATGCACAGAGCGACTTCGGTAAAGTTTCTTTATGGTTCTGTAGGACACTATTACTCTCGCTTGCGCGTTCGTCCGTGCGTTCTGGCTTCATCTATTTCCGACACACTTCTAATTTTTACTAACTTTTCTAACTACTTAATGTACTTTATGATTAGCAACTCAGTTTATCTCAAATGTACTATATTCCCAAGCCGAGGTCACTGTGATATATACGGATTTCTCTACTGATATACTGCCCATCGATCGCATAATGGAGCAAATCTCAGGCATACCTCAAGGTTCTAATCTCGGGCCATTAACTTTTCTATTGTTTATAAACTACCTCAGACAAAATATGTTAATTGCCCATCGATCGCATAATGGAGCAAATCTCAGGCATACCTCAAGGTTCTAATCTCGGGCCATTAACTTTTCTATTGTTTATAAACGACCTCAGACAAAATATGTTAATTGGTTAATGATACTGTTGGCTTATTGCAGAAATATGTAGCTTTGATGATTGGGAGGGAGTTCTAGCACAACTAGAAATAATAGAAAATTGGGGCAAGGGAAACAATATTCATTTAAATGTACTACGCCTAGAAAATTCACAACGCAGGTTTCTATAGGATAGTTTAGAATGAACGACTTTATCGAGAAAAAAAAAGTCAACACTAACTGCAACTAATAAATTGAATATTACTTTTTTACAATTGCACTGTGTAATAAATAATATTATTTAATCTATTTTACAATAAATGGGGCAGTGCATTGCTTCAACAAAGGTTTTCTAGTGCCTGGAATAACCCCTCGTTAATCTTAGATGTTTTACTGAAAATGGCGAGAGTTAAATCTCTGATCCCTGTGCCATCATTTCAATAAGGCATGTCAAAAGTGTGTGATAATTTCTGTAGCTTCGGAAATTATTACTCAATCTAGTATATTAGGCCAGTCATGTCTTTCAAATTAAAACTTTAAAAACGCAAAATGCGATGTAAGGCTGAATTTTTGGTATGTTATTTGGACCCGTTAAGGGGCAGTTACACGGCGCGGGCGCATGATTCGACGGAGCAGGAAGTTGGTGCATGTTTCGCTATGGTTCGCCTGTTTAGAAAACAAAGGTGTCAATACGGTACATAGATTTGGGACGAGTCTGGTTCGTACAAAAATGTGGAACTTTGTTTATTATTTGTCTAATGTCTAGTCAGTGCTGCATCGACGAAACAAATTATTGCGTGTTCTCCCTTGTGAATTATTTATTCCGGATTGTTTTTGAAAAAATAATTTAAAAAATGTAAAAAGAGGTGGTGGATAGTGTCGCATTTGAAAAGTAGAGAAAGGTAAGTGAAAAATCACGCTTTCAAGTGGTATAAACATGGATTCCAGATAGCCTCTTCTAATTGCAAATCTTCGATAAATGCTAGAGTTTTATTTGTAGACCACGCCATAATTCGCTGAATACCAGGACAACACTGAAAAATCACAAAGTACGACGAAGTTTAATAGATGAATTCAAAATTATCTTAAATAATTTAGACTCGAACTTAGATGTTATTATTTTTACTGAAACATGGAAACTTGTAGATACAGATTTATATAATATAGATGGATATGACATAATATATAATTATGGCGACTACAATCAAGACGATGGTACTGTAACATATATTAAAACAAACCTATGTTATGCTTATGAAATAGGAAAAATAAAGAACAAAAATATTAAATATCAAAACTAAATTTATTTAAAAAAGTAACATACTAATAACAGCTCTATATAGATCTCTCAATACAGATCCAAATGGCTTTAATAATGGTGTACAAAATTATTTACAATTACAAAATAAAAACACTGAACATTACTGTACATGGATCGGAGATGTAAACATTGACTTGTTAGAAAATAATGATTATGAAAAAGAATACCTAAATATATTAAATGAATTTGGATACGTGTCAGGAAATCAGAACTCTTGTATCGATCATATTTTTATTAAATCGAGAACTAATATTGCAGAACTATTATTAATGCCTCTTATTATACATACAGATATTACAGATCATTTCATACAAATACTTCAAATTATTCTTAACTTTGACAGAATAACTTCAGATAATATAGGATTGGTCAAAATAGTAAATTATTTAAAACTACAAGACACCCTTAAGAATTAAAACATAGTATTTTTAGTCGCAAACTCCTCTATCAAATCCTTATTTTACTATAAGGAACGTAACCAGACTGCAACCAACAGTTACTCTCTGGGCTATGTGCCCCACCGAGCGCTGAATTACAAGTTACAAGCCTGGCGCCTTAAGTGTAATAATTGCATATTACTATCAAAACGTTAATGCTTCGATTGCAACAAACACCAGCTGAAAGACTGGTCCTGCTAAAAGGAGCTCTCGTGCCAGTCGTCACATATCACTTGCAGACTGCAGTTTCGGGTTGTTGGCTCTCGTCAGTGCAAGGTAGGCATGTGACGACCAACACGAGGATCACTTGACCATTTAGTACTTTTCGGTATCTTTGGGATAGCGACATATAAAATAGTCAGCAGGTGCCATCTAGCGATCCAATGTCTGTTGCAATCGAAAAATAAATAACCTGACTGGGCTTAGCACAGTTCAAATGTGCTTTTAGACGGCGGAATATTAAAACATAGTATTTTTAGTCCCAAACTCCTCTATCAAATCCTTATTTTACTATAAGGAACGTAACCAGACTGCAACCAACAGCTACTCTCCGCCAGTCGACTGGCACGAGAGCTAGTGACTCCTCCTCCATACAGAGCCACAAGAAGTTTATTTCCAGCAGCAGCTATTTCTTCGTGCGTGGCATCAGTATTGATGCATGTAGAGGAAAACTGCAGTGAGATTGATTCACCCTTGACACTTTTCTGGAAGAACACATTCTCCACACTAGATCCCAATACATTTAGGAGTACCAAGAGGTCCACACCCTCTCCAACTATTATTTCCTTTTCATAGGAGCTGCTCTTGTCTAGCGCTGTTCTCACTATAGTGAAGTTTGCGTCCTCTGTAGCTTGCTTTGTTTGGATCCTTTCATTTTTCAATCCTGGGCAGAGGAAGTCGGATCATGCGCCGCTTGTTGTTATCGTTTGACAGCAATTTCTCCTGGGGCATCTTAATCAATGTTAAATCTTCAAACATTATGTCGCTGCATGATGAAGCTGCATACTGACGTAACCTTTCCATTTTCGCAATTTTTGTTTTTTTTTGCGATTGCAAGATGACTATAAGGTCTACTGACCCCGTTTTGCGCTTATATGAAAGGTACTTAAATGTGCTAAAACTTAGTTTCTTATAATTTTTCTCGTAGGATGAGCGACTGTGCCGATATTTGGCTGAAAACAAGAGCAAAACTTAAAATTTTCATTTTCTGGAAAAAATGACAATTTTTGAAGTACAATATCTCAAAAATTATTAGACATACGGAGCTGTGCGTGGGCTTAAATTGTCACAGATTTAACACTTTAAAAATGACAACAACTAATGTCAAGAAACGCATAGTTTGTGACTTAAACTGAAAATAATCCGAAAATTTTGCAGTTTTTCAAGTATTACGGAGCTAGCACAACTTTTTTTTGCTTGCAATACGTAGTTTCACATTTCCCTAATGGGTCCAAGTAACATACCAAAAATTCAGCTTTATGCGATGTAAAGTAACATAAGGCGCGGTTAGTAGTTGGATGGGTGACCGTTCCAACGAAGACCGCGTCCTCGCCTCACACATCTTCCAGTGGCTTGTATATCAGTGTATGCGCGGAAGCTATACAATCTTAGGCGAGGGTTGTATAGGGGATATACCATTCTTCGGAGGGGATGTAAAGCCGTCGGTCCCTTGTCTATTAAATGTTAGACAAGTAAAAGATCCCTACTCTTCTTAAGGGAAGAGGTTCGGCAAAATTCCTGGTTGGGGGTAGCTCATCTACAGGCGTCGGTGTTAGACCTCAGTAGCGGAAATACGCCGACGTTAAATAAATGTATAAAGAAAAGAAAACATCGCGTTTTTTCTAATGTAAAATTTGACGGGTCTATATTGAGTATGAGCTACTTAAGTTGTGAAAGTTGTCTGAGAACCCCCTTCAACAAGTAAGATACTTTTTCCTGTGTAAGAAGAAGGTTCGGGTACGAAGCATGGAGGCGTCTTTGTATGTGACCCGTTTTACACAAATCAGTATGTTAAATGTATGAGAACCGCTTAATTAATTGAATGAAGTTACGCTTGCCCCTTACCCGAGCTTTTTTATGACATTAGTTATGTTAATTTCATAACGAAAGGCAGTAAATTTTGTATTGTATATACTTCTAATGATCTTATACGCCTGTTAAAATTTTAAATAGGTTTTAAAATAACTAAAGGATCTTCGCTAATGCTTTTAACATTAAAATTTTAGTATTAAATTGACCGAAGAGACGAGAGGTTCGTGAATTTTGGGAAGTGGGTATAAAGATACGTTACAACCAGCTTTACGACTTATAAATTATTTGCCTCATTAAATTAAAATATAAGAACATGCTAACAGTTTTGGAATTTAGTGTAAGGTAAAAAAAACTCTCACATTGAAACAATACGTCAAATATATATAAAATGAAGCTAATACCAAATATACTTCGCTTAGAATAATAATACACCCTCGAGAAAATTACACTTTAAAAGCTATTACTAAATTTCGTGATTCAATTCAAAATAAAAACATTTCTAAGAATGTACCACAAGATAAATACAATGTTGATGCCTATTTGCCTATGGCGGAGTAAACACGATATAAAATTGTGTCAAATTTTTTTTTAGATATAACCAGATGAAACCTTCATGACGTCATTAGATGGGTCATTGGACATCCGAAAAGGCCATTTACGACTTTTTTAACGGTAAACATTTTTTTAAAAACGAAAAATGTGTAAAATTTGTGAAAATTAAAAAAAACGTACTTTTTATTACTCACTTCGCCATATCTTCGAAACCGTATGACATATTTTGATGAACTTTTTTTAGTTTTAAAGCAGACACATAAGCGTAGATGGCAGCCTGAAAATTATATAATTTTTTTTTCTATTAGAAAAAGTAAAAGACGATTGTTTAATTTACCTGGTAAACCTGCCTTTATCATGAATCGAATTTTTTTTTTATTTAAAGGAATTTGCCCATGGTATCTGCGTATGAATTAAAGAAAAAATATTGGAAAAGTTTTTAAAACGTATCCGACAAGCACATCACGCTCATGAATATTAATAATTTTAAACGAAGATAAGTACAAAACTATTTGCTATAGAAGGTTGATTTATGTTTTAAAAACTTTTCCAATATTGTTTCTTTAATTCATAGCAGATACCATGGCAAAATTCCTTTAAATAAAAATGTTTTTCAGTTCATGAACAAGTCATTATCAGGTAAACGAAACTATCAGATTGTCTTTTTTTTTCTAATAAAAAAAGTGTATATAATTTTTAGGCTGCCACCTGCCCTTATGTGTCTACTTTCAAATTAAAGAAAAGTTCATTAAAACGGTTTCGAAAATATGGTGAAGTGAGTAATAAAAAGTACGTTTTTTGAATACAAATTTTACATTAAAAAATGGCATAAATGGCCTTTTCGGATGTCCAGGGATAATTATGTCATGAAAGTTTTATCTGGTTATATCTCAAAAAAAAATTTTCGGGAGGGAAATGTCCTTTTCTTGACTTTATTGCACAAAGCGACTGCTGTAAGCCAATCGCGTAGTGCCCTAATTACCAAGCGGACGTACATTGATTCACGTTAATATACCTATATCGAATAATGGAGATTTTGATACAAATTCAAATAAATATTTAAAAAGAAATAAGAAAATATGGCCAATATTTTAAACCGAATTATAAAAATTCAGCAGATATCTCTTTGGACTGTCTTTGAACTCTTAATGTAAGGAAGCTTTCCATGAATGAAAATTGATAAGCTTGTAATTTCAACAAAGTAGCATTTTATAGAACTTTCCTTGGAGAAAGATATAAAGTTCTTTTAAATTATATATGTGGCATTAGTCGAAGTACTGGAAAGATGGTTCAACGGTAGACATACAAATTTTATTTATAATTTTATAACTAAAAACATAATAAAATTAGAGAATTCTAATACCCGCCGTAAAGTAAATGAAATTTTCTTAATAAACCCGCTGCAGTTTTGAAGTAATAACTGCAAATTAGTTTATTTTGTCGTAAAGTTTATACGTTGCATTTTAATTTAACTTTTATAAAACTAGAGAAGCGTATATTTTTAGGAAAAGCACGTAAAATACCCATTATAAAGACACAGTGTACTCCACTTTCAAACGTTACGTGGGAGTATTATAAAAAATTTATAAATTACAAATTTGTTAATCTATTATCAAGTTCCTCTTTTATCTTGAAACAATTTACATAAAAGAAATTTAAATTTATTGCGTGATAAAAATAAATAATGACATTTAAAGCTGCATTCTTTAGACATAGATAAAGACTTGATTGTTATTATTTATGGAACTGATTGTCACATTTGTGCACCAGCGGAGAAATAAGTGACTGGATAACCAGTTGTTGAGATTTCGTAAGACTTTGTAACCGCGCTCCTACATTTTTTATGTTTAAATGATAGTTTATTAGTTTTAAAAAGTATACTACCCGGAAATCATACTTATAAATAAATATCGTATATACGGGATGCCTACCATATTACCAGCCACCCTATATATAACTAAAAAAGACGTCGATTTCAAATTTTGATAAGTTATATTGTATAATATGTAGCACACCCTATCTTTATATTTGACAATTTTCGAGAAAATGGCGATTGAAAATGTTATAACGGGGGCGTCAGGATGATGTATCTATTTTAAATTGTTGTTTTTATTTATGGCTAAATTTATATTGAAAAATTAAACACAAAGTCCTTGAAGAAACACAGAAATTTTATTTTCAGGTGCGTAGTGTAAAAGACTACAAATACTACAAAACAAACTACAAGACGAACGCGGACGGATACACACCGATTGCTATATTGCACGGAAATGCTAAAGTAACTATGATCAGCGATTATATCAATGACATAGCACAAAAATTATTTACTGATAAAACACAGCAATTGGAGACGACTCGAGATATTATAAACAGGAGACAACACAACGGCCCGTGACATGCACACATACTCCTACATCAAAACTTACCAATTTATGACGAAAGATAGTAATAACACTAAAACATTTAAACTTACATAACATACTGCTACTGGCAACCGTTCCTCTACTCTTTTACCTTTCCTTCTACCCTTATCCTTCCCGTCCCCCCTTCCCTTCCCCCTTGCACATCGTGCAATAGATACAAAATAAAATCAAAGAATGTTTCTAAATATATAATTTGTAATCATGAAAAAAAATCATAAAATATTTCAAGATTTTAAGCTGGATTATAATAAGTATAATACGCTTAGAGAAGGAGAGCGGCAATGGTTTTGAAAATTTTAAGTGTATTTATTTTAGTTAGGTGGCATTCCAGCGGACGGTTGACCTGTTTCGTATTATAAAAGATATTTGTAACGGGTCGGCAACACTTATATAAAAATTGTTAAATGATATAAATGAATTAAATAAAATATTGTACAAAAACTCTGTACATATAAGATAAATAAAAATGTTTTAATTGGTAAATTGGTAATTGGCGCCTAGCTCTCTCTCTGTGCATACCTAGCGAGGTGGGTTCGAGCCCCACCTACTGCGAATAAATTCATATATGAATTATCCCCAAGAAGTGGTTCGAATCCCACTGTAAACTGTAGGGTACCATCCCCTTTACTCAGAGAACTCTAGATCCAGTTAATAAACATTTTTAAATATATAGAAATATTACATACAGATATATCATATTTGTTCTTGTTATTGTTGAACATACTAAAAATCTCATGATTTTAGACATCTTTTCTTGTTTAAAGTTAATTTTATCATGACGGGTAACATTGTCAATCCGCTTCACAATTACTTATAAATAATACCATGACACTTTAGATATAATTCATTTAATTTGCAATTAATTTTATTGCTAGCCGAATTAACTGGATTTAAGTTACACTAAGACTGTGTAAATTGGAATTAATGATTGCTGTGTAACAAGAGATCGATAATTTTATTACTGAATAAAGCGTCTACTGAAATGTCAATTATATATACCTATGATTGCATTAAAATGGAATTCATAAAATCAATTTAAATTCAAGCACAATTTAATTCTAGCAATAAAAAATCATTATTCTAACGAGTTCCCGGCAATATTTTATTTAAGGAGTCTTATCAACTGTTCAGACAAATGTTCCACAGTATCAACGTATAATAAATTTCGAATTGTATAATAATGTCATGAAAACCTTCATTACTAAACCAGCGAATAAATTAAATATTTAAGCGTAATTATGGGATAATGGAACAAATTATTACTTGTGTTACATCAATAGAGTCCAATACCAGTTTGAAAATCTTTGCGTTCATCTAGATCAATAATATATCTACGCAGTCAAGAAAATGCTAAATTAGGAATATTTTTGATCTGCCAGGAAAAAATTTTGTTCGTTCACGAATTATAATAGCGTATTCAATTTGTATATTGTAATCGTTGATTAAACGTCTTACGTTGATATTTTCAACGTTTACATTTCGTTGGAAATTTCAATGTTCACATAAAGAGTAAAAGATACGTTGCTAGTGTAAGCATTTTCAAGCAATGGTAATAAACACCACCACCACATAAATTAGACAATACCCAGTTCCAGAAGCCATGTGCGGAAGGGGGTTACACATTGAAAAACGCGGACATACAACCATATCCTCCGACAGTGCCAGTTTCGGAGCCGGGGCTCGAACCCGGTAGCGCCATATCCGTTCGATTAATCGCGATTGCCACCTCGCGTCTTAACCAACGTGGCTACTTGCTAAAAGAGGTCTTTTAATGATAACCTTCCTTTTACGAATATATTAGGTATATGTGTTGCAATATAAGGAGTTTTAACGATCTGTCAAATGTAACGTTTATTAAACGAGAAACCTAAAATGTTTTTAATGCATATATTTAATGTGGCAATTTAAACGTTATCTGAACCTTTCTTTGACGTAATAATGACAGTTACCGTACGCTGGTAAATGAAATCAAGTAAAAAACTCCTGAATCTTCAATAAATAAACTTTTCAACGAAAAAAATATATCGCAATTTGCGCTTGTAGTGTTATCGTCATATTTTAAAAGTTTCAACAAAACGTAAATAAATTAGAAATAGCTCCAGTCTAAGTTAACTCAACTATTCAAATAAGTATAAGTATAAATACGGCCGCACTTAAGAATTCCTGGTAACTGATTGTTAAATTGTTCTATATTGCATTACCTTTATTTTCTTTACTCCTTGAAAGGGACATTCTTCTAATTGGATGCAAACGTTTGTATTCTCTTTGAAGATAAGTCTCTTGAACAAATTGTTTTAGCCATAATTTGGAAAAATCCCAAGCGCTTGTTTATTTTCTTTGAGGTAGCGGAAACAATGTAGAACAATACTTAATGAAATTGTACGATTCGTTTCAAGATATCACGTGGGCTTTTCCAGAAATAATCTTTTAAAAATGATGTGACTGTTTTGTGTTTCCTAATAAAATTCATTTGTATTTTAAAAACATTTTGTTGGTGACACTTCAATTTGCATTGTTTAAAAACTTAGATTGTTTTTTCGAGTTACGTGGCTCTCCCGAATTCAAACTAAACCGCGCACCGATGGGAATTTGGAGTAATAAAGAACAATTTAAGATTCGGTCTGCAGAGAAAATACATTTAAATTGACAGATCTCAATGGAAATATAAAAAACTTTTCCTTCCCTGTTTCCTGAAAGAAAATTCTGCTCAAGGCATCGAAGATAGCGGTCGTCAAAATTTGATTTAAATCGAAATATACTGACGGTAAATATGTTTGTGATTTCCATTCTAACTTTTACTCGAATTGTATCTATGAGCAGGCAAAAACTTTTAACTTGAAATAGTGACCTCGTTTTAAAACTTTATGCATGTAATTTTAATTCCTGCATAGTGCATACGCGGACTAAAATTGTAGTTGGATTATTTGAATAAATAATTTCGTATTTAAATAATCGTGTGGACATCGCGGTTTCAAACGAGAATTAATGACGTTTTCATTGCTAAATTTGCATTCGTTTTATGTTAATCGGGAAATCAATGTCAAATTGCAGCTTAGTTAACGGCAAAAGTTTTTAATCCGTCTATTTCATGAAAATGATTATTGGGCCAAAATTAAAACTGCACATTTTTTTATGTCAACGAAATTATGAATTTTTGAACGGTTAGCTATCAGCAAGTTGTTGAATACATTTTACCTATTTGAAACTTCAAACTGCCAGATAGAATATAGTGACGAGAGAGTACAGATGATTAATTTAATTTTATAGAATTAAGCAAAAAATATGCATAGCCAATTAGTAGTGAAAATATTTTTTATTTTTCTCTCTTAATAATTGTTCACCCTTTATACTCCCCGAGAGAGGAAATGCGCCTTTGCCAATAGAATTTAGTGACATATCTCATTCTGGTCTGGTCGATAGCCGAGCAGGTTAAAGCGCGAGGTGGCAATCGCGGTTAATCACACGGACATCGCACCACCGGGTTCGAATCCTGGCTCCGGCACTGTCGGAGGAAATGGTTGTATGTCTGCGTTTTTTCAATGTGTAACCCCCTTCCGCACAAGCCCTGGCTTCTGGAATTGGGGGTTGTCTAATTTCTGTGGTGTTTATTTATTATTTATTGTTAATATTATTATTATTCTCTTGCCGAGTTAAATTTTAACTAACATATTTCACGAATTTATGATAGGTGGTTCAATTTTTTTGTTAAAAATTCTCGGTTATATTACTCTCTTTTCTAATCATGTTTGCGCCTCCCAGTACGAGACATCTCTGATTCTCCTCTTAATTATGTTTATTTATTTATTTATTTACTTTTATTTATTTTAGTTCCAATGGGCGCAGAGCGCAATTACAGGGTAAAAAGAACAAAGTTAAATTATACATACAAACTTAAACTATATTAATTCAAATGTGCTTCTAGAAGGCAGAAAATAAAAACATAATTTTTCTGTCGCAAGCTCCTCTATAAAATCCTTATTTTACTATAAGGAACGTAACCAGACTGCAACCAACAGCTACACTCCGGGATATGTGAACCGCTGAGCGCTGAATTACAAGTTACAAGCCTGGCGCGTTAAGTGTAATAATCGCATATTACCAACAGAACGGCTAATGCTCCGATTGCAACAAACACCAGCCAAAAGACTAATCCTGCTTAAAGGAGCTCTCGTGCCAGTCGCCTCACACCACTTGCAGCCTGCAGTTTCGAGCTGTTGGCTCTCGTCAGTACAAGGTAGGCATGTGACGACCGACCCGAGGATCCTTTGACCATTTGGTACATCTCGGTATTTTTACGATAGCGACATGCAAAATGGTCAGTAGGCGCCATCTAGAGGTCCAGTGTCTGTTGCAATCAAAAAATAAATAGCCTGATCGGGATTAGCATAATTCAAATTTGCTTCTAGAAGGCAGATAATTAAAACATAGCTTTTCTGTCGCAAAATCCTTATTTTACTATAAGGAACGTAACCAAACTGCAACCAACAGCTACTCTCCGGGCTATGTGCTTCGCCGAGCGCTGAATTATAAGTTACAAGCCTCGGGGTTAAATGTAGTAATCGCATACTACCAACAGAACGCTGATGCTTCGATTGCAACTTGTTAGTATCGTCCACAAACAAGTTGAAAATAAGTGGATCTAGTATAGGCCCGTGTGGAACGCCAGACGCCTGTAGAAATTCGACAGACCCGTAACCACTGTGTTCAACATCCTGGTTTTGATTAAGTTTATTAAATCTACTAATAAACCAATATGGAAATCTTTGAGGGTACAACATCATGATCAAGTCTGTCAAAGGCTTTGGAAAAGTCTGTAAATCACATCAACCTAACTAGATATATCAAAGTTTTCACTTAGATGCTGAGTCATGCAAAACGAGGTTGGTTACTGTGGATCTACCTCTCATGTTTATCGCAGAGATTTTTTTAGAGGCTTACGGAAACATTTAATGAAAAATATGAATAATAATGCCAGAAAACTGTATTACTTGCGCAGTTGATAAATTGAAAACAAGAAAAGAATTTTCTGAATTTAAAAGAAAAATTAAGATACACTTATTCTGCTGTTGCGTGGTGGTATTCCCTAGAATATCGCATCAGATAGTCTGATTTAACACTTATTGTTTAATCAAAAGTAGATACACGGCAAATAATAAAGGTTTGGATATTTTTCTGTTTCTGTTTAGCTGAATATTTCGTCAGTCGAATCGAACACAAATCTATATCAACTAGAAAGGAAATTTTCTAATAGTCGTGAGTGCCTTGGGGATCCATCTTGGGACCTCTATTCAACGTCTATACCGCGGACTTCCCCATATCATAAAGCATTGCTCTATACATATATACGCTGATGATGTTCAGCTTTATCTTGCTTATGATTGGAAGCTCAAAGTAAGATAAATGATTATCTAAGCGAAATAAAAAACTGGACCTTCCGGAATTCACTGCTCTTAAATAAACTATATCTTTGCATAAGTTAGTAGTTTTTGATTCAGTTTTACAGTATTTCTGTGTTTCATGTACTAGTGATATATTTGCGCAATAAAGATGATTATTGTATATGTCACTAATACATAATTAAGTACGTCTTAAGCATTGAATATGAAACCATTCATAAAGTTGTACCTAATATGCCTATTTACTGGAAAGGTATAATTTCCTTTCTTTCAGGTACAAGTATGTTTGATTTGAGAAATTTCTGTCAAATAATAAATAAATACACCCTAGTATTCAGGTATTGGTCATTGTCTATTAATGTACAGTACAGCTCTCTCTCGTTAAAATACAACTTTAGGGGTGCATAGATTATTACCTGTAGTGGTATTTTAAATCTTCGGGTAGTTTTGAAACTGTTATAAAGTCTTCCCATACATGAGGCTGAAATTCGTAAGCGTAAAACTTAGAGAAAGCAAAAAATATATTAGAATTATGGCCACAACATATTCAAATTTAGCTGTTTCTATATTAAAATTTTTGTAAAATTTTGTTTCGCTGTCTTATGCAGAATCCTACTAAATTTGAGTAAATTCAAGCATTATCGTATTTTCTTTAGATTTTATATAATTTATCGCCATCCATATCAAAAGAAGATCGAAACTATCTGAGTTATTCTTGCCGTCGCGTCGTCTAGAAAAATTGATGACAGTTTTATATAGTGAAATTTAGAAATGAGAAATGCAAGATGTTAGTATTTTAGAACAACTAAATAATGTTGATCAAATTAAAAATTACTTTGTAACTTGTATTCCTAAATTGCCCGGTGACCAAAATACTTAAATAATTGTAAGCCAAGTATTGAACATCTTCAATTTGTTGCTGTAACTGAGGATGATAATGGAATAAAATTAAAATGTTACTCTGTTATCCATTTATATCTTCCCTTACGTGACTCATTATAAATGCATCAAAGTAATTTTTAGATAACTGGAAGCAGACCCTTGTACCAGAAATCAATAATCCTAAAGATTTCAATGATCAACGCTTGATCAGTATTGTACTAGCTCTGTCCAAGGTCATGGAAATAATATTTGATCTGCATACATATATCAATATAAAGAAGAAGGGTAGCCTTGACTGACTAGTTAAGAAAACCAAAATTAAACACACGTAGTGTATCTTGAGGTTGCAGTCAAGAGGTGAAAAGTTTACGGCCACAAAACAGAAAAAGAAAAACTCTTTTGTTACTTTGTCAAGCTTTCGGAAATTAATTATTTATTTAAGTCTTGATAAAGGGAATAAATAATTTCCGAAAGCTTGACAAAGTAACAAAAGAGTTTTTCTTTTTCAGTTTTGTGGCCGTAAACTTTTCACCTCTGACTGCAACCTCAAGATACACTACGTGCGTTTAATTTTGGTATATCAATATATATATATATTTCTGCCAGAAATACAATATGGGTATTAGGTTCAGAATTCAGACTTGCTGTGACTTGTTGAATATCACTGATGACATTCTTACCGGTACAGAACGGAATATACTCACAGTTTTAATACTCATTGATTTGTCTAAGGCTTTCAAAATATTAAACCATGATGTCATATTTACTTTGTTTCAGTTCATTGGTTTTAGTCAAAATGCTCTCTAGTTTTTCAGTATTTATTTTGATAATGGAGTCCTGAGGGCAAAAACAGCGGATGATACATATGCCCTCTTAAGAACATCTTCAGGTGTTCCCCAAGGGTCAATCATTGGTACTTTCTTATATAAACTGTATACATCTATCTTAGAGAAAGTAGTCCAATATTGTAAAATACTGCTGATGATACGCAGATCTACTACTCTTTTCGATACGAATATTTTGCTGTAGCGTTGAATGCCATTAAGGATGATATTTCCAATATAATTGGAGGGTCAAAAAAATCGTGCCTTAAATATTAACCCAAAAAGGACTGCTGTTTTGGTGTTTGGGCCTCAAGACGATAAATTAGATGCACCTTAACGACTAGGAATAGATTTTACTAGTCAGAAAATATGCGTCGCAGTTAGTGCATAAGCTTAGACTAATTTATAATTCAACATTGAGTTTTAAGATACATCATATTTAAGAATGATTTATAATAACAAACATTTTCTTAGTGAAAAATTTAGAATAATGGTTTGTGAACCTTTAGTTATATCTAGGTTTAATTTCATTATCGATACCTATGTGTCCTGTATTGATACCATTGACATTGTTCGTAGAATTCAGACGATCCAAAATTCATGACTATGTTTAATATTCGTAATAAGAAAACGACAAAGTGTTTCCTATAAATTAAATGAAATTGGCTGGCTCAATACGTTTGCTCGTCGACTATTGCATTATGCTTGGTTGTTTCACAAAATTGTAAATAATGAAGCTCCGCAATGTTTGTATAGAAGATTTATATATATGACTGATTTATATAACCTCAATGTTACATTTAAATGCAGGTTAATTCCTCCCGTCCACTTCACTGAACTATCATTTTCACATTAAATATAGAACAGTTTACCAACGAGCATAAATAGCAACTCAGTTCCTTCTTTCAAAAGATCCTTAAAAAAGAAAATAATGTCCGATAAATATGTTAACACGGCACTTTAATTCACCTATTATAAAAATAATCAAACTTTTGCTGTTTTCTGGGTATTTACCTATATAATATATATTTATAGACCGGAGGTTAGCGACAGATTTTTTTGGCAGAGGGCATTATGCTACGTAAATTTTCATGATAATAAGTTATATGAAAGAGTTATCCTGGGTTCTTCCTATGGAAAAATAAGTCTCCATTTAAAACATACTATTTTTAGTCGCAAACTCCTCTATAAAATCCTTATTTTACTATAAGGAATTAACCAGAGTGCAACCAACAGCTACTCTCCGGGCTATGTGCCCCGCCGAGCGCTGAATTACAAGTTACAAGCCTGGCACGTTAAGTGTAATAATTGCATATTACCATCAAAACGCTAATGCTTTGATTGCAAGAAACACCAGCTGAAAGACTGATCCTACTTAAAGGAACTCTCGTGCCAGTCGTCCCACACCACTTGCAGACTGCAGTTTCGAGCTGTTGGCTCTCGTCAGTGCAAGGTAGGCATGTGACGACCGACACGAAGATCACTTGACTATTTAGTACATTTCGGTATCTTTGGGATAGCGACATGTAAAATAGTCAGCAGGCGTCATCTAGCGGTCCAGTGTTTGTTGCAATCGAAGGATTAGCGTTTTGATGGTAATATGCAATTATTACATTTATCGTGCCAGGCTTGTAACGTGTAACTCAGCGCTGGGCGGGGCACATAGCCCGGAGAGTAGCTGTTGGTTGCAGTCTGGTTCCGTTCCTTATAGTAATATAAGGAGTTTATAGAGGAGTTTGCGACTAATATTATGTTTTTGATATTCCGCCCTCTAAAAGTACATTTGAACTATGCTAAGCCCAGTCAGGCTATTTATTTTTCGATTGCAACAGACACTGGGCCGCTAGATGGCGCCTGCTGACTATTATACATGTCGCTATCCCAAAGATACCGAAATGCACTAAATAGTCAAGTGATCCTCGTGTCGGTCGTCACATGCCTACCTTGCACTGACGAGAGCCAACAGCTCGAAACTGCAGTCTGCAAGTGGTGTGTGACGACTGGCACGAGAACTCCTTTAAGTAGGATCAGTCTTTCGGCTGGTGTTTGTTGCAATTGAAGCATTAGCGTTTTTATGGTAATATGCAATTATTACACTTAACGCGCCCGGTTTGTAACTTGTAACTCAGCGCTCGGCGGGGCACATAGCCCGAAGAGTAGCTATTGGTTACAGTCTGGTTACGTTCCTTATAGTAAAATATTATGTTTTAATATTCCGCCCTCTAAAAACACATTTGAACATTTATTAAGGTCATTTTGCTCTAAAGATGGATCACCCGCGTAATGTTCACAGCATAATATGAAATTAACTATTTGCATAAAAAATACTTTTTGTTCAAACGTCAGAAAATCATGACATAAATTTGACATTTCAGACGGCTGTGTGTTGCCATTAGCAACAGAAGTAAAAGTACTCTTTCTTCCGTTCGAGTGGACTTTTACTTCCGTTGCTAATGGAGACGAACAGGATTTTTATTTTTTTATACCTAATCGAAGAAAAAATAACATGTCCTATTCGAAGTAAAATCCACTTTTGTGACTAGTCTGTAATTGCCGGACTCACTTCGTTTGCCCGGTAAACAGTTTCGTCACAAAAGTATCACTTTTACTCCTAATAAAACAATAAATACTATTTAGTTGTGCAAAGAATTATTTTATTTGATACTAGAATACTAGATAATAAGAGGTTTATGTATGTAAGCACGCTCGAGTTTGGCTAAGTACCACCCTGTAAGTTCCTAAGTTAGTGTTGATATTTCAAAAGAGTCCCTGGCTCTTAAAATCACATAAGTTTCCCTTTAGTGTTATTTATGTGTTTATTTTATAAAATATAAATTTGATTAAAGTACTTACTGTGACAATATAGGTTTAAAAATTGTGAGTAAGCTTGTTAGTTTTTATTCAACATTCAGTATTCAAACACTGTAGCAAGAAGATGTTTACATTTAATGTAATACGGAGTCTTTTATAGACAATATATGATTTTATTTTGGAAATTAATACCCCTAGCTAATATGTACTGCCTTATCTTACAACATCTTGTAGAAATACTTTTATTAGTTATGAAATTTTTACTGTGCCATCTGTCTCAGAGATAAAATGTACATAACTAAAATTTAATATGATACATTTTATAGTTGCGGTATAATAAATTACAGAAGATCGTTACGCTTACTCACGGCAGCAACTTTCATATTTAAGAATCTAACGAATGAATATAAATTTTTACTGAACCATTGTAGACTTGTCACTTTAATAGGCATCCACTAATTTGAGAGGCTTTCGTAACGGTAAATTGATCTTTAAATCGGCCAAGTAGTTATACGGGAAAGGACAACTAGTAAGTCGGTCTATAATAACTGCATCTACACATTTGCTTTATTTGCAACCAGTTCTTTTTCGAGTGAGATGTAATAGATTTTTTGCTGTGGCGGATTAATCACGCTGATGACTAGTTGTTTTATAAAAATATTGTACGACTTTTAACGGTTCATATATGCATCATTATGTTCTGGTAATGACACTATAAATCTAAGGTATAATTATGTCGACTTTGCGATATAAGAATTAATTCAAAGAGTAATATTGATTAAAAGGCACGTATTAATGTTTGTAAACTTGTATCAACTACATTTTATTTTTAAGGGCAAATATACAGGGTGCCCCAAAAATACATCAAAGTCCAATATCGGCGTTATTAGAAAACTTTGGAAAATTATTTTTTTATGAATGTGGTATAGTGTAAAAAGGCGCACACTTTAAAAATATTTTGAAATGTACAGGGTGACTCGCTACAGCGGAGCATCTTCGAGGTTATTTTTTTTTAATGGAACGCCTTATATATTTTTATATTTATGAATCCAGCGTAAAATTACCTTTCCAATGACTCCAGATTTTTGGTTTTTGACGTAGCGTTGCCGAGTTATTCGAAAATATATGAAAATTTTGGTTGGAACAAGGTTTAACAAATGTGTATTTTGTGACTGGTGGTCGAGAGGTGAGCGCACTTGCCTCTCACCTAAAAGTTCCGGGTTCGATCCCCGGCCGTGGCAGTGGAAAATACTGTGAGAGGGATTTTTTCACTATACACGGATATTGGGTGTGTGTCCCTTGTCTCTAAATGTGTAGCCCCCTCCCACACAAGGTTCTCCTAGAGCCTTCCGGGATAAAGGGGGTCGTAATTACCTGTGGTGTTATTATTATTATTAGTTAAGAAAATTTATTTTGCAATTATGTAGACAAGGGATGTACTACAACGAAACAACCGTCAAATATTGATTATAATTATATAGGGTGTATTTTATACTAGCGCTAACTCAGGATATTTCAAAGTGAATTTTCTCAATTTTTTCAAATGGAACACTCGGTATATTATTGTATTTTTAGTTGAAAATGAGAAAAACCACTAGCATTTGTTGAAACAAACAGTACAGACGTTACTCGAGAATATATTAACCTAGTTCACTAGACCATCGATATATAAAATTAGTAATAATTGGTAGTACCTATCCCTATTCTATATTATGTTCCTTTACTGAGTTCAGTGTTGCAGTATAATCAACATTATTCCTGTTGAATGAAAAACACAATTCGCATCTGCATACATACGGAAATCACAATATTATGATTACTCTAGTCTACCACAAAGACCTGTGCACAAATTCAAAATATCAAAGGCCCTAAAGTTGGACTTTGTGGCACTTCGACTTTAAGCGGAATCACGTTTGAAAGTGCGTTTTCTATTTGTAATCAGATGCGAAACTAACGCCATTTGTATAGTTGAAGTAATCAGTTCCCGGAAAATAAAAAACGCAACAAAAACTTTACAACCTCATTAAAATACCGGTACTCTTTGTACTGCTATTGACAAATTGATTCGCTTACCTTTATAGGTTTTTCATGTGCGTCGGATCGCTTGATGACAGGAGTGGCGCATAGCCCGCGGCGATATAATTATATCGTAAAGTTTTTGTTGAGTTTTTTGAGTGTAGGGAAGTCCTTACTTGGACTATACCTACCATTCCAATAAAGTGAACGATATCAGTAGGAAGTTGATGTTGCATTGTATCAAAAACTTGGGTGCTAGAGGACTGGCTTATTGTTTTCAGGAGTTTCAAGTTACAATCGGACATTTGAAATAAAGCAATAGTAATCCTTTCCAAAACCAAACGAGTGAGGTGGAAAAACTTCACGTTTTTTTAAATCGAAGATAAATTGTTCTCTCTTTGCTTGTCTCTCTTTTTCTCTCTCTCCCTAAAACTGTGTATGTTATTTGATACGGTAGTACGTTAATTGGTCGTAAATTTTTACACAGGTTTTGAACTTTTGTGAGCTGGTATTACATAAACTTGTTTCTATTGAGCAGGAAAGATATTAGACAGTCAGGCAGTACTTATTACATTTTACATTACCTAATTTTCGCAGAAATTCGACATATTTTTGATGATTCATATTTATATACTTTCATTGCAAACTTTGAAGTACTAATAATTTGATACATGATGATATCACAACCGCACTCGTCTAATTTTTTTAATTCGATTCTTGAGTGCTTCCAAATTTTTTTACAGTTCATGATGGGTAAAGAAGAATACATATAACACTACGAAAATTTGATATTTCGGATATATCTATTTTTTTAGGGTACTTGATTTAGAAAATTTCATAGATCTATGACAGATACTCCTTTAGGCCGAGAATCATAAAGTAACTATACATTTTCTTTTCTAAATAAAGATTTCCGATTCCCGAGTGCTCTATGCTTCAAGCTCCCTGTAAAATTATGATTTAAATTAGTTTGTAAAGTCACACGGAGGATTTATCATTTGGTACATTTTTTCATGAAACAACTATGAGAAATATTTTAAATTGCTGTCACATGAGATCCAGGATATTACAAACACAATATAGCAAGCTTCTGTGAGAATTATGTAGGATGAATCAAGACTGGTCGTTAATTATTGTATGTTTAATCAAGACAGTATCACATTGCGCATTGCGGTGGATTCATTAAAATCCCACTGGAAAAAATCATAATTATATACCCTGAACTCGATTAGAATTAAAATTGTCCAATTCTTTTAATACTACCATGTAACTTTCATTAAATGCGATTTTAACCATTTCTATTTAAAATAGTGAGTGTGTGTTCAACGGAAAACTGAAATAAACGTGGTTTATATACATTACCATCATGTAGTTAATTAAAGCGCATTTTGTGGCAGACATATGGATACAACAAATCACTGCCTATCGTGTCTTGAACTTAGGCCTCAGCTTCGACAGATGTCAATGTTGGTGACCAATCATTATGTCTACGTTTTCCAGGTCGCACTGAATTTCTTATTCTTCAATTTGCAAAATTTATCGCTGTTTTACAGTTTTCTACTAATCCTTCCCCGAGAATGATGTATATGTTTCATCATGAATTAGTTCAATAATTAGCTTAATGGCAAATGGATTTAAAAATAGGATATAATTCATATTCACAGTCGCTCCGACTATAATCTCAGGAAACGAAATGTAACTTCATAAACTAAAAATAAACCCCACTTAGCAAGTCGATTAATATTTGTCTGGAGATAGTGAACGTTTACTTCAACCGAGTAATAAATTAGTTCTTAACATGAACAGAAATATAAATAATAATAATAATATTAAGTTTACTAATCAAAATAATTTTTGCAATTGTAAACGTCACGTAGATAGTGATATGGATTAACAAATAGTTATAGTTTAGGTTATGTACCTATTCGCATAAATAAAATAATAAATAAGAAGCTTAATATATACAGGATGTTTAAAAATAATGGTTATTTTACTGTTGATATGTAAACTGATGCAAAAGTTCTATGCATTTTTATTCAAGCCATACCATTATTGGAGTTGATGATATGTCCTCAGTGTTTTCGTGCAACGGCTTCTGTGTATACCAAAGATTTGATACTGAATTTACTCAAGAAACAATGGAAACTACGTTCGTTTTTCTCTCATCATGTGTATGTATGTGGAAGTGCTTTCTTGTGTGCAGAAAATTCGTGACGTTCAGAAAATTCAATAAAGGTGGAACAACGTGCTTCCCTTATGGATACTTTTACTTGTGAATCTCTAATGCCCTCAATAATACAATCGACTATCTGAATCTGAGACAAATTTAATTGAAGTTTATTAAATTTTGCTAGTTCGTGAAATAGTAATCATTCAAATCCTGTCCATGACTGGCCTGAGATGTGGCAGTTCCATAAAACAATTTTCCGAAAGTAGTTTCATAAGGTACCCACGATAACTGAGTAGATTTCAACACGTCATGCCAAATTCGAGATGTTCCAATGATATATTTAGCCGCACTCATTTACTCTGCGCAACCAATCTTCAGCATTTTGAGTTACATCTGTAGGAATTTCTTGAACTTAAACGGCGACGAATAAAAAACAACAAACGCTGGGATACGTTTTGATCAGATGTTTTAGAGAAACGTGACAAAGCCAGTAAGACTATAAACCAGTGGTATTGATTTGTCAACAAGGATTGCAATTTAATGAAACACTGGTTGGTTATTTTAAATCATTACGAGAGCAATTTGATAAATGTGAAGAAAGGGGCAAACAACTATCCAAAAGTATGGAATGCAATAAAGATAAAAAAGGATACAGAAGAGAAGGCTGCAATTTGAAGGGACTCATGAACATGAAATCAACTTTGACGGCAAAAGTGATATGAGAATTCATGCTTCTCTTGCTATTATTGATAGGCTAGATCAAGAATTAAAGAAACGATTGATGGCTTATGTAGAAATAGAAAAAAATTCGGGTTTTTAAATAAACTTAAGATCATGAATGACAGCGACATAAGAACTGATTCAAATATTTTGCAAGCTGAATATTCAAACTATTTGGACCATTGTTTTGCTGAGGAATGTATTGAATTCAAATATTTTGTTGAAAACATAGAAAATATTGTTAATGTTAGAGATCTCGTGGGGTTGCTCAACTCGCTTACGCTCGTTTTGCAAGCTTCCCCACTCACAAAATAAAATATCATTTTTAACACTTGATCATAAATAACTATTATACCTTCTTATTTAACTTTTTCCATTTAATGTTTTTTTTTCGCTTGTTTGTGCTGAGTATACAGGGTGGGGCAATAGTGCGTCGGACCTCGACATCTCGAGTTCTAAGATAGCTAGAAATTTTTAAAAAAATTGCAAGTAAACTAGATAAAAAAAGTCTATAACTGGAAATTATTTTCAAACACACAGGGCGCGCCCAAACGAAATTAGAGGTCCAAGTGCCTTTTTTAAAATGGAATGCTATATATATCAGTACATTTTTTGAAGCCCCTTTCTAGGCTCTATTCATTCCTATATTAGCATTTAATATCTCCCAACCAACCACTTGGATGTAATGAATTTTTTTGTTGAAATAATGCAATCTGCAGATGGATATTAAAAAAATCACCACAGTCACAATTATGGGTTTTAAGAAAAACTTATGTGCATACCAGTTATGAGACAATTAATTAATGTTTTTGAATCATTTTCATTTCTTAAAAATGTACAGAGTGTTAAGTACTTCCCTATGCCTAATTGCAACCATTTTCGTTTTATAAATAAATAAGTGTTTATTTTTCAATTAAGAACTTTTGAAATTGAATGTTCTCAATTTTTTCAAATGGAACACCCTGTATATTTTTCGACGATGTGATGCACATAGTTGCATATGGGCGAAAAAAATCATAACTTGGCCCTGTTGCTGCCTCTCACGTGCGGTATTCGAAGAAAAAAATAGCATGTTATATGTGGAGTAAAATGAATTTTTGTGTCTTGGCTGTTCTTGCTATACTCGCTTCTCTCGTCCGTCAAGCACATCCTCGACACAGAAATGTCACTTTTACTCCATATAAAGCACTTAAGTCAATTTCTTTATGAATTTCAATAATTGTTCGATTAGAATCGGACAAAGTTAAAGGTAATTTCACGTCGATCAGACGTTATTAAACTGAAATTCCAATAGACAAATCTGTTGCATGTCGGACGCGAAATATGTATGCGAGCCCTTATATCTTACCTACACAATCCTAGTAGAATTTTTGATACTAACGATACTAAAACTTTCCTCTTGACTTTTTGTCTTCAACCCCATCAATTAAATGTAATTATGAGCGATATTAGAGGCCTCACATATTGTCTATTTTAAATGTGAGCTTGCTCTGTGGCCATGTCATGTTGCATGCAACGGTGGAAGAAGATAATTTGTCAAAAAAGTTATAACAACTTCCTGAATAATGCTAGACCGTGGCTCCCAAGTGTCATTATGCTTAGTAATTGTTGCAACAATTTACATATTTATGAAAATGAACTTGTAACAACTTCTAATTAGTTCATAATGAGTACGTTTACCGCATATCCTGAGAAATTCACATTTGTGTGTATTATTTTACTTTTTATTATTTACAGTTTCTCAAGTTGTTATACATTGTGCAATATTTGTAATGCGAAAAATATGTCTTGACAAGCCAGGAAATTTCTAAATAATAAACAGATTTAAGTAGGACATAGTATTCTAGTGTTCTACATGGAATTTACATTAGTTAATTGGTCTTCACTAATTAGAACGAAGTTGGGATATTTTAGTAATTTGTGTGTATTCAAACTAAATTTAAAAGCTAATATTTATGTTGCCTCTAACACAGCGTATACTTGGAATGTTTAATAAGGACTTTTAACTGTTGAAAACTAAAATTGCAGTTCTGTTATTTTAAAACTATTTATTTTGTAACTTCTATCAGCTGCTAATTATAAAAAATATCACCATCTGAGTTATAACTTTCTGTTAGATTGAACTCTGTATATCAGACACGCATTAGTGAACTCGGGAATGTTGAAAATCTGTTTATATTTAATCTCTTGAAACACCCTAAAGTGCTTTGAAAATCGAATCACTACAAGCAGCAAACAGTATGGTAAATTTTTAGCATCTGGGTTATTTGTGTTTACTTGAGTTGTTAAATTATGTAAAGACCAATTGTTTCATCGATTACGTTCTCATGTTTATCACATATAACTTGATTTGTTTAAAATTCATTAGTTATTCCAGGACTGTCAAGAACGCCTCGTTAATTATTGTTGATGATTCTCTAGATATACAAAAAAAATAAAAATAATATTGAGACTTCCGTAACCTCCGGTTAAATAAGGTTCATATTTGTTTTTCACATGCTACCCTTACATAATGCATTTAGTGGATCGCAATTAGATCTAAAGTGCATAATTTTTGCAAAGGAAGAGAATTAGTGATAATAATATAAAAAAATAGTTAAAAAAACAATTATTTATATGCTCTAAAAAGTAGAAAAAATAAGTAAACCAAATCCATCATTTTGTTGCATTATATAATTTTTTTGTGATATAGAAGCTTGTTGCGAGATTTTCCTGTGTAAAGTAGATTGCTCGCGACAATCTTTTATATCATAAAAAAATTATATAATGTAACAAAATAATGGGTTTGATTTTACTTCAAAGTTTATTTTCTACTCTTTAGAACATTTAAATAAAGGCTGTTTTTTAAAATACTTTTTATATACTTAATTTTTTTTTACTTTTTAGTTTTTTGATATGCTGTAATCCCCAGATATCAATTTTGAGACGAATCGGATCATAAAGTGTAAAGTCGTCCGTCATCTTGAACTAAATTTTTGACTAGAAATTCGTAATTCGCGACCCCGAAAACCCCCAGATATCACTTTTGATCGATTTGAACCATAAATGACAAAAGTCGCCCGCCATAATTGGGCCGCCATTTTGAATTTCTAAATTTTTACTAAGAATTCATAATTGGCGATCTCGAAAACTCCCAGATATCGATTTTGAATCGAATCGGATCATAAACGGTAAAGTCGTCTACCATCTATATGAAAATATTAAAGTGTATTTTCACCTGACTTATACACATGTGCAAAATTTCAAAGCTCTAGCTTAATTAGAACTAATTGAAATTTTGACTGCAAGATTTGACCTAAACAAACTAACTAACGTTGCAAGTTTACTAAAAGCTTTTAAAAACAATCAATTTCATATGATACGCAGGGACAACATACGTGAGCTACTGAAGAAAAAAATTGAGTGTTGGAAATTGTCATATGAAACACTAAAAAGAAAGGAAAACGTATGCATATCAAAAATGTGAAAGCCACAGAAAAACAACAATGGCAAGCGAAAGACTAAAACAAGCGTTGAACGGAACGGAAAAGGAACAGAACTACTAAACCAAATCTTGAAAGTCGGCTTAAAAAAGAACATATATATGTTGTTTTTAGATTTTCGCGGCTGTTAAATGAAGTGCTATTGTACTTCCGGGTGCTCTCCCGCGTCGATGGTCGACTCCCCCAGGAGTCACGGTTGTTTAAACGACGTTTCGGCAGAATTTCATCTGCCATCTACAGGTTCTCACTGAAAGCTGCCTACTGTTGCTCCTCGTTGCTCGAACTGAACTGACGTTCCCCGCGTTGTGCGACTCCTTATATATGCTGTCGTCTAGGGCGCGCCTGGGCGTTTGGCTACGTGTGTGAGCCAACCCGATAAGTGGCCTCGCTGAAACCTCACGCTCCACGTAACTTCTCGCTGGTGGTCGAGCATCCTCGTGTCCAATCGATGCCGCAGAATGCCGTGGTTCTCCTTGATTGGTCCGCGCTCGGCTTTGACTCCTCGTGATAGGTCCATTTCGGGCAGGTTGCTGTGCTTCTTCACTATTTGTCAATATTTGAACATGCCTCCTCGTGATTGGTTCGTCCACGGTGGATCGTCGTGTGTTTTCGGTTACATATTTTCCCACAAGAGCGGGCTTCCAGGAACTGGGCAATCTCTGCGTATCATCTCGTTTATTAAGATTTTGTGGTCTTTTTTCGATCTGACGGCCTCTCTGGTAATCCTTGACCTATAATGCTCGATAGTAGCTACTGTTCTGGTGTTATCGAAGTCGATTTTGTGTCCTGTGGATTTTGCATGCTGTGCTAGGGACGATGTTTTCTCCTCTTTTCGTACTGCATTCATATGTTCTTTCTTTCTTACACTAATACGTGTATTAGTCTGTCCTATGTATGATTTGTTGCAATCTTGGCACGGGATTTCATATACTCCTTGGTTTTCTAGGGTAGCTTTTGATTTTGGATTACGGAGGACTACACTGATTTTTCGGTCTATTTTAAATATTGTTTCTATGTTATGTTTACGTAGAAGTCTGCCAATTTTATCTGTCGTCCCTTTCACGTAAGGTAGATATGCTTTTGCCACTGGTTTCTCGGATTCCTCCTGGGTTTTTTGTCTGTATGGCCCCTGCGACTTCGGATTTTCGAGGTACATAATACCGAAGTTCTTTCTGTCCGTCTTTGTTTACACTTCCCTCCAGCTGTAATGTTCATTATCACTGTTCACATTGAGTTAATTGTATCAAAATTTCTATTACTGTGTATCACTTATCAACTGTAATAATTTTATCTGTATACTCGACTTTTGCTTTTCCTATAATAATTATAAAAAAAGAAAAAGTCGAGCAATTATTGCAGAAATATATTGTTCAAGTGTAATTGTAAAGTATATCCTTTATATATGTCTCTCGAATTGATAAATATATTATTATTATTATTAAAGATATTCTATGTAAATTTTTGCAACCCAGGATTTTTTCAAAGTAATAATCTTAGTTATAATTTAGTAATGCACTCCTCGACAAGCAATAGTCGATGCGTCATTGTACATGACTTTTATTTTTCTTTATCGGTGTAACTATACAACTTGCATAATTTTGCACGTTATGACCATAACTCAGAGTTGTATATATTGTAAAATCCTTTCTGTGATATCCCATCACGGTCTAATTCGTTAGGCGTACTGCCGTTGTTAGCGGACCTTATGAAATTATTAAAACGCAAACGCCTATAAATGTAGTTGTAGTGTCCAACAGAGAGCTAGAACGATAATGCAGATACCCTCAATCCCACATGTACTGTAACACATAAATTATTTGTTTGGGTCTTTTCCGATCCCTTGAGCATTAATGGACAAACAAACATGTTGTTTGAGACCTGCATTTTTACTTTATATCAAATAGTTAAATAAATGGAAAGTTAATGAATCCATGTTATTTTTGGAAAAAGTGTATGCATAATTCTGGTATACCTAACAGTAGTAAAAACATATTAGTTATGCAAAGAGAGTCTTCAATTTAGGTAAGTCTGTTGGGGCTTCTTAATTATGTTACTTATATATTGTGCATTTTGAAATATTGGAAATTATTCAAGTCCTCCGCGAAAATCTATATTAAGTAGTTACTTGATGTTCTTACTTTTGTGATAAGTTGATGCAGAGAGGCAGGGGATTTTTATAGGGAAACTCGGAAATACTGTGCTAAATAATCATCTTGAGATACTTCTGCAAAATGTAGGTAAAATGAGGTATACATCATAATGAGTATTAGTAAACAAAGCCGCTTTTCCCTTAAAACGATTCGTGCTTAGGGCTGGTTAAGGCTACTCTCAGATAATTCGAGGATTCCGTGTTTAAAATTCTGTTTTTTGGTCGACAGTGGATGATTTCAGTGCAAGTAGCTGATGGTAGCAATAGACGACAAACAATGATTTTTTTTTCTGAATTATTCAAGTTTCAGCATTAGTTATTTTTTTTTGTAGTAACTATGCTGGAAGTTCTCATATCAAGAGTAGGTACTAAGTCTTAATCGTAATACCTAGTGTATAAAATGTTATATAGGAATTTCCACAATAAGAAAACTATAAAGAATAAATAACATTTCCATTAACTTGGAAAACCTTACACAACTGGGGAATTTCTAATGGAAGGTAGGAGTATATCAACAATTTACCTCCCCCTCTGCAGGGGGGAGGGGGCAACTTTGAAAAATTAAATGGAAACCCCCATTTTTTAGTGAAGAAACTTATTGTACGGCTAAAATTACGTAGTGTTCGTCTGAAACATTTTTTTGTATTCGCTGCAGATGGCGCTGTAATCGCAAAAAATTAACATAAAGGCGTAAGTTTGAAATAATCAATCGATTTACACCAGAAACAAAAAAACAAAGTATTCAGTATTTTAAAAAACCTATCCAATGACACCAAAGAGGACCCCCCCCATCTCCCTGTGCAGGGGGGGCAACTTTGAAAAGTTAAATGGTAAATTTTTTATTCCGAATTTGCGTTCTTCGCCAATTAGAAAAACGAATTCCTTTTAAATACTTTTACAAATAATACTTTTTTTACAACTAAACAAGGACATCGTTGATTAGAAAAAAGCACTCTTTTCAGTTGACCAAATTGAGATCTTGCTTCCAAGAAAGTTGGAAGAACAGCAATTCAGAGAAAAAACATGTTTATTTGTAAAAGAGTTTGTTTGGTTGTTTTTCCCTGAATTGTTTTTAAAAACATTTCTGCTAAGTATTGCATGCAGTTTTATTATTTTTATTTTTCAATGTTTATTCCTCTTCCAACTTTCTTGGAGGCAAGAGCTCAATTTGTTCAAGTGAAAATTTTCTAAACTGTGAGTGCTTTTTTCTAATCAACGATGTCGTTGTCAGAGAGGGAAAGGACAACTGTTCTCATGATGCGTGGGTATGGCGATAGGGAAAGGTCATACCAAGAGGTTGCCAATTTATTCAACATCACACTTCCTGATCGTGAAATTTCTAAATCGACTGCTTATTGTGCAGTTTATCGTTTTTTACAAACTGGATCAATCGAAGATGAACCACGATCTGGAATACCTAAAACTGCAGCAAATGACGAGAAGTCTCTGGAAATTCTGTTAAGTTTTGAAGATGATTCCCACATCTCAATCCGAAAAGTAGCGCAACAAACTCAGTCAAATAAATCTACTGTTCAAAGAGTTTTAAAATTGCATAATTATTTTCCTTACAAAGTAAAATTAGTGCAAGAACTTATTGGAGATGACTTTGACCGCAGACTGGAATATTGCGAGAAAATGATACGAAAATTCGACAGGAATGATCAATTTCTGTGCTGGACTTGTAATCTTATTAATTTGGCTAGGATAGTAGTGGATAGAGGTTCTCCGTCATTAGATTCTGTGCTTCCATTCTGCTTTTTTGTAGTGTTTACTGTTCATTTTTCAACATCTCACTCGCTTTTTCGTTGAAAAAATCTGCTCGTTATGCTGGTGTCAAAACCATTTTTATTATATACTTTAGTAAATGATTAATTTGCATGCTATAATTTCAGTCACCGATTTTACCAAATTAGTGGAGAAGAATTTTTATGTGTTGCTGCCAAAGTCAAATTATTTCAAATGTGCAACATGAAAATACCGGTATATATTAGAAAAAATACCTTGATATGCATCTGTGGATATACGAGATCTGTACGCTAGTGGATAAGTTCTTCTCCATGATAAAAATTAGTTAAAACTGTCTAAACGGTAAAGTAATTCAGATCCTTTGCTGTTTAAAAGTATCAGATAAAGGCCGTTGCCAAAAATAAACGATCATAAAAGGGTCCGCTTTTACGTTTTCACTTTAAGTCCACCCCTGTTGCGTCTTATCTCTCAGGAGGACACATATTTTACAGGGAACAAGGGTTTTTATCACTAAGAAACCTCACGAATTACTTTATCGGATATATTTTGGGGACAAAGACACATTTAGGGGCGCTTATACGACTCATTAGACTCACAAGCGATTTGGTGAGAAAAACAGCAGTTTAAAAAAGAATTATAGTTAGGGTGCGACAATATTTCCTTTCATAGGAAAGCATTCTATATTTATGTCCCTATTCTTCTGAAAGCGGTAGATAAATCTCCAAAGCCAAAGGGGAAATTCAAGTGGAAATAGATTTCTAATTTTAAGTTGGATATTAATTCTTACAAATATAGAAACTGAACGCAGGGAATGTAAGACAACGCTGCTAAGGGTTTAATGAATTTCCTTTTTGATGTTTTGCGCGATTTCACTTGATATGAAATATTCAGTTATTTACTAAAATATAAAGAGGTTTGCATATAACCGAATTAAAAGATTCGAATTATAGATAATTTAAGGGTTGAGTTCTAGGGGGGGAGGGGAGTTTGGGGGTTGTAGTTCAGTGGGTAGCACTCTGGTCTAGTTTCCTATCTGAAGGAGTGGTTCGAATTCCATTATAAACTCTAGGGCACCGCCTCCTTTACTCGGATAAAGTCAACTTTATTAGATGCTCTATTGAAAGATTCGATATAATGCCGTCTTGGCAAACATAAAATTGAATCAACATTATTTAAAAAATCAGTTCTTTTCTATAGTAACTCACTTTATTCATTCACGTGGCGTATTATGTTTTTCCATCGATGTTTGTTTTGTAATTTGAAAGAAAAATAACTGTACCGGATGTTGGAAAAGTATGGGAACGGTGGAAAATCTCGAACAGTTTGCATCAAATCGAAAAATAAAAAAATACGTGTCAAAAATGTTTCAAAAAACTATCTACTGATACCAAAATGACCTCCCCACCCACTATCCTGTGGGTGGGGTGAGGAGCAACTTAAAAATTTCAAACGGAAACCCCTATTTTTTATTGCGAAATCGGATTCTACGGCAAAAAATACGTAAATTTTATTCCGGGCATTTTTTTCGATTCTTGCATGGTGTCGCTGTAATCGCAAAAAATGAAAAGAAAACATCACTGTTTCAAGAGTAGCGTCTTGTGCCCATAAAAAAACGTCCAATTCAAAAACTGAAAAACACGTATTTGTTATTTTTACGAAATCTATCCAATGATATTGGATTCGACCCTCCCACCCCTAACCCAGTGAGTGGGGCGGGGGCAACTTTGAAATTTGTAATGAAAATCCCTATTTTTTATAGCGGATTCGGATTCTACGGCCAAAAGTACGTGAATATTATATCGGGCATTTTTATCGATTCTCGCAAGGTGTCGCTGCAATCGCACAAAATTGAAATAAACCGTAGGCGTCCATAAGTTTGTAAATATTTACAAACTCTAGCTACTCGTGTCGACAAAAAAGCATTCAGTTTAAAAAACAATATCTGTGATATCTTGGTTTTTATGAATGTTTTTTTTAAAAGTGTTCTTAATAACAGTATTTGTTTTGAGAAATTTCTAGGAGAACGTTCAATTCCTTCCAACTTTTGTAGAGGTAGGAGCGCACTTTTGTACGGAAAAAGTTATTTCATTTTTCATTAGTTCTCGCGTTTTTTTCTGCATAATGGCTACTTTAACAGAGGAAGAGAGAGTTTCTCTTTTAATGATGCGAGGGTGGGGCGATAAAGAAATGATGATGAAGTTGTGATTTTATTCAACGAAACTTTCCGTGTAGATCAAGTGGGAATTTTGAAATCTACAGTGTCCCGTACCATCAAACGATTCCTAGACACAAGGACAAATAAAAATCGCCCAAAATCTGGAAGACCAAAATCTGAAACATCGGAAACTCGACAAATGGAAGTGGCCCAGGCATTTGTTGAAAATCGAAGGTTATCAATCAGAAGAACCAGTCAACAGCTTGATATGAGTGCATGTTCAGTTCATAAGAATTTGAAACTTTTGAAATTTCATCCTTACAAAATTCACCTTCACCAAGAGTTAAATAAAGATGATTTTGATCGGCGACTTGAATTTAGTGAATTAATGATGGAAAGGAGTAACCAAAACCCAAATTTTTTGTCATCTCTACTTGTCTTTTCGGATGAAGCAACTTTCGAACTGAGTATAATAGTTAATCGCCATAATTTCAGATATTGGAGTGACGAAAACCCTCCCTGGATGCTTGAAACACACACGCAGTATCCACAAAAATTAAATGTTTTCAAGAGTTTTCAGGGATCGAATCATAGGACCGTTTTTCATAGATGGAAATTTGAATGGAGAAAAATACCTGGAAATGTTGACAAATCAAATATTTCCCGCAATACAAGAGATTGCTACGAAGGCGTAGAACGGACAGTAAAAATATTTTTATAATTGCAAGTTTAAAGTTGCAATTATATATATTTGCAACTTTAAACTTGCAATTAGGCTTAATTTCAAGTTTAAACTTGCAATTATGCAACTTGCAATTGTCCTTAATTGTCACTTTAAAGTTGCAGTTATGCTTAATTGCAAGTTTAAACTTGCAATTATGCATAATTGCAAGTTTAAAGGTGCAATTAAGTATAATTGCAAGTTTAAAGTTGCAATTATATATATTTGCAACTTTAAACTTGCAACTAGGCTTAATTGTAAGTTTAAACTTGCAATTGTCCTTAATTGCCACTTTAAACTTGCCATTATGCTTAATTATTTATATATTTTTTTATTTTTCGATTTGATGCAAACTGTTCGAGATTTTCCACCGTTCCCATACTTTTCTAACACCCGGTATGAAGTTTATATATATTTAAAGATACAGACTTCTATAAGATTACATTTACTGCTGTCCCAGTGACTACATAAGTAGTAATTCCTTTTGGTCTGATTGAAATAATTGGACCCGTCAAATCCTGTCGTGTGCGTAGGCGTATTAGACCAATTTAATATTCATACAGAAAATTTTATTGGAAACGAAAAATTGTTTTTCAAACATTGCTGTCACTTATAATATAATATTAGAAAAAACATGTAATTAAATACTAAAAAAAGACTAAAGCGAAGTCCATTTATTAAGAGTTTCAATTACTTCGAAATAATTCATATTCCAGTCATTTATCATTCTAAAACCTATAAACAGTTACCTGTTTCCGTGAAATAACTCAAGGACGGGGACTGTGCGATGTTGTAATTAATTTGAAAGGGGAAATAAAAGTTTTTCCTCGAACAATTTTCACGTGATAGCGTGAGCGAAATGTTAAAACTGCAAATCATGTGAATTCTGTTGCCTAAATCTCACCATTTTTACATAAATTAAAATGCGCGATGCACAAGAAACTTGCACAGCAGTAAATTTTCTGCATTAGCTAGATTGTGCTATTTATGAAAGAGACTGCATTTCTATAGCTTTCTATTAAGTTCAGTTAGACTGCATTATATATTGTTAAAGCCGCGATTCGCTACAATCTTCATGAAATATGTTATTAAATAGATCATTTGTAACATAAACCATTGTTACAGCATCCGTATGAACTAGACAGCGTTATATGATATAAAATATGAAAAGTAAAAAATATCCAACTTGTTTCATCATACTCTCTCTTATATATCTCATTTTAGATTACAGCGGGGTAAAACTGATTAATAGGTACGGGCATTTTTCTCTTCTCTTATCCTCTCATTGGGAAGCGCTCTTTATTAGTAGTAATATTTTTTATTAAAGCACATATCGCATAACTTTTTAACCATACAACGCTTTGTCAAATTTTCTGAAGTGCTATGTAGATTATATCAAATAATCTATTAATGTCAAAATAAAGTATGCTTTCAAGATAATAATTCAAAATCAGACAGCAAAGGCCAATGGGTTTATTATTAATAAATTCGTTGACTTACATTATTATGTGTACTTTTAATTATTTACGTTACTTGAATAGAAATGTAGCCTATATATAGAAAAGAGAAGTTTGATACTGGAAATTTTAGGCAATATTTATTATTTGAAACTTTTGTAAAGTTTTGGACATTTTACTCCACTACACCCATTTCAACAGTGACGAACTTTTTTGTGTTACACAATTTACTGCTGAATCTATCGACCAGTTTTTGTCAAAAGCATTCTGCAGGCTTTATTACAATGTAACCCTTCATATGTTTTGCGTCTTCCACTGTTAGACTTTATTAGGTCACATCTGTATAACAGGGCTCAAAATGGGAAATCTAATAGGTTTTAAATCTGGTTAATATCTGGTAATATTGAGTATTTCACAAGGGCGTATCCGTGACTTCTTACTCTTCAAATTTTTTATTAAAATATCGTAGAGTTGTTAGATGTAAATTATCTCATTTATACCTATGCTCCAAAGACTTACGCTATCGTTAATACCAATATGGGCACTTTTTACTCTGGGGCATACGCTTAAAGTTTAAGCATGAGATCTGTAAATCCGCTTATGAATTTATCGACGACTAATCTACTGATATTCCAAATATTGAACTCTTTGATAATTTGTAGCACAGCTTAAAATATATCTTTGTCCCTTTTAATGTAATTTATAGCCTTTTTCCTCGTCGAGGTACAGATAACATTGAGACGAAAAGAAACTGGTTTAATCAGTGGCTCAACGCTTATGTTGTTAGGCTTGCAGCCAAAGAGTTCCAGGTTCGAATCATGGCTAGGGTGTGGATGTTTAATGGCGTTTTTCACCTGTTATCGAGTTGGTAGCAGTGGACTAGACGAGATTGTGTGAGAGACAACACGGCTAGTCACTGTACCACTCCTGAGTTCGAGTCTCAGCTGCTGCAGATGGCAATGTCGTAGGGAATGGTTGTTGCATAATTGTCTATGTGTATGTGAAAAAAAATACTGCTCTGTATCATCGTTCTTGTAGAGTAGTGATTAATGAATAAAAATAAAAATAAATAAAAGTTAATTGATGCGAGGAACCCTCAAAATAGGCATGTGGTATTCTAAGATTTTTCTATAAAATGAAAAATTTTCTAAAAACAATGGTTTTCGAGATATTTCAATTTCAATATATTTTTTTTAATAACAAATTAAGTTTCACTGCGATTAATGATATACAATGTAAATCAATTGATATTAAACCTTTTAGATGATTGGGACACAATCTTCTTGAATTATTGATGATTTGAAAACATAATATATAATATTCTCTTTAATCACATCTAATCTCAAATTTGCCTAATCAACACGGATTCATGCCAAGTCGCTCTACTACCAGCAATTTGATGTGCATTACTCAGTTCATAGTTGAATATTTGGATGCTGGAGGCCAAGTAGATGTCATTTATACAGATTTTTCTACTTCGACAGACTGGACCATGAAATTTGGACTACTGAACACTTCCTAAAATTTTTTGAATTCTACTTAGTAAATAGACGACTGAATGTGCAATACCGTGGATTTTGGTCCATAGATATTTCAGCGACATCAGGTGCTCCCCAATGTTCTGTGCTTGGGCCTTTGCTATTAAACATTTTTATAAAGTTATGTTTCGTTGGCCATATCAATCAAATTACCGCTAAATTCTTCAAGAATCTGGCTACATTATCCCGTAATTGTAAAAAATGTAACGAAAATACACTAAAACTTCTTTCTCTTTAATTCATTTGTGAGGTTAAGACTTGAATATACTTCAATAGTATGGAATCCTCCTTATGAAAATCATTAATATACCATTGAAAAACCTCAGAGACGTTTCCTTAAATACTTATGGATAAAAAGTTCTGAAAATTATCCAGCGAGAGGTTTTCCACATTATGACTCATTACATAGATTCAACACAAGTGATCTTCAACTACGTCGGGTGTATCACTCTCTTGTATTCCTTTTTAAGCTTTTAAAAGGCATTGTTGACTGCCCCGAAATTCTTATTTGCATTAGATATTTCATGTTCCTAATTTGCAGACTCGCTCGCATTCGTCTCTATTCTATTTGTCTGCCTCTGGAACAAATTTGTTGTTATTTCCTCCCCTATACCGTATGTGTTCCAACTATGATTCTTTATATAATAATATAGATATTTTTAATACTAGTATATCGAAAATGCGAAATGTTGTCAATTCTGCCCAATAAGTGTAGCTTTTAAAATATTAGATTGCAATTTTTAGGTTTATTTTTTTATTTAGATACACCACCCCACGGTAAAAACCAATTACTGATTGGAATTATTCTAATCATACATTTATTTCGTTAATTTGTATTATCATTTAATTGTTTACTTTGGTTAAGTTATTTAGTTTTAATTATTATTTAGTTTTGTTCTTAAAATTCCTGCCCTATAATTGGATACTCTATCTTAATATTTAAAAATTTTGTGAATGTGGGAAAAGTGCGCAATTAATTATAAATAAATATTAGCCGCACTCGTGGTACGTTTACTTACATGTTTTGCTGTCCGAGTTTATTTAGGCTCTATATGTTGTTCAAGCTGTGCTTAGATTTTCCTTTCTCTCATTATATTATCAGCAAAGCAGTTTCTCGTTTTACAATCGAATAAACCGTTGGTTGTCAATTGTAATTGCAATTTATACTACAAATTTATCTTTTGCTCTCCGGTGGGTTGTGTAATTTAATATCGAACACTCTTTGTTTTCCCTTCCATCTTAGTCATTTCGCTGAATCATATAGAATGTGTGGGAGAAATGTTTTTAAGATGGTTCCGAGAATATTAACTGTTGAAACCGCATCTTAATTTATTATGAATATATTAAATATAATGAGTTTTCAAGCGACTGATGTGAAACGAATTTTAGAAAAATGACCGGCATTTCCCTAATCTGCAGATCGAACATGCAATACTGTATTAAATTCATTTTATGATCTTTACTATCAGCATTTAAGATTAGAAAAACGTAAGTACTATGGAATAAATTCATAAATGACGTAAAGTTATGCCGTTTTACTGCTATAATTTCAGAACCGTGATCGTCATAAAAGAAAAGGCTGTTGTGTAAAGAATTCATGACTGTTTCTTATTTTCTTTTACCACTTTTCTTATTAATAATAAAACATGATGACTACTCTTTAGTATACGCCGTTTTATATTAGATCTAGGCGTAATTAAACCGCGAAACAATATATTACACTATGGTAATGCATTAATCTTTGAGACGTTAATTTTCTCATTAACGACGTATGCACCTCAAGGGCTGGATTAATGACTCTGTTATTCAGATTCTTCTAAGGCTTTATACGTCAAGCAAAATAAAATGCAGTTCAGTGGTGGGTAGTATGAATGTGAAACGATGAAAACGTAGTTTGCTTCGTGGTTTATTTTTTTTAGATGAATTCTACTTTTAATAACGCTATGACGAATGTGTTAAAATTTTAATAGACATTTTATATTCATTATAATTACTTTTAAAGCGGTGTGGAACTATAGTGACACACTGTGTACTATATTCAACGTGAATTTTGCAAATAAATTTTACGTCATTTTATTTATTTATTTATTTACATACACAAACCCAACGGAATTTACATTCCATTTACAGGGCCGGAAAGTAACATACGGGCGAGCGTAGGTGCGTCTTTACTATGTACATACTTCGGTATGTGATGTAAAGCAACGACAGGCGCAGTTAGTACTTGGATGGGTGACCATTCCAACGGAAACCGCGTCCTCGCCTCACACATCTTCCAGCGGCTTGTATATCAGTGTATGCGCGGAAGCTATACAACCTGAGGCGAGGGTTGTATAGGAGATATACCATCCTTCGGAGGGGATGTAAAGCCGTCGGTCCTTTGTCTATTAAATGTTAGGCAAGTAAAAGATCCCTACTCTTCTAAAGGGAAGAGGTTCGGCGAAATTCCTGGTTGGGGGTAGCTCGTCTACAGGCGTCGGTGTTAGGCCTCAGTAGCGGAAATAGGCCGACGTTAAATAAATGTATAAAAAAAACACTTGTGATATAAATTAAAACTAGAATACACGTTATTGATATATATTACGGCTTACTATAACCTAAATCTTAATACTAATATAATTAATTAATATAATATATACATATTTATCTATACACGCACATATAGAATTATATACAATAATACAGGAAAAGTGAATAGGGAAAAGCATTAAATAAGAAAAAAGAAACAAACAAAACTGCTAATCTAAGAGAATTGACTTAATCTAGTGTTAAAAATGTCGACATCATGTGCAATAATTTCGTAGCTACGACAGATACAATATAGTGGTGAAAACATTTAAAGCATTTGTGTGTGTATTAGAAAAGTAAAACAAGGATATAGATCTGGTTGACCTGGTAGGTGCTCTATAGTTGATTTGTTCAAGCAATTGCGGACAGTCGATCATGTTGTTTAGAAGTTTGTATAAAAGTATAACACTTTGCATCTCTCTCCGCTGCTTCATAGAATTGTAGGAAAACCGATTCAGTAGTATGAGTGATCATAACCTATAGGGGGATATTGATGATCGATTGTAAATGCCAGGAATTTTAAGAAACGGCTTTGAATGCCTTCAATATTGTTAATATGTACGTCGTAGTGGGGGTTCCATATCACGCTCGCGTATTCTAGTCGGGGTCGCACCAAGGTATTATATAGAGTTTTTATGGTACTCGTATTTTGAAAATCTCGAGCATTTCATATGAGAAACTCTAACATTTTAAAATATGATGTCACTGTGTTACTTATGTGTTCTCTAAAGGAAAGATGTGAGTCAAATGTTACTCCCAGATCTTTAAAGCTATCATGACGTGTCAGATTTGCCTTATTCTCATATTGTATTTTATTTAATTTCCCCGTAAATGACACTACATTGCATTTATTTATGTTCAGAGACGATCTGAATTTGTTATACCACTCGTGAATTGTGCCTAAGTCTGTCTGCAACTTTTCGCAGTCGTTGATCTTATAGTATATCTTCAAGTCGTCTGCATTTAAGAGAGATTTACAATTTTACATTTCAAGGTTATTAAGGAAGTGGGGCATTTGGTTCATGTGACGATGGGCATCTTCTCAGTTATTAGTTGTCTTAAAAATAAATAAAATTCCCCAAAAGAGGGTTAATTTACCCCTTTTTTGAGTTTAAATCAACGTTTCGACACTTGCAGCAGGTAGATCTTCTAGGGATATCTTATTTTTAAGACAACTAACAGCTACCCAAAGTTTTGAATGTCTACGAATAAAATTGTATAACACTTCGATTACCGTACTCCACTATAAGTATAAAATTTTGAACTGTTCGTGCCTACTACATCCTTAGGAAAAAAAACATGCTGATAAATAAGCACATTTACATGAAATATATCTAACAGAACTCTATAGGTAAGGTAATAATAACAGGTATTTCCCATCTGGCCCCAACCAACATTTTTAAACTCCTGGCATACTTCACGTTACTTATTTTCTTATGGAATATGTTTTCAATCTATGGAATATGTTTCCACTCTTCCTCAAAATCCGTGGTTAACTGGTTAAGATATTCTGGAACAAGATCATCATTTTTACACATCTGCCTAGCCAAATTAAAATAAATATTCATGTCAACCTCATTTGATCAAAATACTAGCATTGTACATCATGCTGCAAGAAGAGAAAACCTTCACTAATGCAAGGAGCAAAAGAAATAAGGTCGTCCGTCAAACCTTCCTTTTTACGTATCCCATCACAGTTAAAGGATTTCTCGGTAGCGTGTGCAAAGTTCTATGCGAGCTTTTTGTAAAATTTCCTCCTACGCATTATAGGACAGGCTGGAAATCTTGTCCAGCAGCTAAATACTTCCTAAACATATATCTGGCCTAATCTTCTCCAGATTCTTTGCCGATCATCGGATGATTGCAGAGAGAATTGAGATTCATCAGAAAATAATACTTTGGACGAGCGAGCTACGCGGTGTTGTCGAAGTCAACTTGATACGGTTGATCTTCTGGCTTGCAACTTGACTTCTTTCAACTGTCTGTGTACTGTTATATCGATAATGTTAATGTCTTGGAATCGATTCCTTAGGGTTTGAAATACAACAAACCATTTATCAATATCTTTCGACAATTTGGATAATCTTATCCAACTCTTCTCCTATTTACTTTCCGTAATCTTGTTATTACTCCATTCCTTATAGATGTCAATTCAAATCACAGCTGTATACTTTTTACTTCTTTTACTGGACCCATTATTCTAGTAACTTGCTCAGGTATAGTATGTCTTGTCATTACTTACATTATGCTATGACACTGACAATTATGTTATATCAATGTTCATCCATATTCCATGGCCTACTATGGCGTAATTTCAAACTCTTGGAAGAAGTGCAAAGCTAAGGGATGGGCTGATTTTGTTTGTAATTATCATTGAAAATATTGATAAAAGTTAACGCTATAGTGTGAGTCTGATTGGATTTTTTGTTATCGCTAAAATTCACTCTAGAGTCTTTTAAGTTTCAAAAGGCACATCATAGCTATCTCCTTGTATTTAGGTGAAATTTGAAATGATCTAATATTTATGAAGGATTATTCTGGAGAGCCAATAAGAGGATCATAAAATCCATCCACCTGTTCAAAATTTTTCGAGCACCGAAATGTAAATACCCTTTTTGTATCAGTGTAATCGACAAAATATTTAGATACAAGGATATTGCAAATATTGTTTGATTAGAAACTTAGGTCATATCCAAGACAGATCGCGAATACTTGTCTCAAATAAATCAGCGCTCACTGGCAGATGATGAAAATGATCGGCTTACCAGCTACTTGGCGTTTGCAGGCCCTTTTTACGTATTAAACTTGCGTTACCTTCTTTCTTAACAGTGCAACCATCCGTTCTTCTTACGATTTTTTTTTAAATGTCATTAGAAACATGTCATTACACAGCGAAGTCTGACTTCGAGCTTTGTAATGTTCATTCGAGAAAGTTCAGATTAAATTTTGTATTGAATTAAATTTCTCAAAAACTGAGAGAAGCTTCAAAAAACATTCAAACACTGAAGATGCTGAAGCCTTTACCATTATTATTTTTAAACCTTGATCAGTTAATGCATGCTCCATCTTTCGTGAATTATGGCAATCCCACATCAACCCGATTTTGGATACAAACCGGTAAGAAAATTAACGCAGTTCCTGTTATTTTAGTTGAAAAAATAATAATGGTGCAATATGCATTAAAGCTTCAGGGGTATAGGATACAGGGATTACAGCAATAGCAAAGTTCAAGGCGCAGGCAAATAGTGTAGAGTTGAAAGCGAACAACTTGGTGTATTATTAGAACATGAAATCTAATGCAGCTATGGATTTTAGGGCATAAATTTTGCGGTTCAAAACATTATAAACAAGAGAGTAACATGTACAACGTAATAATAGGTCATTTGTTTACTACTACATAATGTGGAAATCCGTACCCGGATATGCATGACGTTTGCACAAAAGGTATTTCTGTTTTGGGCTGTTCAATATTGAAACTGTGATTTTCATATCAAGTTAACGATTGATGCTTATATTGCTTATGAGTTTTGATCTAACAAATAAGCCAATACTTAACAGCAATGTTTTCATTAATTTCCGAACAATTGTAGATCCATCTGTATAACCAAATCTAAGATTTGAAACACAAAGATAATGCTGTCAGGATAAGGAAAAAATGATTTCAAATTCTATAAAATTTTAACCACGATCTGGGTTATTTCAGTTTAGTTACATGCGTAAAACTAACCATATCCTCGCGACTTGGCCAGTGATATAGTTAAGTGGCAACCGCCTAACAGCGCAACAACATAGGACAGTACCTGTAGCAATTTTGTCATTTTTTAAAGATCAAAATAAATAAATAATATCACAGATAATTACGACCTCCTTTAGGCTCTAAAAGCCCCTTGTGTGGGAGGGGCCTATACATTTAGAGACAAGGGACACACACCCAATATCCGTGTATAGTGAAAAAATCCCTCACAGTATTTTCCACTGCCACTACCGGAAATCGAACCCGAAACTTTTGGATGAGCGGCAAGTGCGCTTACCTCTCGACCATCAGTCAAAAAGAAGTTTATACGGATATTAAATGAGAAGAGTTAGGGCATAGATCCCTGAGGTGCATCTGTGTTAAAGTATAACTGCGTACGAATAAAAGTAGTAAGGGGAGAAAGGGGAGAGCGAGAGAAGTTTAGAGAGATTGATATGTGAAGATATGAGGATGGGGATGAATGACGATGAAGAGGTGTGATGGGAAAGGATGGAAAAGATGAAGGAAGTGGGGGAAATCGTGAGGGAAGAATATGGAAGAGGGGTAAGAGAATAGATAAGAAAAAGTGAATTGAAATGCTTCGTTATTTAAAGAGTCCAGAGGTACAATCGGCAAGAAAGCTACTTGTTTACCTTCGATATTCAAGTGGAATTTAATTTACACAGTTGAGATATCACAGAGGATTTAAAGACGTAAAATTCCTTTAGCCTAGTTTAATAACAAAGTGATTTGTTAGTACTTAGAAATGGATTAAAGTGTTTTTAATAAATTACGAGTTTTAAAAGAGTTATCTATATATCAGATATATACGCAACATACAGGTATACAATTTCATTTTCTTTGAAAGTATTTTGCTTGCCTTCAAAGCATCGCTTTTAATAAAATTAATATTTATATTCTTAGTAAACTAACAATTTTACTAAGCAATTTAGTTCATAATCCTATGGTAAATTCCAATTTTATACCTACCGCGAATATTTAAAAATCTTTTGTTAACACAAGAAAACGAGTAGGCGTATCTAACGTTAAATTAAAATATAAATACATGATACTGCATTATAAATAATTCAGAAAGGGCGAAAATATTTATGTAGCGTAAAAGCTTTACTTTTTTTACGATAATGTTGTCCTATGTTAATATGATTTATTTGGCTGTGGGGAATAAAAAGAGAAAATACACAGTGACATAAAATTTTAAAGTCGCAGGTCCCAGAGGCTATTTTTTAAATATATGTTTCTTTGTACACCTGGCAAGACCAGCCAGAATGGGCTCGTGTGCTAGGTGTAGTATCTTGTGGTAATACATAACTAACAATTATATTATATATTCACGTTCTTTTCTTTTTTTGCAGGTAAGTACTCTCCCGAGGAGTCAGCTCTTTCTCATGTGCAAAAATATTAACAGCCCATATTCCAGAATGATAAGGATAAGGAAAGTAGTCTTAAAACTTTATATAACCTACCTAATGTATACACAGTAGTTGATTTAAGAGTTTTCTAGAAAGCGACCACTTTTATTAAAGATTGTATCTTCGAGTAATTAATATGCAAAGACCGTAAAGCCGTGATAGGCTATTATTAATTTTAACTACTTTTTACCCTTTAAAATGAGCATCTCGCATGCCACTTTTTTAAATGAAGGGCAAATTTGATTTATATTGCTGCATAAATTTCGGTATATTTTTATTGAGAATTATATTGCAGATTTAGATATTTTCCTCTACTTCGAATATATTAAAAGTTCTTAAAGATAAAATGTGTAAAACGTCACGTAGTTTAACTGAAATATGGCCAATATAGTTGCTTCCATACTTAGAGTAATATTGTAAATATAGCTTGAGACGAATAACTCAGGACACTTTAGAAGCTATAATTTTTCGAATTACTCAATATTTTTTTTTTAGAGAACTTGGAGATGATGCCATCAGGGTGTCTAGCGACCGGGAAGTCCGGAAAACCGGGGATTATACGGGATTTTTATAGTGCCCTTGAAAATGCGGGAAATATACGGGAAATTTGGGCCATTTCCTTGAAAAAAAAAACAAAATTTTGGAGAAAAGTAAAATGTTTTTAGGTGAATTGCATAAATAATTTCCACCTGCTTAAAAACTACAGAAAAAAGAGTACTTACATCCGATTATGTAAATGAAAGCGTTAAAGAAAGTGCTGTGATGAAATTTTAAAACGTCGCTTTAAACGCCGCATCAGTCTCGTGTCTAAGTGATTTATTTGGATGTTATTCTTATTGACCCAACATTTAAAAAATATTTCGACTGCTTGCTTTATATCTTGTTAAATCCGACATCTGGGGTTGGAGCTCACAATTAATCTTATATTTATTTTCCTTAATTACGGAATCAAATGATTTATACTATGGGAATATTTGCAGGGTGCATCGTAATGCCATAAACTTCACAGTAGTGTATCATTAAATTTTATGGATTTATAGGTGTCCAGTGAGAGTTTTTTTGTTTAGTATTTGTCTGATATATTGATACATACAAGAAAATTTTAAATTCCAGATGTAGGGCACCGATGCTTTCAGCAAACATCTTCTGAATTGTGTTTATATTATTATTTAGAAAAAGTCTTTAACTTCAATTTTGCAACTCTTGTTTTACATTTCTATACTCATTTTCATTATAATATATTAATATTGTGATGAAAAAAATATACGGGAATTTTTTAGAAATTACCGGGAATATGCGGGAAATATATGGGAATTTCTAGGTTAGGATTTGCTAGACACCCTGCGCATTCAACACTCTATATAATATCCATTATTTCTTGTAAATTCACTAATACTTTTTTACAAATAAATTTAATTCATAAATTTAAAGAGACACGAGAGTGAGGGTCTAAATAAATCTCTGTAAGTGACCTTCATCAAACACCCAGCTATGCGTCTTTGACTGACAAATACTTTCTGTCAATGTAGGGAGGAATATTATTGGATATTCTAGAATTCTTTGTACATATGAAAAATAGAACATTTTTAGGTAATCTATTGAAAGTTGGTTTCTCATGAATCGCATTAGATTACATGACGAATTAATTCTTGATAATAAAGAATTAATAAAAATAATAATAATAAATCATCTGTGTTTCTATTAAATAGCACATACAGGGATAAATGGTGGTTCTTTTATATGCGCAGTCAGAAGGCGAAGTTTAGTCATGGCTACTCTTACACTTAACCCTCTGATATTGACCCCTGGGATAACGTTTTTACAAAATAAAAAAATGTAATGGCGTACAAAATATACAAAAAGCAATATTGACTTTATTCTTTTTCAATATATAATGTACATTCACTGCTGATGTAGAAGACATGTCTAAAGACAGTATATTTAATGATTTTAAATCTACAGGAACTTTGTTATAGTAGATAACAGCATTGTAGGTAAAACTTCTTTGAAACAAGGCTGTCGAATGATGAGGCATAGTGAGTTTATTTTTTTGTCTAATATTTACACAATGTATATGAGATCGTTGTGTAAGTTTAAATTCAAATTTGAGTGAATTAATAGATTATTTTCATAAAAATTTATTAACTGCCCACAATTTCGATTATCTTGTTATAGAAATGCAGAAAAATTGTTGCTAATATTATTTGGGCTCGAGAGATGCGTAGGTATAGGATTGTTAGATTTACTACTTATATTAAATGCATTTAAAGTAGACCAGATTTTCTTACTATTGTTGTACTGACAAAAATTATTTGTAATATTCCCAGTCATTTATTAAGTTAGAATTTTGAAAATTTTCTAAAGCTTTGTTGCTTTCTTTCACAAGAAATTTAACATTAGCAGTAAGCCACGGTGATTTTGGTTTAGAGACTCCGGCAGTTTTGAGAGGTGCACGTATGTTAAATATGTTTAATAAAATGTTGCGAAACATGACAATGTTGTTATTGACATCATTTTCACGAAGTACTTCACGCCAAGGCAGTGCCTATAAATCCGGTTGGAAACCTTGGTGGTCAAAGTTTGAGAAATTTCTATAAGTCACAGTTTTTTTGTTTCTTTATTTTTAAATTAAGTTTACAAAATACCAATCTATGATCTGATACGAGATCAGCATTAATTGTTCAGTATAGAATTAGTAAAAGATTCCCAATTTAACCTTCTATCTAGCGTTATGCCAAGAAAGTTCACATTTGCCATTTATTCTTGTGTATCATTTAATTGAACGTATAACGAATAATCCAGAACAATAGTTGGAGAAAACGTAACAGAGTAGTTTTATTTTTATTTTAGTTTAGGCCATTCGAACTACAATACTTAGACATATCTGAGGATATTGCAGTAAATTTACTTGTATAAGCCATTAAGGATTCTTTAGTTACCACACAGTAATTATCGGTATATAATGTAGAGATTCTATATTAATGTATTGTTTTAAATTAGTGTACAAACTAAATAAGAGGGACCTAAGTATAGATCTTTGAGGTATGTCCTGTAGCACATGAATCTTATCTAAAAGTAATATTTGAAGTACTCCATCCTTAAAAGTTATTAGCGCACTCGTTTGAGATTTATCAGTAAGGTATGACTGGAGTAGTTTGCTATATGTACTCCGAACACCATAGCTATCTAACTTATATAACAAAATGGAATAATTAATTGTATTGAAGGTTCTTGACATGTCAAAATACAAGCAGGCCACTTTCAAATTTGAGTCAAGCGCTGTGTTCTCCTTTTTTGTTTCTTCTTATTATTATGTATAGTTATATGTCTTTGTATTTAGTTTAACCGCCTTTATGTTATATTTGATTGTACTAATTTCTGTTCTTGTGAAAATATTTCTTGTTCTCTTAATATATATAGTGTGTCCCCTATTTCTCTATTGGAAAAATTATTATGTCGAGGCATTTCAAATAGAGAAAAGAAAGCCAGGAGAAAAATAAAATGTCAAACTAATGAAATTGTATGTAAATGACAGAACTAAGACGCAAAGGCCAAAGCACTCTTTTCAATAAATATAATTTGTCCCTTTCAAATTAAGTTTGTTTTCAAAGAATTATTGAAATCTTTTGAGGTAGTTTTCTCGAAAACTGTTGAAATTATCAAGTTCTAACAGAGCAAAAATATTTATCATCAGATGTAGTTCATGAGGCGCGCCTCCCGTTGGATAAAGTGATGCGATACTTAAGTTACTGTTTTTTAGATTAAAAAAATGTTTTCATCCAATTTTGGAGAAGATAGGTCCAGAGATAGTTGAGATATTGCAAAGAAAAAAGTACAAATTTGACAACCCATATCTTTTTCCATAACAACAATTTACTAAATCATGTTTGGTTACTATCCTCATATTTTGGTCCAAAGAATATTTATAGCCTTGAGCTATGATCTATTATTAATGGTCTGCCCTGTATATATTTGATATTTGACATGTCGGTACTTTTTTATGCATACTGTTTCATTCTTATTGTACAGAATTTACTTATTATTTAATAAATGAATGAATGAATAAATAAAATCATGTAATTACTTTCAAATTGTCTTTGTCGCTGCCTCTGTCATTTGTATAAAGTTGCGAAAAACCGTTATTTAATACTAAAAAATGTAGTGGCTACTTAGAAGTCGAAGTACTTTTAAAGTTTTTGAGATATTTTACTTGACATGTTTGGTTAAATCTGTATATTTTATTCTGCCTTCCATTGTCACCCTTTATGCTATAACAGAAACTGATTTTGGTTACCAGAAATAACTTTATATCAATTATTTCGTTTTCTATTGGATCTAAATCAATTTCCAAAGGAGAAACTTTAATAATAAATAGCAAAACTTCGTTCAGTAGGTACTTCTGTACCCACAGCACGTGTCTGGTAATTATTTCTGTTCTATGTACATAAAAAGCGACTCATTTCAAAATAGTTGCGGGCTCATATTTCGGTTTTCCCTCTTGATAGGTAAATGTATGTAACATTAATTACGCGAGGAGTGATTAATTTCCACAAGACCCCAAACTAAAAGGATCCGTAACGATCCGATACTACATTCGCAAAAATACCCCTGTGTTCCATCAACTACTGCGAACAAGTGCCATATGGATATCTCTCAGTAATGGGTAATGATAAAGTTGGTAGGAGCTGAACAAAGGGGCATTCGAGGGAAGTGACGTTACGCATTGTTATATTCGCCGGAAAGTTATCAAATGTCTAAACAATCCTACAGACATGGCGGTGTAGACAATAGTCGTTGTGTATTTTAATAATAAGGAGAGATTCTGATTTACGGATAGGTAACCTAAATTATGAACTTTATCATGACTTTCAACACACAGATGTGGTAGATTGGAGAATTTACTGCATATTGAAACGCAACTTTTGCTTTACGTTTTTACCTCCAAAACTGATTTGCGATTGTACTCTAAGCTCTCTACTATATATTTTATTAAATCCTACGTTTTCGGTAAGAAAACCGTTTTATTTCTGCGGGATCGGACATTGCTTGTTTGGATCTTTCGTGGTTGTTTATTTCACTAAAATTGAACTCATGCAGAAGAGCTTTGCCCGAATTGAATTTGAATTACTTGAATAATGCAAGTATAAATTATATATATTTTTTGTCCAGCTTTTCATTATTAAACAATATTCTCAAGATTAGGCAAATGGAAACCTATCATACTTTTATATATAAGGTAAAAAAGGACATTAGAAACCAATGACCCTCCTCCTATTTCAAACAGTAAATTGTAAATAACGGTAAATCATGATAAACCATATTTTACATATGGGAGTTTACAGTTCTAAGCTACTTATTACTTTTTGTGTTAAAAGAATCTGTCCTGCATGTGGTTGTAGTTACACATAACAAAAGGGGTTTATAGTTGTACTTCAATGCCACGCATACTAACAGAAGTTATAAGAAATAGTTCAAGTAATCAATTAATTGATATAGCCTAATAAAATGGGACAAAATTTGTCGATTTGGATGAAATATTTCAGAGCGGGCTGAAATTTTGGGAACAGGCTTATTTTATGGTACTTTTGAACATATCAAAAGTCCTCACCCGTAGACCCCGGCAGGAGTTGGGAAGAAAATAGATTAAAAAAATCGTTTTCGCAAAAAACATGTACACATGAAAATTATAGGTAATAAATATCTGCACAATTTCGTTTTTTTATCTTCGTGCGACCTATTGGGGCCGAGAGAGGTTTTTAAAGTTTTGACAGTTTTGCGACGCAACGGAAACGCGCGCGTTTTTCGCTAATGCTCTCGAAAATGCTCATTCGGGTCACAAATTATTTCAAATGAAAGTTGTAGAGAACTCGATTATGAACAATTTCTTTTTATTTTTCATTTCCATTCGATGAATATTGGCAGAGATATGAATTTCTAAACATCTATATAGCGCGCTATCAGAATATTTGTTTCATGATAAAATCGATAAAAATTCGAAAACGATAGATTGTGTGCATATAGTGTATCTAATGAAAGGTAAAGATAATCAAATTTTGAATATGTTGGTGTATTACAAAATCGTTTTGATAGAGTGAATAGAGATAAAAGTGGAATACATGAAAAATTGTCATTTTCAAGTGCATTTTGACAGATAGCTTTTTTTTGATTGGTTTTAGGCAATAATGACACTAAATTTTTTTTGAAGAGAATTAAATTTATATGTAAAATGTGCCCCAAGTGACCTTCATACGAGTTACAGCTGTTTAGATCTATGAGCAAAAATTTATAAATAAGGACCAAACAAATTAAACCAAAACAGCTATTCCCCCTTACGAGCGCTGAATTATATGGTAAAATTTGAGTATTTTGTCTAAACACAGTTAGCACTAAAATACAATGACTTGGAATGCTCGAATGCTACGAGGAAGATGCGAGGCCTCCATAATCTCAGGATGTCACTAACTGCAGACCGGTTTCGACCTGTTTGTGGGTCTCGCCAGTACAGTGCAAGTAATACATTCAATACCCGGAGTATGTAAGGCACTTGCAGATAGGTTGGAATATTGTAATTCCTATATTTTACATTTTTATAAAATTTCCTTCTGCTATAAAATTGCTTATTCAGCGATGATTATCAATTTTATTTTTGCTTTGGATTGTTTCGAGAAAGAGTTTACTGAAAAATGGTGCTAGTTACGCTCTACTGCGGTGGAACTTAACAGTGTCTATGAGATGCAAACTCCGGGTATTGAAGGTATTCACTCGTTATCAAAACGATTTTGTACATCCACGAACATATTCAAAATTTCATTCAAAACAAAATTGTGCGGATTTTTGTTACCTATAATTTTCATGTGTACATAATTTACAGTAAAATTGATACTTTCCGAGTTTTTTGCGAAAAACCGATTTTTTACCTAGTCTTAGTCTGGTCGATAGCCGAGTGGGTTAAGGCGCGAGGTGGCAATCGCGATTAATCACATGGACATCACACCACCGGGTTCGAATCCTGGCTCCGGCACTGGCACTGTCGGAGGAAATGGTTGTATATCAGCGTTTTTTCAATGTGTAACCCCCTTCCGCACAAGCCCTGGCTTCTGGAATTGGGGGTTGTCTAATTTCTGTGGAGTTTATTTATTTATTATTATTATTTTACCTATTTTCTCTCCCCACTCCCCCCGCCGGCGTCTACGGGTGAGGACTTTCGATATGTTAAAAAGTACCATAGAATAAACATTTTCCCAAAATTTCAGCCCGCTCTAAATTATTTCATCCAAATTTTCCCATTTTACTGGACTAATAGTGTACTTTACCTAATTAATTTTCCCTACAAATTAAATATCGATATTTTATTCAAATTATTATTTATTGCTTAACTATTAATTGATTGCATTTATTATTACGAATTGAATATAAATAGTTTTAAATTATGAAATAAAATAATTCCATTTGTTTTATATGGCCTTTCTGCTACATATTAAAACACAGATAATTTATATTAAAGTATGCTTAGCTTAACTGACTTTCACAAATGTTTGCATTTATATATTTTACAAAATACATATAGCAAGTATGTCGATTGTTCGCCAACACGCCTCGTCGGATACGAGTAGAAGCTATACTACTGACAACCGAAGCGACGAATTCACTGTATTACAATTGTTTTTTATATATTTTTCGTTTTATTCCGTATCGATGCTAATATCGATTTTCATCAAGTAAAGGTCGAGTCGATTAACTGAGTTTTATATGATTTCAAAGTGAATAATGGCTTTCGAGAGCTTTGTTAAAGCTTCAGCAAACAATTTACCATGTGTACACATTTTAGTAATTACTGAGTTTATATTAAAAATGACCACGGCTCTAATGTGACTAAGGGTGTTAGGGCTATTTGAATTATTTATACCACTTAACATAACCGTTTTATTTTATTATAATTGTATTGTACTTCATTTGAGTTAGAGAGTTCTTTTAGTCATATTCCTATATTCATTCATCACAATTGTAAGAAGGAATATTTAATATATTGCCTCTTTGTTTTTAGCCGTAGTAGATAGATTCCTTTACAAGTCATTAAGATCGCCATATCCAAGAGAGAGAGAGATCCGAGGGGCAAATATTTACTGTTTTTAACTATAACTTCTTATTCTAAAACACATATTCTAAACAAACTATAAGACTACTTAAGTAGAACTAACTATAACAAGAGTAGTGTTATTATTTTTCACTCAATAATTTCAAACATAAGCGAAATAGTTAGATTTAAATTTAGGAAATGTGAAGATTGACTAATTTTTAAAATTAAATCTGACTTTTTTGCAAACAACTGAAATTATTGAGTGAAAATTCATATCACTACACCTGCCATAGTACTACTTAGGTAGTCCTATACTTTCCTTACCAATATATGTATTTAAAAAAAAGTAATGGCCAAAAATAATAAGTATTGTCTGAAAGTTATTTGTTGCATTCTACGAATATTCTTTCCTATTATTTGGGTTTTTCTACCACATGTATTATTGTCTTCTTCAAAAACAAATCACCGAATCTACAAAATAATAGAATTATTGGAAAAAAGCCTCTGCGCCCGTGACATTTACGTCAAAGGAACAGTCAGAGGTTATGTTTTGCAAATAATATAAATCGGAATAAACACAGAAATAATGTATTTTGCTGACACAAATCTTTGATTATGAAGAATGAAATTCAGAAATCAAAGATTTGTGAACATGCTTGGGAAAACGAACATAGAATAAACTGGGACTCGGCAAACATTTTAACAAACGAAGCAGATACCAAAAAAAGAAAAATTAAAGAATCAGCAATATTCTCATTAAATGAAGGCAAGTGCGTATCGAATTGTTCTGTAGATATTTGTACAACCTGGCTACCAATATTAAAAGAAGAACTTAACAAACTCAACATTATCTAAAAGAAAATATCATCAGTTCTATGTTCTGTGTAAGTAGTAAGTATCTATGGAAATAACACAAACAGAATCTTAAAGCTGTGTATTTGACAACATACACAGCAAAATAAGAGTTCTTCCAAAAAAAAAAGCTTTGAAAACGGAAAGAGATTACTTTCCGAAACATCAGCAAAATACATTATTTCTGTGTTTATTCCGATTTATATTATTTGCAAAAACATAACCTCTGACTATTGCTTTGGCATAAACGTCAGGGGCGCAGAGGTTTTTTTCCAATAATTCTATTATTTTGTAGATTCGGTGATTTGTTTTTGAAGAGGACAATAATACATGTGGTAGAAAAACCCAAATAATAGGAAAGAAAATAATAAATATTTCCTTATCAGATCTCTCTCTCTCTCTCTCTCTCTCCTTTATATACTCACCTTAAAGCACTCAAGATTGGCAAGATGCGACGGACAGAAAATTTGTTTCTTTGTTAGGTCCGGTTTATCAATGCAAAACCTGTTGGATAACTATTTCGTAGTTAGCAAATAAAGTGGTAGTAAAAGGTAGCGCTTATCAAGAGTTTAGTTTCAACAATTTATTCGTAAGTTAGATGTACTAATAATTCAGTAAGTCTTTGTGATTGGGTGGCTATCTTGGTATGGTTTGACGAAATAGCCTGTGCCATTGCGGTGTTGCCGATTGAATTTGTTGAAAATATCTGATGGTGCACCGTCAATTCTCTAAAACACGGGCTCCACGTGCTGAAAATTTATGTATATTGAAATTATATAAGTCAAAATGAAAGGAACTATGACCAGAGGGGGGGAACATTTTTCCAAACACAATTTGATAAGGACCGGGGGATCTTCTCAAAATCGAATTATTTCTCTTTTAATTCTCTATAAATATAAAAACTCATCATAATGTCTAAACTTTACAAATCCCCGATTCTCCTCACTGGGAATAATCCACAATTTTTTCCCACGATCACTTAAAATTCTCCGATATCGGGAAATTTCCCACCAATTGGCAACCCTGGACAGATGTCTGTTATTTTGATATTTGCGCTTGCGTCATTGATTTACCCTTTGGTTATTTCGTTATCCACTACTTCCAAGTTAAGCTTATTTTATCCAGCACTTTGACTATCACTTTTGACATTGATAAACAGATTAACCTCAAGGTCGGCGCTATCTATCGGATAATGTAACTTAACCCAGCATTGATAAACCGGCCCTTAGTGTGAGCTGATGCTTAGGGCCTTCCTTCGTACTGTGATGCTTGCCCTGTGGTGTGCTATATTATTAATGAGGGTTATGTGTGCGTTTTGTGTTGATAATATTTTACGGTAATCTTTTGATAATAACCCCGGAATCCAAGACCAAAGGCGGAAGGGGATTACACATTTGAAAAAACGTAAACAACATTCATTACACACCGACATTGCCAGCGTCGGTGCCGGGGATCGATCCCAGAACAAAACAGAATCACAACAAAGTGAATTTGCCACATAACGCGTTTTAGCCGACTGAGGTGCCGTGCTGATATGGAATGAAATCGGTTGTTAGTTCTAAGAAAAAGGAAGCAGATTATCCGAGTTGGTGACGGCTACGCCAACATGGAATATGAGCAGAGGAATGGAAAGGGGCTATTAAACCAGAACCTATAACATACATCTGATGTAACAACGGCCACAGGAATAAGTATTTTTCTGCTGGGATTTATTACAAAAATCAGTTTGTTTTGTATTGCGCATTATTGAGATAACATTCATTATTCAAATTTATTTGGAAATAGACGTTATTTAAATTTGGTGGTAAAAATTACAAGCTGCGGTTACGTAAGTGTCTTTATTGCATTACTAAGGATAGCCCAAGAGTGTAGACAAGAATGATTTTTATTTAGAGAAAATTTAGTTTTTCGCCTTTAGACCAACCACTTCAAAAGTCAGAAAAGTATCATCTTTAGGTAATAAATGGCAATGGAATTTTCTTGAAAGATTTAATTCTGGAAGCTGCTACTAGACTACAACTTTTATTAACACTTTCACTTGCTGTCATTTTGTCAAATATCAGGTCAAAAAAATAGAATCTCTCACGTTATTATTATAAAATGAAGAGTTGAGATGTCTGGGATCAGATTACCTGTGAATTGATACCTTTCATCTCTAATAGTATATAACTTGTTAATAACAAGACATACCATTTACTATATAATACGACGTGAGATATTGAACTTATACTAAAAAACAAACTTCTTTTGAAATTTAGTTAGCAACTAGACTATAAAAAACAATAAGTATACTAGCACTTAGAAGTTTTAATTTCATTTCTAACGATTTGATTTCGTTCCGATCTTACCTGATTTCGCTTTTGAAATCTCAAGGCGTGACATGACATATAGTTCGTTATGCGGCAATAGTGTTTTTGTACTTATAATAATTATTATTAGTAACCCATTGACTCTGTTGTATTCGTATCAGATATTTCTTAAATGCCAGGCGGACACATTGTTTGCTAAATGTCATTAAAAAAGAAACGAGGCGAATAAATATAGGCTTCGCTGATTTTACTTTAGAACATAGTGGAGATTATACAATAATCACTTCACCAGAATGTGTAGATTGAGATAAGAATAATGTTATAGAAAAGGAAAGCAATAAATAATGTGTAATTCTTTTTTTTTTATTTGAAATGGCATAATGCGCGGTTTTTTATTACACGACATATTTCTCCAGCCCGATAACATCGCATAATTATAAAAGTCATTCAGTAAAAGCATTTCTCCAAGGAAGGAACGAGCGCATATCAGAGTATATGAATTATTTATTAAACTACATAAAAATTCATCGTTCATAGTTGAAATCATTGTGAATTAAAACGTGATATATTTCGACGATGCAAAATACGAGGTTATTAATCTCTCTCGGATTTAGACATGTATTTATAGAATTTGATTTGATTACGGGTGGTGTCATAAAAATTGTACACCATCCGTAGCAATGAATTTCAGATTATACGTGTATAGAAGAAAGCGTGTACTGGTTTTCCTGATTTTCCTTCCATGTACACTGAGGGAAATATGCGGCTTGAAATAAAGAAGCCTTAGTTTTTTTCAAGTTATCAAATAGCTGTTATCCTTTATTTTATTTAATACAGACAAATAATTATTTTTCAAAATTCTGTTATGACAAGAATATACCCAATATTCAATTAATTGACAAAACAAAATTTGCGCCGTAGGAAAATAATAGATTTAGTTGAGAAAAATATATTTCTTTCTCCCAAATTTATTACAATATTACATTTATTTCCTAGACATAATTATATCAGCAAAGAGTGAATCATAGACATAGAGTAATATGCACTAGACATTAGTTAATTTACTTCTGAAAAATAATTTTTAAATGTCTCCCTCTGCCGGCGAAAAGTTATCGTTTTCGTTATAGACGCCATTAAGTGATCACAATTTTCTTTACAATTCATGGTGTTTTTAGTCTCTTTACAGTATTTACTTTTGAAAATGGATAATAGTGATAATTTAATGCAACATTGAGGCTTTCGATGACTCCGGCAAATCTTTAAAGGCATTGACTAGTCTAGCCCGACTATTTGTGAGGTCGCCCTTGTATTGATTATACTACAAGAAAGTTATCATACACGTGCATTATTAGATTTCCTATATAATATACATTATATAATATCTGACTATCCTAGAATGCGAATATGGATAATTTTGTTTATGATAGGTACGTTTATGAAAATCAGCCTACTTTGATTAATTCTATCGTAGCTTTGGGACAAAATGGAGTATCTTAAAAAAATTAAAAGTTAATTTTAGGTAGCATAAGCTTATCTGTAATTATACATTTTTTCTGCTATTTTCCGTATAGTCTGTGGAATGGATAAGTGGCCCATTTCGGTTAACTGAACGGATATATTTCATATACGTTCTAGGATGGATATGAAATCGACCAATCACAGTTCGTGTATTAAGTACATAGGCAACTGTTCGTGCAATTTGAGCTAAAAAATAATTTAAAATGAAGTATCGATAAACGGTACACCACCTAAAATTTTACTGAAATTATTATATACAGATACAATTTTAGAGATGTGTCAAAAAGGTATATGGGGGGGGGAGGGGGGGTTGAACCTACGACCTCTTTGATATTCAATAACTAGAGTGGATATGACAGCCATATCGCACTCGAAAGATTGAGGCACTCCGCCTACGGCGTCGTGCTCAATCTCCTTTCTCGTGCGATGTGGCTATCATATCCACTCTTGTTGCACAAACTACTATTCTTGTTCTGTAATTTTTTAAATGCAGATATTTTACAATAAAATATTGTTTTGTTTGTTTGTTTAATGCTTTATTTCATAAGTACTATTAAATCCAAAAATTTATTAAGTACTTATGGTACATTAACTGAATTTTCTAACGTCATGCTATATTTTCTTAATTTAAATAAATAATGAAAGTTATCCGGACAGTGTATAGTGCGTTATAAAACACAGGTATTGAATTTATAATATTAGAAACGTATAGAGATGTTGAAAAATAAAGAATATATAAAAAATATATATAAAACTTTTTTAAGATCAAAAACTTGTGGTACTTCGAATTGATTTATATATTTCTAAATAAAGTGGTTGAAAAATTGTTTTATTTTAATTGTGTGGAAAAAATGACAGGGGAAGAAAACGTTTTATTTATTGAAATATAAGATTCACATAATGAAAAGCATAATGTAATTTTTCTACTCCCTTATGTAAATTTGCTGTTTTCCGTACAGTCTGTAGAATGGATAAGTGGGCCATTCCAGTTAACTGAACGGATATATTTCATATACGTTCTAGGATGGATATGGAATCGACCAATCACAGTTCGTGTATTAAGTACATAGGCAACTATTCATTTAAAAAAATTCAAGTTGGTGCGTAAGCTGTCAAAGTAATTGTCAGTAGTTGTCAGTGTGTATATTCGTGCAGTTTGGGCTAGAAAATAATTTAAAATGAGTGATTCCAGCGAAGAATCGATAAACGGTATACCACCTAAAATTTTATTAAAATTATTATATACAGACAAAATTTTAGAGGTATATTATGAGTAGCTATATGGGGGGGATTAAACCTATGATCTCTTGCTTTTCGAAGCCATTAAGCGTAGATATAACCACTAGGCTACTGCCGCTTTTATAAAATGTTTTCACCTACAGCATAAGACTAAGCAGTAGCTAAGTTTGTATATTAAAATTTGATTAAAACTATTATTTGTAATTTTTTCTTAATCCGGTCGTAGAAAAAGTATACTGTACAACTCGAGTGTATTATCCATATCGCATATCAATTTTCTTTTTCGTGCGATATGGCTATCATATCCGCTCTTGTTGCACAAACTACTGTTATATGTTTTTTTTTTTTTTTTTTTTTATACATTTATTTAACGTCGGCCTATTTCCGCTACTGAGGCCTAACACCGACGCCTGTAGACGAGCTACCCCCAACCAGGAATTTTGCCGAACCTCTTCCCTTAAGAAGAGTAGGGATCTTTTACTTGCCTAACATTTAATAGACAAGGGACCGACGGCTTTACATCCCCTCCGAAGGATGGTATATCTCCTATACAACCCTCGCCTAAGGTTGTATAGCTTCCGCGTATACACTGATATACAAGCCGCTGGAAGATGTGTGAGGCGAGAACGCGGTTTCCGTTGGAATGGTCACCAATCCAAGTACTAACCGACTGTTATATGTTAGTTTATTGGTTTGTTTATGTACATGATGTCAAAAAAATAACAAATATCCAGCTAGATTAAACTACCTTCGTTTTCTATTTAAGTCCAGATGCCAAGTATATGTATACAGGGTGTCCCACGATAATTAATTCTTCCTATATGGAAGCCTTTATTATGGGTTGGATTCGTACGTTCTTATTAAAAATGCCGTAGAAAGTATAGGCAATAATGGGTTGGATTCTTTGTTGAAAAAGACCTACTTTAATAGACTTTTTATAATATTTTGATCAGTGTTAATACAGAGTGTGAATTGAGAAAACTGTCAAAAATCAATTTTTTCAAATGGAAACCCCCAATTTTTATAATCTTATCTTATTTACCATTAAAAATAAGATTAAGTTTATGTATGGATGTCTATTTCGAAAATTTTTAGTTTTCGAGATATTGCCAATTCAATACTTTTATGAGGATTTTACTATGGATTTTAAGTTCAACTACCCTTAGTTGGCTATGACGGCGTTGAGTACTAAACAAATATATACCAAATGTTACCAAATAAGATAAGTTTATAAAAACTATTTGAAAAATAAATTTTTGACAGTTTCCTGAATTTCATTTTTATTCTTATTTTTTGAACACCCTGTATTAATACTTATCTTATCTTATCCAAATAAATCTTTATTCTTCAGAACAATATATTTTTTACTCGTGAGTCTTTGAATTTATTTGACAATATTAAATATTTAATTTTTATTTTTAAATAAATAAATAAATAAACACCACAGAAATTAGAAAACTCCCAATTCCAGAAGCCAGAGGCTTGTGCGGAAGGGGGTTACATATTGAAAAACCGCGGACATAGAACCATGTCCTCCGACAGTGACAGTGCTGGGATCCGAATCCGGTAGCGCGATACCCATACCATGTTTTTAGAATACGTTCTTATTAAAAATGCCGTAGAAAGTAGGTTTAGTTAAAAATATTTTTTTTTCATTGAACTAATAATCTATCCGAGTATAGGATATATTGTGTAAATGTTTATAAAATATTATCGCGGTATAAATGACAATACATAATAATAATAATAATGAAAACGAAAGGAAAAGTCATTCAATATTTCTTTATTTAAAACGAAACCATTTCCTTATTTTTCAAAATTAACAAAATTCGTAATTTCAGAGACCGCACTATTAGTTGTACCATCCGACTAAATTCGCCGCCCGATACGAAGAACTTTCCAGGTTATAAATTATCAGAAATGTCAGTCTGTTTTCATTAAAATTGCTGAGAAGTTAATTAAAACAAAGTCTGGAAAGAAAAAAAGAATCGAGGAATTTGTTACGCCCAGACTACTGCGAGGATCAAGTGGGCCGGTTAGACGACTACAAAACTTACAAACCAACGAAAAAGGCGTTTAAATTTGTGCGCGTTTCTCGAGGTCTTTTGTTGTGTTTACGACCCCCACAACTTGGCTGTGCCGACAGTTGAATAAATAGGAATGATTATACAGGATGCACCCTTACCTGGCTAGGTAAAAATGCTATCAGGGCGAGGACAATAGACTGACCCTACTACCTTCCATAATAATATTATACGGGTCTAGTTAACCGTAGCATTTTCTTTTATTACACCTACATTTTTAATATAATACCTTAGTTTCGTTTTAGTCCCATTTCAAAGTGTCAAGTCCATTTAGCATTTAACACAGGTAGATTTCCACGATTGAAAAACTTTTACAAAGAAATAGGAAACTCACCTACACAAAAGGTCGTTCGAATTGAGAATTTAGCGTGAATCAAGGTATTGGGAATGGGAATTAGTTTCAAAAAACATTTGAAGTGCCACACAACTAAATAAATCAATATGAGACGTTTCCGTCAAAAGTTCTGGAAAATAAGTTTGTTTTTCTCATCATGTAGGGTTAAGGCGGGTAAATACGATATAAAATGTGAAATTCTTAAGTTTACAGGCATTTAAAAACAAACGTTTACATATTTTATTTCTAACTTCAATTTTGAGGAAAAGTAAGATATAGAGTAATGTAAGAGAGAGAGAGACTACAACAATTGCCACATTATCCAAGATAATACCATTTCCATTTGCAATATAAAACGTATCTGAAGACGAAATTACAACAAAAGTCAAATAAGGGTAAATATCATTGTCTTTTATTAAATAAAATATTTTAAATAATGAGATAAATATAAAAGGACATTATTTTGAAACAAAATATAAAGCATAATAAACAATGGGCGAAACGCAGCAAGTTAAAATCTACTTCCTAACTACAGACGCTGGTTTTGAAAACACAATTTTGAAGAATTCCAAAAAGCTGCTTTGTACTTTGCAATTTTCATTGCCGGTAATAAAATTACCCTTGCGCGTTTGCGCACTACTACGTCAGCTGTGGCAATGTTCCTTGCGTATGGTTTTCATCCAACAAGCTGACGTACCTAACCTATAAAGGTAAGTGATTCAATTTACCGGTGGAATAGTACAGAGAGTAATGGTATTTTAATGAGATCGTAAAGTTTTTGTTGCGTTTTTTGACTGCCCAGCAAAACTGTACTCGATTATATGCCTATTTTTTATGCAAGAAAAATTGCCAAATGTAAAGTGAGTTGCAAGATCCAAGTCCGCAATCCCTTGCCGGGAATACAAATTGGCGGCAATGAAAATTACAAAGTCTAAAGCGCTATGTTTGTAATTGCTACATTTCAGTATCAAGTCCACCTGTTTGTGTCAACAGTGCTCACATATTTATGGAAAAAGTGTGTCTTTTCTTACTTTTGAATGATACTAATTTATGATTCTAAACCTTTCGGGGGTGTTTATTAGCCGTCAGCGGAGTTGGAGGAGTTAAAAAAAACATTCAGCATCATCACCGTGCTCAGCATCCTCAAAAATGGGCAGCATATAACATTTTACCGGTGAGATACGAAAAGAAATTTCACCGCTTTCAGGGGTATTTATTAGTCGGTAGAGGGGTTAGAGGTGGTCAGAAGAAACACGCAGCATCACCACCGTGCTCAGCATCCTCGAAAACGGGGGTGCGCTAAGTTTCACTATTGGAAAACGTGTGATAAGCGTTTAAACCCTTTTGGGGGTAGTTTTTGGCCATTTTGGAGGGTTGCGCAACTCCAAAGGGAAATTCTACCAGCACCATCGTACTCAGGATCCTCGAAAACTGTGGGTCTTATTGCATAGTAAAATACTTAAAATTCAATTTTCTACATGTTTGGTTATCATTTTTGTCCATAGGATTGATATCTTAGACCTGCACATGAAAGTAATTGGTGAAATTGCATAATTACATTGTCTCATTTATATAAAGCGTATAAATGATGATGAACAAACGTGTAGGGAATACAATTCTTCATAATTTTGATTCTTGAATATTTTATGGCATATGCCTACGGTGAAGTGAAATGCTGTGATACTTATCTTTTAACGAATCATTAGGTTGTTCTACAGAGTTATAATCCCAAAAATCTGGATTATGATACTAGACTACCTTCTGTTACCTCCTTTCCCTTTTTATTTATTTTTGAGAAAGAATTGAGGCAACATATGCAGACGACTAGCTGGTTTAAGTCGGAGCAGAGAGCCATGGGTCCAGAGTATTCGTAAGAATGAAGAAACTTACCCTTTCTGTCATGTACAGCATAAGCGACAGATTTCTGTTTATTTCGAGAAAAGGAGACAAAGAAAAATTAATGTTAAATTGGGCACCATCTATAGTAAAATAAGTAGAATTGTCTCTTTTTCTCGAATAACCAGTCTGCTATAGATCAAACTGAAATTGTTGGTAAGAGAAATAAAAAGATAGATTAAAATGAATGTTAAAACATGAATAATGGACAAATCGGTTTGAAAGACAAATTGAAATTTAAATATATATATATATATATATATATATATATATATATAACAAATTTATACCAGAATCCTAGATCGATTATGGTTGAGGTGACTGGCTCTGGGACAGCAATCCAGGGCCACAATTGTCTCTAGTTGCGAGAATGGATTCTAATGTTTCCTTGGCAATTTACGTCTCTTAATGTCTTAATGAAATGGAGTGAAAGTTGTAGGAAAATTAACCAACTATGTGGTTTATTAAAAGTTAACGAAATTATATCAAAGGCAAAATTTGAGGATTAATTACATTTTAAATGAGTAATAAATGAAATTACCTGTATGTTAAACACTTGTTAACTGGGATATAAAAATTGTAATATCAATTACTGAAGTCCCCAGTTAAAAATTATATACGTTTGAATCAGTACAAAGGCTGCAAGCAGATGACTTCCTGGTGAGTTTTACTGATAAGGTAAAGTTTTTGTCCTAGTTACTGGAAAATAACGCTACCAAAAAAAATGTGAGAAATCTAATTCCCTATTTAAATTGAAAGCTATAAAATATAAAAATAGTACAAGTATGGCCATCTGTCAATGGTTGAGTTAAGCGCAACAATCTGCCTTGTAGATTCCCGTACAACTAAATTAGTGGCATATAATCGATAAAAGGAATCTATAATAAATTTTTTATTATTTCCATAGCAGCTGATTTGCTTTTACCTCAATTTGTAATTTCTATTTTATACATAACCACAAATATGAACAGATGTAAATAAATATTAAAACGTATTTTGATAACTCAGTAAATATATATACATAGGCCATGTAACACTTCCCCCCCCCCCAGATATGAAAAATAATGAAGATTAATTCAATTTCATTGATTTCTACGGTAGATAGCGAATAGATTTAAAAACCGCTGCCCAAGGAATCACTACTTCCACATCCAGATTTTGTGTCCAAGTCTTATACACACTAAATTCCAATGTAATATTTTACTCCCTTTAATAATAGGATAGGGGTGGCAATGGGGGTGATAGAGGGGTTGGCTAATGTCAAAAAAATTTCAGAGGTCCTTGGTTCTCGTATATGCACTAAATCCCGATTTAATTTTTTATTCTCTAAACAATAGGGTGGGAGTGGCAATGGGGGTCGTAGATAAATTTTAGAGTTCTCGTACATACACTAAATCTCAATTTAATTTTTTACTCCCTTTAATAATAGTGTGGGGGTGGTAGAGGGAGTGGCTAACGCCAAAAATTTTTTTGAGACGTTTCGTTCCTGTATATACACTAAATAACGTTTAAATTTTTTACTCCCTTTCACAATAGTGTGGGGGTGATATTGACGGCGATAGGGGGGGTGGCTGATGCCAAAAAAATTTTTGAGATCTTGACTTCTCATACATGCTCTAAATTGCAATTTTGGACTCTTACTTGCTTGCTTTGCCTATTTACCCTGATTTACCCCATTTATCCCCCGAACCTCTAAACGGAATTAGATCAAAATATAATCTGGTTCCAAGTCTCGTTATAATACATAAGTGTACCAAATTTCAAGTCAATATCGTAAACGGTTCCAAAGTAAACGTGCGCACAAAAAAGTTACAGACCGACCGACAGACAGGAAATTTCTTTTCGCCTAAATTTAAAATCTCGACGTTTCATGACATTTTAAACCTATTTCAACAGAAAAAAAATATTTCTTTTTTGCGCTACTATACTTGGAAGTGGAAGTAAAATTAGACACAAATTAACAACCTTTGCAGTTTTTTCATAGATGCCACTGACAAACTTTTACGATTATCATAATTTTTACGCATTTCATACCCCTCTCTACCCTATTGATCGCCAGTCTCATCAAAACAATATTTGATTTAATTACTGCATTAAACACAAATCGTTTTAGTTTAAATTATTTTGTAATTGAATTATAAGCCCTTTGCACATTTTACGTCTGAATAAATAAACAATGTTGATTGGCGCACAAATTGTTGTTTATTTACTGTTTATACTGTTCCGAAACTAGAACCTATTATAAATAATGTATCGAGATACATCAACATAAAGTTCTTCTTTTTGGTGACATCATAAGTGTAACTGACGTATACCTCATCTATATTAATAGTTGAATGGTATAAAATTTACCGACATTGCCAGACTTTGGACAGGTTTTAGAAGGTCGATATCGATCTAAAATTTCGAGGACAAAATTAGTCCATTAACAAAAACTCTGAAATTCTGTGCTACATACAAGTGCAAGTGGACATCGGACAACTACGTGTATATCAGGTCAAAATTTATTAGAAATATAATCATTTATTCGCCATGTAGGATACAAATAGCATACATCTGATATGATATAAATGCATAATAGTCATAAATATAATACAGCAATTAAAAATACTCAAAATGTGTATAATGTATACAATTTACAGCATGCGCATATTTCATATAATATATAATTGTAAGAAACATCACAAATAGATTAAAATATGGAGAATATAAATCTAGATATAAAAAATTTAAACAAAAAGTAATTAACAGATGTAGTATAATATTAACACGCAATATAATCAATTCTGCTAGGACGATCTTCAGGCTAAAAACTCGACGATGTCATAAAATGTTTTTTGTTTTAGTGGCTTCATTTGTGACCCAGTATGACTATTCTAGGTGTCTTCCCCCTCGGTGGAGTGATGAAAAAATGGTGGGCGATAAAAATGCACCCCCAAAAGGGGTGTTCTTGCGGATTTTCGCTTATATCAGCTCTTAAACTAATACAAATTTTGAAAAAGCGCTCGAAATAAAAGTTGTAGAGCATTAAATTCTGCATCGAATGACATCAAAAGAATTTTGTGGACCACTCGCTATCAAACTACTGTAAGTCAAAGTTGGGCCAATTTTCCACAATTTTCCCTCCTACTGCCAAATTCCGAACTATAAACCCACATTCTCATTTTAGGATATAAAACTTCGATGATCAACATGTTTCCATGCAATTCCTTTCAAATGAGGGAACAAGGAGCAACTCATCAGCTTGCTCACTGATAGGTTGGACAGTGAAGGCATCTCAGTTAAGCAAGCTCGTGAGGACGCAGACCATATGATCGTCGCCATAGCCATCGAAGTTGCCCAGAGTCATGAGAAGGTTGCTCTAGTCGGCGAGAATACGGATTTGTTGGTCATCCGCACTGATCTAGCCACGCCATCGACCAAGACTTATTTCTTCACTTGCACTTTACATGCAAGAGGAAAATAGTAAAACTTTACACAATCTGAAACAATTGCGAAAGCTGGCCAACGATTTATGATCACCCTCTATGGAGGTAGAGCAGGGCACAATCTGGAAAGCTGCGGATTGACCTGTTTGCCAAATCCCTTATCAAATCAAAATTCAATTTGGTTTCCCTACTACCAACTACGGAAGCAGCTCGCCAACATTGCCTACCTCCAGGTTCAAATGTGGTTAGGGAATCAGATGGATCCGCTCCTCTGGGGATGGCAGTGGTTCAACTTTGTTTGGACTTGCCCCTGTTCGCACCTCCTCGGAACCAGCTGCAGTTTCCCACAAGAGCACAAAGGATGTGTAGGTGCTTGTGGCTGTAGAAAAGTAGATTTAAAATGTTCAATAATTTGTGCCAGTTGCAAGGGGATCTCCTGCACAAACGCCCTCCAACCTGACGAATTATTTGAAGATGCTGAAGAAAGCGTAGACGGAGACCTCGCCATTATGACTGACACTGATAAAGAGTGAGACACCAAATAATACGACGAACCAAGCGGCCGAAGGGCAGAAAAACGTCGAAGGATTTAATTTTGTTTCACCACATCTATCCTGTAATAATGTCTATCCTGTAATAAATACTATATGATTTTTATATCTAGTGGCAATTTCTCATGTTAATATAAGTATACTAATTTTGTATCATATATTATTATTATCCTGTTTCTGACACACTTCTACATATATCTAAAGTTGAAACAACCATTTTAATTGATGTTGGCAATTTATCCATTTTGAAGGTATTTTATAAAACCTGAAATTGAAACGGTTAGTCCAAAAAATTCACTGTTTATCTTGACGCAGAATTTAATGCTCTACAGCTTTTATTTCGAGCGGTTTTTCAAAATTTTAATTAGTTTAGGAGATATAAGCGGAAAACGCCCTTTTTGGGGGTACATTTTTACCTACCCCCCACTTCTTCTCCACAACTCCACCGAGGGGGAAAACATAGGATAGTCATATTACAGTTCAAATGTGCTTTTAGAGGGCGGAATATTAAACATAATATTTTTAGTCGCAAACTCCTCCAAACTCCAAAAAAAAAAAAAAAAATATTATGTTTAATATTCCGCCCTCTAAAAGCACATTTGAACTATGCTAAGCCAAGTCAGGCTATTTATTTTTTGATTGCAACAGACACTGGACCGCTGGATGGCGCCTGCTGGCTACTTTACATGTCGCTATTGTAGAAATAGCGGGATGTACTAAGTAGTCAAAGGATTCTCGTGCCGGTCGTCGCATGCCTACCTTGCACTGACGAGAGCCAACAGCTCGAAACTGCAGTCTGCAAGTGGTGTGTGACGACTGGCAAGAGAGCTCCTTTAAGTAGGATCAGTCTTTCGGCTGGTGTTTGTTGCAATCGAAGCATTAGCGTTTTGATGGTAATATGCAATTATTACACTTAACGCGCCAGACTTGTAACTTTGGTTGCAGTCTGGTTATTTTCCTTATAGTAAAATAAGGATATATAGAGGAGTTTGCGACTAAAAATATTATGTTTAATAGTCATATTAGGTCACAAATGATAATATGTACGTACTTTAGCAAGTTTCTCTAAAAAATTTAAATTAGAAATTAGTCTTATAATTCTTTTCTGTAGCACAAATAATCTATATAATTGGCATGACCTTCCCCAGATACAATTATTTAGTGATATGCAAGTATATTAGGATATAATAAACGTCCATGAATCCCTCCTCACTTAGAGTATCTCTAGTATTGAAAAATTTACCTTATTTAACTCGCCACATACGTGATTACCTTGAGGTTTCCAAGGTAGTGAACTGTCTATATAGGTGCCTAAGGATTTTGAAGAGGTGCTTATTGGCAGTGAAAATAACGAAACAATGTTTCTTGGGTTGAAATTTGGAAATGCCGTATTTTTCTCATTTAGTATTAATCTGTTTCGATTACGCTACCATCGATAATACTATTTATAACTTCATGTAGGTCATATCACTATAAGGAACAGGTACAGAAATAGTTGTGTTGTCTACACATATGACAGTTAAACAATTCTTTATATGATGGGGAAAATCGTTGATATATATGGCAAATAATAAAGGCCCCGATCCTGACCCTTGGGAAATACCTAGCATAACATCATGTATATCAGATTCGACATCATTATACTTCACTATAAATTTCCTCTTATTCCAATAGTTTCTATTTGTTCACAGAATCAAATGATCCAGAAAGATCAAGTAATATTGATATTTATAAATTATATTGAAAATGTCGAGGTCAGGACTAATATCAGAATAAATAGGTTTCTCAAATGCTTGCTCTATCTCCTTAAAAAAATATTCCTGTAAAAATTAACATTCTGATTGGGGTCATACAATTTTAAGTAGAATTGAGATTTATTGATGATCTGGGTATGCCTATTTGGCGAGAGATAAATGCCTTACTTGTATGTTCCTCATTTGTGACTGTTTAACGTTAATTATGTTCTACCTTGGATGTCAGTAATTTTTTTTTTTATTTCTGCTGTATATGTATGTATCGAATATTTATTTCTTCCTGGCGTCGTTGCTGCATGTCCACTAATTTATGAATCAACCTGTATAATAGGTTTAATATCATATATATAAAATTCATGGGTTGATACTGAACTAAAAGTTTTCTATTCATTCATAATTAGTAACTAAATTATTAACTGTTTGGAAATAATTAAAATTTCGTGGCAATTACTTCATCATCTATCTGTTTTATTTATAGGTTCACGAATATTTCATATGCACGTCTACATAGCATTTAATAGTTTTCTTCGATAAACTATTGGCTTTAGCCCATTCAATTTGAAACGAATTTAGATAAATCGAAAAGCTCTAATTAATACCGATGATATATTATCAAATGTTTAATGGAATGTTTTAAAAACAATAAATGGGTTAGATAAATGTAATGGTTTTTGTATGGTATTATCCTTTAAATTTAGCTGACGGCCGTCCATTAAAAATAATGCCACAAATTTTATAAAAAATATTGCCGCATGTCACATACACGTACCTCGTATTAAAATTACTGTTTATTTCTACTGTTGTTTTTATTGCATTTTATGTTTGTTACGTAGACGGCCTAAATGTAATATTAAAATTTAAAATAACCCGCACTGAATCGTACCCTATACTGCGGAATAAATGTACATAGGCATGGATTTAATGAAGACTAATTATAATCTCTCAAGCAAACTCAGTTTGGGCCAACGTAAATATTCTGTAGTTGAAATGATGACCATCTCAAATTTAAGTTGTCTGTTGAGTTGCGCTATTTAATAATTGGCTGAAATAAATTGCAAGGGATTTTTTACTGAAAATATGTTAATCATTAGATTAATTGATGTGATTTGATATCCACGTTCAAGTAAGTAAAAACGCTAATAATTCAAATCAACGTTCTATAAAATCTCATTGGAGCTCTACAGAGTTTGTTCTAAGTAATTTATTAATTAATCTCGTAAGTATATGCATTAAATTGAATTGTACTCATTGGAAAATAATGTATTTGTTTCTTTACTTTCACGAGAAAAGGGGCCATACATTGTACTTCCCGAAGGAAGAGCCAATAGAAGGTGATTGTCACAGAACCTACCTAAACATATTCAAAGTTATCATACCTGAAGCTAGCAAAAATCTTCTTTAAAAGAAATTTTTCGAAACTGTAACGAAATTCAAAATATTTTGCATGAACCGCGTGCGATTCCTAAAAATGCCGTCGGAAGAAATTTTGTGGAAGTAGTATGAAAGTTTTTTAAATTTGCAAAAAAATATATTTTTCGGACCTAAATAAAAATTTCAGTTTTGAAAACTATCATAAAAATCCGTTCCACAGGCGTGGAAAACGTCTGTCAGACACGTGAGCATGGATAGTTAACATGATCGTGTACTAGTTAAAAGTGAGATGTACTGTGGCGAAATTGACTGATTGATGGACAGCGTGTAGTAGGTATTGCTGCCACGCCTAGAAAACACTGTCGGGCTGGCTAGTCTATACTTAGTAGTTGATGCCAAACATTAGCAATCTATTATTGTATTTATTTTGTCATTTTCTTTCATTAAGTTGTCGTCTTTCTTTAGTTTCTTGGTTCAATGTTGCAGTCTCTCCTTATGAGTATGTTGTTGTTTCTTCTATATACTTAAAGGAACGCACATCTACCCATATATATGCACATACACAGACCTAATGTGTCTTTGTCCCTACACTCTGTGATAGATCCACATTGTTTTTGCGATTCCTAAGATGGTGGGTATTTATCACCATGATTAATATTTACTTACAAAAATTGTCCTGAAATAGTTTTTAATATGCTTCTTGAAATATTTTCTTTATTAGAAAAACTTCAGTTTTATCATTATATATTCAACAGTGCGTGGTTGCTTAGCTCGAATTTAATTTATATTCCACTTGTGAACAAGGAACCCGTTGAAATAATGTCGTAAAATGTATATGTAGTATAAGTACCTAATCACCAGTAAACACTCCGATAGCCAAAATTACTACATGTAGAGCTTACAATAAGAATAAGTCATACCTTTTCAGTAATAAAAAATATTAAATAACTTATCTTGCTATGGTGATTTCTTTGTTTGCTCATTGTGTTGACTTATTGCGTTAAAATCCTGCTGAGATTTTTCGTTCATACTCCTAATTTACTTCCAATTTCTAAATAATTCCTAAATAAACTGCCAGAGCACTAGAGAAGCATGTGTACTCTACCAAGGGTGACGTGAAACTCCAATTGAGGTGTGTAATGGTAAGATGTAAAAAAAATAATGTAGAGGTGATATTTCGGAGAATTCTGTCTTTTGAAAATAGCTGTTAGTTTCCGAAAATCTGCTATAATATTATATAATTAATATGCTAAAAATAACATAAATCCTGTTTTGAAAAGGACCGACTACCATACGTATACTGCGCCTCACCCACTATGATGTATTTTTTAATTGTAAATTATCCCAAAAAAGTGGTTCGAATCCCACTTTAAACTGTAGGGCTCCGTTTCCTTTACTTAAACAAATCTAGATCTTCTAGTCTTAGAGAGTCAGTGGAGTAGAAAGTCATTCAGTTGACCTCGAAGGTGGTTAAAAACATTTTCAAGCCGGACCAATGTTAAATTAACATTTAATGATACATGGGATTTTGTTTTGTGACGCCCATGTTGTCTGATATTTCATAAAATTTCAACCTCACGCTATTTGAAAAGTACAACTGTTCTTCGACAAGTATTCAATATAAAATTATATAGCATTCTTAAACTTTCTCTAGTGATAAAAACCAAAACAATTGGCTCATTACGCTTAATTAGTGGGTAAAATGCCAGCCAAAAGACAAGTGTAAGTTATTATCAAGAGAAATAATTTAAGAACGTTTTATAGTTCGATGTTCTGCCCTCCCATATTTAATTATATAGAAACAAAATTTAATCTGACACAAAATATATTTAGATGACCTAAATTTTATCAGAAAATAATACCTAATAATGGATAAAAGCGATATATTTAGAATGCCATATTATTACATCGAAATATCTTAACATTTATAATTACACCTGAACAAAGAAGACTGGTATAAAACTACTTCGAAATACCCACGAAATTGCAACAATGAAATAAAGAATGGAAGCAGTGGAGATAGAAACAGCCACCTTCTATTTAACCATCTACAATGTCTGCTAAAAAGCCGCTCTTAGTTCTTAAAATAAAACTCAAGACATCATTGCCGACCAAGGATTTTTCGTATTGCAATTGCCGAGAATAGAATTTTGTTTTCTCTATTTTTACATCAATTCCCTAACTGCGCCATTTTCTCTAGTAGGTGAATATAGTTTATGGGCTACATTTACTAAAATATTGTAGTGAAAAGGAGCGAAAAGAATGCTATTGAACAAACGAGAATAAGAGAAATACAAAGCGGTCTACATCTCAGTTTAAATATTACAAGAAACGCTTTCGACTCGTAAAATATTCTTTATGCCTATACATTTTAAACACGTTATGAAAAAAGCTATAAAAATATGTAAAGTTTTATGTCGTAAGAAGTAAATCCGGGCTCTTCTTGTGTACGTGTTTTTTTACAACCTTTAATAATCCAAAAGAAGATAACGTACTTGTATAAATGCGTATGAATATAAGCCATAAAAAATATTGCATTTTCTACTAGTGCGACTAGTTCTTGGAGATTCGTTTTGGAGACGGGGGGGGATATAATGAAACAAACGGGTTCGAGATCACTTTCCTTGGAGTTAATTAAATTTAAACATAAAACTATACCAAATATATATCTATAACACAACGTGTTAAGTTAAATAAATAAATGAAACACACTTACCAAGGACCAATGACAATACAATAATTGGACAACTTTGTCCTAATGTCCTCACCAGGGTCATCAGGATAAAATAAAAATTAAAAAAAAATTATGACTTAATGTATTGGAGATTTTTCCGGAGGCGCCGCTGTCATTAATATATACATTTTATTACAAACGGCCAACCCTCCCAGGAGTCCGATAGTAGGGTAAGGCTCTTATACAACAGGGTGTGCCCGGTTCCCTGAGGTTGCAGCTAGGGATATGACATTTTTAGTCACCCTCTTGCCATTGACACCACGGCACGTTTCTCGCCAATATATTGGATACCGATATATATAGAAACCAGCTGATACCCACTTGCTTTTCGAAACCGCTAGTAGTACATAATTAATATTACATCATAATGTATGTATTAAAGTTGGAACTAGCGTTTAACAAGGGCTTATACAACGGCAAATACGTTGCAGACAATTAAAAAAGAAGAGATTGGTAAAAAAAATTTATAGTTTAAAAAAACTAAAAAACACGCTTTAATAGCAAGCCGAACTAAAAAGTAAAAAATAATGTTTAAATATTAAGAGTTTGTTCCACAGCGATAGAAAGCCCACTAACTCAATATAATTAAATGATTTTTAATAAGTTTAAAATAAGAATGAAGTGATTGACAAAAAAAATCATTGATGATATCAAGCACCCCACACTTTTTACAATAAAATGAATTTTTTTGTCAATCACTTCATTCTTATTTTAAACTTATTAAAAATCATTTAATTATGCTGAGTTAGTGGACTTTCTACCACTGTTGAACAAAATCTTAATATTTAAACATTATTTTTTACTTTTTAGTTCGGTTTGCTATTAAAGCATGTTTTTTTTAGTTTTTTAAACTATAATTTTTTAAAAGGAAAGAAAATATATTTCTGATTATAATATTGACACAAGACTTTCCGGATTTACACCCAGAAGACGTGGATGTAAAAAACGCAAAAAAATGTTTGCTCAATTTTAGAAAACCACCTCCAGCTACCTCCTCTGCACCACACGAGTTTTATATATATATATTTACTTTTAACATTATTTAGCCCAATATTCTTCATAAATTGCTGTTAGACTTGCGTACGTCAAGAGTTTAATTATTAGTTTGGGAAGCAAATATCTATTTTGTTTATATGTTAGTCTTGCAAACATCGTGTATCCAGATGCTGCATTTATGTGACATCCATATTAAACTATCCTGGGAACATTCAATTACGGATGGTGACTTGATAACAACTTTCGTATTAACGGCGAATGCAAGAACACTTAACGAGTAAACTCCGCCAAACTTACATCGCCTCAGTTTTTAAACACACTTGAATTAATAATTTTTCCAAGTAAATAGATATAAAGTCGGTATAAAGTTATTTTGTAATTAAATACTATGGAAATACTGAAGTTATTAAATTAACTAAGTAAACTAAAATGAGCGGTATATTGAGAAATATAAACTCGGAGAATGTAAAGATAGTTTCGCTGGTTCGTTTATTAATTTTAGACACAAAGATACAGTTGGCTGCCTGCTCTTTATTGATGGTGTTGGTAAGTATGACCAAATAAGGGTGAAGTTGGAAGCTCCTTTGAAACGCCTATTCAGATTTGGTCAAATGTTAATGGTCTTAATACTTCTTTATGTCGAACTTCTAATTTTTGAGACGATAGCTTGTCCTTCGAAAACACTACCGTCCAGCTTTTACCCAGGTCCGTGTTTCGTTTTATACTGAAAATGAAATCTCATTAGTAAGCAACATTTGGTAATTGATTTCGAGTTCCTAATACTCAACGTTTATATATTTTTGCATAAAATAGGAAGCTGTTAAATTCAGTGTCTGGTTCCTGATCAGATCAGGCCTTCCTCTTATTTGCGTACTAAAATGAATATGCTCGAAACAATATAGTACAAAAATCGGCAGCTACTGGAAGCGGCTGGAACCTCCCCACTCGGTGGATCTTTGAAGCCGAAAAGAGCATTAAATTGTGTGACAAAACGGCACTAAACGTAATCCAATCTCATCCAAAACCTTTTCGGATCTTCTGGGGCACTAAACAAACCATCGACTTAATGAATTTACAATCATCTATGCGAGTTATTACCTACATTATCGCTCGTTGAATAATATACTATTAGGATATTGACGACTTTAACATCACTTGAACGATTAAGAAAGTCTAGTTATCCTAAATACTACAGATTTGTAAAGCAACAAACAAAAATTGGTAAAGTGATAATCTATAATAAATACACCAACGAAGCTACAGAAAGCATATGATATTGATATTGTTACATCTACCTTTAAAGTTTGTGACAATCCACTAAAAGTTACAAATATGCCGAAATCTTATTAACAGGACATGACACTAACGTTGACAATTGTCAAAATTTTCTCATTGCAATCCGATCGCTCGCGGCTGTCTTTGTTAAATGAACCATTAGCATATCAGTAATTTTACGAGATTTTAGAGGAATATTTGTAGTTTAATTCTTCGATTTGTCTGTATATATATTTAAAAACGGCACTAAACGTAATCCGCTCTACTTCTAGAGCAGTGAAGAAATCCTCACACGTGAATTGACACGTGATGTGACGAGTTTCACGACGTAACGGCTACGCGCATCAATCATGTCATGAGAAATGCGATCGATGGTTCATATTTGCTTTCTTATTAATTTTTTTCACGGAAACCAAATCGAAAGGGTGGAAGTGTGATATATCGTTGAAATCAGAATTTTAACTGCTTTTCAATGGTTCCATTGCAAATTGAAAGTAATTATAAAATAAACAACTTGTTGCATCAAAATGGCACTAAACGTAATCCGGTATCAACCAAAACCTTTTCAGATTTTCTGGGGCACTAAAGAAACGCACATGCAAAGTTTCATTCAAATCCATTCAGTAGTTTCGGCGCTATCGTGCTAAAACACATACACACACACAGACATTTTTCAAAAACCACTTTTTTGGATTCCTAGGACTTCAAAACGTAAAGATTTGATGTTATCTCATTTTTCGTTTTTGAACCAATTTTAGTAACCTCTCACAATTTTATTGTGGAGAGGTTAAAAGTATTGCCTAACAAATAGACCCCAAGTAGTAAAATTAAACAACAAAATTAGTATTCCTGAAATACTCAAAACCGCTATTCCTCAGTGCATAGTATTAGGACCTATCCTGTTTATAGTATATCTAAATAGTCTACTTGAACCAAATGAATATTGTGAAATTATATCATTTGCAGATGATGCAGTACCAATATGCTCTGGGGTAACTTGGCATGAAGTTTTAGTGCCTGAAAGTTGCTTCAACTATGTTAAAGACTGATTAGACTTAATGTTTTTTCACTAATCTAAAGAAGATGAAAGCTTCAAGTGTAGGTTTACCTATCACATCCAAGAATATTAGAATAACTTGATTATTGAAACGAGGTAATCATATAATTGGGTGTGATGATGGACTGCAATTAGAACTGGCTGTCATACATATTATAGAAACAATGTCTTAAAAAACAATATATATATGACTGATGGTCGAGAGGTAAGCGCACTTGCCTCTCACCCAAAAGTTCCGGGTTCGATCCCCGGTCGTGGCAGCGGAAAATACTGTGAGGGGGATTTTTTCACTATACACGGATATAGGGTGTGTCCCTTGCCTCCAAACGTGTAGCCCCCTCCCACACAAGGCTCTTCTAAAGCCGTCCGGGATAAAGGGGGTTATTACCTGTGGTGTATTATTATATTATTATTTATATATTCTATACTCTTAGAAATATACTCTCAAAAAAATTATCTAATTATATTTCTTACGTACTATTAAATTTTCTTACTTTATTGCAGCAGCTAGAGTTATTTCATAATCAACATTTTCTTACATCATAATTTGTGTATGGACTATTAGTTATTGTGAAAGACTACAAATTCATTAAGTTTAACCACAGCCGTCCATTCACTCAATCATGACACATACACGGACAATTACACAACGACCATTCCTTAGAACATTGTCATCTGCTGCAGCCGTAACTCAAACTCTGAAGAGGAGAGTGACCAACTATTTTGTGTCACACAACAGCAATCTAGTCCACTCCTACTATCTCGGTAACGCATGAAGAAGGTCACTAAAAATCCATACAAACTTTATTGATATTCCTTCTTTAAGTCATTCCGAATTGTTCCATTAGAATGTTATGTGCACACCAACGCCCTCTTATAAAGAAAAGTTTAATCCCCAGTAGCAGAGTAAAAGGAATCCTGCCTAATTAGCTACCATAGGATAATAGTTCACCAGCCGGCCCAGAGATGGCGCTCCCTCATAGAGTATACTAGAAGGGAGGAGAGGTCGTCTGGAACAGCCTGGAGTGAAATGGATGAAACGAGAGTAAGCGCCACGGAGTATATAAGAAGCGGAACCAGCACTTCGGACAGTCAGTTCAGTACAGTTCTGAGATGAGCCAAGTGATCAGATAAGAGAAAGCACAGTAACAAGTTGCGAATTATAGTAGTGAGTCTACAGTAGATAAAAGTGATAATTAGTGTGTTATTATAAGGACTGATTATTGTAATTTAATTATTAAATAAATCGGTGGTTAGTGACAATTCGTGTTGCAATTATTGAACCTACGCTTGGGAGTGTTTACTACAGGGTGTAAACACTTAATAAAAACGTACAAGACATTACAAGAAATTATATGTTATTTATATAAAATACGAAACGTCATGTGAAAGATGCCTATATTCTAGCCGCCTATGTTCCAAAAACGAGAACATAACTAATTACATTAGATAATCTCCCATTAGTCGAAATGTGCTTCTAGAGGGCAGAGTATTAAAACATAATATTTCAGTCGCAATTTAAACTATGCTAAGCCCAGTCAGGCCTTTTATTTTTCAATTGCAACAGGCACTGGACCGCTAGATGGCGCCTGCAGATTGTTTTGCATGTCGCTATCCTAAGATACCGAGAAGCACCAAATAGTCCAATGATCATCGTGTTGGTCGTCATTTGCTTACCTTGCACTGACGAGAGCCGACAGCTCGAAACTGCAGTCTGCAAGTGGTGTGCGGCGACTGGCACGAAAGCTCCTTTAAGTAGGATCAGTCTTTTGGCTGGTGTTTGTTGCAATAGAAGCATTAGCGTTATGTTGGTAATATGAAATTATTTACACTTAACGCGCCAGGCTTGTAATTTGTAATTCAACGCTCGGCGGAGAGTAGCTGTTGGTTTCAGTCTTATTACATTCAGTAAAATAAGGATTTTATAGAGGAGTTTGCAACTGAAATATTATGTTTTAATCACCCATTAGTCATGCGTTTTACATTATAACACAGTATTTAATCTTAGAATGTGATATTTTTGGTGACAGTTTCAATAGAAAATTTGTGGTTCAAGGCTAACTTTGTGCAGTAGCATTAACGGCCAGTCTGTGTCTATACCTTCATGTGTATCTCTACTTATGGTTCTGTAATTGGAAAAATTGTTCCAGCAGAGTGGTAATTAATAAATAATGTTCAACTAATATGTTTATACATCACCATTTTGAAAATAAGATCAAATTTAATAACCTGGATGATAATCAAATAGTCTGCTTTTAGGACCATCCATCTTGCTGTTCAGACAATAAATAGCGTCAAAATTACATTCCACTATATTCATTTTATAACGTTAAAAGCGTACGTGTTTATAAAAATACCTGCGAACAACGTTTTACAAATTTATTTGTGGAAAAATTATTATAAAGTACATACCATATATTTAGTGGCATAAACTATGCAGGTACGGTTAATAGGATGAAATGAAGTAAATCCATATTGATTAACTAACCTGGTAAAACGCCCCATGTCGTTTTTGTTTTAATACGGGTAATGTTTGCCTTTTCAACTTTACATTTTCGTGAAAAAGTAATGTGCTGTAATAGCTTTTACCGGATGAGTATTTTGATGTAGTCACGCACACAGCAATTACTAAACTGCAGACTGAGATGAATCCAAGTAATTAAAGAAAATTTGTATTTTATACAGAAATTGTTACTCATAATTATTATAGCCTTTGCACATTTGGTATTTTGTTACGGTACTAATTTATCGACAACTAGATATTGCAAAGATAAACATTCTGTAGGCGACAAAGATGTGGTAAATGGCTTTGAAAACGTTTAATATTTTTTAAAATTTATTTAAATTGAAAATGACCTCGTGGAGATAAATACTGACTTTCTAACAATTGCACAGTTTACCAACCAAGAAGTTTTAAATTCTCTAACAAAAATCAAGCCTAATCAGTACGTAATATTGTCAAACTTTACCTACTTTTAGTATTTTACACGAATATAATTGTGCTCATCGCTTTTGATTGATCACTTAGGCAGATGTATTTTAATTTTTTTCTCAAAAATGGTCGATTTTACGATTTTTTTTAAGAAATAAAAAGTTTATAAATCAATCATAGCGTTTAGTTTTTTTTTTCATTGAAAAAAAGCAGGCAGAAAGGTGTTTACTCGCCTTTTCCGATTACGTTATTTTGAGATAGAAATTAAAAACCGTTTTTTGGCACACCCCTTTAAAATGGTGTAGCTGGACAAGAAAGGGTTATTTTTCGACACGGAATCTACAGTTAAGTTTTTTGCGCGTTATTATGGAGGTCATACGGGGTGTATGACGGATTCTTGCAAATTACCCTCCTTTATATTACATGATTGAGCTAGCATGGTTAAAACTCCTTTCATATTCTTATTTCCTTTAGCCATTTAATCGAATATATTTCCAGATGCATTAAAATGTTCTAAAATAATTCCTACATATATATAAAAGAAAGTTAAGATCTTTTTTGAATTACCTAATATATGTTGATGTTATAGATGCCAACTCACAGGTCGACGTAATTTGCACAGTCTTCGCTAAAGAATTTAACAGAATTGATTTTAATATCTAGCTTGTCTTATGTATGTTGAAGATAAGTTGCGCAATAAAGTAAATGATGTAATTGGTTATGTGGCATTACAAAGTATTATTGCAAATTGACATTAAATTAACAAATTGTGTAATTTTGAAAAATTACATTAAATACCGGGTGTAACAGGATCCCTTTTCTCCTTTAGTTTTGAAGATAATTTATTTAAATTTAGGATATACTACATACATAATAAGCGGCACTTTTTGACATACAATTGATTTTTTTCACTTCCGGTTTCGCCGGAAGTGACACTAACTTTCAATTTGTAAATGAAACACCCTGTATATTGTTGCATTTTTTAATTCTGCATAATTTTCTGAATCCAACGATGCCAAATAAGTGACATTTCAAACATATTTTTTTTTATGATATAATTTTTAGTTTTCCATTTAAGTGTGCCATGACGGTTCCGATTTATTCTAAATCACCCGTGTAATGCTACAAAAATCGAAGTCTCGTTAAAAACACTAAATTACATGATTTATGAGCAAATAAAATTCACCAAAATTGCTTTTGGGGCAAAACCAAATTTTTTCAAATGGAACCATATCGGTATTGTGGTACCATTTATTAGTACTATTAATAAGAAATTCATTCATATATCGTATTAAAATGTGCGATAAATACAAATAAAATTACAGCTAAAAGAAAATAAGAAAATACAATTTTATTCTAATTACCTTGTTACCTTGGTGGTTTTGGAATACAAAAAATTAACACAAAACATTACAACAGTTGTTCAAAATGCTGTCCATTAACGTCAATGCACTTCTGAACTCGCACATCTGTTTCTCGAAGAACGTTCGCCAATTGCTGGGCCGTTATGCTATTAATTACTGTTCTTGCTCATAGCTCCAGGTCTTCAGGGGTTGTAACGGCGGTTACATAGACAATATTTTTTAAATGACCCCAAACAAAGAAATCAAGGGGTGTTAAATCAGGTGACCTTGGAGGCCACCTCGCAGGACCGTTCGTCGAAATTACGTTTTCTCCTAATATCCGTTGAAGGTAATCAATTACTATCCTTGAATTATGGGGAGGTGCGCCATCTTGTTGGAAATACATTCCCTGTCCTAAATCTAAAGGTAACTCATCTAAAATGTTCTCAATCTCATTTTCCAGGAATCTCAAGTATCTGGCACCGTAAGAGGTCCTTCAAATATTATTGGACCAATGATTCTACTACCGATTATTCCAAACCAAACATTGAAACCGAACCGCACTTGAAAGTTACCCTCCCGTAATAATTTTCTTGTGACCAATATTTTGTATTTTGTCTGTTAAATAATCCCAGATTTGTAAACCCAGGCTCGTCTGAAAATAAAATCAGTCCCAAAAATCATTGTTTGGCTGCACGTTATTATATAATATACAATTGCAATATTCCATCCTACGTTCGTAATCACTTTCGTACAAATGCTGGTGTAATTGATATTTAAAAGATTTATAGTGGTATTTGTGCAAAATTCGGCTTACTGTTTGGTAAACCTTACTGGTTTGGAGATGTCCAATTCAAACGCAATTTGCCTTAAAGAAACAGTCTTATCAACTTCTATTCGAGCCAAAACATTAAAAATTTTCTTCGGGATCATTGTTGGGCTCACTTCGGAATTGGTTTTCATCACGACATTGTCTATCAGGATATCGTTGGGCATAAAGGTCGGTAGCCACAACTGCATTTCTTCTACATTCCCCATAAATAATTAACATATTCACTTTTTCATCTCTTGTATACATTTGCGGCATTTTGAACACAGTTAACAAGAATTTTAAACAATTTTTAAAGTCACAATAAAAACACCGTTAAACCAACAAATGTTTGACAAGCTAAATATTTCATTGTTTTCAAAGCCACCTTAGTTACTTCTTAACATCTAATTAGAACAAAATTGTATTTTCTTCTTTTCTATTAGCTGTAATTTTGTTTGTATTTATCGCACATTTTAATACGACATATGAATAAATTCCTTATTCATAGTACTAATAAATGGTACCGCGGTACCGATATGGTTCCATTTGAAAAAATTGAGTTTTGCCCCAAAAACAATTTTGGTGAATTTTATTTGCTCATAAATCACGTAATATAGTGTTTTTAACGGGATTTCAGTTTTTGTAGCATTACATGGGTCATTTAGAATAAATCGGAACCGTCATGGCACACTTAAATGGATAACTAAAAATTATATTATAAAAAAATTGATGTTTGAAATGTCAGTTATTTGGCATCGTTGGATTCAGAAAATTATGCAGAATTCAAAAATGCAATACTATACAGGGTGTTCTATTTAAAAATCGAAAGTTAGTGTCACTTCCGGCGAAACCCGAAGTAAAAAAAAATCAGTTTTATGTCAAAAAGTTCCGCTTATTATATATGTAGTATATCCTAAATTTCAATCAATTATCTTCAAAACTAAAGGAGAAAAAGGTGGTATACCATGATCCTGTTACACCCACCAAATATATTGTTCTATGATTTAGAATTAATTTATTATGAATAATCAAAACTATAAATGGAATTAATATAAGTATAAAGAGAGATATATTTAAAATGAAGTTACAAAAACAATACTTACATTATGATTTAAATATTGAAAATGAAAGATACCTTTTATGTCAAAGAAAACTTGTGATGGAGCAATTTTTACACAGTTTGTGCAAAGGAGTTATAATTATGTACAACATACAGTTAACAGGACTACGAACCATAAAATTTTAATAATATTCCCAGACGTATCAAAACTTTAATAGCTCTTATTCGATAAGTACTTATCTTCTCTTGTCCAATTACTGATACTTTGTTGGACAGTGTATTGTTGAATAAATAAATATAGATAACTGTTTACGCTCAAAGCAAGAACAACTGTATTAGAGAAAGAGATGGCAATTTCCCCGATAGCTGCAAGGTATACATATGAAGACATTCCTAAATTTTCAGTTTAATGGTGGCGTGTTTTTATCAAACGTGAAATCGAAAATAAAACATAGGATGAGAGTTTTATATTTCATTGAAAACTAATCTATGGCCTTAGATGCTCGTTTATTTTCATAGACGCTGCTAATGGGAAACAAATGGCTATTTCGCATACAAAACATTGATAAATGTTACTGATAAGTGAAAAGTTATAGAAATAATAAAATATTAAAATTACTAACAATTTGTCAGTCGGTAACGACTTTAAAAGTACATGCCTCTATTATCTATTTGCGCAATATGGCTTCATTAAAATAAAAGTCCATAGCACATTCAACCAATTCCTACCGATTTAATCACTACACTGCGCATTGGGGTACCTAATGCAAACTAAAGTCTGGTTGTACCATAGTAATTTATATCTAAAAATCTACTTATTTTCAGACAGATACGAAGAGCAACCTTTAGAATAATGTAATAGTAATGATATGGTTTATTTGAAGTCAAGTAGGTACATAATGTAGTATACAAATCGTGTAAAATATATATTACAAACAAATAAACAAGGAACTCACAAAGTCAGTGTCGGTGAGAGCAACTGTTGTATCTGATTCATAATGTATTATATCTGTACATAATGATATACATACAAAATACATACTTGCATAATATATTTTATTAGTAACCTATTCGATGACTACATTAACCAGTAATCAGTAATCATAATCGTATAAAATAATAATAAAACTAAACTAAATTTATATAGATAAGCTTAAACATACATTTTTAGATAGAGTAGAGGAATTTTAATTAATAGTAGTAACTAACAATAAGAAATTACGATTTAAAAATATACATATATATATATATATATAATTTTCAAGCAATGAGTTCAGATTAACTGTGAGATGTTGAATAACATATTCTATATATTTCTATCACTAGCTAACAATGTCATGTCAATGTCATCATCTGCAATGAAACATATTTAAGAAAGCACTTACGTCATTACAATATATTATAGGAGAGGTCCTAGGACGCTGCCTTGGGGCACTCCAACTTCTATTGGCAGTTCTATAGAATTTGCGTCGTAAAAATGGACAAATTGCTTTCTATTGCATAAATAGTTTTTTAACAGTTTGTGACAAATACCTCGCATACCATAAGCCTCTAATTTTTGCAATAGTATTTCATGATCAACACAGTCAAACGTCTTCGTTAAATCAACAAACACTGCTATAACTTTGTTATTTTTGTCCAGCTGTTTATAAATAAAACCTAAAATACTACAGAAAGAGGATATTGTTGATCTTTTTTTTCTAAAACCATGTTGACTATTTGATAAAATATTGTTTTCTTTCAAAAATGTGATTTTTTTGGCCAGAATTTTTTCAATAATTTTCGAAAACACTGAGAGAAGACAAGCGATAATTAACTATTACTTTTGGATTACCTTTTTTATAGAGACAAATTACTTTTGACATTTTTAAGATGTTGGGGAAACCGTCCTCATTAAAACATAAATTTATAATATGACATAATGGCTTAGCTATATATTTGGCTATTTTTTTTTATTAATGTTGTTGAAGAAATGTCAGCTCCTGAGTTGTTTTACAATTTTTTAACAGTAGAGGTTGATTAACGAAATGGTCATTAAAAATCTTAACTATAGTCTAGTATACTTTAATTTGGCGTGTCTCATACATAGTTAATATTTCCGTACGATTTCATTTTCTCCCATATTGTACTCAAAGTTAAAGCAATAGTCCAGAAACATTGTCTACGTGGACAATATTTCTGGATCTTTGTGTACAAGAGAAAATAAAATTGTACGGAAATATTAACTCATACATACACACGCCAAGTTAAAGTATACTAGACTATATTTGTGATTTGTTTGTTATCTCAGTTTCATTTACTTTAATACTGTGCTGTTTGTCAGTGGAGGATTTATTTTTGATAGTTGAGTTAATGATGTCCCATACTGTTTTAGTTTTATTTTCAGAGTTGTTATTATATTGTATATAATGCATTTTTTTAGCTTCTCTTATAACTCGCCTGTAGATTGATTTATATTTCTTATAGAATGTGATGACAATAAAACCCTGTTTCTGCTGAATATTTAAATTGTTTAAATAGTCAATGAACAGATTTATGTTTCTTTTTGAAAATTATCTGCTTTTATGTGTTTCTGAGGATTCATCATTTACTAGTGTAAAAGAAATTTTTTGGCCAGAATGATCCGAGAGTCCATTGTGAATAATTTGTTTGTCCAATAGTTTGTCATTAAAATTTGTAAATACATAATCAATAGCAGTTTCTGAATTTCTTGTTATTCTAGTAGCCTCATGTGTGGCTGTATGGAGGTAAAAGGAGTTAGCAAGATCTATTAAATCATTTTTTTCTTTAGAGATACTAAGAAAATTTATGTTCAGATCACCACAAAAGACAGAAATACACAAAATACAAATATAAGTATGGTTAACAGCTATTAATGAATGTTTATTTCGTTTTTGATCTCTGCGAGGATCTTTGTGACTTACTTTAATTTTATTTGTGCACATATCTATTACCCTTGTTAATAAACTAATAAATATAGTTTCTGCATCCGCATTATCCGCATTATAAAAGTCATGCCAATTTACACTTTTTATTTCTATCTTTAATTTATTAAATATTCCATATTCCATAAATATGAAAAAAGTTTAATAAACCTGCAAGGAGTACAATACCTGTATATAATTTTCATTTATATCGTTTTCAATGTTACTAAACTAACAGCTTTTTTAGTGTTTCCATTGCCTCATCCTCTAACAGAAAAATGCATCGATCGACCCCAGCAAGGGCATGTATGAGATTTACGGCCACAAAGAATTCGAAAATTATTTGTTATCAGTTCGGAGCTACCAGTTAAAAAGCACATGTAGGCATAACGTATAATTAAAGAGACATTCTTTTTTGGTACCAAATTTAGAAAATAAATTATAACCAGTTCCTATCATCCTCTGCAGCACTGTTTTTATAACGAATGCTTCAGCTGTAATAAATCTCGTTTCTTTCACGAGATTTTAGATCTTATAACCAGGAACATACGTAAGAGTCTGCTCTTGAGGTGTGTAATTATCGAGGTAGGTCAACAGAAAGCAATATAGATGCCTAACCTTGATTCCAACAGAGTCGATATTTCTTTCCTCTACTGGTTCTTGAGCTTGCTGGGTGTGGTAACTTGGAGAATGTTAACAACAAAATGCTGATACAGTTTATGCTCGTGTTCCGCAACTCTCTCTTAATTTTAAACTCACGACCTCGGGGCTACTGCTCTTACCAATTATTGATTGATAGAATGATAGTGGTAGGTTAGAATAATTTCTCTTTGTTTGAATTCCAACGAAACGGTAATGCATAAGTGGGTGTTGTTAATTATTCGTTAAAACGTGAAATGTTTAACGACTTCTTAGAAAATATTAATTTTGTAATTTTATGCAATACATGTAAATTATTCTTATAATTGGTTGGTAAATGTACAGTTTCCAGTATTTCTAAGAATTGGAGCATCTGAGAATATGGCTTCTTAGTCACGGGTGAAGAATTCTGATACAAGTCCCTACCGTGTTAATTAACTTCGTTTCAAGGTAATATAGAGGGTGTTCGACACTGCAGAGGTGGCGCTTTCTACGTACTTTTGTCTCCTTAATATTTTTTGATATTTTGTTCCCAAAGTTGTATTGGTCCACTAAAATTACATAAAAATGTCGAATTAAAATGATCGAGATCGATCTACGATTCTCGAGAAAAATGAGTTTCGTGAGAACGCTCGCCACAGTGAGTATGTTGTAGAGGCCATTTAAGACACATAAAATCCCCCTTTAAATATCAATAAAACATTCCCTATGGGAGATTTTTAAGAACTGCAACGAAATCTCTTGTTCTTTCAAAAAATGTTTTTACGAAAATTCAAGAAATGTGTATAAGATTAACAAATTTTTGGCCCGTATACCACACATGGTGAGGAACAGGTCGACCCAGACAATGTCTCCAACTACCATTCAATGTAAAAATTTAATATTTACGAATATGTGGGCTTTTGCTTGCCTGTCTATGTATTTCAAATTTCACAGTAATAATCTTGGGCGCTCGTTCTAGAGCTTAAAAATGCTTGAATAAAAACTTCTTTTTGACACCGAATCACTGAGGAACCGGTTAAGGGCAAACACGTGGAAAACATATAATTTTTCCTCCAAAATCAATTGCAAAAAATGGAAATGCGCCCTCAAAAAATTTTGTCTCACGCCAAATCCCCCTTAAAATTTTGAATTCGAAACATTTAACTCATCCTCATATTTAATATATTGCATGAGTTGCAGTGCCGCACATCGTCGTTTCGTAAAAAGAAGATTTATTTGGAAGTAAATGTTGGATTTCATGATAGTTGCTAAAATGGTGGCCGGCGCGACGTTACGCCCCTTGCAGCGTCATCCATGTTAGTTTCTAAAACTACACTCCACGGAGCGACATTTTTATTTTTGCATAAAAACGCTCCGTGTAGCGAATATTTCTAATACTCCCAAAAACCATCCTCCGCCGGCGTTTTTAGTTTCAGTTTCGAATAATTTCTCGAGGATCTGGCGTGTTCTTTGACATTCTCCTTTAAAACTGAAACAAAAACTGCATTTTCTTGTTGTTTCCTTTAGGAACTATAACGAAATTCAACTTTCTAGTTTATGTATAATCATGTGTGATCGCACTTCGGATTGGTTGCGCGTCAGCATTTAAGTCAAAATTATTCTGTTCGCTGGATGGATCGTAGAGGACCCTAGCCGTAGCCTTCTCGATATCTCGATGTGAACCTTGAATTTGGGATGAGTGTACTTAACTCACATGAAACACATTGAAATTTTTTTTAAAAGCTCTTATTAAACTTGCAATGTTTGTTTATGTCAAATCTTGCAATTAAAATTTCGATTAGTTCTAATTAAGCTAGAGCTTTGAAATTTTGCACATATGTGTAAGTCCGGTGACAATACACTTTAAAATTTTCATACAAAAAAAACAAGACGGCGGCTTCAAATGGCGGACGACTTTATCGTTTATAATCCGATTCGACTCGGATTCGATATCTTGGGGATTTCGAGATCGCCAATTATGGATTCTTAGTCAACATTTAGAAATTCAAAATGGCGGACAACTTTGGTCATTTATGATCCAAATCAATATCTGGGAGTTTTCGGATTCGCCGATTACGAATTTCTAGAAAAAAATTTAGTTCAGGATGGAGACTTCAAGATGGCGGACGACTTTGTCGTTTATGATTCGATGCGACTCAAAATCGATATCTGAGGGTTTTCGAGATCGCCAATTATGAATTCTTGGTCGAATTTGAGAAATTCAAAGTGGTGGCGCCAATATGGCAGACGACTTTTTGTCATTTATGGTCCAAATCGATCAAAATTGATATCTGGGGGTTTTCCGGTTCGCCGATTACGAATTTCTAGTCAAAAATTTAGTTCAGGATCGCAACTTCAAGATGGCGGACGACTTTACCGTTTAAGATTCGATTCAACACAAAATCGATATCTGGGGGTTGTCTTGGTCGCGGATTGTGAATTTTTAGCCGAAATTCAGATATTCAAAATGGCGAACAACTTGACCGTTTATAATCCGATTCGTCTCAAAATCGATATCTGGTAATTACAGCATATCAAAAGACTGAAAAGTAAAAAATAAAATTATATAAAAAAAATATTTAAAAAAACTTTTATTTAAATGCTATAAAAAGTAGAAAATAAACTTTGAAGTAAATCAAACCCATCATTCTGTTACATTATGTAATTTTTTTATGATCTTATCGCGAGCAATCTCCTACTACTTCCTACACAGGAAAAGCTCGCGGCAAGCTTGTATATCATAAAAAAAATTATATAATATAACAAAATGATGCGTTTGATTTACTTCAAAATTTATTTTCTACTTTTTAGAGCATTTAATTTATGTTCAACTGGTAACGATGATATTATGTCTGATTTTAGTGACTGATAACTTTTCATCTCATTAGTCCTGAAGAAGACAATAAAAATTGTTGAAACATCGACTTTAAGAGGAAATAAGGTTTGCATTTTCTTTATTTTTTCTTTTCATCCAGTCATCGGCTAAAGACTTACTTAGCAATACACTTTTTGATAGCTGAAAACCAAAAGTGTCGACAATTGTTTAATTTTTACCCCAACTGAACCTATGTTGTGTTTTTTTATAATAGGAAACATTATAAAATGGAAAGATGCGATATGAGCTTTCAATGGAATTAAATATTTATTTCATACCAATTGTACTGGTCTTTAAAATGTCTCGAACGTAAGGAAAATATTTTTAATAGCTTCGAAAGTGAGCCATTAAAATCTAAATTTATGCCAATGCAGAAAAATGTAGTAGACTAACAAACCGTGTTGGCGAGACTAATGATGCATATAAACGACACCGACCGATGCCGTCGTTTCTTCCTTTGATTTTTAAATATCACCATGCCAAGTACTTTTGATGTTCATATGCTTATAGATCTGAATTTTTACGCGAGATTAAACTGTGATAAATTTTCAAATGGTTCAATAATGCACTAGTGTGCAGCACAAATAATTAATCGATAATACAGTCAAACTTTGATACTTTGGTGCTAGCTTGGCGGTCCTTCTAGTATTTTTTGGTATTTTAATACTACTACATGTCATTATAAAGTAGATTTAATATGAGAATGCTCCATTCATCGTGTCAAGTACAGATAGAAACAAAGCAAAAATTCGGTGTTTATTCACTAGACATATCCAAAATGGTATTATAAATGATACCACAAAATAAATAACCGTTCTTTCTAACAGCCCTCCAGTGATTATTATTCAGTGAATTGTTTTTACATCAAAGGGAATATTTTCCCACATAAAATAAGCTTTATATAAACGAGAATTTCAAAGGCAAATCGGAGAAAGCCAGCATTTATGAGATATTCCAAAAGAAAGTCAATAACATTTATACACCATCTCTATTGCTCTCGTCATATGAAAGCAAGTTTTCTTTCCAATTTATATTATAAACAAAATGGTAGAATGTTGCAGTAAAAACCGAATTTAAAATCTAATCTTATTACCATACACTTACTGGGAACTGTCTAGTTTGTGATGTTTTTAAATTGGAATATGAGAAGTTTTATAGTGTACATTTGAGAAACTCTATACTTTTCATATAAGTAATTTTATTACCTGCATTTCGTTATTGTAAATAACTTGAGTCTTTTGTGCACTGTGCAAATATTTAAGCTATTATAATTTCCAGTATAATACAATTTTCTGTTACGTCGGGTAACAAAATTCAATCAATGATCGGTATTGCTACTTTCGCAATGTGGAGAATTTTTATTTTATTGCCAATCAATCATTATTAACTTAGTTTTGCCAATGTAAATGATATTTTTTGTTACGAATTATCTCCAGTTGAAAGGCAAACTTTAATATAATTTGGAGTTATCTTCAAAAGAAGCTAATAGAGAAAGGTCTGATAGAGAAATAATGATATACTGGACTGAATACGTGAATGGTCAAAGACAAACGGCGTAATCAGGATTTTTTTACTACACCACAGAAATCTACTAAATAGATTTTATTAACAATTCTAGGTATTCCAAAATGTAGAGGCAAAATTTATAAATATATATACAAAGTATGCCAATAGTGCGTTAAAGGCTAATATCGACGTTATTATAAGACTGGAAAATTATTTAGTGTCAAAAGGCACATATTTTAAAAATATTTTGAAATATACAGGGTGACTCGCTACAGCGGACCTGGAGGTCGTTTTTTTAAATGGAACACCCTATATATTTTACATTTATGAATTCAGCGTAAAATTACCTTTCCAACAACCTTCAGATTTTTTGTTTTTGAGGTGGCGTTGCCGAATTATTCGAAAAAATATGAAAATTTTGGTCGGAACAAGGTTTAACAAATTAATTCGCTGTGTGCGTATACTATTAATTAAGAAGATTTATTTTGCAATTATATAGACAAGGAATGTACTACATCGACACAACTACGAAATATTGATTTTAGGATACCCTGTACAAATAAAAGAACATAAAAAATCAATTTTAAATGATGAAATTCCACAGACAACATACATGTAATCATGGAGCAAGAAAACGTAAACGTTTAAACCTTCTTGACCAATTAGAACTAAAGAAACTACTTAGCTCTGTACCCACTAATGATCAACTAAATTTTTTAAACACACGCAATTATGTCTGATATGAACTTATACTTTTAGTTTCCGAAATGCTGCTCTTTAATGAAACACTTCCTTGCCCACGATTCATTTATTTTGTCCTGATGATGTTCATGCAAAATAAACGAAACGTAGGTAAGGTAGTGTTTGATTGAAAAGGTGAGTTAAGTCCTGATTTCCACAATTAAAACTGAATAATCCTACAATAATGATAAGAATTCTTCATAAAACTACGTAACCACTTTGAATCTTTCTTGGAATTACAGATTATATCATAAATAATATTAGGTACAATTATTAGAATAACCACCATATAACTTTAGTATTCATCTTCTAATGCACTTGATAACGAGCTAACGAGTCGAAGTGTATTTAGTTTTATTATTTTGCTAAAAAAACAAACTTATAATTATTCTATGCAATTATCACTTTACTTAGATGCGCAAACAGACCCAATCGCTAGCCTCTGTTCAACTTTAAAACGGTAAACAAATCCTTTACTAGTAGAGGATGAATGCTATTGAATTTTGCGATTATAACTTTCGAAGAGTTTGTGAAAGTATTGTTCTTTAATGCATAGTTTAGGGAAATAAATAAAATACTAGGGCTCATTAACACAAAAAATAGCCAGTTCACCCCCAAAGAAGTGCTTTAGGCGTCATCACTTATTATTAATTTCGAGACGTTACAACTTATTATACACGAGAGTCTGGAATAATATTTGAATCCACCTTGGTAGCAGTTTTTGTACCAAGTAAGTCTTATGGCGAAACTGGGCAAGTCTTCCATCTAAATTGTGTTCTTTTCTCTTTATTCTATTATATTTCCAGTTGTATAGTAAGCTGAGTTGGTGGGAACGTTACTAACGTTACGACAAACATTTAGTTTTGAAGGAAAATATATTATTTGTAGTGCGCTGTTGGTGTCCATGTATTATACTTTATCTGAGAGCAAAGATAGATAAATCTTACTGGAAACTTATTTAAGAAATATTGATATATTAATAGTATGCCCCAACTTCTAAAAAGTACACAGGTTTCTAATTTCAAGCATTATCAACAAACATATTCATAACGTTTCAAACCTACTAAATAAGACCCAGACAACACAAAATAGCTGACAACCAGAGTAGGACAACTGCTGTCTGGAAATTTTAAACTGGATTCAATGCCAATTTCCATACATTCTAAACCTTTGGACTCGAGACTCGCATCTAAACGCACACGCAGGTCTCATCAACGCATAAAGCTTATACCCCCGGATCTAAAAGCTTTAAGAATCTTCAAATCGCCTGACTTATGTTGAGTGTAGGCATCTATACGATTTATCTCGATTCGGGTCCATAATATTGTATGCGCTATCTTAAATTTTACTATTCTGACATTGAAACGTCATTAGCGATCTTGAAAGGTGAGAGATAAGCACTTATAAACAGCTTAAATGATCATTCTCCCAGTCACTGACTCTAGTTGTCTCTTAATCTATGAAAAAGCGAAAAACGCAGTTTTTGTTATTTTGTCGGATTCTTCACTCTCCACAAGTCTGATTATAAAAGAATCATCACGACTTATACGCTTCCCAAATTCGCATGGAACTTCACTTTCCATATACACTTGAATAATTCGCCTTTTTTAACATATGTCTTAGCAGAAATTATCTTTTACATCACATGAATATTTTATTTCCACAAATTGTACAGTTACAGAATCTATGTAATGTCAACATATTTTGACGTCTGCCCTGCGCAGTTTGATCTGCAAATAAGGGATCCCTTATTAAGGATAGTGCTTGTCCTTATTTTTGAAGGGATACTGCAATTCGTTAAGTTTACCGTATTTTAAAATTTGACAAATTTGGGATTCGATGGCTTGTTTACTGCTTTGAATTAGCAACAACTGCGTTGAATAATAATCCACCACATTTAGTGAAAAATGAGCCAAATCTTCAGACCAATTCATACAAAAGCAAATTATGGTTTTCCAAGTAGGTTCTGGTGTCCCGAATAAGATCTCAAAAGTCCCCGAAATGGGAATGTAAGGATAAAATTTGGCAACGTTGTAAAGGACTAAAATCGTGCTCTGAAACGAATTTTTCGAGATTTTGCGGTTTTCATTGCCTCTACCACAAAAATGCCAAAAAGAAAGCTATGGAAATTCTCTATAAAAAAGATAGAGGGTCTTTTTTTCGTATGCGTAATAGTTTTCTTGAAAAATTCGAGTAAAAGTCATACCTAAAATCAAAAAAATTTATTTGTGGCAGTTTTTATTGCACGGAGGGTTAAAACATAAAAAATAACAACGCGCACATCTCTGAGCGCGAGCTAGAAGTGAAACTCCTTTATCGATTCCTTTCAAAAGAATAAAAGAGAATAAAATAAAAAAATCTCACCTCCATTGATTTAGTAGTAGTAGCAACTATACGCTGCAGTGAGAATACACCAAAGAGCTGGATACGTTACGTAGACGATACGTTCATCATATGGCCACATGGAGAATTATCTTTGTCTATTTTCTTCGACCGTTTGAATAAACAGCATCCAAGTATCAAGTTCACAATGGAGACCTAGCAAGATGGAGCTTTACCTTTCTTAGATGTATTAGTGAAAAGGTCACACGATGGCAAGCTGGCCCACGGCGCCTACAGAAAGGAAACACACACCGATCATTACCTACATGCGACATCTCACCACCATCCACAACAGAAGAGAGCGTTACTCAGAACCTTGGTCCACAGAGTCAACACAATATGCGACGACGATAACAAACTCGAGGAACTATAGAATGTCCAACAAGCTTTAGAGAAGAACGGATACAGTCAAAGCAATATACAACGAATAGTAAATAACCAGAGGAAAACAACAGCAGAAGAACAGCAACAACCAACTATGTATGCCTAACCTACGTCACGGGAGTCACAGGTAGGCTGAAGAAGATTATATTCAAAAAGAAAATAGGTGTACGGTTTCGAATGGTGAAGAAAATACAGCAGATGCTTCCCTCAATCAAAGACCCTCTCCCCAAACTGTTATCAAAATGTGTTTACCAGTTGAATTGCACATATGGTTACATCGTACAAAGAGGACGGAGTATCCAGTGCAGAATCAAAGAGCATCAGAAGAATACTAGATTTGGATACACGGATAGGTCGGCGATAGCAGAGCATGTCCATAATAACGAGAACCATAAAATCGACTATGAGGGCGTCAATATATTAGACAGGCGACACGCGCTATTATCCGCGAATCATTAGGGAATCACTCGAAATTATATAAAACGTGAACAACTTTAACAGAGACGATGGGTATCGACTTAGTAACTGGTATTGCCAAGTACCAGCACCGTAGTAAGTCACGGTCAACCAAACACGACGAATGAGCAGCGAAGCGAACCAAGCACGACGAATGTCCAGCGAAGCGAAGCGGCGCTTAGTTATATAACAAGCAGTGTAACACAACAAATTCGAAACGTCGAAGTCAAGTTCGACGACCACGGCAAGACTCGGAAGACACTACTTCATCGTTAATTTCCATTGATTTAGTTTAATAAAGTTGCGCACAGTCCTTCGCATAGATGCAATCGGGGAAGTCGACCGGTATTTTCTGATGATACTGACATGTTGATAATCGAAACGGCGCTTGAGGAATCATGTAGAAATACTACGGTTGTGGTTGGGAAGATGTGGATCTTCTTAGAATTATAACTGTTAAGCAGCGTTGGTCGAGTTCGTCACTTGGATGGGTGAACGGCATCTCATTTCGCCGTCTTAGTTGAGTGGAAGAGTAGTTGTAGCTAAACTCCGCCAGGACGTAAATATAAACAAGGCATTAAAAAAAAATTGCTCGTACACCTATCGTTAAAGAAATTTTTCTCCTCAAACCAGGCAGAGGGAAGGTCGAACAAAAAATTTATTCTTCACGTAGCTTTAATCACCATATCAAACATATTTGAGATCACATATTATTTCTGCACGCATTTTCTGGGGGTGACACTACATCTGCCCTCTTCAATAAAGGCAAGACTGCAGCTGCAGTGATGAAAAAATGGCAATACTTCAAACTTGTAGCTGAAGTTTTCAGTAAAAGTGGTACTTCTCCTGACATAGTTACTTCGAATGGGATCTAATTCTTCCTCGCAATCTATATCGCCCTATATAGTTAAAGAAGTTTCCATCGGTAACTATCGGTATCCTTGCTCTATTAAAGCTATGAGCAAAAAACCAATGAAATTGAATTCATTATCACCCACTCATGATGCAGCTCAACAGCATCTATTCCGTGTTTATTTTCAAGTACAGAAATAGTTGGTTAATGTATTGAATCCTAAACAGTGGGGGGTGTATGATAAAAGATACCATATTGTGGCCAAAAACAACATCCCAACTTCCTGCACCTGATTGCCTTTTGAAAATGATTTTCTGCAACTGTACGAAAGGCTGTGGACCATTGTGTGCTGTCGGAGGTTGGGACTTAATTGCTCACCAGTTTGCGACACCTCCCATGGACAATCTTGCTTGAATGCTGAACCGATTGAAGACTCGTCAGAAATAGAAGCTATCACTGAAACAGAAACTCCAAGTTCTCAGATTCGCTCGGATTTCCTCGAACAATGATTTGATGACTTCATAGAAGGAGAACACGGACAAGAAGAAAATTATTAATTTGAGAACATTTTAATAAGTATGACAGTCGTGGATTAGGCCTAAGACTTAGTACTAAACCTCAAGGGTGGTGTGGAATAGAGTACTTAAATTATTCATAATATCACATAAGTTCAAATTCAATGCAAGATTTTGAAAAAAATATTGCGTATACGAAAAAAAAGACCCTCTATCTTTTTTATAGAGAATTTTCATAGCTTTCTTTTTGGCCTGATGTATTTTTGTCGTAGAGGAAATGAAAATCGAGATATCTCGAAAAATTTATTTCAGAGCAAGATTTTTAGCCCTTTACAGCGTTGCCAAATTTTATCCTTACCCTTCCACTTCGGGGACTTTTGAGACATTATTCAGGACACCACAACCTACCTGAAAAACCATAATCTGCTTTTGTATGAATTGGTCTGTAGAAAAATTCTAAATGCAGTGGATTATAAGCAACGATACAAAACCACCAGACTCCACCAGAGCACAAAGAATAGAAAAGACTAATAAAAATATATCACATGATTTATTTATTATATTTGCGAGGTTAGGCCTAGGGAATGTAGTGCGTAGGCGTCAGAATTGCACAGAAATAACGACATGAAAAACGAAGCAAACATTTCGTTTATGAAACAAGGATGATGCTCTAATAAAATAAGTTAGCCTCTTAATACTGCGTGGCAGTATTTAAAATTTCCAATAACTTTCTAATCTTTTCCCAAATTCACTGTTTAGACCGTTAAGGTCAAAGCACACATAAATTACACAATTATTTACTCTATCGCTTAACACAATAAATTCTCTTAAATTGTGATACTTTCCTCGTATTTATAAACAAGTTTAGATATGAAATCAAATATATAACTCATTTTTAATTACCTGAATATGACGGGCATGTTTCCATGAGAAAGAAATACATTTCACGACAAAAGTCTTTTATTACTAGTCTTCTTTGTTCTTTTTGTTGGTAAAGTGTTATTAAAACCCAGAAGAAAAAATGTTTCTGCTCCGATGCGTTATTTAATAAGATACCTTGTCATCACATTACCTTGCGGACCATGAATATTTCTCATCCCTGTCGTTAAAGGTGTCTTTTCAGCTAAGCAGTCAGCAGGGAGTTCCAATAGCATTCCGCTACTCACGCAGCGAAAGAAATAAAGAACAAACCGTACATGGATCCTACTCTATTTAATGAGAATTGATATCTCCCCTTAAGCGGAATAAGTTTTCCCTCACTTTTTTTAAAGCCAGCCGAGGGCTATGTAATATTAACGAAAAGAAACTTTGTACATAATTTAACTAAAGAAAGGCTGATGTTATTTGCTGTGTCTAACAGCCAACACGGAGAAATGTTTTAGAAGAATTAATGTTTTGAAGTTTATTTGACACCTTGCGAGTCGTATACTAAAAGGAAAGTAGAAATTTCTTAAATACGTTTAAACCTTTATTTGAGCGGATACTTTTTTGAGTAATGCATTTTAGATTAAGAAGTTTTTTATTTATTATTTTAGTTCTTCGGCAGGAAAATGCAAGTACTAAACAAAAAAATATAAGACGATAATGGATTGTATTTTTATTCTCTCCTGAATAGAACCAATGTTCGAAATAATGCTTCAAGTATAGAGTAGCAAATATGAATCATTAATACTTATGATATTTTAAGTATACATTTTTATTTAAATAAATGTATCCATCTACTGGTGGAAAATGTAACTATGTAGTTTCCAAAGTTTTGGGCACTATAAATTCTTGATGATTAATCGGACAATCTATTGGTGAACAGCCTAATTTGTAACCGTTTACATCACCTTTCCCTTACGAAATTTATGCTGGTGACATGAATATTGACAATAGTATACTAAACTTAAACGATCCTTTAGTAAATAAATATTTAGAAACTTTAGCTTTACATGGCCTTTATATTAATTCTGCTACTAGAGTAACGAATGATTCATCGTCGTCTATTGACCATGTCTTTGTCAAGAAAAATTTGAATTTAAAAAACTTAAATTATGAATCATCTGTGGTACCATACGACATCACAGATCATTACCCCGTTATGATAAATATAACACAGAGAAATTCAAATAACACAGAAATCCCGACAGTCTCGAATAGAACAATAAAACCGCTGCAGAAGGAATCACTACTTCCACATCCAGATTTTGTATCCCAAGTCTTATACATACTAAATCCCAATGTAATGTTTTATTCCCTTTAATAATAGAGTGGGGGTCGCTAATGTAAAAAAAAAATTTAGAAGCCCTTGGTTCTCGTATACACAATTTAATTTTTTATTACCTTAAAACGATAGAGTGTGGGTGGTAAAGGGGGTTGTAGAGGGGTAACTAATGCCAAAATAAATTTTGGTGACCCTCGGTTCTCGTACACACACTAAATCCCAATTTAATTTTTTACTCCCTTTAATAATATGGTGGGGGTGGTAGAGGGGGCTAATGCCAAAAGAATTTTAAACTCCTTTGGTTCTATTATACACACTAAATCCCAATTAAATTTTTTACTCCCATTAATAATAGGGTGGGGGTGGCAATGGGGATGGTAGAGGGGGTAGCTAACGCCAAAAATTTTTTTTGAGGCGTTTCGTTCTTGTATACACACTAAATCACATTTTAATTTTTTTAACTCCCTTTCATAATGTTGTGGGGGTGATAGTGGGGGGACGGTTGATGCCAAAAAAATTCACATGCCCTAAATTACAATTTTATGGACCTTACCTGCTTGCTTTGCCTATTTACTCTTATTTAATCCAGATCTCGTTACAGTACATAAGTGTACCAAATTTCAAGTCAATATAATAAACAGTTCCAGAGTAAACGTGCGCACAAAAAGAAGTTACAGACAAACCAACAAACAATATTTTTTTTTTCGCTCAAATTTAAAATCTCGACGTTTCATGACACTTTAAGCCTATTTTAACAAGAAAAAATAAATTTTTTTTGTTGCGTTACGATACTTCCACTGAACGTGGCAGTAAAACTGACTTCATCAAACTACAGGAAATAGTTAAAGAAACAAGTTGGGTAAATGTGTTAAATGCAAATGATCCGGAACTAGCTACCGAAAAATTCATAACAGAGTTGCGAGAAATACTAGAGAAAGTACTTTAATAACTGTAAAACAAAAGCAGTATAAAAAATAAAACCATGGATAAGTAACGGAATAATTATTTCTATAAAATATCGAGATAAATTGGAAAAAAAAATAACTATTAAAAGACTTTACCACTAGCAAAGAAGCTGAATATAGGGAATATAGGGCTTCTCGAAATAATTTTTAAAAAATAATCAATAATGCAAAAAATAATTTACCAAAATAAAATAAGTGAAAATACTAACGATATTTAAAAAATGTATCAACTCATATCTGAGGCAACAATTGAGATAAAAAAAAAATGTATCAATAATTTTCAAATTCTTGATGACACCAGCAATAGTGATAAAGGCATGGCCAACTTTTGTAACAATTATTTTTCAAGTGTAGGATTGGAGATATGTTAAATAAAATTCCACAATGCCATAACCATACAAATACTTGCTTTAGTATAGATAAATCAGTATTTTTAAAACCAGTTGATAATAATGAATTAATTAGATACATAAATAGCTTAAAACAATAGTTCTCCTGGACCAGATGAAATTACATAGAAAATCTTAAGAACCATGCACTTATACATTATTTCCCCATTAAAACATATAATACATTTAGTCTTTAAAACCGGTGCAGTTCCTAGTCAATTTAAAGTATCCACTATAACCCCTATTTATAAATCTGGCAATCCTAAAATAATTAGTATTTACCGACCAATATACCTAATTAATAATATTGCAAAAGTTTTGAAAGATGTCTTAAAGAAAGACTAATTAACTTCCTAACGAACAACAAATTACCAATTTGAATTTACAGAAGGATTAAGCACTGACGACGCAATGTATGAATAAAGGAGGTAACAGATAACCTAGATAAAAGTGAAAGATGTATAGCTGTCTTTAAATCCTACTTAACAAATAGAACCCAGTATGTTAAAATTAGAAACGTATTAAATGATCCAGAAAATGTACAGATTGGTGTGCCGCAGGGTACAGTATTAGGACCAATACTCTTCAATGTATATATTACTTCTTTAACCAATATAAACATTAAGGTAAAGTCGTTTCTTATGCAGATGATACTGTGCTAATTTTTAGTGAAACTTCCTGGGATGACACAAGGGATCGAGTAAAATCAGAGCTCGAAGAAGTAAAAGATTGGCTAGATACATGTAAATTATCACTAAACCTAAGTAAAACAAATTACATTTCTTTCTCTATAACATGTGCAAATCGTCCTGATTATAACAACACAAAAGTAGACAACTTAAATGATACAATAATGTATTAAGTACTTAGGTATTGTTATTGACAAAGACCTAAAATAGGACTGTCATGTAGCATACTTAACAAAAAGAATTAGGTGCTTTATACACAAATTTTATCTTTGAAGGCAATTCTTAATCCAAAACTATTACTAACAATGTATCAAACATTGGTTGAGTCTCTTATTTGCTATGGCATAGTAGTATGGGGTGGTCTCTACAATAATAGTTTAAAACCTTTATTGGTAGCACAAAATACAATACTGAATATTATTTTAAAGAAAAAATTATAGTTTAAAGAAACAAAAAGAACACGCTTTAATAGCAAACCGAACTAAAAAGTAAAAAATAATGTTTAAATATTAATATTCTTATTTTGTTGTAAAAAGCGCCCCACGCTGGTTTACTATTAAAGCGTGTTTTTTTAGTTTTTTTTAACTATAATTTTTTTAGTCACCCTCTTGCCATTCATCCCTCGGCACGTTTCTCACCAACTAATGACAACGGCTCCTCCGCCAAGATCTCGACAATAAATAAGTCATATTTTTAAATTTTATTTTATCATGATGATCCTGGAGAGGACATTAGGACAAAGTTGTCAATTTATACAGGGGAAGCTAATATAAAGCGTGTTAAAAATAGGCCATATTCAACAAATTTACTACACAGTGATAGAATATGCAATATTCGTAGCTTGTTCATCATTTCAACTTGCTGTTTTGTACACAAGCATGCAACAGATAAACAATATATTAATCAGTGCTATATCACTTGAAGTAGAATAAATCAACTCCTAACCATACCAATAAATAGAAAGAACATAAATAAAAAGTTTATGAATTATTTAAGGCCTAAATTCTATCTTCTTCAATTAAATATCGAAATAATAAGCAATATAAAAAAATTTGGGAGTATCTGTAAATTGTATGTTGTCAAATTGATTTGGTCAAATTTTGTAAAAAGTTAAAGTTGCTCCGTCACAAGTTTTCTCTAATAAATAAAAATTATAATTTAAAAAGACTAAAAAACACGCTTTAATAGCAAAACGAACTAAAAAATAAAAAAAACAAAGTTTACATATTTTTAATATTTTATTGTGAAGCGCGTGGGGTACTTTTTACTATATTTACTCAAAAGTCCCGGGTTCGTTTCCCGGTCGTGGCAGTGGAAAATATTGTGAGAGGGATTTTTCCACTATACACAGATATTGTTTGTGTGTCCCTTTTTAAGTCGTTTTGCTATTAAAGCGTATTTTTTTGTTTTTTTAAACTATAATTTTTTTTTGTCACGCCAATCATCCTGCTTTTCGAAACCGCTGAGTATCCGCTAATAGTACATAATTAATATTACATCATAATGTATGTATTACAGTTGGGACTAGCGTTCAACGAGGGCTTATATAACGGCAAATACGTTATATTATTAACTGCGGCGCCTCCGCCAAAATATCTACAATAAATTAGTCATTTTTTTATTTTTTTTATTTGTAGTATTTATGTGTGTATGTGTATATATGTATGTAAATTAGTATATAGGTATATATTCTTTGTTTCCGTTCTGTGATGTACCTATCTACTAATTTTTAACGTTAACTCTGTATATTATTGATTATTTTTCATATTGTATCCTATGATAAAGTGAGAAATGACCAGAAATTTTTAATATTAGAATGTAACAGAATTAGACTCTTATTAGACAGAGAAACAACATCTCCGCAAGTGAAACAAAACAGGCTAAAACTGTGTGTTAAATTGTGAAAAATTCATACAAAAAAACTGTGAAAATCTAATTTAATGACGGAGAAGAGTTACTTGACCGTGTAAACAAATCATAAATTACTAGTTAATCAGGTCGCTCTAGTTGAAAGAATTATTCGATTTTTGTAGGAAGTTTCTCAATGCGCGAAGTTTGCCACGTTGATTTGCCTTTAATTCAAGCAGCTGCAAAGTTGTAGACAGAATAATTTGTTAAGATTGTCATTTTAGCGAAATTTTTCATCGATAAAATTAGCATATTTCATTCAATAATATTTTGTCGCAAAATTGAATGTCACTCATTTCTAAGGAACATTTCGCGGGGAAGTTTTATATAAAATTTACTGTATTATAATGATATTGAAATTAAAATTTTTTATTAAATATAATTCGACTTCGGGCCATTTATTGAACATGATAAATTACCCTCGATGTTATATTTTTGAAATTAATAACTGTTATTTTATTGTATTGAATAACTGACTTGGATTTTTAATAATTTATTTCGCTGGATAAAATGAATATCTCTAAATGGTTTTAAAATGCGTTTCAAGTTCAATAGCTACTAAAAATATAGATAACACTTTTTAACTATATTATATGTAAAATATTTATGGAATATTGCTGTATAAGTGGCGCAACATAATAAAACTGCCGAAATAATGAATATTTATATCAAGCAATTGTTCGCGAGTAATCAATTTGGTTCTGGGGTGAGTAGAGGAAGAGATGATACATCGGTGTACAGAAATCTAGTAATGTAATTTTCATGTACCGTCCATTTTTGACCAATTTAACTCTGAATAATTTCCGTTAATATCATCATACTTCCTTAAACCAACTATGGGTTAATAACATATATTTCAATTTGTTATTATTTAATACATTAGAAATAGAGAATGTCCCTGTTTATACCAAATTAGCTGTTACTAAGCCAAACAGCTTCTCATGAAGTCATTCGAGGTCTCCGTGTAATAAAATGTTGAATAACATTAAAATTGCTGCGTCTATATTGAACATTGATTTATATTGCAAAATCGTTATAAACATCAATATTTTTTGCGACAAATTTTATATATAGAAAAAAACTTTGGTGGATTAAAGTATTTTGTTTATTAATAAATATTTTCTAGTGAAGATCTCTAATATTTGTCCCTTAGCCCGTAGTGTTTTAATTCCCTCTAGCAGTAACAGTATTCCTTCTAGCTCTAGCAATTAGCGGTTGATCCTTTGATGGTAGCTTGTCCAAGGGTTCTTGTATTACCTTTCTTTAATTGCGTTTCTTTATTCATTCAATTTCTTGTCTTCGATCTACTGCCAGAGTCTGCCTTTTCTCGGATCCCCTATAGACGCCTGGATGCTTTTCTTTTTGGCGTTGTGTTGATTCTGATGACGTTCCAAGTCATTGATGAATGTCAAGCATCCAAGAAGTGGAGTATAGAGACTCCAACCCTGAAATTCAACCAAACCCGGGATGAAATATAAATGACACTGGGCTGCATAAACGTTTTGTATTTCTTTATAAATGAACAAATTGATATTTGGATTAAATATTGCGGTCGTGTATTTTATAGATCTAGCTCTAATAAAAAAAAAAAAACAAAGAAAAAATACTTTCAATTTTGCAATCGGCCTAAGTTTTCGAGTGGGCGAGTTTTCTACTCAGCGCGGCCTAGTATCAATACTGCATCAAACACTAAGAAGCTGCTGTCTCGTTTAACTGAAAATTGAAGGGATCAATATTTCGTTACGATTTTTATATTAGGACAAGATTTATGAATATATGATTTGCAGTAAACAACTACTCAGCGGGCAAATACCCCGACCTGCATTGAATTACACCTTACAAATCATGAAATAATGGTAGCCAATATTCATTTGTCAATTCCCTGACCAAACATAGACCGGTTTCGAATTTATTAGTTCTCATCAGTATGCCATAAGTCATGGAACAGACAAATGATAGTGGCCAACCTGCTAGTTTTATACAAACTATAGTAAATAGTTCAAATATCTCTATCCATTTCAAATCAGTATTTTTTATATTTCTACTTTTAATTTAGTTAAAACCCCAGAAAATATTGTTAATTTATTTATAACGAAAAATATTAAATTGAAAAAAGCATTTTTATTACAAAAAAACTTTGATACTATCGGAAAATATATCTAACTATTATCTGAAACTAGATTCTTCTCCAGAATCCAATTTTCAACTTTACAGTTTGTTTATAATGTTTACATATTTATATGCAATATAACAAGATATGCCATTTTAATAATGCAAATAAAAGTCTTATATTTAATGGGGCGTTGTTGAATTTCTATTTTTGCGTTTCTCAGCTTATTTCCTTTATTGCATCAGAGTTTTCATATTTATGACTAATTGGTCACTATTTTTCTAACATTTCCTATAAAATTGTTTATGTTTTGAAATTTTTCTTTCAGTAAGTAACCGGAAGGTTCTAATTTATATCTTTAATTAAACGTCTAGTATTTAAAACCAGATTCTTTCCAGAATCCAGTATCAAACTTTATAATTTGTTTATAATGTGTACATATTTATATGCAATATAATTAGGTCTGCATTTTTATAGTGCAAATTAAATTCTTGTCTCTAATGGGACGTTGCTGAATTCCTGTTATTTTCTCTGCTTCTTTACTTTTATTGCACCAGAGTTTTAATATCTATATGCCTCATTGACTACTATTTTTTTAACATTTCCTATAAAATTGTTTATGTTTGAAATTTTTCTATCGGTAAGTAACCGAAAGGACCTAAGGATTTTTATTCGGGTACTTTAAAACGAGGATAAGTTCTGTAGGTACTAGCGAGAGCTGACTAAAATATATGTGTACCCCAAGACGGTCACATACAGACCCCCTAGTACTAACTTCTAGCCACCTCATATACAAACTGAATAGGCTCAATAAATTTTTAGTATAAAATTGAAAACGATCGATCGGTTTTAATTTTATTTTGCTAACTTTTTGATCATTACCCACCGTTTTTATATAAGGAGGCACCGACTATACTCCATATAACATTGTAATTTGTGCTAGATTCTGACGGTTTGGATATCATTAAAATGGTGCAATATACCCATTCTATTATAAGTAAACAAATTTACTGCATAACACCGTAACGTATTAATTAATAACTTTCAAACGCTTTTAAGCCAGATTTATGTTTGTAGTTTTTACTCGTTTTTCATGAACCATATTCAAATAAATATATCGCATCGTTTTGATTCAGTGAGTCAACAATAGTATAAATTGTCGGAAAATTACAGTGGGAAAATCAATGGGAGATTGCCCGATAATGCTCTGTATTATACAGTCCATGTGATTTTAAATAATAAATCCAGGCATATTATGCATATATTATACACACATAATTCTAGTTAGTATTAACAATAATTCCTCTATATCTACTCATAGTAATTTATAGTGTGTATTAAGTTGCAATTAGAGAAATAATATGTTATTGAATATATCACAATGTAATATAATATTCTAATTAGTTGGATATGATATTATCTGTAGTGATGGTAATATAAACAAGAGCGATGGTATTGTCATATATATAAAAAGTAGTATAAACTATTCGTCAAAAATAATTAATATAGGTGAATGTAGGACTCTGGAAATTAAATTACTACTCGGTAAAGAATCTTATCTGATATCGGCATCTATCGCCCACCTTTGATAGGTATTGAAAATTTTGTTTCATTAAGTACAAGGGAGGATAGTAGATATCATGTGGTCGTCGTCGGCGATTTAAATATCGATATTAGTGAAGAAAATAATATTTTCTGCGAGTATCTTAACTTGATGGCAGAATATAACTTTGTCAGCACAATTAACGCAATAACTAGAAAACATGGTGAAGGCGGTACAAACTTAGACCATATTTTTATTAAAACTGTGAAAATGTATCAGAGATTTGTTTGGCGTGTGTACTGTAACTAAAATTAACAGATCATCTCGCAACCATACTTAGTATTAAAGGTAAAATATATTCAGATAATAACACAAATCGTTCTAAAAGGTACAAACAACTTATCAATCATGTACAAATAAAATAATATTTTAAAACATTTAATTGGAAAGAATTTTATAGAATAATAGATATACTGCCCTGATAAGCAAAACCCCCGTAATTGGTAAAAAAGTTAAACTGAGATAAATGGAGGGAACTTTGTTTTATTCTGCCAGCACGCATATAACAGTTTATATATATTTTTTAAAGCATGCAATATGTAGGTTTATTATATATTTTAAATAAATAAATTTGAAATGCAAAATTTTTTCATTATACGCATAGAATTATTTAAATTGTGTTTTTGTTTAGTACCATAAACAATATACAAAATTACCTTGCTAAATAAAATCACGGTATATGCTGCTTATAGTGCTTATACTGACTTTTTGCCTAGTTAAATGCTTATAAATGTTTTAATAGGGAAACGTTAAATATTTTAAGATATTAAGATCATTATATAATATTAAATTTATCCCTTCTAGTAGCAACTTGGTCACTAACATAACATATTATACACAGCTAATTTATTGGTGTCGTACTAGACAAAAATGCGGTACTTAACAGCAGCTAAGTAAAAACACCGCAAATTTCGCGCGGCTTGTCTTATTTGCCGTGTAGCACGCGTTCTGTACTGTGTTTTTATTTAGTACCATCATACAGTTTTTAAAATACGGGGTTTAAAATTTATCATTTTCACATATTTAGAAACATTTTACAAGGTTTTTTGCTTAGTAAGAAGGTAGGTACATCTTGAAATGATTTATATGAAATAGTTTCTAACTCATTTTTAACAAAAATTCATTTTACGGGGGTTTTACTTAGCAGGGCAGTATAAATGTAGCTACAAATTATTTTATTAACACCCTAAAAAATATAGAACAAAAACATACAAAATTCATAAAAGTAATGCGTGCAGAAGTAAAGCGAAAGAACTAGATAACTGACGGTCTTACTACTATAAATAAAGGAGATCATTTTTATGAAATGATAAAAAATATCCCAATAAAGAAAACATAAAAAAAGAGTTTAAAACTTACAAAAACACTCTTCATTGCCTTATAAGAACAGCTAAATCTAATTATTATGCGAATAAAATGAACAATAATAAGAATAATAGTAAAGCATCGTGTGATATCGTAAAAGTAATTAATAATGAAACTGTAAGTGCTAATGTAATAGAAGAAATAAAAAATAGTTCAGGTATGATAATAAAAAATTATATTGAAATTGTAAATTGTTTCAACACTTATTTTGTTAACGCTGGAGAAAACCTTGCAAAAAATATCCAAATTCTAATTAGTCCTAAACCTGAACAAAAAACTTTAGAAATGATGGCAAACTCATCGTCTTTAATTATAGTCCTATATCGTTAATCACTAATGTGGCAAAAGTCTTTGGAAAAATCATAAAAAATAGAATAGTTAGATTCACAAATAAATATAATGATGAATAATACGATTTTCGAGAAGGAAAGGCCACTGAAGAAGATGCTATCTGTACACTTACTAATAAAATTTATAAATCAACGGATGTAAATAATTCCTCTATTTGCGTAGATCTAGCCAACCCTTTCGACACTGTTTGTCATAAACAATTGCTCAAGGCCTCGGAGAATATAGGAATAAGAGGGACAGCCTTGAATTTGATGGAGAGCCACTTGCTGGATCGTAAACAGTATGTTATGATAAATGATGTAAGAAACGATGAAAAGTCAGTTAGCTATTAAAAACTATCTCAAGAAATTGAAAATTATACAAAAATATATTTTTTTAAATTATATATTCAAAGGAAAGAACTTACTCAAGTGGCGCCCTCCTGTATTCTGAAACATAAATTTTTGATATGAGACAATTATATTTTCAAAAAACCCTAATTCACCTATTTAAGAATATAATCTCACTATGTCGAATAGATTATCGAGATTCAACTAGAACAATCTAGAAACCTTGCTCAAACGCCTTATTCAGCAAAAACTAAACTAAAACAAGCTACACCTTCCTTGCTCCTAAGCTTTATATCAATTTGCCTTCTGAAGTTCAGTCTATCAATTCAATAAAAGAATTTGAATTTAGACTAAAACAATTTTTATTTTCAACTGATCGTGATGCTATAGACAGAATGATAAATATCAAGAAATCATTAATATTTATTAATTTGGAAATATGTATGAATGCATGTGTATGTGTATATATGTGCACAAATTATTTCTTAAAAATTTCCTTTTCTGTATAAGAGTTACTGTAAACTAAAGTTGTAATCCACCATTTTATATTTTAAGTTATATAAACGCAAAATGCCCATCTACAAGCTATGCTTTTGAAGGGATCTCTTGTTTATTTACTGTATAAATTAGCAAAAATTGATATTGCTATTATTATTTTTATTCAAACTACTTCGTTGTTTAAAGTTAAAATACTTTACAGCACTTACATTGTACTTTTTGTATAAGTCTATTTTAGTAAATATACTTTATTATTATTATTATTATTCTGTTTAATATAAATGAACTTGGAATAATGATTCATAATCGTCATTAACATATATTAGTAGATTAATACAGTTCATGTTGAAATTATTGAACACTAAATAAGTAAAAGTTGTCTAAAAAAGAATATTGTAATAGAATAACGGACAGTCATCAGCGCGTGAACATTCTATAATGAAGAATCAACCATTTCTAACGTAATTTTTATTTTACTAAAAACAATGATTTGACCACAATCTCAGTCAGCTGTACGTTCTACATCGAGAAAACTATTTATTTCCTATAAAAATAAATATAAAACCGATTATGAAGATATCAATTTTTCAGAATATATTATAATTTTAATTTTATTTCATTAATAAATGAAAGTAAATAAATAAATAAACGATAACTCTCGGCAAAAGCAATAGTTGTCGATGGTATCCTCTATGGCATATGCATCTGTATAACATTGAATTGTTTTCTCGATGTAAACACCACTATTAATGCTACGGTAGAGTAGTTAGTTACTATCCATTCGCTTTGGTTTTTATTCAAGTTGTTTCAACCAATGGAACTGTACATTTTTATGCTATATAATTTAAATAAGATTCATATAACTAGTGGGCAGAAACCTTAAATAAAAACCAAGCCGAGTCATTATGACTCTCAAAATTATTTACCGCCCAGACTATGTGATTATCAACACTGACTAAATTTTAAGGCAGACCAAATTTCAGCCAAATGATAAGGAAACTAAATTTTTCTAACCTAGCCAAATCGGCGTTAGAACGTACTTATTAAGAGCCTAGACGTCGCGTCGAGACATTTGCACATCCTCTATCACTCGGCTGTATATGAAAATTAAGAAAAAATATTCGGTACGAAGATAAAGTAAACAGTAACCTATGCATGTTTGGAATTTAGTCTTCTTTTTTTATAATTCTTTAAAAAAAATTATCTAATTTACAAACACAGAAAATTAGCAGAGGTCTATTAAATAATTTTGTTAAGAAATATTTCTGAAAAAAATTAGTATTGCGAAAAATAGAATTTTCACAGTAGATTTCCTGAACTCGGACAAGTTCAGGGTATCCATTTATTATTATTTAAGAATAAAAGAAATTCTAATATTTTCGAGAAAAAAATGGTCACATGGCAACGGAGTCATCAGCAAGCTCACTGCAACAAACGTCAATTCAATTATTCATTAATTAGTATTATCTGATTTGTGTTTGTAAATATTTATATTATAACACAGATTTCAGAAATTATAAGCTTGACAGTGACAGATATATTGATGACATGACGTCTTAATTTGGATACTTGATTTTATGTATGTTTATACTAAAATCGTTTATAGTAATATTAGTCAAACTCATTAATACACGGTCGATGGAAAAGTACTATTTTTGAATAAAAATTCTGTAGCTTGAGTGACGGTCTTGAGTGATATTGTTAACTATTAGCTTGCATAGGGGATATTATTCAATTTAGCTGATATATAAAAATTATTTTAACGTGCTGCATTTTTCAATACAAATAGTGACATATAAGGTAAATATTTTATAACCTATTCTATATTCAAAATTCACATTTTTGAAATTCAAGCAAAATTTTTTTCTCAATTTCCAAAAAATACAATTTCATAATGAGTTCAAATCTAATTTATACATCTCAAATCGATTATTGTCATCATCATTTTTTCATTTATGGTAAGAAAATTTTCTGCAAATTTTTGTACAATTTAGTGCTACATAATTAAACGTTTATTTTTTTAATTTTTAGTAATCACCAAGTAGTTATAATGTCAGGTAGCTCCGATATGAACCTTGCAACTTCATCAAATTCAACTTCAAAAATTGACACAAAAATACAAAAAATTGCGATACGATGCGATGCACAAAAGCTATTCGCCAATCAATTTTAAAATTTGAAGCAAATTTTTGAGACTTGTACTAGATACTTGAAATTTTAACCAGTTATTGCTCACATTATAAAGTATAACTTCTGAAAATTGCATCAAATTTCACTTAAAACATCCGAAGTTATAACCAAAAAACCAAAATTTAGCAGTTTTTTCAGTTTTTTTTTGAGGTTATGTGTGCAGATAAAAATTTCATTTTGTAACTGTTGATAGCCTATGTCATAACGAACAGCCTCAATTTTTTTCGCTTTTTTGTCCATTTTGTTTAGTATTCGATGTTAACTAACATGTTAAAAAAAATTGACACTGGAAACGATTCCTTATGTTTTACTTGTCGACTCCACTATATCCCGAAACTATACATATTTAGAAATAGCTCGAACTCTCCTAGACATATTTCATCATCATACATTTATGGCATTTTTTATTTTATAACTTTTGCTAGGCAGTTGATGTCGCATTGACGTAAAAAAGTAATCACCGTAAATAAAGTTTTAGTTTGATGAATTATCGACTCCAGCTTAGGCTATAAAACAAAGTTTAAAATTTATACCATTCTGGGATCACATAAAATACAAATTTATTAAAAGCTTAACTGCGATTTATAAAGATTGAGAGTTGTTAAATTACGTTTTATATAAATCTAGCACATACAACATTTGGCCCAATGTCACGTGTCTGTGAAAATGCGGATATTTCATATATATTTTTAAACGGTTGGACAAATAGCATATAAAGCTGTCTGTGTTGGCTTGACGTATCTTCAATATCGATACGAGTTTATTAAATTTTATTGAATATGAATAAATAAACTTTAGGCAAATGAGAGTGAGTTTGAAGGTTTAAGTCGATAAAGTTCAAAATAGTGCAATGTCACCTACATCAAATTTTGTTTAGAGCATTACCTACCAATATAGGTATGCCTGAGTCTTGCACCCTGTCATTGGAAATATTTTTTTTCGTTGACACGCAAGTATAACGCGGATCAATGCGTAAAGTATATTTAAAAGATTATTAGGCTAAAATTGTACCAATTATTAAAGCGATTAACTTGATAATCGAAAAAACAACGTTCGATATTCCACTCACTCAAAAGACCAACCATTTCAACCTAAATTGGGATTAATGACATACATTTTGATTATAGGTTTTACCGAGATTTTACTATTTAAAAATGTAACAGTATATTAGACAGATATTATGACTCATATCGTAGTCTTAAAGATTAGATTTAATTAACATTATGAATTAATTAATTTGATTTGTACAATTTATACAAGGTATATAAATTACTTGGATAAAAATAGTCGAAAAGAGCATATGTGCGAACTTTGCTCGAACAAATAAAGACCTTTATTATTGTTTCTTAATTTCCCGAGAGCGATGCGCTGGCCAGTTCTCCCGTATCTCCGACATACGAGGGGTTAGTAACTGTAGATTCCAGTTTCATGTGTCGTAAGTAACCAAACGGACCCCAGGATGACTGCCTTCTGCACTTTTCCTTCCAACCATTCTGCTGACTTTTCACAGGCTGGTATAGTCTTCAATTCTGATAGTGGGGTAGGCCTCAATTCACCGAGTATACTGATTATCAGGACGATCAATTTGACAGAATAGTCTGGGTATAGCACCCGGAGCACACACCGAAGATCTCGATATTTAGTCCGCTCTTCTCCCCCTTCAAAGTGACGTTTATCTCAGCTGATGCCGAGAATTGACATACATCACCTTGGTCTGGTGTTCAAGGAGGACTATATCAGGCTTATTTGCTTGGATCACCCTGACGGTCGGGAACGACTAGTTCCAATAAATTTGACATTTTTCGTTCTTGATTTCGGACTCGGTCTCTCCGGGGACATAAGGCAGCAAGCATTGGTGTACCTCCTACGAGTGCCGTAGATGGAAATATAGCACTCGGAATGCCACATTGTGCCTATGAAGGTAGGCCGAAGTCGCGTAAACTGGACATACAGATAAGTAAATGCATGAGCGACTGACGACAGGTCTTGCAGTTGGTGTCAGGGACCTCAACACCCATAATGCGCCTACAATATACCAAGGTGTTAATAGCATCATCTTGACAGACCGCAATGAATCCCTCAGTCTCCGACTTTAACTCCGCTGACCATAAAAAAGCGAACGTCTTTGCTTTGTCGATAAACCCAGTGTCTCTATGCTGTTATAAAATACACCGTGCATAGGTTTACTAACATGTTTCTAAACAGATTTCTCTGCTTGGCATAAGCTCCTCACCGGCCTCCTCGCCTGAGGTCAAATACAAAACCGAGGTCACTTGCGACCCTTCGTGCTGCCTTAAATAAAAATGAGCCAACTCCGGTTTTATGATCTCCCACTGTCCGTAGGAGTGTTTTTTTTTTTTTTATACATTTATTTAACGTCGGCCTATTTCCGCTACTGAGGCCTAACACCGACGCCTGTAGACGAGCTACCCCCAACCAGGAATTTTGCCGAACCTCTTCCCTTAAGAAGAGTAGGGATCTTTTACTTGCCTAACATTTAATAGACAAGGGACCGACGGCTTTACATCCCCTCCGAAGGATGGTATATCTCCTATACAACCCTCGCCTAAGGTTGTATAGCTTCCGCGCATACACTGATATACAAGCCGCTGGAAGATGTGTGAGGCGAGAACGCGGTTTCCGTTGGAATGTAGGAGTGAGTTCGAGCTCCTAAGGACGTTACATCCACCTATCGTTACCCTGTCATGGAGATACTTCAAAAGTCCTCCCTCTTTGGCCTGGGAGGTACACTCAAGGAACAGGCGATCTAGGATGGATGCTCCTATGAATATGCATCATCTTGCGGGTATTCCGGTACAATTGGTGCAGCTCCTCTACTGTCCACTTAGCTACTCCGAAGGAACGGCAAGCATATTTGTCGCAGACTTGCCCGAAAGTTCAAAAGACCAAATCTTTCGGAGCCGGCGCATGTACTTGCCTCGGAGAGTGTTCTTAACTTGTTTCACGTCCTGGGTATCGGGTTGTTACACACTCAGCTATGTGTAGGTCTCTCCGGCATCCAGATGTCGTAGGAGGCTTCCCGTTAGTATGTGCATTCTTAGAAGAATTTTTAAAATGACCGCTCCAAGAGAGTTAAAACAAAATGTCGAATCTATACTTTAGTTTTCTGGTATTCCACAAGGTTCCGTCTAAGTTCCGTCTTCTTCTTCTTTTTCTTCTTCTTCTTCTTCTCCTTCGCCTTCGCCTTCTCCTTCTCCTCCTCCTCCTCAGCATCCTCCTTTTTCCTCTTCTTCTGAAATTTTCAAAATGTTTTAAGTTTGAAATTTTTTAAACAAATATCGTTGTAACTTCAAAACTGCTAAAAGATGACTGATTTTATTATTAAATTACAATGTTACAAGTTGGATAAAGTAGGGGTTTGAAAGTTTTTTGCCACTTGTTTTTTTTTAATATGTCGTTTCTTTGGGGGTAAAACTTGCCTACACAGGCGCCGTTATTTTTAAATTTTTGTTATAAGGGCTCATATCTTAAAAAAATTTATTGATTGTAGAAGACCGAAGCATTGAGTACCTAGAAAAACATTCAAATCATTATCTCTAATAGTTTTGGAATTACAATGATTTAAGTAATGGCAACATTTAAAAAAATAATTTAGAGAATCTAGCATTTTTATAATTCAAGATAAAAAATCTAACGTAGTAAGATCTTGCGCACAGAAATCTCTATAATACATAAACAATTTTTTTTAAATGAGGGTCCTTCGACCTCTGAATTCCATCATTGCTTACAAGATTATAAGGTTCAGTTTTTTTACCTTATACTGATGAATAAACCATCTTTATATAGGTTGTTATACATACAATCGACCCAAGTAAGTAAAACTAACCCTAGAACTAGTTATTAACCAGACTCCCTCCTCCCTCAGTCAGCCCTTTAATGAATTGCAAGCTTTTGCAAGAATTAATATTGTAGAAAAGCTTTAATGTATTAGACAATGTCTATTTATAACAAACAAAGAAAAACCTTTGCAAGGAGAATGGGCCTGGTACGACCTGGCCTACAGCAGTCTCGGTGTTTCTAAGAAAAATTTCTCGTTTAATCACCTCCACATCACGAAAAACCCATAGCGGATTAAGAAATTTCTTCCACAGAACGTAATATTAACATGAAATGTTTTATTGTCTTTCTTACGGACCATAATCGCTGCCCCACTTTTACAATATTTATTTAAATGCATTGCCTAATCTTAAAACTTGGTCGCGTGCTCACTGCGCCTTGCTATAATTTTATTAACCCATTATAACATGTATATCGGCGCTATTGCAACACAATCGTTTTTGCTGGGTTTACAGCGTTACGAAATGGCGCATAAGAGAACTTGTAAAAATAACGTTATATCCTTTTCTGCTTCATAGATTATCTATCGTAGGAATTAATTGCACTGAATGCAATATTCCATGTAGAAATGACATTAAATCGCTTTTATAGCTATACTAGGAATTACATTTGTTCTTTAACGCTAAATTAATATGGCTTTTAATAGTAGGTAATATCAATTCCATTATATGCTTTTATGGAACTTTCTTCAACATACATTTATATTTTTTAAATGGTTTCTATTTTTTTGTAAATATAGCGCTACGTATATGCATACTGTTAACATAGAAATTTGTTCTGATACCATAGGTCCTTTCGAAATATGAGTGGCTATTTTAATAAATAACCCTTTACTAGAAATTTAACAAAATAAGTCACCAGTCCATGACGGGAATTAACCGATCTAAAATAGTAAACTCAAAGCCAAGGCTGCCGAAATGGAATTACACATTTGAAATAATACAAAAAAGCAAGCATTATCCACCCTCATTGCCAGTATTGAAGTTGAAGATCGAACCCAGTACACGTTAGGCAGTTAACCAAGAGTTATTGTGATACAACACGCTCAAGACTGCTCTGCTACCGTTAAGAGCTGCGTAATATGGAAAAATTGAAAATCTTCACCAATGTTAGTTAAAAAAAAATGTGATATTTATGGTAACAGCTCTGCTTTTCATAAAAACTTAAAATATGCAAATATAGTTAGTGAAGCCATCCACATTGTAATTTAGCATGCTACAATCAAAATTAAATACTAACTGTTCAACATAGTTTAGAAACACACAAATAACTTTATTTGCTTTTCCACAAGATTACTGCGGTTGCACAATCTTAGATGATGTTTCATAATATTATTTCAAATTCATAGATTTCTTATCTGTCCTTGTTTAATACAGTTTTGTTCATTGATAGTAATAATAATAATAACAATCTTTATTTAGCACAAGCAACTATTACAGAGGTGTAACATACATGTGTAGAACAGTACATTTACCTACATTTAACAATACTAATAATACAACATACCTATAATAAGCCTAATGAGTAAAATAGAACTAAGTTATTTATACATGAATTTATATAAATATTTTTTAAACAGAAAGACATTCTTAGCTTGCTTTATAAATCCTGGTAATTTATTAAATTCGGCCGTTCCCTTGTCGTATACTTTGTTTTCATTAAATTTGAGTAATTAATATTTATATGATTTCTTTGCCGTGTATTGTAATTATGAATATCCTTAAGCCGGCGCCACACATACGGTATTCGTCCACGACTATTTGATATTCGTTATAAATCACGCATATGTGGATACAATATTCGCTATTCGTGTACGAATATTTGCCATGCAGCGCGAACACGAACATGGTTCGGCCGAGAGTCGGTAAACTATTCAACATCAAAGCAGACGAATAATTGAATAGAGCATTTGTCGACGAATAACGAATATAGAGCGCAAGTGTGGATACAGTATTTCGCAAATATTTGTCCACAAACATTTGATTACGAACATTTGTGAACAATGACGAATATTCGTAAACGCATGTGTGGCGCCGGCTTTACAATGTTGTACATTTGTTGACAAATATGTTGGTAGTAAGTTATTGTGAAGTTTGTATAAGAATATTAACGTTCTGTATTTTATATTGTCTTTTACTAAAAACCATTTAAGTGGACATTGCATTATATTTATATTAGCATATCTATTACATTTTAAAATAAAACGCATACATCTATTTTGAAGTAGCTGCAGTTTAGATATATTGGTATCATTACACATATATAATATACTTGAGTAGTACTCGAAATGTGGTTTCATTATTGTGTTATAAATAGTTTTCCTTGTATTTGAAGTTAAATGTTTACTAACACGATAGGCGAATCCCAGTTTTTTTTATATATTTTTACATATGTAGTTTATATGGTCGTTAAATGTTAGTTTGTTATCTATGATTATCCCTAAATATCTCATAGTTATGAGCCCCATTGTTTTTACACACATATTATCAATGTTTTGATTTAAATATTTATTGGAACCTATTATCAAATATAATCCGTTCGTTGTAAACCATTCATTAATTAATTCCAGTGTCATGTTAATTTTTTGGGTAACTTGCTTCACATTAGTTCCAGATAAATATCCTATTATAGTATCGTCTGCAAAGAGATGTATTTTGCACTCCTCTGAGTTGATTAGAAGTAAATCATTAATAAATAACGTGAAAAGCATAGGCCCTAGTACACTACCTTGTGGAACTCCATTATTATTAAAAAGTTTTTCAGATTTAATTTTATTTATTTTGGTTTGCTGACTCCTTCCATATATATACGACTTTAACCATATGTATGCCTTGTCAATAATCCCATAATATTGGCATAGTTTTTCTAATAAAATCTCTCTGTTGACAACTTCGAATGCGCTTTTTAAATCGAGGAAGACGGTTATCACAATTTCACCTTTATCTATGGAATATTTGAAATCGTTGATTATTTTTTGTAAAGCCGTTTCACACGAATGATTTTCTCTAAATCCTGATTGATTTTCATGTAATAATTTGGTATTGCCTATAAATTCAGTGAGTTGGTCATGAACTGCTACTTCTAAAATTTTTTCCAGTGAAGGTAATGCATTTATAGGTCTATGCTCTTTCGCTAATTTTGTACCTGGAACCTTTGCTACAGGAGTTATTAATGATGTTTTCAATGTGTCTGGAAATGTTCCATTATTTAGCGATGTATCAATAATATGTAATAATGGATAGCCAATGACATCAAAAATGTATTTTTTATTAATTTAAAGTCAATTTCATCATCATCAGAAAACTTATTTTGCTGTTTAAAAACAATTTTACGTAATTTAGTGAGATTTATAATATTAATTTTTTTAAAATATGTATCTGGCTGTAATGCTCTGTTCTCAAATAAAGCATATCTATTAAGATAATACCTATTATTTTTTAACCTATCTACAATTAGATCAACACTAGAAATAAAATATATATTAAGTATTTTTCAGCGTCCGCCACATCATCAAGATTCTACATTACAAAAAAAATATCCATATAATAATAATACTAGACATTCTGAACTATTTCTGTAATAATAAAAAAATGTCCTCGAAATAACTATTGTATTAATCATTCCATAAGATTACGCATAGTTAAATTATTGACTGTTTCTTAGTAGAACATATATATTTGCGAATATGAATAAATTTTAATTAACTGGAATTATTTGTTGGGAAAATAAATTAGTGCAAAATTCTCATTTTATGTTGTAAAATGTATAATTTTTATATTAAAAATAAGCATCACTTTGCATTGACCTTATTTTGGAAATGAGTACTTTGTTAAGGGAAGCAGCTATACATTTGGAATATATGAAAATGAAAAAAAGTTTATGTTTCAAAAACGTTTATTTCACCTAAGTACGTAATTGCTAGAAGCAGCTTAATACGTGGTATTATTAACAATTAATCAAATCACAAATCACATATATAGAATATGTATTAGTCTAAACTTTACACCGCGACATATTGCCTCATTCCTTAACAGGAATAAATTAATCTAATAATTGGTGTCTTGTGTCTATATAAAGATGTACATGACATTCAATGAATGGAAATGAAAATTGTTTTAATCAATTAAACATAAATGTGGACTAATATGAAATATAAGTTTACCCACGGATAATTAATTCACTTTAGAAATATATTTATGTTAATAAAATCTCAGATTATATACATTTTTTTCACTGCGTTTGTTCTGAATATTTCCATAATATACTTGCAACTGGCTGCATAGTACCACATGCATTTATAATGCCGAAAACTCATTAATCCTAACAATTATACGTCGTTTAAATTCTGAAAACCGAGCCGTACTTGTTTTTATCAGTACTCTCCTCCATACTCGTGATTAGGCTGTGAAAAAAACTATGGTTGTGTGACTGTATAAGCTTACCAATTATATCTACTGCAACTCAAAAAGATTTCTTCAAAATATCAAAATCGCTATACTTCTCACTCATCCATCACTTATATGATCTTTTGCGTATGAATGAAAATTATGAGGTACATCCTGATTATAAACCAAATTACATTATTTCTTGCTAAGAGTAAGAGTTTTGGAGTACTACACTGCTTACTACTGCCAGATTCGGGTGCATTATAACATTATAATCCTGGATATGGCCGGGGGCGCGGCACGTTCTTAAGTATTAATCAATCGGCATTTTTATATACTTTGCAGGAGTATAATATGTTGAGCCAGATCCAGGACCAGAATATTCTTAATGACTTACCAGAACGCGGTCTCAAATTTATTAAATTTTCACCAATAATACAAAATCTTCGTTGTCTTATACTTTATATTTCTTTCTATATTAACAAGTTCTATACTTCTAGATCCATATTATCTTAACTTTGATTCAGATTTATAACAGTTAATCGCTCTGTTTGATCTAAAACTGGTCTCAAATTATTCTACAAACTGTTTTTTAACCTCGTTGAATAAATGCAAATGTGAAAGCGTTTCAACATTATCCAAATTTTGATCATATTTGTCATTAATAAGAGAATATTCAATCCTATAATAATTAATAAAATGAGTTAACATCAAGAAGCAATTTTGTAAAATAAGCCCACACACAGAGCAAAGCATACATAGACTAAATTTTATTAGTTATCTTAAATTGTTCATGTATGTCATCGAACACTTTAATTTTTGCTGAAGAAATTAAAATTCGTCACGTCAAAGTGTATCAAATAATACATTAACTATATAGCAATAATTAAAATATAATAAGAAAGACTATACATTTTACTTTTATCACCAAAGCGCATAATCGAATTTTATTACAGTCCCCTTTTTAATAATTCAGAGTACTTCCCAAAAATTCTACCCTCAGCCGCGTACTTTTATTGCAGTTACCAAAACGTACTTTTAACATGCATATAAATATTACTTTTTCGAAAATATAAAAATATAATCATATTGTACATCTAAAGATAATGAAAATCACATTATACAAATTTTTCACTGTATTTTCTAACTTCTTTTTCGTTGGATTTTCTAAATTTATTTTAGTTGCGGTTCCCAAAAAACGGAATTTTAATAATAAAACTAAACTCTACGTGTAATAAATTTAACTTAAAATCATACATTTTTATAATTCTTATTTGATATTAATATATTTCAACGCATATACTAACTTTGCGATGCAGTTCCAGTTCTTGATTTTGTCTAAAAATGTTGTACAATCTTAGATATAGCTAAAATAATTTTGTTCTCATATTTAAATAAGGGCCCATAATGTTTATAATGTGTGATTGTATTGATTTTTTTGTACTAAGATCTGGTGTCTGCTAGCTGGAAGTGTTTATGGGAATGAAGCTAATTGTGGAAGCAGAATTCAATTCTGTGAAGCAATGGCTATCTCATTTAATCAATACTAGTAAAAAAATACTTGCTTCAGTGATGTATCGCCCTTCTCTTAATGGCTTTTCAACAAACGTAATTGTAGGTACTGGAGCAATGAAAATTCAAATGTTTTAGAACAATATTCCAGACAACCGTTGCGAGGGCTAATATTCTAGGTGTTGAGATAATTACCACCAATTTCATTGAAGAAACTGATATAGAAAAAGCTACTAAAATGTATCTTTCATGATAATTTTTGAACAGTTATATTGCAATTTTTCATTTTATACATATATAAAAAAGCATTTTATTAAATGAAATGTTAGTATCTATTATTATCAAACCTAATTCCCTATTCACCTCATTACCATATGATTATAAAATTGCCATGTTAAAACATGGTTAAATTTCAAATCAATATTATTAGAAATTACAAATATATTTACGTTATAAACAAGCATTTTAGCAACATATGCAAGGTCAGTGCTAATAAACTGATATTCTTTTCTTTTGAAAATACTTTGTCATCATGTATCTCAAGTATTTAAACAAAGAGGTGAATGAGAATGAGAAGGTCTCGTCGGGATAATGTGTTTGGTCAGAACACGGAAGGTGCCTATTTTTGGATGCAGGAAAAACGCCTGTACCTTGCCGATCTGAAGGCGATCCCCGAGAACCCTGTTGTAGATTTGTATTGATTTGTTTGTATGTGATAACTTTTTCTTTTGGATAACCTACAAAAAATTTCTTCCTCTTAGCTCACCTATAAGCCTGACAATATTTTTCGTCGAGGAACTCCTCTCTTTAATTGGCCTGCTATCTAATCAAAGTGAAGGCACAGATACTACGATTTGAAATAATTCAAGGAGAGATGATGTGAAACAAAGCATGAAACACAATTTCATCAGTAGCAAATGAGAATCACCTTAGTGTCTGTTTCATATCCAGAGTTAATTTAGATATCTAGTCCTGAATGAAAACTGTATATTCGGCAAAACTTCAGCATAGTATTAAATGTAACTAGTGGCTGTTCATTTAATAGAGCAGTACAACTCCATTCATAATCTATTAATTAAATCAAACTGCACCCTGATGTGTATTCCATTAATATATGTATTCACCTCTAAAATGTTTCGTAAATTGTTTGCATAGATCTAGTTGGTACACGTAATGCGAAATTTCCATAATTATTTTGCAAGTTAATGCTTTAATACGCCCCAAGATATTAGTTTAATCGAGACAAATTGGCAGATATATTGACAGAAGTTTGAACATTACTTGCCGTTCCGTACTGATGCAAATGTTGTGGTCTTAATATCATGTAATCTAATACAGTATGCATGAGATTATGTGCTATAATCTTGTTAGCTTCGTTGAAAAATTGTTAGATTTTCTAGATACATAAATTTAATCTGTACATTTATTTCAGTTGGTATAGATTAGAACTAAGTGAACTCCAGGCATACACGTTAGTATTGGCTAATGAATTACTACTGATTTTATGCTGAAATTAAACCCGTTGAAGGATGTAGAATTAAGTAGGATAAATAGATCTATTACTCAAAAGAACATACAACTTGTTCTACGTATGCACGAGAAAATAACGGCTCTGCTAACGGTAGCAATAGCAAAAGATGTTGCCATATAACAAAATGATTATAAAACGTACAAATGTTATCATTGTTGTCTCAACAGCCTGCGGCTTTTCAAATATCGGTTTTCTCGTCTATAGTCGTACATATTCGAATATAGTTTACATAAGGAAATATGGTATTTCCTTTAGGCAAAAAAGGGAGACTAAAAACACGTTCAAATGAATTAAAAAATAACATTCTGGCAACTTGAATTGACATTAAAAATAAATATGGGTGAAAACTTTAAAATACTTTTGGCACTAGTATTAAAATTAAAGATTGATAATAAAATGGAGATGTAAGTAAAAAAAAATGGTTTATGTCCGTCCACATTATAAAGGACTGCTTATGATATAATTTTGCGGCTATAAAGCTCTTTATTGTACTAGTAAAATAAAGTTATTTTGTTTTACTATTATGTCGGATTTAGACGTTTTCAAATTAATATGTACAACTGTCATTGGCAACATAAGTTAAAATAATAACATTAGTATAACAAATATTATTGTTTATTATAATAAATATAAAATTTATTAAATCAATTCTTTCTAATAATGAGCTGATGTCAGATTTTGACGTTTTCAAAGAAATATGTACAACAGTCATAAAAATGTAAAAAATGTAATTAAATTAATTTTTTTCATTAATAAGCCAAATTTAGCAGTTGAACATAAAGCTTTATATGCGACTCGTCCATAATAAGGCTTCATTTAACTCGCCCTCTTTATGGCCTTACTCTCATGCTCGCTCGGTCATAAACCGGACTCGTTCAATAAAGCCTTGTATTATGGACTTGATACATAAATAGCTATTATTTTGGGACAAACTTGATAAAAATACAATTTATTATCGCAGTGCTTATAAAGTAACTACGTAATTTTGTAAGACGATTATCTAAGTTCTTTTAACACTAATGTTAAAAGTAAGTTATTTGTTTTAAACAGTTTGACGATGTAAATAATTAATAAAAAAAGATAATTAGTAAAAAGTATGAAATAATGAAATATTATGTTTTCGGTTTTTCATATGCGGGATTATGTCGGGGCTACTATTTTATTTGAACATTGCTATTTGCTCGTTGTCCTTAAATACCTTCCTACACGTATAATCGCATTTCATAAGAAATAAGAATTTTAATATCCTCTCTATATATCCTATGCATTAAAATCAGTGAACCTACCCCATGAAATTATGGTGGAAGAGATGTAGGAGTAGGTCAATGCGTAATAGATATTCAACAAGTTTTTCTTTGCAATATAGTGTAATAAGCCTCATTTAGTTGTTTCTAGTCTGAGACTACTTGTAACGACGGCTTCACAATCAGAATCGATGGGCTTTTAATAATAATAATAATAATAATAATAGCTTTATTTGCCCAACAGGTTACACCCAATTATAGGACAACGAATTAAATGAAATTGGAAAACATTATGTATACAAGTTATATAAAACAAATATATCAAATACTATAGTATAATATATATGACGTATTAAGTATAACAAATATAATGAATATAATAAACATAACACAATACAATGTAACAGATACAATAAATATAATAAATACAGTAATAAAATGACAAATAATAGATAATTGACAATAATAACAGATAACATAATAAATGAATAATAAAGAATGCTACGGATTAAACATGCGCCTAGCACAATTTAGCAAATCATTTGGCGAGCATGAATGTATACCACAGTGCTGACTTAATTTGTTGAAATTATAACACATACAGTTTATTGGTGATTTTATCATGACGTTAGTATTGGCGCGAGTACAATAAAATGTTGGATTTTGCCGAGAATGTTCTCTTGGAGTATAGAAATTAAGTTGTGAGAGTAATTGCGGGCTATCAATATCATTATGCAACAATTTATAGAGAAAAATTAACATAGAGCAGATTCGTCGAAATTCTAGACTCTCAAACTGAAATGAACTTAGGAGAAGATTATTGTCTACTCCTCTCTCGGGATATATTCCTGTAGTTTTGAATGATAAAAATTTTAGAAATTTTCTTTGGACTTGCTCCACCTTATTTTTATGGGCCATATAACAGGGATTCCAAACAATAGATCCGTACTCCAGTTTCGATCTTACGTAAGCGCAGTATAATATTTTAAGGCACTTTATGTTAATAAATAGTTTTATTTCACAATAGTATTCAATTCAGTAACAAAGTTTCGTATTGTATGACTTTTATTTTACTCATGTCAGAACATAATAATTAATATCTAACAAACCAAAAAAAAAAGGATTCAATATTCTTGATTACACAGCAACATAGTTTCTCCCGGTAATGGAACCATAGGTTCATTACCATTAGTTAAATTCAAAGGAACAGCAGGTTCATTATGTTCTATAGTTTCCGGTCCACTTTCTTCAGTAAAATCCAGGCGAGAAATGATAAGTGACAGGACGATTAAAAATTCCATGGTTGATATGTACATCAACTACACGAACACGCCCATCCGGTCCAGGGTATACTTTCTTCACGATACCACGAATCCATATATTTCGAGGCAGTTGTCCATCAACAATGAAAACAACATCTCCAATAGTTAAATTTTTGGTTGTGTTAGATCATTTACGTCTAGATGTTAAAGTTGTTATATACTCTTTTTTCCATCGGGTCCAAAAGTGATCAGTAAGAGCTTGGCTCCGTCTCCATTGTTTACGTAGAATAAAATCATTACTTGAAAATCTTCCAGGAATTTGAACATTACTTGATTTTCCACTCAAAAATGATTTGGGGTGAGAGCTTCCCCATCTTTCGGATCCAAAGATACAAAAGTCTGCTATTAACAACGTGAGCAGCTTCCATCATAAGAGTTCTTAGAACTTCTTCGCTTAGATATTGACTTCAATTAAAATGTAGACTTATTTTCATTGATCGAATAAGTCTTTTCCAATATCCACCCATATGAGGAGCAGAAGGCGGAGTAAATTTCCAAGTAACATTTTTCCCAGTACAGCAGTTATTAATGTCCATGAAAATTTGTTCCATTGTCAGTGATTAAGGTTGTTGGTGATACTCATACATCTTCTAGTTACCATAATACACAAATCAGTGGAAAGTGTATTAGCAATTTCAATATGTACAGCACAGATTGCTAAACAAATAAACATTACTCCATATCGTTTCTTATGCCTTCGTTTCAAAAGGGCGAGTTACTCGATCAAGGGGTAAAAATCCATCAATTTGACATCCTCGTTTTGCTTTGGTAATTTTACAATATGCGCATTCATGGGAAGCAAGACGAACGGCTGAACGTCTGTTGAAAATCCAACAGTTCATTATATTTTTGCCTCAGTTCATTCAGAACTGTTTTTGTCCTTGATGATGGCATAATTTGTGGTAAGGTTGAAGAAAAAAGAAGGATTCAGTATCCCTGGTTACCCAGCAACACTACTATTATAGCATCTTCCTAAATATTTAGAATTTATTGAAAAAGATATTAAGCTCGGGGTTAGTAGTCTTCTATGATTAAAATTCATGCATTTATTTATTTTTAAATATGAATTTGTTACACTGACACCATGCACTGTTAGTTTCATTTTTATATAGTCTTCCTCCGAAGTTGAAGCGTAAATTGGCATCACTATATCATCTGCATACATTGTTGCGCTACGCTCATGGAGAGATCTTTCAAGGTTATTTATATATAACGTAAATAATAGCGGATCTCAAACATATCCCTGAGGAACACCCGCATTAATATCGTGTTAATCAGAAATTATATTTTATACTTACGGTTCGTTTTTTACCAACTGGAAAGTGAAGATTCTAAGCCAATACCCGGAGACATACTCGGAGTTTTTTATTGATTTTTGTCTTATTCGCCTGGAGTAACTAGACATTTTTCTAAAACAGTAAATACAGCTTGTAGAAAAAAAGTTATATGATTGTGCCATCGAAATCTGAAAAACTTTTCAGAAATCGGATGGAACAAAAGTCTGATAAGATTGAAATTTGGAAAGTACGTTAATATTGGCTACAAGTTGAACTTTGTTACTTTTAAAAAAGGTAAATCAATAAATAAGAAAGTTATGAAATATTGTAAGAAAAAAAGTAGATCGAGACTGTTGCAATCTTGGATAAGATTACATAAAAACAAAAGTATTGCATAGCATACTGCCGGGCGTTTTGCTATCCAGACGAGCATTATCAGGGAATTACAGATACAACGATTATAAATAAAAAATTACTTTTTTAAAAAAACTGCGAACTCATCCTTAAGTATTGTTCAACAAATATATAAAAATTACAATAAACCGAAGAATAGAGAAATACTATTTAGACCTTTACCTTTACTATTTAGAATATTAAGTCTGACCTATATAATATATTTCATATCATTTATATTTCTTTAGTTTTAAGTTCATTATTTGAATGAATTTACTCATTTATATTTTTCTCTTTCTAGGTAAGTACTTGGCCAACACTCTGTATCAGGTAAGCAGTTATCCAAACATCTGCTCGATTTCCTAAGGAAATAAATCGTTTATGTGCGTCATGATCCCCGATTTTTAAACGAGTATTGAGGTTTGTACGCTACACGAAATCCAATACCAATCATTCCTAACGAAATAAAACCGAATCGAATTTAAAAGTAAACAAAACCGTATTGGGGCCACTTTTAAACATTTTATAACGCGATCCGCCTTAATAACTTGGATATTATATTTGAAAATGAGGTATGGTCTTCTTCCGAGACATTTAACATAGCCAGTCTAATCCGACGTAAAGTGGTAAAATGAAAAAATATATAAACGACCACGGATTCTCTTTTAATTTGGAATGTAGGAACGTTAACTGAATCTGCCATCTGTTTAATGTTGTTTTAAAATTAATAGTCTCGAGGAAAACATACATTTTGTATAATAATATTCACGCTTTTTCATACGAGGAACAGTCAATAAACACCAATTTTTATTTATTTATTTATTACATGATCATATGTTTTTATGCACCTTCATATCAGCGAAAATTCTGATGATATATTATAAATGACAATTTCTTTTTAACATTCCACAACTACTCATAACCAGGAATTTTGTCGAACCTCATATCTTTCGAAGAGTAGGGATTTTTTACTTCCCTAACATTTAATAGTCAAGGGACTGACGGCTTTCCATCCCCTCCGAAGGATGGTATATCTACTACACAATCCTCGTCTAAGATTGCATAGCTTCCGCGCATACATTGATATACAAACTACTGGAAGATGTGAGGCAGGTTAATGAAGAATCTTATAGAAAGCGACAAGACGATAAGGAAAACCTATCTGCAAATATAAAAGAGCCACTTGTATATTAAGAATTGAAGTGGTAGAACTTAATTATTCATTATCATGGCATTATTAATTTCATCTTTATTTCCTAGCATCATAATATTGCTTAATACCATGTTGAATATTGAAAAATGTCTAAATTTATGGTAACTCAGTCCGCTAAAGTTCGATTCCCCACACCGACACTGGCAATTTCGATGGGTAATGGATGTTGTCTGCATTTTTAGAATATGTAATCCTCCTTTCTGACAGCCTTGGCTTTCGATTTGTGGGTTGTCTAGTATATGTGATGTGTTTATGTTATGCGTATGTCGTAGTCACATGGTGAAATACGGCTTTTCGGGAACAGCCTAGGCAGTTCATAAAATGCCGACAGATAGTGTGAAACACCTCATGTTACATCATGTGAATAGGTTTTCATAAAGTGCCTTAAAGTTTTAGTATTTTGGTGTAATGAGAAGTTTAACTGGATCTGCCGTGATTTACGGCATCGGCAGTTTATGAAATGACGTGATGCCGGCATTTTATGAACTGCCTAGGCTTTTCCGGAAAAGCCTACGTCGTAGACATATAGTGCAATACGGCTTTTCGGGAAATTCCTAGGCAGTTCTTGAAATGACGGCAGATAGTGTAAAACAGCTCATGTTATATCATTTCATTAGGCTTTTCATGAAGTACCTTAAAATGTTAGTATTTTCGTGTAATGAGAAGTTTAATATGATCTGCCGTGATTTAGGGCATCGGTATTTCATGAAATGCCGGCAGACCGAGTGAAATCTGTATGCTACACGGTTCGCCTAAGCTGTTCATGAAGAGTCTGGTTAGTTAGTTAATGTTGTGATTCGTGCTTTACATGATCTGCCGGCTTCATCGCTAGGCTCATTCACAATATGACTAAATCACGTCACTTCATGAAATGCCGATGGCCTATATCACGGCAGATCGTGTAAAGTACGAATCATAACATTAACTGACTAAATAAACCAGGTTCTTTATGAACAGCCTAGGCGAATCGTATAGCATACAGATTTCACACTATCTGCCGACATTTTATGAACTGCCTAGGCTTTTCCCGAAGAGCCGTATTTCACCATGTGACTACGACACGTATACTAATTCGGACATATTTCTTTTATTCTGCAATTAAATAATTGATTCAAATTCACTTTTTCTGTATATAATTCTCATATTTCTTTCTTCTTATTTTGTATATCTTTTACTTCCAGGCATATATAAATGATATAATAGTCTTCGATATACGCCTGAAATTATTGAGATACGGTTTTTTAAATGTTTTTTGCCGCCTTCTATGTCACCTGAATGATCATCTTAAGTCTAGGAGATCTAGATTTGTCTGAGGAAGGAGACGGGGCCCTACAGTTTATTGTGGGATTCGAACCACTTTTTGGGAATAATTTATATTTGAAAATTGCTTCGTAGTAGGTGTGGTTCGAATCTACTGAGCTAGCGTCCCGTTATATTTTTGATAACGTTTCTTGTATAGAAAATACGTTTAGAATTATGTATTTTATTTCTTCTACGTTATTATCAGGTTTCATCAAGAATTTTTACACAATAGCATTAAGTTAAAAAAGCATCACAGCGTTTCAGACATGCCGTTTTAAGGTCGTATTTTGTACCCTTTAATGTTGAAAAAATGCTTTATTTACAAAGTGACAAAGACATCTCAATTGAATTAAAAATTTATTTTGCCTACAAAATGTTCGAGAAGAGTTACACAATTTATACATTTATCCCACGACAAATAGCTGCTAATTATGGTATTGTGGCCTCCCTTCGAAACTGCGAAGTAGCTTAAATAAAGACGTCTCTATGAAATATTTTATCTTCAAATCCTAAGTAATTTATCTGGATTTCCTTTATGAACTTCAACTAAATATATTTTTGACGATTACGAGGAAAATACATACTTTTTCAATCAATTCTTGTCTTTGTATGTTTATGGCAATGGAGTTCTATTCGAAGTAAATGGTTTTTCCTGATCGTAATAATGTTATCAAGAAAGGCCACCCAGTTTTGATACAATCAGCAATCTGTGGCCCAGTCACGATCTAGAAAAACCGCAATATATGAGAAAAATAACTAAGTTTTCTAGGTGAAACCCTAAACTGAACCACCGGTGAGGCGTTAAGGGCGTAATCAAATTATTTTTTTGTAGCCGTAATTTTGTTTTGCATATTTATCCACTCGGTTGCGGTTGAAGTGGATAAAAGGAACAATTAAAGGAAGGAAAGTACGCTATTATAACTGAATCGAGACATCGTTTTCTTTATCTTTATTCGCTTTTTATCGCGGGTCTAGATTACCATCCATTATTCAAAAACGTAATAAAATCTTTACTCAAAGTATGGTTTTAATTAACATTTTTAAAAGCTGAGATCAACAGTTTTTTCAAGATCTCAACTGGAAGATGCGTGTAACAAAAGCCCCAGAGGAATTTTGGCAAACTAATTAATTAATTTTTAATATTTGCCTCTGGGGGATAACAACTCTGGGAACAAAATGAGAGGTGGAAAGATTTATCATCACAATTCTCAGGATAAAACGCTTTTGTATTTACAATAATTATGGGCCTGTTTATTCCTTGGACGGTTGTACATTTTATCCCAAATCTAGTGTAAAGCAATTTGCACTGTTTGAAAATATATTTTCCTGGAATAGAAATATAGTTGTTTATTTATTTATTTATTGATACACTGCCCAATAGAAAAACCAATTACAGGGCAGGGGTATACAATTAAATATATATAAATATATACGTATAGTTGAGGTAATCAATTTCCGGTACATAAAAAACGCAACAAAAACTTTACGACCTCATTAAAATACCAGTACTCTCTGTACTGCTGTTCGAAAATTGGCTCGCTTACCTTTATAGGCATTGTATCGATATGGGCGACAAAAGCAAACTTGCAATCAAAGATTATACGTAAATCTTTAATAGTATTTGGACGAGGAAGCATTACACTATCGATTTTTCAAAGATTTGGATATATCTGTATTAGAAAAATTAAATTAAATACGATTTGCATTGGTTTGGATAGTATAATGGCACAATCTTTTAATAAGAACGCCGGAATTAGGTCCGGACCTGCTGTGATTTTGGGTTTGATTTTTCACTATCTGACGTAATATGTAAAATGCCATTAGTACTATTGTTTGTCGATGTATATTGGGTATCATATGTAGTGGAATTAAGGAAATTGTTAGCAAAAATGTCTGCAAATCCATCTACAATTTGCTTGGGAGAATCCAGTCTAGTCTCATTATGAGTCATGAGGGATGGAACTGACGAGTGTCCTTTTTTATTGGATATATACGACCAAGATTGGGTTTGACTTGACATTACATTGAGTTCAGTTTCGGCAACATATCGATGAGCTTGGCTAATTTTTTAAGTCACTTCTTATGGTTTTATAGTAATTGTAGTTTATTTCAGTGCGGTCATTACGATATTGATTCCATGCTTTATTTTTTTGTCTAAGTGTATGGATCACCGAGCGCATCTCTAAAGCATTCAACACAGCGTATAAAACTTCTTATCAAAAAAATTACAATTTACCGTAATATTATCATACTATTTTTACTGTTAATAATGATAATGGAACACAAAAGCTATATAGAACGTATTTTTAGTAACGCTTATGCATACAAACGAAAACAGTCTTTTAGTTTAACAGTACTTTTCGCGGAGTCACCCTGTATATGGCCCTCGCTTACATTTCATATATTTTCCATATATACATAGAAAGATATATCCGGCAAACAAAAACTACAAATAAATTTCCAGATTCAATCTACATTCAATGAAAAATATATATGTTATTCTTTTTTATTTTATGATTCTTTCAGATCTATAAATCTCGTTTGCGGCTTTAGAGGTCGTAACCTTATTCACAGTTATTTGTCAGTGCAGACTACAAATTTCCTGACAATAATGCTGTTTTACCTCTGGGCAGTCATATAATGATTGTAAAGTGTTTTGTGGATATGAGGATACAAATAAAAATTGCTCTCTTGAGATAGCATCTAAAGTTACGACCTCGGTTTTATGCAAGAGGCATGAGAAATATTATTTCAAAAATCGAGTTGTTGTGTAGGTAATATAATAGAATGAAAATGGAACCAGATACATAAGTACATATATTTTTACCTTGGAAATATAATGGAAGCCATTTCAGTCGGTTTCTCACAATTTAAGTAACTTGTTTCGTGTAAGAAACGTGTGAAACAACGGTTTCAACATATTACAATTGGAGTTGGAAATATTAATACAACGGCAGAACTGGGAAGTGAAACAGTAAAATTTTAAAACTATTTTTATTAACTTTGCGTTCGTAATTCTCGGTAATCCGCTTATCGTCAAATGCAATGCTTATGAAATAAAATTAAACTATAAATGTAAATAAACATGCACAATTTTGTTTAATATATTCAGCTCAAATAGCATTGGCGGAAAGCTGGCAGCAGTCGCATAAATGTTTTAATGTAATTCTAAATACATCTCTGATTTATGTATAACTATTATATTCCAACTAGCTAGGTAATAGAACTAACTACTCTATTGTTGCGCCTCAAATGGTAGTATGTTATAATAAAATTTAAAATGGTGGAAAGCACTACAAATATTGGACTACTATATAAATGTGTATATAATGATCACTATCTGACAATTTAGACTTAAAAAGTAAATTGATTTATAGCCGCTTCCTAGTAGTAGTAATTTTTTTTATACAAATATTGCAAACAAAAAGAAGAATGAAGAGAGAGAGAGAGAGAGAGAGAGAGAACAATATAATAATTATAAAGGTATTGAAATACAAAAAGAAAACAAATCTAATTGACATATAAGTCTCAAATTAAGTAGGATAAGAAAGAAAACAAAAAGAAAAAGTTATCCGATATCTAAATTAGCGGGTATGTTGAGGAGAATTGACTGTGGTAACTCACGCGTAATTTGGGGTACGAAATACCGCCACTTTAGGTAATATTACCTTATATTACCACTTTGTTACTCCAAATTGCAACTCGATTGCCTTAAATCGCCAGTGGATCGCCACATACTACCATCAACCACCAGTCGATCGCCAATAATACCACCAGACTACCACGCATTACCACTCGGATCTCCACATATTTCCACTAGATTGCCACTTACTGCCATATTTCATCTGGATCACCCACCCCCACCACCCAGCGATTACCTAATTTTCTTAGTTTAAGCATAATTTTATATTATTTTTCAGTCATCAGCTTTGGACGGAAAAGCAGAATAAAAAAAGCACAACCTGCGAAATGATTATTTATTCGTTCACTTAAATATTTAAGTTTAAAAAACTCGAGAAATGGTATTGATTATTATCGTCCGTTATTTTATAACAAATTGCCTTTTTACCTTAAAATGATGTCATTAAATTTATTTAAAGTAACAATTGAATCAATCTTAGTAGCTCTGCATTTTATAGCTTAAATGAATTTTTACAGTGATTTGTAATCTTGAAATCTTTTCTATGAAGTTCTCAGCTCTGGCATTGTATGTTCCAATTCTATTTATACAAGTATATTTCCTCTTTATAATTATAAATTTTATTGTATCTTTAATAATTATATTGTAATGTACTTTTGAGATACTTTATGTATACTTTGACTTGTGTAATAATTGTTAAATTAATCGACTTACCTGGGAAGATTAATTGAACAAGTACGTGCGAGTGAAGTGTAAGTGTGTGTGTTTACAAATGCGCAAAATAGCAGGCGGAATGCAAAGAAAGCAACGGTTACAGCTGGAATATAAACTAAGAAGCTGAAGAAACAAATTAAGAAAGCATCCGCTTCTTCAAGTAGGTACATTTTATTAATAATAATTAATAAAGCTTTATAGTTGAAGTTTCGAAATTTACCAGTCCTACGACTTGGTACTGACTCTAACTTTCGAAAGACACACGTCTTTCCATAATGCGCCACTACAACACATAATAACGCTGGCTCTCCAGTCCTACGGCTTGATACTGTCTCCCACTTTCGAAAAACACACGTTTTTTTTCCATAATGCGCCACTACGACGCAGAAAATAGTGAAAGTCTACATTTAGTCACACGTATGAATAATTAATTATGAAAGAATAAGAAATAATTGTTGATAGTAATCAATCAATGCCGTCACTTATCGCCATCTCGAGCAAAAAGCCGGAAACGAAACATTCACTGAGGTAAAAATATGTCTGGTAAGAAACTTGCATGAAAAATCTGATTAGAATTTTATAACAAAGTATACACATATTACTTACTATCCTTAAATCTTAATCTGTTTCTTCAGCTTCTTAGTTTATTTTCCAGCTGTAACCGTTGCTTTCTTTTCATTCCGCCTGCCATTTTGCGCACTTGTAAACACACACTTACACTTCACTCGCACGCACTTGTTGTTTCGAACGCACATGTGTTATATGTAATCATTGAAGAGGAGATTGTGAAATAAAATTATTTATCATTATTTATTCAAATATACTATTCTATTATAATTATAATTTATTATTTCATCTAGCATTTATGTTTACCTGGAAATCGAGTGAAACTTCAAGATTCGTAAAAATATTTATGATCACAAAATAAAAACAAAATACATTCTCAGTTGAATAAAGACAACATAGTTAACATATTAAAAAGTAAAATAAAAATGAAAGTACATTAGTGAATACAATGAGTTAATAATCAGAACTTTTCAAAAAATATTTCTGTATTTTTAATAATATTGCCCGTTCATGTCTAGACAATTGCAGGGGCTTGTATCCTATCATTTTAATGGGACCATAAAATATTTGACTTCTTTTTACGAATTGAGTATCTCCTGGCTTTGGCCAGACAAAATTGTCCAGTTCTTGCTTGCGTATATTGTGTATATTTGTTGGTATCTCGATCGGAATTGACTTTTATCAACGGCCAACATACCAGTTGGTAAGATACGACACCGTGCAATATTTCTTCATTTTCATTGAGATTTTACTCTCAGTTTTACCGTTTTCGAATTGGTTTTCCAAGAAATCTTCATTGGTTTTATCTAGTTTATATTAATAGTTCCGATCAAGGTTCAGTTACTCAATATAAAACTGATTGTATTATGAATAATGTAATTCTTCTAATCATACATTCGACAGAAAGCGAGTCGAATGAGATTGAAATAGGTGCGGGTGACTGGCTTGTAGAATAAAAATCTAATGAAGGTAATATTTTAATATTAAATATGAAAACAATACAGAATTTACAAAAATAATTGATCTTGCCTAGAGCTTCTTTGGATGTCTCGCATTTAATTCTAAAAGTAGTATTTACAAAGTTGAATGAAGTTTCCAAATGTTCTGTTTCAAGACCCTAGAACGTTATTGAAAACTTATCAGACTGGCTGTAAAATGAGAATTGGAAATTATTATTGGTGTTGAATTCTGTTTACCTACACAAAACCAAATTGAATAGATGTTGCATCAAATTTAAAGCCAGAATATAAAATATCCCAGTTAGAATAAAATAAATTTATATTATTAAAACTATAAAAATAATTCTTACATAAGTTTATAAAACTATATGGGGATAACAGTGTTAAATAAGGATCCTGAAAACTGATCTTATAGAATAGAATTTTTTTTGACAAACGATAAAACAGCACTTACGAAAGTATTGTATTAAGAGTTCTCCGGAGTGTATTAGTCATCCATGCTTCCAATTTTAATTGTAAATGTCTTTACATCAATAAAATGACGCAGCCGAATGTACAGTGTGCTTGGAAAGAGAGAGATAGAGATGTAATAGAATATGACATTGTACAAATGTATTATACCTAATCTTTAAATCTCTCTTTACTCTTGAGAACATTAGGGCTAATTTTATTTTAGTTCTACAAAAGAGAAAATGTTTATTTTAATAATACCTATGTGGGATGATCAAAATTATTTTTGCAAATCGAGAATAGAAGAGAAAAACAATTTTTTTATATATACTTTTTTTTCTCTCACCATCTCACATTTTAACGTGTTTTTAATGTCTGTTAGTGAAAGTCGTTTTTTAAAATAATGATTTATATGAGAGTATATCGAAGCGTCTTGCCGGCTTATATCCGGAGCGCTCTTAATATACTCTTGTTTTATAACTGACCTATAATGGCGTGTATTTTCATTTGTGCTCCAGTTATGAACGTTGTCAGAGTCTGTTTTGTAATGATCGTATATTATTTTACAAAGTATATATAAATGTTTAAAATTTTCAAAACAATTAAAGTGTATTCTGTACCTGTTTTGTGTTTATCACTCTTGTAAGAATGTTCTGAAAATATTCTTACAAATATATATTGATCAATTGCCAAAAAAATATATTGTTCGATAAAATTTGTTTTGTAATTCTTCGGCCTCTCGCGGTATCTCTTTGGGCTTTCTGTAACTAACATGATATATTTTTAGACAAATACTCATGTAAAATGATTCACAACTTTCACCACCTGTATTATTGATATCCGCTTAGCAAATACGCTATACCTATACGGTCCTTTTAACTAGATACAGCAAGCAATGAAAAATATATAAAAAATTATAGAAAAATGGTTTACTTTACCATGAGTACATTGTTTGTTTTTCAAAAATTAAAAATTATAAACGAAAAAAATTTTCAATGTTGATAATTATTATTCTTTAAATTAATTTCTTCACAAGTAATTCTTAGTGCATGAAAGTTAAGCAGCAGTAGAACTAAATATGCCCTTAACCCACACAATTGGCAATGAATAGCGAGTGAGTAAAGTGAATAAAATAATTGAAATATGTTTATCGCAAACAATGTATAAAAGAAATATTCATTAAATAAATTTTCTTATATAAGCTTCACCTTTTATAATCGCTCAGCCCGTTCTAAAAGCATATATTTCAAAAGGACGTATTTTCCGTATAATTTCATTTTTTGTAGGCGGGACTATAAATCTTATTCGCTCCCACAGCTATAAAACTGCCATATCCTCCAATAAATAAGCCCCAAAACCGTTTCCTGAAACAGGCGAACTCATTATAAATAAATTAATCTTTTCTCATGAATATGTAATAATTGTTTAAAAAGTCTGAAACTTCACTTCATGAATAGACATTCTTTTCTGGGCACCTTTGAATGCTTTAGGAAGATGATTCAAATGACAGTTTCCCGCTAGTCAAAACAATACCTCTACTTATACACAGCCATTTGATTCGATGAATATAGAGAAAAAACTTAACTTTGACATCATTTCCGTGTTAAATAGAGATGAAAGATGCATAAAATAGGCATCAATATTTTAAGTTGCCCTATAAATTGGAAAGAAATTGTTTCATATTATAAAGGTAAGGACCATCCCACAGGGTGGCAAACTTACACCTGTTTTCAACAACAATCATGACTTATTCAGTTTGTGACGCTTTCTTGTCGTTATTGAAGGGGCTGCTATTATAAAGTGTAGAAACACCAGTTTCTCTATCGGCTGCATGATTGTTAGTGAAGAATCGATCATGCCCGGGGTCAAAGAACTAATTTTATATTCTGAAAAATACACAATTGTAGGTTTTTTTTTGTAACACTTATATATAATAAATGCATTCGAAAAGTAGAGCTGGACGTCTCAAAACAAAATGCGCAACTAGTTTAACAAACTCACATATACATTAAGAACTCTAATTAAGGCAGACATAGATAATGCTTATAAAATATATTTAAATGATAATCAAAACAATATTAGACATGACGTCAAATCCTTTTGGAACTAGGTGTATCCACTATTCCTCAAAATTTAGTATATAGAGATGATCAGTTAAATAATACACAAGAAATTGTGGACGGATTTGCAAGATTTTTCAGTACCTCATTTACTTACCGCAGAGCAGTAAATAACGATTCGCTTAGCAATTCATTCAGTCCGAATAATAGTAATTTACATATTGATAAATTTTCTACAGATGATGTCTTATCTGCCTTGAAAAAGTTAAAACCTAAATTTACGAAAGGACCTGATGACGTACCAGCTTTTATTGCTAGGGATTGTGCACATGTTTTTGCAGAGCCCCTCCGTATAATTTTTAATATGTCTTTGAAGTTTGGTATATTTCCGGATATACGGAAAAAATCTCGTATCTGCCCAGTTTACAAGAAAGGCGAAAATAACAATGTAGAAAACTATCGGCAAATTACTATAATTTGAATTTTCGCAATAGTTTTTGAAATAGCTCTACAAAACGTGCTCTATCCTCATATAGAGGAGCAGATCAGTGTACATCAACACGGCTTCGTTAAAAATAGATCCACGGTTTCAAACCTATTTTGTGTTACACAGCATATCGCTCAATGTATGGATCTAAACGGCCAAGTAGATGTTATTTATACGGACTTCTCCAAAGCCTTTGATAGAATTGACCACAATATATTATTACATAAGCTAGATCTCGCTGGGCCTTCTATGTGGGCCTTCGGAGTGTAAAATCATTCGAAATATCAGTCACATCAGGGGTTCCCCAGGGCTCTGCTCTGGGGCCTCTTATTTTCAAACTATTTATTAATGATATTGTAGATAATTTAGACGTATGCTACTTACTTTATGCTGATGACATGAAGTTGTTTTGTAATATTAGCTCTGAGGGAGACTGCGAAAAATTGCAAAACGATTTGCAAAGGGTGAATGATTGGTGCTCATTGAATAATCTTCCACTAAATGTTGACAAGTGCAATGTTATGTCTTACTATAGAAAACAAAGTCCACTACTAAAAGATTATCAATTAAATGGCAACACATTACACCGCCCTGAGCATATAAGAGATCTTGGGGTCACCTATGATAGTGAATTAACTTTTAATATACATGTCAATAACGTAATGCAATCTTCTTTTAAAAATTTGCGCTTTATAATAAGAAATTGAATCGGCTTTACCGATGTGAACACGTTAACACTGCTTTTTAATTCTTTGGTCAAATCAAAACTTGAATATGCTTCACTAATATGGAATCCCAGCTATTTTATCTATATCGACAGCTTAGAGGCAGTGCAAGGACAGTTCCTTAAGTATTTATCCTTTAAGGAGGATAGGATATATCCACCAATTGGAATATCACTTCTACTTGATAGGTTCTCATTACCTAGCCTGAAAGATCGCAGAATTAGACAGTCATTAATATTTCTGTATAAAATACTAAATAATAAAATAGATTGCCTTCAGGTATTAGAACAAATAGGCTTTCATGTACCAAGAACTTAGGCTCGTAATAACATCAATCTTGCCAGACCGAGGACTAATTTGTTAAAACATTCACCACTTCACTTTATAAGATAGAGTTGACATATTTAATTGTAGTATAAATAAACTTAAGACACTGAACATTGTGCAATAGTTCTTATTTTGTGTATAGTTTCTGTTTTCTCCGTTCCTCTATTTTTTTTCTCTTTCCACTCTTGTTAAAATTATATAATGTATTATACATTATTATATATATTAGTCTTTTTGACGCATTAATTTGTAATTTGTGATATTTGTTCATAAACCTGTATTTTCCCATCCAGTAATTGGCCTTGGCTGTTGGATGGTGTATGTAAATAAATAAATAAAATATACAATACATCATATAAATAATAAATACAAGATAAAATATTTGCGAGATATTTTAGAAATGAAATAGTAAATATAAACATAAGCATGACACGATATAGTAAATAAAATAATGTCATAAACTGTAAGGTCCAGTTTCTTTTACTCAGACAAACCTAGATTTGCTAGAAACCTGGACATCCAGATGACCTGGAAGCTGGTTTAATACATTTTTCAACATTTTCGTTCATCAGATCGTTAAAACTTTTAACTCGGGCAGTCGGCTTGTAAACTGTAATCTAGAGAGAGTTTTCAATAACCATGTCGGAATAACCAGGAAATGATCAATCTTTTGACTCTTAAAGAACATGTTTTTCAACATCCAAATATAGTTTGTGTGCTCCTTAATCAATTTAAAATTCTCAGTTTTAGATTAGTTTTAAAAAAATCAGTTTTTTTAAACAAATTTTAATCTATAATATACGACTATATTCTCTTACGACTGTGACCTTCAATCGGGTGGTTGGTACATCTAATGTTTTTAGTTTTATAAAAACGAGGAAATACACCCATTTCATTTCTGTCGCTTGGGCAACTAGTGTTAGTTTTATTAACTTTAGAAAACAAGTTGGACGTTTCTGTTGTTGCAAAATTTATGTCCATTAAATGTTCATATGTTTTCTACTTTTACATATTAATATTTAAGTAGGAAATCTTAGAATGGCTAAAAGTTCGTTATTTAAAGCCACTCTTGACTATGTTCGATTACATTTAAAAAAAACTTGTTATGTTAGTTCGTACTAAAGCAACGGTTTTATTTTAAACTGGTGTCTATTAACATTAATTTATTATAAATAAATATTGGATATGTTCATTAGTGTATTCGACTAGAGGAACTATATTCATGATAAACCAATATACAAGATAAAACAAATAAAACAGATTGTTTTTGTTTTTTTTAAAACAGTTTTAGTTATAAGTATTGTTATAATATTAATCAGCTTAACGACATATTCGTTAGGATAGTATGTAACATTTTTAAATTCATAGAATTTTATTAAATTGCAGCCTTCTTCAGGTACATTTCTGCTATTAAAATTTTTCATATTTCTTATATTTACTCATCGATAAGAAAAGACAATATGGTTACTTACAATCGAACTTACCACCCAAATTTCAATACGACTGAAATTCCCACTCTTAAATTATCTCGTTTATGAACATCTGATGGACAGACATTTTAAACATTATTTAGAATGTTATGGCTAACAAGATGGTAATATATTTTAAATAGAAAACAACCAAACTATAATGTACTATTACCTGAATAGCTGCAAGAAAGTTTGATCAGAAAAACGTAAAGGAATCCACACTACAATAGCTCTCTATGATTTGATATATATCTTCTAATATATCTTAACCAAAGAAGGGGTTATAAAAGACGAATTTATAAAAACAAAATTACGTGCAAATATTACACGTTTACAAACAGTTCTAAATAAGGTGAAAGAAAGAAAGTAATTAAATATTTTAATATACTGACATGAAAATAGATTATATTTTTGATAAATCCTCTTCCATTAATACAACCAATACGCCTCCAATTTAATTTTCCTTCCTAAAACTCGAAGACAGATAGTATATTTAAACCTTAAATGCTTCAGTAAATCGTATATGCACTTAATATTGTTAAGTATCTTTATTAAATATATAATATGGTGGGTAACGAACCTGTGTCTATTTTTTCAAACGTGTAAGTCCTTTCCAGGTAACATTGACTTTGAATATGGGGTTGTCTGATATGTAACATATCAACGGTTGTGAATTACTAATTTATTTATTAATTTTATTCATTTATTTATTTATTTATTTCTTCATCACCCAAAACAAAAGGATTAGTTCCAAAATGATCACATAAAATTATTTATTTTCCCGCGAGAATAGCGCCATGTAGGAACAAATTATCTGTGCAAGTACAACCTTGTAATCTTGTGCACTTCAAATTTACTTTTTCACAGTCGAGTTTTTGTTTTTTTTAAACCGCTTATTTTATTGTTTCAATTTTATTCGGGTCTCCTGTACCTACCATATATTTATAATAAGTATAACAAATAATGTACTTTCACATAGCAAATAAAGGTAAGATAAGTGTTAATGCACAACGTTCTTTTTATGTACAAGTATTCAAATATGGTCAGATGGTAGGTAGTAATAAGAGGTTCCTTAAATGGGGAATTTTCTAATATTTCAAGACTTACAGTATCTGATGTTTTGTTTAGAAAATGTATGTTTGTCTAAATGAAGACGAGACCCACACTCGCATGTAGGCGGTCGTAATCTACAGGGTGGGGCAATAGTGCGTCGGACCTCGATATCTCGAATTCTACGATAGCTAGAAATTTTTTTATAAATTGCAAGTAAACTAGATTAAAAAGTCTATAACCGGAAATTATTAAAATATAATATTTCAGTCGCAAGCTCCTCTATAAAATCCTTATTTTAGTATAAGGAATGTAACCAGACTGCAACCAACAGCTACTCTCCGGGTTATGTGCCCCGCCGAGCACTGAATTACAAGTTACAAGCCTGGCGCGTTAAGTGTAATAATCGCATATCAACAAAACGCTAATGCTCCGATTACTATTTTACATGTCGCTATCGTAAAGATACCAAGATGTACCAAACAGTCAAGGGATCCTCGTGTCGTTTGTTACATGTCTACCTTGCACTGACGAGAGCCAACAGCTCGAAACTGCAGTCTGCAAGTGGTATGGAACGACTGGCACGAGCATCTCCCAACCACTTCGATGTAATGAATTTTTTTGTTGAAATAATGCAATCTGCAGATGGATATTAAAAAAATCACCACAGTCATAGTTATGGGTTTTAAGAAAAACTTATGTGAATACCAGTTACGAGACATCTAATGTTTTTGAATCAATTTCATTTCCTAAAACTGCCGGTGTGATGGGCAGTTATTATTCTTTCCTTTATATTTTGTACTGTTGTTGATGTGTCTCTATAAACAATTTCCTTCACGTATCCCCATAAAAAGAAATCCATTTTTGTAAGATCTGGGCATCTAGCAGGCCATTTAGTGGGTTCATTTCTTCCAATCCATTGATTAGGGTAGGTATTATTTAAGTGGTTTCTAACTGCATTTAAATAATGTGGTGGAACACCATCTTGCTGAAACCACATCCTATTTCTAATTCTTTCAGGGAGATTTACCAATAAATTTGGCAGATAGTTTTCCAAAAAATTAAAATAAATATCTCCAGTCAATATACCATCAAAGAAATGTGGCCCTATTACATGTTCTCCAATAATTTCTCCCCAAACGTTTATAGACCATCTGTGTTGGTTATCAACTTGCATGAAAAAGTAAGGATTCTTCGAAGCATAATAATGGAAATTGTGCATTAACAACTCCATTTTTATGAAAAGCTGCCTTATCACTGAATAAAACAGTATTGAAGAAGTTAACATCATATTGCATTTCACCTCTTGCCCAATTACAGAATTGTAGGCGCTTTTGAAAATCGTCATGAGATAACTCCTGGTGCATTTGAATGTGATATGCATGCAACTTATTTGTTTATAAGATTCGACTCACAGACCGTCTACTTATTCCTACTAATGAACTCACTTCTCTTTGACTAACATGGGGATTCTCAACCGTTGCCAGCACCACAGAAAACTCATTTTCTTCGTCCACAACACGTTTTATTCTTTTACTTTTTTTATATTTCCAGTTTCCAGAAATCGATCGAGAAGGTTTTGGAAGCTGGTATCATCAGGAATCCTTCTTTCAGGATAACGTTGGTGATAAATTCTATTGGCAAGTAAACAATTTCTGTCTGACTCGCCCAAAACAAAAGTTATGTTATGTTAAAGTCCCCTGTACACGACAATTTATACCAAACTGAGGTTTTATTGCTTGTCGAATAACGAAAGCAGCAAAAAATGTACAAAAAAAAAACATTCCAGTAAGGAACCGGTTAAATACTATTTACGCATTTCAATGAATTGGAAGAAATGATGCCACTAAATGGCCTCATTTCAAAATTGCATAAAGATGTGTGTCAGTCAAAATGGGCAATACATTTTTCTAATGAATTATTTGAGAGCACGTCTTTTTTAAGTTTTTTTTTGAATTTGACACTTATTTATTTATAAAACGAAAATGGTTGCAATTAGCCATAGGGAAGTATTTACAAAAAATGTTCGTTTTTCATTTCTACATCACGTCGTCGAAAAACATACAGGGTGTTCCGTTTGAAAAAATTGAGAAAATTCGATTAAAATGTCCTTAATTGATAAATTATTTTTGGCCACCCTGTACATTCTTAGGAAATAAAAATGATTCAAAAACAATAATTAGATCTAGTAACTGGTATTCACATAACTTTTTCTTAAAACCCATAATTGTGACTGTGGTGATTTTTTTAATATCCATTTGCAGATGCATTATTTCAACAAAAAAATTCATTACATCCAAGTGGTTAGGAGATATTCAATGCAAATATAGAAATGAATAGAACCTAGAAAGGAGCTTCAAAAAATGTACTGATATACATAACATTCCATTTTAAAAAAGGCACTTGGTCCTGTAATTTCATTTTGGCTCGCCCTGTATGTTCGAAAATAATTTCCAGTTATAGACTTTTTTATCTAGTTTACTTGCAATTTTTGAAAAATTTCTAGCTATCGTAGAACTCGAGATATCGGGGTCCGACACACTATTGCCCCACCCTGTATACAGCGATGCTTATTTCAACGACTTTGGATATGTCTTGCATGGGAGTTGTAATGTTAAAAAATTTATGTGCCTTCTGAAAATAGTATTCATATTAAGATTTAAGTAACATGTCTGACATATTTATTAGTACTTGCCAATCACAGAATGGTAGCTCCACATCCTTATACAAACAACAGGCTGGCCCAGACGACCACCCGACCGACATGTGTGCTGCCTACGGCTCCTCATAGGGAGGTCATCAGCCTTGCATTTTTAACCGTAGGATATACACGTAACATCCAAAATGCAATCCTGAATAAAAGCTGTAAATTATTTAAGGCCCTTTGGCAACAATTCATAGGATTTCCACTTAAAATTTCTAAGTAGTTTCCTGTGGAATTGGTAGTGAGGGAGTGAATCAATTATACAGTGTTTGTGAGTGGCTTACATAGTTTAATGGCATCCATTCGTTATTTGTATAGATAGATCTAGCTTTGGCAAATTTTTGAGCAGTCAAATTTTTTTAGCATCTTTTCACTTACTTTTTATTTAAATTTTGCACATATATTATTTGTCGTGAACAGATCTCATTATTACAATATAGGTTAAAACTGAGAAAATTTGTATTTTTGTTTAGTCATTAAAAATTAACCTGTACTAAAAAATGCTTATTTGTATATAATAAAACTACACATATTTGTAGGAATATAATTGGGCACATAATATTATTTTCTTTAAATTATGAGCAAAACTACCACGGACCACGCCCAGAAAATTATTTACAGAAAACGGGCACTTGCTTAAGCTGTCATATCATTAATAGAGTGTGATGAAGGTCGCTATGGTTACGAGCTCCAAAAATCAACAAAAACTTGACAATTCACATAATTTTCAATAATTAAGATTTTATTAGTTGTAAGAGAAAAAGTTCAATAGTCAAAAATTTTTTATTCAAGTTCAGTAATGATGCAGCACATTCAACATTGTTTCTCAATTTTTGTTCATGCATATTGGTACGTATGTTACATAATGTATATATTTTTACTATTTTACTTAGTTCTTAAAATATTCCGAAAAAGTGTCATAATTTTACTTAAATCGTTATTGAGTGATAAATAATAAACATTTTTTGCACGTTTTCATTATTGTAGCTCGTCTTAGATATTTGTTGTAGAGGGCATAGTCCACAGCATATCAAAAATGTAGACGATCTAACTGAGAGCCAATAGCCTCAAGAAATTCTAAGCATATTCAGATAAATATAAAATTTCGATTTAAATCAATACAATGATTACCTTTTACATAATATTGAGAGTCAAAAAAGTAAGAGAATGGCTAAATACTTAAAAATGACCTCGAAAATGACACAATAAAAGAACCTACAAGTACTAAGTACTACTATTATAATTAACGAGAATCTAAAATGGGACTGTCATATAACATATCTAACAAAAAAATTTAGGTGTCCCAAATACAAGTTTTATCTTTTAAGGCAATTCTGATGTCAAAACTTATTACCAATAGTATTAAATCTTGGTTTGAGTCCCTTATTCGCTATGACATAATAGTGTACGTGCGTCTATACAATGACATTTTAAAACAACTATTGGTAGCACAAAATTCAATTCTGAAAATAATGTTAAAGGAAAATAGGCTGTATTCGTCGATTCATTGAAAATAGCGACCTATAGATTATCTCAATCTTTCACACCTACAAACTTACAGACAAATGATGTTCGCTACATTTATTTGGTATTTTAGAATTTAATATTGATGACTCCATTTTGTAGACCAGATTATCATCTTTATAAAAAACTGAAATTTGAATTGATTAAAAAAAAATTAGTTGAGGTACGACGACTGTAGTCTATACAATAAAACTCGCACCACACGAAGCAGCTTGTGCAAAAGGTAGCCAGATACTATTTGTTGCCTACATTTGAGGTGGTAATTCATTTTATTACACTATAGAAGGTTATAAGCTTTAATTTGGTATTCTTTTTTTGCTTTCATTCCATCAGAATAGTATTTGTCTAAATAAAAAAATATTAAAAATGGGTTGTTAGCGAATTCGATCATAATTCAATTAGGCAATACAATGTTCTAAATACAAGTGCATTGAGCTCTAGAATTTGGTTTCAATTCTATAATTTCACGTCATGTGCCAAGTAAGTAGTTAAAAATTATAAGTTGCCGTCAGACCAAGTGTTCTCTGGACAACCCAAGAGCTTTTATTTTGTCACTGTAAGTAGACACTATCTTTGTTAAAAATTTAATCTTCTCAGAAATGAACATAGTAAATTTATTAACACCTTTTGGATTAGAACGTTGACATCTTAAACATATATTTGCAATGTGTGTTTTTGGATTAATAATTTTAGTGTTAATGGTTTCACACAATTGAAACTTCTTAAATTGCCTGTATACTCGATAGTGGATTTGTTTAATAAAGTAAAATTAGCATATCTTGTTTTCTGCATTCAGCTAATCATCAGTTACTACAACAGTAGGAAGTTAATTCCTTCTTGCCCCATAAAATTTTGAAGAATTTGAGTTTTACATGGTTACATAGTATTTATGTAAGGACTTATCACTTGACCCTCTTGACGATTGCACGTGTCCTTGTGGATATTGTGTTGTGATCAACATAGCTCGTTATAACCCTCAATAGTGGACAGTTTTTGAAATACAGCATATTAAGTTGCTCGCACAAGTCCGTAAAAATTGTTCATTTTGAGATATATTATAATACAGCTCATCTTGATGAAAAATTATCATAGCACGACCTTCAATAATTGATGGTTTTTATAGATACAGTGTGTTGAAGATTGTCACATCACGACATACTTAATAAAAATTAATAACAATCACTGATACTTAGGGAAGAAACATTTATATAAAAGGATGTTATTCAAAGATTCAAATATTATCTAAAACTTAACCAATGATGTGGCGAGCGCAGGTGGGTCTTTACTATGTACATACTTCGATATGCGATGTAAAGCAACGTCAGGCGTGGTTAGTAGTTGGATTGGTGACCGTTCCAACGCAGACCACATTCTCGCCTCACCCATCTTCCAGCGGCTTGTATATCAGTGTATGCGCGGAAGCTATACAACTTTAGGCGAGGGTTGTATAGGAGATATACCATCCTTCGGAGGGGATGTAAAGCCGTCGGTCCCTTGTCTATTAAATGTTAGGCAAATAAAAGATCCCTATTCTTCTTAAGGGAAGAGATTCAGCAAAATTCCTGGTTGGGGGTAGCTCGTCTACAGGCGTCGGTGTTAGGCCTCAGTAGCGGAAATAGGCCGACGTTAAATAAATGTATAAAAAAAATTAACCAATGATCTTCACAGGATATCGGATGGACCTGAAAACCCAATCCACTCTATTAAAATTGTTTCGGGCTTGGTGCATATGCGACCCGCAACACACATTTGTGTTTCGCAGGCCACATATCGCCAGCAGTAGCGAGCCATTGGAGGTTTGGCTCCTCTCCGCTAAGAGCGGTGGTGTGCCTCCCAGCTGGGAAGAACGGTGACGTGACTTCCGTCTGGTGTTAAAGGTAGGAGGTGAGAAGTGCTTAACTTGGTGTACGCTGCCGATAATCCCTAAATGCTTGTTTTAGCTAGGAAGGTGGTGGCAATATGGGTATATGATTTTGTTGTAGCTGGCAATAATATGGGATGAAGATATTGATATAACTGACCGATTAGAGTAGCTACCGAGATTGGTTGCTGCTGAGTTTCTTATAAAAATGTCAAAAACAAGCTCAATGTTAATATCACTACTACAGTTGCAAAAAGTCTGCTGTAAATAGGGATTTTTATGTCAGTTATATGAAATAAATTATTTTGACAAGAAATCATTGGTGGGTATCACAATGACATTGACACTAATAAAAGTAATAAAATGTATTTTGAATGATGCGTCACTGGTGAGAACTATGTTTACAATAAGAAAATTGGCCTATTACTAATTTTCGGCAAGTACGTGGCATTTGAAAGGTCAAAAATCTGTCTAATATATTTACTCCAATGTTTTGAATTCAAATTTATTTGCTACAGGAATTATATAAAATAAAAGAAAAAATTGAAAAAGAACATTAGAATATATATAGAACAAGTGGCTGACACAATAAAATTATATAGGATCATGTTTTTCATTGCATTTTTAATTAACTGTTAATTAGAAAATCAGTAGCTCCATACTGACTGAAATTGTTCTTCCGGCTTTTTGTTATGACTTTGAATTTCTCTAAAACAATAAAATCATATAGTAATTTCTGCCACCAGCTCTCAAGCAATTTATTTGAGCCATCTTAATGGATTTTGGATTATCGGCAACTCTAAAATTTCCTTCGTTTTAAGTTGTTGCTGGATTAATAAATCGAAGCCAATAATATGATTTCTACTACTAAGTTGTTGCTGTTCATCAGAATATTTCGTTGCTACGGAGCGAGTTTAATCCGCATCTGTGCGGCATTTATGTGTGCACACGTCATTGCCATCTTTTTACACTTTACCCACGTATTTGAAATATTTATAAGCTGGTTGACCACTTTCCCTTGGGAGTATCTTCGCTGCCAATTGAGCTGCAGCATTGTACAACAATTTTGGTGGATTATACCCCTCAACGAGTCAGGTTTGTAAATTATTTCTTTTGTGGATTATATCTGTTTTCAATCGCTCTCATTAGGTACGTTTTACGTGCATTTCCGACTTAAAAATTAAATGGGTATATCTTAAATTTCACGAACTGGGTTAGAACTTCCACGGACTAGGTTAGAAAGTCCCACAGACTAGGCTCAGCGTTGCACTAATTAGGGAGGCTATAAATCACTAGTTGACGTGTGGGTATCGTACCAATTTTGTGATAAGTATTATTGTGTCCTCTACTAAGAAACCACCTTCAGTGGTTCTGTGTAATAATAATAAATAAACACCACAGAAATTAGACAACCCCCAATTCCAGAAGCAGAGGCTTGTGCGGAAGGGGGTTACACATTGAACAAACGCGGACATACAACCATTTCCTCCGACAGTGCCAGTGACGGAGCCAGGATTCGAACCCGGTGGTGCGATATCCGTGTGATTAATCGCGATTGCCACCTCACGCCTTAACCCACGCGGCTATCGACAAGATAATAATATTTATTTTCTTTTAACTTACGTTGTACATATTTAAACAAAGATTTTATTGACTCATATTGATTAAGTAAGTTCTCTAATTTAACCAATTGCGGCCAAATTTATTTTAGTCAACCATTGTAAACCAGGTGTAGCCACACGAGGGGTATTTACCTTTATTTTATACTGTAATATTTATCAGAATATAGCCAAATAACTGAACATCGCCAGGTCATATTAGAGAACCATAAGTTGTAAATATTGTAATATAGTACATTTCACGTTGAAAGAAAGTGTCATTATTTCGTCTGCGACCATTACGAATGGAACCCTCCGTGATTTTATGTTAAATAAGAAAAAAAATTCTAATAGTTTATAACTTGGGCTTAACGCCCTGAGATTTCTGAGCTAGTGAAATTTTGTCGTGGGCATGTCACATCACTTATCCGGGCTAGGTAGTGTCTGCGATCTGCTACGCACAGCAGCCCAAATGTGTTTTTAGTATTATCTTGCAACCTTATCTAACTCTAATAGTTATGTATCGTAGCAAAATACTTTCCGAATTATCACTCATTGTTATTAGCTGTACTAAGAATTGTGTGATGTGACAGCCTTTAAAAGGCTACATCTAAAAAATATACAATTTGAACAGAAACTTTATTCAAACATCAAAGGGATCATGTGACGCATCCTTAAAAAATCATCAGGTCACTACATTACATAACCATGTACGTTTTTTATTTAATTTTTCAGAAAATTATTGGGACGCCCTGTATTAACATGGAATATACAAATTATTTAGTATGGTATCAGTTTCGCAGTCCCTTTACATAATGGTATATATTTGTATTAATTTTAGGCCACCGTATACATTATTTAAATTCGATCCTATTTCCTATTCACTGCTACTAATGCATCGAATAACAAACACAAACAAATTTGAATAAAACGTAACAAAAAGTCTCAAGTGAGGCACAGCTTAAAATGGTTCAGCGATACAAAAGAGCCTAAAAAGCTTAATTGCTGCCAACCATAGAAAATGTAAAGTCATGCGACCGCAAAGACCACTAGATCGTCGAGAGGCTTTTTATACCGAAAAACTTTTTAATGCACGCTAGCAATGTAATTACCTGAAGCCATCTTGTAAATCTCTTTTGCCAGTTATCTGAGTTATTTCTCAACGGGACATCCTCTTGCCTCAGAGCCTTCGCTGTGCCGTCGATTGTGCCCCTTTTCATAGGAGGCGAATTCGAGAGGTCGCTTGTGGCAGAAATACAAAATATCCATTATGTTTATAATTCACTTGACTAGTAATTGCTTTTTTAAAATGGAATGCCTAGTAAGCATAATATAATTGAAAATGCCTTGATTGCATTTTAATTTACCTCGGGAATGTTAATTATTTTTGCAGAAAAAATATAGACAGCTTTATAAATAAATATTAGCTATATAAAGCAGTTAAAAACATTTAATTCGTTCAATCTGGGATTAAATTGGTAATGTAATAATAAATATCAATGAATTTAGTGCTAAAGCAATTGGTAATCCATAGACGTGGAATTATACTAGGACAAGGTTTTCTTTCTACTAATAGACTCGCTCTGTTGGCTAGGGTATGGATTTTTAGTGTCGTTCTTAATGGAACGATGCTAAACTTTTCCAGTGAAGTCAAGTATCTAGAAGTAATCCTGGATCAAAAACTTACCTGGAACTCATATCTGGAAATACCCTTACTAAATCAACAGCGGCTATTTGGACGTGCCGCAGGCTATTTGGTAAAATTTGGTGTCTTAGGCCGAAAATGACACATTGGTCTTACTTTTCGGTTGTCAAACCTATGATAACCTACGCATCGTGTGTATAGTGACCAAAAACAAATGAAAAAACTGCACAAGGAAAGTTGCAGAAACTGCAACGCCTTGCCTGTCTAGGAACTACAAAAGCAATGTACTCGAGTCCCACAGCAGCTATGGAAGCAATGCTTGACCTACTTGACCTTTTCACATGCATGTGATTAGGAAGCAGCACTTATTGCCTTAAGACTGCATCAGGCACTTAAATTTAAAAAAGGCGATCTGCTTAGTCCCTCAAGGAGTTAGCTCATTTGGAGTCAATGACCAAACCCACTGACTCAATGCCAATTAAACAGGACTTTGACTGTCCGTTTGACGTGCTGATTGAAAGCCGTCAGACGAGCAAGATGGAGGTACTGCAATTGGAGCAAGGGTCACTCATCTGATATACAGATCGATCTAAGATGGCTGAAGGGGTAGGAGTGGGCGGAACAGGGTCTAAATGTTGACTATCCAGAGCCCTCGGTAACACTCCAACCATCTTCCAGGCACAAATTCTATGTGCCCAAGACTACCTAATTAAAGGCATTCAAAGGACAAAGATCCTTATACAATCAGATAGCCAGGCAGCATTAAAAGCTCTAAGGTCCTATACCTCGAGTCTAAAATTGCCTGGGAATGTAGAAACTCACTGAAGCAACTAGCCAACAACAACAAGGTTACCTTGATATGGGTGCCAGGGCAGGAAGATGTACAATGTAATGAACTTGCTGACAGCCTTGCGAAAATAAGAGCTGAAGCACACCATTAATTGGAAACCGTTTTGTGGTCTGGCCAAGAGACACATACCTGAAAAGACCTTATTCGGCAAAGAATGCCGCAAGGTTTCCCAAATTTGAAAAGTCAGAATTAAGGCTGATAACAGGCCTTCTAACAAATCACTGCCCCTTGGGATATCATCGCAAGAAACTGTGGAACATATAACTTTTTGAATGCAAGGTGTTAATCCGTATTAGGTTAAGGTTCCTAGAACAGGCGGAATTAAGGCCTAAAGACGTAGGGAAATTAGCCCCCAGGAAAATCACAAGCTTTGTAAAAATATTTGAATCCTGGGTGTAGGGTAATTCACAAAAGATCTTTTAGGTCGAAGTGAAGTAAGGTTACTCAGAACCAAGCGACCTCTGAAACATCTACAATCTACAACCTGTTACCAAATTGGTAACTACTAGATGGGGTTGGAGTGGCAACACTACTAGTCACTCTACCACTCCTGAGTTCAAATCTCAGCTGCGACAGATGGCAATGTCATAGTAAATGGTTATTGTGTAATTATCTGTGTGTATGTGTTTTTTTGTAGTGTTTGTTATCGACTTTGTTGCTCAAAAATCTAGAAAATATACCCTTAGAATTTTTGTCCGCTGTAGTTCTAAAACAGTAATATATTTGGATAACATTTTTACACTTGTAGACATTTATTCGACTTGGACATGTTACATGCTACGTTGTATTAGCGGCAATGGGAAGATAATTTGAGTTAAGGGAAGGTGGTGGGAATGAAAAATTGGGTAATGTTTTGGAAAAGTGGGAGGTGGAGATGGGAAGAAGAGAGGCGTTGATGGTAGTAACGGAAGGTTCTCCGAAGGTGAGAGATACTGTGATATAGTGATGGAAAGAGTGTAAGTAATGGGTAGAAGAAAATAGTGGGAAACGGGGGAGACGATGGGGAAAATCTTAGGGAAAGTGGAAGACAACAACGATGGGAAAGAAGGGGATTATAATGAAAAAAGATTGTGTGGATATAAAGGATGGTATCAGGAAAATAGGAGAAGATAATGAGTGGGAGAGTGGCTGGGCGATGAGAGAAGTTGGTTGGAAGATGGAATAGTTGTGAGAGATGGTAAGAGGTAACGGAAGGTGGTAGGAAATTGGGTAATGTTTTGGAGACGTGTGAGATAGTGATGGAAAGATGCGAGGCATTGGTGGGAAAGTAACGGAAGGTTCTCCTAAGGAAATTGAAAGAATAGTATCTCTAACCTAACCTAACTTAAATGAAATCTTACTTAGTGAATTTTAAATTGGTCTCTCTCTCTATCTTTAGTCACCACATTTATTTCAAAACTATAGGACTCCACATGTAGAATATGGTGATATTAAGTCGGTCGAAATGTCACAATAATTTCAATTACTGAGTGAAATGTTATAAAATAATCTACCAACAGTAAAAAATATGCTGTGATGTAAATAACACCCTTCTCTATGTAGGGAAATATAGTGAATGTCATCATATAACAGGGAAACAGATCCAATCAACTATGAACATAATTTGGACAATTGGAATTTAGATCTAGGTGTCCCTTTGGATAACAAACTAACATTTGACAGGCATATTAACTTGGGTTTTGTTTATAAAATTTTTAAAGTTTGTATAGACGTTAACGTATTTTCATTGCTTTTGAAGCCTTTCGTAAAGACAAAATTGGTATATATATATATATCGCTAATTTCGAATCCCTGTTCTAAACTCTAGAAAATGCCATGATATTTTTAAGTTCACGCCGAAAATCGAGCTGTAGGTTATTGTAAGAGCTGCCAAATTGTTGTTTAAACAGAGAACGAAGAAAACCTGACGAACGCAGAAATTATTACGTTTAGGTACATAAACGAACTGGTTTATAAAGTTACAGCCAAAACTGCTATCTATTACAGATAACCTATCAAATTTACGTATTGCTATTTTTAGTAAAGTTTTGCTTCCATTTCTTAGAATTTAGGTTCGATGATAAAATTTGTGATTTGTGGAAAACCCATTTTGTCAAGTAAGTCATTTTACATCACCCTGTACAATAAGTACCTGTAATTCACTTCCATTTTGTATATTGTGGAACACAGTAAACTGTAGAAATGTCTTCCTCGCCTGTTTCTACTATTTGCTTTTTCCTTATTTATTTAATAATTCGAATTTTCTTATTCAAATAAGCAATTTCTTGCTATTCTTTACGACACGGTCCATTGCACATAAATAGTGTAAGCCAAACAAGAAAATTTTCCCCTTGAATAAACTAGTTCGTAAATAATATAGTGTGGTTTCTTTTAATAAACCACAATATTATTGGTATTTCTTTGAAAACTAGAAAATGATATTCTACCTACACAGCATTATAAGAGACCATCTGCTATTTTAAAATTACTAATGCCAAAAATACCTATCTGAAATACATAAAAGAACAGATGGCAGTCGCTGAGGATTTAAAAGGAATAATGAATATAAAAAAAAGTATAAATTATTTCATATCCAATAAAATTTTATTTATGTAATATTCTCCCATTTTCAGTAAATATACAAAGTAATTCATATTGAGCTGGTTTTAATTTAGTTCTGAATTATCAAGACGTTAAGCATTAAATTGATAAACATACTTTGTTGATGTTATTAATTCAGCACCTACTGCACTTTATACAGTTTCTTAAGCTAAATCTGAATTTTCCAAGCAACTTCAGGTAATTTCCCCTAGCTATAAACCATCTTAACGATAGTAGATAAATACGATAAGGCTATAATTGAGAGAGATTTAACTTTAACGCAAGCCATCAAACCGAGAAGGAGACTCCAACGCTGGCTGAGAAGACAAACCCAGCGCACTGTAAACGGGTCTTCAATCTAGCAGTCCCCGACCGGTTTGAACGACAGCAAAAACTAGCTCTGCGCGACGTTGCCGGTGCGTGCGAGGTCAGGCGAACACCTGCCGTTGTTTAGGCCAACGAGAGGGCCAAGACTATTCAAGTAGACTTTCCAGTTGACTGGATCAAGTCTTCAATGCAAATGAGATGGCTTTTAAATTATACATTACTTATATAAAATGTAATCGAACCAAGAGTTACTTAAGCCGCTTTGGCAACGCCGTGCAAGATGCAAACAGATGCAGGGTCAGGCTAACAGAGGGTCAACAACTTACGTGTGTTGATTGGTTTTGATTTTATGTTTGCTTCCGAGGTGCTTAGAAGTATTTTCTTTGTTCTTAGCGTCGTGCAGTACAACTGTCGTTTTATGTCTTTTGATTATCTTTGATTTGATGTGCTAAAACAGTGGAAATACTTCCTATATTGTTTATGCCGTATACATATATTTCTATAAATTAAGTTTTTATTAGAACAGGTACTGTAAAACAACTAATGTCGTGAAATATATAAAGATATGGAACTGCGTTTTTCTTGCTAGAAACAAACCGTCAAACAAACCAAAGGAACAAAAAAGTTTCATACCGCCTACAATGTCTGCCTAAAGGCGTGTCCTGGTGACTTCAAAAGAAATCGAGAAAGAAATGTTACTAGGTAACAACAGGACCGTTCCAAGGGTGCTGGATGTCTTTTAATTATTTTGAAAATTCACCGAGACATATAAGAAACGATCTACATATGATGCTACGTACTACATTGAAAGAAGTATGTAGATTGTAGATTGTTTTATGGGGTCGTTTGGCTTCGAACAGCCTTACTTCACTTCGACCTAGAAGATCTTTTGTGATTTACCCTACATCTAGTTGTTGCCCAGGATTCCAAGACTTTTTACAAAGCTTGTGATTTTCCTGGGGGCTAATTTCCCTATGTCTTCAGGCGTTAATTCCGCCTGTTCTAGGAATTTTAGCCTAATGCGGACTAACACCTTGCATTCACAAAGTATATGTTCCGCAGTTTCAGTTGCAGTATTGCAATATCTGCATTTGTTGTCTACTGCCTTGCCCATATTCTTGAGATGATATCTCAAGGGGCAGTGGCCAGTTAGGAGGCCTGTGATTAGCCTTAATTCGGACTTTTCAAGTTCGAGAAGCCTTGTGGCATTCTTTGTCGAATAAGTTATAAACTTTTTCGCTTGTCTTTGACCTGGAGTATTCCTCCAGTAGGACTTCTTCTGGTCCTTTTCCCATTCTTGGATCTCCTCCGCTATGTGTCCCTTGGCCAGGCCACAAAACGGTTCGGGTCCAATGAATAGTGCTTTAGATCCTTTTTTTGCAAGGCTGTCAGCAAGTTCATTTCCTTGTATTCCCTCATGCCCTGGCACCCACATCAAGGTAACCTTGTTGTTGTTGGCCAGTTGCTTCAGGGATTGTCTACATTCCCAGGCAATTTTAGACTCAAAGGTATAGGACCTTAGAGCTTTTAATGCTGCCTGGCTATCAGATAATATATAGATCTTTGCCCTTCGGATGCCTTTATTTAGGCATTCCTGGGCACACAGATCTATAGCGTAAATTTCTGCCTGGAAGATGGTTGGGGTGTTACCGAGGGCTTTGGATAGCCTACATTTAGGCCCTGCTATGCCCACTCCTACCCCTTCAACCATCTTAGATCCATCTGTATACCAGATGAGTGACCCTTGTTCCAATCGCAGTGCCTCTATCTTGCTCGTCTCGCGGTTTTCAATTAGCACGTCAAACGGGCAGTCAAAGTCTTGTTTGATTGGCATTGAGTCAGTGGGTTTGGTCATGGACTTCAAATGGATTAACTCCAGAATCCTTAAGTGACCAACCAGATCGCCTGGTTTAAATTTATATGCCTGGTGCAGTCGTAAAGCACTGAGTGCTGCCTCCTTCCTTGCATGCAAGTGCAAGGGAAGTAGGTCAAGCATAGCTTCCATAGCTGCTGTGGGACACGAGTGCATTGCTCCTGTAGTCCCTATACAGGCAAGGCGTTGCGGTTTCTGCAACTTTCCCTGTGCTATTTTTTCTTCTGTTTTTGGCCACCATACGCATGATGCGTAGGTTACCATAGGTCTGACAACCGAAAGATAAGACCAATGTGTCATTTTCGGTCTTAGACCCCAAGTCTTACCAAACAACCTACGGCACGTCCATATTGCCGCTGTTGTTTTAGTAAGAGTCCTTTCCAGATGTGAGTTCCAGGTAAGTTTTTGATCCAGGATTACTCCCAGATACTTGACTTCACTGGAAAAATTTAGTATTGTTCCATTCAGTACAGGAGTTCTAAGATTGAGTTTTCTCCTTTTAGTGAACGGGACAATAGTTGTTTTGCTCGGATTGACATTGAGCCCCTCTGACGAGCACCATTTGGATATTATATTTAAGGCAATTTGCATGAGGTTGGAAATCATGACCTCATTTTTGCCTCTCACAGTGACGACCAGGTCATCTGCATATCCCTGGACGTTGAAGCCTGAATTACTCATTTTATGTAGGAGATCATCGACCACCATTGACCACAGCAAGGGCGATAGGACTCCACCTTGTGGACAACCTCTGACTGCAGTCACCGTAGCCGACTCATCCCCCACACTTGTGGTAATAATTCTTCTTCTAAGCATGGACTGTATCCATTTAATTGTAGGAGACTGTATTCCCCTTTTTTCCGCAGCTTTTTGTATGGATTCATAGGAGGTGTTGTCAAAAGCACCCTCTATATCTATGAAAGCACACATAGCCACTTCTTTTGCTGTAAATGTCTTTTCAATGCCTTGAACCAGGCAATGTAGAGCATTTATTGTTGATTTGCCAGGTTGATAGGCAAATTATTTTGCATGAAGCGGTGTTCCTGTAAGAAGTATGTAACTTAAATTTCTTTCTTCAAAAAAAAAAAAAAATAGGTTGGTATGTAGACAGTCATGACTAATGAAAAACAATTTTTCTGGGTACAAAGGTGGACATTTTGCATATTTGTTATAATTTTTGTGTTAGCCAATTATATATCTTAAACTGATAGAAGGCGAATCAGATAGCCTTGTTTTCAAAGTTATTAAAAGCCTCATAATTCCCATACAAAATTGTATTAATTGCGGATATAATTTCATACAGTTTTATCGATTCACCAAATATGATTTATGACTTAATAATGTTTATTATTACCCTATATAGAAGTTATTTTACTGATTGTATTTGGTAGTTTAATAATAAATTGACAATTATGGTTCCGAACTATAGCCCTGCTATTAACAATCCTTTCGTCCTTTCCAATTGCTCTAATTGGAGATAATTTCATCTGATGATACATGCATTCATTGATAATTTCATAATGACTATAAAATTTGAAATTTCTACTTGGTTCTCTACCTGCTCAAAGGGCACTAATTTTGTGGCGATGCCAAATAACTTTCTGATGAGCAATGTCTATTATTCCTCCATTAAAGAGACCACAATTTCCTAAGTATACCTAGCAGTCAGAAGACAAATTACATTGCGGAGGTTGTTTAGTATTTGACCTAAAGCAATAGCTATAATTATGCCCCTTAATTTGATTTTTTAGTCAAAAAATGTCAAATTTTTCGATGGCCGCTTTACATGAATGGGTAACATTTTAAACAAAAAATTTTACTTCTGATGTTCTCACATGCATATATGCATTATATTGTATTTATGCACCTATATTGCATTGTGTTTATTAAGACATTTTTATAAAATTGTAAATGCGGATATGTCCAAAGTCGCCTTTAGCTGCGCGGATGTATAAGACAGAAGAACACAATCATCACGTTTTTCAATTCAGTTCCTTTTATTTTTGTAGCATGTTAATAATTATTATAATACTATCAATAATAATGGATTGTTTTGCCCAACAAAATATTCCAGTTACAGGACAATGTAAGTCGCCAAATAATAATACCAATACAAAGATAAGCATTATGATATAAGCGAGTGTACTCAGTACTTTTTCAGTACGACTACCGGGACAATAAAATAGAACATTTTGACGTACTCCTAATCTCGGGATTTTAAAATTAACATTTGATAATAGCGTAATTTGTACAAAAATATTAATGTAATACGAGTCCGCTTCTAAAAAATTATTATTAATTGTGTGCAATATTTTCAATAACAAATAGTTTTGATATTTCTGTTCTGTATAGTTCGCACATTTTTAATGGTGGGAGATTTTAACATTAATTGGAACTCTAACCTAGGACGTTGCAATCGCTTAAAAAATGTAATTAATGATTTTGGTTTAAAGCAAATGGTTAACTCATGTACTGTTCGTAACACTATGAATCTAACACGGTAAATACTAACAATTTCTTAAATTTAAACCTGAAAATGAATTTTGAAAACACAAGAAAAAGACAATATAAAGTTAAAAAAATATATATTAAATCTTTTAAAAAAATATGTTTTACAAAAACGTTCAAGAAAAATGTATTGACAAACTATAGTCTAGCCCGTGTACAACACACAGTGAGGAACGGAATGACTCATGATGTAACCAACTACCATATTATGTGCGGTTTATAGCTAACGATTACACAAAAATATTCAGTAAAAAGTTCAATGTTTATAATTTTGGTGGGCTTTTGCTTGCCTGTCTATTCACGTATTTTCAGTTCAATATCAATTTATTTCGCTCCTCGAAGCTTAAAAATGCTTCTTGAATCGCAACGACTTTGAATTATATTCTGCAATTATAAATTCATACGTTCAGGCAAGGCGGTCCCATGCACATATGAGTACATGGTAACTATACTTTTCCGACACCGAATCACTGAGGAACCGGTTTAGGGCAAATACGCTTAAAACACGTCAAAACCGACTGCTCGAAAATGATAGGGCACCCTCGATGTTAAGGGCTATTTTCGCTAAATCTCGAAGTACTTTGACGAGAGACTGGATAACTTGTCCTCATATTTAACACAACGCATGAGTTGCAGTGCTGCACAACGTGGATTCGTAAAAGGGTTTTCGTTATACTTTCTAAATTTTGTGGTCGGGGCGACATTACGTCCCCGTGCAGCGACATTTACTACACTTTCTAAAATTACATTCCTTGATGAGTTTCCAAGATTTTGCAAGAAATGCTCCGTAGAGCGAAAATGTGAATTTATATATAAAAACCTCTTCCAAGGCATTTTTACGTGAAGCACGCTTTTCAACCATCATCGCGCTCAGCGTCCTCGAAAACGGGAGTAAGATAGATTTGGCTGGTAGGAGACGGCGGATACGCAGTTTACCCTTTTCGGGGGTGATTTTTGGTCGTATAGGGGGTGGGGGGAGAGAAATTTAATCATCGCCATCGTGTTTAGCGAGGGGGGCACCTAGTCTCGTTAGGCAAACAAAAATTCATATTTTTCGAGGTTCCATCCGACTCACAGAATGGCACGGCACTATGTCTTACCATACATTTAACTGCCCAGAGACGAGTAGGACATAATTATTATTATTATTTGTTCTATGTTTCCCTGTGTTTTCTGTAATTCGTTTTATCTGTATGCAAACCAACGACCAAATAATTCGAATGATCAATATTTAGAGTTGGCATATTTTGTTGTTGCAATTGCGAAATTGCGAAATTTGTTTATGCATTTAAAGCAACATCGGCTTAAAACAATAATTATATCATCAGTTTCCATCGAGGTTTCCATCATGACAGTCAACAATGGATTGTATATAGTATTTTTTTCTAAAAATAGTAAACTAATTATACCAGCGAGTATTGTGTGCACATAGACTGCATGCTAATTGCTTACATAAGCTTATATGTCATGAATACCAATTCCCTAGTAGAGTAACCATGAGAATATATATTTTATGCAGATCAAGTTCGAGCATCTGAATGTATGTATATAGGTGTCTTTTAAATTTTAATGAAACACAAGTCTTCTCATGGAATCAATAAGTTCCTTGTAAATATTAAACGCTCGTATTGCTGCGAGTGAAGTAAGGGAGGTATACAATATGGATCGTATGTGTTACTTAGGTCTTAAAGTAAGATAAACTGCAAATGCTAATTCTTTAGACTACATACCATCTGTTTCAATTTCAATTTTTATGAGAGGCCATAAACTGCTAAATTCTAAGAGGAAAATAAAAATTTTTGCATTTTGCGAATAGTAAAATTCTTACATCGTGACAAAAGTCTTTGTACACATCTTAAGAAGTAATTTCAAGCGCAAATCGTAACCTGAAAGTAAATTTGACAAACGTAATGCACATTTTGGTTAACACATACGTGACTTTACATGGATGTAAAATGTCTTGCTGTTATTTATACAGTTTTACAACTATTAAGCGTGTTTAATACTCAGCGCTTTGTATTTATCCGCAAAGGTTGGGGGACCCTTATAATCCCCTCTCGAAATGTTGGTGAAGCAAAGAATCTTGCGCTTGAGCATGAGAACACTTTAGCTGCTTAGAGCTACAGGGAGTCCGTAATATGATGTCTATTGCTTGTTAAAAAACCCATTGCTCCCAACGGGTTAGAATACTGTCACTATTAGATCCTAATAAACTGGATTCCAAACGCATCAATATCTGGAACGCAGTTCTCCTGTAAAATTAATTACAAGTACGCTTTAATAAAGCTATTTTCATAATAGAAGTGGAGGAGTCATTGCCCATTGACAGCTGTCAATGACTTGCCCTTATACTTTCATCAAAAGACTTCTTGTTTGGTTAATGTACCATAGTCCTGGAATTTTATATTTCTTAGACTTGGAGCCCTGTGGCCGCTGCTTGTTGCGTGGTGAGTTACACTCTTGAAGTTCGATGGCAACATCTCTTTCAAGTATAATCTTCCCCAAATCAAATCCATCGGCTGCTCCATGCCAAAGTACAGTATCTGACATCTCTTTTAAATGCACTTTATGCATATAGATACATACTGTCGTTGGACATACCTTTATATCTGGCTTACTCATCATTTCCTTTACTGGTGTAGAAGATACGACATGTCCAAAACACAATATCTATACTATTTGAACCTTTTTCGTATTTCAAAATAAAGCATGTGCTTTAGTCGGTATTTAAAACAGAGCATGTGTGTCAGATGTGCTGTGTTTCAGTTGTTACAAGGTCAAAAATGTATTTCCCATTAATACACGGTATCTATAAGATAGACTGTCTTTTATTTATCGAATTAGTTTAAATCTCATGGTGGCACTTCGTGCTTCGGGCGTTCTCTGCCATTTCGTCACTTCGGTCTGTTAACAGGAGGTGGTGAAATGTATGAGCAGGTTTTGTGATTTGTAGGAATTTTCTGGAGAAAGTCTCTACATCAGAACCAAGTAAGTGACAAATGAAATACTAACACTTATAATTAATAAATTTAGAATAGGAGACAAAATAAACATATAATCAGCTATATCTACTAAAATATATTCGGAATATACTAAGTATCCTTCAAAGGAATAGGAAAAATGCTAAAATCTCTTTTATGATAAATTATTGTTTCTTCGCATCGGTCTTTTTCTATTGTAAGTGGGTGGCTCAGTTTTAAACGACATAACTTCGGGATGTGACAGAACTAGTCCAAAAATGGGTATCTCATATAAACGGATTCTTCAATAGACTATTTGTCTCATGGTCTGAGGCGCAGATTACAGCACTATGCAATCCACATGTTTTTATATTATTTTATTATTATTAGCCGTTACTCGAGTCCGAGTATAAAAATGTTACAGTCGATAGATTGTGTACAATAAAAAACAAGTAAAAGGTGTAGTCTATTGTAATTCCCATTCATCTACGGTGCACACGACTATGGCTATAGAGGCCAATTCGGGAGAGCACATGTCGACCGCAGTCAGGACAAACATATACCTGGTTAGGTCTTGGATTCGGCCTTCTTGCAGCAACATTTCCTTGATAGCTGGCCACAACCCCGCGCCATTCGGTTCTGTCCGCTGCAAGTTGTTCCCATTGCTCGTCTGGAACACCGCAGGATTTTAGATTTTCATGGAGAACGTCTTTGAACCTCTTTCGTTGACCGCCACGCCTTCTTCTACCGCTTAGCAATTCACCATAAAGTGTACATTTAGGAAGGCGGTTATCATGCATACGATGAACGTGACCTGCCCATCTTAGGCGTGCTCTTGAAATAAGCACCTCAATTGGAAGGCTGTTTGCTCTCCTGAGTACTTCCACATTTGATATGTGATGGAACCAATGGATTTTCATCATACTTCTGAGGTGTCTTTGCTGAAAACGTTCTAATTCTTTCACATGACGACGGTAAGTGACCCAGCTTTCACATCCATATAGCAGTGTTGGAATGACAACTGTTCTGTAGACAGCCATTTTCGTTGACAAAGCAAGGTCGTGGTTGTCAAATACTCTCTCTCTAAGTCCCCAGAGTGCTCTAGATGCAGCGTTAATTCTATTGCGAATCTCGCTGTCCATGTTTGCTCTGTCATTAACAACGTTGCCTAAGTAATTGAACTGATCCACCACTTCAAGAGAATTTCCGTTAAGTGTAATGTCTATTTGGTTCACTTGATGAGGAGTTGACATAATCTTAGTCTTCCCAATGTTGATTTTAAGTCCCAAGGAATCATAGCTCTGGGCATACACATCTAAAAGTTCTTGAAGCTCTTCAGGCGTAGAGGCTAAAAGTGCACAGTCATCCGCATACTGGAGATCACAAATGAATCGTGTGCGTGTCTTCGTGAAAGCTCTAAAGCGCCCTATGTTAAAGAGACCGCCATCAAAACGGTATCTGAGACCTATTCCTCTGACTGTCAGTTTGTTGTCAACAATAATTGTTAGAGCAGTGGTAAACAAATTAAAAAGTAGGGGTGCCAGGACACATCCCTGCCTAACTCCAGTGAGGGTTTGGAAAGGTTCGGTTGCCTCATTATTATACACAACCTGGGCGTTGTTGTTTGTATGTAGACTGCGACATACTTCCACAAATTTTCTAGGGATACCTAAGCGGAACATAATTTTCCAGAGCACTTCCCTGTCCACCGAGTCAAACGCCTTGGTTAAATCAATGAAGGCCATGTGAATTTCTCCTTGATGTTCGAGTGCTTTTTCTTGGAGCTGTTTAAGTGTGAAGATTAAATCCGATGTGCCTCGGTTTGGTCTAAAGCCACTCTGTGTTTCAGGAAGTAACTTTTCCATAACAGGTGTTAGCCTATTTGCCATCGCTTTAGTGAGTATCTTCCCTCCAACAGCCAGGAGAGCTATACCCCTGTAATTTCCACAGTCCGCAGCGCTCCCTTTGTTTTTGAAGAGGTTGATTAAAAGTGTATCACGAAACTCTTGCGGAGCTTGACCACTTTCCCACACGACATCAAACAGTTTTTTGAGGTAGGGTATGAGCTCTGACGACACAGCTTTAAAGATCTCAGCTGGGAGTGAGTCGGCGCCGGGAGATTTGTTATTTTTTAGCTGCCCAATGGCGGTTAAGATCTCTTCCGTTGTTAGTGGTTTATCTAAGTCTTCGAAGGTGTCATATTGAGGGATAAGATTTATAATATCGTGATCGGCTTGACTTTGCTGGTTAAGAATGTTAGAGTAGTGTTCTTTCCATCGGGCTCTTATTTCCTGGTCTTCTTTGAGGAGATTTCCATTTAAATCTTTAATAGGGCACATATTTTTCCGACTGGGGCCGTACACTGCTTTTACTCCTTGAAAGAAATTCCTGTAGTCGTGTGAATCGGCGTACCTTTGAATTTCTCTGGCCTTGCTTGTCCACCACTCGTTCTTTATTCTTCTGATTTCGCGTTGCGTTTCATACTTAGATTGGGTAAAAGCTTCTGCTTTTGATGAGTCGTTGGGGTGGTTGATAGCGTTTTGGAAGGCAATACGTTTGCGGTCAAGAAGTTCTTGTATAAAAGCTTCATTATCATTGAACCAGTCCTCCTGTTTTTTACTTGCTGCAGTGCCAAGAATTTCCTCACTCGCACTTTTTAAACTGTCTTTAATTTGTGTCCAGGTAGCAGCGACATCTACAGAATTGGTTTCTTCTAGTGCACTCAAATTCTCTTGAACTTTTTGCTTTAGCTGTTCGACGGTTTGTTGGTCACGCAATTTACTAATACAGAGACGGAGTCTACGTTTTACTTGAGTTCTTCGGTGTTTAGGTCTCATAACAATTTTCATTTTAGAGACAACAGGACGATGATCGGTCCAACATTCGCTATCAATGCGCGCCTTTGTAATTTGAACGTCCTTGAGATGCTTCCTACGTACGATAACATAGTCCAGTAGATGCCAGTGACCTGATCTGGGGTGACGCCAGGTGCCTTTAAATTTATCCTTTTGTCGGAAAATGGTGTTTGTTATAACTAGATCATGTTCGGCGCATTTAGTTAGGAGTAGTTGACCGTTAGCGTTCATGTTGCCCAAACCGTTCTTGCCTATGATGCCTGGCCAGGTGTCTGCATCTCTCCCTACTCTAGCGTTAAAATCGCCAAGAATAACGAGTCGTTCCGTTTTAGGTATTCTACAGAGGGTTTCTTCCAGCTGTTGATAGAAGCTTTCCTTGGTTTCGTGACTTGCATCCAGAGTGGGAGCGTAGGCGCTTATTAGATTTACCGCGTTGCCATCTGATAGCTCATAGCGTAGCAGCATTAGACGCTCGGATAGGCCTTGTGGTACTTGTGTTAAGTTGGATACAAGTTGATTCCGAACGGCAAATCCTACTCCATGTTGTCTTCTTGAATTAGTGGGAAGACCTTTCCAATAGAAGGTGTAGTACTTTTCTGTGAGAGAGCCTTCCTCCAAAAAACGAGTTTCGCTGAGAGCTGCAACGTCAACATTGAGTCGGTGAAGTTCTCTATCTATTAGAGCAGTTCTTCTTTCAGGCCGATCGGTGCGAGTGCTGTCGTTCAAAGTACGAACATTTCAAGCGCCGTAGATGAAAGAATTACTTTTCTTGGATTTGACTTGTCGGTGTTTTTTCGACATTCGATGAGGTGTCCCTGTGGGCACCCTCCCCCGGAGATCCGATCGGGAGGGTATTTTACCTCCGGATGATTTTGTCCCACTTGAACGCTCCATCATTTTTTTAAAGCCTTAATCGACTGAAAACGAAGCTGCATTTGAAGTTTTAGCTGGAGCAGGTATGCAACTGACCAGCTCGGTTGCGGAAGGCGAGTGGTGTGGTCCCATGGCACAGAAGGAGACTGCGACGATGGGGTAACCAAACGATTCCAAAAGCAACCTTTGTGTGCGGTGGGTTATTTTTACCGCACTCTTCGTGAGAAAGTGGATGTGCTCACGGCAAAAGGTAAGGGTTATTCCGCCCTTACTCGGTCGTTAGAGCCTCGTTAGTGAAAACAGGGTGCACCAAGTTCAAATTGAACTCATCGCGAAGGTGAGGTTAACAATTGAGTAGGAGAGGCTATAACTTGCGCTTCACTACCCCATTACACCCTAATCACCACACCACCACATGTTAGGGCATTGAGCTAATGCAGAAATTCTACACGTGGATCGTGCGAAGTTTTTTTTGACGAGAAGGGAAATCCTCATGGACTCCCAACCTGAGCTGGATCAGTGTCAGACTTTTACTGACTAAAACCCCTCCACACATGGTCGTCTGTAAATATGCTTCTTAGCAGGAAAATGTCCCGTCTAGAGACCTGTCACAATTCTCAACGGAACCTGTCCTTTGAGAGCAGTTCTACTGTTTGTTTTGGGCATGGTCCTTTAATGAGTGTTTTCCCATGCCGATTACCTGGTGTGTTCCGCCAGTAATGATTATGTTTATTCCTGACCCAGTCTTTAATTACGCCCATAGCCCCCTAGCTGAGCCTTTTGTAATGCCTAACATAGGCTCTGGGCCATTAAATGTATTAGCTGCTGCTTATCTAGCAAGTTCATCAGCTTTTTCATTGCCGTCTATTCTGTGTCCCGGCACCCATAGTATTTTAACTAGGTTCCGCTCGCCCAGAACTTCGAGCTATCTGTGGCAGTCCCACACCAGTCTGGAAGACATTTTGTTAGAGGCTAATGCCTTTAGTGCCGCCTGACTGTCCGATGCGATGGAGATCTGCTGGTTCACATATAGTCGTTTAACATTCTCACGTATACACACAAGTATAGCTAGAATTTCAGTTTGAAATATAGTGGCGTAGAGTCCAAGAGAAAGGCTTATACTTTTCCTCGGTCTCACTCCATGTATTCCAGTTCCAGCTCCAGATTCCATCCTAGACCCGTCAGTATACCAGATTAGGCCTTTGCGTAATATCTCAGGAGCTCCTATTGACCAATCCCTTCTCTCTTCGATATAAACACTGAAGGGCTTGTTAAATGTAATTTTTGGAACTATGTAGTCTGACCTCATGCTCAATAAAGGATCTACCACAATGTTGACTATCCCCTCATATGTCTCGAGTGCCCTATATGAAGAGCCAAGTCATGTGAGTTCTGTGGTCTGTATGCCCCTCTCTGATTTACCACGTTGAGTGGAGGGGAGATCCAATAAGGTCTCCATGGCTGCTGTGGGGGTGCTTTTCATAGCACTTGTGACTCCCAAGTAAGCCAGTCTCTGTACCCGGCTTAGCCTGTTAGCTGCTGTTGTTTGAGTGGGTTTGGGCCACCAAACTAACGCAGCGTATATAATGGAGGGTCTTATTACATTGGTATAGAGCCAATTCACCATACCAGTCTTGAACCCCCATGTTTTACCATATAATTGTCTAGATGTAGCCAGCGTGGTTACCGATTTATGTGTTACCCTGTCTAGATGTTGGTTCCAACTAAGTTTACCAAAATACTTTACCTCGCCCGACATCATCAGTTGTGTGTCTTGAAGAACCAAAGGGCCCAATCCCTCCAGGTTTCTCCTTCTAGTAAATGGAACGATATTGGTCTTTGGGGGACTTACTCTGAACCCGTCCTCATCGGTCCTTTTCTTGATCATATTTAGGGCCCTTTGTAGACGATCCTTGACTATATTATGAAACTTTCCCCTAAATATGATAACTATATCCTCAGCATACCACTGAGCTCCGAATCCATCATTGGTAAGTTTCACTAATAGGTCGTCAACTACAAGGTTCCATAGCAGGGGGATAGGACAACCCCCTGCAACTAACGCATTGAGCTAATGGAGCATGAGCATCATGCAAAGTTAGTGCCATCAAAGATATCACACCGAGGAAAAAGGATGTATCGTTTCCCTTCTACTTTCAATAGAAAATTCCTATATCGTCTAGGCGGAACCTTTCTTACCTCGTCTCGTTGTATCACGTATCTTTCCGTTTTAGTGAATATTTCTAAACTATTAAAAACGATTTAAACTTTTTTGAAAATATTAATAAAAGCGTATTATTTTTTAAAGAAAATCAAAGATATTTGATAAATAAAAAAATACGTATAAGAAAGAGAGTTAAAATCAAACAATTTAAATAAAGAAATTCATTCAGATCTCCCTTTAACAGCCCTGATTCTAACTTACTTGCAGAGAATTCGTGTATGTAAGCCGTTGTAATATATGGGCCAATATCAGTGAAAGATTACTAAATTCAATTATTGTAAGCTAATAATGTAAAATACATGCAGCTGACCTGCTCTGACCCAATTTGTAAAATGTGTGACACAGCAAATTGGCTTAATTTCATTTCATTTGCACATGTAGATAAGTCCTATTAAGAATACATCGTAAAGTACCCTAGGCCACATAATATAGTATCGGTTTATCAGGATTGTAATGAAATTTATATCAATTAAAACAAAGCGTTTGGATTATCTGGAGTGAATTATGTATGGTAGACGCACAAGGATATTTCACTCGAGCATACAATAAAACAATAATATTCTGTAGAATGCCCACATAATAAGGACATTCTAAACTAGTAGGCAGGTATCATGTTTCTTTTAGAAAATTATACCGGCTGCGTTCGAAGCATTTAATATCATTTCCACGTACACCAAAGCCGAAGGACTCGGAATTTCTTAGGTAGACAAGTGGAGGGATGAAAAGAATATATAATTGTTACCAACATGTAGAAGAATACTAATGCCTTTCTGTCCCTTGCGTTATCAATTTATTCAGCAACCTGTCAGTTCATATGAAATCGTTTTATATTCAACAAGTTGCTTTCTCAAAATCGCAGCTTTTATTTCAAATTATTCATTGAGCTAAGGATCTCCAACTCCACTTCATGTACTTTAATCTGATCGCGTCACGTAACTGCAAACGACAATTTCTGGTAACACTCAGGTAATCAGTCATGCCTTTCTACTTATGTCACGGCGGATTAGCGGTTTTTCTGGAGTAAAAAGGAACAATTTAGAACCAGGCTTTTATTCCTCTAGTTACAATGTGTCTGAGAAGTGATGTAATTATTTAATGTAAGCGTATACGGTGAGAAAAATGCGAGAGATTACTTTAACAACATAAAGAAATTCTCGACCGCAAAAAGCGTTGAAAGGTAAATTCCTCATTATGTAGGCTCAGTGACTCAACACTTACACGTTAGGCTTGCAACCAAGGAGTCCAGAGTTCGAATTCTGGCTAAGATATCGATGTTTAGTGGTGTTGTTCATGTGTTACCGAGTTGGTAGCAGTAGATTAGACGAGGTTATGTGAGGGACAACACGGCTAGTTGCTGTATCACTCCTGAGTTCGAGTCTCAGCTGCGGCAGATAGCAATGTCGCAGGAAATGGCCTATATGTATGTGTCCTGGTTGAGTGGTGGAATAGCTAATGCTAAACTCCGCTAAAACGTAAATCTAAATAAGGCGTTAAAAAAATAAAGATATACCTAAAGAGCTCATGAAAATTTATACTAAGTTGTTTCCAAAATATGCTCTAAAATTCATCATATGTAGTATGTTTCTAAGTGTTTCTATTAGGTTACTCTATTGCGACTTTAGACGCAGTTAAAGGTGTGACTTGTCACATAATAACATTCACTTTGAGACATGAATAATGTTTGAATTTTTAAATAAATAGTATGTACAAAACTTCATTTTATTTACCAGGGATAATTTATTTGATAGATTGGATCATGCTTTTACTAACGATGCTAGTCTCTTTTGGTTTTAACTTTAGCCTAATAACTTTTTTTTGAATCCTGGTTAATAGAAGTCAGTTTGTACAATATCAGGGTCATAGGTCTGTCGAATTTATATCTCAATCAGGAGTTCCACAAGGGTCGGTCTTAGGCCCTTTACTGTTTATCATTTTCATTAACGATATCGTCATCGATATCACTTGTAAGAAAATGAAAAGAAAAGCTCGTTTTGCGGAGAAATTAAATAAAATGCAATATGAGTATACTATTAATGGGGCAAATCTGACACGTCATGATAGTTTTAAAGATCTAATCGTAACATTTGACTCACATCTTTCCTTTAGAGAACACATAAGTAACGTGACATCATCTTTTAATATGTTAGGGTTTCTCATACGAAATGCTAGAGACTTTCATGGCACCATAAAAACTCTCTATATAACACCCTGGTGCGACCCAGACTAGAATACGCAAGAGTGATATGGAACACCCATTACGACATACATATTATCAACAATATTGAAAGCATTCAAATACGTTTCTTAAAATGTCTGGCATTTACAATCGATCATCAATATCCCCCTAAGAATATGATCACTGATTACTACTGAATCATTTTTCATACAATTCTCTATGAAGCAGCGGAGAGAGATGCACAATGTAATAATTTTATACAAACTTCTAAACAACATGACTGACTATCCGCAATTACAAATCAACTTTAGAGCAGCTAGCAGATCAACCAGATCTAAATCTTTGTTTTATTTCCCTAATACATACACACAAATATTTTAATGTTTTCCCCACTATATTCTATCTGTTGCAACTATAAAATTATTGCAAATGATGTCAATATTTTCAGCACTAGATTAAGTCTTAGTCAGTTTAAGTCTTAGGTTAACAGTTTTTGTTTATTTCTTTTTTCTTATTTAATGATTTTTTTTCATTTTTATGTAAATAAATAAATAAATTAGACGCACTAACCTCTGAGATACTGTCCCCAGTTAAATTAGATTCAAAAATACTCCATGATATCCTCTGGTCTATTAACCAGTGCATGATCAACATTATATAGGAAATGTAAAAGTTCTCTCTTGTAACAGAAATCCTGATATTTATGATATTGAAGAAGATGATAATTATGAAGAAGATGTTTGTACTTCAGAGAATATCTCGAATGTATACGATTTTAGTGATGGCGGGGGTGAAGAAATATTCCAAACTCCAGTTACTCATTCGGATGTAGACACTTCTTGTAGTAGCACATCTAGTACAACTACTAGAAAAGGAGAACATGAGTAAAATAAAATAATAATCAATAAGTATATATATATAAAAAGTTTAATAATTTTGGAAAAAAAAAATTATATCCCAACTTCGAGAGTTTTTTTTATCTAATTGTGGAACATTTTGAAAAATTTTTGCTACAATTTGGTAGGCTATTTCTTGGTTATGTGAACGATTCATCTTTTGGAGTCTAAAGGACTTTTAATATATTTCAAAAGTGAATGTTAACGTTCACAAAAATTAGGGTTCAAGAGACAGAGAATAATATGAAAATTTATACTTACTGTTCGTTTTTGCTTAACTGCTGCTCTAATGGTATCTATTGGACGTCGTAACACTATAAACCTAACACTGGATGTACCACACTTTCTTAAAATTATACCTGAAAGGGAATTTTGTTAGAAAACACAATTAAAAGACAATATAAAGTTCAAAAATTTATATTGAATCTTCAAAAATTTATGGTTTTACAACAACTTTCTAAGAAATATGTTTAATAAACACTAGTCTGGCCCGTGTGCAACACATGGTGAGGAGCGGAACGATTCATAATGTACCAACTACCATCCAAAACGCAGTTTTGTGAGCTAACGATTACACAAAAAGATTCAAAAAAGTTCAATGTTTCTGAAATTTGGTGGGCTTTTGCTTGCCTGTCTTATTCGCGTATTTCAATATCAATTTTGGTCGCTCCTCAGAGATTGAAAATGCTTGAAGCGCTACTACTTCAAATTGTATTTTGCAATTACAATTTTATACGTTCAGGCAAGGCGGTCCCATGCACATATGAGTATATGGTAAAGATACTTTTCTGACACCGAATCACTGAGGAACCGGTTTAGGGCAAATCCCGTTAAAACTCATCATTTCCCTGTCATAATCGACTGCTAGGAAATGATGGGGGTCCCATGTCGCTAAGGGCAATTTTCGCTAAAACTCACGATATACTTTGGATAGAAGTTGGATTAACTTGTCCTCATATTTAAGACCTCGTATGAGTTGCAGTGCTTAACAACGTGGATTCGTAAAAGGGTTTTTAATTCTGAAATTAAGTCAAATTTTGTTATAGTTTCTAAATTTAGGTGGCCGAGGCGACATTACATCCCTGTGCAACGACCTTCTAAGTGACGCTCCTTGAGGAGTTATGGAAATGTTTGCATAAAAATCGCTCCGTAGAGCGAAAATATGATTAAGAATATTAAAAACCTCTTCCACGATATTTTTACGTGAAGCACGCTTTTCATACCAAATATTTCCTAAGTCGGATTTTGTTACAACGTCGAAAAGTATACCGAGGGTTTTACCGTGTTCTTTAACAGTTACATAGGTTACTTTCGTCTAAAATTTTATCAGATTCGGTGCAAATTTGTCCAAGTTAGCCGTAATTCAGTTTTTACGTTTTTTCAGTATATTTATATACATATCGTGGGAAGCGATGAACCGAATCTCACGAAATTTTAACTGAACTTTCCTTGAACATCTATAATAAAAGAGTACCGTTCTAGTTTCTTAACTAGCATTTTAAAGGATCCAAAATAAATTAAAACTAAAAACCACCCCTAAAAATGACCAATTTCGCGTAAAAATAGGATTCCCTACCTCAGGATATTCTTAGTTTAATCAAAACAAACTTATTTTTCTATGTCGCGTTGCTCGATGTAAAATTTTATCTATGGCCTTCTTTTGGTCTATTTTTACTCCACTACAGTATCGAACATTTGTGCATGATAATGGGTATTTAGGTTTTAGTTAAAATTGTCAAAATAACATTTTAATATTCGGTCGGCATTTTAAATTGGATAAATGTAACATTTTGAAATTTTATTTATTATTATTTATTTTACATTTATTTTTTATTAGGGCTATATTCCATAAAACGAACAACTTTTCCGTAATATTGCGTCTCGTAGACATCAATAGGCTTGTAAAAGATACAGAACAATTATGTTTGTTATTCTCAAACATCCGTTGTACTTCGTGCGCTTAGTGGGGCCCATATAATTTCAAAACGAATCCTGATTGTCCCCGGATTGGTATTATTAAGTAATTATGGTTTGTTGAGCACAGTTTATGTCTGCAAAATAAGTATCTAATGGTCATAAATTATTATACCCTCTTAGTACTTTATAAGAGGTATGGTAAAGTACGGAGACGTAAAAGCACGTAGCGAACAAAAAGGTATACAATATTGACGTTAATGATACAATCTAAGTTGGCTAGGTAAAACAAAAAGCTAAACCAAGCGCGATTCAGCGATCCGCCTAAAAAGGATAAAAACGAATAAGGAAACGGCAGCTTTTTCAAGGGTTTAACGTTGGCAGTTCATGTTGTGGGATCCAGTACAGTCTTATTAGAAGAAGCTTTCTTAAGTAATTTTGATGTAAGAATTCTTCACCTTGATGACTGAATCAGTGTAAAATATGTTCTAATTATAATTAATTTAATCCTGTTAGTCTTTAAATTATTGCGGAAACTCAGACAGAAGATAGACTCAACAGATAAAATTAACTCCAGCTGCTAAAATATGTATTTATTTAATATATCCCTATATATTTACTAATCTTCCTGGAAAGACACGTTAGGTGAAGTTATATATCCAGTCAAATGATTTATCTTTCATTTGTTTTTACCTATTTATTCATTTGTAACATCCAAATTTTATCGATGGCAGCGCCATCTAACGAGCAGTGTACAGGGTGTCTCACCGGGAACTGAATCGATCGATATAGAGAAAAGTACGCATCAGAAAATTTTGAAAATTTAGATAATTACTAATGTTGGTGTGGTAAATCCAACTAAAATAATTACAAGCAGCTGGCAATTCCGCTTATACCGGAAGTCGATACCAATTTGCTTATTTCAGATAGAATACCCTATATATTTTAGGGTTTTCGAAAAGAGCATAAAATTCTGAGTCGAAAATATGTAGCATATGCTATACCTAAACTTAGCCGTTTCAGATATATTTGATCTTTGATAGAAAATTTGACAGGTGCAACGGTTTGCAAGAACCGTTATAACTTTCTTCGTGTAAAAGATCCTCATTTGCTTCTTGTTACATAAAAGGAACACAAAGAGAACTACGTTCTACAACTGAAATAAATTCAATAATATCATACGAAGTGTTCCGTTTTTCGCGTTACATTTTGTCAACTTCAAACCGCGAAAACTTGTTTAGGTCAAATGGAACACTCTGTATTTTTTTACGTCGAGTTGTGTAAAATTGAATTCCCTTTTTTCTTATATTAGCATTGTGGGGGTTAAAGTTACAACTTTTTGAAATATTTGCGATTTTATTAGAAATTCATGAAGTGTAATCATTTCATCAAAATAGCCATGATTAGAAACAATCAGTCATTATCTTATGTCAAAAAATGCCAGCACGCTTAAGTTACACCCACGAAGACTTTTTCAATGTTTTCGTCATCAACAATAGGCTTCCTTCTTTACATGTTTGCCTTGACAGAGCCATAATTTTTAAAATTTTCCAGTATGCGTTTTACAGTGTTTGATGACGGTTTCCGTTTTTCTGGATATCGAGTAGCAAATGTGCTGCAAGTTCTTAATATTACTTTATCACATTCTCCATAAATAATAAACAAATATAAAAAGTCTTCGTGGGTGTGTGTAATTTAAGCGTGCTGGCATTTTTTGACATAAGATAATGACTGATTGTTTCTAATCATGCCTATTTTGATGAAATGATTACAATTTATGAATTTCTAATAAAATCGCAAATATTTCAAAAAGTTGTTACTTTAACCCTCACAATGCTAATATCAGAAAAAGGGAATTCAATTTTACACATCTTGACGTAAAAAAATGCAGGGTGTTCCATTTGACCTAAACAAGTTTTCGCGGTTTGAAGTTGACAAAATGTAACGCGAAAAACGGAACACTTGGTATGATACTATTGAATTTATTTCAGTTGTAGAACGTAGTTCTCCTTATGTTCTTTTTATGTGACAAGAAGCAAATGAGGATCTTTTACATGAGGAAAGTTATAACGGTTCTTGCAAACCGTTGCACCTGTCATATTTTCTATAAAATGTCAAATATCTCTGAAACGGCTAGGTTTAGGTATAGGATATGCTACATATTTTCGACTCAGAATTTTATGCTCTTTTCGAAAGCCCGAAAATATATAGTGTGTTCCATTTGAAATAAGCAAGTTGGTATCGACTTCTGGTATAAGCGGAAGTGCCAGCTGCTTGTAGTTATTTTAGTTGGATTGGCCACACCAATATTAGTGATTATCTAAATTTTCAAAATTTTCTGATGCGTATTTTTCTCTATATCGATCCATTCAGTTCCCGGTGAGACACCCTGTATAATAAGTACATATTCTATTACAGTTTCTTAGGTTTATACGAAATTTTGTAATATTGAAAAGTGCATAACATCAATAAGACCGCCATCCATTAAAGAATATTATAATTATTTGGTGAATTAGTTAGCTATTCATTATTTTATAGCAGTCAAGAGCCAACATGTCAAATTTCAAGAATTTAGGTACAAGAGAGTGGGTGACAAATTATTATATATATTATTATTAGGACGGCTGTGGAAATAGAGGAAAAATTAATAAAACCGAGCGAGGATTGTGAAACTGTTAAATTAAATGGTTATAGGATTTGAAGTGGAACTTTTTCCATAAGCAATTTTATGGTTGAATCCTGTTGGTGGGGGGCAGAGCTAAGAAGTACCTAAAAAATTGTGTGTTTCAAAGACCCTGTGCTTCAATTGTTATTAACAATTTAATTTTTTTAACCGCGTTTTTCAACCTAAAAATATGAATAACTCGAGATATGTAGGTCCGATGGGGACAAAAAAAACGAAATCTGTGTAATTATATTTTTTACAAATCTACGTTTAGTATAGGTCTTAGTAGCGTAACCATAACCTACAAAAGTGAAAAAACTGAAAAAAAATCGTGTTTTTTTTTTCATTTTGCTACCCAGAGCCCCTGGGTGAACCGATCAGCTTCAAACTTTCAGGATGTCTGCCTTTTGCTCTAACAAAAGCACCCTGAATTTGGTGCAAATATATTAAACCCAGTGTGCGCAATTGAATTTGCTAATTAAAATTTAAATTGGTCTATTTCCAGGATAGCCTAATAAGGGTGTTTATTTTTATTTTTTTTTAGTCGACCAAGTTTTCACAACTTTGCATTTTCTGTCTTCGGCAAATACATTGTTTGGTGCATTCAAAAACTTAAGTAGTAGAGATCATCTGTTTATTTTTCCACAATGCCCACAAGTTTTAGTATTCAATAGATAGTTTTTCTTCTGAGATTTGTTTAAATTTATGGGTATAAACGGTTTTATTGCAGCCAATGAGTGTACCCCCACTTTGTACATTTATGTTATGTTGTAGACGCCTTGCATAATAAGATATTATTGCACCAAAAAATTGAGGGCGTAAATTGACTCGCGCCAACCCGGTATTCTAGCAGGACAGATTTGATGTTTTTGAATTGAAGTGAGATCTTAATAATCTATAAATTAATACAATTACCATATATAGATGACGGTTTTACATACAAATAAGAAGGAACATACTAAGTGCTGCATTTCGGCCAAAAATTTAATCACTGGATTCTGAGAAAGCAACTATATCAACGTTTTATAACCGTTTTTGACTGTAATTTATAAAGAAATAACATCCATTGGTTACTTAAAATATTTTAGAACCGGTTATGAAATTCAAGACATTCAAGATTTAGTGCCACGAAGGAACTGCTACATGGTTATTCTGGATTTCAGGACTCATTTTATAGCGTGTAAAATAAAAAATACGTGACAAACGTCCAAAATATTACCAGTCGTTTTCTTAGTGGCTTTAAATTTTATGAAGAATTTCTTGTGGCAGACATAAAGTAGTTTATATCATCAGTACACTCAATGTACAGTATCTAGGAGTATTATATTTTTCAGTAGGCAGTTTAAAAAAATAGATCGTTAGCTAATAAATACAGACGTAAACATTGAATTATTTATTATTTAGAAACGTTTCTCAAGCTCTAATAAAAGTAAACATTACAATAAACAAACAGTGAACATTGTGTCATTGTTTCTTAAGGTTAATAAACTACAACTTTTTTCCAATTCTTGTAAAGTGGAGTACTGACAATAAAAAGATATTATTATTTTATAGGACTAGAGTTGGCGGGAAATAATTTAACTTTGGCTATAAAAAGAAGCTACATACAATAGCATATTAAATTTTACCGAAGAAACAAAACAAATATTGGTTTATGGGGCTATTATAACATTTGAAAAAATAACGATAAAACTTTCTGTATCCAAAATGAAATTGCATACCTCTCAAGAGTGGTGCAGTAAATGGGCTTGATTCGATTATACCAATGAATAATTTATAATATATATTTCATAATTTAGTTTTAATCTGCATGCGTTCAATCAATTTCCGAGGGCTAGAAAAGTTGGGTAGTTCAACGAATTTATTTAGTGTTTATTACGATTGAGTTATTAGCTATTCCACCACTCAACTAGGGCACACACAAAACGACCATTCCCTATTCCCTGCGTCATTGTTATCGACCCCAGCTAAGACTCGAACTCAGGAGTGATACAGTGTGACTAACCGTGTTGCCCTACTTAATCCATTACTAGGGGCGAGCGCGTGTACGTCTTTATTATGTATACATACTTACGATATGCGATGTAAAGCAACGTAAGGTGCGGTTAGCAGTTGGATGGGTGACCGTTCCAACGAAGACTGCGTCCTCGCCTCACACATTTTCCAGCCGGCTTGTATATCAGTGTATGCGCGGAAGCTATACAACCTTAGGCGAGTGTTGTATAGGGGATATACCATCCTTCGAAGGGGTAAAGCCGTCGATCCCTTGTCTATTAAATGTTAGGCAAGTAAAAGATCCCTACCCTTCTTAAGGGAAGAGGTTCGGCAAAATTCCTGGTTGGGGTAGCTCGTCTACAGGCGTCGGTGTTGGGTCTCAGTAGCGGAAATAGACCGACGTTAAATAAATGTATAAAAAAAAAGTCCATTACTACCAACTCGGTAACACTTTAAAATGCCAGTAAATTTCCATACCCAGGCCAGGATTTGAACCCGGGACCCTTTGGTCTCAAGTCTAACATGTAAGCGTTGAACCACTGAGCCGGACTATGCCAAATTATTAACCATTGGCGGCTGGCGCACGTACGAAATTTAAAATGGAAATCCGCAGTGAATTTGCGAACAGGATGAAAACGATTATAGCGTGAACGAGTAGAGAGAATCAATTGTCACTTTCATTGTTAAATCTGATGACCCCACTAAACTAAACAATTACAGATTTATATCTCTAATTAGTAATATTGCAAGGATCTTAAAATGCCTTAAAATCAAGACTAATTGAATTATTTCATGCTCACAATGCCATCACAGACAGACAATATGGTTTTGTACAGAACTCCAGCATCGAAAATGTCGAGTTTTTGGAGAAGGCGCTGGGAATTTGGATGAATTATCTGCGTGTATTGCAGTTTTCCTAGATCTGGCCGAAGCACTCGCTACCGTGTGGCAAAACTTGGCAAAATTAGAAATGAGGTTAGTTACGACTCTTTCGTGGAAATGAGAGTACCACAAGGAACAGTATTAGGTCCAATACTGTTTTTTGTGTACATGAATAATATCATAAAAATTAATAATTTCACTGGTCATGTTATATGCTATGCCGATGATACTGCTATAATATTCACTGAAAAAAAAATGGAATATTCACTGCTAAATCCGCTTTAGAAATGATAAATTAGGCTACGTCATCGAGATTTTAAATATGAGCGAAAAAATTTCCTGTCTGTCAGTCGGTCGTCTGTAACTTTTTTTTGTGCGCACGTTTACTCTAGAACTGTTTATGATATTGACTTGAAATTTGGTACACTTATGTATTATAACGATATCTGGAACTAGATTATATTTTGATCTAATTCCGTTGGGGGGTTCGGGGGGTAAACGGGGTAAATAAGGGTAAATAGGCAAAGCAAGCAAGTAAGAGTCCATAAAATCGCAATTTAGGGCATTTACGAAAAGTTAAGGTCTCAAAATTTTTTTTTGACACCAGTCACCCCCCTATCACCCCCAATACCACCCCCACACTATTGTGAAAGGGAGTAAAAAATAAAATGTGATTTAATGTATACAAGAACGAGACATCTCAACAAATTTTTTGGGGTTAGCCGCCCCCACCTTATTATTGAAGGGAGTAAAAAATTAAATTGTGATTTAGTGCGTGTACGAGAACTAAGGGCCTCTAAAATTTATTTTAGCATTAGTCACCTTCTGCACCACCCCCACACTAAGGTGGGGGAATAAAAGATTTAATCGAGATTTAGTGCATATACGAGAACCAAGGACCTCTAAAATTTGTTTGATATTAGCCAACCCCTCTACCACCCCCATCATGTAACTCGCCCCACTACTAACATGGGTCTTACTGTTCAATATTTTAAGTAAACAATTATTCAAAAATCTTAATTTTTTTTTTGGCCACAACTTTTTTAATTTAATCCCAACACACCTCAAACAATAACCCTTCTCTGCCAGTTCAATTATGCATAATTCGTATCATAAATCCATTTATACAGCCTCTGTCTACTTTTTCTTAATTACAATTTTATAATCTTTGTACCTGTCAAAACTGTATTTCTTATATACATTCTTTACAAAACGCCCAAGAGAGTACATGGCAAAACAGGCAACTCTGCCTAGGCAAGATGTTTGCTCTGGGGTGTTTTTTCCTTATTTCTTTTTTCTATTTAACAACTACTGTGTACCTTATTCAATAAATTTTTTCATATTTTTCAATTTGCAGATACACATGTATAATCCGACTCCCCACGACTTCATAAAGGGTAAAATCGAGCCGTCTAACAGAAAATGTGTAAGAATATAAGTTGCCCCTGCCATTCAACCTCAACTTGCGCATTCAATTTGCTCTGTACCCATGAATATGAAGTATCTACTTGCCTATAAATGGCCCAGATTAGTGTGACATATAAAACCCCGGAAACTAGGCAATTTTATAGTACATGGAGTCATAGCGCGTTCAATGAAAATTCGTCATGTATTATTATGAACTTTGTGTGCATTACACATAAGGACCAAAATTAGATGGCATTAACAATCATCCCATATTTCATATAAGTTTATATTTATATGGAATATAAAGATTTTTGCCCACATGTGATGTTTACAACATTATGTAGTACGTAGAAGTAGTTAAATATTTTGTGTAAGTTCGCATATCAATAAAATATAGAGCTATAATTTTATAGTCCTAAACTCGACCTAAATTACATGCGTCATAAAGTTCAATTTGTTTTTACTTTTCACTGCAATATACATTCACGACTCGCTGTAGTGTGTGATTGCATAAATTCGGGCGCTTTTAACTAGCCTTGACGTCACCATTAAATAGGTTCATTCGTACGTATGCGTACTTAACTGCCGCTATCTGTATAACTAACTGCAAATAAAAAATATGGAAAGCCATTTTTGTTATTCGATGAATATAATGAATGTAGAAGCATTATTTTAAGAAATAATAATTATCCCAAATTCCAAAGCATTTGTAGCGAGTTATGTAAATAATTTAACAAAGAGAAAAACAGCTTCAAACAATGTTAAGATTCTTAATTTAATTGCCCTTTTAATCCCGAACAGAGTTTAATTTTAAACTTAAAGCTTAGCCTTATTTGCCAATTTAATGAATTTTAAAAACTGCTTATAAATTTGGGCCCTGAAACTTTCCCTTTTAAACTTCCCTCTGCGCACCCTAATTCCGTTGTATTTCATGTTTATCCCCGTTCTCTTCCAGTATATTTATCGAATCCCCTAACAAATGAACTCATTCATATTTACAACCGAAGAAAGTATATCTTGTGCATTCGGAGTCGCCAGAGCGTGATAATCGTGATACCATTGCTCGATATAAGATTGATTTTGTTTTTTCGATCGTCACGTGTTTGTTACAAGTGGCACTCCTACGGGCAGCACGGACTAACTAACTATCCAAGCGCAAAATCAACTCGTGCTTTGGTTTTACATAGGTAAATGCTTCCTACTTGTCACTACAATAATGCGGTTGTTGGGAGAAATAAATACTGTAATCATAAATTTGCAATCACTCGGATGAAAAGAGATATTATATGTATTTATAGGAAGTGTAAGATACATATTTCAAGTTTTTATAAGAATGCAAATAAACTTCTCTTGTGAATATATTTTTTAAAATTACTTAATCACGTACGAAATCACTCCTTTTTTGGTTTATTTACCTTATTATTTATATTCTCAGGGCTGCTAAAAGAAGCACTAAATGAAGGCTATGCGACTCATATGACTGAATACTACTTGCAGACTGCAGTTTCGAGTTGTTATCTGCAAGTGGTGTGGGGCAACTGGCACGAGAGCTCCTTTAAGTAGGATCAGTCTTTCGGCTGGTTTTTTGCTGATTATTACACTTAAGAGCGCTCCGGATATAAGCCGGAAAGACGGTTCAATTTACTCTCATATAAATCATTATTTTAAAAAACGGCTTTCACTAAAAGACATTAAAAACATATTACAATGTGGGATGATGAGAGAAAAAAAGTATATATAAAAACATATTTTTTTTTTCTTCTATTTTCGATTTGCAAAAATAATTCTTGTCATCCCACATAGGTATTATTAAAATAAACATTTTCCCTTTTGTAAAACTAAAATAAAATTAGCTCTAATGTCCTCAAGTGTACCGAGAAATTTAAAGATTAGGTATAATAAATTTGTTCAATGTCATATTCTATTACATCTCTATCTCTCTCTTTCCAAGCACACCGTACATTCGGCTGCGTCATTTTATTGACGTGAAATCATTTACAATTAAAATTGGAAGCGTGGATGACTAATACACTCCGAACAACTCTTAACGCGCCAAGCTTGTAACTTGTAATTCACCGCTCGCCGGGGCACATAGCCCGGAGAGTAGCTGTTGGTTGCAGTTACGTTACGTTTTTTTTTCTTTGAATGCCTTGTTTATATTTACGTCCGTTAGTGTTCCATAAAATAAATAATCTTAAAAGTGCAATTAAAAGTATAAAGCAAAATCTAGCAACAAGTGCGTAGAAAATATAATAAACAGGCAGGCGTCTGAAATTGTAATAACGTTTAGCATAATAATAAACATAATAAATTAAGTTGAGAACGGGGTTACATAAACGAATTTATAAAACTGTTTAAAGTTAAGATTTTACAACATTCAATTAGAATATTTTGCTCGATGTAGTACAAATTCGACTTCATAATGTTTGCAGTAAATTAATTCAATTTTCAAAAGACTTTTATTTAATCTCCCTCAACCCTTCTACGGAAAGTTAGTGGAAACTACATATAATAAGAGTTTGAATTATTTAAATTCATTAGATTTTCGTTGAAAGAAACGTACAAAGAATATTGCCGTATATTACAGAACTTGACCGTAGTTTACCAATGGTGCTTAATTTGATTAAAAAAGTGAACATTTGCTCTGGCAGGCTTTATTATGTGTCTTATTTTTAGCACTTTATAAACGCCAATGGTACAATCGTTCTTGCCACCGAGTTCCGGACGTTTAAATTAAAAAACATTTGTTTGCTTTTAAACTGAATTTATCGTGCAAAATGTATCACTTTCTTTAAAAATAAACACCAATACGTACAATTGTTGGTTTTATTATTAGCTGCAAGGCAATTTAAATTTTGAAAGCTTACGACGTTTAAGAATAAACATACTATCAAATTACAGAAAATGCTCTCGTACAGTCGTGTAACAAGCAACAGATTTTTATGCCAAACTTTACCAATTTCCGTTTTTCCACACAGCACAGTTTAGTTAACTTGTTTTAAATCTTCCGTTACTAGAAGACTATCAAACCGCTTCTCGAAACTTAGAGATATTGCCAATAATACACGAAACTGATATTCCGCACGTGTTACACGTTCTGTATATTGATACTAAAAAATAAATTTCAACTTCTTCATTATTGATTTTTTTGCTAGATTTTCTACAATTTATTTTTCCCTTTATTAACTGGCTTCAAAAAGGAGATTCCCAGTTGGGTTGTGTGTTTGACTGTATGTGTTTGTACGTGGCACCAGAACTGCACAACTACAGGTTTGATTTGTTGCTGATTTCACTAATGCCGCGGTCGTAAACTAAACAGGTAATAGGCGATAGGGACGGTACTAAGCTGGTTACCGTACTAAGCTCTCCCTCCGGGCATATTAAGTTAAGCAAGTTCGAACCTCAGCCATTAATAAATAGTATGTATTTATAAATTATCCTCAAGAATTGGTTCAAATTCCACTATAAACTGTAATGCCATGTCACCTTTCTCAGACAATCTAGTTATTTTACAGTATTGTGACATGATCAGGAAGGCTGTTAAAAATATTTTGAATCATATAAATTACATATAAATTGTTAGTAGGATCCATACTTACCTACGGCATTATAATATGGGCTGGGTCATATAACAGCCAATTGAAAAGTATAAAAATAACTCAAAAATTTATACTTAAAGTAATATTGTGGAAAAATCGAAGATATTCTACAGAACGACTTTTTCTAGATAGTAATGTCTTCAATTTAAATTGCTTATATATCCGTAATATAGCCCAATTTATCTACAGAAATAGGGAACTAAGAGTACCAACAAACCACATACAAAATACAAGGCAAAATCAACGCAATGCTCTTTTTATTCCTAGACCAAATTCTAATTTATACAAAAAATCTATTGGATCCAAAGATATATAATACTATTCCTGAATACATAACAGCAACAAATAATTGCAAATTATTTTGTAAAAAGTTATCAATATTTATCATGCATATTTTACATTTATTCGAACAAATATTCTCATAACTTTTATTTCAATTATTGTATATAACTTAGAATAGTTATTATTAATAATTATTATTATTCTTTTATTTGTTGGTTTTAGTTGTTAGTTAGTAACTTAAATATAATCCACATTGTTAAATGTTAACACTGATTTTTTATAACGTTACATAAAATAATGTTTTAGTAAAATGTTAAGATATAAAACGATTTCCTTGTGAAATCAGGTGCATACATAATATTTTTAGTCGCAAGGTCCTTTATAAAATCCTTATTTTACTATAAGGAACGTAACCAGACTGCAACCAACAGCTACTCTCCGGGCTATGTGCCCCGCCAAGCGCTGAATTTCAAGTTACAAGCCTAGCGCGTTAAGTGTAATAATATCAAAACGCTAATGCTTCGATTGCAACAATCACCAGCCGAAAGATTGATCCTACTTAAAGGAGCTCTCGTGCCAGTTGTCATACACCACTTGAAGACTGCAGTTTCGAGCTGTTGGCTATCGTCTGTGCAAGGTGGGCATGCGACGACCGACACGAGGATCACTTGACCATTTAGTATATTTCGGTATCTTTGAGATAGCGACATGTAAAATAGTCAGCAGGCGCCATCTAGCGGGCCAGTGTCTGTTGCAATCGAAAAATAACTAGCCTGTCTGGGCTTAGCATAGTTCAAATGTGCAATCGAAGCATTAGCGTTTTGATGGTAATATGCAATTATTACACATAACGCGCCAGGCTTGTAACTTGTAATTCAGCGCTCGGCGGGGCACATAGCCCGGAGAGTAGCTGTTGGTTGCAGTCTGGTTACGTTCCTTATAGTAAAATAAGGATTTTATAGAGGAGTTTGCGACTAAACATATTATGTTTTAGTATTCGCCCTCTAAAAGCACATTTGAACAACAATAATATTTGAAAATTGGGTTAAAATTAAGTTATTATTATTATCGTTATATCGTTCAACTACAAAATGGGACCGTGCTCAAGAAAGATGAATAATTTTTCTTTTTTTTTTAAGTAATGACCGGATCCTCCGCCATTTTTTAAACAACGTATTAAAAGATAACCTGAAAATCCATTCAAGTTGATATTGGCGTCCCCAGGTAATGTTGTGGATTTCTTTCTATTGCGATATTAGGTTAATAATTCTTTAATCTAAATCTCTTAGACTTAAGGTATATATAAAAAACAGAAGGCCTCGTGATCTCGCAAATTGCCGCTATCTTCGCATACCGTATAGATGTGTATCTGAATACCGAAGCTATATTGCAAATTTCTTTGGCACTATCAGTATGCGTAATGTTAGATTAAACGTCATTTTACCATTGGAAAGACTGAAAACTTGGCTGATGTCGAACATATGCTAAGAATGCCTCTATGGGTTGGCTTTAATATACAGGACTGTAAAATTTGGAAAATTTGAAAAAGTACCAAATTTTAATTTTTATGACAAATTTCAACGATCCTTTACTTCAGTTTCAAATATGTTATTAAAACTTTAAAAGTGCGCTTTTTAGAGCTTGAAATATGTTCTTTAAAATTGTTATATTTTAAAAATTTAATTCAGGCTCTCTTTTATAAATAAACAACATTTAAAAAAAATATGCTCTAAAATTAATAAAAATTGGGTTAAAATAAACCTTTATAATTGTTATAAAAAAAATTGTTCATTATCCTATCTAGCACATATTTATAGTAGTACCTTGAAAGAAGTAAATTCCGTGTAATTTTTTTTAATACTTTTCACGAAAAATCGAGAAAATTACGGTTTACGATAAATTGACGCAATTTTCCCATTTTAAATAGTAGAAACAAAGTCAAAATATCCAAACTTGTACTGTCATGAGCAGAAAAAAATAGGACAACTTTTTTTTCTAATGTAAATCTGTCTCTATTTGAATATGTAATGAGTAGCCGAAATAAAATAGATATCACTTTTAATTTATGTTTTGTTTTAATGCTGTAGTTATTGCTATAGTAAATGATGGATGGATGGATTGAAATTGCACTGCGTTATAACATTAACAAAAATTTGGTGTGTAACATTTTAAGAAAGTGGAGAATAGACGGTACGATTAGTAAAAATCCTGAATCAAAGGACAAAGGATATCCTACTTAATAAGAAATTAACTATTAATATTTCGTTATTGCATCATTTCTATTTATAACTTCCATAAGTCTGTTTGGCATAGAATTAAATAACTTTATAAAATAATCATTAGTAATAATATTTTCCCATGCATTATTTACTATTTCCAGTAATTCTTCGGCATACCGTGGTCTCACATTTCGTTTTTGGATACTTCTTATGAGTAGTCCCCATACTTCTTCCACAGGGTTAAGATCTGGACTATCACTGGGCCAGTTAAGAACATTGATGTTGTTATCTTGAAACCAGTTAGTTACGGTGTGAGCAGTATGAACGGAACAATTGTCTTGTTGAAATATGAACTCATTATTAGGAGATAATTGTGACACAGAAGGGAGCATAATATTGTCTAAAATCCTAATATACGTTTCACTATTAAATCGTTCCTCAATATGCCACAAAACACCAGGACCACTTGCCGATATTCAAGCCCACATATTGACGGAGAATCTACCACTTTTATCATTGTTAGATATATGTTTCTCATCGAATCGAGTATTCGGAGGGCGTTAAACACGAATACGACCGCTGTGTGTTGACTGGAAAGTTTTTTCGTCTGTAAAGATTACATTGTTCCAAAAATCTACATCATGCACTAAAAACTCAAGCCCAAATCCTATTCGAACTTCTTTATGTTCAGCTTTAAGTAAATATTTCTGTGCTGCTGCATGACAGCGTAGCTCCGATTATCTTAGGAAAATTCGTTTCTTCAGCAGCCTGAATAACTGAGTAAAATGGATTTTCTACTAAAGCATTTACCAATTGCAAATCTTGTTGTTGAGTTGATATCCTTCGTCGCCCTAATCCAGGATTTCTACTAATTGTACCGTTTATTCTCCATTTTCTTAAAATGTTACACACCGAATTTTTGTCAATATTATAACGTAGTGCAATTTGTCTCATTGACCATCCATTTTCTGCTTTACCTCCAGATTTAACTAAATCGCTCGCTTATATGAGGCATATTAGTTTTTTGCAACTTGCAATAAATTATGACTAACTGACAATGTCACAAAAAAGATGTACACAACTAGATTTTAGCAAAATAGCGTTATAAGACTTGTCCTTTTTTTGCTCACGACCGTATGTCCAAAATGCTCACCGGATCATAACATTAAGGTGCCCAAGTGATGATGTTCTCAGATGTGCAAACTGTGTAAACACGAAAATTGCTGAAAATAATCATTTTGTATGGTACATAAGTGAGTGTAGTTTATCAAAAGATATTGAAACATTATAAAGTTTCACCCTTCTAAAATAAATAGCACTTATCTTATATCAACACTCCTGTAAATGTTAAAAAAAACAACATTTTTTGTGAAAATACCGAACTTATTTGCATGTCTGTAAATACAGATGAAAATAAAAGCCAAGTAACATGTCTAATGATGCTAATCGTATTTTCTCATTATTATTTATTTGAAAATTTCGCTGATATAAACAACAACATGGGATTCAGCATTTCTCTTATAAAGTAATACCGCTCCGCCCGAGGCTCTGTCGGTTGGTATTCAGTCTATATGGTTATTTTTACGTTATTTCCTTCGTGCATTTGTGATGTATGAAGTCGCTTTAAGTATCCAAAACACTTCCTACGCCTATGTTTGGCTTGAATATAAATATCCAATATCTCAAGTTCTGCATCATAAGTTTTCTTTTTTTAGGCAAAAGCATTTTTTCTATCTGTATATGAAAGATGTTCTTTATTCAACCACAAATTCGTGGTTTGTGTTCGTGACGAACCCTTTTGTGCAGCATATGTGTAGAAATAAGAAATATCACCGGCTCACAGTTTTTATCAGCATGTGTTTTGATATTTATCATTTGTGTTTTCGTGACGTTCTATAGAGCTATCAGGACGCTGTGAAATATGGCCCGCGGGAACGCGTCTCGCCACAATATAACCACAATCTTACATCTATTGTTTCAAGATGGATAATACATTTCGAATTTATATACCACTTATCAGGTTCTCTCGAAATAAAGACACAATTCGAACAAGCTCGTGAAAGGATGAATTATTATAACAGTATACCTTGGATGTTTTCAGCAAACACGGAACAGAAAGTACAAATACTTACTGTAATGCAATTCAAATATCTTATATTTATAAAATTATATACGTTGGAAATATAGTGCTATTATTAATTGTATGAAATATCTTGTGCAATGCAAAGAAATGTATATGCAATTAGGTAGAAATAAAGGCTTTAGCAAAGTAAATCAAACCAGTCTTCATCAAGATTGTCGTAAACAGTATTCAACTGATTTACAGGTATTTCTGCAATATAGGTACAAAATATGTTACAGATGACATTTTGTTCTGTGAGTATCATTTTATTTATTATATATGAGATATAGTTGTTTCGTCTTATCTTTATCCAAGTTGAACTTAACGATAGCCTTTGCTTAAGAAGTGTTAGCTGACTTATTTAATTTAATCGAAATTTTGTTTTGTCAGAATACTTTTTGCAGTTTTATATTCTTCGCTTATTTTTCGTTCAAAATGTTTTGAAAACCAATAGAAGATTTATATATTTTTTTCTATATCTTGTAGTCTATTATTCAATTTCCCTCTTGACCTTCATCCTTCATGTGTTATTTTAATTTTTCTGTGTTACTCATTAGATTTTAAATTTGATTCGATATTCATGAAGTAAGTTGTTGATATCATTGCAAATATCATCACGAAGATTTAATGGTTTTAAGTTAGCCCCCATTTGTTAGAACTATCCTCAGAGCAAAATGCAATTCTTACTTGAATTGTGATATTGTTGAAATAATTACGAATTTCACAATTCCTTTCAATTTACGTCCTATTACCCTTATTATTATCCTTACATATTCCAGTTACCCTTATGCAGCGCACTTTTGATCCCTCGTAAAATGCTTTTTTTGCAGTTTTATATTCCTCGCCTATTTTCCTATCTTGTAGTATATTCAATTTATCTCCTAACCTTCATATGTTATATTAATTTTTCGATTTTAAATTTGATCCGATATCCATGAATTAATTGCTGATATCATTGCAAGTATCGTCTAGAATATTTAATGGTTTTAAATTAGCCACCATTTGTTATAATTAATCTTGGAGCGAAATGCAATTCTTACTTGAATTACGGCATTGTTGAAATAATTACGAATTTCACAATTCCTTACAAATTACGACTTATTACCCTTATTATTATCCTTACATATCCCTATTACCATTATGCAGCGCACTTTTGATTCCTCGCAGAATACTTTTTTGCAGTTTTATATTCCTCGCGTATTTTCCTATCGTTCATATTTTCTTGAAAACCAATATAAGTTTTATATACTTTCTTCTATAATCTATTTGTTAAAATTATTCTTAGATAAAATGCAATTGTTACTTGAATTACAACATTGTTGAAATAATTACGAATTTCACAAGTCCTTTCAATTTACGTTCTATTACCCTTATTATTATCCTTACATATCCATATTACCCTTATGCAGCGCACTTTTGATCCCTCGCAGAATACTTTTTGGAGTTTTATATTCCTCGCCCATTTTTCTATCGTTCATATTTTTTGGAAACCAATATAGTTTTATATACTTTCTTCTATAATCTTGGAGTCTATTCAATTTTTCTCTTGGCCTTCATATGTTATTTTAATTTTTCTGTTGTTAGTCATTAAATTTTAAATTTTATCCGATATCCATGAGGTAATTGTTGATATCATTGTAAATATCATCAGGGAGATTTAATGGTTTTAAGTTAGCCCCATTTGTTAGAATTCACAGAGCAAAATGCAATTCTTACTTGAATTACGGCATTCATTGAAATAATTACGAATTTCACCATTCCTTTCAATTTACGTCCTATTGCCCTTATTATTACCCCTATGCAGCGTACCTTTGATACCTCGCAGATAGCCTTTTTTATCCCTACTCCCCTTCCTGGAATTTATCCGTCCGCCTCCTCTTCAAACATCGCGTTGCATCTGGAGTTCATCCATATGTATACACCATTATCGTACACCACGTATGTATATCATCTGACCACTTTTTGTTTTATAACACTGAAACGTACGTGATCAAGACGGAAGGGTAAGTGCCTGAATGACGCCTTTGCTATGACCTCCCTGTCTAATGAGACTATCCCAACATCTTCTATTAAATAAGAAATTTCTACTAGTATAGGGATTTCCTGGGCATAACATTTTGCCGTATCTGTACTTTGATTCATAATATAATAAAAATAAACCGAATACAGCGAAAATGTTACATAATTTTAATCAACCTGTGTGCATATTTTATTTAAGTGGACGTGTTTTGTTTGCGTTATGTATACGTACAAATCTATTAATTATTTTCGTTCCAGTGTTCACTAATTTGATTATGTATATCGTTACAAATTTTAATGCAAATTAGCCCAATTAATGTTTATTATAAAATTGTTAAATCAGTTAACTGTTCGTACAGTGATAAATATATAATACGTGAACTAATTCAATTAGAAACGCACTGCTGATTAACATATAATGGGTACATATTGTTTTACATTATTTTAAACGAATTTATTGTAAAACGCACCATCGTTTAATTGGATTTATGATGCGGAATTAAATTACCATATAATATTTTTCTGCAAAGAGCATGACTTTCCTAAAAATAATTGTTTTAATTATTTATGAAGTAATTTTCACAAACTGAGATTTGATGGCCACCAGATGATACCAGTATTATTAGCGAAACGGGGGATCAAACGCTTTTGGTGCTTATTTAGAGCTTGAATGTTTTAAAACTTCCCTACTTCCTCCATATTATTTGTCCTGCCTTATTTTCAAACCTACACCATATCTGGAGAAGTCTTTGGCTAATTAAAAGATTAAAATTTCTCAATTCGTGATTTTTCATTGGATTCATTTTCTAATTATTTATTATTTACGATTAAAAAAAATTATTATTATTATTATTATTATATATAAATTATAAATTATTTTGATCTCGGTTGCCTCCTACCTCGGAGGCAGACAACAATATGCCGAAATTATGCTCAAATTAATTCCTTCTCAAGAAATATGTAAAGCTAACTACGTTGATGTTTAAGCGGGAGTACCACAAGGCTCGGTTTTGGAGGAATGTGTGGGGTGCTCTATATTCTGCCAAATTTTTAATACGATATTTGTGGCCGTTCAAGTGTAATAAAATCAAAAGGCATTGTCTCTTCTGTAAATTTCTAATTGTAAACGCTCATATCTCTGTAATTCGTTTCAATACTGAATTTCATTCAATAGTACTTCTTAGTATAAGATTACCACAGCGATTTCGATATAATAGGTCGAGATTTTTCGGTAGATGTTAACATACGTTTAACAACAAAAAAGTCGAATAGCGTTTTCCACTGGCATACTCTCTATTCACCCAGTATCTGTTTTATTTTAATATATAATGGTAGCAACAGAAGAGATACAATAAGGAATAATGGTGATCCTAGACTGTTCATACCCCAGTCATTAGAGTAAAAAACGTATGAAAAATTGCAAAAGTTTTCAAATTTTGAGACAATATTGGAGAAGGTAAAAAAAAAAATAATAAATCTGGATTTGCACCATTTTCCGCCCCCGAAACATTGTTAAATTAACAAAAAACGTGAATTTGTAATAGCTTTTTGAAAAAAATTCCGAAGTTTATGCAAACTTTGGAGAACATTTTAAAAATTATTAGACGTCTTCCTTCAAGTTTGCACATGGTACGATGACCGGAACATTGCAAATAGTTGTTATTTACTTTAATATATTTTGTCTAAAAAAAAAAAAATGCGAAAGTTATGCAAACGATTTTTTATACAGCAGAATAGGGTTACATACCCGGTTGTAGTTTTGCATAACTTTTTTACCCCGGAAGATATTTTCATAATATTTTTATCTGGCACGGCCGTGTCTTTGAAGCAGCAGCTGCGCCACGGCAGACTGACGGAATTCACATTAGTGACCAATACTCTGTCTACCATATAAATTCCAGCCGTATGTTCTTTCGGTCATGAAATTAGTCGCGACTTCTTAGACTATCTTTCCTTCCTCACTGTTTTTCTTAATAACCAAGCGTTAAATAATCAAATCGTTCAATTAATCGTTCGTGTAATTCTTTCTGATTGCTTTGATATTTCATTAATATCTTTGCCAATAATAATAAGCTAGCTGGGTGAGCGTAGGAGTGTCTCTCCTATGTACATATTTCGATAGGCGATGTAAAGCAATGTCACACTGGGTTAGTACTTAGATAGGTGACAGTTTCAATGTAAACCGCGTCCTCGCCTCACATCTTCCAGCGACTTGTATATCAGTGTATGGGCGGTAGCTATGCAATCTTAGGCGAGGATTGTGTAGTGGATATACCATCCTTCGGAGGGGATGTAAAGGCGTCGGTCCCTTATCTTTTAAGTATTAGGCAAGTAAAAGACCCCTGCTCTTCGAAAGAGAAGAGATTCAGCAAAATTCCTCGTTGGAGGTAGTTAATCTACAGTCGTAGGGTCTCAATAGCGGAAATAAGCCGACGTTAAATAAATGTTTAAAAAAATAATAAGCTAGATATAGTAATTAATAGGGAACAATGGCAACATCACTTATTCCATCTACTAGCTGCTGTAGACGGTTAAGCTGTCGACGTTCAGGTGCAATATCATTGTTTATTAAATAATAGTAGAAAGTATAACTACTAAATAAATTATTGTTTTGTTATATATTGTAAGATTTATAATAATTTTTGAGACGTAAATTTATCATTAGCACTCTAGTACTAGCAGTTCTCAAGTTATTAATTATTTACGAATGAATTCCATAAGACGCTGAACAGTAACAGTTTTAGTAAAACAATGCCTAAATATGATCTAATAACACACGTTATTGCTAATTTTAATCAAAACCTTGAAAATGTAATAAATACAGTACTTTGAAATAACATCTATGAATTCAACGCTGTTTTCTGCACATTTCGATATGAATTTGTATCACCTCGCAATTGGGAAATGCTATGTTCAATTCTCCCTCATTTCTTACGCGTATTTTAGCATTTCGAACTTGCAAAAATATGACATTTAATTTTTATGTTTCAGGTACATTTGTTTTATCGGAAGACGGCATTCGAGATACGAGAGAGGGCGAGGACGTGACGCTAGAGTGCAGGTTTCCTCCTCAAACGTCGAGGGACACTTTAACGTATTATTGGGCCAAGAAAAATAAACAGACTCATGACAACGTTGCCATCGGAAATGTACCACTTGATACCAATTACAAGTAAGTATTTTTCTTTAATTTGAAATTTTTCTGGTTAGAATAAACACTTATTCAGTCAATGTTTCACGGATATTGCCTCCGGATATATACCTTTGCCGCTTAATTATCCCCAATTAATGTTATTTCAAACGGGTTGAAATTAATGAGGGCATTATTAAAATTTTAAATTTACATCAAATGGTGTTAATTCATATTTAAAGTTTTTAATTCTGTGAAACATAAATTAGATTAATTTTAAAATTATCTAAGTAAATATGAACGCATATAATTTACTTATGAAAGGCTCCAAGTTGGTTAATTATTGCAACTAATTAGTATAAAACCGGTGTGAATTTTCATAAAATTAAGTCTGAAAGTAGAATTTATGGAAGGAATATTTCTTGTAAGATTTGCCCTGCGTTTTAATGAGCTTTTTGTTGCATATGTAGCCACTGAGGTGTTCATGAATTCCAAAAAAAGAACATCGAATGTCACGTAAAATATGGTATAAAGGCATGACGCTAATTACAAGTTTAAATGTAATATATCATTCTGCGCTGAGAACGGTGTTAATTTCAAAGTAATTCCATATGAAAATAACTTCAACACGACGTATTTCTAATGTAATAATTATTGTGTTTTGTGTACAATTTTTCCATAAACTACTACAATTATTGCCTGGTAATTTCCTCGTGTTGAAAATTTATAGCGACCACTGAAGGCATTAATAAGGGCGAATAAAATTACACTATGTAACTATGTGTTAAGCTACTGTTCTAATAGATAATAATAATAATAATTTATTTACCAGATAAGTCAGCAATACAGAAAATTTACGTGAAATGACAATGTATAGTAATAACAATAATATTTATATATACAAACAAATACATTACTTAAAAACTTAATATTAATTAAAAATTAAAACAACATTGATAACAATCAAACAATTTGCTAGGTAACACATAAATATTCCAGATAGAGAGGCAGACAGTCAATCAGGATCTCGTACATTTGGAAATTAAATTGTAAAGTGATAATGTTTATGGAAATAGCATGAATAGATTTTGTACAACTTAAGAATAGAATGGTGAATTTATGAACATTGTTATAACATATGAGTAACCGTTTACAAGTATTTATAATAATGTGATGTAAAGCCATGAACTACAAACGATTAATTTACAGTATAGTGAGTGCTACGTCATTTGCGCAGATTTCTTTTCAATTTCCATCTATTAAATATCTTGTATTTTCCAGAACAAAATGTCTCAATATCTTTTTAAACAATCTAAAACTTCTTTCATATATTATTTGTTCTGGAAGTACATTGAAGAATTTTGGGGCAAGAAAATTGTAGCTTCGTTGTCCTATTGTTTTTTTCATTAAAGGTGGGATATATTTTTGGCTACATTTTCTTGTGTTATAATCATGATCTATTTGTAGTAAAGTTGATTTACTTACATATTGCTTTATGTTCACACTTTGAAAAAATAATTGCCTGACAACTAGGACTTTACTTTCAGTAAATAATAAATTACTTGGATATGCGATGGTTTTCTTCATTATCCTCAAAAATTTTTTCTGGAGAACCTCTAGGTTAAATAAAAGTGTTTTTCCTACCCCTCCCCAATCTGTGATACCATACGTAAGATGACTTTGAACTAGAGACTAGTATAATGTTAAAAGCTGTTTAGAATCCAGGAATTTATTTAGTTTAAATTTATAAAGAATATAACGCAGCTTCTCACCATTTAATGAAAAGAGACTATTCACATAAATTATGAACAGAATGGGGCCCAATACTGCGCTCTGTGGTACACCGTATTTTATAACCTCAGATGCGATTATCAATTCTTACATATTGTTTTCTATTACTTAGATATGATTTAAATAAACTTAAGCAATTATTCCTGATTCCTATATCTTCTAATGTCTGGAGAAGTAAGCAATGGCTGACAGTATTAAATGCCTCTGCCAAATCTATAAATAGACATAAACAGTGGTCTTTTTTGTCTAGAGCAGAGTATATTTTAGATGTAAGATTCAGAATAGCATCTTCCGTGGAGATAATTTCTCTAAAACCAAATTGATTGTCCGAAATTAGTTTATATTTGTTAAGATAGCGTGTTAGTCTTATTTTAATTATTTTTTCAAAAACTTTACATAAACTTGTTAATAGTGAGATGGGGCGGTAATTTTCTATATTGCTTTTATCACCATTGCTTTTATCACCAGTCTAAAACAAATTTACCACTCTATCTAATAAAAAAATAAAACATGCAGGGTACTATTTGAAATTTTCATGAAATAGAAAAATGGGACAGACATTTCTAAATCCAAACAAATGAACAAAATAGGCCAATTTTACATTTAATTTGTTGAGAAATACTCTTTTATTCAAATTCAAGGTCTACTTCGAAATTTTTTAAATTTGTTCCTGAATTCAGCCAACAAGAAATAGCAAATAAATGCCATTTCCAAGGTTATTTTTCATCCAATTTTAAATCTGAAGAAAGCGTTGGAGACAGACATTACAGCTTTATGTGAAAAGTGACTTAAATGTACAGGGTGTTATTTAAGATAAGAAATGTGGCCATTGATCTATATTTAAAAATCAAAAGTTGGGGTCATGTCCGGTGAAACCGGAAGGGGGGGAAATGACAATTATCCCACAAAGTGACTTCTTGGTCATATAATGAATGCATCTACCAAATTTCATTCTGATATTCTAAAAAATAAGGACAAAAAGGGGAGTCTACCATGATTCATTGACACCCGCTATTACGCACTAGTACAGAACTTTTGTATGAAATAATTACTTGAGGTGGTGTCACAAATTGTTATATTAATAAGTGACAAAGTAATTGGAAATCCATAATAAATTTATCAAAAACCAGTTATAACGTTATTTTTTTTTATATACATTTATTTAACGTCGGCCTATTTCCGCTACTGAGGCCTAACACCGACGCCTGTAGACGAGCTACCCCCAACCAGGAAATTTGCCGAACCTCTTCTCTTAAGAAGAGTAGGGATCTTTTACTTGCCTAACATTTAATAGACAAGGGACCGACGGCTTTACATCCCCTCCGAAGGATGGTATATCTCCTATACAACCCTCGCCTAAGGTTGTATAGCTTCTGCACATACACTGATATACAAGCCGCTGGAAGATGTGTGAGGCGAGGACGCGGTTTCCGTTGGAATGGTCACCCATCCAAGTACTAACTGCGCCTGTCGTTGCTTTACATCGCATACCGAAATATGTACATAGTAAAGACGCACCTACGCTCGCTATAACGTTATATTTCAGCCACAAGCTTCTCCAAAATATTTAAAATTCTTATATTAATAATTTTATAATTCGCCATATATCTAAGTTAACATTAAATATTATTAGTTCATCACCACCTCTGTACCTGTACGGGAAAGGCTTTAATGTACCGCATATATTTTAACTACTATGTATTTTTTCATGATACAGGTAAAAATTTAATGTTTTTTCTTATATTTTTATTGTCCATGTGTCAACTTTTTTAATTTACCATGTTACCGAATACATTCAACTCTTACTTGCGTCATTACTACTAGACTGAAAGCAGCAGCAAGAAGTAGGACCTTATCCTTCAAATATATTTTAACACGTCCCTTTAATAGTAGATTCATAAAAAAGTTGACGAAAAGCATACACTGTGTAACTTTTGCTTACCGCAGTAATAAAATCCCGAAATAACCAACTTGTAAAATAAAAATGTGGCAGAAAAATAAAGTTAGAATCTAACCAGCGCAATTCTAATGCATATAAAATTAAGCAAATTTATTCTGAAAATACACTGAAAATCAAATATTTTGAGGCCGAGATTGTTTCGTAACTTACATTATTCAAATAAATGTCCTATAAATTTACAAATAAAATATAAAATCGTGGTAATTATTATTAATATTCCGGTAGAACGCGATTTTTATAATTTAAGATTGCCTTATGTCAAGATACTCTGGAAAGTCACGCAATGTATGTTGTGTTTATTAAAGTAGTAATTTTATACCCTACATTATGTAAAATCGTAATTCATAAAATATGAAACTGCAAACTAATTTTGCATTAATATAGTGTGACTAGAAGTCAGTATTGTGTTATTTTTTATGTAAAATATGCAAAAATACATGAGATTACGTAAAATCAATCCAGTGCTTTATTTTCTTTTCTTTTACAAAAATATAAAATTGGTGTACGGGATATTTGGTATAAAAATACATTTTTTGATCCAGTCAAATCCAAAAATAAAATTTAACTATCTTCCTTACCCGTGGAGTCAATCTCTATCCAAATGTTTGCCGTATATGGAATTGTCTGGAAAGATAAATTTTATTAATGAAATGAAGAGCTCAGTTAAAAATATTTTCATTATATTTATTAAAAGTATTCCTCTAAATAAACTAAAATATCGTTCCAAATTTGAAGTTAATATATTTGCGTGAAAGTCTTATAACAAATGATAAACTTGAAAATTCGAATGTTAATCGTGTCGGTGAAATTCAAGGTTTTCCAGTATTTTTTTGATAATAATGAAAAAAATTAATTTTTTAAATAATAACGCTATTTTTCTTCTATTATAAACAAATTAACGTTACTCTTTTGCTTTCCGACTAAAATGAAAAGCGTGGCCTACTGGGATTTTTTCTTGACAAACTATTGTAATTCTGTCACATAGTTCCTGCCTATTTTGTGGTAGAGATTTATATACCTTGCTTTTAAGAGTACCCCATAAATAAAAACTAAGGGGTGCCAAATCCGGTGATCCTGGCGGTCAGGCTATCAATTGATTAATACTAATGAATCATTCATTTGACAGTTATTTCAGTCAAGGCATGTTTTTCATAAATATACAATTCCATGTAACAGTTATTTTCCTTGGCAGCTTCTGAATTTTTATTTCTTCAGGAAAAATCTAAAGAATTTTTCAGCGAAAACAGTGGCTTACTCAGATCTGAAATAGAACAATCTCTAATAAGATCGGTCCCGAAAAAAATCCTGGTAGGCCACGCTTTTATGTTTTGTACAAAGACGTACTTTTCAAAGAACTATATTTAAAAAACGGACATTAAATAAACTTTTTATGGGGGTGGTTCCAAGCAAAATGGGACAACTTTCCGAATTTTCATTTCTCTCAGGAGAAATCCAAAAATACGAATATTTGAACTAAATTTGGTACAAACTCATTTGAGGAGTTGGCTTACTCAGATTTTAAATAAAAAAATTGTTAATAAGATTTCACTATTTTCTGTCCCGAAAAAATCCTAGTAGACCACCCTTTTATGTTGTATGTATGTATGTATGTGTATAATTTAATATAGCAGAAGGAAAAAATTATCTAAATCGGACTTTTTATGGGGGGTGGCTATAAGCAAAATAGGACAAGCTGTATATAAATAAACAAATTAATAGTACAACTTAAAATTGCAATAGTTTACTTCATAAATCCTGTATTATTATAAAAGTCATAAAAAAATAAACTGCTATCCCTGTTAGTACTCATTTACAAAAGTTTACTTTTTAAAGGTCTACCGTTACCTCACTCACTTATTACTTTTCTTCCTTTCTGTTAACATAAGAAAACATTTTTTTCCATTCAAATAATGGACTTTTTCGCCGATTGACAGCAAAGCACTAACTTTGCTGACTAATGTCAATCAGCAAAGTGTCACTTTCCCTGCCTAGCCAAAAAAGTGAGCACTTTCCTGCCTAGGCAGGGAAAGTGACACTTAGTTTCCATGGTAACCAACTAACAACTGCGGTTTTTAATGACTTTTTATAGAATTTATTACAACAAAAATAAAGAGATTGAGAATAATTTAATTATTTTAGAATATATTTAAACAATCGGCGACAAAATTAATGTTCAACTCTGCAGCAAAATAGACCGACTGCCTTGGCAGAATTATCAGCCGCGGCAGTCAATCCACTATTTTGCTGCCTAGTTAAACGAATAACTATTCCCTGCCCTTTTCGATTCTCTTATCAAATTTGACTTCCAACTAATCACAACTTATTTATTAACGAAAATTTTATTAGAGGCAAAGTTTTACTTATTTAGAATTGCCTGGAAAAGTCAGTGTTATTAATGATATGAATAATTCGGATAAATAGATAAGTGTATACCTAAGAGAGTTATTCAAATGATCTAGAAGGCGGTTAAAACATTTGTAACATTTATAACATTTATAACATTTATAACATTTATAACATTTGTAACATTTATAACATCTATAACATACCTTCACAGTATTTTTTGTTTCAAAATCTAAATCAAACAAGAAGAATCTTTTGGTTTTCTCCTTCAATTATGTATATCCGAAAACCTAAACAGTAGCTACCAAAATTGAATATTTTTGTGGATCATCGGCTTTAACATACTTTTAATTTTGTAATTGCCAGTTAGAAATGAATGTGTGTATGTAAATATTGCATTCACCAAGTCAACTCTCCTCGTATTAATTGTACAGACGTTACTGAACTCATAATCACAAGGTAAAATGGCATGCGTGCATGATTTTTTTTCTCTTACACATATATTACCTAAGGACAACTCTGTGACTACATTTCAATCTTAAGCAATTACTAAGTGACCATAACAATCATATTTAAGTTTATAAAACTTAGTAAATAGCATAGCAAGCCTGTAGCTTTATTACACTGTGTATCTTTGGTATAAAAAGCCTCAAACATCAATGCTTTTGAAGCACGCTTTAACAAATAACTACAATCTTTTATTTCATACTTGTATATATGAATGTAATGAGCGCTGAAAGTAACTGTATATAATACGGAAAAGCAAGCCTCAAAAGCTTTTGAGAACACTCTTTCCTCATGTCGCACACAGAGAATGTAGCAATTCTTTTTTCTCTTCCCTCAGTAATGGAGCAATGTATGTATAGGAATTGTGTTTAAAGCAATACAATCTTCTTTTTACTGATTTTTATTAAAAATATTGCTTGTGGAGGTATTGCTTTATACAACATCTCACGTACAGTATTGTACTTCTGATGAATGGTATAAAACGTGACGAAAATACAATGCCTACCATCATAGGAAACACTTCTCTGATTATATGGGGGATCTTATTGAATTTCTATTATTCATGTAAAGTTTGTGTCTGAAGTACCTTTAAATATATATTCACAGCATATTTTACCGCTGTTAAATTTGATATTTGGTAATATACAGGTTGATGAATGTCCCACAGTCCACTAGTCCTTCTTCACTGATAAGGTTGTCATTGATAGAGAATTTGACTTTAGAAACTTACATAGACAGGTACACAAGCCAGGAATCTATGACATGAATATCGCGAAAGGGAGGAAGTATCTTAGTTTCTTGTCAACTCGACTCCAAATTTTATGTGATTTATTATAATGGATGCTTCCCATAAATATATTAATATCTATTTTGAATACATAAATAAAAGATTAACAAATATGTCACAAGTTCTCTGGGAGCCTAAGATATCGTATACAATACACAAAAGTAAAATTTTATTTTATTATCTGAAATAAAAAAGTTGTTTGTATCGTTTAATGACATAAGTTTTAAGTACTTGATACATCTTAGAAAGTAGAATCACGTCTGGATACCTTAAAGAGATTTCATAAATTTTGATATATCCTTAAAGTCTTCTAATAAATCGAATAAAAAGATGTATTTCTTGTTATTGGTATTTAAAATTGAATAGAATATATTGATTTGCCATGTATTTCGTCAAGACAATTAAAAGAGAAGATTTGAGATATGAAGAAAATTTCCAGTTATAGTCTCGACATTTTTCACACAAAAACTAAAAGAGTTGAACACTACACTCGATTACAGTACTTGTGCGCATTTCGCTAACAATATTAGGATCATTAGATGTTTAATGCTAGCTGTTCCAGGCCAAATAAATGCTCTTTTGAATGTAACTGGCAGTGTTGTTAAAAGATCTCGTTGAATGACTGGTGGTCGAGAGGTGGGCGCACTTACCTCTCACCCAAAAGCTCCGGGTTCGATCCCCGGTCATGGCAGTGGAAAATACTGTGAGAGAGATTTTTCCACTATACACGGATATTGGGTGTGTGTCCCTTGTCTCTAAATGTGTAGCCCCCTCCCACACAAGGCTCTTCTAAAGCCTTCCGGGATAAAGGGGTCGTAATTACCTGTGGTGTTATTTATTTATTTATAATACATCTGCGTCCTGAAAATAACATAATCTTAGCTACAAATCAAGTGAATCTAAGACGTCTACGAGGTTTAGCATCTCAGCTGAACATCAACAAGGAGGAGAGGAGGATGTTTCAGACGTCACAATATCAAGCCTTATAAACCAAAATTACTAAATACTTTGAAAGAAGGTGATGAAAATAAAAGATTACATTATTACTATTGGGTTCAGAGAAGTTTTTTAGACGACCGGAAGTTTATAAGTAAAATCTTATTTACTGATGAAGCTACATTTACCACTAATGGGGTGGTATCTTCTCAAAACTGTAGATACTGCGCTACAGAAAGTCCACATTGGGTTATTAATTGTAAAGACCAGTACTCAGAGAAAATTAACGTACGTTGTGGAATTTTAGGAGACTGCATAAATTAGTCCATTCTTCCATGCACTGAATAGGAAGAAATAGCCATTATGAACTATGGCTTCTTAGGTCCCCCGATATTACACAACTAGATTTTTATTTCTGAGAAACAGTGAAGAATAAAATTTACAAAACAAGGTCAAAAAATAGGGAAAAACTTTGTGCGCTAAAATAAGACGAGTCTGTCGTGAAATTGGGATTCCAGAACTGAAAGGAGTAGCCAATCATGATCGTAAAAGAATTAAGAAATATGATCAAATTGAAGGTGGATTAGTTGAGAGACGCTACATCGGACAGTTCATTGAAATTTTTATTTACGTGTAATGAGTAATTGTCTCAAAAACTGATTGTTACTTTAAATTGTTGTTTCTTTACTTATTTCAAATAACCAATAGTTAATTATTTGTTTTATTTTCTCTTAAAACATTTTTTTTGTGCCAAATCGATACTTCTGTTCAATATATTTGTTCCCATTTCCATGACATCCTATTAAATTGTAAACCAAAACTATAACCGTGTGTGTGTGTGGACTGCGGAAAATTATTGGAAAAATAAAAAATGCGAATTTCGTAATGAAATATGGCACTGCAGCTCAAAATTAAATTCAGAACAATAGCGAATGGGCCCCATTTGTGGGCCTGCCGTTTTCTCATTAAATTTAAGTCGGTTGCCTCGAAATGTACGTCTTATATAAGAGTACAATGGTGCCAAAGCTCAAATCCGGATTTCAAAAAATTACGAATATATCTCTGGATCTTGTTTTTTGTAATAAAAAATGTGAGATTTTGCATGATAGCACTCCCATAGTACGGGATGATATTCACCATCCTGCTCTATTTATTAATATTGAGTTAAATGAGTTGCGTCATAAGGATTTTTCAACCAATACTACTCAAAAGGCGTATAACTTACGAAAAGCCAATTTTCCAGCACTTTATATTCATTAACAGAGATAGACTAGACTTTTCTGGAAGATTATTCGGATGCAAATGTTACCTGCGATAAATTTTATGACAAATTATACAATATCTTAGATAATAAGATAATCATGTGCCGCTTTATAAAAATAGTACATGTAAATACCCTGCTTGGTTTACTCCGGACATTATATAAACTATATAAAATTAACAAATAAACATAGAATGAAATATAAACAATTCAACTCTCATTATGATCTCAGTGAGTTTCATCGACTGAGAAAAATTATTAAGAGGCTGACTAATGTTGCATATAAAAAGTATTTGAAAAAAGCCTAAGACCTTTTGCAAATTTTTTTCATGCTAAGAAGCAAAACTCTAGAATTTCAGATAGTATGAGGCATAATGGCACCTCTTATGACAGCCCTCAGTTGATTGTTTGGTCTATTTGGGGAGTATTTTAGTAGCGTTTACCTACGTCAAAATAACGACTCACTGTTGCCTCTAAATATTGATTCGAATATTACACGTGCGTCTACCTTATTATCTTTACCACCGTAAACAGTACGTTTGTTATAATGGATATGGGTCTTCTTATTTCATTGCTAGCTCAGGTGTTCCCCAGGGATCGAATTTGTTACCAATACTATTTTTACTTTTTATCAATGATTTAGCTGAGGAATTAACGTGTGGCAGATTATTTTTTGCCGATGTTCTTAAAATTTATTGTAACATCTCAAACCTGGATGATTGTGGCAGTCTTAAGAGTGAACTAAATAAGGTGATTGAGTGATCAAGTGTAAATAAAATGAATCTAAATGCTGCTAAGTGTAAAATAGTTTCCTATATTCACGAAAAAAAAATCCCATTTACTTTCGTTACCATATTCATCAAGTAAACTTGGCTAGAGTAGACACTATTAGGGACCTAGGTATTGAGTTCGATGATAAACTATTTTTCGCAGGTCATATTAATTACATTACAGCATCTGACTTCATAATAAGAAGTTGCAATAACTTTAATAATGTCAATACTTTCAAACCTTTATATTTCGGATATGTAATGTGCAAACTAATGTATTGCAGTCCAATATGGCATCCTCATTATGTAACTCATAAGAATTCGATGGAAATCGTACAAAGAAAGTTTCTAAAATATCTTGCATTTATATCTCATTCATTTTTTGATAAAAACGGGGATTATGTGCTTCGTAGAAAAAAAAACATTCTATTTGCCGGGCGTAAACACCGCAAGAGGAGACAATTTTTTACATGAAATTTTTAACGGTCTCGAAATTTTGAAACATCGGTATATATTTTCTATAAAAAAGATTAAATTGTAGCAGAGAAACCCCTACAAAGCATACGTTTATACGTGTATTTGTATTTTAGTGAAACAAATTAAACAAATCAATTCTCCTTCGAACACTAAATTCAAATTAATGGCGTCAGCGACGCTCCCCTTTTTTACCCCTTCACGTGGAACCGCTACATTACTATACATGTACCAGAAAATGTAATAAACAACCCCAAACTAATATCCCAATTAATTCACCGTAGTTTAACCCGGCGCTTTCTGTTTTACAGATTGAATTATCAAGTAGAGAAGGGTATCTACGATCTGCTAATTTCCAACGCGAGCTACGACAGAGACAATGGCAAATTTGAATGCAAAGTAAAGGCAGGTGGGTCGGGGGCCAATTTACATGTCCAGAAGTATTCCCTTACTGTGCTGACCGCTCCGCTGGAACCGGCCATCGCCCCCAGTTCCCACGTCACCGTCACCGAGGGAAAACGCCAAGAGTTGACTTGCTCCAGCATTGGCGGATCCCCCGATCCTCAAGTCAAGTGGTACAGGCAAGGTAAGTGTCGGCGTTGTTCGAGTATTTGTTGTTTTATTTAGGATTAATTATGTATAGAGGGTGTTTCAGTTTTTAATCCTAAAAACCTTCTAAAGTCCTGGCGACTTTATTTTAGGAAGAATATTTCTAGTAAACTTATACTCAGAATCGCTTCCTAAGGGATCTCATCCCTATAAAGGATTAAGGGGGAAACCATTTTTTTTATCAATACCTCAAAAACTGTTGAACGTATTCTAATATGCTTTTATATCATGATCGTTTCTCCAGATACCTTTTATTCCATTGTATTTTGGTTTATGTAAAATAAACAGAGGCGTCATGTTTGAAGGATTCTTGCCGATTTTTTATCAATAATTTTTTCTCTGATAGAAATTTCATCAAATCAATAACGAATTAAGAATCTACATACAATAATACATAATTGATGTACTCTTAGTCAGAGTCGATAAGATGCATCGTTTTCGAGAAAATTACGAATCGAGAATACGCCGATATCCATTTTGTTTATGGATTATCTGATGGTAATTCAGGAGAGGCCTCGAGAGAATATCATCGGCGTTATCCTGAGAGAATTAGTCCAGACTCAAGTGGCTTCGTCCAAGTTTATTTACGTTTTACGGAATATGGTATTGGAAGGAATAATCACGAACAAACCAACAATTTCAATAATAACAACAGGAGAAGAATTATGCGAATTCTTAGAGAGTTTTAACGGAATTCTACTACAAGTGTTAGAAGGGCTTCACTATACATAAATATTAACCCAATACTTCCATATGGAGGGCTTTACGCCAAGATCACCAACATGCATTCCATTTACACCCAGTTCTGGGATTAATGCCAGGTGATTATGGTCATCGTATAAATTTTTGTCAGTGGTTGCTAAATGCATTTAGAAGAGATGGCAACTTTTGTTGAAAACTTTATGGACAAATGAAGCAATATTTACCCGCCGAGGTGTTGTAAATTTTCATAATTATCATGCATGGGCAATAAGACAACGCATTTTCAATACGAATTTAACGTAAATGCATGGCTCGGAATTATTGGGGATGACATTTGCGATCTTCACATCTTACCACCCAGATTGAATGCCGTATCGTTTCTTGAATTCCTTGATGAAAATATTCCAGATATTTTGCCTTTACACGTGAGGCATAATAGTTGGCTCCAATTGGATGGTGCTCCAGTACATTACGGAATACAAGTTAGGAACTGCTTGAATGCTTATTATCCAAGACAGTGGATTGGGCGTGGTGGACCTGTAGCATGGCCAGCACGTTCACCTGACATTACACCGTTAGATTTTTTTGCATGGTGATTTTTAAAGGGTAAAATGTATTCTAGTCCAGTCAATACAAGAGATAAATAAATAATCGATCACATAAATACTGCATGCGATGACGTCAAAATCAAATCAGCATTGGTTCCACGGTCATTAATTCGGAGATGTGAACTGTGCATTGAAAAGAATGGATCTCACTTTGAGCAACTTTTGTATATTTATTATTGTTTTGTTTCACGTTTTCTGTTTTTGATCAATGTTCTTAAAGGTTTAATTACCGTTTTGCTGTTTTCTATCATGTTATTATTGCTTAAATTAAAAATCATTTTTTAATGTAGTTGTTTTTATTGTATTGTAGTTGTTTACTGCAACACCCCTCCTAAAGTCCTGGGATTAAAAACTGAAACACTCTGTATATAGTCTTTTATCTAGGTTGGTATCAAATTTTGAGTTATTCGCTCTGAAAGTTTTTTTACCAGGTGTAAATTACATGATATTGATTTACGTACGTAACATAGTACATGATTAATGAATGTGCAAAAAACGCATTTATCAGTTACGAAATTTTCACCTATAATACACCCAAACTCCGCAAACTCCTCTATAAAATCCTTATTTTACTATAAGGAACGTAACCGGACTGCAACCAACAGCTACTCTCCGGGTTATGTGCCCCACCGAGCGCTGAATTACAAGTTACAAGTCTGGCGCGCGTCAAGTGTAATAATTGCATATTACTATCAAAACGCTAATGCTTCGATTGCAACAAACACCAGCCGAAAGACTGATCCTACTTAAAGGAGCTCTTTTGCCAGCCGTCACACACCACTTGCAGACTGCAGTTTCGAGCTGTTGGCTCTCATCAGTGCAAGGTAGGCATGTGACGACCGGCACGAGGATTCTTTGACCATTTGGTACATTCCGGTATTTTTACAATAGCGACATGTAAAATAATCAGCAGGCGCCATCTAGCGGTCCAGTGTCTGTTGCAATCGAAAAATAGAGGAGTTTGCGACTAAAAATATTATGTTTAATATTCCGCCCTCTAAAAGCACATTTGAACTACTTGTCGATTGCAACAGACACTGGACCGCTAGATGGCGCCTGCTGATTATTTTACATGTCGCTATTGTAAAAATTCCGGGACGTACCAAATGGTCAAAGGATCCTCGTGCCGGTCGTCACATACGGCGAGAGCCAACAGCTCGACTCTGCAGTCTGCAAGTGGTGTGTGACGGTTGGCAAGAGAACTCCTTTAAGTTAGATCAGTCTTTCGGCTGGTGTTTGTTGGAATCAAAGCATTAGCGTTTTGATGGTAATATGCAATTATTACACTTAACGCGCCAGACTTGTAACTTGTAATTCAGCGCTCGACGGGGCACATAGCCCGGAGAGTAGCTGTTGGTTGCAGTCTGGTTACGTTCCTTATAATAAAATAAGGATTTTATAGAGGATTTTGCGATTAAAAATATTATGTTTGAGTATGGTTATTATTTGTAACTGCTTTTTTTCACTAAAAACAAATTTTTATGTATGTAATATTTATGATTATACGAATTTAGATACTTGTCATTTAACTTTCATGTGGCAATAGAAAGACCGCATTAACAAATATTTATGTTATTTAAATTAAGATTGAGCATGTTACTTGACATTGTTATGACCAGCGTGCCAGCCAGATTGATCATTTATCTAATTTAACGTTCTCTAGTTGTTTAAATTTGTACATACAACAGGAAACCACTGACAAGTGTGTTGCGTCGAGTCGGATGATCATTAATTAAAAAGATGCTTAAAATGGAGGCGTTTACATTAACACTTGAAAAGTTATTACTGTTCATATACCTACATGACGATAGCTATTATTACGCTTAATGTATATGGAAATTTCTGAAATAAAATGTAGCCATAAAAATATATTTCCCTTTATTAATATTAGGCCTGGTGAGGCATATTTTCCATCTATGTAAAAATGTTTACTATTCAAGGAACTTTATTCTCGCGTTTTGTTTACCGCCCTGCGGTGACCTAGTTTTATTTTAATCTAAAGTATATGCTTAGGGTAATCTCAAAAAACATAACATTAATAAAAAAGAAGATTGTGGTTAAGCAATCAGAACTATACATCTGGAACCATTTACAAAAAGCTATTAAATAACAAAAAAGTGGGTATTTTGAATACTGCCTTATATTTACTCCTTTGTTTCTTATAACATTTTCCCACTTTAGCACGTATAAGAACAAGAATATTTTAAAATCTGTTTTACGTTCTTAGCAAAGCACAGGCCTCCAGCGCGGCGTACATATAACACCCTTAGGTTGATAAGATAAGAAGGTTAAGTGTCGCCTGTCGACAGGATTAGCTTGAAACAGAGACGCCGAAAACGAGGGACACAGAAGCTTATATCCTCGTAAAAAAACAATCAGAATGATGACAATATGGATTTCTTGTCAAATAAAGTCACCTAAGGGAGTGAATATATTGTTTGAACTGGTTGTTTCCAGCCCTTTCATATCAATAAAACGTACACTTTAGTAACAATGTACTATATACTTTTTACAATTTTTTGCAACATGATATATAAATAGAATTTTTGTTTACCGCTGAAAACTTCAAATTGATATTTTAGATTCATAATTTTAACTATTTTTTTAATCGTTTTATTTATATTAACATCCTGGCGAAGTTTAGTCACAGCTATTCCACCACGTAATCACTACACGCGCACAAAGATCACTAAGCAACAACCATTCCCTGCGACATTGCCATCTGTCACAGGTAAGACTCGAACTGACGAGTGATACACCGAATATCCGATTGTTTCGGAATTCACTAAAACTGTAGGCCTCCGTCTCCTTTAAATTAGTAAATAAAAGTCAATCAAGTACTACCGAAAATGTAAAACCACGAACATTTACTAACCTTACTAGATTAGCGTAGTGGTTTGAATAAACAAACTGTAAAAAATTATAGTATATTATCATACAAAACTCTTTTTAATGTACAGTACTCAAAACGTTCCTCGTTGTATAAAGCCGAAATTAACTCAATGGCGCAGTCGGTAGTGCCTTTATCACAACAACTCTCACGAAAGCGTGTCCGGAAAGCATTTCTAGGTTCTAGTAGCTAGGCCTGGGGAAAAAATTAGAGCATTTATAATTATGAAAAATATACCTATCACTAACTATCTGTAATAAGTATTAATAAGATACCGCTGCTCAGCTTTAAAGTGCTTATTCATTTTTGGACAAGACTGGACTTGTTAAGATTGTAATATAAACAAAAGAAGACATCGTCATAATATACGATTTTTTGCAGAGTGCATAACATTGTCCATTTAAGGTAAATATTAATAAACGGTGCATGTAGAAATTATTTAATACTACAAGTTTTGTAGAACTAGTTAATATTAACAATCATTTAGCCAGATAAGCAACGAAATTATATTTAGAAGGGCAATAATAGTTATTAACCTACCAGCTGCGCCATGCAACTGGCTATAAAGACTAATATATATATGTATATATATATATATATATATATATATATATATATATATATATATATATATATATATATAAATAAACAGCACAGAAATTAGACATCCCCCAATTCCATAAGCCAGAGGCTTGTGCGCAAGGATGTTACACATTGAAAAAATGCGGGCATACAACTATTTCCTCCGACAATGCCAATGCTGGAGCCGGGATTCGAACCCGGTGGTGCGATAACCGTGTGATTAATCGCAATTGCCTCCTTGTACCTTAACTACCAATTCCAATTTTCCAATTAAAATATTCTTTATTTCCTATAATTTACATTTCTACCTTGACTTAATATTTCATTTATTTTTATTTGTTTGATTTATTTCATTTACAATGAATGATTTCAAGCTGGTAGAGTGCAATATTACAATCCATTCAAGCCTGGTGGCCGTTGGTCTGCCTGTCGGAAATGCTAAAGTTTAGGTTGATCTGATGATTTTGCCACTCTCCTCAATGATCCTAGCGCATTATATGTGTTTATCTATTAATAGTTTATTTTTTCGAAACCATGATTTAATTCATTTTATATGTAGGGAAAGTCTTTGCAAAATCCTACTTCAATGGGCATTTTTCTAAAACTTACATTTAAATAAATATTTACAGGTTTTATGCTTTATGTTCCTTTTAGAAGATAATATGTGTGATAAACATTGTCAGCGAGTTCTGAAGGGGAGATGAAAGAAATAAGAGAAAGATATAAGAAAGAATAAATAGGGGTAGAAGAAGGAAGAAAAGAAAAGAATTAGAAAAGAGGTTTATGCTTGTTATTTGTAAAAATTTTTATATGTCTTGAACTATTGTTAAGGAACTTCAATATAGATAGGGGGTCGTTATGTAATCTTCTGTCGGTTATGTTGGCGGTCAAAGTCCATTGGTGGGTTTTGATTGTGAAAAATTTGTGTGCGTTGTCTTATATAAATTCGTCAATGGTTGCTATTTTTAGGTCCCCATGTAGTCTGTTAATCGGTGTATATCTGTTTGCATTAGATAATAATCGAAGGAGTTTGTTCTGCAGTCATTGTAACCTCACGCGTTGCGCGTTTGAAATGATGTTCCATGCAGGACAGGCATACATCATTATAGGTCTTAGGATATGACCTTGCGCCTTAACTACCAACAAGGCTATCGATCAGACACATGACTACTTATATCCTATCTATTTGAGGTTAAGTTCAGTAGATAATTAAATGTATGAAATTTGAGCAATTTGTTTAAAAATAATTGTAATTAAGTATTCCATTATTTGCTGAATATTTAATTCATTCAATCGATTTTGGTTACTTAAAAGATAAAAATAGTAGTACGTCTAGAAGTTCCGATACTTCTATATAGAGACCGTAGAGTGACTCGTGTTTGCAGTCAAACTGTACTATAAGTTATACGAATTTTTCTCTTCAGTTTTAATAGTTTCAATAAGAGTTTTATATGTTCGACAAAAATCTACACTTAGAGTGTAGTGCCCAGATAGTTAATGTACAGTATTAATTAGATTTTGATAATTGTGGATTTTCTGTGACCTCTAAACATGAACTGAGTTGAAATTTGGTTTTAAATTGCCTTTAATATTGGTATTTCTAGCTCAATTTTTTTAATATATATATCAGTAATGGGAAAAAGTATATCTTAAAATGATAAATGTAGTTTCACTTTCCAGATTCTCCCCAGACATTTTAAATATGTACGACCACGTCGGTCGTGTATATAGACTAAGTGGTCTGGGTAAAAGTTTGATTCATATGAGAGATGCCATATTCAGCTTCTTGTTTTTTAACTCCCATAAGTGTTTAAGGAATAATCATTGAGACAGCGAAATGTGGAAACTTGAGATACATGCGTACTTTTGCGTGTAAAGATTTCCTGTCAGAAACGGCCGGTTGAAGATCATTTCTTGTTTTATTTTTGCGCTGTGTGACGAACTTCCAAGACGGATTACTTTTATATTTTAACAACTGCTTGTAAAACTATTTTCAGTCGAGATGCCGCCACATTGAAATTAAACGAAGGTTTTTCTAGGGTGAATAATCCTAGTATTTCATTCAGACGTCTGTCGGGAAATTATGCGCATTAAGAACAAATTGAACGTGAAAGCATGCTCAAAGTTTGTTTCGTGAGATATAGTGGTTTTTATTAGTAAATTATAAAACCAGGGAAATTTTCAGTTCTCACAAGAAAGCAGTTGCAAATGACATTATAATTTACTCTTAAAGTTGGATTATGAGCACATTTATAGAAAGTTTTGTTAGTGCGGGCGGAAGTCTACGATACATCACAAATTTTTTATGGAAATTGTTCTCTTTACATTTATAATTTAATTTTGTTTTGAAACATGTACTTTTTTCATATATAAAAAAAACAAGGGGGGCGAGCGTAGGTGCGTCTTTACTATGTACATACTTCGGTATACGATGTAAAGCAACGACAGGCGCAGTTAGTACTTGGATGGGTGACCATTCCAACGGAAACCGCGTCCTCGCCTCACACATCTTCCAGCGGCTTGTATATCAGTGTATGCGCGGAAGCTGTACAACCTTAGGCGAGGGTTGTATAGGAGATATACCATCCTTCGGAGGGGATGTAAAGCCGTCGGTCCCTTGTCTATTAAATGTTAGGCAAGTAAAAGATCCCTACTCTTCTTATGGGAAGAGGTTCGGCAAAATTCCTGGTTGGGGGTAGCTCGTCTACAGGCGTCGGTGTTAAGCCTCAGTAGCGGAAACAGGCCGACGTTAAATAAATGTATAAAAAAGAAAAAATGCTATTTTGCATGTTTACACCCGAAGCATACTTATTTTGTATGCGTACTTTTGCTTTAAGTGAGTAAATTTTAGTGTCAAACAGAAAATAAAAATGCCATAAATTGTATCTTTTCCTTATTTTTTAAAATATCAAAATGAAACTTGGTAGATGTATTATATGACCAAAAAACGCTTTTTGGCATACCTAGCTGTCATTTTTTCCCACTTCCGGTTCCACCGGAAATGAATTGTTATATTTTTGGCATGCTTGAAAAATTCTGAGTAGGGTGATACCCCATAAGTGACATTTCGAGTCCATGAAAAAAATTTGACTTAAAATTAAAAAAAAAACAAAAGAAATTAAAAGAAGAAAAAATTACTTTTTGGCACATCCACCGATTTCTTAGAACATCTGCTATTTTATGGTAGTACTCTACCGATAGCCGAGTGGGTTAAGGCGCGAGGTGGCAATCGCGATTGATCACACGGACATCGCACCACCGGGTTCGAATCCTGGCTGCGGCACTATCGGAGGAAATGGTTGTATGTCCGCGTTTTTTCAATGTGTAACCCCCTTCCGCACAAGCTTTGGCTTCTGCAATTGGAGGTTGTCTAATTTCTGTGGTGTTTATTTAATTTTTTTTTATATTATGGTTCCATATGAAAAATTGAAGTTTTGGTAAAAAAACTGTTCAGGCCAAATTTGATGGCCCACAAAGTACCCATTTTCAAATTGCTATGCTCGATTTGATTTTTCTGGCATCACACCGGTCCATTACAAGCAATTTTTTCTGATCATGGCGCTCTAGATGTACCAACAAATTTCGAATCAATTTTTTTTCATGAAGTCGAAATGTCACTTACGAGACATCACCGTACTCAGGATTTTTCAAGGATTCCAAAAGTATAATAATATACCGGGTGTTCCATTTAAAATTCAATAGTTGGGGTCATTTCCGGTGAAACCGAAAGTGGGAAAAATGACAGTTATGCCACAAGCGTCTTCTTAGTCATACAATACATCTACCAAGTTTCATTCTGACATTCTTAAAAATAAGGACAAATGGGGGGGAGTCCACCATGATCCGTTGACACCCGGTATGTCATAATAGTTCTTCTACGTTAAAAAAACATGATCATAATATATAAATTATATGGGATGTTACAGAAATTAAGACACTTATTTTTTCAGGAGACTTTAGTATCAAAATGAGATTACTTCTTCATAAATATCAATATACAGGGTGTCCCGAAACTCCCGCCTTCCCCTATAGGTACTAATTCTCCATGCAAAAATAATAAGAAAAGTTTCTATAAGTATGTGTCCGGAAATGCTTCCTAATGGAGCTACGGCCCTCTAAGGATGGCGCAAAAATAGGTGTTTTTACTAATTATCTCGGAAACGATTTGGGACAACTTTATGAAACTTGGTTAACTATTTTCGATTATTGAAGGTTATTGTTTTATAGTATTAGCCAAAATTAATTTCATCCAGGGGCGGAGAAACGAGGGGTCGGAAAACAAAATCTTGTTTTCTACATATTTATTTTTCCATTTGACATTTTTAGTATTTTAATACCTGATTATGATTTCCTGGTTAATTCTACAAAAAAGGTCCTGTTTACAATTAGCCATATGGTAAACTGTTTTCGAGTAATAGCGGTCTAAACGAAATATTGCGTATTCGTTTGCTAAATGCGCATTATTTATTTTTCAAAGTAGGCGTATATCATTTAGTAGCAGAAATGGCTGAGTACATCTCACAGGAGTATCTTGATATGATGATCTGTTATGGTATGACTGTACCAACCGCACGACTGTACGCGTTCCGATTCCTGCAACAAGCACATTTTCCCGACGCAAAAGTTATCACGCGCTGCCTCAATCGTGTACGGGACAGTGGAAATGTCCTACCTAATAGACGAGATAACGGTCACCCAAGAGGGATTCCAGTAGCTGAAGAAGAGATGCTTCTTGATGCATTTGCTAATCAGCCAAGGTTGAGTACTAGGCGAGCTGCTAGACTACTACTATAGGTTAAGTAAAACTTGAAAATAATATTTACCACCAATATTGCAGATTGGTCCCATATTTCTTCCCGCACGACTTAATGGACCGGAGACAACTACCCGGTTTATTGATTGAAATCCCGCTGCTTCCTCGCTTAAATCTGATTTTTATGCACGATGAGGCTCCGGCGCACTTTAGTAAGGTAGCAAGGCGTCATTTGAACCGAGTTTTTCGAGGGCGCTGGATAGGAAGAAGTGGCCCGATAAGTTGGTCTCCTCGATCGCCGGATTTAAATCCCATGGATTATTTTATATGGCGTTAAATAAGAAATTTGGTTCATTTTAATGAGACAATTAGTGAGGACGACATGCGAGCCGACATAATTGCGGCATTTGACACTATAACCAGAAAAATGGCGCAAAGAGCCACAAATAATATTGTTCACCGTGCTGAGATCTGCATCGGACAGCAAGGAAGACGTTTAGAGCACATTTTGTAATAATAATCTTAATTCAGGTTGTTTTTTAAATTATAAACGCCTACTTTGAAAAATAGCCATCCTTAGAGGGCCGTAGCTCCCTTAGGAAGCATTTCCGGACACATGTTTATAGGAACTTTTCTTACTATTTTTGCATGTAGAATTAGCACCTAAAGGGGAAGACGGGAGTTTCGGGACACCCTGTATAACTGTTTTTAAATGCAAAGCGTCAAAGCTTTAGAAAAATGCATTTCTTGCGATAGTTTCTAAACACCAGAAAATATTTTAATCGTCAAGATGCTCAATTCAAGCTAATTTAACACTCAAGAAATAAATAAATTGACAGTCGTGAAATTAATTCTGGATATTAATGAATTTTTCTCGGACATAGCGGACGAAATAACTAAATCGCTTGGCAATTTAGATCATCGCTCTGGTTTCATGTCAAATGCTTTTTTGAGCTCTCTAGCTTTTCTTTCTTGATAATGTTACTGTAATGGAAGTTACAACTACTACACTTAGTTTAATTAATTGGAACTGTACTAATTACTTTGACCTACATTGTAAATGTAGTATTATATCGACTATGGACATAATACCTACACAATTGTTTCTTTTGATTTATTAATATATTGTTCAAGGGAATTTTCCAGAATTATACGCCAAAGTAAAATAATTACTTAATAAAAAAAGAAATCCGAACCTGCGGGATAATTACCACGCAATATCAATTGTATCATCTATTTTCGATAGCATTATTCAGATGATTTAAAAAAGTTCCCGTATAGGTTTTGAAGTTAATTTTTAAACAGCTTTCGGCAATGAATTGACCATTCAGGCAGTTGTAACTCGTTTGTGGCGTTATTTCTGGACTGGTGGAGAGCACACGTGCACACATCAATAACAATGTGTCCCTTCCTAGTCGTTATTGGCTCTATCCCTTACAGTATATTTGACTGATAATTGAGATACAAAGAATAAAAATTCGTAAAACAGATTACATTACATCTGTTATAGAAGTAATGCAGGTACGGTTTTGGGGCCTGTGCTATTCCTTATATATATAAATGACTTATTCTTCTTACCTAGTATGGGGAGTATCATAGGATTTGCGGATGATACCGCAATTATTTACAAAGCTAAAACATGGAATGAATTACAGGTAATAGCAGAGAATGACCTAAAATATATTAAAAATTGGTTTGATAATAAGCTACTAACGTTAAATCTAGAAAAAACAACATACCTGTCTTTCAGTTGTAATAGATTAAATTTACCACCCTTTAAATCACTGAATATTGAAATCCAGGGAAAAAAATACAGCATAATGCCTGAAGCAAAAGTAAAATATCTAGGTATAGTCATTGATCAGCACTTAAGATGGGACTTACACGTGCAATTTGTAATAAAAAAACTTCAGTTCATTTTGTACAAATTTAGGCATTTATGTAATGTCCTTGATCAGAAAAATATGAAAACTATATATTATGCCTTAGTTGAGACTCACTTGACTTATGGTATTTTAGCGTGGGGAGGAGCGGCTAGAAATCACATTAAACCACTTGAAACCTTGCAAAAAAGGTTTATAAAACTAATGCTACATGTAAAACTTACGTACCCAAGTAACCTCGTGTACAGTCATGCAAATGTGTTTGACATAAGACAACTTTTTTATTTTAACAGCAATATAAAATATCATAAATGTAAGGAATACTTGTCAAATCGTCATGACTACAGTACGCGTAATAAATATCAACATGTATCCCCATTTATGGCAAAAACTATAGGACAGAGATCTCTTGCATTCCTAGGCATAAAACTGTATAATACTGTTCCTGAAGTAATAAAGCAGGGGACCATCTCATCTTTTAAAGCCAAATTGAAATCGTTTATTCTATCCACATCTAGAGAAATAATTCATAATTATATCGAAATGAAAATTAACTAATCCATTAAAATATTATATGTGTATGTATGTGTATGTGTAAGTATGTGTGTATATACATGTGTATATATGTGTATATGTGCGCATATATATGTATATATATGTTGTTATCGTTACATGAAGTCTTTGTGTTGTAATATAGGCTATATAAATTATATGATGAAAGTTAAAAAATTTGGTAATCTTACTAGGTATTCACCATAATATCAATATTTTTCTCTGTACTCAATAAATCTGTTTTTGCTTCCATTTATTTATTTGTTTTCCACTTATTCACCATTTATTTAAATGTAATATATTATTATGCTTACGGGTTATTATGGCTCATATTTTATGCTTGTGGTGTTTACTTATATTTAAAATGTGAGTGTATTTATTTATTTTGCTCTTCTCGAAACAAGTGTTCTATACACTTATCGAGTATCTTTATTTATTTACTATAATTTATTATATTATATATAAGCAATATATGTATATTATGCAATTTATGTACGTTATCTGTTATTTATTTATATATATTTATGTGCATATCTATATGTATATGTATTTACCTTTACCTTATAATTTGTAAATAAATAAATTATTATTATTATTATTAATGCGTTTCGAATTTTTGCCGTCATCATGACATTGCAATAGCAGTAAGTTCATTTTATTCAAAACGGCTTCAGTTGATTATTTATCCAGAAATGATGCCTTACCAGTCCCGAATTTTTCAGCAATATGCTCCTTCTAGAAATCAAGATCTGTCAAATCGGCGGGCACTGGATGAAGATGATAAATATTGGGCAAAGCGTCGAAAGATTTCATTGTGTATATTTGAGAAAAAGTGTCGCCACACAGATTAGTTTATTAGCCGTGGTAGCTTTAGTAAACACTTATTGAAAATCATTTTCCACTAAAAAAAAAAAATGCAAAATTAATCACAATCCACCCGTTCAGTGGTTTAATGACTCACTCAGAGGTATGAGGGATACACTTTCTTGTATAAAGACTATTGCAAATTGCACCAAGGACTTCAATTTGTATAATATTTTAAAAAAGGAATATAAAATTAAACTAGTTGAGGCTAAAAAAGCTGCGTATGATGGTTTCATCAATAATTCTAACAATAAGCTCCGCAACAGCTGGAAACTATTTAATTTCGAACGTAATAAATCAACATCTAATTCTTCTAAACACAGTATCTCCCCAAACTCTTTTAATACACATTTTTCTACTATAGCCGAACAGTTTATTAATGCCTTACATGTTTCGAACATCTCTGCAACCTGAAAAAACTACCTCAAGTCATCTTTTTTCCTTGAACCAGTTTCGGCACATGAAATTGCCGAGGCAGTAAAAACTTTAAGAGATTCTAATTGAACTGACATTTATGGTATAAATAGTCGAATTCTTAAAGAAACCATTGATATAATTCTACTGCCACTTACATTGCTTATCGATGCTTGTATTAGTGAAGGTCATTTTCCAGATGTGCTTAAGGTTGCGAAGGTTTTACCTCTTTTTTTTAAAAAAGGAGATATTAACACTCGATAACTACCGGCCCATTTCGATAATTCCTATTTTTTCAAAAATTTTTGAAGTTATTCACAAAAAAGGCTTGTCAATTATTTTGAGATTAACAATATCTTAAACTGCTGCCAATTTGACTTCAGAAGTAAATGTTCTACCACGAAAGCGGTTTTTAAAATAGTCAGTGACATAGTCGAGGGCCTTCAGGATGTGGCTATAAGCCTGTGTGATGTTTCTAAGGCGTTCGACTGTGTCTCACATATGAGTTGCTTGTAGAAAAATTAAGCTTTTATGGCATAAGAGGTTTACCTCTGAATCTATTCAATTCCTATCTGAATCATAGACAACAATCTGTTGCTATTCATAACTTTAATTCAGAACTTTTAACAATAAAGCACGGGGTGCCTCAAGGCTCTGTGCTGAGGCCCCTATTGTTTATTTTATACCTGAATGATTTCTTTCATTTTGTCTCCAATAAAATGCCTTGCTTATGGCGATGACATCTCGATTTTTAGTTCAGTACAGCAAGCTAGTAATTGGTTTTCTTCCGATAATCTTAAACTCAATGAAGATAAGACTCCGAGGCTCGTTTTCTCTACCAACAACTTAGTAGTAAAAGGTGACAGCATAAAAATTCTTGGCGTTGTCTTGGATGACACCCTCAGCTGGTTCAATCACGTGGAGATACTCTCCAACAAGCTGTCAAGCACTATATTTCTGTTTCGCAATCTGAAAAATGTACTGTGTTTTAGCACCTTAAGAAATTGTTATTTCGCTCTATCCCATTCTCACATTAGTTACGCAATTCTGCTATGGGGTGGCTCAACTAATGCAGTAAAAATATTTCGGTTACAAAAAAGAGCAGTTAGGTTAATTGACAATGCCAGCTGGAGTGACCATTGTCAACCAATTTTCAAAAAACTAGGTATAATGCCAGTTCCCTGTTTGCATATGTACACCACATTACTTGAGATTCACAAGAACATAGATTCCTTTTCGATTAATTCTGATTTTTACAATTATGACACGAGGGCTGCCACTCAACTCAGAAAACCTAGGCTTAGACTAACAAAATACTATACTATAAAATTTGTTCTGCAACTTGTTTGGGATGCTCTGGTGTTACGTGTGGTAATTCTGCCCCGTCTATTCTTTTATTTTGTAATTTCCTGTTGTTACATTTTTTCTGTTTGTTTTATTTTACATTTTATGTTGTTTTATACATTATGACCGTTTTATATATTATACTCATATATGTGTTTATTTATGGTGTTCTGTACCATATATTTTGTGACTTGCCAAACACAAATTTTTGTACTCTTAGTCAAATAAATCTATTCTATTCCATTCCATTCATTCTGTTCTATTCTATTCTATTGGAAAGGCAGAGCGACGTTAGAGTCTGACAACGAGCATAGCCGTACAGCCTTTTCGGTTCATTGCTAGCTGCAATAGTGTAACGTGAGATAAAGTTAGTGTAAGTGGCCAAAAAGTACAAGATTTAATTCAAATATTTGAAACCAATGGCCAAGTAGAGGAAACATACATAAACTTTAGTACCACTATCAATTTAGGTTTAAATTTCTTCTTATTTACAAGCTATTCACAGGCGTTTTGTGACGCATGCATTATTCTAGTTAGACGACGTCCTTTGCTGAGTGACACGTCTAGCATATATTTTAATATATGTCGTGATTGATGTTAAATATAATTGATCACAGAATACAACCTGTCTGTAATACATCAACTCTAAATTTTTCAGGATTATTGTTGTCGATTATCCTCAGAACAGCGTTTCCTTCTTATCTTCAATAGTCACTCAGACCCACAAGGGAACCTCCACTTTTCTTCGCCAATCGGTTCAGTTTCTGGCCTGTCATCCAGTTCAATGCACCTGTCCCAACTAGCACTAAAATAGCAATGACCTAGGCGGGAACCTTGAATGAGTAATCATTACGTAATCGTCACTAAATTTGCTACTTTGATGTATAACTAATTTTTTTTAACAAATCTACAGTCATCGGCATGTAGTAGTTGCCACACTGCTTATTATTTTACAGCTTTATGTAACTTCTAGGTAGATTTTCTGGTATATGGGACGTCATAGTTACAGATGACCTCAAACTTTTCAGAACATGAAAATAGCAAACGATGGTAGCAGCGACTATCGTATGTTACTGATTAACGACTTAAAGTTGTAACTACTTTCAATAGATTTCATAGTTGCCGGGACGGCCTGGGAGCCTGCATTATCTTTTTACAGTCACGGAACTTGTAGGTAATATTTAGGTACGGAAACAGTTATAATCAATGTTTCGCTACCTACAGAACTTAGTATTATAAGTGCACTGCTACTATAAAGTAGGTATCACCTCTTAAATTCCCACATGCCACATATGTATCCCGTAAGACTAATAAAGCAGTTGAAATAAGAAATTGATTGATTTAGTTAATAATCGCTCAATATGTTAATAGTTTAAGTTTAAAAAGTGTCTATTTACTAAACGCTATAAACGTACTATATAGTGTACTAAGTTCTCCAAAATAAAACTTTAATAAACTTCTTCATAGTGGCATAACAGTGTTTCAAAAAGAGAGTTCTAAAACCCAAGTGGAAAGGAGAAAACTGTCCAATAGAGATAAAACTCCAAAATTTAATCTAAAAAAAAATAATAAATTAATAATTTTTAAGTCTAAAGGTAGCAAAAAACAATCTAAAATCATAAAAGATACTAATTATAACTCAAAGAACAATTCGAGTGTAAAATAAACAATCAAATTAGTAAAATAGTGAAAACTGTAAAATGTAATAATGCCAATAAAACACTAAAGTGAAAATAAGCACATAAACTTTAACGAAATGGTGAAAATAGTAAACAATAAGTAAAGTACTTACAAAATAAAGAAACACATCTGGTGTAGGCACTGAATTAAGTATAGAAAAAGGACTTATATAGCTTAAGAAGGTGGTATAGGTGTCACAGCTGTATTCTATTTAATATTAAGTGCTCAGAAAAAGATTTAAATGGTATAATGTATAGAAAATAACTAATTATAAAGAAATTTGTAAATTTATATCGGATAATTTAATGTTCAGAAAATTATTCAATAACCTAACAAATTGCATATAAATAAACGGTCATTTTTAGCTATTTAGTGTAATAATTGATGGTAATATGCAATTATTACACTTAACGCGCCAGATTTGTAACTTTGGTTGCAGTCTGGTTACTTTCCTTATAGTAAAATAAGGATTTATAGAGGATTTTGCGACTAAAAATATTATGTTTAATATTCCGCCCTCTAAAAGCACATTTGAACTATGCTAAGCCAAGCCAGGCTATTTATTTTTCGATTGCAACAGACACTGGACCGCTAGATGGCGCCTGCTGGCTGTTTTACATGCCGCTATTGTGAAAATACCTGGATGTACTATATAGTCAAAGGATTCTCATGTCGGTCGTCGCATACCTACCTTGCACTGACGAGAGCCAACAGCTCGAAACTGCAGTCTGCAAGTGATGTGTGACGACTGGCAAGGGAGCTCCTTTAAGTAGGATCAGTCTTTCGGCTGGTGTTTGTTGCAATCGAAGCATTAGCGTTTTGATGGTAATATGCAATTATTACACTTAACGCGCCAGATTTGTAACTTTGGTTGCAGTCTGGTTACTTTCCTTATAGTAAAATAAGTATTTATAGAGGAGTTTGCGACTAAAAATATTATGTTTTAGTGGGTTGTCACAAACTTTAAAGGTAGATGTAACAATATTGATATCACATGCTTTCTGTACCTTCGTTGGTGAATTTATTAAGATTATCACTTTACCAATTTTCAGTTTGTTGCTTTACAAATCTGTAGTATTTAGGATAACTAGACTTTCTTAGTCGTTCAAGTGATGTTGTTAATATCCTAATAGTTTATTATTCAACGAGCGATAATGTAGGTAATAACTCCCATAGATGATTGTAAATTCATTAAGTTGAGGGTTTTTTTTAGTGCTCCAGAAGATCTGAAAAGGTTTTGGATGAGATCGGATTACATTTAGTGCCGTTTTGTCACACAATTTAATGCTCTTTTCGGCTTCAAAGATCCACCTAGTGGGGAGGTTCCAGCCGCTTCCAGTAGCTGCCGATTTTTTTATTGAAAATTATTTGAGACATAAAAATGTACGTTTTTACCAAATTTTATTCAAATCGAATCATTTTGGTTATATTGAAAAATGGTTGAAATAAAAGTTGTAGATCTTTCAATTATCTACAACTTTTTTCGATTGGAGGTCTAGTTTTGTAGGAAATCGTAAAAAAAACATATTTCACCCCTAACAACAACTCTTTTCCACCCCCACCCCACTTCTGGTTATTTGTTGGTGTCCAATCGATTTCTTCCCATTTATATATCATTAATCCAAAATTTTCCGAGCGTCCGTATGTTGCTAAGAATTTTTTTTTTTTAATATTGGCACAAGACTAATTAGTATTTGTCCCATTCCACATTTCAAATGCTATACGGTGGCCTGTAAAATAAAGGTAAATAGGCACACAATATTCCGTTGCCTTCTCGACAAATCGTTTTATATTCACTATTCATTCTTTAGCACCTTAAACAAAGCCTTATATAGATGATGCTGAATGGTTTAGAGAATAAACATTATTTTACTTTCCTGCGATAGTAATATCTGGAATCTGTCGTTGCGATATGTCATTCCGTATGTTTGTATGTAGTGGCACGAAAATTGAGTTTCCATTGGGCCAGACTTGAATTGAAATATAAATCTATTTAACTTATTATAACATACACAAGTCTAATTAAAAATCTATTTCAAAGCTTGGACGGTTTTGATAATGTCTGGACTGGTGCAAAGAATTTTTGGTTAGAAGAAGTAAAATTAAATGTTCTTTTTCAGTGAAAGATTGTTGTATCTGTTCAACGGAAAATGAAAGGGTGTATTTACCGCTGTTTCCTAAATGTAAACATTTAAACAACCACTTAATTAACTGTTTGTTTATGAAATAGTACATAAACCATGCATATGTGTTTTACAAGCTTGGGAGTATATCAACCAACGCCAATAAAAGTTTGATAGCTGACATAAATTTAAATATAAGTACGTATATAAAAGTGTTGCAGATGTTTCGTTATTTTCGTACGTAAAATGATAGATATACGAAATCATTTAATTACAACTTTAAAGCTGATGGTTAAATCCAAATTTGTATATATACATTGGGGTTACATATTTTAAATATCGTTTGAAAGATGGAGTGATTGGAGTGTAAATATTTTGCAAAAGAAACAAAAAGATTAAAACCAATATTCTAGCAAAATATCCTCGTGAATATACACAAATTTTCGAAAAAATATTTAGAAAATGTGTGACAAAATATGATTTTTTAATAATAATAATAATAATAATTTCTTTATTGATTTCTTAAAAGTTAGAATTAAAATTTTGGCGAAGTTTAGCCATTAAAAGCTACTACACTTAACCCTTCCTATCCTAGTTAATATTAATCTAAAATAATTAACCTAAAGAGAGAGATATATTCTTAAATTTTACTGATTTAAAGTATTCTTTTAATTTTTTCGTTAATAAAATAACAGATAAACTTTTAGTATCAACACTTAAGTAATTATACAATATCACTGCTTTATACGTGAATAAATGTTGAAATATGGCTGTCTTATGTTGGGGCATAGTTAACATTGCTTGATAACGAACATTTATATTATGAATGACTTCCCATGATACAAGCTTTTCCCGTAAATATTTTGGTGTTGCATTTTTTAGAAGATTTTGTACAAAAACAAGAAAGTGATATTTAAATAGACTACTTAATTTTAGCCATTGCAGATCCGCAAAAACGTTAGTTATATGATTACTTTCTTAAATTATTAATAAGCCTACGGCAAGTATTTCCGCTTTTTTCAGTGTGATTGCGTCAAGACAAAATTGTATTACATGATATTGCACTAAGCCACTTTAGATAGAACTTAACTTTCGCACAGCATTTTTTTGGTATTTTTATTCAAAATATGCTTACTAGAATAAAGCAAGTTTAGCCCTACATAGCACTGCTTTGAAATATCATTGGAATGATCTATGAATCATCAAATATTACTTCCACAACTTTTGCTATATTTAAAAACGGCATAATTTCATCATCAATCTTAATGGTTAAAACTGATTTTAAATTTTCATGTTGTTTTTTTGAACTAATTAAAAGAACTTTAGACTTTAAGGGAATAAGTTTTAGGTTATGATTATTAGCATATGTTTATTGATAAGTCATTGTTGATAACAGCGGTAGAGTGTGTTGTATTTACTGAAAGAGCTGTGCATCGTCGTCAGAAAACTGCACAATACAGCGATTTGCGTGTTTGTGCAAGTCAGAAGCGTACAACAAAATTAAGAGAGGCCCCAAGACTGAGCCCTGAAGTACACCGCATGTAATAGGCAGATCACAAGAGACTTTGTTATTAATAATGACCATTTGTGTTTTTAGATGGGTCTTTAAAAAGTTACATTATATGTGATTTAGATCAAAATAATTATATTTAGCAAGAAGAAGACTGTAATTAATACTGTCAAAAGCTTTAGTAAAGTCCAACATATTTGTTATTTTATTTATTACTTACTTATATTTTATATGCTTACCCCTTACCCTTCATTTCCTTTATTTTGGATTGCTTACGAGATGCTAAATATCTGAGCAGTTTAGATATTAAAAGTGTCTACTGGCAGGTGCTTACTGCTGAGTCCTCAATGGACTATACTGCTTTTACTGTACCTAATGAACTTTATCGATTCCGAGTGATGCGTTTCGGCCTTACTAATGCGCCGGCTACCTGGCAAAGGTTGATTGATTCTGTACTGTGTGGTGTAAATTTGAAGTCTTCTTCTGTTATGGTTTATTTGGATGATGTAATTATCATTTCTCAGAATTTTGATTCCCATCTGGAAACTTTGGACAAAGTTTTTAATCTTTTACATGTTGTTGGTCTTTTGGTAAGTTTTGATAAGTGTCAGTTCTGTCGCCCTGCGTCCAGATCCAGAAAAGGTTTAGGCAATTCTCAATATTCTACCACCTCGTAATGTGAAGGAGATTCGACGCTTTATAGGGACTGCATCGTATTATCGAAGGTTTGTGCCTCAGTTTTCTACTGTAATCGCTCCTCTTTATCATATTACTAAGAAAAATGGTGTTGGTCACCTGATTGTGAAAAACCTTTTAAAGCTTTAAAATAACAGTCAGTTACTGCTTCAATCCTTACTTGTCCAGATTTTTCCAGGATATTTTATATACAAACCGATGCATCTGCATATGGGGTTGGCTGTGTGCTGACTCAGTTCTTCGACGAGGGAGAAAAGGTAATTTGTTATCTATTCCACTCGACTGCTCAGAAACGCAAGTATAGTGCCGTAGAGAGTGAAATATTCGCGGTGATCTGGTCATTGGAGAAGCTTCGACATTATGTAGGGGGATTTCACTTCAAGGTTATCACTGGTTGTCATTCATTGTTGTGGCTACATAAACTTAAAGATCCTCAAGGGCGCTTGGCTCGTTGGACTCTTCGTCTCCAACCTTATGATTTCGAGGTTATTCATCGTAACGGCTCAGATCATGCCGTACCTGATCTTCTTTCCTGTGCAGTGCCAGTTTCTGTTGATTCTGTCGATGTTCCTATTCCCCTGGAGAGGGAGAATGAAAGAACCAAACCGGGAAAAACGGAAAAAGACCCAAAATTTAAGGATCCAAAGGTAGACACTCTGATCTATAAATAAATCGTATTTTTTATGGTATAGAAATATAATAATAATAAATAATCTTATGTAAATAAAGTTATTTTCGTCCGTTACATTGAAAAACGTTTTTTAAACTAGTAAACTGTTTTTTATATGGAGTTTAAATAGTTTTTTTTATTTACTAGAGATTCGTTATTTATTTAATAATTGAATAGGAAATAAATTTTCAAATATATTGTTATTCAAGTCCAAGATTTTACTTTATTTTGAATAAACTATTTTGAATGTATGCTAAAGAAAATAAATTGGATTGATTGGTAATTTAACTTTGATTTTTCTAACAAATGCGTTTTAAGATTGCTCCCTAGTATTATCAAATAAAAATTTCTTAAAAAAATAGAATTGTGCTATTTTCAAATGAAATTCGTTGATCCGATTCGCACCAATGTAATTTTTAATATAAATTTAAACCTCGCCATGAATATTAAATATATTCCGAAAACCATACGTGGCCACTGCAATTGTGGGTAAATATTATTTAACTTTGTTAACATTCCTTTGGTGAAACCGTTATTTTTTTGGAAAAACAATATAATTGCTAACATTTTAATATAAGCGAAATTTAAATGCAAAAATACCAATCTATATGCAAATAACGATTCAATATTTAACCCCATAACGAATTTCTGGTGCTCTAACTATCGTGTAATTTGTTTTGTAAACAAAACAGTGCAGACAGGCTAAATGCAATATTATAATTGTACGGATTACTTAAAATACGAGAATAATTTCTGGGTTTCTTTAGTTACACCGCGTTCCCAGTAGTTAGTTCTCACAGCACACATAATAAGACAAAGGATATGACGGGAAGTTGGTTGTTTTGAGATATTGTTAGGAAGTGAGTAATCGCCGGGACATTAATTCAGTCTTTCTTTAACCAACTACAGAATAATATCGTTTCGTTTTCCATTTAAATTCAATTTTGCTTTAATATTCCAGCAACGCCACTAACATCCAAACAAAAACAAACACCTAGTCTTAGTTTTATTTAAAGAGTTTATTTTCGTTCATTCTTTTTTCAATTTACGCTGAAATTTAGTATCAGCTTTTATTTCAATTAACGTTAAGGCTTTTCTTTTGAGAACGGCTACGTTATCATAACTGTATTGTGTGATGTTGGATTTTTCATACTCATTCAGGCCGTATTCGTTATTAAATTTTCAACAATATTTCATAGTTAAAATATATGTTTCGTGTAGTAAATATGTTTCAATAAACAGCATTTAGTTCTATTTTCAGAATAGATTTACACAAAATTTGTCACTGACAATATAGAAAGCATTCGATATATATGTATATACAGGCTGTCCATTTTATCAGGGCCCTCGAGAATATCTCACTTAATATTGGTCGTACAAAAAAAATTATGTTTACGAAAATTGTGCCGATTTAGATAACCTACAAAATGGTTTAAAGACATTTGAAATCCATGGCCTACTTTAAGATTTATGGCGGAAAATATCGTAAATGCGGAAAACATCTAGGCCAAATATCTGCGTTATTTGAAGAGATACGAGAAAAATTCTAAGGCGAAAATTTTTTGCAAAACAGAGTGTTTTAACGAGGTTTTATCTAAGTTTTTTCAGAACCGCTGTATTTTGAGATTTACTCTTCAGGCTGTTAAAAAAATTATTTTGAAACGGGCGGGAAATGGCGCCATTAAATAGAGTATTTTCCTCCCTTTTCAACGATATATCACATGCCATATTTATTCATTGGTACTACGTTAGTAATTATAAAAACATTTTTTTAAAACCAACAAATTCTTTTTAACAAGCATTAACTTGCCGTGGAGAAGTATGATTAAATAAAACGATAAAATAATTCAATAAGTTGTTCAAATCTTTGCTATAATAAAACATTAACACAATTAAGAAGAATAAAGTAAATTCAGGTAACAAAAACAAATTAATAATAAAAAGAATATAGCACACAGGACATTAATATTTATCTAATCCTCAAAATAATTTTTAAGATATATCAAGTGGTCGAAGTGTCCACCGCGATTTCTTATGCACAATCGAGCGCGGTGAGGCACTGCATTTAAAACATTACTCAGCATTTCAAGGGTAACTGTAATACATGCCTGTTGAATTCGAGCTTTTAGGTCCTCTACATTTTGCGGTGTCGTCGAAAACACTATTGAAAGTTGTGTCGATTCTCTAAACGTAGGTCATCTAAGAATTCATTAAATTCATTTCTCAAAAAGTTTAGGTACCTTTGACCACTGAGGTGACCATCATAAAAATAAGGACCTATTAAATTGGTGCCTAAAATACGTATCCACACATTTATTGAAAAACGATTTTGAAACCCAGTCGGTCTTTGCCAGTGTGTATTTTCAGAAGTCCATTTGTAATGAATATTGCGATTAAAAAATCCATTATTGGAAAAATTTGCCTCGTCGAACCAAAGTATTTTACTACATATTAATGGATCGGCACGCTTCTTTTCCAACAGCCAGTTACAAAAAGTCGTCCTCCTTGGTTTGTCCCCCGCTTGTAAATTGTGAACTTTTTTGGCTTTATAACACCGGTAACCATTTTTCTTTAAAATTTTTCTAGCACTTGTTTTATTTATATAACAAGCAATTTGAATTTCTCTTAATGATGTTTCCAAATTTTATGTATTTTTATTTCTTATATAATTAATAACCCGGTTTACCAGTAACACTGTTCAACCTTATCTTCTTCTTTAAAAATGAACCATTATTTTTCATTTCGTAGCTAATTTTCTGAACAGAGTTTTATTCGGCTGTAGTGCTTGTGGAAATCTGTTTCTATATTCTACTTGAGCTAATCCAGAGTTAAAATTGCATTGGCAATATGTAACAAACATATTATAACGATCAATGTGAGTGAAAATCATTTTTGAAAATTCTAAATTCATAAACGAGTGTGATTGAGTGAAGAGTTTAAGTATTAACTGAGATGATCTGGCAAAAAATTAAATTGTCAAGTTTGTTCATAGCCAACTATTTTAAAATAATTGAAATAATAGTGATATCATGAAATACAAACAAATGGATATTTTACTTAAATTAGTTGGTAAAAACATTTTAACTTTCTGAGCAAGGAGTGGCGCTTTTATGGGGGACCTCTATACATTGGCATTTAACTGCTCTTTCCATAATTGCTCCATGTTGCTTTCTTGATTATTATTTTGTTTTTGTTACCTGAATTTACTTTATTCTTCTTAATTGTGTTAATGTTTTATTATAGCAAAGTTTTGGACAACTTATTGAATTATTTTATCGTTTTATTTAATCATACTTCTCCACGGCAACTATAATACTTGTTAAAAAAAAAATTATGGGTTTTAGAAAAAATGTTTTTATAATTACTAACGTAGTACCAATGAATAAATATGGCATGTGATATATCGTTGAAAAGGGAGGAAAATACTCTATTTAATGGCGCCATTTCCCGTCCGTTTCAAAATCATTTTTTTAACAGCCTGAAGAGTAAATCTCAAAATAGAGCGGTTTTGAAAAAAATAGTTAAAACCTCGTTGAAACACTCTGTTTTGCAAAAAATTTTCGCCTTAGAATTTTTCTCGTATCTCTTCAAATAACGGAGATATTTGGCCTAGACGTTTTCCGCATTTTCGATATTTTCCGCCATAACTCTTAAAGTAGGCCATGGATTTCAAATGTCTTTAAACCATTTTGTAGGTTATATAAATAGGCACAATTTTCGTAAAAATATTTTTTTTTGTACGACCGATATTAAGTGAGACATTCTCGAGTGCCCTGATAAAATGGACAGCCTGTATATGTGTCGTTTTTTGACAAATTGTACTTTTTAAATCTTCCTCATTCACTGGGCGATTCACGTATACCTTGCTTTTAAAGTATCCCCATAAAAATAATCGAGGGGCGTCAAATCTGGCGATCTGGCTGGTTACTCAATTATCTCCTTTTTTCCTATTTAATACCTTATATAAAAAGGCTCGAATGGGGAGCGCAAATGGGTAGGTGTTCCATCTTGTTGAAAAAAGTGTATTTTGTGGGGAGTCGACACTGTGACAATCACGCATATTGTATAAATAAATCTAAATTTACAGCAATTTTAGATACAGAATATTCAAAATAATACGATGCTAAATCGTTTCGAGAGTACAGTGTTGTTATAGGGGTCTAAAAATATATGCCACTTTAATTGTTTTTTCTGCATTAACAAATGCCAATGTTGTATTTCCGAGTGTAAGATAATGATCCATCACTAAATTTTTGTGTATTGGTTACTATGCATGATGCCAAAAATAATGCAATTCATGGGAATGTGAGTGTAACAAAAAAAATTTACGCCACGTACAGAGTATTTTTATATATTCTTTCAGCGGCCATCAGGGACATTTTGAAGTTAAGTCGCAACAAAACGAATGATTTTTAAACTTAAATAAATGTCAAAGTTTAGAGTTCTCTCAACTTTATATAAATTCTGTAGGCGGAAAAACATTATACGTCATATGTTCGGAAAGTTTTTTGATAGACTGGGATGGCTCCAGGACTCGTCTTGCATACTCGTCCGGTAAATTATCACTTTCCTGATTGGCAATTAATAACTATAATGTACAAGTGATGGTGAAATAATTCCAAACACTAGTATGAGAAGGACTTGTTAAATATACAGGAACGTCAATTTACCATTATAGCTCGGAAGCCATAACGATTAGACACTACTTTGTACTCGCTTTTCAGATATTGAGCTATTGATTTGCCAGCTACGGTGTATTTATTGGGACTTTTTCAATCTTAGAATGCACAAATACTTTATATGTTTGCTGTAGTATGGATAGAATATTACAAATATGTAAATTAAGCAAGATTTTAGTTGCTTTCTATTTGCTTTTTAAATTAAATAATTTAAATCTTGCTGGGGTTACATGCATTTATCTAATGTTTCTTTTAATTGACTAGAATATGCCGTTGGAATTTGGCAAGGCAAATGCAAGACGCGTTGCATGTAACATCTGTTTACACAGCCGCCGAATTAATGGCGCTCATGATGGCTTGTGTGAACAAATGTTTTATATCTATAGTCTGTTAAAGTTACATAGCCGTAAAATAAAGAAAATGGAAACTATCACGCATTGGGCATATAAATTCTTCATATGCTATAAAATTTAAGGCAGGCGACACGTTAAGGATATTTAAGCTTTAGTTCCCGAACGTATGGAGTTTACTTATACTGAAATATCAAGTGAATACGTGTACATTTATGTATGATTAACGTGATAAATGTGTCCGTTTTCACGTAATATTACTATTTAAACATTTACATAATCTCCGTATGCATGTTTGAAAACTGAGGCACAGTCAGAGATTGTGTAGTGCAAGGCCGATTTATGATTTTAATTTATACCTTTACTTAATATCAAAAGCTATATTTCTATAAATATTCTCAAAATTAAATCAAAGTATTATTAATTTCAACACAAACAAATCGAGTCAATTTCATATATACTCTGCCATCTTGCCTACAGGTCATAGTTGAGATTTTGTATCTACGGAAAAAGTTTGCAGATAATTTAAAATAGTTAATTTCTTATTACACCTTTTAGTTTCATTAATCACAAATAAACTAAACGACAGACAAGACTGACAGAAATCATGAACATTGCGCTTGCGAGACAGTTTAAAATATGTGTTCAATGCTTAGTGTTTCGAGTATTTCGTATTTTTTTAACACTCTTTATTAATACTTATCAAAATATTATAAAAATTGTATTAAAGTAGGTCTTTTTCAACAAAGATTCCAACCCACATTAGATAATAAAGGAAGAATTGATCATTCTTTTAGGGCATCACATTCATCACATGCCTACCTTGCACTGACGAGAGCCAACAGCTCGAAACTGCAGTCTGCAAGTGGTATGGGACGACTGTCACGAGAGCTCCTTTAAGTAGGATCAGTCTTTCGGCTGGTGTTTGTTGCAATCGAAGCATTAGCGTTTTGTTGGTAATATGCGATTGTTACATTTAACGCACCAGGCTTGTAACTTGTAATTCAGCGCTCGGCGGGGCACATAGCCCAGAGAGTAACTGTTGGTTGCAGTCTGGCTACATTCCTTATAGTAAAATAAGGATAAGCTTGTGACTGAAATATTATGTTTTAATATATATATATTTTCGTGCCCTGCAGCGGCTAAATTATGCGGCATTCGAAAAAGGTAGAGACAACATTTGTAGGCAAAATGCATAGTTTTTCCTGAAAATAGAGAAAATGACGACAAAACGCTAAAATTCATATATATGTATATGTTTCTCAAAAACAACCCTCTTTTGGAACTGCTGGGGGTAAAAATCATGTTTAGACAACCCAAATACTTAACTTTTTACGGGTCTCATAATTGTGGGAAAATTTTCTTTAATTTTTCCTATTTTGAAGGGACTAGAAATTTGAATATTTAATTTAGTCATTTTGGCATTCTTTCTGTCTAAGGAAGTTAGTATTTTAAAATTTCAAGGCAGTATTTTATGTAAAAAAATGCGCTCATTCAAATTCCGAACAAAAGTGGGAGGGTTGCATTTTAAAAAAATATTGATGAAATAATAGCTTTGTGAAAACTATAAAAAAATATTTTGATATGAGAGCGATTTTAAAAAAAAATGTAGATTTTTTTATCGAATTTATCCGCTGCTTTACGAAGCAACTGTATATTAATAACTAATGGTTACTACTAATGATCCTGATATGTTGCAAAATAAAATTACATTTTGAATGGTTTAATTACGTATTCTTAAAAGTTTCATATTTAATGAGGCCACTGTGTTCTCTGTGGCTATGTTATGTATGTTTATAGTGAATCTGTCTGCGCCAACATATTTTCAATTTAGGAACGTACATACGTTGTATTCATGCAATATTACTTTTTTTTTAATTTAATTCAATTTAGTATTAATTAAAGTTTGTAACGAGCTTAACTTTTGTACCAAATCGGAACCTTCCCCAGTAGCACAAACATATTGGAAAAATATTGTTTCCACATATCGGCCTAACATGTAAACGATAGATTTTATATTGGTGTAATATAGTTTTATAATATTGGCACAATAAATCACTACGATATTTCCCCAGTATTGTGTTGAGATATGGGCCCAAAGTTGAAACCCGTCAATGGGGTCACTTCGGACCACCGTCACCCCTTCACTTTTGAGCCAATCAGAGAGCACGAAGCCACGTCCCCTTCTATGGCGGGAAATTCAAAAAATTATCCACTCTCCACATCCGACGCTCTGCTATATTAGCAACATATAGATTTGTACATATTGGGATAATATGTGCCCTATATTGGTTAAATATTTAGTTACATATGGATTACACTGATTGATCCTATATTGATGAAATATAAATTTATTCATATTGGGATACAATTTCAGAACAACATATGTCCATTATTAGTTATAAATATTCTAAACATATATGGATTACATGATAGGTCCTATATTGGTAAAATTATAGATTTGTACATATTGGGATAATATTTCAGAACAGTACGTGCCCAATATGGGTTATAAGTATTCTGAACATATATGGATTATACAAAATAGATCGATCCTATATTGGTGAAATATAGATCTGTACATATTGGCGTAAAATTTCAGATCAATATGTACCCAATATAGGTTAAAAGTATTCTGAACTCATATATATTACACTGATAGTTCCTATATTGGCCAAATTTAGATTTGTGCATAATGATATGTCAGAATAATATGTGCCCAATATTGGCTATAAATGCCCAATATTGGGCTATCATTCATATATAGGGCCAAGACGGTTTGCACATTGGTCCAATATTTTGTGCTATTGGGGTTGTGAAATAAACAGTTTCCAAAATATTAACTTTTAAAAAATTTTAGCTCAACCTTTGGACAGTTATCTCCTCAGGGTCCTAATTCTCGAGATGAATAGATGTGGTTCTCTTGAAATTACTAAAACCGTATATCCGAACACAAGTGATCATTTACATTGCACAGAGTAAGAGAACACGCTTCTTCTGCTATTTTTTGACTGTATCACGTAGGAGAATGCCTCTCGTGTATGGCAAGTGTTATTTCTAATGGTTTTAACCTTATTTTTATAATTCATAAATATCCAAGTATGTCAAAAAATGCTCATTTCGATTTAATGGGTACTGTCGTGAGCAGAAAAAATGGGACAACTTTTTTTTTCTAATGTAAATCTGTCTCTATTTGAAAATGTAATGAGTAGCCGAAATAAAACAGATATTACTTTTAATTTATTTTTTATTTTAATGCTGTAGTTATTGCTATAGTAAATGATGGATGGTTAATGAGCCAAATTGCACTGCGTCATAACATTAACAAAAATTTGGTGTGTAACATTTAAGAAAGTGGAGAATAAACGGTACGATTAGTAGAAATCCTGGATCAGGGCGACGAAGGATACCAACTCAACAACAAGATTTGCAATTGGTAAATGCTTTTAAAATCCACTTTACTCAGTTATTCAGGCTGCTGAAGAAACGAATTTTCCTGGATCGAGTAGTACTGGTCGCCGGCGAGTAAGAGAATCGGAGCTACGCTGTCATGCAGCAGCACAGAAATACTTACTTAAAGCTGAACATAGAGAAGCTCGTGTAGGATTTGCGCTTGAATTTTTAGCGCATGATGTAAATTTTTGGAACAATGTAATCTTTACAGACGAAAAAACTTCCAAGTTAACACACAGCGGTTGTATTCGTGTTATTGACCATCCATCTTCTGCTTTAGCAATAACTCCAGATTTAACTAAATCACTTATATGAAGCATATTAGTTTTTTGCACACTTGCAATAAATTATGACAACTAACTGACAATGTCACAAAAATTAAAGTTAGATGTACAGAACTAGGTTTTAGTAAAATACCGTTATAAGACTTGTCCTATTTTTTTTTGCTCACGACCGTACAAAGCATGATGCGCACAAAGTACCATCCTTCCTTTATCCATCGCGGCACTGCACATTTCAAAATTACATGTTTGAAAAATCCCCAAATATCATCTAACACAACATTGCATCATCTATTCCCTTAACGGGATACATCACCTTGGAGTGCAGCTTAATATAAAAGTGAGTTAGATTAGATTAAACCTTGACTTGATCCAGCATGTGATTTCTTCACGTCCACATAGACGTCTTATATAAAGGACTGTAAACCTTAAAAACACCTACGATCGTATTTCTTGATTAGGCATGTATGCCTAGCAAAATTATATTATGCAACTGTCGACTTCTGGTAACCAAACATAAATTTAAGAACGAATAAAAGTTCTTGGATATTTATTACGTATTTATTGCATTAAACTTCTTGTTGTACGACTTGCTTAAAATAAACAGCAACGTATAGTACAACGCTATATTTCAAAGCGATCGATAAATTCTTTAATTAACTTCAAATGCCAAAGCCATCAGACAAAAAACTTGATTCATTTTAGTAAATAATTAAATTTGTATCTCGTACTCGTTTACTACATAAATATTTTTATCTCTTTTTCCAGGATCCATGTACCCTTTGGAAGCCGCATTAAAAAATGGCGGCTCCAGGGACCAACCTACCACCGCCACCCTATCAATTAACCCTTCGAAGGAAGACGACGACGCAGTTTTTCATTGTGAAGTTTGGAACAGAGCCCTTCCCGAAGACAAAAAATTAATTTCGACTGTATCTTTAAGCGTGAACTGTAAGTTTTTTTTATAATTCAGTTTTCTGTTTAGTTCTTGCAAAACGTCTGTTACACTGAAAGTTAATAACTCTAGCAAAGTTAATCATAAGTTAATTAAAATATTTATATTAATCCACAAAGGTTCCCATATAGTTTTGTAAACTAATTCAGTTTTATTGTACACAAGGTGTTATATTTTGGGTGAATTATAAACAACTCTCATTTTTGACACCAAAAAAGCGTTACAGCTCCGTAAACGTAAACACTGGTAAACAGAACATCCGGTGTGTATATACGTAGACTTCATTGGGTAAAATTGCCAGATGTATGTCGTCTAATAAAAACTAGGGAATGTATATTTTATGTTTCGTTTGAAATTTGAGGCGCTGCACGGCAGCGATGTACATTGTGTTTAGACACATACACTTAATCATCAAATTTGCAATGGTTTAAACACACAATTTATCTTGGCCGAAATTTAAACATTTATGTTATATTAATTATATATATAAAACGAAAAAATAATAAATGGATGCCTAATTTTGAACGCAGCATCTCGTTTATAAAAATTTCCAGGCAATATTTAAAAATTATTTATATTCTGCTCCAACTCGTTTATAAATCATATTAATTTTGAATAATTAATATTAAACTTGTTTTCAAATATTCTCACTTATAAAAGTACGTTATTTTTGGAAGTGTTTCAAAAAATAATATTTTTTTACGACTGACGATTTTGCGGTATATGTGTCAGAACATGATATTCGATCTGCTGTTGAGTATTCGATAAAATACCAATACCAAATGACATTGAAATAGTCTGGACAAATGTGGTGTCGTGGAAAATATAAAAACAGAAAAAATCTTCTAATTTGTTTAAAATTTGCCCGCCCATTTTAATATATTTTTTTCTAATTCCGTGACATATTGTCTATAACTATACAGAGTGGACCATTAACAATAGGCCATAGTTCAGGGTAGATTCTTTGGGACAAAATATGAGGATATAACCAAATATGCTTTAGTAAAATGTTGCTGTGGAAAAAGATACAGGGTGTCAAAGTTCAAATTATTTTTTCGTTTTTTTTTGCAATAACTCAACAGCCTCTTGACTGATCTTCGGCAAATTTGCTGGAGGAACTATTTTTATTCTAATAAATAATAATTTGTGTATTACATCACCTTAGATCATAGAGGGCGCCGCAGGATTTGTATCTGATGATGAATATTTTTTTTGGCGAAACATTGTGGTACTTTTCTGACCAGAAAATTCGATGAAGGCGTCGTTTCAACGTATAAAAGTAGTAGTGGTAGAACTTGATAACTCCAACCGTGTTCGAAGAAAGTGCCGTTAAACATTTCAATAATTTTTTAAAAGACAAATTCAAATTTAACGAAGCAAAGTGTATTTATTGAAAAAAGTACAAAACGTAAGGGAAAACAAAATCGCAATATCAGCGTAAACTCCTCACTTTCTTATGAACTAATAGATTGTTTTCATGGTTTGAGATAAATACATAAATCAAAAGATTGTCTGAAATAAGGATCTAATCTTATTAGAAATTCAAAAAATAAAAAAAGTTGACTTAATGACATTATAAATTCTCCCCCATGCAAAAACTGCAACATGAAGTAAATGTTCGATATGGTCTCCACCTACTTCTATACCTTTTCTAATTCTATTCATAAAAGATTTTCTTACATTGAAAAAAACATTTTCCTGTCCTTTAATAAAATTTGCTGCGTTTTGTATTTTGCCCCACAGTTCTGTCTTAAGTTGTTAGTATTTGCATAGACTAAGGACTTCATATGTCCCCACACATAATAATCCAAAGGATTACAATCAGGACTCATTGGTGGTCAAGCAAACTCACTTCCTCGACCGATTCATCTGCGTGGGAAAGTTTCATCAAGATAATTCCTCACTTCAATGGAGAAATGAGGGGGAGCTCCATCTATTAATTGTCCACCCTGTATAAATAAGCAGAAACATGTTCTCATCCAGAAAGGCTAAAAAAGCGGTTCATATATTACCCTTCTAAATTCGATCATTTATTCAAATCAACAGTAATTAAAATGTAACAAAATCATACACTCGTACATCATTATTATTATTTTTTATTAAGAAAAGTACGATGAATATTAGAATTCTTCAGGATGCAAAATAAGGACAGGAACGAACTATATTTGGTTGCATAACGCAAAAAATAATTCAAATAACGACTTCTCACTTTGTAAATAAATTTTCTCCAAAGATTAAAAAAATAATTTGTGGCTGGCTTGGAATAAATGAAACATAGCATTTTTTTAAAAATTGAAATTTTAGACACGACACAACGTGATTGCGTGATTGACATGGCGTAAATCTTCAATAAGGATCAATGTTCAAAGAATTAGTTTTTTTTTAATCAACTAGGTGTACAAGATATCTCTTTTATCTGTACATACTAAAGTTATTTATTATTCGTATACAAAATCTAGAAAAAGTATGCATTGTTATTTACCAAGCGGATTTTACTAAGATTTCGATGAGTCATCAGGATAATTTCAATATATCAGATCAATAAAATCATTGGATAAGCCCTGCCCATTCACCAGATCTAAACATTATAGATTTTTTGTGTGAGGTTATGTGAAAGAATGAGTTTTTATACACCCCCCCCCCCCTCCAACACTTGAAATTTTACAAAATCGTACCCTTGAAGTTTTTGTAAGTATAACTCCTGTTATGTTGCAAAATGATATACGAAACACCGAACCAGAAAATGTCAAAAGGAAAGGAAGATGCACTCTTGTAAATGAGGGACCCTACTTAAAACTAAACAAAGATCCAACAAAATCAATAGAGAGCAAAATTTACAGAACATGATGCATGATACAAACATGAATTTAATGATTTTGAACGAAGGAAACTTACACCACATCATAGTAAGCCCCCTCATTTTTATGGCTTACCAAAGACACATAAACAAAATATTCCTTTAAGACCAATTGTTAGTTCTATTAATTCACCATGTCATAATTTGGCAAAATTTTTACTTACAATTATTGATCCATTATCTGGAAATACCGATTCATATATTAAAAATAGTAAACATTTCATAGAAAAAATTTATGAAAACGATATTCATGAATCACACCTGATGGTTAGTTTTGAAGTAGTTAGTCTTTTTACCAATGTTCCGGTAGATGAAACCTTAAAAATAGTAAAAGACAGGTTGCTAAATCATAATAATCTGGAAACTAGAACTAAATTAAGTGTATATAGCATAATGGAACTCTTAACACTGTGTATAAAAACAACCTATTTTCAATTGGACAATGAGTTCTATCAGCAGGATTTTGGTATGGCTATGGGGTCTGCATTATCACCAATTTTAAGCAACATATTTATGGAGAACTTTGAGAACACACATGTTCAAAATTGTATAAACAAACCGGTTGTCTGGTGGAGATATGTTGACGACATCTTTGCAATTTGGCCTCATGGTGTCGATTTACTAGATAGTTTTTTAGAAAATATAAATAGTAAGGAACCGTCTATTAAATTCACATTAGAAGTAGAAAGTAGGAATGAACTATCGTTTTTAGATGTTATAATTAGAAGGGTAAATAATACAATTGAAACAAGCGTTTATAGAAAACCAACACATACTAATAGATATCTAAATTTTAACTCAAATCAGTCAATAAATGTTAAAAGGGGTGTTGTAAAATGTTTATACGATAGGGCCAAAATAATTTCATCTAATAATGAAATTTTAAATAACGAGAAAAAATGTATCAAAGAAGTTCTAGTACAAAATCAATATCCTGAAGCCTTTGTTGATAGAGTTTTCATAAATGTTGAAAATAGGGACAATCAGGTACGACAAAAACCTGAACGTCATTATACAGCAATAATTCCTTATGTATACGGACTATCGGAAAAGCTATGCCGTATAGGTGACAAATTTGATGTTAGGACGATATTTCAAACGGGGAACACTTTAAGATCTATTTTAACAAAAACAAAACCGATAAACAGGGAGCAGAATTAAAAAAACTGTATTTACAATATCCCGTGCGAATGTAATAAATGTTACGTGGATGAGTCATCCAGACCTTTCAGTGTGAGGTTGGATGAGCACAAGAGTTACATTAGAAAGAATGAAATTCAGAAATCAAAGATTTGTGAACATGTTTGGGAAAACGGACATAGAATAAACTGGGACTCGGCAAAAATTTTAACAAAAGAAACAGATACCAAAAAAAGAAAAATTAAAGAATCACCAATAATCTTATTAAATGAAGATAAGTGCGTATCGAATTGTTCTGTAGATATTTGTACAACCTGGCTCCAATGTTAAAAGAAGAACTTAACAAACTCAACATTATCTAAAAGAAAATATCATCAGTTCTATGTTCTGTGTAAGTAGTAAGTATCTATGGAAATAACATAAACAGAATCTGAAAGATGTGTATTTGACATACACAGCAAAATAAGGGTTCTTTCAAAAAAACAGCTTTGAAAACGGAAAGAGATTACTTTCCGAAACGTCAGCAAAATACATTATTTCTGTGTTTATTCCGATTTATATTATTTGCAAAACATAACCTCTGACTTTTCCTTTAGCGTAAACGTCACGGGCGCAGAGGCTTTTTTCCAATAATTCTATTATTTTGTAGATTCGGTGATTTGTTTTGAAGAGGATAATAATACATGTGGTAGAAAACCCAAATAATAGGAAAGAATATGCACTTTGAACACTTACTACCACTTAATTAATTTTTAATATGTTTTTTATTCTTAGAATAAATCATTTCTGATAGAACACCTTTTGTTGCTCTTTAAAAAATCATTGTTGGCATGAGTGTAACTGGTCCAGAATCACTGCAAATGAGAGTGTCATTCCAGGTATTCTCTGTATATCGTAAAGCTTGACATATTGCATAAAGTTCTGCAGTATATGTGTTAGCTGAATTAGGTAGTGTCAAGCTGTATGTCTGATTTCCGCCGAAAGAGGAACACTCCACTCCTTGATCTAATTTAGATTCATCTGTATATGGTTTATAATAGTCTTCAAATGGATTTAGTGCAGTATAGAAAGTCGATACAAGCAGGTTGTCTGTTGGTCTCTTCTCTGCTGTTTGAATCATATTTCAATATTATGTTTGGAGTTATTAGTTTCAAAGGAGAGACTCCGCATGGACATATTTTATACACCGGTGGAAAATTACCTCAAGTGTTTCCATTATTTCATTTAATCTAACTCCTACAGGTCTTGTTATAGTTGGCCTAGTTCTATATATAATGCGTAATTCCTCATTGAACAAGAGTTTTTAATTTGGGTGAGTTGCTGTTTCTAAATCATTGCACCATAAGAGACAAGAAGTTGTTGTCAGCGGGATGCCAGACTCACAGCACAAGGAAGAAAGTGGACTTATCCGAAAAGCACCTAGAGTCAGCCTCAATTCGGCACGATGAATGCTGTCCAGTGCTTTTAGTCTAGATTTACGAGCAGATCCATATATAATGCAAGCATAATCAATTCTTTGATAATATTAATGTCCAACATTTCTCTGTGTTCCATGTAAAATTTCAAAGGTGGAGTCATTTCCGAGAAAAAACATTATGAAATGGGTAAGAATGCGGATATTTTAAAATTGGCATCCGCTTATAAACAGAGTTTCAGAAGCAGTGACGGTTTTTTTGAAGGTAGATACCTATAAATACTGTAAACATCTAAAGAGACATTTTGAAACGATATAAAAATTATTTAATAATGAAATAATAGTATTAATGTAATACGGATACAGAAAATATATAAAATATTATTTGTAAGGTAGCGCAAAAGCTGAGTAATCTTGTGACCGGTTAAATACTAATTACTCATTTCAATAGATTGGAAGAAATGGTCCCACTAAATGGCCTCATTTCAAAATTGCATAAAGACGTGTGGTCGAGAGGTGAGCGCACTTGCCTCTCACCTAAAAGTTCCGGGTTCGATCCCCGGTCGTGGCAGTGGAAAATACTGTGAGAGGGATTTTTTCACTATACACGGATATTGGGTGTGTGTCCCTTGTCTCTAAATGTGTAGCCCCCTCCCACACAAGGCTCTTCTAGAGCCTTCCGGGATAAAGGGGGTCGTAATTACCTGTGGTGTTATTTATTATTATTATTTATTTTATTATTAATGAAAATGGGCAACACGTCGAACACCTATTATAAATTGTTCTAATGAATTATTTGAGGGAACCTCTTTTTTATGTTTATTCTTGAATTTGACACTTATTTATTTATAAAGCGAAAATGGTTGCGGGAATATTTACAAAAATGTTCACTTTTCATTTCCACATCACATCATGGGAAAAATATACAGGGTGTTCCATTTGAAATATTGAGAAAATTCAATTTAAAAAGTTCTTAATTGAAAAATAAACACTTATTTATTTATAAAACGAAATTGGTTGCAATTAGCCCTAGGGAATTACTTACAAAAGTGTTCGTTTTTGATTTCTACAATACATCGTCGAAAAATATACAGGGTGTTCCATTTGAAAAAAATTGAGAAAATTAAAATTTCAATTCAATAATTTTTGGCCACCCTGTACATTTTTAGGAAACGAAAATGATTCAAAAACGTTAATTGGATGTCTCGTAACGGGTATTCTCATAAGTTTTTCTTAAAACCCATAATTGCGGCTGTGGTGATTTTTTTAATAAGCATATGCAGATTGCATTATTTCAACAAAAAATTCATTACATCCAAGTGGTTGGGAGATATTTAACGCTAATATAGGAATGAATAGAGCCTAGAAAGAGGACTCAAAAAATGTACTGATATACATAGCAATCCATTAAAAAGAAAGGCACTTGATCCTGTAATTTCGTCTTGGCTCTCCCTGTATGTTCGAAAATAATTTCCAGTGAGACTTTTTTTATCTATTTTATTTGCAATTTTTTTTAAATTTCTAGCTATCGTAGAACTCGAGATATCGAGGTCCGACGCACTATTGCCCCACCCTGTATGTTATTATATCAGTAAATTATGTCAGTAAATTTTCATACCGTTCATTGCGTTTTGGAATTAATACTATTCATTTATGTATTCACGTAATTTCTATCAAATTTCAATAATACATGTGAAAATTGAATGAGATAATACTTTGGGGTCACATCACATAGATTTATGTTATAAAGGCTACAGTTTGTAGAATATTATACAGAAGAGACGACACTAATTAAACATGGGCGATTCGTAAATATAACTTAATAATACGAGATAATATTAAACTAGTTTAAGGCTAAATTTGCAACTAGAATTGTAAAGCGGTACTTCATTAAAATGTGTTGAGGTTTATGTTGGAAATAACACAAAATAAGCGTTTCAAGCTGAGAAAATAACTGGTCCGAGTGAGAAATATAACAAGCTGTACTCACGAACTTAATTCAGATGTTTCATTCACAAATTGGCATGATAAAATACACTCATCATTAGAAAATAAGTCACAGAACATGGATTATATATATATTTTTCATATTCAACAATCATAATTCTATATTACTATGGTATCCCGCCTGTAAAAGTTAAAATATCACAGAAAATAATTTTCTAAATTTAAATCTCAATGTCAAAAGTTCGGAGTCATTAAAAGAACACAATTCCAGAGACACAAATAAACTATAAAACAAATTCAAATCAAATTGAACAGTATATTGCGAGAACAACATTCGATACAAATATCATAATAATAAAACACCACAGAAATTTGACAACCCCCAATTCCAGAAGCCAGGGGCTTGTGCGGAAGGGGGTTACACATTGAAAAACGTGGACATGCACTCCTCCTCCGACAGTGCCAATGCCGGAGCCAGGATTCGAAACCGGTGGTGCGATGTCCGTGTGATTAATCGCGACTGCCACCTCGCGCCTTAACCCACTCGGCTATCGACCAGACAGAATAAAATTATTTCCAAAATATGAAATAGTGAACATAAAATTTAGATATAGTTTATTACAACTTTTCATTCCGCGTAGCTCAATATAACTTCCAGTCGCACAGTATCACTTATTTGCGATGTTAAATTACTATCTCCAAACTCCTTTACCATTCAAATGGTATATTGTTTCCACCAGGAATCGTTTTCTGAACCTTAAAATAAATTATGATTATGCATTTTTCTCCTACTTGTCAAAATCTTGAAAAACTCGATTTTTTATTTCTCTCTTCCAAATTCTTAAACCAGTTGTCTTTCTTCGTTTTGCTTCGCAGATACCAACTTGAATCTTGCGTGATATCAACGTAACAACAAATAAGTTCTCATCACGTGATATCGAGCTTTTTTTCAGTTTTATAACTTTCTCGCAAAAATTAAATTAAAATCTTCTATCTGCATGTATTAAATGCGTAAACAGTTCGAAATGTTTTAAACATTTTAATAATTAATATGCCAATAATTAATTGCAATTAAATAAAATGACTTATTTAATTTAACATTAAATTATGGTTTTTTTTTATGGTGGAGGGGAAATCCTACATGGCAGGCCCTAGCGCCGGGTGCTAGGGCCTGCCGCGCTGGGTAGTGTCGGACTCCTACCGACTAAAACCCCTCCTGGATCAGTGTTTCCACGTAACCTGGAACTGATTTCGCTTTCCATCAGGCAACGGGTCATTCGTCTTTTATTGGTGTTAGTAAAATTTCCCACGTGTTCCCTTACATCCCCCATCTGTTAAAGCAATTAGGGGTTCGGGGCTAGATTTCTTCTATCCTCTTCCTCTGTCCTCATTATTCGGTTTAGAGCATGTGCTACATTTTCCCAGTTCGCCTCTGATTCCAGCATATACCTGATTAGGTTATCAGGGTTCTAATAGTCTCCTGATCTCTCGGTCCTCCACCGGTTGCAGTAGAATACGGTATGTTCTGCATCGTCGTTCTCCGCACAGTACACACACTCCCGTGTGTCAACCTTTCCTATATCAAAGAGATATTCCACAAAGCAACAATGTGCCGTGAGAGCCTGGGTGAGGTGGAAACTCATCTCTCCATGTCCCCTCTCCATCCACGTTCTTATATTTGGAATAAGTCGTCTTGTCCACCTCCCTTCAGTTGAGTTGTTCCAACTAGTCTGCCATCTCTCGAGGAGTCTCCCTTGCCTCTTGCTTCCCCGTCCCTTCATATACCTCTCTTCTCTCCTTGGCCAGCAGATATATCGGGGGGACCCCCGCTAGCACCAGGACTGCTTCATACGACACAGTTCTGTAAGCACTGCAAACTCTAAGTGCAGCACTCCGCTGCACTCTCTCAAGCCTCCTTCTGGTGCTCTGTACCGCCATCGAACTCTCCCATACTGGAACCGTATACAGTAAAATGGAATGCAACCACACTGCATAATACCCTTCTTTTGCTAGCCTTGGGCCCATACGTGTTACTCATAAGCCTCCCTAAGGCAGAGGCGGTTTTCCCCGCCTTTTCTGCTGTCTTCAGTGCATGTAACCCATAGATTAGCCACGGGTCTAACCATATTCCTAGATATTTTAAGCCCCTGCTAGGTCTAATCTCCACCTGTCCTACTCTTACTATGAAGGGTGGTAGAATCCTTTTCCTCGTAATGATGATGCACTCTGTTTTCTCCGGGGCTAGTTCTAATTGCACCCCATTTAACCACCGCTCTATTCTCCTAATGGTTTCATTTACCCCTGCCTCTACTCCAGCCACCCAGTTTCCTGTAGCTGTTATGGCCAAGTCGTCGGCGTACCCTGTCACCGTAGCACCGCCCGCCAGAGGCAGCTGTAAGACGTCATTGAACATTAAATTCCACAGGGTCGGACCCAGGACCGAGCCCTGTGGAACCCCGCAGGTCACCTTCTTCCAGTGAGCGCCGTTTTCTGCCTCCCATCCAATTCTTCTGTTCTCCAGATAGCTCTTAATAATTCTGAGCAAATAAGGAGGTACTCCCACTCTCCTCTGACTACTGAAAATCTTAGCCCATCCCGCCGTGTTAAACGCATTTCTGACATCCAGGGTCACTACTGCACAGATCCTTTTAGAGTTCATGGCCTCCCTCGCAATCTCCGTAATCCTCCTTACAGCATCCACCGTCGATTTGCCTTTCCTAGAACCGTACTGATTATCCGCCAATCCCCCTTTCTGCTCTATTTCAGTCTCTAGTCTTCCCAATACAAGGTATTCTAGTGCAACTTGCTCCATGCATCCAACAAACACAGTGGCCTGTAAGAAGACGGTTCCTCTGGCGGTTTATTCCTCTTTGGTATCAATAAATTATGTTATAAACATCTCTATCTCTTTTAAATGGCTTTTTAATGGCTGAAATATAGAAAATGCATGTATTTATAGAAAATATATGTCTTCTGTAAAATACTTTGGTATTTTATCAAACAAAACAAATAAAAGAAAACAGAAACATGCATGCTACTCTCTACTCAGAATAAAATAAAATGCATTTTATTCACAATGCATAACTCAAGTTGGTCCGAATATGTTCTTTAGCTTAAGTACAAGTAAAAATCCTATCAATATATAAATAACTTTTATTCTCATTTTCCTATTGCTTATCAGTATGTGTTCCTATGACGCAAGTACAAAGTCACCTCAAAATATATACTAGAATAAACTATACGGTTACTCAGAAAAAAATTTAAATGTTTGAATTTTGTTTAAAGTAGAGTAGTTAAGAAAAGAACATAGATTGTTTTGATCAATTCTAGTAGGAAAATATTATTCGGAAGTATGTGAAGTCAAATAGCAAAATTTGTAATTTTTCTAAAAATTGTACCGGTGGGTTTTTAAAAGTGTTAGCCAGTATTAGTTGAGATTACCTTTCTGTAAAAAATATTTTTGATAAATTCACAAAAATGTTAAGGTATCCGATACTTTGGATTTCTTTATGCATTGACAAGTTCTGCGGTTTTAGACAGATATTTTAACTCCAATTTAGATGTATGATAGTTAATAGCTTCATTTGCACCAAAACCACATTCAAAGTACTCCTCAAATTGTTTTTTACTCCTTAGATGGATGCAAATACGAGAGTGTTTCAGCAGAATTCAAATTATAATCATGTTTATCATTAATAAATAATATTATAGCTGGCATTCCGTGTCACAGTAATTAAAACAAAAATAACGCCAACATCAAGAAGCAATTTTGTAAAATATTCAGTTATAGAGCAGAGCATGAATTTCATTAGTTCTTCATGTCATCGAACCCCTTAATTTTCTCTGAAAAATTAAAACTCATCACGTTAAAGTTTACCAATAAATTCATTCATCATGTAGCAATACTCAAAGTATAATAAAAAAGACAATATACATTTTACTTTCAGCCCCAAGCTGCATGATCAAATTTCATTACAGTTACCATTTTCAAAATTCACAGTACTTCCCAGTACCTACTCTTGGCCACATAGTGTCATTGCAGTTACCGAAACTTACTTTCAGTATATTTACGAACATTACTTTTTCAAAATTATAAATACTACCATTACATTTTAGACAATCATAATTGTAACGTTTTACAAATTTCACAGCAAAAATATTTAAAACAAATACAAGAAATCATGAAATTTCATTTTACTTTCGCATTTTCCAAATTTATTTTCATTGCAGTTTCTAAAAAAAATTGGATTTTTATTCATAAAGTTAGGAATGAAATAAATTTAACTTAAAAGTATACATTTTCGTAATTCTTAATTAATATTGGCGATATATTTATTTTACAACGCGTGTATTAACTTTTCAGTGCAGTTACCAATTTTACTTATCTCTTCTGAACTTTTTCGGAAGTACATTTTTAAATATATATATCTGGAATAATATTTTTTTTCTCATGATATTTAAATAAAACAGTATAAGTTGTTGTTCCTAGTATCTACCATTATTGAATTAAATTATGTTAAATCATTGACAAGATTTTTACCCCGGATCTGGCTCACCATAACATTATGCTCCTGCAAAGTACATATATAAGGCTAATTGGTTGTATGTACCATATTTTCCGGCCGTATCCTGGGTTATAATGTTATGATGCCCACCATCTCTGCAGACCCACGTCGTGTGAACTTTGTTTTCGGGATTAAAAATGTGTATACTTTTCCATAAACGTTATTTTAAAGGAAATAGAATTAATTTTATGTAATACTTACAGAGCATTTGCGCAGAATTTGAGTTACATAATATTATGTATAAAACAGTCTTTAACTTAATTTAAATTTCTTTTCTATGTATACAATAAAATTCTTATTTTTGAGAAGAGGTTAAAACTGTATCAGAAAATGAAAAGAGACACCGACGAAACAAAAATAACCTCAAGTATTAAATTCCTATATCCTTGAAGTATTTTTGAAGAAAGAATCTACAGGCTATTTTGCCGCTAGAATTACTTTTTGTTATTTATATGTCACTTCTTCCGCCTTTTTTTCATTGTTGACGTTGGTGTTATTTAGTCGCATAAAAGGAGTATCCGCGACAAAGGAACTAATAATAATATTTAGACGTCTAGTAAATTGTTAAAAGTATGTCAACGTGACTCAATTGCTTGAATAAAAGCTCCCATCAGCATCGGTGGAACGCAAAAAGGAGAACGTGCAAAAGCAACAGTCAATTAAAGATATACGTAACACAGTGTAAACCATCATGCTACTATGCATTCACTGCCCAAGGCATTATTTTCTCAGCTCCCAGAGAAAATAACGAAAATAAACTAATGGGAGCATTTGAATTATCAAAACGTTAGAAATGTTTATAAAATAGATAAAAAATGATGCAGCATTTTACACAATTGTACGTGAAATTAATCGTAGAACTGTCTGTGATTATTGAATCAAAAGATGTAGATGATTCTCATGCGAACTCTATGCAGGTGTAATTTCACACGGTGCTAGTACAAGATAATTATGAAAAATACAGCATTATCACAATTACTTTGCTGCAGAAATGTATAAATCTTTTCTACATCAATAGTAATCTAGTACACATAAACTGGTTTCTTTTTTATGACATTTAACTAGAACTGCATTCCAATCTAAGGATATACAGGGTGATTTGGCTAAAACTTCCGAGGCTGACGGCTGAGAAATTGAGAACGATATATGGAACAACAGTGAATATTAGCGATTATATTTTTGTCTTTTATTAGTTGATGGGTATTGCATTGCGGGCGGAGGAAAACATATTCAAACAATAGGAAATTTGACATTTCATTACCTAGTATTTTTTTATCTATACATTTTATCTAAATGATTAGTTTCTCAGCTGCCTTAATATCTAGTAAACATAAGCGAGCCACACATAACAGGCAAACCCAAAAAACAAAGCTAAGGCTGCCCGGTAGGGTTTACACTTATGAAAACACACATCATTACCCACCGACGCGATGTTTCTTGTATCGGAACCCATAATAGGTTAAACAGTTGACCAAGCATGCTCGCTAGAAAACATGAAATAGTCCCGCCGTGCCGCGGCTAAATATACAGATAGTAACGGTATTCTAACGAGATCGTAAAGTTTTTGTGGCCCTTTTTATCTGCAGAGTAAAATTACAAATGACTATACTAAGCGGATAAACCTCTGGAACGACATATCGTTTTACCGCGAATGTTTCACTTCGCTCTACTGGTATTATTGTGCTCGTTTTTATGCCATCGTTTTACTGTGATTATTTTGCTATAAACGAGGCCATAAGTATTTCTTTTGTCGTTGGTTAAGTCGAGTAAGTATCAATTGTGTGAACTTTTATAAATACATAAGTGTTGTAATGCTTAAATAGAAATACTAGTTTAGCTTCTTTATCATTGCCTAGTATGTTTCTTATATCTGAATGTACGAATCCATAAGAAGAAAACATCCTCTCTACATCAGCAGAGGATGCACAGGCATACAAAACAGAAATCACTATAGGTAGCACTTGCTTAATTTCTGGAACATCTTCTTGGGATCTCCACCACTGTAATGCTGTTATATTTTTTATTATTTCATCCGAAAACGTAGTTTTGTGAAAAGGGTTCGACGTGGCTTCCAACTTAATTAGTAATTGTAACAATCCTGTGTCTGCAAAATATTTGGAAACAATATCTAGAGCATCTCTCTTTTCTTCAGCCAGTAATGGATATTCTTCTTTGCTTATTGTAGGATCCAATATATATGCCAAATAGTGATAGGGGGTTAGAGCTTAACATTATCTTTTCTGAAATAGTTGAGATTGACGCAAGGTTCTTTCATTTTCAAAGCTTTCAAAAATAACCATTAACTTTTTCCATTCTTGAACTTCTTGAGACAAAAATGCACCTTTATATTGCATTGCATCAAGTGCTACAGAAATGGGTTTTATTAACTGTAAAAGACTTCAGCCATCCTTTTAATATAGATATCTAAGACTTTTTTTAAAATCACTGAATCAATTTCTTCTTTATGCTCTTCACATATTAATAACTATTTTGGCTACTCATTTACATAGATCTCAGGACAATCTGAAAGTGTATTCCATCGAACATCTTGAGGTAACACCAATTTCTTGCCCCCTTTTTCTTTATACCGAGCACTTGGCAAAGTGGTATTTCTAAAGTATTTCACAATTTGTACTATATGTTCTTTTACCCGCGATGCTTCTAAATCTTTGTAGAGTAAATTAAGTAAGTGTGCCGAACAGCCATATGTAATTATAGGATAATTGAACGACTCGGTAATTTTTTTCCTGATACTGACTATGTTGGCCGCATTATCTGTCACAACACTGGTAATTTTACAGTTATATTCATTTATTGAGGGGGCGAGCGTAGGTGCGTCTTTACTATGTACATACTTCGGTATGCGATGTAAAGCAACGACAGGCGCAGTTAGTACTTGGATGGTGACCATTCCAACGGAATCTTCCAGCGGCTTGTATATCAGTGTATGCGCGGAAGCTATACAACCTTAGGCGAGGGTTATATAGGAGATATACCATCCTTCGGAGGGGATGTAAAGCCGTCGCTCCCTTGTCTATTAAATGTTAGGCAAGTAAAAGATCCCTACTCTTTTTAAGGGAAGAGGTTCGGCAAAATTCCTGGTTGGGGGTAGCTCGTCTACAGACGTCGGTGTTAGGCCTCAGTAGCGGAAATAGGCCGACGTTAAATAAATGTATAAAAAAAAAATTCATTTATTGAGTTAATAGCCAATTCGGCAATATAATCAGCTGTATGGGGATGATCGGATGTATCTATGCTTTCTAAAAGAATACTGTTTCCATTTTCTGCTGTTAAAACGACACAGGTTATCGGCTCATTATGAATATTAGACCATTCGTCTAAGGTCATGCACACAGACTGTCCAGAAAACTTGTTAAAACATTTAGATTTTTCTTCTTCAAATATTCCATTCAGGAGCGTTGATGACAACTGAATATAGATGTGGAACGTAACCGGGTCTTAGCATTTCTATGCCCTTTCGAATTTCCTTATTTTCTATTGCTCTAAAATTGCAATTTGTTGCGTAAATTGCTTTAGCTATTTGTCTGTTCAATTCTTTCTTCTTATCTTGTCCAGTTCGCACAACAAAAGAACCCAATCGTCCCAAATGACCGCTATTTCCACTACTTTCACTTCCACCTTCTACATTTTCCTTGTCACATTTCTCGTTCTCGCTTCTCTGTTTCTTTGCCAACTGAATAATTTCATTCTGGCTAGTTCCAGGCTGGGACTGACCACTGATATCAATGATATCATCACTGATAGCTATTCACAGATTTAAAACAAAATGAATGTAGGCAGTTATTTTATACAACGTATCCAAACAGAAATGCAAAAAATTCATAATTTTTCTTCTGCTTTGTGTTAAAAAAATACAGAAACACATCAGTTAGTAATATCAGATTGGGGTTTACCCATTTGAGAGGTACTGAATTCAATGGTGTAGTTAATAATTCAATAAAAAAACGTTCATTAAATTTGTTAATTCTTGATATTAAAAAAAAAGTCATACGAATTAAAAGAATGATTGTTATAGAAAGTAATTTCAAAATCTAGTATTAAGGTATAAAAAAAGGAAATGAGAAGAAATCAGAGGAAATCAGGAGAAAATCAAAGGAATTCAAGGGGAAATCAGTAGGAAATCAGGGAAAATCGTACAAGATTTCTTCTATCCTCTTCCTTTGTCCTCATTATTCGGTTTAGAGCATGTGCTACATTTTCCCAGTTCTCCTCCGATTCCAGCATATACCTAATTAGGTTATCAGGGTTCCAATAGTCTCCTGATCTCTCGGTCCTCCACCGGTTGCAGTAGAATACGGTATGTTTTGCGTCGTCGTTCTCCCCACAGTGCACACACTCCCGTGTGTCAACCTTTCCTATATCAAAGAGATATTCCATAAAGCAACCATGTCCCGTGAGAGCCTGGGTGAGGTGGAAGTTCATCTCTCCGTGCCCCCTCTCCATCCACGTTCTTATATTTGGAATAAGTCGTCTTGTCCACCTCCCTTTAGTTGAGTTGTTCCAACTAGTGTGCCATCTCTCGAGGAGTCTCTCCCTTGCCTCTTGCTTCCCCGTCCCTTCATATACCTCTCTTCTCTCCTTGGCCAGTAGATCTATCGGGGGGACCCCACCAGGACTGCTTCATACGACACAGTTCTGTAAGCACTGCAAACTCTGAATGCAGCACTCCGCTGCACTCTCTCAAGCCTCCTTCTGGTGCTCTGTACCGCCATCAAACTCTCCCATACTGGGGCCGCATACAGTAAAATGGAATGCACCACACTGCATAATACCCTTCTTTTGCTAGCCTTGGGCCCATACGTGTTACTCATAAGCCTCCCTAAGGCAGAGGCGGTTTTGCCCGCCTTTTCTGCTGTCTTCAGTGCATGTAATCCATAGGTCAGCCGCGGGTCTAACCATATTCCTAGATATTTTAAGCCTCTGCTAGGTCTAATCTCCACCTGCCCTACTCTTACTATGAAGGGTGGTAGAATTCTTTTCCTCGTAATGATGATGCACTCTGTTTTCTCTGGGGCTAGTTCTAATTGCACCCCATTTAACCACCGCTCTATTCTCCTAATGGTTTCATTTACCCCTGCCTCTACTCCAGCCACCCGGTTTCCTGTAGCTGTTATGGCCAAGTCGTCGGCGTACCCTGTCATCGTAGCACCGCCCGCCAGAGGCAGCTGTAAGACGTCATTGAACATTAAATTCTACAGGGTCGGACCCAGGACCGATCCCTGTGGAACCCCGCAGGCCACCTTCTTCCAGTGTGCGCCGTTTTCTGCCTCCCATCCAATTGTTCTGTTCTCCAGGTAGCTCTTCATGATTCTGAACAAGTAAGGAGCTACTCCCACTCTCCTCAGACTACTGACAATCTCAGCCCATCCCGCCGTGTTAAACGCATTTCTGACATCCAGGGTCACTACTGCACAGATCCTTTTAGAGTTCATGGCCTCCCTCGCAATCTCCGTAATCCTCCTTACAGCATCCACCGTCGATTTGCCTTTCCTAAAACCGTACTGATTATCCGCCAATCCCCCTTTCTGCTCTATTTCAGTCTCTAGTCTTCCCAATACAAGGTATTCTAGTGCAACTTGCTCCATGCATCCAACAAACACAGTGGCCTGTAAGAAGACGGTTCCTCTGGCGGTTTATTCCTTTTTGGTATCAATACCAGCCTTGCTTTCCTCCATCTGTCCGGAAAAACCCCACTCTGCAGCGCCTGATTCATAATTCTCAGGGTAACCACGGGATACTCCTCTGCTACTATCTTCACTATCTCGGGTGGGATAACATCTGGGCCCGGAGCTTTACCACTTTTAAGCCTGCTACAAGCAGCCTTAAGCTCTTCCTCTTGAAACTAATTGCTTTATTGTCTGTTACCCTTTTACCGTTTCGACTAAAATGCAGACTATCACATATTAAAAAATTAAAATAAAAATATATTAGAATAATTTGAAAATAATTCCATACAGAAAACTGTATAATAAATATAAGAATTTTTAAAAGATAACAACTTTAAATGGAGTCATTTGAGTATAATAATAGTTGCTAGCGTTTATAGGTATTTTGTATTTCTTTTGCTTTCTCAGTAATCGTCCAAGATAATTTTGTCTGAATCATCCGGTATGAAACGCGGCGCTATATTGTGCTCCGATCCAATTAATGTTAAAAATTTCCAAGCAAATAATTCTGTTTGTTCTTCGTCGCAAACTAGTAAATTAAACAAACCCGTAAATAATTAACAAGAACTTTCATCTGTGGGGAAATTCAGCGTGGCTTCCGTAAATTACTTTTATATTAAACCGAGTTTTAATCTAATTGGGCGATAATTACATATCCCACGATTTCCAATAATCAAATGAATGTGTATCGTTATAGACTACGTGGTAATTGGCTATTTGAATTTTACGAAACAATATGGTCCATTAAATTTACGGTTACTGGTTGCCCTCTATAGTCAATTATTGGTTGTTGCACTATTTGTTTGGAGAATAACTTCATGTCAGGATATATTCCAGTTGCTTGAATTATGTGCTTTGTTTTGATTTCATGTAAACAATTGAATATCTCATTTTACGTTATATACCAGGCCGTATAATTCTGAAATAGGTAAGTTATTTTCAAAATGCCTATAATTCGTTTTCAGTTAGTTTTTGCACATAAAATTCTGTCAAAGGTGACTTATTAAAAATAATCGTGCGGAAACCACGAACGTTTCGCTCGCATATTAATAGCAAAATCGCTGCCCAAGGAATCACTACTTCCACATCCAGATTTTGTATCCAAGTCTTATATGCAGTGAATCCCAATGTAATATTTTATTCCCTTTAATAATAGAGTAGGGGTGGTGGAGGGGGGTGGCTAATATAAAAAAATGTTAGAAGCCCTTGGTTCTCGTATACACACTAAATTCCAATTTAATTTTTTACTCCCTTTAATAATAGGATGGGGGTGGTAGAGGGGGCTAACACCAAAAAAATTTTTTAAGACGTTTCGGTCTTGTATACACATCACATTTTAATTTTTTTACTCCCTTTCATAATAGTGTGGTGGGGGTGATAGTGGGGGGTGGAGGGTGTGGCTGATGTCAAGAAAAATTTTGTGACCTTGCCCTAAATTGGGATTTTATAGATTCTTACCTGCTTGTTTTGCTTATTTACCCTTATTTGCCCAGTCACCCCCGAACCCTTCAACGGAATTAGATCAAAATATAATTTAGTTTCAGATCTCGTTATAATACTAAATTTCAACTCAATGTCATAAACGGCTCAAATTTAAAATCTCGACGTTTCAAGACATTTTAAACCTATTTCAGCAAAAAAAATTGTAAAACTTTTTTGCGTTACTATACTTCCACTGGATGTGGAAGTAAAAGAATTGTACTGATATTTCCGCTCATATGATCGACTCTTTCTAAGATTTTTTTTAGTAAATCTTTTTTCCACCTTTGGGAAATTTCTACCAGGCACCTTATCTACCTCTACCATATGTTTTAGTGAACATTAAGTTTAAGGGTTACCCTAAAAACATTCCTTTTTCACTCTTGTATGAGTTTGGTATTTCTTTTCGGACTAGAATTTCTTCAGTCACTGACCATACCGCGTTAGTATTGCATCAAACCGGCGCCGCGTATGTGATAACGGGCATGATCACCATGGTGTACAATAATTTTTATTTTGTCTGTTAAGTCTGCTACCCCTGACCATGAGCGGATACAGACTCCTGGTCAGGAAGTAGACCATCCGTACTGTCCCATTTACGTACGTATTATACGTCAGCCTCTGGTCCAGTCTAACCCCCAAGTATTTCACGCACCTTTTGATTGAAATTTGGTTTCCCCGGACCGTGATTGGTATTACAATCCTGTTCTCAATGAACCGGCGCGTGAAGACTATCGCTTCCGACTTCTCGGCATTTGCCCAAATCTTCCACTGGTCGTAATACGCCGCGACACGAGCTATATGTGCTTTCAGCAGCATATTTGCGGCCGTTCGTGTATCACCTTGAATATATTTCAAGTTTGAAAGCGATCCAACTTTAAAATCAACTAAAAACGCATGTAGCCTAAATTTCTTTATTTTAAGTCAAGAACTCTTCAAGGTATGAACAACTTTACAGTACATAACCTAGAATTGCCAAAAAGCGCATTTTACTTGAAAAATTGGGGAGGCTGTACTATTTTTAATAAATCTTCGTAGGATTTTTTTTCAAATTGCAGGGTTTTTTATGTATTTTATGATAGTGGAAACTATTTTTTACATAACCTCAAAATATTTTGGTTTCTTCGATTTTTTCATGAATTTTTTTTATTATTTTTATAATTTTTTAGATTTTTTTCATATATGACGATATTATTTCATTTCAAAACGTATATATTTGTTATATATTTGTAAAGCACTTTTTTACATAAAAAACTACATATGAGAAAGTAAAATTTTGAGGTTATAACCATTTGTAATACGCCGCGGCACGAGCCATGTGTGCTTTTAGCAGCACATTTGCAGCCATTCCTGTATCACCTTGAATATATTTCAAGTTTAAAAGTGATACAACTTTAAAATCACCTAGAAGAGCATGTAGCCTAAATTTCTTTATTTTAAGTCAAGAACTCTTCAGGGAATGAACAACTTACATAACCTAGAATTGCTAAAAAGCACATTTTACTTGAAACATTGGGGGAGGCTGTACTATTTTTAACAAATCTTCGTAGGATTTTTTTTCAAATTGCAGGTTTTTTATGTATTTTATGATAGTGGAAACTATTTTTTACATACCTCAAGATATTTTGGTTTCTTCGATTTTTTCATGAATTTTTTTATTTTTATAATTTTTTACATTTTCTTCATATATGACGATATTATTTCATTTCAAAACGTATATATTTGTAAAGCACTTTTTTAACATAAAAAACTACATATGAGAAAGTAAAATTTTAACGTTATAACGCGTGGCTATGAATTTTTCAATTTGAAAAGTCAAATATTAAATGCACGTAATTGACTAAATTTATTTAGATGCCTATAGTTTTTTTTTCATCGAATCTTCAACGAAGAATAGATATACCCTCACCACCTCGTGCATCCTTTACATCGCTTACGTGAAAGCGAGACAGATGATTGTTATATTATTAACGCACGAATGAAAGTTTCTCGACACCCGACTCGAGGTGACCGCATTCTATTATACCGTTTGCAACGACATTACCGGTGCCCTGCGTTGATACACGACAAGGTGATAAAAATAAGATTTCACGAAGTGTGGAGCGTGCTGGAAGTAATATGCGACTTTCTATTCCTAATTTTTGTTTTCTTTCTCGCACTAGTTTATTTCAGGATATATAAAACTACTTTTGCTGAAGCTGTATATGATATTCTTTGTACAATAAATCATTATTTAAGCTAATTATAGTAGAGTAATAAAAAAATCGGAAAAAACAAAATTTTTGATATTTTTGAGGTTATGTAAAAACTGTTTCCACCATAAAAAGTACATGAAAATCCTAGAATTAAAATAATCTCCCTATGATCATTTGTCCGAACAATACGGCGTTCTCAATTTTTGAAGTAAAATGTGTTTATTAGGAATTCTACGTTATGCTTCGACATGAAATTTGGCACACCTTTTGATAACCACAAGCTAATGTTACTCTGTCGAAATTTGCAACATACACTAACGTCTCTGACAAATTTTAAAACAAACCCTTATAACGTGTTGCCTTTATAATTCATGATGATTAAATTATAGCCACATAATAGTTACGAGTGCTTATATAACCTTAAGTGTAATAAAACTTCAAGATACTCGTGAGTTTCAAGATTACTCCAGACGTCTCTGTTTGAATTATTGAAAGGTTTCTAAAGGAAGCGTAGCAGCGGCAATCACATCAGAAATTTATATTACCTTCACTGACTGCTATAATAATAATTATTTCTTTCCTGCTCATGTGAAATAAACAAAAATTTAAACCTATCGCCCGAGAGTACTAAAAAAGTAAGACAGAATTTGTGCTATTCAAGACTATGTTTCAGAACTGGAAAATGATTAATAATTTCCGTTGTTTCTTCAACTTTCCAAATAGACATTGAGATGATGATTATACATTCCGCTCTCGCCACTTTGGCTAATAAGGTACCTTTAATTATTCAGCTAAATCGATCCATTTGTTATACCTAGGTAAATATAATCTAGCTTTTCAGTCCAAATACAGAACAATTATTGTAGGTGTATAGTGCCTAAAGGCATAAACAAACAAACGGATTTAATGCTGCAGGGAAAGTTTGTGGAATAGTTATTTCCGAACTGTTTGTTTCATTTACATTGAGATCTTAAAGAAATTATGTAAAAAAATATTTAAAAAATGGTTTTATTTAAATACTCTAAAAAGTAGAAAATAAACTTTGAAATAAATGAAACCCATCATTTTGTTACATTATATAATTTTTTTTATGGTATAAAAGCTTGTCGCGAGATTTTTCTGTGTACAGGAGATTTAAATAAATGCTTTTTTTCAATATTTTTTTTACATACTTTTATTTTTTACATTTTAATCTTTTGATATGCTGTAATCCCCAGATATCGATTTTGAGACGAATGGGATCATAAACGGTAAAGTCGTCCGCCATTTTGAACTAAATTTTTAACTAGAAATTCGTAATCCGCCACCCCGAAAACCTCCAGATATCGATTTTGATCGATTTGGACCTAAAAGACAAAAGTTGTCAGTCATTTTGCCGCATCCATTTTGAATTTCTAAATTTTGACCAAGAATTCATAATTGGCTATCTCGAAAACTCCCAGATATAGATTTTGAACGGAATCGAATCATAAACGATCGTCCGCCATCCTGAACTAAATTTTTGACTAGCAATTCAGAATCCGCGAACCCAAAAACCCCCAGTTCTGATCGATTTGAACTATAAATGACAAAAGTCGCCCACCATATTGGCGCCGCCATTTTGAGTTTCTGAATTTCGACCGAGAATTCATAATTGGCGATCTCGAAAACTCCCAGATATCGATTTTGAATCGAGTCGGATCATAAACGACAAAGTCGTCCGCTATTTTGAAGCCACCATGTTGTTTTTTTTTCATATGAAAATGTTAAAGTGTATTGTTAATCGAGATCAGGAGTGTGGGAGAGTTGGATGGCGGTACAGAGCACCAGAAAGAGGCTTGAGAGAGTACAGCGGAGTGCTGCATTCAGAGTTTGCAGTGCTTACAGAACTGTGTCGTATGAAGCAGTCCTGGTGCTAGCAGGGGTCTCCCCGATAGATCTACTGGCCAAGGAGAGAAGAGTGGTATATGAATCCTGATAACCTAATTAGGTATATGCTGGAATCGGAAGAGAACTGGGAAAATGCAGTACATGCTCTAAATCGAATAATGAGGGCAAAGGAGCCCCGAACCCCTAATTGCTTTAACAGATGGGGGATGTAAGGGAACACGTGGGAAGTTTTACTAACACCAATAAAAGACGAATGACCCGTGGCCTGATGGAAAGCGAAAGCAGTTCCAGGTTACGTGGAAACACTGATCCAGGAGGGGGTTTTAGTCGGTAGGAGTCCGACACTACCCGGCGCGGCACCCTTGCGCCATGTAGGATTTCCCCTCCACCATAAAAAAAAAATCGAGGTCAGGAGTCGGAGTTGCCAGAGCGCCAATCTAAGGACCCCCCCGTTATCGAGGTCGCTGAACACAATGGTGGGTCCCACACTTTTTTCCTCGGCAACCCCCTCAAATTGACCAAAAACCACCCCGAAAATGTCCTTTTCCGTGAACCCGTTTATTTTCCCCAGTTTTTCGATTAACTGTTATTCCCTCGAGTAGAACGGAAGGCTTCCAACCCTCTAGGCGGTTGGAAACTTGAAATTTTTGTTGTAGAAATTTTTTTTTATTGCATTGCATTTTAATATCGCATAAACTCGCATCGCTCTGTCTTGTAAAATTTGTAATCGTTCCAGATCGATCTGATTAGCCATATTCAGGATTGTGCTACAATAGTTGAAATTCGGTAGTGTTATAGCATTATAAACAGTTCTTTTATTTATTTATTGATAGGCACCCACTGACACGTTTAAGAACGCCGACTTTTTTTTAAAATTTTTTACATGTAAAAACCACATGACTAAAAATTTAAATTATAATCAACAATAACAATAGTAGATATTTGATTTCCGAGACCACTGACAGATTTACTTGTTGAAGCTTAAATGATAAATTTGTATCTTTAAACCTTTTGAGATTTTGTTGATTACTTATGGGCATACTTTCTGTTTTTGCGATATTCAGTTTTAATTTATTTCGTGATTTATTTTCCGTACCAAATCTCTAGGATCATGTTCATCAATGTTGACTATAGTATCGTCAGCAAAAAAGTGATATTTGCAATTTTTAAAGATTCTTGGCATAGCATTAATATATATTACAAATAACCGAGCGCCAAGTGTGCTCCCCTGAGGCACTCCCATGTGTATAGGCAGCTTACTTAATAACACATTTTCACATTTCACCCTTTGGTTTCCGTTTTTTAAATAACATTCAAACCAATTCAATACTGCACCATCAATTCTATACTTGCTTAGCTTATTTAATAGAATCTCTCTATCAATTTCCTCAAATGCTCTTTTCAAATCTAAAAATATTACTCCTGACGTTCGTCCTTTGTTCTTAGCTTCCTTCCACTCATTAGCAACGTATTGTAATGCACTTTCGCAACTAAAACCATCTCTAAAGCCAGACTGATATTCACTAAGTATTTTTTCTCTATTATAAAATCTAAAAATTGCACATATAAAACTTTCTCTAATATTTTTTCAAAACCTAGTATTATATTTATAGGTCTACAGTCTTCAACTTTAAAGGTTTTAGGTAATTTCCTTACAGGAATTATTGTGGACACTTTTAAATAATTTGGCACAATATCACGCTCTTAATGAATCAATTGATCAAATAGGATGTAAAAACTATCCTTAGAGAAAGCCGTATCAATTTCATCCGGTTTGCTCTTGTTTGCTAGATCAAATACGATTGCCTTTAATTCAGTTTTTGTCAACAACTTAAAATTTTGCATTTTGCTCTTCCTAACTCGACAAGTTCAGACTGATAGTTGCTATGACGTATACTATGCACTATGTCGTTAATACTAGATATATAGAATTCATTAACTTTTTCAGGTAATAGTTTTGAGTTTTTACAAGTTTCATTTCCGAAATTAATTTCTTTTAAAAGGTTCGTCATGTTTGCTCGATACTAAAGATTTCAGAGACTGCCACATTTTCTTTGGGTCGTTCTTGCATTTATCAATTTTTTGCTCATAATAATAATATTTTTCTTCTCTGATTATCGTGATCTTTTAAAAAGTTTTTATTTTGTTCGGAAATTATTTTCTGAAGATTTCATTGTACAACCTTATGTAAATTTCCTACAGGAAATAATCTGCTGATTTCAAAAATAAAATAATTAAACATACTGTGCTATTAGAAATTCCAGAGTGCATACAAAAAAGTAGATCAGAAAAATAGGTAAAAAAATTATCCGTATTTCTCCATTTGAAAAATATTTAAAATCATAGATATTATTCCATACATATGTTGAACCCTGTGTGTAGAAATGTCCTGGATACGATCTGAAAAATATGACTGTCATTTTTTAAACCGTTTTATCTTGTAAAAATATATTTTTAATACAATAATCCAATACAGATGAAGCTGTATTAGGTTCAATTATAGCGACACGCGTAGGGCTTGAAAGCGCTCAAAGTGAAATTAAATTGTTAATTATTGATTACTCTCCATTATTGAAATACTGACGGTATGTTTTAATTCTTTGTACTTACTTATTCACTATATGACGGCTTAACAGAGGAATCGCTTAAATTGAAAACATTTAGACGAATATAAGATTAGAAGTAGTGCACTAAATGGTTAAATAATGAATTGTTTTTTATAGAAATATAAAACACAGATGAAGCTGTATTAGGTTCAATTATAGCGACACGCGTAGGGCTTGAAAGCGCTCAAAGTGAAATTAAATTGTTAATTATTGATTACTCTCCATTATTGAAATACTGACGGTATGTTTTAATTCTTTGTACTTACTTATTCACTATATGACGGCTTAACAGAGGAATCGCTTAAATTGAAAACATTTAGACGAATATAAGATTAGAAGTAGTGCACTAAATGGTTAAATAATGAATTGTTTTTTATAGAAATATAAAACATAGGAATTATACTATCTGCAAGTGCCTTATATAAATAAGGACTCAACAAATTAAATCAATACAGCTTTTCCCATTACGAGCGCTGAAATATATGGTAAAATTTTGCATATGTTGTCTAAACGCAGTTAGCACTAAAATACAGTGACTTGAAATGCTCGAATGTTACGAGGAAGATGCGAGGCCTCCTTCATCTCAGCATGTCACTAACTGCAGACCGGTTTCGATATAGTTTTAGGTCTCATCAGTTGCAGTGCAAGTGATACATTCACTACCCGGAGTTTGCATCTCGTAGACACAAAATTTGAATACAGGGTATATAACAAACTAGTTATTGTTGTCTTGAAATCTGTTTTGTTACAAGGCATTTTTGAATGGTGGGATGTTAAAATTTGTTCTACTTTTGACCATAAATAGTTTCTTCGAAGCCTAATGCCACTAGAAGTTCTGTAGTACATCAGAACAGTAAACAATTGAAATGGGGGTTAGATGTGTTTTTTTTATGGAGTTTTAAAATGAAAATGGAAGTTTCCTATCCGATCAAATCCGAAATTTTACAAGCAACCACTGTCCCCTTTCCAGAAATAAAGACACTGTATGAGGCCCGTGAAGAATTAGAACCCAGTAATTCAGCACGATTCCCTTCTAATTTTTGTGCTCTCATGCATTTTTACAAGCCTAAAATATTTTTTAACCCCAAACTATATATCTAAAGGGTTTGGAAATAGCGAAAAGAATAGCTGTAACTCACATTTTTCTAATCTTTTTCTGAATTCTTCATGCACAGCTGAGATTTTGTTCAACTAAGTAGTTGAACAAAATGTTATATTTTTGAAAATGGGTTTTCGTTATTTTGCAATTGAACTCCTTGAGAAAGAAAAAGAATTGAAAAAATTGTACTAAATGAATGTTTTATTAAAATTATAAAAATAGGTAGTTCACTCCAAATCGATTTCATATTTTTTTGACATTTAGCATACCCTATATAATTTATCCTAAGTTTGACAACTGTTCACGGTATATATTCAGTCAGAAGCCAGAAGTAGTTCCCCAAAATGTGAAACTATAAGGTATAATTATTATTAAACTCATTGATATAAATGTTGATATAAACAAATGGAAATCGGTACGCGGTGTTTCAATGCTACAATTCTCCCATTTAGCCTATATTCTGTAGTAATTAAACTATAAACCTATATCATTAGCATTTACGTCGTGTACAGAGTTTAGCGAAACTCTAATGTAGAAAATTTAAATGTAATCTAGCAGATGCACTATTTACAATGATTCTATTTCATTTTAGATTTCCCTCGTGTAGAAGTTGGACCGGAAAATCCTCTACGTGTGGAGCGAGGCTCGCAGGCTACTCTTCAATGCACCGTCGACGCCAAACCTAAAGTTACAACAGTCCGCTGGACGAGAAACAATAGATTTATCAGCTCCTCGCACAACCACATCATCCACAAAGTCAGCATTCAGGACGCTGGCAAGTACACTTGCAGCGCCGATAACGGCTTGGGCAAAGTCGGCGAGAAAGAAATAATACTCGATGTGCTGTATGCCCCGATTGTCACGCTGGAAGCCAAAACTAAGGAAGCAGAGGAAGGCGAGTCTGTGTATATAAAATGTAACGTCACCTCAAATCCTAGCCCCGTCACCGTCGAATGGGTAAAAGATGGCAAACCGGATTTCCGGCAATTAGGCGACACTTTGAGATTGAGTCACGTTACAGCGGAAAATTCCGGAACTTACATTTGCCGTGCCGTCAACATAATAAGCCCCAGCACCGTGCCAATTAGGCGGTCAGAGAAAATAGGAAACGCATCGATTGCTTTGTTAATTCGCCACAAACCCGGCAGGGCCAGGATAATGCCTGACAAGCCAGTGGCTACAGAAGGATCTGCGGTTACCTTAACTTGCACCGCAACACCCCCAGGATGGCCCGCTCCTCAGTATCGGTGGTTTAGGATAGGGTCCGATGGCCAAACCACAATTCTAGCCACGGGTACGAAGTATACGATCGCAAACGCCAACCTCGGCACCGAGGGAGTTTACAATTGTCAAGCCACCAACGAACTGGGCCCGGGCGAGATGGCTTCTGTAGATTTGGAAGTTCACCAGCCGCCCAGCTTTAAATATAAGTTGAAACCTTTGGAAACCAAACGGGTTGGCGATCCTAACTTCTCCGTTGCTTGTAGCGCGAAGGGTAAACCGAGACCGATGGTAAAGTGGTTGAAAGATGACGAGGAGTTGACCGCCGACGCTAATATGTATGAGGTGAAAACTGACTACGCAGAGACCGGCAACGGCGCTGTAAACGTACAGAGTGTTTTAAAATTCAGTGGAAAAGCTAGGCCGAACAATAACGAGCTGCTACCCTCAGATAGGGGCGTTTACACTTGTACCTTTGAAAATGAAGTTAAGAAGTCGGAGTCGGCAATGCATCTGAAAATTGAACGTAAGTATTTGTAATGTAATACTTTTTTGTGGACTTGAGGACTTGGGATTCATTCTTTAATATTTAATCACCTAAGGAAGTTTGACTAGAACCTAAATCAGACCTTTTCACTTTTAGAAGTTAACGAATTTATTTATTTGCGTCATATTTGGTAAGGGTCGGCAGAGTTGACGGAGCGCTTAAAGATATTGGCATGCCATAAGATAAACTGAATATATAACAGAATTTTAATATATAGTTGTTAATATGTTATTTATATAACTGTTTTTTAAAAAATACAGAAATATACAGGGTTTCCATAAGTTTGTGTTGCCGCCAGCGGGTTTCTTGGGTAAAATTAAACAAATTTCTTTTTCGTTAAAACCAATTCGTATACTTTTATATGTATAATTTATTTAATCCAAGGACCCTATCATTAGTTGAAAAAGTATATATGAGTAATAAAGATATGACAAAGGCAAAAAATAAATAACGAAGCCTTATCAGAACCCTTTAATATGGACTGTTATTAATTAAATTTGCTATACCTACAACATATGCATATTATTCCAAATTAATGACAAAATTTTCCAGAATTCAAAATCACATATTATAAATTCTGATCAAAGTACTTAAACAGAGACAGTTATTATAAGATATAAAAGTGTAAATATTTATTTTAAAGTCATCGAGGGATAGGCTCTGTTAAATTTTGAGCAGTTTAATATAATATAAAATCTGGATATGGGCTACTGAAGATAAAATCTGCGCTTTAAGTGGTTTACAGATGAGAATCAAAATCAATATGATGGTACAGCGCTATTTTGTAAAGAGAAATGGTGTAATGTCGAGCGATCCCTCTTTCTAACGTCTCTTTAAATTGTACTTATTATAATTATTATAATATTTTATTATTTTTAATTGCTAAAACTTCATGCTCAGCCGCATTGAAGTTTAAATATTTTGAGGGGTAAACCGCGGGCAAATTTTGTATATCAAACTCCCTTTTCGTAGGAGACTTCCTTGGGTTTCATTGAGACTTCCTTAGACTTCCACAAGATTTCCCCGGACATCCTCTAACTTCCTCGGACTTCCCCAAGACTTCCTTTGACATGTACCCCAAGCTTCCTTTGCGGTTTACCCCTCGGGGTAAACCGCGGCCAAATTTTGTACACCAAACTTTTTTTTCGTAGAAAACTTCCCTGACTTCTACGAGACTTCCTTAATTTTCCTTGAGACTTCCTCAGACTTCCACAAGACTTCCTCAAGATTTCCCCGAACATCCTCTAAAGTCCTCGGACTTCCCCGAGACTTCCTCTGACGTGTACGCTAAACTTCTCTCTCGGTTTATTCCTCAAAATATTTACTAATAATGTAATAAAGTTGTATTTCTTTGACTTGCCCAACACATTATAATACTGGCTAAATGTGATATTTCATTACCGATTAATTGAAAAGTGTTTGTTGGTATCCGTTTTATGTAGGTGATGGTACATTTGAAGTTATTTTAAACACACATTGTTGAAACCAATCAACAGAATTATTTTCAAATTGGGCATTGTACCCTTTCCTCTAAAATTACTGTCCAAGAAGGCGCCTTGCGACCATCGTGATATAGAATTCTAGTTCTACCAACCATTTGATACTCAAAGGTAGCTGAAATGTAAACGATACAAAATGGAGAACAACTTAACCATTTCAATAATAATGAAAATGCCATTTTTAAACGAATTAACATGTATTGTGATATTAGAACTGGGTATTTTGTTACTCTCAATGACATCTTGGAAACGAGGGTTCTATCGACATAATTTCTTCATCAAGAAGCCACCTGATACGCAGAACTGGCAAATTTTGATTAAATTATTGATCGATCTGCAATAACTAACTTAACTGACACTTCTTTTTTGCAAGCTCAGCTTCAGGTTTGGCAAATAATTATGTTTCAGCATTGTCTTATAGGTACCCAATGCTAAATTTTGTTTTCCTTGTTTTAATTACAATTTAGTCACATGAATTTATATCCATCCTCTCATTGTTTTATAATTATTCACCTAAATTGAAAATTAAACTGTTTTGTTACAGATGAACCAATTGTTTTACACCAATACAACAAAGTTGCATATGATCTGTCCGAAACTGCCGAGGTGGTCTGCAGAGTACAGGCCTATCCCAAACCCGAATTCAAATGGTTCTTTGGTACAAACATATCGCCCCTTCATTCTTCTTCAGAGGGTCATTACGTAGTGCATACCTCAAACGATGAAAACGATATCTACACCAGCATTCTACGAATTTCCAACATAAAAAAACAAGACTATGGTGAATATAACTGTCAGATCGTAAACAACCTGGGAAAAGTTGAAACCAAGATTCGCCTTCAACCGAAAGGACCTCCTGAAAAACCAACGAAACTAGTTGCGCTCCATACTGGGCCAAATTTTGTCACATTAGGATGGGAGCCCGGATTTAATGGTGGGATATCTAACACAAAATACTTTGTTTCGTATAAAAAAGTGTCCAGCGACAACGATATTATAGTAGAGGGGTGTGGGCTAGTTTCCAAATCAAGCGATTGGTCTGAGGTGGATTGTCACCAAAATGTTCCTTGTAATGTAACGCATCTCGATCAGCACCAGAGTTATTTATTCAAGGTAATTAAACCGTCCAAATTTTAAAAATCGTTAAAACTTAATCTGATTTTTCAATGCCTCAACCATAGCTACTACTTTTATTAAATCACACTTTAATTTTTGCAGGTAAAAGCTCTGAACACCAAAGGAACTAGCGAAAACTCACAGGAGATCAAAGACAGAACTAGGGTTGATAGAATCCCAGTGCCTCAAAGAGTTGCATATGATCGGGCTTCTCACACTCTATCAATAAATGTTCCAGCCACCTGTCTACCACTAACTGCTATTGTGGAAGCAGTGAGCAATGAAAACCACCCTATTACGGCCTGGCAAGTTATTGACACTTGGGAATTACAAGTCTCCGGACTGATTCCTACATACAAAGAGAAGAGTTTGGACCAAATGGGAACTAGGAGCTACAAAGGGGTTGGAAGGTCATTAGTGGATGAACCAATTGGTGTTAATGATGATTATAATCCAAAAGTTAGAGTAAAACTTTGTTTGCAAACCCATCCAGAACATTGTGGAGACTTTGTTGAAGCCGAATGTAAGTATTTTTACTTGTCAATTATAAAACGTTATTCTAATTATGTTTTTATGATTCCAGTGGGGTATGCACACATCCGGGAGGCATCTGCGTTAACAACTCCAACTCTCATAGCTATAGTGGTTTCTTGCATAGTGTTCCTACTTTTTGTAGGATTGCTTTTGATATTCTGTAGATGTAAAAGGAACCAGTCGAAGAAATCTCAAGCAAAAGACTATGAAATGGATTCTGTTAGACCAACGATTGTGCCACAACAAAACCAGGCTCCACCTCCATACTACCCATCAACAGGAATGGATAATAAGGCGTTGGAACATTCGTTGGATCTAGCATTAGCCATGGAGGATCAGAAATCGGTTTATGCCACACAGAATGGGTATGGATACCATGTTGCCAACCCTGATATGCAGTCAAGGCAGAATATAAATAACGGCGATTGTGAGTTTTCATTATTTGTTCGTAAAATATATCAGATAGATGTATAGGATTTCTTAGTGTATAAATAATAAAAACGATTTATTTTTTAGGGGCAAACATGGGCTATCTCGAAAACAGCTACTCCAACTCGAATAATGGTGGCAGTGTTAATTCCCAAGATTCTCTGTGGCAAATGAAAATGGCGGCCGCATCTACCAACTCGAACAATCAGCTTCAGCCACACCACATGAATGTCGACAGGCAAAATTCCTACGGCTATGATCCGATCACTCATGGTGGGTACGGGGCTGTTGACGATTATGCTCCGTATCCTCACATTACAACTCAAAGTAATCATGGAGATGATTATATGAGAAACAGTAACAATCCGTCCAGACAAGACTACTGTAGTGACCCTTATGCAGCTGTTCATAAACCTAAGAAACGTATTGAACAACACATAGGTATGTAAAGTACATTTTTGTTGTATTTTTCACATTTCCTTTATGTTTGATAATAATAAATAACACCACATGTCATTACGACCCCCTTTATCAAGGAACGCTCTTGAAGAGCCTTGTGTGGGAGGGGGGCTATACATTTACAGACAAGGGACACACACCCAATATCCGTCCGGGTATATAGTGCAGTCATTTCATGAAAATTAGGTAAAAAAACTCTTACAAGCAAGATATTTGGTATACATCTAGTATTTAGTCACCCAACTTAGGTAATAAAAGTCCCCGAAAAATAAAGTTGTACTACGGCCGCCATCTTGGAAAATGTCGGCCGAAAACCCATTTTTCACACTTATCTCGGAAACTATTCATGCTATAAAAAAACGTTTCAAATGAAAAATGTTTGCCATAAAATTGTCTACACTTTTTGTTGTTAGCATTTTTTTATTCAACTTGCCGTTTAGCCAGAAATTTAATTTTTGACTGTTGAAAAATAGGTCAACACCATGTGCTTCTTTATCTGTCTAAATATCATAAACGAGAGCTCCGACATAAAAAAGCATAATCCATTTCAGTATGACTCTGGGGAATTAGTAGGTCTGCCACAGGACTGGTAGAAGACATCAGTTACTTGCGATAAAGCCAGAGAGAAGAGAGAGGCGTCAATGAAATAAGTGGAAGAAAAAGACTGGCACGGTTACAATAAAAAGGAAATATAAAGTAAAACCTCTTGCAGGAGTTAGTTCTGCTATCAGGTTGGGAAACGATACTGTTATCGTTAACACGCAGCAGCTTTTTAACAGGATTATATGTGTTGAGAAAGAATCATATAAGCTAAAGGAGTGATTTACGTTTGAGCTTGAAGGCCTCCTTCATTGTTTGATGATATATCACTAAGGATAAGAGTGAAATCTTCTCTGGTGAAAGTCTTCCAAGTCGAGGAATCACCAAATATTCCTGACAACTGTGTTTATGTTTTACATGGGGGACATCTCCTGCACAGTGTTGTATGGTCCCGACCTGCCCCCATAGAGAAGTAGTTCACTGTTACATTTCTTACATACAATCTCACTACGGGGGCAACTGTTTGGTGGTTTTTGATGGATATCCTGATTTTTTTTTTTTATTATTAGCCGCTACTCGAGTCCGAGTATAGAAATGTTACAGTCGATAAATTGCGTACAATAAAAAACAAGTAAAAGGTGCAGTCTATTGTAATTCCCATTCATCTACGGTGCACACGACTATGGCTATAGAGGCCAATTCGGGAGAGCACATGTCGACCGCAATCAGGACAAACATAGACCTGGTTAGGTCTTGGATTCGGCCTTCTTGCAGCAACATTTCCTTGATAGCTGGCCACAATCCCTCGCCATTCGGTTCTGTCCGCTGCAAGTTGTTCCCATTGCTCGTCTGCAATACCGCAGGATTTTAGATTTTCATGGAGAGCGTCTTTGAACCTCTTTCGTTGACCGCCACGCTTTCTTCTACCGCTTAGCAATTCACCATAAAGTGTACATTTAGGAAGGCGGTTATCATGCATACGATGAACGTGACCTGCCCATCTTAGGCGTGCTCTTGAAATAAGCACCTCAATTGGAAGGCTGTTTGCTCTCCTGAGTACTTCCACGTTTGATATGTGATGGAACCAACGGATTTTCATCATACTTCTGAGGTGTCTTTGCTGAAAACGTTCTAATTCTTTCACATGACGACGGTAAGTGACCCAGCTTTCACATCCATATAGCAGTGTTGGAATGACAACTGCTCTGTAGACAGCCATTTTCGTTGACAAAGCAAGGTCGTGGTTGTCAAATACTCTCTCTCTAAGTCCCCAGAATGCTCTAGATGCAGCGTTAATTCTATTGCGAATCTCGCTGTCCATGTTTGCTTTGTCATTAACAACGTTGCCTAAGTAATTGAACTGATCCACCACTTCAAGAGAATTTCCGTTAAGTGTAATGTCTATTTGGTTCACTTGATGAGGAGTTGACATAATCTTAGTCTTTCCAATGTTGATTTTAAGTCCCAAAGAATCATAGCTTTGGGCATACACATCTAAAAGTTCTTGAAGCTCTTCCGGCGTAGAGGCTAAAAGTGCACAGTCATCCGCATACTGGAGATCACAAATAAATCGTGTGCGTGTCTTCGTGAAAGCTCTAAAGCGCCCTATGTTAAAGAGACCGCCATCAAAACGGTATCTGAGACCTATTCCTCTGACTGTCAGTTTGTTGTCAACAATAATTGTTAGAGCAGTGGTAAACAAATTAAAGAGTAGGGGTGCCAGGACACATCCCTGCCTAACTCCAGTGAGAGTTTGGAAAGGTTCGGTTGCCTCATTATTATACATAACCTGGGCGTTGTTGTTTGTATGTAGACTGCGACATACTTCCACAAATTTTCTAGGGATACCTAAGCGGAACATAATTTTCCAGAGCACTTGCCTGTCCACCGAGTCAAACGCCTTGGTTAAATCAATGAAGGCCATGTGAATTTCTCCTTGATGTTCGAGTGCTTTTTCTTGAAGCTGTTTAAGTGTGAAGATTAAATCCGATGTGCCTCGGTTTGGTCTAAAGCCACTCTGTGTTTCAGGAAGTAACTTTTCCATAACAGGTGTTAGCCTATTTGCCATCACTTTAGTGAGTATCTTCCCTCCAACAGCCAGGAGAGCTATACCCCTGTAATTTCCACAGTCCGCAGCGCTCCCTTTGTTTTTGAAGAGGTTGATTAAAAGTGTATCACGAAACTCCTGCGGAGCTTGACCACTTTCCCACACGACATCAAACAGTTTTTTGAGGTAGGGTATGAGCTCTGACGACACAGCTTTAAAGATCTCAGCTGGGAGTGAATCGGCGCCGGGAGATTTGTTATTTTTTAGCTGCCCAATGGCGGTTAAGATCTCTTCCGTTGTTAGTGGTTTATCTAAGTCTTCGAAGGTGTCATATTGAGGGATAAGATTTATAATATCGTGATCGGCTTGACTTTGCTGGTTAAGAATGCTAGAGTAGTGTTCTTTCCATCGGGCTCTTATTTCCTGGTCTTCTTTGAGGAGATTTCCATTTAAATCTTTAATAGGGCACATATTTTTCCGACTGGGGCCGTACACTGCTTTTACTCCTTGAAAGAAATTCCTGTAGTCGTGTGAATCGGCGTACCTTTGAATTTCTCTTGCCTTGCTTGCCCACCACTCGTTCTTTATTCTTCTGATTTCGCGTTGCGTTTCATACTTAGATTGGGTAAAAGCTTCTGCTTTTGATGAGTCGTTGGGGTGGTTGATAGCGTTTTGGAAGGCAGTATGTTTGCGGTCAAGAAGTTCTTGTATAAAAGCTTCATTATTATTGAACCAGTCCTCCTGTTTTTTACTTGCTGCAGTGCCAAGAATTTCCTCACTCGCACTTTTTAAACTGTCTTTAATTTGTGTCCAGGTAGCAGCGACATCTACAGAATTGGTTTCTTCTAGTGCACTCAAATTCTCTTGAACTTTTTGCTTTAGCTGTTCGACGGTTTGTTGGTCACGCAATTTACTAATACAGAGACGGAGTCTACGTTTTACTTGAGTTCTTCGGTGTTTGGGTCTCATAACAATTTTCATTTTAGAGACAACAGGACGATGATCGGTCCAACATTCGCTATCAATGCGCGCCTTTGTAATTTGGACGTCCTTGAGATGCTTCCTACGTACGATAACATAGTCCAGTAGATGCCAGTGACCTGATCTGGGGTGACGCCAGGTGCCTTTAAATTTATCCTTTTGTCGGAAAATGGTGTTTGTTATAACTAGATCATGTTCGGCGCATTTCGTTAGGAGTAGTTGACCGTTAGCGTTCATGTTGCCCAAACCGTTCTTGCCTATTATGCCTGGCCAGGTGTCTGCATCTCTCCCTACTCTAGCGTTAAAATCACCAAGAATAACGAGTCGTTCCGTTTTAGGTATTCTACAGAGGGTTTCTTCCAGCTGTTGATAGAAGCTTTCCTTGGTTTCGTGACTTGATCCAGAGTGGGAGCGTAGGCGCTTATTAGATTTACCGCGTTGCCATCTGATAGCTCATAGCGTAGCAGCATTAGACGCTCGGATAGGCCTTGTGGTACTTGTGTTAAGTTGGATACAAGTTGATTCCGAACGGCAAAACCTACTCCATGTTGTCTTCTTGAATTGGTGGGAAGACCTTTCCAATAGAAGGTGTAGTACTTTTCTGTGAGAGAGCCTTCCTCCAAAAATCGAGTTTCGCTGAGAGCTGCAACGTCAACATTGAGTCGGTGAAGTTCTCTATCTATTAGAGCAGTTCTTCTTTCAGGCCGATCGGTGCGAGTGCTGTCGTTCAAAGTACGAACATTCCAAGCGTCGTAGATGAAAGAATTAGTTTTGTTGGATTTAACTTGTCGGTGTTTTTTCGACATTCGATGAGGTGTCCCTGTGGGCACCCTCCCCCGGAGATCCGATCGGGAGGGTATTTTACCTCCGGATGATTTTGTCCCACTTGAACGCTCCATCATTTTTTAAAGCCTTAATCGACTGAAAACGAAGCTGCATTTGAAGTTTTAGCTGGAGCAGGTATGCAACTGACCAGCTCGGTTGCGGAAGGCGAGTGGTGTGGTCCCATGGCACAGAAGGAGACTGCGACGATGGGGTAACCAAACGATTCCAAAAGCAACCTTTGTGTGCGGTGAGTTATTTTTACCGCACTCTTCGTGAGAAGGTGGATGGGCTCACGGCAAAAGGTAAGGGTTATTCCGCCCTTACTCGGTCGTTAGAGCCTCGTTAGTGAAAACAGGGTGCACCAAGTTCAAATTGAACTCATCGGGAAGGTGAGGTTAACAATTGAGTAGGAGAGGCTATAACTTGCGCTTCACTACCCCATTACACCCCCTGATCCTGATTACCCTACAACCAAATGCTGTGAACAGCAAAGAAGAGCTGCCAGAAGAACATCTGCTACAATTCAGCTACAAGAAAATACCGTAACGACAACAACGCAGGCCGAGTTTTTGAGCAACAGTAAAAACAAAAAAAACTTTTATAGAGTTACTTGCAAGGCACTGCTTGTCATCAAACATACAGGTGCGGTTGGCCGAGTCGGATGCCGATATTCTAATTGTTTCAACAGCATTAGAGATGGCACATAGCGGTACCACAGTCGTTGTTGTTGGCCAAGACACAGATTTGCTTGGTCTGCTAACTTCGTTTGTTTCTGGTGCTAAAACACAAAATACCGTGTTTGATATACCTCGACAGCAAAACATGCTAGGAAAAAGTAGGGAGGTACATCTGTTTGCATATGCTGTGAGTGGCTGTGATACCATCTCTGCCATGTTCAAGAAAGGTAAACTAAACGCATTGAAGCTACTACTAAAAGACAGTGCCCTGAGGTAAGGCATGAAAGTGTATAACAATCTTTCTTCAACCAAGGAAGAGTTAGCTGCTGCAGGAGAACAATATTTACTTCGCTTATATGGACGATCAAGAAGTTACTACCTTAGATGATTTACGGTGGTACAGATATAATCATCTGATTTCCAAACAGACAGCCGGAAAACATTTAACCTTGCGTCTTTGCATCCAACTAGTGATGCAGCTGCTCAGCATTCATATCGTGTCTCTACCTACAGGTTCAGCAATGGAAAGGTAATGATATTACCCCTACTGACAGGGGATGGATACGAAAGTTAGACACCTTAACACCAGTGTGTATGACCAGAAACCCTGCTCCACCACACTTGTTACCACTCATTTCGTGCACTTATAAATCTAACTGTACCAATAGATGTGAATGTAGGATATCTGGATTAAAATGCTCTGCCATGTGTCGAGAGTATCAAGGACTATCGTGCATCAATTCTGAAGAAGGTATCGAAATTTCTGTCTGATGACGAAGATGATAATTTACTTGTCTAGTACCTGTGCATAATTATAGTATTGTTTTATTCGGTGGAATGTGTTTTTTTTAAGTTTTATTTTCAACTTTTGTAAAGAAATAAACCTCCTTTAAACATTAATTTTATAAACCTTTGAAAATATAAACTTAAAAAACATTTTTTTATCTATGGACGGTTACATAAAAAGCACGCTTTAAAATTATGACCTTTCAGCAACATTTCATTTGGAATGATCTTTAATTTTTTGTAATTGTTTCAAAATCCAAAAAATCAATGATGATTGATGGTTGCTTAAAAGTTTATGGTCCTTTACATTTTTTATGTCGGAGCTCTCATTTATGATATTTAGACATATAAAGAAAGACACACATGATGTTGATCTATTTTGCAACAGTCAAAAATTAAATTTCTGGCTAAACTGCAAGTTAGATAAAAAAAATGCTAACAACAAAAGTGTAGACAATTGTATGACAAACATTCTTCATTTGAAATATTTTTTATAACATGAATAGTTTCCAAGATAAGTGGAAAAATGGGTTTTCGGCCGACATTTTCCAAGATGGTGGCCATAACACAACTTTATTTTTCGGGGACTTTTAGTGCCTTAGTAGGGTGGCTAAATACTATATGTATACCAAATCTCTTGCTTTGAGTTTTTTAAACTGATTGTGAAATTTTGGGCTAAAATGACTACGCTAATAGTAGAAAAATCCCTCTCACAGTATTTTCCACTGCCACGACCGGGAATCGAACCCGGAACTTTTGGGCGAGAGGCAAGTGCGCTTACCTGTCGACCATCAGCCAAACAATACTGACTACTTGACTAAATATAATATTTGTTTTAGACTCACCATATCATGATGTCAGTGGCTTACCAGATCCCTATTTAGAGCAAATGGAAGATGAAAAACCACCCCAGCACATGTCCCTAAGTTATGAAGAAAGCCTGGAGAGTGGATACTCTACCCCTAATTCACGAACAAGGCGAGTTATCCGTGAAATAATAGTGTAAACTTACACATAAACACTAATTTTTAATAAACATCAGTATGAAAATAGGTGGTTCCCTTCAAATTGTTTTCGAAATTTATCTTCTTAAGTACCTGAAAGATCACAGTTTTAACACAATGTTGTTCAGTTACCTTTAATTATTTACGAATATTATGTGATTTCTCGTGTAATATTTAACGATCCTCGAGTTTTTTAATAAATATTCATGGAATATTCTTGAACTAATATTCTGTGAATATTATAAGACGTATTTTTATGAAAAACCCTTTGTGCTTTCTTTGAATATTCCATGAATGTTCTGAGAATATCCAAATTCTGAAAATTTTGTGGAAATAGCGCTTTAGGGTGTTTTACAAATTAAAAATCACTGGTAACTTTGACAACACAAAATAATCTTCACATTTAGTATTAACAGTTTAATTAAATGTATGCGAGTGTATGTGAACTTTTAATATGCCATTTTGAGTGACTTAACAATGCCATTTAGCCGGATGTGGAAAATTTGGCCGAACAATTTTACGACGAACGATTTTAATAAAATGTGATTTAACTTGCAATAAGTGATTGTTGTGCTCTATATTGTTGTATTTGTTTAAATGGTTTTAAGTTACATTTATTGTGTTATTTTCTGTATTTTTTTTATTTTGTTCAGTGTTTGGTAAAAGTATATGGATTTTTTCACCATAGCTCTACCTTACAAATTGTTTTATTCCGTTTTTCTATAAGTTTTGAAAATGTGCCAAAAGGAAAGTAACACAATTTATAGTACTGTTAAATATTTTTTGTCTTTGTACTTAATTGTAATTTTACAAGTTTCTACTAGATACTTAAATAATGTTTTTTGCAATAAAAATTATTATAGCAACTGTTATTCATTGCGTTAATGATTTTTGTTGGATGATATTTTCATATTTTTCAATTTATTCAAATTGATCTCAGAGACTTAGAGCAAAGAGTACTCGCAGCTGGAGACAATTTGTGCTTTTTGGAGATTGAGCTTTAGAAGCAACAGCGCAGCTTTTAATGAATATCCGTTAGAATCATAAACACAATACGATGTTAAACTCTGTAGACAAGTAGGTATATTTAAATTTGCCAAGTTGCACAAATTGACTCAGAAACATGTTTTTGTCATTGCTTTTTCAAGAATCGTGTGAAGCATTATGAATTTCTTCTAGATATGTCAATTTATTTCAAATTATAATATGTTTTTATATTTTTATAATCCTAGCAGCAAATATATTGACAGCGATTTAAAAGAAATTAATGCTCAACTATTTTTGAAAAAGCCTAAACGTGCCTCTTACAAATTATGAATTTATTTTTTTATTCATTTTAAAGCGCAAGGCTTGAAGTATGCTACATTTTGAAATTTTTTATTTATTTTTTATTTTGATTTTATATTTGTATATTTTTTGTACATAGAATACAAAAGACTATTATTTTGTAAATGTAAGATTAAAGATTTAAGAATAAGATATACATCATTGGTTTTTAACTTTGTACATATATATTATGCACTTTCATTTGTATTTTTAATTTTTGTAAATAAATGTCTATTTAAGAATTTGTATTTCATTGTTTTATTTGAATTTTCCGCTTCCTCTTTGTAAAAGACGCGTTAAATCCTTTTTGAAATTAGCTCCATTCGATTCAATAGTTTCATTATTACATAATTATATGTTTTGTTGTCTGACAATTACGGTAACTTGACACTTGAGCATATTACAGAATATTTACGAATGTATGTGGTTAAATTTGATAGTTTGTAACCAAATTTATCAAAACCGAATTCTTATGTATACTAACTTTAGACAGAATTAATAGGACAAGGCACTCTCAGCCAGTCGATTCCCATTTTCTCTGACAGCCAAGCGGCTGTAAAAGCAATCGGTTACATCCAAATCAGTTCAAGGTTAATGTGGAACTGCTTGACGGCCGTTGTAGAGCCAGGAAATCACAATAGAGTAACCCTACCATGGACATAGCGGAAATGAAAAGGCAGATAAACTCGATAGGACTTGAGCCTTTCTGTGGCATAGCAACGCCATACATATGAGCAGCCACTAACGAATGGGTGCAAAATAAATTTCTGGACTGGTGGAGGAACCTCCCAATATAGAGACAGGCCAAAGGGTTCATTAAAGAACGATCGGTCAAATTCACAGAAGACCTACTAAGCCAAAATAGGAAGGCCATTAGAATAATAGTAAGCCTTCTAACTGGGCATTTCCGGGTCAATAGAAACATGAGTCTAATGGCCCTGGCAGAGGACGCAGCATGCAAGTTCTGTCAAGAGGAAGAGGAAACCCCAGTTCACATATTGTGCCACTGAGATGCCTAGCGAGACTGAGATTCCAAGTACTCGGGAAAGAAAGACCAAAGGCGGGCAGCTACACAAAAAGGCCCATATCAAAGCTGTGAAGTCTGATACAAAGGACAAAACTGGATGAGGTACGGTCGTGAGCAAAAAAAAATAGGACAAGTCTTATAACGGTATTTTCCTAAATTTTAGTTGTGTACATCTAACTTTAATTTTTGTGACATTGTCAGTTAGTGGTCATAATTTATTGTAAGAGTGCAAGAAACTAATATGCCTCATATAAGCGATTTAGTTAAATCTGGAGTTATTGCTAAAGCAGAAGATGGATGGTCAATGAGACAAATTGCACTGCGTTATAACATTGACAAAAATTCGGTGTGTAACATTTTAAGAAAGTGGAGAATAAACGGTACGATTGGTAGAAATCCCGGATCAGGGCGACGAAGGATATCAACTCAACAACAAGATTTGCAATTGGTAAATACTTTAGTAGAAAATCCATTTTACTCAGTTATTCAGGCCGCTGAAGAAACGAATTTTCCTGGATCGAGTAGTACTGGTCGCCGGCGAGTAAGAGAATCGGAGCTACGCTGTCATGCAGCAGCACAGAAATACTTACTTAAAGCTGAGCATAAAGAAGCTCGAGTAGGATTTGCCCTTGAATTTTTAGCGCATGATGTAATTTTTTGGAACAATGTAATCTTTACAGACGAAAAAACTTTCCAGTCAATACACAGCGGTCGTATTCATGTTTACCGCCCTCCGAATACTCGATTCGATGAGAAATATATATCTAACAATGATAAAAGTGGTAGACTTTCCGTCAATATGTGGGCTTGGATATCGGCACGTGATTCTGGTGTTTTGTGGCATATTGAGGAACGATTTAATAGTGAAACGTAAGTATATTAGGATTTTAGACAATATTATGCTCCCTTCTGTGTCAAATTATTTCCTAATAATGAGTTCATATTTCAACAAGGCAATTGTCCCGTTCATACTGCTCATACCGTAACTAACTGGTTTCAAGATAACAACATCAATGTTCTTAGCTGGCCCAGTCATAGTCCAGATCTTAACCCTGTCGTAAGAAGTATCCAAAAACGAAATGTGAGACCACGGAATGCCGAAGAATTACTGGAAACAGTAAATAATGCATAGGAAAATATTATTACTAATGATTATTGTACAAGGTTATTTAATTCTATGCCAAACAGACTTATAGAAGTTATAAATAGAAATGGTGCAATAACGAAATATTAATAGTTAGTTTCTTGTTAAGTAGGATATCCTTTGTCCTTTGATCCAGGATTTCTACTAATCGTACCGTTTATTCTCCACTTTCTTAAAATGTTACACACCAAATTTTTGTTAATGTTATAACGTAGTGCAATTTGTCTCATTAACCATCCGTCATTTACTATATCTGTTTCTGTTTTATTTCGGCTACTCATTATATATTCAAATAGACAGGTTTACATTAGAAAAAAAATTTGTCCTATTTTTTTCTGCTCGCGACAGTACTATAAGGAATGTATTCTAGGAGTATCACAATAAACCTAAAAAGACCGCGCTGGTATAGGCCAAAAAGCCAGCTCCTCTATTTAAGTATCTACCCCTTCGAAGACTTCTTGGTAAAATGTATGAGCCAAATAAAAGATGACTTTTTTTCATTTAAAGTATGAATTTAAATTGATAAATCAATGGACAATGAAATAAAAATTAAAATCAATGAATATTCATGAGAGAGAACGATATAATATAGTCTCGTGTAGTAATATAGTCTTTGGAATCGGCATTTTTTAATGAATAAACTCCTGGATTGTATATTTGGTTGCCTAGTGACTTCGGTATGAATTGTTTATTACAATAATTACATTTGACGGAATGAAGTAACTGGAAAATAAATTATGAATCTATGAAAACATTTGTTCCCGCTGAATGATTCTACTCCTAAAAATTCTATTTTCACTTATAATATCCTTAGTGCTTAAATTTCCGGACATTAATTTCATTAATCATTATTTTATAAATATTATGCCAAAATTGAACATTTTTATTACGTATGACAAGAATTCATTAATCATAGAATAACAAAATGCCTACGACTGTCAAGTATGGACCTTCGTCAAGTTCCACCACCTGTCATCGAGTTTTGGAAAGAAAAGTCAAAAGATTATTAGGAAAGAAGTTGAACACTTAATTCCAGATAATACTAAAAAATCCAAACTGAGTGTTTGGAAGCAGTTCATGAAATTTTGTACAGAAAAGTCCTATAATATTGATGATAAAAGTATTTCCACCGAGCAGCTAGCCCATGTCTTGGAAGATTTCGCTTTTAATATGAAGAAGAAAAATTCCGAGGACTATAAAGAAAGTGTCGTAAAAGTAATGTTTAATTCCGCGGCTGAACAATTGCAAGAAATGTTTTTTGATAAATATAATAGAAAGTTTGATCCGTTTTCGAATGTTGAGTTTGCAGCAGCCAGAGCAGCAGGGGATGCCAAACGAAGACAACTTCAAAAGGAACCTTAAAAAGAAAATTAAGTGCTTCGGCACTGAGTAACGAAGAATATGAGAAAATTCTTCAGACGTTTGATAAGGATACTCCTGATGGTCTTTAACGTATGTTTTTTTTTGTTGTATCTCATGAATTAACATGGAGAGGTGGGGGAAGGATGCGCAGCTTGTGCAAAATAATTTTTTGAAGAAATAGACAATATGGGAAATTACACAAGGCGAATAGAATACAATCCAATTTTCCCAAAGACGGCCGAAGGTGCTTCGAGGAAATTGGCTGATAGCAAGTGACTCATTGGAAATGTTGCTAATCCAAGGATTTGTCCTGTTCGTCTGTTTAAAAAGTTAATGGAAAATAGAGGTAAACCCATAAAAACTGACAGATTATTCTTAACTCCTAATGAGAACGTTAATAAGTTCAATGTAAAAAGTTGGTATAAAAATTGCCCAGTTGGAAGAAATACCATTTCTACTTGGTTTAAGTTGGCACCAGGCAAAATAGGTATTGATACTAAAAAAACCATTCACCATCACAAACCATTTAGGAAGAGCTACTGCTGTTTCAAATGTAGCTAAAGCAGGAATTGCTGAACAACAGCTTATGAAGATTACGGGACATAGCAATAACCAGTCAGTTAAGCCCTATTTGCAACTGGATAGTACACACTATCAGAACATAATTGAAACGATGTGGGGCAGAATTTCCAGTAAATCAATAAGTGGTGTTCTTGATGAAAGTACTAGTTCTAACCAGTAAAGTAACGTTTATAATAATTGTACCTTTAATATTACTAATAATTATCTCAATAATTAGAGAATATGTTTTCTCAAATATTGTGTTGTCAAAAACAAATCAATTAAAGTACCTTTTTATTAATACAACTTACCTCTAATAGTGAAATATTAATATCAAAATATTGGTATTTGTTTTTTAAAATATGTTAATAAAGATTTTGAATAAAATAAATCTATATTTCTAGACTTAACTATAAAAAATACCACGATACTATGATATTTTAGGTGCAATTTCTTAGTTTAATAAAATTGGATTTCCCTACTTTAGTTATATGAAACTTTTATAAATAACTGAATTTTCATGTTATGTTTTTATTCGTTATTAACGTTAATCCACTAAAGGTGGTGAAACATTATTTATTTCTATTTATTTTTGGTGAAATAAAATGCAATTTTCTAATTGTAGTTACATAAAAGTTTTACAAATAATTTCAATACTTACATCTTATATTATAGTCATGTATTAACTATTTAGTACAAGTTTTGGTGGGAAATCATATATTTCTGATAGTAATTCTGAAGTACTTCGAGCATTATGTGAATTATTTTTAGTGAAATAAACTGTAATTTTCTAACTTTAGTTACATAAATATTTTATAAATAATTTGATGCCATCTTATATTTTCGTTTCTTATTAACTTGAATTTACTAATATTGGTGGAACATCATTTATTTTTGATAATTATCCTGAAGTACCTACCTACTTCAAGATTTATACAGGGTTACTGGTAATTCGATACATTCCTTTGGAGATGTGATGGGGCATGAGCTAAGAAGTAAATCTAGCCCTAACATACATTATGCAAAACTCAATAGTTTTTGAGATATTTCAATTTTTTTGTATTTCTCAAAAAAGTAGATCTTAATGTCTTAAAAGTTAATTTCCGGAAAATCTCCTTGACATTTTTAAATTTTTTTTTACTGGATTACTTGTCCAATATTATAGATATCCGTTTGGAATGAAAAATATCCGGAAACATTTCGATCATGTGAACATTTAAAATGAAAACTTGTAAACAAATTTTTTTTAAATCAGTTATGAAATTTACCTATTAGGTTTTTTCAAAAAAATATTAATGTAGCACGCGTACAAATTATTATAAAAACTTCCTTACTTCAATAGCTATCTAACTAGGTAGAAATGTTTAATGTACCCTTGATAGTTCTAATAAAAAATTAGTAAAGATAATGCTGGTGGCGGAATTTATTAAACGACTAATCGTTCATTTTCATTTAAGTCAATCAGTCCTTGACTTTGACGTTTGTGCATATATGTCATTAACTGACATTCTTATCTCCATGTCCCTTAAGTTTGTTGGTCTTGTTAAATTAGTTATCGAAGATTTTGATTTTGCTCGTAGTTGTTGTTATTAGTTGTTGTTATTGTATTTTCTGTGCCATGGCCGCGTATGCCAACGCAGAATACGCTGATATCTTGTTTGTCTATGGATACTGTGGCGGCAACGCTGCTGATGCTCGCCGAGAATATGGTCTTTGGTACCCTAACCGCCGCTTACCAAATGCACGTGTATTCAGTACGGCATATCGAAAGATCGCTGAAACTGGCTCTGTGAAATGTAGAAGAAGTGACACTGGTGCTCCTCCCGTTTATGAACCAGATGATGAGGAAGAAATATTGAGGTATTTTGAGGGAGACCCAACTATTTCAACTAATAAAGTCGCAAGACTAACCGGAGCGTCACAATGGAAAGTTTGGTCTACGATACGTAGAGTTGGATGTCATCCTTACCACTATACCCCTGTCCAAGGCTTGGAGGCAGGCGATCCTGGAAGGAGAGTGGAATTCTGCGGCTTTATGTTAAATTCAGATGCAGAAAATGCAAATTTTTTAACAAGTATTTTATGGACGGACGAGTCGAAATTTAGTCGCGAGGGTATAACAAATTTCCAGAACCTACATTATTGGACAGAGGAAAATCCCAAGTTAACGCGTGAAACTAGTTTCCAAATGAAGTTTTCTATTAATGTGTGGATGGGAGTCATTGGCCACTATTTAATAGGGCCACACTTTCTTCCTCAAAATTTAAACGGGGAAATCTATGAAAATTTTTTAAGAAATGACCTGGCGGTGATTTTAGAAGATGTTCCTCTCGCCGTCAGACAGCGAATGATGTTTCAGAACGACGGTTGTCCAGCACATTATCGGCTGACAGTACGACAGTTACTTGATCAACGTTTCCCTAACCGTTGGATTGGAAGAGCGGGCCCAATACCTTGGCCAGCGCGAAGCCCTGACTTAACACCCCTTGATTATTACGTATGGGGTCATATGAAGGAGATGGTCTATGCCACACCAGTCAATACTATAGAAAACCTTAGACAAAGGATAGTCGATACTGCCCAACACATAAGGCATAATCTGACAACCATAGTAACAAGGACGGAAATAAGAAGACGCTGCCGTGTCTGTATACGGAATAGGGGCTCCCATTTTGAGCAAGACATATAAAAAATAAAGTACAACTTTGAAATTAATGAAGAATTAAACTCTACTTTTAAAATGTTTTTTACTGTTTATCTAAAAATAAAATTCGTACTACTTGTGTTATTTTTACTAGTATTTTCTTAGAACTATTAAGGGTACATTGAACATTTTACCTTGTTAGATAGCTATTGAAATAAAGCAGTTTTTATAATAGATTATACGCGTGTTACGTTAATATTTTTTTGAAAAAACCTAATAGGTAAATTTCATAGCTGATTTAAAAAAAAAAAATTTTAAGTTTTTATTTCAGATGTTCACATGATCGAAATGTTTCCAGATATTTTTCATTCCAAACGGATATCTATAACATTGGACAAGTAATCCAGTAAAAAAAAATTTTAAATGTCAAATAGATTTTTCGAAAATTAACTTTTAGGACATTAAGATCTACTTTTTGAGAAAAACAAAAAAAATTAAATATCTCAAACTATTGAGTTTTGCATAATATATGTTAGGGCTAAATTTACTTCTTAGATCATGCCCCATCACATCTCCAAAGGAATGTATCGAATTACCAGTAACCCTGTATATTTAATGCAATGTGAAATTTCTGAGTGAAATAATACACCATTTTCCAAGTTTAGTTACATGGACTTTTTATAAATAACTTAAAAAACATATTATATTTTCGTTTATTATGAACTTTGATCTACTAATATTGGTGAAACATCATTTATTTCCGCTAATATTACTTAAATTCTAGCATAAGGAATGTACTTATTCTTTTCACCAAGATAATAATTAACTTCTAGGCGACCATGGGATAATAAAGGTAACAAGATAGTAATGGCTGCCGCACTTACAGACGTCAATTAGATTAATTTTTACATTCTGATCATAACAAAATTAGATTACCAGCCAAAAGAATAAAATGCACCGGCATATAGCACAAAATTGGCTCGAGGTTCTGAAAAAGACGAATTGTGTACTTTGTGCAAAGAATATTCAGACATTGAAAAATATCATCGGCAGCTTACCTACTTGTCACAATTGGTTGAAGATATTCATTATGAAGACATATTGGATGTAAAGCTATTCGGAAGAAGCCAAGAATATCTTCAAGTAAATTTAATAGAACATTTAAATTAAAATTAAATAAAATTGTTTCGAAATATTTCATATATTTTACTAAGCATAGACATTTACGAAGTTCAGTCTTCAGTCCAATTTATTCTTCACGAGAAGAATTCTTGCTAAATTTCCAAGTCCATTTAAATTTGTTAACTAAATTTGTTATTGTTTAATATATATTATTGTAATATCGACAACTTTATTTTTGTAAACGAAAAAATAAATATTAACATATTAATATGTGTATTTATAATATCCTCGTGAATATCCTCCTTTGCATCGCCAAATTAATTTAATTCTAAAAGCACTCCTACTCTATTGTCTTTATTTTGACATTTTAAATGACAGAAGAGTTTCCACTTATTAATTTCACACAATGTTAAAAATTTTCGGAAATCTTTTTAGTTGCTGGTAACTTAATAAAAAACAAGCCTCTGATTGGTTAAAAAATGGTGGTGTAAAATGTTCGACTTGTCGCAGAAATGTCTGTGTTTAATATTTTGTGTTAGGCAATATTGGGAGGGAGGGGGGGGGGACCCACAGACCGTCTACTTTTTCCTACTAATGAGCTCACTTGTCTTTGACTCACATGGGGATTCCCAACCAGTTGCCACCACCACAGATTCTTTCACATTTTTTATATTCGACATTTCCAGTTTCCAGAAATCTAACGAAAAGATTTTGGAAGCTGCTAACATCAGGAATCCTTCTTTCAGGATAACGTTGATGATAAATTCTAATGGCAAGTAAACGATTTCTGTCTGACTCGCCCAAAACAAAAGTCATGTCAAAGTTCCAATTTACTAAAATTCATATTGTAAAATTTCAAATATTTTAAATTCAATACAAATTGTAAAGAAGTGTGATAAATGATCCTTTGTACACGACAATTTATACCAAACTGAAGTTTTATTGCTTGTCGAATAACAAAAACAACAAAAAAATGTGCAAAAAAACATTACAGTAAAGGACCAGTTAAGAACTATTTACTCATTTCAATGGATTGGAAAAAATGGTGCCACTAAATGGCCTCACTTCAAAATTGCATAAAGACGTGTGTCAATTAAAATGGGTAACACGTCGAACATCTATTGTAAATTTTTCTAATGAATTACTTGAGGGAACCTCTTTTTTTAAGTTTATTGTTGAATTTGGCACTTATTTATTTATAAAACGAAAATGGTTGCAACTAGCCATAGGGAAGTACTTACAAAAAATGTTCGTTTTTCATTTCTACATCACAGCGTCGAAAAATATACAAGGTGTTCCATTTGAAAAAATTGATAAAATTCAATTTAAAAGGTTCTTAATTGAAAAATAAACACTTATTTATTTATAAAATGAAAATGGTTGCAATTAGCCATAGGGAAGTACTTACAAAAAATGTTCGTTTATCATTTCTACGTCACATCGTCGAAAAATATACAGGGTGTTCCATTTGAAAAAATTGAGAAAATTCAATTTAAAATGTTCTTATTTGAAAAATAATTTTTGGCCACCCTGTACGTTTTTAGGAAATGAAAATGATCCAAAAGCATTAACTAGATGTCTCGTAACTGATATTCACATAAGTTTTCTTGAAACCCATAATCGTGACTGTAGTGATTTTTTTTTAATATCCATCTGTAGATGGCATTTTTTCAACAAAAAAAAATTCATTACATCCAAGTGGTTGGGAGATACTCCATGCTGATATAGGAATGAATAGAGCCTAGAAAGAGGTTTCAAAAAATATACTGATATGCATAATTTAAAAAAAGGAACTTTGTTCTGTAATTTCGTCTTGGCTCGCTCTGTATGTTCTAAAATAATTTCCAGTTATAGGCTTTTTTATCTAGTTTACTTGCAATTTTTTTAAAAATTTCTAGCTGTCGTAGAACTCGAGATATCGAGGTCCGACGCACTATTGTCTTACCCTGTATAACGAGTTATATGTAAAAAGCGTGGGTCGATTGAGAGTTAATAAAAAGAGTACCCCACGTTTTTTACATTTACGTAGTTATACATTAAAATATATGTTTTTCTTCTTTGTTGGTTGTAATATAAAAGCGTTTTTTAGATTTTTTAAACTTTGCTTATTTTACAATAACCAATAATATGCATTTTCTATTTTTTTTTCAATTTCTTGCGTTGGTTGGAAACCATCAGCCAGCAGGAGGAAAAGGAAAGGAACAGGAGATAATAAGAATGCACGCATTTCACGTCAAGGGTCCATCAGGGCGACTTAAAGCCACACATAGACTGGATCATGACTGCCGGTTAACCGACAAGGGATGCAGAAACAAAGGCATATTATAAGTAATATCTCAAATCAATATGTCTAATACAACAATAATTAAATAATTTTGCCTCATTGAACTAGAAAACTATAAATTAATCGGTATGCTTCTATCTTTTTACTCTGAAGGCCATAGTTTAGATTCCAGTGGTAGCTGAAAACTCATAATTTTCAGTTCACTTACTAAGACTCTTGCTGTGTGTAAACGAATCTCAAAATGGCGGCCAATTGAGAAAATTTTGGATAGTTTGGGACATTTGGACCGTTTATGTAAAAACATGCTCTGATCACGGGAAAAACACTAAAAAAATTCCAAACATGTCGCAACATGTTCTTATATTCATGTATATTTTTAGCAAAGAATGCAAATATCTGGTAAACTACGCATTTTTTTGAAAAAAATAGAAGCATGAAAAGTGTTTAAAATTGCATTTTCATATGACAATTCTATTAGATTTGCAATTTTTCCTTTAGTTTTCAGGAAAACAGAAAACATATATTTATAATTTTCTTTGATTATTTTTTTAAATTTTTCTGGAATAATTAACATACTATGTTAGTTTTCCGTTTTTCGGAAAACTAAAGGGGAGATGGCAAATCTAATACCATAGCCATATGGAAAATGCGATTTTAAATACTTTTTATTTTTGTATTTTTTTTTTTCAAAAAAATACTTATTTAACGAGATATTTGCATTTTTGCTAAAAATATATATGTATATGTTTTTAGTATTTTTTCCGTGATCAGAGCAAATTTTTACATAATTTTCTCATTTGGTCGCCATTTTGAGCTTCGTTTACACACAGCATCACAGCAAGAGTGTTAGTAAGTGATCTAAAAATTGTGAGTTTTCAGCTACCACTGAATCTAAACTATGTCCTTCAGAGTAAATAGATAAAAGTATACCGATTAATTTATAGATTTCTAATTCAGTGCGACATAATTATTTAACTCTTGTTGTATTAGACATATTGGTTTGTGTTATTACTTATAATTCTTTTGTTAATTGCAGGTAAAGTTGAAAAATTAGGAAATATTAAATTAGATGAATATTAACTGTGTAGCTGTGTCAGAGAACGCAATTTCCAGAGGGTGGCTGACTTTTTTTGCCAATATAGATTAGTGAGATCTTATATACAAAAGTTTGATATGCTACTGCATATATTAGCCATACTTTTATAACAGCGGACTTTTTTTTTATACATTTATTTAACGTCGGCCTATTTCCGCTACTGAGGCCTAACACCGCCGCCTGTAGACGAGCTACCCCCAACCAGGAATTTTGCCGAACCTCTTCCCTTAAGAAGAGTAGGGATCTTTTACGTGCCTAACATTTAATAGACAAGGGACCGACGGCTTTACATCCCTTCCGAAGGATGGTATATCTCCTATACAACCCTCGCCTAAGGTTGTATAGCTTCCGCGCATACACTGATATACAAGCCGCTGGAAGATGTGTGAGGCGAGAACGCGGTTTCCCTTGGAAAACAGCGGACTTTTAAAATGAATTCTACATGAATATACTCCCTCCTGAGATCAAGTGGGGGTTCCCTCGCCTCGACTTCCATAGGTGAGAAATTTATAGCACCGAGACATATTCTAATGGCCTTATTTATGGCAATATCTATTCGAGATAATAATGTTTTACAGGCTGAACCATAAAACATGGAACCATAATCAAACACAAATCTGATTAACGACCTGTACAATATAAGAGAGATATTGACATTTGTCAAAATAAAGCGAAGCAAAAGACATCGAATTTAGAATCTTAATTGCACTTTTATGTCTTATATGCATCTGAAAAATAGAAATGACGAATAAGAAATGATAACACATTTTTATAAATATGTTTACATATTGAAATTAGATATTTAGATCACAATTAAATATGGAAATGTATTACACATAATCTACAATAATAAACCAAAATATATTAAATCGGTTGTAAATATAAATAGCTCTGATGGAGTAAAGTAATTATACGGGTCAATGAATATTGTATATTAGGCCGTCAATGGATATACCATTTTATAAAAGCATTGTCTACACTAAAATGAGATAAAATTTATGATAAAATATAAATAGTAAAAAAAATACCAAATGAAGAATAAAATTTATAACTGATTACAAAATTTAATAAGGGGCACATTACTCGGCCCTAAGAAGCGTAAAATAATGTTCTTAATTTTTTTAACATAAAATACATTTTTCATGAAATTTTTGCAACTTGCTTGTTTTGTTGTCTCAATCGAAAGTCATAACTTTTCAATTTCGGTTATTGATTACAAATTGTTATAAACAAAGATTTTGTTGATAATTTGTTAACTCGTTAAAAGTCAGTTAAAATTAAATATTTCTATATATTTTATCTAAAAATAACAATTTACTCTTGTGATATTTTTGAATAGATTCGTATTTTCCAAAATACAGCAGTTTGAAATTTTCCAAAAAGGAGAGAGGTGAAATATAATATATTCATTTTTTAAATACAAACCTTTTTTTCTTATCGACTTTCCAGCGAACGCAAACCTGTGAAGCTTCCCCGAAAAAATCTATAAAAATAGGAAAAACTTTGAGAGGGAAAATGTGGGATAAAAGAGGTTTATAAAAATCGGAAAAAATGATCGAAAAGAAGGAGGTAGTTGCCCGTATGTGTGTATGTTATGATTAAGTTATGGAATGGCTCCAAGATGTCAAAACGTCAATCTAAATAAGACCATACAAAAATTTATCAACCATCAGTATTGTATTTATTCATTAAAAGAACACGATGAGAAAATACGCAGTTTCTGATGAACAAATACACTTTGTCAGGATTAATAAGTTAAAAATAATGAAGCATTAAAAAAATTCAAAATCCAAAGGAATTCCCTCACCGCTTAGCTTAATAAATAATGCATTTCGCATCAAGTCTACAAGTCATCTAAAATGTGTACACATTTTTTCGCTCTCTTGAAGTAAAATTACTACAACAAAATGTGCTGAAAATTATTTTCTACGCCACACTGACATTGACGACAAAATTGTATAAATTTTAAATGACTTGGAACTCTCAGAAGCTAGGGTGGAATATTTCATTTATTAAGACATAAGGTTTCTTTGTACTCGTTCATTGTTTACTTGTTACAAATTTTATCTTTGAAAAATAATGGATCTTTGTTCGTAACAAGTTTTAAATATTGAAACAAATTGAAAATATTTTTAACCGAACATTGTCTTAATAATATGACGGAATTTTTTTTATAAGTTATGGAAAATAGCTTTATCATGCCATTTACGTGTGGATGTTACTAGCCATATAGAGCACGTACCTGTATTTAAAACTTTTAAATGGAACGATGGTGCGCGTGATAGCTCATTTGAAAGGGTTATTAATTCTCTATCGAGCAATATAAGATTTTTTGAATTTTGTATATTCTTTTTTATTGTAAATTTGAAAATTTTGAAATGCATTAACTCTTTTATATAAATAAGTCCCTTGTCCTTTATCTCTAACTGTATAGCCCCCTCCCATACAAGTCTCTTCTAGAACCTTCCGGGATAAAGTGGTCGTAATTACCTGTGGTGTTATTTGTTTATTTATTTAAATAAACAAATAAATGTTTATCTGCCACTGATACATCATTTTGCAACATCTATTGGTTTGTAATATAAACGAATAAACACATTTGTCCCACATAAGGTAAACCTTGTTCGTGGGTCACTGTGTAACTTACTCATACTTATTGTTATTTTGCGGTGCTTATGTGTTCCAAGTTTCTCATCTTTTTAATATTTTTTCTAATAACATGACTTTCTATTCCTACCTATAATAATACGTATAATATGTACACCTAACTATTATCTCTGCTTAATTCCTGAGTCCTACACCTATATTTCTTTACGACATATAAAGCAAAAATAAATGATTCAATGTTTTTTTTCTATTTCTTATTTTTGTTCAATTAGCACATGAATTTCTGACCTCTCTTTCTCTAATATGAACTGTTTTACTTTCCTTTTAAAAATATTGTATGAAACTCAATATCTAATGTGTAAAGGTAAGCAGTTAAAGAATCTAGGAGCCAGATATGCATAACATCTTTGTCCAATGCTTTTTGTCGTTACGTTCGTTTTAACTGCATATTGCTTATACCTTGTTTCATAGGTATGATCAACAGGCTCTAACTCATTGCGATAATTATATTGCCTTGTAGCCACAATTAAAAAGTATAATTGTAATATTAGCAGTTGTTTAATGTGGTTGTAGGTAGTATTGGCCCATCCAATGATCCCATATCTTAATCTGGATTCTGTTAATCCGTAGTATATTGTTTTTAAAGATTTCATGTCGAGAGAAGTTTTCATAAATTTAAATTGATAAAGCAGACCTCTTAAATTATTTACTACGCTAGCTATGTGAGTATCCAAATGTAAATTTGAGTCCAAGTGAACTTTTGGATATTTAGTTGTAGTGGCTTTTTCTATTTTCAATTTGTTTGGATCTTGCGTAATCTGTAGACAGTTAAAAGCCGGTAGGGTATTTTTATGCGAAGAAAATGGCAAAAATATCGTTTTTGAAAAATTTATCGTTAAAAGCTTTTTGTCGAAAAAGTTTTTTATGTTGCCTAAGTCTACTTCTGCTTTGGTTTTTAACTCTGCCCAAGAATTAGCTGTGTAAAATAGAGCCGTATCGTCTGCAAAACTAATGATTTTTCCACTGGAATTTAGACGGAGTAAATCATTTACATATAGTATGAATATGATTGGCCCCAACACGGTTCCTTGTGGAATACCGTCTTGAACAACTGATTCTTTACTTTGAGCTGTACTTATTTGGACGAACAGTTTCCTATTACTTAAGTAGCTCTTCATTAGTGTTAATGGGGTACCCCTAAATCCTACATTTTCTAAGTACTCTATGAATTGAGAATGACAAACAGTATCAAAGACTTTAGAGAGATCTAAGAAAACAGCAAGTGCAGGCTTGCTTGCTCTGACTGACTGATCAATTTGTGATAAATTGTTAATTCGTTCCTTCAGAATCTTTTCAAAAATTTTACAGATGTTACTCACAAGAGATACTGCTCTAGACACATCACTCTTTTCTCCGCTCTTATATAGCGGCTTCATTATCGCTATTTTAAATATATCAGGACACATTCCTGTAAAAAAATGTTCTGTTGATTAAGTAACATAAAGGTTGGCGTATAGTTTCTGCAATTTTTTTTAAAGTCCCAGATTTGATTTGATCGACGCCAGGGGCTTTATGGTCTTTTAAACTTAGAATGGTTTTTCTGTTCTAATCTCCTCTTTATTAGTTTGCGGTAAAAAAATTTAATACATATTGATGTCCACAGTATTTCTTTTATTTCCTTTTATCAGCTTGATTTTGCTAGCTAAGTTTTTACCAATATTTTTAAAGAATTTGTTACCATATTTCCTCTTCTTGTGTTACCTGTGTTTCTTCTGTATATATATATTTTTTTAAATTTTGTTTCTTGATTTGCTGCCTTCAATTTCCTTAATTGTTTTCCATAGTACTTTGCAGTTATTTTTGATTTCTTCTATTTTCTTTTTATAGTAACTGGCTTTAGTTATTTGAATTAGATCGTTTTGTTTGTTTCGATACATTCGATGTTCCGTTGCTAACTCGGTGTTTTCTGGGTCTCTTTGTAGTTTTTTAAATAGTTTACCTTTCTTGCATATTGATTTTACCAATCCTTCAATTATCCAACACTTCCTTTTAATTTCTGTTCTCTTCTTTTTTAAAATGGTTGGCATTAGTCTTATGTCTTTTTTTATTCTATTTATGATAATTTCTGTTGTTTTATTCACATCTGGTGTATTGTATAAATCTTCCCAATCATATTCACTTAATTTGAATTTCAGTTTTTCATAATCCGTATATTTTACAGTCCACCTTTCTGTGGGCTGGTGATTGCTTTCTATTTCACTATGTAATTCGAGTGCCAATAGTATTGAGAAATGATGCGTGATTGAGGATTTATAAACCACAGGAGAAATTCCTTCATAATTCTCATTTATTTTGTCAACAAACAAATGGTCTATGCAACTTTTTGAGCCTCCCTGTGTCCGGGTATATACATTTATTATTGATATTAAGCCAGATTCTGCCATGGTATTAAGATACTCCTCTGTTACAGGATCGTTTTTTCAAAAATATTTATGTTTAAATCACCTATCACAATATTATGATAATTTTTTCTTTTTTGACATTATTTAAATAGTTATTTAAGTTTGTAATGAATTTTTTGGGGCATGTTGCTGGTGGTCTATATATTGTTGTGATTGAAATAGTTTTGCCATAAATATTCATTTTAACCTTTACCACACAGTTATTACCTAAATAATACTCCTCCCAATTGAAATCGATATTTTCTCTAATATAGATACTACTCCATCGTTTTAGTTTATGTTACAATTATTGTAAATAGCCGTATATCCCTCGATACCAAAAAATGTTGTTTTCGTAATATTAAAAGTTTCACTAAGCACTATGCTGTCAAAACTACAGTGCAATTGTTTTAAGAATATGTTGAGCTCATCATAGTTTCTTGATAGACTTCTTATACTTAAGTGATAAATTTTTAAATTTGCATTTTTCGTAAATGCAAGATTATTATAAAAGTCGTTGAAATTATCCAAAACTTATGTTTCGACTGTTTTGAAGTTTACATCTTTAATGAATGCATCCATTTTTTACTTTATATGTTACAGAGCATTAATTAATAGTGAAAAAATTGTAATGCTAATAATAATAATAAAATATAAGCAATACTTAAAAAATTTAAACAACATTTAAAACTACCTCATAGGGATTAAAGTAATTTAATATTACTTACTATTAACTACGTCTAATTATTCTTTTTATTTGATTTCAGTTATGAGTGTTTTTCTTCCGCGTACTCCTTCCTGTGTATCTTACTGGGGTATTTCGTTCCTTTTTACTTTCCGCTTTAGCCGATTTATCTTTTGATGTTCCTGCAACTATTCTTCCTTCTTCCCCTTTTTTCTCTGTGTTCTTTTGGTTCTTTACCTCTTGCTCCTGACACTTTTTTCACTACTCTCTATCTCACTCTTTTTGTCCTCTCTTTCTAGTTCGTCTGTTGCATAAAGCTTGTTAAAGGACGCTATAACCCCGATATACTTTTCGACGTTGTAACAAAATCCGACTTAGGAAATATTTCGTAAGAAAAGCGTGCTTCACGTAAAAACGCCGTGGAGGAGGTTTTTAATTCTTGGAAATATATTTTTGCTCTTCGGAGCGTTTTTTATGCCAAATTTTCGCTAACTCTTCGAGGAGCGTTAATTTGGTAAGTGTAGTAAATGTCGCTGCACAGGGACGTAATGTCGCCCCGACCACCCAATTTTGGAAAGTATTCTAAAATTGGACTTGAACTTCCAAATTTCCAAGATTAAAAACCCTTTTACGAATCCACGTTGTCAAGCACTGCAACTCTTACGAAGTGTTGAATATGAGGACAAGTTAGTCCAACGACTATTCAAAGTATATCGGAAGTTATAGCGAAAATAGCCCTTAGCGACATGGGACCCCCATCATTTCCTAGCAGTCGACTTTGACGGGGAAATGATGACTTTTGACGGGGTTTGCCCTAAACCGGTTCCTCAGTGATTCGGAGTCAAAAAAGTATCTATACCATGTACTCACACGTGCATGGGATCTGCCTTGCCTGAACGTAAAATTTGTTATTGCATAATACAAACGAAGTAGATACGCTTCAAGCAATTTTAAGCTCCGAGGAGCGACCAAAATTTATGTGAATTAATAAATACGTTTATAAAGACAGGCAAGCATAAGCCCACCAAAATTTCAGTTACATGAACTGTTCCTTGAATCTTTTTGTGCATCGTTAGCTTTTCAAACTGCATATTGGATGGTAGTTGGTACCGTATGAATCGTCCCGTTCCTCACCATGTGTTGTACACGGGTCAGACCATTGTGTGTTAACATTTTCTCTGAAGAAGTTGTTGTAAAAACATAAATTTTTTTAAAGATTTAATATACATTTTTGAACTTTATATTGTCTTTTACTTGTGTTTTCTAACAAAATTTCCCTTTCAGATTTAATTTTAAGAGAGTGTTAAACAGACAGTGTTAGATTTATAGTGTTACGACGTCTTCCAATTGATACCATCAGAGCCGCAGTTAAGCATAAACGACAGTAAGTATGATTTATCCATTAATCTCCGTCTGAAACAGTCACTTGAACCCTAAAAATTTTGTGAACGTAATATTTTATTTAGTATTTAGAAAAGGTTGAGGAAAAAGAAAATTAATTTTTTCTTTTTCCTATTTTTTTTTCAATTTTTCTAAGTTTTTCGAACAAAAAATACGTCCTTCAGACATCCATCAAAAGCATGGATCGTTCACATGGCGCCCGAACAGGGACCATGCCGTCCCCAAACCCAACAAATCCTTTCTCATTCATGGCGGAAGACTCCGAGGGGTCGACCCCAAGAGAATTTTATGAGCGAGTCACCGCACCGCTCGTCGACGACGGTTCTAGAGGGATAGAACCACAGCGACTGTTTCCGGAGGGAGATAATGTTAATTTATCAGCTTCACAGCCACAAACTGCTTCGATGGAAAGTATGTTTCTGAAAATGGAAGAGGGCTTCGTGCAGGCGATACAGAACGTGTCGACCTGTACGCCCCATGAGAGACAAAGATGTCCGAACGTGACGTTCCATGGGCTTGATCATGAAGATCCAGAAGCATTTCTGAAAATTATGGAGGAATATTTCGACAGAGCTCGCATAAGCCACGACTATGATCGCCTCCATAACGTAACCGGCCAACTCAAGGGCGAAGCTCAACGATGGTCCGAACAATTTAGGACGTTGACTACTTCGTATGCCTTATTCAAGGAAAGATTCCTTACGAGATTTAATTCTCCCGACATACAGTCACGAGCTATTGCTCAACTGTATGCCGTCAAGCAAACGTCTTTAGACGACACGGCAGTGTTTATCACAAGGAAAACCTGTCTTTTCGATCGTATTGATCCCTTTAAATCCGAAGCCATCAGAGCTCGGGTCATCATGGACCAACTGCGTCCAGAAATTAGGTCACGCTTGAGAAGCAACCTAATTTCAAACACAGAGATGTTAATAGCAGCGGCTACTAACGTCGAGCGGGATTCAGCTGACGAACAGACGTCGCTAATCCAGCTTATTGATCAACGTCTGTCCCGCGCGTCTTACTATCGAGAGCCGGGACACATCAGTCAACAAAATTCTAGTAACAGGAGCAATGGAAGCCCAACTCCGACAGCACCGAGGGTGCATTTCCGAGAGGACGTATCTCGACAGGACGGTCCAGGCAGAGCGCCTGGTCGTCCTTTTTTTATGCCTAATTCTACGAGCGGATCAGTGAATCCTGACCGCAGGCAAACCAATTTCAATGGCGGATCGGGGAAATTCCGAGTACCCGACCGACCGGCAACCCCGTGCCGATACTGTACAGACACAGTGCAGTGGCACTTCCATAGCCAATGCCCGAATAACCCTCATCTCAACAGGAGACCGGGAAACTTTCAAGGGGCCAGAGACCCAGGCCAGGGTCCATCTGCGAGATCCCCAGCTCAACGCCCGAACCAAGGCAGAAGCAACTCACGTTAGACGATCTTCCTAACGAATAATTTTAAAACAATTTTTTTTTATTTTATGCCATGTATATTGATCAGAAGTGGAATATAATTACAAAGATCCATGTCAATGATTTGCGATCAGCTCTACACAAACAACTAAACGTTGAATTCCAAATCATCTAATGAAGAGGAGGATAGTCCAGACGACACATTCCTCGACGAAACTGCCTCTTCATCAGAGCAAGAACTCGCGGGAGTCCCGCAGCCCAATAATTGAATTCATCTGAGGAAGAGGAGGACAGTCCAGATGACACATTCCTCGACGACACTACCTCTCAATCAGGTCAAGAATTCGCGAGGGTCCCGCAGTCCGAGCAGACAGGAGCACAATACATGTGCCTGCCGACGGACCACAATCAGGTGAAAGCCGCTCATGTGCCTGCTGACGGACCACAATAAGGTGAAAGCCGCTCATGGGCCTGCTGACGGACCACGATAAGGTGAAAGCAGTTCATGTACCTGCCGACGAGCCTCAATTAGGCGAAAGCAGTTCAAAAAGTCCAAAACATTCCTACTTCTGATTCCATTATATTTTTAACCTAGGCTAAGTTTTAACTTAGTGCTAGGTTTATTTTATATCAAAATTTCCATACCAACTTCTTGTCGTGTCAGGCAAGAGTTGGTATTTTTTATGCATTTTTTACAAGTTATTTTTATCGAGGATATTGTATCGTCCATACAAATCTTCTAAATTCACTGCAGCAACTCTGACCGTGTCCGGCAGAGTTGGTATTTTTTATAATTTTTTCAAAGTCCCCAAATGTTACTAAACATTCATCTGTAAGCAGAGTCCGACCCAAAGGGTTCAAACAAATGTTCCATTGGCACGGCATGGAAAGACGACAACTCTGACGCAGAGCGCGATTCAGACGAGTCTAGCAACTCAAGGGCGAGATGCCGCCACGTCTGCTGGAGGGGCAGATGCAACGATCCGACGGATGCAGATTCTGTCGCAGATTTCTCCCAAGAAGAGATTTTAATAAAAACTATTTCAATCAATATAAGTCAACAAAATTCAATGTTCCTATTCTCAAAGACGACGATGTGATATCGGTCGCAGATTTCTCCCAAGAAGAGAATTTTATCTACACGGAAAACATTTCAATCAATATAAGTCAACAAAATTCAGTGTTCCTATTCTCAAAGACGACGATACGTTATCGGTCGCAGATCCCCAGACGGGATATGAACAAACATTTTACTAAAATTTTGTTTTATTGTTTCATATAAACCGAGCAGAGCCATAGTATAGCTGGAGTTAAGCAGTCCGAGGACCACCTAAGCTGTTCCAGAAGGCAGTTCGACACCGAAGGTGATCGACGAGGCATAGACACGAGGAGGAGCAGACGCAAGCCCGCATTAGTGGAAGAACACTAAGAAAGATAAGTGCGTCGAAAGTGTTTGTGTTGTGTCATCGAGAATCTGAGGATTTTCGATTTTTTCTTTTTTTTATGCCATTTTTGAAACATAATGTTCAATAATTCAATCGAATGCTATGCATCGATATATGTTCAAATTATTACCATTTTAGATTTGCATCTATGTTTTGTTCAGATAGGCCGGTCTGAACGATAACCGAATACAACACATGGGAGACTACATCCAATGATCCATTTTGTTTTCAAACAACCAATTTACCAAACGTTACACAAAAAGATTCACGGAAAGGAGGGGAGTGTTAAAGGACGCTATAACCCCGATATACTTTTCGACGTTGTAACAAAATCCGACTTAGGAAATATTTCGTAAGAAAAGCGTGCTTCACGTAAAAACGCCGTGGAGGAGGTTTTTAATTCTTGGAAATATATTTTTGCTCTTCGGAGCGTTTTTTATGCCAAATTTTCGCTAACTCTTCGAGGAGCGTTAATTTGGTAAGTGTAGTAAATGTCGCTGCACAGGGACGTAATGTCGCCCCGACCACCCAATTTTGGAAAGTATTCTAAAATTGGACTTGAACTTCCAAATTTCCAAGATTAAAAACCCTTTTACGAATCCACGTTGTCAAGCACTGCAACTCTTACGAAGTGTTGAATATGAGGACAAGTTAGTCCAACGACTATTCAAAGTATATCGGAAGTTATAGCGAAAATAGCCCTTAGCGACATGGGACCCCCATCATTTCCTAGCAGTCGACTTTGACGGGGAAATGATGACTTTTGACGGGGTTTGCCCTAAACCGGTTCCTCAGTGATTCGGAGTCAAAAAGGTATCTATACCATGTACTCACACGTGCATGGGATCTGCCTTGCCTGAACGTAAAATTTGTTATTGCATAATACAAACGAAGTAGATACGCTTCAAGCAATTTTAAGCTCCGAGGAGCGACCAAAATTTATGTGAATTAATAAATACGTTTATAAAGACAGGCAAGCATAAGCCCACCAAAATTTCAGTTACATGAACTGTTCCTTGAATCTTTTTGTGCATCGTTAGCTTTTCAAACTGCATATTGGATGGTAGTTGGTACCGTATGAATCGTCCCGTTCCTCACCATGTGTTGTACACGGGTCAGACCATTGTGTGTTAACATTTTCTCTGAAGAAGCTGTTGTAAAAACATAAATTTTTTTAAAGATTTAATATACATTTTTGAACTTTATATTGTCTTTTACTTGTGTTTTCTAACAAAATTTCCCTTTCAGATTTAATTTTAAGAGAGTGTTAAACAGACAGTGTTAGATTTATAGTGTTACGACGTCTTCCAATTGATACCATCAGAGCCGCAGTTAAGCATAAACGACAGTAAGTATGATTTATCCATTAATCTCCGTCTGAAACAGTCACTTGAACCCTAAAAATTTTGTGAACGTAATATTTTATTTAGTATTTAGAAAAGGTTGAGGAAAAAGAAAATTAATTTTTTCTTTTTCCTATTTTTTTTTTCAATTTTTCTAAGTTTTTCGAACAAAAAATACGTCCTTCAGACATCCATCAAAAGCATGGATCGTTCACAAGCTCACCGTCTATTTCTATTTGGTTTCCTTTTATTTTGCTTGCTGATTTTTTTCTCTGGCGATTTTTTAATGTTTTCTTAGTACCTTTTGCTCCTCTCTATCTTCTGGACACACATCATGTGGTATTGAAATGTTGCTTCCTTCTAGCTCCCGCGTGTTTTTAAAGATAACTATCTTTTTCAAATATGATATAAACTTTATTATTACTGGAGATTTAGTATTTTTCCCAATTCTATAAAGATTATTGATATCTTGTTCTATGAAGGTCATGCCTAGCGTACCAAATATCTGTCAAATCTGACTTTTTTCAATTAATTTTGTGTCATAACATTCAATTTAAATGTGTCGTTTTTTCTGATACGCAGGTGGCAAAATTATTATTATTATTATTATTAGCCGTTACTCGAGTCCGAGTATAAAAATGTTACAGTCGATAAATTGTGTACAGTAAAAAACAAGTAAAATGTGTAGTCTATTGTAATTCCCATTCATCTACGGTGCACACGACGGCTATAGAGGCCAATTCGGGAGAGCACATGTCGACCGCAGTCAGGACAAACATAGACCTGGTTAGGTCTTGGATTCGGCCTTCTTGCAGCAACACTTCCTTGATAGCTGGCCACAACCCCTCGCCATTCGGTTCTGTCCGCTGCAAGTTGTTCCCGTTGCTCGTCTGCAATACCGCAGGATTTTAGATTTTCATGGAGAGCGTCTTTGAACCTCTTTAGTTGACCGCCACGCCTTCTTCTACCGCTTAGCAATTCACCATAAAGTGTACATTTAGGAAGGCGGTTCTCATGCATACGATGAACGTGACCTGCCCATCTTAGGCGTGCTCTTGAAATAAGCACCTCAATTGGAAGGCTGTTTGCTCTCCTGAGTACTTCCACGTTTGATATGTGATGGAACCAACGGATTTTCATCATACTTCTGAGGTGTCTTTGCTGAAAACGTTGAAAACAGGTGGCAAAATACCCAACAAAAAGATAGAAGTAAAAAGAAATCTCGTGAATTTGGAAACGTCACAGATATTTCTAAATACGGTAGGAAACGCATTTTAGCCGAAAATGCTGCTAAGGACCAGTTATGAATACAGGATAATGATATAATACGGGCAATCTTACCATTGGATATTACTGTACTTGAAAATCTGGTGCAAGAACTGTTGGTACATGTAGACACGTAGCTCGTTGACTCACAGAGTCACCCATCAACTATGCTCTTAGAATCTACCCAAGATGTGAGTGATGCAAAATATGTCTACCTATGCGTATTTATTCGGAGTACAGAGTCGAGGTTTGATGCCATGCTTAACGTTCTTACCATAAGGATTTTCTCTTTACATTTGATTATTACAGTTTCTGAGTACCTAAATACTACATTTTCAACTTTATTCATAATTTTCCAGTGAATCGCATTCTGATCTACATAAAGTATAATAAGGAAATTGCATGCCTTAGTTTCAGTTTATTATAAATTATGAAGATCTTTGACTATAAATACATTATTTATTATAGGAATATTTAATGGTAACTGAATAATTATGAAGTTATGATCTGTAATTCTAGATTTTACCATAATCTGTTTCATTTCTTCACATCTGACGGGGAAAACATAGTCAATTGTCTCCTCCTTGCGTCTTTACAAACTATATATAGACATAATAAATTCAAATAAAGTAATTATGATTTAATTTGCATTTGCGTAACCGTTTCTTTACAATAGACGTGCTACAAAAGAAAACACTGAATATGTAGATAGCATTATAACCTCATGAACTAATCATATCATCCGCCAGTATTACTCATTATCACTAACAACAGCGGCGTATACTAAGGAGGGAAGAAAAGGACACGCGCCCCTATATACGTTCTACATAATTACTACTAATTAACAACTGAAATATAAGTTGCTTAAATGTTCTTCAATATTGATTATCTTAAAATTAACCCCAATTATATTTGTTGCTTATCAACCTATCTGGTTTTAAATAGAAGGACGCTGGTTTTGTATTATTTTCTTGTTCAGTGACAGTTTAACAATTCTTCTCCACAATTACAATAAATATGAAAAAAATATTGTCCACCTATCATAATCGCCATTTATGAAACTAGTAAGGAAATTAGGATGATAATTTCGAGAAACAAAAAAATTGCTGTAAAAATATAAGGAATATAGTCCTGCAAAAAACGTAAAGGTAAAAAAAGTTGCAGAAGACGGCTGTATAATACTGTTACTTCTACAACTGAATATATTGATATGTGTTTAAAAATGAATTAGGATCAAGGTTAGGTTAGAGGTTTAATTAACGTTCTTCTTCTTTCTTCTTCTTTAGCCCGTGCTCGTCCACTCCTGGATATAGGCCTTCTCCATACTTTTCCAACGGCATCTATCTTGAGCACTCAATATCCAACTTCTGCCGGCTTGCCTTTGGATCTTGTGTGGCGTCCGACACTTCGTCTAGTTTCTCTGGGTCGCCACTGCATTATCGCCATCGTCCACTTTATATTATCTCTGGCAAGGTGCCCCGTCCAGCGCCATTTATTTCTAGCGATGCGCTCTATGACGTCAGAGACTCGAGTGCTGTTCCTAATGACCTCGTCTCTAACTCGGTCCCTCAAGCTGATCCCCAGCATTGATCGTTGGCAAACCCGAAGAAGATTTGCTCTGTTTATTGTAAGGGATACAGTCTCGAGGCCGTAGGTCATAACCGGTACTATACAAGCGTCAAAGACTTTACGCTAGGTTAATGGGGATGGCCGGTTTCCTGAGGATGTGACCAAGTTTTCCAAATGCTGCCCACGTCAGGCCAACTCGCCTGGTAATTTCTGCGGTCTGGTTGTCATTATCGAGTTTGATGTTGTGCCCGAGGTACACGAATTCATCAACCACTTCAAGCGTGTGGTTGTCGAGTGATTTGAATATTATCTGGGCTCATAATCTTGGTCTTCAGGAGGTTCATCCTCAGGCTCACGGCCTCCGAAGCTTCTTTCAGTTCTCGCAGCATAATTCCAATTTCGTCAGCGTCATTGCTTATCAGAACGATGTCATCAGCAAAGCGTAGGTAACTCAAGCATTTTCCGTTGATGTTGATACCTTTCCGCTCCCACGTCAGGTTTTAAAAACATCCTGCATAGCCAGGGTGAAGACCTTCGGCGAGATAGTGTGGCCTTGTCTGATTCTCCCGGTGATTAAATCTTCCTCAACTTTGACGTGGAGAGTGGCGTGTTCATAGATGTCTTTAATGAGATTGGAGTATCTTGAGTCAATTCTCGCCGCGCCCATTGCAAGTAGCACTGCCCAGATTTCCAATGTGTCGAAGGCCTTCTGATAATCGACGAATGCCAAGTGTAGTGAGACGTTATACTCTGTGCATTTTTCGATAGAGTACGCACAACCTGGATGTGGTCGATCGTGCTGTACCCCTTTCTGAACCCAGCTTGCTCTATGGGTTGGTAGAATTCGAGTTTGTTGGTGAGACGGTTGGCGATTATCTTTATCAGGAGCTTATACAGTACAGAAAGAAGAAATTAACATTACTTAGAGTAAATTTTTTGTTGTTAATGGCATTATATTCAGAATATTCACTCAAGGCGGTTGGCACTATATATTGAACATTAGTTTTATTTAATTCACCAAAAATTTTTGTATAACCTGATGAAGTATTAATATACTTTATATTTTGGGCTTTAATTGATTCAACTTGTGCTTTCCTCATTTGGTTGGTTGGTTTTCTTGCCATCGATTTTTTCTCTAGATTTGATTATTCCAGGTAATCTATAAAATTAGGAGTTAAGGTTATCTGATATAAGCAACAATAAAGATGAAGGACGCAGTCATGCCAATCGGTTCTTTGGGTAGGATTCCAGTAGGCTGTATGAAATTTAATCATACATCTTATCCACCCCCCGAGTTGAAGCTACCCCCTCCTAATACTAAAATATCTTTTAAAAAATCAAAATGCATGAAATTTTGCTTATCTCTATTTTCTAGGGTGCTCAACATAATGATAATATTCATTTCTCCTCTACCCTCCACCAACCATCACTAAAACCACCCCCTTTTCATATTTATTGATACTGGGCATGTGGTAACTCGTTGGATCGGGGTTTTTAAGAGGATTTCGACATTGTAAAGGGAGTTGGGTGACGAGACATGCCATCAACCCTAGGGTTGAAACTACTACTACCCCAACATTGAAATCCACCGAAAAATACAAAATAGTGGAAAATATTTTCTCCCCGTTTTCGAGGGCACTAAGCACAGTATCGATATTATTCCATGATTTTTTGGGGGATATTTTAGTATTAGGGGAAGGGGTAGTTTTAACTCCGAGGGTAAATAAGATGTTGTATATTTAAATTTCATCCTGTCCAAGAAACCAATCCGTATGCCTACGATGGAAAAAATGCTAACCTTAAAAATATCACCATCGTGTGCAACGCCCTCGAAAATGGTGGGGTATCCATATTTCATCCCTCCCACAGAAGTTTTGGGGTTTTTCCAATTTTCTCATGGACTAATCGTTTTGGTTCAATAACCTGCACCTGAAAATAAACTGGCGATAAAAAGATATAATATATTATAAGCAATTGCATTGTAATACACAACAACTTATTGTCAAATATAAATAAATATTTTGAAATAATAATGACAAATTAAATTATGAAGCTGAAACATAATAATTTTATAAGGTTAATTCAGAACTGTTTCTATTCTCCCATATGCAGTATTTAAAAAAAAGTATGGCGAGTCTTTGATAGATTAGCAAGTTCTCAAGTCACAGGCAAAAAAGTGGTATTGTATGCAGTGCGTTACATCATTTTTTCCACAATAGCCGCGATGATTTAACATTTAGCACATAATTACTCTCTTAGTACCAGTATGAGATATCATGACCAGTTGCTCCTAAAACATGCCCTTTTTTGTTCAAACGTCCAATATGAATTAAATAAGTTCTGTTCTTGTTTTCAAGCACTTTTAGTGCCTCTCAGTGCTCCTTAGCAGCAATAAGACACTAAGTAAGCCGGTGAAGCGAAGTGTCAGAGAAATGACAGATTAAGTTTAAAAAAATGTGTCATCAAAGTTATGTATTTCTGATGTTTGAACAAAAAGCCTATTTAAAATGAACCGGCCATTATCCGTCTTAGCCAGCACGTAATTTATTATTATGAGATTATAATTATACTAAACTTGTCAAACCCAAAATCAACCTGCAAATTCTGAAAACTATCTCTATCCAATATTATATTTCTGTCAATTTAGCTTTCGACGTAAATGTTCTGCAACTTTGCAAAATTGCAAAAACTTTAGTTGTTTAAAACCTACACTGCATCTGCCAGTGGCGAATTTAGCAGTAGGCATGATAGGCACGTGCGGCAGCAAGAGGAGGGTGGAAAAATTCAAGTCGGGGCAATATAAAAAAAACTGTGATGATTGCAAGCGGAGGTTTTGCGAAATGACAGTGCTTTTATTAAAAGCTTTTTAGAAGCAAAACAGTTTTATGTTATTGGTAGTATTGACTCTTCAGGGCAGCAAATATAATCATGCCTTGGGCGGCACAAGACCCAAATTCGTCGCTGGCACCTGCAGTCGCTTTTTGAATAATACCTGGTGATAAGGACTGAAAAGCAGAGCGCACTCGTTCTTGGCAGTCCTCTTCTGTTGTTACTGCAGTTGCAAACACTTCATTTTTTATGTAGCCCCATATGAAGAAATTTAGAAGTGTTAGGTCTGGAGACCTTGGTGGCCAAAGACATGGACTATTGTCAGTAAGTCACCGCTCAAAAAGTTACGATCATTTGTTTGTGGGGTGGTGCTCCGTCGTTAAGATAAGCTTCACCTAAAATGAATTAATGCGTTATTGACATAGGTGAAGTTGAAAAAGAACCTTACCAATTTAATTCTTTGGAAATCAGTTGAAAATTTTGAAGTAAGTGGATGGAATACGAATTAAAATTAAATATATGTAAACTATTTGCTATGGATGATTTCGGCAAACCAATTTCTCTTTCAGCATTTCTTAATGAAGCATGGAATATACTCTAAAGTAAGCCAGAATTATAATTTTATTTCTTTCACAATTTGTAATTGGCTTAACTGATTTTTGTTTGGATTTAAAAAAAGCCAAATGTGTCACGTGATAGCTTGGATACCTCAAAGCAAACATATCACACGTTCTTGTTAATACTTTCTCGCATTCTCCAGAAATAATTAATAAATTTAAATAATATTCGTTGGAATAACCCAGACGAGCCATAATGTAATTAAATTTATAAGGAATATCTACTAGTATACTATAAAATGTTAAACAGCTAATTTGATAATTCTGCTATTACTTCTTCTGACAATAAATGCCTGCATGGCCGTTTTGGTTAGAGTTGGATAAAGAATTCTTACAAAATAATAGTATTCTCTGAACTTTCGTGAATATCTTGAGTGAGCGAGTAAATGCATACTGTCCATATTTTTAGTCGTATATGATAAAAAAAAGGGAGGATTCCAATTAAAAAATTTAAGATATTTGATGTTTCTGAATTTCAAGTTGTGACCACTTTTGTACTCACGCTGTATAATAATGTGCTGATTACTTCCACAGTAAAAGATACTTAATTTCTTCGGTGGATTATTCACAAGAAATATTTCTTTAGGGCTCTACAGCTGTCAATTTTTCATTTAAAATGTTAATACCTTCAAAACTATAAATTTTAAGTATAAGGTTCGTTATACAATGTACTCTTAAAATGTTAATTATCAACTCCATAAGTAAAAATATGAGTGTTCCATTTACAATAACAAAGTTGACCCTTACTTCCGGTATAAGCGAGATATGGATCGGCTGGACACACTGTATGTAAAATAGCGCAGGTCTTCCTCAAATATCGGTTTTTAATTTTATTTCAATTTGCATTGTACAAAGCCAGTAATAAGTTATAGTAGGATTTTCTACGACATTGAAACGCAAGAAATAATTTATTAACCATTTAGTCAGGTTTAACATGAAAAGTAGACGTTTTAAGAAAAGAATTATAGAAACTATTTTTTTAAGAATCTTCTCTTCCTTTAAACGAGTTATATGTTTTTTCAATGTAATAATTATTAATAGTAGAGAGTGACACTTTAAATATCGCCTTTTAAAATTTTCTTGTAAATTTTCATTATTGGTGTAGGGAGGGAAGAGGGGAGATGTAACGCAATTTCTATATTAAAGTTCCATCCTTTTACTTAATTTAAAAAATATGTAGATTTGATACTTGATCAATGTATAAAATTGCTGTGATTTTAACATTTTTCTGAATTATATGGAAATTGAATTAATATTTCTAGACGAAGGCCTATTTGTCTAAATCTGAAATATCAATATTGTTATATTACAAATGTAATAATATAAACCTTTTAATTATTATTTTTGGTAATCCCTGTTTACAAAATACATCAAGATTGATCATTATCTTTAAATATTGATGTTATCTCTTTTTCTTATAGCTGACAATTAGCACGTAGCAATTATACATTTTAACCTCTCCACAATAAAATTGTGAGAGGTTACTAAAATTGGTTCAAAAACGAAAATTGATATAACATCAAATCTTTACGTTTTGAGGTCCTAGGAACCCAAAAAAGTGGTTATTGAAAAATGTCTGTGTGTGTGTGTGAATGTGTGTTAGCACGATAGCGCCGAAACTACTGAACGGATTTGAATGAAACTTTGCGTGTGCGTTTCTTTAGTGCCCCAGAAGATCTGAAAAGGTTTTGGTTGAGATCGGATTACGTTTAGTGTCATTTTGACGCAACAAGTTGTTTATTTTATAATTACTTTCAATTTACAATAGAACCATTGAAAAGCAGTTAAAATTCTGATTTCAACGATATATCACACTTCCACCCTTTGGATTTGGTTTCCGTGAAAAAAATTAAAAACAAAGCAAATATGGCATAGATCGCATTTCGCATGACATGATCGATGCGCGTAGCCGTTACGTCGTGAAACTCGTCACATCACGTGTCAATTTACATGTGAGGGTTTCTTCGCTGCTCTAGAAGTAGAGTGGATTACGTTTAGTGCCGTTTTTAAATATATATACAGACAAATCGAAGAATTAAACTACAAATATTCGTCTAAAATCTAGTAAAATTATTGAAATGCTAATGTTTCATTTAACAAAGACAGCCGCGAGCGATCGGATTGCAATGAGCAAATTTTGACGGTTGTCATTGTCATCGTTTGTCATCCGATAACGTTGGTGTCATGTCATGTTAATAAGATTTCGATATAATTGTAACTTTTAGTGGATTTTCACAAACTTTAAAGGTAGATGTAACAATATCAATATCAATATCATATGCTTTCCCTACCTTCGTTGCTGAATTTTTGTATAGATTATCACTTTACCAATTTTCAGTTTGTTGCTTTACAAATCTGTAGTATTTAGGATAACTAGACTTTCTTAGTCGTTCAAGTGATGTTAAAGTTGTTAATATCCTCCTAATAGTATATTATTTAACGAGCGAAAATGTAGGTAATAACTTGCATAGATGATTGTAAATTCATTAAGTTGAGGGCTTTTTTAGTGCCCCAGAAGATCTGAAAAGGTTTTGGATGAGATCGGATTACGTTTAGTGCCGTTTTATCATACAATTTAATGCTCTTTTCGGCTTCAAAGATCCACCGAGTGGGGAGGTTCCAGCCGCTTCCAGTAGCTGCCGATTTTTTTCCTCTAAAACATATGATAGAAAGCAGAATCAGATATGGGTTTTTAACATTAGAAGAACTGCTTAGTCTTATAGCTATTAATAAGAAATATCGAATTCTATTATAGATCCGTAGTCGTTTAAAGCAAAATGAAATAAAACATATAATAATATATAAAATAATAAGCCATTCGCACATGACACGAAACCATTGAACTAGTTTCTGTAAAACTTTCACAGTCCAATAGATTATTCTTTCAAAATGAACAAAGGCTATATGACATTGTGCTGTCTCGCATAAGAGAAGAGATATAGATGAAACTTCGAACTAAGCGACGAGTGAAAGAGGCATGTAAAAATTATAATATTTCAACATACTGACATACAGTACATACTGATGCCTATTCTCTAGATATGAAGAAAACAAATCTGATTGCATCGCTGACAATCCAAAATTACCCAATTTCTCTAATAGAGTGCTAAGATCCAGCAGATTAAATGCCTTGGAAATGTCAGTGTAAATGATGTCAACTTGCCTGCTTGTATTCAATTCCTTTGAAATAAATTGTGTGGTACATGCAAGATTTGTCTCAGTAGATCTACCGGGAACAACGCCATGTTGATTGCATATAGTTTGACCCTATACGTGGGTGAATAATGATGTAAGCAAAGTGAACTCAAAGACTTTAGCGAAGTTGCAGGGTTTATAATTTTTGGCCATAGTCTTGTTGCTAAGAGGAAAAACTGATTTTTTGTGTCTCGATTGTTCTTACCGGCCTCAATTCTCTTGTCCGTCAAGTACATTCTCGACACAAAAAATGCCACTTTAATTCTATATAAAACAATATACTATTTGCAACTGAGTGCATTTTGGAATCAACAAAATCTACAAATTTACCATCGCTCTCTATGATTTCAGTTATGCAGAATTCCTCGCTGAATCCTTGCCCAAGAACTGGTCATGAAACATACATAGCTTCATTATAGAATATAGAACACGCCACCTTCTATTTTTGTCCCATTGTTATCAAATTTGGTACGTCATTTTTTAATTTAAACATTTTTCAATATCTCGTACAGAAAAGAGGATTTTTATTTTTAAACTGTTTCCAGCGCCCTCTATAAATGTTTCTATTCTAGCGTATTAAAAATAGTTTTTAGATGAAGGAGAATATATAAAATTGTGATTTAAATGTAAAAAATGTTGTCATTTACATCTATAATACCGTTTTTCCATGTACACATTAATCAAAATTAAATAACCAAAACTTTGATAAAAGTTCCATTAAATTGATAATATGGCGGAACTAAAATGGTGGACTTTAAAAGTTAGTTCCTGATTTACGCCGTTTTTATTGCTTTTACTGAAAATATGTAGAGTAAAAAAGTGTTTATAATGCCATATTGCATAAGAGTACACCATTTTGGTAACCACATCATTTAGCCCTTTCGCTTCTTCCCCGTGGAAAACTTTCTACGCCTTACCATTTCTTTTACAAAAAATTGCAATAAAAACCTTTTTTTTAATATATAATATAGTTTGATATATAGGACTAATAAAGTTAAAATAACCAAAAAAAAACAAAATTAGCCCTTTCAACCCTGAACATATAGAGTGGCCTCTCAAAATATACGATTTTTCCTAAATTTTTACTACTCTTATGAATTAAAAACAAAAAAAAATGATTAAAAACGACAAAATGGGAGGGTTAATTGATGGTAGTTCTAAAATTTATATTCTGATATAAAATGACATGCCAATAATTTCTTTTCCTCTTATGTATGGGGTAAAAATCAATACTATCGGAGATATTCGCGTTTTGAAAATGTAATTTTTTGACTACCATGATTACCTACGAGGACAGGATGAGAGGTTATAATATTTTTAAAATTATGCATCATATTTTTCTCAAAATGTAATAGAAACAGCGTAAATATTTTTTGTTAAACGTTTATGAGGACACATTTAACTTTTCCACAAAATTGACCAAACATGAAATAAAATGTTGGAAATTCCTTGACATATTCAACAACAATACAGAAATTACATATAAACTCTACAGAGGACCTAAAAAATGATTTTTCACCCTTTGCTAGCAAAAAAATATTTTTATTCCAAACGAAATTGTGCGCTTTTTCGCTCTATAAACATGACTTATAAACTATTTTTTAAGGGTGTGTACAAATATACACTATTAGTACTATTTCCATATTTTCCCCCATCGCACAGTGGGCTCAAACAGGGAAAAGCTGGCCATAATACGAAGAAGTTTATAGATTTCTTAGAAAATGGGTATAAAGGGGTTTTTGAAATCTCTGATTAGGCATCCGAAATCGATTTTAAAAAAATGGCGGTTATAAAACGCCCAGAAATAATTTTAAAAAAAATTGAAAATGCATTATGCTCCGATTTACGCGCATACTGTCATCAACGCACAAAAAGTATCACGAAAGGCAAAGTCGCAGGAATATGCAGCCAGTTCTTTGTAAATAGTTAAGGATATGTTCAATAAACGATTTAAGATGGCCTAACAATGTCATAACTTATTGCTTTTTTATAGCTACTTTTCATAACGAAACCAACAAAATTACGAGCGACTTTATTGCTCATTTGCTAATTCACATAATTATAAAATGAATGACAAATTACATACTTATTTCAATTTTTATTACTTTCAAGGGGAGAATCCATTTTGAAAAATTGCAAAAACTTTATTTGAACACTTTCGAAGGCGTTTGAATATTTGCTGTTTTTCTTGGCGCTAGAAACTGTCAAAGCGACGCGTGGTTCCGCGTTCCGCGCTAATATAAAGGCGGGCATAATTAGTTAGTTTGATGACACGACTTTTAAATAGTTCAAATGTGCTTTTAGAGGGCGGAATATTAAACATAATATTTTTAGTCGCAAACTCCTCTATAAATCCTTATTTTACTATAAGGAACCTAACCAGACTGCAACCAACAGCTACTCTCCGGGCTATGTGCCCCGCCGAGCGCTGAATTACAAGTTATAAGCCTGGCGCGTTAAGTGTAATAATTGCATATTACCATCAAAACGCTAATGCTTCGATTGCAACAAACACCAGCCGAAAGACTGATCCTACTTAAAGGAGCTCCCTTGCCAGTCGTCACACACCACTTGCAGACTGCAGTTTCGAGCTGTTGGCTCTCGTCAGTGCAAGGTAGGTATGCGACGACCGACATGAGAATCCTTTGACTATAGTACATCCCGGTATTTTTACAATAGCGACATGTAAAACAGCCAGCAGGCGCCATCCAGCGGTCCAGTGTCTGTTGCAATCGAAAAATAAATAGCCTGACTTGGCTTAGCATAGTTCAAATGTGCTTTTAGAGGGCGGAATATTAAACATAATATTTTTAGTCGCAAACTCCTCTATAAATCCTAATTTTACTATAAGGAACCTAACCAGACTGCAACCAACAGCTACTCTCCGGGCTATGTGCCCCGCCGAGGCTTGTAACTTGTAATTCAGCGCTCGGCGGGGCACATAGCCCGGAGAGTAGCTGTTGGTTGCAGTCTGGTTAGGTTCCTTATAGTAAAATAAGGATTTATAGAGGAGTTTGCGACTAAAAATATTATGTTTAATATTCCGCCCTCTAAAAGCACATTTGAACTATGCTAAGCCAAGTCAGGCTATTTATTTTTCGATTGCAACAGACACTGGACCGCTGGATGGCGCCTGCTGGCTGTTTTACATGTCGCTATTGTAAAAATACCGGGATGTACTATAGTCAAAGGATTCTCATGTCGGTCGTCGCATACCTACCTTGCACTGACGAGAGCCAACAGCTCGAAACTGCAGTCTGCAAGTGGTGTGTGACGACTGGCAAGGGAGCTCCTTTAAGTAGGATCAGTCTTTCGGCAGGTGTTTGTTGCGTTGCAATCGAAGCATTAGCGTTTTGATGGTAATATGCAATTATTACACTTAACGCGCCAGGCTTGTAACTTGTAATTCAGCGCTCGGCGGGGCACATAGCCCGGAGAGTAGCTGTTGGTTGCAGTCTGGTTAGGTTCCTTATAGTAAAATAAGGATTTATAGAGGAGTTTGCGACTAAAAATATTATGTTTAACGACTTTTAAATGTTTATTCTTAACATAAGTACGGATTTTTAGGACATAAGGACACATTTTGAAAAACAATAGTTTTCAAAGGGTTATATACACTTTATTAGAAGAAAATAAAGTAAATACGATACAAAACAGAACTTGTAGATAATTATAATATAATCGTTATATACAATTTATAGTATTATAACACAATTTACTTGTCGCGAGATTTTTCTGTGTAAAGGAGATTGCTCGCGACAAGCTTTTATATCATAAAAAAATTATACAATGTAACAAAATGATGGGTTTGATTTACTTCAAAGTTTATTTTCTACTTTTTAGAGCATTTGAATAAAAGCTTTTTTTAAAAATATTTTTTATATAGTTTTATTTCTTACTTTTTAGTCTTTTAAATGTGTAATCTCCAGATATCGATTTTAAGACGAATCGGATCATAAACGGTAAAGTCGTCCTAAATCTTGAACTAAATTTTTGACTGGAAATTCGTAATCCACGACCCCGAAAGCCCGCAGATTTTGATCTAAATGACAAAAGTCGTCAGCCATATTGGCGCCGTCATTTTGAATTTCTGAATTTTGACCAAAATTTTATAATTGGCGATCTCGAAAACCCCCAAATATCAATTTTGAGCCGAATCGGATCATAAACGATAAGGTCGTCCGTAGTCTTAAAGTCTCCATCCTGAACTAAATTTTTGACTAGAAATTCGTAATCGGCGAACCCGAAAATCCCTAGATATCGATTTTGATCGATTTGGACCATAAATGAAAAAAGTCGTCCGCTATATTGGCACCGCCATTTTGAATTTCTAAATTTTAACCAAGAATTCATAATTGGCGATCTCGAAAATACACACATCGGATCATAAGCGATAAAGTCGTCCGTCATCTTGAAGCCGCCATATTGTTTTTTCCTTATGTGAAAACGTTAAAGAGTATTGTCACGGAACTTATACACGTGCAAAATTTCAAAGCTCTAGGTTAATTAGAACTAATTGGAAAATTTGACCTAACAAACTAACTAACTAACAAACATTGCAAGTTTAACAAAAGCTTTTAATAAAAAAAAACGGGCAGCTCGCGGCAGATAACTCAAAATGGCTTATCTACAAGAAAGTCCAAGCTTTACATTTTTGTATAGTATAAGCGGGGGTACGCGGGGTAAAGTAGCTAAAAGTTTCAAACAAAGTGAATGATGTAAAACATTACTGTATTATTTTCGCTTCCCGTGAATGCCACAAAACGTACATACTTTGAAAATATTTAGTTACTATATTATATCAATATAAAATACATGCCCCCTTCCTGAAACTCCATTACAAAACGATTACTAAAATCAAAATAATTCCAAGAACTGACGATTAATAATTTAGAGTGGCGGATGATATTTCTAACACAGGTAAGCTTTAACAACAAACGTCACTTCAGAAGCCGAAATTCAACTGTTTTACTTTCTTATCGGGATTAATCTTTATACCTGCTTTAAATATGGGCGTGACTGAAGTAACAAGTAAATTATTCGCAATATTATTGATGTCAATATTTTTAAATTATGATAGCCTTGGGAACCACTGTGGCATCGGTTTATAGTAAAAATTTAGGAAAAATCCTATTTTTCGGGAGGTCACTCTATTTTCACTACAAGTAAAGGGTTGGAACAATTGGGGTTAATTTTTTGGTCTAATATTATCAAACAATAATAAAAAATTGAAAAAAAAAATTGTTCCAAACGAAAGGGTTTTTCACGGGGGTGAAGCGAAGGGGTTAAATAATGTGGTTACCAAAATGGAGTGTTCTGATGGAAAATGGCATTTTAAGCACATTTTTACTTTACACATTTTTCAGTAAAATCAATAGAAACGGCATAAACCAGGAATTAATTCTAAAAATCCGCCATTTTAGGTCCGCGACCTTGACATCGGACTTGTAATCATCGACTATAAAAACCTCCATGATATGAATTTTAGCCGATTTCTTTGAAATCTTTGCGAGTTATTGAATTGGGGAAATAAAAGGGGGGGCTGCAACCCCCCCCGGTGTGTGCGCTGCGCTAATTTTCAAAGGTATACATTTCATATGTTGCTGAGACTTAACAAGAAATTTCAAGTCAAATGAGTTCAATTCCTATACTATATGTAGTTCATGCAAATAAAACCGCGGGCATTCGCAGCTAGTACAAATTTATGTTTAATTAATTCTAAATTGATCATTTGCCTTATTTGTGAGAATTTTTTAGTTATTATGCTTCAGAATACTTGATTTATTTTGCTATTATAAAGAGATTCATCGACGTCGGCTAAAATTGTAACTAATTTTATGAGGAAACTACCTATATTAAAATGCCCCCAAAGTAAAATATTACAAATGCGCCACTGTTCTATAAAAAAAAATTAACTAAGTGTCACTACATCAGACAAGTAAAAATATAAATTCACCAGTGATATATTATTCCCGTCAATTTGATCTGAACTTCGGCCAAATGCACTCGCAGGATAATCGATCCTTCGCCAAGAAATTGCGCAGACGCTATTGTGCCGTAGTCTGAGTTTGATCAGACGTGTTATACACTATTTATATAAAAATGTGATATTTATACAGTATATGAGCTAATTATACTAAAAAATCAGTCACGCGTTATATAAAAAATTGTTTGCCAGTGCACGTTCCAGAAAACAATAACATCAGTTCGGTTTCGTTAGGTGACAAGATATAACGTTACCCAAACATTGTTAACATAAATATCACCATAGAGATAAAGTGTTGTGTTTGTTAAGTAAAATATATTAATATATTTAATGATGTTTAAAGTATCAACAATTTATAATAATTGTTTCAAGTTTTTAACCGTTTGTTGTTGTTATTAGAGTGAAAGGTTATATACACATTATATATACGATTTTAATTATGGGAAACCTACAGACCGGCGAATCCAAACCCGGGAAGGGCGGCAAACCACTTAGCAAGGCTAAAAGTAAATTGAAATTAAAAGGTAAAAAGGGAAAATCTGACGAAATACTATTTACCGGCGTAGTACCAGAAGATGTGGAGGAAGAGCCTGCGTTGAATTTAAATGGCAAAAAATCAACAGAAACAAAAATAATCGACCAGGAAACAAAAACAGAAACAAAAAAAGACCCGGACAATATTATAGTGACAGACTCGTGGTGTAAGGTAAATAGTTTAAACAGCGAGAATGATAAGAAGAAAGTTGCCACTTCTCCATCCAGCTCCGATTCAAACTTCACAGACCCGATGACACCTGTAGGTTTTAGAAGTGCAATAAATGACTGCCATGTAAGCGAAGAAAGTGTGCACTTGGACGTCGAAGTTCCTAATACTACCCACGAGAATTTCCTGCATAATTTAACGTTGAATAGTTTCAAGTTGAACGAGTATCGCGCTAGGCATGAAGAAGAAAAGTGCAAAAAGTTAAGTAAGCTCGGCGTATCGAAGACTAGCCAAATTAGTTTAGACAGTAATCCCAGTGAGTGTTTTGTGACGGACAATGTCGAAATTATCAGTGAAACTACATGGGACGATAGTGGAATCGGTGGTGAGAGTCTGGAAAGAGATGATACCTTAAAGAGAAAATCGAGGGACTCAATTGACGCGACCTCGGAGGGCAATAAAGTTCCACAAATGGTGAAGAGGATGTCTGATGTCAGCTTGACAAATGGTAAGCAGTAAGAAATATAACCTAAATACAATAAATCTACCTGACGTACTGTCAATTGACAATCATTTGAATAGCTATTTGCCTTCATAAATAAAGTTGATTATTACACCGTTATTGATAACAAAATACATTTCTTAAACTCAAGTTTTCTTGCTTACAATATCTTGACAAAAGTTATGACCCGTGCAAATTCTAGTATTATCTATTTGTTTATTTAATGTTAAAATATCCATCAATATTATCAACCATTTTAACATGCATGCGTTCATTATAATAAAAATAAAGGAAGGTGGTTCTTGACCTCTTTATTGTGTGTTTTTTTTTCATATCATAATTCAATGCTTCACAGTTTGCAGCATCCGGCTGTTAATGAAAACTTTAGAATAGTTTATAATTATTTACGGTAAATATAGCGTGCGATAAAAATATCAATAGGTTTTTGACATTAAATTAAATTTAAATGCATAGTACCTTGTATTTCCTTAGGTAGATATATTTAAACACACTTAGTTCAAATAAGCATAATATAGACGTTCCTGAATAGAATGTGCACTATTGTCTCAGATATATAGATACTTTATGAAAATATTAATTTCTTGTAAAAACTTTCTCCATAAATAGTAGGTATATAGAGTACAGCATCAAATTTCCAGTACTTTGCATAGATGTTCATTTTTTAGAAACTGATGGATCTACCACAGAATTGAGGGCACAATTTTTTAAAGGGGTAGTGAAAAGTAAAATATATTTTTTTACAAATGTCTCAAAAAATAACTGTTTTAACGTGAAATTTAAAGAGATAGTTTTTCGAGTTTGTAAAATGTTAGTTAATTTGATATGTTGTTCCCTCTGAAGAAATTTAAACGCTTCGTTATTCGGCCATTCCAGGTTCCGTATGGGATACTCAGATAGTTCTTTGAAGGAACAAATTGCCATTAAAGTGTGTCTTTATTTTGTTCTTAATTAATATAACCACTAAATTTAGCTTTTTAAAAGTATATTTAATCTACTATTTAAATTTTAATACTGGAAATTTCTGAGTTACTGTGAAATATGACCTCAAAATGAGGTGCCGTAGGGGGCAATTTTTTGACAAATCTCTAGATGTCATTTACTGTCGTGAGCGGAAAAAAATAGGACAACTTTTTTCTAATGTAAATCTGTCTCTATTTTAATATGTATCACTTTTAATTTATTTTTTATTTTAATGCTGTAGTTATTGCTATATGATGGATGGTTAATGAGACAAATTGCACTGCGTTATAACATTAACAAAAATTTGGTGTGTAACATTTTAAGAAAGTGGAGAATAAACGGTACGATTAGTAGAAGTCCTAGATCAAAGGACAAACGATATCCTACTTAACAAGAAACTAACTATTAATATTTCGTTATTGCACCATTTCTATTTATAACTTCTATAGGTCTGTTTGGCATAGAATGAAATAACCTTATACAATAATCATTAGTAATAATATTTTTCCATGCATTATTTACTATTTCCAGTAATTCTTCAGCATTCCGTGGTCTCACATTTCGTTTTTGGATACTTCTTACGAGTAGTCCCCATACTTCTTCTATAAGGTTAAGATCTGGACTATGACTGGGCCAGTTAAGCACATTGATGTTGTTATCTTGAAACCAGTTAGTTACGGTATGAGCAGTATGAATGGAACAATTGTCTTGTTGAAATATGAACTCATTATTAGGAAATAATTGTGAGACAGAAGGGAGCATAATATTGTCTAAAATCCTAATATACGTTTCAATATTAAATCGTCCCTCAATATGCCATAAAACACCAGGACCACGTGCCGATATCCAAGCCCACATATTGACGGAAAATCTACCACTTTTATCATTGTTAGATATATATTTCTCATCGAATCTAGTATTCGGAGGACGGTAAACACGAATAAGACCGCTGTGTGTTGACTGAAAATTTTTTTCGTCTGTAAAGATTACATTGTTCCAAAAATTTATCACGCGCTAAAAATTCAAACGCAAATCCTACTCGAGCTTCTTTATGTTCAGCTTTAAGTAAGTATTTCTGTGCTGCTGCATGACAGCGTAGCTCCGGTTCTCTTACTCACCGGCGACCAGTACTACTCGATCCAGGAAAATTCGTTTCTTCAGCAGCCTGAATAACTGAGTAAAATGGATTTTCTACCAAAGCATTTACCAATTGAAAATTTTGTTGTTGAGTTGATATCCTTCGTCGTCCTGATCCAGGATTTCTACTAATCGTACTGTTTATTCTCCACTTTTTGAAATATTACACACCGATTTTTTATTAATATTATAACGCAGTGCAATTTGTCTTATTGGCAATCCATCTTCTGCTTTAGCAATAACTACATATTTAACTATATCGCTTATATAAGGCATATTAGTTTTTTGCACACTTGCAATAAATTATGACAACTAACTGACAATGTTACAAAAATTAAAGTTAGATGTACACACCTAGATTTTAGCAAAATACTATTATAAGACTTGTCCTATTTTTTTTTGCTCACGACCGTACATTAATGGCAAAAGTCTGTGATCTTTTTTAATTTTGCTACCTCAAATTTTCAGCGTACTCTTTAAACTACTTAAATATTATAGAAATATAGTTTTTAATAAAAGTAGTCTTTAAAATAAATTTTTATATCCATAAATATCTGGTTCCGTATGGGACATATACTAGTTCCCTACTGGACACGTGTGAAAAATCTTCCATATTTACAATATTTCTTTGTTATTGGGTAAAAAATAAATACTGTAGTCAAGAAATATGTTTATTTAACTAACTACAAATCATACAAGTCTGTAATAAATTCTTTCTCCTTTCACAACAACATCAGGCTCATTAAGGATTCTTACGGTTTGGTTCTCATTGATTGTACTTTCAAATGATGCAGATTTTTCATCCAGCGAAGTAGCTTCTTGTCTTTTGTTGTTTGGTTCAAAAACAACACCATAAGATCACCACTTTCAATTTTTCCTCCACAGATGGCATGGTATTTATGTTTTATTCCCTTCTCACTTGTCAATTCTACTTCAATGAATGATCTATACTTCAAAGCTTCCAGATCCAACGCCGACTGATCACAAGTGTGTAATTTTGAATATTCAGAAGAATAGTCACCATTATCACAAACTTATTCAAAACAGCCATCTTCACTAACACTTTTTTCTTCATCAGAATAAATGTCAAGGTATTGTAAGCGATCTTTTGTGATATCTAAACAGTTTGAAAGCGTCTCTTTGACGGCTATATTTTGTGATTTTTGATTTTGCAGTTCTTGCGACAAGGATACTTTTACAGTCATAATAGGGACGCATGTAATGGCTTTGCCGTTTGTTTGGGATAGGTATGATAGTTTCCCATTGTTTAGTCATTTGTTCTTCAAAGGTCAATACTTCTTCTTTAGAGACATAGAAAATAGTTGTCCATTTTATTTAATTTTTTGCACACATAAAGAATTCATAAAGACTTGAAACAAGTTGTTTTCTTGATTTTATCAAAATCCAGACTCTACGTTTTGTTGCACCCCCAATTGCATCTACAGCCCCTTTACCATGAGATTTTGCAAAAAATAACCAAGTTATTTGAAATCATTTTGCATGGAACATAGGAGGGAAACTATGTACTTATTCTTGAACTGCGAAGAGGGCCCATCGGAATTCTAGCTACTCGTGTTGACAAAAAAACATTTAGTTTAAAAAACAATATCTGTGATATCTTGGTTTTTTTGAATGTTTTTTTTAAAGTGTTCTTAATAACACTATTTTTGTTTTGTGAAATTTCTACGAGAACGTTCAGTTCCTTCCAACTTTTGTAGAGGCAGGAGCGCACTTTTGTACGGAAAAAGTTATTTCATTTCTCATTAGTTCTCGCGTTTTTTTCTGCATAATGGCTACTTTAACAGAGGAAGAGAGAGTTTCTCTTTTAATGATGCGAGGGTGGTGCGATAAAGATAGGTTCTATGATGAAGTTGTGATTATTTCAACGAATTTCGAAATCTACTGTGTCCCATACCATCAAACGATTCCTAGACACAAGGACAAATAAAAATCGCCCAAAATCTGGAAAACCAAAATCTGAAACATCGGAAGCTCGACAAATGGAAGTGGCCCAGGTATTTGTTGAAAATCGAAGGTTATCAATCAGAAAAGCCAGTCAACAGCTTGATATGAGTGCATTTTCAGTTCATAAGAATTTGAAACTTTTGAAATTTTATCCTTACAAAATTCGCCTTCACCAAGAGTTAAATGTAGATGATTTTGATCGGCGACTTGAATTTAGTGAATTAATGATGGAAAGGAGTAACCAAAACCCAATTTTTTTGCCATCTCTACTTGTCTTCTCAGATGAAGCAACTTTCGAACTCAGTGGAAAAGTTAATCGCCATAATTTCAGATGTTGGAGTGATGAAAACCCTCACTGGATGCTTGAAACACACACGCAGTATCCACAAAAATGAAATGTTTGGGCAGGAATTTTCAGGGATCGAATCATAGGACCGTTTTTTGTAGATGGAAATTTGAATGGAGAAAAATACCTATGAATACCTGGGAATACCTTTCTTGAATATCTTTAATTATTTTAAGAAAATGCATGTTTTTCGTGGTTTTTGCGAAGCCCGTTAACTTCTATAAACATTATAATGTTTTTAGTACTTGTGAAGCCTACATTTTGAGCTATCACGTTTTGGTTAAAAAATAAGCGCGATGTGGGAATTCGAAATTTAGCAATTATTTTCAACCCCCATTAGCTAAGAGCTTACAAGCCTAAAAAGGTCAGATACTTCCCCTTGCAAGTAAAAGCGAATCCCTTTAAAGACGCAAATAAGTCAAAATAAACAATTTACCAATTAACAATTGAAACATTTTTATTAATATTACATATTGTGATTGTGTGGTATTTTATTTGAATCATTTATATTTCATTTAACGGTTTAAGTGGAGATCCACCTCGAAAACCCGCTTAAACATTTCTCACCCCTACTTAAAGGGGTGGATTTGTATTTTATTTTTTTTCATAAAAAATAGTAAGATGTACAGATTTCAAGTTTGCGCTAGACGAAATACAGTAATATTTTGCAACCCAAGCATATTTTTTAATTGATAAAATATCGTACATTTATTTCTCTTCCACTACAAAAAATATGGGAAGGCAGAAAATTGGAGCTCATAACTCTCTCTATATTTTATATATGGAAAGTGAACGATTTTTAAAAAATAATGCATACAGTGTCGTACGAATACGTTTGCATTGGCTAGAAGTACAATTCACCGTTTAATGAAGTATTTTTTCCATAAAAACGGTGAGATGTGGAGACTTCCGGTTTTCGATAATAGAAATAAAATGTTATATCTTTTTTGTATTGTTTCATACATCCAAAAATTTTTCCTTCTGCAACAAAATATATGGAGAGGGATCGCATTACATATTGCTTAGCATCTCTTCTCAATAACCGCTCACGCTGCATGAGCATAGTATTTCAATTCTAGGTAATTCTAATTATGCTGAATCAGCAATAATATTTCCTTTGTTCCCAAAACATTATAAATATTACTAACAATCTTTTTGTAACCAGTCTTATACTCACTTTCGAATAAATCACATCAACATTATTTTTGTTATTATTATAGAGTCAACGTTGACTCCAGTATTAAACAAAATAAATGTTTTTAAAAAGTTGAATACATAATCCAAAATCTAACATTGACGCAGTCGTGGGGATCTGAAAAACACGCACAGTTCGGGAACCTAACCAGTAGCAAACATATCGGAAGGAACAAGGAGTGCATCTGGAAAAGGTGCGCGAAAAGCTCACGAAATCGCATTCAACTAGACCACGAGGATGAAAAACCTAGTTCTTTTCCTGCTGTTCGCATCAGCACTTGCTCAATTTAAAATAACACCAATTAACAATACGATCGGAGTATACTATCACCGAGACACAGACATTGTGATTTCTCACAAGAAATAAGGTCCATTTCTTGTACATAAAAACATATCCACATTTAAGACAGCTTTCGACAAAAATTACAAGATCTTACAGACGCTCTACAACATTCTTAACCCAACATATCATTACATGAACGTCTTTTTAGGCGAAGTAAAAACTCACTTCAGTTTATTAACACAAATTTCTCAATCAACACAATAAAAATTTTACGAAATCTACCTTGACACAAAACGATACAAGCGAGGAATATTCAATGGTATCGGAACAATTTTTAAATTAATAACTGGAAATCTAGACGCAGAAGATAGTCAGTATTATTTTGATTACATCAATAAATTAAATAATGACGAACACCAACTCGAAAATTTAATCAGAAACCAAATATCTGTCACAACTTCAGTAATCAAAAATTTCAACGCAACTATTCAAAAATTGCAAGTTGATGAGAAAACTTCCAATAAAGATATAAAAGAAATAGAAGCTTCAATTTTAGATATGACTAAGGATATAGAAAATATTCACACAAAATTAAAATTTATAGAAATCTGCGAACAGCTTATGGCAAGCTATCGATTTATCGAAGATAACTTGAATGATATCCTGAATTCTATCACTTTCGCGAGGCTCAAAATAATTCACACATTGATCATAAACCCAAAAGACTTGGTAAATTCCTTACAGAAAATTTCACATAACTTACAAAGGAACAATTTACCACTTCCAATTAAATTATCAAAAGCTGCACAATACTTAGACATTATAGAAATAAAAGCTTCTCAAACTAATTCAGATTTAATATTCGTATTAGACATACCTTTGGTAGACCCTCAAACCTATTCAGTATTTCAATTATATCCTATCCCTATTTTGTATAATAGAACTGGCTTATATCATATCTTGTCAACTTCTCAAAAATATATCGCGAGAAATGATGATTTTTTAATGTACTTAACCGTCCCGGACTTCAGAGAATACAAACAAACCACTCTACTTCAACACTAAATTATGTCAAAATTTATTTTCATACTCCATCGATGATAATGCCATATGAGAAGCCCATCTTTTCAAGAACCTCAAAACTTTGCCAGAAAACTGCCAAACGTCATTCGTCATCAGCCAAGGCTACAGCGTCCAAAAGATCGACGAAAACACATGGTTAGTTATTAACGCAGAACCATTACAAACAACCATCAACTGTGCATATAGAAGTTCAAAAACTGAAGTCATCTACAAAAATTCAATAGTAAAATTATAACCTAAATAATGCCTTCATAGGCATTATAAAAATCCAAGCCAGTACCAATGAAGCAACTGACGTAAAAGACGACACTCATCCAATCCAAATTCCATTTGAATGTTATAAACAAATTCCAGACAAAATCCGAGCTCCAAATCTTAAACCACTAAAATTAAACGATCTCATCACGGAAGACCTCGAAATCGCCAAACACAAGTTGGACCAATATTCCAAAGATCTAGACGACCTGATCATTGAGCCTTTTATAAGACACATATTCTGGTTCACTTACTTTATCATTGTGTTAATGGTTGGACTATTATTTCTGTACCTATTTTGTAAGTACAGAACAATAAGACAAATACTAGCCATCGATGTTTCCGCATCGCCTCCATCTCTACCAAGACTTAGCAAACCTCCCAGGATATTTGCTAGCTTATTTCCTTTACGAAGACGACCTACCTTAAGAAGAGAAGAGAACGAAGCCGAAGACATAGAACTCACCTAAAGACAAACTGTCTTGTGCCTTTTATTGTCTTGTCTAGTGCTGGACTTTTCAGTGAACCTCATTTTATTCATTTAACCATTATATTTCATTATTTTTTTTTCCTTTGTTAATCTCAATTTTATTAACATTTTTACGCCATTTTCATTCAAACCTATCATGCTTACATTTTATGCTTTCACAGTTAAGCTATATTTTAACTTTGGGAATAATTTTATATTATCCCATTTTACAACTCAAACTTATTATGTTTGTATTTTATAATTAAGCTTATTGTGCTTGCATTTCATATTTTAGATGCTAAGATTATATTACGTATTTTAAACCTTACATATTAACATTTTATACTTTTCCAAATTGCACTATTACCTTTTTATACATTTTACATTTATTTCAAAAGTTGCTGCATAAATCATCAACTTTTTTATAAAGATGAAGCTGTTATATTAGAAATATACCATGATATATTGAGACAGGCCAGTAGTATCGCATTACATATTGCGTAACAGCTCTTCAATAACCGCTCACGCTGCATGAGCATAGTATTTCAATTCTAGGTAATTCTGATTGTGCTGAATAAGCAATAATATTTCCTTTGTTTCCAAAAAATGTTTTGGGATAAATATTACAAACAACCTTTTTGTAACCAGTCTTATACTCACTTACGAATAAACCACATCAAAATTATTATTGTTATTATTATAGTCAACGTTGACTCCAGTTTTAAACAAAATAACTGTTTCTAAAAAGTTACAAAATCTAACATTTATAATTTCATTTACGAAAATGATCCCTAGTCTGCTTATGTTTCTCACAATTATTGCTATCCGTGTGTAGTATAGTCCGCCTATTTCTAGGTTGTTACTGTTCAGTATTATCATTTTCTTCAACAGATGTTTGTACCCTTTTTTAATTGCATTTCCTCCTATTAATATTCGCATTTACTATCGGTAGCACTCTACAGGTAGAAGTGTAATTCTTTGGGAACGTTTTCTACTTATTTAGCCCTACCGGTTACTATCTATACTATCAAACAGAACAAACAGAACCCTTCGCTCTAGGTAGCAGTAACAATTTGGAAAAGATAAACGTGTGCTGTGTTATTTTCTATATTCACATTACGCTAGGCCCAGTTGCATAAATGCAAATAAATATACTTGGAAGATCGGTACGTGTATTAATGCAATGGTATGTATATACTTAACATGATTTAAAATAATATAGGAAGTATATGCCATGCAAAAATATAGTTATTATTTAATATAACTGCATTATTGCGGTTAAAATTGTTAAAATCGACGGCATTCTTTAATGGTCTAGAACAGTTACGTTTTGGACAATATTTTTATTTTTTTATGGTCGCCCCGCTTGAATTCTCTTGAAGCCACTTGAAATCTTTTGCTTCTTCTCGCAACAGAGGTTGGTGGTACATTTATGGTTTTGCCACAACGAACAATCATTGTTCATATTAACAAACAAATTAAGAATTTGAGCAGGTATTTTTATTTTTTCCAGGTACTGTATAATCTTATTGTGGCATTTGTACATTCTGGTGCGGTATCTGTTGCTATAATACCAAAGTTTATAAATTTTCGGAAAGTTCTTTAACGGAAAACGCAGTGATTACAACGGCGAGACTTCATAGTAGTATAGTATGAGAAGGAAAACGAGACGTTTGATTCCTTCAAATCTTACAGCTGTCCGGAATGCAGGGGTTCTGTATGGTAATCTAGGTCAGATAGCAAAGAAGTATGCATTTTTCCGAAAAATTCCTCAATACATTTTGTGAAAATGATTATTAGGAGAAAAGTAGTAGGAATTAAATGTATATGTTTTGGAAAGTAAATTTTATTTGTAACCTATTGAAAAAAGGGCATGAAAGTACCGCAAACAGGCTCGTCGAAAGACGGAAAAATTAGTTTTTGATAATTAAAATCGGTCAATAACTTTTTGCACAAAAAATTAAAAACCGTTAAATATTGCCATTTTTGCCATTTAATTAAGTTACAGTAATTACCGTAGGAAGTTGTTTCGGAGCTTATATTGTACCTCTTGTTGGTACCTACCTACTCTATAAATTTCATGCAAAAATATTAATAACTTTTAGCGGAAATAGCGAAAATGTAAAAAAGGTGTTTCCGAAAAATGACGTGGAAATGGTCAAGAATGGTTATAGAACGATTTTTCAAAAAGCTATTTGTTCCTGATGACATTCTCTACAACCCTATTAGCTTTAAATTTTCGTAAGGCTTCGTTTAGTATCTTAAAAACGCATTCGATCTATTTCTGAATTTTGGACGTTCGGTCGCTCGAGCGGAGGGGAAGTGACGCATGGTTGGGGAAGTCTCTCTCGTAGCCGTACTAGGAGTGCCGCTAAATGATCGCGCGCCTTCAAATCGACCCAGCAAATAAAAAAAGGTGATATCTCGGGAACTATTGATGATTTTTTTAATTGGGGTATCTCGCTAAAATATTAATAATGAACATACTTTCGAGGCGTAATTAGCCAATGGTTCATGACAATTTGTAAGGTTACACATTCGCACAGTATAATTAGCCAGTTACTTTTTTTTTAATCAACAGACTGACGCTGTCTCGGTGATAAAAGAATTGTTGTAATATTTCCAACAGTAGAAAATAATAATTTAAAAAAATACCACATCAAGTATTACAACAAATTTCTTATCACCTCAAATGTTAATGAGATCCCCTAAACACCGAGATAGTGACAGCCTGTTGATTAAAAAAAAATAAGTTGCTAATTATACTGTGTGATTGTGCAACCTTACAAATTGTCATGAATCATTGGCTAATTACGCCTCGAAATTATGTTAATTATTAATATTTTAGCAAGATAACCCCACTTAAAAAACATTGAATTTCGTCCAGTAGTTCCCTCACCACGCGTCACTTCCCCTCCGGTCGAGTGCCCGAACGTCCAAAATTCAGAAATAGACAGATTTTCAAATTCGTTTTTAAGGTACTAAACGAAACCTTACGAAAATTTAAAGACAATAGGGTTATAGATAATTTCATCAAAAATGAATAACTTTTTGAAAAATCGTTCTATGACCATTTTTGACCATTACCACGCTATTTTTCGGAAACCTCTTTTTTTAGATTTCCGCTGTTTCCGCTAATAGTAGTTTGTGCAACTAGAGTGCATATAGCCATAACGCACGAAAAAGAAAATTGAGCACGACGCCGTAGGCGGAGTGCCTCAATCTTTCGAGTGGTTATATCTACGCTTCGAAAAGCAAGAGATCATAGGTTCAATCCCCCCCATATAGCTACTTTTTTTTTGTCATAATATACCTCTAAAATTTTGTTTCAATTTCAATAAAATTTTAGGTGGTATACCGTTTGTCGATTCTTCACTGGAATCACTCATTTCAAATTATTTTCTAGCCCAAACTGCACAAATATACCTACTGACAAATACTTTGACAGCTTACGCACCAACTTGAATTTTTTAAAACGAATAGTTGCCTATGTACTTAATACACGAACTGTGATTGGTCGATTTCATATCCATCCTAGAACGTATATGAAATATATCCGTTCAGTTAACTGGAATGGCCCACTTATCCATTCTACAGACTGTACGGAAAATGGTGAATTTACATAAGGGAGTAGAAAAAAGTTATTAATATTTTTGCATGAAATTTTTAGAGTAGGTAGGTACCAACAAAAGCTACAATTTAAGCTCTGAAACAACTTCCTACGATAATTACAGCCCCTGTAATTATATGGCAAAAAATGGCCATATTTAACGGTTTTTAATTTTTTGTAGAAACAGTTATTGACCGATTTCAATTGTCAAAAACTCATTTTTCTCGTTTTTTTACGAGCTATTTCATATTATTTTTTGTATACAAATTTTTTTTTCTTTCGCATCGAAAACGTGAAAACATCTGTTTTCGGCACTTTCATGCCCTTTTTTCAACAGGTTCCAAATAATGCTTTCCAAAACATACATCTAATTCCCACTATTTTTCTCCTAATTATCACGTCCACAAAATGCACTTAGGAATATAGCAGTATAGATAGTAAGAGCGATTCCTGGTTCATACGTATTTATTCGTCATATATTTATTTGTCTATTAATTTCTTCTATCTCTAGCCATCAGCAATTATTGATACCGTTATAAATATGATTTTAGATGATATATTTATTTTTACGTTTGTCTCCTTGATTGTTCCGTGTTCGTTGACAATAAATGAATCACAAGAGACAAGGGACAAGGGTGTCAAATGCAAGTGATATTTTTTCAATTTATTTTCCCATCTTATAGAGGACGACTTCCCCCATTTCCCTGACACTTTCACATCGTCCATGGAGGTGGTGGGGGGAGGGAAGGTTCAGTTGAACATATGGAAAATCGGTTTTTTTCAGTTTGCGTGCGATCGAGGAACCTTACAAAAAAATATATCTGATAAAAAGAAAAGGCCTCCTCAAGACTGGTTTTTGGTTTTTTAAAATCGGCCAATTAGGGCCGAAGATATGGCCGTTTGAAGGGGTTGAGTTTCAGAGTAGGAAAAGGGATCGAACAGGGGTGTTTAAGAGATAAAGAATGGGGTTAGGAGGGCCGCGGGGGAGCTCTCTAGGGCAATTACGGAAGGAATGGAAAGGGGGAACGTGCAAAACGGTAAAACGGCTATTTCTTCGGATATGATCGTGCGATTTTAAAAAATCGAAATGGGACTTCTTTGTTTTTATGGCAGCTACAACTTCCATTCGGATCGAATTGATTTTTGGCAAAAATTTAAAAATGGTGAGCAAATAAATAATTGACAATTTTTTCAAATTCGTTTTTTTCACTAAAAGGGGGAGGAGAGGGGATGAAATGCTCCCCAAAAGACGGGGATTTTCATCCCCTTCGAAATAAAAAAAAAATTCAAATTCCATCAATAGGAGAGCCAGGACTTCAACTTTTAGTTTAAACCCTGCAGAAGGGCAAGTGAAAGTCCTACGCTCTTCTATCAGAGCTCATTTTTAAGAGAATAAATTTTCCTTTTTGTTAAAAAAAATAATTACATCGGACGGTAACTTGCGCTACGCGCGCGAATTACATTTATGAATTTACTTCTTTTCAATCAGCAGCGCGAGAGTAGGCGTGGCCTCGTCTCTACTCTCTCGCTGCTCTTACTCACATAAAAAAAAATTCTTTGTGTCCGTGTGAGCCGTCGCGCGCAACGTTTTCAAATATTTAAACTCTCAACCGTTTTTAATAATTTTAATAATTTTTTAATTTCCCGTCAATTTACGCAGCAAATCATCTCGCCGACGCCTCTCGTCAGGAGAAAATTTCTTGTCGACGTGAGCGTCAGCGGAGAATAAAACGAAAGAGAGTGAAAGAGGCATATATCGGCCGTATACCACGAAACCTCCCGATTCTTATTTCATTATCTTATACACGGCGTGCGCCGGTCGAATCGGACGTGCGGGGCCTCATTTATCACGCGTGTTTGTGGCCTCGTCATATATATCCCATGTAATGTCGGCTACTGAACAGAGGCTCTGTATACCGGCTAGTTGTGGAGACATCACACGCGCGTGATTATGTCAACGTCCGCGCGTCCAATTTCATCGTTGCGCGCCGCATATAATAATTTAATGCACACCGTTCAATTTGTCTCCTCTTATTCTTGATTTTTGTTCCATTCCCTGCTATTCATTTCTGTCTCTTTCTATTATTATCTCACCTGCGGCCCAAAACGAGAAGACAATGCTCAATAGAGACTCTCGCAGCAGCGAGCTGCATCTCCGCAGGTTAAAAATGCCAGCGGACCTCTCACCTGATAGAGTGAGAGGAAAGTAGGGAAGAAGGGCAACACGCGATGGGGGAGGGGGTAGGGAAGTCAGGTCACAAAGGTGAGTGTGACGTTTTATCTGTCTTTCTGACACGTGAAGTCAAGCGATAAGGTTCTCCTCCTCAACTGCATTATCCTGTGAATGGTTAAGCAGGAACAAAACAGAACGGTATCGTGCTCTTGAAGATATTCATTTACTATAAACTATTGCAAGTACAGCTTGATCAGCAGAATTGATAGGTTTCATGATATACAGCCGCTATCTGCCCTTTTCACTCTTTTTCGTTTTATTCTCCGCTCACCGTAACGTCGACAAGAAACTTCCTTATGCACGAGAGGTGCCGGCGAGCTGGTTTGCTGCGTAAATTAACGGGAAATAAAATAAAAATCATTAAAAGCGGTTGAGAATTGAGGGGGTTTAAATATTTGAAAACGTCGCGCGCGACGGCTCACACGAACACAAAGAATTTCTCTTTGTGTGAGTGAGAGCGGCGAGAGAGTAGAGACGATAGAGGCCACGCCTACTCTCGCACCGCTGCACCTGCTGATTGAAAATAAATAAATTTATAAATGCGTAGTGCAAGTTACCGGCCGATTTAATTAATTTTTTTTAACAAAGATAGAAATTTGTTCTCTTGAAAATAAGCTCTGACAGAAGGGTGTAGGACTTTCCCGTGGCTCTCCTAATGAAGGAATTTGAAAAAACATTTTAATTTTGAAGGGGCTGAAAATCCCCGTCTTTTGAGGAGCATTTCATTCCCTCTCCTCCCCCTTCTGTGAAAAAAAAACGAATTTGAAAAAAATTTATTTTTTTCTTTTGCTTCTCATTTTTGAATTTTTGCCAAAAATCAATTCGGGCCAAATGAAAGTTGTAGCTGCCATAAAGACAAAGAAATTTCATTTTAACTTTGTAAAATCGCACGAGCAGATCCGGAGATATGGCCGTTTTCCTGTTTTGCACGTTCCCCACTCTCAACCCGGTCGTAATTGTCCTAGAGACCGGTCATATCTCCGGCCCTAATTAGCCGATTTTAAAAAGCCAAAAACCAGCTTACGCGTCTTGAGAAGATCTTTCTTTTTTATCCCAAAACATTTTTTTGTCGGGTTCCCCGATCGTACGCAAACTGGAAAAAACCGATTTTCCACATGTTCAACTGCCCCTCCCCCATGTGAAAGTATCAGGGAAGTGGGGGAAGTTGTCCTCTATAAGATGGGAAAAAAAATTTGATAAAAAAACACTTACATTTCAAATGCCAGATCTACTCCACTATTTATCGATACTTATGTCGTTCTTCAATGTCATCAATGCCCAACTTATGTACATCCACTTCAAATGCTCTGAAGGTCCCCTCGGGGAAAATTAAGTTTTATTGTCATGTGCGTTGTATTGACCTAAAATTATTATCTACTTTTTTTTCCTCGCCGATTTGTCATAATAGTTGTTTTTTTATAATCATTATTATTAGTTTTTTCAAAGCTGAATTTGCCTGTTAGTAATAACTTTAAAAAAGGGGCGTCGGACATTTTATATTATTTATTAACTACAGTTACTGAATATTCAGTAAATTTTGAGGTTCGCTAATTTAATTTATTACTTTATGATCCCATTTATTTTATTTATATTAATAGCACTTATTACAATGTTTTATTAGACGCCACAATTGCCTGATTAATACTTTTACGTTATATTTTTTTCTTGAGACTTTCACCTCACTTATATTTACAATGACTTGTAATAAAATCATTTATATATAATTTTTATCAGATAATAAATGAAGGTCAAGAATTTTATTAGTGTTAGAGAAACGGAGTGAGTCAACCTAAATTATTAACAGATATTAAACAAATAAACTGTAATTATATATTTTTGAAATTTTATTTTTTCTTAGAATGTTATATATTTTTGAGTATCGTAACGGCACCAAAACCAAACAATATACTTTTAGAATTCTTGTTTGTCTGCCTGTTTGTCTGAATGTTCCTTCGGGACAATACATTGTGACAAAATTTTGTACACATATAATTCGGGTAAATCTAATTTGATGTTATTTGGCAATAAAAATAAATTAGATACAGTAAAAGATCATTAAATATTAATATTGATGGCGTTCCCTTGCCTGTTGTTCAAATTGCATAAATCTTGGAATGATAATTGATTGTGATTTTAAATTTAGAGATCATGTGAAAAATTAAATGCAAAAAGCATATTCTTCATTGAAGTTGTTATACTCTAATCGTTATTTTTTAAATTATAATTAAAAAAAAATGGTTTGTGATTCGTTAGTTCTGTCACACTTTAATTATTGTTACTTTATATATGGCCAATGCTTAGATCTTAATGATAAGAAGCGTATCCAACGAAGACCGCGTCCTCGCCTCACACATCTTCCAGCGGCTTGTATATCAGTGTATGCGCAGAAGCTATACAACCTTAGGCGAGGGTTGTATAGGGGATATACCATCCTTCGGAGGGGATGTAAAGCCGTCGGTCCCTTGTCTATGAAATGTTAGACAAGTAAAAGATCCCTACTCTTCTTAAGGGAAGAGGTTCGGCAAAATTCCTGGTTGGGGGTAGCTCGTCTACAGGTGTCGGTGATAGGCCTCAGTAGCGGAAATAGGCCGACGTTAAATAAATGTATTTAAAAAAAAAGCGTATCCAAAAGGTAGAAAATTCATGTTTGAGGTTAATTTTTGGTTTAAGAGAATTTGATCATATATCTCACAAGTTGTATGAAGTTAAATGGTCCAATATGGATAATAGAAGAACATTTCATTTAGGAAATTTTGTACACAAACGTCTGAATTCCGTAACTGGCAATAAAGAATAAATTTGTAATACGGTCTTCTTTACATTAAAAAAATATAAGATATGGAGACATGTTCAATATTCCGCGTCATCATTCAGCCATGTTCAAACGAATGTATTTCAAGTATTTCGTTATAATGTTATCCAACTATATAACTCTTTACCTGATAATCTTAAAAATTTCCAATTGAATAAATTCAATTATAAATTTAAAAGTTTACTATTAAGCAAGCAGAAACTTAATCTTTTACCTAGTACCCCTCTTCAGCATCAAATATATTGTTTATCTATATATTAGTCAATTATGTAAGATTTTATAGTAATGGTTTATTATATTTTGTTTTATTTATATTCTAAAAAGCACTTTCTGCCACGACTCAGAAATTATATATACCGTCTGTCTATTTTACGAATGCCACACTAAATATCTACCGAAATATCTATTGTAGAAGAATAAAGTTTTAGAAACAGTTATTCCATTTTTGTGAGCTATATTTCAGTAAAAAGAAATTTGAAATCCATGGCCTTCTTTGTAAGATATATTACAAAAATCTGAAAAATAGGAAAACCAAAAACGATTATAGCTTCTTTATTTGAGGAGATACAAAAAAAGTTAAAGGGATGAAAGTTGACGGCAAATACAATAAGAATAATAATGTGTATCAAAAAATTCGAAAAACGCAGTTGGCTTTGACATACGCTCTTATGCAAAAATGAAAAGAACAAATTGAATTGAATCGTAGAAATTAGCTATACCATGATTAGTGAAAAACAATGTTATACAGTTATTAAGAAATTTAACAGATTGTCACTGTTGTATGTTGCGTTGTCGAGTTCTAAGACAAGTTTTATATCAGTAATTATGATGTACACCAATAATAACAAATCGATGTGATGATATGATTAGTATTTTTTGTCAGTGGAATTTTGACGCTGAGATGGCAGTCACGGTTTACGGAGACAGATTTCCAGATGCTCCGCAGCCAAATTGAACTAAGTTAGTTCAAAATGTAAAAACGGAATTACGTTAATGAAGAAATGAAGAAACCTCTTTGAGACCAATTCAGAGAAACTGTCGCATGAGAAAAGACGAGGAGAGTAAGATTTTGTAGACGGTTGTTAAATAAAAAAAGGAATGACCCGCTGTAGCAAAATTCTTTGGTCGGAAGAATCAAATTTTTCTAATAATAAATTTTTCAATAGAAATATGCATTATAAGTGGACACGAGAAAATGCACATTGATGCAGAGAGAGATTGCTTTTCAAGAAAGATTTTCCACTAATGTTTGGGTGGGTCTTTTAGGGACTAAAATAATTGGACCTTATTTTTATGATGGCAAATTAACCGCTCGTAGATACATTAATTTCCTGCAAAACGAATTTCAAGATTTTCTTTATGAATTAACAGTGGCAGAAAGATTAAATTGTTCATATTTTCAACATGATGGGGCTCCAACTCACACTGCTGTAACATGTACAAATTATTTAAATGAAGTTCTGTCAGATAGCTGGATAAGCACCTATGGATCCATTCTATGGCCAGTTCAATCAGCAGATATTACTCCCTTGGATTTTTCGTCTGGGGTTATATTAAAAACAAGGTATTTCAAACTACCCTTGAAAATATTGAGGATATGAAAACCGGAATTAGAAACGCACGTAAGACAATTACTCCTGAAATGCTCCAAAATGTAATGCTTGAGGTGTCTCGTAGAGCACGTTTATGTATTAGAATGCATGGTGCATAATTTGAGCATTTGTAGTTAGAACAATAAATACACACATTTTATTTTTAGTATGGTAGCAGGTAGTACTGTTGTACGTTGTTTTTCGTTTCTTTTATGTTCATTTTGTACTTGTATTTTTAGTTATGAGATATTTGTTTGTTTGTATTAAATTGTAATAAATAATTACTGGTTTATAATTATTTTAAAGTGAATTGTTACTATTATGGCATAGCTGATTTTTATGATTCAATGATAGTCCATGAAAAAGTTGAAAAAACGGGGTCGGTGATGGAGGGTGGGGGAGAAATGAATATTACCATCGTGCTGAGCACCTTCTAAAACGGGGATAAACAAATTTTCATGCATTTTGATTTTTTTGGGGATATTTTAATATATGTGGTGGGGTTGGATAAGATGTTGTATGGTTAAATTTCATACGGTCTACCCGAATCCTGCCCAAAAAACCAATCCGCATGTCTACGATGGAAAGAAATAAAAAGTTGGGGTGTTGTTTCGAATTTAGGGGTAGTTGCTGAAGGGTAGGAACCTTAAAAATATCACCATCGTGTTCAGCGCCCTCCAAAACGTGGGAGACCCATGTTTCATCCCTGTAACAGAATTTTTGTGTTTTAAGCCTTTTTTGGAACTTTTTCATGGAGTATGATAGAGATATGAATTGTGGTTTTCGTAAAATATTAAATATTGGCACTATCAGTTAAAATTTTTATGACATGTTTTACATAGTTGAAAAGAGAAGAAATAAACGGAATCAATGATGCCATGGCCTACTTTGAGATTTGTTCTTTTCATTTTTGCACAAGAGCGTATGTCAAAGCCCACTACGTTTTTCGAATTTTTTGACACATTATTATTCTTATTGTCTTTGCCGTCAACTTTCATCCCTTTAACTTTTTGCGTATCTTCTCTAATAAAGAAGCTATAACCGATTGTGGTTTTCCTATTTTTCAGATTTTTGTAATACATCTCACAAAGTAATGGATTTCAAATTGCTTTTGACTGAAATATAGCTCACAAAAAATGGAATTCTATATCTTAATTATTCTATAGTAGACATTAAGCGAGATATTTGAAGTGTAGCCCTCGTAAAATAGACAAGCAGTATTTATTTTTCTCTTTTGTGGGCCATTTAGTGGTTAAGTTTGAATAGCATTAGCTAGACTTCGCCACTTGATACCCCTTTTCAAATTTTTCATATTTTTGTTTTTATGATCCGTATTACATCTATCATTCAATGAAGTTGATTATTATTATTATTATATCAATAGCTTTCCAACCCGGGGATTTTTCTTTTTTATCTCGGAAACCGCTGCTTTTAATGGAATAGCATGTACTACAAAAAGTACACACACTTTAACAATATTATATTATCACAATCCTGTCATTAAAAATTTCCCTCCTGGCGTCGCGACACCGCAGATACTACTGTCAACATTTGAAAGACCAACTAAAACCACCAAGAATATCTATCGACTGGCTCAAGACCGGATTTCATCGGATTTTGCCATACTTCCCCAGATTTCCTCAAACTTCCTCGAGACTTCTTCTGAGGTGTATACCAAACTTCCTTCGTAGTTTATCACTCGCTATTAGATTCCTTTAGGCATTTCAACTGCGACTTCTATGAATATTTAAGAAGAATATTAACAACCTAGACATATACATACTAAAAATATAGACGATCGTGTGCAGTGCTCTCAGATACATTTTTATACGAATATCTCAACAATTTTTTTCTATACGTTAGGTATAGCCCAGTTGCCAGGGGTTTTAAGCCGGAATTAATTGTTACCTCGCTAATTTTTTCATCAAAGGCTAGTTTTTGCTAGTAAAAAGTGGCTCAAAAAAGGTTACCAAAATCTACCCCCGCGAACCCTTATAACCAATCAATCAAACATTCCTGCCGGCCGTGCAACCACCGCACTGATCGCAGTGGTCGATTGCTAGGCCGGGCGGACTGGATCTGGCTTGAATAAAAACAAATTTTACCTGCTGATTATTATGGTCAAAGGATCCCCGTGTCAATCGTCATATGCCTACTTTGCACCGACAAGAGCCAACAGCTCGAAACTGCAGTCTGCAAATGGTGTGGATGACTGGCACGAGAGCTCCTTTAAGTAGGATCAGTCTTTCGGCTGGTGTTTGTTGCAATCGTAGCATTAGTGTTCTGTTGGTAATATGCAATTATTACACTTAACGCACCAGGCTTGTAACTTGTAATTCAGCGCTCGGCGGGGCACATAGCCCGGAGAATAGCTGTTGGTTGCAGTATGGTTACATTCCTTCTAGTAAAATAAGGATTTTATAGAGGAGTTTGCGACTGAATAATTATGTTTTAATCTAATGGATAATTGAATTTGTATATGAATAAAAATTTAAAATCGATTTATTTCACTTTTTTTCAAGTTTAAATTTTTTCTTGTTCACCATCATAAAGTGCATAAAAAAATACATTAAAAAAAGAACATCATACGATGCGATGCTCAAAAGTAATTGGCCAATCAATTTTTGAAGTAAATTTTTGAGACTTGTATGAGATATTTTTACTTTAAATTTTAACCAGTTATTTTTGTTATAATGTCTGAAGATTTCATCAAATTTCACTTAAAACATCCGAAGTTATAACCAAAAAACCAAAATTTAGCAGTTTTGTCAGTTTTTATTTTTTTTTCTTGAGGTTATGTGTGCAGAAAAAATTTCATATTATAACCGCTGATAGCCTGTATCATAACGAGCAGCTTCAATTTTTTTCTATTTTTTTGGACCTACACATACCGAGATATACTCATCTATATTTAGAAAGAACGACCAAAATGGGCGATTTTTCACAAAATGGCCGGTAACTTGCGCAGCGGCGGTTGCTAGAGGTAGAAATTGTCCACTTCGTATAATATTCGATGTAACTAATGTTCAAAACCGGGTCACAGCAAGTCGATGAGATATACTGGATGAGCGGATCTGCTCGCGTCATCATCTTTCGAAAGAGATGTAAAACTGTGGGTTCCGTGTATCTACGATGTGAGCACGTTAAAAATCCCTACCTCACGACAAACTGTGGGGGTTCGGCAAAATTTCCAGGTTAGGGGTCCCAGTGCCTACACAGACACTGATGAGCTTATCCCCTGGCGTCGGTGATTGGCCTTGGTAGCGGAAATAGGCCGACGTTAAATAAATGATTAAAAAAAAAAAAAACTAATGTTAAAAAAAAATTTACTCTGGAAACAGTTCCTTATTCGCTAAAATTTGATGCGTGTCTGTCTCCACTATTAAAGCAGTACGTTAAAAAGAGATCATAGATTGCTATGACCAATTCTTGTTTCAAAATATTATGCGGAAGCATGAGAAAATAAAATACACATTAATTAGTCAAATATCAAAGTTTGTAATTTTTTTCAATATCGTGGACGTAGATTTTTAAAAGGATTGGTCAGATTCTAATACTAGTTACTAGGTTCCTCCAGAATAGAATTTATTGAAGAATTCTAAAAAATTTAGCTGCAATATTTGCTATGATTCGAATAAATTTAGTATATTCATATATATGCTGTCAATTTTTCTCTTAAATATAAACTTGCGTTACTCATGTTTGGCCTGGGATTTTCATTGGGATACAATATTTGACATTTCCAGTATTCCTTAATTTGACACTATATTCTTTCCGCCTTGAAGCGGAACCCGTTTCCTCAAAGACCTGTTTAATTCTAAACACTTTGAGTGACTGATGTGTCGTCCAGGATTCATATTATTAAATTCTTGAGCCACTTGCCTTGTCCGGTTGCCACGTCCAAGAAGTTTAATAGTAGAGACATTTTCTCGTAAAATTAGTTACCCATCAGTTATTTTTCATGATTATAACTCGATGACTATGTTACTTTTATTAAAATAATCCGCGATAAGCAAAAAATGTTATCAATGACTAGTTTCGATGTTAAAAAACACAATTCAAAAAGATATGTTTGCAGAAATAATATCGTCAGAAAATATATTTTTCCTGTTGTTCTCAAAAGCAAAAGAAGTGTTGAAATCGATAAAAAAATAAAGACGTTAAATATTTGTCCCGCATATTTACGCAGGACGCCACAAATTGTCCCACTTGTAAAGTAAGCCTGTCACCGCGGAATTTGGATACAACATTGGTGGAGGTAAAAAAATAACAAATCCGGTTTTGCGCCCTTTTCTGACACCCCCCCCCCCCGGAACATTGTTAAATTAACAAAAAAAAAAGTAAATTTGTAGTGACTTTTTTTTTAAAGATTCCCAAATTTATGCAGACCTTGGAGAACATTTTAATAATTATTAGACATCTTCTATCAAGTTTGCACCACCCTGTTACGGAACATTGCAAATAATTGTTTATTTACTTTGATATATTTTGTCGTAAAAAAATTATTTATACGGTCACATCCTCGCTTGCAGTCGACTTGCAGTTTTGCGCAACTTTTTTTACTCCGGAAAATTTTCTTTAAAATATTTTTATCTGACACGGCCACGATTTTGACGGTTTAAATAATAAATGGGGGTTGAAAAAATTGCGAAATAGTCCATGAAAAAGTTGAAAAACCCCCAAAAGTTCTGTTACAGTCATTGAACATGGGTCTCCCCCCGTTTTCGAAGGCGCTGAACACGATGGTCATATTTTTAAGGTTACCATCCCTCAACAACTACCCCTAACCTCAAATGCCACCCCTATTTCGCGTTTTTTTCCATCGTAGGCATGCGTATCGTTTTTTTGAGCAGGATTCAGGTCGACCGTATGAAATTTAACCATACAACATCTTATCCACCCCGGGGCTGAAACTACCCCCTCCCCCAATACTAAAGTATCTCCAAAAAAATCAAAATGCATAAACATTTTTTTATACCTGTTTTCCTCTCCTATACTCTTCACCAACCGCCGCTAAAACCACCCCCTATCATATTTCTTGATATCGGGGCATGTGGGGACTAGAAATATGCCCAGCTCCATAATAAAAGCCTATCCAATAAGTGCTCGCATGCCCAGTACCACTAAATGGGAAAGGGGGTGGTTTTGGGGATTTGGGGGAGTGAAATAGTATAGACATCGTGTTTAGCGACCTCGAAAATGGGGAAAAACATTTTCCACTATTTTGTATTTTTCGCTGGATTTGAATGTTAGGGGTGGTGTAGTTTCAACCTCGGGGTTGATGGCATCTCTCGTCACTCAACTCCGTTTATAATGTCGAAATCTCCTTAAATACCCCCATCCAACGAGCCTCGTGCACAAAAAGCCGATACGCATGCCTACGATGAAAAGAAAAACGCGGAGTAGGGGTGGTTTTTCGATTTTAGGGGTAGTACTGAGGGGTGGGAACCTTAAAAATATCACCATCGTGTTTAGCGCCCTCGGAAACGTGGAGGTATCCATGTTTTATCCCTGTAACAAAACTTTTGTGTTTTAGGCCTTTTTCATGGAGTAAAACTTTTAAAATCGGGTTGCGACTGTTTGTAACATTAATAACTGACATAATCTGAATTTACAACCTCATAAACATCCCGGAACTTTATTAAATTGCCCATTATTTATATAATACAGTTATACTTGACAAAATAAAAATTGGAAAAAGGTGCTAATTTATGATTGTTTTAATTATGTCCTTAATATAGCTTCACATCAATTTGTAACCCATTTATTAAACGGAACATGATTTAAATAAATTAAATCTCCCTCAATCACAGCCCTCGCTTCAAAAAACAAGCCTTGACCTAATTTTTGTGATTATGAATGCCTAATATTTCATACCTTTCGTATCGTTAAATTTAGTCTGTCCCCCTCATCCTTTCTGTTTGTAACCTTTTGGTCACATTTGTGTTTTCTTTTTGCGCATTTCTATCTCTAAATCCATTTCTCATCGCAAATTTTTTTAAAAATCAAAACCTTGTGGAATCAAATTTTTTTTAAACTCAAAGTTTAGACCAGCCGGCGTTTATACACCTCGCGGAAGGCTCCTCTTTAGGATTGAGGTGCCTGCGTCAGCTGCGAAATTTTAAAAAATTAAAGCGTGAACAAGTTTTTAAAAAATGTGCGATTAACGCGGTGGTTGCACGGTCGGTTCCGGGATGGGTTCTGGGAAAGTACCTGTTATGTTATGGTTATGACATGAATAAACTTATATTGAATTGAATTGGATGAAATGCAACATCGACTGCATTTTTTGTTTCCAATTGGATATTTTATGAATTCTATACCCCTTAAATTTTCATAGCAAACCCGTGGTACTAGAATTACTTTGATTTTGTAATTAAAATTACTTTTAATAAAAATGACTTACAATTGCTATAATACCGCTCCCGACATACGGAGAAATTATTCTGCACGATAGAAAATTCAACAATTTTTAAGTTTTTATTGTTTGTTTTTACACAAACTAAAATTTTAAAATCTTGATTTTTTATGAAAAAGCCTGCATTTCTATCTTATGGATAGTTTTGTCTTAAAAATAAAAAAATTACAATTGGTAAATTTAAGGTTACAATTTTATATTTGGGCTCGAAAATTCTCAGGTATTTAATATTAAATAACGATCAGAAAGTCACTTTACAGATAAGGTACGTTAATATTCTATTTATAGGTAGTTGGTATAATTTATTGGATGTTATAATATAAAAATCCCCGATGTTTTCATAACTTAGCTGTTTCATTGATAGATAAGCAGTAGCGCGAGGACACAGGAATTCAAAATAATATTGTTATCTTAAGCAAAAATTTATTTATAGCCTAAACAGATTGCAAAAAGCGAGACGGCAATGACCTTAAATTGATTAAAGTGGCCTCAACGTTGTTTAGTATTATTATTTTACAGCTAATCATTTGTTGTAGAAATCATATTTAGATAATTCAAATTAAAGTAAAATCTTGCTCCTACAGGAAATCCTTGAGATCTGAACCTGAGAACTGGGGAAGTACCGTCATGTGATTGGATTGAAAATTTAATGTAATATAGAACCGAGACATCTGAATTTCACACCATGTATACCACTCGAGGACCTAAAAAACTGAACATTGAAACTTATGTAAAATGACCTGATACATCCGACTTTTTTGGTCGCGAATTATTTTCGAATCGCGAAATCGGTGATATGTGAGATTTTCGATTTTTTTCTAAAATTTGAAATTTTTTGGGATTATTTGTTTAACTTGTCATATCTGTTATATTAGTAATTTTATTGATTTTAAATTTGAAACAGGTAATATTGAAATACTTCCAATCACGTTGAAATGACCAAAGTTAAAAATTCAAGATAGTTAATGCCCTATTAACGGAAGAAAAAGGAAATAACGTAGGTTTCTGTTATTTGCAGTATAATGTAGTCGCTTATTAACTGCATTATTATTAAATTAACTAGGTACTATAACGACAAAGTTGTAGCCGATGAATCAAAGAAGTTTTTTTCATTAAAACATTTTTTTCAAATTTTGCTTAGTTTTCGAGAACTAAGTTGTTAAAGATAGTGTATTTGCGCACTCGCCTATCGTATTAGCTCTGGTGCGTCGCGTCATCAATATCACCTAAATTACTCTTAAAAGTAGATAGATACATGCTTATTATTAAATTCAGATCAAAACAAAAATTTGGAAGCAACGTTATAATTTTTAAGATCAAGGACAATATCTCTATATCTACTTGAAGGTCTCTATGAAGGTCACTTGGAGCTAATTTTATAGATAATTTAATTCTCTTCAAAAAACCTTTAGTGTCATTATTGCCTAAAACCAATCAAAAATAGCTATTTGTCAAAATGCAATTGAAAATGACAATTTTTCATGTTTTTTCCTTTTATCTCCATTCACTCATTATCAAAACAATTTTGTACATACATAAACATATTCAAAATTTGATTCTTTTTAATTTTCATTAGATACACTATACCTCTATCTATCGTTTTCGAGTTTCTATCGATTTTATCATGAAACAAGTGTTCTGATGTTGACGATGTTTAAAAATTCATATCTCTGCCAATATTGATCGAAGGGAAATGAAAAATAAAGGAAATTGTTCGTAACCGAATTCTCCACAACTTTTATTTGAAACATTTTACGATCCGAACGACCATTTTTAGATTTAAGCGAAGAACGCGCGTGTTTCCGCTGCGTCGCAAAACTGTCAAAATTTCAATCTATCTCGGCACCAATAGGCCGTACGAAGTTAAAAAAAAACGAAATTGTGTGGATTTTTATTACCTATAATTTTCATGTGTACATATCTTACAGCAAAAATTGATACTTTCCGAGTTTTTTTTGCTAAAAACCGATTTTTTCAACCTATTTTATCCTCCCCTCCCCTCCGCCGACGCCTATGGGTGGGGACTTTTAATATGTTAAAAAGTATCACAAAATAAGCCTGTTCCAAAATATCAGCCCGCTCTAAATTATTTCATTCAAATTTTCCCATTTTATTGGGCTACCAAATATTAAACGGTACTTTGGAGAATAACTTGTTTACATATATTTAAAATAATATAATTAATATAATTGTTTATTTATTATTCTATTTTTGTGTGTAATGGTGTTGTCGGACGTCGACAACGAAAAAAACAGACAGTACGTGCAATGCTAACTGTTTAATGCAGCAAGAATAGCAGAGAGAGTGCAAAAGACGTTTGGGTTTAACTTACTGTAACTTATTTTGTATTGAAGTTAGAGATACAATCTTTTCACTAAAAACAATTATGGTATTTTGGGCGAAATGTTGTTGCAGACTTCTTCTTAAATTTCAATAAAAAACAGTCGCTCCTTGATTACTGAAAATATCACTATACAAAAATGACAAGGTCTTATAAACTTGTAATTTTCTTCAAGACGGCTCAATGGAAAACAATCTAATAGCACCAGGTTATACCAAGATACTGACAATCATTTAGTAAAAAAATTGCCCCGAAAACTTTTTTAATAATAAGATATGGCTTGAGAAGTATTAAAAAATGTGTATTTCTGATTTCTCGACTTTGGGGTAAAATTGATTTTTAGGGGGTGTTCGCAATTCCGAATTTCAACCCGACCTCAAAATTGGAATGCGGCAGATGGTTTTCTACGGAAAACCATTTTCAGTTTTTTAGGTCCTCGAATGGTATAGACCTCTTTTACAGGCATCTCTCAGACGGCTCGGTCCGCCACTATAACTAGTTTTCACAAACGGAAAAAATTGAACCTCTTAATAGATGATTGATATTAATTTTTTAAATAAAAATCAATTCCGTAGTTTTCTTTTTACAATAGTATCGAATTGTACAATCTCCTATTTACCGTTTACAAGATACAGGGTGTTTTCTACGAAACGTAAAGAAAGCTTACTGCTGGGATTTCATTTTTGACAAAGCATAAAATTTATAAAACCAATAACATTAATAATATTGTTCAAAATGTCCTCCATTAATAACCTGGCATTGGCCGGTACATGTGGAAACACATAAAACGTTCAATAATATTCGGGATGATATTTTCCATTTCGATCCGAATTTGATGCTTTAGATCATCTAAATTATTTAATCTATGAAAATAGACACGCATTTTTAAATAAACCCCCAAGAAGAAATCCAGTGGAGTTAAATCAGGTTAAAGTACAGGCTATTTAGTAGGTCCTCGTTTATCAATTTGCCAAGAAACTATAGTCAAGAAATGACAGGATGTCAACACCAAAATGAGGGGAGCTCCATTTTGTTGAAACCAATTTGTTTGGTCGGGAACATCAGCATATTTGTACTTTGAAAAAATACTTGTTAAAACTGGAACTGTAAGAAATAAAATAGTCGTCTCACTGAATTGAATATATTATGAACTACTTGATCATTGACATAAGGACTTAGGTCTAAACTGTTTGATGCATCATAGCTAACTAACTTATTCTCCCCGCTGATCTCCGTGTCACCTACTTCTTGCTGTAAGACGGTTAAATATGTTATACCTGTATTTTGTACTTTTATTATTATTAATATTATTGTCGAGCAGTTTCTAGCCTACATCGTTTATACATAGACCAGGGCCAAACCGTTTAAAATATCGTAATAGACAATAAATTCTTAGCAGTATACAAATGGTCGGAAAATGTAGTTAATGGTGTAAATAATTAAGGAAAAATCGTCCAGACTGAGTAAAAGTTCTGGAAGGGGGGTTGGGGTGGTAATATATACGTTTTTAGGGGTTGGTACTCGTTTTTTGCAATTTGCGGCTAAACTATGCATCCTATCGAAAAATGTTGAATATAAAAGTTGTAATGTAAAAATCTAAAACTTCCTGATTAATCATTATTGACCATAACCTCAGAATTATCGAGAAAAATGCAAAAAACCGGTTTTTCGGTTTTTAATTTATAGCTATCGCAAAAATGTTTATATTTTCATGAAAATTGGTGAAAATGTTCTTTTTTATGTTTCAAACAAGCCCAAATTTTTTTCAAAGCGAAATATTTAATTTTCGATGTTTTATGAAGATATTTAAAAAAAGACCTAATTTTCAATCGAAAAATTTGGTTAGCAAATTTTCGATTAATGAACTTTACTAGTGCTCATTTTTTTCGTTGAAATTTCAACTTTAATATAGAATTAAAATATAATATTGTTTATACAAAAATATCGTTAAAAAAGCGAAAAACCGAAAAATTACTTTTTAAAAATCGAGTTTTCGGTGAAAATCATGAATTTCTTTTTCTTTATTGTAAATAAACGTTTACATTCATAAAAAGCGTTAATTCTCATACAATACTATGTTATACAAGTAATGTACATGTACCTAACTATTCTCGGCTTTTTCTTTTTTTTTGGCATTACGACATGTCCAAAGTATCGAAAACATTGTTTAAACTGCAATGGGAATGTTAAACAATTTGGGCCTAGAAGGTACGTACTTTCCATCATGAAAAGGGTACTATTGATCATTGGCGTAAGGATTTGACGTAGATCTTTCTTATTATTTTGACAGTTGAAATCCCAACGGTCGTTCTACTTTTGCTCATTTGCACGTGTTTAGTGAATCTTGTATTTTGTGCTGTTTTTTTAATCACATAAACATATTGTAGCATTTTTGCATTGTTTTTCTGGCTGCGATACAACTTCCAGTTTTGCTGGGAAAGGAAAAAAAAACAATTATAAAATCATTATTGGCCGATAAACATTTACCTAATCTTGCAGAAATTTTTTACAATACAAATGCAGACAAACAAACGATTACCGAAAATGGATTAAAAATAATAGCTTATATCTACAAAAGTAAAAATATATATACATCTCTACACGATTTAAGTTTTGAACTCTACCGAACGGCTACTGCTAAATCCTCATTTCATTTGAAAAAATTACCTCCAACTGACGGGGCAGCTAAGCAACATTGTTACAGGGTGTATTTTCAAATACAAAGTTGGCTTGGTAATCAATTAACAGCTACAGATTGGGGATGGAAACATCACGTTAATGGCATCGTACCTATATTTACAGAGCAAGAATTAATTCCCGAAAATTTATTGAAAATTATCTGCTGCAGCTGCGAAACAGGATGCGGCAATAACAAATGTGGGTGTCGCAAGCATGGCTTAAAGTTCACAAATTTGTGCTCAAATTGTCACGGTTCTGATAAATGTTCTAATGCCGAAAAATCGTTGTACGAAAAAAATTGTAATCTCGAGGACATCGAACACGAAAACAGTACCCACTGTCTAATAAATAATAACAAAAATAAAGATACTGAACTGGACAATCCAGAAGAACTCCAAAAAATTGAAGATATAGAAAATGAACGTGAAGAAATCGAAAGTTTGATCGATTCTGGCGAAGAAGAATTGCCCTCGAAGAAAAAAAGATTTCAATAAAATTATTTTACTTTTAATTTTTGTATTTTATAATCAAATATAAGACTTTGACGTGATAATTTGTAAATACTTACGAATCACAAGAAATAATTAACAAATTTTGTCAGTTTAAATAATGTTTTCTTGACTTTGAAAGCCGAGAATAGTTAGGTACATGTACATTACTTGTATAACATGGTATTGTATGAGAATTAACGTTTTTTATGAATGTAAACGTTTATTTACAATAAAGAAAAAATCATGATTTTCACCAAAAACTCGATTTTAAAAGGTAGTTTTTGCGGTTTTTCGCTTTTTTAACGATACTTTTGTATATAAACAATATTATATTTTAATTCTATATTACAGTTGAGATTTCAACGAACACAATGAGCACTAGTAAAGTTCATTAATCGAAAATTTGCTAACCAAATTTTTCGATTGAAAATTAGGTCTTTTTTAAATTTTCTTCATAAAACATCGAAAATTAAATATTTTGCTTTGACAAAATTTCGGCTTGTTTGAAACACAAAAAAGAATATTTTCACCGATTTTCATGAAAATATAAACATTTTTGTGATAGTTACAAATTAAAAACCGAAAAAACGTATTTTTGCATTTTTCTCGATAATTTTGAGGTTATGGTCAATAATGTCCAGTAAGAAAGTTTTAGATTTTTTTATTATCTACAACTTTTATATTCAACATTTTTCGATAGGATACACAGTTTAACCCCAAATCGCAAAAAACAAGTTCCAACCCATAAAAACGTATATATTACCACCCCAACCCCCCTTCCAGAACTTTTACTCAGTCTGGACGATTTTTCCTTAATTATTTACAACATTAACTACATTTTCCGACCATTCGTATACTGCTAAGAATTTTTATTGCCTTAAACAGGATTGGCCCTGGTCTAACACTCACTATATAAATTATTTACTAAATAAAGACTACTAAAATTCATATTTAGCATCTTATATTTATTTAGCTAATGGTGGCTGACTATTTATACTACTAAACTTATAACAACCAGAAAAACCTCAGTATTAGGATACATTGTATAAAACCAACATAAAGTTTATACTGGCTTAATACCTATATTTATTAAATCACTTCCAATTACGAAATTAGTGATACGCCATACAAGAGCGATGTTATCGTCCCAGTCAATCAATGTCCATCAAACTTATTATTACACCATAAAGATATTCTCTCTTACAATCTAATCATGACTATCTCATTTGAAATCAGATTCTTCATGGTATATGCGAAACATAATGTATTATATACTGTGTTTTACAATATTAAGGAAATCCCCCTAGTGGGATCGATCTGTGCTCATTTTCAACGGCAGTCAATTCTCTTTCAGAATGACTTTATCCCGGAGCTTTAACTGCATTAGGGCCTGTACGGGCGCGTGATACATTTATAAAAACGATAGCAGTTGTTCAGCAGTCGTGCAATGAGATGCCGGGGGGAGGAGCCTAGCTCTCCTACCACTCTCCCTACTCTCTCTTCGCTCGTTCGTGTGTCCCGGTGAGCGGGAACTCCCAAGTTCTCGTATACGCAGTAGATCCCAATTTAATTTTTTACTCCCTTTAATAATATGGTGAGGGTGGCAATAGGGGTGGTAGAGAGGGTGACTACCCCCAAAATAAATTTTAAAGGCCCTTGGACTTCGTACAAATACTAAATCCCAATTTAATTTTTTACTCCCTTTAATAATGGGGTGGGAGTGGCAATGGGGGTGGTAGAGAGGGTGCCTAACGCCAAAAAAATTTAAGAGTACCTTGGTTGTTGTATACACCTAAATCTCAATTAAATTTTTTTCTCCCTTTAATAATGAGGTGGAAGTAGCAATGGGGTTGGTAGAGGGCGTGGCCAACGCCAAAAAAATTGTTTGAGACGTTTCGTTCTTCTATATCTATACACTAAATCACATTTTATTGTTTTTAATCCTTTTCATAATAGTGCGAGGGTGGTATTCGGGGTGATAGTGGGGGGTGGCTGATACAAAAAATTTTTTGAGAAATTGACTTTTCGTACGTGCCCTAAATTGCAATTTTATGGAAACTTACCTGCTTACTTTCTCTATTTACCCTTATTTACCCCGAACCCTTCAACGGAATTAGATCAAAATAATAATCTAGTTCCAGATTTCGTTATAGTACATACGTGTACCAAATTTCAAGTCAATATCATAAACGGTTCCAGAGTAAACGTGCGCACAAAATAAAGTTACAGACAGGAATTTTTTTTCGCTCAACTTAAAAATCTCGACGTTTCATGACATTTTCAACATATTTCAATAAAAAAAAGATATTTTTTTTGCGTTACTATACTTCCACTGGGCGTGGATGTAATTGTATACTAAAATATTCAACGCGGTACTAACTTACTGCATCACTTTTTAAAGTACTACAAATAGTACAATAATTGTACTGACTATCGGAACACTGCCTCCGAGCGAAGACGAACGCGTATTAGTGAGACAGTAGGGAGAGTGGTGGGAGCGCTAGGCTCCTTCCCCGGTATCTTACTGCACGGCTGCTGAACTGCCGCTATCGTTTTTATAAATGTATCATGTGCCCTTGCAGGCCCTAATGCAGTTAAAGCTTCGGGGTAAAAAAAATCTGAAATCGAATTGACTGCTGTTGAAAATGAGTCCAGCGCGAAGTCCCTGACCCTTTCCCTTGCCCTTCTATTGGCTAAAAACTTTGCGTCCCCTCTGTCACCTCCAAATCATCCGATCGCAATCGGGCCGAGTGCAAATCAAAGAAAAGAAAAATCCACATACGATGGCGAAAAAATTATTTCCCCCACCCCATTCCTTCCTAGCGAAAAATGACATTTTAAAAAGGGAAAGAAATAAATCGGTTTTTGCGCCGGCATTTTGTTATTTATGACGAAAATTTAAAAAATAACAACAAGTCAAAGTAGGCACACTAGTATGTAACCTCACGTTTGCAAATTGCGGAAGTTACAGCAGTTTTAATTCCATTTACGTCTTTCCCTCTCCCTCCCCTCCTAATCAACCTAGCAGCTTGAAATTTGGATACAGTACTTGGGTCCTGACTGCCTATCGGGGTGAGGGGAAAAAAGTCGCTAAGTCGCTTTCTACCCCGAAAAAAACGCGAACACGGCTCTCGGCACGTTCCCACCACAGCGAAAAATTTGTGTACAAATCCGTACCTTCAAATCGTAATGTGGAGAACCGCTGGACCGAATTCGACGAGTCAAAATTCGTTTTAAGGGCATTCGCGAGCCCTTCATTTTATCTCTATACACATTTTTCGATCCGAATCAAACGAGTTATGTCCGAAAAACTGATTTTCCCTATATTTACATGTAAATTTCGCCCCTCCACCACCCCCTCGAGCCCGTAAACATGACCAGATAATAGAGAGAGTCCGACTAAATAATATACACAAAAAAATCAAAAAGAACACTGTCGTTTCAAAAATCAGATTGGTCCTACTATTTGTTTGGTCGATAGCCGCGCGGGTTAAGAGTTGTTCGGAGTGTATTAGTCATCCATGCTTCCAATTTTAATTGTAAATGGCTTCACGTCAATAAAATGACGCAGATAATGTACGGTGTGCTTGGAAAGAGAGTGATAGAGATGTAATAGAATATGACATTGGACAAATTTATTATACCTAATCTTTAAATTTCTCGGTGCATTTGAGGAGATTAGGGCTAATTTTATTTTAGTTTTACAAAAGGGAAAATGTTTATTTTAATAATACCTATGTGGGATGATAAAAATTACTTTTGCAAATCGAAAATAGAAAAAATTTTTTTTCTTATATATACTTTTTCTCTCTCATCGTCCCACATTGTAACATGTTTTTAATGTCTTTTAGTGAAAGCCGTTTTTTAAAATAATGATTTATATGAGAGTAAATTGAACCGTCTTTCTGGCTTATATCCGGAGCGCTCTTAAGGCGCGAGGTGGCAACCGCGATTAATCACGCACCAACTATAACTTCCGCTTACCCTATCCACCTTTACTAATATTTCATAACTTTGTCTATCTTTAAATCTTTCCTGTCCCCCTTTTCCATTATGTTTGTATCCTTCTTGTCGCGTTTGTTTTTTTTTCGTTTTCTGTTTGTACATTTTTGTTTCTAAATTCGTTTCCATCAAAATTTCAAATAAATCATAACTTTCTTGGAATCCAAATTTTTAAAATCACATTTTAGGCCAGCCTATGCGCGGCCCGATCTTACACACCTCGCGGAAAGCTCCTCGTTTTAATTTGAGATGCTAGCGTCAACTGCGAAATTAAAAAGTGTTTTGTGCGAGAGTTCCCTAAATGTAGTGTAGTTTTTAAGTTTTGTTAAATCTGTTTTTTGGATATGTTTTAATTGTATTACCTATTTTTTATTTGTTCATTGTACGATAGGAGTTTAGGTTTAGTTGTTCTTAATTATTATTTTCGCCGACCCAGACCTGTCCCGTCCGACCATGCAACCCGCCACTGCGTCAGCGCGGTGGTTGCACGATCGGCCCCGGGGCAAATCCTGGCTAGGCAACTGTTCTGTACCATTTAATTCTAATAAATCTATTTTGCTTGCTTGCTTTGCGATTAATCACACGGACATAGCACCACCGGGTTCGAATCCTGGCGCCGGCACTGACACTGTCGGAGGAAGTGGTTGTATGTCCGCGTTTTTTCAATGTGTAATCCCCTTCCGCACAAGCCCCTGGCTTCTGGAATTGTGGGTTGTCTAATTTCTGTGGTGTTTATTTATTTATCCCAATTTTCATATTTCCAATTACATATGCGTATGACTCCACTTGCCCCTCCTGGAACCTCATTTAAGCGGAACAACTCATATACAAGCAGCAAGTGATATGGTTAAAGGTTTTTTGCGTAATTTTTACACCCACTAATTTCTGAGGCTAAGTGTTTGTAGGCACTTGGTATAGTTGGTAAAATATGTTCATGTTGCCGTACAAATTATACACAGACATCTATATTTTTGATTATTTTCAGAGGCAATATAACATATGGATCGCTTATTATCGAATTTTTTTTAGAAATATATTGAATGGCAATCCCAACGACTAAATTTCTCAAGATTGGGATAGCCATGAGTTATATTTAGGGAGAGAATAAAATTTTGTATCGATGAAAGGTACAAGAACTATTAATAAATTATAATTTAATTGAGATTATTGCAATTAAAATTTTGAACAAAAAACGTCAAATTGAACTATTAATAATAGCTATTTATGTATCAAGTCCATAATACAAGGCTTTATTGAACGAGTCCAGTTTATGGCCGAGCGAGCGTAGCGAGTTCAATGAAGACTCATTATGGACGAGTTGCATACAAGGCTTTATGTCCTCCTGCCAAATTTGGCTTATTAACGAAAAAAATTAGTTCAATGACTTTTAGACATTTTTATGACTGCTGTACATATTTATTTGAAAACGTCAAAATCTGACATCGGCTTATTATTGGAAATAATTAATTTAATAAATTTTATATTTATTCTATGAGAATAATAACAAACATTGTGTTATCAGTATTAAGCATTACAATAAGCAATAATATTTATTATGTTATTTAATATTTAGTTAGGTTTAGTTGCAATGTTAATTTAAATAAACTTATGTTGCCATTGACAGTTGTACATATTAAATTGAAAACGTCTAAATCCGACATAATAATAAAATAAAGTAACTTTATTTTACTAGTACAATAAAGAGCTACTTTATGGCCGCAAAATTATACCATAAACAGTCCTTTATAACGTGGTCTGACATAAAATACATTTTAATTAATAAGATGATTAGAATTAAAATTTTGAACATTAAGCGTCAATCAATTTGATATTTGTGAAAAATTATCGATTTATTATATAAATAAACTTCACAGTTACAACCGAAAGTGTTGGTTGCCAGGCCTGGTGGAAGAGAAATATATATACCGGGCAAGTACCTGTTTTGGCGCTCTCCCTATATGCAGTCAAAATAGGATTTGAAGTGGAACTTTTTCCATAAGCAATTTTATGGTTGAATCCTGTCGGGGAGGTGCTAAGAACTACCCAAAAAATTCTTGTACTTCAAAGTCATTGTTATTAACAATTTAATTTTTTTAAACGTATTTTTCAACCTAAAAATGTGAACTCGAGATATGCAGGTCCGGTCGGAACAAAAAAAAAACAAAATATTTTTAATTAAATTGTCTACAAATCTACGTTTAGTGTAGGTCTTAGGAGTGCAACTATAACCTACAAAAGTGACAAAACTGGCCAAAAATGTTTTTTTTTTTTTCATTTTGCTGCCCAGAGCCACTGGGTGAGCCGATCAGCTTCAAACTGTCAGGAAATCTGCCATAATACAATTTTTTAAACCTATTTTGGACATTTTTTTGCAATTGTTTAAAACCCAATTAATAAAAAATGAATTTTATCGGCCGTTTTGAAAGAAATAAAGCTTTTTTTTAATTAAAATAAAAAAAACTCTTTCTGATCTGATAAAAACTTTTTAAAAATTTTTTCAAAATGGCCGAAAAAATTCATTACTTGAGTTTAATATTTTTGCACCAAATTTTCAGGGTGTTTTTGATAGAGCACAAGGCAGATGTTCAGAAAGTTTGAAGCTGATCGGTTCACCCAGCGACTCTGGGCAGCAAAATTTAAAAAATCGGTCTGACACAACTCAGACAAACTTTCCCATAAGTAGTATATCAGAGTGACTAGATTGAGATACTAATATACAGAAAGTAGGTAATTCCCTATTAAATACAAAGCTTGTGATTTACTTAATGCATAAATAATATTTTTCATTCACTTTACTGATCTACATTTTGAAGCATGCTGCGCAATGCTAAGCGTTTTGCTTCGTAAGATCTTGGATTTAGTGGAATGGCTTCTTAAATCTTGATTTCGAAACCGGGAGAGATCCAATTTTTTTTTTACTTTTTTTACATTATGAAATTGAAAAAAACATTAAATATTAAATAAAGTAATGAAGTAACCATTTGTTAAATTTGATCAAAATCGTTACAGCCGTTTTAGACAAAAAATTATTAAATTGTTTAAAGCTCACCCCCCCGTTGCACCCCTACCTACATTTTTTGGGAGCAACTGGTTATGCCATCTTACGTTGGTACTAAGAAATTATTTATGTGTCAAATTTAATTAAAATCGTTAGAGCCGTTTTAGAGTAAAAAATTATTTTCTATTTTTTTTCTGTTTTTAGGGGTTAAATCCCCCACATTTGATCTAGGATCGATTTTGCGATTTCGCCTCGAGGTGTGGCCGTCTTGAATATATTTGTAAAATTTGAACAAAATCGATCCAGTAGTTTGGGCTCTAGGTGCGACCACAGACGGCAGACTACAGACGGCAAACAGACATTTTTTAAAAACCGGTTTCTTGGGTTCAAAGAACTTGAAAACGTGTAAATCCATCAAAAACTCAAACTCGAATTATTACACGATCACGATATGGGAAAGTAAAAAACCGATTTTTGGTCAGTATTTTCACTATTGTACGTTATGGTTGCATGCCTAAGACCTACAGTAAACATAGATTTGTAGAAAATTTAACTACGAAGATTTTGGTTTTTTTTTGTCCCGATCAGACCTATACATATATCTCGAGTTATTCACATTTTTAGGTTGAAAAACGCGGTTAAAAAAATTAAATTGTTAATAATAATTGGAGCACAGGGTCTTTGAAAAACAAACATGTTTTTGGGTACTACTGAGCACCTCCCCAAGAAGATCCAACCATAAAATTGCTTATAGATAAAGTTCCTTTATATTGATTTTTTGTGCTATTTTGACAGCGCTACTACGGAAACTGGAGCATATGAACGAGGCAAAAAATTAATAGTTTGTTTTTTTTGTTTGCCTAAATTATTGGTACCGAATTTTTACATGATCATTTAAGATTCGCGATATAGCACGCCGCACGCCCATATCTTTAATGAAGAACGTTATCATTTTTTTAACTTCTTCACCCTTTCGTCTCCAGCGAACTCTGGCTGGGCGGACAAAATGCGTAATTACTGACATAATGTTTAGGCAGCCGGTGCGACGGGAATAGGAAGTTTACAAAAATATAGTAGGCAACATATTTTAAGTCCTAGCTTCAGTAACACAATTATTTGTTATTTTCTTTATTTTGTTATTGTTATTTGTTCACATTATACATTTTTTGTGCAAGTTTTTAAGCTCGGAAAATACATAGAGTATTTTTAAGTTATTATCAAATTGGCGCCCCTTGCACTCAGGACTTAGCCCTTCCGCCGGCCCTGTTGGTTGCCATAGACACACAGCATATTTTCAGTGTGATACAAAATGCATTTCAGTTATAGTCCAGTGCAATTAGGAATTGACCCAAAAATTTTGGGTACATTTTTTCTTTTGTTCCTTATTCGAAAGGGGGGTCAATGAAAACCTTAAATCTGAATTTGCGCATTCCTACTTCCCCCCCTTTCGCCGCCATCTTGGATTTGCTTTTTTTTTCAATCGCTCATAACTCGAGTTTTATTTATCGCACAGTAATGAAGAAAATATCGTTGTACTCGTGAGGATTTACTCTTTATGTCATCACGAATGCATTTTTGCCGTAAAAATTATTGCAAAAAAGTTATTAGAGCTCAAAGTTGAGAAATGATTTCAAAAAAATTTTTTTTCGCTTTCTTGGCTCGCCACTCTTTTGCAGTGCATCTGACACTCTCTGCCAACAAATTGTTATTTAAACTAGACGCGATTTCTAGGATTTAAAAAAAAAATTAAGTCCGTAAGTGGATTCCTCGCCCGCCAATCCACGCTCAAAGTTGACATGTTCAAATATGCGCGGAGCATTTTCAATCAGTCATAGTATTTTAACTTGTACATTTTGTAAACTCATTTCCACACCACCTTTGAGGTAGAGTCGACGGCGCTTTTTTTTTAACGTGGTTTCCCTCCCGAGGCCTAATCCACGATTTCTTTGCTTGATGTTCGATTTCTTGCCACTTTTCTATAGGAAATTAATAGTTTTCGTCAGTTTCCTGGGATACTTCAGACGCTTTTCTTTTCGTCGCTCTGGGTAATGGTACCATAGTAGGAAGGTCGTGGCAATCCTTGTCTTCATCATCCAAGATGCGTTTTCAATCAGTCATAGTATTTTAACTTGTACATTTTGTAAACTCATTTCCACACCACCTTTGATTCACAGTGAAACAATCATGGGAAGATGCGGACATGGATATCGTGGAAACTGCAATTGATTTAAGTCCACAATTTGATGCTGTCGTCATCGTAGGAGAGGATACGGACCTGCTTGTGTTGCTGTGTGCACTCGGGAAAAATTAAAAAAATGTCTACTTCCGTAAAATAGGAAGGGGAACAACGGCATCGAAGACGTATTCTACAAGCAGCTTCAAACACGCACTTCTGTTGGAGCATTTGCTTTTCATACAAGCCTTTTCAGGATGTGACACTGTGTCAGCAATCTGCGGAATGGGAAAGAAAAAAATAATTGACGTCATCAAAAAAAATGTTCACCTTCAAGAGGATATAAAATTATTCCAAATAATCACTCCTGGACAAAATGCCATCGCTGCAGCTGGAGAGAACCTGTTAATCGCACTGTACGGAGGAAATGAATCCGATGTGTCCATCGATCGATTGCGATTTAAAATATTTACACGATTGGGTCTTAAAAAGAAAACGGATTTGTCGCGCTTGCCCCCAACGAGTTCCGCAATACGTCAGCATTCCCTACGCACTTATCATCAGGTCCAGAAGTGGCTCGGGCAAGAAAAAAACGCGATTTCTTAGGGCTGGAAAAATGGCTACCGCGGTTTAGAGCCTGTGACCAGCGAACAAGACCCGATTCCACAAATTCTATTGGACATTATATCCTGTGGATCCGCCAAAAACTGCGGTAAAGCTTGCGGCTGCCGAAAGGCCGGATTAAAGTGTTCCATCTTATGCAAAATTTGCTGCGGCGAAAATTGCACAAACGTCAAGGAAGTTGCAGAAATCTTGGATGATGAAGACAAGGATTGCCACGACCTTCCTACTATGGTACCATTACCCAGAGCGACGAAAAGAAAAGCGTCTGAAGTATCCCAGGAAACTGACGAAAACTATTAATTTCCTATAGAAAAGTGGCAAGAAATCGAACATCAAGCAAAGAAATCGTGGATTAGGCCTCGGGGGGGAAACCACGTTAAAAAAAACGCGCCGTCGACTCTACCTCAAAGGTGGTGTGGAAATGAGTTTACAAAATGTACAAGTTAAAATACTATGACTGATTGAAAACGCTCCGCGCATATTTGAACATGTCAACTTTGAGCGTGGATTGACGGGCGAGGAATCCACTTACGGACTTAATTTTTTTTTTAATCCTAGAAATCGCGTCTAGTTTAAATAACGATTTGTTGGCAGAGAGTGTCAGATGCACTGCAAAAGAGTGGCGAGCCAAGAAAGCGAAAAAAAAATTTTTTGAAATCATTTCTCAACTTTGAGCTCTAATAACTTTTTTGCAATAACTTTTACGGCAAAAATGCATTCGTGATGACATAAAGAGTAGATCCTCACGAGTACAACGATATTTTTTTCATTACTGTGCCTAAAACAGAACTCGAGTTATGAGCGATTGAAAAAAAAACAAATCCAAGATGGCGGCGAAAAGGGGGGAAGTAGGAATGCGCAAATTCAGATTTAAGGTTTCGAATAAGGAACAAAAGAAAAAATGTACCCAAAATTTTTGGGTCACATCAGTAAATTTTTCCTAATTGCACTGGAGTATTATGCATTGTTGTTTATGTCAGTTTTATCTACGAATTTTATTCTCTCGTTCAATTCTCTGACTTTTTATTCTGGTCAATTTCGTTTCTCATATCCTTGAAATACATATTTTTATTCGTATTGTCTGTTTTGGTCATCAGAACATATGACTGACAAGAAACAAATTGTGAATGATATGCATGGTTTTGAATGTTATAACTATTACTTTTCAAACTGGGCGTATCGGTAATTAATATTTGTATCGATGAATATAATTACTGATTTTCTATTCGTATTTACTACAAGCATGTAGTGATAAAATAAGTATGCAATTGTTTTAATAAAATTTAACTGCGTGATACAATCAAATTTAACAAAATTTTAATTCTGTTGTTTATAGTTTGTGATGTGTTTATGGTGTTACTGCGTCTGAAAAGAATTAGATCTAAGCATTCGCCTCACGCTAATATAAATTTGGCAAGTTTTTATCAGAAGTCATTTATACGAATGCATAGCAGAAGTTTTAGTGGAGGCATAATAAGCTTTGTTCGGGAACTGTTTTAGATGGGTCTGGTTTTTTTGCCATTTGTTTAGGATACAATTTTTTTATTGACCCACAGCTAGTCACTAAATTGTTAAGTAATTAATAAGCCTGCTTAGATAAGACCTGACATTTTTCGCAACACAAGAAGACAAAGACAGGGTCACATGCTTATCACCCAGGAGTTGATTAGGGCATTTTATCAGTTGCAGACGTAAAGATAGACCACGTGTAAGATAGGTAGCTAAACAATATTGTTTCTTGACTGTATTTTTGACTATTGAAAAGAATATGATGTAAATCTCCGATTTCATTACACTGCTTGCAAAGATTTGATGCCAATATTCTTATTTTATGCAGGTGATATGGATAACACCCATGACCGAATTAAAGTCTGGTTATCTGTGCTATGTTTTTCTTCTTGAATTTTTGCAATTGTTGTAGCAATGTTTTTTTGGAATTTCTTGCCGAATAAGTGTATAGCGTGATGGTAGACAAAACAATATTCGTTTCATTGATGAGACAACTATCTTGTTAACATAGATTTGCATTTACAAATAGCACCTTCTAGACATAGTATATTACACAGGAATATCCCTGATGAGATACTCCCTGTTGTTACGTGTTAAACTCAATTTACGACTAAAAAAACTTAAGGTCAGCTAGCTCCAACAGGAGACTCCAGGGGTGAGATTCGTTTATTTTTTAACGATTCCTAAAGTTTGCCAAGGTGAAATAGTGAGCGCCAGGTAATTTTAATATACCAACCTCAAGCAAATTGTCAGACACACTGTCTAAACAAATTACCAAATTCAGTGTTACTTATTTTCAACCTTAAGTCAACGGCGAGAAAAAAAAACGAGGTTAAAATTCCTAGAATATTTATTAACAAATCTTATTACCGGTGACTTTTTAAATTAAGAACTAGCAGATTATACTTATATGTACAAAATTCTTAATATTATTGATGGCGACTTTCTAACTGTAATTCTTAAATTATATATGAACTTTTTGATTTTACTGACAGTGTTTTCCTAATTAACACATTATTAAATTATATATTAGATTTTGATTTGATTTTGATGTAATGTTGATTTAACTTTGATTTAATCTTTATCTAATTCTGAATTAATTCTGTTTTAATTCTGATTTACTGTTGATGTCCTTTCTAAATGAAAAATGAATATTTTAGGCCAAGTTACATTTTACTTACAGGTAATTCATACTAGTAGGGAACTATTATTGTCCATACCAGCTAGGCTTATAAAATGGCCGTTTATAAAATAATTAAAAATCATAGATATAAGGAAAATAATGATTCGTATGTTTCCACCTGATTCTGAATATACATGGTAAATACTAAAGGTACTTATCCCATCTCCAACGCCTTTAAGGGTGACAACTGATACCGGCATTCCCAGTTCCTCACTCGAAACTCCTGTAGTATATCTGCAGAAAGCTCTCCGACTCCACTCCAGTCCCAAAACAATATGCACCAGTGATGTCCTCAACCAAAACAGCAAAAGTCCCGTCCAAATCGACACGTGGCTTCCCAGCATAAAAACGTCCATCCAAGAAAAATATCTTAACTCCCCAAAACCAGGAATTTACAGAAATCAAAGCCTAGGGTAGATTTAATACCCGTACAAAATTTGCCTATAAATAAAATAGCGTTTTAGAATTCGGTATTTCTATTAAATTTGGTGAAACTTGCTTACCCAACAAAATGGCCTGGGCACACAAAAAACACGAGGATTCAATAGCTTCGTTTCTAAGCCTATTTAGAAGTTCCACAACAACAAAATCGGCTTCAAACTCACCATACCAAACGGCACTTCCAAATTTAAAGACTTCCAGTATAATCCCCAAAACTCAGAATGGGTTGCTCTAAAAGCATTCAAAAGGAAAATCTCGTCTTATCGGCTAAACGACACGTTGCTGAATCGAATGATCCGGAAACTCGGAAACCACTTGTTGTTTTTTTCCTCAGCCACATGTTTTCGAGCACCAATCACCATTTGACAACTCCTACGAAATTACCCACAATTCCTAAAGACGCGCGCATATTTACAATTAAAATTTTACCGACACAGAAAATAATTCTTGACATGGAAATATTAAAACAGACATTACAAAAAAATCCCATGAGTGCAAATCACCATTTTAAACAATAATTGTCCATAAAGTAAATAAACCTAGAATTAATAAATTAAATGACGACTGAGCAGTTTCCTATATCAATGTTGGTAACACATCTCCCCCAGTGAAATATGACATATGACAGCTGACGAAAAAGAATAAACAGAGAATTCACCAAGCTTATTTATTTAAAACTAAAACCTTCCTGCAAAGTACAAGTAAGTGAATATTATTGGTATTATCCACCCTTCAAATGACTAACCAAATTTCTTTCCAGCCAGCACCCTCTGAAATATGTATTTTTGCCTACACATATCGGCATTCCAAAAGATGTTTACGTCCTCTACAGGAACCGAATTTCAAAGTATCTAGCAAGGAAAAAGAACAATCTAAATAGCTCGTCAAATAAAAAGTAAGTCATACAATATATACCCCTCGGTGAAAACCACTACTTAAATGTTTGTACTGGTTTTAGGTTAGACAACGGAGAGGTTGTCCTGCATCAGAAGAAGCTAACGTACAACAAGCCTATAGCAACTACTAACACATCAAAACAATGTAACCTAAGTATATTGCTACCTGAATAAAATTTATCGAAAACAAGAATGTTTCCCAGACTACTTTTACTCAAACAAGCAATACCTAAGCAACACAAAATTAGGTACTCTGTCCTAATGCTGTCAACAAAGTTAGAGGAATACCTACTAGAAATAATCCTTGCTCTGCAATCATTCAACAAACCCAATTGTAGCCTTAGTTACTTATAAACTTAAAATTCTATACAAATATATATGATTGAATTTTAATTTAACGTTACACTGTAGCTACCCTATTTTTATACTTGCTTTCAGTTAATTCACAAGGAAGTTTTCAATAGTGCTTAATTAAAAAAATAGTTCACAGTCATTTTGCCAAATGGTTAATATTTACCTGCTTGATCAGCAATTCCAACAGAAGGTGGATATACCGACCCTAATACCGATAAAATAAATTATGTTTAAAACAATCGATATTTCCTAAATTAATTCAGTATTTACGAATAGTGTTATATGCACACCCACGCTCTTTCATGAAGACAGGTATAACCCCTAATGGTAGAATGAAAGGAAACCTGCATATTAGTTGGTTGCCGGTAAAGCAACGTCATCTCTGGGCCAACTGACGAACCGCCATTATTAACACCCAGAAAACGATATAAAGATATAAAATCCGAGTACGTTCGACGCGTATATTTAAGGAGTGAATTCGAGCGAGAGTTTTATATTAGACGAACAAGTGATCAGATAAAATGAAATAAAGAACAAGTTGTGATTTAAAGTAATGAATTATTGCTAGATTAAAGTTACTATTAGTTGTATTATTTTTAAGGATTCTATATTGTAATTTAAGTGATTAATAAACTAGTGGTTCGTGAAGGTTCTTGTTGCAATTTATTGAACCTACGAACAGGGTCTTTACTGGAGGGTGTAAACACCCATGATAACTAAAAAAATACTCGTTTTTGGCCCAAATTTGCCAAACGGAAAAGATTCGGAATTTCGTAAGGTCTCAAAATTCGTTTGCATTTGTGTGCAAGTTTTCCAATTGCTGAAACAAGCCACACTTATATAATTTAATAATAAAATTAATTTAGTTACTAATTTCGTAATGTTTTTTTCAGGCCACCCGGAATACAAACGACATATGTCCGTCCCACTAGATATTGCCAAATCCAACTCCGACAGTTTGGTGTTAAAAAAGGTCGCGTCTTTAACTATGAGCAAGGGAGAATTGGAATCAAAAGTTTATAAACCGAAATTCGTACCTGAGAAGTTGGACTTCAAGTTATACGAGAAGTTTGAAGGTGAGTGGAACAAACTGAGGGTAAAAGTTAAGACGTTCCAATTTGTCTTTGCTACATTTACATTGCTAATTCCAGGTTTTAAAGTTTGTGTTTTAAAGTGGCCTAGTTTACAGTTCTTTCGAGGAAAATATATGGCTCGTTTTTATTTGTCCATTTACCGATAGTTGACGTTAAACATACAGTATGGGATACAAATTTCTATGGTTAACAACAAAACACCACAAAATTCAAAAATAGAATTCTAGGTACTCAATAGCAATTAAATTTCACAAAATGGGCCTATGTGAAATTCACAAAACAAATAACACTAAATCTGTGATAGCTACCTCGAATTCTCACTGTTTATCCTTCTGTTATCATAATATGCGTGGATTAGGTACAAAAAGTAGAGAGCTATTTACAAATTCGCTCATTGGTAGTTGGGACTGTACGATTGTATCGCTTTAACTGTGACCTGTGGGCCGGATTATGATTTTTTTCGCCCATAGGCTATAATATAGCGCCCCCGTCCCACTTCAAAACTTTTAAAATGTTATTAAAATTTTGATTTATAATATAGAATAATATAATATAAAAAACAATATATACTTAGCACAAACAAACGAAAAAATACATTAAATGGAAAAAGTTGAACAAGTAGGTATAATAGTTAGTTATGATCAACTGTTAAAAATGATATTTTATTTTGTGAGTGGGCAAGTTTGCGAAACGAGCGTAAGCGAGATGAGCAACCCCACGAACAAAACAATAAAAACAAATATTTTGTAAATAAAACATACTTTTTAACACTTGTATCATAAATAACAATTATATACGTTTTCTGGATTTATTACTGGTGAAACTATTTCTAATATTAGTAAAATCAAGCGCACTAGTTAAGTCATGATTTATTGATAGCACAGATAAATTATTAAGAGCGCTCCGGATACAAGCCGGAAAGACGGTTCAATTTACTCTCATATAGATCATTATTTTAAAAAACGGCTTTCACTAAAAGACATTAAAAACATGTTACAATGTGGGATGACGAGAGAAAAAAGTATATATATAAAAAAAAAATTTCTTCTATTTTCGATTTGCAAAAGTAATTCTTATCACCCCACATAGGTATTATTAAAATAAACATTTTTCCTTTTGTAGAACTAAATTCAGTAGAATCCGAATCCGCTATAAAAATAGGGATTTTCATTACAAATTTCAAAGTTGCCCCCGCCCCACCCACTGGGTTAGGGGTGGGAGAGTCGAATCCAATGTCATTGGATAGATTTCGTAAAAATAACAAATACGTGTTTTTCAGTTTTTGAATTGGACGTTTTTTTATGGGCACAAGACGCTACTCTTAAAACAGTAATGTTTTCTTTTCATTTTTTGCGATTAAGCGACATCATGTTTGAATCGAAAAAAATGTCCGGAATAAAATTTACGTATTTTTTGCCGTAGAATTTGATTCCGCAATAAAAAATAGGGGTTTCCATCTGAAATTTTAAAGTTTCCCCTCACCTCACCCACAGGATGGTGGGTGGGGAGGTCATTTTGGTATCAGAGGATAGTTTTTTGAAAAATTTTTGACACGTATTTATTTATTTTTCGATTTGGTGCAAACTGTTCGAGATTTTCCACCGTTCCCATACTTTTCTAATACCCGGTATAAAAAATATTACAATTGCGCAAATAAATGATCGGACATGGAGAATTTAAACTAGTGTTTTTTTTAACTTAATTGATAAAATTAAATTAACCTAATGCTGTTAGTTTTTTATAACATAGTCTTTGAGTTGTTTTTCTGGCATTCTATTGTAGCAAGAAATATCATACCTACATAAACTAAATTCGTTTGTCATTCCGAATTTTAATTTGACCGAAACAATATACCCGTTTGTCGTTGTGAAGTACTTTCCTAAATGTATATTTGTAAAGTTATTTATTTAGTTACTGTAAACACGGAAAACCTCCCTGAATGTGAGTAACTTATTATTATGTTGTTTATGTTTTGCAGTTGGTGTTACATTATCTGTAAAGCCACATTTAATTTAAATTCTAATTTTAAGTGCAACTTTGCCGTTTAAATGTTTTGTTTATTTACAATAATTTTTATCTATTGGTAGTGGATGCTAAAGATATTTAGAATGATTTTCAATATGTATAGACTATAAACTACATCAATTGTGTTTAATTTTGTTTTCACGGAGTTCCGAGGATGATTTAAAATAAATCTCGCAACGTCAACTATATCAGAAATTGAATTTCCATAAGTTTATGGCCTATACACATCAAAACCAACTCCTTCCTATAAAGTAACAAGGCTATCATTATACTTGACATTAAAAATTGTACTCTATAAGAGATACATTTTCTCTGCCTACTTCTCATTGAAGTTTGCCCATTTATTTCAAAAAAATAATATATTTTTTAAATATCTAATTTTGAAAAATTTCTTTTCTTTAATAATGACAATAATCGGACAGACTTTATCCACGTCGATTGTATAATTCATAGCAAGCATTTATCAGTCTGTTTGTTTGTCTAAGTATATATAATACTCAAGATATTTTATTTAGACCAATGGAAAAAAACGCGCTCTAAAAATTAATTGTTTCCTCCTGAATACTTTAAAATAAAGAACTGCCCCATCGGATAATTTACATTCAAATCCTAATGAGGAAGTTGCATGATTTTTTTTATAACGAAAATTTCACACCTCTACTTTTTAACCAATAAGATAGGTACCTTAATTTTGACTAGTTACCATGGCAATTAAAAAAAATTCCGGAAATTTTTTCGAAGCGCCACGATATTTAAGTGAAAATTTTTTGACAGTTGAAAAGGTAAACATACGATCTACAACCATTAAATAATGTAGATGTACCTGTGAATAATGCAAAATTTCTGAATTAACATTATTATTTATTATTCGCTATAAAGTTTCATTAAACAGAAAACACAAATTTGTTAAATTATTATGCATTAACAATTTATAATTCAAAAAACGTAGGATGTACAAACATAGTAAGATTTAAATGTTGCCTGAATTCTAACCCATCCTCTCTTCTTAATGGTGAATAGGAAGGTGACGAATTAATTAGATATCTGTGTTTTAAGACATATATGTAATATTTTGAAACAATTTTGTTCAAATCTCTTTTACGCAAAAGGCCATATTTACTTGACATCTGCAGCAGACTTTCTTGGATTTTCGTAAACAAACCATTCGACTCTAACGCTTCCTGGTCGCAATCTTTCATTAAATTCGTTAAATATATTAATCTTGGATGACATATTTGCGCTTAACTCAACTCTTTGCAGTATTTACATAAATTGTGCTTTTCAAAGCATTCCATTTTTCTCAAAATATTTAACGAAAATACTTATAAGAAAGGTTTTACATAAAAATATCTTTGTTTGCTGGTTTATTATACAGTAACTTAATGTAATTTACCAATATAAACCTCATCTGTCAAAAGCATGGCCGCCTATATCACGGCCACCTACTGCAGCAAACCATGTTAATATTATATTTTTTAAATTAGAAGTGTTATGGATTACTTTAACAAAAAATACATTTCTACCACCTTTAGTAACTTAAAATTATGAAAGGGCGATAGACTAAACTAATACCCATCTGAGTTTTAGCATTTGGTGTAACTAAAGTTGGTATTTTTTTTTTATTTAACGAAATATGGTGGATATACCTATATGATTCTTTTAGAATTTATTTCATGTTGAACTAATATCTTCATTAGCAAATCTCTAATGATATCGACTAATAAGCAAAATAATAACGAAATAAATTTAATTATTATAGGTTTTATTAATATCAAAAACACAATTATTATAAATGTTTGTGGGCTGGCTTGAATTGGTGGGTTGAATCTGGGTACTTTCTCTTTTATTTTGCATTGTGCTCTGATCATGATTAAACTTGCTAGTACTTGATGAAATTCTCCTCATGGATTCAATCATCTGAGATGATGTTCAACGTCCAATTGTAAGTAAGATTTGATTGACTGACTATTACTGTGTTCAGTAATTTTAATGAGCTGTTGTGCACCAACTCCTTCCTTGGCCAATTTCGAAACAGCTGTTGCTCTTGCAGAATGATTAGTTATTTTTACTTTTTTAGTGTCAATTCCTATATCAGAGGCTGCTGATTTAAACCATGAAGATACAATGTTCTTACCAACTGGGCTATTCTTGTACCATCCTTTCGAATTGGGTTGACTCCAGTATGGGTTTGGTGTTAAGAATAATCTGTCGGTCTGAATAAGATTTCCCCTTTTTTCCATCAATTTCTTAAACAAACGAGCCGGACACATTTGTGGATTGTCGAAATTTGTAATCAACCATTTACTATCCGACAGTTTTTTAGAACCACCTTGTGTGGTTTTGGAGAATATTGGATTATATTCTATCCGACCTTTTGGGTTTCCGAAATTATCAGTTTCTTCTTTGAAGTATTGGATACACGCAGAATATCCTTCCCCTCCTCTCCATGCCAGCTCATGCGAAACTATGTAAAAAAATTTACGCTGCAATCCATCTGGAGTATTTTCATCCCACATTTCAATAATTTTTTTGTATTCGTCACTGGTTAAGGCTGAAACACTCACTTTTCTTTTTAATGGGTCTCTCTGTAATTTTTTGCGCTTAGCATCGCGTGCAGCTCTGGCGGTCGCAAATTCCATATCAGAAAACGGATTAAATTTTATTTTATATTTTTCGTAATAAATTTCTTGTAACTGCTTAGCAGTAGAGTTCCACATCACTTTGACCACACTTTCCTTATAATCTTGAAAATTTTTCTTTTTCATATTAAATGCATAGTCCTCCAATATAGTAGCCACCTGTACTACACTCATACACTCATTAATATTATACAACTTTTCGTCACAAAATTCAACAAACTGTTTCCATACACTTGATTTTGATTTTCGGGTGTTATCTGGTGTTATATTTTGAATTTCTTGTCTAATTCCTTGTTGATTTTCTTTACCAAATCGCGACATTTCACTATACACTTATTAAACTCAACGTACAGACCTTTTAAACTAGTAATTATTAAGCAACAATACCCTGGCCAACTTGACAAGCAGAGAAATTAATTTAAAATGTCAGGTTGGATTAATAATTTTTTCCAAATTATGGTGTTAAGTGGTGTGAAATTTTCTTACCGAATACCACGCAAGCTTAAATTATTCCAGGAAATTTTCTTTCGGGCACGAATATTTTAAGGAAATTTCAAAATATTCGTGCCCTCAAGAAAATTTCCGGAAATAATTTAAGTTCTTGTGATATTATAAGTGAAAATCGATAAAACGTAAAAAAAATTTAAAAAATTATAAAAATATAAATGTCAGGATTTTTCGAATAAAGCGAGAAAAAATATTTTCTCGGTGACGAATTTGAATTTTGCGAATCAACGGTTCTTTGGCGTCAATAACTGTCATTTGTTTACTGTTTACTAGGTAAATCTACTTCTAATTTCTTGTTTGTGCTGTTATTATTTGGTTAATGAGCTAGTGAGTAACACTATGAGTTACAAATATTCTATTGTGTCTAAATGTAAAAATACCACGATCAAAACTACCAACTACTATTCTTCAGTGTTCCAACATATTCCAAAGTTGGACAAAAGTGGTGCACTGCTATGAATTGTGACTCTAAGAAGAACGCCAAATTAGCAGAGAAAACGTCTTTAAGGTGTTGTGAGGATCACTTTAATGTAAGTGTAAATATAATGCATAATAAATAGATATATTATGGTGACATATTACAACCTCATTCATTACAACTGTCTATATATACCTACAACACATACCCCAGGCGGTATTTGCTTTGGGTTCGGTGAATCGGGCAGATTTTCGGGTTAATCGCTCCTATAAATCATAAGAAATGATAATTTTACTATGCACTAGATTGAAAACGTGGGCGTAATTTATTATAAATAATGTGGAAGCATTCCTAAAAATTCCGTTTCTTCTTCCTATTTTTTCATACATCTCAGAACTATCGCTTTTAGAGAAAAGTTATAGGAGTGAAACATTATTGCAATTAAATTTTAAATAAGATGAAGTGGGTTGCGAATCCAAAAACTCATTTTTTACTGTTGCAAGAACAGTAAAAATCTCAAAAAAACATTTGAAATAGCAAGTTATTTGTGGATTTTTTTTAAATACTTATATTATACTTAGGACCTTCATATTTGGCTAAAGAAAACTTTATAAGATAATATATCTTCCCACCAAATTTCATCAAGATCGGACTTTTAATTTTTGCATAATAATTTTGCAATCTAAACTTCGCAAAAAAATTGCAATTTTCAAAATATTGCCAATACTAAACTAAAGCATTTAGAAAGTTGAAATTTTTTTTACATATAAAAGAGCACTCACATTTTTTATTCCATTTTGAGATATCAAAATCCGTTAATCAGGAGAGCCTAGGGAATTGTTTAAAAATTTGGCAAATTTTTTCCTTATAAACAAATGCAATAAAAAATTTTCAACGGATTTTTATTTTCAAAATATATTTTGAAAGTGCTCTTGAAGATGCGTCTTTAAAAATAACACGATGATTCGTTTATTAGAACCGGAGTTATGATAGACCAAATTTGAACTCAATTTACAATAAAGCTATAAGTGTATAAGGACTCTTTTTCGACTAATAGCTTTATTACTTCCACGTCCAGTGGAAACGCAAAAAACAAATAATTTTTTTTTGTTGTCTGTCGGTCTGTCTGTCGGTCGGTCTGTCTGTCTTTGTGCGCACGTTTACTCTGGAACTGTTTATAATACTGACTTGAAATTTGGTACGAGATCTGGAACTAGATTATATTTTGATCTAATTCCGTTGAAGGGTTCGGGGGTAAATAATAATAATAAATGGTCTTTATTTCAACAATGCAAAAATAACATACAACTTAACAGAGATATTAATTACTAAATAATATGCATTATTGAAGAGACGAAGTTCAGTGCATGTGTAGTACTGTTCTACCACTTAACTTCCCATTCCCACATCACTTACTGTTTATATAAAATATTAAGAAAACTTAACATATACTATACATATATACTTAAGAAACTGCCTACTCTAATATATGATACATTTACTAATTATGCACATCTGTTCTGTAGCGAATTTTCGAAAATAAGTAAGGTGGAGTTTTCGCGGTAATAATCTTATGAAAGAATACTGAAGAGTGAAGTAGGCGTTTGTTAGTCATATTTAACAACCCGATTTACTTAATTTTACGCGAAATATGTTCTCTCCTTCTAATACCACAAATTAGCCTAGTGCATGAATTTTGTATTCTTTGAACTCTTCTTGATGCCATCATATCCAGACAGGGGCCATATATTACATCGCAATATGAAAAATTTAACAAAACAAGCGCATCACATAATAATTTGAAGTGCCTTTATTTAAAATATTTTTGCATGTATATATATTTTTTAAGTTACAAAAAGCTTTTTTACAGAAGTATTGATATGCGTGTTTCGCCTCATCAAGACATTTCAGTGACGTACAATTAATTTTTAACTTTAAAGCATCAGTATATTGCTTCCGTAATACTTTTTTACCAAACAACAATGCTACAGATTTTGTTGGATTTATACATAGTCCATAATCCTTTGATGAATTTACTAATCTATTCAGATCACAGTTTAAATCATTATTCACGTATAGAATATTTTCTGGAGTAAGCGATGTATGTAACTGCGTGTCATCTGCGTAACAGTACACTTTACTTGACTTCAATTTTTTGTGTAGTTGGCTTGTGTATAGAGAAGAAAGCAGCGGACCAACAATCGGTCCTTGTGGCACACCACGATCCAAATTTCCTTCCAAAGTGAACTCATTATTATACATTACTATTTGTTTCCTATTTGATAGATACATTTTTAACATATTTATAGCATTTGGATCTAGTCCTGTAAAAAATAATATTGACAGCATAATTTCATGGTTGATACAGTCAAATGCTTTTGTATAATCTAATAAAATTAACACTGTTTCATGACATTTTAAGCCTATTTCAAGAAAAAAAAAATTGTTTGTGTAACTATACTTCCACTGGATGTAGAAGTAAAATACAATTACGTGTCATCAGCATACTGATGCATTTTGCACAATTTTTCTGCTGTATCAGCTGAAAACAAAAGTGGCCCTAATATGCTACTCTGACGGACCCTTCGTTTAATAAGTTTATTGCCTGAAAAATTTCCATTTGAAATTAAGCGCTGATATATAAATTAGTCAAATAGCTATGAATAAAAAAGATTGATTCTTCACTGAGACCAAAATATTTAGGTTTGTGCACAGAGTGGCATGATTTATGGTGTCGAATGCCTTGCTAAAATCTAGGAGGATCAAGCAAGGGTTTTTCTTAATACCACTAGCTCTAAATATGTCATCAGTCACATGTAGAAGTATGGTAGTGGTACTGTGACGTCCCCGAAAACCAAACTTCATCGCGGGCAAAATATTATTTTCAGCAAAAGAAGAAGGGAGGGAGAACTTTGATATGCGATGTAAAGCAACGTCAGGCGCAGGCAGTTAGTAGTTGGATGAGTGACCGTTCCAACGAAGACCGCGTCCTCGCCTCACACATCTTCCAGCGGCTTGTATATCAGTGTATGCGCGGAAGCTATACAACCTTAGGCGAGAGTTGTATAGGGGATATACCATCCTTCGGAGGGGATGTAAAGCCGTCGGTCCCTTGTCTATTAAATGTTAGGCAAGTAAAAGATCCCTACTCTTCTTAAGGGAAGAGGTTCGGCAAAATTCCTGGTTGGGGGTAGCTCGTCTACAGGCATCGGTGATAGGCCTCAGTAGCGGAAATAGGCCGACGTTAAATAAAAGTATTAAAAAAAAGCAAAAGAAGCATTTAACTGATTTGAGATAATTCTAGAAATGATTGGTAAACTACTAATCGGCCTGAAGTGACAGATGTCAGTAGGGTTGTTATTTTTGGGAACTGGAATTGTATTTGAATATTTCCAAGTATCAGGAAAGACATTATTTATTAAACAAGTGTTAATAATTAATGTTAAATGTTAACTTAATGGGGTAGCACCAACGTTAACATATTTAAGTCAATACCGTCAACTCCCTCAGCATTAGATTTAATACGTCGGGCAATTGTTTCTACTTCTTCTGTGGTGACTGTAGAGAAATTAAATTTTATATTTTCCCCAAATGCTCTATTTGAATATTTTCCAAAATTAAATTTAAATTTAAAGTAATTTAAAGCTTTCCCAAAATTCCTTGGCGTTCGACTTTGACTTAAATCTTAGATATGCTTCTCAGACTTCACTGCCATATTGACAATGTTTCTAAATAGCCCAATAAAATGGGCATATTTGGATGAGATAATTCAGAGCGGGCTGAAATTTTGGGACAGGCTTATTTTGTGGTACTTTTTAACATGTCAAAAGTCCCCGCCCGAAGACGCCGGTGTAGGGAAGGGGGGAGAATAGGTAAAAGAAATCGATTTTTCGAAAAAAACTCGAAAAGTACCAATTTTACTGTAAAATATGTACACATGAAAATTACAGATAATATAAATCCGCACCATTTCGTTTTTTTTTAACTTCGTACGAGCTATTGGAGCCGAGACAGATTTTTTGAAATTTTGACAGTTTTGCGACGCAACGGAAACGCGCGCGTTCTTCGCTAAAATCTCGAAAACAGTCGTTCGAATCGCAAAATATTTCAAATGAAAGTTGTAGAGAATTCAACAATGAACAATTCTCTTTTATTTTTCATGTCCATTCGATCAATATTGGCAGAGATATGAATTTTTAAACATGTTTATAGCGCGCTATCAGAGCACTTGTTTCATGATAAAATCGATAAAAACTAGAAAACGCTAGATCGTACGCATATAGTGTACCTTGTGAAAGTTAAAGAGAATCAAATTTCAAATATGTTGGTATATACACAAAATCGTTTTGATAACGAATGAAAGGAGATAAAAGGGAAAACATGAAAAATTGCCATTTTCAAGTGTATTTTGACAAATAGCTATTTTTTTATTGGCTTTAGGCAATGATGGCACTAAAGATTTTTTGAAGAAAATTATATTCTGTAAAATGAGCTACAAGTAACCTTCATATGATGAATGGTTCACGATTTACAGCTGTTTAAAGCTATGAGCAAAAATTTCTTTTTTATTATAAATTAAGGTTTTCCTGCAAGAACAGTGCATTATCTTAAGGTTATCTGCTAACCATGGGGCTGGTGGTTTCGATATACGCAGAATTTTAAATGATGCGTGAATACCAAACAAGTAAATTAAACTTCGATTCCAAAATGCAATCAAATCATTAACATTATCATACCTGAATATACATATATACACAAAAAACCAACGAACCAATTTCGTTTGCAAAGATGAACCATAGTAATTTTTTTGTTTGTAATGTTACAGTTTCGCGGAAATCGCTTAGTCAAAAATATAAACGTAACATTGAGGCCGACGCTTCAAAATTAAAATCATTTTGTCGTCTTAACGCATTGGCAGTTTTGAAATATTAATCTGCCTCATATAGGTACACTTATGAATCCGTTTAGAAATCGGGCGTAATACTGTCGAAAGTGTCATGTGCCAAGCCAGGGCGTGCAAGCATCGCTTAGAAATAGTTAATTCAATCATAATACGCCTATGCGCATGTTGGTTATTCACTTCAATCTTACGCCTGTAATTCATATCAAAACGAGACGTACGTCTTGCATGCTTAGGCTATTTACAACCTAGAGTGGGCATGCCATCCCTGAGCAAAACCTGTAATAAACAATATGAATATTGAATAAAAATTGTTCACAATTGAAAAGATATCACAGGAAAAATAACTAATGTGTTAAAATTGATTAATCAATCCCTTATGAATATCAAATATGATAGCAATTTCTAATTTGATAAATAGGAACAAAAATAAGTTGAAATACATATCAGTGGTGCCATATAGTTAAGTTACCTATAACTATATTTTTCTTTGCATTTTAAGGTATAAAGTATTATGACACATATGTCTCTATATTATCCAAAAAGTACTAAAATAATGTTTAATTTTATTTCATCAGTTTTAGATGTGAAACTAATATAATATGTAAATGAAACAAATGTATAATATTCAAATATGGGACCTCGCGCTCGGTGGGATGTGGACACTGCCACCCTCATCCCTTCCCTTTTCTTTTATAGTGTCGTGAATCGTTTCATTTTCGGGTGTGATTTTTACACCCACTAAATTTCAGTGGATAAGTGTCATTATTATTCAGTTCTATACCTCATCCTGCCCACCCAGAGCTAGAAGCCACGGGCCGCCACTGGCGACTAGTATTGGCCAACTTATTGTAAAATAGTTTCTGTACTTATAATAGGCTATGAATAATAATTGTATATTGATTAACTAAGTTCGGTTTAGTTAGGAGTATCACTTTGTTGCATATTTGTCTTTTACTGCTGCAATTTCGTTAAAGTTAGCCCGAAGTAAATTATACTGTCAAATATTGGAAGAGGAAAATTTGATATTCCAGCACTGTAATTAATTACGGACGTTGACATACTCGTGCACTTGGATGATTGAATGTGGAATTTGCAAATTATGTCCGATGCAATTAATTGGAAAATAGGTTTGGAAATTGCATTCATTGCTCACCTCTTTCATCAAACATATCCAGTTGTGTCATGTAAATGGCACAGTAATTATTTTGTGCTTTAATGTCAGCGCAAATATGAATGCTCTGTGTTATCATATTTATTTTTATTTCATAATTATAAATGATATCTCACAACTCTCCGTCTAACTATTTCCTCTGTTGATAAAAATTCAACCATGTGAATGTATGAAAAATCGGGGTTTTACGAATATCCCTAAATCTATTGGTTCTATGGTAAAGAGTGTTGTAGCATACAAAAGTAAATACCAGAAGTTTCCTACAAAAAATATATTATACTTACAGTGTTTTTGTTCAACAATTTCTTTTCTGCAAATCAGTACTGTAATGCCAGATTATGCCTATCAACAATAATAAATAATAATATTAGTTTAATTAAATAATGTATACGAATATATAATATTAGGATAATACAGAGATTTAAGATAAACTTAATACAGCATAATAAATATAGCATCATTTATATTTGCTGTAATATAATATACATAGTATAATAAAAATATAAAATAATTATTAAACGCAGACGTAAAGTGTTCTAAAAAATAATTAAAAAGAGACGTTCATGAATACGGGATAAATCGGTATCATCTATGTCAGTTACCGTCAGCATTCCAATCTGGAGAAATAGTATATTTTCAATTGAAAAAATTACAGTATTTAAAAACATATGAAGTATATACAATACAGATGTTTGCGGATAACATATGCAAGATAACAGTATGAACAAACACCGAATTATTAAAATTATAATTTCTTGTTTTCACAAATATTACAATGTAAGGAAAAGTAAAGCCTTAAGGTTCTCTACTTAAAAAGTCTTGAACACTGTAAAAACTACATACATGTTCAATGTGTCTGTCCCACAACAGCTTATTGTGAAGGTAAGTACCGAGCAATTGCGTGTTATGAGACAATACAATATTGTCATGCAGCACCACATCGTGAGGTAATTTTTTTTGTAACCAAAAGTTCATAATAACTGTTCTATCCTCATTCATGATTTGTTTGTCTCTTTGCGCCCAGGTAGTTACCTCTTGCAATGTTTGATCAATCAGTAAACAGAGCTGCTCAACTGTATCTGCTGCAAGCGTTACTGTTATGTCGTCAGCAAACATAGTTACGCGTCCAGTGGTTAAACAGTTTGAGAGATTATTTAAGTATAGCATAAATGATAGTGGTCCTAAAGCCTTGAGGAACTCCATATATTAAATTCTGTGTCTCTGATTGCATATTATTTAGTTGAACTTTTAGTGTTCTCCCTTTCACGTAGCTAATTATCCATGGCAGTAAGTTCCCCATTATTCCCATACTGTATAGTTTTTGTTCAAGAAAAGAAGTGCTTACAGTATCGAAAGCTTTTGACAGATCAAACATTATTGAAACAACGTACTTGCGAAGCAGATGTATACATAATAAATAAATAAATAAATACACCACAGGTAATGACGACCCCCTTTATTCCGGAAGGCTCTAGAAAAGCCTTGTGTGGGAGGGGGCTACACATTTAGAGACGAGGGACACACACCCAATATCCGTGTATAGTGGAAAAATCCGTCTTACAGTATTTTTCACTGCCATGACCGGGGATCGAACCCGGAATTTTTGGGTGAGAGGCAAGTGCGCTCACCTCTCGACCATCAGTCATACATAATTTAATAAATGACAAGTCACAGTTTCAGTTGATTTTTCAGCTGTAAAGCTGTGTTGAAAAGCAGTAAGAATGTTATAATTCTGCTGTAAACAATTCTTTCAAATGGCTTCGAAATTACACTTAGTAGAGATATTTGCCGATAGTTCTCCATTTCTTCTGGTCACCCCTTTTTAAAACAGGTACAATCTTTGCTAATTTAAGGATATCAGGGAAGCAACCCTGGTTTATTGAAATATTGAAAAAAAATCTAATTGGTATAGTATGTTATCTTCAATAATTTTTTAATATGTTTGTTGTTATATCATCAAACCCACTAGATGGTTTGGTTTTTAAGATATTAATTGCATCGTTTACTTCCTCAACAATAATTGGCCCAAAAAATATTGAATGTTCCCTGTATGCAGAAACAGTACATGGTAAGGATAGGTTTGAACCAAAGTGGTGATTCAATTTATTTTGGATATCTGTAGCAAAGTGGTTTACAAACATATTAGCTATTTTATGTACATCTGATATCTTCTTATTATTGCTATCATATAAATTTATGCAATCACTGTTAACATTCTTTCGGCCTAGCATGGTATTTACGATATCCCACGTCTCTTTATTTTTATTTATTAGAGGTGTTGTTTATTTTATTTTTATAGAAATTTTGCTTAGTTCATTTATCAACCAATCTTTGTTTAAGTTTCTGATTTTTATATTGTTACTTTTTTTCATTATCGATTTTATTGGATAAGAGATATTACAGCACCAAGAGCGCTCCGGATATAAGCCGGCAAGGCGCTTCGATTTATTCTGATATAAATCATTATTTTAAAAAACGGCTTTCACTAAAAGAAATTAAAAACATGTTACAATGTGGGATGATGAGAGAGAAAAAAGTATATATATATATATATATATATAAAAAAAAAATTTTCATCTATTTTCGATTTGCAAAAATAATGTTTGTCATCCCGCATAGGTATTATTAAAATAAACATTTTCCCTTCTGTAGAACTAAAATAAAATCAGCCCTATGCCCTCAAAAAGTGATATAGATTTAAAAATTATGTATAATAAATCTGTACAATCTCATATTCTATTTCATCTACCTCTCTTTTTCTAAGCACACCGTCATTCGGCTGTATCATAGGCGCCCGCTTTGAAAGTAGGATTATTTTAGATATCCGCTGCCTGTTCAATAAAGCAATAAAACGGATCTTTTTGTTTCCTGTTGTAATAATTACATTACATCTATATATCTGTGGATTCCAGAGTTTATTATAGTAGCACATTTTGCACTCGTTGTGTCATATTTGTAGTTTTTAATTATTTGTGCATATAGGAATACGCTCGAAGTTCTTTCGTTTTATGTGACTCGTAGTTTTTAGCTGGCGTACTTAGTTTATATAGGTAGTTGTTAAAAGTGTAAGTTGATTCTATTCGAAGGATGGTTAAATTACGGTTACGGTTAATTTTGTAAAACTTAAGTTTTACAAAATTAAAATGCAAAATTAAAAATTCTTTTTATTATTATTAACAGAAATAATCTAATCAAATTATTTTTGCTGTGATCCTAACTAACAGAATTTAAACCCTTTGTATCAATTACTCCATATTATTACTGCTTTCTGATCTCTAAAAGTAAAAAACTTGGGACACATTTTAAGAAATACTTTGATTTATATTTTTGTTGAAAATTTATGAAAAATATCTATTCCAATCCTATAAGAATTTTGCTCTATAACCTGCAAATTTTAGTCAATCATTATTATTTGTAATAATACATTTATTTTTTCGCTTAAGCTGAACGATTTTTTAATTCTCAGATTTATTGATTATAGGTCTTTATTTAACAAAAAACGAGAGGAAACAAAATCATGCACTGGATTTTCATCCAGTTTACTACCAAATATTGATATTAACAGAACCAGTTCTCTAGTTAGTGATAATGAATGCCAAAATAATAAAATGAAAATGATAATTTTTGGAAAACCAAAATTCGATAAATGCCTCCTACCGTAGTTGGTAGATCCATGCTATATAAAGGGTTTGGAAATAAGAAACTCAGATCGAGAAAAAAAAATCTACTTTACCTTAATTCAATATTTTTTTACTAGTTTACCTATATTATTCATATTATTATATATTATTATATAGAGTGTTCACTTTTTCAATGGGATTGTATCTCCAGATGATGCCAACATGGTTGGCGAAACACGTGTCGAGTAGTATATTCGAGTGTAGTGTTTAAGCGTTTCTGAAAGTTACGTCAGAAGCAGTCTCACACCAAAGGTTCCAACTCCCTCCAGGATTTCACGACCAAGCATTCCAGAACTTCAAAAGGTAGAAAGTCGATTAAATTAGAATTAAGTTGTACATTTTAAAGCTCGTTAAGATGTCGTTTGCAGATTTTAAAAATCTTCTGTATTCTCAGAGGTACTATGAAAATAATGAAAATTGCTATTTTTTATATTTGTTATTGACGCGCAATTGATGGGATTTAGAGACAAACTTTTAGATAAAAGTTGAGTGCTGTTCCGTTACTTATTTAAAATTCTCAAATTTATAATTGCACCATTTCGACGCTAGGCATCGCGACGCCCAACCTTGGTTTTCCTTATAAATGGCTGTTCTTTTTCAAGGAAATTGAATTGGCAGCATATCATTTCATACATAATATTATTATAATAAGGAAGTACTATAAAAAATGTTCGTTTTTTATTTCTACATCAAATTGCCGAAAAATGTGTGTTCCATTTGAAAAAAATGAGAAAAGTCAATTAAGAGAGTTCATAACTGAAAAACAATTTTTAGCCGCCCTGTACATATTTAGGAAGTAAAAATGATTAAAAAACATTCACATAAGTTTTTCTTAAATCCCATAATTGTGACTGCTCATTTTTTCATATTATTATCTGCAGATGGCATTATTTCAACAAAAAATTCATTACATCCAAGTGGTTGGGAGATAATCAATAATAATATAAGAATAACTAGAGTTTAGAAAGAGGCTCAAATAATGTACTGATGATATATAGCATTCCATTTTAAAAAGTCACTTGATCCTGTAATTTCGTCTTGGTTCACCCTGTATATTGGAAAATAATTTTCGGTTTTAGACTTTTTATTTAGTCTACTTGTATTTTTTTTTACTAGCCATCGTAGAACTCGAGAAACCGAAGTCCGATGCACTATTGCCCCACCCTGTATATACTTTCCTATTTTTTTTTTTATATATTTATTTAACGTCGGCCTATTTCCGCTACCGAGGCCTATCGTCGACGCCTGTAGACGAGCTACCCCCAACCAGGAATTTTGCCGAACCTCTTCCCTTAAGAAGAGTAGGGATCTTTTACTTGCCTAACATTTAATAGACAAGGGACTGACGGCTTTACATCCCCTCCGAAGGATGGTATATCCCTTATACAACCCTCGCCTAAGGTTGTATAGCTTCCGCGCATACACTGATATACAAGCCGCTGGAAGATGTGTGAGGCGAGGACGCGGTCTTCGTTGTGAACACCAACTCGCCTCACTTTTTTGGAAAATAAAAAGTATTGTTGCGCGGATTGCTTAGCTGAGACTCCGGAGGCCGTTGATGCACTTAATTTGTAGATTTGTGGAAGGTGGGGGTGCCCTTGAAGGTGTTGGACAAGGCCAAAAGCTACGCCCTGTATGTTGTCCTGGTGTAGGCAGTTACACTGACTCTAAATTCAAAGGTAACGTTTGTTCACTGTATTTTAAAATTGTCTAAGGGGACTTCAACACCCTGTGTATTAAGCAAATTGTGCTTTGGAGCGTTAAGGTTCCACTAGAAAGTTAGAATTCACTTTCTTAAATTTTTGTAAATTTTTTTATAATGCTTCTGAGTCACCCTGTATGTGGTGACTGCAAGAAAAACACTTGTTTTTAACGAGATTGACTGTTTTGATTTAAACAAATGAAAGATCGGCGTCGGTTTAATTTTTATAAATTTATTTCTATTTTGTTACAGTTCCCAAAATTCAGTAACTCTTCGACACTGACAATTCTGGCCGTAGAATCGTATCGGGGTTTCGTTATTTTTAACTAAAAATCACTTTTATTTTTTATTGAAAAGTTGGGCACTAGGTGTGATGCGCGAGGGCAGCATAGATTTCAAAATTAGAAGTATAAAAATGAAGGGGCACTAGGTGCGAGATGAATTTATGCACTTATGCAAATTAAAGTTTAAAGGAATACGGTTTTTCTCTTGGTGTCGCCAAGGAAGGTGAAGCACGGAGTTTGGAATGAAGCCGGGGAAATAGAAAGCTATCCGCGAAACGGGAAGTCACTAATTACAACTTTGATAAACTATTTTCACTCGCTAGACTTTTAGACACTATTACTTCTGGCGCAGTACTCTTGCCGTCGGTGTGTACGAGAGGGCTTTTATATGTTTCCAGTTTGGTTGCATTTGGTGCGCCCCGTGAGTCTCGCATCCCGTTTTAAAAGAGCTGGAAAGGGACGAAATCGCTCCGTGCGGGCGAGGATGAGTCATCATTGTGAAATGTTGCGCAATGTTGCGATATAATGTAAAAAAGCGGAAATTTCGGGATGAGTCCTGTATGACTGTGTAGGGCGTAAAAAGACGAATTTTTTGGTATATGGCTCATGGTCGAATCGATTTTGAGAAAAAAGTTATTGAAGATTTTCTGACAGATAAATGGGAGAACATATCGTACGACCCCGTAGCGTAGCGTTAAATCCACGCACGTGCTATTAAAGTGGATACAATTTGGATACCCGTGTAGGCGGGCGGGACGAAGCAAACCGAAGCAATGTTTTAAGAAGTTACAGATGTTGTATACGGGGGGCGATGAGAAGTAAGGGGAATCTGGATCGGATCAGATATTTGAAAGAAAGCGGGTACTGTATACGGGGTGAATAGAAAGTGAGAATAACGAGGATTGACCATGATTGCCGTATACAGGGGCGATGAAAAAGTTGAAGATGGTAAAGATTAACTAGGGATTGTGAATGCGTGCGACTGCTGTATACAGGGGGCGATGAGAAGTTACTTAGAATCGAAAAGGTTGCAAAGGCTGTATACAGGTGGCGATGAGAAAGTGTGGGAGAGAGACGTGGTTGAAGAATGGGGAAAGACGACGAATGTCGCATACAGGGGAGTCGAAAAGTAATACTTATAAAAATGGAGTGACGGACGTTATATACGAGGGGCAATCGGAAAGTAAAGTTTTCTGGAGGGGAACTAAAAATATTCTGGCCGGCGGTTTGGAGAGTCTATTGAGGGTGATCTCATGTTATATGGGGTTGGTATTTTTACGGTGGTTAAGTTTTGATGTTGGGGCTGAAAAATAACTGTTTAAAACTTTTTGATAATTTTTCAGGTAGAATTTGATTACTTGTGAATTATCGGTTGCTTATTAATTTTTTCGGATTTTTCTGTGTGGAAATGTAGTTTTTGGTGAAACAAAAATGATGGTTACTTTTTTTTGTGTTTTGACAGTTCGAGGTGGTTAATAAGATCAAAAGTGATTTTTAGCATTTTTTGCGACTCATTTTCTTATAGTATAGGGAATGTACTATAACAGTTGGAACGGTCACCCATCCAACTACTAAACTGCGCCTGACGTTGCTTTACATCGCATATCAAAGTTCTCTCTCAAAGTATGTACATAGTAAAGACGCACCTACGCTCGCCCCTAATACTTCCCTATTATAATAATATTATGTATTAAAAATATGCTGCCAATTCAGTTTTCTTAAAAAAAAAAAGATAGCCGTTAATAAGGAAAACCATAGTTGGGCGTCACGACGTCTAGGGTTGAAATGATACAAATGTAAATATGAGATTTGTAAAGAAGCAACCGAATTCCATTCAAATTTTATTTATAGATTGTTTTGTCATCTATATTATTTGAGAAAATTAAATATCGAGATTTTCACTGAAATTTCTCAACATTTTTCAAATCTCAAACCCCGTTTTAACAAACTGTATTTATATTTCACAACTTTTTTCTAATTTAACCAACCTCCTATCTCTTACAGTTTAGAAGTTATGAATTAATACAATCCCGTTAAAAAAAGTGGCCACCCTGTATACAACCCTGTTGTATCTTTATTTTTCATTTATTTTTAAGTACTTATAATAGCAAAACTTTTAAAGAAAAGTATTATATATATCTCGCCCGTTTCACGCTAACAATACAAAATACTAATTTTACTAATTATTTAATTGCTTTATTTAATTTATTTCTATGTTAACTATCAATAATGATAATTCGACTAAAATGCATTAGTACATATTATATAAAGTATTGCATGCCTATGACTTATTTAAAACGGAAGGTCAAGTATACAGGCAACGCATGAGGGCTGTACTAGCAATTTTGTTTACAATTAAAACTATGATGCATACACTCCGAAGTCCTCTTAAACGTGTCATTTACACTGGCACCGTACATATTAGTCCAGTCGTGTTTATTTAATTCATAAGTTTTTTTGTATTGTTTTCATTGAGATTAGGATTTAGTTTGTCATCTAGTCTTTCTTCCTACTAATTATTCAGCTACTCACCAGCATGCAATTCTAAGTTTCTAAGTATTCTATCTGTGTGACATAAACAGTGTAATATTTGACTGCTTTTAATCTCTTGAACACCCATGCGTTCACTTGCCTATTTTCGACTTCAAATTTACTTCAAGTTCTTTCTCAACACTGGTGAATTTGTGGACAATTTAAGGTAAATTTACCTCTCACTAATTGGCTTATCAGTAAGTAATTCTGAGTATAAATGTCAGTTGATTTATGCCCGAGTTGCAGTCCTGCAATTCATGTGTGAGAATTCTAACTAATGAACAAAGCTACATATCGGAGATACTCACACATCGAAACAACCGTAGGCACTGTAGTGGTGTTTTTTAGATGGAGACCCGTAGTCAGTTATGTTAAATGTAGTTCAAAATACCTGAATTCACAGTAAAATGATAAAATTAACAAATGTTTAAAGCGTCGACGATCATATTTCTGTTTGGCCGTCTTAATTTTCCATACTCATCGAAGAGAATTCAGTGCATGTTTATTAAATTTTACATAATATTATGCTTGGCATTCAAGAAAGTTTCCCCTAGTGATTTGTTTCACAAAATCTTTATACCTTAGCATCTTGTATGTTCAATATTACTTTCTAAAAGTTGAGTTACTTGGTATATTTTAATAATGGTAAAACGTAGTAATAAATTCAAAAGTACAGAGAAGATGTAGGCACAAAACTGACAAGCAAGCCTCCGGGGGAATTAGTTCGCAAGGCTGTCGAGATAGACATCGACAGTACAGTTTATGAGTAACAGTACCGAGCAAACTGTGTAATAAGTATATTACAATCAATGTTCTTATGAATAACGGAGTAAGATGTAGTCGCAGAAAATCTAAGTTTAATATTTAATTGATGTAAACACAGTGGGTAATATTCATGATGCAAAAAGGAGTTTATTGAAACAATATGTTTGATTTTATTTCTTAAAATTAAGTGGTATTACTAAAGTGCCGAATGCACGGTGTAAACTAAAAGCCAATATAGGTCTTTGTTGGAGGTTAGACTGCGTGTAGGTAGGCGCAAGCTCATCCCACATCTAACAATTTAGAATTCAGGAATCATGTCGATTACAGAATGTATTACTACAAATCCAGAAATAATGTGGAATATAGAAAGTACGTACACGAACGAATTTATGGGTATCTAGACATTTTATATTCACAGGTACTGAGCAGATTGAATGCACAACAATACAAAAAAATATAAACGGTGGGATCTCTATTGAGATGGATGCGGCTTATCGCATGCTATATGAAGTTATTTACACTTATTCTACTTTGAGCAGAAGCGTATAAACGTCTATTTTGTACATCGTGAATTGGATGATTGAACACGCGTTCACCCTCAACGAACAACAACGTAGCATTGAATCAGCTTAGTCTGTCACTGCGTGGTTAATAAATACCAATAAACTTCGGGATAACACCATCCTCCGTTGCAAGGCAGTTGCTCATTTATTTCGCATGTAAATGCGTAAAAGTACCCGGTGTACGTACTTGCTTGCCACTTACTGTATAAACACAGTAAACATACGGGCAGGCGTCTTAGTGTTGATAGAGTACTACTGCAATCATGCCTTGAATGTAAGTTAAAACAAATAAGAACTGAGTCCGAAAAGCAAAACACGTACAGTATACATAAGAACGAAGCTATCAAAGTAAAATTGCTATGCAGTGATTTTTTATTGCATTTTTTTTATCATGAAAGTATGGGCGCTAGTCAGAATGGAGGAGTCGTAGCGTCCTCTCTATGCGGCTACAACCAAACACTACAGAATAAATCTCATCCAACTAAGTGCAAACTATCGCAATTATTATTGTTTTACCATCAATGAATGGAATAATGAAATAACTTTCGTCACAGGTATTTGACCTTAGACTTATTTACATTTTGGCACAACGATAACAATCAAACACTTCAATTTGTCTATCAACTTCAAAAAGTCTGATAAGACTTTTTTTAACTCGGTTAGAAAAAAACAATGCTAAACCATAATATTACAGATTTATTAGCCAAAATCAAGCTGTCCAGACCATGCAACTATAATCTGTTTAAGTAATTTACAGCAAAACAGCAGCCCTTAATAAATATTTAAATGGACCAGTTCTCCTGGAAGCATTTTCTGTATAACTTCGTTTAGGGGCATGATAGGAAGTCATGTGCAAAATATAGTTTATTTTGTTCCCAGTTCATTGCCCAAAATGTCTCAAAATATATTTTGCTGAATCTCTTCAGATAACAAATGACAAACGCGATTGGTTTTGTGATGCTGGTGTCTTATAGTTACTTTCTTTATGCCTAGTCTGGTAATTATGTCCTATGTTAACCAAAACGTTTTTATGTTTATATTGGTAGATAATCACATTGAGAAAATATATTTGTCTTAAATCGAGTACTTGTGCTTCATTATATAAGTCGTCAGATGGGTACGTATTTATTTTGTGATATATTAATTTCAGAATTTTTTTTAGCAGTACTTCTAATTTTTTTAAGTGGTTTTCAACTGCACTACCCCATCTGATTATGCCGTATGACAGCCTTGATTCCACCAAAGCGTAATATAATGTTTTAAGTTGTTTTTTGTTTAATATCATTTGACAATTTTTAAATTTATATAGAATTGATCGTAAGTTCTCTACCACATCATTTATATGGTGATTCCATCTTAGATGATTATCTATAGTAACTCCCAGGTATTTGATTTTGTCTGTTTATTCGATAATAAAAGTTGCATTATCATACATGATCTTCAGTGAGGCATAACCCGGTAATCCACTTTCATAGCATGAAAAAGGCAAGTATTTAGTTTTTTCAAAGTTGATTGTAAGCAATCTATAATCAAACCACTTTTTTATATTAACTAAATCATTTTGTTACCTCCTTTCTCTTATTATTTATTTTTGAGAAAGAACTGAGGCAACATGTGCGGACGACTAGCTGGTTTAAGCCGGAGCAGAGAGCCGTGGGTCCAGAGCATTCGTAAGAGTGGAGAAACTTACCCTTTCTGACATGTACAGCATAAGCGACAGATTTCTGTTTATTTCGAGAAAAGGAGACAAAGAAAAATTGATGTTAAATTGGGCACCATCTATAGTAAAATAAGCAAAATTGTCTCTTTTTCTCGAATAACCAGTCTGCTATAGATCAGACTGAAATTATTGGTAAGAGAAATAAAAAGATAGTTTAAAATGAATGACAAAATATATTACATAAAAAAAATTAGACAAATCAGTTTGAGACAAATTGAAATGTAAAAAAATATATATCTAAAAGACAAATTGATACCAGTATCCTAGATGGTTTATGGTTCAGGTGAGTGGTTCTGGGACAGCAATCCAGGCCCACAATTGTCTCTTGTTGCAAGAATTCTAAATTTTCCTTGGCAATTTACGTCTCTCAATGAAGTGGGATGAAAGTTGTAGGAAAATTAACCAACTATGTGGTTTAATGAAAAGATAACCAAAGTTTATCTATGAAAGATAAACTGTGCAAAAACTATGCAGGAATGTAGAAGATGTATCTCAGAATTTAAATATCTAAGAATATAAGCATCTAAGCAAGTTAGCTGTACAAAATTAAGCAAGTTAGCTATTCAACATATAAGCAAGTTAGCTGTGCAAAATTAATTAATTAGCTATGCACGAATATATTTAAGTTAGCTGCATGAAATTTATTTAAGCTATACAAAATTTATTTAAGCTATACAAAAGTTATTTAAGCTGTACAAAAGTAAGTTAAGCTATACAAAAGTAAGTTAAGCTATACAAAAGTAAGCTGATTTCTTAGACTATAAATTGCCAAAAAAATGAAAAGGAAAGAGAAAAATATTTTTAAAACCATGTGGTGCATATAGTATTTTAACTACTTATTAGATTAAAAAGAATTGACTTTGAATTCAAAATTTATTTTAAAAATAATTGAAATTATATCAAAGGCAAAATTTGAAGATTAATTACATTTTAAATAAGTATAATGAAATTGCCTGTATGTTAAACACTTTGTAACTGGGATATAAAAATTGTAATATCAATTACTGAAGTCCGCAGTTAAAAATTATAAACGTATGAATCAGTACAAAGGCTGCAAGCAAATGACTTCCTGGTGAGTTTTACTGATAAGGTAAACTTTTTGTCCTGTTTACTGGAAAACAACGCTACCAAAAAAATGTGAGAAATCTAATTCCCTATTGAAATTGAAAGCTATAAAATATAAAAATAGTACCAGTATGGCCATCTGTCAGTGGTTGCGTTAAGCGTACCAACTTGCCTTGTAGATTCCCGTACTCAACTAAAGTAGTGGCATATAATCTATAAAAGTAATCTGCAATTTATATTTTATACATAACCACAAATATTAACAGATGTAAATAAGTAGTAAAACGTATTGATAAATCCGTAAATATATTACATCTTATAGGATATACTATATATAGAATGAGAAAAGGTAAGGAAAATAACCATATGTACTCCATAGTAAACAAAAATACAAAAATTGAAAAATAGATATCTGATGTAAATAAATGTTGTAGACAAATTGTTAAATGTTTGTTTCCTGGGATGCTGTCTTACAACGGAAATGAGATACATAATAGTGTAGAAAAGAGTTCCTAAGATATAAAGCTAAGTACATAAAACAGCGTGAAATTCTGTTAGTTGAAAACAGTTTCACCTGCAAAAACTGAATCCAAAAAATATACAGGTCGTGCTAACTATCCACAAAACACTAGTTTTTAAATAAAACTGTTAAATGGACATAGGCCATGTAACAATTTTCAACCTCTGTTTTTAATACTGCCTACGTATTATGCTTGTAAAAGATTACTGTGTCATCTGCAAAGCTCACAATTTTACAGCTGGTGTTCAGTTCAAACAAATTATTAATATATATGCTAAAAAGTAAAGGCCCCAGTACCGTGTCCTGAGGTACTCCGTACTCAATTATACTCTCATTACTTCTAGTTGAGTTTATTTGGCAATATTGCTTTCTTTCGCTTAAGTAAATTTTAAATAGGAGTAGTGAATTTCCCCGAAAGCCCATGTCTTCCAATGTATCTAGTAGTTGCGGATGACTCACAGTATCAAAAGCCTTTGCGAGGTCAAGAAAAACACATAAGGCTGGCTTACTTTTATCTAAAGAATTATATATGTCTGATGTTACTTTAGCAATGGCATCTTGTGTGGATTTTTTTTCTTTAAATCCAAATTGCAGGTCTGATAGTAACTTAAATTTTTTAATATAGTTGTTAATCCTAACTTTCAATAGTTTTTCAAAGATTTTAGTGAAATTTGTTATGAGTGATATAGGCCTGTAGTTTATTGCTAATGTTTTGTCACCTTTTTTGAAAAGTGGTTTTATTACGCCTTCTTTAAAATTGTCGGGGCATTTACCGCTATTAAATATTTTATTCATTAAGAATACTATTTGTTCGGCAATATCTTCAGCGATTACTTTTATTGTTTCTGCTTTGATGCCATCTATTCCCAGCGCTTTATTATTTTTTAGGTCATTGATGGGAGTTACAACTTCTTCTAGTAATTAGCATAGTAATTATTCAAATAATTTGTTTTTTCATATTCATTAGTTATTACTGCGCCAGATTCAGATTTAATCTCTTTAATTTGACAATCGTAGTTTTTACAATTATTAATTTCCTTTACTACATTCCATAAGTTTTTTGTATTAATTTTATTATCGATTATTTTTTCTCTATAATAATTAGTTTTAGTAGTTTTGATCAGTTCGTTTAATCTGTTTCTGTAGTTAATATATTCATTTTTTAGAGTTATGTTGTTAGTTTGTTTTTTTATATTTATGGTACAATTCGTCTCTTTTGTTAATTGATTTTACTAACCCTCCCGTTATCCATTCCTTTCTTTTTCGGTCTTTATGTCTAATATAAACAGTATTTGAACTTTTATTAATTACTTTTTTTATTGTGTCTATTAGGTAATTTGTTGCTTCGTTTACGTTTAAGATGTCATAGAAGAAATCCCAACTGACCTGTTTAATTTCATTCTTTAACTTATTATAATCTATAGTTACTACCGTATTTTTTGTGTTATTTTTTTGTTTGTGTTTTCGGTGTCTGTGGGTAATTGCACAATGATTGGGTAATGGTCTCTGGTTATAGGTTTCTAAAACAATCGGTAAGATATCACCACTAGCTTGAAAGGATCTTATGAAACAGTGATCTATACATGATTGGCTAGATGATCTAGTAACCGCATTAATTGTAGATTCAAAATTATATTCACTCATAACATTGAGGTATTCCTCAATTATTTCATTATCTAATTTTATATTTATATTAACATCCCCTACTATTATATTGAAATCCACTTTTTCTGTGGCAATAACATCTAAATAATTTTTTAGGCTATTTAAAAAAAAATTTTCATTCATCGAAGGTGGTCTATAGATAGAAGTGATTAATTAAGATGTTTTTATTATCATAAGTTAATCTCGCTTTTATGACTGTACATTCATGTATATTTACTATGTTATAGGTGTAACTAATTGTATTATTAATAAACATCACAACCCTATCATTTTGATTGAATTTACCTTCCGTATGCAATATATCATAACCTTCTAGGTGAAATGATCTTAGGCCGCGTACTTGCCAGGTTTCAGATAATTTAGTTTCAAGGTGGTCTAATAAACTTAGAAACCTATTCAGGATATTAAATAATTTTGTTACAAAGAATATGTCGTTTGGTTTAGGTCAATCTATCCAATAGAAGCCAAGATATTTCAAAAACGGTCATGTAAAATTGCAAAATGCAGCCAAATTGTCAGAAAAACGTGCGTGGGAGAGCGCACAGAACATTCCGGAACAGCAGATCGCATTTTTTAGTTGTCTTTGACGTTTACAATAATTTATTAAACACCATAGAAAAACTGGGAAACCCGTGAAAGATTTATTGAAAATCTCAGTTGCTCTTTTTGGGTGTCTTATACATGATTAACATGAAATATTCTTTGTAATAACTACCGAATTTAGTATAATTCTGGATAAAAACTGTTCAGAAAACCAATTTTTTGAATAAATTTACAGTCGTGGGAGCCAGCGGATGATTCGATTGTCGACAAGGGTCGTTAAGTATAACATCATTCTTGTTTTCAGTGAAGAATTATAACGCATGTTGAAAATAAATTTTTACAAAGAATCTCTCTATTCAACCGTTCTGAACAACATCGTACGTGATACATTTGAATTTTATTATAACTATTCGATGATCTACTTTTATCTACTAATTTTGAGCAATATGTACCTCTGTCTACAACTAGATTTTCCCCAACGAAAGTTTTTCCGGCATTAAAATATACTTGACGAAGATTCGTGGCTTCTTAAAATTAAAAATTTTTGTAACAATTCTGTAATAATTCTGTATTTTTTTTTAAACATTAAGGAATAAGGACCCTACGCTATCCTACCCTATCTAATGGGTGAGTTAAGTACTTTTGAAGAGAAAACTGATTTCTTCCTACCTTAATGTTGTCAACAAGGTTTGTGGCTTACCGCTGGTAATACTAGCATTTAGTGAATCGCACCTCTTCAAAATAGGCGGAATAAGGGTATTTTTGAAGGCATTTTGTTAAAAATTGGTTTAGTATTTGGTCTTAGATATGAATCCTTCTATTTCTAGGAGTAGTTTCTCATTCTTCAACCACTCTATCGAAGATATAGAATCTACGGCCTGATTTTGTAAATCATAAAATCTTCCATTATTTTATCCCAATTTCTGTATCTTTTCTTCAATTGTTGTAATTGGAAATGGATGGTGACCTCCATTACCGATGTTGAGTGTGTTTTATGCCAGACTATGCTATCGTTTTACGCCTATTGATAGTTATGAAGTGAAATATCCCCCAAGACTGTAAAACTGTCGGTGACAAGCGCCCACCACATCCATGATTCCTCTACCACCTTCCTCTCTAGGTAGTCAGGGCCGAGCAAGCTCTGCTTTATCTTTCTATTGATTACTTCTAAATTCAAGCCTGAGTACATTACAATACCTAAGGAGTATTGCAAAATTGTTGATTGTTTTTATAACTGTTAATGATGTTACGGAGCCTTTTACAAAACTAATTTATTAGTATTTGCCTAACTTGCTATGGTCAGCCTTATTAATTTAAAGGATCCTCCTCAAATGTAGTCTTAATGATATAGAGTTATCAAGTTATATAATTATTGTTTAAAATAATGTTTACTAGAAACCACATAGGTGGATAATACTTTTCATTTTGGAAGTGTTTAAGTGATATTGGATACACTATACGATGTAGCATGATTTAAGTAAAAATTAATTTCTACTTAATTCATTTTATTCATATTAATATAATATTGTGCTTGAAACTACGTGCAGGATTAAATCGTCGTAACTTTTGTTGACAATTAAACGGTTGAGCTTGTCTAAAAATACCTTCCTTTATTCGTAAAAGATAATACATAATCAGGGATTACTTTCTATCAGTGACGTAAATAATTTAAATTTAATTAATGCAATCTACCTTCTTCAAATCTATATTATCAATTCTATTATTAAATAAAACTAAAAGTATCCATTGCCTGGTAGCGTTATGTAGTTCAGTTCGGGAAGTTCGCTAAGTAATGGCCAGACAATCAGGACTGTATAGTTTTGCGATGTTATTTAAATAAATTAATTTAAATAATAAATTACCGTTTCGCATTAAATTTACGACTTTGTTCGAAACTATAGTTTAAAATGAGTGTCCTTACTAAAAGTCTAGGTAAGGTTCAAAATCATTTTTTAGATATAATATGTTTACTTTTCACCTTGTCTACTGTTTTGCACTAGGTATGTTTTTAATGTAAAGACATTTCCAACATAGTTTCTATAACTCTTTCAATTTGATAAAAAACACATTGTATTATTTAGATACGTAATTTAATCAGCCTGATTTGAAAGTTTTGAGTTAAATGTTATCCAGTAGCATGGAAGCCCATTGGAAGAGAAATGTCACTATCATATAATAATTTTTTTGTGCATAAATGAATAAGTATTTTTTTTTGTTTTACCGAGGATATCACAGTCTGATATTCAATGTGGTCCATATGTAGCGAATAAATTCATTTCCTACGTTACCAATAGTATTTATGCAAAATTCCGAGACAGGTTAATTTTTTATTTAAAAAATTACACTTTTTGGCGCAAAATTTTCATCCCCCACTTCAAGCTCGTTCCCCTGACACTTCAACCCCTATTTTTTTAAATTGGAAGTCTGTGCTTGTGACACCTCATTTGATAGATATTCATTTTCTTGGCTAGTTGTCGAGAAAATCGATTTTGAAATTTCACAACACGAGAAATAAGGAAATAATAATAATAAAAATCAAGCAGTTTATTTCCAACAGGTTACACCCAATTACAGGAAATTAGAAGTAAATAGAGAGAGAAAGAAACAAAAAATAACACTAATACATAAAATACTAATTTGATTAAGAGAATTCTGGTAAATATCACATAGCTGACAAATTTTGTAAAAATTATTGCTTATAATAAATACTGGTGATCTGACTAAATAATTTGTTCTCGGAGTGTCACAAATAAATTTACAGTTATGTCTACCTGCTAATCTAGGCATAAAAAATGACAGTTTGTTTAATAGAAAACGACAATCAATGTTGTTATGTAGTAAATTGTTGTTTATTCCTCATGGAGGGTACGTGCCGTGCCGTCTTCTTTAAATGATAAATATTTCAGAAACTTTCTTTTTGGAGACTCAACGTTATCTACATGACATTGATAAATAGAGTACCATAACAGCGCTCCGTACGTAAGTTTTGATTTTGCGTATGATATTGTATAACAATTTAAAGGTTGAGATAGTCTGCAAATTATTACAGTTTTTCATAATAAAGTCCAACTGTTTACATGCTGCAGAAATAACGTGATTAATATGCGGCACAAAATGTAGTTCATCATTGAACAATATACCTAAATGTTTGAACTCCTGGCAGCGAGTGATTTTATTTGAATTTATATGATACGGATGGTTATACGGACATATCTTTCTAGAGAAAGAGACAACATTACATTTGGACATGTTAAGGCTGAGGCGAATCGACAACACGATCGAGGACTGATTGTAGGTACAAACAATCTTGTATAGTACGAATTGATTTATAAATCTTGATATCATCCGCAAAAAGAAGTTTTGGGTAGTTGATTTGGGTAGCCGGGTGATTAGTAAAGATAAGTGGTTAAGTGTAAGAATAGATAATGTTATCTAAACTTCGCCCTATATTGTAGATATTTATTATTTCAATGAAAGTCGTTTATTATTATTATTATGAAAAGTAAAGAGCCCAGATTGGAGCCCTGTAGCATACCTGAGGTTACATTGTGCTCAACAGATTTGGCACCTTCATATTCAACAAATTGCTTACTGTCGGTAAGATATGAGTTAAAGAGCAACAATAAATTTTCAGAGAAATGAATATCTTCAAGTTTACGGAGATGAACATAGTGATCGATTTGGTCAAAGGCCTTCCGAAAGTCTATATAAATTACATAAACTTGGCCTTGATTATCTAATGTTTCACATATATACTGTGTAAAACAAGCTAGATTAGTAGCACAAGATCTGCTTTCCATAAATCCATGCTGGTCTGGAGAAACAATATTTTTGATTGAGACATAAATATAAGTGTAGATAACAGTTGCAAGAAGTTTATCAAAATTACTTAATATGAATACCGCGAACGGTGGTGTTAGATAATATGAGAGTAAACAAATAAAGCAGTTGATTCATTAAAGCACCAATGCAATCTTTTACCACAAAACAAGGAACAGAGTCGATACCCGAAGTAAGTTTATTTTTCAGTTTCTTTGAGGCATTAACAATATCTTGCCCAGATATGGTGCTAACAGAAATATTTGTATTATTCTTAACGGCGCGGCGTTACTTTCATTTGCTGAAAAATGCTTGTCCGATTTTAAGTATACACTACAGAAATATTTTACAAAACCATTTACTATTGACTGTGGACTGTCGTTTATTCTTAAGCACACCGAGAATACGCGAATGCCCTTTCTTAGCTTGTATAAAATCCAAATATTATAAAATAACACTTTATCAGAAAAAAATCAGAACAAAAACATTATAAAATTGAAAATAATTTAAAGTAAATGTTCAAATTGCAAACCGTTCACTTCTTGAGAATACGCAAGGCGGTTAGTAAATTCCCCAAAAACGTTTTGTATCTCCCGTGGACTTATTTGTTCAACTTCTTGTCTTATTTTTTAATTCTTCAATATTGCCCGGTCAATTAACATACACTTTTGACATTAAGTATCCCCATAAGAAGTAATCTAGTGGCGTCATACCAGGAGATCGGGCAGGCCACTTTATTGCGCCGCGCCTACTAATCCATCTGAATAGAAACACTGTATTTAAATACTTCTAACTTCAATTGCATAACGCTGTGGAGCTCTATCTTACTGAAATAGATCTGTTTCATTTGGATATAATTTTGTTAATGTTGGAACTAAAAATGTACGTAAAAAATTCATTTAATGAACCCTCGAAAAAATATGGACCAATGATTTTATTTTCAATAATCCACGTCCAAAATTAACTTTTCTGGGATATTGAGTGTGAGAAAATTTTACCAGCTTTCAAAAAGGTAAGACCAATTTTTCCACTAAGACCAATAGTTTTCGAGTTATTAGCGAGAAACCAAAAAAAGTCAAAATTTGGGGTCTTCCGGAAGCCCTCTCCCGCAAGGCTCACCACCTAGGGTCGAGGACTTTTACGATATTTACCGCCTAACTACCATAAATCCATCCCTGAAGTCAAAAATTGTGCCGCCCTCCATGTAGTCTACACCCCCATATTGAAAAATTCGTTGAGTGGACTGACAAAATTTAATTTGGAAATAATGCCGAATTTATTTATTGATTTAGTTTTATGGCTTATTTTAATTTATTAATGAATATTTGAAAAGTATATTTTGTAATGAATATGCTAAAAAGTATTTTGGTTGATTTTATACTGCAGAATAATTACTACTTGACACAATTTTTTTCATTCTAAGCTTATATATATCTTATTGGATAGCTAAAGTGCTAGCACCAGGTCTAGATTAACTGGTAGAATAGACCTGTAGTTTTGTGGAGTCTAAGCTTCGTGGTTGGTTTCGTCTAATTATTGATATTGTTATCGAATAGTTTACATGCTGTATTAATTATTTTTATATGATAAACAAGAAAGTTGCTTATTATTATTATTATATTTAAATTCTTTTAAATTATTCGCCGATTACAATAATAAAATGACAACACTTCTATTTAATTTTATTGTTTTGGCTATAATTCTTTGTTCTTATTCGAGAAGTATAAGCAAAACCATTTGAAAACTACATAAATATCCGTTAACTTTGATCCTTACCATTTTCGGCTCATGTGCCATAGTTTCTGATATATTTAAGGTTTAACTTATAAAAGTTCAGACGTCATTTTAAACCTCCATATATACTTATTTACTAAACTGTTACTCCTTATTTAATAATAATAAAATAAATGTCTTTATTAATCTTTACATAGCATTTTAACAATTATACTTTTTATTTCAACAAATATTAAATAAATTGCTATATATTTATTAATAGGCGCGATTCAGGTGAAAAACTGCTCTACCATCGAACCTGGATGTAAGATAGATATGAAATATAAAATACGCGTGTTATAGCATATTAACTAATAGAATAAATTACAGAATTATCTATATTAAGAAATTAACAAATCTACATTCTAAAAAAAAAACAACCATATATACTCACAAACATACACAGCTATTAAAAAAAGAGAAAAAAAAGAAAATGTAACGTTTAAGCACAGCAGCATTTATTGTTCATCAAAAAGTTTATTGAAAATCATTTTTTTAAACTGGCAAAGGGTTAGTGACATATATTCAACGGAACACTCATTAATTGTTTTTGCAATGTTGTACGACAGTGACCTCTCAAAAAGGGCGGTTTTGTGCTGGGGTATGGTAAGCAAGTCTTTTCTTCTTATGTTTATGTTGTGCACATCTGTCCTGTTAAATAAGAAGGTGTATTATTATGCAAAAATTTAAATAAAAATATGTTGGCGTGCAATTTTCTTCTATTTGACATATTTAGCCAGTGAGTAAGTGATAGAGTATGTGATATTCTGTGAAACTTACGAATGCCTAATTCTTTATATCATACCAATTTTAACATAGTGGTTGGTGTCTCTCACTACTGATTTCGAAAAAGCAATAGCAAAACGGACACCAAACCACTTAGTATGACCCAAAAATAATGAAAAATGTTAAAAGTTAAAAAATGACGACATGAGTGACAACATTGACAATTTCAACTATATTTTCTACGTTTAATTATATCTCAAAGCATTCTTTATGTGTAAAAAAATTATTAATAAAATGTTGTAAATGCACGTTGTTTTTAAAATATAAATCATTCAAGAAACGGTTTTGTTTATCGAAATACAATAAGAATACCTTTTTTATTTCTAATGAGCTGGAAATTAGTTTGTTGTAAAATTTTTTAGAAATATGAAAAAATTTAAAAGTTATTAAAATACTGGCAGTCATCCCCTAAAATTTCCCCTTAAGTAGGAAAGAGGGGTTTGACAGATACCATTTAAACTAATATCCGGATAGCCTATGACTGAGTTTAAAATATAAATGTGATATTTTAAGGGAGTGGGAGGACATTGCACAAAAACTGAAATTTATTATCCCCCTTTTAAGGTGTATATCCCCCTTATTATTCACTTTCGGAAATAAGTTTATATAAAAGTAAGTAAGTTTTTTAAGTCCTTAAATGCACTTTCTGTTTCATTCGACCAATTAATTGGGGCGTTTCCTTTTAGCTTATGTCCTCTTAAAAGTACATTCAGGGGTTGTTGAACCACCGCCGCATCGGGTATAAAACGACGGTAGAAGTTAACCATACCTAGAAATCGGCGTAATTTTTGTACATTTTCCGGTTTAGTGAATTCCAAAATTGCTTGTACCTTTTCTGAGAGTTTCTTAGTTCCCTCTGGGTTAATGGAGTATCCTAGGAATTTTTATTTTCACTTGCGTCAAATACACATTTTCCTGGATTGATAACGATACCGTACTTGTTAAGTTTTTCTAAAACTAACTGTAGATGTTGGAGATGCTGTTGTTCGTCTTCTGATGCAACCAGGATGTCGTCCAAATATGCGTAACAAAAGTCCAGTCCTCTCAAAACAGAGTCTATGAAACGTTGAAATGTTTGTGCTGCATTACGCAAACCGAATGGCATCACGTTGAATTCGAGAAAGGCCAAAAGGTGTTGTCACTGCCGTTTTTGGTACGTCTTCCTGATTTACAGGAGTTTGATGGAATGCCCTAACTAGTTCAATAGTAGAATATATTTTCTTACCTGCCAGCATGTGTGCGTAGTCCTCTATGTGTGGCACGGTGTATCTGTCAGGGATGGTACGTATATTCAGGACTCTATAGTCGTCGCAAGGACGCAAACCTTCATTTTTCTTAGGTACAATGTGTAATACTGAGGCTCACTCACTTTTCGAAGGTTGCACAATTCCATTCTGTAGCATTGTTTGAAATTCTTCTTTTGCCGCTTTTAGACGATCCGGTGGTATGCGTCGGGGTCTGCAAAATACCGGTGGACCGGGCGTAGTCTTAATGTGATGTGTTACGTTGTGTTTCACTGTTCGTCACAAACCAGAAGGGCGCATAATGTCGATAGTTAATAATTGATGATATCTCGACTTGCCATTTATGGTCTTGATTAACATCGTATTGGTTTCACATGTGTGACCAGTCGTCGAAAGTGAAGTGGTTTCGTCTATTAGACGCTGATTGCGGATGTCAACTAGTAATCCATGAAAACTAGTAAAAAATCTGCACCTATTATTACTTTATCCACGTCCGCAATCACGAATTTCCAAATAAACTCGCCTCTTAGTCCTAGGTTTAGGTTCTTCGTAACAGTTCCATAAGTGGCGATCGTAGATCTGTTTGCTGCAGATAGTTCGATAGTTCGTATGTTAATTTTTGTAATCGCTGGTTGACGCGTTTTCGAGGGAAAACACATAGGTCTGCGCCTGTATCGATTAGATACGAGGATTTAGAAACTCGATCTGTTACGAATAAGCGGCTTACTGTGGTACCGTCATTTAGTGCGACGACTAATGACGTTTGTCGGCGTTTTCCGTGTACTGACATGGTGCTGTACATTTTTTGCTCTTTCACCAAAGCGTTTATGATACCAGCACTGATTTTCTTCCTCACTGTTTGGGGTTATTGGGGCTGTGGCTTCTCGTCCTCGACCTGTTTACACCGCGGTTTTGTGTGCGGCCGCGTTGCTGTGTGCTTTCGGCAACGCAAAGTTTTAACTCGTGGAGTTCCTACCATAATTTGTCGATTTCGTGATTTCTGCTCACCTGTGCCACTTGACTTTCGGGTCTGGTCTCGTTAATCTTGTCTGCGAGATCTGCAATCTTATTGAGCTCGACGCCGATTTGTGTGGCGAGCATAGCTTGCATGGAGGGTGGAAGACGATTTGTCCACAGTGTACGTAAAAATTCATCTGGAACTGACGTACTTGTTAGATTACGCAAATGTCTGAGAAATTGAGACGGTGTTATGTCGCCTATCTCCTCATGTTCAAGGAGCCTTTTAGTTCGCAGTTCTTGTGATGTAGATAGCCTTTTGATTAGTTCACTTTTGATTGCGTCGTATTTCCTTGTAGCCGGAGGTGAAGTTATAACGTCTTTTACCTCCTGCGCGATTTTATTGTCCAACTGTGATATCACATGATAGAATTTTGTCGAGTCCGCCGTCACGTTACTAAGTACGAATTGCCCCTCGTGTTGGCAGAACCAAAGTGCCGGTTCTTCTGGCCAAAAGGGTGAAATTTTTACGGACACAGGATTCATCTCTCGCGCTGTTTCTGAAACGTTTTGTTGCTCCGTATCTGGCATTTTGTCGAAGTTTTTTTTTTACTGGCACTGCACTTAACAGACGACTAATACGAGTGCTCTTTCTGATCACGTCGGGGTCACCAATTGTTGTGTGGGTACAACTAATTAAATGTTCTTCAGACGGAGTTATTTATTAAACAAAACTTTAACAGAAAGTGGTTATGAATCTTAAGTTTAAATATACGAAGTGAATTGTTTGAGAACAGAAATATGACTGATCTGTTTTGCCTGTATTTCGGCGGTCTCTCGTATACCTCTCGAGGGATGAGTAAATGAGCGTAATTTCCAAATTACGGTTGGCTATTGTAGTTGGCCATTACTGCCTCCAGCCTGTCGGTATTTTTGCCTTAAAGGTATACGCTTTGTTAGTTTTACGATTATGGTATTTCCGTGCTTAATTTTGGGAAAGTATGCTACAGGCTATCTTGTATAATTATTGTTTTAAAATTGATATGTTAAAAAGTTTCCAATATTTAAGTGTTCTGAGTTAAGTGGAAGAACAGTTAGTTAGCTATCTAAACAAAATTATAGCTAAAGATCATTTATTATTATTATTATTATCTTTCACGTGTCAAAATAATCCATGGTTACTTTGAAGACAAACAAATTTATCTTTAAATGACCTTGGGAGTCGTCACCTAACGAAAACTTAAATTGTCATCCGGAAGATTTGTAATAATTGTTAAACTATTATTTTATTTTTTTTAAAACGTCCAGAATTCGAAAAAAATCGACATTTTAAAAACTTTTGGATAACCTTGCGTTAGAGTTTAATGACATTGTTTCGTACATTTGCCGTCCTCTGTATAAATAATCTTACATATTTTGACGTTCTTAACCATATTTCACTTCAATATAATCTAGAACTATAGTGAATTAAAAATATAATTCAATAGAAATGATAAACAAATTTTTAAATAAGTAGGTTTCACTTCCAAGAAAGGTGCTTTAATTTTGCAATTAATTGATTCGCCGATAAGATTTCGATTTGTAAGAAAGTAAAAGTATGCTATTATCTGATTAAGCAAGGCAACACATTATATTTCATTACACCCTTAACTTTTATTTTTTATTCATCCATTCAGAACACGGAAATAAAAATCTAGTTAGATATGCTTTTTGAATATACTAAACAACGTGATCAGCAGGCCATGTATCCTTAGAACGATGGATATGCACCGTGATGATGTTCATTTGTTGGTGTAATATCGATGACTAAGTTTCATATTAACCGAGCTTTCTGCTTATTTCTCGGTACCTATCCGTAAATGTGTCGGGTAAGTTTCTCAAATATGTCTGTTATTTACTGATAGTTTGCTACAAATGACATGATACCAGTAAAATTGTTTATCATTTGATTATATATTTGTTGCTTTGTCTCGTCTTGTGTTTAAATTAATTGCCAGAGGTTTTTAAAGAAGGCAAATTGGCGATAGAAATTGTTCTCAGACGACTACTAACTAATATCGCAATATTTTTTAAGTAGTTTTTGTACTCTAAAGAGCGATGCCAATTACTTGGAAACAATAATAATATGGTGTTTACAGGACTTGAATTTTATACTAAAATAAACATATTTAGTCAACTACAAAAGTATTAATAAATATTTTTTTTACCAGACTGTGATCTGAGATGCGGTCTCATTAAGTTTAAAAATCACTGGGTTCTTCTTGTTATGATAAGATATATAACTATTATTAGCCCAGCCAGAGTCGAAGGCGAACAAAATGAAGAAGTAGTAAATATAGTCGCTTTTAATCACTTGCTGGAGGCATAGGCATTCTATATCAGGAATTTTACATTTTCATATACATATTATTAAGACGAATAAAAATAATCTCCGCCACTGTGCGCTCATAAAGTAATAAAATTCAGCAAGACGCTACCAAAAATAGCGCTGTAAAAATAGCACAAAAAATCAATTTAAGGGAACTTCTTCCATAAGCAATTTTATGTTTGGATCCTGTTGAGGCGGTGTTCAGAAGTACCCAAAAAATTTTTTAAACTTCAAAGACCCTGTGCTCCAATTGTTATTAACAGTTTAATTTTTTTAACCGCGTTTTTCAACCTAAAAGTGTGAATAACTCGAGATACGATCGGACAATTTTCTACAAATATACGTTTAGCGTAGTCCTAGGAGCGCAGCCATAACTTACAAAAGTGAAAAAACTGGCCAAAAATCTTTTTTTTTTTTTTTCATTTTGCTGCCCACCAGCCGAACCGATCAGCTTCAAAATTTCAGAAAGTCTGCCTTTTGCTCTATCAAAAACACCTTGAAAATATGGTGCAAAAATATTAAACCCAGTGTGTGCAATTGGATTTGTTATTTAAAATTTGAATTGGCCGTCATTTTATGCCATTAGAAATAATTGAACAACCACGCAAGAAGTCGAAGCGTCAATAAAAATACAATGCAATCAAGAATTTTAAACTTTTTGACTTTAAATAAAAAAATTATATTAGCAATAATTGCATTTATTTGCTTTTAGTCCCCCTTTTTTAAATGTTTGCACTGGGGTGCCATCATCCAATATATTTGTGCAAATAAAACAAATATCATCACTTGATATTTTCAATAAAGAACAGAAAAATTCAATTATTATAACATACACGAGACACGAGGTATTATTAAACTGTTCAATCACATGGCTGTTGAACACCTTCGAGCCCCTTTTGTGGGTAAAAATAACAGATTTTTGCTTATAAAGTTTAGCTTAGGACTACCGAGGCCGAATATACATTTAATTTGTAGATTTGAGAAGGTGGACAGGGTCAAAAGCTACGCCCTATATATTTAGTTTCGGTAATTTAGTTGCACTGGCTCTAATTTTAAAAGTTTTGACTAATCACTGTATTATTAAAATATGTCCCGGTGGAAACCAACACCCTGTATATTAAGCGTTTGGTGCTTTAGATACTTTAAATAAATTCAAAAATCACTTTGGCTTAATTTTGAGTTTTTTGTCAAGCGAAATTGCAACATCCTCTATATGGTTTTATGAAGTAGAACGCATTATGTTTAAGAAATTTATTTAGATTTTTGTTACAGTTACTAAAATAGTAACTCTTCGACAATAATAATTCCGGCTTTTGAAAAATTTAATTGAGTTCGTAAATTGGTTTAAAAAAACACTTAAAATTAATGCGCGGAGGCAGGTTCTCAGGGAGTCTGAGAAAATTCACTTGATTTTGTTGGGCGAAGGCACATTTGAAAAAGTTATGCAGGGTGTTGCATCATGAGAGGGACATAGCTTAATAGGAGGTAGAGAACATCAGTGGTAACCGGAACCTCCCATAGAAATGTCTCATTGGGCCTTCATTACGAGGTTGCTGGGTGTTAAATAATTTTTGGCCAAACCTGTTTTTTGTCATAACTTTGACAGGGAAAGAAATAACGGATTCATATTTGGTACGGCTAATGTACTAACGAGCCCCAAGAGGTACATGTATAAAAAAAAATATATCCAGGTCCGGACTTACTATAATTTATGTTTCTTCTTTGCATCAATAAAACATCACCCTGTATATATTTTTTTGAAATTCCGATACGATATTCGAAAAGAGCAAGAAAAAACAAACAAAATGGCCTATTTCATTTTTTTGTTACACCTTCGTGGTTATTTAAATACGTTGTTAAATGTGCAAGAAAATGGATTACAGAACCCTATTAAATGAGAGGCACGTGAAATAAATAGTTTTATAACTAAAATTTGCAAAAATTCTATTGAGCCTAGGTGGTCTGGGTGAATCCTAATTCCGGCACGTTTTAAAGGTCCATTTTGGTAAAAAACTGTGGTCCTAATAAGTAATCGGGTATGAAATAACAAAATTTTTAATCAATCACAGTAGGCTTGTTCAAATAATAAAAGTGACAGATAATTTAAACCATTTAGGCCTAAGCAACCAGTTACTTTGATCAAGAAAATCATCAACATTTTATACTTAATAAAAATTGGAAAAGAGAACAAACTAAAATCTAAATAAATAAAATATTTTCCATTCAATTAACAATAAATAACAAAACAATAACTAAATGTGTTTAAAAATAAAACGTAATTGACACTAAAGTAAATTTTCAAAATGTCCTCCCCCACATTCTGTGCATTTTCTTGCGCGTTTAGAAAGGTCACCAATTGCTCGACGTATCATTTCTGGATTATTCCGTATTTCGTCGCAGGTTGTAACGATGCGCTGGATTAAATGTTGTCTACTTTCAATTTCAATGCTATAAGCCTCGTTTTTTAAGTGGCCCCATAAAAAGTAATCACAAGGGTTACAATCAGGAGATCTTGGTGGCCATTCATGTGGACCCCCGCGTCCAATCCATCTATTAGGATACACATTGTTTAAGTGTTCTCTTACTTGAAGGTTAAAATGTGGTGGGGCCCCATCATGCTGAAACAACATGCCTCTTATACCAATATTTTCTAACATATTCGGTAAAATGTTTTGAAGAAAATCAAAGTAGATTTCGGGGGCGAGCGTAGGTGCGTCTTTACTATATACATACTTCAGTATGCGATGTAAAGCAACGACAGGCGCAGTTAGTACTTGGATGGGTGACCATTCCAACGGAAACCGCGTTCTCGCCTCACACATCTTCCAGCGGCTTGTATATCAGTGTATGCGCGGAAGCTATACAACCTTAGGCGAGGGTTGTATAGGAGATATACCATCCTTCGGAGGGGATGTAAAGCCGTCGGTCCCTTGTCTATTAAATGTTAGGCAAGTAAAAGATCCCTACTCTTCTTAAGGGAAGAGGTTCGGCAAAATTCCTGGTTGGGGGTAGCTCGTCTACAGGCGTCGGTGTTAGGCCTCAGTAGCGGAAATAGGCCGACGTTAAATAAATGTATAAAAAAAAAAAGTAAATTGCACCATTCAATCTTTCTTCAAAAAAATGTGGCCCTATCAAATGTCTATTCACAAGTTCGACCCAAACATTTACAGAAAACCTGTGTTGCGAACGGCGTTGGCGTACCGCATGTGGGTTTTCCTGTGCCCATTTATGATTATTTCGTGAATTGTTTACTCCATCCCTTGTAAATTGTGCCTCATCCGTAAATAAGGTTCTGTAAATAACTGGGCGATGGTTAGACAACCAATGACAAAGTGCCAGGCGGGGGATATCGTCGCCTTGTTGAAGACGCTGTACCTGCTGGATATGATATGGATGGTAACGTTCTCTTTTTAGGGTTCTCCATACTCGCCAATGAGGAATACCAGTTGCCAAACTGATTCGTCTAGTGCTCATATTTGGGTTTTCTTGAACTACGTTTATAATATTGTTTTGTTCCTGCACACCTTGTTGTAAAACACGCTCCACAACTGCAGAATTAGGAAACTTTCCGTGTTGTCTTGCATACTGGAACACCGTACTAAAGATTTTATGATTAGGGCATCGACGACCAGGAAAACGCAGCCGATATTCTCTTTCCGCCGACCTACCATTTCCATTACAGAAACCATAGATGAATATTATGTCAGCATATTCCACGTTTGTAAATTTTACTGGCATAGTTAAAATATTTTCACAAGTTTTCACTAACTAAATGCGGATTATTGACACATTAAATTACTAACAAACAATTATTCAACTGTTTAGGAGATTTCTTTTTATTATCTGTCACTTTGAACAAGCCTACTGTGATTGATTAAAAATTTTCTTATTTCATACCCGATTACTTATTAGGACCACAGTTTTTTACCAAAATGGACCTTTAAAACGTGCCGGAATTAGGATTCACCCAGACCACCTAGGCTCAATAGAATTTTTGCAAATTTTAGTTATAAAACTATTTATTTCACGTGCCTCTCATTTAATAGGGTTCTGTAATCCATTTTCTTGCACATTTAACAACGTATTTAAATAACCACGAAGGTGTAACAAAAAAATGAAATAGGCCATTTTGTTTGTTTTTTCTTGCTCTTTTCGAATATCGTATCGAAATTTCAAGAAAATATATACAGGGTGATGTTTTATTGATGCAAATAAGAAACATAAATTATAGTGAGTCCGGACCTGGATATATTTTTTTTATACATGTACCTCTTGGGGCTCGTTAGTACATTAGCGGTACCAAATATGAATCCATTATTTCATTCCCTGTCAAAGTTATGACAAAAAACAGGTTTGGCCAAAAATTATTTAACACCCAGCAACCTCGTAATGACGGCCCAATGAGACATTTCTATGGGAGGTTCCGGTTACCACTGATGTTCCCTACCTCCTATTAAGCTATGTTCCTCTCATGATGCAACACCCTGTAGATACCTAAGTTTAATGCGCGATGGCAGAGTTGAGTTACAAATAAAGATAATGACTTTTTTTACTTGGTTGAGCCAAGGAAGCCGTACGGAGTTTTTCTGGCAATAAAATAAAGTGCGAAAAATAGGAAGCTAACTGCCGTCAAAAAACGAAAAAAGTTATTTCAAAAATCTCCGGAGATTTTAGTATGATCACTAATTACAATTTTAAACACTATATAGCTTAAAATGAAACTATTTCACTCGCAATACTTCACGACACTTGAATTACTTCCGGAATAGAACTTGCATTCACTTGCAGCGAGGAGACTTTTATATGATTAGGAACTGTTGCGTTTTTCGTACCAAGCGAGTCTCGCACGAACGTTTTTACCCCCGTTTTAGGTCTGGAAATGGCTGCATATCGTTCCGTGCGGGCGAGGATGATTCATCGTTGTGTAATATTGCACAATATTTTACATTACTGTACAAAAGTTGAAATTTTTAAAGGAAAAGAATTTTTTTATATAAGATTTATGTTCGAATCGATTTGGGTTAAAAAGTTGAAGGTTTTTATATCCATAAGTTGAGAACACTTCGGATTACCTCTTAATACAGCGTTAAAGCCCCGCACGTACTATTAAAGTGGATACAATTTGAGTGCCGCTGCCGGCAGGATGAGCGAAATGAACGGAAACTATGTTTTAAGAATAGAGAAAGGTTACAGAGTAGATGTTATATACGGGGGGCGATGAGAAAGTAAGGATAAAAAAATTTAATTAAGAACTGAGAAAGGTTGCAAATGTCATATACGGGGTGCGATGAGTAAGTATGGCTTATGAAAATAAGGTTGTGGATGTTATATACGGAGGGCCGACGGGAAAGTAAAAAATCTTTGGCAGGAATTAAAAATATTCTGACGGGTTATTTGAAGGGTGTATTAAAGGTGATCGGTATGGTGATGGGATAGGTATTTTTAGGTGATTATTTTATAACGTCGGGGCTGTAAAATTTATGTTTGGAACTTTTTTTTATGAATTTGGTGACGGATTATGATTATTTGAGAATTATCGAGTAATTGTGAATTCTTTCAGAATTTGTTTTAGAAAAATGTGGGTTTTTGACAAAATAAAATGGAACATTACTTTTTTTTCATAGTTTGACTGTCTGGGATGAAAGATTAGATTGAAAAGTGATTTTTAGGATTTTAGAAAGTTAAATTTCTTACGTGAGATATACTATAACACTGTATGTTTGGCATACGCGCCAGCTATAAAATATTAAAGCAGATGATTATTGTAGAGATTAAGCTTACCGACATCCAGGGCGGTAAATTTAATTTCAAAAAAGAACTTGTAGTTAAAATATAAGTTTTTATTCGTTACTTAAAATATTTGAAATAATAACAAGAGAATTATTGCATTTTACGAGAAAGCTCGATAATTAAAATGAATTAATAGATAATAATAATTTATTTAAAAATTAAATGATGGGTCATAACAAAAAAGTAAGTTGCTCATTGTATTGCTTGGAAAAAATAACATTTAAAAAAATCCTAAAAAAGTTTTAAAACAAGGAAGTTACTGCATTTTGCAACTAAGAACAATAAATAAATGAAAAAAGTTCTTTTCGGGTAAATTAACAACAACTACATTTAAATGTATAATTGTTTTTATGAAATTTTTTTTTAATATGTTGTATGAACTAAATATATTTCAAAATGGTACAGTTAAAATTTTGGCCAAAAATATGCATTTGCTAATTAGCATTTGGTCTAGCCTGACCAAAATAAACTTTTTTCAAATTAAAATAAAGGTAAATATTAAAATTTAATTTTTCATCTGACAAAAATTTTCAAATTTTTTTACAAAATGGCCGAAAAAATTCATTTCTTGTTAATTGGGTTTTAAACAAGTGCAATGGCCAAAATAGGTTTAAAAGAAATTTTTACGGCATCACAAAGAGACCCAACTTTTGAAAAGAAAATTATCCGTTTTGGGCTTAATAGCATAAAATGGCGGCCAATTCAAATTTTAAATAAAAATTCAATTGCGTACACTGGGTTTAATATTTTTGTACCAAATTTTCAGGTTGTTTTTGTTAGAGGAAAAGGCAGATTTTCTGACAGCTTGAAGATGATCGGTTCACCCAACGGCCCTGGGCAGCAAAACATACACTAAACGTAGATTTGTAAAAAAAATAATTACAAACATTTTTTTGTCTCGATCTGACCTATAGTTCATTTTATGATGAAATTGACAAATGTTTGCGATTCGGACTAGACAATGTTCGCCCCCTCTTTCGAGGGTGCTGAATTGATTCCCGGGGTCAAACCAAATTTTTCACCTCGACAACCCCCTCAAATTGGCCAAAAACCACCCCCAAATTGCCCTTTTCTGGGAACCCGTTTATTTTCTCCAGTTTTTCGACTAACTGTTATTCCCTCGAGTAGACCGGAAGATCCCTTGAGGGATTTGACCTCAGCCATCTCTACACCAGGCTTCCACCCCTCTAGAGGGTTGGAAAATTAATTTTTTTTTTTTTTTTTTTTAAATTGATATATTACAGAAGGTGTTTCTGTGAGGAAGGTGGCAGGTGACCAGGATTGTGTAACCATCCTCGGGGGTTATTTTCCCCCTTCACAGGGTTGGAATTTTTTTTGCGAAAAAAATTATATTTTGTAGGAGGCCTTTCTTTGAGGAAGATGGTAGGTGACCAGGATTGTGTAACCACCAACGGGGGTTGTTTCCAACCATCTAGTGTGTGAACATTTTTTTTCATCTACAATTGAGAAATAGTATAAAAAATATATTTATTAGTGTTTTTTTAAATTTGGTACTTACGGGAATGGTGTGACAGCGGATCAACAAAATAGCACGGTTCTACAAAACTATTACACCAATCGAAAAAAATGTAGAGCCCTCTTTTATGTAGAATTTAGTGGAGAATAAATTTCTATTCTTGATTTTTCGTCCTATTATTGATATTTTCGAACATATTTAAAAAGATGCTAAAATTTTCACCTTCAATTGTTTAAAAAAATATGTTCCGGACCGAATTGAAGGGGGCATTTTCAATAAATCTCTTTCTAAACATAAAGAGAAGCGATAGAAAAAAATCTTCCTTAAGAATTTTCATAATGAAAAAACCCTGACACCTGGAGTAGCTCGGAAGACGGCTAAAACTACAATTTTGAACTTCTTTGAAAATGGCCAATTTTTGAAACGGTGTATCTCGGGAACTATTGGACTTACACAGCTGCAGTTGCACTCAAATTGTAGCAGATTTTGTCTACTTTAAAAGTGTACCGTGGACATAGGATTCACCTTTCAGAAGGCAAAAACTGAAAAAAGTACGAAAATTTCAAGGTCTTTCAAGCACCACGCAATTAGCACAGGACTTTCGAAGCTGCAAACTTGGTTTTACACTATTGATATGTATCCTAACAACTTCCCAAAAAATCAGAACGGTGTCCTTTTTTGCGACCTAACGCGATTTTTGTGTATACGGTGACTGGCCTACATTCATAATTAACAAAATAAAAATTTGCATTTTTTTCTTCCTTTTAATAAGTTTATATTGAAGTGAAAAAAAATATAGATTCATTATTTAAATAAAAATAACTATCCTGATTCTGGAAGCGTTCTTCTATGTCAGTCTTACACATATCGAAACTAGGAGTGCAAGAAAGAGGGAGAAACTTACACCAAGTGGGAGGAGCAGCACAAGACATATTGTTATTAATTAAAGAATACCGTTGTTACTGGAATTTTTTTAAAAATTGAACTAGATCATACTGTTCACAGCTATGTGTACATTATACAAAAAACATTGGTTTTAAACTATACTTTTCATAGTTCAAAACACCTAATTTCAAAGTTTTATGAGCTTTTAAAAGTATGTAACAAATAACATAGTAACAATACAGTAATGAGCCTAAGAACCCGTTCTAAGTTAAAAAGTTTAAAAGATGTATTCGAACAAAATTTATTTCCATTTGTTTAAATTTGACCAGGGTACCGATTGGCACCTTGCACTTTTAGGGACAGGTCAATCACCACGACAAATGAAAAAATTCAATTCATTCATCAATTCAATTGGAACAGCTTTCCGGACGAGTGAGCCACTATGCCCTGCTCTAGTAATAAAATCAGCCACGATCCTTTAAAATTAATTATCATAAATATATTTTTTTGTGCAATTATTAATTTATTATGAAAAATATTTATGTAAGAAAGTGATATAAACAAGAGAGAACAAAATAAAGGGACTGAATATTGTCTGAAAGAATATATAACAAACATAATTACTGGAAAGAATAAGAAATTTTAAACAATTTTTTTTGTAAACTGAGTAGTGAGTGTTTTTGTTCTTTGTTTCCTTATTCTCTTATTTTCTCAGATATATAAAAAATCACACTGAAATAATAATTCAATATAAAAAATGTATGATACTAACTTTGAAGCGGTATGTGGGTCGCAACTTGCGATCTTTAGTTGCATATGCAAAGACTTGGACCTCTTTAAATACATGTTTGTAAACAAATAAATATTTATTAACCGCCTGAGTGTCCCTCTTAGTCCAGAAGATCTTATAGTTTATAGTGGGATTCGAACCACTTCTTGGGGATAATTCATATTTGAAAATTACTTCGTAGTAGATGGGGCTCGAACTCACCTCTCTAGGCATTCACATAGAGAAAGCTAGACCCGCCAACCTGATGAGCTACCGTCCTCTACTAATTGCCGACTTCGATTTTCATCATTTATAGAGTCTCAGTAATTAGAAGGTACAATTTTATGGTGATTAATATTAAACTAAGAAAAAAGCTATTGAAATATATGCATCAGCATTGGTTATGTTTATATAAAAACTTTGCTGCCTATCATTTCATCAGTTTTTTTGGCATTGTGAATCTGTGTGTGTGCCTCGGGTTAATGACTACGGTTACGAAGACCATTCGCCAGTATTGTGAATCTAGTCCGATCAGCCACCATTATATTAGCTTTTAATGTTTTAATTTTATTAAAACTGCAGCTTGATTAAAATGAATCCATTTTCGCCTTCTTTGAACGTATTTCGAATGTCAACTATCACAGGATTTCGATCAACGCACATCTTTTAAAATATATAAAATAAAAATTCAGATTAAGAGAGAGAATTTCTGGTGTTATATATTCACAAATCTTCAGCTTAACGATTAGTGTTCTGTGTTGTTTAGAATATAAAATATAAACATTTTTGTTGCATTTAAATTAAATTGAACTTACTTTTATATTCGGTTTTGTAAAAGAAATAAAATTAACTAACTAATTGGTGCACAAATACACCATCAGCGCTATCAGGTACAATATTGTTATCAAACTTACAGCAACCTTTTTCGCAGGCTTATGCTAGCTACAAATAATAGTTCTTCTTTGGAGTAATTTTCCAGCAAAAGTAAAATTTTATGGCTCTTGAATTGACTACCAAATCTCATGAATTTCATCGATGGACGCCTTCTTTTTCTAGTACCACCATGAGTAGAAGTGTCTTGAATATGAAGCAAAATGACTCCATCTAATCACTGATGGTTCCCTGTCCCAAATATTTTTAACAATGAGCCGCAAATTGGCTTAAAAATATTACTTACAGTAAGGTAGTTTGCGTCTTCCTCACAGTCATTTAAATTAAATTTGTTAAAAACGTGAGCAAATTTTGCTACACGATTTTTATTTCGGTATCATTTTCATCGATGCCAAATCTCGAGAAGCTGCCTTTTTTATCGTCTTATTTAGATTACCGCCCTGGCGAAGTTCAACATTAGCTATTACACCACTCAATCAGGAGACATGCACACAGACAATTACACAACGACCATTTCCTACTCGAGAAGGCGAGAGACTCGAACTTAGCAGTGATAAAGCGACTAACCGTGTTGTCTCTCACACAACTCCCTCTAATCCACTGCTAACAACTCGGTGTCACATGAAAATCGCCTCTAAATACCCATACGCTAGCCAGGATTCGAACCCGGGACTCTGTGGTTGCAAGCCTAATGCGTAAGCCAATTGCCAATTGAAATGGCTTTATTGATTATTATATATAATTCATTCCTTAAGCCAAATATTTTGTTGATCACGTAGAGCCCATCGTTGGTTGACAGTTAATAAAATACATACAACTTGTTTCCTTTTTATTAAGTAATTTCTGATCAAATCACTACATATATCGCAAATTCAATAATTATTTAGTTCAGATAATCAGAATAGTGTACGAAATAAGTATCGAAAGCTTTTTAGGCCAGGCGTCAGGTAGATTATTTTAAATAAGACAAAAGATTCTAGTGTTGGAACCAGTTGATTATGGGCCTCTTTTAGACATACTATTTTTTCCCTATCGCCCGGCCCCCGGAACATCACCAAATTTGGGGCAACATCGCTTAAAGGTCATTTTTTTGTCAATATCTCGGTTCTGAGCTGTCCTACGAAAAAATGGTTATGGAAGTTAAAGTTAAGTAAATTCTCTATCGAAATGGGTCAGATAAATTTTTTACGTAGTATTAATATTATTGGAGTTATAGGCGGGGGAAGTCAAGCATCGTATCGCATTATTTCCTCTGTATATCCATATTTATCTGTATATGTATATTTTTCCGCACAAGCCCTGGCTTCTGGAATTGGGGGTTGTCTAATTTCTGTGGTGTTATTTATTTATTTCCACGCTTACTACTTGCTATTACGTTTAATTTTGACTTTTGAAGTTTAGGTACATTTATTATCAATTTTGGAATTTTCAAAGTATTAATATACAGCGCGAATGCGTATGATGCTTGACTTTCCTCGCCTATAACTCCAGTAATATTAATACTACGTAAAAATATGTCGGAACCATTAAGATAGAGAATTTACTTATCTTTAACTTTGATAACCACCTTTATTTTTCTAGGGGTGTTCAGAAGATATTAGAAAAAAAATTATTTTTGAGCGATATTGTCCCAAAGTCAGGAGGGATTCCGGTGAGCGGGCGAGAAGGAAAAATTAATATATCTAAAAGAGGCCTATAATGAATTGTCTTTTGTCCGATTTAAAATGGTATTTACGCATTCTGAACTCCCTGACGACTGGCCTATTTGTAGGTTCTAGAAATATTACCATAGGCTCCTGATCAATCAATCAATCAATATAACTTTATTCACGCTATAACATAACAGGTACCTCCCCAGAACTCATCCCGAGGCCGACCGTGTTAATCCCGGTGGCTTATTACAAGGTCTGGCGGAACGGATTTGGTTTGGTTAAAAAACTTAAACCTAAACTCCTTCTGAAACAAACAGATTAAAAAAGGTACTAAAACTACTTATATCTAAAATAAAAGACTTAACAAAACTTAACACTACACATTTTTTAAAAACTTGTTCACTTTTCATTTTTTTAAATTTCGCAGCTAACGCAGGCATCTCAATCCAAACGAGGAGCCTTCCACGAGGTGTATAAACTCCAGGCAGCGCAACGGCTGACGTAAACTTTGGTTTTAAAAAATGTTGATTCCACATGGTCGCAAGGTTTTGATTTTTTTTTTAATTTGCGATGAAAAATTGATTTAGAGACAAAAATGTACAAAAAGAAAACAAGACAAACAAACGCAACAAAAAGGTCACAAACAAAAAAGAAGAGGGGGAAATATCAGAAAAAGTGGATAGGGTGAGCGGAAGTTATAGTTGGTAGAGTTTGGCTACAGAGATTGCCAGAAAATCGGTAACGTCTGGTATGGTACGGGGTGTTTAATCCGAAATGGGGTATTATGCTCTCTAATTTGAGTTATTTGTCTTGTTAGCGGGCTATCGTTCAGATTGAAAGAGCAGAAATTTTGAGAGATCTGCTGGACATAATCCGCTATCGGGGTTATGTCTATGCAAAATGCGTATAAGTCTCTAAGGGAGGTGTAACTTCCAGAATTTGTGCTCAAGCACTTTTAGTTTTTTCATTGTCGTGGTTGGCATGCTGCACCACACCGGCGCCACGTATGTTATGGACGACCCGACCATCATTGTGTACAACAATTTTTATTCTGTCGGTTAAGCAGGCTTCTGATCAGGATTTAATGAATTGCATAGCTCGTGAGTAGAGCATACATAGCATCAACAATAAATATATTTTCTTTAAATCTAAACTGTAAAGAATGAATGAATTTTTATTTATTAACATGTTTTAGTAACTTAATGTTAATACATTTTTCTATGATTTTGGTAACTTTACTAATTAGGGAAATTGGGTGACGATTTTCAATTTCCAGCTGTTCTCCTACAACTAATTATATTATTTTCTGAAACTGTACGCATGAAAAGGGAGTTTATGGTAGTCTTCACATTTTTATTAAAATCACTGCTGTGTGGGTTACTATTTCTGATTTTTTGAGCCATCTTACATCCAATTTCCGAAAAATGTTTATTATATGCCTTGCCTATTTCCGTTTTATTCACTGTCACTGTTCCATTTTCAACTCTGATTTTGTCAATTTTATTTTGTGCACTATCTTCAATTGTGATTCCTTATTACTGTCCACATTATTTTAATGTCTTTTCCTGCTTCCTGCATTTGTGTTATGTAAGAATCGTTTGTTGTTTTTCGAATTAATTTTGTACTAAATTTCTAAATGACTAACAAAGACGTGAATAGATGAGTCCTATTGTAGCATATTTTTTCAGTAACCTTACTAATTACCTGGATACATTTTAATACGTGAAAATAATTAATTAACATGGAATTTTCTACTTCATCACCTCGCTGATACCGCTGTAATGCTTTTTATTTCAATGTTATTGCAATGAACTATTTTTTTAAAGGTCACATGCTGGTGAATTGGTATCTGTCCGAATTCAATGAAGATCATCACCTCAGTCAACTGTTGGATGGGCAGGATTTGAAAATTCTGGCGGTGCAGTTCTGCACCCACCTGTTGGCCGCAGGTGTACTGAAACAAATTCCTGATAAGGACGTCCCTATGTACAACATATTTAAGGTAAGAAACAATTTGTTTTCTTTGTTTACTTTTAATCTACCTAGGATATAAGAACTGTAATAAATCGTAATAAGTTGCTTGAAAAGTAGTCAATAAGTCAACATTAAAATAGGTGTTATGATAAGCATAGACTTATAGGCCTCTTGTTTCTAATGGATTCAAGTTCAGGCTTAAAAGAGTTAGTTGTCGGGTAATTTAGTCCATTCTCATATAGCCAAAAATCCCGTGTCGCTTGGATGCTCTGCCAATTTTAAAGAACCCCCAGGACACGAAAGTTCTGCCCTAATATAACAAATTTCTTTAACTTGGCATTCTGGAAAATTGTTGTAAAAAAAAAATATGGCGTATCAAAGATGGCGGCGCAGGCCTTTTTTAAACAAATTCTATTTCCGTTATTTCTTAACGGATTTTAAAAACAAAAAAAGCAAGTACTCATTCTAAGTACATCTTTTAAAAAAAAAAATACTTGAATTTGAAGTCATGATATTTTATAAATCTTAGATAAATGAAAACATCAGAATTAATTTATTAAATTATTTACTTTTAGCGGAAAATCCTTTCTTTGTAGTACATGACTAACTCTTTAAATATTAATTGTAAATAATTTAATGCTGATTTTAAATATGTCCTCACTTTTGCGTTTACTTTAAATAATAAAACTATCCTTTATTTACCGAAAAGCCTTTTTGACTGTTTTAAACAAGTTTTCAAATGAAAATTTCCTAACCCTAAAAAATGGAAGAACTACCAATGATTTAAAACTTTTCTTTACCTTGGATACTTTAGAGCATAAAAATTAATCTTAGATTGAAGTTTAAGATATAAACAAGCTGTATCTATAAGGATTTTTTTAAAATTAGTATTTTATTTAATATTTATGTTTTAATGTAAAGTGGAAAAAAATGACGAAACTTAACTTTCACGTGCAATTTATAAGAAATAGGAATTACAAAAATTAAAAGTTGCTTACATTTGTTTTTTTTTTTCGTTTTTAATGGGTACAAATTATGTAGCGGTGGTCGAGAAATGCTCCATTTCTCTGTGCGACGCGCTTGGAATATTGAGCCGAACTAGCGAACTGTAATAATTTCTCATGATAATGGAAACGTTTATTTAAAAAAACTTTTTACTATTTTTATGTAAAATTTCCCACTCTTTCATGTGGTGCTATCCGTTTTTATTATTATTATTTTTCGAGATATTAGCAGAAAACTGAATTTTTCCGTTTCAAAGGGCTGTTTATAAGGGTTCGCGGGGGTAGGTTTTGGTAAACTTTTTTGAGCCACTTTCTACTAGCAAGAAACTAGCCTTTCATGAAAGATTTAGCGAGGTAACAATTATTTCCGGCTTAAAACCTCTGGCAACTGGACTAGTACTGTAGTATTATCAACTATACAGGGTGTAACGCAACTTACCCGAAAAATTTTAACCATACATGCACCTTTAAATAAGAAGTCGATTTTTTAAAAGAAAATTTAATAAAGTCCAACACAAAAAAAAGATACAAATTGTTAAAATTACAAATTAATGGAAATGTTAAAATAACGTATTATTTCTATAAAAACTGTTGAATGTTCTGTCCATTGACATTCAAGCACACCTGAACCCGTCTAATCCAATTTTGTCACACTAACTGAAGTGTTCTCCCTTCCTGCTGTTCCCGAAGATGCAGATTATGGACAGATGTTGTGATACGTTCACGTAATACATCGATATTGTCAACTTCGGTTTGGTAGACTTTTTAAATATCCCCACAAAAGGAAATCAAGAGGATTTAGATCCGGGGACCGCGGAGGCCAAGCTACAGGTCCACCCCGTCCGGTCCAACGTATTCCGTTTAATTGGGTCAAGTAACCTCGCACTACTAAACGATAATTTGGGGGCGCACCATCATGTAAAAACCACATCCGACTTCGGACCTCCAAGGGCACATCTTCAAGAAGACTAGGAAGATCATTAAGGAGAAACTGCAGATATTGCTGACCATCCATCTGATTTGGCAATATGAACGGATCAATTAGGCGTTCATCGATGATCAAAATGATTCCGAACTACTGGATGAGGATTCTCAATGGTCCAAACGTGCATATTATGTAGATTGGTTATACCATTACGCGCAAAAATAGCTTCATCAGTGACCAAGACATCGACAAATTTTCATTAATTTGTAACTTTAACAATTTGTATCTTCTCTGTGTTGGATGTTTATTACCTTTTTTTTTTTTCAAGAAACCGACTTCTTATTTAAAGATGCATATATGGTTAAAATTTTTTGGATAAGTTGCATTACATCCTATATATTTAAACAAATATTTACAGAAGTTGCAATTTAGCAACCTTCGTTAAGGCATTGAAAATGAACCTGGCTAACTTTCAAGTCTGACATGAAATTTACAAAATTTGAAAAATGTACAAGATAAAGAAAAAGTTTAAAACATTTAAGTTGCGGATAGAAAAGTACAAAAGTTACACATATTCAAACACCGTCAAAAATACAAATCTCGGAATAATTATAATACGGAACAATACAGTGGAATACGATAAAGCCAAAGCTACAAAATACAAAATAATACCAAATGCAAACACAAGCATAAGTTTTTTAAAATTTCTAAAAAAATGGCAATATCACGCGAAGTCGTGAAATTACCAATCGTGTGTGGGAATCGCAGGGACATCGCCAAGGCCGCCGGATTTGCGTTTTTTCTGTGACGTACCCAGTTTTTCGGCATCATTTTCATCGTCCGAGGACAAGAAATGCGATTCTACTATAGTATAGAATAATTTGCAGCGCCGTTACATGGCCGTAGCGGTATCCAAACCAGTGTTACCGATTGGCGGATAATTATCAAATTAGCGGATAACTTGATATGGCAGCAGATACTATTCTCACCCTTCTAAAAAACGAATAATTTGAATCCATTCTTACGGTTTAAGTGGAAAAACATTATTAGTAATTATTTTAAAACAACATGCAACATGGTTGCGTCACAGCAAAGCTCTTCATTTGAAAAACGTATTTTAAAGTTACCAATATGGGAACACAAGAAGACCCCATATCATAAAATAGATTTCCTAATATATTTTTTTGAGTTCTGAACTAGAACAAAGTATTCTGTGCCTGTAGTTACATATAGCTCGCATTATTTCATTCTTTATCTCACAACACGAATCGTGTTCGAGACGCACTTTTATATTTTATTTTCTGCAAATTACTCTCTTCGATCCCCGCTCGCTGAAACGCAACTCACACACATTCTCCATTCTAAATTGAGTGTTACCAATAACAATTATTGTGTGACAATCGAAGGCAAAACTATAGATAAAGCCGTTTTTTGTGAAATCATCTCTTTTAAGATTAAAAAAAAGATGGTTTTGCCTGGATTAGTATCAACAATTTATGTAAATCTGATAATATTGAACAAAATCAAATCATTTTCATCAAGTTAATCTTCAGCCAGTAAAACCACTTTAAATTTCAGAAAAATACAACCGACAGTTGTCCATATCGTTAGTATTTCACATCTACTTGCAAATTTACTTTTACAAAGGGCCAAATTTAAAAAATATATACAAACATTATTTAAAAATTGAGAAAATATGCGAAAAAATTACAAAACACTCATTTTTCATTATTCATATCCCAAAAACTCGCCGCATATCAATTTTGAAGCGATTCGCAACAAAGTTTCAGCACAAAAAATATTTTTTTACTCCCGACCCCCACAATCGCATCCCGATTTCTCTGTAAAACTACAGTCGACCCGTAAAGAGCTTCAAAACACCGAATTTTACACAAATATCGATTTTCAGCTTTTTCCGATAATTATAAATTTTTTTCCTATTTTCAACCCCCCAAATTCAACTCTACCAGAAAATTCTTAAAACCCCACAGATTCGTCATTATACTGCCAAAAACGCAATTCGACATTCTTTGCTCATCAAAACATCAACAAAAGAAATCACCCCCAACCACCCCCACAACCGTATCCTGGATTTTCTTAAAAATTACAGTCGATCCGTAAAACTCTCAAAACACCGAATTTCACACAAATATAACTTTTCAGCTTTTTCTGATAAATATAATTTTTTTTCCATTGTCAACCACCAAATGCAGCTCGGCCAAAAAATTCGTAAAAGCTAACATATTCGTCCACATACTGCCCAAAACGCAACTCGCCATTTTTTCTCATCAAAACTTCACAATAATTTTCCACCCACTCTCGACCTACCCCCCTCCCCCCGAATTCTCGTAAAAGGTACGATCAACCCGTACCGCAAAAGTCTCAAAACACCGAATTTCACACAAATATCGATTTTCAGCTTTTTCCGATAATTACAACTTTTCCCCATTTTCAACCCCCAAATTCAACTCGACCAGAAAATTCTTAAAAACCCACAGATTCGCCCACATGCTGCCAAAAACGCTTTTTTTCTTTCCCCTTAAGCGAAATTTGCTAAAAACGTACTTCAACTTTACACCTCTGTAACTTCACCCTTATGCATCATAGATAGACTCGCGCTGGATCATCCTCTTTCTAACTAAACCAAAATCAAATTTGGATGCTTCAAAAAGTGTGTGATGTAACAGCACCGAACGCTATCGTGTCCAAAAAAACGTTTTAACCCGCGTATTTTCACTCTCCCCCAAATCTTAAATGAACCAAACCACTCCCAAAATTTGCATTTGACGAGATCTTCAAAGTGACACTAGAAACATCCACCTAGCATATGTAGAAATTCGCAAAAACTGCGAAATTTCTAAGCGTTATAGAAATTGCTAGTGGACCCCCGTATTACCGTTTCAATGTTGAAACATAAATAATAATTATAATTGTTTTTAAGTAAACACTGCTTTTAGATGTATCAAATTATTTTGTTTAAAATTCTCTACAAATGTTTCGGCTTATTAGGCCTTTATCAAGAGAGTACAAAGTGTATACTAAAGTAACAGAAGTGGTTGTTCAAATGTGCTTTTAGAGGGCGGAATATTAAAACATAATTGTTTTAGTCGCAAACTTCTCTATAAAATCCTTATATTGCTGTAAGGAACGTAACCAGACTGCAACCAACAGCTTACTCTCCGGGCTATGTGCCCCGATGAGCGCTGAATTCCCATTCCCACGACTAAGGTTTGAGTCATAAAGATATTAAATTATAAATGTTTTTAGGTACCTATATTTTGGAACAACCAGTTCTGTTAAAACGTAATATTTTTAGTCGCAAACTCCTCTATAAAATCCTTATTTTACTATAAGGAACGTAACCGGACTGCAAACAACAGCTACTCTCCGGACTATGTGCCCCGCCGAGCGCTGAATTACAAGTTACAAGCCTGGTGCGTTAAGTTTAATAATTGCATATTACCATCAAAACGCTAATGCTTCGATTGCAACAAACACCAGCCGAAAGACTGATCCTACTTAAAGGAGCTCTCGTGCCGGTCGTCACACACCACTTGCAGACTGCAATTTCGAGCTGTTGGCTCTCATCAGTGCAAGGTAGGTATGTGACGACGATCACGATCACGATCGGTTTGTGTGTTTGTTGCAATCGAAGTATTAGCGTTTTGATGGTAATATGCAATTATTACACTTAACGCGCCAGGCTTGTAACTTGTAATTCAACGCTCGGCGGGGCACATATCCCGGAGAGTAGCTGTTGTTTGCAGTCCGGTTACGTTCCTTATAGTAAAATAAGGATTCTATAGAGGAGTTTGCGACTAAAAATATTATGTTTTAACAGAAATGGTTGTTCCAAAATATAGGTACCTAAAAACATTTATAACTTAATATCTTTATGACTCAAACCTTATTCGTGGGAATGGGAATTCAGCGCTCATCGGGACACATATAAATTTTGCTGGTTATTCATGGTAAAAGGATTATTTTTAAGAGATTTTTTAATTTCTAGTTGTTCAAGAAGATTTAGACGTTTACCTTGTCCTTCTGTACGAAGCAAATTTATGTTAACTGAGTCTATAAAATGGTTATTTTCAATACAGTTTGTTGATATTCCCGTGTTTTTATTGTTATTTAAAATTGATTTTTTATGTTCTTTTACCCTGTTCTCTATGCTTTTACCATTTTGACCTATATAGATGGCGGAGATATACCTCAAGAAACAGATAGATATATTAACAGGTACGTGGAAAAACAAGATGATAGCGATACAGAACTTGATATATCTGAGGGTGAACCGGGTAAGATCAATATATTTTAGGTAAATGTAAAAACAAAATAGCTTAAGTAAGAATACAATTCTTTCAGAAGACTAGCGAAAAATTTCGGTTTGGCTGACAGCTGCAGGAACTTTTTCCGTAATGCCAGCCTCGAAAAAATTATTGTATTAAGGTAGTAATTTCGCGCCCTGCAGGTTTTTTAAAATTGGCAGAGCATCCACGCCAATGTCAATATGAGAATGGACCAATTCACTTCCCTAAAAATAGAAAATGAATTCAGTGTTTAATGAATTTAATTATACAAGTAATTTTCACTGACGATGATTTTATAATAAATCAAAACGTAAGAAATATAATAATTTTTTATTTATTCTGACCGAAATTCGAGAATTATTTAGATACTTTTTGCATTTCTAGAAGTATCGTGTAGGTGATCTTTTAATAAGGGACACCCGCGTGTGTTGACCAGAATGTTATGTATATTTATGTGCACCTGTCAAGAAACAACGTAAACATATCACATATATTAGATATATTCCGTAATTTTGTGTTAATTTAAATGGAGATATATGCTGCTTCTAGTTTAGCAGCGTTGATTACAAGAAGTCGCGGTAGGTGGCTCTCGTTGCAAACCGTCGAGTTGTATAGACGAGAGGTTGGCTAATAGTAGTGACGACAAATGAGCTAGAAACTATAGTATTTGAATCGTGTATTTGACGATCAAGTTGAAATAAATATGTTTCTACTAGACTTATTACAATCAACATTAGATTAATAAGTTTTTAAATATTCACCAAGAAAAAGTTTTTTAGGCCGAAAGTAAAGAAAAATGTCTTCATTTCAGGAAAAATATACTTATTACAATTGGCTTATGTTAGATAAAAAATATAGCACACCGTGAAGTGTCGTGCAGATTTCAAATTTAGGTTCGTTAAAGTGGCAGCAACTTGAACAATGTCAATATCATTATCTATTATCAATAATTCTTCAGCTTTATCACATACTTTGACATGTAGCGAAAACCATTTGGTTTAAATTAAAAAAAAATATGACGTAAGGGTCGTCACTGAATCAATATTAATTATTTACTGGATTATGATCATCAGGCACGATCATAATTTGAAAGTAAATACTTAAACCTTTAGAACTAGAAATATTTTGGGTAAACATAAGATAAGCCAATCAATAATTTATTGTAACAACTTGGGTTCTGATTAAAAATCTAACAATATAAACATAAAGATTCAGGCGTGATAATTAGTCATATGCTATTAAGTCTGGACATCCACTTATGACAGAGTAACATGATAGATACATTTCATAAACAGAAAACGAAATTAGGTATATTTTAATAAACCTAAAATATATTACATTTAATAATATTATTTGCGTAGATAAATAAATAAAAAAAATGGTGATGTAATTGCTAGGTAACAATATGGTATATTATGTATGGAAAACTTTTGGAATATTTATGAGGTACAAATAAAACCCTGAGTAATTATAATTTCAAGGATGGTGAAATCAATGGGTGAAACTAGTATCGTTGAATTATTACTGTTTGTTAGTGACTGAAACATAAATCTAAAAAATAAAAAGATATACAGTGAAAATTAAACAAGGAAATAATGTTACTGATATTTTCTGTAAGCTCTTGGAAATTAATAATAATGATAATAATAGTTGGCAGGCCAGATGCAGAAAACATAGTTCTTGGAATCCCTGCTTCATCTATTTAGGGACTAATATGTGCAGAGATTATGTGGCTATAGTGGATTTTCCCGTGTATGTACCGTATCTTATTATTTATTCAGATATACATTTTAGAAGATTATCACAATGATTCGAAAACTTGAAAAACGTCTTCAATTAACTATTTCATTTATATTACAAAGAATCAATTAGACCCAGAAATTGTCATTTACTTGAGAAATGTTTAGCATTTGCGAAGTAGTGAAGGCGCAACATTGTTTCAATTAATTGACGAATAGAACTTGTATGTGTGGAATAAATCTATCCCTACCAATTCGATACAGTATTAGAGAATTTAATCATCAACATGAAACAAGAGAATGCTATAAGACGTGAAGATTTGCGGAGGAACCCAGAGAAAAATATTTTCTAAAATTTTGATATTTGATCTATTTCCTTAACTACAAATCAAAATAATCTATGGTGGGCGTAATGCCGAGACAACAATTTTATATTATCAACAAGGCAAAAGAAAGGATAAGATGAAAGCTTTGAATTTGCAGGAATTTCTTGCTTATGAATATTTGTAATAGTCCATTGACATGAAGGAATTCTATATAGTATGTGTATATGAACTATTTTAGGGAGAAAGGCAGCAAATTGTTGGATGGAATGTTTTGCAGAGAAAATTAATAAGAAGGGAAATTCTAGGGAAAATATGGAATGGTAGCTCAGTTGGTTAAAGCGTCTGGCTAGCAAACTGAGTTGCCTAGCGAAGTGGGTTCGATACCCACAAGGCGAAACAATTTTTCATTAAAAAAATTGCCCCAAAAGTGGTTCGGAGTTCACATTAAACTGTAGGGTCTCGTCTCTCTTTACCTAGCACAAGATCCTTGAGATCTTCCAGGGGGTTACTTCGGTAACTTGAGAGGCGGTTAAGAAAACATTTTTTTTTTCAATAAACAACGAGACCTACCATTAAGACTGATATTTGTTTTCCACCTAACGTAACTTAACCTAACTTTCAATTCAAACTGAAAATATGAAATATGTTTTAAAAACGTACCTCTTGGAATCAATATCTTGTATAGTCACCAAGGATCTCAACAGGGATGGTTGATTTGGATATCAAGAAAATAAAAATTACTAACCACACCCTTAGATATTCTAGACGATGTGTTATTTCTTTCAGCAATATTTTTATTATTTTTTCGATCAGGTGGAGGATTTTGACATCTACCTTCCATCTTATTAATATGCTTAACGAATTTTGGCCAAGTAACAGATATAACTTTACACCATGGTGCACAATATTAATATCGTAACGCTTGTCATCTTAAAAGTGATGCTCTCGTAAGCCGTCTCTTTAGCCCAATCCAGAAGAGTTCAATTGTTTTAAATTCGTAGTGCTATCGAATAAAAGCGATGCCACAATTGGAAGTCATATCATCTGTTGTGGAGTTGAATTTAGACTAATAAGCATAGGATGAGCTAGGATCGATATTGTATCAAACTGTAAGATAGCAATAAGAACACTACGCTCATGTATTCTGTGTCAATATTAGCGTAGGAGTATCTATATCTGTTAATACGTTTGCAAAATTAATAAGGTTGCCTTAGACAACTTGAAGGAAATGCAGATTGCCTTGTAAGGACAGTTGCAAACAAATGACTAAATATTCTGTATTATAGCATGAGATCATATAAGAAAGGAGGCAAGAAGGTAGGAGAATGAACAAAAATGCGCCGAAGTAACACATGTATGCAAATTGCAAAATGTTACTCTACCAACACTTAATCCACTTTGAACAAATATATGTAAAACTTTTAAAAGTGAAAAAACTCCTTCCGCAAAAATCTTGGGTTTTTTGGAAGCCCTACATTATAATATATCATTCTTTAAATTATTTTATATGCAGCAAGATTATGCATAGATAAGATAATTGACAAAACAGTAGATATAAATTTTAATTTTCTTTTGTTTATTTTCAGCCTGACTGCATGTACTACTGGAGCCATGCCGAAACTCCAATATCAGTACCACAGACCCCCGGACGGTTGAGCATGATTTCGTGGCCACCTACATCACCATCCGATATCTTCTTGTCGCCCAACACAAATGAAGCAATAAACTTCATATCATCAGAGATTCCGCTACTAGGAACTGAAGCTATCTCGGGATCCGTTGAGGAAATCAACAAGCCAAAGTCTCAGGAATTTAAGAACTCTGCAAGGGACGTGGAAATATTGTCTCTGGAAGAAGAAATAAACAGGTTAAGGCAAGAGGTTGAAAAGTACAAGACCCTAATAGAAATACAAACATTAACTGCAAACGCTGTAATGGATTTTAGTTCCCCAGTAGAAGAAAACAAATCTTTTAATAAAGGCTGTGATAATATAATTAATTTAAGTACAATAAGTAAAAATGACAATAAAATAAGAGAACTAAATAATGAAAGAAAAACTACACAAGTTAATGCTGAAGCACAAACAATAAATTGTTTAGTGGAAAAAAATACTGTTTCGATACAAACAAGTAAGGAATTGGTAGCACAAGAAACTCAAACAGAAATAGATCAGAAAACTACTACAAACGCTACCACAAATACAGCGCAACAGTTCCAAGAGAATAGCTCAAAGGGCATCAACACAGATGTAGCAATCACTCAAATGTCACCTCCCACTTCAGAATCATTTTCTTGTTCACCTGTACCTCCACCGCATTCGGAAATAACTGCCTCACCTCCTTCTCCACATCCTCCTCCTTCGCTTGCAACCGAAAGTGAAGCACCTCCACCTCCTCCACTACCTGAAACAACCGCCCCTCTACCTTCTCCTTTACCCGTAATATCTGCTCCTCCTCCTCCTCCAATGCCAGGTATGTCTACCCCTCCACCACCACCTCCCATGCCCAGCACAATGGGTCCTCCGCCTCCACCCATGCCGGGACCTCCTCCTCCGCCTCTACCGGAAATGTTCGGACCACCTCCTCCTCCCATGCCAGGCATGACAGGCCCTCCTCCCCCTCCTCCTATGCCAGGAATGAGTGGGCCTCCCGCGCCTCCTATGCCACCTATGTCTGGTCCGATTCCACCACCTATACCAGGGATGGGGATACCTCCTGCGCCACCAGGGCCCCCACCTCCACCAATTCCTGGAGGACCTGTTCCACTACCAGCACCACCAGTGGGAGGCTGGAATCCTCAAAAAGCAGGTATGTTTGTTTTGTTAAAGTACTCAGTGAATGGAGATATCTGTTAGTGATCGATTTTTATGTTATGTGGGATGCTAGAATTGTTCATCAACTGTGTAGTCACGGTTTTAGCTTACTTTAGATCAGTAAGATAAAAGAAACAAATTAGCAACTTCTGAAAAATAGATCAACAGGTATTTCATGTGGAATCTACTTCCAAGCTGATCCCTTATGTTGTTCTCAAATGTACACTGACTTCAGATGAAATTTTGAATACGTCTATCCTCTGATGTTCTCAGAATTAAAAATAATGATTTGACGTTCTGGTCAGCTATTTGGGGTCTAGCAGCTAGAAGAGAAAATGGAAATAATTGTGGTAGTTTTTAAAGTTTCTTTAAAAGATTTGGGAAATGTGAAAATAACCCTCTATTAATATTCCAAGCAATGGGAGTAAAAAGGGGTCTACCACGCAAAAGGTCGTAACGAGATGAATTTGGTAGGATCGTAAAATGTATCGTCCTGATCATAACCTTGAATTTACGAGCCTGGAGGAAGACCGCTAGCGCTGCCATCTTGGAAATATTGCGCTCAGTTTTTTGCAAATATCTCCGTTTCTATTGGCCCTAGGAAAAAATGTAAATTAATAAATTGAAGAGCATAAAATTCTACGTAAAATATGTTTTATGCATTTTTTCCGTCAAACCAACAGTTTTCAAGATATAGCGCGACAAACGCAGGCAAATAATGGTAATGTAGCAGTGGAGCGTTTTTGCACCTTAAATATGGGCTAAATTATATGTGCAAAGTAATTTGAACATAAATATATATTATTGTTAAACTGGGATGGTTGCGGATGACACTGGCAATCGTCGTGTGGTACTATAGCGCGGAAAGATTGGCATTGCGCAGATGATAAAACAAAAGTTTGATGGAGTTAAATTCAAACTGAAGGAAAGAGTTTTACCTCTGCAAAACATGACAAGCAGTGTCAAAATATTATTTCGGAGGATATGCATAGCCAAAAAAACGACGAAGAATTGCGAAATTACTTCCAGTGCGAATTATTACCTCCATATCCGCTTTCATTATGAGCATGGTATACGCAATGGGACCAAATCATCATTATGCAAAATGTTTTTTGCCAATAACACCGAGTAGTGAAACTACACTAAGCCGCATGTTATCGATGGTGGTTTTCTGTTACACCGGATTATATGGCACCGCAATAAGTCTTTCGCAACAATTTGCACAAACTACGTAGACTATGTAAACAGGCATTATGGTTCCAATGTAACTGTTATATTGGATGGGTACCCAAGGCAAAGGCACGCAAAGGCACAAAAAGTGCTGAACGATATCAACCTGCTAAGCAATATTCTGTAGCTGATGTTATTTTCGACGAAGCGATGGTTCCTACCATGCCTATCTCGAGACTCGGATAAACGACGTTTGATGTCCATTCACGCGAAAAAATTAGACGACCATAATTTTACAGCGATGCATGTACCCGAAGATGCGGATTCTCTCATAATTCAAGCAGCTACTGATATGTCTTCGTCATATTCAGCAGTGTATATTGTAGGAGAAGATGTAGATTTATTATTAGCTCTGATAACTACACTGGCGAGTGAGCATGACAATATCTTCTTACGAAAAGTGGAGGAAAAGATATCTTTATCGCACAGTCTACAGTTTGTAAATTCTATAGGCCAGAATATTTTGTTCCTGCATGCATTCAGCGGTTGTGATATAACATCTGCTTTCTTTAATCAGTTAAATTAAATTTCTTAATATTCTTGCGAAAAACAAGTTGCTTGAAATGATTCTGATGATGGAACTTTCCAAGATTCACATACAGACTTGGATGCACTAGCAACTGCATTTTTGGTAACGCTGTATGCTGGATGTTACGAAACCGATACCTTGGATTCTCTGCGATATAGGAATTTCGGGCGATCGGTGGTGAAAAACCAGGTCAACTTGGCTTCACTGCCACCAACAAGAGACGCTCCGTGGCAACATTGCCTTCGGACATTCCACCAAGTCCAGTTATGGCGTGGGGTCGAAAAAAGTGCAGTGGAGTATGGTTGGTGGAAAACCCAGGCAGGATTCGATGCTGTGCGAAACACTAAACAACCTGCTCCGTATTCCTTGCTTAAAAATATTTCATGCAAATGCAAAACGGGCTGTGGACGAGCAAGACGGTCCTAAAATGTCCCGCCACCTGTTATTATTATTGCAATGAATCCTCCTGCAAAAACAATCCCTAAGTGTTTGAGGAAGGCGAGATGAATATAGAAGAGACGAATCTCTTATAAATAGCAGGTGAATATGCTATGGAAAGTGACTATAACGGTGAAGAAGATTCAGACGACAATGCACCACTCCTTCCACAACCAAAAGGTCCAAAACGCACTTGTGGATTTAAGGAAACAAGTAGAAAAACACTCAACCACTACATTACCATTATTTGCTCGCGTTTGATACGTTTTATCTTGAAAACTGTTGGTCTGGCGGGAAAAATTTATAGAACATATTATTTTACGTAGAATTTTATGCTCTTCAATTTGTTTACTTTTTTCCTAGGGTCAATAGGAACGGAGATTTTTGCAAGAAACTTATTTTGAGCGCCATCTTCCCAAGTTGGAGGTGCAAGTTGAAGGTCGCAAACTCAGGGTTATGATCAGGACGGTACATTTTACGATCCCACCAAATTTCATCTCCTTACGACCTTTTGCGTGGTAAAACTACCCAATTCCTGGAGTATAATTAGATTCTAGGTAAAAAACTTGTTGATATATATATTCAGAAGCTGAAGTGCTTATTTAATTGAACTAACCGTAATCATTTAAACATGTCCACTACATGAAACATAATTTACAATACGAATAGTTCTAAAGGTCTGTGATATTATATTTTTTATAACTCTCGCACATTGATGAAATTATGTCTTATGAATTCATTTTCCATTTCATTGTCAAATAGAGTAATATATATAGACATTACAGTTTACAGGTGGCAGGAGGTACCTTGTAATTCGAATTTTAATTGAAATTTGATGGCATTTAATCTCGTGTCATACCGGTTCAATCAACGATAAATATATTTAACCGTTCTTTCTGCTTTTATAAGCAAAACCATTGAGTACCATACCAGATTTTAAGGCTTTCATGTCTTCAAGTGATATCTCAACTCAAAAATGAACAAAATTTAATGTAAGCAATAAATAAAATTGAATAAATAACACTTTGTGGGGAAATTTTATTCTCACTTGAGAGTGGGAATAATATAGAAAGAGAGTTAGCGACCTTTTTGTGACAAATTAATGTCCCGTTGGCTAAAATTTTGCAAGTTGCTATTTTTCTTTTATGAGAAATTTTTCAGGAGCGGTCGCTTACATCACATTTTCAACCTCACCATTTTTAATCTCAAATATTTCCGTCGTTGGCAGAATATCCATCGACTGGATTTTTGTGTTCTAAAGCTCAGGTATTCAGGCTTGATTAGTGGTACGACCATGATGGTCATTAATATTGGAGCCACGATTGATAATCTTCTTAAACTAGCCATTGAGAACAATCAAGAGGTGTAGTTATAATAATAGCTATTTATATATTAAGTCCATAATACAAGGCTTTATTGAACGAGTCCCGTTTATGGCCAAGCAAACGTAGCGAGCAAGGCCATAAAGAGGGAGAGTTCAATGAAGCCTTATTATGGACGAGTTGCATACAAGCTTTGTGTCCGACTGCTAAAATTTGGCTTATTAACGAAAAAAAATTAATTCAATGACATTTTTGACATTTTTATGACTGTTGTACATATTTATTTGAAAACGTCAAAACCTGACATCGGCTCATTATTGGAAACGTCTAAATCCGACATAATAGTAAAATAAATTGATTTTATTTTACTAGTACAATAAAAGTTACTTTATTGTACTAGTGCTATAAAGAGGTGCTTTATAGCCGCAAAACTATATCATAAACAGTCATTTATAACGTGGTCGTACATAAAGAATTTTACAGCAGAAGGAAATTTTATAAAAATATAGAAATAGGAATTATAATATTCTAGCCTATCTGCAAGCGCCTTATATATAAAAAGGACTAAACAAATTAAACCACAACAACTATTCTCGCAACTACATGCCGACTACGAACGTTGAATTAAAGGGTGAAATATGCCGTATTTTGTCTAACACAGTTAGTACTAAAATACAATAACTTCGATTGCCCGAATGCTACGAGGAAGATGCGACGCCTCGTTCATCTCTGGATGTCACTAACCGCAGACCGGTTTCGACCTATTTTTGGGTCTCGTCAGTGCCGTGCAAGTGAGCAAGCATACCTTCGATAACCTGAGTTCCATCTCATAAACACCGTTAAATTTCACAGCAGTAGAGCGTAACTAGCGCCATCTCTCGGTAGTATCGTGTTCGAGACAAAATACGGCAAATTTCACCATTTAATTCAGCGCTCGTTATTGGCATGTAGCTGGGAGAATAGCTGTTTTGGTTTAATTTGTTTAGTCCTTATTATATATAAGGCACTGGCAGATATGTTGGAATATTATAATTCCTATTTTTATATTTATATTATAATAAGATGAAGACACCGCTAATACTGCTCGAGCCGTTCTAAAACTTCTTAGAAAGAATTTTATGTTTAGCGAACTCGTAATTTCTGAAAATCAACCACCGATTTGACTATAGGGGGACTATGTCAATAAACAAAATACTATACAGCAAGTTAAAGTCAATATACAAGAGCAAATTGGGAAGTGCTGTGCAGTAATCTAATACTGTTGAAAGAATTCGACTATGCTTCCATGCGTGATATTTTTTTTTTCCAATTTCTTTGGGTCGTAAACCATGCAGCCAGTAACAATTTGAGTATGCAATAAAAAAACAAAAAACAAAGAAAAACTATTTTTTTGTGCCTAAAACTTATTCGTGATATGAGAATGATAATAAATGAATGATATGAAGGAAAATATAAATTTCGTAACCATTTCGAATGTTTCTTACGAGCTCTAGATTAAAATACATCGCAAAATTAATATACCCATTACCTTCACATACGTTTTTAAAAGGAATAAACAACGCGGTAGATGTAAAATGATTATCAGAAGTGTATGACTCGACATACCGTTAGAACTAGTTGAGTGTATTAAAATAATAACAAATTTAGGGGTTAAAGAGGATACCAAAACAAGTAATTATTGTTAACATACCTACAGTCGAAAATTAAATGGTTTGGCAGTAGAGTAAATTATTTGAATTCGCAGCAGTTCTCAAAATGTTACTTCTCTGCATATAATGCGTCGTCGGTTCATGGATTTACGGACGCTATGGAATATTAAAGGAATACGCTACATATGTGCGCAAGTGTCATTACTCTTGGGAGAAGATCTTCCTCTTTAAGTACAGGAGTCTCATGTACCAGAAATCCAAGAAAGATTAAACGAGAAAGTCAAAGAAATTCGGAAGATTGCGCAGGCCAAGATCCCTTTTCCAGTCCACCTGTTTGGAAAGCGCTGATCCAGATACTAGCGTACGTTCAAACTAAAGTGCGAACGTATCCTGTCATGTAGAAACAGCATATTTTATCTAATATTCAAAGGAATATTTCCTAAAGGCTCAGGGAAAACATTTCGCCAGAACACATTTATTGCCAAATATATGCGTTCAAACGAGGCGACAGTAAGTACAGCATCAAGTCCTTCCTTACAATATCAACCCAGATATTCATTGAAAAATTGCTGCTGGTAATCTCCCAAAAGGGACAGACTGTGTTGACCAATGAATTACCGTCTCGAATAAAATATTCTCATTCTCAGTTATGCTGGATCAATTTGCAATCCAAAAACCATTGACAGAAAACGACTAGATAAGGGTATAGTTTTGAGGAGTCATAGGACTTTTTGGAAATGGTAGAGATGAAGAAGTTGGTCACAGACATCGACTTGGAAGGCACCATCTGTGCTTGTGCAAGCACTTGTAAAAGGTTCTAGTTCTACGCGGTTTAAGATTTCTTCGACGTGCTGTTCTTTGGCGTTAGTACCATTAACACGCTTTAGGAGGCTGCTTTTTCGAAAACGGTCATGAATTGGAGCAAATGTGGGATGATGCTAATGACAGAGATTAGAATGTCTTTCGTCATACAAATGTGCAAGTTCTCGTTCATTATATTTCGTTCAAACAGTTCTTTAACAGAAAAATTATTGTCCATTTTGAAGACGAAGTTTGAAAATATCAATAATTTAATGGTTAGCTGTTAGCTAGCCAGTCGAGTTCATCTATTATCAGCACCCAAAAAAACGCAACAAAAACTTTACGACATACTTATTATCGCCGTTGGGTCAGGCGGCATGCTCTCATCAAACTAACCGACGCACATTAAAAACCTATGAAACTAAGCGAGTCAATTTGCTAACAAATAGTACAGAGAATACAGGTATTTTAAAGAGATTGTAAAGCTTTTGTTGCGTTTTTTGAGTGCTGATAATAGATGAATTCGACTGTATTACTACTTGCTTGAAGTTTTCCAACAATCTGCATCATGAGAAACTAATTTTCGTTTCTGGTTTTTATCATAACATATAAAATAAAAATAAGTAAAAAAAAATTCTGATAATACAGTTTGGCAATAAAAATTTCGAACTGTTGATAAAGCAACTAACAAAGGTGTCGCATATTAACTGTTCGTGCACATGATGAAGTTTAATTTGCTTTAAGGCCTTAAAACTATTTTACTGGTTTATTAACAAAAATAGTTTGTTTTCATATATATAACAAATAATATAACCCTTCCAAATTTGTTGGTATATTTTTGGTGCACATTGTGTATATGATTTATGCATAATTTCCGTTCTATTATGAACATATAATACAAGTTATATTGCAACCTCAGGGGAAAATTTACTAATCATCTAATCAGTTCCACAAGCATTTCTCCCCTTATTTTACTACTAATTAAAAATTGGATGCCTTTCTCCACATGCCCTATGATGCAAAAGAGAAAATCAGGTTCTGTATAGTAGTTTTATTATAAATAAGGCAACGTCAGAGATACGCTATAATGTAACCTAATGGATGGAGTCTGGTTCAGAGATACGGTATAAGGTAACCTACCCCAGTGATTATAATGCGGATATACACATTTCCAACTCATTTTTGGTTCTTGCTTCTCAGTGTGAACTGAGTTATGTGAGTTATAAGTGACTAATATGAAATTGACAGAAGCTTCGCGTACTGTCGTGAGCAGAAAAAAATTTTTTTTAATGTAAATTTGTCTATTTGAATATGTAATGAAATAAAACAGATATCACTTTTAATTTATTTTTTATTTTAATGTTGTAGTTATTGGTATAGTAAATGATGGATGGTTAATGAGACAAATTGCACTGCATTACAACATTAACAAAAATTTGGTGCGTAACATTTTAAGAAAGTGGAGAATAAACGGTACGATTAGTAGAAATCCTGGATCAAAACAAAGGATATCTACTTAACAACAAACTAACTATTAATATTTCCTTATTGCACCATTTCCATTTATAACTTCTATAAGTCTGTTTGGTGTAGAATTAAACAACCTTATATAATAATCATTAGTAATAATATTTTTCCATGCATTATTTACTATTTCCAGTAATTCTTCGGCATTCCATGATCTCACATTTCGTTTTTGGATACTTCTTGCGAGTAGTTCCCATACTTCTTCCACAGGGTTAAGATCTGGACTATGACTGGGCCAATTAAGAACATTGATGTTGTTATCTTGAAACCAATTAGTTACGGTATGAGCAGTATGAACGGAACAATTGTCTTGTTGAAATATTAACTTATTATTAGGAAATAATTATGACATAAAAGGGAGCATAATATTGTCTAAAATCCTAATATACGTTTCACTATTAAATAGTTCCTCAATATGTCACAAAACACCAGGACCACGTGCCGATATCGAAGCCCACGTATTGACGGAAAATCTACCACTTTTATCATTGTTAGATATATATTTGTCATCGAATCGAGTATTCGGAGGGTCGGTAAACACGAATACGATCGCTGTGTGTTGACTGGAAAGTTTTTTCGTCTGTAAAGATTACATTGTTCCAAAAATTTACATCATGCGCTAAAAATTCAAGCGCATATCCTACTTGAGCTTCTTTATGTTCAGCTTTAAGTAAGTAGTTAGATGTACGCAACTAGATTTTAGCAAAATACCGTTATAAGACGTCCTATTTTTTTTTTGCTCACGACCAACATCTAACTTTAATTTTTGTGACATTGTCAGTTAGTTGTCATAATTTATTGAAAGTGTGCAAAAAACTAATATGCCTCATATAAGCGATTTAGTTAAATATGGAGTTATTGCTAAAGCAGAAGATGGATGGTCAATTGCACTGCGTTATATTATTGACAAAAATTCGGTGTGTAACATTTTAAGATAGTGGAGAATAAACGGTACGATTAGTAGAAATCCTGGATCAGGACGACGAAGGATATCAACTCAACAACAAGATTTGCAATTGGTAAATACTTTAATAGAAAATCCATTTTACTCAGTTATTCAGGCTGCTGAAGAAACGAATTTTCCTGGATCGAGTAGTACTGATCGCCAGCGAGTAAGAGAATCGGAGCTACGCTGTCATGCAGCCGCACAGAAATACTTATTTAAAGCCGAACACAAAGAAGCTCGAGTAGGATTTGCGCTTGAATTTTTAGCGTATGATGTGAACTTTTGGAAAAATGTAAATTTTACAGACGAAAACACTTCCAGTCAACACACAGCGGTCATATTCATGACAATATTATGCTCCCTTCTGTGTCACAATTATTTCCTAATAATGAGTTCATATTTCAACAAGACAATTGTTCCGTTCATACTGCTCATGCCGTAACTAACTGGTTTCAAGTTAACAACATCAATGTTCTTAACTGGCCCAGTCATAGTCCAGATCTTAAACCTGTGGAAGAAGTATGGGCACTACTCTTAAGAAGTATCCGAAGACGAAATGTGAGACCACGGAATGCTGAAGAATTACTGAAAATAGTAAATAATGCATGGGAAAACATTATTACTACTGATTATTGTATAAGGTTATTTAATTCTATGCCAAACAGACTTATAGAAGTTATAAATAGAAATGGTGCAATAACGAAATATTAATAGTTAGTTTCTTATTAAGTAGGATATCCTTTGTCCTTTGATCCAGGATTTCTACTAATCGAACCGTTTATTCTCCACTTTCTTAAAATGTGACACACCAAATTTTTGTTAATGTTATAACGCAGTGCATTAAAATAAAAAATAAATTAAAAGTGGTATCTGTTTATTCCGGCTACTCATTATATATTCAAATAGAGACAGATTTACATTAGAAAAAAAAGTTGTCCTATTTTTTTCTGCTCACGACAGTACGGTATACCGGTTGTAACAGGATCATTGTATACTCGTATACCCCCCTTTTCTCCTTTAGTTTTGAAGATAATTTATTGAAATTTAGGGTATATTACATACATAATAAGCGACACTTTTTGACTTACAATTGATTTTTCTTTCACTTCCGGTTTTGCCGGAAGTGACACTACCTTTCTATTTTTAAACGGAACACCCTGTATATTATTGCATTTTTAAATTCTGCATAATTTTCTGAATCCAACGATGCCAAATAAGTGACATTTCAAACATCAATTTTCTTTAGAATATAATTTTTAGTTTTCAATTTAGGTGTGCCATGACGGTTCTGATTTATTCTAAATGACCCGTGTAATGCTACAAAAATCGAAATCTCGTTAAAACACTAAATTACGTGATTTATGCGTAATTAAAATTCACCAAAATTGTTTTTGGGGCAAAACTCAATATTTTCAAATGGAACCATATCGGTACCGTGGTCCCATTTATTAGTACTATTAATAGGGAATTTATTCATATGTCGTATTAAAATGTGCGATAAATACAAATAAAATTACAGCTAAAGGCTGGGCTGGGCCGTTATGCTATTAATTGTTCATCTTACTCGTAGCTTCAGGTCTTCACGAGTTGTAACAGCGGTTGCATAGACAATATTTTTTAAATGACCCTAAACAAAGAAATCAAGGGGCGTTAAATCAGGTGACCTTGGAGGCCATCTCACAGGACCTTTCATCGAAATTACGTTTTCTCTGAATCTCCATTGAAGATAATCAATTACTATCCTTGAATTATAGGAAGGAGCGCCATCTTGTTCCCTGTCCTAAATTTAAAGGTAACTCATCTAAAAATGTCCTCAATCTCATTTTCCAGGAACCTCAAGTATCTGGAACCAGTCAGATGTCCTTCAAATATTATTGGTCCAATGATTCTGCTACCGCGATTATTCCATTGAATCCGAACCGCACTTGAAAGTTATCCTCCCGTAATAAATGTTGATTTTCTTGTGACCAATATTTTGTATTTTGTGGGTTAAATAATTCCAAATGTAAACCTAGACTCGTCCGAAAATAAAATTAGTCCCCAAAAAATCATTGTTTTGCTGCTCGTTATTATACAAAATCCAATTGCAATATTCTATCCTACGTTCGTAATCACTTTCGTACAAATGCTAATGCAATTGGCATTTAAAAGGTTTATGGTTGTATTTGTGCAAAATTCGCCTTACTGTTTGGTGAGTGATGTACAGTTCAAACTCAACTTACCTTGAAGGAACAGTATTATCAACTTCTATTCGAGCCAAAACATTAATTTCCGTTCCTTCGTCAATAATGAAGTTTTCTTCAGGATTATTTTTGGGCTCTCCTCGGAATTGGTTTTCAACATATTTGAAATAATTTTTCGCTGGACATTGTCTATCAGGACATCGTTGGGCATAAAGGTCGGTAGCCGCAAATGCATTTCTTTTACATTCCCTATAAATAATTAACATGTCCACTTTTTCATCTGTTGTATAAGTTTGCGGCATTTTGAACACAATTGTCAAGAATTCTAAACAATTTTTAAAGACGCAATAAAACACCATTAAAAAAACAAATGTTTGACAAGCTAAATATTTCATTGTTTTCAAAGCCACCTTAGTTACTTCTTAACTTTTAATTAGAACAAAATTATATTTTCTTACTTTCTTTTAGCTGTAATTTTGTTTAAATTTACCGCACATTTTAATATGACATATGAATAAATTCCTTATTAATAGTACTAATAAATGGTACCACGGTACCGAATTTTATTTGCCCATAAATCACGTAATTTAGTGCTTTTAACGGGATTTCGATTTTTGTAGCATTACACTGGTCATTTAGAATAAATCGGAACCGTCGTGGCACACTTAAATGGAAAACTAAAAATTTATATTATAAAAAAAATCGATGTTTGAAATGTCACTTATTTGGCATCGTTGGATTCAGAAAATTATGCACAATTCAAAAATGCAATAATATACAGGGCGTTCCATGTAAATATCGAAAGTTAGTGTCACTTCCAGCGAAACCGGAAGTGAAAAAAAATCAATTGTATTGTGAATTTCAATCAATTATCTTCAAAACTAAAAGAGAAAAGGGGGGTATACCATGATGCTGTTACACCTGGTATATTACCTAAAGTATGTAACGTATTTTTTGCATTTAACCATCATAATTATGCAAGATGGACAGTAAAATTTACTGACAATTTACGTCAAATACAAGACACACATCCTGGCCTTGAAGACTTTTTTCAAAGAGGCTGATTTGGAATAAAACGAACTCGAAATGAATTTTCTCGTTCTCCTGTCGATTTGGTTTTGGAACAAACTATAAACGCTGTCAGAAGAATAATACTACAAGTTACAAATTATATATCAGCACGTTAAAGGTGGGCCACAGAGAACAGAAATTTTCGAAATTGCTGAGATAAATTCCGCTCAAGACGTAACGTTCGAAACCAAACAATTTAGAATTCAGAAAGATTGGCAGCGCGTTCATAATTTGTTGGAATCTTTTAAAGGATTTGTTAACCCATTCGACAATACGACAGACAAGGACATTTTATATAATATAGTTACGGAAGAGCAGCAAGTGACAAAACTGCTACATTTCTTTTGAGTGTAGAAGTTAATGGAAGAGAGAAATCGACTTCTATTTCTTCAAATTTCTTAGTCGCGTCGTTCCATAAAGGCATTATACTTACCTTAAGAAATTTTCAATTGCTTAAAATATCAGCAGATTCTAAATACTGCAACACGGAGGACAGTGATATGGGGCAATTTGATTGTTTCCTTTTATTTTTTGTTTATGCGTTACACACGTACAAGACTTTACATGACAGAAAATGGGTTCGACATTTTTGTCGTGATAAAATCTTCATTATCACATCTAGGGTAGATATGTGATGCATTATCGACATTTTAAGGTGCTCCTTGTATCTCCGCAAATGCAAATGATTACAATTTTATTATTAATATAATAAAATTGTAATCATTTGCAGTCATAATTGACTTTTAAACTGTCAGCTTAAAATTTAATGCTATTTGCAGATCAATCATTTTTTTAAATGACATTTAGTAGCCGACATGTACTCAATGGTTAAATAAAAGTGTCATGAGTATATCCAACATAACAATCCCCGATTTGTCCCCTAATAATGTTTATTGTTTATGTTTACATGAAAAGGGATGGATTACCCTAGATCTATGTCATCAATAAATATATATATCACTTTATTTGACTTGAATGTTATCACAATCACGTTACGTTCATCCATTTTGTATTCTGTTAAGTTGTAGTACTGAGAATGCACCTTTCCTTCTTTATGTTTGTGTAGTGGCCCCACCAGCTCCAGTGTTCTTAGGTAAGAAGAGAGTTTTTTTTTTTTTTTGGTGCTTATGTGGTTTGTCCTGGTGACATTGTAATTAATGAAGTATTGTATTTATTAATTGACATTTTTTAAAACAATTGTGGCATACTAAATATTGTGTGAAATATTTTAATTTAATTAATACACAAGTAATGTTTCTCTAATTATTGTTAGTTCACCTTTGAAAATGCGTTTTGTTCAACTTTTGAACATTTTTACCTACGAAATATAATTCTATAAATTATAAATAGATAAAATGCGAACTTATTTATGTTACAAAATATTAGGATAAAAATTACCTCAAACTCAGTTTTACATTTAAGCACTTACCAATGTTTTATATTCACTTATTAATCGGCAATTTTTTTTATAAGAAATAAGAGACACTTTCGAATTAATGCATTAAAGAGGGGGATTAGGAGAGGTCACAGGAGAAGGAATTAAAGATTATAGATTTTCGTAACTACAAGATTCTGGGGATTAAAAAAATATATATACAGGGTGTCCCGAAAATTGTGGGAAATCTCTCGGATTTGGGTAGAGCTAGTGAAAATAAGGTCACAAGTTCCTATATTTTTCTTTCCCCCCGAGGTACCCCTACGAAGATTTTCGCTCTTGAAGTTAAAGGTTAAAATCGATTTTTCGCGATAACTTTTTTATTGTTCAATCGATTTTAATCATTTTTCGATCAGTATCATATTATTTCGATCCAGTTAGGTCACTGTATTAGAACCTTGAATAACATTCTTGGGGGCTCGGGGGCAGAGCACCCATTGCCTTAATAAGTTGAAAACAAATTTCAGCCTATTTTCTTTTATTTCTAAGGTTATTGTCAAATTTTTGAGCCATTTTTACGCAAAACACGTATACTTGTTTGATGTCGGTAATATGAACCGTTTTCGATACAAATGCACTTAACGATAAAATTGCGATTTTCAATCGCACAAATAATAGTAATTTTTAAAAATTAAATAAACAAGAGGATTATGTACAAAACAACATTTATTTCTCTATGAGGTAGTAAGCACTTATCTAAACTTATAAAAACAAAAAATCTTGAACACAAAATACAAAATTTGAAACCTTACTGTAGAAAACTATTTAGGGATATGGAAAAATGAAGATTTATGAAATTTCATAACAAATGCTCAATATGAGCACTTGAGCTTCTCTAATGCATGCTTGTCATTTTCTTTAATTGCATTTGAATAGTACATAATTCTCTTGTATAATTCTTCTCTTGTCTCTATTGGTGTGGCATATACGAGACTCTTTAAATGCCCCCACAGGAAAAAATCAAGGGGATTTGAATCGGGTGATGGGGGAGGCCAAGAAACAGGCCCACCCCGACCTATCCACCGGTTTGGATATACTCTATTCAAATGACCCCTCACTATAAGACTAAAATGCGGGGGCGCCCTATCATGCATAAACCACATGTTCTCTCGAGATGCAATGTCAAGGTGTTCTAAAAGTTGTGGTAACTGCTGTTGAAGAAATTCAAGATAAAGTTGCCCATTCAATCGATTTGGTAACACGAATGGGCCCAACAAATACCGGCCAATAATTCCGGCCCAAACGTTAATATGAAATTGCCTTTGATGGCGCGTTTGAATTGTGACATGTATGTTTTCCTCGCTCCAAATGTGTAAGTTGTGGGAGTTAATGACTCCATTTCTTTCAAAGCTCGCTTCATCCGTATACAAAACCGATCGAATGAAGGCATGGTTTTGTTAATATTTTTGTATAAACCACTGCGAAAATTGCACCCTAGCAGGAAAGTCATCTGGGCTAATGGCATGTACTTTTTGTATATGGTGAGGATGAAGCAGTTGCTCTTTTAAAATTCTTCCAATCCATCGATTTTGGGACATTCATTTGTAATGATAATGACCCAATACTGACAAATGAATTCGCAGCGACTGCATCCAATACATTCTCTTCTACTTCAGCAGTACGCGTTGTCCGCGGAGCACCCCTGTTTACGTCATTTGGCGCAAATCGACTTCTTAGATTTTTAGTTTTCAAAAAAATTATCAAATTTTTTACCAGTTTCTCTCAGCCATTAATCAACACTTTCAAAAGATTTGCGATCAGGAACCCTTCGATGGCGATACCGTCTAGTGTAGTCTTCGTGGTTTCGAAGCATTACAAGAAGCCATTCCATAAATTAAATGCATATCTGCGTATTCATTGTTAGTGTAAGCCATATTTCAACCAATTAATTACTTAACTAATGTCGGATTAAGCTAATACTGAAAAATTATGTCACTCCAATTATCTGATATTTTGATCCATGGTAACTACAAACTGTCATTATTACTCGTTTCGTTTGGTACATAAACAGCTACATCGTCTTATCTACATAGATTAGACGATATAGCTGTTTTTTTTTATATTTAAAAAAATTAATATTAGCACGTTCAATGCTGACCCCAGAACTTAGGCTTCAGCATGTTCGGCACCATTTTTTGTCGTTTTTTTTTTTAAATAATCGACGTGAAGGTCATACATAATATGACAAAGTAATACTAAGTAAGTAGTCTTTGTTTATTTATTTTTAAAAGTTACTATTATTTGTGCGATTGAAAATCACAATTTCATCATGATATGTATTTATCTCGAATTCGGTTCATATTACCGACATCAAATAAGTATACGTTTTTTGCGTAAAAATGGCTGGATGTAGCAGAAGTGAAAGCTGTTAAGGTTGAGGTTCCGAAGGACCGGACAGAGGAAGTTGTAAGGAATGAACAACCGAATGACGATGAGATTGGACTACTACTGAAAGCAAAAGAAAATGGAATCCGCCCAGAATGGAAGGACATTTCTAGCAAAGGTGTTGGACTGAAAGCTTTGTTAGCGCAATGGGATTTCCTAAGACTTGAAGATGGACTATTATGGAGAGCATGAGAGAGCCCGGATGGGAAGGAAGTTACCATGCGTTTGGTGACACTCAGGTGCCGGGTACCAAAAGTACTTCGGGAAGTGCACGAAGGAATATCCGATAAGACTTTGGCTAGAGTACGGGAACGATTCTACTGAATAATAGCCGTCAGGATGTAGAGGCTTGGTCTCGCAGTTGCAAGTTTTGTGCGAATGTGGCTGCCAAGGGGTCACCTACAGAGAGTGGTGATCGAATGAAGGCTCGATATGTCCGTAACGTCAGTTTGGTCGGCGGGACTCATAGCGGGGGACTTGGTTTGGCTGCACAACCCACAGCGTAGTGAAGGATTCTCGAAGTCTCGCTCACCTTGGGAAGGGCCGTATTCTGTCATCACTTGGATAAATGACGTTGTTTATCGAATTCAACGTAGGAAGAAGTCCAAGATGAAAATCGTGCACCTGGACAGAATTGCTTGACCGGGACGTTCAGACTTAAGGAGGGGGCAGTGTTATGTGCGCGCCTGCGCCACTGCCTCATAGAAAATTCGAGAAGGGCCTAGAAACGCCGAAAAGGATTGACTGGAACATTCTAGAATAATCGTCGTGGATATATATACAGAAGATCAGCGCACGGAATTCAGTTATGTTTGAGACAAGTGATAAGATAAGATGGAGAACAGTAACTACTTGTGAATTATAGTAGTTAGACTATAGTAGAATAAACTTGCAATTAGTGTGTACTCTGTGTACTAATGTGTAATTGTAAGGACTGGTTATTGTAATTAAGTGATTAAATCAGTGGTTTATGAAAGTTCTTATTGCAATTTATTGAATCCACGTACAGGGTGTTTACTGGATATCGTAAACACATAACAGGGCAATTTTAGTTTTTCAAAAATTGAATGTTATGAATGTTATTCAAGGTTCTAATACACTGACCTAACTGGATTGAAATAATATGATACTGATCGAAAAATGATTAAAATCAACAATAAAGAAGTTATCGCGAAAAATCGATTTTAACCTTCAACTTCAAGAGCGAATATCTTCATAGGGGGAAAGAAAAATACACGAACTTGTGACCTTATTTTCACTAGTTCTACCCAAATCCGAGAGATTGCCCATCATTTTCGGGACACCCTGTATATTTTCAAATTATACTCGTTAGAAAATTGAGAAATTTTGGAGACAATGCCTCGTAAAAATGGATGATAAAATCTGATTATTCCAAAAAAACTGAAATCATCTGAAAATAAATATTTCTTGTTTCAAAAGCTACCCCTGTGAAGCTGAATTTTCGAAAAAATTGTAATTTAGTGACCCGCATTTTAAACAAAACATTTGTAATTTTCCTCATTCCATATGTCTTATGAGCTAAGTTAGGATTTATAAAATACCAGCTTATAAATAAATTCAAATAATAAATGATTTAGATGATAGCTAGTCGAGCAAAGTAATCCAAAAATATTATATCCTATAACTTTCCCAATTAATTAGTAATGTCGAAAAATGTATTACTAAAAAATAAATACATGCAATGGATAGCTGGCAATATCAGCTGTAAATGTTATTTCATACTTTTGAGTTTGACCTTATTTGCCAAAAGTTATAGTTATAACTTTTGTACAGCACGTGCGAGATTTTGATTGGAATGTAAATTAAGAAACTAAAATATGCTATTCTTATATAACTTATCTCTCGCTTCGCTAATCGACGTCCATTTTCCAAGAAAAAAACCTAATACCTATATAACAAAATTATTTGCAAAAAACACATATTTTCAACTAACTTGTACAACAAGAAGATAGCACAAAGTTAATTACAATTGTTATTTCTATCCCCTTTAAAGATTATTCCCTCAAATTGATCAAATTTGTCCAAAGCAATAACGCAGTTGAAATGAACTACGATGTGGAATGTGGATACATCACACATATAATTTAATCATAACGAAATTCTGAGACAACGTTTCTTAAATTGTTATATGTGCAATTTTATTTTAGTATACTCTAAACACACAGACGAAAGGAAAATTAAAATATTGGTACAGCAGCGTGCTTTAGATACAAATGTTTTTAACTTTGACCTTGGTAAATCATAATAAAATAAGATCAGGACATATATGAATTTTCAACAGTATGTCTTTAATTAATTAATCTGTGATTTCAGTTATGTGAAATGTGTGGTTATGAAAATTTTTCAAATTCATAGTGCTTTAGTTGGAACAAAAAACATTTTCGCTTGATTCATATTTTGGAAATTACATCACTGTGTTCGGCAGTGTTAGAGATTTGATGAAAAACGGTTTTTCTAAATCTTTTAGGAAGTAAAGTCATTAGACACATTATGGCAACATAAGGTCCAATCACTTTGTGTCTTCCAGAAATGATTTCCACAAAATATTTTACGTAATATAGACCTAACATTAAAAGTATGTCCAAAAGTTGCGTAAGACTGCAAGAAACCATGTTCCGGATCCTTAGCTACAAAGTCAACTTTACCTGCATACGTTCAAAACGACTTTCTCTCAGCTCCTTGTTGTTGGAATTATAGAGATGACTTTTAGTTTCAGAAATCCTTTGTTGCTTAACCCTACTAACCTTGTGTGCCATTCAGCGTCCTCTAAGCTATTTTTTAATGGGATCTATTTTTCGGATAAAATGTTCAAAATTTTTTCATGAAGAAATTTGGAGGATATATTCTATGTTCAAAAGTTTGCTCACAAACTCACAAAATTTCGATGTTGACCAGATTCTAACTAATTTCCATTTCTACATGCCGGGTGTCAACAGATCATGGTAGACCCCCTCTTTTTTTCTTATTTTTTAGAATATTGGAATGAAACTTGGTAGATGTATTGTATGACCAAGAAAACACTGACAACTGTCATTTTTTCCCCTTCCGCTCTAACTTTTGATTTTTAAATGGATCGCCCTGTACATTATTATATTTTTGGATTCCTTGAAAAGTTCTGAGTACAGTGATACCCCATAAGTCACATTCAGAACTCTATGAAAAAAAAATTGGATCGAAATTTGCTGGTACATTTAGAGTGCCATGACCAGAAAAAATTGCTTGTAATGGACCAGTGTGATGTCAGAAACATCAAATCGAGCTTAACAATTTGAGAGTGTGTATTTCGTGGGTCATCAAATTTGGCCTTAACAGTTCTTAACAAAACTTATTTTTTTCAAATGGAATCATAATGGTAGAGTCCTACCGTAAAATAGCGCATGTTCTAAGGAATCCGTGGATGTGCCCAAAAGCAATTTTTCAGAATGATTACTACGATCCTGTGCATTATTAAGGCCGGCCAATTCAATTTAACATAACTTTCCTTAATATTCACAGTGTATATTGAATCCTCTCTAGTACGGTCGTGAGCAAAAGAAAATCGGACAAGTCTTATAACGGTATTTTGTTAAAATCTAGTTGTGTACATCTAACTTTAATTTTTATGACATTATCAGTTAGTTGTCATAATTTATTGCAAGTGTGCAAAAAACTAATATGCCTCATATAAGCGATTTAGTTAAATCTGGAGTTATTGCTAAAGCAGAAGATGGATGTTCATTAATGAGACAAATTGCACTGCTTTATAATATTGACAAAAATTCGGTGTGTAACATTTTAAGAAAGTAGAAAATATACGGTACGATTAGTAGAAACCCTGGATCAGGGCGACGAAGGATATCGACTCAACAACAAGATTTGCAATTGGTAAATGCTTTAGTAGAAAATCCATTTTACTCAGTTATTCAGGCTCCTGATGCTGGAGAGACGAATTTTCCTGGATCGAGTAGTACTGGTTACTGGCGAGTAAGAGAATCGGAGCTACGCTGTTATGCAGCAGCACAGAAATACTTACTTAAAGCTGAACATAAAGAAGCTCGAGTAGAAGTTGCGCTTGAATTTTTAGCGCATGATGTAAATTTTTGGGACAATGTAATCTTTACAGACGAAAAAACTTTCCAGTCAACACACAGCGGTCGCATTCGTGTTTACCGCACTCTGAATACTCGATTCGATGGGAAATATATATCTAGCAATGATAAAAGTGGTAGATTTTCCGTCAATATGCGGGCTTGGATATCGGCACGCGGTCCTGGTGTTTTGTGGCATATTGAGGAACGATTTAATAGTGAAACGTATATTGGAATTTTTGACAATATTATGCTCCCTTCTGTGTCACAATTATTTCCTAATAATGAGTTCATATTTCAACAATGTAATTGTTCCGTTCAGACTGTTCATATCGTAACTAACTGGTTTCAAGATAACAACATCAATGTTTTTAACTGGCCCAGTCATAGTCCAGATCTTAACCAAAAACGAAATGTGAGACCACGGAATGCCGAAGAATTACTGGAAATAGTAAATAATGCATGGGAAAATATTTTTACTAATGATTATTGTATAAGGTTATTTAATTCTATACCAAGGAAGTTATAAATAGAAATATTCCAATAACGAAATGTTAATAGTTAGTTTCTTGTTAAGTAGGATATCCTTTGTCCTTTGATCCAGGATTTCTACTAATCGTACCGTTTATTCTCCACTTTCTTAAAATGTTACACACCAAATTTTGGTTAATGTTATAACGCAGTGCAATTTGTCTCATTAACCATCCATCATTTACTCAATAACTACAACATTAAAATAGAAAATAAATTAAACGTGATATCTGTTTTATTTCGGCTACTCATTACATATTCAAATAGAGACAGATTTACATTAGATAAAAAAAGTTGTCCTATTTTTTTTTCTGCTCACGACAGTACCTGGCCCTGGTCTAGCCAAACACCCACAGCGCGTAGTGTCGTGGAGCTAGAAGGGCTGGACATGACGCGCCAGGTTTAACTAAAGCGCCGAAGAAGATAATCTGTCTAACGTTTTCATGAATTATATAATGGTAATGAATACCACTACTGTGCCTATTATTTTCATACTATATAAGTTTGATACACTCAATTTATCATTTCAGAATACTATTCGTTCTTCTACTGTTCCGAAGTAATACATTTCCTGACCAACTCAGTATATTCGATAATAGGCATACTAGTGAAATTGAAACTGAGGGTTCAGTAGATGTTAAATCCATTCATTCAGAAACTACACGACGACCATGAGCTCGCTAGAGTGTATTCCCGACAGAACAAAGCTACATTACACATATAGCCATAAATTTTTTATGAGAATTTTACGATGATATAACAGTTGATCAAAGGTCATGGCTATCCATTCTGCCAATATCGCTATTTCCGAATTCTCTGTTTCCCCACCTGGAAAATAAGATTTATTGAAACAATTCACAAATTGCCAGGAATTGCAAGATACAATTTCCGGAAAAATCTAGGCCAGGCGGTATTGGACCATACTGTTATAAACTTGAAAAACCATATTTTTACTTGCTATATGTCGAGCAATAATGTATATAGTGCTTAGGTTTTACAGAATAATAATGGTAGTTTTATACATTACATATCCTTCCGTATTTCTTCTTAACTTTGCTTTAACTTTCAGTACAGTAGTAATAGCATAATAAAGGATATGCGTTTGAAAATTCACAGAGCGCTTGGTCGTAATGTTAATATTTCTGTATTCTAAAATGCCTATTATTTTTTGCCTTTATAAATATGTTTTAAGTAATGTGTTAAGAGTTCGAAATGCAGTATCTGTCAAAATTTAAAAGAATATAGAAGAAAACTAATATTTCTAATATACGTCAATTAGTAAATGAATGAAAAACCAAAATTTTTTTGTATGTACATCTATATTATTAATAGATATAATACTTCATTTTCTGTAGAAGCTTTTGATGCTAAAGTTGCGCTCAACAATATAACAAATATATAAGTTCTTCTATTGTTTTTCAGCGATGAGAAAGCCAACCCTAAACCCAGCCGTCCCCATGAAACCCTTATACTGGACCAGGATCTTAGCTCCACCAGATACCACAGTTGACGCTCAAGAAACAGCACTTTGGAAGGAAATAGATGAGATCCCTTTAGATGGTTTATCTGAGTTTACCGAGTTATTTTCAAGGCAGGTTGTTACTAGAAAGCCAACAATCAAAAAACAGGAAGAAAAAGCGAAAGTGGAAGCAGTAAAATTATTGGACAGTAAAAGATCTCAAAACGTCGGAATTTTAGCTCAAAGTTTGCGTGCCGATATTCAAGAAATTGAAAATGCCATTTATAATTTTGATACTTCCATTGTTAGTTTAGAAGCTCTACAGCAAATCTATGAAGTGGTGAGTTAAGTCAATTTTATTTATTTTTTAAAGGCTGAATTTTCTCTTTTAATATGCCTCGCAACAAATAAGGTAACCATGAGCATTATATTGGACTACAGTTAAGTCTAATTTAAACTTAAATGTTGACACTAACAATTCAGTTATTGATGTCTTGTAGATGTCTTGAAGGAGCACTTAAAGCTTTGATATGGCCACACGAAACTAATAACGTGAAGGAATATTTTTTTAAATTTTAGTTTTAGACACCATACGCCTTTTGCCAATCAAGTCGGCATTATCGGGAGATGATAGAAATTAGCTTAATTTAAGAAAGTTTAAACCTAGCTAATTCATTTGTTATTAGATATTCTAACGTACAAAAAGTAAAAAAAGATGATTGCTGATCTAAAATTTAAAAAGGCCACTGGGGTCGATAAGCTCAAGGCCGAAACATTAAAAAAAATTTCTGACTACATTGTAGAGCCTCTAACTTATTTAATAAATAAATCGTTAGAATGCGGTATTTTTCTCGATGCTTTTAAAATAGCTATGACCAAACCAATTTATAAACAAGTTGACAAACAAGAGGTATCGAACCATAGATTTATATCTGTTATATCTAGCTTAGATAAAATTTATGAGAAAATATTAAAAGTTACAATATGCTCGTTCTTGAAAAAATATAAAATTATGTCGGACAAACAGTACGGTTACATGGAGGCTAGATCAGAAAATGATGCAATAGCCGATTTTACCTCTAAAATATCCAACGTTCTGGACTCTGCTGAACTCTCATTGTGTGTTTTCGTTGACTTGGACAAAGCTTCCGACACTGTGAGTCATCATGATTTATTAGTTGTTTTAGAAAATATTGGCTTTCGTGGAACGTTCCATAATTTAATAAAAAGCTACCTAACAAATTGGAGACAGTTCGTTAGTATAAATAATTGTATTAGCAATATAAAGAATGTTAGGTACGGAGTTCCACAAGGCACGGTTTTGGGACCAATCTTATTTTGCATATATGTTCACGATATATTTAAGTTACCAGTCGATGCTGAAATAATAAACTATGTCAATGACACGGCTATTTTCTTTGAAGATACTTCTTGGGAGTCATTAGGGTAAGTTTGGAAGAAACCTTAAAATGGTAGTAAATTTCTTTAATAATAAACTGCTAACAATAAACTTTGAATAGACATATTACTTATCGTTCTCCAGCAATAGCAATGGCCTACCCAAGTATGAGTTAATATAGAGCATGAAGGTTCTACGGTTGTTAATAGCTCATGTAAAAATATTAAGTATCTGGGTATTACCACTGACTATCTTTTAAAATGGGACATAATTGTTAATAACATAGTAAAAAAAACTAAAAGGTTTACTGCCAATATTTAAATATTTTAAGCAAATTTGTGATCAGAAACACCCCTAAAATAATGTACCATGCATTATAGTGGGGTCGATCTGGCATTAAAAATGGCTTGAAACGGACTCATTTTTTTCATTTTTTTTTGTGATGTTATGAAGTCGGACCCCATCTATCATTCGGAAAATTTTCCGGCCGAACTTTTCCGGTTAATAGTGGGGTCGAACTGTATTTGCAAACGGACTCGTTTTTTCGATTTTTCTTTTTGTAATGTTATGAAGTCGGACCCCCTATCATCCCGAAAATTTTCCGGTCGAACTATTCACGAGGAGGAGGGAGAAAGTACATGTAAAGATAGGGAAAAACTGATTTTCCCTTCTTTACATGTAGATCCTCGTGAAAAGTACGACCGGAAAATTTTTGGGTAGATAGAGGGGGGGGGGTCCGACTTAATAACATTACAAAAAAAAATCGAAAAAACGAGTCCGTTTGCAAATCCAGATCGACCCCACTATTAACCAAGTCACATATTATATATGGATCATACGTTGGGATGGCGTAACAAACTGCTTCTTGGAAAATCTAGAAACAGTACAAAAGTGGATTGCAAAGGTCATATACTACAAGAGTTATGATTATCCATCTAGTGACCTATAGAAAGCCGCATACTTGATCCCAGACAACTTTACTCTGAAAAAATTTTAATAATAGTTCATAAAATTAAAAATAATATGAAAAGAACATACCTATGGAATCAGAAACAAATAAAAATTAATTGATGTCCCAAAAATATGTAAAACAATTGGTCAAAGAAGTTATCAATATATTGGGTCAAAAACATATAACCCGCTACCTGACTATATAATAAATCTGACCTCACATATATTAAAAAAAAAATCAAAAATTGGATAAACCTTCAAATGCAACATGAAATTCACCAGTTAATTGACATAAACACAAAACTGGTTTAAGCTGTACTTAAGTCCTAACACCTACTAGTAGTATTTCATCTATCTTCTTGCTATAATATCCTAGGTATTTATTTGCTGGAAGCTACAATTAAATTGATATTTATTTAATTGAATTGAATTATGATTCAATTCAATTTAAATTATGTACCTGCTAATTACTAAAATCTCTAAGATTAAATTTTTGTATCTAATTGTTCTTAGAACATTATTTGTTCTTTATCTTTACTATTATTTGGCTGTCGAATTGTATAGTCTGTATCATTATTATGAAACTTTCTTGTTGCTGTTTATTAATAAGGATTAGTTAATCCCACGAAAAAGATTCTTCTTCTGTGGGTTATTCTAATGTTTATTCACGTTTTGTTTGTTTACTTACTATATAGCTATTTGTAAAAATTGCTTAAATACCATTTACGTGTATGTATTTATCCTCATTGTACTCTACTCCACTTCATTCCAGTCCATTCCATTCCAGTTCATTACATTCCATTCCTTCCATTCCATTCCATACTATTCTATTCCTACATTATGTCCACAGTTCGATGAATCGTGGTCTAATTAAATTTAATATTATTCTATTTCTTGATTAAATCATAGGTACTGCATCGGTATCATTTCGATAGCTCAAAAGAGCACTAGGATTTAGATACATTCTAGAATTTAAATTACAATCATACGTACCTGACATTCTAAATTTCGCACGAAGTTTGATAGTTGTTAACTTTCCCCTTATTTTTATTATTATTATTTTAATTTCTACTGCATTGATAAGTTTTGAGTTTCTTCGTAAGTTTTATATTTGTGCTAAAATGTAGCTATAATAAACTTTGAAAAAAGTTATATAAAAGCGAAAAGTGTCATTGAAAATCGCACAGAATTTAAATTATCAAAAATTTTACACATGTAACCTGGCTTCATCAAAAATACATCAGGCTTTTTTAGATTATTTTCCCGGGTTCTAAAATCGTTCCAGCGCTAGTTCTTGATGAGCATTATGTATTATTACGATCGTTTAATTCTCTTGACTTGTCATAATTTGTCAAGAATAACAAGAAAGAAATAACATATGTGTCCTTAAATAAATCTTTAGAAATATTAGGTTATTAGAAATATATGGTTATTAGAGAATATTTCTAATAACTCATAACAGTGAGAAAAAAAATTCATAGACCAAGTCTTGCTGTTGGATATATATTTATGTTTTTTTGTTAAATTGGCAACGATGATATTATATCTGATATTAATACTGATAACTTTTCACCTCATTATTCCTGAGGAAGACAATAAAGATTGTCGAAACGTCCATTCTAAAGAGGAAACAAGGTTTGCTCGTTTTTTATTCAATTACTGACGAAAGACCTGCTTAACATTCATTTTGTGGATACGAAACTTATGTACTAAAATAAATCTTATTATCATCGCATTTATTTAATAACTACTATTTTGTAATATCTATAATTTTTGTTTCAGAGGGCAAATCCGGAAGAATTTGAATTAATTAAAAGTCATCTAGATTCAAAGCCCGACGTTCCTTTGGACAGGCCCGAACAGTTTTTGTACGAACTTTCTGAAATATCCCATTTTGCCGAAAGAATATCATGTCTAATGTTTCAAGTAGAATTTGACGATTCTATTAGTACAATTGGACATATTTTAACTAACATAAAGACAACCTGTGAGGTGAGTGATATATGTTTGTATTAGTTACGTTCGTGTTAGTAATTATATCCTTGAGTTTGATGAAAAATATTATTTCAGACAGTCTTAACTTCTTACACACTAAATAAGGAAATGTACCATTCGGGACTGACTGCAGTGAAAATATTTTTATTTAAAAAGCTGGTTTTTCGATGTAAACTTGTCCAGGACTAATGTGCCTTTTTCGTGGCTATTTTGTTTGTTCTTTTTACTCAGACAAATCGGTTTTTACAATACATGCCTTTTTCAGTTTAGTTACGTAAAAAAAATCTACAAACATTTACAAAAAGTTATGACGTCATTGCAACGAATTGCAATTTTGATGATGATTGGCTATGGAGGTCCGCACTGAACACAACCCGTGGTTTGTGAATTATTTAATAGTAAGTACCCTGATCGACCTATTACACAATCAACTGTTTGCAAAACAGAAAAGACATTCCGGGATTGTGGTCATGCAAGACATAATTTCACGAAATGTCGTCATGAAATTTCAGAAAATAAATAGTTAAATGTTTTACCAACAAACCAAATCGCAGGAGAGCAGTCAATAAGGCAGTCGACTGATTCCTTAATAACACACTAGTTAAAACTGTCATCTACTATAGGCTCCTCTCAGAATTACACTGAGCTGACTCCAGCGCGTTGGCTCTGCTACTTATATATCCGTGGCGCTAAATCTCGATTCATCCATTTCACTCCAAGCTATTCCAAACTGTCATTCGGGATGATTCTAGCTTATCCGTGATAATGGCACCACCTCTAGCCAACTGGCGAACTGCCATTTTGCTGGTAGTTAATTAGGTGGGCCTACATTCACTCTGCTACCAGGGATTGAATCTCTCTCCGTAAAAGGCCGTCACATAATAATATGTTGAGAATATTTTACTTTCCCACATCTTGTCATCGGACCTCTTCAACTCAGCTCCGATTTAAAAACTTCTTAGACGACACTGTAGCTAAATTCAAGTTAAATACGAATCAAAGGTCAAACCATGATAAAAGGTCAATAACTAATTTTTACTTGCCAAAAAAGCCAAGCTCTTCTATAATTCTAAATGGTCTAGAACAGTCACAGGAGTCTGGACTAATTTCATACAGATTTCATTGTGAAAAAACAGATTTTATTCTCTAATAATTCTCCTCAAGCATACATAAAAGAATTGCCAACCTTAAAGGCAGCTACAGCCTTCTTATTAAATATTCAGAAGCGTGAGCAGTTAAGGGGAAGCCCAGCGCTAATCCGCCAGCATGCAGTCAATAAACATCCTCTCACGGACACCAAATGACGTCCCGTGAACTTTCCCCTTCAACAACCTGTAACTTTCTTATTTATTCGAATTTCAGTATTCTGCAAAAAGTAGCACGTAGATACATCTTTCCTCTTTTCAAGAAGTCTACTGCTGCCCTTTTTCATTAATTTGAAAGTCCAGAAAACGTTAAGTTGATCTACGCTGCTTACCTAACTGAACATCGAGATCGCTTCCATTAGATTTCAGGAACCTGCAAAACCACCCTAGACAAATACTTACCTAAATTATAGAGTTCTTTATTTCAACAAAAATTTTAATGTTCATTTTGCCATAAACAAAAATTCATGCCATCTAATGGCGAGAAGATTTTATAAAATTCATTCAAGTAAAATTCGTCTTTTCTAGTGGTACTTAACAAAAAAAACTCAAATGCACAAACTCAATGCGTCCTCAGCGAACAGGTATAAAAATCTGAGGAAAATATATGTGTTTTCATTCTTTCTCCTTAGTAATCTCCGATAAGTACTCAGTCCAAAACCTTCGCGTTATTACCTAGTGCAAGTGCAAAGCCCTGAGCAAAAAACTTACTTAAATAAAACTACCAAAATTTAGTCAGCAACTCGTTATACTTTTTACCTTTTACAAGTGTTAATTAAAATGACTCTGTCATTTATTCGTGTATAACATAGACTCTTTGTAAATAAAGTTTATTTTGTGATATTATACAGATTCTTCCAGTTTCGTTCCCTGACGTACCGAAAACGTTTCCTGAAACACTTGCTGGAGTATTGCAAAACCAGCACAAAAGAACCCAAAGGCATTGCCTATTACCTCTACAAAGGGCACGAGCAACAAAACTGAAAGGCTGCGAATTTGTACTTTTCAAAAACCGCAGTCCGTTGTTCCGGATTTTTTTTTAATACATTTATTTAACGTCGGCCCATTTCCGCTACTGAGGCCTAACACCGACGCCTGTAGACGAGCTACCCCCAACTAGGAATTTTGCCGAACCTCTTCCCTTAAGAAGAGTAGGGATTTTTTACTTGCCTAACATTTAATAGACAAGGGACCGACGGCTTTACATCTCCTCCGAAGGATGGTATATCTCCTATACAACCCTCGCCTAAGGTTGTATAGCTTCCGCGCAACACTGATATACAAGCCGCTGGAAGATGTGTGAGGCGAGAACGCGGCTTCCGTTGGAATGGTCACCCATCCAAGTACTAACTGCGCCTGTCGTTGCTTTCAATCGCATACCGAAGTATGTACATAGTAAAGACGCACATACGCTCTCCCCTCGTTGTTCCGGGTTCAGTCCCCTGTAGTCGTCCGTTAAAGTTTGGCCCCATTACTAAGTTATAATTACCAAAATTTCACGGGCCACCACTTACATGTACACATGTATGGATACATAATATAGATAATAGCACATACACATGCGCATGTACACACCCACACACACATAATAATATTCTCTCTGCAGGCGTGAAGATTTGATTTAGTCGTCCTGTTGCTTTCCATTCTCTTTCAACGCTCTCTTACATTTTCGTTTGTTCCACTTCCATTGATTGTTTCCCCAAATGAAGCTTTCAGATTTATTGCTGTTCAAAAAAAAAGTTCAACGCTATAAATTTTGAATTATTACATAGAGATTCTTATATTCCAGCACGTAGGAATTTTTCTAGTCCATTCGTTAAATTGTAATATTTGGTGACAGTTCTACTAGACCTAATATTTTCGTTTATGATAATACAAGTATAGTCCAAGTAAGGACTTCCCTACACTCAAAAAATGCAACAAAAATTTTACGACATAATTATTATCGCCGCGGGCTATGGCGGCATGCTGCATCAAACGACCCGACGTACATTAAAAACCTATAAAGGTAAGCGAGATGATTTGCGGTCGAGGTAGCACAAAGAGTAATGGTATTTTAATGAGGTCGTAAAATTTTTGGTGCGTTTTTTCTTTGCCCGGAATTGTTTACTTCAAACATACGTAAATAACTTAATGCAGGTTCATTTGGCCCTTCACCATCCATAGTCGGTATAAAGAAAGCAAAGCTTGCCTACTCCATTAGAAAGTATATTTTATATTAAGAAACAATTATTACGTGCAATATTTCAAAATATGCGTCTGTTAATGCAAATATAAGAATAAGAAACTCATTCTTTCCCAGCAATTTGTAATGGCTGCTTTCTCACAACTGAATCAAATCTATTTATATAGGCACACTATTTAAACACCACAGAAATTAGACAACCCCCAATACCAGAAGCCAGGGCTTGTGCGGAAGGGGGTTACACATTGAAAAAAACGCGGATATACAACCATTTCCTCCGACAGTGCCAATGCCGGTGCCTGGTTCGAACCAGGTGGTGCGATGTCCGTGTAATTAATCGCGATTGCCACCTCGCGTCTTAACCCACTCGGCTATCGACCAGACGAATTGAACCACTAATATTTTCTATAAAATTACTCTGAACGTTCCTTTTGCTATTGTTACTTGTTTTTAATTTCCAATAAACACCCTGTACGCAGGTTCAATAAATTGCATCAAGAACTTTCATAAACCACTTTATTAATCACTTAATTACAATAACTACTCCTTACAATTAGACATTAGTACACACTAATTACAAGTTTATTTGACTATAGTCTCACTATTATAATTCACAACTAGTTACTGTTCTCCATCATATCTTAATACTTCTTCATCTCGTACGTAACTGAACTCTGTGCGCCGATCCACTCCCTATATTATGCTGGCGATTAATCCAGAATGTTCCAGTCTACTATTCGCGGCGTTTCTGGGCCCTTCTCGAAATTTCTATGGGGCAGTGGCGTAGGCGTGCACATAACACTATTTTTAAACCCGAAATTTGTGAAATTTTGTTTTAATGGTAATATTATTTTTTAGTACCTTGTAAACAGCTCTGAACTTAAAGAGGTAATGGCAATAATACTGACGCTTGGGAACTACATGAACGGAGGTAACATGACACGTGGCCAAGCTGACGGTTTTGGTTTGGAAATTTTGTCCAAATTAAAAGATGTAAAGTCGAAGGATTCCAAAATAACCCTCTTGCATTACATTGTGAGATTATACATGAAAAAAATTGAAAACCCATTTGAACCTAACCTCCCTTTGCCTATTCCGGAACCAGGAGATATAAAGAGAGCAGCTTCTGTGAACTTCGATGATATAAGGGTTGATTTACAAAAATTGCAAAACCAGCTAGAAGGTATATGGTATATTTTAATAATATGAAATACAATTTCTCAAAAACAATACATTTTTAGCTTGTGAAAAAAGATCCGAGAAAATCATCGTGGCTTCATCTCCAGAAAACCTACAACCATTCAAAGATAAAATGGCTGCATTCTTGGAAAATTCGAAAAAGCAGCTGGCCTCAGAATTTGAATCATTAGAAGAATGCCACAAACAATTTATAGCCACCATGAAATTTTATCTTTTTAAGCCAAAATCTGGTACATTGGAAGCTTTTCCGCCTAATTCGTTTTTTGAATTGTGGCTGCAATTTTGTGTTGATTTTAAAGACATCTTTAAGAAGGAACTGATTAGGCTTGAAAAAGAAAAGTACGGTATTCTATCATAACTTAGTATAACGGTATTAACGAAAGTTTATTTTCAGGATTCAAGAAATAAAAAGAAAAGAAAACGAACGCATGTCAGAGGGTGTCAAAATAAAAGAAAGAGAGAATGGACTTAAAGCTAAAATAAGAAGATTACAAGCTAAACAAAAAAGGGAGACCAACAATTGATATTAACTATTATTTGTAGATTTTAATATATTTAATTATCTTCGTCGAATATTTTATTTCTATAAGTATTTGTTACGATTTTTTAAAGTCTTTATGAAAATATATTTTTATAAAATTATTTTGAATATTTTATTATCTTCACATACCTTTGGGAAATAATAGGTTATTTTCCTAAAGGCCATAGCAGGATACGGCGAGCTGGGGAATGTGACTAAACTAGGCTCCAACAGAGCTGATTTTTTTCCATATAGAAACCTGTTGATTCGAAAAACTTCCAGAGAATATCAACTTTTATTATACTGGACTGAACTTGTGGTAGATTCCTCATGAAACATCTTGACAATAATTGTTTTTAAGTAAACACAGCTTTTAGATGCATCAAATTACTATATTTAAAATTTTCTACAAATCGACTTTTCAGGCCTTTATCAAGAGTACATAGTGTATACTAAAGTGACAAATGTGGTTATTCTAAATATATAGTAAAAGACATTTGTAACTTAATATATTTATGACTTAGATTTTAGTTATGGGAATTTTTCGGGTAGACCTGTAATATGTAAATCAACGAATAGTTAACATTTTATCAAGAAATTTTGCTTGTCATTTGTGCTACAAGGATTGTTTTCAAGGGTTTTTTAATTTCTAATTGTTCAAGAAGATTTAAACGTTTACCTTTTCCATCTGTATGAAGTAAATTTGTGTTAACTGTGTCTATGAAATGGTTAGTTTCAATGCAGTGTGTTAACATTCCTTTATTTTTATTGTTATTTAAAATTGATTGTTTATGTTATTTTACCCTGTCCCTAATACTTCTACCACTCTCACCTATAAAAACGGCATTATAATATGTAATCTTGATAAAGGCCTAAAAAGCCGAAACAATTGTAGATAATTTTAAATATAGTACTTTGATTTATCTGAAAGCAGTGTTTACTTAAAAACAACTTTTATTTATGGTACTTTCGCTGGAATTGATTATATTAAAAACAAAAGTTTTTTTTTCTCTAAATGATTCATAATTAGGAATAAAATTTCGAGATATTTTAATACTAAAATAACAGATTAGGAAAAAAATAGTTTTGAGTTGGTATCTCTGATAGTGAAAAAAAAAATAATCATGCATTCAAAAGGGCTCATTTAATTTAAAAGTCGTCGAACACAATTACAGTTAGACATAAAAGTGGTAAAACTATAAAAAAAAGTCCGGCCAAGTTTAATTTTTGTGGATACGTTTGTTTTGATATTGTAATGAAATCCTGAAAAAATATTCTTAATTTGACTCAGGGACTTATTTTAGCAGGTGAACGGAGATAAATTTCAGATTTTTGTCACTTTATCAAAAACTATCAATTTCTTCAGAGAAATAGTTATTGTTGTGAATATCGACGACCTTGCTCCATTCGCTTTATACATTTTTCACTTTATAATTACATTATAGTCGTGTGCACTCTTTAGACGTATATTTATCTTCGAAACAGAACTATGCGTGGTACAATTTCATGACAACTATTTTTCTCAACAACTTGATAGCTTTCAAGATAGTGATAAAAAAACTACAATTTACCTCTTGCCCTTCACCCTCCAAAAAATCAGGGATCGAATTAAGGATAACTAGAAGAGCTTGAACCACTAATGCTCAAATGTGAACAAATACAACTGCCAGGGGATTTAAAATATCTAGACGTAATACTAGATTCTATCTAGACTTACCTGGAACCAACACCTCCAAAGAACCAAAAAGAGAGCGGAAACAACGCTTACGTTAGCTAGACACATTCATGAAGAAACATGGGGTTAAAGCCAAGCCGTCATTGCTGAACTAAGCAAGATACAAGGACTTGCTTGTTTAGGGATAATGGGAGCTATGAAAACAATACCAACAGCAGCAGCCTGCAGGACCCCTCCTCTTCACTTTGTGATAATAGGGAAAGCAAGGATAGAATACTTCAGGCTGCAAAAAGAGCCAAGTAGAATTTTTGCAGAATTGGATCATGACCAAACCAGAAACTGAGTGGGGGTTAGCATATATGATATACCATGTTTGCTAAGCAGACTTTCAACAGAAAATTCGAGGAAAAAATTACACTCACAGTTTAGCACCCCACTTGGACGATATACTTCTGTTTTTCAGGCAGAGATATATGCGATATTGCTTTATGCAAGAGAAAATAATCCCAGGGCCTATAGAAATAGGCGGATCAGCATTTTAACAGATGGTCATGCGTCTCTAAGGGCACTATCAAACCCGAAAGTGACATCTAAACTGGTATGTAAACGCCGAGAAGCACTAAGAGCCCTGGCAAACCACAACAAGATAACTTCTATTGTAGGTCCCAGGACACTTTAGTATCGAAGGCACCGAGAAAGCTGATGAGCTAGCAAGTAAATAATCATCAGCTCCATATATTGGCTCAGAACCTGTCCTGGGAGTGCCTAAAACCACAATGCGAGGAGTGGTCAAAAACCAACACAGAGAATACTGAGACAAAAAAAACGGGCACCAACACGGGAAAATCTTTATCAAAGGACCATCTCGAAAGAATACTGAAGAACTGCTTTTACTGATCAGGAATCAGTTACGCATAATCATAGGTCTCTTGACAGGGCATTACGTCTTGAAAGGACATCTGTATAGAATAGGCATGTACATTGGATACCTAAAATGCAGATAATGCAATGGGTCAACAGAGACAGCCTATCACATCCTGACTGAATGTGAGACTATGGATCACAGGAAACAGGCTCTGCATGGACAACTAAGATTATGCCCAGAAGAATATGACCCTCAACCAATTTTGGACGTGTACAAGTTACTAGAATATTGGAATGAGTGTTATAAAGAAATTGTTTAGCACAATAAGCCTAAGAGACTGCAGTGTATCAGGAAACATAGTTAGACGGCTCCCGCATAAGAAAGGAAACCTTTCAGAATTCAATTAAGGTCTCCACAAAAAGTCAGCCTGGTCGTAATTTCTATGAAACCCAAATCTATTTCTATTGGAGTACATCATGATTTTTTTGTCTTAATAATTCTCTAGCAGAGAATATTGAAGTTTTCTAAATTGTCAATGTCGCAATATCAGGCAAAAAGTGTGCCTAATGTGATACAATTTCATCAAATTAAAGTTTTCAAAAAAAATATTAAATTCGAAGATGTCGTACATTTGTTCACAACTGAAAAACCCATGGAGTAGGAGATACTCTATATTATAGTAACTGTCGGCTACCTACATCCTAATACATTTATCACCTACATTTACATCAGGAAATGAACTAGAGCTGATTGAAATACCTATTAAGACAATAACATCAAAACATTGTCCATTTTGTGTTTGTGGATTAAGACATAAAAAATAATTTATGTTCCCAGAGAAGCTAGAGAACATTGTTATATAAAAAAAGAAAATCTGTTCCTAAAGCAAACCCATGTTGTACTAGTTAGGTTGTTTAGGTTAATTGAAACCTTATTCTAAAACCAGACAAATAGATATCTGATTTAACTAACTATGAAAAATTTAGCCATTGAATGTGATACAACAATAATAAATAACATAGATAATTACTCTTTAACTGTTCAATGAAATGTTTTTACTGGGACTTTTCACGATGCTAAGGACAAATTTATTCTAACATCTGATAGGACACCTCCGTTATGAAAAAAGTTCTAATAATGGTACTGTTTAAAAGTAAAGCTCTGCAAATTGTTTACTATCTGTACTACAGGTGGCTATGTAGTCGAGACATTAGGCCCCTAGTATGCTAATCAAAACTGTGCTCAAATATTACAAAGCATCATTCAGAATCTAAATAGTCGCTAATATTTTTGAAAAAAGGCAATACTGTTCTGGGTCAGGAATCTGGAATTGGTTAGGAGGGTGGTTAATAAAAATTATTGAACCACAGCACTTAGACGCATTGGGCCACTTGTACATCCTCCCTGTAGGCAGTCCCTCGCCTAGGCCTCCAACCAACCTAATCTTGCGAAATAGGTGATGATGCTGCCTAGGGGCATCTCCCTTACATCGGCTAAAGTAGGCCAACAAATCCATTCCATCAGAGATGGCAGAACTGTCACAAAATACATGTTGGACCCTCTCAACGTCTTGTTCACAACCTCTACAGAGAGGTGTTTCGCTTAATCTCATATGATGTAGATGTTTTCTTAACGGACAGTGTCCAGTCTGAATTCCCGTTATAAAACGCAGGTTCCTTCTGGACATTGCCAGGTAGAGTCCATTGCTGTACTCTTGTTGGGATATTTTAGTAATTCCCTAGCGAGCTGACAGCTGTATGTTACAACCCACAGCTTCTTGAATTCATTGTGGGTGTTCTCTTTAATTATTTGTGTTATCGCCCTGATCGGTAACAGACTGGCCGGGCCTGGTCCAAAGATACTTAGGCCTGATGCCTTCTTGACCAGTATGTCGGCTACTTTGTTGCCACTACACTGTGCATGTCCTTTCACCCAGCATACCAGTATGTTATTCATGCTGGAGGCACCCACAAGTGCCTGGTGACATTCCCATACTGCTCCCCCTAACAGCATTCAATATTTTAAAAATATTTTTAAAACATTGTCAATATTCAAAAAATATTTTAAATATTTCGTAAGTATCTTTAAAATATCGAATTAAATATTTCACTTAAATTTTCTGTATGATTAATAAAATATTTTTTTACTCTCTTCTGAGGAATATCTATATAAGTGCTTTATTTTTCATTGCGGGACCTTTTTAATTCAATTTCTATATAAGGCTGTATTTGTTACAGTACTTTTACTGACGTTACATATTTAGATCATTTTGAATACGTCATCGTTTGATAATATAATTATTATATCATGTTATATTTTGTGGTGCAATGCGCATCATTTCCGAATTTAAAAATTATATTAATATCGCCACAGAAAAGCACAGCAACGAAAACCATTCTTGTTCACCACCTCCTGTTGTCATGATTCATGGCTGTCATGGTTGCCATCCTTATCCAGTTTCTCTTTTAGCATCTGTCAATAGTCATATATGCATCCAGTGAATGGCGATAATCTCTGGGAGAAGTACAAATCTGCACAAGATTGTTTTGTCCAGAGTTTTGTTAGTGTCAAATAGTTATTTTGTGGTTTTGGCCCGGGGTCTGACATTAGTTTTAAGTTTAGTTAATTTACATAAAAAGTGAATTCTATAGAAAAAGAAGGTGTAAGTAAAAGTTAGTATTATTCTACTATTTTGTGAGGTTATACTTACCTGCCAAACCGAGTTAATTTTATGAAAAAAGTAATTTGGATAAGGAATTGCACCGAATCGAAATTGATATAATTTCCCGAATAAAAAGCTGGCTGGTCAAGCAAAATTTCGAGAAAATATGAAAACAAAGAGAAGTGAGCAGAAGTAAGATACAAGTACAATTTTGTTATCTTTCAATTTTTAATTGATCAGCGATGTTAAGCAACGTTGGTCGAGTCCGTCACTTGGATGGGTGGCCGGTGTCTATGTTGTAGGGTATGTCCCCTACAAGTCAAAATTAAAAAACAAAAAATTCTAAAAAACATCAAAAAATCAAATAATCTCATGCCACCTGGCAAACTATATAAAAAAAGTCGATCAGACACCATAAGCATAAAAAAACCACATTTCAACTCAAAAAAATCTGAGAAAATTAGTCAACCATTGATAATTCACAAGTAACCCAAATTCACCAAAATCTACCGTCAAACATTCATTTGCACTCATCCGTAACTAATTCATCACAAAAAACTTCACTCAAAAATACAGCCCCCGTATATTCATCAACTTAGTCGAATTCTCCATCCAAACCCAAATTTTCATCATCGCACTTCAATAAGTCCCTTTTTTATAAGCAATTCCTCTTTTCAAAAAATTCGAACTTCTTGACCACCCCTCGTATACGTAACTACCTTTAAAATTAACCGTCGAGTCCGTTTCCCCACGTTCTTAAAACCATTTCGTAATTTTTCTATTCTTACTTTTCGATCAACCCCTGTATACGTCAAATCACGTTCCGTGCCTCGAGTCTCAAAAGTCCAAATATCGTTTCACCAAATTTCCCCAGTCCAATTGCTATTATAAACTTCCCCCCATTTTCGATAACCCCTATATAATAGCATACAAGCATACTATATCTGCGCTCAACTCGATTCGTAACCGTATTGAACCTTTTTAATATCTTATCTTAATGCAGCACGCACCAATCGGAAACCTTTTAACGGCATTACAGCTTTTTAACATCGGACCTCCGTTGATACCTTACGGGGTTGAGCCAGATTTCACACAAAACTTCAAATAACTTCTAAACCAAAATAGATCCGACCTTCATTTTAATTTTAATAAATTCCACTTTGCATCGCCGATTTTTCGATATAACTTTTATTTTCAACTTCCAAAAAGTTCAAGTATTGCGCAACATGTCGCAATCGATGACTCATTCTTGCCCGCACGGAGCGATTTGAAGCCTTTCCAGCTCTCCGCGAGACTCGACGGGGCGAGAAAAACGAAACCTTCTTGAATTAGTATAAATACCGGTGCATCGCGAGACGAAGTTAAGTTCAGTTTTGACAGTAACTCTTGTGTTAAGTACTCGCGTAGTGTCTAGTGGAAATTAAAAGTTTCAAAGTTAATCTTTGTGTAATAGCTGTTGACGCTGGGTCCGGTTACTATTTAACTTATGTTGTAGATACTTGCTTGGCTAGGTTTTCTTATTCCCAGTTCCCTGCAATCTTTTCGTGACGAGCTGCCCGATTCTAGCTTCCCAGGCCGAAACCTGGTTAAAAAGAGTTAGTTTTTAAGATCTCGACTTAAGTGGCCCCTCTTCATTTTAATTTTAATACTTCGCCTTAAGTGGCCCCCTTTTTATTTTTATAACAAAATACTTCGCCTTAAGTGGCCCCCTTTTTCAATTTTTCCCTTCGCCTACGAGGCTTATTCGTAAAGTGAATTTTTTCAGATTTTTTAAAATATGTTTTAAGCACAACCTAAGACAGAATTTCTGTTGTGGATTAGTTTCTACTTCAAAAAGAAACTTGTAAAATAAATTAAATCTATCCAACTCGATATCTTACAATAAATATTTTTGTATTTCGTTTAAACCATAGTTATTTTTCTTAAAAAAAAAAAATACAACATATAGGGTGTAGCTGTTGACCCTACAATAGCTATATAATAATCAAACAAGTGCTAATTTAAATAAAGTGATAAACCATAGTGCAAACCACAATATACAGGGTGTAGCATTCGACCCGAAACAACACTTACTAAAATCAACCCTGAGACTCAACCCATCGAAAATAAGTGCACGGACGCCTCTGGGGTCTCAGCTCTAAACCCCCACTACTCCAATTTTTTATTTTCACCGAACCAGAGGTCGTAACCGTGTTCATATAATTTCGCCGTCCTGGTTGAGTGGTAGAGTAGCTGGCTAAACTCCGCCAGAACGTTAATATGAATAAGGCATTAAAATAATAAAAAATAAACAAATACTTGATATATCATAAACAGAAAAAAAGTATTATACTATATAATATTTACTACGTAGATTTTACATAGCGCAAGATCATTGCTACGTCACAAAGAGGTAAAAAAGATACATATCAGTTACATATATATTCAGAACCGTGAGGTCACAGTGCTACCTCTTTACTATGTAAAAATCATATGCACATGTAGCTAATATTTCGCATAGTACGCATATATAATTATACATATTACATAGCATGTTACTTATGCGAAACTAAGCTTACGTAGCATTTGCGTGTCTGCTATATATTTGTGTTTGCTGGGTAAAAATCTTCTTTCAAAATTCGTTCCCAAGAATTATTTATATTGATGAAATGGGTCATCACGTTTATGAAATCGTGGAGCCCCTCACTAATTTTACTTGTATATATTTTTTATTTATTTCTTATATTTTAAAATCCACAAAAAATTATATTATATACATTTTTATTAAAACAGTAATACAGAGTAATTTTAGTTGCATACAATAATAATATTGTGGCTCTGTGATATTCTTAAACCTTCTTTCCTATTATATTTAGGTGGCCAGTGCGCCCCTGCCTATCCGTATTACAAGGACATTTTTTGGTAATTTTATATAATACTTGAAGTAGATGTTGTTACTGAATGCTAGATGGCAAGGGTATTAGTGATTTTAAAATTGGTTAACGTCGTAAGTAACAAACTCAGAGAATTAAGATTCGTAATAAACCCATCAAACCCATTGAAAATCGTTTTAATTGAATTGGTAAATATTTTACTTAAACATTTAATTTAAGAATTGTATCTAACAGTAATGCTGCCGCCATCTATTATGTAGCTAAGTAGATGTAGGCGGGCATAGGTACCCCTTGCAGGTAAAGTTTATGATAATAAATAATAAGATACACATATCTGAGTAAAAGCATCATTTTTGCTATATTTTGGATAGTACAATAAACATACAATAAACTTATTCCGTCTTGTGGTGAGGTCGTGTTTATTTTACAATAATTCTTATTACAATTCCTTGAATGAATTACATTCTGCTTTAACATATAGAGTCATCTAACGAGTATTAGCAGTAACAGAGAGACACATTTCAATAGGCGTTGGCATGATTATCGTAGTCGAGTTTTGGTTTTGATAGAACTGAAACTGATAAATAGATGGCGAAGCCACCTGTGTTCGCAGTGTTATGTATTTATAATTTAAATGTTAATTCTTATTTATTATTTCTTATTTATCAAATATATGTCAACTTCTGAAAAATATTTTTTGTGAGTAGTTGCCTACTCAAGTGGATATTTTTAGAAATAATTGTATTGGACTACTTGTGACATCTATAGGCCAAGGTCGAAGAATGCATTGCGTGATGCTTTTGGTTCTAGTACTAAAAATGTAAATTATTTGAATGGAATGTGAATGTAGCACATAACCACACTTTTCACAGCTGTAACTTGAAGACTGTAGAAATGAGCGTTAAAAGAATAATTTCTTTACGAGGTAATTTACTGAAAATGAGCATATAATGATATAAATTGATATGTACATGTCTTATTCATTTTCAGCACCTACAGTTTCACTATTTCAAGCATGTGGTATGAAACATTTTCCACCACCGCCAAATTATGACCGTAAGTAAAAAAATATAAGTATCTATATGTTCCTATGATATAAGTATACCTGTACTTTATATATATTGTGTAATCTCTTTAATATTCATGCTAATTATGATTCTTTTTATTAGATGTTGAATTTCCGGACAAAGCAAAGTTGAAGTTCGTCGATAAAGTCCCACAGTTGCCTCCTAGCATAAAACCCCCCAAAATGCAAAAGAAACTGAGATTAATGAGAGGTCCAGAACCTGTACACAACTTTCTGTTACATAAACAGTATGGAATAATGGTAAGTGCTGATTCTTTTTTAGCGACAGGATGATAATAAAAAAATATGATGCAGGCACTAGGTGGAGGTCGTTTAAAATGGGGCCATTTTGAAATGATGCGACTTACAATAGGTCGTAAGATGGACGCAGACAGAATGTTTGCTGTATGGCGAGTTGATGCACCGTGGCAACCGCTCACGAAGCAAGGGCAAGGACAACGGATGGGTGGTGGCAAAGGAGCCATTGACCACTATGTAACCCCAGTAAAGGCAGGTGTGTACCACTTTGTTAGAATGTTTTGAGATATTTCTTTCTGTGACAGAGGTTAGGTTTGTTATAAAGCCAAGGGCTGGTAAATACCGGACAAAGATAGCATGAGTTTTCATTGACTCTTGTTTTTAGTAAAAATTTTCTATTAAAACATGATATCTACTAGCTTTTACTAGGTATTTCAGCAAGTAGCCTGGTTTCTCTATAAGCGTTAGCATCAGGCTTATGTTGAGATCAAATTGGTTAAAAAATAAAATGCTTCCGTGGCATGGTAATACCTCGACACAATTTTCCATTTACCTTGTGGAAATCTGTTATGAGATATTTAAGAAAATAACTCTTTCTATACCATGTCTTTCAGCATGCCTCATCGAAGGTTAAAACTAATAGTTCCTAGTAAAATTATTTTTTGTAAAATGAGCCAACTTATTTTCAAAATTTCAAGACACTGAAAGAATTTAATTTTAAATTATATACACTTTACTTTATCAGCAGTGCCTAAGTATGTGTGGTAAATGATGAAGCATTATTAATAAATGGCAAAAAACTTGTAACAGACTAGATAAGGTTTTGCCTATAGTCAAGGGGCCAGAGCAAATTGAAGATTATAAGCTTAAGAAAATAAATATGGGAGTAACTTTGCGCTTTTATGTTCTTTAAGGTAAATAAATTAAAATTAAAAAGCTACCATTTCCAGCTTTACTAGAAAATGAAAAGATCTTTTTCCTAAAGTGGTAAATCAGGAAGGATAAGTTTATATGTATTTTTTTTCTGTAAGTTTAGATGTAGTGGAAGCGCATGTGTCATCGCGTTAAAAATAAATGGTTAAAGTTAGAAACATCATTTTTCTGTTGAGTTACATTGTTTTGTTTAAGAAAACTCATGTTTCCACACTCAGATGAGCGGGCCTCTATCTTCACCCCCCCCCCCCCTCTCCCTCCCTCCATAAGGAGTGTTTTAGCCAATCTTTCATATCTTGTGAACGATATGAGATAGCGACTTGATTTTTTTTGAAACGATTGTATTTTTGTATAGCAAGAAAAAGGTCTATAAATTTTTGTCATATTTCGAAAAGTTGGGGAGGTAATTTGGAAAATTTAATTTTGTTTTTTTTTTCAAAACATTTGTGGCTGGCGCTGTAAGCTTCAAAATGGTATGGATACCTGTCATTAATTTAGTTTATTTATGCAATAGAACACTCAACAGAATAAGGAGATGTGACGTATCTACGTTGCTTTGGTGAAAACTTATCCATTATGCAATTTAGGTCTGTTTCTGCATGTTCAAGTAACGCAAGAGGTTGAAGGCCTTTTTCCGATGAATTTTTAAATTCTTTCCAGAAAGACAGCTTTCCTGAAAAAAATCTCGTTATGAATTTTGGAAAGCATAATTTTGCAGAAGCATGATTGCCTTTTATTGAAAATCCTCCTATTGGAGGATAATGCATACATTGTTAGCAGGGCCTCCCTTTGTACTTTGCTTAGTAGTCCATTTAACGAGGTACAAAAAAGGCCAAAACATCAAAAGTTTGTAGGATCTTTTGCAATACATTTCCCTTCCTTTTTTCGAAGGTGTGAAAAACGATGGTGATGGTTTCGAGTTCTGAAACCCTTGCGTACTACCTCTAACAAGGCAAAACCACCCCAATTTCCGGCTTCTCAGTCTTGGGCTTGCGAGGGGTCATCGGATAGGTTTTTTTTTGGGAATAATAGTAATAAAAGATATAGGGCTTATGAGGTCAAATAATTAAAGAAAGAAAGTTAGTTCCTTATTCCTCAAAAAGAAACAAAAATGCAGCTACGGACACATGTTTCGGAGTTATTGCTCCTCATCAGCATAGAGTAGCTTATCGAAAATATTTTCGATAAGCTACGCTAAGCTGATGAGGAGCAATAACTCCGAAACACGTGTCCTTAGCTGTATTTTTGTTTCTTTTTGAAGAATAGGGCACTAACTTTCTTTCTTTAATAATAATAAACTCCGTTAATTTACATTAGAGTGTCCCGGAACGACCCACGGGGGTTGAACCTACTCCCGCCCTTAATAGCAATATCCCCAAAAAATAAGAAAATACGGACTTGACAAATTTTTTTATGGGTTTTCGAGGGCAAGGATCACGATGGTGATGTTATTTTCACCCTAACCTACCACTACTAATCACAATGTATAAAAACCACCCCCGCTTCCCTGCTGTCGGTCCTAGGCATGCGGGAATTCGTCGCGTCGGGGTTTTTATGAGAATACCAGGGAAACTAATTATACTCAACTACAGTTGACCTAAGCAACTCCCGCGGGGGTTGAAACTACCCCCCTCGCAACATCGAAATCCTTCGAAAAACGGGACAACGGGCCTTTCACGAGTTTTCGAGGGTGGAAATTACGATGGTGGTGTTATTTTTCACCCTAGCCTCCCACAACTGTACATACAGTTTATAGAAAAGGAGTATTTTTATACAGTGGTGGCAGTTGCGAGAGGGTAGGGTGATAAATAACACTACGATCGTGATTCTCGCCCTCGAAAATTCGTGAGTGATTTCGGTATTGCGAGCAGGGTAGTTTCAATCCCCGGGAGACAGGCGCGGATTCAAGGGGGGGGGGGGGGGCAAAAGGGTAATTACCCCTACTGAACTTTCCATTTTCCTTATACTCGTCCAAAAAGTTAAATAATATACCTTGTGTAAAATAAAAATTTACCCCACACGATTTGTTCGAGGCTACCTGGGCTACTACTACTGATATTATAACTATATTATATGTTATCTTAAATCGAAAAAGATACCAGATGACAAATTGACAAAAGTGAGACTATAAAATCTAAAAATCCCGAGCTATATACATTCTGTATTAAAGGACCTTGAAAGTATAGTTATCTGCAAACCATATCGAAACATTGACAAACCCTAACGTTTGTCCAGAAAATGTTAGCACTGATCGATATTAAAATAGCTTTAATAGACTTTAATATTGATGTACAAAAAATTGTTGATAGATTTGCCAATTCGTCAAAAAGATGATGTGAATTCGGTAGTAAATGATTGGCACTTTTAAGACTGAACTGTGAAAGTGATTTTTTATTGCAGAAAATGTATTTTTCGTTGTTTTTATTCTAATTGAATATTAGTATTATTTTTATTTTACTGAAATGTTGATGTTCTAAATTTCCTCTTCCATATTTGTTCTTATTTATTGAATAAATTAATAAGTATTTAATTTTCTGGGTAAATATTTTACCCCTCCCCCCGAAAATTCTTAGGTCCGCGCCTGCCGGGGGATGCTTAGGTCAACTGTGGTTGAGTGATAGTTAGTTTCCACGATTTTCTCATAAAAACCTCGACTGGACGAAAACCCGCATGCCTAGAACCGACAGCATGGAAGAGGGGGTGGTTTTTATACGCTGGGGCCAGTTGCGGAAGGGTAGGGTGAAAAATTTCAACCCCCGGGGGTTGCTTAGATCAATTGTGGTTGAGTAATAGTTAGTTTCTCTGATACTCTCATAGAAACCCCGGCCCGACGAATCCCCGCAAGTCTAGGACCGACAGCACGGAAGAGGGGGTTTTTTATACGTAGGGGCAGTTTTGAGAGAGTAGAGTGAAAAAAATTCACCATCATGATTACCGCCCTCGAAAACCCGTGAGAGGCCCGTTTTTCGAGGGATGCCTAGGACCGACAGCATGGGAGAGGGGGTGGTTAGGGTGAAAAATAACACCACCATCGTGATCATTGCTATTATGGGCGGGGGTAGGTTCAACCCCCGTGGGTCGCTCCAGGATACTCTAATGTAAATTAACTGATTGTATTATTATTCCCCCAAAGAGAACCTATCCGACGACCCCTCGCAAGCCCAGTACCGAGAAGTCGGAAATTGGGGTGGTTTTTCCTTGATAGGGGTAGTACCCTCGAAAACAGGCAAAAGATTCTACAAACTTTTGGTGTTCGGGACCTCGTGAAATTGACTATAGCACAGACCCACATTTTATCACGGGTGTGAAAACAGCCACGATTTTTCAGCCACGGTTTTGCGATGTGGCAACACTGCATATCAGACATACCTTTCTTGTAAATTGACGCACCTTAAAACTTCTTCATATTAATAAATGAAGCAGAAACGCATATTTTCAAAAACAATGTTTACATGTAATTTGAGCAAATCAAACTGTCATTGGCGGCTCGTAATAAGGGGTTCAAAAAATTTATAATGTTCAATAATTTATTACTATTAAATTAATTAATGTCGATGAAGTCGACATAATCGAAAGTAACCACTGGGTCGTCCTTCAACCATTCCCGCATACAAAAGTCAGTGTCGGGCAGCAGCGAGGGGTACAGAAATATCTAAATTTGAAAAAATAAATAATACTGAATTAGTTAATGCCGATGGTTTCTACGCATTAGAAAGTAAGTACCGGTTGGTCTTTCAACTACTATGTCCCAAAAAGTCATTGTCGGGTTTTAATAAGGGGTACGGAAAATTACGTTCTTCAATAATTCATTACTATTAAATCGATCAATGTCGATGAAGTCTGCATATGCGAAAGTAACCATTGGGTCGTCCTTGAACTACTTCTTCATGCAAAAGTCATTGTCGGGCAGCAACGAGGGATGCAGAAATATCTAAATTTGAAAAAAATAATAATACTGGATTAATTAATGCCGATGGCTTCTACGCATTAGAAAGTAAGACTTTTATCACAAAAAGTCATTGTCGGGTTTTAATAAGGGGTACAGAAAATTATGTTTTTCAATAATTTATTACTACTAAATCGATCAATGTCGATGAAGTCTGCATATGCGAAAGTAACCATTAGGTCGTCCTTGAACTACTTCTGCATGCAAAAGTCATTGTCGGGCAGCAACGAGGGGTACAGAAATATCTAAATTTGAAGAAAATAATAATACTGGATTAATTAATGCCGATGGCTTCTACGCATTAGAAAGTAACTACCGATTGGTCTTTCAACGACTTTTGTCCCAAAAAGTCATTGTCGGGTTTTAATAAGGGGTACAGAAAATTATGTTTTTCAATAATTTATTATTACTAAATCGATCAATGTCGATGAAGTCTGCATATGCGAAAGTAACCATTGGGTCGTCCTTGAACTACTTCTGCATGCAAAAGTCATTGTCGGGCAGCAACGAGGGTGCAGGAATATCCAAATTTGAAAAAAATAATAATACTGAATTAATTAATGCCGATGGCTTCTACGCATTAGAAAGTAACTACCGGTTGGTGTTTCAACGAGTTTTATCTCAAAAAGTCATTGTCGGGTTTTAATAAGGGGTACAGAAAATTAAGTTTTTCAATAATTTATTATTACTAAATCGATCAATGTCGATGAAGTCTGCATATGCGAAAGTAACCATTGGGTCGTCCTTGAACTACTTCTGCATGCAAAAGTCATTGTCGGGCAGCAACGAGGGGTACAAAAGTATCTAAATTTGAAAAAAATAAAGGTACTGAATTAGTTAATGCCGATGGCTTCTACGCATTAGAAAGCAACTAACGGTTGGTCTTTCAACGACTTTTGTTCCAAAAAAGTCATTCTCGGGTTTTAATAAGGGGTTGAGAAAATTATGTTTTTCAATAATTTATTATTACTAAATCGATAAATGTCGATGAAGTCTGCATATGCGAAAGTAACCATTGGGTCGTCCTTGAACTACTTCTGCATGCAAAAGTCATTGTCGGGCAGCAACGAGGGGTACAGAAATATCTAAATTTGAAGAAAATAATAAATACTGAATTAATTAATGCCGATGGCTTCTACGCATTAGAAAGTAACTACCGATTGGTCTTTCAACGACTTTTGTCCCAAAAAGTCATTGTCGGGTTTTAATAAGGGGTACAGAAAATTATGTTTTTCAATAATTTATTATTACTAAATCGATCAATGCCGATGAAGTCTGCATATGCGATTGTAACCATTGGGTCGTCCTTGAACTACTTCTGCATGCAAAAGTCATTGTCGGGCAGCAACGAGGGGTACAGAAGTATCTAAATTTGAAAAAAATAAAGGTAATGAATTAGTTAATGCCGATGGCTTCTACGCATTAGAAAGCAACTAACGGTTGGTCTTTCAGCGACTTTTGTTCCAAAATGTCATTGTCGGGTTTTAATAAGGGGTTGAGAAAATTATGTTTTTCAATAATTTATTATTACTAAATCGATCAATGTGGATGAAGTCTGCATATGCGAAAGTAACCATTGGGTCGTCCTTGAACTACTTCTGCATGCAAAAGTCATTGTCGGGCAGCAACGAGGGGTGCAGAAATATCTAAATTTGAAAAAAATAATAATACTGGATTAATTAATGCCGATGGCTTCTACGCATTAGAAAGTAAGACTTTTATCACAAAAAGTCATTGTCGGGTTTTAATAAGGGGTACAGAAAATTATGTTTTTCAATAATTTATTATTACTAAATCGATCAATGTCGATGAAGTCTGCATATGCGAAAATAACCATTGGGTCGTCCTTGAACTACTTCTGCATGCAAAAGTCATTGTCGGGCAGCAACGAGGGGTACAGAAGTATCTAAATTTGAAAAAAATAAAGGTAATGAATTAGTTAATGCCGATGGCTTCTACGCATTAGAAAGCAACTAACGGTTGGTCTTTCAGCGACTTTTGTTCCAAAATGTCATTGTCGGGTTTTAATAAGGGGTTGAGAAAATTATGTTTTTCAATAATTTATTATTACTAAATCGATCAATGTGGATGAAGTCTGCATATGCGAAAGTAACCATTGGGTGGTCATTGAACTACTTCTGCGTACTAAAGTCATTGTCGGGCAGCAACGAAGGGTACAGAAATATCTAAATTTGAAAAAAATAATAATACTGAATTAGCTCATTCCGATGGCTTATACGCATTAGAAAGTAACTACCGGTTGATCCTTCAACAACTTCTGCCCCAGAAAGTCACTGTCGGGTTTTAATAAGGGGTTCAAAAAATTATGTTTTTCAATAAATGTATTGGTTCGTTTTTGAGTTCTTCCGCAAGACAATAATACATTCTTACGACTTAATTTTATTTATATGGCCCTGTGCACGGTTCCTTATTTATACCGTAGACATATTTCGCATGATTCGTTTTCCATTGTCGCACATTTAGCATGACAATAACGTTGACATATGTGACAACGCTGAACTGCCGTATCGTCTCTGACAACAATGCCACAGAATAGGCATTTCCCTCTCATGTCGTCGGACGTACTTAGTAATAAAGTGCGGACGGTATTTCTAAAAGCATTCATGCACTGGGGTAAAGTAAGGGATTCTTTTTTGACGAATTGTTGAAAGAAATATATAATGTATAGTCCGCAGTTATATGTATCACTTTGTTTGATATGATCTAGGACGTGCGACTTCCAGCCTTCTGTGGGTATATTAGCTCCTGTCATATTACAATGTAGTTTTAGAAATGTTAGAAATGTCATCAGATTTAAGTCGGTCTTTTGTACTGTACTCTTGAATGGGTCTATGTATATAAAAATTTTATTACTAATGTCCGCAATTACGAGACACCAATGGTTTCTGCTTACAGAAAGAGGCAGCACTAATATATTATCTGTTTTAAATAGAGGTAGATCAAAAAAGAAGTCCTTGTGTAAATCTTTAGTCAAGTTGAAGATGGCGAACGTCTTGTCCGACGTCAATAAAACATACCTTTCTGCGTCATATTTCCAGATTAATGAGTGAAAGCTTAAATTGATGACAACATCGAATAACCATTGTCTGCCATTCAAACTCTCATACGTTAATTCGGGCCATACGGCACTTTTAAAATAACCCACTACATAATTTTCATTTATTTTTTTATAATAATTGTCGGACTGAACAAGACCGTTTCTGAAAAATTTTAAAATCGAGGAATTTACTTGTTCATTACCTGTTATGTTTTTATCTTGGAACGTTTGCATCAAATTTCTTCTAATAATTTTTTTTCCCGGATGAAGCGGTTCAATAATTTCAGGCAAGACATATTCCATATAAAATTTGTCTAGTTTTTCAATCATGTGGTTGTTCCAAAAATCGTCATCTCGATTAATTCTCGATATATGAATTCCATTGTAAGTCCATATTACTAAGTCACACCATTCTCTTGTAGATATATGAAGTATTCCTTGTATTTGGAAAAAATAGTTGTGCGTGTTAAAGAGATTTCCATCTTCGTCTAGGAAGTAGGCCTCAAGTGGAGTTCCTTTTTTAATGCTAAAAGGGCACTTTACTTCCAATACGCCCTCGAAATCGACCAAACCATCAGGAGAGCATGCTAAATATGGCTTTTCTTCGTCTATGACTAATCCGCACATGGTAACGTTTGACAAAGGACGTTGGTTTTTATAGGCGTCAATAGCTGCTTTTTCGTATTTTATTCCGTGCCTAATTGCCGGCATATCGAGCGGTTCCGAATAGAGAAGTTTTTTTACTAAGTTAGCTTTGGTCTCTTCCTTCGTTAACTTGCAAATATCGCCAAAATTCGACGCCGTTAATCGTTTCTTCCGCTCGTCGTACCAAAGCTGTTTCATCCTTTGACCTCTGGTGTTTATTTCGATGGTTTTTCGAGATTCCTGTGTCAATTTCATTTGTTGAATATACAGTGCACACTTTTCACTCAAGGATTTTCCTTTCAGTTCTTTATTTAAATTCACCTCTTCCTGTTTCTTCTGAATGTTCTGTAATATTCGATTTAATTGGCCTTTATCAAAATTGCTTTGACTCGATTGTTTCCGCTTCTTGTCCCATTCTTCGCAATATTCCAAATCGTTTTGGGTATTTGCGGCGTAACATTTTTTTGTTCGGGATGTACAAGTTTCTTTCGGTATCGACAGCATTATTTCCTTATAGTAGGATAATACTCTCTTTCTAATCAATCTTACGGATCTGCTACATCTTTGAAGATTGTTTGTATTCGTAATTGTGTTTTTGACCATTGAAAACCAATTTTCAACCGGCGCATTACTAAACCTAGTAACTTTTTCTGAGTCACTTATAGTCAATCCTGACCACAACGGAAGATAAGCGATATATTTTTTTAAAATAATTTCAAAAAATTCTTCGTTATAATAATTATTCTTTTCTCCATGTCCTTCTTCTTTTTCTTTGATACATTCTTGTATCTTATTCTGAATAACCTTAAAATGTCTGTAAAATTGACTCTGCTCGTATAAGGTGCTATCAGAAACGGACATTATAATATTATCTGCAGATGATAAATTTTTTAGGTCTTCGTCATCTATTTTAATAGAGACACAACACACATTTAGCAAATTTTCAAGAGCTTCGTCCACGTAAAAATTCTTTTCACGGGAAAGCATAACAGTTCCTAGATGCACAAACCACTTTTCTATCACTGTCATTTCTTTAAAGTTTATACAAGCTGCTATCGCTTCTTTAAAAAAATGTTGGTTGTGTTCACTCGGTTCGTGTATTTTAACGTCTTTCGCTACCATTTTAAAGAAATGAGAGCAGCACAAACTGACTAGAGTTAATTCATTAATAAGATCATCATTTTTCGATGTTGCATATTCAAATGTTATAGTTAAATATTGGGTCAGATTTAAATTATTCCAGAAATTAAGAGTGGCGTTGATCAGTGCGAAGCTGAAGTCTGTCACAACCCGTTTGAATAATGGCCATTTTTTCTTATTATGTATGCAGAATGCTTTAAATTTAGCTAGCCAAACTCCTATAGATGTTGCATCATGCTGGCAATTGTACATTTCTAAGATGGGAACTATTCTTTTGTTAAAATTGGACACTATCACACCAGCATAATAAAATGGTCGTTTTTTTACAAATTTAGGTCTACTGTGAACGTTTCCGGTTGAATCTAGATGTAAAATAATAGGCCCTTCATTTTTTAACGCTATTCTCAACTGTTCCGTGCTATATATGTATACATGAAAAGGTTGGCCGACTGATTTGATATATTCTTCGTTCTCTCTTTGCATCAAACACAGATCAAAGATGTCGTCTTTATGCCGATCATTATATCCTAGGACATCCGACCTAGCCTTACGTAAAACCGAATCTGATTTAACGTGTTGCAAATTACCAGCTTTTATCAATAACGAAGAGGATTCCTGAACTCTCCTCTCTCTTGACTTGGATGCCTTAACCAATCTCAACTCTTTCTTGGAGATCTTCCGATGGTCACCTTTTAGGTATCTCGTTATAGGTTTTAGATGGTTGTAGGCCAACGACGAACTGTATACCGACACCTCGTGATGTGAATTAATCTTGAGAAAGTCTTTAATATATAATAAAAATACGTTACATCTTTTATGAGCACAGTAGCCGTATACTTTCAGCAAATTCTTTAAGGACAAGTAACGCTTTTGCTTCACGTTAAGTATACAGATGTTATTGATAGTACTAAATTTTACGCCTAATACGTACGTCCAGCGACCATCGACCAAACTCTTTGACTTGTACATTTCATTGAATTCCTCTGGCGATATTAGAAACGTGCCCAGGTAAAATTTGCATGTCACATATGACGGGCGACATAAATTGGCATCCTTCCTGTTCACGGCGTTTTTCGGTCGCAGTTCATTTGACATTTCTTTGTTTTCCATTTCTCTTATTACCTCCGGAACTTCTTCGAAACTCGACGAAACATTTTTCGGCCATTCATAGGATGGATCACGATCAGTAGATTTTTCGAAGGATTCGGTGTCAGGTCTCGTTATGGAATTTAAATGATTATCTGAACAGCATGAATCCAAACTTAAGCCTTTATTATTGCCTTCGATATATTCAGAGACTAATTCATTTGTGGACATTTGTAAATCTTCTAAGACAGTAATATTAACTACTAGTTCAGCATTTTTTATGTGTGCTTTATTGGAACTTTGCTCAGAAACCTCATCTGGTTTCAGAGGTGAGTGCTCTTCTAATCTCCTCATAATATATTTTTTAAATCGATATGATCTTTTTACCGACGGTTTGATAGAGAAATGTTTACATATATCCTCAAACACTGAATTCCAATGTTTATTTAATTTTATGCGCTCGAGCGACATTCCGTTGCTTAAAAAATATTCAAAAACATCCTGTGAGATGTTTGGTTTCGCATAAGTTTCCGTCTGGTTATTTTGCACCATTTGCGAAAAGCCACCCATGTCTCTTCTAATGGCCACAACAATCAAATAACATAAATTATTATTAATTTGGCCGAATAAAAATTTCGAAGCATTTTTTATTACGTCATTGTTAGCTGTTAATTTTCTTATTTCAGCCAACGACATCTTCAACATATTAAAATATGAAGATAACAGTTTTACGTCTAGTCTAGATTTCTTTGCCATCTTACTTGTTCAGTAAAATAAATGAAATATGCGATATTCTATAAGGTAAGGAGAAGAGCCAAACGAAAATTAACGCTTCTAAATAAAAATGGTTTCTCGAAATAAACTTAATAATATTAATATAACCCTAATAATATAAAAGAAAATGTTTACAAGTACCAAACATAAATTAAAACTACTAAATAAAAATAGTTTCTCAAAATAAACCGAAATAGTAATGAAATAATCCCAATAATATAAAAGAACAATCAGATAGGATGATGTATAAAATATACAAAATAAACCAAACGAAAAATAACTTCTAACAACCAAGGAAATGATATTTTTTAAAAGTACATACAACACGGAATAACTACTGTTTATTCCAAAAAGGTTTTTCAAAACTCTAAGAGTATAAATAGGTACTAAAAATTATGTTCAACACCAAAAGTAAATGATAAAAATGATAAAATTATGGAGAACAGAGCATAGCGCGTTATTGTCGATCAGACTTCGAGTTGTGCCATACCTAAAGTGTTTGAATATTGATGCTGGCTGATACCCGTAATACGCTATTAGTCTTGGTATCTCGTAGCATTTTGCTGTTTAGTTACTACTACTATACTTCTATACTTTGAATTTGTTTGTATTGATAAGTTCTCATTTTTATCATTTACTTTTGGTGTTGAACATAATTTTTACACATTTTTAAAAACTTTTGCACTAAACACTTTTTTAATTTTGATACTGACGCAGACACCTCAATCTAAACGAGGGGCCTTCCGCGAGGTGTGAAAATGCTGGGCTGCGCGTAGGCTGGCCTAAACTGTAGTTTTAAAAAATTTTGATTTCGAAAAATTATGATTTTTGAAAAACTTGAATGAAAATGAATTTAGAGACAAACATGTACAAAAAGAAATCGAAAAAACAAACGCGACAAAAAGGTTACAAACAGAAAGGAAGAGACAGGAAAGATTTAAAGACACAACAGGTATGAAATATCAGTAAAGGTGGATAGGGCAAGCGGAAGTTATAGTTGATGAAGTTTGGCTACAGAGGTTGCCGGAAGATCGGTAACGTCTGGTATGGTAGGGTGTGTTTTATCCGAAATGGGGCATTATGCTGTCTAATTTGTGTTATGTTTCTTGTTAGCGGGCTATCGCCCAGCTTGAAAGAGTAGAATTTTTGAGAGATGTATATGAGTGATATATAGCACGGAACAGTTGAGAATAGCGTTAAAAAATGAAGGGCCTATTATTTTACATCTAGATTCAACCGGAAACGTTCACAGTAGACCTAAATTTGTAAAAAAACGACCATTTTATTATGCTGGTGTGATAGTGTCCAATTTTAACAAAAGAATAGTTCCCATCTTAGAAATGTACAATTGCCAGCATGATGCAACATCTATAGGAGTTTGGCTAGCTAAATTTAAAGCATTCTGCATACATAATAAGAAAAAATGGCCATTATTCAAACGGGTTGTGACAGACTTCAGCTTCGCACTGATCAACGCCACTCTTAATTTCTGGAATAATTTAAATCTGACCCAATATTTAACTATAACATTTGAATATGCAACATCGAAAAATGATGATCTTATTAATGAATTAACTCTAGTCAGTTTGTGCTGCTCTCATTTCTTTAAAATGGTAGCGAAAGACGTTAAAATACACGAACCGAGTGAACACAACCAACATTTTTTTAAAGAAGCGATAGCAGCTTGTATAAACTTTAAAGAAATGACAGTGATAGAAAAGTGGTTTGTGCATCTAGGAACTGTTATGCTTTCCCGTGAAAAGAATTTTTACGTGGACGAAGCTCTTGAAAATTTGCTAAATGTGTGTTGTGTCTCTATTAAAATAGATGACGAAGACCTAAAAAATTTATCATCTGCAGATAATATTATAATGTCCGTTTCTGATAGCACCTTATACGAGCAGAGTCAATTTTACAGACATTTTAAGGTTATTCAGAATAAGATACAAGAATGTATCAAAGAAAAAGAAGAAGGACATGGAGAAAAGAATAATTATTATAACGAAGAATTTTTTGAAATTATTTTAAAAAAATATATCGCTTATCTTCCGTTGTGGTCAGGATTGACTATAAGTGACTCAGAAAAAGTTACTAGGTTTAGTAATGCGCCGGTTGAAAATTGGTTTTCAATGGTCAAAAACACAATTACGAATACAAACAATCTTCAAAGATGTAGCAGATCCGTAAGATTGATTAGAAAGAGAGTATTATCCTACTATAAGGAAATAATGCTGTCGATACCGAAAGAAACTTGTACATCCCGAACAAAAAAATGTTACGCCGCAAATACCCAAAACGATTTGGAATATTGCGAAGAATGGGACAAGAAGCGGAAACAATCGAGTCAAAGCAATTTTGATAAAGGCCAATTAAATCGAATATTACAGAACATTCAGAAGAAACAGGAAGAGGTGAATTTAAATAAAGAACTGAAAGGAAAATCCTTGAGTGAAAAGTGTGCACTGTATATTCAACAAATGAAATTGACACAGGAATCTCGAAAAACCATCGAAATAAACACCAGAGGTCAAAGGATGAAACAGCTTTGGTACGACGAGCGGAAGAAACGATTAACGGCGTCGAATTTTGGCGATATTTGCAAGTTAACGAAGGAAGAGACCAAAGCTAACTTAGTAAAAAAACTTCTCTATTCGGAACCGCTCGATATGCCGGCAATTAGGCACGGAATAAAATACGAAAAAGCAGCTATTGACGCCTATAAAAACCAACGTCCTTTGTCAAACGTTACCATGTGCGGATTAGTCATAGACGAAGAAAAGCCATATTTAGCATGCTCTCCTGATGGTTTGGTCGATTTCGAGGGCGTATTGGAAGTAAAGTGCCCTTTTAGCATTAAAAAAGGAACTCCACTTGAGGCCTACTTCCTAGACGAAGATGGAAATCTCTTTAACACGCACAACTATTTTTTCCAAATACAAGGAATACTTCATATATCTACAAGAGAATGGTGTGACTTAGTAATATGGACTTACAATGGAATTCATATATCGAGAATTAATCGAGATGACGATTTTTGGAACAACCACATGATTGAAAAACTAGACAAATTTTATATGGAATATGTCTTGCCTGAAATTATTGAACCGCTTCATCCGGGAAAAAAAATTATTAGAAGAAATTTGATGCAAACGTTCCAAGATAAAAACATAACAGGTAATGAACAAGTAAATTCCTCGATTTTAAAATTTTTCAGAAACGGTCTTGTTCAGTCCGACAATTATTATAAAAAAATAAATGAAAATTATGTAGTGGGTTATTTTAAAAGTGCCGTATGGCCCGAATTAACGTATGAGAGTTTGAATGGCAGACAATGGTTATTCGATGTTGTCATCAATTTAAGCTTTCACTCATTAATCTGGAAATATGACGCAGAAAGGTATGTTTTATTGACGTCGGACAAGACGTTCGCCATCTTCAACTTGACTAAAGATTTACACAAGGACTTCTTTTTTGATCTACCTCTATTTAAAACAGATAATATATTAGTGCTGCCTCTTTCTGTAAGCAGAAACCATTGGTGTCTCGTAATTGCGGACATTAGTAATAAAATTTTTATATACATAGACCCATTCAAGAGTACAGTACAAAAGACCGACTTAAATCTGATGACATTTCTAACATTTCTAAAACTACATTGTAATATGACAGGAGCTAATATACCCACAGAAGGCTGGAAGTCGCACGTCCTAGATCATATCAAACAAAGTGATACATATAACTGCGGACTATACATTATATATTTCTTTCAACAATTCGTCAAAAAAGAATCCCTTACTTTACCCCAGTGCATGAATGCTTTTAGAAATACCGTCCGCACTTTATTACTAAGTACGTCCGACGACATGAGAGGGAAATGCCTATTCTGTGGCATTGTTGTCAGAGACGATACGGCAGTTCAGCGTTGTCACATATGTCAACGTTATTGTCATGCTAAATGTGCGACAATGGAAAACGAATCATGCGAAATATGTCTACGGTATAAATAAGGAACCGTGCACAGGGCCATATAAATAAAATTAAGTCGTAAGAATGTATTATTGTCTTGCGGAAGAACTCAAAAACGAACCAATACATTTATTGAAAAACATAATTTTTTGAACCCCTTATTAAAACCCGACAGTGACTTTCTGGGGCAGAAGTTGTTGAAGGATCAACCGGTAGTTACTTTCTAATGCGTATAAGCCATCGGAATGAGCTAATTCAGTATTATTATTTTTTTCAAATTTAGATATTTCTGTACCCTTCGTTGCTGCCCGACAATGACTTTAGTACGCAGAAGTAGTTCAATGACCACCCAATGGTTACTTTCGCATATGCAGACTTCATCCACATTGATCGATTTAGTAATAATAAATTATTGAAAAACATAATTTTCTCAACCCCTTATTAAAACCCGACAATGACATTTTGGAACAAAAGTCGCTGAAAGACCAACCGTTAGTTGCTTTCTAATGCGTAGAAGCCATCGGCATTAACTAATTCATTACCTTTATTTTTTTCAAATTTAGATACTTCTGTACCCCTCGTTGCTGCCCGACAATGACTTTTGCATGCAGAAGTAGTTCAAGGACGACCCAATGGTTATTTTCGCATATGCAGACTTCATCGACATTGATCGATTTAGTAATAATAAATTATTGAAAAACATAATTTTCTGTACCCCTTATTAAAACCCGACAATGACTTTTTGTGATAAAAGTCTTACTTTCTAATGCGTAGAAGCCATCGGCATTAATTAATCCAGTATTATTATTTTTTTCAAATTTAGATATTTCTGCACCCCTCGTTGCTGCCCGACAATGACTTTTGCATGCAGAAGTAGTTCAAGGACGACCCAATGGTTACTTTCGCATATGCAGACTTCATCCACATTGATCGATTTAGTAATAATAAATTATTGAAAAACATAATTTTCTCAACCCCTTATTAAAACCCGACAATGACATTTTGGAACAAAAGTCGCTGAAAGACCAACCGTTAGTTGCTTTCTAATGCGTAGAAGCCATCGGCATTAACTAATTCATTACCTTTATTTTTTTCAAATTTAGATACTTCTGTACCCCTCGTTGCTGCCCGACAATGACTTTTGCATGCAGAAGTAGTTCAAGGACGACCCAATGGTTACAATCGCATATGCAGACTTCATCGGCATTGATCGATTTAGTAATAATAAATTATTGAAAAACATAATTTTCTGTACCCCTTATTAAAACCCGACAATGACTTTTTGGGACAAAAGTCGTTGAAAGACCAATCGGTAGTTACTTTCTAATGCGTAGAAGCCATCGGCATTAATTAATTCAGTATTTATTATTTTCTTCAAATTTAGATATTTCTGTACCCCTCGTTGCTGCCCGACAATGACTTTTGCATGCAGAAGTAGTTCAAGGACGACCCAATGGTTACTTTCGCATATGCAGACTTCATCGACATTTATCGATTTAGTAATAATAAATTATTGAAAAACATAATTTTCTCAACCCCTTATTAAAACCCGACAATGACTTTTTTGGAACAAAAGTCGTTGAAAGACCAACCGTTAGTTGCTTTCTAATGCGTAGAAGCCATCGGCATTAACTAATTCAGTACCTTTATTTTTTTCAAATTTAGATACTTTTGTACCCCTCGTTGCTGCCCGACAATGACTTTTGCATGCAGAAGTAGTTCAAGGACGACCCAATGGTTACTTTCGCATATGCAGACTTCATCGACATTGATCGATTTAGTAATAATAAATTATTGAAAAACTTAATTTTCTGTACCCCTTATTAAAACCCGACAATGACTTTTTGAGATAAAACTCGTTGAAACACCAACCGGTAGTTACTTTCTAATGCGTAGAAGCCATCGGCATTAATTAATTCAGTATTATTATTTTTTTCAAATTTGGATATTCCTGCACCCTCGTTGCTGCCCGACAATGACTTTTGCATGCAGAAGTAGTTCAAGGACGACCCAATGGTTACTTTCGCATATGCAGACTTCATCGACATTGATCGATTTAGTAATAATAAATTATTGAAAAACATAATTTTCTGTACCCCTTATTAAAACCCGACAATGACTTTTTGTGATAAAAGTCTTACTTTCTAATGCGTAGAAGCCATCGGCATTAATTAATCCAGTATTATTATTTTTTTCAAATTTAGATATTTCTGCACCCCTCGTTGCTGCCCGACAATGACTTTTGCATGCAGAAGTAGTTCAAGGACGACCCAATGGTTACTTTCGCATATGCAGACTTCATCCACATTGATCGATTTAGTAATAATAAATTATTGAAAAACATAATTTTCTCAACCCCTTATTAAAACCCGACAATGACATTTTGGAACAAAAGTCGCTGAAAGACCAACCGTTAGTTGCTTTCTAATGCGTAGAAGCCATCGGCATTAACTAATTCATTACCTTTATTTTTTTCAAATTTAGATACTTCTGTACCCCTCGTTGCTGCCCGGCAATGACTTTTGCATGCAGAAGTAGTTCAAGGACGACCCAATGGTTACAATCGCATATGCAGACTTCATCGACATTGATCGATTTAGTAATAATAAATTATTGAAAAACATAATTTTCTGTACCCCTTATTAAAACCCGACAATGACTTTTTGGGACAAAAGTCGTTGAAAGACCAATCGGTAGTTACTTTCTAATGCGTAGAAGCCATCGGCATTAATTAATTCAGTATTTATTATTTTCTTCAAATTTAGATATTTCTGTACCCCTCGTTGCTGCCCGACAATGACTTTTGCATGCAGAAGTAGTTCAAGGACGACCCAATGGTTACTTTCGCATATGCAGACTTCATCGACATTTATCGATTTAGTAATAATAAATTATTGAAAAACATAATTTTCTCAACCCCTTATTAAAACCCGACAATGACATTTTGGAACAAAAGTCGCTGAAAGACCAACCGTTAGTTGCTTTCTAATGCGTAGAAGCCATCGGCATTAGCTAATTCATTACCTTTATTTTTTTCAAATTTAGATACTTCTGTACCCCTCGTTGCTGCCCGACAATGACTTTTGCATGCAGAAGTAGTTCAAGGACGACCCAATGGTTACTTTCGCATATGCAGACTTCATCGACATTGATCGATTTAGTAATAATAAATTATTGAAAAACATAATTTTCTGTACCCCTTATTAAAACCCGACAATGACTTTTTGGGACAAAAGTCGTTGAAAGACCAATCGGTAGTTACTTTCTAATGCGTAGAAGCCATCGGCATTAATTAATTCAGTATTTATTATTTTCTTCAAATTTAGATATTTCTGTACCCCTCGTTGCTGCCCGACAATGACTTTTGCATGCAGAAGTAGTTCAAGGACGACCCAATGGTTACTTTCGCATATGCAGACTTCATCTACATTTATCGAATTAGTAATAATAAATTATTGAAAAATATAATTTTCTCAACCCCTTATTAAAACCCGACAATGACTTTTTGGAACAAAAGTCGTTGAAAGACCAACCGTTAGTTGCTTTCTAATGCGTAGAAGCCATCGGCATTAACTAATTCAGTACCTTTATTTTTTCAAATTTAGATACTTCTGTACCCCTCGTTGCTGCCCGACAATGACTTTTGCATGCAGAAGTAGTTCAAGGACGACCCAATGGTTACTTTCGCATATGCAGACTTCATCGACATTGATCGATTTAGTAATAATAAATTATTGAAAAACATAATTTTCTGTACCCCTTATTAAAACCTGACAATGACTTTTTTGGAACAAAAGTCGTTGAAAGACCAACCGTTAGTTGCTTTCTAATGCGTAGAAACCATCGGCATTAACTAATTCAGTACCTTTATTTTTTTCAAATTTAGATACTTTTGTACCCCTCGTTGCTGCCCGACAATGACTTTTGCATGCAGAAGTAGTTCAAGGACGACCCAATGGTTACTTTCGCATATGCAGACTTCATCGACATTGATCGATTTAGTAATAATAAATTATTGAAAAACTTAATTTTCTGTACCCCTTATTAAAACCCGACAATGACTTTTTGAGATAAAAGTCGTTGAAACACTAACCGGTAGTTACTTTCTAATGCGTAGAAGCCATCGGCATTAATTAATTCAGTATTATTATTTTTTTCAAATTTGGATATTTCTGCACCCCTCGTTGCTGCCCGACAATGACTTTTGCATGCAGAAGTAGTTCAAGGACGACCCATTGGTTACTTTCGCATATGCAGGCTTCAGCGACATTTATCGATTTAGTAATAATAAGTTATTGAAAAACATAATTTTCTCAACCCCTTATTAAAACCCGACAATGACTTTTTGGAACAAAAGTCGTTGAAAGTCCAACCGTTAGTTGCTTTCTAATGCGTAGAAGCCATCGGCATTAACTAATTCAGTACCTTTATTTTTTTCAAATTTAGATACTTCTGTACCCCTCGTTGCTGCCCGACAATGACTTTTGCATGCAGAAGTAGTTCAAGGACGACCCAATGGTTACTTTCGCATATGCAGACTTCATCGACATTGATCGATTTAGTAATAATAAATTATTGAAAAACATAATTTTCTGTACCCCTTATTAAAACCCGACAATGACTTTTTGTGATAAAAGTCTTACTTTCTAATGTGTAGAAGCCAACGGCATTAATTAATCCAGTATTATTATTTTTTTCAAATTTAGATATTTCTGCACCCCTCGTTGCTGCCCGACAATGACTTTTGCATGCAGAAGTAGTTCAAGGACGACCCAATGGTTACTTTCGCATATGCAGACTTCATCGACCTTGATCGATTTAGTAATAACAAATTAGTGAAAAACATAATTTTCAGTACCCCTTATTAAAACCCGACAATGACTTTTTGGGACAAAAGTCGTTGGAAGGCCAATCGGTAGTTACTCTCTAATGCGTAGAAGCCATCGGCATTAATTAATTCAGTATTATTATTTTTTTCAAATTTAGATATTTCTGCACCCCTCGTTGCTGCCCGACAATGACTTTTGCATGCAGAAGTAGTTCAAGGACGACCCAATGGTTACTTTCGCATATGCAGACTTCATCGACATTGATCGATTTAGTAATAACAAATTATTGAAAAACATAATTTTCTGTACCCCTTATTAAAACCCGACAATGACTTTTTGTGATAAAAGTCTTACTTTCTAATGCGTAGAAGCCATCGGCATTAATTAATCCAGTATTATTATTTTTTTCAAATTTAGATATTTCTGCACCCCTCGTTGCTGCCCGACAATGACTTTTGCATGCAGAAGTAGTTCAAGGACGACCCAATGGTTACTTTCGCATATGCAGACTTCATCGACCTTGATCGATTTAGTAATAACAAATTAGTGAAAAACATAATTTTCAGTACCCCTTATTAAAACCCGGCAATGACTTTTTGTGATAAAAGTCTTACTTTCTAATGCGTAGAAGCCATCGGCATTAATTAATCCAGTATTATTATTTTTTTCAAATTTAGATATTTCTGCACCCCTCGTTGCTGCCCGACAATGACTTTTGCATGCAGAAGTAGTTCAAGGACGACCCAATGGTTACTTTCGTCGCATATGCAGACTTCATCGACCTTGATCGATTTAGTAATAACAAATTATTGAAAAACATAATTTTCTGTACCCCTTATTAAAACCCGACAATGACTTTTTGAGATAAAAGTCGTTGAAACACCAACCGGTACTTACTTTCTAATGCGTAGAAACCATCGGCATTAACTAATTCAGTATTATTATTTTTTTCAAATTTAGATATTTCTGCACCCCTCGTTGCTGCCCGACAATGACTTTTGCATGCAGAAGTAGTTCCAGGACGACCCAATGGTTAATTTTGCATATGCAGATTTCATCGACATTGATCGATTTAATAGTAATGAATTATTGAAGAACGTAATTTTCCGTACCCCTTATTAAAACCCGACAATGACTTTTTGGGACATAGTAGTTGAAAGACCAACCGGTACTTACTTTCTAATGCGTAGAAACCATCGGCATTAACTAATTCAGTATTATTTATTTTTTCAAATTTAGATATTTCTGTACCCCTCGCTGCTGCCCGACACTGACTTTTGTATGCGGGAATGGTTGAAGGACGACCCAGTGGTTACTTTCGATTATGTCGACTTCATCGACATTAATTAATTTAATAGTAATAAATTATTGAACATTATAAATTTTTTGAACCCCTTATTACGAGCCGCCAATGACAGTTTGATTTGCTCAAATTACATGTAAACATTGTTTTTGAAAATATGCGTTTCTGCTTCATTTATTAATATGAAGAAGTTTTAAGGTGCGTCAATTTACAAGAAAGGTATGTCTGATATGCAGTGTTGCCACATCGCAAAACCGTGGCTGAAAAATCGTGGCTGTTTTCACACCCGTCATTTTATCGGTGTTTCTATATTTGCGTTGGTCGGTCAGTGGCACGAAATGTGAATTTCACGCTTTGGCATTTAAACGAAATATATTGGTATACAGGGTGGGGCAGTAGTGCGTCGGACCTCGATATCTCGAGTTCTACGATGGCTAGAGATTTTTTAAAAAAATTGCAAGTAAACTAGATAAAAAAAATCTATAACTGGAAATTATTTTCGAACATACAGGAGTGAGCCAAGACGAAATTACAGGACCAAGTGCCTTTTTTTAAATGGAATGCTATGTATATCAGTACATTTTTTGAAGCCTCTTTCTTAGCTCTATTCATTTCTATATTAGCATTGAATATCTCCCAACCATTTGGATGTAATGATTTTTTTGTTGTTGAAATAATGCAATCTGCAGATGAATATTAAAAAAATCACCAGTTACGAGACATCTATTTAATGTTTCTGAATCATTTTCATTTCGTAAAAATGTACAGGGTGACCAAAAATTATTTTTCAATTAAGAACATTTTAAATTGAATTTTCTCAATTTTTTTTAAATGGAACACCCTGTATATTTTTCAATGATGTGATGTAGAAATGAAAAACGAACATTTTTTGTAAGTACTTCCCTATGGTTAATCTCAACCATTTTCGTTTTACAAATGAATAAGTGTCAAATTCAAGAATAAACTTTAAAAAACAGGTTCCCTCAAATACCATTAGAAAAATTTATAATAGGTGTTCAATGTGTTACCCATTTTGATTAGCACACGTTTTTATGCAATTTTGAAACGAGGTCATTTCCAATCCATTGAAATGAGTAAATAGTATTTAACCGGTTCTTTTTTGCTGTTTTCGTTATTCGACAAGCAATAAAAAGCTCAGTTTGGTATAAATTGTCGTGTACAAAGGAGCATTTATCACACTTATCGGTCGTTACAATTTGTATAGAATTTAAAATATTTGGAATTTTACAATATGAATTTTAATAAAGCGGAACTTGTAGACATGACTTTTGTTTTGGGCGAGTCAGAGACAAGTTTATCCTGAAAGAAGGATTCCTGATGTTAGCAGCTTCCTTCTGGATAGATTTCTGGAAACTGGAAATGTCGAATATAAAAAAAGTGAAAGAATAAAACGTGTTGTGAACGAAGAAAATGAGTTTTCTGTGGTGCTGGCAACGGTTGAGAATCCCCATGTTAGTCAAAAAGAAATGAGCTCATTAGTAGGAATAAGTAGACGGTCTGTTGGTCGAATCTTAGAAACAAATAAGTTGCATGAATATCATATTCAAATGCACCAGGAATTATCTGATGACGATTTTCAAAAGCGCCTACAATTTTGTAACTGGGCCAGAGGTGAAATGAACATGATGTCAACTTCTTCAATACTATTTTATTTAGTGATGAGACAACTTTTCATAAAAACTGGATTTGTTAATAGGCACAATTTCCATTATTATGCTTCGGAAAATCACTTTTTTTATGCAAGTTTATAACCAACACGGATGGTCTATAAACGTTTGGGGAGGAATTATTGGAAACCATGTAATAGGGCCGCATTTCTTTGATGGTACATTGACTGGAGCTATTTATCTTCATTTTTGGAAAACTATCTGCCACAATTATTGATAAATCTCCCTGAAAGAATTCGAAATTGGATGTGGACCCACTAAACTGCCTTCTGGATCCCCAGATCTTACAAAAATGGATTTCTTTTTATGGGGATATGTGAAGGAAATTGTTTATAGAGACACACCAACAACAGTACAAAATATGAAGGAAAGAATAATAACTGCCTTTACATCTATTACACCGACAGTTTTAGGAACGTTTTTTATAATTTTTTCTACTGAGTTATTTGAAGACGCAGATTGCATTATTTCAACAAAAAAATTCATTACATCCAAGTGGTTGGGAGATATTCAATGCTAATATAGGAATGAATAGAGCATAGAAAGAAGGTTCAAAAAACGTATTGAAATTTATAGCTTTTAGCGATGAATAGTTCTTGTGATATCTTAATTAAAATATTTTAACCTTCAGAGGGTGCATCAGGTGAGGCCCGCGAAGCTGAAGGTGAAAACATGGATTTTCATACATAGAAAGATGTCTTTTATAACAAAGTAACTATGGCCCCAGCTTTAATCATTTATTTCCCACAAAACCCCTAATCTAGCCGTATGCGCTTCCACTAATGTGATAAATGAGTTAGAAAAGGTAATTCATCGACTTTTTGTATTACCGTTTTATACAGAGTACCCAAAATACCCGCATTCTCTTTCATGTGACTGATTCTGCGTGCAAAAATAATACGAAACTTTCTATAAGCTTTTTTTTAATGGCAATCTCCAGAGTATTTTGAGACAACTTTATTTTACATGATTTACTATAAATGTTTATTTTAGTACAGTACTAAACAAAATTAATGTCATCCATAGACTGAGAGATGAGTTCTACTTTTTACATTATTAATTTTTTAAGATTTACCTAACTATGATTCTCTGCTATCATTACATAAAAAGGCCTAAATACTAGACGTATTTACAAATCGTTTTCGAGAAACAGCTATAATTCGTTTGGTTATAAACAACATAAGCAAAAATATGCTTCATGTTTTGTGTCTTAATAAAGAGAAGACTGACAAAAACTGATTTACTGATGAGTACTTATTGGTGTGCACAAATAGTAACGCAAGTTCCTACAAATATATTTCTAGAGTTGCCTTCTAATGGAGCTACATCCAACACAAGTAGTTTAATAATGAGCATGTAAACATGTTTAACGAATCTTTGTTGAAGAAATAATCTCAAGTTGTAAAAATATATTAAAAGCTGCATTTCTTTTTTGCTCGATGCATGTCTCAACACGGCGAACAATATTAGTTGTAACAAACGGTGGAATAAGGTTATAAAAAATAAATGTTTTTAAGAACACAAAAAAATACTCCACCTAATTCAAGAAATAAAGTGTTGAATGTTTTTATGTCGAATAAATGAGAAATTTTATAAAATTACGTAAAAATTTTTTTTACCCCCCCATTGGAATTCGAACCGTGAATCTCTAAGAATAGTAAATCGGAATAGCGAAAGCATAATAGCCGTGATACCGCTGCAGAAATGTCTCACACTAGCTTTTTGCTGGCTATTCATCAATGGATGGGGGGTAGTAGGGGCTCATTGCCTGGGGCGCTTATGTTTTTTGTTAAATTCAAGTTGAAATTTGATATCGCATTTTTAAAGGGCTTTTCGCTGTTCATGTGATACACGTTTTCAGGGTAGCTATTTTCGAGTTGTGCGATCAACATTCTCATGAGACAGTCGGGTCACATGAAAATTTGACGTACATCAAATTTGCTATTCTTGAATCGTGTAATCGTATCACCAGCTTTGCAAGGAAGAGCTGGATCTCATGCTATTTTCGTGTGATACGGATGATCGCAATAAAATATTTTTGTTTTAACATTTATTGATTAGTGGAGCAGATCTGGGGGAAAACCAGACTCGAATAAGGAAACGACCGATTGTGATTTTTTTTTTGTGCCAATAGATTGGGTCTGCCCAACATTCCGACACATTTGTGCAACGGATGTCAAAGGGGAGGAGGGAGAAACGACATTAAATGTATGGGAAAATGGTTTCTCGAAGATAAGTCGGCGGCTTTTGATCTGACGAAAAAAATTTTCAGACCAAAAATGAAGAGCTCATGAAAATAAGCAAATTTTGTTCCCAACCTCATCGACATCAGACCATTGATTCGCGATATATCGCGAATCCAAAGTGCAAAAATTAAAAAAAATTAATTCATGTTTTGTCATGAAGGAGTGGAGTTGAGGAATCAATTCTTTTTTAATAGAAGGGTATTGGCAGACATTTTGTTGAGCTGGGGGCGGTGAAATAATAAGAAGGGGAGGGAGAGGGGAAAAACGTAAATATTTCACATGCTGATAACTCCCTGTCCCCGTATAATTGACCTATCGCGATCAGACGGACGTACATTTTTTATTTTTTTATTTGCTACACATAAAATGAGTTTTTTCACAAACGCTTGGTGTGCGAAATAAAAATTGCATGATTTTTCAAACAGTTTTTTTGGCACGAAGGGAAAGGGTGGGGGGAAAATCCTTTTCCCTACTGATAGCTTTTTTATTAACGTTTAATTTCCGCCCGGTCAGATCGCGATAAAATGATTAGGAAGGGAGATAGAGGACGCCAATTTTTTGCTGTATAGCGGGAGAACGGAGAGGAGTGGGGGGCTCGGGCCGGGATGAAAATTTCAGGAAAACATTTTACTTTTTATATCGCCGTGTCGAGAGTCCGTGCCACCCATACATTCCTCGCGCGTGCGCGGGTTAAGAAAGAGAAAACGGATTGAAAACAGGAGAGCGAGTCAGTTGAGCGCCCGAGGGCGGAGCCCTACCCCCTCCTCTCGAACTCACACACGCGTGAACGCGCGTCCTTGAACGGCGCGGTCTGAAATACCTTTGAATGCTCGATCGCCCGTATCTCGCTCGATTATGAACCGATTTGGGAAATCTTTTTTCTTCTTGAACGCTCGGAAATGACAAAACAAATTGCGGTCTCGGTTTTCATGCGGCGACTGGTCGATTTTTAATACATCGTCACAAGATCAGGAGGGACCAGATGTTTCACTGATGTGTATTTTGGTTAAAGTTTTAATCCACTCGTGGCCGGTCTGGGTCTTTGATGTGTTCTGCGCATCTTACGAATCATTTGTTGTTACGCTCCTCGAGGACAAATAGCAAGTGCAATTTTTTTGGAAACAGCGTTAATGTAGAATTATGAGTGTTTAGTACAATTTATCTAGAAATATTTATCATATTCGTATATCCTGTGAATAAATACCTAAGTCCACCTCTGTCTGAAGTAACTCTGTATCAGAAGCCAACCGCGTCGCCTTTTCTGCGCAGAATCATGGCCGGTCACGTGACAACCAAAAACTGCTTACATATGGAATTAGATTAAGAGAAAAATTGGGACTGATCATCATTGATCTGATTATCAATCGGGAGTCGCGCTCATACAGCTCGGCTGCCGCTTATGTCTGCTTTCTTGATATACCGCGCCAGCCGGCGTATGTCTGTAAAAATAATGGCAGGTAAGAGAATTTGTGTAGAGGCCGGGCGGAAATTAAACATTAATAAAAAAGCGAGGGGTAGACCGCCGTGGAAATCTGGTGTACACACCACTGGAAATTAATTGGAAACCAGTGGAAATCATTGGAATTCAATTGGAAATCTTTGGAAATAAATTTGACAGCAATTGCACTGCGCATACGCCTATAACGAATTTTCAGTGATAGGTTTAGTTTAGTTGTGTGCGAGGTTGTGTGTATAATAAACGATAATAAACTAAATAAATGTATGGCTCTTATACAATTAGGTATGTAACTCGGTATGTATTTATATAGTCGAGATCAATGCTTCCCGGTACTCAAAAAACGCAACAAAAACTTTACGACATAATTATTGTCGCCGCGGACCATACGGCATGCTGTCATCAAACAAGCCGACGCGCACATTAAAAACCTATAACGGTAAGCGAGTCAATTCCTGAAATAGAGGATACCGGTATTTTAATGAGGTCGTAAAATTTTCGTTGCGTTTTTTGAGTGCCGGTAAACGCTGACGTGGTTCTAGTATATATATATATATATATATATATATATATATATATATATATATATATATATATATATATATACCATTCGCGCGTTAAGTGTAATAATCGCATATTACCAACATAACGCTAATGCTTCGATTGCAACAAACACCAGCCGAAAGACTGATCCTACTTAAAGGAGCTCTCGTTCCAGTCGCTCCACACCACTTGCAGACTGCAGTTTCGAACTGTTGGCTCTCGTCAGTTCAAGGTAAGCATGTGACGACCGGCACGAGAATCCTTTGACTATTTGGTACATCTCGGTATTTTTACGATAGCGACATGCAAAATAGTCAGCAGGTGCCATCTAGCGGTCCAGTGTCTGTTGCAATCGAAAAATAAATAGCCTGACTGGGCTTAGCATAATTCAAATTTTTCTGTCGCAAGCTCCTCTATAAAATTCTTATTTTACTATAAGGAACGTAACCAGACTGCAACCAACAGCTTCTCTCCGGGTTATGTGCCCCGTCGAGCGCTGAATGACAAGTTACAAGCCTGGCGCGTTAAGTGTAATAATCGCATGTTACCAACATAACGCTAATGCTTCGATTGCAACAAACACCAGCCGAAAGACTGATCCTACTTAAAGGAGCTCTATATAGTATAGAGAGATATATAGTATTTATATACTTATTCTTCTATGTTTGATCTCGTGCTGGGTCTCGTGTTTAGTGAATACTCTGAAATAAATTGAAAAAACTTCGCTATGTCCACTTAAATCTCGCACAAATCGGCCTTATTTAAGTAATATCAGAGCTGGCTCACAGAGATTTTATTCAGGGAATCCCACATTTTATCAGTATTTATTATAGGGCAAGCTATATGCTTGCGAACGAAATACAAAATATTTGTCTGACATTAATCTTTACAAGGCGCCAGTATAAAAAATGGACTTGTTTTAGAGTATTATACTAATTGTGAGATAGGTACATCACCGTCTTTTTTTTTTTTTGTTTTTATGCTTTTTCGTCAAATCTTGAAAGCCAACTAACTTGAGGGCATAAAATTCTATAAAATAGTGTTTACAGAAAAAGCCGTACAGTGATAATTTTCTTAGAAGCACCTGAACCTCGGCGTCAACAGTGGACGTATTAGACACAAATTTTAAACCTGCCTTTCACTCCTTATCTAATATATATCTGTGACTAAACATATTTCTATATGCTTTGTATTTTAAGTATAACACACTCTACTCCTTAATCTGAGTCTTACACGCAGACCAGGTCATTACTGTCAAATTCAAATAGCTGCGCATGCGCACGTTTCCATTTGAAATCGATGGAAATCAATGCAAATCAATGGGAATCATTGGAAATTATTGGAAATCAATGGAAATCTTATGGATATCATTGGAAATCAAGACAAAATGGTGAAAAAATTCGACCAGCGGTCTACCCTCCGTAAAAAAGCTATCAAGTGGGAAAAGGATTTTTCCTCCACCGTTTTCCCTCGTGCCAAAAAAACTGTTTGAAAGAACGTGCAATTTTTATTTCGCGTACCAAGGGTTTGTTTGCGAGAAAAATCATTTTATGCGAGTGCTATCTCGTAGCAAATAAAAAAATGTACTCCGATCTGATGGCGATAGGTCAATTACACGGGGAGTTATCAGCATGTAAAATTATTTTCTTTTCTCCCCTCTCCCTCCCCTCCTAATTATCCCACCGCCTCCAGCCTCGGACGCAGCAAAATATCTTCCAACACCCTTCCAGTAAAAAAAAAATTGAGTTCTTAACTTCACTCCTTCATGATAAAAAATGAATTCAATTTTTTTCATTTTTGCACCTTGGATTCGCTATATCTCGCGAATCAATGGTTTGACGTCGATGAGCTTGGGAATAAAATTTGTTTATTTTGATGAGCTCTTTATTTTTGGTCTGAAGATTTTTTTCGTCAGATCAAAAGCCGTCGAGTTATCTTCGAAAAACCATTTTCCCATACAATAAATGTGTCGGAATCTTGGGGGGAACCAACTCTTTTTATTGGCAAAAAAATCACAATCGGACGTTTCCTTATTCCAAGGCCAGACCTGATCCACTATCCCTTTTTAACACAGTAAAAATGTTCAGTCTTTGTTTTTAGGTCGTATAATCCTAGAATTAGGTGGAAAATGTGAATTTAAGGAAGTTCAAGCATTCCTACATGATGTGGCCATGAAATTACCATTTAAGGCCATGGCTGTATCTCAAGAGATTCTAGACGAAATGAAAAGGAATGAAAAATGGGAGGAAGAAAATAATCAAAATCCCTACACAATGAAATATGTAATCCAAAATAATATGGGTGGATGTCATAGATGGCTCTCGCCATTCGACTTTAAATATTTAGGAAAGTACTTGTGAATTCTAACACATGTAATTTTTAACTCTGCTTTTATTGTAAATATTAAATGAATAAATGATGGTATAATAAATTTTATTTATAATTTATGAAAAATATTTGCATTTACTTTGGTTTTTTGTCTTTACATTCATTTTTAGCCGGGGGTAGATCTACTGGAAATGTTCCTATCTTAATTTGCTCCTCCCATCTTCTTACCCAAGCATTTGGACAAATAGCTCGGTAAATTTTGGAAAACTGCTCACAGCATTCATTCCTGGAACCAGTTAAACTCATTAGATTATATTAAAAATAATTGTACTGTTTACAAACAAGCGCTATTTACTTAATCTATATCCTGAGAAGAATGCCAAATAAAATTATTGGTGTGACGTTTGTTGTGGTTTAAAACGTCGGGACATCTGTTATTTTTTTCAATCAAAAATGCGATAATTATTCTTAAATACCGTATCTCTATGCAGAAGTAGCTGAATAACCCCCGTTGATTGTGAAAAAATAATATGACGTAGCAAATAATTTGTTGGAAGGTCATTTCTAATAAAAGGCGAAAAAAGTTTATAAAAAATACGTGGTTTCAGATTAGATACGTATTTAACTAATTCGAAAAATAATGTTTTGTCAAAGAAATATTATTTTTATAATTGTAGGTTAATTGGAAATGGGTTTTTCCTGTGAAAGAGTTGACAGGAAAGAAAGAATTATATTTAATTTTATGAAATTGTGTAATAAATTGACACCAGTTGGGGTTTAAATCACTAATCTTGAACTTTCCCATCTCTCCTCCTTAATTTTCTCACTTTTTGAAATGTTTCATTCATTCGAGAGTAATAACTAAGAGCGTGATAAGCTCCAACCTTCCAAAACGTAGACAGTAATTTACTGGACAAAGCCACAATAAAATTTCTATTAAATTCACTAAAGCACTTTCAATTATTTGATCTATTTTTTGCGTTAAAAGAACTTAACAATAATTTGTTTAAGTACCTAGTAGAAAATTGAATTCTTACCCTTCCCCCAAAAGTCTCCTACACCTGTGATAATCTACAAAAGTAGCAAAACACCATTTTGTAGCATTTTGATTCTGATACCTGGCATCCGAAGGAATAGTTTGTACATTAGGTTCACTCATAATAAAAAAGGGTATATATATATGTTATATCATTTGCACTGTCATTATTTCAATTTTAAAACGTTAAGTTGACATTTTTCAAACTTTGTAACATGAAGCAAGCAACCTAGAATATTATTCTAAATTAAACTATTTATTTACATTCAGTGATTGCACACACATTTTAGTTTTGCATTAATTGTTTGATACACAAGACATTTTCAATAGAAGTAAGATAATCGCATTCATTTATATATTTTACCATTCAAGTTGACGACGTTGACGTACTATATAAGATTTCTCAAAAGTCTTTGACAGGCTTGATCATGGTTTTTTAATAAGTAAACTTCAAACTATGGGTTCCTCTCAGTTACTAATTAATTTCTTTAAAGCATATCTTAACAGCAGAACATGACATGTGGAATACCGCGGTCATAGGTCATTTGAAATTAATGACAATCTTGGGACTTCTGTCGTTCTTACTATTATCTGGTCGATAGCCGAGCGGGTTAAGGCGCGAGGTGGCAATCGCGATTAATCACACGGACATCGCACCACCGGGTTCGAATCCTGGCACTGGCACTGTCGGAGGAAATGGTTGTATGCCCGCGTTCAATGTGTAACCCCTTCCACACAAGCCCTGGCCTCTGGAATTGGGGTTTGTCTAATTTCTGTGGTGTTTATTTATTAACAACAACGTTGTAGGCCTGAATGTCGATGTTTTACTATATGCCGATGGTGCCAATTTTTTTCTGCTATAAATACTCTAGCTGACTAATAAATTTCAAGATAATCTTCTGAAAATACAAACTTGGTGTGACCTCTCAATGTCGACAAATGCGACGTGTTATATTTTTCTGTAACTATAAACTTGACTTCACATAACTAAAAAGAGTCGAAGTCCTGTTTAACATCAAACTGACACTTAATAGACACGTTGAAGACACAGTTTTGTCTGCAAACAAAAATATCTGTTTCGTTATCAGAAAGTCGTCAGGTTTTACGGACACTCACTTGTTAACCTTATTTTACTCATTTATTAAGTCTAAATTAGAATATGCATCATTAATATGGCATCCGGAATATGTCACATATCGCAATATGCTCGAAAGTATCCAGAGACGCTTCTTGAAATTTCTGTCCTACAAGTTGGATGGTGTATATCCCCCCCTATTGGATATCCCCATGACACATTTTTAGGGAATTCTCAACCGACAGTCTTGCTAGACCCCGAACGAACATACTGAATTTTTCTCCGTTAGATTTCATGTGTAATGCATAATTTCTTCTTTTTTTTTCTTCATTCTATTGTAAATATGTATTGTTCTCATCCTGTAATTGGTCTTACAGCTATTGGATGCTGCATCTATATAAATAAGTAAGTAAATAATTTTATTTTCTTTCTTTGACTTTATAGTAAATGTTTTTGAAGTTATTTCTCTGACAAATTTTATGCCACGAAAAAAAGATACTTATTGTTTGCAGTGGCGGCCCGACAGGAATGGCAGGGTAGGCAGTGCCCACCCAATTACATAAGCGGTATTTATAAAGGTATATTTATATTTTTATGTATTTTTGTAGTTAAATATAGGTACACTTATGAATCCGTTTCGAAACCAGGCGTAATACTGTCGAAAGTATCATGCGCCAAGCCAGAACGGGAAGCATCGCTCAGAAATCCTGAATTCAATCATAATACGTCAACGTACATGTTGGTTATTCACTTCGATCTTACGCCTGTAATGCATATCAAAACGAGACATGTCTTGCATGCTTATGATATTTACAACCTAGAGTGGGCATGCCATCCCTGAGCAAAACTTGTAATAAGCAATATGAATATTGAATAGAATATGTTCACAATTGAAAAGATATCAAACAGGAAAAATAACGAATGTGCTAAAATTGATTAATCAATCCCTTACGAATATCAAATATGATAGCAATTTCTAATTTGATAAATAGGGACAAAAAGAAGTTAAAATACATATCAGCGGTGCCATATAGTTAAGTTACCTATATAACTATAATTTAATTTTTTTTTAGTTTTAAGGTATAATGTATTAGAACACATATGTCCCTATATTATCCAAAAAGTACTAAAATAATGTTTAATTTTATTTTAGCAGTTTTAGATGTAAATGAAATAAGTATAATATTCAAATATGGGACTTCGCACTCGGTGGGATGTGGACACTGGCACCCTCATCCCTTCCTTTTTCGTTTACAGTGTCGTGATATTTAGCCGAGAATTGTTTCATTTTCGGACGTGTGGAGTCATGTCAGTATTCGCGAACCTCAAACGCTGGAAATTGTTGGTGCTGTTTTAAAATTGGAAAATTTTGGTTTTTGGTTAGGTTTGTGTAATATTTTATTCTCTCAAATTTATGTTTTTTTAATTTGTAATCTGTGATCTTTGTTGGTATTTAGTAAATAGCAAATGGCTACTTTAGCAGAAGAAAGCGTGGTGAATGGACAACTGACAAATTATTAATATTAAAATATTTGCCATAGCCGACGTAAGACAAACGGTAAGCGATAATTCTGATATTATGCATTTTTTATTAGAAAACAGTTTTGCTTCCCTAACATGCGACGACAAAACTTTTGTAACTAAATTAGAGCGACCTTGCCCCACTATAGGAAATCTCATTAATGTAACTTCAAATTCACCCAATAGTAGAAAATTTTGTGTCACAGGGCATCAGAAATTTTTATGGCTTTCTGGAAGTGAAATGAAAAATAAACTTTATTGTTGGCCTTGCATGTTATTCTGTAAAAATAGTAAAAGTCCGTGGAATTAAACAGGGATAGATAATTTAAAAACGTTATACAAGGCGATTGAAATGGGCAGAGGCATCATTGAATGTTTTTTGTGTGATTTTTACACCCACTAAATTTCTGTGGAGAAGTGTCATTATTATTCGGTTCCATCCCCCATCCTGCCCACCCAGAGCTAAAGCCACGGACCGCCACTGATTGTTTGGTAGCTTAAATCTATCTCGACTTAATTTTGGACATAAATGAGAAAAGTTTCGACCAAGTTTTGATACTTTTATTAATTCTTTAAATTCAACCGTAAATTATTATTCCACAGTTAGTGTATAAGTAAGTAGCGGTAAGTTTATACTAAAACAGCCTAGGTACCTATCTTGTATCAGCAATCTAATAAATTGTTAATTAAAGTTATTGTCTGGGTAAAAGTTGTTTCAATTCAGTGAAATTTCAAATTTTATTAAGAAAATAACGAGATTTACTTTGTACTCACTTACGATAGATATATTTGTATCGTTAGAATTTAATTATACCAGCTACGCCTCTGGCTGCCGAAAACCACAGTGACTTGAAAACAATTCTCATTAGCGCCATCTATGTGTGGAAAATATTTTAGGCGTTGTGTAGGTGGGGTAAATGCTAAGTTGATAAATGAACCATTTTTCGTCGAGAAAAGTTCATTGTCTCAGCGATAGATGGCGTGTGAATATTAGATACGTGAATGGTAAAATTAGCAGAACTGGACTGGTATCATTTAACATAGGTACCACGAAAGATCATTTATTTTAATTTTATTTAAACAATTAAGAGGACTTCGGAGTGTATGCGTCATAGTTTTAATTGTAAATGGACTTCACGTCAACAAAATTACTACAACCCTCATGCGTTGCTTGTATACTTGACCTTCCGTTTTAAATAAGTCATAGGCGTGCAATACTTTATAGAATATGTATTAATGCATTTTAGTCGAATTACCATTATTGATAGTTAACATAGAAGTAAATTAAATAAAGCAATTAAATAATTAGTAAAATTAGTATTTTTATTGTTAGCGTGAAACGGGCGAGATATACATAATTCTTTTCTTTAATAGTTTTGCGATTATAAGTACTTAAAAATAAATGAAAAATAAAGATAGAATAAGGTTGTATACAGGGTGTTCACTTTTTTTATGGGATTGTATCAATTAATAACTTCTAAACTGTAAGAGATATGAGGTTGGTTAAATTAGAGAGAAGTGGCGAAATATAAATAAAATTTGTTAAAACGGATTTTGAGATTTGAAAAATGTTGAGAAATTTCAGAGAAAATTGCGATATTTAATTTTCTCAAATGATACAGATGATTTAAAAAAAATCTATAAATAAAATTCGAATGGAATTCGGTTGCTTCTTTACAAATCTTATAATTACATTTGTATCATTTCAACGCTAGTCGTCGTGATGCCTAACTATGGTTGTCCTTATTAACGGCTATCTTTTTTTTTAGAAAATTGAATTGGCAGCATATTATTTAATACATAATATTATTATAATAGGGAAGTATATACAGGGTGGGGAAATAGTGCGTCGGACTTCGGTTTCCCGAGTTCTACGATGGCTAGAAATTAAAAAAATATACAGGTAGACTAGATAAAATGACTAAAACCGAAAATTATTGTCCAATATACAGGGCAAGCCAAGACGAAATTACAGGATCAAGTGGCTTTTTAAAATGGAATGCTAGATATCATCAATACATTATTTGAGCCTCTTTCTAAACTCTATTCATTCCTATATTATTATTGATTATCTCCCAACCACTTGGATGTAATGAATTTTTTGTTGAAATAATGCCATCTGCAGAATAATATCTGCATATTGAAAAAATCAACAGTCACAATTATGGTATTTAAGAGAAACTTATGTGAATACTAGTTACGAGACATCTAATTAATGTTTTTGAATCATTTTTACTTCCTAAATATGTACAGGGCGGCTAAAAATTATTTTTCAGTTAAGAACTTTTTTAATTGACCTTTCTCAATTTTTTCAAATAGAACACACTGTATGTTTTTCGGCAATTTGATGTAGAAATAAAAACGAACATATTTTGTAGTACTTCCCTATTATAATAATATTGTGTATTAAATAATATGCTGCCAATTCAATTTCCTTGAAAATGGATAGCCATTCATAACGAAAACCAAAGTTGGGCGTCACGATGCCTAGCGTCGAAATGGAGCAATTGTAAATTTTAGAATTTTAAATAAGCAACGGAACAGTACTCTATTTTTATCTAAAAATTTTTCTCTAAATTCTTTCATTTGCGCGTCAATAACAAATATAAAAAATAGCGATTTTCACTATTTTCAGAATATCCCTGAGAATACAGAAGATTTTTCAAATCTGCAAACGACATCTTAACGAGCTTTAAAATGTACAACTTAATTATAATTTAATTGACTTTCTACCTTTTGAAGTTCTGGAATACTTGGTCGTGAAATCCTAGAGGAAGTTGGAAACTTTGGTGTGAGACTGCTTCTGACGCAAGTTTCAGAAACACCAAAACACTTAAACACTACTCTCGAATACCCTACCCGACAAGCGTTTCGCCAACCATGTTGGTATCATGTGGAGATATAATCCCATTGAAAAAGTGAACACCCTGTATAATAATATATAATGCTATGAATAATATAGGTAAACTGGTAAAAAATATTGAATAAAGGTAAAGTCGATATTATTTTTTTTCTCGATCTGGGTTTCTTATTTCCAAGCACCTTATTTCCAAGCATTTTATATAGCATGGATCGACCAACTCCGGTAGGAGGCATTTCTCGAAAAATGTTGCTAATTTGGGTAGAATTTTGTTTTTCCAAAAATTCATCATTTTCATTTATTATTTTGGCACTCATTATCACTAACTAGAGAACTAGTTCTGTTAATATCAATATTTGGTAGTAAATTGGATGAAACCCCAGTACATGGTTTTGTTTCCTCTCGTCTTTTGTTAAATAAAGACCTATAATTAATAAACCTGAGAATTAAAAAATAGTTCAGCTTAAGCGAAAAAATAAATATAATATTACAAATAATAATGATTGACTGAAATTTGCAGGTTCTTCTGAAACACGCCTTATATTATAGAGCAATATTCTTGTAGGATTGGAATAGATATTTTTTATAAATTTTCAACAGAAATATAAATCAAAGTATTTCTTAAAATTTGTCAGAGATCAGAAAGCAGTAATAATATGTAGTAATAGATACAAAGGGTTTAAATTCTTTTAGTTAGAATTACAGCAAAAATAATTTGATTAGATTATTTCTGTTAATAATAATAAAAAGGATTTTTAATTATGCCTTTTAATTTTGTAAAAGTTAATTAACCGTAAACCGTAATTTAACTATCTTTCGAATAGAATCAACCTACACTTTTACAACTACCTATATAAACTAAGCTAAAAACTACTGAAGATCACTGAAGCCCTGACTTCTGGAATTTGGGGTTGTGTTTTATTATTTATTATAACTTAATTATTTACCGTTATACTGTTGATAGGCCTTGTAAGTTGAATCTTTCGTAATGGTCATTCGTTTCTATAGAAAACAAAATTCGTAATACCTTTATAATTATTATTCATACATGTGCGGTTGTCAATCGAATGAAAGTCACATGATTGCTGATGTTAAAATTATTTTTATATATTTTTAATCCAATTCATGCAAAATACTTCTAGCATCCGAAAAATAATGCGGTTGGCGGTTGTTACTGAAGTCTAGTTTCCAGACTTGAAAAAAACACGATAATGTATGACGATTCAAACCTTTCATTTTTATAAATGCACAACTACAAAAAACCAAGTCACTGTATGTCCTTTGTTCAATTATAAAAATATGAAAATAAACAATATGAATTACATTGTAATCATTATTTTTTATAAAAGTAAAAGAAGAATTGATTCGTATAATGCCTTGTTTTCTTCTTGACATTTGTTGCGGTTGTTAAGTGTATTCATTATAACGGGATATCGGAAATTAAAAAAATTCTATTCCGCCTCGTTTTTTCAAACTTTTCCGCGATTCTGTCGTAATGGACTTACCAACCTTGTAGTTTAATACGCTATTACCGCGTAGGTACCTATTTAGAAAATAATGTGTATGTATTGTCAATAGTAAACAATAACAAATCTAAGAATTTGTTATATAAGAATTTTATAAAAATGAACACAAATTTCAAATAAGATACAAAATACAATCCGTATTATCCTTATTCTCATCGGGTGTTTTTAAATGCCATTTTGAAAATGTTAATAAAACAGCAGGAACTTGACTTTCAAATTATTCTTTTGTCATTTCGCTAAGAGAGGGAAAGGCTTTTCTTGTTGTCTTATGGTCAGATATAGCGTTTTGCAAAATTTCCACAGCACCATTTTATAGTCAGAGAGGTTTAAAGAAGAAATATCCTGTAAAAATTCCTCATTTGAACTACTGGATCTTAGATTATCAGCAACTTTATCTGAATCACAAATTATATTCGACTGTTGTCTAATTTTTGCAGTATTTTTCTATGAACTATATACAGGGTTACTGGTAATTCGATACATTCCTTTGGAGATGTGATGGGGCATGAGCTAAGGAGTAAATCTAGCCCTAACGTACATTATGCAAAACTCAATAGTTTTTGAGATATTTAAATTTTTTTGTTTTTCTCAAAAAAGTAGATCTTAATGTCTCAAAAGCTAATTTCCGAAAAATCTACTTGATATTTTTAATTTTTTTTTTTACTGGATTACTTGTCCAATATTATAGATATCCGTTTGGAATGAAAAATATCCGGAAACATTTCGATCATGTGAACATGTAAAATAAAAACTTGTAAACATTTTTTTTTAATATCAGTTATGAAATTTACCTATTAGGTTTTTTCAAAAAAATATTAACGTAACACGCGTATAAATTATTACAAAAACTGCCTTGTTTCAATAGCTATCTAACAAGGTACAAATGTTCGATGTACCCTTAATAGTTCTAAGAAAATACTAGTAAAAATAACACAAGTATTACGAATTTTATTTTTAGGTAAACAGTAAAGAACATTTTAAAAGTAGAGCTTAATTCTTCATTAATTTCAAAGTTGTACTTTATTTTTTATGTCTTGCTCAAAATGGGAGCCCCTATTCCGTATACAGACACGGCAGCGTCTTCTTATTTCCGTCCTTGTTACTCTGGTTGTCAGATTATGCCTTATGTGTTGGGCAGCATCGACTATCCTTTGTCTAAGGTTTTCTATAGTATTGACTGGTGTGGCATAGACCATCTCCTTCATATGACCCCATACGTAATAATCAAGGGGTGTTAAGTCAGGGCTTCGCGCTGGCCAAGGTATTGGGCCCGCTCTTCCAATCCAACGGTTAGGGAAACGTTGATCAAGTAACTGTCGTACTGTCAGCCGATAATGTGCTGGACAACCGTCGTTCTGAAACATCATTCGCTATCTGACGGCGAGAGGAACATCTTTTAAAATCACCGCCAGATCATTTCTTAAAAAATTTTCATAGATTTCCCCGTTTAAATTTTGAGGAAGAAAGTGTGGCCCTATTAAATAGTGGCCAATGACTCCCATCCACACATTAATAGAAAACTTCATTTGGAAACTAGTTTCACGTGTTAACTTGGGATTTTTTTCTGCCCAATAATGTAGGTTGTGGAAATTTGTTATACCCTCGCGATTAAATTTCGACTCGTCCGTCCATAAAATACTTGTTAAAAAATTTGCACTTTCTGCATCTGAATTTAACATACAGCGGCAGAATTCCACTCTCCTTCCAGAATCACCTTCCTCCAAGCCTTGGATAGGGGTATAGTGGTAAGGATGACATCCAACTCTACGTATCGTAGACCAAACTTTCCATTGTGACGCTCCGGTTAGTCTTGCGACTTTATTAGTTGAAATAGTTGGGTCTTCCTCAAAATACCTCAATATTTCTTCCTCATCATCTGGTTCATAAACGGGAGGAGCACCAGCGTCACTTCTTATACATTTCACGGAGCCAGTTTCAGGGATATTTCGATATGCCGTACTGAATACACGTGTATTAGGTAAGCGGCGGTTAGGGTACCAAAGACCATATTCTCGGCGAGCTTCAGCAGCGTTGCCGCCACAGTATCCATAGACAAACAAGATATCAGCGTATTCTACGTTGGCATACGCGGCTATAGCACAGAAAATACAATAACAACAACTATGAGCGAAATCAAAATCTTCGCTAACTAATTTAACAAGACCAACAAACTTAAGGGACACGGAGATAAGAATGTCAGTTAATGACATATATGCACAAACGTCAAACTCAAGGACTGACTGACTTAAATGAAAATGAACGATTAGTCGTTTAATAAATTCCGCCACCAGCATTATCTTTACTAATTTTCATAATCAAGGGTACATTAAACATTTCTACCTAGTTAGATAGCTATTGAAATAAGGAAGTTTTTATAATAATTTGTACGCGTGCTACATTAATATTTTTTTGAAAAAACCTAATAGGTAAATTTCATAACTGATTTAAAAAAAAATTTACAAGTTTTTATTTTAAATGTTCACATGATCGAAATGTTTCCGGATATTTTTCATTCCAAACGAATATCTATAGTATTGGACAAGTAATCCAGTAAAAAAAAATTTAAAATGTCAAGTAGATTTTTCGGAAATTAAGGATTTTTCGGACATTAAGATCTACTTTTTTGAGAAAAACAAAAAAATTGGAATATCTCAAAAACTATTGAGTTTTGCATAATGTACGTTAGGGCTAGATTCACTCCTTAGCTCATGCCCCATCACATCTCCAAAGGAATGTATCGAATTACCAGTAACAATCTATATTTCGTATCGGAAGCAAAAAGATCGTTATAATTGGCAAGCAGACAGATCATTTCTGAATCACCACATCTGTTAGAAGCGTGTAAAATTTTTGCTCTTGTCGATTGTCCTGTACCTAATTGATTGAAAATATTAATTAGAATAGAAACACATGATTACAAAACCATATAATACAGAGTATAATAAATTGATACCTGTTTGTATAGAAATTAATTTTTCTTGTTTCTTCTTCCCCGCTCTCTTACAACATAAACACATCGTGCGTATTTCAAAGCAATCAGTACTTCGAGTTCGATGCTGTTCATTTAAACTAGTACTCGGTAAAGTAATAGGATCGAAAGGCATTAACTTCCTCGACTAATATAAGAACTTCGACAAGATGTATGAAATTTAAATCTTTTCATACCAGTCAATATTGCACTTTTATCAATAAGAATGTTTTTGATAAATGCATCATGTCGACATTCATCTGCTTTTATTAAGTTTAGTAATCCTTTTTTTGTTGGTTTGTTGGCAATCATAGAAGAGTCACAAAGATTCCCACAAATTATACATAACAAATTTCGCTCCATTTTCAAAAGAAACTGCAGTTATATTTAACTAAAATTATTCGTCCTCGCCTAATTTTCATATAAGAATTTACTTACGAATCTTTATCTGCCAAATTTTTAAAAGATAAATAATAAACACGAAATATATTACTCTATATCATAGACACTTGCTCAATACATAAACACTGTAGTACTGTACTACTGACCATCGAACGTTATAAAATACAGGTGCGACTCCGCGGGTCTGGCGCATTATATTGACTCTGAAAATGAAATGCGCATTAAAAATTCGATTTCTCGGAAAGTATGAGACCTATTGAGCTGAATCTTTCTTTAAAAACTTTTCTATAGTTTTGTCTACATTTGGCTTCATATATGCATACCTAAATTTTGAATAATTATCATACTTACTCGCATGGTGAAGTTTTTGATGCACGTATTTGCTAGTGGCAACTTTGGGGCTTATTTTCTTGAAAAGCACTTACATTTTGCAAATTTGGAGAGTGCCTAAACGCTACAATTTTTTTGAGTAAGTGTACAAAAAATCATAGTCGTAGCTCAAACCATTGACTTAATAGCGCGATGTACGTATGATTAAAAAACACATTTTTCAAATTATTTCTCAGACATGAAAAAATCGATTACGCAAAATTTGACTCTACTAAAAAAAAGTTATCGAAATCCATTTCGGATGGCCACAATTAAGCCCTACAAAATAGTGAAGGTCCCAATTGGTTATACCTTAAAAAAAATACCAGAAATAAGCAAGCTAGAGGAACGATTTTACTTCACTATTAACCAATGCGGCTATCGGCTAGACTATCCGTAGGGCTATCAGTAAACATGCCCCAGTCGTCCCCAGTCTGCAACCTCCAAGCAGCATACTATTCCCCCCATAAGTGCCGTGCCACAGCGCACAGCAGAGAATAGACCAGTACTCCCACTCGGCAGGAACAGTGGGATAACATTTTCAGTGCGCAAGCATGCTCCTGGGCTTAAATTATTTGATGCGCAGTGGACAGCAGTGATGTAATTAGGTTGATTTTTACTGCTTACTTGAGTAGTGTGCATGCAAATGCGCGTGGGATGGGAATAGTGAATGCGCCGTGGAATAAAAAAAATAAAATCGAGTACAACAAACATCAAAGGGGCCGCCGGAACTCTACTGTGGCCGTGCCACGCGATGGTTTCGTTCGAGCAATGGACAATTAACTTATTTGATGAGTTTTCTCAGAACTGGCCTTGTAAGATTTTCCTAGCAACTATCTATACTGTATGTGTGCACTGTATATGTGTAGGTAAATGTGTGTTCTTCATGCTAGCCACATATTCATTTTATTGCTGATATATTTGAAAGTGTTCTTTAGCAAAAAATTAATAATGTACCTACATTAATTTTTTCTCAGATTCTTTTATATTATTCAAATACTAAAGTAGTTATAGTGATAAGGGCGTAATAGTTATTCCTCTAAAGCCAATGGGGTTTCATTGCGGAGAAAATCCATTACCTCAGGCAATTTGCTCCTTTACTTTTGACGGAGATTGTACAAAGGGATAATAAAAAATAGGAGGCAGTTTATTTTTAGGACGATCGCATATTTCTTTTAATTTAAACGCTTAAAATTCCACTCATATGCATTTAAGTTAATCTGCTTGAACGATCTTGGGTCATTTTGATTTGGGTCTACTGTGGTACGACCCTTACTACCACACCCTGTACACGCGCTTCGACTACGTTAACGAACCTTTGAACTTTTTAATATCTACTCTCGTGATAGATAATGTCACTTTTGGTATTGCGGTGTCCGCTTTCAACTTATTTTATATTCGTCCTGATCTTTTTTTAAGTGTCGGGTTGCTATTTAATTAAAGTACACGATCATTATTTGTTCTGCTAAAAAGATATTGCTGAAAATTTAAATAAACGGTAAATAAATAAAAAGTATTTTTTTTAAGGAAAAAAAGGAAAGGTTGTCAGTAGCAGGGTTAATAAGTTACGATTTTTTCAGAAAAATAGTTTGAGAAGAAAACATAATTCTCCTCGTCTATTTAGGGTACACGATTTAGGATTCTATGGTCACTAATCCTGCGGGATGCGAGGAGTGACTGTGGATAATTCGCTAGCGCTTCTTCCGTGAGAATGTCGGAGACACGGTGGAACCATGGTGTATATACTACACCGTGGGTGGAACTGTCCAGCATGGCTCTCGTGAAAAAAAATGTTTATTCATCTTTTTGCCATATTAATTTTTTGCTTAAAAATCGTCATAGCGGAAGTAAGATATTTTTTTTATTTTTACAACTTCTAGAAGTAATTAGATATTATTTATGTATATATTAAATAACTTTAGATGTGTAAGTCACATTTAATTATATTGCGCTTATAGTTCTGTCCACAAATTTAATTTACCCATTGCATTAATTCAGAAAATTAAATTTAAACAACGTAGATTAATTTATTTAAACTAAATTTAACTATCATTCAAATTCGGTTAGTTAATTCATCTATTTCAATTAATCTATAGCTTTGTGAGGAATATATTGAATTAAATCACATTGTAGGTATTAATTCATAGTGCCGGGTCCAAAGCTTTCAAAAATGAGATGACCCAACCAGATAAATTATTTTTGGGAACGAATTTGGAAAGGGGGTCCTTAGGGGCATCAGAAATGCATTGTTGGGTTTCTGTTGACTCTTGCACAACTTCCCAAAAAGAAAAAAGAAGACGGCGGAATGGCATTTCAAGAATTCGCGTTCTTAAACGTTTACCTCTCCCTAAAAAAATAACTGTTTGCGATATTGATGTCACTAATGTAATTTCAAAATCACTCACGGTTTTTATTTTAACAAATCTTAAACTTGCAACAACAAAGTTTGTAATATATGATTTGCAGGAAACAACTGCTCAGCGGGCAAATACCCCGACCTGCATTGAATTATACCTTACAAATCATAAAATATTGGTAGCCAATGTCATTTGTCAATTCCCTGAGTAGACATAGGCCGGTTTCGAACTTATTGGTTCTTATCAGTATGCCATAGGTCATGGAACAGACAAATGGCAGTGGCCAACCTGCTAGTTTTATACAAACTATAGTAAATGGAGTAGTGGTGAAAGGTAAGTGAATCCTCTCATGTTATCAATTGCTACTATATACGTCATAGATGTCTCCATGGTGTATAGTGGCTTGCGATACTGCAAGTACCGAGAGAGGCGACCTTTTAGTCCTAGGTGGGCGTAACCTACTGTTGTAATATATGAAACAACAACTCAGCTGGCGAATACTCCAACCTGCATTGAATTATACCTTACAAAGTTTGTGTGTTAAAATTTTCGACGTGCGGGCAACTACATTAAATGTTTAAAATTCTTACATACTGTGTGAACGAAATATGGTCCAAAAATAGAAAAAGTTTTTAATAAACAAATCAAGTCGATATATTACGTTGCTCTCGAGTTACAGGTTTTTAAAATGGAACATAGTGAAGTCTTGTTACCCCACCGCTTCAGCAGGATTCTCTGTTCTACTAAGTTAGTGCATAGATAGTCATTAGTCTAGGTATTGTTGACATTTATCATTGCTTGCATGAAAATACAGTTACGAAATACTACAAAAATTATACAGAATTTAATTTAGTAAATATAATCTAAATGGCCGAAATTTAAATAAAATGGTTCATGAATACGTCAATATAAATCTACCAAAGTGTTAAGTAGATTAAGGGAATGGGGGTTTACAACATTAATGTCATTTTTATTCCAAAAGACAAAGTTTACAGGATGTTGAAAAATATTATTAATGATAATTTCAAAATGGAACAATTTTATAAACGATAATAAAAATAAAACGAATCTTTTAAAATATATTCCTCAATATTTTATTTTATTTCGTTTCGTTTCGTTTCGTTTCGTTTTGTTCATTTCATTTCATTTTACACTATCCAACAGTACTTAAACCAATTAAAAGATGGGAACATACAACAATAAAATTATATAAGTATACAGATCCAGAATAAATAAAACAGATAGCACTGACATCATATTACAAAAGGAGACAAAAAAACTGCTGCCCAAGGAATCACTACTCCCACATCCAGATTTTGTATCCAAGTCTTATGCACACTAAATCCCAATGTAATATTTTATTCTCTCTAATAATAGGGTGGGGGTGGTAGAGTAAAAAATTTTTTTTAGACGTTTCGTTCTTGTATCACACTACATCATATTTGAATTTTTTTACCCCCTTTAATAATAGGGTGGGGTAACGCTAAAAAATTTTTTTAGACCTTTCGTTTTTGTATATACACTAAATCACATTTTAATTTTTTTATTCCCTTTCATAATAGTGTGGGGGTGGTATTGGTGGGTGATAGTAGGGGGGAGTGGCTCATGCCAAAAAAAATGTTGAGACCAACTGTATATGCCTTAAATTTCAATTTTATGGACTCTTACTTGCTTGTTTCGCCTATTTACCCTTATTCACCCCATATATCATACACTTCCAGAGTAAACGTGCGCACAAAAAAAGTTACAGACAGGTAGAAAATTTTTTTCATTCAAATTTAAAATCTCCACGTTTTATGACATTTTAAGCCTATTTCAAGAAAAAAAAGTATTTTTTTTGCGCTACTATACTTCCACTGGACGTGAAAGTAATATAGATACTACAGTACATAATACAATGAATTTAATACACACACTTTCTTTGAAAACCTGTAACTACAATTAAATATATCTAGCCTGTCTTGCAGGTTATTGCAGTTCTCACACATACAGAAGATGGGGGAAAATTTTAACATGTGTGTCCGCGAGGCAGTCAGATAAAATGTGTAGCAGCGACGAGCCTCAACTCTAGGAGTATAGCAATTAAGTTGCTCTAAAAATAGGAGACAATCTATTTTATTATTTATCAATTTATTCAGAAAAATCAAGGACTGCGTTCTTCTAAGGTTTTGCAAACTTAATACAGAAAAACTTTTTAATAGGTTCTGCTTGAGGTATTCCAATGTGAGGGCAGTGGCCATCCATTTTGAAAGACAAAGACTTAAAAAAACGCCGTAGAATATTCTCCATATTAAAGCAACATACTCAATTACAGATTTCACAAATACATTAAAGATAGCATTAATACCTGGATGTCAGTGAAGCCCTGAGAATTCCTTATAACAAAACCTAAACTTTTGCAGCTGGTCTTAATAGTTCCATTAATATGCTGAATAAATGACAATTTCTTATCAAATATAACCCCCAGATTTTTAATTGAGTCCAACTTATTTAAGGCGACATTGCCCAGAATATAATTGAAAGAAATAAGTGATATTTTTCCAGTGAAAGTTACAAAATTGCACTTTGCAACATTTAGGGAGAGGTATAAACACAACTCATTTAATTTTGTAAGATTATTTTGCAACTTTAGGCAGTCAGGCCTATTATATCTTGAGTAGAATATTTTTGTGTCGTCGTCCTACAATAAAAATGCACATCAAGGTCTTTCACAATGTCACTGATGAATATTAGAAGAGGAGTGGACCGAGGATTGGCACTTGAGGCACTCCAGAGATACAGAGATCCCCTTGAAAATGAAACCGCGACATTCAACGAACTGCGTTCTACAAGTTAAATCAGAATTAAATAGATCAATCAGTGGCATAGACATTCCAACTCTTTCAAACGTTTGAAGTAAGATACCACGATCTAGCCGATCAAAGGTCTTGGAGAAATCTGTATAAATTACGTCCACCTGGACATTCGTATCAACGTTCTGACCAATAACTTGAGTGATGCACATACATGTGTTACCGTTGATCTATTTATTACGCATGAAGCCATGTTGATGAATGGAAATCTGACTTTGAACGTGCTGGTACAATACGTCATGTACTGCAATTTCAAAACTTTTGGCAAGATTATATATTGTTGTAGGTCTGTAGTTTTCAACATTATTCGTATCACCCATTTGAAAAGTGTAGATGATGATAATTGCAACATAAATAATTTGCATTATCAGTAACCTTTACCGGTGTGGTGAATGCAGTGCTGAAAAAGCTAGCCAAGCCATCAACAATATCTTGCATGGCGGTTATATTTTTGTCGTTGTAATTAAATCATCCGGAATGTTTGACATATTTGATTTAGAATTGATGTAACCCCAAAATGGCTCTACGTCATTTTTAACATTATTTTCAATATTGTTAGAACACAAATTTATGTGCCTCATTTCGAATTCCGACAGGTATACCTCCCTCAGAGATCTCTACGCACGCTACCATGATATAACGCCAATAGCGGATTATATCCAGAATTCTACACCTTCAAACTGGATGATAGTCCGCTAACACAAAATATAACACAAGTTAGACAGCATAATGACCCCTTTCGAATAAAACACACCTTACCTTACCAGGCGCTGCCCATCTTCCGGCAATCTCTATAGCCAACTTTCACCAACTATAACTTCTTCTTCCCCTACCTACCTGTACTGATATTTCATAACTGTTCAATCTTTCCTATTACTCTTGGTTTATATATGTACATTGTACATTGTGTTTTATTTCTTCTTGTTTATTTTGTTTGTTATATAAATTTATCTCTAGTACATCGTAAAATCAAAATTATATTTAGCCCAGAAATTATAGAGTACAAAAGATTCAGCAGTAAGAACGTCTGCTCGCCACCGCAAATCTTGCAACGGGATGCGTAATTATAGACTTGGGTACCCGCACCAGTAACACAAAAGTAAATAAGTGAATTTAGTGCTAATTGTTTTCAGTTACTTAGTAGTGTACAATTATTGTATTACTCATTTTAAATTTTATTCGTGAATAGGAGAATGAGTGTGTTGGTTATATCTTGAATGCATCAAAAAGATTATAAATTGAACCAGCACTGCTCCGCTGGGCCCTGTTACTACCAACGTGACAAACAATATACGTTGGTCACAGGGTCAAATGCGAGGTAGATATCTGGTTAGATATTTGTTCTGTAATAATATGAATAAAGTTGTTTTGACTGACTGATTGATTGATTGATCGATTTTGATTAGAAAGGTATTGTCTGAAAGTTATTTGTGGCATTCTACGAATATTCTTTCCTATTATTTGGGTTTTCTACCACATGTACTATTATCCTCTTCAAAACAAATCACCGAATCTACAAAATAATAGAATTATTGGAAAAAAGAGCCTCTGCGCCCGTGACGTTTACGCCAAAGGAAAAGTCAGAGGTTATGTTTTGCAAATAATATAAATCGGAATAAACACAAAAATAATGTATTTTGCTGACGTTTCGGAAAGTAATCTCTTTCCGTTTTCCGTTTAACTCCAGAAGAAAAGTTATCGATAAATTCTTTAAAACGCGATGAAAGTATAAAAATATTGCCAGCAGACAAAGGTAATGCCACAGTCATTATAGATAAAGATATATATAACACAAAAATCATGACTCTTGTAAATGAGGGACCCTACTCAAAATTAAACAAAGATCCAACAAAATCAATAGAGAGCAAAATTTACAGAACTTTGTTTAAATACAAACATGAATTTAATGATTTTGAACGAAGGAAACTTACACCACATCATAGTAAGCCCCCTCATTTTTATGGCTTACCAAAGACACATAAACAAAATATTCCTTTAAGACCAATTGTTAGTTCTATTAATTCACCATGTCATAATTTGGCAAAATTTTTACTTAAAATTATTGATCCATTATCTGGAAATACCGATTCATATATTAAAAATAGTAAACATTTCATAGAAAAAAAATTTTTTATGAAACCGATATTCATGAATCACACCTGATGGTTAGTTTTGATGTAGTTAGCCTCTTTACCAATGTTCCGGTAGATGAAACATTAAAAATAGTTAAAGACAGGTTGCTAAATGATAATAATTTGGAAACTAGAACTAAATTAAGTGTAAATAGCATAATGGAACTCTTAACACTGTGTATAAAAACAACCTATTTTCAACTGGACAATGAGTTCTATCAGCAGGATTTTGGTATGGCTATGGGGTCTGCATTATCACCAATTTTAAGCAACATATTTATGGAGAACTTTGAGAACACACATGTTCAAAATTGTATAAACAAACCAGTTGTCTGGTGGAGATATGTTGACGACATCTTTGCAATTTGGCCTCATGGTGTTGATTTACTAGATAGTTTTTTAGAAAATATAAATAGTAAGGAACCGTCTATTAAATTCACATTAGAAGTAGAAAGTAGGAATGAACTACCGTTTTTAGATGTTTTAATTAGAAGGATAAATAATACAATTGAAACAAGCGTTTATAGAAAACCAACACATACTAATAGATATCTAAATTTTAACTCAAATCAGTCAATAAATGTTAAAAGGGGTGTTGTAAAATGTTTATACGATAGGGCCAAAATAATTTCATCTAATAATGAAATATTAAATAACGAGAAAAAATTTATCAAAGAGGTTCTAGTACAAAATCAATATCCTGAAGCCTTTGTTGATAGAATTTTCATAAATGTTGAAAATAGGGACAATCAGGTACGACAAAAACCTGAACGTCATTATACAGCAATAATTCCTTATGTATACGGACTATCGGAAAAGCTACGCCGTATAGGTGACAAATTTGATGTTAGGACGATATTTCAAACGGGGAACACTTTAAGATCTATTTTAACAAAAACAAAACCGATAAACAGGGAGCAGAATTCAAAAAACTGTATTTACAATATCCCGTGCGAATGTAATAAATGTTATGTGGGTGAGTCATCCAGACCTTTCAGTGTGAGGTTGGATGAGCACAAGAACTACATTAGAAAGAATGAAATTCAAAAATCAAAGATTTGTGAACATGCTTGGGAAAACGGACATAGAATAAACTGGGACTCGGCAAAAATTTTAACAAAAGAAACAGATACCAAAAAAAGAAAAATTAAAGAATCAGCAATAATCTTATTAAATGAAGATAAGTGCGTATCGAATTGTTCTGTAGATATTTGTACAACCTGGCTACCAATGTTAAAAGAAGAACTTAACAAACTCAACATTATTTAAAAAATATCATCAGTTCTATGTTCTGTGTAAGTAGTAAGTATCTATGGAAATAACATAAACAGAATCTTAAAGCTGTGTATTTGACATACACAGCAAAATAAGAGTTCTTCAAAAAATAGCTTTGAAAACGGAAAGAGATTACTTTCCGAAACGTCAGCAAAATACATTATTTTTGTGTTTATTCCGATTTATATTATTTGCAAAACATAACCTCTGACTTTTCCTTTGGCGTAAACGTCACGGGCGCAGAGGCTCTTTTTTCCAATAATTCTATTATTTTGTAGATTCGGTGATTTGTTTTGAAGAGGATAATAGTACATGTGGTAGAAAACCCAAATAATAGGAAAGAATATTAGAAAGGTCGTATGCACAATGTCGATATCTATATTTATTTGATTTTTAATAAGTTTAAACTGATTATAGACATCCGGATCGCTTGTTTTTTGTAGCGCTTCCAAAGCAAGAATTTGGTTTTAATATTTTTTATAATTAAACCACAGAGCATATTTTTTACTAGTATTCCGAGGAATATGTTTAGGAACACATATATCTAGTATGCTTTTGAATGTATTATAAAATTGATCACTGGCTATATTCATGTTATCAAAGTTTTTTTTAAAAAAACCAATGTTGATGTATCTGGGATATGTTGCCTAACAATATGGACTTTACTTAGGAGACACATTTGATGGTCTGTGTAAATGTGTCATAATATCAAAACATGATTGCTCCAGCGTAGTACCAAATTTAAAATGCAATCATGAGGAGGCAGACACAAGAGTATTTACACATTTGAGAAGTTGCGTACTGAAAGAGCATTAACAGTAGCCACGGATATGGATATAATTTTATTAAATATGTTTAATTTGTGCAAAATAGAAAACTTTCAAGAATAGTGAGTACATGGCAAAAAAGGGTACTTATCAATTCATGAAATCAATAAAAAGTTAGGCGACAAATACTGAGAAAAATATATCGGTAAAACTTCATTGGTAGCGTATGTATTGCACGGATGTGATACCGTCAGTTATCCCTTATGAAAAGGAAAGAAACGAGCAGCTATATTTGCCTTAGTGTTATGTAATGTAGATTGCGAAATAATTAGTGATAATGCTCCTCTTGTACCAATGGATGCGTATAATCCAGCCTTGATTATCAGCTTCTGTATATCTGGATGCAAAGATTTACAACTTTCAACAAATGCAAGTCAAAAGAGTTACAACTTTAAAAAGGCTGATTTTCCATCTTTATATAACTCATTGCTACAAACTGGCTGGGCATTTTAAACTCAGTTTGAAGAGATAAATTCGGCAGTTGATGAATTTTATGAAAGGCCATATCAAATATTTGACTCACATGTTCCTGTTTATAAAAAGCATACACGTCAAATTCCAGATTGGTATACTTCAGAAATTAGCTAGACTATTAAAAAGATATGGGGTAGATCGTAACGAAAATTATTTGATTGAATTTAAGACATTGAGACATGTAATAATAGAACAAATAAAAACTGCCTATGATAACTATGTTGAGAATGTCCAGGTATCAATCAGTAGTAATCCTCAGAACTTTTCGTCATTTGTAAAATCAAAAAATAACACATCTAGAATTCCTGGGACTGTATTGTATGAAAATGAGTCCTTTACGAAACCTCAGGATATCGTAAATACAGTTGGTAGTTTCTTTAACAGTATATTCCAGCCTTCTGAATCTGAAGGACCAGAGGTGTTTGATGTTGTCACAATTGTTGATTGCTTAAATCATATTATAAGTGAATATGTATCTGAAAATGAAATCATAATAGCAGCAAACAAACTAAGGAGAATTTTTCTCAGCGCGGCACACTGGACACAGTTTATATCTGTTTCTTTTCAGCATATTATTTTATATTTCTCTTCTCTCTTGCATATTTCTCGACCAAAGTTCTGTACTTGCCAGCACGGTATAGTAGTAATGAATATTATAATTCTTTGTCAATACTTATTGAGCTATACATGCTTATATACATTTTCTTTATTATTATCGTTATACACTGTGTCGTATTTAAGAATGTAATGTCCTTACAACATTTCTTTTAAAAATTTTAACAAAAGAAACAGATACCAAAACAAGAAAAATTAAAGAATTAGCAATAATCTTATTAAATGAAGGTAAGTGCGTATCGAATTGTTCTGTAGATATTTGTACAACCTGGCTACCAATGTTAAAAGAAGAACTTAACAAACTCAACATTATCTAAAAGAAAATATCATCAGTTCTATGTTTTGTGTAAGTAATAAGTATCTATGGAAATAACATAAACAGAATCTTAAAGTTGTGTATTTGACATACACAGCAAAATAAGAGTTCTTCCAAAGAAAGCTTTGAAAACGGAAAGAGATTACTTTCCGAAACGTCAGAAAAATACATTATTTCTGTGTTTATTCCGATTTATATTATTTGCAAAACATAACCTCTGAATTTTCCTTTGGCGTAAACGTCACAGGCGCAAAGCTTTTTTCCAATAATTCTATTATTTTGTAGATTCGGTGATTTCTTTTGAAGAGGATAATAATACATGTGGTAGAAAACTCAAATAATTATCCTTTTGTTAAAATTTTTGCCGAGTCCCAGTTTATTCTATGTCCGTTTTCCGAAGCATGTTCACAAATTTTTGATTTCTGAATTTCATTCTTTCTAATGTAATTCTTGTTCCATCCAACATCACACTGAAAGGTCTGGGTGACTCACCCACATAACATTTATCACATTCACACAGGATATTAGAAATACAGTTTTTTGAATTCTGCTCCCTGTTTATTGGTGAATAATATAATATTCAGTGTAAGGTTGGATGAGCAAAAGAATTACATTAGAAAGAATGAAATCTATAAATCAAAGGTTTGTGAACATGCTTGGGAAAACGGACATAGAATAAACTGGCACTCGGCAAAAATTTTAACAATAGAAGCAGATACCAAAAAAAGGAAAATTAAAGAATCAGCAATAATTTTATTGAATGAAGATAAGTCGAATTGTTCTGTAGATATTTGTACAACCTCGCTACCAATGTTAAAAGAAGAACTTAACAAACTCAACATTATCTAAAAGAAAATATGATCAGTTCTGTATTCTGTGTAAGTAGTAAGTATCTATGGAAATGACATAAACAGAATCTTAAAGCTGTGTATTTGAAATACACAGTAAAATAAAAGTTCTTCCAAAAAAAACTTTGAAAACGGAAAGAGACTACTTTCCGAAACGTCAGTAAAATACATTATTTCTGTGTTTATTCCGATTTATATTATTTGCAAAACATAACCTCTGACTGTTCCTTTGACGTAAACGTCACGGGCACAGAGGCTTTTTTCCAATAATTCTATTATTTTGTAGATTCGGTGATTTGTTCTTGAAGAGGAGAATAATACATGTGGTAGAAAACCCAAATAATAGGAAAGAATATAAATATTAATGGTCTAGAGCTTTTCTCAGCTAACGCTAGGAAATGAATTAGAAATTTAAACAATTTTACAAGGATTTTACTAAATTTGATATTCTTCAGGCGCTCCAGACGTGAAAGTTTCTCTTATCGATCGAGATGTTTGCTGATTGTGGAAATCTTCACAAATAATTAAACAGGGTTTTTCTCAATCGGAAAATGTAAAACAGGATAAATTAGAATACCAAAAATCGTGTACCAAAGAATAGAAGAACGATCCAAAAGGCCAAATTCAAAATAATCAGAAACATAATAGTTGGTAAGTTCTGTACCCAAAATCTAGCTGTACGAAAACTAGTCGTACCAAATCATCTATAATTAAATTTACAAAATTAGTCTCAAAATTAATCTCTAACGTGATTATGTGTCTATAATAAATCTAAGGAATTAACCAGAATACAATACTTTTGGACGATACTCGTTAATTAAATCCGAATAATGCGAAATTTCAATTAAAATAATCCAAAATATTAATTGAAAATATGTGAAATCTAGTTTATGATCCGGTACCAAACCGATTAGCAACTAAATTAATCACTTAGCAAAGTTTTCAGTCAGCTTAATTTCTTGATCAAAGAGGAAGTACGAAGGAACTTGAGTGATATTTATAGCAATTCTAGCTCACAAAAACAAATGGATATGTCTTAAACTGACAGTTTTACGGTCAGCTGTCATAGAATACCAACCTGAGAGATTTTAAAACTAAATTGACTGTTATGGACATCATTTTCTAGACAATTTTTATACACTAATTATGATAATAGTTTATATTTTAGATTTTCTATGATATACACACCTATTTAATAAATTGGTATATTTTCCTAGTCTTTTGGCTTAAATTTAGATGGTAATTCTTCATGCATATACAATAAACACTGTTAGAGTTTTAATTACTTTATTAATTGAACACAAAACACTTTTACGAATCAAAACATATATTAAAGGAATGTGATCGCTCCTCAAAACATTCCACAGCCAAGTACAACATAACAAAGTGAAAAACACCAAACGCTGCAGAAGTGCCAACTTATAGTTTTCAATAGTAATTTGGATAGGATATTAGAGAGTGGTGACATCTATCACTGAATGTGTAATGTATTACGATTATTGTCGAGTTGATCTACTAAAACCTTATTTTTACATGTTATTATTAATTTATCGAAACCAGCGAAAGATGGCACGTCACAAAACATATTAGGACACCATATTTGAGAAGCCGAAGCCACTCGAATAATAATCTACTTTATCTATTACATACGTGTAAACCCGATGTAAGAAAGTGTTTAATTTTGTTACCTACCGTTCTGAGAAAACATTGTAAATAAACTATTTCTATCACATATATCGCTGTTTGAAACAAAAAAGTGAGAAGGCAATAAAACATTAACGATGGTTGTTATTAAATTAGCATAGAAACAATGTACAAGGGAAAAGTGTATTTCTATTTACGAAAGTTACTCTGGGTCTACGTCTCAGAAAAAGTTTGGCCGCATAATTTATTATTAATAGAGATTCGACAGTTGTTGAAACCGAAAAATAATCTAATACTCGCAAAAAACTTTTTTAAAACTTTTTCTTATATTCCTTAACGTCTGTGGAGTTCCGAAAGAAGGTAAAGGAAAGAAGATTACAAATATCTTTAGCTATGTACAATAGGATTAAAACTTAAAACTTCTCAAAGTTGACTTAAGAATTTCGTCAACTTTGAGTGGTAATAATGTAAACTTTACTTGGATTTTCCTCACGATTCCATATTACTTCGTACAACCTTTTTATTGTGTTCGTGTGATTAAACAGAATAAAGTGGATTATTGTACAGAGTGCCCAGAATTATTAAGTTTGCCAGAATCTGATCAATGTAGTACAAGCGGATAATCACTGGTTTTCGAATAATTTTGTTTTTTATGTTAATATAAAAATTACATTTTGAGCAATGTAAAAGAATATTTTAAAACGTTCTAAGAGAGGAGATTAAGCGGGAGTTATAGTATGTAAATTTTCGGTTGGTTAGACAGGTTGCCGGAAAATGGGCAACGGTAAGGTAGGATATGTTTTATTCCAAAGGGTACATATTTATTTATTTATTTATGTATTTACTTAGATAGATCATCCAACAGTTGTAAGACCAATTACAGGATAAGAATAATACATATTTACAATAGAATGAAGAGAGATAGAAGAAAAAGAAACAATGTAAGATAATAACGACAATAATATAATACAATAGTACAACACAGGTAAAAACTACAAAATGTATACAAACTAAAAACAATAATACAATATAATATTTTTAGTCACAAACTCCTCTATAAAATCTTTATTTTACTATAAGGAACGTAACCAGACTGCAACCAACAGCTACTCTCCGGCCTATGTGCCCCACCGAGCGCTGAATTACAAATTACAAGCATGGCGCATTAAGTGTAATAATTGCATATTACCATCAAAACGCTAATGCTTCGATTGCAACAAACACCAGCCGAAAGACTAATCCTGCTTAAAGGTGCTCTCGTGCCAGTCGTCACACACCACTTGCAGACTGCAGTTTCAAACTGTTGGCTCTCGTCAGTGCAAGGTAGGCATGTGATGCAATCGAAGCATTAGCGTTTTGAAGGTAATATGCAATTATTACACTTAACGCGCCAGGCTTGTAACTTGTAATTCAGCGCTCGGCGGGGCACATAGCCTGGAGAGTAGCTGTTGGTTGCAGTCTGGTTACGTTCTTTATGGTAAAATAAGGATTTTATAGAGGAGTTTGCGATTAAAAATATTATGTTTTAATACTCCACCCTCTAAAAGCACATTTGAACAATAATACAATAGTACAGCACAGGCAAAAAAACTACAGAGTGTATACAAAATTTATTACAAATTGAAGCGTTTAATGGACGAAACAGAACTATATAAAATATCGAGCTCATCTTGCACGTGGTTGTAGGTGTTACACATGAAATGTAAGGGAGAGAAATTCAGTATATTCGTTCGGGGTCTAGCAAGATAAAAATATTGTATGATGCCGTGTATTGGCACGTGGTACATGGCATAACAGTTTTTCGGTTATTTCAGGGAATTGATTTTATTATTTATTAAGTTATGTAAAAATATGATTGCCTGCTTTTTCCTTCGAGTGTTCAGACTGTCAGTTGACAATCTACTTAAAAGTGTATCATGGGGATAGGTATCCAATAGGGGGATATATACTTTGTAGGACAGAAATTTAAAAAAGCATCTCTGGATACTTTCGAGCATATTGCTATATGTGATATATCTCGGGTGTCATGTCATGTCATACCAAAGACTGATATTCAATACCCATATAAACGAGACAATATGGACGGTTTCTGGAGGGGGAGGAGTCTGTATCCGCTTATGGTCAGGGGTAACAGACTTAACCGGCAAAATAAAAAATTTTTGTACACAATGGTGGTCAGGCCATCCATCACATACGCGGCGCCGGTATGGTGCAGCATACCGGTCACGACTATGAAAAAACTTCAAGTGTTTGAGCACAAATTTATGCGCCTCATATTGAATTCTGGAAGATACACCTCCCTCAGAGGTCTATACGCAAGTTGTAACGACATAACCCCGATAGCGAACTACGTCCAGCATATCTCTCAAAACTTCTATTGGTTCAAGTTGGGCGATAGTCCGCTAACAAGACACATAATACAAATTAGACAGCAAAATGCCCCATTTCGGATTAAACACCCCTTGCCATATCAGACGTTACCGATTTTCCGGCAACCTCTGTAGCCAAACTTCAACAAATATAACTTCCCCTTACCCTACCCACTTTTACTAATATTTAATATATTTGCCCATCTTTACATCTTTCTTGTCCCCCTCTTCCTTTCTGTTTGTATTCTTTTTGTCGCGTTTATTATTCTTTTTTCTTTTTGTGCATTTTTGTCTCTAAATTCACTCCTCGTCACGAATCTCTAGTAAATTAAAACATTATTAAATCAAAATTATTAAAGCTAAAAGTTTAGGTCAGCCTTGCGCAGCCCGGCGTTCATGCGTTTCGCAGAAGGTACTTCGTTTAGATTGAAGTAACTGCGTCAATTGAAAATGTTTTTAAAAAGTGTTACAGTGAACAAGTTGTTTAAAGTATGTGTAATTTTCAGTTTTTTAAAATCTTTTATATTTGATGTTTTTAATGGTATTACCTATTTATATTTGCTTTGCTAAAAGGTGTTTAAGTTAAGTCTTAAAATTTGTTTTTAACCAAGCCAGATCCAATCCGCCCGGCTTCGCAATCGACTACTGCGATCAGTGCGATAGTTGCACGGCCGGTTCCTGGACGGGTTCTGGGTCGGTATTATTGTATTAGAATTTTGAATAAATCTGTTTTGATTTATTGATTGATTAGATGTCATATTATAGATGCATATTCTCAGACTTATAGTCTCACCAAGTTTGTACTTTCAGAAGAGTATAGTTTTTTACAGTTAGTTGGAGTATTTATAACAGAAAAAAGTTTGATATCATCAACATATAATAAGACATCGGCATTCAGGTCCACCACGATGTTATAAATAGTACGAATAACAGAAGTATTAAGATAGTGCCCTGCGGCACTCCTGAGGTGGCATTAACTTTAACTGATCTATAACCGCGGTATGCCACATATTGTGTTCTATTGTTAAGATATGATTTAAAGAAGTTAATGAGTAACTAAAAGAAACCCATAGTTTGAAGTTTATTTATTAATAAACTATGATCAAGCCTGTCAAAAGCCTTTTAAAAATTATATAGTACAACTTGAATGCCGGTGTCGAGATACTGTAAGATGTACTGCGTGATTGGTATTAAATTAGTAACGGTGGATTTATTTTTTACAAGCCATGTCGACTGGATATGATCTGTCCCTCAACGTGGGGGTATATGACTTCATATATAGCAATCTCCAGGAATTTAGCCAAATTAAATATAACTGAAATCGGGGGATGATTTTCAATTACCTGCATATCATAGAGAATGTACTCCTTTTGATAGATAAATTATAAATTATTTTTAGAAGTTCCACAAGCACAGCAGCGCAGTCTCTAATAATGAAGGCTGATATCTCGTCTAGACCTTTTGTACATTTAGGTTTAAGTTGTCGTGGTGTAGTAAGAATATTGTTAGAGGAAAATTCGTTGCTGTCTAATCTCACAGATTCGTCCACATGCTACCAAAAACGCTATTAAACATTTTTTCTTTCCCCTTAAGCGAAATTTGCTAAAAACGTACTTCAACTTTACACCTCTGTAACTTCACCCCTGTGCAACATAGACTCTAAAACTAGCCCATACGATGAGAACTGGATCATCCTCTTTCTAACTAAACCAAAATCAAATTTGGATCTTTCAAAAAGTATGCGATGTAACAACAACGAACGCTTTCGTGTCCAAAAAAAACGTTTTATCCTCCGTATTTTCACCCCCCAAATCTTAAATGTTCCAAACCATTCCTAAAAGTTTGTATTTGACGAGATCTTTAAAGTGATACTAATGACATCCACCTAGCATACGTAGAACTTGCAAAAATTCGAAAAAACCGCGAAATTTCCAAGCGTTACAGAAATTACTAGTGGATCCGTTACACCTTCGATTTGTTTAATATTCTCAAAGTTAAAACAATCAATGTATTCCTGTATGCATAGTTCTTATCATACATCATCTGTCTATTCTTTATTAATTATAATGTTATAATCTGTGAATCTATCAAAACTACATTCCTTATGTACTTTACAAAATGCTCAGAGTGAGTACAAAGCCTAGACAAGATGTTCGCTCTGGGGGTTTTACTTTACCTTTTATTACTACTTTGTATGCACTTTGTTTCGTGTATGTACTTTATATCAATTATTATATTACTTATTTCAACTATATAAATTATAATATAAATAAATTCTATATATTTATTGCATTGGCTCTTACTGCAAATAGAATGAGTTCGTACGTGTAGAAATGTAATTTTATCCGCGATCTACATAATTAATCCCGCGTTGGAGTGTTATCTATAAATATGGTGTAGGAAGACTCTGAGTGAATTTGGCAGCTCCTAATGATTTCGATTATATGCGCCTTCCTTATAAAGAACGCTTCTACAATTTACGCAAAGATTCAAGAGATTAAACGACTTTTCTACGTTCATTGAATTGAATGTTTTGAGGAAAGTAAAATTACTTCTATGCATGGTTAAAATATACTTGATTTTTCTTTCCATTTGGTCTGATTGAAACTTTATTGGAATTTAACAGCATTCTTCTTTACAGTGGTCTGTGAGATTACATATTATAAAATATAATTATTGCATAGTAATAATTTTCGAAATTAATTTTAATGAAGAAAGCAAAATAGGTTAGGTAAAGCAATTATACTTGTACTGGACAAGAATAAAATAAAAATAAGTATTTCTTAAGTAGATCAAATGCAAAAATGGAGTTTCTATTTTGCTTTTTATGATATTGTGTGTTGTTTAGAGATTTTTTTTGAAATAAGAAAAATCTAGTTAGTCTGTTCAGCTACTGACTATACCCAAAGGAATATGAGACACAATGTTGCGTATTAGAGATCTCTCGATAACGTGGCACACTAAGCTTAAATATCTGCCAAGGTTAATATCTCACTACCTAGACTTATACAATAAATTGGGCATTATCCGTCATTTACCCTCATCAATGAACTGGAAGAAATGGACTCACTAAATGGCCTGCTAGATCTCCAGGTCTTACAAAAATGGATTTCTTTTTATAGAGATACGTGAAGGAAATTATTTATAGAGACACACCAACAACAGTACAAAATATGAAGGAAAGAATAATAACTGCCTTTACATCTATCACACCGGCAGTTTTAGGAACAATGGAAACAATCATTTCAAAAGCGCATAGAGGTGCGTGTCAATCAAAATGGGCAACATGTGGAACATTTATTATAATTTTTTATTTTATTTGAAGAAACCTCTTTTTTAAGTTTATTTTTGAATTTTGTAATTATTGTTCAAAGAAACGAAATTGGTTGCAATTAGCCCTAGGGAAGTATTTACAAAAAAATGTTCGTTTTTCATTTCTACATCACATCGTCGAAAAATATACATGGTTTTCATTTGACAAAATTCAATTTAAAATGTACTTAATTGAAAAATAATTTTTGGCCACTCTGTACATTTTTAGGAAATGACGATGATTCAGAAACATTAAGTAGATGTCTCGTAACTGATATTCACATAATTTTTTCTTAAAACAGATAATTGTGACTGTGGTAATATTTTAAATATTTATCTGCAGATTGCATTATTTCAAAAAAAAAAAAAATTCATTACATCCAAGTGGTTAGCAGATATTCAATGCTAATATAGGAATTAATAGAGCCTAGAAAGAGGCTTCAAAAAATGAACTGATATACATAACATTCCATTTAAAAAATAAGCACTTGGTCCTGTAATTTCGTCTTGGCTCGCCCTTTATATTCGAAAATTTTTCCACTTATATACTTTTTTATCTAGTTGCAATTTTTTAAAACATTTCTAGCTATCGCAACTCAAGATATCGAGGTCCGACACACTATTGGCCCATCCTGTATATCCATACTTTACATCAAATAGTCTAATTCACTTAAGTCGTCGTGTTTTTCAAATGCCAGTTATAACTTTATGAGGTAAAATCATAGTGTGTAGGTGTCAAGTAATACGGAAATTATCATATTGCAAGACAAATACGTACAACCTAGAAATTTGAGGTGAATCTAAGCAATGAGGTAATTATAAAAGATTAATACAATTTAACAAAAGACACATCAAATCCCAATAAAAAGCTGCATAAATAAAACAAAATTCTTTTAATGACATATAGGTGACATCCAACACATCTGGTAAAAAAGTTTACATTTTGGTGCTACAAGCAAATATTGCAAAGTCTCTTGTTCCTAAATATTGAAAGGTAATCTGTAGTTTGAGTTTATCTGGCAGAAAATGTCGCACAACAGTATCTTTTTTGTACGTGATCTTCCACTTTTTCCAATAGGTCGCAAAATATGTTTTTATTTATTCGTAAAAAAATTAAATAGCTTTTGTGAGTCTTCCACAACAAGCTCCTTTGCAAGAATATCTGATGCTCTTAATTTATTTCTTCGTTGAAACCACTCTCATATCTACACTTTTATGTCTCAATTTTTTACAAACTATGTTGTTTTTAAAAGCTATAATTTCGCTAGCAACACGTATATACATCTGGATTACTTCACTAGGTGCCATATTTTAAGGAAATCAAATTTCGTGAGATTATTTTGCTCGAAAACCTCTGTAGACTCGTATTAGCTACCTAAACATATAATATAGACCTCATTTTCGTCTCGTTCGTACCTTTAACCTAACCAAATGAACCTAAAATTTACGTAAAATATAGGTAAATGGCGAATGAGACGACGTCACTAACATGTCTTAAATACCTCTTAGTAATAATCTATTATTTTTAGGACATACTTCCCCGAATAGGTAATTTAAACGTAAACGTTTAATTGTGGTCGTTAATATGTGGTATCTACCAAACATTATCATCTTTCAATTGCAGTCTTTTTTTCTCAAAATTAATTAATAAGTTCACTAAAGGGTTTATCTACGGCAACGATTTACTTATAAGTTGTAAGACATAAGTAGAAAACCAGACATTTATTATAATGATGGCGTAGGTATATAATTCGTATAATCACAATTCTTATGAAATTATGTTCCACCATCTGCCTGGATTTTTACTGCCAAGCAAGTTTCATTGTAAAGATACGCATTTTATGCGAAATTTCAACGCGACTCAAGTATTTTCAGTTTTTATAAGAACATTTTTTGTATATGACTTTCTTGGAGTCTAAATGCAATACTATTGTATTTAGTGTCAGTTAAATAACCCTATATTAATAATTTTTTTAGTTAATCGGTTTTCATAATTTCATCATAAAATGGCCTCTTACAGCTAGTTAAAAAATATGGCGAACATAGTGCTGCACGACTTTAAAGCATTATTTACCAGTATTTTTGACCTTGCCAACGTTTCTCCTTCAGTCGAAGTTATTAAAACTTATATTAATGACTTTCAAGTTAAACAAGACCTATTTAGGTTAAAATAATTTTTGTTGTCTCAGAAGTGTCTATTCTGGAGCTGAAATTAAATTAGAAGTAAATTCATTATGTCTGATATTGCTCTGATGGAGTTTGACGGGTCCATCCCTGCGGGTTATGTTTGGAAGAAATAGCTCTTACTTTTCGTTATCTGCCTGTTCAGGAAACTGCAAAGAAAACGGCCCAGTAAGACAAGTATAACTGATTTTACATATTTTCTTTTTAAGCGCTTGGAACCCTGGAGATTTCAAATTCAAAATTGTGATTGGTTCTCAATTGACAATTGTCATTTTTCAACCTTCATCAGCCAATCAGCATTCTTGTCTTGAAAACATTAGAGTACCAAGCAACTAAATAAGAGAGTAACTAGATAATAATGACGTTAACATATAAAATAGTCATTAGAACCTTCAAGCACTTTAGACAAATAATACGTAATTTTGCCCTTCAGGGAGAAAACCTAATTCTATTTTTAAGTAAAAAACAACTTTCAGACTTATTATGGAGTAATACTTACTGTTAAGTCAAACACATATGCTTTGAATATGGGGCAGTTAAATTCAGGTAAATTATACCTAAATCCTGAACTAATGTTACATGGCCTATGCCCATTTAACAATTTTATATAATAACTAGTATTTTATTTATATTTAGCACGATATTTATAGCATTTTGATTAAGTTTTTGTGAGTGAGACTGTTTTCAACTATCATTTTCAAATCATTTAACATTGTTTTATGTACTTACATGTTTTTATATCTTAGGAACTCAGTCATGTTTTTTTAACACTATTATGTATCTCCGTTCTCTTATAGCACTTCAGGCAACAATTGTCGATTTCAAGTCTGCAAACACATTTATTTACATTCATATATACTTACTTCAATTTTTATATTTTGTTTACTATGTAAGTACATCTGGTTATTGCTCTTATCTTTAACTTTCTAATTAACCTTTTATGTAGTGTATCCTACATGATGAAATGTATTTACTGAGTTCTCACAAAACAGTTTGTATACGATTTACTATTTAATATATAGGTTATTAAATAGGACAGTTCATTCTTAACTTATATTTTTTCACTGTCACGTCAAGCTTGGTATATCAATTATAGATTCCCTTTATCGATTCTGTAATTTGCTTGAGCAAGGGAATATACCTAATGAGACCTGCGATAACGATACTTGTTCCATTTTCTGCATTTTACAGCTTTCCATTTAATTAGTAAAAGTAGATTATTTAAGTTTGTGTATTGGTATTATTTTGCAGAAAGTGGGATGAAAAATTACCTTATTAATTAAATTCACCAAGAAATTATTTGCCTGCTGGTTTTGAACTGATTCAAATTTATACAAACTTAACTGTGCAACCTCAGTAATTAATATTACAATTTCTAATTCACGTTACAAGTGTTTATTCAATCAGGTAAAATTTATTTATTAGTAATTTAAACTTTCAGTAATTTTAAATTCTTATCTTTAATGTAATTTCAATTTTTTTCAAAATAAATTTAAATACAAATACTATATGTACTGCATGGTTGCATGTCTTTTCTTTTCATTTTTTTGGCAATTTATAGTTTGTGAATCAGCTTCTTCAAACTTGAAAGTCAACTTTATGTACTTTAAGTTTCATATATTTCATGCTTTTTCTATATTTATATATAAGCTTTATATTTTATGCTTAATGCTTCAGGCTTTATGATTTATATTTATATATATATATATATATATATATATATATATATATATATATATATATATATATCGAAAATTCAGCTATATATTTTATATTGAAAATTGAGCTTCTTAGAATTAAAATTTGAGCTTCTTAAGAATTTATATTAACTATAAATTTATATTCTACGTTAAAGGAATATTATTTCTATACATTGAAATCTATAACTAGTCCTTCTAAATTCATGTTATTTGCTACGTAAATTTGCATCTACATTTGTGTTCATTCAGTTTTCAAAATCATATAGTTGGACAATATTTCTACAATCCTCAAACTTCACTTCATTCGAGAAATGTAAACTAAATTGCCAACAAAACCCTTAGATTCCATTTCTGCAAGGGACAATTGTGGGCCTGAGTTGCCGTTCCAGAACTCTTCACGGTCAACGATACTCAATCCAGGAATCTAGGAAACTGGTATAATTTTGTTAATGGTTTTTTTTAGTATTAATAACTATTTGTTTCCTGATATTATTAAATAACTTAAAATCTCATATTTCACATTATAAAATTTATTAATTTATTCATGTCTACTGATTTTTACTATAGATGGTGCCCAATTAACATCAATTTCTCTTTGTCTTCTTTTCTCGAACTAAACAAAAATATATCATTTATGCTGTACATTCGAAAAGGGTAAGTTTCACAACTCTTTCGAATACTCCGGATCTACGACTCTTTGCTCCGGCTGAAACCAGCTAGTCGTCCGCATACGTTGCCTCAATTCTTTCCCAAAAATATATAATAAGAGAAAGGAGGTAACACTAATTCTGAGCATGAGGTTAAAGTTTTAACTTAAATCTAGCTACAAAGACAAGAAATATCTCTGGTTCTACTTACGTTAAAAATTGGTACCATTTCCCTGTTTTTATTGAGACAATAGATAGCGACTATTAAAAGTTAATAATTTAGTCTAAAATTACGTAATATTTCCTTATAGATAAACCTTAACATGCGTTTTAACTTTAAGGTTAAATTTTAAGAAAAAATTACGTAAATTTTCTTCTAAACTCCGCCAAAGTTAATGTCACTTATCAGGCATTTAAAAAAATATATATTACTTAAATATTACTTAGTAAATTACTGGTAAGTCCATATGCATTCAAAGTTGAAAACAATAGTTTTAATTACGTTATATCGACCATCTTCGGTTATCGTGCCTTTAAACTGATAAAACTAACTAATTGTGCACCAATTTACAAAAATCGTATAAAACTTTCATACACATAAATCTCCTTTTTAACACGTAATTCATGAATATTCTCGTATCACCAGCTCCTCCGCCATTTATTCGAAAACAAAACTTGTTTCATTTTCGAGGCCGTTTTTACAAATACAATAGATGCAACTCATTAGACAAAAATTAGAAAATTGAAATATAGACATCTATTAAATAAACATTTTTGTTTTTAGTACTACAGAAAAAGCCTATAACATATATCTACATTAAAGTTCGTTTAAGACAAGACGACAATTTAAACATGGGGACCTGTTAAAAAGTTAATCAAAACTATATATTTGTATACTTAACATACATAGATTACCATAAACTAAAATTTTTATTTCTTTTAACAGATAATTTTATTTTGAATAATTGTGTCTTTTTCGAGGCGAGGAAATGTAACTCACTAGAAGAAAATTAGACAAATTGAATTACTAGACGTTTATTAAACATTTTTCTTGCTAATGGTACATAAAAGGTCTATAATATACATCTATATTAACATTCTATTTAGGCAAGACGACACTTTAAATATGGGAAACCATAAGAAGATATCATTAAAATTACATACTCGTGTTTAACATACGTAGATTGCTATAATCTTACGTTTACATTTATTTTAAAACATAATTGTGTTTTGAATCATTGTGTCTTTTTTCGAGGTAGTTTTAGAAATATAATAGACAACTTACTCGATGAAAATTGGAAAAATTTAATAAATACATTTATTTTACAAAGGGTAGAAAAAAGCTCTATAGTATGTGTCTGTATTAAATTTAATATTTTAGATCAAGACGGTAAATAGACAGGCTAGACCAAATTATAACGTATATTAGCCATGCTGTTGTTGCCTGGGTACCAACACCATTTAGAACTCTTTTCATTTACGAATTAAATAAATGCTCGAAAAAATCAATGAAGTAAGTAAAGATACGTTAAACAAAAAAATAGTATTAGTAGAAAATAACTCCCTCACGATAAAGTCAGTTCAAGAAGTCTTAATTTATTAACCAATTATTAGAAATTTACTGTCAATGTTTTTGTGCCTGGTGTTTTTCAGTTGTGAGCCTTTATCCATTTACAATAATATACAATACTGTTGCAATCACAGACAACCAAATGTATGTGCTGTAATATATGTTTTTGCTTTACCCCCTTACAAGAAACTGGGCTATTCAAATGTTCCTTTTAATTTCATCATAATTTACAGTGAAATCCGATCTTAAATCTAAAGTGTAGCTGGAGCTTTTATGTTGCATATTTGCTGGGTCAACTTCCGGGACAATCTTATCTTTGCGGTTAAACACGACCGTACCGTAATTCAATTAGTAGTAGACCAGATGCTGACTCGGTATCTTAGAATTATTCATAGTGGTGGATCTCGTACATTGCAGTTCCAAACAAGGAGCTTTATGTTTTGTTTTTATTGCGTTCTATTACTTGTGTACTTTGATACGAGAAACTAGAAACTAAATTAAGTATCTCTTAAAATGTTCTTGGTGCTCTTAATTTATTTTTATCGTTCACATTGTTGGTTTCAAATGTATATACTTAATATAATAAAATACTTGAATACTGGGCTGGGCATAAATTTTAATAATGAGTTGCATTTGCTAATTTAACCCTTTCAGTTCCACAAAAAGCGTTCTAATGAAACTGATTCATTTCGTCTATTCAGTAGATATCCTCAGGTGACCAAATGTTGACTTATCAAAAATATTCTTTGTTCTGATTTTGTTAATTCTTTAATGAATTTAATCTTTATTTGACTGAAATCAGCCAATGCTCGATGGCTAGTATATCCAAGTAAAATTTTACTTCGATAAGACATCGTGGAATTGAAATACTCCCATTTTTATGCAACTGATTCTCTTGGCCTATTCAGCAAGTATCATCAGGATCATATCAAGTGCCATGAACTCGAAGGAAATAACATGAGGATATTTGCCTGGTTTTTGAACTTCTTTTTTAAGCGTGTGCGGTTCAATTGGTCCTATCAAAGCGGGGAATGTCTCAAAAGCTTTGTTTTACTAGGGGCAATAATACTATAGGAGTTAAAAAGCTTGAAAGTTTAACATAACTTTAAGAAACCAACAAACATGCGTTAAGGAGTCATTTTTCAACTCTCTTCTATTACTCGGGTTCTGGTAGACAGATTTTGATGAAATTTCGAGAAAAAGCACTTCTTATGAATACTAAAGTGTGCCTATTTATTTAATTTAAAAAATAAATTTCTAAGCAGTATACAGGGTGTTTCACGAGAAAACTGACATGGTTTAATGGGAGACAGATGACACATAGGGTAATCAGAATCACCCATAGAAAAGACTGGTTGGATACCCGTTGATGAAATATAGGGTGTCTTATGTACTTTTGCCAAAATTTCTTTTGGTTATTACTTTGCAATGAAATGGAATAATTAGTTCATATTTGGCTCATGTAACACGCTAGTGATCCTAAATACATAATTACTAAATAAATACACCAAAGGCAATGACGGCCCGCTTTATCCCGGAAGGTTCTAGAAGAGCCTTGTGTGAGAGGGGGCTACACATTTTGAGACAAGGGACACACACCCAATATCCGTGTATAGTGGAAAAATTATTAATTTTAGTTCAGATTTCGCCATGCTAAGTTTATTTGCATCAGGACCGAAGATCCAACCCGGAACTTTTGGGTGAGAGGTAAGTGCGCTCACCTCTCGACCATCGGTCATGAAATATCCAGGTCCGGGCTTGACAAAAAGTTGTTTTTGTTGTTTTTCAAAGAAGCAACACCATGTATATGTTTTCTTTCAAATTTCCATATGTAACGCGAATAGTACATAAAGAACTGAGTAAAATGGATTCATTATTTCTTTTGCCATGCTTTCATCGTTCTCGAAATACATTCCACTAAATACCACAATATGAGACTGCTAAAAATGCCTTCCACAATTGAAATTACTCATTTACTTTTTTTCAACAGTAAATATTATGTTGTGATTAAATTTTTTTAACATTAATCACTTGTGTGATATTAGAGAGAGGGAGAAACAAATAAAACTACCTATAAATGTTGCAGATCATCGAACAAAATCATCTATTTTATTACGCTCATGTATTGAAAACTAGTAAAACAACAACATAACATATCTATCAACAACAACAATAACGGTAGCAACAAAATAACATATCAATAATGCACATAATAACAGAATAATAACAAACTATGAGCGGAACAATTTGTATCAAAAACAGAAAACAAAAATGCAAATACTGTGATAAATAACGTTCACAAATAAGAATTGTAATTAAATTACTTCCTCGGCCAGTGGAAGTATAGTAACGCAGAATTTTTTATTTTTATTTTGTTGAAATAGGCTTAAAATGTCATGAAACGTCGAGATTTTAAATTTGAGCGAAAAAAAATTTCTTGTCTGTCGGTCTGTCTGTCTGTCGGTCTATCTGTCTGTAACTTTTTTGTGCGCACGTTTACTCCGGAACCGTTTATGATATTGACTTGAAATTTAGTACACTTATGTATTGTAACGAGACCTGGAACTATTTTGATCTAATTCCGTTGAAGGGTTCGGGGTAAATGGGGTAAATAAGGGTAAATTGGCAAAACAAGTAAGCAAGTAAGAGTCCATAAAATTGCAATTTAGGGCATGTACGAAAAGTTAAAGTCAGAAAATGCGATTTAGTGTATATTCAAAAACGGAACGGTTAGCTACCCCCTCTATCACCCCCATTGCCACATCTCCACTTATTTAAGGGGGTAAAAAAAATTAAAATATGATTTAGTGTGTATGCAAGAACGAAACGTCTAAAAAAATTTTTTTGGCGTTAGCTACCCCCTCTACTACCCCCCATTGCCACCCTCATCCTATTATTAAAGGTGGTAAAAAAATTAAAAGGTGATTTAGTGTGTATACAAAAACGAAACGTCTAAAAAATTTTTTTTGGCGTTAGCTACACCCTGCACCACTCCATTGCCATCCCCGCCCTATTATTGAAAGAAGTAAAAAAAATTAAGATGTGATTTAGTGTGTATAAAAGAATGAAACGTGTAAAAAAATTTTTTAGCGTTAGCTACACCCTCTTACCACCCCCATTGCCACCCGCACCCTATTATTAAAGGGAATAAAAAATTAAATGGGGATTTGAACCAAGGGCCCCTAAAATTTATTTTGGCATTAGTTGCCCCTCTACCACCCCCATTTCCACCCCACCCTATTGTTTAAGGGAATAAAAAATTAAATTGGGATTTAGTGTGTATACGAGAACCAAGGACTTCTAGATTTTTTTACATTAGCCACCCCCTCTACCATCCCCACTCTACTATTAAAGGGAATAAAATATTACATTGGGATTTAATGTGCGTGAGACTTGGATACAAAATTTGGATGTAGAAGTAGTGATTCCTTGGGCAGCAGTTTTTATGTTTAAAATGTCCTTCCCCAGCGTCGGTGCATTTCCTGGTGTGATTCACGAGATGACCGATTGATTTTCATATATAATTTGGTTATTCCAAATTTCATTGCAGCATTCAATAATCCTCTCAATTAATTGAGCCCTGCCATTAATGTCCATATTGTAGACCACGCTCTTTAAGTGACCCCATAAAAATATTCAACAGGGTTCAAATCCGGGGACTGTTACCTCCTTTTCCTGATTATATATTTTTGGAAAAGAATTGAGGCAAGATATGCGGACGACTAGCTGGTTTAAGCCGGAACAAAGAGTCGTAGATTCAGAGTACTTGTAAGAGATGTGAAACTTACCTTCTTTGAATGTTTAACATAGAACACAAATTTTTGTTTTATTCGAGAAAAGCAGACAATGAAAAATTGATATTATTTGGGCACCATATATAGTTGATAATTAGTTGAGTTGTCTCTTTTTCTCATAAAACCAGTTTCCTATAGACGAGACTGGAATTATTGGCAAGGGAAATAAAAAAAATTGTATAAAATGAAAGTTAAAATATATTACATAAATAAATAAATTTTGTAATATGAAGTTGTTTGAAATATAAATTTAGGTGAAATTACATGTTTATAAAATTGTATTAACAAACAAAGAATAATTAATACAAACAAATTAATAATATATATTATACCAATCTCCTAGATTTCCAGACTAAGTATGGTTGAAGGTGGAAAGCTGTAGCACTGCAATTCAGGCCCCTATTTTCTCTTGGAACATCCAAGCTAAATATCTTTGGCAATTTATTCTTGCAAGACTGAGTTTTTCAAAGGAAATTTATGTGTGAAGATTGTAGATAATATCCAACTATACGGTTTGGAAAAGTGATTATCGTAAACGTAAATGCAAAGTTATGTAAAATTAAACGTAAATGGAAAAAGATTGCTAAATAAATATGCTTAATACATAAAATAGACTGAATATAGATTTAAAAATATAGAATTAATATAAATTTAACGTAGAATAACTATAGAAGCAGAATATAAATTTAGAAGTAGAATAAATGCAGAATTAAATTTAATGTAAAAGCTGATTTGCAAACTATAAATTGCCAAGAATAAAAAAGAAAATAATGGTTCATTACCATGTGGTAACATGTAGCATTTTAATTACTTATTGAATTAAAAAGATTTGAATTTAAATTTATTAAAAAAAATTGAAATTGTATTAAGGACAAAATTAAAAATTATTGAAATTTAAATTACTAATAAATAAAATTTACCTGGTTGTGTTAAACGCATGAAATGTGGATATATAAATGTAATATAAATTACTGACGATCGCACAGTTAAAGTTTGTAGACTCAATCAAATCAAATTCGGCAGGCAAATGATCCCTTCGTGATTTTAACAAATAAAATAAACTTTCTTATACTACCTTCTACAATATAATACCAATATACAAACTTGAAATATATAGTTTTACTAGTAAAAACTGTAAAGTGGTACAGGTCCCGCCATCTGTTGATGGTCACAGTTAAAATAGTGACAGGTATACAATCTATAAAAGAAATCTTTAATCAATAATAGTCTAACATTAGTTGCATACCACAGATTAGATAGTTACTTTAAAATTTGTATACATAACCAAAAATACGAACTCTCGCAATAAATTGCACAATTGTTTACAAAGTGTATTGTAAAGATCCATTAAATATATTACATTATATAAGATACACTATATAACAGATAAACGAGAATGTTCCACAGGCAAGGAAAATAACCACATATACATAGTAACAAAGTATAAATGCTTTTGTACCTTGGTATAGACAACTGGTTCTCAAGTGCTGTAAACAGAGATACATAATTTAGTGTTAAAAGCATGACTGAGTTCTTAAGATATAAAAGTAGGTACATAAAACAATGTGACATAATTTACCAGTTATACAAAGAAAATTTTTGATAGTTGAAACAGTCTCACTTAACGAAAACTGAATCAAAATGCTATACAGATAGTGGTAATATAAGTAAAATACTAGTTATTATATAAAATTGTTAAATGGACATAGGCTATGTAACAGGACCTTGCCGTCAATAAATAAGGACCTCCGCGGCCAATTCATCTGTCCGGATATGTGTCATTTAAATGATTTTTAAATTGGTTGGAGAAATGTGGTGGGGCTCCATCATGTTGAAAGAACATACCTCGAATATTTAAATTTTCTAAAAGATTCGGTAACGTATGTAGTAAAAAATTAAGATAGACGTTACCATTAAGTGTACCTGCAAAAAAATGAGGCCCTTACAAGTCCTATCCAAATATTGATTGAAAATCTATGTTGTGAACGACATTCACGTTTTGTGTGAGGGTTCTCTGGGGCCCATATGTGAGCATTTTTTGAATTATTTATTCCGTCTCTTGTAAATTGCGCCTCGTCTATGGATAAGGTTCTGGAAATTACCCGTCAATTTTCAGACAGCCAACGGCAAAAAATCAGTCGATTGACGTCGTCGCCTGGTTCAAGGCGTTGTAGTAATTGATTGGGAAAAATTTTGCTCTCACAATGTCCTCCATATTCTAGTGTGATAAACACCAATGAGAGCACTAATTTCTCGTTTTCTTAAACTTGAATTTTCGTGAACCATATGCAAAACATTGTTCCTAAGTTTACCCCTTGTCCTATATTGCGTTCCACAACTGCACACTAGTGGGAAACTATCCATGTTCTCCGGAATACTGATATACGGACCCGAAAGTTGTATGGTCAAGTTGTCGTCTATTAGGAAACTATCTTCGACATTCCCTTCCTGCTGCTCTACCATTTCCATTACAATATCCTTAGATGAAAATGATGTCAGTATATTCTTCGTTCGAAAATTGGTAGGGCATTATGAATATATTTATTAGTAATTAATTGTCTTAGCTAATACAATAAAACTAAACATAAATTATCACCACATAAACTGGCAAATAGGCATTAGGCATTAGACTAATTATGTGTTTTCTAATCAATGGAATATAAACTAACTTATTTATCGTTTAAAGACATAGTTTAATAATTGGATTTGTAAACGATAGCCTATAAGATTATTTCTTTCATAGAGAGAATTATTGAAAATTTTCAAAATATTTTGAGCCTAGTGAGGATATTTTAAAAATAAAAATTAATTAATTGTAAATACTTTTTACATAATATTTGCATTTTTGTTTTTCATACATATTGTTCCGCTCATAGTTTGTTATTTTTCTGTTATTATGTGCATTATTCATATGTTTTTTGTTGCTACCGTTATTGTTGTTGTTGATAGATATGTTATGTTGTTGTTTTACTAGTTTTCAATACATGAGCGTAAAAAAATAGATACTTTGTTCGATGATCTGTAACATTTATGTTTTTATTTATTTTTCGCCCTCCCTAATATCACACAAATCACACATGTGATTAATGTTAAAAATGTGTTAGTACTTACTGTGTTAGATTTATAGTGTTACGACGCCCAATTGGTACCATCAGTGAAGCAGTTAAGCATAAACGAACAGTAAGTATAAATTTTGTATTATTCCCCGTCTGAAACAGTCGTTTTGAACCCTTTTTGTGAACGTTTAATATTCATTTTTGGAAAAACATATAATAGAAGTCCTTCAGACGCGAAAATATGGATCGTTCACATCGTCTGTCTCCAATTAAACCATGTCCGTTTTCTCTTGAAACACCCTGTATATCAAGGAACAAAAAATCCATAACCTCAAAGGTTCTAAGAGCATGTAAGTTTGACAGACTGTCATTTTGGTTCTAGATGAGATATCGATAAGATTTTTTCTTTTTTATCTTCTTGAAATTTTGGGTACACCTTCTCGCCTTTCACCGAAATAGGTCTACTTAAAAAGGAAATTAAAAACAGTCACGGCAACCATTTTGAATGAAAGTGGTCCTAGGCAGTGTAATGGGGATTTCCGACCCCAATAAATATCGTTTTTGTAACCCATGGGGCCCGACTGGCGACATTAAAGAAAATCACTTCTATCAGCGGCATTCAAAAATTTTTGGCTTAACATTACTCCACTAAATAGAGTTTATGATTTTGCAAATATTTGGTAAACCGATATTTCGAATTCACTCTGTAGATATATGATAGAAACGTCGGTTTAGAAATTAATGATTGATAAAATAGTAAAAATAAAAAGGCGGTCAAAATTCGTGCTACAAACAATACCGGTATAATGTGAATCTTGTTCCTTTTTTCAAAGAGCAAAATTAAGTAAATTAGACAAGAAAGTATTCCGTTTTTGTTTGCCTGTGTTAGCAGGTTGCTTTGACAAGCAAAAAGATTATCCTCTTAATGGAAAGATGATCTACAACTACTTGAAACTCCGCTCAATATACCAGTAGGCATTTCCAGGAATACGTGCTTTGTTCCATTATTTACGGCTAAATCATTAGTATTAATCCGGAAATTAATCAAATAAATCTTTGACTATTAATTGGCGGGATTGAAAAGAAATTAATTATAATTTGTTTATGGGACGTGGTGCGGGCTATCAATCAGCTGAATTTCCATGAGAGAATTGCCGATGACTATAAATCTTCACGAGAATCAATAGGGACGTGTCACTCTTTAACCCACCACTATTCCGTTATGAGCCCAAGTCTCGAGGGAGAGCAATATGTCATAGCGTTTTCATAGGCCATACGCTGGGGAAATGACGCCTGCCTCTCGTCAAAATCACAATATATTTAAATGACACATTCTTTTTTATTATATTTATATTCCAGGTTATATTAAATTTTATCTAAAGTTTACTTTTGTTACGTCGATGTGTACTCAAGAGATTTGCATCAAATTCCTCGGTTGTTACTTCCTTGAAGAGTAGATACTGGGGAGAGTATTTTAAAGTAACATTTCAAGTTTTAAAAAGGAAATCTCATTGATACGATCCCCGCTGTCTTCCTCCCATGAGAAAGCAATCTTATACGGTAAAAAATGTGTTGTGTTTACAGTGAGGATTTTCATAGGTTTGTCAAATTAAAAAAAGTTGAATTGCCATAACAGTAAAGTAAAAACACAAACAACAATAATAATTAAATAATAATAATAATCATCCCGACTTGCCAGGACGGTGTATTCAACACCCTCGTCTATCGAAGTTGTGTCATGGGTATGGAGGTTATTATTGTATATTCCATTGTGACGCGTTTTTCTCTACCTCGCACGTTGACGTGGAGAAAAGGCGCGGCCACTCTTTGACACACGAGCTTCGGAAACAAGTTTTCGAATTACTCGGGCGCCAGTCTTAGTTTAAGTGATAGGACACACTACCCTCAAGCCGAGTACGCGAGGCTGAGCAGCTCAAGTGGAGAAAGTTTATTCCAGTGGGTCAATATATGGGAAATTAGACGTTCACACACAGACAGTAAAACTCAGAGTTTTCAATAAAATCAATATATTACGAGAATCCTACTATGTACAATTCTAAATTATCTCTAACTACTTAGTTACTATTAAAATTTACTAATTACTAGATACCGGGAGGAGCAAGCAAAAGTCTAGTACCAAATGACTCAGGCGACAAGGATAGCAAGCATAAAACTACTATTTAAAACTTCAGCACCAAGCAAACGGCAAAGTGTTAGCACAAAGTAAGCGGCGTTACGTGGGTAATTTAATAAAGCGATACCAGGGTGCAGACTAGATACGGATACCAGGCAGAATGAAGCAAGACCACAATCATAAAAATAAATCTACAGTATAACAGTATATGAGGAAATACAGAATACTTGGCTAGTGTGTGCAGTGACAGTTCCTTGGTATACGCTAAAACATACAAGATAGTATTATTAGTTCCCTGTAAAGGTAAGGTATGGTTAAGAGAACAGATCCGTTACTTTTCAGTACTCCCAGAGATCCGAAGATACATGGTGAGTACCTACGAGTAACAGTAACGAGTTGTAGAACGGCTTCCCTCGAGACGGAATACTGGAAAGGTAAAGTATGATTAGGAACAGATCTGTTACTTTTCAGTACTCCCAGAGATCCGAAGATACATGGTGAGCACCTACGAGCAACAGTGACAATGCTGAAAGGTAAAGTATGATTAGGAACAGGTCTGTTACTTTTCAGTACTCCCAGAGATCCGAAGATACATGGTGAGCACCTACGAGTAATAGTGACAAAGGCTGAAAGATAAAGTATGATTAGAGAACAGATTTGTTACTTTTCAGTACTCCCAGAGATCCGAAGATACATGGTGAGCACCTACGAGTAACAGTGAAAATTTGTAGAACGGCTTCCCTCGAGACGAAATACTGAAAAGGTAAAGAATGATTAGAGAACAGATCTGTTACTTTTCAGTACTCCCAGAAATCCGAAGATACATGGTGAGCACCTACGAGTAACAGTGACAAAGGCTGTAGAACGGCTTCCCTCGAGACGAAATACTGAAAAGGTAAAGTATGATTAGAGAGCAGTAGTTGCACTAGCCAAGTTTCTCCATTCCGTTATTTCTCTCCTATGGTCGTACTTACTTCTGGGACTGGATTCAGGCACGTCTGCTGGGGAAGGTGGTCAGATCGGAGTGACACACTTGCTTGGTACACCGGGACTTTTCTATAATCAAACAGCTTATTAGAGTAGCGGGAGAAATGCGCCAATTGGATGCGCGGTTACAAAATTGTGGACTTAGAAAAATTCCGCGGCTGGGAATTAATATATGACAAGTATTTGTGCCTGGTGTTTCAGACTGGGAGGAAACACGTCTAGTTGCTTTGAGTCGATCGGAGCGACTGCCTACACGGTATGAATTTAATTTCTTCCTTCAGATATGAAGAAGTGGGAGAAACAGCAGAAAACAGATGCGTGATGGATCAAGGTGACGTCAGACGGACTTAGAAAAATAATTCAGAATCAGATTTGGACTTTGAAGAATAATTCCACGAAGGTTTTGTGGACTTAGAAAATACAGATTTTATGGACTTAGAAAAATTGATGTTACCTGGCGGCTTCAAATATTTAGTGTGAACACGTCTGCTGGCTCTGAGTCGATCGGGAAGACTAACTGGTCGGTGTGAATTAAATTACTGCCTTCAGAGATGAAGGAGTGGGAGAAACAGCGGAAAATATGTGCGTGGTGGATCACTGTGACGTCAGCTGGACTTGTAAAAATATTTGAAATGTCTTTTCGGACTTAGAAAAATAATGATACAGAATTTATGGACTTAGAAAAGTTATTGTTACCTGATTTGTAGACGTGTAATATTTTCAGGACAGTACCAGGGCCAACAGCAGGCACGTGTATCTCGTGGGACGGCAGCCGGAAGACTAAATGCGGAATAATTAAATTATTCCCGTGTACTGAAGGGCTACGTCACATAAGTGACGTCGGGCGGACTTGTAAAATATTTTAAAATATCTTCGGACGAACGTGGTCGGTCGCTGGGAAGGCACTGCCTCGTGCGTGGTTTGGCGTGTCTGAAATGTAAAAACTCTTCTCGTCGCTTCCCCACCTGAGTTCATCTGTACCTTTACAAGTGAAATATTTTTACGCGGTATTGACAATCACAAATATTAATTATTTCTAACTAATTCGCTGTTAGCGGTACAATTTATACGGAATAATCGAAATTAAATATAACACGGCAATTTCTATAACATATTTAAGAGATTAAATAAAATAAAACTTGGGCATATCTGGGTAACGAAAAACACTTCGTTACATCCCCCTCTTACTTCGCCTAAAAAAAAATTAATGAAATGATTTTTTTTTCTTAGCTTCCTCCATCGGTTTTTTTTCAACTAGAATAATATGAAAGAAATGAAAAATTTACGGTTCAGGTCCCTATCTGAGCAGAGATGCTTACCCCCTCTATTAAGTACATTTATTGGTGAATAAGTACATCTTTTTACAAGTAAAAATCAAAACAAGGTGACTCTATGTACAAACAGTATATATATATTTAAAAAAACTAAAATTCTTACAGATTCCTTGGGGTCAGATTTTTTTTTCAGACCAAAGTTTAACCATCGGTTCCCTAAAACAGAAGAAACTTGTACAGATGTCTTCTTTTTAGGTTCCCATTTGTACAGAACGGCGACGCTGGGTTTCCACGATTTCCTCTTACTGTACTGGTCCGGTGACTCCTATTTTAAACAAACAGAGTATGGGAATGATATTTTACTTTTCGACCCAGGTCTACAACAGAAAAATAAATTACAATAAATTCAGCAAAAAATAAACGGCAATATAGATAGTCGTTCAATAGGAAGTACGACGCCTACATTTTATGCAGGGAGCTGCATCGGAGTGCGTAGCTCGGTATCATGACCCGGCGGTGTCCGGGGTTACTCTGGACTCCTTGGGAGGTGATAACTACCTCGAAAAACAGAAAAACGATTGGAACGAGTGGATGACAGACTATGGACAGATGCCTGTCGCCATGACAGCGGGCGATGGTACGACGGTGAGTGGTGTTGTGGAATACATTTACAATCCTTCGACATTACTCCTTGTAAACCACATCGAGAACAGAAGAGGCACTTCTTTTGGCGACAAGATTGACGGGAATGCCCTGGATTACCACACCGCCAACATAAATCCCCTCGACTAACTGGTAAATAAGTCGGGACTTTCTTGAAAGGTTCACGGTGCCTATTAGCAGTTTGTTGAGACTGGATCTTATGGATTACTGGAGAACTCTTTGAACTGGTAGACGACTCGATGATTCCAACTTCTTTGGTGGTATCTTCCTGTGTCTTCGGGTTCTGGGGTCGGCGTCTCCATTTTCTTGCTTTAGGCTGTTTGCGATGGGTGTGGTGTTGGGCTGGTTGCGCAGTTCCAGTGCTGTCCTGGAAAACTGGTACTTCGGTATTCAAGAAAACTTGTGGTCTCTCTTCATCACATTTAGTTAGGGCTAAACCACTTCCTACCAGTGGGTCAGTTACAGGTGATGATGATACTGGACGGTTGTTCAAGTAGACAGTACTGGTGGGCAGGTTTACATGGAACGCTCTTGTCCTTAGGATATCCATTCCCAGTACTATGCCGGAGGACAAGTTCGTCAAGTAGAGGACTCGCTCCTTAAAATGGGTTCCATCTATCTTGAACTCTAAGTCATACGCAGTGGAAACAGTCACACGGGACTCATTGGCTAGCTGGGCTGTCATAGTAGATATGGTGATGGGATTTTTCCCCTTCTGGGCGACGAAATCCTGGACTCGGTTTCCTATGTAGGAACGAACAGATCCGGTATCTACTAACGCAGTAAATTGTTTACCATACATTCTCAGTTGTATGTGGGGTCGAACATCTCTAGGGATGGTATCTTGTGAAGCAGGCTTGTCAGCAGGCAACGCAGGCTTCATACTGGTACAGCTTTGGTCTTGTTCCGCCGTCCTGTGGCATGGACAGTCTTTGGTTAAAGTTTCATCTCGTCCACAACGTGAACAGAATAGCTTCGGTTTGGAACGACAGTGTCTTCGGTAATGTCCAGATTTTCCACATCGCCAGCAGATTCTAGTTTGGTCGGTGCTGCCGATAATGGTGGAAGTGGATGGTCCACCCTCATCGTTAACTACTGAGCAAATTGGAGGCGATGGGGTTGGTTCCATTGGCCTTGGAATTTCCTGCAGTGGTTGTACGGTGTTGATGGGGGTTTGATCCATTCTTGAAGGCGATGGTGGTTGGTTACCAGCAGATGGTGGTACGGGGCGTGGTCTCAGTTGTGGGTAGCGATTCACTGGCTGTCGTGGCATGGTTAGCTGGTCGGCATCTAACTCTCGTTGCAAAGCCTCAAATTCGTTTATTTGACATACCAAATCTCTAGTGCTTTGCACTTCGTTACGTCGGATATATTGCCGGTATTCAGGTCGCAGATTTGTGTACAGACGTTGTAATGCCTTCTCTGGCGTGTACTCTCCCTGCCGGCGTAGTAGAGCCTGCAAAGCTACTACATAATCTCGGCCAGATTCTCCTGGTTGTTGTCGGCGTTGATAAATTTGTTCCTCCAGGAAGGATTGGTAATTTGTGGGAAGGTAAAACTGTTTGAAATCTGTAACGAAGTCTTCCCAGGTATTCCATAGACTTCGTGTGTTGCGATACCAGGCTAAAGCATTTCCTTGGAATATTTCATACAGAGCTGGCAGCAGTGATGCATTGGGAATGTCGCTGTGTTCCTGGAACTCCACTAATTTTTCCAAAAACTCCATGGCATCGGTTTTTCCATTGAAATGCAAATTCCACTTCCGGACTTTCTCGCATACAGCACTTACAGACATCTGCACGGCTGTCTCACTCACTCCCGGAGGTACTAAGTCTTGCGCCGGTGGTGGGATGACGAGAGACAGAGCAGGCGGCACCCTCACTCTAGGTGATGCACTTCCTTCTTTCATGAAACGTACTAAACGGCGTTTCTTTTCATCCACTGTTCCTGTTGAGCTCAATCCAAACTTCTGGAGCTCTATATCCAGTTCCTCCTTTTTCAGTTTGTAGATCCAGCTTAGTCGTACCTCTCCCCATTCTGAACTAAGGGTTTCTCCCTGCTGGCCTGCTTCGGGTATTTCTGAATCTCCTCCGGTAGCCATTTTGTTTTGGACGGCTGCTTCTGGTAATACGTTAAACTGGTTTCTTCTGGTGGTCTGCACAGGGCGACGTTCTCAGACAAATTCTCCGGGATGGAGGTATGGAACTGGAACTGATGCGGTACACGGAGTGTAACCGATACTGGAACTGGTGGGGACGGCTGTCTTGAAGTGAACCTCTCTGCTTGAAGTCTTCTGGCGAAGTGTTTCCTGCGGCGAGGAACGACAATAATATAGAACGGGAAACGATGCGGTACACGGAGTGTAACCGATACTGGAACTGATGGGGACGGCTGTCTTGAAGTGGACCTCTCTGCTTGAAGTCTTCTGGCGAAGTGTTTCCTGCGGCGAGGAACGACAATAATATAGAACGGGAAACGATGCGGTACACGGAGTGTAACCGATACTGGAACTGATGGGGACGGCTGTCTTGAAGTGGACCTCTCTGCTTGAAGTCTTCTGGCGAAGTGTTTCCTGCGGCGAGGAACGACAATAATATAGAACGGGAAACGATGCGGTACACGGAGTGTAACCGATACTGGAACTGGTGGGGACGGCTGTCTTGAAGTGAACCTCTCTGCTTGAAGTCTTCTGGCGAAGTGTTTCCTGCGGCGAGGAACGACAATAATATTGTACGGGAAACGATGCGGTACACGGAGTGTAACCGATACTGGAACTGATGGGGATTGTCGTCTTGAAGTGACCCTCTCTGCTTGAAGTCTTCTGGTGAAGTCTTTCCTGCGGCGAGGAACGACAATAATATAGAACGATGCGGTACACAGAGTGTAACCGATACTGGAACTGATGGGGGCTGCTGTCTTGAAATGAACCACTCTGCTCGAAGCCTTCTAGCGAAGTGTTTCCTGCGGCGAGGAACGACAATAATATAGTACGGGAAACGATGCGGTACACGGAGTGTAACCGATACTGGAACTGATGGGGATTGTTGTCTTGAAGTGACCGTCTCTGCTTGAAGTCTTCTGGTGAAGTGTTTCCTGCGGCGAGGAATGACAACAATATAGAACGGGAAACGATGCGGTACACGGAGTGTAACCGATACTGGAACTGGTGGGGACGGCTGTCTTGAAGTGAACCTCTCTGCTGGGAGTCTTTTGGCGAAGTGTTTCCTGCGGCGAGGAACGACAATAATATAGAACGATGCGGTATACGGAGTGTAACCGATACTGGAACTGATGGAGATTGTTGTCTTGAAGTGTTTCCTGCGGCGAGGAACGACAATAATATAGAACGATGCGGTACACGGAGTGTAACCGATACGGAAACTGATGGGGACTGTTGTCTTGAAGTGAACTGCGTAGGTCGACGGCTTCAGATTCAACTCTCCTGTTGAAATGGTGCAGTCAGCTGACAGGTAGAACTGATATCTTGAAGTGAACTGCACAGATCGACGGCTTCAGACCAACTATCCGGTGGACACAGTAGATGGTGAGATTAAGCTGGAACTGCTGTCTTGAAATGAACCGCACCACTCGAAGTCTTCTAGCGAAGTGTTTCCTGCGGCGAGGAACGACAATAATATAGTACGGGAAACGATGCGGTACACGGAGTGTAACCGATACTGGAACTGATGGGGACTGTTGTCTTGAAGTGAACTGCGCAGGTCGACGGCTTCAGATTCAACTCTCCTGTTGAAACGGTGCAGTCAGATGACAGGTAGAACTGATATCTTGAAGTGAACTGCACAGATCGACGGCTTCAGACCAACTATCCGGTGGACACAGTAGATGGTGAGATTAAGCTGGAACTGCTGTCTTGAAATGAACCACTCTGCTCGAAGCCTTCTAGCGAAGTGTTTCCTGCGGCGAGGAACGACAATAATATAGAACGGGAAACGATGCGGTACACAGAGTGTAACCGATACTGGAACTGATGGGGGCTGCTGTCTTGAAATGAACCACTCTGCTCGAAGCCTTCTAGCGAAGTGTTTCCTGCGGCGAGGAACGACAATAATATAGCACGGGAAACGATGCGGTACACGGAGTGTAACCGATACTGGAACTTGGTGGGGACCGTTGTCTTGAAGTGAACTGCGCAGATCGACGGCTTCAGACCCAACTCTCCTGTTGAAACGGTGCAGTCAGATGACAGGTAGAACTGATATCTTGAAGTGAACTGCACAGATCGACGGCTTCATACCAACTATCCTCTTCCTGACCAGGCGCTTCGTTTTACTTCCTCATAGCTATGCGTGGTTGATCCTGCGTCCCAGGCTTGATATATTAAACTTGCTTACTCACAATCTCTTCCTTTGCTGAATCCTCTTGACTTGTTGGGTACAGGTATTCAGAAAACGGTGGATACCCAATTACTGGTCTTGACGGGGTCTAGGGACTCGTTTCTTACAGTCTCAGCAATATTTTTCCTCTCAGGCCACTCTCGTACACGTCTTTTCACAACGGTTGGTCGGAGCCAACTGAAACTAGTGGCCATCAATTCTACGCCCTCAAGTTACTCGAAAACGAGGGGTCGCTTCGACTATACCTTCTGGTTACAGTGGTGCCAAGTATTCCGGTCAAAATTTTGGCAGTTGGTCAAAAGTGGTGCAAAAGGTGTATCTTGGTCCTAGTTATCCTTCAGTGCCTGTATTACTCACTTCTGACCTCTAGTTTGACTACAGCACACTTCTTCCCAGAACGGTGGGTCGGACTCAACTTAAACCGGTGGCAATCAATTCTTTGTGGTCGTTTTAGTCCAAAACGACACCTTCCGTGACTTCGTGTGTCTTCGGGAGTCTTCGGGAATCTTCGGAAGTGCTCCGGCGGAGCTCGAATTTTTGGTTAAAAGTCCAGCCTCCACACGTGTAAACTCCCTGGAAGCTTCTTTTGATTCTCTCCTACCTCCAGTCGTTGACAAAATGGTAAATACCCTCTTCGGAGGAGGTCGGATTTGCTCGGGAATGATCGCAATCGATTCCCGATGGTTGGTTTAGTCGGAAATGACACCTTCCTTGGTCAAATGCGTCACCTGGTACTTTTTCGGTTGCTTTCGGTGACTGCCGAATGTGAAAGTCTAATCTAATTTCCCTTTTTGTTTTTAACGGTCCCTGCTCGGGCGCCAAGTTTGTGACGCGTTTTTCTCCACCTCGCACGTTGACGTGGAGAAAAGGCGCGGCCACTCTTTGACATACGAGCTTCGGAAACAAGGTTTCGAATTACTCGGGCGCCAGTCCTAGTTTAAGTGATAGGACACACTACCCTCAAGCCGAGTACGCGAGGCTGAGCAGCTCAAGTGGAGAAAGTTTATTCCAGTGGGTCAATATATGGGAAATTAGACGTTCACACACAGACAGTAAAACTCAGAGTTTTCAATAAAATCAATATATTACGAGAATCCTACTATGTACAATTCTAAATTATCTCTAACTACTTAGTTACTATTAAAATTTACTAATTACTGGATACCGGGAGGAGCAAGCAAAAGTCTAGTACCAAATGACTCAGGCGACAAGGATAGCAAGCATAAAACTACTATTTAAAACTTCAGCACCAAGCAAACGGCAAAGTGTTAGCACAAAGTAAGCGGCGTTACGTGGGTAATTTAATAAAGCGATACCAGGGTGCAGACTAGATACGGATACCAGGCAGAATGAAGCAAGACCACAATCATAAAAATAAATCTACAGTATAACAGTATATGAGGAAATACAGAATACTTGGCTAGTGTGTGCAGTGACAGTTCCTTGGTATACGCTAAAACATACAAGATAGTATTATTAGTTCCCTGTAAAGGTAAGGTATGGTTAAGAGAACAGATCCGTTACTTTTCAGTACTCCCAGAGATCCGAAGATACATGGTGAGTACCTACGAGTAACAGTAACGAGTTGTAGAACGGCTTCCCTCGAGACGGAATACTGGAAAGGTAAAGTATGATTAGGAACAGATCTGTTACTTTTCAGTACTCCCAGAGATCCGAAGATACATGGTGAGCACCTACGAGCAACAGTGACAATGCTGAAAGGTAAAGTATGATTAGGAACAGGACTGTTACTTTTCAGTACTCCCAGAGATCAGAAGATACATGGTGAGCACCTACGAGTAACAGTGACGATTTGCAGAACGGCTTCCCTCGAGACGGAATACTGGAAAGGTAAAGTATGATTAGGAACAGATCTGTTACTTTTCAGTACTCCCAGAGATCCGAAGATACATGGTGAGCACCTACGAGCAACAGTGACAATGCTGAAAGGTAAAGTATGATTAGGAACAGGTCTGTTACTTTTCAGTACTCCCAGAGATCCGAAGATACATGGTGAGCACCTACGAGTAATAGTGACAAAGGCTGAAAGATAAAGTATGATTAGAGAACAGATTTGTTACTTTTCAGTACTCCCAGAGATCCGAAGATACATGGTGAGCACCTACGAGTAACAGTGAAAATTTGTAGAACGGCTTCCCTCGAGACGAAATACTGAAAAGGTAAAGAATGATTAGAGAACAGATCTGAAGTGAGGTACCGTCACCGGTTCAAGCGCTGTGACCTCGATCGGCGAAGTTAAGCAGCGTTGGTCGAGTCCGTCACTTGGATGGGTGAACGGCATCTCATTTCGCCGTCCTGGTTGAGTGAAAGAGTAGCTGTAGCTAAACTCCGCCAGGACGTAAATATAAACAAGGCATTAAAATAAAATAAAAAAAAATAAATCTGTTACTTTTCAGTACTCCCAGAAATCCGAAGATACATGGTGAGCACCTACGAGTAACAGTGACAAAGGCTGTAGAACGGCTTCCCTCGAGACGAAATACTGAAAAGGTAAAGTATGATTAGAGAGCAGTAGTTGCACTAGCCAAGTTTCTCCATTCCGTTATTTCTCTCCTATGGTCGTACTTACTTCTGGGACTGGATTCAGGCACGTCTGCTGGGGAAGGTGGTCAGATCGGAGTGACACACTTGCTTGGTACACCGGGACTTTTCTATAATCAAACAGCTTATTAGAGTAGCGGGAGAAATGCGCCAATTGGATGCGCGGTTACAAAATTGTGGACTTAGAAAAATTCCGCGGCTGGGAATTAATATATGACAAGTATTTGTGCCTGGTGTTTCAGACTGGGAGGAAACACGTCTAGTTGCTTTGAGTCGATCGGAGCGACTGCCTACACGGTATGAATTTAATTTCTTCCTTCAGATATGAAGAAGTGGGAGAAACAGCAGAAAACAGATGCGTGATGGATCAAGGTGACGTCAGACGGACTTAGAAAAATAATTCAGAATCAGATTTGGACTTTGAAGAATAATTCCACGAAGGTTTTGTGGACTTAGAAAATACAGATTTTATGGACTTAGAAAAATTGATGTTACCTGGCGGCTTCAAATATTTAGTGTGAACACGTCTGCTGGCTCTGAGTCGATCGGGAAGACTAACTGGTCGGTGTGAATTAAATTACTGCCTTCAGAGATGAAGGAGTGGGAGGAACAGCGGAAAATATGTGCGTGGTGGATCACTGTGACGTCAGCTGGACTTGTAAAAATATTTGAAATGTCTTTTCGGACTTAGAAAAATAATGATACAGAATTTATGGACTTAGAAAAGTTATTGTTACCTGATTTGTAGACGTGTAATATTTTCAGGACAGTACCAGGGCCAACAGCAGGCACGTGTATCTCGTGGGACGGCAGCCGGAAGACTAAATGCGGAATAATTAAATTATTCCCGTGTACTGAAGGGCTACGTCACATAAGTGACGTCGGGCGGACTTGTAAAATATTTTAAAATATCTTCGGACGAACGTGGTCGGTCGCTGGGAAGGCACTGCCTCGTGCGTGGTTTGGCGTGTCTGAAATGTAAAAACTCTTCTCGTCGCTTCTCCACCTGAGTTCATCTGTACCTTTACAAGTGAAATATTTTTACGCGGTATTGACAATCACAAATATTAATTATTTCTAACTAATTCGCTGTTAGCGGTACAATTTATACGGAATAATCGAAATTAAATATAACACGGCAATTTCTATAACATATTTAAGAGATTAAATAAAATAAAACTTGGGCATATCTGGGTAACGAAAAACACTTCGTTACACCATAAACATGAGTCAGAAAAAATTGCAAAAGTCTCAAAATTTGTTTAAAAACTAACTCTTTCACCTCATCCAATCAAACTATAATAAAAAGTCCTTAAGATACTTAATTTTATGAAAAACTGCAATTCTTTACGAAAAGATCTGAAAAAATTCACAAACCATCGATTCAACAACCCAAATTCATCCATAGAAACACCCAATCAATTAGTCATTTTACAGCTCAAACATTACAAATTAACATACTAAAAAATACCGCTCCAATATGGGCTTAAAATATATCAAAACTTCATTCCATACCCGCAGTCAAAATATTTTATTTGAATTACACAAACTTTTCATAAATTAATCTTTCTTTGGATTCTACCGTTCATTCGATTTCCCATCTTAAATATCAACATACAATCAATCTCCATTCATAATGTCTCAAAAGAATACTACAAAGGAATATTATTAAAGTCGAGGCAAGAATTCAAGCGATGCACGTCACGAGTGATCTCATTAAAGACATTTTAATACTAACATAATTTTTAATCATTAATTACGTTAAAAAGAGTAATTCTTGACACCCAGTTATTAAGCTTTTTTCAGAAATAGGTATAGTTTAATGGGTCTTCATGATTCTTAGCAGTATTGTCTTATTTATAAAATCGACCTGTGACGTGCATCGCTTGAATTCTTGCCTCGACTATATCAAAACTTATTTCCATCCGGTCCCCTATTACTATCAAAACTTATTTCCTTTCATTCACCGCGGACCTATCAGCACAATTTCATATCGTATTCAACTCTAAGTGCACAATACCTTCGGGACGACTTTACGGGGCCATTTCAAATTTAATAAATCTTTTCAACTAATTTTCGTTAATAACTTCCTACATAAAATCGATTCGAGCTTCATTCGCATATCATCATTTCATGTTAAAATTTTCCATCTTTACATTTTCTGATGCAATATTGCTCAATCGTGCCCGCACGGAATGAACGGGGACATTTCCAGACCTCCGCACACCGAGATCTCGGCCAACCATATGAAAAGCCCAGCACGATGAGCTCGAGCAAGTCCAGTTCGTTACGTGCTCAGCGAACGAACCACTACAGCTGCTACCTTGGCCATAACCAAGTAAAAAGGAGTTTTTAAATCAATTATATTCTGCCCTCGCTCATCTTACATAAAAGTGGATTTTTTCAGACTTTATAAAAATCGGGTTAATACATTTTCACTTTTAAATCTTAATATTTCTAATAACGGAATTTCAGTGTTCGAAAAGTTATTTTTTTAAATCTCTGTGAATTAAATCTAAGAAAAACATATACACTGTGAAGCTTTGAACCCTGCCACAGACAGTAAATTAAATTAAAGTGAAGAATAAATTATTCCAAGTGAAGTAACCTACTCCTGGTCTTATGCAGGATGTAGCATTTGACATTATACAACATTTTGTGAGTAACCCCCACACTTTTCAAATTCAAAAATTAAGTGCGTGAAGGACTCTCAAGGTCTCTAACAAGCTCTAAAGCTCAATGCTCTGCCGATTTTTTTTATTTTACCAAAATCGAGAAGGTCTGCGTGTTCAAGGTCGCTGATGTCATCTGCAGGGCCTGTCGCAGAGCGCTGGACATACGCAGTCTCCGCCTATATTCAGAGGCACGACAGATCACTACGAGTGTTTTACTACCATCTGAGGCCCTCGTATGAGATAGACGAGACACCAGTGCTGTCTTATGCTTGGGGTTATATTGAGTCCGTTGAGAGGAATGAGAAGTGTATATTTATTAAAACTACTCATTTCCCACGGCCAGGCAAATACAAACAAACAAACCTGACGTAGACCTCATCGACCACCAACTCATGACAATGTTCGTCATAGGGCACTCAACTCCCGCGGAGAACAACGTTGTCTTGAACAATGAAGAAAGACCGACAATATATCGAGATCTACTAACTCCGCAGTCTGTATCCAAACCATACTGTCAAGCCGGTGGTACTGATTATCGGCTGCTCCAGTGATAAGTATGAACTAACTATTACTAAAAGGTAAGTGCTGATCGGCTGCCAGCTTCACCCCATCTTTGAAGTAAAATGTTAAGAAAATCGGTTTTTTGCAAATAACTCGAAGACGGTTGTAATCTATAAGCCAGATCTAACAAAACTACTTCTTAGTAAAGTTGTTCAGAATGAAATTTCACCTATTATGAAATTTTTATACCGCGTTAAGTTTAAGACAGAAATTGTAAATAAAATGATTTTTTGAACGTTGTATTTCTGATTTTTGTAATAATATCATTTTTAAAATTACGATTAGCCATTATTTGGTTTCATTTTAGCTTTTCCGGAATTTGCTGAGAAAGTAGTCTGAAATGTAAAAAAATGAAAAGAAGCTAAAGGAAAAATTGATAGGAAGCTGTATTATATGCGGGAAAGTGTCGAATTTGAACAAACTAACCAGCCCTCGAGACAGCAGTTCCTGAGAAACGCTTTGTGGGGCTGCAACAGTGAGACAGTTTATCCCTATTTTAATATTACCTTAAGGTAGTGCGACTGTACCAAAGTATATATATTACCACAACGAATGGAAGTCACAATTCACCAACCCAAAATCCCTGGCAAGAATTACAACTACAACAGCTACGTCTCCAAAAGAAGAGAAACAACCTTCCACGGAAGAAGCCATTCCGAAACCAAGGTACTCCATGAGGCAAGCTCTAAATGTTGTCGTGAAGTGCAGAGTTTATCATAAGATTTGCATTATTCACATGAAAAAATCTAAGTATATGAAAGGGCCAAATAGTCATAAACCCTTAAAACCAGCAGTAGAACTTACGGCTGACAGAACCATTCGTGAAATTGCTGCACAACTCCTAGATCGGTAACTTCAAGAGATATCGTGGCAGATGAAGCACATTACGATAAAACCTGTTACAAAGACTACACGCGTACAAGGTCGGATAAAGATGCCCGCGATGTGAACAACTTATACCAAATAACCGAGAAAGACTCTTAATATGATTTTTGATACAATTCGAAATGAACTTTTCTCAAATCCTCGAATTATTCCACTTGTAAAACCGACTTCTCAGCTCGTATCGTTTATGTAATTCAAGGGCATTCGAGACGTTTCAGATTCGACTACACTTTCGAAGAAATCTAGAGTTAGAGTTCATCGAGTCACTGCACTTCATTACAGTACCATGTCGAGTTTTGTCATGACTGACAATCTAGAAGTCGAAGCAATCGCCATCGAATATTTACTTTTGAAGAAGAAGCTTGAGGCTCATGCTGAGCAACAAAAACAAGAATCTGTGATTAATGATGATGATTTTGCGAAACCAAATAAAAGGAGCAGTCAAAAAACTATTTTGGCCACCACATCCAGAGGAAATAAATTTCCCATATTTTTCCTCACGTGATGGTCTTCGAAATTTTCTGTATATCTTACGTGGAGGAAAGCAAGAGGCCTCATCTCGTATCATGGGGCTTACATTATTTATTTCTCAAGACATTATTGCTGCAGTAACTTATGGTGCGGTCCTAACTCCTAAGCATATTTTGATCCCCTGGGTTATCAAAACCTTGACATGCAATGTAAGTTAGGTTAGAACTATTAATCGATTAGGTCATGGATGTTCATACTCATAAAATTAGTACAGTAGACAGAGATGGAGTTCCTCTTCCATGCAGCACCCTTCAATATCTGCAGTACTGGCGTATAAGAATATTGACAGACAAGAAGAGGTACTCAGCGACGTTTCATCATGTTAATGGCATCACTGTTCGGCCCAGATCATTGTCATATGCCCCACCTAACCAGTATTAAAACGAAAGAAAAGAAGCGACCTATCGAACCAATTGAGATACCCCTTCCCCTAGGGCGACCGTGGGTGCGTCTTTACTATGTACATACTTCGATATGCGATGTAAAGCAACGTAAGGGGCTGTTAGTAGTTGGATGGATGACCGTTCCAACGAAGACCTCGCCCTCGCCTCACACATCTTTCAGCGGCTTGTATATCAGTATATTCGCGGAAGCTATACGACCTTGGGAGAGGTTTGTATAGGTGATATACCATCCTTCGGAGGCGGTGTAAAGCCGTTGGTCCCTTGTCTATTAAATGTTAGGCAAGTAAAAAATCCCTACTCTTTTTAAGGGAAGAGGTTCGGCAAAATTCCCGGTTGGGGGTAGCTTGTCTACAGGCGCAGGCGTCGGTGTTAGGTCTCAGTAGCGGAAATAGGCCGACGTTAAATAAATGTGTAAAAAAGAATACCCCTTCCCGTATACATGCAAGGCAAGGCCCACCTCCCATTTTTCGAGCTTATCTTTGCACCATATTGGGTGATGAAGCTCTCAATAGAAGCAACAGCTCCCTGTTTTCTTACACTAACGGGCTGATTTTTACACTATTGTTTAATTAACATTTAGCGGCTGCGTAGAACTCTGCATACCTCTACTGAGAATTTTCGTAGAGAAAATAGTTGGAAGGCTCGTCAAACGAAGCCACTCACGAAAATTTAGCCTGTCAATAATCACTTTAAGAAAGGGGCGTCGGACTCCGGACTAGCTATTACAAAAACCAGAAACACAACATCCAAAAATCATTTTATTTACAATATCTGTCTTAAACTGACTTAAATTTCATTCTGAACAACTTTACTATAAGATATTTTTCACATAGGACCAACGGTTCCTAAGATATAGGCCTAATTGAGTCAAAAAGGTGACATTTTCAAAATGGCGGCTAAAAAACGTATTTAGCTGGGAATCTGAAATGTCCAGAAGGTGATTGATTTTAAATCACATATAGGACCATCCAACAACGTAGCTGCTGTTTAGTCCCACCTAATGGTAGTGACCTCCTCACTGACTCACGGACCATTGGTCCTACGAAAAAATGTTCCACATAAAAATTGAAGAGCATTTAGTTTCCTATGTATGAAAAAGGTTGTATAATATTTTTCGCAAATGCAACAGTTTTTGTGACAACGCTCAGCATATTCATTGGCATAATACAATTTTCGACGCTACCTGACAGGTACAGTACTGGGCGCGTTTTATTAAAGTGGTATGTCCTTATAAGTCTAACCCGCATTGTCCAGATCTTTGTATTCGTTTTTCCTTCTCCCAAAAATGTGGTGAAGCCGGCAGGCGATTGGGGTTCGTACTCATCACTGAAACAACCGGTTCGTACAAACCTTACTTATTTTTCGTTTCTCCACAAATTCCCCAGATTTGCCTCTACGATACTGGACTATCACAGAAAACTTGTAGAAAGTATGGATTTTCAGTTTAGAAACTGACAATAATTGTTCAGAAATCTGTCAATCGATGGCTTTACCGGATTACTTATAACTATGGTGCTATAAGTATCATTATATAGGTTGTTTTCTTTTTAGTTAGTGAAGGCTTTATAACTATATACACAATTATGCACACTATGACTGAAAGGACTGATTGATTACATTATGAATTTTACAATACTCAAGTTGTTGCTACACTAGCAATACACCAGCATCGTTAAATATTCATAGATATTTTATACGTAAATATTTATTTCCATTAAACTAAAACATCTTCATCCGTTATACATATAATTAAATTGAGCCTCTCACTTAAAGACTTTGCTGCCCTCTCTAGGACTCGATGGATATTGTCACTCAAAGAGATGCTACTTTAATGGTGTTAATTACATTTGTTTTTTTACCAGTCTTAACGAATTTTATCCTCGCTCTTTACTACATAACAAGTGCCTGTTTTTCTTTGCGAAAAGGATCTTGATGTAAAACATAAGCGTCAAGAAATACGAGCAAGAATAACAATTTTGAAACAAGAACACACAAAGTTTTTAATAGCGTACTCTAAGAATAACAAGGTAACGCGGTACAAACTCAATTATTGAACATTGATTCAAACAATGAAAATTAAATTATTTACTTCAGGTTCACCTGGTATGTTATATACTTACAGTGTACTGTATTTAATTGTCTAACCTAAGAACATTTTCAGAAACAATAACGCCAGAAATTACCTCTTATTAACTTAGGATAAGTATTGCCTTTACTGATTTACTAAAGTTTTTATACAATAGTCGAACATTCTTTAGCAGTTTTTTTTTAAATATGTTAACATTTAACGAATATCTATAATTTTAGCTATCTCTTGACAATACCAATTTGGTTCGCGAAACGGTCCTCGGACGTTATGATTTTTTTTTTTCATAGACTATTGGAGTCAACACTCCTTATGTGCATTTTTTTATTAAAACATTTCATGATTTTTATATTTACTGGTCGATTTCATTCAAAAACAACCGGGGTAATTTCTCTAGCTAACACTAACTTAATGAAGTAGTAATATCTTCTGAGTTTTGCCGTGGCGTCAAATTTAATTTGACGATTTGCTGACCATACTGTCAGCTTGTTCAGAAGCGTTCCAAAGTTTCTAAGTTTTTCTGTAAGCACTAATTAGTTACAAAGATGTAAGCACGTTATTTGTCACCTTTTGAGTTCTGTAGGATATTTTCATGTTTTACTATAAAATCAGGGGCTCTGGTAGTTTGATACTCAGTATGGTCGTGAAATGAACGTCGGCTGTCGAGAATCGAGAGTCAACTGATGAAATTGAAAGAAAACGTTCGTTATGTTGCCGTATATAGGTTTTAATATCTATTGACACTAACTGTATCTATATTGCCTAAGTCCTATCTCAGTAACCGTACTCAGAGAGTTGAGATAAAATTGTATCAATCTGATTCTCAATGGGTACCAACAGGTGTTCCTCAGGGTAGTACATTAGGACCGATTCTTTTTTAAATCTTTATCAATGATCTGCAAAATAGTTTTACATTAACACATAATTTTCACGTCACTCAATTTGCTGATAACGTGGCAATTGCGTCGGCATTCGACAATTTACAGGATCTTTCACTTAACGCAAATAGGTGTATTACATTAATGAATAACTACGGTAATAAATTCGGTTTAAACCTTGATAGTTCAAAGACTCAAATGCTTATATTTACCAGAAATACTCCCGACTATAGCCTACTGATAAAAATCAATAACCAGTCTATAAACAATAATGAATGCGTCAAGTTATTGGGCATAACGGTTGACCAAAACTTAAATTGGTTTAAACATTGATTCAGTATCGAAAAAAAATCAGAAAAAATAATCAGAATCATGATGTTCAAGAATTCCACCTACTCATGTAGGGATTTGTTTGTCTCACATAAAATATTAAACACTACCAGCTTTATATATTCTGTCAAGTTGTATAATAATACGTTTATTTATCTGCAGTTAGTAATGGTGTGAATGGTTATACCTGTTAAAATATATAATCATCTACCTAATTATCTAAAATAAATACCTACAGCAAAACTATTTAAATTAAAGTTGAAAGAATTACTATTACAAAAATCACTTTACTCTATAGATGAATTGGTATTACCTTTTAAAGCTGAGTATAACACTATTTACTTGTTTAAATATTGTATTAATAATAAATAATAATAAATAAACACCACAGAAATTAGACAAACCCCAATTCCAGAAGTCAGGGCTTGTGCGGAAGGGGGTTACACATTGAAAAAACGCGGACATACAACCATTTCCTCCGACAGTGCCGGAGCCAGGATTCGATTTCGGTGGTGCGATGTCCATGTGATTAATCGCGATTGCCACCTCGCACAACAACAAGGCTTTATTATAGAAATTAAAACAGTACCTCCTCAGAACCCATCCCGGGACCGACCGTGCAACCACCGCGTTGATCGCTGTAGCGGATTGCAGGATCGGGCGGAATAGGCCTGGTTCGGTTAAACAAAAATTGATAAAACTTAACCTAAACACCTTCTGCAAAAGCAAATAAAAGAAGGTAATAAAATTCTTACATGTCTAATTATAAAAAGACTTAACACAACTAAAAATACACTTTAAAAACTGGGGCACACACCTTTTAAAATTTTGCAGCTGACGCATGCGCCTCAATCCAAACGAGGATTGCCTTCTGCGAGATCTATGAACGCCGGGCTGCGCAAGGCTGACCTAAACTTTAACTTTAAAAAATTTCGAAACCACAAGATTTTGATTTTGTGAAAAATTGATGATAAGAAAACGAATTTAGAGACAAAAATGTACAAAAAAAACCAAGAAAAAACAAACGCGACAAAAAGAATACAAACAGAAAGGAAGAAGGGGGGATAGGAAAGATTTAAAGATACGAAAGGTATGAAATATCAGTAAAGGTGGATAGTGTAAGCGGAAGTTATAGTTGGTCCCACCTCGCCTATTAACCTACTCGGCTATCGACCAGACCAGATTTGGCCTTTATAATTTATCTTTGTATTATTTGTCCTTATATATGTTTTACATATTGTTTTTTGTTTATATTTATATGTTTGTTAACTATGTCTTTTTGGTTATTATTTGCATTTTGACGATTTTTATATACATGCAATGCGTGTCAACTTAAAAATAAAGAGTATTGTTATTGCTACATTACGCGTGTTACCTCCTTTCCCTTATACAGGGTGTTGCATCATGAGAGGGACATAGCTTAATAGGAGGTAGAGAACATCAGTGGTAACCGGAACCTCTCATAGAAATGTCTCATTGGGCCTTCACTACGAAGTTACAGGGCGTTAAATAATTTTTGGCCAAACCTGTCTTTTGTCATAACTTTGACAGGGAATGAAATAACGGATTCATATTTGGTACGGCTAATGTACTAACGAGCCCCAAGAGGTACATGTATAAAAAAATATATATCCAGGTCCGGACTCACTATAATTTATGTTTCTTCTTTGCATCAATAAAACATCACCCTGTATATATTTTTTTGAAATTTCGATACGATATTCGAAAAGAGCAAGAAAAAACAAACAAAATGGCCTATTTCATTTTTTTGTTACACCTTCGTGGTTATTTAAATACGTTGTTAAATGTGCAAGAAAATGAATTACAGCTATTAAATGAGAGGCACGTGAAATAAATAGTTTTATAACTAAAATTTGCAAAAATTCTATTGAGCCTAGGTGGTCTGGGTGAATCCTAATTCCGGCACATTTTAAAGGTCCATTTTGGTAAAAAACTGTGGTCCAAATAAGTAATCGGGTATGAAATAACAAAATTTTTAATCAATCACAGTAGGCTTGTTCAAAGTGACAGATAATAAAAAGAAATCTCCTAAACAGTTGAATAATTGTTTGTTAGTAATTTAATGTGTCAATAATCCGCATTTAGTTAGTGAAAACTTGTGAAAATATTTTAACTATGCCAGTAAAATTTACAGACGTGGAATATGCTGACATAATATTCATCTATGGTTTCTGTAATGGAAATGGTAGGTCGGCGGAAAGAGAATATCGGCTGCCTTTTCCTGGTCGTCGATGCCCTAATCATAAAACCTTTAGTACGGTGTTCCAGTATGCAAGACAACACGGAAAGTTTCCTACTTCTGCAGTTGTGGAGCGTGTCTTACAACAAGGTGTGCAGGAACAAAACAATATTATAAACGTAGTTCAAGAAAACCCAAATATGAGCACTAGACGAATCAGTTTGGCAACTGGTATTCCTCATTGGCGAGTATGGAGAACCCTAAAAAGAGAACGTTACCATCCATATCATATCCAGCAGGTACAGCGTCTTCAACAAGGCGACGATATCCCCCGCCTGGCATTTTGTCATTGGTTGTCTAACCATCGCCCAGTCATTTACAGAACCTTATTTACGGATGAGGCACAATTTACAAGGGATGGAGTAAACAATTCACGAAATAATCATAAATGGGCACAGGAAAACCCACATGCGGTACGCCAACGCCGTTCGCAACACAGGTTTTCTGTAAATGTTTGGGTCGGACTTGTGAATAGACATTTGATAGGGCCACATTTTTTTGAAGAAAGATTGAATGGTGAAATTTACTTTGATTTTCTTCAAAACATTTTACCGAATATGTTAGAAAATATCGGTATAAGAGACATGTTGTTTCAGCATGATGGGGCCCCACCACATTTTAACCTTCAAGTAAGAGAACACTTAAACAATGTGTATCCTAATAGACGGATTGGACGCGGGGGTCCACATGAATGGCCACCAAGATCTCCTGATTGTAACCCTTGTGATTACTTTTTATGGGGCCACTTAAAAAACGAGGTTTATAGCATTGAAATTGAAAGTAGACAACATTTAATCCAGCGCATCGTTACAACCTGCGACGAAATACGGAATAATCCAGAAATGATACGTCGAGCAATTGGTGACCTTTCTTAACGCGCAAGAAAATGCACAGAATGTGGGGGAGGACATTTTGAAAATTTACTTTAGTGTCAATTACGTTTTATTTTTAAACACATTTAGTTATTGTTTTGTTATTTATTGTTAATTGAATGGAAAATATTTTATTTATTTAGATTTTAGTTTGTTCTCTTTTCCAATTTTTATTAAGTATAAAATGTTGATGATTTTCTTGATCAAAGTAACTGGTTGCTTAGGCCTAAATGGTTTAAATTATCTGTCACTTTTATTCTTTGAACAAGCCTACTGTGATTGATTAAAAATTTTGTTATTTCATACCCGATTACTTATTAGGACCACAGTTTTTTTTACCAAAATGGACCTTTAAAACGTGCCGGAATTAGGATTCACCCAGACCACCTAGGCTCAATAGAATTTTTGCAAATTTTAGTTATAAAACTATTTATTTCACATGCCTCTCATTTAATAGGGTTCTGTAATCCATTTTCTTGCACATTTAACAACGTATTTAAATAACCACGAAGGTGTAACAAAAAAATGAAATAGGCCATTTTGTTTGTTTTTTCTTGCTCTTTTCGAATATCGTATCGAAATTTCAAAAAAATATATACAGGGTGATGTTTTATTGATGCAAAGAAGAAACATGAATTATAGTGAGTCCGGACCTGGATATATTTTTTTTTATACATATACCTCTTGGGGCTGGTTAGTACATTAGCCGTACCAAATATGAATCCGTTATTTCATTCCCTGTCAAAGTTATGACAAAAAACAGGTTTGGCCAAAAATTATTTAACACCCTGTAACTTCGTAATGAAGGCCCAATGAGACATTTCTATGGGAGGTTCCGGTTACCACTGACGTTCTCTACCTCCTATTAAGCTATGTCCCTCTCATGATGCAACACCCTGTATATATATTTTTGGGAAAGAATTAAGGCTACGTATGCGGTCGACTAGCTGGCTTAAGCCGGAGCAAAGGGTCGTGGATCCAGAGTATTCATAAGAGTGGAGAAATTTGCCCTTTTCGGATGTACAGCATAAATGACAGACTCTTGTTTAGCTCGAGAAGGAGACAAAGAGAAATTGAGATTAATTGGGCACCATCTATAGTGAAAATCAGTAGAGTTGTCTCTCTTTTTCTCGAATAACTAGTCTCCTATAGATTATACTGAAATTGTTGTTGAAATAAGAAGATTGTGTAAAATGAATGATAAAATATATTACACGCATAAATACATCAATTTGTATAATGTGCAATATGAAATTTCAAGTTAAACAAATTTATACCAGGATCCTAAATTCCGGAATTGAGTATCGTTGAGGTGACGGGTTCTGGAACAGCAATTTAGACAGTTGTCTCTTGCAAAAATGGAATCTAAGGGTTTTCTTGGCAATCTAGTTTACGTCTCTCAATTAACTGAAGTTTGAAAAATGTAGAAATAAAGGACTGATTATAGATTTCAATCTATAGAAATAATATTCCTTTTAACGTAGAATATGAATTTATAATTGATATAAATTTGTGAGAAGCTCACGTTTTCAATATAAAATATAAAGCTTAAATATAAAGCATGAAGCTTAAAGCATAAATATAAAATATATGAAGCTGAATTTCAAGTTTGAAATATATAGCTGAATTTCAATTTTGAAGAAACTCAAATTTTCAATATCAAGAAGAATTTTGAAATTATCAATATGCAGAAGTTTGAAGAAATTCAAATTATCAATATGCAGAAGAATTTTTAAAAAGCTGATTCGCAAACTATAAATTGCCAAAAAATGAAAAAGAAAGAAAAAAATATTTTATAAACATGTGGTACAGTCGTGGCCAGGAGGCAGCTCTTGAATCCGATTTTTGTGATATTTTAGTGTTGTAATAGGGGCTGTGCTTTGGCGGCATGCAGCGTTGGCGCCAGGTTGACACCAGGTTGACGTTAATAGAAGCCCACTTTAAATTGTACAAATTTTGGTGCCTCATATTCACTGGCCACAACCGTACATATAGTATTTTATTACTTGTTAAATTAAAAAGAATTGAATTTGAATTTACATTTATTTTAAAAATATTGAAATTACATCAAAGACAAAAATTGAAGATTACTGAAATTTCAAATTACTAATAACTGAAATTTACCTGGTTGTTAAACACTTGTTATCGAGGGTATTAAAAATGTAATATTAATTACTGATGTCCACAGTTAATTTTTTGTAGGTCTGAATCAGTACAAAAGCTGCAGGCAAATTATTTCTTGGTGAATTTTGCTAATAAGGTAAACTTTATTTATCCCACTTTCTGCAAAATAATACCAAACACAAACTTGAAAAATCCACTTTTACTAATCAAATGGAAAGCTATAAAATGTGGAAATAGTACACGTTCTGCCATCTGTTAATTGGCGTCTTAAGCGCACTTCTTTTGTTTAGGTAGATTTTCTTACTCAAGCAAATTACAGAATCGATAAATGAAATCTATAATTCTATATAAGCGATGGATAAATAATGACAGTTATTGCAAATTTTAATCTACTAACGAACTGTCGTAATAAATAGTAAAACTTAAACAAACCGTTGTGTAAGAATTCAGCAAATATATCTTGTTGGATGTAGCATATAACAGGTTAATGAGAAAGTCAAAGGTAAGAAATAATACCATACGTACTTGCATAATAAACAAAAATATAAAAATTGAAATATAGGTATATGAATGTAAATAAATGTTTTGTAGACTTCAAATCGACAATTGTTTCCTGAGGTGCTGTAATAGAACAAAGATACATCATAATAGTGTAAAAAAAACATGACTGAGCTTCTAAGATATAAAAATATGTACACAAAACAATGTGAAATGACATACGCGCCAATATCCATTGGCTTGATGACGGTCTCGATAACTAGGGCCGAGTAGGACTACTACTCTTTGCTCCTAGATTATCTCTGTAGACCTGGACCGGCCTTCGTGATAGGTGGGCCCGCTTACTTCTACCAGACCCAGCCCGCAAATGCGAGATGTGTCGTGGTATTTTCTGCGGACCTCCCCTGGTCCTGGCTCTTCAACCTCGCTGGCAGAGGTCTCTTCTGGCGCTCTTCTTGTCTTGATATTTTCCTTCTTCGCCAGCTTGTCACCCCCGTGGGTAGTCATCGGTCTAGTTGGGTTTTAGGAAGTTTTGGCTGGGATTGACTGCCGGTACGTAGGACACAGTAAAGGTGTGTCCTACCCCGGATCATCGGAAAGGTAAGGATATGAGCTGTGTAGCTCGGGAGTGTGGAGACCCTAAGTGCTTTTTTAGCACTTTCGGACTCCACGGAGCAGGTAGGACAACGGGCGTTGGACGGTATGTTGTCCGACGCCCGCAAGGAGGTTGGGTTTGGGTAGAAAAACGTCATGTCTCTGGTAGTGGTGGTCTGTCCTGGGGTATCTGAAACAGATCGGTTAGCGGGAAATATAAGTTATACTCACCCGTTGTCCAGAAGCTGTACCCTCGGCCGCTTGTGCCTCGGGGCGTCGGCAGGGTCGTAATCAGTGGCCTGTCTGATTAGCGGGTTCCCGTGCTCCTCTGCTTGGGCGTACAGCTTCTTCGCTCGTTCCCGGATGACTTCAGTGACCGTGGTGTACTCCAGGTCTCTGACGATGTCTGCGTTTCTCACGTACCATGGTGCGTCGACCGCCGTCCTGAGGGCGATGTTTTCCACTGCCTGGATTTTCTTCATGTAGGACTTTGCCTGGTAACCCCACGCTACCGAGGCGTACGTCAGCTGCGGCCTGATGAGGGTTTTGATAAGCGTGAGCTTATTCCTCAGGTTGAGACGGCTACCGTTTCCCATCATCGGGTAGATGAGGGCTCTTGTGCGCCGCGCCTTGGCTGTAATAGCGTCCGTGTTCTGTCTCCACGTTAGGCTTTTGTCCATGACCACACCAAGGTATTTGACGGTGTCGTGCCATTGGATGTCCTCGCCGTTCATGGAGACGTGTCCTGTGGGAATTTCTTTCCGCACTCGTCTGAAGAGTATGGCTTGGCTTTTGTCGGCGTTGACGGCGACTTTCCACTTCGTGCACCATTCTTCCAGGAGTGTGGCCATTTCCTGGAGTTTTCTGGTTGCGTCCCTGGCTTTCCAGGATCTGGCAATTATTGCTGTGTCGTCTGCATACAGGGCCAGGGCTGTGTGGTCGGTCCTGGGGAGGTCTGAGGTGTAGATAGCGAACAGGTGCGGTGACAGCACCGAACCTTGCGGGACTCCCGCCTCCACGGTCCTGTAAGTGGAGAGTAGGACCTCACTAGTTTGACGAGTTCGATGGGGTAACCCATACTCATCATTTTAGCTAGGAGGCCGTCGTGCCAGACCCTGTCGAACGCTTTGGCAACATCTAGGAACAGCGCCGCGGTGACTTGCCGCTGGTTGAACCCCTTAGTAATCTCCTCGGTGAGGCGAAGTACTTGGAGTTCGGTGGAATGTCCTGTTCGGTACGCGAACTGTTCATCCGGGATGATATTCAGCTCTTCTGTCTTTTCTCTGAGCCTCTTCAAGATGACCCGTTCTGCAACCTTGCTCATGGCTGGGAGGAGGCTGATGGGCCTGTAAGAACACGGGAAAATTAGTTCTTTCCCTGGTTTAGGGATCATAATGACGTCGGCCTTTTTCCACCTGGCTGGAAAATGCCGTAACCTTAACATCGCGTTTACGATGTTGGCTAGCGCCGCTACTCCTTTCCTGGGTAGCTTTTTGAGAGCGATGTTTCCTATCTTGTCACATCCCGGAGCCTTTCTCGGCTTTAGGCTCCTAAGGATTTCCTTGACTTCCTCGGGGGTAGTCGGGCGGATGTGGTCGTCATCAGGCAGGCGGTGGATCCTACGTACTCTGCGCTCGACATCGTCCACCCAGTCCTCGTCCTCGTCATCGAGCTCGTTCTCTCTACACTGCAGTTCTAAGCTGTCGGCAAACGCCTCGGCTTTTTCCTGGTTAGTGTAGACGATCCTCCCTCGCTCTCCGTGAATCGGGGGTATAGGTTTCCTCCGGTTTCGCAGGGCACGTTGGGTATTCCACATACTTCTGTCCTGTGGATCGAGTGACTCAAGGTGGCGTTGCCACCCCTCCTGACGGTGTTCTTGGAGGGCGGCTTTCACTCTTCGGCTGAGGACGTTATACTCCCTTCTGTCGGCGGGGAGTCTCGTCCTCTGAGCCCGTCTCTTGGCGCTTCTTCTATCCCTTATCAGCTGCCTGGTGACCTCTGGTAGGTTCGCCATCGGTGCTGGGTGTCTTCTTACTTCTGTTTCTGTCGTGCTGGCCCTTATTGCTCCCAGGATCTGCTCCTCTAGGGTAATGACGGCCCTCTCAACGTCCCCCACGGTATCTAGCCTGGGAATTTGTGCAATGTACTGCTGCAGGTGCAGCCGGTACGATTCCCAGTCCGTTCGTCGCTTCGTGAAGGTAGCGTTGTCGTCACCCGCCTGTCCTCCTAGAGTTAGGAAGATCGGGTTGTGCTCGGTAGATCCCTCCGTTCTGGTGGAGATCTCCGCTTCGAGGGTCATCTCCTTTAGGATGGCTATGTCCAGTACGTCTGGCCTGTTTCTACCGTTGTCAAAGGTGGGCTGGACTGGTCCTACCACCAGCAGTTCGCCGGCGTGCTGTCCCAGGAACCGCAGCAGTTCTCGTCCTCGAGTGTTGGTTACGCCGCTGTTCCATTGCTGGGATTTGGCGTTAAAATCGCCAATTGCGACGACCTGTGTCCTAGCGGGTAGAATTGCGTCCAGATCCCCCTCGGTTAGCGTGCTGTGGGGTGGCTGGTAACATGAAACCACTTGGACGTCGCCGTTTCGTGCTGTGGACACTACTACGGCGGTGGCATTCATATTTTCTAGCTCAGGTAGTACCGTCGGATGGTGGGCTATGGTCTTTTTAACGAGTAGAGCCACTCCTCTTGCGGGTCGCCGAGGTATGTTTACCCAGTCCATCCTGTACGTGTGGTATCCTGGGAAGTTGATCTCCTTGGCAGGGGTCATCTTGGTTTCCTGCAGTGCCATGACGTCTATATCGTACCTGGTCAGGAGCTCTTCGACTTCAAGTCTCCTTTGTTGCAGGCCGTTTACATTCCAGGCCGCCATCTGCAGGAATTCCGGTTTAATCTGTAAAGGCATTACGGATTAGTAAAGTTTGGCATTTGAGCAAAAAATGCACTCATCGCTGAGCACATTTGTTGCATCTGTGCTAGCACCGCTGTGAGGTTTTTGGCCTCTGGCGATGCTTGTTGTTTTGAGGCAGGGACAGTGTTCTGTCCTGCCTTGCTCTGGGCTACTTTTGCGTAGCTAGTGCCTGGCGCTACGCCGCCCTTCTTTGTTGAGGTCGTCGTCGGCCTCTGTACCGGCCTTTGAGTGGCGCTGGCTGATTGCTTGGGGTATTTTGGACACCCCTTGTAGCTGGCCGGGTGGGCCCCTTGGCAGTTCGCACACTTGGCCGGTTCGTCTGCCTTCTTCTTGCAGTCAGTCGTCCGGTGTGCCTCGCCGCACTTCACGCATTTCGGCTGCGCGGTACACCTGGATTGTCTGTGGCCGAAACGCTGGCAGCGGTGGCATTGGGATGCCGCTACCTTGGCTCTCTGTCCTTACGACTAGAGAGCAGCACCTCGTGACTTGGAGTATCTTGTCCTGGTCCTGTGGGACTAGGACAAGTACGAGTGGCACCTCCTGTTTCGTCCGTCTGGACGTCATCCGTTGCACTGCGGTAGGTGCGAAACCCTGGTCTTGGAGGTCTTCTGCCACCTCTGTACAAGTAACGCCGCTCGGGATCCCCCTGATGACTACACGTAGCAGCCGTTCCTCTGGCAGGGTGTACGTGTGGTACTCCCTTTTCTCGTTTGCGAACATCCTAGTCATCTTGCGATAATCTTCGGATGTCGCGGGCTCGATGGAGATTCCCTCCGCGGTAACTTTAGCCTTGCTAAAGTTAATGCCGGTTTCGGTTAGACGACGGCTCACCGTTGTCCATGTCTCCTTGTTCCTCAGCACTACCGGCGGTATGCGCTGGCTTCTTGTTTTTGTTTGAGGGGCCTCAGTCTCCTCTGTCCTGGCGTTTTGTCTGGGGACGTTAGCCTCCTGCTGGGGAGCTCTAGATCCCGATCTGCTTCGTCTGGATGGCTCTGGGGGGCACTTGAGGGGCTCTTCAGCCATCTTCTTTGCCGCCTTAGGGGCCTCTTCGTCGGAGTCCGTATTAGTGGCGGGTGGGTTTTTCCGCTTCCGCGTTTGCGATTCTCCTCGAATCGCACGCAGAAGTTCTTCGTGCTGGGACTTTTGCTCCCTCTGCATTAGCTCCAACCTCTCGGTGAGCTCCTCTATTTTCTTTCTGAGGGTTTTGTTTTCCTCTGTGAGACGTTTTATCGTCTCTTTATCGTCCCTTCTGTCATCCCTTGGGGTTGGGGTATCCCCTCGGGAGCTACCGCACTGGGACGTTTCGTCTTCACTGTAATCCATGCTACCGTCCTCCACGGTAACGTCGCTGTGGGTGTCCTGCAAGGGAATACCTATAATATTATTGGGAAAAGTTATGGTTAGTAACAGTAAAAATGGTGTCTCCAAGTGAGGGAGACTTTATTTATGCCACTTCACTGTGCACTTTCTTGGCTCGGTACGTCTGCACTCGGTCACCTCTCGATGCACACTGTCACTGTCTGTGGGGCTTCCTCCACTTCGCTGTGCTCTCTGATGGCTCGGCACACGTCCGCACGCTTTCACCTCTCGATGCACACTCGTGAAATGACATAGCAGTTACACAAGGAAAATTCTGATAGTTAAAAACAGTTTCACTTACAAAAACTGAATCAAAATGCTATGCAGATCGTGCTAAATATAAATAAAATATTAGTTATTATATAAAATTGTTAAATGGACATAGGCCATGTAACAATCGTTTATAAATATACAGGGTGTCTCGCCGGGAACTGAATCGATGGAATATAGAGAAAAGTACGCATCAGAAAATTTTGAAAATTTAGATAATTACTAATGTCGGTGTGGCCAATTCAACTAAAATAATTACAAGGCACTTCCGCTTATACCGGAAGTCGATACCAACTTGCTTATTTCAAATGGAACACCCTATATATTTTAGGGTTTTCGAAAAGACCATAAAATTATGAGTCGAAAATATGTAGCATGTCCTATGCCTAAACCTAGCCGTTTCAGAGATATTTGATATTTTATAGAAAATTTGACACGTGCAACGGTTTGCAAGAACCGTTATAATTTTCTTCGTGTAAAAGATCCTCATTTGCTTCTTGTCACGTAAAAAGAACACAAGGAGAACTACGTTCTACAACTGAAATAAATTCAATAATTCATACCAAGTGTTCCGTTTTTCGCGTTATATTTTGTCAACTTCAAACCGCGAAAACTTGTTTAGGTCAAATGGAACACCCTGTACTTTTTTACGTCAAGTGGTGTAAAATTGAATTCCCTTTTTCTGATATTTTTTCTCCATAAATAATAAACAAATTTAAAAAGTCTTCATGGGTGTAATTTAAACGTGCTGGCATTTTTTTACATAAGATAATGACTGATTGTTTCTAATCATGGCTATTTTGATGAAATGATTACAATTCATGAATTTCTAATAAAATCGCAAATATTTCAAAAAGTTGTAACTTTAACCAACACAATGGTAATATCAGAAAAAATTCAAATTTACACAACTTGACGTAAAATAATACAGGGTGTTCCATTTGACTTAAACAAGTTTTCGCGGCTTGAAGTTGACAAAATGTAACGCGAAAAACGGAACACTTGGTATGATATTATTGAATTTATTTCAGTTGTAGAACGTAGTTCTCCTTGTGTTCTTTTTACGTAACAAAAAGCAAATGAGGATCTGCCCTGTCAAATTTTCTGTAAAATGTCAAATATCTCTGAAACGGGTAGGTTTAGGTATAGAATATGTTATATATTTTCGATTCAGAATTTTATGCTCTTTTCGAAAACCCTAAAATATATAGGGTGTTCCATTTGAAATAAGCAAGTTGGTATCGACTTCCGGTATAAGCGGAAGTACCAGCTGCTTGTAATTATTTTAGGTGGATTGGCCACACCGACATTAGTAATTATCTAAATTTTCAAAATTTTCTGATGCGTACTTTTCTCTATATCGATCGATTCAGTTCCTGGTGAGACACCCTGTATATGTATCTATACATACACTTGAAGGAGAATAATTTCTGAAACTCTTAACATATTAATGAAATTTCGTCATGGTTTACCTTTATTGTTACACTAATTTGTGCGATCTTATACACAGATGATCCTGAACATGTTTATTGATGAATTTTACAGTTCAAATATTCTTTTTTTAAGCCGAATAAGTATGAAGTAATAATAGACAATTCATTAGTTTAAAAAAGGTTTATTAAATTTCTCAGCCATAAATCATCTAAAAGGAAAAGTACATAAATGTCAAGTGTTCCCTCATCTGAGCCTGTACCAGCAATATCAAAATCACTTTCCTTCTTCTATTGCATGTTCTCTTTTAAGATAATTTTTAGTTTTTCTGGACTAAGAAATATTCAAAAACAATTTATTAAGCTGAAAGATTATTAACAATTGTTAGTCCCATAAAATTAGAAACTATGCCATGTGGGAAGTTTTAAGATGTAGGTACATTATTTTGGATGTTCCATCGTGCCACTTATATGATACTTGCCATTTTCTTAGTACCAACCGTGTTCAATATAATCAAATTTGTTATAGGAGTTTCTATAGAATTTACTCAGTTCCCAAGTCACCGTACTGCATTTGTTCAGTTTATATTCTAATTCAAAGGAACTTTTAACGTTAGATAATAATGCAGATTGGAACTTAGGTGTTGTTTTCTTTGTAAACTGATTATTACATCTTATTTTATTCACAGAGGAATGATTGGTACAGACACATTACTTCTACTCAGACATTTTTCTTCCATAAAAGTCACTGAGTTACTTAAGTGACAGAATATTCTGTAATTCATGTTTCTCTTTCATAATTGCAAAAGGTTTAACTTTTCCCTGTCTCTTGCAAATGCAGTTGTGAAATCAGAGTCCAGAAAAGAGTGGTATCCAGAAAAGCCTCTACTAGCTAAGAAACTGATTTAATCGCAAATTAGCAGAGCAAACGCATCAGTATCATTTCCTCTAACCAGTTTGTCCTTTGTTTGGCCAGTCGCAGGTAATGTATGTAGTATGTGCCATATAATCTTTGTATCAACCTCTTAATAATGACAAGTAAAGTCGAGTACCTCCGTTATCGTTGCTATACTTGCTGTTGTATGTGTACCATATGGTATGAACTCCAACAAAGAGAATATTGTTTGCCGCAAGTGAAGAATTATTATGATTTTTCTACTCATTTTATAGAAAATATGTAGATGATATTTTCCACTGTTCATCTTGAAGTTCAACAACTGTCTTCTCTGGGGGAATTTGATCTTCACCAACTACTTTGGTTTCACCAAGAGAGAATATATTATAGTAAATGAGAAAGTTGAAAAACCCCAAAAGTCCTGTTACAGGGATGAAACATGGGTCACTCCCCATTTTCGAGGGCGCTGAATACGATGGAGATATTTGTAATGTTTCCACCCCTCAGCAACTACCCCTAAACTCGAAAAACCATCCCCATCCATCGTAGGCATGCGTATCGGTTTGTTGAGCAGAATTCGGGTAGGCCGTATGAAATTTAACCATACAACATCTTATCCACTCCTGGGGTTGAAACTACTCCCTCCCCTAATACTAAAATATCTACAAAAAAAATCAAAATGCATGAAAATTTGTTTATACCTGTTTTCGAAGGTACTCAACACGATTGTAAATTCATTTCTTCTCACCCTCCACCAACCACCACTAAAGCCACCCCCTTTTCACATTTCTTTATACTGGACATGTGGGGACTAGAAATATGTCCAGTTCCATATTAAAATCATATCCAACAAGTGCTCGCATATCCAGTACCACTAAATATGAAAGAGGGGTGGTTTTGGGAATTTGGGGGCGGTTGATGGAGAGTGGGTAGTGAAATAGTATAGACATCGTGTTTAGCAGCCTCGAAAACGGGGAAGAAATATTACCCACTATTTTGTATTTTTCGGTGGACTTCAATGTTAGGGGTGGTGGTAGTTTCAACCCCGGGGTTGATGGCATGTCTCGTCACTCAACTCCTTTTGCAATGTCGAAGTCCTCTTAAATACTCCGATTCAACGAGTACATGCCCAGGATTAAGAAATATGATAAGGGGGTGGTTTTAGGGGTGATTGGTGGAGTGTGGGAGAGAAATGAATATTACCATCGTATTATCGTGTTTAGCGCCCTCGAAAACGGGGAGAAAACATTTTTCCACTATTTTGTGTTTTTCGGTGGATTTCTATGCTAGGGGTGGTGGTAGTTTTAACCCGGTGGATAAGATGTTGCATGGTTAAATTTCATACGGTCTACCCGAATCCTGCACAAAACATCGATGCGCATGTCTACAGTGGAAGAAAACGCGAAATAGGGGTGGTTATTCGAATTTAGGGGTAGTTGCTGAGGGGTGGCAACCTTAAAAATATTACTATCGTGATCAGCGTCCTTGAAAACGTAGGGGTACACATGTTTCATCCCTGTAACAGAACTTTTGTGTTTTAACCCTTTTTTGCAATTTTTTCATGGAGCATTATTAGGAGTTAAATGATAATCCATATTTTTTTAATAGCTGCCATATGAGTTATTTTACCGAAAGGATCTAAAGAGCAGTTAACATATTATTGTATAGATTGAACTAACATGATTAATTTCATATTAATATTTTAAATATTTTCAGAAATTGTATTGTATTGTATTGTATTGTATTGTATTGCATTGCATTGCATTGCATTGCATTGTATTGTATTGTATTGTATTGTATTGTAAGTGTTGTGTTGTGTGGTGTGGTGTGGTGTGGTGTCGTGTCGTGTCGTATCGTGTCGTATCGTGTCGTATCGTATCGTATCATACTGTACTGTACTGTAATGTACCATATTGTACTGTATTGCATTGCATTGTATTGAATTTTGTTGTATATATTTTTTATTGTCATAATTCTTATAATTGTTGTCGTCTTGCACTTTTTATTTTCTTGTTCATGGAAATGAAATCAGTTGCGTACCTATATTCCTGGGATTTCAGTCATTAAATTAAAAGTTATCATGTTTTCTTACCTTTTATTATCCATCGCTACAGAAAATTTCTAATTTAAGTAAATCTATTAAATATATTATTTTTACACAATACGTGGCTTTATATGCTGGTGCTTATTTATTTGTAATTTATTTTATTTAAAATTTATTTATTTAAGTAATATTCTTTGTTTGCGATTAAAATTTAGAATTTAAATATTTTTTTCTTCGAATTTGAGGGACTGGTTGTTCTTTTATTATTATTAGGTAGTTAGTTGAATTTATCAGAGTATCTTCATAATTAGAATATACTTGGAATATTCAACGGCCATTCAAATGGAGTATTAGAGACGGTCATGGAGTAAGTTATATTCTCTTAGGAAATAGCGAGGACTATTTTCGTTTTGGATGGACGTTCATTATGAGTGCAGAAAAATGAAATGAAATCCTGTGTTTGATGAAACTTCACACAGTTTTTGTCACACATTTTTTGGTGTAAATCGTTATTTACGTTCAGCGGTGGTCACGCTAAATCCGTTTATAACATTATTTATCGTCCTGTTACAGTACGAGTGAAAACAAATAAAAAGAAGCGTAATCCGGTCTCTTTTATAAATAACATCTATTATACCTATGTTTTCATTTTCTCATACCTAAATAAGGAAGTGTAGCAGCGATGATTTTTTTATACAACCATTTCGACAGATAATTTTTAGATTGTTAGTTTAGTATCAAAATTATATACTTTTTGCATTAGTGGGAAAAATATAATAAAATAAACTATTATATAACAAGTGGCTTAAATGGTGTTTTTTACAAGCGGGGCGTTTAAAATACGAGCCAAAGGCGAGTGCTGTAAACCACACGAATAAGAAATATTTAACGATTTAAACGTCGCATTTGGCACTTTCCACTTTACAATAATTATTATTTGGAATAAAATGAGTGATAGTAAGGAAGATTTTATTCCTGGCACTCCTCCGGAAATCAGGGAGCAAGCAATTTCTGCAACTTTAGATTTATTACCAGCGAAATCTAGAAAATTGTACGAAAAAGAATACAATTTTTCTACTCCCTTATGTAAATTTGCTGTTTTCCGCACAGTCTGTAGAATGGATAAGTGGGCCATTCCAGTTAACTGAACGAATATATTTCATATACGTTCTAGGATGAATATGAAATCGACCAATCACAGTTCTTGTATTAAGTACATAGGCAACTATTCGTTTTAAAAAATTCAAGTTAGTGCGTAAGCTGTCAAAGTAATTATTGTCAGTGTGTATTCGCGCAGTTTGAGCTAGAAAATAATTTAAAATGAGTGATTCCAGTGAAGAAGAATCGATAAACGGTATACCACCTAAAATTTTATTGAAATTATTATATACAGACAAAATTTTAGAGATATATTATGACAAAAAGAAAGTAGCTATATGTGGGGATTGAACCTATGATCTCTTGCATTTCGAAGCGTGCAAGCAAGCAAGCAAATCGACTTTATTCAAATTAATACATAATATTGCCTCCCCGGAGACTACTTTGCGACCGACCGTGCAACAACCGCGTTGTTCGCGGTGGTGGGTTGCATGGCCGGGCGGGGTGGCTCCGGTTCGGCTAAAAGAAAATGGGGAGTTAAGTCCTGACTCCTTTCGTTAAAAACAAATTACAAAGGACAATATAATTAAAAAACATTTTAAAAATAAAATTTAACAAAGCTTAAAAATTAAACACAAACTCGAAGCTGTCACACTGCACTGAACTAATTTTGGAGCTGACACAGGTACCCAAATCTAAAACGGGGCACCTTCATCGAAATGAGGTACTGCAGGGCAGCGCAAGACTGCCTAAACTGTGGTTTATCGAAATTTTGAGTTTTTTTTAGAAATTTTATAGTGAAGCTAATTTTGCACAAAATGCACAAAAAGAGAACGATAACAAGAACAGAGACAAACAACGTACAAAAAGAGATCAAGAACACGAAACAAAACGGACAAACTGAAAGGAAGAGAGAGACAGGAAAGATTTAAAGATACGAAAGGTATGAAATGTCAGTAAAGGTGGATAGAGTAAGTGGAAGTTATAGTAGGTGAAGGTTCAGCTATAGTGGTTGCACCACACCGGCGCCGCGTAAGTGATGGACGGCCTAACCACCATCGTGTACAACAGTTTTTTGTTTTGTCTGTTAAGTCTACTACCCCTGACCATCAGCGGATACAGACTTCTGGATAGAGAGTAGACCGTCCGTACAGTTTCGTATATGTGTGTATTGAACGCATCGTTTTGTTGGAATTTGGCGGCACGGACCATGTGCGCCTTCAGCAGCATGTTGGCTGTTTGAGCGTTGTAAGAATGCGCGTACATGGCTGTGTCGTCGGCGTAATTGGCTAGCTTGGTATTCGGGAATTCCGGGAAATCGGAAACATACAAGTTGTACAATTTTGGTGATAGACACGATCCTTGCGGGACTCCCGCGCGAATGTCCCGCTGTGATGACAGTTTATTATTCACTCGAACCTGCAGGGATCTGCCCGTCAAAAACGAGTGAATGAGTTTGATCATGTACATCGGAAAGTTATAGTCGTGCATCTTGTATAGTAACCCCGGTGTCCAGATGGTATCAAACGCCTTTTCAATATCAAGAAGCACCATGGTAGTGTTCTTCCCGAGGTTTCTTATCCGGTCGTAGAAAAAGTATACTGTACAACTCGAGTTTATTATCCATATCGCACTCGAAGGATTGAAGCACTCCGCCTACGGCGTCGTGCTCAAACTTCTTTCTCATGCATATCCACTCTTGTTGTACAAACAACTATTATTTATACACTGGTGTAAGCAGAAAACTGTGAGTAATATATCTAAGTATGTTCTCTTGACTCATCTATCGGAAAAAGCAAAAACTTTGAAATGTTCAAGTGTCTGGTCCAAGTTTTCGATGCTCAAAGTAGTTTTGAATGTAAAGAATAATGTAGATATTATCCAATTATAAAAAAGTAAAAGCTTTTTTGAAAAAACAATCCACTGGGTATAGGGCTAAGAAAGCTAAAGTTTTGACGTTGAAAGTTGTATTAATAATAGGCTTGGCGGGCGCTTGTCGTCGAGAGGAACTCTACAATAAGACATTGACGACATTGTGAGAAAAGACTGCATGCTGGTTGTTAAAGTATCGGATTCGAAGACCCACATTGAAAGGACTTTTACGGTAATTGGTGAGACAGTTAATGGAATAAATCCACTAAATACGCAGCAATTCGCCCTATTTCTTTATTTCACACTTTTTGCTTTATTTTTCAATTGTCAATAATGACATTGTTTTGATTCATTGAAACTGTCAAATAAATGTAATTTTAGGATATGGCGTTACAAAACATACTATTATCCTCTGACATGTCAAAATAACTTAATTATAGCCATCATTTTCAGTGTCAAAATGATATACTTTATCGGACTGAGTACTATAATGATTTCATTATACCGGGTGGACTATTAATAATAGGCCATAGATCAGGGGTGTAGATTCTTTGGGCCAAAATATTAATTCTTTAAAAAATTAAAATATTAATTATTAAATTAATTCTTCGTCACGTATCTGATAAAATCGAAACTGTCTGAATTCAAAATTATTAAAGCAAAAAGTTTCGGCCAGCCCTGCGCAGCCTGGCATTCATGCGTTTCGCAGAAGGTATGTCGTTTAGATTGAGGTATTTGCGTCAACTACAAAATTTTAAAAAATGTGTTATAGTGAAAGTTATTTAAAAATATGTGTAGTTTAAGTTTTTTAGAATCTTTTTTGTTTGGATATTTTAATGTTATTACTTACTTTTATTTATACTGTTAAAAGGTGTTTAGGTTTAAGGCTGAAAATTTGTTTTTAACCAAGCCAGACCCGGTCCGTCCGGCTTTGCAATCCGCCACCGCGGTTAGTGCGATGGTTCTACTGCTGGTCCCGGGATGGGTTCTGAGGCAGTATATACTTTTATAATTTTTAATAAATTTATTTTGACTGACTGATTGGGCCAAAATATGAGGATATAACTAAATATGCTTTAGAAAAATGTTGCTGTGGAAAAAGATACAGGGAGTCAAAGTTAAATTATTTTTTCGTTTTTTTGCAATAACTCAACAGCCTCCTGACTGATCTACGCCAAATTTGCTAGAGGAACTTTTTTTATTCTAAGAAACAATAATTTCTGTATTACATCACGTTAGATCATAGAAGGCGCCACAGGACCTGTATCTGATGATAGATTTTTTTCATATATTTTTTTACGAAACGTTGTGGCACTTTTGACCAGAAAATCTGATGAAGGCGCCATTTCCACGTATAAAGGGTACACTTGGTAGAACTTGATGACTCCAACCGTTTTCGAGGAAAGTGCCGTTAAACATGTCAATAATTTTTTGAAAGATGAATTCAAATTTAATGAAACAAAGTGTATTTATTAAAAAAGTACAAAACGTAAGGGAAAACAATATAGTAATAAGAGCGTAAACTCTTTCTCACTTTTTTATGAACTAATGGATTATTTTCATGGTATTGAGATAAATACATAAATCAAAAGATTGTTTAAAATAAAGATCTAATCTTATAGAAGACCAAAAAATAAAGTAAAGTTGACTTAGTGACATTATAAACTTTCCCCCTTTGCAAAAACCCCATTGCTGCAACTTAGAGTAAATGTTCGATATGGTCTCCACCTACTTCTATACCTTTTCTAATTCTATTCACAAAAGATTTTCTTACATTGAAAAATGCATTTTTCTGTCATCTAATAAAATTCGCTGCATTTTGTATTTCGTCCCACAGTTCTTCTCTTGAGTTGATATGATTTGCATAGACTAAGGACTTCATATGTCCCCACACATAATAATCCAAAGGATTATAATCAGGACCCCTTGGTGGCCAAGCAAACTCACTTCCTCGACCGATCCATCTGCGTGGGAAAGTCTCATCAAAATAATTCTTGACTTCAATGGAGAAATGATGGGGAGGCCCATCTTGCATGAACCACATTCTGTTCCGTATGTCTAGCTTGAAAGCATGTAATATATTAGAAAGGGTATTTTGAAGAAAAAAGAGATAAAACTATCCATTTAAATTTGGAGGAAGGACAAATAGTCCCAATAATTGATCGTCGATGATACCACACCAAACGTTAATCCTAAATTCTTGCTGAAAATGCCTTTCTTTAAAGGAATGAGGATTTTTACTTCCCAGTAATGAATATTTCTTCAGTAAAAAACGCCTCGGCTAGTAAAAGTTGCTTCGTCGGTAAATAAAGTGTTATTAACAAAATTTCGATCCCTGTTGTATTTATTTAGAACAAATTGACAAAATTGTAGAGTTTTTGGAAGATCCCTTTGAAGTAAGTTTTGTACAGGATTGAGATGATATGGGTAGAAGCGTTCTTTACGTAAGACTCTTAGGACAGATTGTTTACTCACTCCTGTTGCCGCTGCTAAATGACTTGAACTGTCTTGAGGATCTTCATCCGCATGAACTAAAATTTCTAGTTCTTGATCTGAAGTAATTCGTTTCGGTCGTCCTACATCGTTTTTATGGTGAAATGAACCCATTTCTCCCAAATGATGAAACAGATCTTTGAAAATCTTATGGTCTGGCTGTATTCTATTTGGATAATGCAATGAGTATCCCCTCGCTGTTGAGTTATCAAGTTCTACCAAGTGTACCTTTTATACGTGGAAATGACGCCCTTATCAGATTTTCCGGTCAGAAGTACCACAACGTTTCGTCAAAGAAAAGTATGAAAAAAATTCATTATCAGATACAGATCCTGCGGCTCCCTCTATGATCTAACGTGATTTAATACATAAATTATTGTTTCTTAGAATAAAAAAATTTCCTCTAGAAAATTTGGCAAAAATCAGTCAAGAAGCTGTTGAGTTATTGCAAAAAAAACGAAAAAATAATTTGAACATTGACACTCGTGTATCTCTTTCCACAGCAACATTTTACTAAAGCATATTTGGTCATATTCTCATATTTGGCCCAAACAATCTACCTCTGAACTATGGCCTATTATTAATGGTCCACCCTGTATATAATGATTTCATTATAGTACTCAGTACTATAAATGCTGCTCAACATTTTTAAGTACATGGCACCTTATCGATTCATTTATGCAACCCCGACGTCTTCTGCCGTCCGCTATCAGTGCTGTCATCCGCAATGTGAAATTACTTTATTCTAGTTGTGTGGAGATGACAGTGTATGTAAAGCCACCAGTTCATCAAAAGATGCTACGGACATTCTAAAATAATTAAGAAACTCATCGCTGCCGTCTTTTAATTTTCTGTACAGCTTACGAAATGCCCCATCCACAAATCTAGCACGGTTAATGGGATGAGCAGCCCATCTCCTCTTTCGTCTTTTCATTAAAATGTATCGATACGCATAATAAATAACGGATCCGTCATCTACCTTTCAATGTAAAAAAGGTACTGGTAAGAACGTAGATATAAAATGTCTTTACCCGTCGCAACAAAATATCGACGGCGATCATCCGACGTCGAAGTCCGACGGCAGATGAACAAATCCCAAGCAACTATTCGTGTGGCAGCACTGATATGATATTTTTGTCAGACGGCAAATATTGCGTAAAAAAAATAGGTCTATTGAAATGGGCTACAATTTGCCGTTCTGAAACCGCGCGACACAAAACGCTTGCATAAAAGCTGTCTTACTCTGGTCTCGGCGGATGGCTGCCGACAGGACCGTTTCTTCTGGCGCTTTTCTGTTTTGTCTTCTTTCATCGCAGGTATGTCCTCGTTCTGGGGCGTTTCTGGATAAGGATGATTGCCGGTACACAAGGCGCCAAGTGGCGTCTTATCGTGCGGATTGTCAGTATGGTAGGTTGAGCTGTGTAACTCTGGAGGTGCACTGCCTAAACGCTTTTGCCCTCTTAAGGAAAACCGGCTGTGAGGCTTTGGCATCTCATCAAGGGTTAGGAGGGTTTTGTCACGTCTGTCTCTTCTTTTATTTTCTTGGTCTGAAAGGAAAAACGTATTAGCTTATACTCACCCATTGTCCAGGATCTGGAGCTTCGGCCGCTTGTGCCTCCGCGCGTAGGCTGGATCGCAGTCAATCGCAACTCTGATCAACGGGTTCTCATGCTCGGCTGGACAGGCATAGTTTCTTCGCTCAGTTGAGGTAGGTCCTCGCTTGGCCCAGGCCACGGAGGCATAGGTCAGTAGCAGTCTGAGCAGGATCCTGAGAAGTGTGATATTGTTTCTCAGTTTGAGTTGGCTCTGTCTACCCAGCATCGGGTAGAGTAGGGCGCGCCCTATCTTAACTTTCTTGATCGTGGCCTTCGTGTTCTGTCTCCATGTCAGGCTGCCGTCCATGATCACGCTACGCGGTATCGTGCCATTGGGTGTCGTTCCCGTCACATGCCCCGTAGGTACTTTCTTACTCTCCTGAAGGTAGCGAGTGGCTGGCGCTAACGCATCTAACGATGATAGCCGTGTCGTCTGCGTAGAGTGTCAGGGAGGTCCTGTTGGTCCTTGGTAGATTGTTGGTGTAAATGGTGAACAGGTGTTGGGCAAATATGGATCCCTACGGAACCCCTTCCTTCATGGTCCTGTTGCTGGAGAGGTGGTCGGCTACCTTCACTCGGTGTTTCCTTCGGTGCAGCTAGGATCTCATCAGCTTGACGAGTCACACTGGGTACCTCAGGTTCGGCGTCTTCACTATGGGGCTATCAGGACAGACCCGATCGACAGTTGACAGATGAGGATAACGTAAGTAACACTACATATATTTGAACGAAACTGTAGAAATACACTTCCAATGGAGTTAAATCATCGTACCAAGTTTTGAGTCGAAATGATTATGACAGGGCTTAAAAACAAATTCGAAAATTGAATCAACATCAACAAAGAACAGAAGTTGATGGAATTCCTTATCATTTTGAAATAAAATATCAAAAGCAATTTTTGCTTACTCTAAAAAAGAGTTAGCGCAACCATAGCTAGTAAAAGCTTCTGATAACACATGGCAGAGACACGTAGTATATGTTTAGGCAATAAGGAACTGAAACATTTTTTTAAATATCTAATGTCTATTCGACCATCAGCACTCCCATTTTATGTTATATTTATAATTACCTTGGATACGATTATTTAATAAATGAAAAAGCTATATTTGCTAGGTTTGTTATAACTGTACTTTTATATTTCTACTTGCTGTATCTATACTTAATTTTGTTATTAAATAGAAAAAAAATTGCTATGAACTTTAATCATTTTTAAAAAGCAACTTATATTGCATCCACCTTGTGTGAAGTAACACAATAATGACGGTGTATCCAATATTCCTTTGATTATAATCTATATCGACCATTAACCAAGAAAGATACAGCGGATTGTCAGCGTTAAAATTTATCTCTAGCTCCAAACTATAATTAAAAGGTGCATTAGATCCTTTTTGTAACTTTACAATTTATATCATGATATACCCGAGCAATCGGAAGAATATGGCTGCCGACTTTAATTGCCGGCCGGCGGTTTTTATATTTGTCGAACGAAGTAAACTTTTTTAATAAATTAATCAATCAGCGCAAGTTCCAAATGGGCCACAATATTGGATATCCAGTTTAAAACGCTTGATAGACTGATGTATGAATGTAAGCGGAACGAGTTAATGAATTGCAGGACTCTTTGGACCGTTCCTATTATATGTCTAAAATCCACCCACGCACTTTTTATATTGCTGACTGTCGGCAGGCGCTTCTCTATTACTTCCTGTTTGCTATTTTTTGCAGTGACGGCTGTTTTATTTCTGTTTGTCTGGTGTATTCCAAAGATGATCCAAATGAAATTGATATAATGTATTTTTTCGCAATACATTTATTTTTCTTTTTCTGGCGCCTTTATGAGATTTATTCATTATATTTGAGAGCATTTTGGCTGGTTTCAACAAGTTTTTATGATGGATTTACTTTTGTGGATTTGTAGCCTAAGCAAGCGCATAGAGGGCCATTAAGAAAAAACTTCTCGGACCGATTACTTTAAAAGTAGAAGTACTACTTTGCTCCCTGAAATGAGGGAGCAAAATAGTATTTTCTATGTAGGGAGTAGAAAAAAACTATTTGTTTACAATTCCTCATTATTCTACACCTATGTTTCAGAGAAATTTGACATACTGCTTTTAAATCATAAAATAAACTTACACCTTGCTTATAAAGTCTTAAGCCCTGCAATTTCAAATATAAATGAAAAGAGAATTTACTATCTGCTCAGTGACTCTGTGCGTAGGGAGTGCTTGGGTTTGCTTATTTCTAATCTTTTGAGTTCGTAAATAGTTTGGTCAGTTTTTCTTTGAAGAGTGAACTTCTCCCTATCTGCTTATCATATACGGAGTCATAGCTTTGATTTCAATACTACATATTGTGTGAATATATAGTTCGTATACATACATATGCATACATATACCGGATGTTAGAAAAGAAGTATGGGAACGGTGGAAAATCTCGAAGAGTTTGCATCAAATCGAAAAATAAAAAAATACTTGTCAAAAATTTTTCAAAAAACTATCTACTGATAACAAAATGACCTCCCCACTCACCACCCTGTGCATGGAGCGAGGGGCAACTTTAAAATTTCAAACGTAAACCCCTATTTTTTATTACGGAATCGGATTCTACGGCAAAAAATACGTAAATTTTATTCCGGACATTTTTTTCGATTCTTGCATAGTGTCGCTGTAATCGCAAAAAATGAAAAGAAAACATTACTGTTTCAAGAGTAGCGTCTTGTGCCCATAAAAAACGTCCAATTCAAAAACTGAAAAACACGTATTTGTTATTTTTACGAAATCTATCCAATGACATTGGATTCGACTCTCCCACCCCTAACCCAGTGGGTGGGGCGGGGGCAACCTTGAAATTTGTAATGAAAATCCCTATTTTTTATACCGGATTCGGATTCTACGGCCAAAAATACGTGAATTTTATATCGGGCATCTTTTTCGATTCTCGCAAGGTGTCGCTGCAATCGCAAAAAATTTAGTGGAAACATGAAAGTTTTGAACGCATACTTAAAAAAATACGAAAAGTAAAACTACTGATCTCAGAGTGAATTTCCGAGCTGTTTTGAGAACAATGATTTTACACGGTCGTGCAGAAATTACAACAACTATTAACATTCTGTACATTTATTAGCAGCTAGTAATTTTCAATTTACATTTTTTACAGGGCAATGAAAAACTCGATTTTAAAAAAAACGAACAGCAATCTCTTGTATTGCGGGAACTATTTGATTTGTCAACATTTCCAGGTATTTTTCTCAATTCAAATTTCCATCTAAGAAAAACATTTAATTTTTGTGGATACTGCGTGTGTGTTTCAAGCATCCAGTGAGGATTTTCGTCACGCCAATATCGGAAATTATGGCGATTAACTTTTCCACTGAGTTCGAAAGTTGTTCATCTGAGAAGACAAGTAAAGATGACAAAATATTTGGCTTTTGGTTACTCCTTTCCATCATTAATTCAGTAAATTCAAGTCGCCGATCAAAATCATCTTCATTTAACTCTTTGTGAAGGTGAATTTTGTAAGGATGAAATTTCAAAAGTTTCAAATTTTTATGAACTGAAAATGCACTCATATCAAGCTGTTGACTGACTTTTCTGATTGATAACCTTCGATTTTCAACAAATGCCTGGGCCACTTCCATTTGTTGAGCTCCCGATGTTTGAGATTTTGGTCTTCCAGATTTTGGGCGATTTTTATTTGTTCTTGTGTCCAGGAATCGTTTGATAGTACGGGAACAGTAGCTTTCGAAATACCCACTTGATCTACACGGAAAGTTTCGTTGAATAAAATCACAACTTCATCATAGGACCTTTCTTTATCGCCCCACCCTCGCATCATTAAAAGGGAAACTCTCTCTTCCTCTGTTAAAGTAGCCATTATGCAGAAAAAAACGCGAGAACTAATGAAAAATTAAATAACCTTTTCCGTACAAAAGTGCGCTCCTGCCTCTACAAAATTTGGAAGGAACTGAACGTTGTCGTAGAAATTTCACAAAACAAATACTGTTATTAAGAACACTTTAAAAAAAACATTCATATAAACCAAGATGTCACAGATATTGTTTTTTAAACTGAATGTTTTTTGTCAACACGAGTAGCTAGAGTTTGTAAATATTTACAAACTTATGGACGCTTAAGGTATATTTCAATTTTGTGCGATTGCAGCGACACCTTGTGAGAATCGAAAAAAATGCTCGATATAAAATTCACGTATTTTTGGCCGTAGAATCCGAATCCGCTATAAGAAATTGGATTTTCATTACAAATTTCAAATTTGCCCGCCGCCCCACCCACTGGGTTAGGGGTGGGGAGGTCATTTTGGTATCAGTAGATAGTTTTTTGAAAAATTTTTGACACGTATTTTTTTATTTTTCTATTTGATGCAAACTGTTCGAGATTTTCCACCGTTTCCATACTTTTCAAACACCCGGTATGTATATATGTTTATCTTAATTGTATGCACTTAAAATAATTTATAACCATTATGTATGAAACCTTTATGCTGCCCACTGCATGTTATGTGTAAGAATAGCCATATGCTAAACTTGGCATGTTGCGGGTAGTCAAACCCTATTATAAGTGAATCTTCGTTCTCTTGAAAAATGTATTCTTCATCTCAAATTATTGTTTTGTAATGCAGTTTTCTGATATTTATTAGGAAAAAGTAAACTCGATTTATAATTGCTGATAACATTATAAGCATCGTATCTAGTAGAAAATATCTTAAACAGCAGGAAGTTTGGAAATGTATATTTCAGTAGTTCATTAAAAGGCCTAGCCGGATTTCCATGTAAAATCAAATTTAGTATTTACCCTTTCGAATCTGGGATTGTATTGAACCAGATTTTATTTTTTTCAAGAAAACTTTACGATAAAAATGTTTCGTTGATTGTACTATGGTGACAAATTGCTGAAAGTTAGCAATACAAATTTACAAACAAAAAGATAACTAGTATATTAAGCTTAGCGTTTGCATAATATTTTTGGAAGATAACTCAAAATAATTAGGCTGAATTATTTGTGAAACGCGATTCTTATATTTTCAGAGACATATTAAACATCACTCCTTTGATGCGGATCGCGATAATTAATAATATTTGTCAAATTCTACGCTTTAATTAATTTCATAAATAACATATTTTTCCTTTTTGCTGCCTGAACGCAAAGACCAAATAAGACATCAGATCCGGGATGCTTTCATTACTGGAATGAAACTGATTAATTGCATCTCAAAAGTCTGTCTCCCTAAACATTGTATTTTTGATGTCAGCTGGAACAAAAGACGTAAAATAATAAAATCATATATAATTAGCGGACAATCTCTACACGAAATAGTAGTCCATTATGCCACAATCTGAACAAAAATCATCAATTTCTGAGCGCCACAAAAAATAACAAGTATAAATGTCTTCCTAACTTTTAAGTAAGGGATTTGGCTACAAGAATTGTTTACATACGTGATTTAAAGTAAAAAGAAAGTCGTTTTTCAAGTTGTTTAATAATTTAAACGGCGCGGCGAAAAGAACTTTTTCTTATTCTCTTACAGCAGATGCTTCTCTATATCAAAAGTTTTAAGTATTTGTGAAAATCATGAGAAAAGTGGCAGAATTTTATTTCGCAATTAACAAATTTTGCCCTTTACGACTTTTTGTCACACGTATGTGAACATTTTTTCAGGTATCAAGAAAATTCTAAGCATTAAAATTTAACGTATTACTAATCAATTATATTTATTTATGTAATTTATTTTATTTATTTATTTTCTTTTATTTTACACCATGGATGGGAACATACAACAATAAAATTATATAACTATATAGATACAGAGTAAATAAAATAGATATAGTCTGGGCAAGAATTCAGGCAATGCACGTCACAGATCGACAAAATTACTATAATTATATGAAGTCAATCAAAGCGACTGCACCTGAAATAGCTGCAACCCCCAATTCAGGTCACATGCAAATTGTATTGCCACAACTGAAAATGTATCATTAAAATTATGAATTGTGAGAGCATAAAGCTTTATGCGTTATTTTAATAAATACTCCCTGTTTCTGTACATTTCATAAATAACATTTCGAATTGCTGCTTGGCCAAAGTTATCAATGTAGCATACAGGCTTTGTTGTTGGTCCAGTTCTTTTAGGGTCACCTAAAGCTTTCCCAGTCTGCGTCTTTTTGGAAACGTTGCTAATAGCACTCAAACTTATGTTGAAAGCACTCATCAACACTGTAAGTAATTTTTATAATTTCTTGGAAAATTTACCATTTCTCTATAACAATAATTTCCTAATCATGGGAGATTTTAATGTCTCCAAACTGAATCAGTATTATAAGAGCAATACATTAAATGATCAGTATGTTAGAGAACTTATAAATTTTCAAAACTTTTTTGACTGTAAGCAGTATAACAAAATAGCAAATTATTTAGACCGTATATTAGATCTGGTAATATCGAATCAAAATTGCACAGTCCAACGTAGCCCATTTTGTTTAGTAGATGAGGATGCACATCATCCAGCTTTGTATATAGAGGTCTCTTTAGTAATCAATAAATTAACGCAATTGTCGTCTCCATTAAAATCTACCTATAATTATAAAAAGGCGAATTTCAATCTATTATATGAACTATTTAGAAACACGGATTTGACTGATATTGGAAGGTTTTCTGATGTAAATGATGCTGTAGAATATTTCTATTCCATTATATACAATATATTTGATAAATGTATCCCAAAAACAAAAACTTCCAAGAAATATCCAGTTTGGTTTAACAACCAAATCATAAAAGATCTAAGAAAAAAGGACAGAATTCGTAAAAAATATAACTTCTCTCAATCAAATGATTTAAAAAATGAATATAGTAATCTAAGAGCAAAACTAAAAAAGGATATTGATCAAGCATACAAACAGTACATAAATAAAATACAAAAGGATATTAGCGATGATTCAAGGACATTCTGGCAATTTATGAAGGACAAAAAAGGGGCAGTCTCCTTCCCAAATACTATGCACCTAGATAACCTAGAATGTAAAAGCGGGGAGGCAATTGCAGATGCATTCGCAAGTCACTTTAAAAGTGTATACAATGTAGATTTTCATGGAGATGACTCACACATAAAGCTAAATCCGCACATGGATGAAGTAGTTGTAAACTCTATTACACAAAATGAGATACGTGATGCTGTAAAGAGACTAAAGTCAAACAAAGCAGTTGGACCCGACAGGTTACCCTCTTACATCGTTAAAGGTTGTATCGACTTTCTTGTATACCCGCTTCACTACTTGTTTAACCTAAGTTTAAAAACCAAAGTATTTCCTGAAATCTGGAAAGAAGTCCGTCTTTGCCCAGTACACAAGAAAGATGATAAAACCAACATTAAGAATTATAGGCCTATTGCTATACTATCAGTCCCAGCAAAACTTTATGAATCGATTATCTATGACGATATCTATAGATCAGTCTCCAATAGCATATCCATTCATCAGCATGGTTTTATGAGACAAAGGTCAACTGCTAGTAACCTGATTAATATCACTCAGTTCATATCCCAAGAAATACACGAAGGAAATCAGGTGGATGTTGTTTATACCGACTTTCAAAAGGCGTTTGATTCGGTGTCGCATAATTTCCTACTTTGTAAACTTAAAAATGAATTTGGATTTCATGAGAATCTTATAGAACTCCTCACATCATATTTACATAATAGAAAACAGTATGTGTCTGTAAGTGGTTATGCATCGAAACAGTTTCTTGCCATGTCCGGAGTCCCTCAGGGTTCCAATCTTGGACCACTGCTATTTCTCATGTTCATAAATAGTCTTACTGAAATAATTAGAGCCTCCAAATATCTGTTATTTGCAGATGATTTAAAGATTTACAGTAAAGTTGAAAGTAATATGGACTGCTTCCTGCTCCAAAATGACATTAATAATTTATATCAATGGACACTTCAAAATAAATTGTATCTTAACATTAATAAATGCTTCATTATGACCTATACTAGAAGAAAAACTCCAATTATATTCAATTACAAAATGAATAATACAGATTTGGCTAGGGTTGAAACCATGAGGGACCTAGGCGTAACATTTGACACCCAGCTCACATTTAGTAACCATATTTACACCATGATAAATAAGGCTAATAAAATGTATGGATTCATAGTACGCAATACGAAGATGTTTAACAATACAGGAGCTATTAGGCGGTTATATATTTCGTATGTAAGATCTCAGTTGGAATATTGCTCAATTGTCTGGAATCCATTTTATCAAATACACAAAAATAGCGTAGAAACAATACAAAATAAAGTTTTAAGGTTTTTAAATTATAAAGAGACTGGTTTATATGATTTCGATATAGATAAAGATATATTAAGGGAAAGATATAATCTCAAAACACTGGAGAATCGACGAAAATACGGGCATATTGTATACTTACATAAATTGTTACATGGCAATGTAGACGATAGTAGTTTCCTGTCCATGATAAGTTTAAGCGTCCCCCACTATCCTACTAGAACTTATAGAACTTTCCACTTAGACCTGGCAGGTACACATTATCAAATCAATTCCCCTCTCCACAGAATATGTAGTAACTATAATACGATCCAAGCCAACTGTGATATATTTGATATCAGTATAAAAAAACTAAAAACCATGTTAAATTCATTGTTTTAAACCATTGCTTTCTAATATTATGTTAAAATTAAGCTAGTATTAAGTTAGTTTTAGGTTAATGTAAATATCAAATGTACCATATCACTCTGTAATAGGGCTTGCCTATTGAGTGCATTACCAAATAAATAAATAAATAAATAAATAAATAAATAAATTAGCAACTTTATGAAATTTACCGGTTATGTTATGATATATGTTAGATAATGGATTGTAGAAATCACTTTTTAAAAACTTTATTTACTTGGGAGTCAAGCTTGACTCTAGGTACAATAATGAACAATAATAAATTTAGAATGTATTAGGTCGAAAATGAGTATATGACTGAAGGTACAAATGTCTGTTGGTTGTATTTATAACATAAGAGAACAAAGAACATTAAATTGGCAATTCAGCATGATAAGGGATTACCAAGAAAGAAACATTAAGCTCAGCCAACGTGAGCGGTTATTAGAGAAGAGCTGTTGGGCAATTTGTAACATGATATGTTTGAGAAGGTTAAGCCTGTCTCGGTGATATTATATATCATAGTATATTTCTAATATAACAGCTTCCCCCTTATAAAAAAAGTTGGTGTTTTATGCAGCAACTTTTGAAATGAATATAAAATGTATATAAAAGGTAATGGTACAATTTGGAAAAATATAAAGAGTACAAAAATGTTAAGTCGTAAAGTTTAAAATACAGAGTATAACCTTATTGTCTAAAATATGAAATGCAAGCACAATAAGCTTGATTCATAAAGTAAAATAACATAAAAATGTTAGAGTTAAAGTATAGCTTTAGCAAGAAAGCGTAAAATACAAACATAATAAGTTTGTCTTAAAATGGGGTAAAATATTCCCAAGGTTAAAATATAGCTTTAATATAAAAGCATAAAATATGAGTATGATAAGTTTAAATGAAAATAACGTAAAAATGTTAATAAAATTGAAATTAACAAAGGATAGAAAAATAATGAAGTATAATGATTAAACAAATGAAATGAAATTCACTGAAGAGTCTAGCACTAAAAGTCAGTAAAAAGGCACAAAACAGTTTGTCTTTAGTTAAGTTCTATGTCTTCGGCTTCGTTGTCTTCTCTTTTTAAGGTAGGTCGTCTTCGTTGATGAAACAGGCTAGTGATTGTCCTGAGGGGTTCACTAGGCCTTGGTGGAGATGGAGGAATCGTGGAAACGTTGATGGCTAGTCTTCGTCTTCTTGCTTTACACTTACAGAATAGATACAAGAATAAGAGTCCGAAAATTAGCACTATGGTAAGATAGGTAAACCAAGAAATGTGTCTCGTGATGAAAGGTTCCTTGATTAGGTCGTCTAAGTCTTTTGAATATTGGTCTAGTTGGTGTCTGGCGACATCGAGGTCTTCGGTGTTCAGATCACTTAGTTTTAGTGGTTTCAGGTTGGGCACTCGAACTTTGTCCGGAACCTGGTTGCAACACTCGAACGGGATTTGTATAGGGTGAGCGTCGTTCTTCACGTCTGTCGTTTCGCCTGAGCTGGCTTGGATCTTCGTGATACCTATGAAGGCGTAGCAATTTGGTTGTAATTTAATTATACAGTTTTTGAGGATGGTGTCGGTTTTTGGGGTCTCTTTCGGGCAATTGATAGTCATCTTTAGTGGCTCTGTATTGACGATCATCCACACGTTCTCGTCTAGTTCTTGGATGTTGTATCCTTGGCCGATGATAGTTGACGTTTGACAGTTTTCTGGTAGAGTTTGTAGATCCTTGAAAAGGCGGGCTTCGCATATGGCGTTGTTGTCAATTGGATATGCAAACAAATTTGGACATAATTTGGTATTGGTACGGAGTGGCTTGCATTCTCTGAGGTCAGCAATGGGTATGTACATCAAAGAATCATCATCTCTCGCGATATATTTTTGAGAAGTTGACAAAATATGATACAGACCAGTTCTACTATCTAAGATAGGAATGGGGTATAATTGGAAAACAGAGTACGTTTGAGGGTCTACTAGGGGTATATCTAATACAAATACTAATTCTGAGTTCATTTGGAAAGCTTTTAATTCAATAATATCTAAATACTGTGCAATTTTTGAAAGTTTAATTGGGAGTGGCAAATTGTTCTTTTGTAGGTTTTGTGAAATTTCCTGCAATGAGTTTACCAAATCTTGGGGGTTAATGATAGACGTATGAATTACTTTGAGTCTCGCGAAAGTGATCGAATTTAAAATATCGTTGAGGTTGTCCTCTATAAATAGGTAGCTCGCCATGAGTTGTTCACAAATTTCCAAGAATTTTAATTTTGTTTCAACTGCTCGTACGTTATACGTAATGTCTAAGATTGCGTATTCGATTTCTTTTATGTCTTTGTTGAATGTCTCCTCGTCTATTAGTAGTTTTTGAATTGTCGTGTTAAAATTTTTAATAACTGAATTTGTAACTGATATTTGATTTTTCATCAAATTTTCTATCTGACGTTCGTCTTGGTTTAATTTATTGATACAGTCAGAGTAGTATTTACCGTCTTCTGCGTCTAAATTTCCGGTAATTGCTTTGAATATTGAACCAATTCCGTTTATGATTCCGCGTTTGTAGCGTTTCGTGTCGAGATGTATTTCGTCAAATTTAGTTTGCATGGATTTTGAGATTTGTCCTAGGAGGCTTAAATGCGTTTTAACCTCACTCGCGAATTCGTTCATGTTTTTGTATGCTGGGTCAAGGGTAGTAAGGATTGTCTGTAAAATTTTGTCGTTTCTGTCAAGAGCTGTCTTAAAGGTCGATATATTTTTATGTACGAGTAATGTCCATTTCTTGTGTGAGATGACAATGTCCGTGTCTTTGTGATAGTAAACACCGATAGTATTGTTTATTGGTGTTATTTCGTATTGAGAAAATGCTGATCCGAACAGCAGTAGAAACCTGAAAATAAATTTTAATCTTCAGTATATGGTTTCATTCTATCAAAATTTACTTTACTTGTTTGATTTGTCTCGGGATTTAACAAAGTGGCAGAATTTTGGAAAATTTCTTTGATCTCGAAAGGGCCGTTGAATTTATTTTGTGACTTGCTTTTGATTTGGGATTCCTTTACATATACTTCGTCTCCAACGTTATACGTGGGGCGATTTTCTGGGATATTTCTGTCGAATCTGACTTTAGCTTTTTGTTTTTGCGCTTCAGTCCGACTGCGTGCAATTTGGTAATAGTGGGATATCCTATTATTTAAGTCCCTAACATATTTAGTTATTAGGTCTTTTTGGTTGTACAGGGTCTCTGGTGGTCTATTAGCTGTGTGTCCAAAGATCAGTTCGTATGGCGTAAAACCATGCGTTTTATTAACCGAATTATTGTAGCATATTACTGCATACGGCAATATGGTAAAAGGATGTTCATTTGGGTTTTCGGTTTTGTGAATTCTGATCATTTCGGCTAAGGTAGCATGAAAGCGTTCTATAGAACCGTTAGATTGGGGATGTCCTACGCTAGAATATGTCAATTTTATATCGTAGAGGGTACAGAGGTCTTTTAGTAAGTTGTTGTCGAATTCACCGCCGTAATCACAGTGAATCCTCAGTGGGGTACCGTAATGTTGAAAATATAACAATAGGGTATTTACCACAGATTTTGCGCTTTTATCTGGTACTGCATAGGCTTGTGTGAATTTTGTAAGTTCGTCGCGGATAGTTAGAGCGTAATTTCGTGTAGGAAATTCGAATAGGTCGATGTTAATTCTTTCGAAAGGCGTCCTCGGAGTTTCAGTGATTACTAGAGGGTTGTTAAGATTTTTTCGGCAAACTTTAGTCCGTTGACAAATTTCGCAATTTTTTATGAAATTTTCAACATCTTTGGTTAGTCCTTGCCAATTGTATTTATTTTTGATCCTACGCATAGTCTCGTTTATTCCGCGATGTAGGTTGTTTTTGCCGGTATGGTTTTGGTCAAGAATTATCGGTCTTTGGTCTTCGTCAGGTATTTGTACTAAGTTTTGACAGATAATGAGCTTTAGGTCCTTTTCTGCGAAGATAAATGACAGAATTTCGAGTATGGGGAGGTCTAAGTTATTTTCGACATGATAAGTATTAGAAAGATCTAATTCATTTTGATTTTTGTATATTGCTAAGAACAAATGTTCTACTACAGATTCAGGGTCAAAGGGTAGAGGAATGATATAGTATTTCCTATGTCTAACCGATCTACTAGAGAGAATATTTATTTTGTCGTCGTAAAATTCAGGGTTTTCCTCGAAAATGTCGTCAATAATTTGGTGATGAAAATCTCTTAGGTTATTTTGTTGAAAGAAAGTTATGATGTGTTTGTTTTCTCGGTGCAGGAGTTGTTTATTCGAAGTTTGAATTTTAGAGTAGTCAATTAAAGATTTGGTCTTGTATAGTCGGGAGAAAGTATTAAATTCTTGAATTATTTGTTCGTTTGTGATTTCATCGTCATTGTCTGGATTTCCGTCATCGTCTGTGTCCTCATTCGCGGCTAAGATTTTGGAATGGAATTTAGAACATTTGGAAAAATGGTTTATTTTGATTCTAGAGAGGGCATCGGCATTTTTATTGATTTTTCCGGGCTTGTAAACGATTTCGTAGTCGTATTCCTCCAGTTTAAGTCGCCAGCCGGCAAGTCTACTTCCTGGGTCTTTTATTGAGAATAACCAGGTAAGTGGTCGGTGGTCGGTGACTAGTTTGAACTTTCTACCGAATAAATATGGTCTAAAGTGTTTTACCGACCATACTATGGCCAATAATTCCCTTTCAATGGTGGAATACTTTGTTTCCGCACCGCATAAAGTTCGGGAAGCGTATGCAATTGGTAGATCTTTGCCTATATTTCCCTGAGAGAGTACCGATCCGATGGCGAATGCGCTCGCGTCGGTAGTTAGGATGAAAGGCTCATCAAAATTAGGATATATTAATATCGGAGTCGTCGTCAATGTTTGCTTTAAGTTGTCGAACGAATTCATACAATCATTGTCAAAGTTAAAGGGAGTGTCTTTTTGTAGTAGCTTGGTCAGGGGCTTTGAAATCTTAGAGAAATTTGGAATAAAGCGTCTATAATAGCCCGCTAAACCTAAGAAAGATTTAATGTCCTTTTGATTTTTGGGATGAGGAAAGTTTAAAATGGCTTCTACTTTACTGGGATTTGGCTTGACACCGTCTTTTGTTATAAGATGTCCTAGATAAGCGACTTCTTTGCGTAGAAACTCGCACTTATCGGGTTGAATTTTGAGGTTAGCTTTCCTTAGGCGTTTGAATACTTCTGTCAGTCGGGAAATATGATCGTGAATAGTAGGGGAGTAAATGATAATGTCGTCCATGTAAACAAGGCAGCGTTCATTCTGGATTCCTAACAAGATATTATCCATCACTCTTTGAAACGTTGATGGAGCATTCTTTAAACCGAATGGCATTCTAACGAATTCGAAATGACCGTTTTCGACTGTGAAAGCAGTCTTTTGAATGTCTTTCGCGTCAATTTCTATTTGGTGGAATCCGGAAGCTAAGTCTAGTGTGGTAAAATATTGGCATTTGCCTAGTTGGTCTAAAAGGTCAGAAATATTTGGGAGAGGGTATTTATCGTCAATAGTCAATTCGTTTAATTTCCTGTAATCTACTACGACTCGCCATTTTTGTTTGCCAGAGGCATCGAGTTTTTTGGGTACAACCCAAACGGGAGATGACCAGGGAGAAATTGAAGGTCTGATTATGCCTTGGTCCAGCATTTTAGAAACTTGTGTTTTGACTTCTTGTTTATGGCATTGAGGGTAGCGATATGATTTTGTAAATACAGGTTTAGAATTATTAGTGTCGATTGAATGTTTAATCTCGTTAGTGAAAGTCAAGTTGTCTCCTTCCAGGTAAAATATTTCAGAAAAGTCTAGGCAAAGTTGTGTAATTAGTTCACTTTCCTCGTAGTTTAGATGATCTAAACGTAACTGGTTAATAATTTCAGATGATCTGTCGGTCTGTATGTGTGAGTCGGAATTTTGAACATTTAAATTAAAAATCGATTTAAATTTTTGCAATGGTTCTAATTTTAGATTAGAAAAATTTATAATTTTCGGAATGGCGTTTGCATTAATTACGGTTGTCAAAAATTCTCCATTTTCGTTTACCCTAACAAGAGCATTAGGCAAACGAACTTTTTCGTTTTCCTGCGCTGACAGTACAGCGTCAGTGTTTCTAAGATTGCATTTTAGTTTGTAAACCTTTTCCGTGCGACCGTCAATTTGGATAATATTTTGGCTAGAATTATAATTTTGTCGGATTTTGTTGATTTCGGGTGTTGGAGAATCGTCAGTTACTTTGAAGATGGGCAATGTTTTAAAATTTGTAATTAGTTGCCTGGTTTTGAAATCTATTCTACATTCGTAGTGTTCCATGAAATCGGCACCTAATAATCCGTCAAAGTCTATGTCCAAGTCGTGAATATAGACTCTGTGCGGGTCGCGTGCGTTAAATGGTATAAGAACAGATTCGCTAATTTTAATTTTTTCGTCGGTTATGCCTTGTATAATCGCGTTTTCTGGAGATCTATTTTTAAAATTTTCCGCTGTCTTATGCTTAAAAATCGAAATACCTGCGCCAGTATCAATTAAGAGTTTAAATTTGTTCGAAATGTCATTTATGAAATAAAGATTACTAGAATTCACGGTCAATAGTGTGTGTGTAGGCCAATTTAAGCGAAGTTCTGGTCTGAGAAATTCAGTAGGGGGTTGTAATTGTCGTTCAGGTTTAATGTTTGGATTTGGTTGGACATTTGGTCCACTTCGAAATTTATTTCTTGGGTTGGAGTATTCATTGAATACTCCGGGCCTAATGGAAAATCCTGAGGATTAGCAGTATAATCCTGCGACATCTGAGAATTAGCTGTATAATTCTCATTTTGGTATGGCATGTTATCGTCGTTATTTTGCGGAAAATGGGGGTAATCTTCATAATTTATTTGTGGCATGTTTGCCATATTATCAAGGCTAGAATTAGTTTGATAGTTTCCGAAGTTATGGAATTGCGGGTCACTGAAATTATCAGTTTCATTGTAAAAATTAGTATCATAATTTTGAGAGTCGAAATGATTGTCAAAATTAACGTGATGTGTTCTCTGCGGGTTTTGTCTGTTAAAGTTAGGATTGAAATTTGAATTTTGTTGATTTGGGGATCTCTGAAAGTTCGGATTAGGTCTTATTACAGAAGGCCTATTCTGCTGAAAATCTTGTTGCGGCGTGAAATTTCTTTGATATTGCTGGTTGGGAGAATTTTGGAAATTCGGTCTAGAAAATTGTGGAGGACTGGCAAAATTGTTTTGTCTAAAGTTCTGATTTTGTTGTGAGAATTGTAGTCTTGTACGGCACTCATTAAAATTGTGCCCGTTACGTTTGCAAAAATTACAGAATTGTTGGGAGTTGGGACGCCTCTGTTGGTTCTGGATGGGGTTTTTGTTGATAGTTTGTTTTGGGAATTTTTGTGACTCGAAGTAGGACAGTTGGAGTTCGCGTTTGATTCTATTGATTGCTTCTAGCATGTCGCTGGGATTTCCGGCACGGATTATTTGTCCAAGTTTGGGTTCTAGTCCGGTAAGTAGTGTTGTTAGAGTCATGGTTTCAATTAGGGATGATTGGGCTGTCTTTTCTTCCAACGTCAAAGTCTGTTTTTGCACAGCAGCGTGCATTTTGGCATTATGTGTTTGTAAACGAGATACGAATGTCAGGGCAGTTTCATTAGGTAGTTGGTGAATCCGTTGTAAGTCCTGTATAAGGGCTGTCAAGTCGCGTGAATCACCGAAGTGGGCCTCAAGTAGGCTTTTAATTTCTGCCCAAGTGGCAGGGTTCCTCGAATTTATTAATTCGGCAGCTTTTCCCCGAAGTTTATTTTTTATGTGTAGAGTAAGTAAAATACGCTGGTCCTCTATAGACATTCCGTTCGCGAAAACACACGCGGAAATAAAGGTTTGTAGGAAAATGGGGTTCCCGTCGAACTCTGGAACTATTGAGAAAATCTCACTTAACCTGTAGGGTTCTATGGTAAGGGTTTCGTCAGCGTTATTGGTATTATTTGCTGTAGTATTTGGTTGGTTCGCCATTTTGTATTATTAAGATTTGTATATAAATTTCAGATAAACAAACAAAAATTAATTTGGTACACACAAAAAATAATAAAAATTAATTGTAAAAGGTGCAAGAGTACGCCACTGGCAATAATAATGAATAAAAGGAAACGAAATTGTATTCTTTTCTGTATAAAGTATGTAACAAATTATTTTTGCGATGGTATTTGCACTTATTCAGATATTATAGTCATATGGTATAAACAATACGTTAACCTTTATTAGTAGTAGTAGTATTAAATTGCAATAAAAACGTTACAAGATAAAGATTAAACTTGATATATGTCAAATTAATATATTGATTGCAATGAAAATATTTATGTGTTAAAATAAAATAAAATATCGGCTAAAGTAATACGATATTTAGATAATATATTCAACTAAATTAGATTGCAGAACTGTCGTGGGTTTAATGCAAATGTGAATGCAATGTACGAATGATAAAATATAAATGTTTAGTGCAGTTTGAAATAGAAAGTAAATCGAGATGATTCTTAAATTACTTACATTACTATCTTCATGCCTGGGGTCCAGATGGAAGGTCGAATGCGGTTTCGTAAGCGTTGCTACACTGGGATGTACCGTCAGGGGTATCACTAGGTGTTCCTATCCACGGTGACGTGTTCCAAGTGCCGAAGACACCGACTTTCAGGGGCCAGGAATGTTTCTTACTTGCTAATTATTTCTCGATGTGTATATGATGCTTCTTGTGAGCTTGTTGAGACGTTGCTTGTCTGCTTGAAATTGTATTTTTCTTGTTTCTCGTAGATTCTTTGCTGATTGAAGGATTGAAATCCACCACCTCTGGGTTACAGGGTGTTTTTCAGATCCGTACGACTGCGCCAATGTTAGATAATGGATTGTAGAAATCACTTTTTAAAAACTTTATTTACTTGGGAGTCAAGCTTGACTCTAGGTACAATAATGAACAATAATAAATTTAGAATGTATTAGGTCGAAAATGAGTATATGACTGAAGGTACAAATGTCTGTTGGTTGTATTTATAACATAAGAGAACAAAGAACATTAAATTGGCAATTCAGCATGATAAGGGATTACCAAGAAAGAAACATTAAGCTCAGCCAACGTGAGCGGTTATTAGAGAAGAGCTGTTGCGCAATTTGTAACATGATATGTTTGAGAAGGTTAAGCCTGTCTCGGTGATATTATATATCATAGTATATTTCTAATATAACATATATAGTTAACTTCTGGAATTATACTTGCCTCTCTTACAGCAGTTAATGGTAACAGTGGTCCACCGGCATCACGTTCTCTCTCAAAATAATTTATTAAAGAACAAATTAATTCCTGGATATCTTTACCAAATTCCATCGGCATTATGACAGGTAACCTAAAAATATAATGCATTAATTTGTCTTCACACAAATAAATCTTGCTCAACTTACCAGAATAACACTAATAATACAATTATATTAGTTCTGAAAAGAACTGATGGTAAATAAAACAAGGAAACAACAATTGATTAAAAGCACGAGAGAATGAAATCAACAATAAAATAATTCGAATCAATAAAGTCGACAGTAAATCGATTTAAAATGTCGGTGCTTTTGTAAATTTAGTAAATTTATACTACCAACCTTTCGCGACGAAATACGGTTTAATTAACTTCTATTTCTAAAAATAAGACAAAAAAGCTAAGGATTATGAAGCCACATTGACCTGTACTTATTTCTGAAAAAGGCTTAATAATTTGGTGTCAAGAATTACTATTTTTAAGGCAATTAATACTTAAAAATTATGTTGGCATTAAAATGTTTTCAATTACGTCACTCGTGACGTGCATCGCCTGAATTCTTGCCCCGACTTTAGCATTAGCATCATATGACAAAAGAAGCATCAACTATAGGAGTATAGAAATTAAGTTGCTCTAAAAATTGGGGACAATCAATTTTATTATTTATAAATTTATTCAGAGAAATCAAGGACTGCATTTTTCCACGGTTACTACACAAAATCTGTTCTGCTGAGATATTCCAATGTTAGGGTAGTGGCCATCCATTTTGAAACACAGAAGCGTTGAAAAACGCCACTGAATATTCCCCAAGCCTTTAGTGTGAACATTATAACCCGATTGCCATATTAAAGCAGTATACTCAAGTCTATATTTCACAAATGCATTAAAGAGTAGCGTTAATACCTGGATGTCGGTGAAGCGGTGAGAGTTCCTTATAACAAGACTCTAGCTGGTCTTAATAGTTTCATGAACATGCTGAATAAATGAGAATTTGTTATCAAATATAACCCTTAGATCTTTAATTGAGTTCCACCGATCTAAGGCGGCATAGCCCAGGATATAATTGAAAAAAATATGTGATATTTTTCGGGTGAAAGTTACAATCTTGCACTTTGCGACGTTTAGGGAGAGGTTATTTAATACGCACCACCCGTTTAATTTTATAATATTATTTTGCAACTTTAGGCAGTCAGGCCTATTTATATTGAGCGGAATATTTTTATGTCGTCAGCGTACAGTAAAAAATGCACATCAAGATCTTTCACGACGTCATTGATGAATATTATGAAGAGGAGCAGACCAAGGATTGAACCTTGAGGCACTTCTGAGGGTACAGAAATCTTCTTGGAGATGAAACAGCGGCAATCAAAGAACTGCGTTCTAGTTAAATAAGACTTAAATAGATCAAGCAGTGGCATAGACATTCTAAATCTTTCAAACTTTTGAAGTAAGATGCCATGATCTAACCGATCAAAAGCCTTGGAGAAATCTGTTTAAATTACGTCCACCTGGATATTCATATCGAGATTCTGAGCAATAAATTGAGTGATGCATAATAAATTTGTTACCGTTGATCTATTACGCACGAAGCCATGTTGATGAATAGAAATCTGTCCCTGAACGTGCGGGTCCAATACGTCATGTAACACAATTTCAAAAACTTTGGCAAAATTACATATTTGTTATAGGTCTATAATTCTCAACATTATTCCTACGACCTTTTTTAAACAAGGCACAAACTCGAGCGGTTTTCCAAAGATTCGGAATAGCACAGGTTTGCAGCATTAGGTGAAACAGTATAGTGAGAGGTTCGATCAGAGCATAAACACAGTCTCGAACAATAAATGTTGGAATGTCATCAGGACCTTTAGTAAGTTTAGGTTTCAACTTTAATAACGCGGTTAATACATCGTTGGTATTAAATATCCGGACCGCTTATTGTTTTGTAGCGCTTCCGAAGCAAGAATTTGATTTCAATACATTTTATACTTAGGCTGTTTAACCACAGAGAATACTTTTACTAGCATTCCGAGGAACGTATTTAGCACATATGTCTAGTATGCTTTTAAACGTACTAAAAATTGATAACTGGCTATATTCACTTTATCAAAGTTTTTTTAAAAAGACCAATCACAGTTTAATATATTCCATATAATAGAGTGTGTAAAGTGTATAAAATAAAACTGCAGAATCTAATTTGATCATACAAAGATGACCTTTTACCTCCTCACAAAAACTGATATATTTTTATTATTTTATTGGTGTCTGTAGCAGATGCAGATCTTCTGTAGCTGATGCAGATCTTACCTCGAATACATAATCTTCTACTGGCAGATAATTAAAATTAAATGTACTGCCATTGGTCCTGGCATTGCTAAAGGTTTTTGGACGATTTTTTTTAAATTTTCAGTCGGAAAAACTTGAGTGGAAACGCCATTAGCTCCCCGACTACAACGGTTCAAAGTACCCAGTAAAATATGAAAAAACATAACACTGCAAAAGTACTCAATTTTAAAGGAACCTACAATTTGAATTTAAATGTGCTCTAAAAGGCTATTGATTAAGTCATACAGTGGCGGCCGGTGCGGGAGGGCTCTGGGGCGCCGCCTTCCCTGCTAAATTTAAAACAATAAATAACAATAACAATAGACAATAACCTATCTCCCGATAACATGTTTTACGACTATTTTTTTAAAATAATAAAAAACAACCGGCATACTCTCCTCACTTGCGATCAATTTCATTTAACTTCAGAATGGCATGTAAAAACGCTGAAATGGGCTCCAGATATTCCGCCTAAAATATGTACGGCGGTCGTCATGGCAACAAGTGAAAGAATTGGAGGGGGTTACGCGTGGTTTCGTTATCTATGGAGCTCTGGTCAGTCCGCCCACGGCTGTGTAGGAGTTAATTACTTCGTCATTTCTGTTTTCTTTACTTTTTTACGTATGGAATTGTTTTGAGGTTATCGCGCTTTTTTAAAAAGTTTATCGATTCGTTGCATATATAATGTAATTTACATTACAGATTTTTTTTAGTTTTATTAAACGTTAGACTAGACGGCAAAAGTGCAAAAGACATAATTAGTTATGAAAGTGAGTGAAATTGAAAAACTTATATTTAGCCGCTTGAGCTTAAATGAAAAACTTGAAATAAAACAAAACGGCCGTCCAACGCCAGTTTTAAATATAGTGCAAGAGCAGCGACAATATAAAAATAAAAATGCTTTTATGCGTAAGTTTGACAAAAAGATTTACATTAAAACTATTTGGATTTGTGGTTGCGAGGAAACAAATTCGTTTTGTATGTCTGCTTTTTGGAGGCGATGATAAGTGGACAAAAAATGGGGTAAACGATTTAAAGCACATTTCTATAAAAAATTTAAAAAAACACGAAAATAGTGCGAAACATCTAGATGATGTTGTCAGTTTTCAACTTTTAGGAAAGACTAATATTGCTACATATCTAAGTACGGCTTATGCGGATCAAATTCGTAAGCATAATGAGACTGTGATCAAAAATCGACATGTACTCTCAAAAATAATAGATATATTAAAACTGTGTGGAATGTGTAATCTTGCCCTTCGCGGTCACGACGAGAAGAAAAGTATCTTCAAATAGAGGGGTATTCCTAGAATTGGTTGATTTTTTAGCAAACGCTGATAGTGCCTTCAATAGCCATATTCAAGAGCAACAGTGTTCAAGGGCACATCAAAATCTATTCAGAATGAAATTTTGCAATTTATGTTCGAGGTTTGTCGTGAACATATTCTTGGAGGAATTCAAGAATCTGCGTACTTATGGCTGATGAGACTACAGATGTATCAATTCAAAGCCAAACTGTAGTTGTATTACGTTATGAACTAAATGGAAAAATACTTGAGCGGTTTTGGGAGTTTGCAAATCTGAAAAGCCGAGATGCAGATGGACTGTCTCAATGCATTTTAGAACAGATTTCGCCGATTTTGCCAGATTGCCCAGAAAAACTGATTTGTCAAATATATGACGGAGCTGCTGTTATGCGTGGTCATTTAGCTGGTGTTAACGTAAAAATTCGCCAACAGTACAAAAATGCACATTTTGTATATTGCTCCGCTCATCAGCTTAATAAAATACTAGAACAAGCAGTTTTAAGCATCAGTAGTATATTTTTTCAAATTTGAATGGCAATTTGTATGACTGATGGTCGAGAGGCGAGCGCACTTGCCTCTCACCAAAAAGTTCCGGGTTCGATCCCCGGTCGTGGCAGTGGAAAATACTGTGAGAGGGATTTTTTCACTATACACGAATATTGGGTGTGTGTCCCTTGTCTCTAAATGTGTAGCCCCCGCCCACACAAGGCTCTTCTAGAGCCTTCCGGGATAAAGGGGGTCGTCATTACCTGTGGTGTATTTATTGTATCAACTTTTTTTCTCAATCGCCAGACAAAATGGCAGCTTTGCAACATGTTTGTGACAAACGCATTCCAAGAACTTCTCAAACAAGATGGAATTTTAACTCTCGTATAGTACAGAGTGTGTACAACAATAAAGACAACCTTACTGAATGCTTTGAAAGTATGTCAGGAATTCCAAAACAATACAACTCTGAAATAGTGACTCATGCGGCTGGATTTGTTAAATGGCTAGAAGATGATTCATTTTTATTTTGGTTAAATTTTTTTTCATAAGTCATGCCAACATGTTGATATTTTATTTAGCCAGCTACAAGAAATTGAAACAGACGTTATAAAAGTCCAGAAATGCGTAGATAATTTTGAAAATGTTAACATGTCTGTAAGAGAGGTATGTGATATAATTACTTCAGAAGTGGGAATTCGGTTTTCTTTTAAAAATTATTTATGTGGTGCAAAATTATTTTTAAAGGAGAAGTATAAGGAATATGAAAAAACACCACCTTTGGAAGATATCAACCAATTTTGTCAATCATACCCTATGATTTCTGGGTGTGCTTGCAAACATTAAACTTTCTCATATATTTTGGTTTAGACGTTGTTTTTGGGGAAGTTGTTAAAGTTTTGAAAATTTTAGTTACTATTCCGATGACGACATCTGAAACGGAAAGATGTTTTTCGACATTAAAATTAATTAAGACATATGTAAGAAATACTATGAGTGAAGACAGACTAACGTCACTTGCAATGCTTTCAATTGAAAAGTCAAGGGTACGACAAATATCAAATTTTAATGAAAAAGTTTATCTCCGACAAAAATAGAAGAATGGAGTTTCACTTCAAAAGATAATGGTGAGTACTTAATTAATTGCTTTAATTTATATTTGCGAACTTTTTAATGATTTAATTAGAACTCCCAAGTACATAAGGCGCGAGCCGCCACTGATGTCATATAGAAAGGAACTACGACATTTAAGGGTTTTTATTGCATAAATCGTTCAATTGGTCATTTAAGACGAGAAAACCGCGGAGTGCTATTAAATTAGAGCGCGAAAATTGGAGATATGGGTGAAAATACAACCTTTTCAGTTTTTTAAATATAACTCTAAAACGGAGCAAAATTCATGTATAGTTAATAGGAAACTTTCTGTAGAGTATCAAATTTCCCATCGAAAATAAATTTTTGTGCGAAAAGTATCCAAAAAAACAATTTAAAAAAGCAAGCAATCCAGTTTTTTTTACTTTTTGCCTTTAACTTTTTTTTTAGTAGAGGTAGGTATAGGCATTGTTTTGCAGAAAAAAAAGTTGATGAAATTTCCTTTAAAATGGTGATCTCAAAAAGTTATTTCGATGAAAATTAACTGAGAATCTCTCAAACGTCATTTTTTTCGATTTTTATCGCTTTTACCTTGATATTGTTTTAAATCTTATTTTTTCTATAACAAAATTGATGTTTACTCAATAAAACAATATATTTCAAGTTAATTTGTTAATAATGTATATTAGTGTCACAAATGTATAAAACTGTGATGGTTTAAAATTTTGAGTAACAACAAACGTAAATTGATGCAAAAACGGTGTGTCATTCCAGTTTGAACACTTGTATAAAGTCTGTAGATTCAGTGGCTGAATTTTAAACTACTTTTCTCATTATGATTCTACCAAACAATTGTGGCAACGTAATGTAATATTATTAATTTTATCTCCTCATCATCCATTCTAAATTCTCCAACCGCAATGTCCTGCATAAATAAAACTGATACCCTGTGACACTTCACTATGACTAGGTGTATTGTGTTACACCTACGTGTCTAAAGGCTCCCGGTAATTACGAGAATTAATAGTTCAAGTCTCGCAGCTTTGCATTTTAGATGTGAAGAGAACTCACAAACTCCTCACTGAAGGGCAAACCGGCTGGTAACTTCTCACAATGGAAACAGAAGTACAGCTACATGACAAGACAACGAATGCAGGGGCGCATATAAAACGTTTGAAGTCAACACGTCAGCTGTTCATAATTTATTGCAAATTTGAACCCCTTCGAGTGTAACTTTAAACAAAATACAATACCGGCTTTTGCATAACTTTATATAACTTGTGCCTAAGTTGGATGGTAATTCGATCATCTACGTGAAGCTGGATATTTTCACCGGATTTGTTATGATAAAAGGTGGTTCCAGACGTAAGGATTTTATTACGAACGCGTACAGTCAGAAGTAATCCCTAGTATGAGATATTCTTTCCAAAGGGCGAATTTTAAACGGCGCAGAAATATAACCTACGGAATGAGTGTAAGTTCTTTGTTTTATAATCGTAACAGACTATCGAACAAGCACAAGAAAGGGCATGGAAAATATTTTATTAGGCAAAAATTCTCTAAATTCTTCTTTCTTAGTGTGTACCGTTGAAATGTAACATTTAAAGGGGAACAAAGAAAATCTGTATACCTGTAGCTGTGTAAATAATCGCAATAAGTGAATCGAAATATTAATATTGTCTAAATGTTATGTGTGGAAGTACGTCTTCAAAACGGGAGTATGACATCGACGGATATGGAAGTCGCTTAATTTAATCCTGTTACAGTGACATTTATAAATAATGTGAATATAGACCATTCCAGAACACGTGACTTTGACAGATCCGCCATTTTGCCTGGGTGGCACACAAAGCGATTATTTTCCGTGTGTTTACATTCGTTTTTGGTGGTATGGATTGAGTTTATTGTGATTTTTTGCAAATTTTTTCGCCAAGATGTCTCGAAGTGAATATTATGTAGCCCTTGGAGGTGATATTAAGTGCAGATATGATAAAAAAATCGAGATTATTGATAATATTGACCACTATGCAATCCCTCCTGAAGAGAACAGACATCATTTAAGTCTAACCTTATAAAACCTAGAAGGAGTTATACTTAACTTAACCAGTTATAAAATGTTTTGAATAAATACGACCGTGTTTTAGGTGGCTTTTACTTAGTGGCCCCCGTCCCAAAGCCTTAATTCGAGCATTTCTTCTTTCTATAGACAATGCATTAAGATGATTCCCCTAATAATTAAAATAGCGGGAAATCGGAAAAACAATCCATGATCTCTTTCACCACGCATAGAACATTTAACAGCAATACAAAAATGTGGCATTTTCTATCAATTAGACCAGGATTAAACAATTTAATGATGAAATACTCGTAATGTTTACATACGCAAATGGTTTTGTATGCCACCCAGCAAATATGGCCGAACTGTCAATGACGTCATTCTGGAATGGTCAATAGACAAACTAGTACATAACCTAAAAAGTTTTAAAGACATTGGTTCGAATTGGTTCTCTAACCTAAAAATCGAACATTTAAGTAGGATTTTTTACAAGCATCCCCCCCTCCCGATCTAAACCGGTCGGAGGTACATAACCTCAAAGAGGTTGAGAACAATTTTTAGAGAAAGACGGTCGGCGTTCTACGAGTACAGACCGAGACATTATCTACGGAGACCCGCAGGAGTAGGGTGAAGTAGCATTTTCTACTATACCGGCCACAGGGAATAGATTACAATCGTTATCGAATCGATTAGATCACTCCTAAGGGCGTTATTCAGTTTTATTAACGACTTGGGGAATTGAAAAACCGAAACCAGTTTCAGGGGAATTCACACGATTTGAAGCTAGAATCACACGAACATTTCCGAAGTTTCCCGAAGACATACGAAGGCGCGGGAGGTATCGTTATTCGGCTAAGTCGACCACAAGGAATCGATTCCGACCATTGCCCAATCAATCCGACCAACGGTTCCGGAAAAAAGCGTACTGTGGCCAAATTGAAGGTCAGAAATAAGTATAACGTTACTGGAGGACAAGTAGGACTTCGACACATCTTTTTCACCACTTTTGATCAACCGCCCAAATTTTGACCGGGATATTTAATGACTCTGGGAAAAGGAGTTAAAGGCAACACGGCCTGGGAGGTCAAAAAGTGCTAAGATCGAAATCAGTAAGTTCCTAGACACCATCGAGACCAGTAGTAAGGCACTCAGAAAGACATGACTGACAGTCCTAAGTTTGCAAATGGGAAGGGAATGTTCTTTCTTCTTATCTGATGCAACTAGTGAAAACAAAGAGTATTGTTTGAGGCAAATGGCAAAAGTATCCTATGGCATTGTACTTTACTACTACTTGCAGTGCTTTTCTTCTTCGCATGTTAGAAATAAATTAATAGGAATGTCTATATTCAAATTTCATGGTTCTTTTACGTAATCTGTCTTAATAGCTAATTGTGAAACCACGTACTGTTTCATAATGAAAAAATAAATGATATCCCCCTCACCCCAAAACAATATATAATACTACAAGCTAATTTTCTATGTGGCTCCTCCGCACCCCTTGACCATCCATCATATTTATCTTTTTGACTATGACTATGTATTTCACGAAGAGCAACATAACCTTTGCTTAAACTAAACTGGAAGACAATAACAAAAAGCGCTTTACCGGTATCGTAGTCTCCTGCACCTTCTGACCACCTTTACTTTCTGATAGAGATTAAAAATTCATGAAATCGTGGAAACTTATTATCCTTATTTATTTTATTTTAACAGACTAAAGTTTCTCCTATTAATGTGCATTCATGGTAGAGAATAAAATTAACAAAAATCGCTTTACTGTTACCACAACAAAATATACATTAGAAACTTATGAAATCGTGTAGAGCTAGCTGACTTTTACCTTTATTCATTTAAGTAGACTAATTTTTTTCTATTATTTCTATTAATATACAGTGATATATTTTAAGGAATAAAATATTACCGATCAGAAATTTCTAAAATCGTGTATAGCTGATAAACCTGATTTATTGTGAAATACATTAAATACAACCAAAACCAAATATTACATGTAATAAATTGTTGAAATACAATACAACAAAAAATCTGAAGCTGGATTTCACAGTTTGAATCTAACTCGGGACTTGTTGGGGAAAAAATTTATTTTCCAAACGTAAGTAAATAATTGATTACTTTACTTGAATTTTTATTTTGTCTTTACTTCTAATAGTACTACCGTAGCAGGGGTACCTTTTTCGCTGGCTGGGATATCCATTGAACTATGCAAGAAAAGCAGCAGCACAAAACTAATTTCATATGTAATAGAAAAAATTAGCGCTACTCATTTTTTCATTGTACTTGTTGACTGGATTAAAGCATTATTTTTATTTGTAATAAATTATATTTATATAATTTTAATTGATCCACATTTATGAGTTCTAGTTGGAATTTGCAACTGAAACACTGTCGAGTCGAAACACTGCCAACAAAACAGTGCTGCAGTTCCGAAAAAGTAAGAGTAATTTACAGTTGTTTTCGGAACTAAAACACTGTATTTCGCTAGTGTTACGTGTCGGTAGTGCTGTAGTGTTCCACATCGAATCTTTGGTATCGATAGTCGATACTTACGCACTCTAGATTCGAAAATGTTGCACTAGTTTATTTTGTCCGTGCAGTAATGTCTGTACATGTATTACACTCTATATATGTAGTCTCGTATGTAAAGGAAATTCTTGTAAATTGTTTGTAAGTGGGAAAAAATGAGTAGCGCTAATTTTTTATTACATATGGAATGTGTTTGTGCTGCTGCTTTTCTTGCATAATTCAACGGGTATCCCATCCAGCGTACAACCGTAGTAGGGGGGTATCCTACTACGGTTATAAATAGTTTTATATTTGCTTCAATTCCGGTAAAACCATTGAAGTAAGACTCACCGGGAACGGTACGTGTATAAGTACCTGTCATTTATATCATAAAACGATTATTGTGTCAGATCCGTTGGTACCGGAAATGACGTAAATTGTAGATTTCGCATCAAAATCAGGAGTACGGCTTAAGTCAAGGATCTGGGTAGATCTGAATTATTAAATTATGTAATGGCATATTTTGTCATAGCTTATATACAATTACAGCCATTCGCAAGAAAAATAAATCAAAAAATAGAATAGAATAGTTTTCAAGTAAGAAGGGTGCAACCATATCTTATAGAAGCCAGATTATATTCTCGTTTTACCTAAGCCGATAAACACAATTTATTTATTGAATTTAATAGAATAGAAGGGGATGGAATAGAAAATAATCCTCCAGAAGAACCAATAACTGCGGTGTACTGCAGCTGTAAATCGGGAGCTAGGACACTGGGATTATGCGCACATTGTGTCCACGGTCATTTGGTACGCAGAATATGCAATATCCCCAACAAACTTTGCTAAGAAAAATTAATGATGCTGTCGACAGAGCTTTACGTGGACATGTGGATATAGAGTATGATGTTTGACCATCTGCCTTTTTCTTAACCTGATAGTATGTCCAGTATTTATTAAGCAAAGTATTTGATGTGTACGTAAGTATTGTTTTAATTCTGATATGTATCTACTACTATGACCATATTTGCTAGTTTTATTGTTAATGTATACTAACTCTCCTAAAAAATTATTGCGTTATTGTGTCTACTCTCTTGCTCAATTTATTTGGTTTACGAACGGATCTAATTGCATCATCCTGTATATGCTAAAAATGAACCACGCTGTATAGATATGGCAAAAATATGTCATTACCTCTTTTATTAATTCAGACATAGGTATGTATCCAGATACGTACATGCTGTACCCCTGATTTTGATGCGAAATCTACAATTACGTCATTGCCGGTACAAACGGACACCATAATCGTTCTATGGTATAAATGACAGGTACTTACACGTATCGTTCCCGGTTAGTTTTACTTCAATTCCATATAAAACTTTCAAAGACAACTTCAATGCCTTCTCCTGTCTAAATTATGAACACCATATCATTGTGCTTTTGCAGTGTTGGTAAACATACCTCAATTAACGTATAAAAAATCAGAAAAATCTATCAATCACCAAAATACCTTTAAAAAGTGCAGGGTCTTTTAATACTGTTTTTAATAAAAATAGAAACACCACCATGTTTATTCCTCTCTCTACAAAAGCAAGTAGTCAGCTTGTAATGCGGTAAATTAATGGTTTTTATGGCAGCCAAATCTAACCAGTGTTCAGAAAAGCATCCAGTGTCATATTTATATTTATCTAGAAAAAGAGACAGCTGAACCAACTCATTCGATATGCACTGAACATTAACATGATAAATGTCATCATTCCATTCAGGAACATAGGGCCTCCACAAATTGTCGCCATCTGACTCTGTTCCTGGCAAGTACTTTTATTTCTCCCCATGTCTTGTTCATTTACGTTGCTTCTTCTAACACGGTTCTCTTCCATGTCACCTTTGGTCGTCCCACTCTTCGACTACCTTGGGAGTTTCAATCAAGGTCCGCCCTTGAGATAGTGTCTTCTGGTCTCCTAAGTGTGTGGCCTAGCCACTTCCACTTCCGCGATCTTATTTACAGATTTCTCTCTGTCCTGTTATATTTCATAGCTCCCTGTTAGCGATTTGATTTGGCCAGTATATGCGCATTATCCTGCTCAAACACCGGTTGACGAAGACAAGTATCATGTAGTCCGTGGATTTAGTACGTTTCACATCCATATAGTAGGACTGATATGATATTGCTGTTAAATAGGCGTAGTTTGGTTCTCTTCGAGTATGCGGAGGACCGCCAGATGCCGTTAAGAGCGCTCTTTTCGTTTTTAAGAGTCTCTGTTGTATCACGATCCATTCCTCCCGTATTATTGACTATGCTACCTAAGTACTCGAATTCGGTGACTCTCTATTAGTGAATTTTGAACATATAGATCTACTTGGTTCAAAGTCATAATGCGCATTTCTTTGCTTTTACTGGTGTTTATTTTCAGTCCTACCTTATTTGACTCCCTTTCCAGGGACTCGAGCTCCACCTTAATATCCCGTAAGGTGTGAGACATGAGGCAGATATCGATAATCCAGGTCTTCTAGCCTACCCGTGAGCTCCCATCTAATTCCTGCCTGCGTACGGTTTGCTTTTCTCATTACTCAGTCTAGTGTAATATTAAACAACAGTGGTAAGAGTACACATCCTTGTTTCACTCCTCTGCTAACAAGGAGTTTTTCACTCATTTGCTCTCTTTGTAATATTTGGCATGTTGCACCGTTATAGAGTTCTTTTGTTATACTTATTTTTCTTAGGATCCCTTTCTGCATCATGGCTTCCCAAATTTTATTGTGGGCCACGGTGTCAAACGCTTTTTGAAAATCTATGAAGACCAGGAAGAGTGGCCAGCGCCATTCATGGGATTGCTCGATGATTATCCTGAGGGGGTTGATTTGGTCAGTAATCTGCCGGGGCGGAATCCAGCTTGTTCCGGTCTGATGGTTGAGTCTAGGAGTGGTCTTAACCTTTCCAGTATTACTATAGCCAGTAGCTTGTTGACTGTGTTTAGCAGGGTTATGCCGCACCAGTTTTGACATATAGATAGGTCAACTTTTTTAGGAAGCCAATTAAGCCTTCTTTCCACCTTTCAGGTTTTTCTCCTCGCTCTATGTCTGAGCTACTATTGGGTGTAAAAGTTGGGCCGTTGTGTTTTCATTGGCTTTAGATAGCTCAGGTGGTATATTGTCGGGGCCAAGGGCCTTTCCTGATTTTAAGAGTTTGATGGCATTTTTGACCCCTCGGAGGCTGGGTTCGTTGGTTGCTACTCTTATGTCAGTTGCTGGGGGTGCTGATACCTGTTGTGGTTCATCTTCTTCTTCTTGTGGGGGTGGGCTGACCGTCTCACTAATATGCTCATGCCACCTCTTTAGTTGGTCTTCTGGGTTGTTTAATGGCCGGCCTTCTTTATCTTTCAGGATAGGGTGGTTTTTTGGTTTATTTTTATTTGCCAAACAGTTGGTGATTGTATAAAGCTCTTTGCTATTCTCTGGTTCAGCAGCTTTTTCTGCAGCTTGGGCAAGGTTATCGGCCCACCGTCGTTTATCTTGTCTGGCGCCTCGCTTAACAGCCTTATCAAGCTCCCGGCATTCTCTAGTGTGTCTGTCCTTTTCTTCTTCGTTCCTGGCCTTCATTACGGCTCCCTTTTTGTCTTTTCTCTTTGCTATTATATCAGGTGATATCGGATATCCATGGCTTTTTGCTATGTTTTTGAGACCAACTGTTTCCTCTGCTATTTCAAGGATGGTTTCCTCATATTTTATCCATGTGCTCATGCTATCCGGTGTTTCGTGTATTTCACTCAGTCTCCCAGCCAGATTTTCCTCAAATTCCTTTTGAATTCGTGAACCATTCAGTTTTTCTACATTATATTTCAGTCTGTTTTGCGCTTCTGGTCGAATAAATTTTGCAATTTACACATGAAATATACTTATCCCATCCTTTACACAATTATTATTAGCGTTTACAAAATTGAAAGCTACATTAACACCAATTTTATTTTGGAACTTGATTTAACTATCCGTAGATTCTATCTTGCTGGAACTGTATTTATTTAAAGGTTAAAAATTAGTTGAGTTTTATCCGTTGTTAGGTAGATCTGCACTTACATTAAGTATTATATTGTCAATATCACTAGTATTCTTATCACTATTGGACGTTAGGCTATTCAGATTTAAGCAAATCACGTCAGTTACTTTGTCAACTTCATTTTCTATATCGCAAAAGATATTTGTGAAAATGTTAGGAATAAAAATTTTTCCACAGCACTATTTCGCTTAATATCTTCGTAATTGATAATGATTTTAAATCATCTAAATTTAGTTTATACAAATTTTGTGTATGGCAAGTAAAACTAAGGACATACTGTATATTTTTCTGTCTTTGGACATGAAATATATTATGCATATGTGATTAATTTCTTCATCGACGATGTAAAAGTTAATAGCGTCTCTGATTACAGACTGATATTATTTTTATGGATACTCCGATTTCCGGAATATGGGATGTAATAATAAACGTCATAAATTACTGAACTGAAAAGATGACTATCCTTTATTATGTTTCGCTCCCCCAAATAGATTTCTTCATCTCATAATATAACGTTTAACCAATAAATTTTGCTGAAAAGTGTAGCTGGTTAGATACTACAAACACCCTTGCCTTGGGGGTGGCGTAAACTGAATTTTATATACCACATCCAATATTAAAATGCTGCATGTTTTTGTCGGTTAAGTTCTAAAGCGCTGCGGGGTTTATTGTACGGCACATAATCCGCGTGTAAAATAATTTTACATCCTTGACAAAAGATTAAAAAATCCACCGCTAAACTGAAGGTTTAACTGAATTTTTAATTATAGCCAGCATATATTGTATTCTCAAAGGTCTAGTTTGTAACTTCATTGCGGACGCGTAACTTTTAAATTTATAATTTTAGACATAAACAATTCATTTTCATACAATGCTAGTCTATCGTTTGGGTGAGTCTAGACGACTCAAGCAGTTGTGGAAGTTTCTCACTAAAAAGAGTATGAGCTATTTTGGCATTTCTCAAACTGTCATAGTAATAAAAGTTTAAATTGTAAAAGCCGCATCAAAAGTTAGTGCATGAATAACGAAACTATTTCAAACAATTCTATAGGAAGGCCATAGCAATTTCAACTAGGATTTAGCAGAGAGTCAGAGACCAGTCATTATTTAAGGCACAAATAAATCTTGCGATCGATAAATTGAAATGTCTGTTTTGCTATTTAGGGGTTCGAAGCAGACTTGTTATTCTGGATTCATTAAAATGTTAAATGAACCTTTACACATTCTGCAATGTTTGAAAAGTATTCTTTTAAAAAAATACAATCATTTATTTCACAAGTCAAAATCTACTTGCGTTATAAAATATAAGGTCAAACTTGATGAAAATACATTTTACATCTAAATGAAGCGAAATTCAATTAACTGTATTTTTAATTTTTTATTTTTATATATTTATTTTTATGAAATATGTCAAATAACGTACCTGTCAAGGTTCCTTTCATAATCTTGGTTACTGAGATTTGGAAGTTCTGTGAATAGTTGCAATAAAAATTGTCCTCGAATTGGTCCTAGAATTAGGAGAACGCCCAAGCAAGCTTGTATAAAAGTTAAGTTAATTTTGTACTTATTATTTTGCTAAGAGTAATTTTTCGTATAATTAATAATAATATTTCCCTATAGTACAATAAATCTAGACCAATTTTTCATATCTTTTGGATTTTACCTCTCAGGGGATAATTTTATGATCAATTGATGGGGAAAAATGTCAGGAATAACATATTAAAACGTTTAAGACTTGGGCGTTGTGGCAATTTTGTAAATAATTAAAAATTATCATCAAATTGGCCTTGCTCGACTTTAACGCGGTATGACGGCCATAAAATACTTCTAATAATTAAAAAATATATATCACGTTGTAGAGAAAGAAATTCTCTACAATTTTGATATAGGAAATGCCCCTCTACGATGCTTAATTTTTTTTTAAATCACTTTTTTGTTAAGCTGAAGATATCCTCAAAATTTCATCCACAGATGCTGGCATAGAGGAAATTCTATCCTACCAGTGTAGAGCATGTAAGACGCTACGACATACTTACACTATCATATTATGCATGCGCCAAACAGCCAGACCATGCCATAGTTTAGTAATGCTTGGTATAACCTCTAATTACTTACATTGTAAAATAAATAATGGACTCAAACAAATCAAAAAAAAAATCGTTTAAGAACGAACCACAAATGATCCTAATTAATTCTTTTGTCATTTCCGTATCCATCACCTTATGAAAATATTATAACAACATACATTAAACAGTGACAACGAGTTTACCTATGCTATAAAAATATGTAAATTTGACGTTGACTTGCATTTTCAACATTTGCCAAAAATGTAGAGATTTTTTACAAAATACTAATTATTCAACAGATTTTTATATATTCTACGATCCTAATAAATTCCCTATCACGAAGTTGTGTAAGTGAATAGGCTTTTTCTGTATTAGACATCGGATTCGCTTTCATCATTTTTTACAGAATTTCATTAGACCCTTGTTTTTCACGTTTTTACAAAAATAATCTGTGAAAGACGAGTATTCATAAATGGACAAATCATTATGCACATTAAACATAAAATTTGTTTTTTTTTCATCTTTCTAAAACATCTACATATTCTATTAATCTCACAGTTCTATCTCAACCATACTTTTCGCAAAATTATAATTGGCTGTTACAGATATTTTTCATACAAAAATATTTTGTGAAAACCAAGTTTGCATAAGAGAATAAATCGTTTACAAAATAGCATGTCGAGTTCGTTTTTTACCACATTTCTAAAACAGTTTTATTATAAATTCCCAATTTTACCCATATCAAAGATTTCCTATAGCGTTATATGATCAATATACACATTAAAAAAATTTCTTCGTGACGAACGAGACGAACAAAAGGTTTATTATATTGAATTTTAAATTCATTTTTACTGTCATATAAATAAAGATTTTATTTCAAATTCCCAGTGGCTCCCCAACAAATTTTTCCTACAGGTTCTTAAGAACCTTATGTACATTTGCCATACAAAGGTAATTCGTGACAAACGAGCCTTCATAGGTGAACAAATCGTTTATTACATTGGATTTCAAATTTATTTTTACAGTCATATAGATGAATATTCCTTCCGAAATTCCCATTTGTACCCCCCACCAAATTTTTCCTACAGTTTCTTAAGACCTTTATGTACATTTGCCATTCAAAAATAATACGTGACAAACGAGTCTTCATAGGTGAACAAATCGTTTATTATATTGGATTTCAAATTTATTTTTACAGTCATATAGATGAATATTCTTTCCCAAATTTCCATTTGTACCCCCACCAAATTTTTCCTACAGTTTCTTAAGACCCTTATGTACATTTGCCATTCAAAAATAATCCGTGACAAATGAGCCTTCATAAGTGAACAAATCGTTTATTACATTGGATTTCAAATTTATTTTTACAGTCATATAGATGAATATTCTTTCCCAAATTCCCATTTGTACTCCCACCAAATTTTTCTTGCAGTTTCTTAAGATCCTTATATACATTTCCCATACAACTATAATACGTGACAAACGAGCCTTCATATAGTAAATCGTTTATTACATTGGATTTCAAATTTATTTTTACTTTTATATAAATTAATATTTTTTCCCAAATTCCCATTTATACCTCCACCAAATTTTTCCTACAGTTTCTTAAGACTTATGTACATTTTCCATACAAAAATGATCCTTGACAAATGAGTCTTCGTAGGTGAACAATTCGTTAATTATATTGAATTTCAAATTTATCTCTGGGGAAAACTTGATGGGAGTACAATTGCGAATGTAGAAAAATATTTTTTAAAGAGGGCAAAAAAATAATTTGCAATTCAATGTAATAAACACTTTATTTGCTTCATTCGTCACGAATTTTTTTTTTTAATATGTATATTATTCATATAATACTATAGGAAAATTTTGATATGGGTGAAACTGAGAATTTATAATAAATCTGCTTTAGAAATATGGCAAAAAACGAATTCAACATGCTAATTCATAAAAAATTTGTTCTCTTACGCAAACTCGGTTTTCACAAAATATTTTGATATGAAATATATCTAAAACATTTTGCGAAAAGTATGGTTGAGATAGAACTTCAATATTAACAGAATATATATATATGCTTTAGAAAAACGATAGGAAGCAAATACATTTAATGTGCATAATGATTTGTTCATTTATGAATACTCGTTTTCCATAGATTATTTTTCTGGGAACATTTGAAAAATAGGGGTCTCTTGGAAGATGACGAAAGCGAGTCCGATATCCAGTACACAAAAAGCCTGTTCACCTACGCAAGTTCGTGATAGGAAATTTATTAAGATCATAGAATATATAAAAAATCTGTTATATGTACAATTAGTATTTTATAAAAAATCTCTGTATTTTTGACAAATGTTGAAATTTTTTTTGGCATAGATAGACTCGTTTGTCACTATAGTCTAGTATACTTTAACTTGGTGTGTGTATGTATGAGCTAATATTTCCGTACGATTTCATTTTCTCTTGTACACAAAGATCCAGAAATATTGTCCACGTAGACAATGTTTCTGGGCTATTGCTTTAACTTTGTGTACAATATCAGGCTGTTTGACGCATGCGTCAATAATAATATGATAGTGCACATATGTCGTAGCTTCTTACACACTCTACACTGGTGGGATAGAGTTTCCTCTTCGTTAGCATTTGTGGATGAGATTTTATGGATATGTTCACCTTAATAATTTTTTAAGATTTTTTTGCAAAGTTGTTTTTGTTTGGTCAGCTGATCTTTGACGCCCTTTGCGATATGGCAGAACGGCGCATGGCGACAAAAGTCAGCTGACCAAATAAAAAGAACTTGGCAAAAATATCTTAAAAAATTGATTAAAAAAAAATTAGGCGTCGTAGAGGGATATTTCCCGCATCAGAGAACGAAATTCTCTACAATGTGATATATATTTTTTTAATTATTAGAAGTATATTATGGCCGTCGTACCGCATTAAAGTCGACCAAGGCCAATTTGTTGACAGTTTTTATTTATTTACCAAATTGCTACAACACCCATGTTGTACCTGACATTTGTCCCCATCGATTGATCATAAAATTATCCCTTGAGAGGTAAAATCCAAACGATAGATTAATTTTATTGTACTACTAGCAGAAAACCCTAGACGATTTATTGGATAGTGTATAATTTAAATATCTACCACGTTCATATGTTTGGTGGCCATTAGCCGATTAAGAGATCGAAAATATGTCCAATCGTTGTAAAACATGTGCCATTTTTTCTAACAACCAAACAAAAATTTCATTAGCAAAAATGAATCCAGTGATTTGAAATAAATATTTTAACCGCTCATAATATTACAAAAGTATTTCGTGAACTATTTGCCAGATTTAGTTTACCATTAGAAATTTGTACTGATAATGCAAAGACTTTTACATCTCAAGAATTTCAAAATCTTCTTGCATCTAGTGGTGTAAAACATTTAACAGAAGTTCCCTATCATCCTGCTACAAATGGTTTAGGAGAAAGTGCTGTCAATATAATAAAAAAAAACAAATCTTCAAAGTTGGACACGGAAATCCTAATTTAGGTATAAATTCAGCCATAAATCGTTTTCTGTTGCAATATGGAAATACACGTCATACTACAACAGGGGAAATACCCTCAAAATTATTATTTGGTTGTAGTTTACGCACAAAATTTGATTTACTATTGTCTTCCACTAAACATGTTGTCGAAAATAAACAAAATTACCAGAAAAATATTATAGAAGAAAAAAAGATATTCATTTTAAAGTTCGCAATTACAGAGAAAATACTTCTAAATGGTGTGCAGGCATAATAATCAAAGTTATTGGTCGAAGAACCTATTTAGTTAAAACAGATAGCGCAATGACTTGGAAAAGACACAAAAATCAGCTTAAACCAAACAATTATTGTAATACTAAAGAAACAGTTTCCTTCATTCAACGATCTAGTTTAAATCCTGTAAATATTTTAGATAATAAGGAAGGTGAAAATAGTGAAAGTTCGATTGAAATTAGTGAGACACCCGGTATAACGGGGCATCGTAGTAAAATCAAAGCACCTGATCGAATTACACACGCAAACGCACGTAAAAAAGAAGCATTTTTTGTATAGACGGCTGATGCCTCGTATCGCGATACAAAACCAGTGTATATTTTACTAGCTTACAATAAAGCAAATATAATTGTTATTGTGTCATTTTACTATTCAGATTAATAACAACAAAAACAGAACAGCCTGTAAATCTATTATCTGTAATAAATTGTATTTTTAGAAACTTTCTCTTTCGTTTCTGCCTCACTAAAAGGATTAGAAAGATCTAGGAACTCGTATAATATTTAACTTCATATCGTAATAAAGGACACCTCATTTTATCTATCTCTGTTACGCATTTGGGACTTAATATACTGTGGGCACTGTATTATTATAATTAATTTGTCTAATTGAGTAAAAATCTTGAATAAAGGTATTATAATTTATCATTCACCTCAAAGGTCCTCCTTGAAAAACCTCGTATTCTTTTGACAAATTTGTATAAAAAAGCACCTGCCGAGTTAAAAGGAAAGTATAGTAATGAGTTTCCTGCTAATAATTCCAGTATTAGATGTCTTTAAACAATGGATTTCCCTGTGAAAAGAAACACCTAGGTCTTCGGCTGGGAAATCCATCAAAGAAAATCTCATCTGAGCGTTTCAAAAGAAGAATTAGTAATTAGTAATTAGTGCGTGCTCTACAGTCGGCAGTTCAAAGAAAAACCGCCATAGAGGCCTTGTGCTAGGCGGCGCTTGAAGGGCTGTTGACGGCAGAACCCCTTTAATTAGAAATTCAAGTTTTTTTTAGAGAGCTACTATACAATATTTCAAGGGCTATTTAAAATGTCTTGCTTGCCATCACAGCAAAAAATTATTTTAAAAAGACATTATTATATGGTTGCGCTCCTTTGAAGTCTTACTACACGTTACTTACCTTTGATATTATTTTCTACTGGCGTGTATTTAATATTCTTCATCTTTTACGAGGTATTTCAAAAAGATTATTTTCTGTCATAGTCTCTAAGGTTCTATTTTGTTTATTTATTATATGGAACCTATCAACTATAATAATAATAATAATAATAATAATACTAGCCCCAAAATATTACATGAGGAGACACAATAATATTGCCAAAGTGATCCACCAAAAACTTTGCCAACGAATGGGAACATCAGAGCAGTACCTACCATACTACAAATACGAACCAGAAGCAGTACATGACAATGAAAGAGGGAAACTATACTGGGATAGGACAATACTCACAGATCACCTCATAACACATAACAGACCGGACATCACATATGAGGACAAGGAAAATAAAACAACTTACTTAATCGATATATCCGTGCCAGCCCCAAACAATATCAAGAGCAAACACGCTGAAAAAATTGAAAAATATCTACCTCTAGCTAACGAAATTAAGAGGCTATGGAATCAAGAAAAGGTAGTCGTTGTACCGATAATAATAGGGGCCACTGGAGAGATTCCCAAAAAACTGCATGAGTCAATAGAAATACTGAACTTGTCACCAACTATATACATAAATTTCCAAAAATAGTTCTATTAGATACATGCGGCATCGTGAGGAAAATTTTGAGTGCAGACGACGCCAATCACTAGACAAAATGAGAACTTGTGTAATCTTGCTCCCGTGGAGCCGATACACATTTAATCCAGCAGGAAACTGAGCACAAAGCAAATAATAATAATAATAATAATAAGGGCGCCGGAGGCTGTAATGCACTTACTGTCGGCTTGCCCGACATATGCAGTCTCGGCCTTCACAGACACGACGCAGCATTACGAGTGCTTTATTATCATCTAAGGCACTCGTATGGGATAGACGAAACACCAGTGCTGCCTTACACCCCGGGGGATATTGAGTCCGTTGTGGGGAAATGAGAAGTGTCTAATTTATTGGAACTACTCGTTTCCCACCGTCAGGCAAATACAAGCCAACAAGCCTGACATAGTACTCCTCGACCACCAACTCAAGGCAATGTATGTCGTGGAATTTTTAGCCCCCGATAAGAGCAACATTGTCTTGAAAGAGGAGGAAAAACGTACAAAATATCGAGATTTGCTCTTCGAACTCCGCAGGCTTTATCCGGTCCATTCTGTCAAAATAGTGGTCCTGTTGTCTCTAAAATGAAAATTATTATGAGACCCAAACACCGAAGAACTCAAGTAAAACGTAGACTCCGGCTCTGTATTAGTAAATTGCGTGACCAACAAACCGTCGAACAGCTAAAGCAAAAAGTTCAAGAGAATTTGAGTGCACTAGAAGAAATCAATTCTGTAGATGTCGCTGCTACCTGGACACAAATTAAAGACAGTTTAAAAAGTGCGAGTGAGGAAATTCTTGGCACTGCAGCAAGTAAAAAACAGGAGGACTGGTTCAATGATAATGAAGCTTTTATACAAGAACTTCTTGACCGCAAACATATTGCCTTCCAAAACGCTATCAACCACCCTAATGACTCATCAAAAGCAGAAACTTTTACCCAATCTAAGTATGAAACGCAACGCGAAATCAGAAGAATAAAAAACGAGTGGTGGGCAAGCAAGGCCAGAGAAATTCAAAGGTATGCCGATTCACACGACTACAGGAATTTCTTTCAAGGAGTAAAAGCAGTGTACGGCCCCAGTCGGAAAAATATGTGCCCTATTAAAGATTTAAATGGAAATCTCCTCAAAGAAGACCAGGAAATAAGAGCCCGATGGAAAGAACACTACTCTAACATTCTTATCCAGCAAAGTCAAGCCGATCACGATATTATAAATCTTATCCCTCAATATGACACCTTCGAAGACTTAGACAAACCACTAACAACGGAAGAGATCTTAACCGCCATTGGGCAGCTAAAAAATAACAAATCTCCCGGCGCCGACTCACTCCCAGCTGAGATCTTTAAAGCTGTGTGGTCAGAGCTCATACCCTACCTCAAAAAACTGTTTGATGTCGTGTGGGAAAGTGGTCAAGCTCCGCAGGAGTTTCGTGATACACTTTTAATCAACCTCTTCAAAAACAAAGGGAGCGCTGCGGACTGTGGAAATTACAGGGGTATAGCTCTCCTGGCTGTTGGAGGGAAGATACTCACTAAAGCGATGGCAAATAGGCTAACACCTGTTATGGAAAAGTTACTTCCTGAAACACAGAGTGGCTTTAGACCAAACCGAGGCACATCGGACCTAATCTTCACACTTAAACAGCTTCAAGAAAAAGCACTCGAACATCAAGGAGAAATTCACATGGCCTTCATTGATTTAACCAAGGCGTTTGACTCGGTGGACAGGGAAGTGCTCTGGAAAATTATGCTCCGCTTAGGTATCCCTAGAAAATTTGTGGAAGTATGTCGCAGTCTACATACAAACAACAACGCCCAGGTTATGTATAATAATGAGGCAACCGAACCTTTCCAAACCCTCACTGGAGTTAGGCAGGGATGTGTCCTGGCACCCCTACTCTTTAATTTGTTTACCACTGCTCTAACAATTATTGTTGACAACAAACTGACAGTCAGAGGAATAGGTCTCAGATACCGTTTTGATGGCGGTCTCTTTAACATAGGGCGCTTTAGAGCTTTCACGAAGACACGCACACGATTCATTTGTGATCTCCAGTATGCGGATGACTGTGCACTTTTAGCCTCTACGCCGGAAGAGCTTCAAGAACTTTTAGATGTGTATGCCCAGAGCTATGATTCCTTGGGACTTAAAATCAACATTGGAAAGACTAAGATTATGTCAACTCCTCCTCAAGTGAACCAAATAGACATTACACTTAACGGAAATTCTCTTGAAGTGGTGGATCAGTTCAATTACTTAGGCAACGTTGTTAATGACAAAGCAAACATGGACAGCGAGATTCGCAATAGAATTAACGCTGCATCTAGAGCGCTCTGGGGACTTAGAGAGAGAGTATTTGACAACCACGACCTTGCTTTGTCAACGAAAATGGCTGTCTACAGAGCAGTTGTCATTCCAACACTGCTATATGGATGTGAAAGCTGGGTCACTTACCGTCGGCATGTGAAAGAATTAGAACGTTTTCAGCAAAGACGCCTCAGAAGTATGATGAAAATCCGTTGGTTCCATCACATATCAAACGTGGAAGTACTCAGGAGAGCAAACAGCCTTCCAATTGAGGTGCTTATTTCAAGAGCACGCCTAAGATGGGCAGGTCACGTTCATCGTATGCATGATAACCGCCTTCCTAAATGTACACTTTATGGTGAATTGCTAAGCGGTAGAAGAAAGCGTGGCGGTCAACGAAAGAGGTTCAAAGACGCTCTCCATGAAAATCTAAAATCCTGCGGTGTTGCAGACGAGCAATGGGAACAACTTGCAGCGGACAGAACCGAATGGCGGGAGGTTGTGGCCAGCTATCAAGGAAATGTTGCTGCAAGAAGGCCGAATCCAAGACCTAACCAGGTCTATGTTTGTCCTGACTGCGGTCGACATGTGCTCTCCCGAATTGGCCTCTATAGCCATAGTCGTGTGCACCGTAGATGAATGGGAATTACAACAGACTACACCTTTTACTTGTTTTTTATTGTACACAATTTATCGACTGTAACATTTTTATACTCGGACTCGAGTAACAGCTAATAATAATAATAAAGTGGTATTGACTATAGGAGCCCTCGGTGGAATGAGACAGACGCTGCTTTCGGAACTAAAGATCATACCGGCATGCCGAGATTCGGCAGAGATCTTAGCCAGCAGAATGCTGTCATCCTCGGTTCATTGCATCTACTCAGGGCACACGACTCACGGACCCGGTAGTCACTCACCCCACGGGCGTGGGGAGTGGCTAGTGGTATTTATTACCAGCTCCTCTCTGTGAGGGTAGGAGCCACAGGTTAGGGTGACTGGTTTTTTGTAAAAAAACAAACTGCTGGGCTAACCACCCACAGGCCCTAAACTTTGGTTCCAACAGACCGAAGACAGGGCCCCCACCATCTACCCCGTGCGGATAGGGGTCAAGGGCAAGGTGGTGGGGCCGAACCGAACAGACCGCCCGTTGAGACATTGTCAATGACCAAGGACGCTTTGAGTGGACAGATGAACTGGGGGATGAACCTCTGCATTGCTATGAAAGCTGTGAGCCCGCGCGGAGGGGATACATGGCGCGGATGCATGCTCTGTGGTGTGAGAGGCTACCAGAGCATAGTGCCTTCACGCCACAAAATCTGCGTGACTATGTATCCCACCTTCGTAGTAGAGGCTACGTGAGGGCTGTTCCTGAACCGGTGCATGAGGTGGCCGAAGGGTCGCCGCATTCACCGGTTGAGGACGCTGTTCTCCATGTTCCGCCAAGATCAGAGGGCCTCAGTAACAGACGTGGGTTACACCACATAAAAACCTCCGGGCACAAGATCTGGCCAGAGTGGATGAAGAACTTCGTGCAGTGCTACCAGAACGGGCTGACCGCTGGCATATAAATTGTGCCGTGTATGCTGCTGCTCAACGCTTTTCTCTGGTGGAGGGGTGAAACACTGCTTCTCTACAGGACAGGGCGGAGTGGCGCATACAAAAGATGGAACCAAGATTCGGCCGGCGAGGCAACACGCATCCCGTATCCAATGTGTGATGGACTATATGGCGGCCAACAGGCCGTTCACGTCTAAAGTACGTCGATTAGCAGCCAACTTAAGACGCGCCCATCACACACTCAATGTGATAGCCAAACAGCACTGTCTCGACAGGATACGGATGCTAGTGACCTGTAAAAAGTCACTAGTGAGGCGGGCGAGAGGGCTTGCGGAAAATAAACTGTTCCGCCAAAAGCCCTCGCGCATTTTCCAACCGCCTCCGCGTGTTGTAGACAATTCGCTGACTGCAGATCAGGTGGAGAACTTCTGGAATACGCTGTACGAGGAGAGGCTTCCAATCAACCGAGATCCTCCTGCCTTTACACACTTTGAAGCCTTTTGTCAAAGGCTTCACCAACCACAAGAAATGTGAGAACCAATAACTCCAGAAGAGTTTCGTAGGGCTCTTGAGGGCTCTAAGAAGTTTGCTGCTCCAGGTTAAATGTATGTATATGCATTTACTAAATAAAGACGATTATTATTATTATTATTATTATAAATAACTTTTGGTGGAAAAAGTTATCGAGACCATTTGGCCAGAATTTTTAATTCCTGGTTGAATGGGGAGCAGCAAATTCCTTCTTGGGTTGTTGATGGGCGGAGAGTACTGATTCCCAAGAACGGAGATTTGTCCAACCCAAAGAACTACAGACCGATAACCTGTCTAAACGCGTATTACAAGGTGTTTACACGCATTTTGTACATGCGGGTGCTCCACGCAGTTCAACTGGTTTACGAATGGATATATGAGCAACGAGGGTCAAAGAGAGGTGTCGCTGGCTGCAAGGAGAACCTGCCGATCGATAGATGTATCACGGAGGACTCCATGCAGTATAAGTGGAACCTCTCTATGGCCTGGATCGACTACCGCAAGATATTTGACATAACATCGCATGAGCTCATTGTTCACTTGCTCCGGTGTCTTGTAGTACTCGGTCCCATAGTGAGATGTATTAAAGAACTGATGCCGCTCTGGTGGACTCGCGTTACCATAACATCGGGTAATGATAGAGTCCAAACAGAGTCGGTAACATTCAGACGAGGAGTATTTCAGGGAGATTCCCTCAGCCCCCTTCTGTTTGGCATCTCACTACTGCCATTATCCGTCTCGCTCAAGAAAACCCGTGGCTACAACTGCGGTACCCCCGGCGACAGGATGCATAAGGTCACCCATCTATTTTATATGGATGACCTTAAAGTTTATGCCTCTGGAGAGAGGGATATCCAATAGTCCCTTATGGTGGTACATGAGTACACGCAGGCTGTCGGTATGCATTTCGGGTTGGACAAATGCGCACTGATCCATCTCAAGAGAGAACGATGCGATGACTACGGGAAGGACGCGCAGCTCATGGACGGAAGCATCCTACACCATCTAGATGCCGGAGAGTCGTACACGTACTGTCGAGCAACGCTCCACCCAAGAAGTGAGTGTAGTGAAAAACGCTCTCCGCGGCAAGTATCAGTGCCTACTCCGATAGATCTGGTCTTCAGAACTGTCGGGAAAGAACAAGGTGTCTGCTGCAAATATGCTTGCCGTTCCGATACTTTCGGAGTAGTGGCATTTCACTACTTACCTTTTTTCTACTAAATCTGCATTTTATTTAAAATGTACGTTTCCAAATAAATTGTGCACCTTGATCGATGGCAATGAATCGATTTCCTTTCATAGGAAATAGTGGAATACTGGACTGTCATAGAAGGTACATTTTTACTTTACTACCCTTTTATTATTTTTGTAATAATTTATCCACTTTGTGTTGGCTTATATATTTTGTTCAGTATATATTTAGTCCGAGTTTGTCGCCAACTTGATTGCAATAAGTCGTCACCAGATGGAGCTATTCGCAAGTTGCGGACACCTCGTGTCTGTAATTTGATGACTATAGACGACCAGTGAAGTGATGTTATGCATTTGCCTATCTCGCACTGATGAGAGCTATTAAGCTCGAAACTGTTTGCGGCTGGCAATGCCCAACAGCACTGCACTGGAAATCTGCCCGCTGGGGGCTTATTGCAATCAGATTTTATTTGGCGTTTTCCGATTGAAGATGTAGTATGTCGCAAGTTATAGGACATTATTGTCAATTGATTTGGAAACGCACATAGTGCACCTTGATTGGTGGCAATGAATCGATTTCCTTTCATAGGAAATAGTGGAATACTGGACTATCGTAGGTATACTTTTACTTTACTACCCTTTTATTATTTTTGTAATAATTTATCCACTTTGTGTTGGCTTATATATTTTGTTAAATAAGCTAATTGTTTTCGTTTTCAGTTATAAACCATACAAATTTTTTTGGAGCGATTTACAATTTTATGTTGGGTACCTGCTTAATTCGCAGCCTTAAGCACAATTCACGAGTGGTGTAATGAATTCAGATTGTCTCTGAACATAAATAAATGCAATGTAGTGTCGTTTATGGGGAAATTAAATAAAATACAATTTGAGTATACTATTAATGAGACAAATCTGATACGTCACGATAGTTTTAAAGATCTAGGCGTACCATTTGACTCATATCTTTCCTTTAGAGAACACATAAGTAACAAAGCGACATAGTGCTATCATCTTTTAAAATTAGTTAGGGTTAGGTTAATTAGGTATCTCATACGAAATTCTCGAGACTTTCAAAATATAAGTAAGTATCATAAAAACTCTATATAACACTCTGGTGCGACCGAGAATAGAACACACGAGCGTGATATGAAACCCCACCACGACGTACATATCAACAATGTTCAAGGTATTCAAAGACGTTTCCTAAAATTCCTGGCATTTACAATCGATCATCAATATTCCCCCTATAGGATATGATCACTCATTACTACTGAACCATTTTTCATACAATTATATGAAGCAATTGCTTGAAAATATTAAATGTTGACACTATCGGTTAAAATTGTTGTAATATGTTTTATATCATTGGAAAGAGAAATAATAAACGGAATTAATGGTGTAATGGCCTACTTTGAGATTCGTTCTTTTCTTTTTTGCACAAGAGCATATATCATAGCCAACTGCGTTTTTCGAGTTTTTTGATACACGTTATTATTCTTATTGTCTTTGCCGTCAACTCATCCTTTTAGCTTTATTCGTATCTTCTCAAATAAGGAAGCTATAACGGTTTGTGTTTTTCCTATTTTTCAAGTTTTTGTAATACATCTCACAAAGTAAGCTATGGATTTCAAATTTCTTTTTACTGAAATATAGCTCACAAAAATGGGATAACTATTTCTAAAACTTTATTCTTCTACTGTAGATATTAAGCGAGATATTTGGCCCTCGCAAAATAGACAGATGGTATACAGGGTGGCCACTTTTTATATTGAACAGTATCGCTATTCGTAAACCACAGCAATTATAAAGTCAGTTAAATGGGAGAAAAGTTTCGTATTTTAAGTGTCAATAAAATGGGCTATAAAAATTAAAAATATTCCGGTTCATTCCGGAGATATCACGATAAAATCCGAAATAGCTCATTTCCTCTTTTTTCTCTAACGCTGTTATTACGAAAAAAAAATGAAAAAAAATCATTTGAATATTTTGTTATAAATTGACTTTGCTGCAACTGGTCGTATTTAAATTTTTATTACAACGTCTCGTCTCCCCAGGGCCACCATCAGCAATATTTTTTTAAATACGGACCTATCTTTTTTAATTAAAATTTTTAACGCATTTGAAATGCTAAATTCGTGGGTATGTCACACGACAATTTTACAACGTTTCGTCAGAAAAATAATCACCTTTCATTTTATTGGCATTGCCCTTCAAAAATCTGTTTTGCTTGTTAAACGATACAAGGGGTGACTCATCATTTGAAACTTTAAAAGTTTATTTTACGAACAGTTCAATGTATTGATTAAGTTTACTAGTCTAGTTCTGCCCGCTCAATATTTTTGTGGAAAATGGGCACAAAATAAAAAATCATTATCAACTTAACAATTGCACTTCTTTAAACAATAAATAAAATTTATAAAACATAGTAACTTACTGTGTGAACAAGTACACTCAATATTATTCGCCTTTTTTTAGTGTGCCTTGAAAAACAAAATAATTTCAGTAAATGTGAGTGACGTTTATTTTTGTTAGCACCTAAAGGCGAATATAGACTTTACACTTTCTATGTGCATGCTACGGGTTTCACGTACATAAACAAGTAGATACGTTGGATCTTAATGATTATCAGATATTACGTAACGAAATCACTTGGGCTACTGTAGCGTAGCAGATACCGTAGGCACTGACTTACCCGGAAAGTGATGTACGTGCCTACGATAAAATTTCTCTAGCTCAGACTATCTCAGGGCGTTAAGCCCAAGCTTACATAAGCTATGATAAATTATTAGTCTACTTACTTAACAACTCACTGAGGTTTTCCATATGTAGTGGTTGCAGACGAAATAATGACACTTTCTTTAAAAATGAAATGCACTATTTTATTCAATTTACAAAATTGGTTCTCTAGCATATAACCTGGCGATGTTCACAGTTGTGGCCAATATTTCACGATTAATAAGTTATAACATTCATAAAATGCCTCGTGTAGCTACACATTGGTTTACAATATGATCATAAAATTGTCATAGATTCTGCCACAAAGGTTTGATTTAAAGAACCTCCTTAAGTATATGTAAATATATGCATAAAATCTCTAAATATGTACAGGTTAAAATGCCAAAAGTATGAATTGATGTCCAGCGGAACCAATGAAGGTGGTCCCCGGTAAGTAAAACAAATAACACAACACTTATTTAGGGTGGTACGATACCGAGTCCGGACGTGGAAGAACAGAAGATGCCTGCCCTGCAGAGATGCCTTCGGGACACAAGAAATGGACCCAAGGATGGGGTTGATCGTAGCCTCACCAGCCCTGGAACCTTCCACTGTATGTGGATGCCCCGTCCGTGGAACTCTCACTGACGCTTGTAGAAGCCCCGTCCGTGGAACCCTAAAGATATCACGATTTAAATTTACAAAGTCAGAAATGCACGTGAAGCGTGCTTAATGTGAGCAATTCTGACATAACCTACAAATGAAACATAATTTACCTCACTGATGAGGGAACAATCCACCAAAACTCCTGGAAGCCACAGTCGGATAAATGGGGTCGAGTCCGCCTTCCAAGTTGACACTGTATTTCCAAAGGAAAGCCTGCAAATTTGCGAAACACGTGGGTAGAGAACGGGCAAGATGGCGTGAAGAGGTTAGCTTACCTTGTGTAATTTAATATCCTGCTTCCGCAGATAAAATTTACTCACAAACACAAAATATTCCGCTAAACGGAACAACAACAGCTTGAGGAAATTTTCTTGAGTTGATTATTCTAAAATCCACCCGGATGCCTTGGATAAAACCAAGGTTCACAGAATAACAACTAATTACTCCCAATCACGCCAAGCCAACAAAAATGGTTCCCTTCCTTTTCCGCTCTCTGCTGTTCACGTGTCGCCCTCCCGTGGAGAATAGCGAAATGTGTTTCGGACGTGTAGCAGTTGTTATAATGCGGCCCACAAAACGCTAAAGCGTATGGTGGGTCGCATACGCTAGAGGTCCGTAACATGCATCGCGGATGATTTATCTGCAGTGACATGTGTAAAGACTGTTTTCAACTGCGTTTCGTCTAAAGTGATCATCCAAATTCAATAGTAAAGAAAGTAGAGGTACTCTCTATTTTGGCTGAAATCATATTCACTGCAGATGAAAGATGAATCATCCGCGATGCACATCGAAAGCGTAAAGTCTATAATTCACCTTTACTAAACAATTATATTATACTTCTCACTATGGTTCGTTATTCTGTAGATGAATAAAAAAGACATGTATGATGTTTACATTAAAAATTATAGAAATGTTGATAGGGCAGTGCAAGAATATGCGAATTTATATTCTGACAGACACCATCCGACAAGAAATACTATTTACACTGTGTCCAAGAATTTATGCGAAATTGGCAGTGTTTGTAAATTGGAACGGAAGCATCAAATGAGAGAAACGATAACTGATGTTAATGTACTAGCTCAAATATACATAAACCCCGAAAATTCATCACGAAATATTTCAAGTGATTGGGGAATATCGGCAGCAGCTGTTCAAAAAATGTTAAAGAAATAAAAATATCATGATTATAAATTTCAAACAGTGCAGAAATTGCATGGAAGTGACCCAGACCGCAGACTAACCTTCTGCAATTGATTTAGGAGAAAATTAACTCATAATAGATATTGCTACAATAACATTCTTTGGACAGATGAAATTTTCTTTACAAATTCTGGAATGTTTAACAGAACAAACAAACACTTCCTCTCAACTGTTAATTCCCACCTAACGCATCAAGTACGGCCTCAGATACGATTTCAGTAAATTTGTGGTGTGGCATAATTGGCAACATTATAGTTGGGTCAAAGTTCATAGAGAGCAATTTAAACAGTGAAAATCATATGAATTTATTGGACGAAATATTCGATGAAACGCCATTATTGGTTCGAAGAAAACTAAAATGGTTCATGCAAGATGGTTGTGGTCCTCACAATGCTAATGCAGTCAGAACATATTTAAACAGGCATTTTCAAAGAAAGTGGTTAGGAACCAATGGACCAGTACGGTGGCCACGTCGCTCACCTTGCTTAAATCCTCCAGATTATTTCTTATGGGGTTTCTTAAAAAACAAAGTCTACTACAACGTGGTCGAAGATGTCAATGAATTACGTAGGAGAATTTTTGAAGCTTTCACCCAAATTACCCCAAATATGACTGCTAAAACTACTAAACAAATGTCTAAGAGAACGCGACTTTGTATTCAGAGGAATGGTGGTCATTTTCAGAATTTTTTTTAAAGTTACTTGTTCACACGCCAAGTTACTATGTTTTTATGAATTTTATTTATTGTTTAAAGAAATACAATTGTTAAATTGATAATGATTTTTACTTCATGCCCATTTTCCACAATAATATTGAGTAGAACTAAACTAGTAAAGTTAGTCAATATATTGGACTATTCATAAAATAAACTATTAAATTTAATTGGATGGATTCTGCGGTAAGTTTTTGATGAAACATATTCAATAGAATATTCTTTCCTATTATTTGGGTTTTCTACTTCAAAACAAATCACCGAATCTACAAAATAATAGAATTTTTGGAAAAAAGCCTCTGCGCCCGTGACGTTTACGCCAAAGGAAAAGTCAGAGGTTATGTTTTGCTAATAATATATGACGTTTCGGAAAGTAATGTCTTTCTCCGTTTTCAAAGCTTTTTTTGGAAGAACTCTTATTTTGCTGTATATGTCAAATGAACAGCTTTAAGATTCTGTTTATGTTATTTCCATAGATACTTACTACTTACACAGAACATAGAACTGATGATATTTTCTTTTAGATAATGTTGAGTTTGTTAAGTTCTTCTTTTAACATTGGTAGCCAGGTTGTACAAATATCTACAGAACAATTCGATACGCACTTATCTTCATTTAATAAGTTTATTGCTGATTCTTTAATTTTTCTTTTTTTGGTATCTGTTTCTTTTGTTAAAATTTTTGCCGAGTCCCAGTTCATCCTATGTCCGTTTTCCCAAGCATGTTCACAAATTTTTGATTTCCGAATTTCATTCTTTCTAATGTAATTCTTGTGCTCATCCAACCTCACACTGAAAGGTCTCGATGACTCACCCAGGATATTGTAAATACAGTTTTTTGAATTCTGCTCCCAGTTTATCGGTTTCGTTTTTGTTAAAATAGATCTTAAAGTGTTCCCCGTTTGAAATATCGTCCTAATATCAAATTTGTCACCTATACGGCGTAGCTTTTGCGATGGTCCGTATACATAAGGAATTATTACTGTATAATGACGTTCAGGTTTTTGTCGTACCTGATTGTACCTATTTTCAACATTTATAAAAACTCTATCGACAAAGGCTTCAGGATATTGATTTTGTACTAGACCCTCTTTGATAAATTTTATCTCATTATTTAATATTTCATTATTAGATGAAATTATTTAGGCCCTATCGTATAAACATTTTACAACACCCCTTTTAACATTTATTGAGTGATTTGAGTTAAAATTTAGATATCTATTAGTATGTTTTGGTTTTCTATAAACGCTTGTTTCAATTGTATTATTTACCCTTCTAATTAAAACATCTAAAAACGGTAGTTCATTCCTACTTTCTACTTCTAATGTGAATTTAATAGACGGTTCCTTACTATTTATATTTTCTAAAAAACTATCTAGTAAATCGACACCATGAGGCCAAATTGCAAAGATGTCGTCAACATATCTCCACCAGACAACCGGGTTGTTTATACAATTTTGAGCATGTGTGTTCTCAAAGTTCTCCATAAATATGTTGCTTAAATTAGTGATAATGCAGACCCCATAGCCATACCAAAATCCTGTTGATAGAACTCATTATCCAATACAAAATTAAAGATAATTATCTCCAGAAGAAAAGTTATCGATAAATTCTTTAAAAAGCGATGAAAGTATACAAATATTGCCAGCAGACAAAGGTAATGCCACAGTCATTATAGATAAAGATATATATAACACAAAAATCATGACTCTTGTAAATGAGGGACCCTACTCAAAACTAAACAAAGATCCAACAAAATCAATAGAGAGCAAAATTTACAGAACTTTGTTTAAATACAAACATGAATTTAATGATTTTGAACGAAGGAAACTTACACCACATCATAGTAAGCCTCCTCATTTTTATGACTTACCAAAGACACATAAACAAAATATTCCTTTAAGACCAATTGTTAGTTCTATTAATTCACCATGTCATAATTTGGCAAAATTTTTACTTAAAATTATTGATCCATTATCTGGAAATACCGATTCATATATTAAAAATAGTAAACATTTTATAGAAAAAATTTATGAAAACGATATTCTTGAATCACACCTGATGGTTAGTTTTGACGTAGTTAGTCTTTTCACCAATGTTCCGGGAGACGAAACCTTAAAAATAGTTAAAGACAGGTTACTAAATGATAATAATTTGGAAACTAGAACTAAATTAAGTGTAAATAGCATAATGGAACTGTGTATAAAAACAACCTATTTTCAATTGGATAATGAGTTCTATCAGCAGGATTTTGGTATGGCTATGGGGTCTGCATTATCACCAATTTTAAGCAACATATTTATGGAGAACTTTGAGAACACACTTGTTCAAAATTGTATAAACAAACCGGTTGTCTGGTGGAGATATGTTGAAGACATCTTTGCAATTTGACCTCATGGTGTCGATTTACTAGATAGTTTTTTAGAAAATATAAATAGTAAGGAACCGTCTATTAAATTCACATTAGAAGTAGAAAGAAGGAATGAACTACCGTTTTTAGATGTATTAATTAGAAGGGTAAATGATACAATTGAAGCAAGCGTTTATAGAAAACCAACACATACTAATAGTTATCTAAATTTGAACTCAAATCAGTCAATAAATGTTAAAAGGGGTGTTGTAAAATGTTTATACGATAGGGCCAAAATAATTTCATCTAATAATGAAATATTAAATAATGAGAAAAAATGTATCAAAGAGGTCTAGTACATAATCAATATCCTGAAGCCTCTGTTGATAGACTTCTTAATGTTGAAAATAGGGACAATCAGGTACGACAAAAACCTGAACGTCATTATATAGCAATAATTCCTTATGTATATGGACTACCGGAAAAGCTACGCCGTATAGGTGACAAATTTGATATTAGGACGATATTTCAAACGGGGAACACTGTAAGATCTATTTTAACAAAAACAAAACCGATGAACTGGGAGCAGAAGTAAAAAAACTGTATTTACACTATCCCGTGCGAATGTGATAAATGTTATGTGGGTGAGTCATCGAGAACTTTCAGTGTGAGGTTGGATGAGCACAAGAATTACATTAGAAAGAATGAAATTCAGAAATCAAAGATTTGTGAACATACTTGGGAAAACGGACATAGAATAAACTGGGACTTGGCAAAAATTTTAACAAAAGAAACAGATACCAAAAAAAGAAAAATTAAAGAATCAGCAATAATCTTATTAAATGAAGATAAGTGCGTATCGAATTGTTCTGTAGATATTTGTACAACCTGGCTACCAATGTTGAAAGAAGAACTTAACAAACTCAACATTATCTAAAAGAAAATATCATCAGTTCTATGTTCTGTGTAAGTAGTAAGTATCTATGGAAATAACATAAACAGAATCTTAAAGCTGTGTATTTGACATACACAGCAAAATAAGAGTTCTTCCAAAAAAAGCTTTGAAAACGGAAAGAGATTACTTTCCGAAACGTCAGCAAAATACATTATTTCTGTGTTTATTCCGATTTATATTATTTGCAAAACATAACCTCTGACTTTTCCTTTCGCGTAAACGTCACGGGCGCAGAGGCTTTTTTCCAATAATTCTATTATTTTGTAGATTCGGTGATTTGTTTTGAAGAGGATAATAATACATGTGGTAGAAAACCCAAATAAAGGAAAGAGTATTCGTAGAATGCTACAAATAACTTTCAGACAATATTCAATAGAATAATTATAAATATTCAAAAGAATAGTTACAATACGCACTTGGTTTATTGTTTGTATTGTTTTTAAGACTCTTTGATAATGGTCGCAAGGCCGAAACATATGTCAGAGAAATCTGAAAAAAACTAATGAAACAATAAACCAAGTGCGTATTGTAACTATTCTTTTGAATATTTATAATTATTCTATTAAACTTTTAAAATTTCAAATGATGAGTCACCCCTTGTATTGCTTAACAAGCAAAACAGTTTTGTCAAGGGCAATGCCAATAAAATGAAAGATGATTATTTTTCTGATGAAACGTTGTAAAATTGTCAAGTGTGACATACCCACGAATTTAGCATTTCAAATGCTTTAAAAAATTTAAATAAAAAAGACAGGTCCATATTTAAAAAAATATTGTTGATGGTTGCCCTGGGGAGACGAGACGTTGTAATAAAAATTTAAATACGACCAGTTACAGCAAAGTTAATTTATAACAAAATATTCAAATGACTTTTTTCATTTTTTTTCGTAATAACAGCACTAGAGAAAAAACAGGAAATGAGCTATTTCGGATTTTATCGTGATATTTCCGGAACCAATCGGAATATTTTTAATTTTTTATAATTGCTGTGGTTTACGAGATAACAATACTGTTCAATATAAAAAGTAGCCACCCTGTATATAAATGGTCATATATTCACCTAATTGATTTGTCGAATTTTGCAATAATTGTCCTGTAAATGGAATGTAAATTCTGTTTGGTTTGTGTATGTAAATAAATAAATAAGTAAACTGCTTATATTTTAACATATTTAATAACATTCTCTTTATTCCATTCGATATTTATTATTAATTAAACGATCTGTGATATTTCAAAACAAAAGGAAAGCAAATATAAATATAATTTTACCTGAAACATGGCATAACCGCTTATACTACTACTAGCGCCGTTTCTTTTCTAAAAATTAGTTTTAGATTAAACAAAACTTGTGTTAAATTATTATTTTACCCTAAATATGTTGGTAAGCTTCCCCTCATTTACTAATTACCAAAGTTTTGGGTCTATTAGTTATGTAATTAATTTATTTCAACGGTTAACTCAACTCATACATTACACCCACACATACACATATTTTATAATCCAAAAAATTTCCGCTGAATTAAATGAAACAATAATTAAGCGAAAAGTTACGGTCCTATACGAAGGAATCTCTGGGGCTAGCGGTCAACGCAATAAGGCCCAAAGGCATTAAAACTGTTTTCAAAAGCGCTTTATGAAGTCTCCGACAAATATTATTTCGGTGTTCTGATATAAAAGTGATATCTGCTGGCTTTTCGGCGCCACAAAAACGTATTGGGAATATATTCTATTCAACTTTTAGATAACATTTTTTTGACAAGAAACCCTAAAGTATTAAATGCGTATAAAATGAAATTGAAGTTTTAGAGTATAAGAGAGAAAATGTTTCTTAATTTGGAAAATAGACGTTTTTATTTTTACACATGCTTTGCTTTCTCTCAAATTCTGTTAAAGATTACATACATTCTGCGGTAATTTTGCTTTAATTAGTCCACACCAAAAACATATACATAAAACCATATTGAAGTTGAAGTTAACGAAAGTTATTTGTGTATATTTGCCAAGTTATTTGTTTCGAATTCAGGATACTAAAAATAATCTCAATAGTATTATAGGAAAAAATCTTTAATACGTACATTACTGTAAGAGAAGGTTTTTAAGGATCATAATAATATCACTTCGTACGAATAACTGTGATATTTATTATTTACAGGGTTATTCATTATATTTAGGCCACATTTTATCATCGTTATTATCATACAGGCTGTCCATTTATCAGGGCACTCGAGAATATCTCACTTAATATCGGTTGTACAAAAGAATATATTTTTACAAAAATTGTGCCGATTTATATAACCTACAAAATGGTTTAAAGACATTTGAAATAAATGGCCTATTTTAAGAGTTATGGCGGAAAATGTCGAAAATGCGGAAAGCGTCTAGGCCAAATATCTCCGTTATTTGAAGAGATACGAGAAAAATTCTAAGGCGAAAATTTTTTGCTAAACAGAGGTTTTATCTAATTTTTTTCAAAACAGCTGTATTTTGAGACTTACTCTTCAGGCTGTTAATAAAAATATTTTGAAACGGTCAGGAAATGGCGCCATTAAATAGAGTATTTTCCTCCCTTTTCAACGATATATCACATGCCATATTTATTTATTTATTGGTACTACGTTAGTAATTATAAATACATTTTTTAAAAACCAATAATTTTTTTTTAACAAGCATTATACTTCCCGTGGATAAGTATGAGTAAATAAAACGATAAAATAATTCAATAAGTTGTTCAAATCTTTGCTATAATAAAACAATGATAATGAAACTTTTATACAAGAACTTCTTGACCGCAAACATACTGCCTTCCAAAACGCTATCAACCACCCCAACGACTCATCAAAAGCAGAAGCTTTTACCCAATCTAAAAGTATGAAACGCAACGCGAAATCAGAAGAATAAAGAACGAGTGGTGGGCAAACAAGGCCAGAGAAATTCAAAGGTACGCTGATTCACACGACTACAGGAATTTCTTTCAAGGAGTAAAAGCAGTGTACGGCCCCAGTCGGAAAAATATGTGCCCTATTAAAGATTTAAATGGAAATCTCCTAAAAGAAGACCAGGAAATAAGAACCCGATGGAAAGAACACTACTCTAACATTCTTAACCAGCAAAGTCAAGCAGATCACGATATTATAAATCTTATCCCTCAATATGACACCTTCGAAGACTTAGATAAACCACTAACAACGGAAGAGATCTTAACCGCCATTGGGCAGCTAAAAAATAACAAATCTCCCGGCGCCGACTCACTGCCAGCTGAGATCTTTAAAGCTGTGTCGTCAGAGCTCATACCCTACCTCAAAAAACTGTTTGACGTCATGTGGGAAAGTGGTCAAGCTCCGCAGGAGTTTCGTGATACACTTTTAATCAACCTCTTCAAAAACAAAGGGAGCGCTGCGGACTGTGGAAATTACAGGGGTATAGCTCTCCTGGCTGTTGGAGGGAAGACACTCACTAAAGCTATGACAAATAGGCTAACACCTGTTATGGAAAAGTTACTTCCTGAAACACAGAGTGGCTTTAGACCAAACCGAGGCACATCGGATTTAATCTTCACACTTAAACAGCTTCAAGAAAAAGCACTCGAACATCAAGGAGAAATTCACATGGCCTTCATTGATTTAACCAAGGCGTTTGATTCGGTGGACAGGGAAGTGCTCTGGAAAATTATGTTCCGCTTAGGTATCCCTAGAAAATTTGTGGAAGTATGTCGCAGTCTACATACAAACAACAACGCCCAGGTTATGTATAATAATGAGGCAACCGAACCTTTCCAAACCCTCACTGGAGTTAGGCAGGGATGTGTCCTGGCACCCCTACTCTTTAATTTGTTTACCACTGCTCTAACAATTATTGTTGACAACAAACTGACAGTCAGAGGAATAGGTCTCAGATAACGTTTTGATGGCGGTCTCTTTAACATAGGGCGCTTTAGAGCTTTCACGAAGACACGCACACGATTCATTTGTGATCTCCAGTATGCGGATGACTGTGCACTTTTAGCCTCTACGCCGGAAGAGCTTCAAGAACTTTTAGATGTGTATGCCCAGAGCTATGATTCCTTGGGACTTAAAATCAACATTGGAAAGACTAAGATTATGTCAACTCTTCATCAAGTGAGCCAAATAGACATTACACTTAACGGAAATTCTCTTGAAGTGGTGGATCAGTTCAATTACTTAGGCAACGTTGTTAATGACAAAGCAAACATGGACAGCGAGATTCGCAATAAAATTAACGCTGCATCTAGAGCACTCTGGGGACTTAGAGAGAGAGTATTTGACAACCACGACCTTGCTTTGTCAACGAAAATGGCTGTCTACAGAGCAGTTGTCATTCCAACACTGCTATATAGATGTGAAAGCTGGGTCACTTACCGTCGTCATGTGAAAGAATTAGAACGGTTTCAGCAAAGACACCTCAGAAGTATGATGAAAATCCGTTGGTTCCATCACATATCAAACGTGGAAGTACTCAGGAGAGCAAACAGCCTTCCAATTGAGGTGCTTATTTCAGGAGCACGCCTAAGATGGGCAGGTCACATTCATCGTATGCATGATAACCGCCTTCCTAAATGTACACTTTATGGTGAATTGCTAAGCGGTAGAAGAAGGCGTGGCGGTCAACGAAAGAGATTAAAAGACGCTCTCCATGAAAATCTAAAATCCTGCGGTATTGCAGACGAGCAATGGGAACAACTTGCAGCGGACAGAACCGAATGGCGAGGGGTTGTGGCCAGCTATCAAGGAAATGTTGCTGCAAGAAGGCCGAATCCAAGACCTAACCAGGTCTATGTTTGTCCTGACGGCGGTCGACATGTGCTCTCCCGAATTGGCCTCTATAGCCATAGTCGTGTGCATCGTAGATGAATGGGAATTACAATAGACTACACCTTTTACTTGTTTTTTATTGTACACAATTTATCGACTGTAACATTTTTATACTCGGACTCGAGTGACGGCTAATAATAATAATAATAATAATAAAACATTAACACAATTAAGAAGAATAAAGTAAATTCAGGTAACAAAAACAAAATAATAATAAAGAAAGCAACATGAAGCAATTATGGAAAGAGTATTCGCAGTTATGCCAATGTATAGAGGTCCTCCATAAAAGCGTCACTCCTTGCTCAGAAAGTTAAAATGTCTTTACCAATTAATTGAAGTATAATATCCATTTCTTTGTATTTCATGATTTCACTATTATTTGAATTATTTTAAAATAGTTGGCTATGAACAAACTTGACAATTTAATTTTTTGACAGATCATCTCAGTTAATACTTAAACTCTCACTCAATTACACCCGTTTAAGAATTTAGAATTTTCAAAAATGATTTTCACACATTTTTTTATAAATAAATAACACCACAGGTAATTACGACACCCCTTTATCCCGGAAGGCTCTATAAGAGCCTTGTGTGGGAGGGGGCTACACATTTAGAGATAAGGGACACACACCCAATATCCGTGTATAGTGAAAAAATCAGTCTCACAGTATTTTCCACTGCCATGACCGGGGATCGAACCCGAAACTTTTGGGTGAGAGGCAAGTGCGCTCACCTCTCGAACACCAGTCATACATTGATCGTTATAATATGTTCGTTACATATTGCCAATGCAATTTTAAATTTTAACTCTGGATTAACTCAAGTAGAATATAGAAACCGATTTCCACAATCACTACAGTCGAATAAAACTCTGTTCAGAAAATTAGCTACGAAACTGAAAAATAATGGTTCATTTTTAAAGAAGAAGACAAGGTTGAACAGTGTTACTGATAATGTAAATAAGGTAAACCGAGTTATTAATTATATAAGAAATAAAAATACAGAAAATTTGGAAACATCATTAAGAGAAATTCAAATTGCTTGTCATATAAATAAAACAAGTGCTAGAAAAATTTTAAAGAAAAATAATTAGCGATGTTATAAAGCCAAAAAGGTTCACAATTTACAAGCGGGGGACAAACCAAGGAGGTTGGCTGTTGGAAAAGAAGCGTACCGATCCATTAATATGTAGTAAAATACTTTGGTCCGACGAGGCAAATTTTTTAATCGCAATATTCATTACAAATGGACTTCTGAAAATACACACTGGCATAGACCGACTGGGTTTCAAAATCGTTTTTCAATAAATGTGTGGATAGGTATTTTAGAGAAATGAATTTAATGAATTCTTAGATGATCTACCTTTAGAGAATCGACACAACTTTCAATATTTTCAACAATATGTAGCTCCACCCCACAATTCCCAGATTTGCCTAGATTATTTAGACGAAATTTTGCTTTAACAATGGATAGGTACCAATGGATTTATTCGATGACCCCCTCGTTCTCCAGATATAACTTCAATGGATTTTTTTCTATGGGGTATATTAAAGATAAGGTATTTTCGACGGAATAATGGAGATATTTGGCCTAGACGTTTTCCGCATTATCGATATTTTCCGCCATAACTCTTAAAGTAGGCCATGGATTTCAAATGTCTTTAAATCGTTTTGTAGGTTATATATATCGGCACAATTTCCGTAAAAATATTTTTTTTTGTACGACCGACATTAAGTGAGATATTCTCGAGGGCCCTGATAAAATGGACAGCCTGTAGATAAAAAAAAGTTTCGAATAAAAGCTGTAGGGCTTTAACTGAACCCTGTTAACCAGATGTTTAAACTACTGGACTGCTCGATAAGCAGACCACCGTTTCTAGTAGTTTATATATATAGATAATTCATGGCCTTAAATGTGTCACAATGCACCAATGGCCCGCGAAATTCAAAAATGTCTCACATTATTTTCTTTTCTTTTAAGTTTAATATTAATTAAGTTTAATTCATTCAGGAACAATGTTTCTACTTACAGAGTTAAGTTACATATACATACACATATACAGGGTGTTCCAATAGTGCGTCAAAATCCAATATCGGTTTTATTAGAAGACTTTGGAAAATTATTTTTTAAGGAAGTGGTATAGCGTCAAAAGGGCACATTTTAAAAATATTTTGAAATATACAGGGTGACTAGCTACAGCGGAGCATCTTCGAGGTCATTTTTATTAAATGAGACACCATATATATTTTTATATTTATGAAAAATTTAATTTTGAGAAAAAATGCAACTTATTCATATTATATAAATAAATATGTTTAGGTTTACATTAAGGTTCAATATGTAATCTACATGATAGTTTTATAGGGTCAGCCAACGAAATGATGTCACAATTATACCACTTAGTATAACCTAATATAATACAACACGGAAACGACACTATATAATGGGTAATACATAAGTAGGTACATACCGGGTGTTAGAAAAGTATGGGAACGGTGGGAAATCTCGAACAGTTTGCATCAAATCGAAAAATAAAAAAATACGTGTCAAAATTTTTTCAAAAAACTATCTACTGATACTAAGATGACCTCCCCAGCCACCACCCTGTGGGTGGGGCGAGAGGCAACTTTAAAATTTCAAATGGAAACCCCAACTTTGAAATTGGAAATGAAAATCTCTATTTTTTTATAGCGGATTCGGATTCTACGGCCAAAAATACGTTAATTTTATATCAGGCATTTTTTTCGATTCTCGCAAAGTGTCGCTGCAATCACACAAAATTGAAATAAACCTTAAGCGTCTAAGTTTGTAAATATTTACAAACTCTAGCTACTCGTGTTGACAAAAAAACATTCAGTTTAAAAAACAATATCTATGATATTTTGGTTTTTATGAATGTTTTTTTAAAAGTGTTCTTAATAACAGTATTTGTTTTTTGAATTTTCCATGAGAACGTTCAGTTCCTTCCAACTTTTATAGAGGCAGGAAGGAGCGCACGGAAAAAGTTATTTCATTTTTCATTAGTTTTCGCGTTTTTTTCTGCATAATGGCTACTTTAACGGAGGAAGATAGAGTTTCTCTTTTAATGATGCGAGGGTGGGGCGATAAAGAAAGGCCCTATGATGAAGTTGTGATTTTATTCAACGAAACTTTCCGTGCAGATCAAGTGGGAATTTCGAAATCTACTGTGTCCCGTACCATCAAACGATTCCTAAACACAAGGACCAATAAAAATCGCCCAAAATCTGGAAGACCAAAATCTGAAACATCGGAAGCTCGACAAATGGAAGTGGCCCAGGCATTTGTTGAAAATCGAAGGTTATCAATCAGAAAAGCCAGTCAACAGCTTGATATGAGTGCATTTTCAGCTCACAAAAATTTGAAACTTTTGAAATTTCATCCTTACAAAATTCACCTTCACCAAGAGTTAAATGAAGATGATTTTGATCGGCGACTTGAATTTAGTGAATTAATGATGGAAAGGAATAACCAAAACCCAAATTTTTTGTCATCTCTACTTGTCTTCTCAGATGAAGCAACTTTCGAACTCAGTGGAAAAGTTGATCGCCATAATTTCAGATATTGGAGTGACGAAAACCTTCACTGGATGCTTGAAACACACACGCAGTATCCACAAAAATTATATGTTTGGGCAGGAGTTTTCAGGGATCGAATCATAGGACCGTTTTTCATAGATGGAAATTTGAATGGAGAAAAATACCTGGAAATGTTGACAAATCAAATAGTTCTCGCAATACAAGAGATTGCTGGTGATGAGTTCGATAATGTTTGGTTCCAGCATGATGGAGTTCCTCCACACTATCGGGACTATGTGAATGGTACTTTCGAAAATCGATGGATAGGTCGAAGAGAAACTAAATAGGGATTTTCATTACAAATGTCAAAGTTGTCCTCGCCCCACCCACTGGGTTAGGGGTGGGAGAGTCGAATCCAGTGCCATTGGATAGTTTTCGTAAAAATAACAAATACGTGTTTTTCAGTTTTTGAATTGGATGTTTCTTTTATGGGCGCAGGACGCTACTCTTGAAACAGTAATGTTTTCTTTTCATTTTTTGCGATTACAGCGACACCATGCAAGAATCGAAAAAAATGTCGGGAATAAAATTTACGTATTTTTTGCCGTAGAATCCGATTCCGCAATAAAAAATAGGGGTTTCCATTTGAAATTTTAAAGTTGTCCCTCGTCCTACCCACAAGGTGGTGGGTGGAGAGGTCATTTTGGTATCAGTAGCTAGTTTTTGACACGTATTTTTTATTTTTCGGTTTGATGCAAACTGTTTGAGATTTTCCACCGTTCCCATACTTTTCTAAGACCCGGTATATACAATGTACTTAACCATAATTACAGTGTAGTATATTAGGTGATGCGACAAAACCCGTACGAATGGCTTCGTAAGTTGTGTGTAATGCAATATATGGCAGGACAAATAAAGTCTCGTGGTTACTTACGCATAGAAAAATTAGAAATATAGTTTACATACATACAATAGTTAATGCTCTGTAGATTTGTTTTATTTATGTCTAAAGAGCCTTTTAGTTCGTTGTTTTTGTCTTAGTTTTGCCGTTTAGTTGTGTATATATGCAACACTACATGCCTCAAAAGAAATCCGTCTATCTATGCCATGATCTATGCCTAGGTAATGCGGAGGTATATTCCGGGCGCCATCTACTGAATTAAACAGAAACCAAATACTTATGAAGCCGTCGATTAACATGGCAAGTGCCGTGTGTTGGATCACCTAATATACTACACCGTGACCATAATATTATTATACAATAACAGGATCTGGGTTCTCTTGGTTCGGATTATATCTATTTGCAGCATCAGTAATATCTAACAGTAGGTGTGTCGAAGGATATTTTACATTTTTTTCATGGCGAGCATATCCAAGGTAACAAAGTACGCTAGCTGTATGCGAATATGTACCCAATATACGACTTCCAGATTTGCAAGTATAGTAGTATGAGATTATTGGTTAGTTTTCACCATTCATTGTAGTGAAACCAAAGTTGATACTTAACAGCGATGCCTTATTTTATTCTGATTCTTAAGAGTCCTGGTTCATTTATGCGATCGTCAAATTGTACGTGTAGAATCAAATTGTAATTGGGTGTTAAGTGAACTAACATTAGATTTGGAGTGTTTAAGAATTTCTAATGACTCTAAGTTACTGAGTAAACTCCCTTTACTCGCTAAATACAAAGCTTCAAAACCGGTTTCTTGATCAAAATTGTGGTTTTCATTTAATAGGTGTTCCGCAAAATGTGAAAACCTGAATTTAATCTGAGTCATTTCAGGTGTTCTTTTAATCTCGTTTTTAAACTTCTATAAGTTCTACCTACGTTACAATCGTTACATTTAAGTTTATATACTCCACATTTGTCTAAAAGAGGTATATTATCTTTATTTTGTACAAAAAACTGATTTAGAAAATTAGATCATTTAAGTGCTATATTACAGTGAGTATTAAATACATTAGCTATTTTATAAGAAACTGGTCCCATACATGTTAAAGAAAAAATATTTTCCATTATTCATCAAGTAATTTATGGGAGGTTCAATAATATAGGTTGAATTAGATGTGATTTTGTTCTGTTTTTTGTTAGTATATTATCGATCAAGTTTGGATCAAAGTTATGGTGATAAGCAATTTGTTTCATAATCATTAATTCTGTGTTAAATGATTCTGTACTTAGAGAAATTTTAAAATTCTTTCTATATAGTTGTGAAGCACCGCTGGTTTATGTTGAAAAGTATAGTTTGATGAATTATCAATAATGACTCCTGTATGAGTTGGTTCAAGATCTATTTCAAAATATTTTATGTCACTGTGTACGTATTTCGTATCTAATAGAGGCTGATTGCGTATAATTTCTAAATTGTTCATATAATTTAATTCAACACCCTTACTTGATTGGTATGGAAGAAAGTTACACATGATATCATCGATCAACTTTCCAATACATGATTGTAAATATTTTTCTTTGCCTGTATCATAGTCAGCTAAATTCAGCAGCGTTTCTAATAGCGGTATGTCGTATAGCCCTGTTTCAGCGATTCTCTAAAATGGCAGGACCGTAGTGTTGCCATGGTTTTTACTGTAACCTGATAACTATCAGATTAACACTGTCGCAACCAGTGGGGTTAGAAAGCTCATAGCTGCCTCAAATTTCTGTATTCGATCTGGAATGAGAAGGTTTTACGGACAAATGAATCCACTTAAATAGCGATAAGTATTCCATATTAACAGTCTCTCGTACAAAAGGCGTGCTGTGTGCCCTTTTTGTGAGTTTGCAGTAATTTTACAGCAGTATTCGGAATGTTCTCAATAAAATTAATTCGATGGGGAAACATTATGTTGTAATAATAATAAGTTTTCATTTACAAATATGTACAGATAATTTTGTGAATATATTATTCACCTAAAAATATATATTGTTATGATACAATTATCTAGAAATAATTAGATAAATTAGTTTAGCCAAATTGGGATATACACATTCTGAAAGAAAATTACCTGCTCCAAAGTTTAAATAAAGTTTTTTAAAAGCTTTTATTTAACTTGCAATGTTTGTTAGTTAGTTTGTTTAGATCAAATCTTGCAATCAAAATTTCGATTAGTTCTAACCAAGCTAGAGCTTTGAAATTTTGCACATGTGTATAAGTCCGGTGATAATGCACTTAAACAAGACGGCGGCTTCAAGATGGCGGACGACTTTACTGTTTATGATCCGATTCGACTCAAAATCGATATCTGGGGGTTTTTGAGATCGCCAATTAGTCAAAATTTAGAAATTCAAAATAGCGGCGCCAATATGGCTGACAGCTTTTATCATTTGGGTCCAAATGGATCAAAATTGATATCTGGAGGTTTTCGGGGTCGCAGATCACGAATTTTAATCAAAAATTTAGTTCAAGATGGCGCACGTCTTTACCGTTTATGATCCGATTCATCTCAAAATCTATATCTGGGGATTACAGCATATCAAAAGACTAAAAAGTAAAAAATAAAATTATATAGAAAGATATTAAAAACAGCTTTTATTTAAAATAAATGCTGTAAAAAGTAGAAAATAAACTTTGAGGTAAATCAAACCCATCATTTTGTTACATTATATAATTTTTTTTATGATATAAAATCTCGTGACAAGCTTTTATATCATAAAAAAAATTATATTATGTAACAAAATAATGGGTTTGATTTACTTGAAAGTTTATTTTCTACTTTTTAGAGCGTTTAAATAAAAGCTTTTTTTCAAATATTTTGTATGTAATTTTTTTCAATATTGCATGTTAAATTACAACACTGGGTATCTAAATTTTATACTTTGAATATTAATTCAACATAATTATTATATTATATATATTATTATAATTATTTAAAGGAACTATTTCACAGGTATTGGCAAATAAGAAATTTGTAAAAATAAATAGAACAGAATGGAAGAGAAGAGAAGAGAAGGGAAGGGAAGGGAAGGGAAGGGAAGGGAAGGGAAGGGAAGGGAAGGGAAGGGAAGGGAAGGGAAGGGAAGGGAAGGGAAGGGAAGCGAAGCGAAGCGAAGGGAAGAGAAGAGAAGAGAAGAGAAGAGAAGAGAAGAGAAGAGAAGAGAAGAGAAGAGAAGAGAAGAGAAGAGAAGAGAAGAGAAGAGAAGAGAAGAGAAGAGAAGAGAAGAGAAGGGAAGGGAAGGGAAGGGAAGAGAAGTACGTTAAGAAAATCCTAACCATAAATAACCCGCACAAAGTAAACCAAATAGTAGTTATAATACCTAGTACCAAAAGGAAGTAAATTGAATAGAAGCTCATAAATAAATCAAGTAAGCAGACATAAGGAGAAGGTGTAGAAAGTGAAAATTTAGAGAAGCCGATACAAATAACCGAAGGATAAATAAATATAAGGGGATAAGTAGCAGAGTTTTGGAAAGAGTACCTTTGTTGTCATTGAGAATGTAAGAAGTCAAAGTTAATATGTAATTTTATATTACAATTATTAGATTCTATTTGTTAATGTGTATAATTTTGATATGTCACAAAGGTTTTAAATTTCATTAACATTTTTTTGTCTTTGTTGTAGGTTAAACACTCTCAACAAAACAGGGAAAATTTACTTCCAGTTTAGATATTATTCTAAAGGACACCAGCATTTCCAGTGTTCACTGTGTACATGTATGGCTGATTTATCAGAACTATGCAGTCATATAGCCACAGTTCTGTTTTATCTGCATGCTCGTCCAAATACCATCGAAAATAGTGGTTCTGTGCAGCGTCCACTGAAAAACTTTCCGTTTAGCCAGTACCTCCCATGAAAAATGTAGAAATGTTGCGATTACATATCCCATATTCGCATGGATTAGTAAAAAAATTGAGGTAACAGGAACATCCTCCTTTTGATACAATGAACTTACGCCTATTTATGCCCATACCTAAATTTGTTTTTTTGGCTTTACTGAACCTAAACTTGAATATTTTGAAAGAATAAAGTAAACATTAAATAAAATTTGTTTTACTTTGGATAAGAAATAGTTATTTATGTACCGAGGGCGATATAGAGATGTTTATGCCCATAGGTGACCAATTTCTGTTCGAGGGCCTTAGCACATAGCGTCTTTTCCGCTAGTATGAAATCAAATAACCTCCTAAAAATGTAAGACATGCTACTCTGCATTGTATAAATCTTAATCCTATAATGGAAAAATTAGTCATAGTTTTACTAAGGACAAATTTCAATATAAAGTGACAGTTCCACAGCAAAGTTTACAACATTTTACACATTTTCACTGTAAAGTATGTCGCATTAAAATATATTCTCCTTTAGTAAATATCAATAGGCTAATTACGCAAATGCCGCTGGTATACGTAATATTATGTAATACAATTTGTTACCGTGCGAACACATATTTGATGACAAGAGATTGAATAGCTTGATAAATTGATCTGAGGTTGTATCCATTAGCAGTGCAGTTCTCCACAGAAGGTGGTTAATATTGCAATGCAGATACCGTTGTGTTCAGCCGAAGGAAGGTTCCGGTGTTAATGCACTGCCTAATTTGCATACTGGCATCATGAATACGTGATTAACCAATCCGCCATCTCGTCTAAACTAAACTAGATCCCATATTACTACATTACATTTAAAATTACATGTACGAGGACCGATTAATTATAAATTTCTCAACTGTGGAACATTCATTGACTAATATAAATTCTCTGAATTTTCTCATAACGTCAGAAATTCCGTCAGACAACTACCTTATATAGGATCCGGTTCAGTTGTTATATGTAAATAACAGGGACTGAAATATACTCGCTACCACTGAAACTGAATTACCCGTAAATGATGGTAATATTTTCACTAAATTGTTACGAAATTCTGTGCTACCCTATGTTAATAAATTATTAGATTCTCAAATAATCCTATTCATATTATATAGCTTTTCCGTGTATAGCTAACAATGGGTCTTTGAAGTTTCCCGATTGCTAAATACCAAGCACAAATGTATTTAGAATAGAGCATTCATTATCACCAAAGAACGGCAATGTGTTTCACAGTCTATGTATGTAAGTGTGCATGTATATATGTTTGTCCCCCCGTTTCCCGCTAGAACCTAAATGGCATTATTAATGTTCATGAATCAAACACAAAAAGGGATGGGTTAAGTATATCCCTAATCACTTATACAGTGTTCGCCAGCTCTACAGCGTTGTACTGATTATTCCGTGAATTAAATCGGAAAAATTTGTTTTACTTTCTACCCTGGCCAAATTGCATCATTGAGTGTAGTGAAAATATAATACTATTTATGAACTATTTTCACATAATAACATCAGTTAGTAATATATAGATTCGTATCTACATTTTTTATAAGAACTGTTAAAAATAACATAAGAGTGGGACTAAAAATGTTGCGATGATTACAACTCTCGTATAAATTCTAGGAAGAAGGTAAAGTGAAAACTGTGTATCGCAGAAAATTGTAATACATGTGCAGGTATTAAAGATCCCCAAGTAACAAATTATAACAAAGCAGTCAATAGTGGGCATTCTATAACTACATGTTAAATTTTAACACACATTAAAACTTTAAAGCCTGTTACTTCTGTAGTACTATAAAAGTAGTTTTTATATATTCTAATTTAGCAACGAAATTAACAGGATGTGTTAAAAAATTGAACTATAAAATTTGGTTATAGAATGTAACTAAGTAAAAGATTTATTGGAGGTAATATGTTGAAATTAAAATGATGTTAAAATTTAAATAAATATGTTACAGTTACATTATTATCTTACTATGAATCGAACGGTACTGTCTTGATTAGATTTGGTGAATTTAAGAACTTAGCGCAGTAAAAATAGCACAAAAAATCAATATAAAGGAATTTCTTCCATAAGCAATTTTATGGTTAGATCATGTTGGGGAGGTGTTAAGGAGTACCTAAAAATTTTTTGTACTTCAAAGATCTTGTGCTTCTATCGTTATTAACATTTAAATTTTTTTAACCGCGTTTTTCAAACCTAAAAATGTGAATAGCTAGAGATATATAGGTCCGATCGGGACAACATTGAAGCAACAAAATCTTTCTAATTAAATTTTCTACAAATCTGTGTTAAGTGTGGGTCTTAGGAGCGCAACCGTAACCTACAAAAGTGAAAAAACTGGCCAAAAATCGTTTTTTTCTTCATTTTGCTGCCCAGAGTCGCTGGGTGAACCGATCAGCTTAAAACTTTCAGAAAATCTGCCTTTTGCTCTAACAAAAACACACTGAAAATTTGGTGCAAAAATATTAAATTCAATGTATGCAATTGAATTTGTTATTTAAAAGGGCAAGCTGTTATATTTCTAATATAACAGCCTTCCCCCCCCTTATAAAAAAAGTTGGTGTTTTATGCAGCAACTTTTGAAATGAATATAAAATGTATATAAAAGGTAATGGTACAATTTGGAAAAATATAAAGAGTACAAAAATGTTAAATCGTAAGGTTTAAAACACATAATATAACCTTAGCGTCTAAAATATGAGATGCAAGCACAATAAGCTTGATTCATAAAAATAAATAACATAAAAATGTTAAAAGTTAAAATATACCTTTAGCAAGAAAGCGTAAAATACAAACATACTAAGTTTGAATTGTAAAATGGGATAAAATATTCCCAAGGTTAAAATATAGTGCTATGATATTCACTTATACTTAATTACAAACATGAGGAATATGTTTTCTAGTGTGTGGAATTAGATGAATACTCTGTATTATACACAAATTATTATTATCTTTGAGTACTCTTGGTATTCTTTGTAGGAATTCGAGTCTGTAGATCGCAATACACTGAAAAGTGTTTTCAGTTTATACTTTCAATGGGGGTTTTTAGTTTTAAAAAACTTATCTTTATCAGTATTTTAATTTAAAGTATTTATACTTATTGCATGTTATCTATTATATTTAACTTACCTTTGATGGGATATTGTACTGGGTTTTATTATGGTAGATAGCAAGAAGGACTGGTATAGATAAAGACAAAGGGACAAATTCATATTTTATAAGCAATGGAATGAATTCGAACAAATTCTATAGTATATTGTGTTTGTGATGCAAACCATTTTAATTAGGGAATCTGTATGGATAGTTATTGGGTTTTATTGCTATTTTAAAGCAAATTTTAATATTTAGTTTTGACATAAGTCAAATAATTTCTTATTTTCCATACAATTTCTTAATTTAGCCAATATAAGCAATTAGAGATTATATAAACTGTTTAAGAAGAGTTGAATTATGATATGAATAGTTTTTATACATCTGGGTATCTGTATCGGACAGTCATAAAACTGAGATTACTCAAAATCATCGTTAGTGATCATAATTCTACTTTTAAACCATCTCTAATTGTTTATTGCATTTTTATTGTTCTATTACTTTTAAATTTGTAAATTAATTTGTGCGTGAGTGCGAATTTTGACACAAAAAGGATCTAAGCTCTACCAGGAAATAAATACTCACAGAATAAGATTAAAATTAGCACAAAAGATGTGTAAGACTCTCGGTCACACATTTTATTAAGGAATGTCAACCCCAATTTAAAAAGGGTAGACAGAAAACGTATTGTTAGAACTGTAACATTTGCGTTGCTATGGCAATATTAAATGTCAAACCGACCCTATATAAAGAGCTGCAATAGCTGAAAAAAAGGTTGTTTTGTTTTTTTCAATTAGACCACGAATCTGAAAACATGTAACAACGTAACCTGAAAATTGGAGATTTGACAAGAGTTGTCAAAAATATAATTTTGAAGAAAAGTCTAAACATTTTGAAATTGGTATCATAGAAATTTAATATTGGAGTGGAAATGAAATAGAGTTGGAGTTTTTTTTTATTAATAATTTTGGAAAGCCAGGAGAGAGTACATAGACGTTTGGAATTTATTTTGAAATCTAATATCCTTTTAAAACATTCATGAGTTTTATTAATTTTAATACTGAACTTTTATCCATTTGTTGTTATTTTATATTTTATATTTTAAGTTAGATCAGGCAGATTACGTTAATATTGTTGTTTTATACTTTACATTTTATAAAAATACAATATATTGTTAGATTTGAATTCGAATTTGTTCCTTTGTGTGTATGTTGAGTGTCAAATTTGAAGATCAGAATTCATGATCTGAGCATTAGGAGTATTTTTGTTAATAATAATTTAGAGTGGGAATTTAATTCCAGCACATTAATAAAGGGGTTTGTTTTTTTTAAGGGTTGTACAGGTGTAATTTGCATTTCAGATTGACCAGGGGTGTACACGGCAATAGCTTCACTGTGAAAGCATAAAATATGATAAGTTTGAATGAAAATGGCGTAATAATGTTAATAAAATTGAAACTAACAGAGGATAGAAAAATAATGAAATATAATGATTAAATGAATGAAATAAAATTCACTGAAGAGTCCAGCATTAAAAGTCAGTAAAAGGCACAAAATAGTTCGTCTTTAGTTAAGTTCTTTGTCTTCAGCTTCGTTCTCTTCTCTCCTTAAGGTAGGTTGTCTTCGTGAAGGGAATAGGTTAGCAAATGTCCTGTAGGGTTTGCTAGGCCTAGGTGGAGATGGGGGTGATGCAGAAACATCGATGGCTAGTCTTCGTCTTTTTGTTCTGCACTTACAAAATAGGTACAGAAATAACAGTCCAAATATTAGCAGAATGATGAAATTTGTGAACCAGGATATGTGTTTTGTTATGAAGGGTTCGTTGAGTAAATCGTGTAGATCTCTGGAATATTGATCCAATTTGTGTTTGGCAATTTAATAATAATAATAATAATAATATAATAATAATCGTCTTTATTAGAAAAAAGAAACTACACAAATATAGGCGATGTTTAGCTTGACAAGCTATTCTTACACATAACCTATACAATGTAACAAAATTTGTAACTATATTAAGCATACAAAAATATAAAATACCCCTACATACCTTAATATAATATGAACAGCGCCGGAATCTCCAACAGGTCATCCAGTCGATGCCCCCATATGCGCGTCGCCTAGTATTGCAACCCGTAGACGGGGACATCGACCAGCGACCCAAGGAAGAACCAGCCACTGTTATAACCTAAACAAAGAAGAATAAAAAGAAAAAAAAAAACTCGTTCTCGATACCCACGCTATTACGTGACTGTCACTATCATTTAAACTGTCAAAAATGATTGTATGTAATATGCTTTAATTTACGCTTGAAGGCAGCACAACTTAAGCTTTTAAATTCTGTATTGATTTGGTTGTATTTTTTAGCGGAATTATAGGAGAATGATCGGCGAAAGGTGGATTTCGAGATCGTCTATGTTAAGGTTGTTTAATTTTAATGGTTTAAGGTTTGGTACCCTAATGTTGTTTGGGATTTTATTGCAGCATTCGAATGGAATTTAGATGGGATGAGTGTCGTCGTTTATGTCGGTTACTTTGTTGGTACTGGCTTGGATTTTTGTAATGCCTATAAAGGCGTAACAATTAGGTTGTAGTTTAATTATCAATTTTTTGTAGATGACTTCGGTTTTGGAACCTCTCTCTGGACAGTTGATGGTTGCTTGCAGTGGTTCTGCGTTGATAACTAACCACGTATTTTCGTCTATCTTTTGGACGTTGTAGCCTTGGCTGATGATGAATGACGTCTGGCAGCTTCCTGGCAGAGTTTTGAGATTCTTGAAGAGATGGGCTTCGCAAATGGCATTATCATCAATGGGGTATGAAAATAGATTTAAACATAATTTAGTGTTGAAGTAGAGTGGTTTGCATTCTCTGAGGTCAGGGATGGTTAAGTACATTAAAGAATCATCATCTCTCGCAATATATTTTTGAGAGGTTGACAAGATATGATATAAGCCAGTTCTATTATCCAAAATAGGGATATGATATAATTGAAATACTGAAATTTTATATATCCATGTAAAGAATTTGCACCTTAATCAGAATAGAGCCCGTGGGTTTTATTTTATTTCACGATCAAATAAGGCGTAAACTTAGCTTTTATGTGATATATGATATTATAATAATAATGTTAAGATAAAAATGGTATGTTATTACGGTTATTTATATAGGTCACATAAATTTTAATTAAAATATTATATTACTCTGTTTTAATCTGAATGAAATTACTATTTGAATATTAGAACTGCTGTTCGTTAAATTAAATCGTTTTTTATAAGAAAAATATGCTAAATAATCGAGATGACTCTTAAAATCTACTTACATTAAAATTTCCATTCCACAAGCCTGGATTGAAGTTGAATGCTGCTCCGTGAACCTTGTTACAGTGCGGTCTTTTCTGCCAGGGGCGTTACCAGGTATTCCTTCCACAGAGGTCTCCTACACTGCCGAAGACACCAACTTCTTGACTGGGATGAATTCTTACTTGCTAATTTGTTGATTGGTGGATATGTTGCTTCGTTACTCGTTGAATTATTATTATTGTTTCTTGTAATTGTTTGTGAATGTAGGTTCTTCTGAATAAAGGATTGGGATCCACCACATCAGCTAAGGAATTTCTCCTTTTTCCAGGGGCTCCTTTCTTCAGTTTAGGCACCTTTTCCAGATGAACTCCTTGTTCCTTCCGATATGTTTTCCTCTGGTTAGGTTCCCGAACTGTGCGTGTTCTTCAGATCCTACCGACTGCGCATTGTTAGATTTTGGATCGTTTGGTTAACTTTTTAAAAACTTTATTTACTTCACAATGGAGTCAACGTTGACTCTGATATAACAAATAACAATAATAACTTATACTGGTTTATTCGAAAATGAGTATAAGACTGAGGCTTACAATGACTGGGTAATATTTATAATATCTGGAGAACAATGAACATTGGATTTGCAATTCAGCATGATAACAGATTACTGAGAAAGAAATGTTAAGCTAAGCTAGCTTGAGCGGTTATTAGAGAAGAGCTGTTATGCAATTTGTAATATGATATGTTTGAGAAGGTTAAGCCTGTCTCGGTGATATTATATATCATAGTATATTTCTAATATAACATATATACATAACACCGGAATAGCAACATAAAATTTTGAATTAGTTTTGGTACCGCTCAAGCAGAACTTATTGTAGAGAATTCCTCTGTACTGTAAAACGAGTTATCTAGTAGATAATTTTTTAGTTCATTCCGAAATACTTTTAAAGTTGGTGCCGTTTTGAATTTGTTAAGAAGTGCATGTAAAAATGAGCACCTGCACAATAAGGAGATTTTTATATTTGCAAAACTTATAGTTATCCATTTGAATTTTGTTTGATCCATGAGTTTTATATTCATGTATATTTGAGTTAAGACAAAAATTTTTATAGTTATTGTACATGAAACATAAAATTTTGAATATAAAAAAATGCACGGTGTGGTCATAATTTTTTTCACTCTGAAAGTGTCCAGTCACTACAGGATTGTCTGGAAGAACGCTTGAAAATTATCCTTAATATGCGTTTCTGAATAACAAAGATTCTATTCACTTTTGGTGATTGTTCCCATAGAATATTGTAGCTGGATCTTGAATAAACTAAGGAATAGTAGGCTGTGAGTAAGCCATGTTCATTTATTTACATTTTTATTAAAGCATAATATGTTTCTTAGCTAAATTCGAACATAGGTTGTCTATATGACCCGAAAAATCGAGAGCTGAATCAAGAATAGTTCTAAGAAATTTTGTATTGTTACTTGTTTCTACGCAGTTTAGAATAGGAACTGATTTGGGTAACGAACTATAAAAATGGACAAAAACTGTATTGCTAGTGTTAACCATAAGTGAATTTTTCTTATACCAGTTTTCAAGTTGTTTAATTGTTGTATGTGCCTTAGATTCTAATTCCCGCGCATTTTTAGCTTCTATGACCACAGAAGTGCGTGCCCTCCAAGTACATAAAATCTCCTTCCATCAAAAATGACGGAAGGTCATTTATAAATATTAAAGAAGTAACCAACCAATAATCGACCACTGGCTTATGTGAACGATGTGATCTTTTGGAGTCTGAAGGACTTTTACTATATTTATCAATAATGAATGTTAACGTTCACAAAATAAGGGTTCAAAACGACTGTTTCAGAGGGAGAATAATATAAAATTTATACTTACTGTTCGTTTTTGCTTAACTGCTGCTCTGATGGTATCTATTGGACGTCGTAACACTATAAACCTAACGCTGGAAAATTATACCTGAAAGGGAATTTTGTTAAAAACACAATTAAAACACAACATAAAGTTCAAAAATGTATATTAAATCTCTTCAAAAAATTTATGTTTTTACAACAACTTCAAGAAATATGTTTTAACAAACAATAGTCTGGCCCATGTACAACACATGGTGAGGAGCGGAACGATTTATAATGTACCAATTACCATCCAATATGCAGCTAACGATTACACAAAAAGATTCAAGAAAAGTTCAATGTTTATAAAATTTTGTGGGCTTTTGCTTGCCTGTCTATTTACGTATTTTTATTTCAATATCAATTTTGGTCGCTCCTCGGAGCTTGAAAATGCTTGAATCGCAACGACTTTGAATTATATTTGGGCAATTACAATTTCATACGTTCAGGCGGTCCCATGCATATGTGAGTACATGGTAACTATACTTTTCTGACACCGAATCACTGAGGGACCGGTTTAGGGCAAATCCCGTTAAAACTTATCATTTTCCCGTCAAAATCGACTGCTAGGAAATGATGGGGGTCCCATGTCGCTAAAAGCTATTTTCGTAAAATTTTGTTATACTTTCTAAATTTTGGTGGTCGGGGCGACATTACGTCCCTGTGCAGCAACATTTACTAAACTTTCTAAAATGATGCTCCTTGAGGAGTTATTGAAATTTTTGCATAAAAATCACTCCGTAGAGCGAAAATATGATTAAAACATTAAAACATTAAAAACCTCTTCCACGATATTTTTACGCGAAGCACGCTTTTTATGCGAAATATTTCCTAAGTTGGATTTTGTTACAGCGTCGAAAAGTATATCGAGGGTTTTATCGTGTTCTTTAACACTTACACCGATATCTATGTCATAAGTAACATACATAAATAAAATAAATATTTCATATGTATTTTGATCCTTCCTAGTACTAATTTTTCAATAATTTTTAACGTTTAATTTTAATGTACAGTTAATTTTTTACAACATATTATTTTTATGTTTAAGTACCGTTTAATTTACGTTTTTTAACGTAATCGATTTTGTGTGTATATAAATGAAATAAAAAATAACTGTAAGAATGAGATGTGAGATTAAAATGCTATTAAAACTTATTTACAAAAATTAATGATTAAACCTTCCAAAGTTTTATTATCTTTGTTAAAACTTTCTCTAAAAGCCTATCTTATAATTAAAAATCGATGCTAGTTCACAAAAGAAATCATTTAGTCTTTGTTACAAGCAAGGTTTTGCCTCTCTCCGTGGGCATCGCTCTTTAAATAAAATCGATACCTGTGACAAAACAGGAAGTTTATCCACATAATTTCTGTTAATTTTTTCGGAATGATACGTCTGGTAGAGACATATATTTTAATTAATTTACAAGTCTGGAACAGATATATTTCATTCATAGTTTAGTGACATTGAGTGCTATTCATTCTTCAATAACGCACTCTAAATAATTTGATTCACTATTTTAATATGGTGCGGAAAAGCATCATTCACATGTACAAAATGCGCCTAGATTATAAGTTTAGAGGATCCGTGTACAGGGTCTTTAACACATATCAGTTAACAGCATATATGTTGTTATTTTTCATGTAGTTTATTATAATTTAAGACTTCATAATTCGAAATCTATTAATATGTACAGATAGTTTACAATATTTGCACTTTTTTAAATTAATGTATATAGGCTTGTAAAATAATTAATATTTAGGTTATAGGTATATAACAGTAATAGTATCGTTAATATTTCAAATAATGTTTTCGGTCAAAAAGGTGGTATATGGAATTAAAGCTAGATTATGTTACACTTTGCCGCTGTTCTGACCAAAAGAATGCTCAAAACAAGAACAAAAGAACAACATATTGGCGAACAGCTAGCTGGTATAGTACGGGAGCTTAAATGAGCCGTGAGCAGGGAAAAATCAATTCTATTTTTATATGGAAAATATTCTGTGTTAATCAGTATAATTTTTTAGTTAATAAAGAGAGAACAATTTAAGGTAAATAATTAGTGATATTGACGAGGTGGCGGATTGCATGATCGGTCGGAACAGGTCCGGTTCAGCGAAAACGGCAATTAAAACAGTATAAAAAAACCTAGACTCCTTTTTTAAAACTTAAAAATAAAATAGGTAATAAGATTTAACATGCAAAAAATAAACTTAACACAACTGAACGATGAACACAATTTTTAGAATAACTAGCGCACAAAATTTCGCATCGGACGCTAGCACTACAATTTGAACAAAGTGCCTTCCGCGAAATGTTCCAACGAGGGGTTGCACAGGGCTGGCCTAAACTGTAAGTTTACAAAAATTTTATACAAAAATGGTTTTCGTTCAGTTACGAGATTAATTATGGGAAAAATGAATTTAGAGACAAAAATGTACAAAAAAGAAACAAAGGAAAAACAAACGCGACAAAAATACACAAAGAGAAAAGAAGAGGGGGGCAGGAAAGGATTAAAGGTGATTGAAAGGTATGAAAAACTAGCGAAAGGTAGATAGGATTAGAGAAAGGTATAGTTGGTGAAACTTGGCTATAATAGCTGCCGGAAAATTGGTAACGTCTGGTATAGCAGGAGGTGTTTGATCCGAAATGGGGCACTATGTTATCTAATTTGCGTTATGTGTCTTGTTAGCGGACTATCGCTCAGTTTGAACGAGTAGAAGTTCTGAGAGATGTGCTGGACATTACAGAGTTCGTAGAGGTCTCTGAGGGAGGTGTACCTTCCTGAATTTAAGATAAGGCGCATAAATTTGTGTTCCAGCACTTTGAGTTTTTTCAATGGTCATGGCCCGTATGCTGCACCACACTGGCGCCGCGTATGTGATGGACGGCCTGACCACCATCGTGTACAACAATTTTTTATTTTGTTTGTTAAGTCTGCCACCCCTGACCATGAGCGGGTACAGACTCCTTGACAGAGAGTAGACCATCCGTATCGTCTCATTGATGTGTGTGTTGAACGTCAGTCGCTGGTCTAGTCTGAACCCCAAGTACTTCACGCATCTTTTGGTTGGAATTTTGTTACCCCTGATCCAAATCGGAGTAATGATCTTATTCTGTGAAGCGACGCATGAAGACTATCGCCTCGGACTTCTCAGCATTCACCCGAATCATCCGATGGTCGTAATAAGCCGTGGCACGAGCCATGTGCGCTATCAGCAGCATGTTTGCCGCTTGCACATTGTGCGAATACGGGTACATGGCTGTGCCATCGGCGCACTTGGCCAGCGTAGTATTCGGAAACTCTGGAAAATCGGAGACAACTTCGGTGACAGGCACGATCCTTGCGGAACGCCCGCCTAAGTATCCCGCCGAGTTGAAAGTTTATTATTCACTCTAACGTGCAGGGATCTGCCCGTCAGGAACGAGTGAATGAGTTTCGTGATGTGCGTCGGAAAGTTATACTTATGAAGTTTGTAGAGTAATCCAGGGATCCAAACGGTGTCGAAAGCCTTCTCAATATCGAGGAGCAACATGGCGGTGCTCTTCCCGAGGTTGTATTGCACCTTGACGTCGTTAACTATCCTAACGACCTGTTACACCGTGCTTCTGCCCTTTCTGTAGCCGAATTGGAACTTATTGTCGATGTGAATTTCCTCCTGAACAGTATTCAGTCTGATCAGGCCGACTTTCTCCACCAACTTGGAGATCACCGACAGTAATGAGAAAGGTCTGTAGCTGCCGGTGAACTTCGCGTTCTTGTTTGGCTTCAAGATGGGGATGACTATGGTGCCTTTCTACTGGCTGGGCTAGTGCTGTAGTCGCATGATCACATTAATGATGTACGTCAATTGCACGATACCTTTCCTTGGGAGATATTTGAGCAGCTTGTATTCGACGCAATCCTTGTCCGGGATTTTACTGTCCGTGATAATTTGTGCTATTTCCAAAGCTTGGCCATGACCTTCAGAAATTCCCGTCTGTCAACGACGTCTATCCGTTCGCGTTTGTCAGAGCAGGTATGACCTCCCGCTTATTTTTTAAGGCCCGGCGAAGTGAATCAGTTGAGAACGTCAGTGTTTTAACTTCATAATATCTGACTGAAGGAAAATTTTACCTGGGTGTACTGGGCACTGAATGTGATTGTTTGCAGTAAAAATGCCAAAAGGGCTTAACCTTCAACTTTCTCCGGTTTAAGCCGAGCAAATATTAAAATCAATTATAACATTAACCTAAATTGTCTATATCGGTAACATGAAAATTCACACCATCCATCATCCAGATGGAGGCACATACCCACTTTCCACAAAAAGTTAACGTGTGGGTTGAGATTATTAGGACTACAATTTTGGGTTAATTTTTTATTGAAGGTTCTTTAATTGGTGAAAAATATTTGGAGCTGCTCCAACAAAACATAGTTCCAGGACTTGCCGCCCTGTATTGAAATGGCGGCAACCCTAATGACGTTTTCAAAAATGGAGGTTGCCACTTACAAAAAATTCGATGACGTCATAACTTTTTAAAAACGTTTGTAAACATTTTTTTTATATATAATATTAAGAAATGTATTTGAAAATCGACGTGTCTGAGCGAATCTTTGTCACTTGCTTTTCTGATGATTTTAAGAAATTAATTCCAACCTGTACGTACTCACTATATAATTGCTTCCCCCTCGTAATTGCAACAAAGTTTTTAGCCACTGTAACATCCGTAAATTTTGTATTAAAGTAAATTTGTCAAAATAGCAGAGATCCATTATGAGGTCTGTGTTAATATTTAATGTAGTTTTTACGTGCAAATTGCTTGGAGGCTGGCTGAAAGCTGCATAATAATTTTAGTGGAGTTGATTTTTCACTTAACACCATTTTACATGACACGTAAAATTATAAATATGTAAACATTGTAAAATGATGAAATAGGTCATTTTTATATTCTTTAAAATGTAGCTGGAAGTAATAAATATGTTTTGTATAGTATACTTTAAAGTGAATGTGGCACTAAATTTAAAGTTTTAGGCATTTTGTGAGAATATATTAACTTCTTCGTGATTAAATTAATAATAAATAAGCCGAAAAATTAATAAAGCATCTTTTTTACGTTTTAATATTTTTATGAAATTTGTCCACTATTAAATATGTTACCGCAGAAGTTTAAACTTAACGAAATTGAATTAAATTGTATTATTTATGAATTAGGATGGGGTTTAAGTAGGTGTTATTAAATGTGGTAAATATTACTGGTGGCGGCGCCGGTTTTAAAAAGTTGATTTCTCAATTCGACAATTTTTCCTATATCTCTGAATCAATGCAAAAAATTTTTTGATAGTCGTTTAAGGAACACTCCATAGAATGTACTGGTCTGTTGAAAACTCAAGAATTTTTATTTAATTTTTCACACGAGAAAAAGTTCAGTACTATTTTGTTGAGTTCGCTCTAAGGAGTAGACAGATTGAGGTCTATTTTATTTATTTATTTACACTGCTCTACAGAGTACAACTATCCAATTACAGAGCAGGAAGTAGTCCCGCAAAATTATAAATAACATACATAAATACCACATATAACATATATAACAATATACATAAGAACAATATAGTATAGTAGTATAGTAAGTACTTAATATAAATCATAGAGGTAGAAGAAGAAAATTTATACATTATTTTAATAGAAGTGATTTTAATGTTTTAGGGCTGGTGTGAAAAATATCAATACTCGAACAAAAATTATCAAAATTGTGACATATTTTAGATAGTGGCGAAAAGTTCATAGCATTAGTACGGGCATTTGGTGTTTAAGAAGTTGCGCGGCTACGTGTCGATAAAGATGGAACTCTGAAATTAATTTCGTCGAGAATTTCTGGACAGTCTATTTTGCAATGTTAAAGAGAAACATACACATGCAATAAATTCTTCGATGTTCCAGAGATTTAAATGACCATCTTTCTAGTAGTTGGTTCTGCGGTGTTCCGATAGCCGGGTAAAAACCATCAATTTTAAAACTAAGAAATGTCATTAATCGTCTTTGAATATTTTATAGATTTTTCACATGAGTCTCATATTCTGGACTCCAAATTATACAGGCGTATTCTAATTTCGATCTTACGAAGGTATTGAATAGCATTTTTATAGTATCGATATTTGTAAAACTACGACCAGTTCTGCATATGAAGCCTAATGTTTTGAAAGATTGCTGGATTATGTGATTCATGTGAGGAACAAAAGATAATTCACTATCAAAGACAACACCTAGATCTTTAAACGTATCAGTTCTGTTGAGAGATATATCGTCAATTTTATAATCGAATATAATTTTTTTCGGACTTTTACTGAAAGTAAGAACATTACATTTTATCGCATGTAGGTGTAAGCCATTGTTTATGTACCATGTATTTAATCTGCTGAGGTTGTTATTTTGCAAATTTAGACAGTCATTAGAGTCTCGAATGTTTGTAAATAGTTTCATGTTATCGGCATAGAGTAGGGTATTACAATTAAGGTCTTTATTGATGTCATTCACAAATATATTAAAGAACAGGGGTCCCAGGACTGATCCTTGTGGAACTCCAGATTCGACTGTTATTTCATGAGATTTATAGCCATTATAGTGTACAAATTGGGTTCTATCGCTTAGATATGACTTAAATAGTTGAAGCAGTCCGTTAGAGAGGCCATTTAGATCAAGTTTGTGCAGTAAGATTTCGTGATCCAATCGATCAAATGCTTTAGAAAAGTCTGTATAGATGGCGTCTGTTTGGACTCCCTCATCTAATGATTGCGATAAAAATTGGGTTATGCAAAATAGATTTGTTGTGGTGGTAGATCTACTTTTCATAAAGCCATGTTGCTATGTTATTATGTTTGGTTTTACATGATTATATATACTCTCATGTAATAAATACTCGAATACCTTTGCAAAGTTGCATATTATTGTAATGGTGGTAATATCAAATTTGCTTCCTTTTTTAAAAACGGGACATATTTTAGAGTTCTTCCAAACGTTCGGAAAACAACTGATACTGACAGATAGATTAAATATAATAGTAAGTGGGAGTACGAATATATGTAAACAGTCTCTTAAAATAAAAGCTGGTATTAAATCTGAACCGGCTGTCATTTTTGGTTTAAGTATATTGAGCGACTTTAAAACGTCATTTTCATTGAATTATTTTATTGTGAGGATATTGTTACTGTATGGAGTGTCATTAGTGATATTAAGATTAGTTGGTTTGGTATAAGGCTCTTGAAAGTAATCAGCGAATGCATTTGATATTTCAGCTGGTTCATAAAAATTTTCATTTTTGTATGTAACATAATTGGGCATACCTCGATCACTCTTAAGTGAATTCACATATGACCAAAATTTATTCGGTTCGCTGCAAATATTAGATTCAACATCATTGATATATTCTCTATGTGATCTTTTTATATCGTTTTTTATATTTTGCGTGAGTATTTTGAATTCCGTCCAATACTCTGTGTTTTTTTGTTGTTTCATACAATTTTAATAATTTCGATTTATGTTTAATTTTATTTATTATATCTGTCGTATAGCAAGACGGATAATCATGCTTTCTGCTAACCGTTTTGAGTACGCAATAATTGAAAGTTTGCCATAATTTATTATAAAATGCATCACACGCTTCGTTTACATCTTTCAATTCGCCTAAGAAATCCCAGTTAATTAATGATAACTGCTCATAGAGAGTTGTAAAATTTGCTTTACGAAGATTATATCTAGGCTCAGCATTTAATGGTTTTTTATTACCAACGTTTTTAATATTTTGTTTAACTATTCTTAAATTGTTTCAAGTCAAAGAAGTTTAAGAAATTTTGCAGTAAGATGTTATGGTAATCCATGACATTAAAAGAAAAATTTGGAATATTAAAATCACCAAGAATCAAGATGTCGGTGTTATAAATATATTTAAGAGAAAAAAAGAGTTCAAATAAATGTTGATATAGAGCAATCGGCGTATTGTGTGGAATGTATATCACAAATATATATAATATTTTGCCGCGGATATAAAGTTTAACGGCAACTAGATCTATAGAAATTAAGTCGTTAAAGTTAATCTGAATCGCTTCTGAGTTAATAGTATTTTCTACAGCAATGAGAACACCCCCGCCTCTACTACAATTTAAGTTATTAAAGTCTCTATCAGTTCTAAAAACATTATATCTACTTGTAAATAATTCAGCATTTTTTGTTTCTCACACAAGAAAAGATAGTCCAATACTATGCTATTGAGTTTTCTCTAAAAGCCTATAAAAAAATTTTTTTCAATCGGTTCAGGGATATAGGGGAAATTGCCGAATTACTTCCACGGTTCCGCCCACCTTAAGTCGGAAAATTTTAGTTTTGCTTCTTGCCTGATTTTGATATAACAACAATTATACCAGATAATAATGTTTCTTTCTCAATAATTTTGCAATAATTGCGGAATGTAAGATATACTTACTAAATAATTCACAATATCAACAAATAAACATTTCTTGATTACTCACCGAAGTATTTAATAAACACTTATTGGTGAGATGAAGATCTCATTTTTTAAGCGTAAAAACTAAGTAGTAGCATTCAGTAACAAACATATATGCCTAATATTCCTAATGCATATCCACATTCATGTATGGACATAATTATACAATATATTATAGTGGTAACTGCACGTACAGCATACTTGATATTATTTATTTACTATATTACGGAGAGTCTCCCTATCATAAATTGATAGCCATTGTATTAATTTAATTTTAAATACACGCACTTTGCTAATATTTTTTATTTCGGTCGATACAATTTAATGTAATGATCCAGGTAATTAGAGCATCCCTGTGCTATTCTTTTTTCATATTTAATTTTTTTCTCGAATATTATAATTATGAGTATCATAACTTATTATATGTCTGTTTTTTTAAATATGCTAGAGAAGATAAACCACTGTAAAGCTAAATCACAATATTTTTGGTCGCAAACTCCTCTATTTTTTTTTATACATTTATTTAACGTCGGCCTATTTCCGCTACTGAGGCCTAACACCGACGCCTGTAGACGAGCTACCCCCAACCAGGAATTTTGCCGAACCTCTTCCCTTAAGAAGAGTAGGGATCTTTTACTTGCCTAACATTTAATAGACAAGGGACCGACGGTTTTACATCCCCTTCGAAGGATGTTATATCTCCTATACAACCCTCGCCTAAGGTTGTATAGCTTCCGCGCATACACCGATATACAAGCCGCTGGAAGATGTGTAAGGCGAGAACGCGGTTTCCGTTGGAATGGTCACCATCCAAGTACTAACTGCGCCTGTCGTTGCTTTACATCGCATACCGAAGTATGTACATAGTAAAGACGCACCTACGCTCGCCCCAAACTCCTCTATAAAATCCTTATTTTAATATAAGAAACGTAACCAGATTTCAACTAACAGCTACTCCCGGGCTATGTGCCCCACCGAACGCTGAATTACAAGTTACAAGCCTGGCGCGTTAAGTGTAATAATTGCATATTACCATCAAAACGCTAATACTTAGATTGCAACAAACACCAGCTGAAAGACTGATCCTACATAAAGGAGCTCTGGTGTCAGTCGTCACACACCATTTGCAGACTGCAGTTTCGAGTTCTTGGCTCTCGTCAGTGCAAGGTAGGCATGTGACGACCGACACGAGGATCACTTGACCATTTAGTACATTTCGGTATCTTTGGGTTAGCGACATGTAAAATAGTCAGCAGACGCCATCTAGCGGTCCAGTATCTGTTGCAATCGAAAAATAAATAGCCTGACTGGGCTTAGCATAGTTCAAATGTTCTTTTAGAGGGCGAAATATTAAAATATAATATTTTTAGTCGCAATCTCCTCTATAAAATCCTTATAAATAAGGAACGTAACCAGACTTCAATTAACGGCTACTCCGGGCTATGTGCCCTGCCGAGCGCTGAATTACAAGTAGTTACAAGCCTGGCGCGTTAAGTGTAATAATTGCAGTCAGTTTTTCGGCTGGTGTTTGTTGCAATCGAAGTATTAGCGTTTTGATGGTAATATGCAATTATTACACTTAACGCGCCAGGCTTAACTTGTAATTCAGCGCTTGGCGGGGCACATAGTCCGGATAGTAGCTGTTGGTTGAAGTCTGATTACGTTCCTTATATTAAAATAAGGAATTTATAGATGAGTTTGCGCCTAAAAACATTATGTCTTAATATTCCGCCCTCTAAAAGCACATTTGAACTGTAAAGCTGCCTGATATCCAATAATTTACTTTTCAAGAAGAACACTAAATTTGACAAGGAAGTACTGTTTTTGTTATATATAATTTTTATAAACCTCTTTTATATGGTTTCTAGATTTTTTAAATGATTTTTTTATTTATTCCTCCCCATCTTATTATATACCGTATGAGAGTTGTGATTCAATTAGAGTGTGGTACATGATTTTTAACTGGGAGCGAGCGTAGGTGCGTCTTTACTATGTACATACTTCGGTATGCGATGTAAAGCAACGACAGGCGCAGTTAGTACTTGGATGGGTGACCATTCCAACGGAAACCGCGTTCTCGCCTCACACATCTTCCAGCGGCTTGTATATCAGTGTATGCGCGGAAGCTATACAACCTTAGGCGATGGTTGTATAGGAGATATATCATCCTTCGGAGGAGATGTAAAGCCGTCGGTTCCTTGTCTATTAAATGTTAGGCAAGCAAAAGATCCTTACTCTTCTTAAGGGAAGAGGTTCGGCAAAATTCCTGGTTGGGGGTAGCTCGTCTACAGGCGTCGGTGTTAGGCCTCAGTAGCGGAAGTAGGCCGAAGTTAAATAAATGTATAAAAAAAAAATGATTTTCAGCTGGTTTATTTTTAGAAATTGTTTAAGATACTTAAATATGGCTTAAGGATACCTTACTTTATTTATGACGCTTTTAACTTGCAGATCCCATTTTAAATGCTTAACTATAATTATGCTAAGATACTTAGATTAATCGGCTTCTTCTATATAGGCATAGATGCTGGTGTTAATATTTAAGTTTTCTATTGCTTAGTATACCCTGAGGGATGTCATCATTTATTTGACTTGAATGGCTAAAGTTTTCAGCTATTCTGACATATTGAACTCTGTTGAACAAATAACTAGACTAAAGCATTCCTTTTAAAACCATAATTTTCAATTTTACTTAATATTTTCTTGTGACAAACTGTTTCGAATGATTTTGCTAAGTTTACAAATATACATAATATAGGTTTACTTTCATCTAGTTTTTCATATATTAATTTTGTGAGATAAGCTATGCGTCTTGAGTGAATTTTCCTGCTCCAAAACCAAACTGTTTGTCGGATCACACATTAAACTTATTTATAAAATCGAAAATACGTTTCTCGATGATTTTTTCAAACAGTTTTGCAACATTTAATATTAATGTTATCGGTTTATAATTTTCCGAATTACGTTTATCTCCATTTTTGCACAACGGCTTAGTAACTCCAGTTTTTTACATATCGTGAAACATGTCATATTCTAATGATTTACTTGTTAGATATTTTAGTGGTGTCAATATTTGATCTGATATCTCATTTAATGTTTCAGAATTAATATTATTAAAACTTGGTGCTTCTTTAACTTCTAATTCTAATATGTATTTTTTTAGATTCTAGCATATACTTCCCTAATGTCGCTATAATGATCATTAAATTTGTTAATAATAGCTTGCTTGTCATTTAGTATATTGTTATTGATACGAATCTTTTCAATATTTATTTCTGACTGATATGTATTACATAAAGTATTTACTCTTTGCCAGAGTTGTTCATTTGAGTTTTTATTTGTGGTTATTATATTTCTGTGATAATTTACTTTCATTTTTTTATTTAATTTGTTACGTAGTTATTAGTTATTTTTGTATTTAAGTGTTTGCAAACCATATATATTAGCCTTGTAATATTGGTTGTCTATCCAATTCATTCCTACATATATATATTTAAGTCCTATCATTTAAGTTTTTTCAGAGTTTTTTACATTTCGCGTTTTTGCAAGGTGGGATAGAACGAACTTGGAATAAGACGGAAAAGTCACTTGTTCATCGCAAAATTTTGTATATTATTCGCTCAATAATAATTGTTCTAACTTTGTTGTGTCTAAAATTTATGTGGTGTATAATTTGTGCATCGAAGAAGGAAGAGCCGGCCGGCAGAACCGGGAGCACCAGAAATCTCAGAGGTGAGTTTTATGCCACTCGATTTTAAGAAATACAGTCCATTATTTATTCTATTATTCATTTGGGATATTTACAACCGAATAACGGTTAAAACCCATACATAATTGCATTAACATATTTAGTATAGGTTAGTTGGTTGGATTTTGTAAAACTTTTTGTGAGATGAGAGTTATTATTTATACCTAGAGTTTATAGTTATCTAAAGTTATATTTTTTCTTCTTTGAAAAACAGCAATGTTTGTATCAATTCATAAGAAAATGAAAAAAAATTAATATCAAACTATATAACAACTTCGTTACTCCTTGTCTTTTCCTAGCTTTTCGAACTTGCTTGCTAGTCAACTAAAAATGTATCTAAATAAAAATAATACATTATCTTTTAATCAGTATGGTTTTAGGGAGGAATGTTGCACTCAAAAGCTTCATACACGTTCTTACATTAATATATTGATTAAAAGAAAATAGTCTATTCTTTGATATGTCTAGAGCTTTCAACAAGGTTAATCATGAATTGCTATTTACTAAAATGTGCGGTTATGGTTCCCCTCAAGGAATCCCAAATTCTTAAATTAGGTCCTACCTAAGTCATCGCACACAGAGAATCTTATTAAAAGTAGACAGCAAATCGTATCCATTGGATGATAATTTGGTACCAACAGGAGTTGCCACAAGGTAGTGCTTTAGGGCCTCTCCTTTTCCTAATATCTATAAAAGATTTTCAAAGTCATTTAAATATAACTAATAGCTTCCCCGTTACTTAGTTTGCTGATGACATGTCAGTTGCAACAGTGGTAGATAATAATGAGCTGTCAACTAATAGAAACATTTTCACTGCATTAATGAACTTTATTGCAACAAATTCGAATTAAAACTTAGTGTTTACCAATAACACTCTTGATCATAGCTTATTAGTAAAAATCGGTAATTTAACCATAAAAAATAGCTACTCAGCGAAATTATTAGGTATAATTGTTGATTATAACTTGAATTGGTTTGAGCATATTGAAGACTTCACAAGAAAATATCTGTTAGATGCTACGCTGTTTAGAAACTTCGTTCTTGTGTGGGTGGAAATACTTAAAACTTGTTACTTTGTTCATTTTATTGGATTATGGCATTTTCTGCTGGGACACTCCAACCGAATTAATGATCTATTCATTATGCCGAAAAGAAATCAGAACTATATTATTCAACATTACATTATATATTGTTTGTTATGCTCAGAATACTAACGCTGCCAGCTTTATAGATTTTATTATGTCTGTTTATTGAATTTAATATTAATCTATTTGCCTAGTCTTCCAATTGAAATATATACAATATAGTTTAAGATGCAGGAATAATATTTTGTTGCCTAAACTATTGTTGGTAATGGTGTGACGACCATGCCCATTAAAATATACAAACTCATCCTTAATCTCTTGGAAAAAATATCTGGCTCAAAACCGTTTAAGTTAAAATTAAAAGAAATATTATTAAATCGATCGGTATATGCTATGGAAGAATTTTTAGTGGTATGAAGTTCTTTTTTTAACACGTTTGTGTTGTTATTTTACAATCATTAATTTACGTAGATATTATGTTAACCTTGAAAGTATGTTGTTAATAAATGCTTTGACACAGGTAGCTGCAAGTTAGAATTTGAAATGGCTGTAATAAAACCACTCTATAATAGCGGCATCGACTAATTACCGCCCATTTTCCTTATCACTAACATAGTTAAAACTTTTGAGAAAATGTTTAAAAATAAAACCACTAGCATTTTACATGGGGCTGATATTTTCTCAGAAGAGCAATTTGGTTTCAGAGAACAGAGGCCAGTAGACCAACCCTGCATTGCTCGAATTTAAAATCTCGACGTTTCATGGCAATTTAAGCCTATTTCATAAAAAAAAAAAAATTTGTGCGTTACTATACTTCCACTGGACGCGGAAGTAATACAAAGATACTATAATTGTGCAGTTGGACAATATCTAATAATAAATACAACATAATATCTGTATCACTATCATCGGACTGGCCGAGTTGATACTTTCTTAGGTAGGTACTTCATCATCTTTTCCAATGCGTCCAACTTGTTGAACATGGTAGCCGACATTTGTATCATAAACTAATAAATGATTAAGTCAGTTATTTCACAACACAACCTTTGAATTGTCGATTCATCGTTGATACCCACCGTTGACCTGCAATTTGAAACACGAAAGAACAAGTTTCCTGAGCAAACACGAGTATACGCGCTTATACTTCACGAAGCTTATTGAACGTACAGCGCATTGGATGGTCCAGTCCAAAGCGGCTTTATTGCTGCTAAATGAAAGATGGTGCATACATTTCCTACTTTGATCATTGAATTATAAGGTTTTCAATATAAGGATTATATTTTCAAACCACCATATCCATTCTCATCATTAGCAAATGGTGAAGAGGCACAATTATATTGTTGGAAAGGAATCATCATGGCTTAAATAATTGCTACTAATTTTTGAGCAACTCTGTCAGAATACTGTTAACAACTATCAACCTAATTTACCGCTAAACGATGTTATAATACTATGCAAAAGTGTGATGAAGAAGAATTTCCTACTACAATATCTACAGTGGAATAAAATTATTGACCTTGATGACTGTTCACCGCCTCTGCCTAGCCTTAAATCATTGATTATACCAGAATGTTTGGAACATTACCAGTATAATAATTGTCATTGTGTTCCCGAACATGTTCATTTTCTATACAAATTTATTGTAGATTTAAATATAAATGTATTTTTATGGGTAATAAAATGAATGTGTTATATTAATTTTTGTTCTAACAATATAAAAAATACAAACAGTAGGCTTTTTAGCATTTCACAATCATCTCACTCGTGACGTCAGGATGTTAAGTACACAAATGCCTTAAAGAAGGTACATTCAATCCAAATGAGACTTTACGTTAGATAAATGGATACTGAAATGCACTGCAATATTTCACTAAAAAATAACAATGTAAATGTTCCCTTTCATAAACCAAAAACTATAAGAAATCTCGGTAGATATACAGGCAAGTAAAATAATTATTATCGCAAATGTTCATCTCATAAATCAGCATGAAGATAAGGCAGGTAAAATCATTTTTATCGCAATTTTTCATCAACATATGGATAAGGCACGTAAAATAACCCGGCAGGTATATAATCTAGAATTTGTAATAAAATGAATGTTTGTTATCTCATCGTAAAGAAGACACAGATACTATAATTGTGCAATAGGACAATATCTAGTAATAAATACAACATGATAGAGAATTATTTAAGTGTCTGTATACAAACGGATAGACGAACGGATGGACGGACGGTTGGACAGACGAGAACGTGGACAGATAGACGAAATAGTGGGCAGATGGACATACAGACAGACGGGCGGATAGACTATATTTATCTTAGTTACCCTTATTTTAATCTAAAGTATATGTAATTATCCTTATTTGTATCAAAATTAGCATTAATTATTCTTATCCTTATTTGTATCTAAATTACACTTAATTACTCTCTAATTGCCCCCACCACTTGATCCCGTGCCTCTGTACCCACCAAGCTAATTACCGCATCACGAAATCTTTAAATTACCTTTAATTATCCTTATTTTCAACTTGATTATCCTTATTTTGACCTAAATTATCTGTAATTACTCTTATTTGTACCTAAGTTACCTTCAATTATTCTCTAATTGCCCCACCACACTAATTTACTCCCAACACTCTAATTACTTCCACCCCTAAACTGAACACTGCACCGCGCACTGTTCCAACCCTCTATCATTAGACATCTACTAAAAAAGTTAATAATTACTTTTTCAGGATGACTTTTAAGTCAACTAAATGAACAATCGACTATTTGGTTGAAATTAAGTAGATAAACAAGATAGAATTTTTCTACGATATCGACCTAATATTACTTTAAAGGAGAGTAAATAAAGCCACCAAATAGGTTACTAAGAAGGTATAAAATTACGTAGTATTTCCAGCCAAATCTACCAAGTAGGATATTCTACTATAGACGATTTTTAATTGCCAAAAAGGTAGATGTTACCTAATTATGGCGGCACCTAATTTTACTTCAAAGGTTTACCCTTGGTGCAATTTTTGGTAAGTTTTTTAGTAGCTTTTTCCCTTTCTGATTTGGTTAAAGTTACTTCTAAGCAGATTTGTGTATGAGGTAGATTTCTTGGTATAATTTACGTAAATTTAAATATAAATTAGAACCATTTGGTAAATTTAAATCCGAGGTATCTTCTTCTAGTCAATTTTACGTAATAATTACCTTAATATGTAAATTTGACTTTTACCAAGTCGAGTTATAGCTGATTTTATAGAAAATATTTGCTCGAATTTTTATGACGTTTTGTTTAGTTTTTCTGAATATACCATAAAATACCCATTTTAGATTAACATTTACTGTGCTCTGAATTTCCAGAGCACTAAAGCATATGAATATCAAATAGGTATAAATAAATAGCTGAAGTTCCCGTCCTTAAAAGTGTTGAATGCTTATAAATCATATGTCACTAGACACTTTGTATATTGCTTTAAAAAATTCTTATATATAAGAAAAGCGGACCAAAATAGCCGTGCTCATATCCTAAGGGAAAATCACATATAGAAGACGTGAGACGCCGGGGAGTCTCAAATTGAAAACGTGCCGCTCCGGCAGTTACAGGAAGCAGAAGCACAGCAGTTCCATCCTGAAACTTGGAATATTGGTCACATACTCCCTCGCAGTCTATGTACACGGGAGCCTGCTGACACTAATGACTCCATTTGCACTATAACTGCGCTAACAACACACATTTTCACTTAAATTATTATTATTCGCTAGTACTCTGCAAAATACAGTAGGCATAAAGATAGATTATGTGGATAAAGATTATTAACCCAGCTATTAGATAGTTTGCTAAATTAAAAGACATAACGTTACATTCTAGGAAGAAATAATATTATCGAAAAATGTAGTTTGCTAGAAATCTTGTACAATTGAACCGAATCGATATTCAATTTAGAACAGTTGTCTTACCTATCGTTTAAATCTTATATTTTATGTGTCTCGTTCAGTTTCAATTTATATTTTTCAACTAAGAACTATAACGGAAATATATGGATTATTTAAATTGGATTCAATTTTATATTCAATCAATAGGTCTGTCCGCAAAAAAAATATACATTAAAAGTAGTGCAAAATAAAGATCTTTGATCTAATGATAACAATATTAGAATTATGGTGTGAAAAAAGTAAATCCTTACTTACTTACTTGCTTTACTTCAGTCAGATTCGAAGTTGCTTATGACAACATTAATTTAAAAATACACAGAGTAGAGTTAGATAGAGTAGTGTGGATGTGTTTCTGCGAGCTTGTGATAAAATATCTATAATTATAGTAAATATCTCACAAATATCGATTAAAAAATGGTATTGACCAGAAAAGGTTCTAATTTTGACGACTCTGAAGAAAATCAGATAATTCACTTTCTACAAAGTGCTGTGTTTGCCGAAATACTTGATAAAGCTGTGGAGAAAAGAACTAGTAAACTACTACAAAAAGTACATGAACTGGAAGTTAAAGTTACAACAATAACGGATTCAAATAAAGACGTTATTACACTGCTTACAAATGCTCCTGACAATTTTTATCCAAAAAGTAATCAGTGTTAAACATCGTAGACTTAGATTTAAATTCGTCAGATTCTTCAAGCTTATCAGACAATACTGTGGTTGAACAAAAAATACATCACAGCAAAAACCCAAAACATTCAATTCAACACATAGATAAAACTATACTTACAGAACAGAAACAGAATCAAGATAATAACTTTACAAGGGTATACAAAAACCGTAAACAACGTCGGAGAGCTCAAATACAAACAAATGAACAAAATATAGAGGAACATCCAGATGTTCACTTAAAGAAAAATATATGTAACAAACCAATAAAACCGCGTGCAATTTTCGGTACAGGCACCCAAACCAAATCCAGCATAACAGCTGTAAACCGAAAGGCTTGGATATATGTAGGGAGGGTTACTCCTGGTACTGGTGGTGTGGGAATGAGAAAACACTGCGAAATAACTTTTCCAGGACGACAAATCGACGTGGAAATATTAACCCCAATGGAAGAACGGCAGAACAGAATCATTCAAAATAAAAATTGACTATGACCTATTGGAAGAGGCTTTCGTTAGTGACAATTGGCCGGCGGGTTCCCTAATAAAAAAGTTTCATTTTTTTCGAGAATAACAATGTAAGTCTTATTAATAACATAATTCCTAACTGATGTAAAGGTGATTTTACATTAAATGTATCACATATAAATGTTCAAGGTTTATCCAACAAGTTAGATGAAATTGATTTATTTATAACTAACTTAAGAATAGATATTTTGTGTATTTCGGAGCACTGGCTAAGTAAAAGTGATCCCCGACAATTGACATTTCCAAATCATAAAATAGTAACATGTTTTTCTAGATTGACGCATATACATGGTGGCTCTCTTATAATAGCTAATAACAAACTAAACACAAAAACGATTACATCTATTAACAATCTATCAGTTGAATGTCATGTAGAAATATGTGCAATATGCTGTACTATTACAAACGTTAAATATATTGTAATAATGGCGTATAGGCCCCCTTGTGGTAATATTAAAGAATTCATAATAATTCTCAACTAGGCACTGAATATTGCAAATAGTATATCGTGCAACATTATATTGTGTGGAGATTTCAATATTGATGCAATAAAAAAATGTCACAATACAAATGTTTTATTCGATGTTTTTAATTCATTTCAGTTGGATCTTTTTTCTATAGCCCCTACGCGTATATTTACAAATATACATGGTCATACATCTTCCAGTTGTATTGACTATATGGTTTCGAATATTCCTATTAGTAACTTAAGTCTTAAATTATACAACCCTAATATTGCTGATCACTTCGCACATATCTTAACCATAAATACTATCGAAGCTGAAAAAGATATTTCCACCTTAATAAATTTAAAAAAACGAAATCTAAATGAAAACAACATAAAAAACTTTATTTATGAACTAAACAATCACGACTGGACTAATATGTACGTTGCCAGTGTAAATAACGCGTTTAACCATTTTCTTGAAATTATATGGTGTTATAATACCACTTGCCCAATAAAATGGGGTGTAATGGGGTAGTGAAGCGCAAGTTATAGCCTCTCCTACTCAATTGTTAACCTCACCTTCGCGATGAGTTCAATTTGAACTTGGTGCGCCCTGTTTTCACTAACGAGGCTCTAACGACCGAGTAAGGGCGGAATAACCCTTACCTTTTGCCGTGAGCACATCCACCTTCTCACGAAGAGTGCGGTAAAAATAACCAACCGCACATAAAGGTTGCTTTTGGAATCGTTTGGTTACCCCATCGTCGCAGTCTCCTTCTGTGCCATGGGACCACACCACTCGCCTTCCGCAACCGTGCTGGTCAGTTGCATACCTGCTCCAGCTAAAACTTCAAATGTAGCTTCGTTTTCAGTCGATTAAGGCTTTAAAAAATGATGGAGCGTTCAAGTGGGACAAAATCATCCGGAGGTAAAATACCCTCCCGATCGGATCTCCGGGGGAGGGTGCCCACAGGGACACCTCATCGAATGTCGAAAAAACACCTACAAGTTAAATCCAACAAAACTAATTCTTTCATCTACGGCGCTTGGAATGTTCGTACTTTGAACGACAGCACTCGCACCGATCGGCCTGAAAGGAGAACTGCTCTAATAGATAGAGAACTTCACCGACTCAATGTTGACGTTGCAGCTCTCAGCGAAACTCGATTTTTGGAGGAAGGTTCTCTCACAGAAAAGTACTACAGCTTCTATTGGAAAGGTCTTCCCACCAATTCAAGAAGACAACATGGAGTAGGATTTGCCGTTCGGAATCAACTTGTATCCAACTTAACACAAGTACCACAAGGCATATCCGAGCGTCTAATGCTGCTACGCTATGAGCTATCAGATGGCAACGCGGTAAATCTAATAAGCGCCTACGCTCCCACTCTGGATGCAAGTCACGAAACCAAGGAAAGCTTCTATCAACAGCTGGAAGAAACCCTCTGTAGAATACCTAAAACGGAACGACTCGTTATTCTTGGCGATTTTAACGCTAGAGTAGGGAGAGATGCAGACACCTGGTCAGGCATCATAGGCAAGAACGGTTTGGGCAACATGAACGCTAACGGTCAACTACTCCTAACTAAATGCGCCGAACATGATCTAGTTATAACAAACACCATTTTCCGACAAAAGGATAAATTTAAAGGCACCTGGCGTCACCCCAGATCAGGTCACTGGCATCTACTGGACTATGTTATCGTACGTAGGAAGCATCTCAAGGACGTCCAAATTACAAAGACGCGCATTGATAGCGAATGTTGGACCGATCATCGTCCTGTTGTCTCTAAAATGAAAATTGTTATGAGACCCAAACACCGAAGAACTCAAGTAAAACGTAGACTCCGTCTCTGTATTAGTAAATTGCGTGACCAACAAACCGTCGAACAGTTAAAGCAAAAAGTTCAAGAGAATTTGAGTGCACTAGAAGAAACCAATTTTGTAGAGGTCGCTGCTACCTGGACACAAATTAAAGACAGTTTAAAAAGTGCGAGTGAGGAAATTCTTGGCACTGCAGCAAGTAAAAAACAGGAGGACTGGTTCAATGATAATGAAGCTTTTATACAAGAACTTCTTGATTGCAAACATATTGCCTTCCAAAACGCTATCAACCACCCCAACGACTCATCAAAAGCAGAAGCTTTTACCCAATCCAAGTATGAAACGCAACGCGAAATCAGAAGAATAAAGAACGAGTGGTGGGCAAGCAAGGCCAGAGAAATTCAAAGGTACGCCGATTCACATGACTACAGGAATTTCTTTCAAGGAGTAAAAGCAGTGTACGGCCCCAGTCGGAAAAATATGTGCCCTATTAAAGATTTAAATGGAAATCTCCTCAAAGAAGACCAGGAAATAAGAGCCCGATGGAAAGAACACTACTCTAATATTCTTAACCAGCAAAGTCAAGCCGATCACAATATTATAAATCTTATCCCTCAATATGACACCTTCGAAGACTTAGATAAACCACTAACAACGGAAGAGATCTTAACCGCCATTAGGCAGCTAAAAAATAACAAATCTCCCGGCGCCGACTCACTCCCAGCTGAGATCTTTAAAGCTGTGTCGTCAGAGCTCATACCCTACCTCAAAAAACTGTTTGATGTCGTGTGGGAAAGTGGCCAAGCTCCGCAGGAGTTTCGTGATACACTTTTAATCAACCTCTTCAAAAACAAAGGGAGCGCTGCGGACTGTGGAAATTACAGGGGTATAGCTCTCCTGGCTGTTGGAGGGAAGATACTCACTAAAGCGATGGCAAATAGGCTAACACCTGTTATGGAAAAGCTACTTCCTGAAACACAGAGTGGCTTTAGACCAAACCGAGGCACATCGGATTTAATCTTCACACTTAAACAGCTTCAAGAAAAAGCACTCGAACATCAAGGAGAAATTCACATGGCCTTCATTGATTTAACCAAGGCGTTTGACTCGGTGGACAGGGAAGTGCTCTGGAAAATTATGTTCCGCTTAGGTATCCCTAGAAAATTTGTGGAAGTATGTCGCAGTCTACATACAAACAACAACGCCCAGGTTATGTATAATAATGAGGCAACCGAACCTTTCCAAACCCTCACTGGAGTTAGGCAGGGATGTGTCCTGGCACCCCTACTTTTTAATTTGTTTACCACTGCTCTAACAATTATTGTTGACAACAAACTGACAGTCAGAGGAATAGGTCTCAGATACCGTTTTGATGGCGGTCTCTTTAACATAGGGCGCTTTAGAGCTTTCACGAAGACATGCACACGATTCATTTGTGATCTCCAGTATGCGGATGACTGTGCACTTTTAGCCTCTACGCCGGAAGAGCTTCAAGAACTTTTAGATGTGTATGCCCAGAGCTATGATTCCTTGGGACTTAAAATCAACATTGGAAAGACTAAAATTATGTCAACTCCTCATCAAGTGAACCAAATAGACATTACACTTAACGGAAATTCTCTTGAAGTGGTGGATCAGTTCAATTACTTAGGCAACGTTGTTAATGACAAAGCAAACATGGACAGCGAGATTCGCAATAGAATTAACGCTGCATCTAGAGCACTCTGGGGACTTAGAGAGAGAGTATTTGACAACCACGACCTTGCTTTGTCAACGAAAATGGCTGTCTACAGAGCAGTTGTCATTCCAACACTGCTATATGGATGTGAAAGCTGGGTCACTTACCGTCGTCATGTGAAAGAATTAGAACGTTTTCAGCAAAGACACCTCAGAAGTATGATGAAAATCCGTTGGTTCCATCACGTATCAAACGTGGAAGTACTCAGGAGAGCAAACAGCCTTCCAATTGAGGTGCTTATTTCAAGAGCACGCCTAAGATGGGCAGGTCACGTTGATCGTATGCATGATAACCGCCTTCCTAAATGTACACTTTATGGTGAATTGCTAAGCGGTAGAAGAAGGCGTGGCGGTCAACGAAAGAGGTTCAAAGACGCTCTCCATGAAAATCTAAAATCCTGCGGTGTTGCAGACGAGCAATGGGAACAACTTGCAGCGGACAGAACCGAATGGCGAGGGGTTGTGGCCAGCTATCAAGGAAATGTTGCTGCAAGAAGGCCAAATCCAAGACCTAACCAGGTCTATGTTTGTCCTGACTGCGGTCGACATGTGCTCTCCCGAATTGGCCTCTATAGCCATAGTCGCGTGCACTGTAGATGAATGGGAATTATAATAGACTACACCTTTTACTTGTTTTTTATTGCACAATTTATCGACTGTAACATTTTTATACTCGGACTCGAGTAACGGCTAATAATAAAATCGATAATGAAAAAAAGTAACAATGTGAAAAACAAAAACATAAAAAAAGAGTGGTTAACAAATGAATCAATAGAACAAAGTAGCTACATTAAAAATCTGTATTGGATTATGATCAATACTGAATGTGCGGAAATAAAGAGTCTATAAAGAATAAAAAATTGCCTATAAAAACAATATAAAAACAACTAAGCAAAATTTCTATAAAAACAAAAATAAACAACGCCTCTAGTGAATAAAAAAAAACGTGGGATATCGTAAATACCATGCTAGGCCGGAAGAATGTTAAAAGTGATTATATATGTTTATGTGATAGTAATAATAAGAAGATATCAGATGCACATGAAATAACTAATATGTTTGCAACCTACTTCGCCACAGATGTCCAAAATAAATTAAATCACCACTTTGGTTCAATCCTATCGTTACCATGTACGGTTTCTGCACACAGGGAACATTCAATATTTTTTGGGCCAATTACTCTTGAGGAAATAAATGATGCCATTAACAACTTAAAAACCAAACCATCTACTGGATTTGATGATATAACTGCAAACATATTAAAAATTATTAAAGATAACATATTACAACAATTAGAGTTTTTATTCAATATGTCAATAAACCAGGGTTGCTTTCCTGATATCCTTAAATTAGCTAAGATTATACCTATATTAAAAAAGGGGTCACCAGAAGAAATGGAGAACTATCGGCAAATCTCTCTATTAAGTGTAATTTCGAAGCTATTTGAAAGAATTTTTTACAGTAGAATTATATCTTTTAGCAGCAAATACAACATTCTTACTGCTTTTCAACACGGCTTTACAGCTGGAAAGTCAACTGAAACAGCGACTTGTCATTTATTAAATTATGTATACACCTGCTTAGACGATGGCAAGTACGTTGTTTCACTAATGTTTGATCTGTCTAAAGCTTTCGATATTGTAAACAGTTCTTTTCTTGAACGAAAACTGTACAGTATGGGAATAAGGGGGAACTTACTATCATGGATAATTAGCTACATGGAAGGAAGAAGGCTAAAAGTTCAACTAAATAGTATCCAATCAGAGACACAAAATTTAATGTATGGGGTTCCTCAAGGCTCATTTTTAGGACCACTAATGTTTATGTTGTACTTGAATAATCTCTCAAATTGTCTAACCACTGGACACTTAACGATGTTTGCTGATGACATAACAGTAACGCTAGCAACAGATACAATTGAGCAGCTTCATTCACTGATTGACCAAACATTCCAAGAGGTCTCTACCTGGGTGCAAAGAGACAAACTAATCATGAATAAGAATAAAACAGTTATTATAAACTTTTGTTTACAAAGACAATTGCCTCACAATGTGGTGCTGCACGACAATATTGCATTGTCTCATAACACGAAATTGCTCGGTACTTACCTTGACAATAAGCTGTTGTGGGACAATCACATTGAACATGTATGTTCAATGCTAAATAAGGCCTATTTCGCTATATTGCAAATGCAAAGTGCGCTGGATGAAGCCGGGTTATTGAGTATATATTATGCTCTTGCTTATTCGCATATTTCATACAATATTATTGCCTGGGGATGTGCAAAAGATAAGGATAGAGTGTTTATTAGCCAAAAAAGACTAGTTAGGCTTATATTTCACATGAATTATAACGAAAGCTGTAAGAATATATTCAAAATTAAAAAAATATTAACTACTCCATGTATATTTATATTAAAGTGTTTGATGTACACTAAGAAAAATATTAATTTGTTTAATCAGAGAAACAATTGTCATGCATACAGTACAAGAGATGGTGACCTACTTAGTATACCCACCCATCATACGACAAATTATAAACACTCACCATATTATAACTGTGTTGTACTTTTTAATAGTCTACCAGCTGATATTCGAAATATACAAATCTATGGAAAATATAAAACCACAGTTAAAGTTATTTTGCTGGAAGGTGGTTTTTATAGTGTTCAAGACTTTTTAAATAGAGAACCTTAAGGCTTTACTTTACTTACATTTTAATATTTATAAAAACATAAAATTATTATTTTAATCATTCGGTGCTTGTTCATGCTGTTATCTTGTACGTACATATTATCTGCAAATGTATGTATTGTGTATTCTTTATATGTTTTTATATATTGTAATTTTATCAAATGTAAATATATTGTTTTATCTATTTATTATATATTTGTATTGTATATTTTAACTTATATGTGTCTTATATGTATGTTTATATACATGTATATATATTTCTCTTTTTTACATTTGACTTACCATATATACAGCTTGTATCTAAGATGGTTAATAAATATTATTATTATTATGTGCAAAAAATATAATAACATTATATGAAGATATTAGAGTAAACAATAAGCTCATTGGGCCACAAATCACTAATATAGGATTACCACAGGGTGGAACATTATGTCCTCTTCTCTATATTATATATTCGCATGATATAGAAACAACTATTACAGACAGCGAAGTTAAAATTCTACAATATGCTGAAGATATATGTATATATAATGATAATTGCGAATTAGAACAGGGTATAACAAATATAAAAACGACACTTTTGCAACTAAATAAATGGACAGTCAACCATGGCTTAACAATATCTCCACAAAAAACCTAAGTAGGTATTTTTACAAGAAAAAGACAATTCCAAACACAATTAATGTAAATAATGTAGAATTTGATGTAAAGAGTAGCATTAAATTTCTAGATCTTATAATCGACAAAAAATTGCTTTGGCATGATCACATTAAATAATATAATAATATCAAAAACTGAAAAAGCCATAAACATAATTAGAGCTGTATCACACGTCAGGTGGGATATGATTCAAAATAAGTGTTTAAGATTATGTCTAGGATCTTTAAGAAGCACTCCAGTAGATGCTTTGTTAGCTGAATGTAACATCTTACCTCTTAGCTATAGGAGAAAAATTCTATGCTCGAGATTTCTTATCAGAATATACTCAAAAAATAGCCCTCTAATACATAAAATACATCACTTATATATTCAAGATTTATCACATCGATATTGGATTAAAAAAGTCACTTCTATATATAAATTGTTACGAAGATATATTGCGTTATGAAAACCAACTATATATCGCAGGAAAAAACTTGACATATGAAATAATATTCCTCAAATTAAAAAAAAAAATTAACATCGCATATCTAACAGATTACAGCAAATTTCCAGAAAGAATACGTAACAATGTTTAATTTTGATGTATCACAAAGATGGCCTAACTCATATCAGATATTCTCCGATAGTTCGAAAAATTCAGAAGAAACTGCATGTGCAATTTTTGATCCCCCAACAAAATACAACAAAAAGAATAAAACTTTTATCTGAATTCTCTATATATAATTCAGAACTTGTTGCGATTTTCGAAGCACTGAAACATGTACAAGAAATGAATCCTGGTAATTATACAATTTTTACTGATAGCAAAAGTGTTTTGGACACGTTTAATAACATAACATATATTATCAAAATGTACGCGGGTTGAACACAAAATTAAAAGACTTATTTCTTGCCTCTATGGCATGCCATTATGATATATATGCTTTCACAGAGACTTGGCTAAACTCGCAAGTACTGAATACAGAAATATTGTCCTCTAATTATAATATCATACGGTGTGACCGGAACTTTACGGAAACTAATAAAAATAAAGGCGGCGGTGTACTAATTGCGCTAAATATTAAATATATTTATGAGGAACTTAATGTCAGTCTTATACGTGAGATATTTCCTCAAATAGATATAGTTGGTGTTAAAGTGACCTTTCATTTTCAAAATATTTTCATTTTCATCCTTTATATCCCCCCAAATTTACCGTATGCATCCTACCAAGGTCTTTTTGAATGTATTGAGTCTCTAGACTATTTAAACGATGAAAATATTTATTTTATAGGAGATTTTAATGTCCCAGAGTATAACAATCAAAATATTGCACCAAGCAGTCGTGGAGCTGCTGTACAACACTTTTCTGAGTACCTTGACCTCAAACAATTTAATAATGTACTAAATACTAATGAGACTACTCTTGATTTGGTACTGTCAAATGCAAATTGTGACGTAAACAGATCATTAGAGTGTCTATTAATAGAGGATTTACATCATCCCCCCTTAGAAATATCACTAAAAATTACTAATTCTCATCCTGAAAAGTTCCCATGTAATTTAATGGAAATATATAACTTTAAAAAAGCCAATTACCCTCTCTTATATGAAAATCTATTTCAGATAAACTGGTCATTTCTAACTGAACTAAATGACGTTAACATGGCTTGCACTGCTTTTTACTCTAAACTAACTGAAATTTTTGATCAATTTGTGCCTAAATCTATTCCCAAACAACCCAAATATCCAACTTGGTACACAAATGATATTGTAAGAGATATAAAGCAAAAAAATATTCAGAGGAGAAAGTATAAACAAACAAAAAGTGAAGATGATTATAATAAATTCAGGAACATGAGAGAGAAAATAAAGCAGGACGTAAAACAATCATATGAAAATTATTTATTGAATATTCAAAATAATATAAAAAATGATCCAAAAAAATTTTGGTCATATGTAAACAGTAAAAGGAATAGTAGCGCCATTCCTGATAATATTACATATAATAACATTCGAGACACAAATCCTCAAAATATTGTTGATGCTTTTGGAACCGTTTTTCAATCGGTTTATCTTAATCCTAATAATAACAGCAATAAATATCCCCCCTGTGGTGATGTAAACAGTAATAATTTATGCATAACGACGTTTTCGGAATCGGACGTGCTAAAATCGCTTAAGAAGATAAAACCCAAATTTACTAAAGGTCCAGACAATATACCTGCATTTATAGTTAAGGACTGTGCACATGTCTTCGCCCTGCCCCTTAAAATAATTTTTAATCTGTCCCTGAAGTTACAGGTATTCCCTGATGTATGGAAATACTCTCGTTTATGTCCTGTTTATAAGAAAGATAACAAATATAATGCTGAGAATTATAGGCCAATAACAATAATTTGCAATTTTGCAAAAGCCTTTGAGTTTACCTTGAATGCGTCATTATCCAGGCACGTACAAAATCAGATCGTAACAAATCAACATGGATTTGTACCAGGTAGATCCACTGAAACTAATCTAACCTGTGTTACACAATATCTTTCCGAAAAACTGGATGACAACAAACAGGTTGACATTATCTATACTGATTTTTCCAAAGCTTTTGATCGCTTAGACCACGGTATTCTGATACAGAAACTAAATAATTTCGGATTATCGTTAGCATTATTAGATTTAATCACTTCATATTTAACAAACAGGCGACAGTATGTAGAATACCGTGGTTTCAAGTCTTTTGATATTATAGCTAGCTCAGGTGTTCCTCAGGGATCGGTACTGGGACCACTACTGTTTAATATTTTTATTAACGATATTGTTATAGACCTGGATGTTTCAAGTCTATTATACGCAGATGACTTGAAAATCTATCATGTAATTGAAACTGAGGCAGATTGTGATAAGCTGCAGAATAACTTGGATAAGATAAATCATTGGTGTATATTAAATCAATTGCCTCTTAATGTATCTAAATGCAACGCGTTTACATTTTGTAGAGCCCGCACTCATGTCACCTACAATTACCATTTAAATAACCAAGAGTTACAAAGACCTGATATCATTAAAGATCTTGGTGTTACTTTTGACAGAAATCTAAGTTTCAATGAGCATATGAACTTAACTGTATCGTCAGCGTTAAAAAACTTAGGGTTCGTAATTAGGAATTGTAAGGGTTTTAATAATACGGACATTACGAAACTGTTATATTTTTCCTTTGTGCGGTCGAAACTGGAATATTGTTCACTGGTATGGTCTCCGGGATATGCTACATACATAAACAATATAGAGAACATCCAGCGTCGTCTGGTTAAGTATTTATGTTTTGTTGAAGATGGCAACTATCCTACAATCGGTTACCCACAAAGCATTATGTTAGAAAGGTTTCACATATCGAGTCTACAAAACAGAAGAATGGCACACTCCGTGGTATTCTTATATAAAATTATTCACAATATCTTTGATTGCTCATCTATTTTGGAACAACTATGTTTTCGGGTACCTCGTATAGAAAGTAGAAATCGTGAAACTTTTTATCTCGTTACCCCTCGGACTAATCTATTAAAAACTTCACCCATATATTTTATGTGTAAAAATTATAATTCGCTGCAAAATGAGCTTGATATATTTAATTGTAGCCTTGCCTCGATAAAAAATCTATTATCTGTGTAACATGAATATTAGTGTATAAAAAACTTAATACTATTTGTATGATAATTGTATCTTTTCTCTGTCTTTTTCACCTATTCTGTTTTCTATAACTCTACATTCTGTTTATTGTATTTATTATATTCTACTGATCTGTAATATTTGTACCTTATATACATTATTATTGTAATTGTTCCCACCCTGTAACTGGTTACCTGTTGGGTGGTTGTATCTAATAAATAAATAAAAAAAAATAAAAAATACATGGAAACACAAAAGTAAATTATATAATAGTTAGAATTATAAAATTAATACACACTTTATACGAGGACGGAAAAATAATAACTCTGGTGTGGGTAAAAAAAGTCATTGTGGTATAAAAAACAATGATGTGGTAGAAAAAACCGCAAAAGAAGCGTTACATAATGGTGAGCTTAAGGACTACCAAATTGCCCCTGAAGACCTAATGTCTATAATAAAAAGCCAAATAATGGAGAAATGGAAGGAGGAATATATAAGCGGTGGGAAAGGAAGGTGCTATAAATACATCAATCCTAGTCCTAATAAAAAAACCTTGGTTTTCAGGCATACCTGTTAATAAAAAAAATGTATCTACACTCTCTAGACTATGTATAATTCATGGTTTATTTCCTAGTCATAAATACAAAATTAACCTAGCGGAAAATAAAAACTGTGAATGCGGTGATAAGGGCGATGCAGAATACATTATTTTCAATTGCAACTTAAAAAAGGAATCGGTGCAGGATTTTGTAAATAAAATAAATGATAAACACTTATTACAGCCGTTCAATGTAGTTGATATATTAAATTCACACAATTTAGAAATTTATTTAAATCTGTATGAATATATTGAAAAAAATAAAATTACGATATAAATAGTAAGAAATATTAAAATTTGTAATAATATAGCTATAAGCTTCCTATGTTTTTATCCTGTGTTAGTCCTTCATTTTTACCGCGGTCCAGTATTGCGTTGTAGATACCATGAGGGACCCCTTGGCAAATATGTGATCCTGTTTACATCCTGGAATAAAAAAAAATAAAAAAATAAAATAAAAATAAAAAAAATTAAATAATAATAAAATAAAATAATTAAAAAAATTAAAAAACTAAAAAAAAAAAAAAATTTAAATAAATAAAAAAATAAAAAGAATATAAAATATATTTTGTGAATATGAAAGATAATTAATATCTATCATTACTGTTTAATTAGGAACATATTGATAAAGTTAAGTTTAAAAGAAGATTATTACTTACCGAACCTATAGGATCCAAATTTCGAAACATTGGTGCTGTGCGAATGGCTAAAACAGCCACAACCATTTACTACAATTATAGATAGATAGATTTCAGTCAGATAAACGCGTATGACATCACATGCTTACTAGCTCGGCAGTCGCCAGATCTGTACGCAGCGTCAGGTTTATTCCGTGTCGCTCTCGCTAGAACAAAGTTTGAATTCACGGCAGTAACAGTGCCTTTACTAGTAAAAATGTTAAATAGAGTTTATTTATTGCTGTCAAATATGGAGGAAGGTTTCCAGAAATATATCCAATCCAATATCCAATCCAATTATCCAATATCCAATTTTATCCAATAATATGACTGGTGGTCGAGAGGTGAGCGCACTTGCCTCTCACCTAAAAGTTCCGGGTTCGATCCCCGGCCGTGGCAGTGGAAAATACTGTGAGAGGGATTTTTTCACTATACACGGATATTGGGTGTGTGTCCCTTGTCTCTAAATGTGTAGCCCCCTCCCACACAAGGCTCTTCTAGAGCCTTCCGGGATAAAGGGGGTCGTAATTACCTGTGGTGTTATTTATTATTATTTATTTATTATCCAATTCCAATTTATCCAATTTTCCGGCGTCAAATACTGATTTTAGCCTCTCAACCGAGTGGTATTAAAGCTAGTCGGCATCTGTGTTTGAATCATGACAATATGACTGGCGTAAATTTTGTAGCACCGGTTTTTTTTAAATGGCTTGTAGAAGTAATTCAAATTTTATGGGGGACATGGCTATATCTTTGCTTGAGTTTGAAAATGGAACTTGATTACTCTTACTTCTATAATGAGTTGAGGGTGAGGAACACGACGGTGGCAATATTTTCTCACGCATCCCTCCTCAACCACCACCAAACGCATAAACTTGTCATTTGTGAAAAATTGTCACCATCATTTTTGTCGTCCACGAAAACGGGGGTATACCCATTTCTGATCAGCTCTGTCGAGCTTCATGATATATTGCGGTAGTGGTGGTGGATGTGCTTAATTTTTTGGAATTATACAAAAAAAAACAGATCCAACAAGTCCCGGCACGCCTAGACCCGGATAAGAGAAGCAAGGGGGTTTTTGTGTTTGGTGGTCGTTGGAGAGGGTGAGGAAATTTTGCCACCATCGTGTTTCTCGCCGTCGAAAACGGCAGTCTACCAGTTTATGTTCGGTTTGAAGCTTCTTGAAGGTATTCGCTTTTTAGCGGTGCGGTTACAGCCCTTGGGGCCGGGCGGGGTGCCTTGTGGTCGTTACTCTCAATGTTTTGAAATTGAACAAGAACCTCAACAAGCCTTTGCACGACTAGAGTTGAAAAATCAGAAAGGGGTGGTTTGCGCTAAATTGGGGTGGAAACCATTATCACTATCATACTGCTCACCCTCGAAAATGGGAGGGGGGTACCTACTTGCACATACATTCCTCGCAACAATACAAAGTTGATGTCGAAGAAACTTTTTAATATCGAGTCTTCTTACTTCCGCTAACGATTTTATCTTTATATTATTTGCTTTGGAACGCTTACAAATATTTTTGTTGGTATCCTTGTTGATGTGTTTGTACATCCAGACACAAGAGACTACTTTCTTACCACCATATTTCAAAGCACAGATAAATACGACTATGACAAATATCGTCGCAGCGCATATCGCATAGCGAGCATGTGACGTCACCCACCTAGCCTCGCGCCAAGGGAGCGTTTTCTAGCCTCGACGCGTTGAGGTAATTTCTATTGCAACTAACGTCGAAAGTAATGACTACTTTTTTAAAAAATTTGTAGGGGCTTATAACACCCATAAATCTATCATTTCCATTTTAAAACTAAATGTTATGGACAGACCTATTGTATAATTAATTATACTTATTGTGCTTTAAAATCATGCCTGAAATTAAGATTTTCAAATAACGCTTTTAAAAACAACTGATCTTCAAATAGTTGTAACAAGATTAACCTTATACCTGAGTTTGATGTAGTTGTTTTTGGTGATGATCTTAATATCGATGTCTCCGATAATAATAATTATCATACTATACAGTTACAAAATTTATTAAATAAATACAATGGCCGAGTTAGGTGACTTAATACATATAGCTGCCATCGACGCCTTGAAACAGACAGAAATTTTGGCAGAAAACGATCATGGAAGACAATTCCATGCCTATGATAATCCATTTGAGGATTTAAGCGATAACAAATTTGTCAAATTGTATCGTTTGACAAATATCGATTGAGCTCCAAAATATGGCCCAGCATTATGTCCCACCTGCTTATCCGTTGATTGCTGGTGTATTAATATTCAGTCTTGTAATTCAATCAACCCAAAATCATTTAATAATAACATACAATATCATAACCTGAAAATATCGGCGAATTATACACAACAGCTGATTAGTGACATTAGTGTTTTCTAGGGGTTTCAAGTCTATTTGGTTGCATAAAACACCATTGCCACATTTGTCATACGATATTTTCACGTGTGCGAAAAACAAAACTCGGATAGTGTTCGAAAATACGACCTCAGAGTTATAACCGAAATTTTTTAAACGAGTCGGGTGCCTAGTATTTCGCATGCGATAAATATCGATTGAGTTCGAAAATATGGCTCTTGGACTCGGCGTTGCCTCCTCGTCCGGAAACAGTTACGATTCGTCCCAAAAAACATGATTTTAGGTACTACTAAAAATAGCTATTTTGTAGGATTGCATGCTCCGTATAAAACAATTAGGATAATAAAACCTCCAACTTGGTTAACCGATAACCTAAAGTTAATGATAAAACTAAAAGAGAACGTGCTAAATACAAAAAATAAAAAGCCGTAAATTCTTTTAATAACTATAAACAGATTAGAAATCTAGTAAATTACTCAATAAAAATGTAGAAAAAGCTTATTTACAGCGCAAATTTCAAGCAAATCCTAAAGAGTTCTGGAAAACTTTAAAATATTTAAATATTAATTATAACAGCAGTTCCCTTAAGCAGTTTTTAATAATTTTTTTGTAAATAATGTGCGGCAAGTATAGTGGAGTAAAATTTGATTTTCAGGAAAAATTTTACATGGGGCAACGCGACAAAAAATAAGTGTGTTTTGGTGAAACTAAGAATACCTTGAGTTTTCCGCTTTGAGTAGGTGGGGGAACACTTTTTTTGCGAAAAAGGGATAAATTGGTCATTTTTAAGGGGGGATTTTCAGTTCTAATTTACTTTGGACCCTTTAAAATGCTAGTTAAGAAACGAAGATGGTGCCCTTTTATTCTCGATGGTCAAAGAACCTTCAGTTCAAATTTCGTGAAAATCGGTTCACCGCCTCCCACGATATGTATATAAATATACTGAGAAAACGTGAAAAATTGAATTACGGCTAAATTAGCTAAAATTAAACCAAATTTGATGTAATTTTAGACGAAAGTAACCTATATAACCAAGAAATAGCAATTTTAGCAAAAAATATCCAATAGTTTGGCCGCAATTCCATTTTTAGTCCAAATTCCACAAAATTTTATCAAAATGAAGGTATTCTTATGTACTTTCACGTGATGTACTAAAAAATAACATTTTAAAGGGTCCAAGATAAATTAAAACTGAAAAACTACCCTTAAAAATGACCAATTTACCACTTTTTTGCGAAAAAAAGGGTTCCCCACCTACTCAAAGCGGAAAACTCTTCTTAGTTTCACCAAAACTAACTTATTTTTCTATATTGGGTTGCTCCATCTAAAATTTTCTCTATTGCCTTATTTTGGGCTATTCTTATTTCACTAGTAGCCAATGTCAACAACAAACCATATGTAGATAAATACAATAAAATTCAAGTGGACGATATGGCCAAATTCTCGTTTGAGGAAGTTTCACCAAAAAGTTGAAAGGGCTTTTCATTTTATAAAATCCAATGCCAAAGGACCTGATAATATTTATTGATCGTAGAATGTTAGAACTATTATTGCCAGAGCTTTTAACTTTTACAATTAATAAGTGTCTCGTTACATCTGTTTTTTCTAATGTGTGAAAATTTGCCAATATTTTGCCAATTTCCAAAATCAGTAATCCAATGGCTTTAACTCATTTCAGATCTATTAGTATTCTGCCTAGAGTATCCAATATTTAAAAAAAATAGCAGCGAATCAGATTCATAAGTTTTTAGCAACAAAAAAAATTTACCTCCTAATCAGTCTGGATTTAGATCTCACCTCATCACTACAATTGCTCTGCTGCATGTCACGGATGAGATTTTGAAGGCCTCTGATTCTACTTTAAATATATGCTTAATTACTTCCACGTCCAGTGGAAGTATAATATTTTGTTGAAATTGGCTTAAAATGTTATGAAACGTCGAAATATTAAATTTGAGCGAAAAAAACTTCTCGTCTGTCGGTCTGTCTGTCTGTAACTTTTTTTATGCGCATGTTTACTTTGGAACTGTTTATGATATTGACTTGAAATTTGGTACACTTATGTATTGTAACGAGATCTGGAACTAAATTATATTTTGATCTAATTCCGTTGAAGGATTCGGGAGTGAATGGGGTAAATAAGGGTAAATATGCAAAGCAAGCAGGTAAGAGTCCATACAATCCCAAATTAGGACATGTAATGTCGTGAGCAAAAAAAATAGGAGAACTTTTTTTCTAATGTAAATCTGTCTCTATTTGAATATGTAATGAGTTGTCGAAATAAAACAGATATCACTTTTACTTTATTTTTTATTTTAATGCTGTAGTTATTGCTATAGTAAATGATGGATGGTTAATGAGACAAATTGCACTGCGTTATAACATTCACAAACATTGTTGAGTTGATATCCTTCGTCGCCCTGATCCAGGATTTCTACTAATCGTTCCGTTTATTCTCCACTTTCTTCAAATGATACACACCGAATGTTTGTCAATATTATAACGCAGTGCAATTTGTCTCATTGGTCATCCATCTTCTGTTTTAGCAATAACTCCGGATTTAATTAAATCGCTTATATGAGGCATATATTAGTTTTTTGCACACTTGCAATAAATTATGACAACTGACAATTTCACAAAAATTAAAGTTAGATGTACATAACTAGATTTTAGCAAAATACCGTTATAAGACTTGTCCTATTTTTTTTTGCTCACGACCGTACAGGTTTACTTCTAAAAAAGAAGCTGAGACCTCGTCCTGCAAAAACCATATTTATTTCTAATGTTTCGGGGCACATTAATGACCCAGGCAATACATTTCCCAAAAAATTCAGGTACATTGATTTATTGAAGTGCCACTGAAAACATGGGACCTATCACAGTCTATCCATAGGCCTTTAAACCATAGATGTCAACCGCCTTGCCTCATGCAATGTAGATTGCCTTTGTTGAGTAGTAATGAAAGTAGTGACGGTTCACACATCCAATGTTAGGTAATGTCACCTCGTCCATAAATAAGACGTTTTTGAAATCTCTCGGACAACCTGCATTTTCGGTCTTACCCATTATACTATACATGCATGTACATTTTTGGTTGAATTTTTTAAATATTTTTATAATAAATGTTTATAGTGATTCTGTAAGATTTCTTTACGCACTGCAATCATTTCTAATATACTGCTTCTTCTCTCTTTTATGTTATCGAAATATCATCGAGCAGACCTGCCAAGGAATATTTTCTCGAAAGATCGGTAACTGAAAAAATTCAGTAAATAATAAACAATAATAACAAGCCAAGCAACTATCGTTCTTTATTTGGGCTTCATCATGCTTCACATCCATTATTGTAAAACATAGGTACTATCTTTAGAGGGTTCGTATTCATACCCACTTGACGTACCTTCCAAAAACACTGCGTAAGATATTTACAGATGACTTAATAATGTCTGCCACCGGCTCCCTAATTGTGATTTTCAACAGTATTACTTTTATGATACGTCTGCACTTTAATTAATTTTTTCTACTCCCTTATGTAAATTTGCTGTTTTCCGTACATCTGTAGAATGGATAAGTGGGCCATTCCAGTTAACTAAACGGATATATTTCATATACGTTCTAGGATGGATATGAAATCGACCAATCACAGTTCGTGTATTAAGTACATAGGCAACTATTCGTTTTAAAAAATTCAAGTTGGTGCGTAAGCTGTCAAAGTAATTGTCAGTAGTTTTCAGTGTGTATATTCGTGCAGTTTGGGCTAAAAAATAATTTAAAATGAGTGATTCCAGTTAAGAATCGATAAACGGTATACCACCTAAAATTTTATTGAAATTATTATATACAGACAAAATTTTAGAGGTATATGACAAAAAAAAGTAGCTATATGGGGGGATTGAACCAATTCAATTTAATTCAAAATAAATGTATTCAAAATAATAGTACATTGTATGAGCTGCCTCACCAGCACCCATCCCGGGACCGACCCTACGACCACCGCGTTGACGCGGTGGCGAATCATAGAGCCGGGCCGAGACGGGACTGGTTTGGCGAAAGCAAAAATTGTATAAAACATAAAACACTCCTAAACTCCTTTTTAACAAATAAAATAAAATCAGGTGGTATAATAACAAATGCTTGAAAAAGAAAGCTTAATATAGAACTGTATAAAACTAAAAACACTTAACGAAAACACTTGCGAAGAGCTACACTGTTTAATTTTTACACTAACGCCGACATCATAACTTAACTGTGATTTTAAGTTTTGATTGTTTTGGTTTAAAAAATTTGGGTACTGTTACAATATTAATGACGGAAGAAAGAATTTACAGACAAAAAGTACAAACAGAAACGAAGGAACAAAAACGCGACACAAAAATACACAAGAACAAAAGAAGAGGGGGACAGGAAAGATTTAAAGCGGGTGAAAGGTATGAAATATCAGTGAATAGTATCAGGGAAGGTATAGTTGGTGAAAGTTTGGCCAGAGTGGATGCCGGAAGATTGGCAACGTCTGGTAAGGTAAGGGGTGTTTAATCAGGAATGGGGCATTATGCTGTCTAATTTGTGTAATGTGTCTTGTTAGCGGACTATCGCCCAGCTTGAATGAATAGAAGTTTTGAGAGATGTGCTGGACGTAGTCGGCTATCGGGGTTATGTCGTTGCAGCGTTCGTAGAGGTCTCTGAGGGAGGTGTATCTTCCAGAATTTGATATGAGGGGGGATTGAACCTATGATCTCTTGCTTTTCGAAGAAATTAGATTAAAACTATTATTTGTAGTTTTTTCTTAATCCGGTCGTAGAAAAAGTATACTGTACAACTCGAGTGGATTATTCATATCGCACTCGAAAGATTGAGGCACTCTAACTCAGTCCTCAGAATTATTTGATCTCCCCCCAGGTATATTGAAGTAAATTTTCTTATTCTGAATACAATATTATTTAATATACATTATGACATTAATTAATCCGAATTATATTTAACTTTTCTCCTGCATAAATCACTTATCTTTCAGTTTTACAAGATAATAAATTGGCGGGTTCAAAGAGTGCTCGATTGCCGCTCTCGGAACTGCTTGTCCCGTGCATATAGTCTATAAGACACCACTTTATCAGAAAACAAAAGAAAGCAAGTCTCAAAAGGCGTTAATAACACCTTGAAAACACTTTCAACGTAGAGCTTATTGGAGGAAGAAGCTTATGTTACTGTTTGGTAATTTTTCTTTGGTATGGATGGTATAAAAGAGATTTAAAATTCGTATTGTTTTCGATTTGTAATAAATCTTCATTAAAATTTTTTAATTTTTTAATTTAATAAATAATAATAAATTTATTAAATATTTTAATAAAAATATTTTTCTCTACTACAGTTCGGAAAATAGTGATTGTTAAGGGCAAAATGACGGAAAGTTGCTAATTATCCCATTAGTATGGGAAATAATCAATTAGATAAAGTTAAAATCCAACTTATTGAACTTAATGCAACATTCTTAACGGTTCAAAAAATTCAAATATAATTTAATATATTTATTTATTTATTTATTAATATTTGATTTCACGCATCCAATGTATTTGTCCAAATCCCTATGATCACTCTTGCAACTTATTGCATAATCAACCATTATCCGATATATGGATTTGTATCAAGTGGATAAAACCTATGAATAGAAATTTTCAAATCATCATTTTTGCGTGAAGAATAATTATAAATGTCTGTTATAAAATTTCATTAATTATTTTTTACGTAATTTAAAATTATAAGTAACGTAATAATAACAGTAATAATAATAAAAATAATAATTATGAACGTTGGCGTCGGTAATAAGATTTTGTGAATAATTTTTTGGGTAAATTAAAGTTTTTGATAAATCTTTTAAAACACGGACGACTACTACACTAGAGTGTATTATAAATGAAAAAAGAAAATAGTATTCTGCTGACAAAACAAGCATCTTGCTGATATTTGCAACACCAAAAACTACGTATTTCAGCGTAACTGTTTGATCTTTATTGCATTTAAATCAACTGAAATTTTCCGCAGATTTGTGTCAAAAACAGCTTTTCGGTGAAGAAAGTGAAAATAGACTTGAAAATATTTCCATTAGCTAAATTGAATACGCAATTTGTGAAGAGACACCTTATAATAAACAGAAAGGTCAGCGTTGTATAACAGTTATCTAAGTTTTTTATTGAAAGGAAATTGGTATAAATTATAAAGGGATACTTCCCCCGAGGATATGACCAGGTTTCTAGAAGAGCACGGTTAGAAAGGAAATGGAGAGGATTACAAGGGTTCGAGTGTAAAGTCTCTCAGGGATACCACTACTCAAATGGCACAAGAGAAACATTATAAAGAATTTGGTAAAAAAATTGATCGATTTCAAGACATTGTTTTTAAATGAGCTCGCTTGGCCAGTAATGCGAAGCGTAGGTAACTGTAGGCTGTGCCAGAGAAGAGAAAAAAATCTAAATCGTTTACGAGTAACTTCAATGAGCGTGTTGAATGCGACCCTATATTTTCGAAAACACCAAGGAAGCTCAAACATTTTGAGCAACCAAAAACTATCCTAAGCCTAAAGTAACAACCGACTCTTTTTGACGGTAAATACAAACAGAAACCAAGGAATAAGGTACAAGAACATGCCTTTCGGAATAAATACCATATACAAGTGGACAATGCTATCTATAGAAAAATTGGAACAGACACCAGAAAATGTAAAGTTACAAGTCACTTTTACCGACCCATTTTCTACATTATCATGAAAAAGCATTAGTGAACAAGAAATAGTTAAGCTTATAGTACATTCTTGTGCCAGCTCTCTCGAATCATATTTACAAGAAGACCCAGATCGGCTGCTAAAACTTGCTAAAAATCTGCGAAAAATAACGAAAATGAAGTCTCTAAATTCAACTCAGATCCTGGTGCAAACGCATTATGTAATCAAAGTAAATAACTCTTAAACCTTCAACTACTATAATTGAAATTTTTACATATATAAATTTTTATTAATATTTATTCCTAAACAAGGTACCTGTATTTTATTAAATAATAATTGTTTAAAGAAATATTTGCCAAATTTTTTTCTCGAGTCGATTACGACACAAGAAAAATTTTTCAAATTTTCAGTAATCAAGTTTGCTGCTTTTTGGCAATTTCATTCATGATATTTTGTTTAAAACCAGTCGCCTACCGGCTCGTCGTTTTGTTAAAAATATCATTCACGAAATTGCCAAGCAACAAACTTTCATGACAATAGAAACATTTTGCCCATAAGATTTTGTGTGGGGGCGAGCGTAGGTGCGTCTTTACTATGTACGTACTTCGGTATGCGATGTAAAGCAATGTAATGCGTGGTTAGTAGTTGGATGGGTGACCGTTCCAACTGTTGTAGGGTATGTATCCTACAAGCCAAAAAATAAGAACAAAAAATTTCAAAAATAATCAAAAAATCATATCGATCCATGTACCTTGGCAAACCATATAAAAAAGTCAACCAGACACTGTTTGCACCGAAAAACCACAGTCAAGGTCACATAAATTTGAAATAATTCACAAGCACTCGATAATTCTAAAATAACGTAAATTCGCCAATATCAAACTTCAAACATTCATTCTAGTCAATTCATAAAAGATTCACTACATAAAACGCCCCTTAAAAATGCAGCCCAAATATATTCATCAACAAAACCCAAATCACTATCCGTACCTAAAATTTCAACATCTTCCTTCATCTCGTTAACTTTCTATAAACCATTTCACATTCAAAATTTTACTACTTGTTGACAACCCCTCGTATACTTTAAACTACGTTAAAACTTAACATTCTAACTCATTTCATAAACTTCTTGCAATTACTTTGCATTTCATTTCTGCTTACTTTTTGACCACCCCTTGTATACTTCAAATCACGTTCCAAGCCTCGAGTCTTAACGTTCTATTTAATTTCATCAATTTCTTACAACCCGATTGCTATTTTAAATTTCACCACTTTTGATCACTCCTCGCAATACGGCATACAATATCTCGATTCCTCTTGTAACCAATATCTCAGCTCAAACTCAACTCTTACCCATTAAGAACATTCTCATATCTTATTTCCAGATACCACGCGCCTATCGGGAACATTCTCATACCATTTCAACTCGTAAACATCGGACCTCCGTTAATACTTTACGGAGTCGTTTCAGATTTTGTCAATCAAACGTTAATAACTCCCAAACTAAAATAGATTCAAACTTCGTTCTTATTTTAAAAAATTCCCCCTTTCCTTGCCGATTTTTCCATATAACTTTCATTTTCGATATCTTAAATTTTCAGTATTGCGCAATGTCTCGCAATCAATGACTCATCCTCGCCCGAACGGAGCGATTTCCAGCTTTTCCAGACATTTTAAAATGGGATGCGAGACTCGATGGGGCACGATAAACGCAACTTTTTTAAACGTACAAATACCCGAGCAAGCCTACCCGAGGCAAGTTCAGTTTTGACGGTGACTCCTATGTTAAGTATTCGCCAAGCAATTGCAATGTCCTAGGTTAGAGTTCCAATTAATGTTAAAATCCCCCACCATTAGAAATGTGTGATGTATATTTAACATATTTTGATCTAACCATCTTCCTAAGAAATTTAAAAATTCCACTTGTGAAAGATTTGGTAAATGGTAAACTCCTACCATTGTAAAGTATTCATTATTTACTTTTATTTTGATTACAAGGAACCACAAACTCTTTTCAATTAACATAGAGAAACAAATGTACTATTTTAATATTATAATTTGTAACGGCTATTTCAAAATCATCTATCTCTGATGTTACATGAGTTTCAGTTAAGCACATAACCAGTGAATTATCTACAGATACAAAAATTTTATTTCATGGTAATGTTTAATTAAACTTAATTTAAGACAAAAACGCATTTTTATAATTGCTATTGTGTTGATTTTACTGCTCTTTTTTCAATTTCGATTTTTCTTTGCAGTTCAGGGAAAAACCAATCATATATATAATGGTCATAATTTAGATTAAGTTCAGGGTTATCTTCATTTGCCACTAAGCAATTTCTGTACTTACTTTCAGTAGAATTACACTCTTCCTCTTTATGGTCACCAATACACTTTTTACATCCACACTTAATTCATAATGTGATTAAAGCCTCCACACTTGAAGCATGGAAAAGCTCCCACGTGCTCAAATACTCTGCAACTTCCCCATCCAATGCTCACTTTTTTCTTCGACAGTATCAAACTGAAACTGAACGGATCATATTCAATAATGACCATGTGGACAGTCTTCATTTTCTTAATTAACGTTACTTCTAGTTCAACATTGTCATGTTGTAGAAATGCATTTTGTTTCATCATGGTTTGTTTCAGTTCCTCTTCGTTATAATTTTCTTCTATATCTATATGTTTTGACGATTTTTTTTTTACTTTACCACATAATTTTGTTGTAATGTTCGTTCGGCAGCTGTTTAAATTTTCTCAACTTCCTCAACTATGTTGCATTTTATTAATATTCCACCTTCTTTAGTTGCTTTAATACCAGTAATTCTTACTTCTAATTTGGAAGGTTTAATGATTTCTGGATAATCTCTTTTGGTTTTTTTAGTTTTCTTGTCTTGATTTTGGTTTAACGATCGCTCTTTCTCCCGCAACCTCTGCATAGCTTCTCCCCTTTTTGTTTCCTTCCAAACTACTACTTGTTTCTTTTCCGTTTTATATCTTTAATTTCATTTATAACACTTATTTTTATTTCTTTTAATTGTATTTTAGTATCTTTCAGTTGGTGCTCTCCATTTTGATTATTGAGCACTGATTGTATATTTTCTTTTAATTCGTTTAAATACTCTCATTTCATTGACGATATCTTTTAACTCTCCGTATTCTCTGTACACTGCTGACAGTAGCACTTCATCTGTTGCTTATTTAATATAAAATTGCATTCTTTGGGACTTATTTACATGCATTTTGCATTAAAATATTGTCCACTAGCATGTTTCATTAGTACCATTATAGAATTTTCAATTCCAGGATCCGGTATTCTATTATAGCTTTTAATAACATTTTTAAATTTGTAATATTCCATTCGACTTATCAGCGTTTTGAAATTGTCTATTATTATACAGGTGAAAATTTTGAAAATTTAGATATCCGAATCCGCTATAAAAAATAGGGATTTTCATTACAAATTTCAAAGCTGCCCCCCCGCCCTACCCACTGGGTTAGGGGTGGGAGAGTTCAATCCAATGTCATTGGATAGATTGCGTAAAAATAACAAATATGTGTTTTTCAGTTTTTGAATTGGACGTTTTTTTATTGGCACAAGACGCTACTCTTGAAACAGTAATGTTTTCTTTTCATTTTTTGCGATTACAGCGACACCATGCAAGAATCGAAAAAATGTCCGGACTAAAATTTACGTATTTTTTGCCGTAGAATCCGATTTCGTAATAAAAAATAGGGGTTTCCATTTAAAATTTTAAAGTTACCCCTCGTCCCACCCACAGGGTAGAAGGTGGTGAGGTCATTTTGGTGTCAGTAGATAGTTTTTTGAAAAATTTTTGACACGTATTTTTTATTTTTCGATTTGATGAAAACTGTTCGAGATTTTCCACCGTTCCCATACTTTTCTAACACCCGGTATAGTATAGCTACTGATATACAGTCATTCTAAACTTAAAATGATTCAAGCTTTTTTAAGTTTTAGAAGAAACGTAAAATTAATGAATATGGTGCTCTATAAAATCCATTTGCTGGATAAGCTATTGGTACAAATCCAAATTACCGCAGATATGATTGTATTGAAGCTTTGGCGATCTAAAAAAAAAATCTAAGTAGTTTCTGGGATCCCTGTGTCATAGAATAAAGAAATGTAAATAAATATTTCTCTGAATTAAAACTGACATTTCACCATTAATGTCAAATTCATTAAGGCCAAAAAATTAAAAATACGTTTATTAAATTCTACTGTTTATTTTAAGGAGCTTTATGACAAATAAAGCAAAACAGTCTAAACGCTTTGGGTAAACCGATTTTAATAAGCAAACTCCCAGTGGAGTACATTATGCATTTAATAATTCTGGTGGGAGGCTTAAAAAATGCATAACAGTTTTGCGGTGAAGGGTGGAACCACAGCACCACAATCATCTGGTATTTATGGCCATTAATCGTGCAATAGAAGCGAAAGTAATAAGGAGAGGGTCGTGCAATTTGCGCCGTATTTGCATACAGATGAAACGCGACTACTGCGCCAACCCGACGGTTACAGACGACTGAAAACGTCGGGGTGCCTAGGGGATCCAGTATTTATTCGCCATTACCTATCACGCAACTTTACAGGGCTGCCGAGAAAATAACTAAATTTATTTTAAATTTACACCAATAGTTCTGCTGCAGCAGAAGCATGAATATTAAGCAAAATTTATAAAATATAGCCGGTGTAAGAAAACCACCAAGTTGCTTACACGAACGAAAATATGGGATTTCTATTAAATTCTCATATTATGCATCGTATTAAAGTGGTAACTGAATATGTTAGCGATTGAAGGCATTAATTACAATCAAAGAGTCCGGAGTTCAACTTGAAGGTAAATTTAACTTTTAGGATTTCCAGCCTTTTAAACACAGAAAATATGAAAATGTTTACATAAAGTAATAAAAGCTGCAAGAAATATACAGGGTGTCTCACCGGGAACTGAATCGATCGATATATAGAGAAAAGTACGCATCAGAAAATTTTGAAAATTTAGATAATTACTAATGTCTGTGTGGCGAATCCAACCAAAATAGTTACAAGTAGCTAGCACTTCCGGAAGTCGATACCAACTTGCTTATTTCCAATAGAACACTCTATATATTTTAGGGTTTTCGAAAAGAGTATAAAATTCTGAATCGAAAGTATGTAGCATATCCTATACTTAAACTTAGCCGTTTCAGAGATATTTGACATTTTATAGAAAATTCCATAAATTTGTAAATATTTACAAACTCTAGCTACTCGTGTTAACAAAAAAACATTCAGTTTAAAAAACAATATCTGTGATATCTTGGTTTTTATGAATGTTTTTTTTTAAAGTGTTCTTAATAACAGTATTTGTTTTGTGAAATTTCTACGAGAGTGTTTTTAGAGGCAGGAGCGCACTTTTGTAGAGAAAAAGTTATTTAATTTTTCATTAGTTCTCGCGTTTTTTTCTGCATAATGGCTACTTTAGCAGAGGAAGAGAGAGTTTCTCTTTTAATGATGCGAGGGTGGGACGGTAAAGAACGATATGATGAAGTTGTGATTTTATTCAACGAAACTTTCCGTGTAGATCAAGTGGGAAATTCTACTGTGTCCCGTACCATCAAACGATTCCTAGACACAAGGAAAAATAAAAATCGCCCAAAATCTGGAAGACCAAAATCTGAAACATCGTAAGCTCGACAAATGGAAGTGGCCCAGGCATTTGTTGAAAATCGAAGGTTATCAATCAGAAAAGTCAGTCAACAGCTTGATATGAGTGCATTTTCAGTTCTTAAGAATTTGAAACTTTTGAAATTTCATCCTTACAAAATTCACCTTCACCAAGAGATAAATGAAGATGATTTTGATTGGTGACTTGAATTTAGTGAATTAATGATGGAAAGGAGTAACCAAAACCCAAATTTCTTCTCAGATGAAGCAACTTTCGAACTAAGTAGAAAAGTTAATCGCCATAATTTTAGATATTGGAGTGACGAAAACCCTCACTGGATGCTTGAAACACACACGCAGTATCCACAAAAATTAAATGTTTGGGCAAGAGTTTTCAGGGATCGAATCATAGGACCGTTTTTCATAGATGGAAATTTTAATGGAGAAAAATACCTGGAAATGTTGACAAATCAAATAGTTCCCGCAATACAAGAGATTGCTGGTGATGAGTTCGATAATGTTTGGTTCCAGCAAGATGGGGCTTCTCCACACTATCGGGCTATTGTTAGGAACTATTTGAATGGTACTTTCGAAAATCGGTGGATAGGTCGAAGAGGAACTATTGAATGGCCAGCAATATCTCCCGACCTCGCCCTCTTGATTATTTTGTTTGAGGCTACGTGATGGGTAGGTTTGTTTCACTAAAGCTCGTGATTTGGAAGAGCTGAGGCAACGCATAATAAACATTTTTGAAGAAATACCACCTCAAATGATAAGAAGTGCTATTGAAAATTTTTACGTTCGTCTCGGACAATGCCAAGAAGTCAATGGGCACCATTATGAATACCTGCCATAATCTTGAAATTAAAACCTGCTAGTGTAGCAGTTAAGCTGTAAACTAATTGCCTAAACTAGCCGAAATCCTCACCTTGCCTTAAATGGCTGAGTTACCTCCTTGCCTTTACTGGCTGGGATCAAGAACTTGTCTGAAGTGGCTGAATTAAGAGGTAAAACCACTGTTAGTTTTTTAAAAAAAATTGAGTTTTTTATTGCCCTGTAAAAAATGTAAATTGAAAATTACTAACTGCTAATAAATTTACAGAATGTTAATAGTTAATCACTGTTCTCAAAACAGCTCGGGAAATCATTCACTCTGAGATCAGTAGTTTTACTTTTCATATTTTTTAAAGTATGTGTTCAAAACTTTCATGTTTCCACTCAATTTTTTACAGCGACACCATGCAAGAATCGAAAAAAATGTCCGGAATAAAATTTACGTATTTTTTGCCATAGAATTCGATTCCGCAATAAAAAATAGGGGTTTCCATTTGAAATTTTAAAGTTACCCCTCGCCCCACCCACAGGGTGGTGGATGGGGAGGTCATTTTAGTATCAGTAGATAGTTTTGTGAAAAATTTTTGACACGTATTTTTTTATTTTTCGATTTGATGCAAACTGTTCGAGGTTTTTCACCGTTCCCATACTTTTCTAATACCCGGTATGTCTAAACATCAAGTAGTTATAATGATAATTGAATAATGTTAAAGTATCAAAATTTTATTGGTAAATCTTTGAATAATAAAGCATGATTAGAATATTATACTTTAATAAAACTAAAAGCATTGTACCGACGTCCATGTCAAAATGCTTATGGGTTTGTTCCTGGTACTGCACATAAAACTATTAAGATAAAAAAACTTTTCCAGGTTATCTTTTATGATAATTGTATTAAATGATTAATGTTTCAGGTGTTTTAGAGTTTCCTTCCTTCTTCTTCATTTCAAGAAAAGACGAACTCTCAAAGAAATTCTACAAAGTGTCTATTACAGTTCGTGAGGTAACGGTAAGATGAAGCAAGATAAGGCAAGGCAAGACAAAGTGGGTCCAGGTAAGGCCTGGTAGGGCAATGAAAGGTAAGGCAAGTTACGGTAGGACCAAATAAGGCACAGACACAGTTCGGGCTCAGGACAGGCAACCGCTACTAATCTTGTTGTTATGTACTTACACAAAAGAGTTGGTATCAATGAGCTAGATGTCCACTACTACCGGATCGGCAAAGCACGGCAAACGCCACTAAGCATCCTTACCCCAACTAGGATATGAACCTTGAACCCTGGTCTCAAGTCCTACACATAAGTACTGATCCTCTGAACCGGCAATTTTATTACAGTTCCTAAAGTATGGTAAGGCAAGATAACGCAAAATAATATAATGAAAAAGAAGGCAAGGTGAGATAAGGTAAATTAAGATAAGATAAGGTAAAGGGAAATTAAGTTAATGCAGAGTAACGTAAGGTAGAATAGCATGGAATGGAATAAAAAAATTTAAATATATAAATACCGACATAATATGCATACATTTAAAACTAAAATGAATAGAGATGGTTATAAAATATATGAAATACACAGAAGCATATCTCTATTAACTTTATTAAAATATTCTTGAACTGAGCAGGCGCGTATTTTTAAAATTTAGTTTTTAATATACTAAGGCGTTTTGTAAATCCGTATATTGTCAAGGTGAATGGTTATTGTGAGCTTTGAGATTCTACGCGGATGTTTAAATGGCAAATGAAAATTACTCCTACCAAGCATATTATTATAAGAATTTATTGCCTAGGTTTTATCAAATTTATATTGATTTCTATAAGTATATAGCAGCAATTCCAAAACATTGTTAGCAGAAGAAGATCTCCATATTATAGAAAAAAGTTCTGAAGTGAGTTAATTTGTGGCACTACCATCATATATCTTATAGTACTCTTTTATACAGCAAATACTTCATGTGAACCAGCAGATGTAGTTTCATGTATGTTAATGTCGTAAGGTACTGGTACTGGCAACTGTTCTAATACTTGCCATTTTCCAGTTTACGTTTCAAAAATTTGAATCATCGAACGATTCAAAATTATATTTAAGGCACATGTGATCTTGGGAACAAAAAGCTCAAATTATGAATACATCGGCAGTCAGTTCCTTATGAATGATTTTTTAAATAAAGTAGACCTGTGAAATGTTTAGTTATAGTTTTTATGATCAATTTGGCAGTCACAGATTGTCTTATACTTACCAGCAGCTTGACCTAATAACATGAGATTAAAGCGTACTACCATATTTAGTCCATTTGTTTAATATGCCAGTAAAACCAGGGTTGTTTTCCTGACATATTTAAAGAAACTAGAGTGGTACCTATATTAAAATGAGGGTCACCTGAAGAAATAGAAAATTATCGCCAAATTTCGGTACTGAGTGTAATTTCCAAATTATTTGAAAGAATTATTTACAACCGAATTATTTCGTTTACTGAAAAATACAATATTTTGACAGCTTTTCAACGTGGCTACACTACTGGAAAATCGACAGAAACAGCAATTTGCCATCTGCTAGACTACGTATATACCTGTTTAGATGGTGGCAAATATGTTGTTTCAATAATGTTCGATTTATCCAACGCATTCGATACCGTAAATAATTCCTTTCTAAAGCAAACACTGTACAACATTGAAATAAGGGGCGATCTATTATCATGGATTGGTAGTTACATGAAAGGTAGAACTCTAAAAGTACAACTTAACGACGTATACTCAGACACTTATGACGTCATGTTTGGAGTACCTCAAGGCTCTGTCTTAGGGCCTCTGCTTTTTATGACATACGTAAATAACCTCCCGGATTATCTAACCATTGGACATTTGACAATGTTTGCTGATGACATCACGGTAACCTTATCAGCGGACTCAATAGAACAACTACATTCACTAGTCGATCAAGCATTTCAAGAGGTCAGTACTTGGGCGCAGAGGGACAGACTTATTTTAAATGTGAGCAAGACAGTCGTTATAAACTTTGCGTTGCAAAAACAACTGCCACACAGTATGATACACGACGATATTTCCTTATCACAAAATGTCAAATTGCTTGGTATACATCTAGACAGTAAATTATCGTGGGGCAAACATATATCGACCACGTGTGTTCACAGCTTAATAAGGTCTATTTTGCTATATTCTATTTGAAAAATAAACTTGACGAAACAGGGCTATTGAACATATACTACGCTCTTGCTTATTCACATATATCTCTTAATATTATTGCTTGTGGTAATTCAATGGATAGATCTAGAGTATTTATTAGTCAAAAAAGACTTATTAGGCTTATATTTAAGATGGGATATAATGAAAGTTGCGCCGAGACGTTTAAAAATAAAAAAATCTTGACTGTACCATGTATATTCATTTTAAAATGTTTGACATACACTAAGAAAAATATTGGATTATTCACCCAAAGAAACGAGTGCCACTCATACAGAACTAGACATGGAGATCTACTAAGTATACCGTTACACCATACAACAAATTATAAACATTCTCCGCAATATAATTGCGTTATGTTGTTCAATAGTTTCCCGACAGAAATAAAAAGATTGCAAAATTATAAAAAATATAAAACTATGGTTAAAAATTTGTTACTCAAAGGTGGTTTTTATATTGTCCAGGATTTTTTAAATAGGGAATCTGAAGCGTTTTAAAATGATTTTGTTTGTTTGTACTTTCTTTATACATACATTTTATTTACTATTATATACACTTATGTTTGTCTTTAATCATGTCAACGTCATATTATTCTATTTGCTTCGTGTATAGATTTTATTAAAAATTTTATATATAGTGTATATTTATACGCATTATTGCAACTTAAACTCACTTGCCATACGTACATTTTGTATCTAGAATGGTTAATAAATATTATTATTATTAATTTTGCAAGTATTTTGTAAAAAGTTTGTAAATAAGTTATCAGGAAATATTTTTATATTTAAAAATTAATAACTGGAGAAATCTAAGCGACCTAACTACATTGAAAATTCGACGTCACCGGTACACCATCCACAATACGCAAGACTTTTTCGACTAATTTACCAAATATGTATTTACAGCTGCGCCGTCACCTGTCGAAATTATTTTTTCTTATTGAATAATACTCTAATATGTGTGCTTTCTATTTCAACACCTCGTAAATACATATTTTATTACATGTAAAATCTAAGTGGTGCTTTATATAGCTGACAGAGAAACAGCATTTTCATCTAATAATAACCCAAAGAAAACAAGGACGGAGAAACTCGGGAAGCTCTGGGTGGTAGATTGATGTTTTATGTCAGCGATAAATGTATTAAATTCTTCTATAGCAACTGTGTTTATATCTTTTTGTGAAGGTACATTTGAGATACCGGAAAGTTTTAAAAACATATTTATTACACCCAATGCCAACGTTAGTAACGTGTACGTATTTATAATATGATATTCATTCTAAATCCTTACGATATGTTATGACAAATAGCTTAATCAGTGATAAAACAAGATAGTTATATTTTTTGAGAACATGGCAAGACTTTCTTAACTAGTGTCCTTTCTAGCAAAACTGGAAACTCTAACACATCTCTTAGAATTTCTCTCTTCTTCAGGGAGTTCAATTTTAGTTATTAAAAAGTTTGTCAGACTTTATCAATTTTGGTCTTGCCGTACAACACATCACATTACATTTTACATATCTGTAAGAAAAATTGATACATTCGAGCTATTAGAGATTATCTGTTTTGTGTACTAAAGTGTTGTAATTCTAACAGTTTAGGATTTATCTTACATAATATCTAGTACTTCTAAGAAACAATGTGTTTTATTGAAACATATGTTTATTTAATTTCCTACTAATGTCGTCTTTTTGCATGTCTTTTTATGTAACAAAATCACATATTAACATACGATTAAGCATTTTTGCTTCATAAAGAATATTAGAAAAATAAAGTTATAAATTAATTAAATGTAGAAATGAAACCAGCAAATAAAACCAGATATTGGAAAGCATTCCATTATTTGGCGGCTGCGACGGGAGTAGCAATTACTAATTTAAGAAACTTGAATAAATAGGGATGAAATATTTTCAATAAACGCCAATTCAATAATGCAAAATACAAGTCTGCTTCGTTATTGGCAATATTATGTCAATTATGAACGCTAAATGATATACACAGTGGATGGTATTAAAGTAATTCTGATTAAAAGGAATACAGTGATATAGGAAATTAAACACGGGTTACTACAAAACTGGTGAACATTATCTTGAGACTTAAAGTGCATCTGTTATTATTAATGTGTTAAAATCAATAATTTTCAAATTAATGCGAATTTCGAGCATATTTCTCCCAAACCAATCATTTGTCAATTAATATAAAAATTGGCCATTTGACAACAAAATAATGCAAGGGCCATAGGTGAACAGTTCACATAACGGAGGCGGCCAACGAGGATATTAGAAAGATCGAGAGATGGCTAGCCAGGACGAAGCTCGAGCTAGCTGCTGACAAAACAGAGTTCCTTGTTATTACCAGAAAGAGAAACCTTCCACCTATGAAAGTGATGGTGGGATAAGTGGAGATAAGCCCAAGTGACTATGTGAAGTACCTAGGAGTTTGGCTGGACTTCAAGTTGAACTTTGGTATTCACGTCACAAAAACGGCCGAAAAAGCAGGAAATGCAGCCATCTGAACACTTATGGTCAACACACACGGGTCTAAGAAGTAAATTTAACTTAGGTATGCGATTTGATATAGGAGGTTTTTCTAATATGGCCCCTAAATCAGCCACATGACCCAGATGTACCAGGCTGATATCTGTGGAACCGTTGTTTCTAGCTTAAAATTATAAAAGACAAAAGTTTAGAGGAACTTCTGTTTACATTACATAAAGTCCGTTAGATGTGTGAAAACCTACCAAATTGACGTTATGTTACAAAATAAAAATTCTGAGTAAATCTAAATAAGCGTTTCGAATTCGAACTTTTTTTACTTTTAACTAGCGTCATCTATTAAACAGGTATATTACTTGTGTTTGTTTTTCTTATATTTTCATATTTTGATACATTAATTTTACTAAAAAATTATTCTTTTCTGCATAACATGAACACTAAATGTGAAATCGGAACGAGGTTGCACTGGCATGCATAAAGACTTGTTAAAATAGCGTAAAGTCATATAAGAATATTTTATAATAATAGTAATCAGACTGTTCTAATCTGATCCATTTAACTTTATTGCAAATGCCGATTTTACACATGATATTTATTCGTGTTTTAAATAAATGTAATATTTCAGTAAATTCCTTGAAATTAAAAAAATATTTGTTGTATATTTAGATACATACTATTATTTACGAAGTAATTCGAAATTAAATGTTTTGGCGTTTCATAATCATCTCACTCCGTCCAAAATCATGATTGGAGTTGAAACAAGTGTGGCCAGCTTGTGATCAATTATTTGGAAAACGCATTTAATACCAGGTATTATAAAGACAAAGAACATAAAAATTTTATTTTGTCCTCCATACGAATCTGGACAAATGTTTATACGATGAATATCACAATTTTCTTTGAGTAACTTGCAAAATCTAAACAAGTATAGTCGAGTGCAATTTTACTGGCCACTCAAAAAACGCAACAATACTCTACGACCTCAATAAAATACCGTTACTCTCTGTACTATCTCGCCTGCATATTAAATTACTTATCTTTATAGGTTTTTAATGTACTTCGGATTGTTTGATGAGACCATGCCGAATGGTTAACCGCCGTTAATAATTAGCGCGTAAAGTATTTGTTGCCTTTTTTGAGTGCCCAATAAAATTGCACCCGACTATAACTTGCAATTTTGTTACTGAATGGCTTCTATCTGTTTCAATTGCCTACAACACTATAAAAACAAAACAATTTTATTTAATATTCACAACAATACATGGCCTCCCCGGAACCTGATCCAGGAGGGAAGGGAGGGGTCATAGCGCTGGACAGTTGAGTTGAGAGGCTGGATGGGACAAGTCAGGTTCAGCTTAAAAAACAAACTGTCTATAAGTAAAAACTAAAAGTCTTTTCGCTAGAAGCAGCGAAATCAGTAATATAATAAAAGCAATTAAAAAAAGTGGATGTAGAATATGTGGCGTGCCATCTTTCTCTGGTTCCGCAAGTTAATAAGTAGATAAATTCACTAAACTATAGTAATAAATTGCACTTTTACCGATAGCTGGCACGCCACTTGAATTACCACCTAAATTAGACTTTCCGCCAACAGACGGCTCTCACTAAGTACAATTTTAAGAAGTTATAAAATAATTGTGTATGCGATGGAAATCTAAAATATAAGCTATTATCATAATTAGCGTATAAAAATTGTCTACAAAATGAGAGTCTAAAGATAGTTAATGATCGAAAATCCATAAAAATCGATTTAGTTTTTAATATTTCACAAGTTGGTACTCTGACTGTCGAACTGTCAGTTTAAGTAATTTCCCCTTGTTTTTGTGAGTTACAAAGGTAATAAAATCAGCCGAGTTGTTTCAAACTTCCTTTTTAAATCAAGAAATTGATCCGAAAACTTTGCTAGGGATTAATTTAGTTAAAAGGCACGTGATTGGTAGTCGGTTTGATACCGGATCAAAAACTAAATTTAACCTAATTTTCAATTAATATTTTGGTTTGTTTAATTGATATTTCGATTTATTCGGATTAATAAGCAGGTTATCACCTAAAAGTAGTTATTCTAGGTAAGTTTGAATTTTTTTGATTTATTATAGACACGTGTTCACGGTAGAGGTTAATTCGGAGAATAATTTTGTAACTATAATTATAGAAGATTTTGGTAAGGCCAGATTTTGAATTATAACATATTCCATCGGCAGTCACAGAAAAAATATATGTATATATTTCGAAAACACCATACCGCGTAGGGAACATTTAAAGAATCTAGAAATGGATTCACAAACTTCAAATGCATCGTAAGTAAGCTCTATGAACATTCAGAATGGGGAAGTTATAACTTATCAACTATTCTATTTTGGATTATTTGGATTTTGGGCTTTTGGATCATATGCTATTCTTTGGTACACGCTTTTTGGTATATGGTTTACACTTTACGATTGAGAAAACCCCTATTTAATTGCGTTGTGAAAAGTTCTCCAACCAGCAAGGACCTCGATCAACAACACTCAAGTCTGGAGCGCCTGGAAACTCTCCAAATTTTGTAAAAGCTAAGTACTTATAATTTTCCATTGTAAAACTATTTAAAATAATAATTCTTTTCCCTAGCGTAAGCTGAGAAAAATCCTAGACTTTGATATATCTGTTATAAAACTTATTGTAAGATTTTTACCTTTAAGTTTTTGTATTGTACTTTGCTGATTTTTTTATAATAAATTGTATTCCTTTTACTTGCTTTTTTTATTATTCGCTCTCACTACAACGATTTGTAAGATCTGGAACCTCGTTTGCTTGTCCTAACTTTAGGTCGTAATAAATAATTAAAACTTATAAGAAGTGAAAGTAATTATAGCACTGTTTACTAAATTTGTGTTGCTGACACGAGACCTATGACACCGGTCCAAGTATGTTTTTATGTTTACATGGGTGGTATGTTCTTCAAAAGTTGGAAAGGGCCAAATGCTTCACCCTGTACATGCTTCAGAGGTTTTGTACACTTTTACGTTATTAATTGAGCAGTTTGTTCTAATTTATTATTTATCGCAGGGTCAAAAACTACACCCTATATATGCTATTCGTAAAATAAGAACACTTTATTTTAAACGAAATTAAGAATATTTATTTAATGTAATGAACAGAGTTATTGAATTTAAATTAAATTGCTTTCTTACAAGAGTTCTGATAGTTTAACTTTTCGGCAACTTAAATTTCGGTTTAGAGATTTATTTCATTTTATTTATTATTTAGATTTTAACGTCTGAGAAAATTCACTTATGTGATTTATGAGCGATGGTAGTTTGATTTGAAAACTTTTTTTACTTGGTTATGCCAATGATAAATAACTCTTTTTCACTTGGTTTCGGTCAGGGAAGTAGCACGCCCACAATATTTTATTATTCTAAGCGGCGATTGAAGCAATATTAAAACTCTTGGGTTTTTTGAAACTTCACTGGCGAAAGCACAGAAACTAACATGAGGTATCCCGAAAACTGACTTCGCCTGAACTGGTTATGCTCGGCTTTTTATATGATTCGTTGGGAACTTTGCTTGCAGAGGTCAGGGAAGAGCTGGAAACTGTCCCCCGGCATTCATGTGGGCTCGAATTATGAAATATTGTGCAATTGCATGGAAAATATGAGAAGTCGGGATTGAATAATATGTGATAAATATGGCAGTGAAAAATAGAATTTGTTTATGTATAATTGAAGTTTGAATCTAATTTGGTTTTGAAATACGGGCGATAACTGTCTGAAAACTTGCTGAAATTGAACCGGTCCCGTAAAATCGTTTAAGCCATGTTAATGTCATACTGAAAATGTTCCAATAGGTACGTAACCTGCGTTGAAACGAAGTGGAAGCTAGTTTTGACATCAGTTATGCTAGCAACGCGGGAAGTTTTGATTTCTGCGATGCTGGCACCGCTTACGGAACAAGCGAAGTGGAAATGAGTTTTGGTGTCAATGAAGCCAGCATGTCGGGAAGTATGTTTTGATGAATGTGATGCTGGCGCATTAAATTTAATGAAGTGTAATTTGATGTAAGAATGAAAGATTTAATTGGAAGTTGATCTGAAGAGGAAAATAGTTTATAGAAAATGTATGGAAGCGAATTAAAATATTCTGACAGGGTGTGGAGAGTACTTTTGATTGATTGAGTTAGTGTGGCGGCAGTATTTTTTAGGGTAGTAGTTTGTAATATTTGAGCTTGTAAATTGGCTAATTTGAATTGTTGAATGATATTGTTGATAAATTTAGTCTATTTGTGAATTATCGGTATTATGTGAATTTTATCAGATTGGTTTGTGAAAAATTGTGTTTTTTGTGTTATTTTGAGTGTCTGAAGGACTTTGACAGTTTGACTTTGCGAGCTTGAAGAATCAATTATTTTTTGCAAATTATAGTACTTTGGAACTTGACTATTTCTTCTTTTTTTAAAATGTACTATAACAAAGTCCAGTAATTGCAACACAAAATTTCACTAGTCACTGATATATTAATCACTAAATTACAATACAATAATTAGTCCTTATAATTACACACTAACTATAAATTTTTACTACTATAAATTTACTACTTGTCGAAAGTCTACCAATAGCATCATCTGATACAGTTTAATATCTACACGCCGATTCTAAATCAAGTGGTTCACTTATAATGAATGTGAATAAGTAGTATAAATTTGTCGCATTTTCTAAAGCACTACAGTCGGTTTCATAGTCGTTGGTTTTCTTTTCGGTTAACTAACCGAATCCTGACAATTAACTGTTAGTAAATACATATATCATAATCTGCGGAATCCATTGATAGAAATAAATTAAATCATTTTCTTACTAAACACAAATAGTGTAATTGACTTGACAGTTGTTGTCGTACTATTAGTTAATCAGTACCTCATCTTTTGGTTTGCTTAACTGAAAGATGGCCAAGACCCTGAAGTTAACCGGGCATTGTTAAACAGATTTTTATAATAAACCAATATTTGCCTAGCGGGGCGTAAGTATTGCCAAAACTCATTCAATTGGAATTTTCTATTTAATATCCATGTTAAACGGTGAGCCTATTTGAAGGAATCTTGACCAATCAATCAAAAGATATTTATTAAAATTAAACGAATACAACAATTGCCTCACCAGGGCCTGCTCCGGAATCGATCCTGCAATCACTGCATTGACGCGGTGGCGGATTGCAAGAATCTTGATGCTGCATAACTAATTTTTTCAGAGATTTGAAAAGGTTATTAAAAGAAGGTTATTCTTTAGTCAAACGTTGCTTATAACTAATTTCGATACCTTAAAGAAATCCTTCAAACATATTTTCTTGACATTTCCAATCCATATAAAGATAATGAAGCTAACTTTAAGCGGTAATAGTACATAATCAACAAGTCGATGCTATTAATTCTGCGCACTCTCACTTTGATTGACCACGTCTCTAAATTTGATTATTCATACATTCAGTATATGCTTACATCTTAGAAATCATTACCTATTATATAACATGGTCAAGGGAAGTTTCACCGTCTGATTGAGCAAGATGTTCATTAATTGCTATGATGAAACTAATTAGAGTATTAGTGGTAATGTGGTCCTATCGATGAAATCTTCCTAGAAACGTTACCTACAGTTATTAATACACGCGTATCTAACTTATCACCCTAATTATTTACATCCAAGAGTAACGATTTAATTTATGTCGCCCAGTTTTTCAGCACTAAGTTGAACTTCGTGTTATTAAACTTTCATTCGTGATTTAACTCAAGGTTAAGTTAGAGTTAAGCTTACAATTTCTTTTTATAATTATTTCTAATTTCATCATTGGTCATAGGGTTCGTTCGAAATAACAAATAATCCATCATCACTTTTAGAAATCTTTGGGATTATAGGGTATAGGGGTATAGGTATAAATAGGTTGGAATATAGATTAAATTTCAACAAATTTAATAATCCTAGTTGCTAAGAAAACTCAGAATGTCGAAAATAAATAACTTTTGACAGTACGCAGTCAGTTCAACAAATCACCAAACGTATTAGTAAAAGTGTTACCTCCTTTCCCTTATTATTTATTTTTGAGAAAGAATTGAGGCAACATATGCGGACGACTAGCTGGTTTAAGTCGGAGCAAAGAGCCGTGGATCCAGAGTATTCGTAAGAGTGGAGAAACTTACCCTTTTTGATATAAGCGACAGATTTCTGTTTAGTTCGAGACAAGGAGACAAAGAAAAATTGATGTTAAATTGGGCATCATCTATAGTGAAAATAAGTAGAATTGTCTCTTTTTCTCGAGTAACCAGTCTACTATAGATCAGACTAAAATTGTTGGAAAGAGAAATAAAAAGATAGTTTAAAATTAATGTTAAAATATATTACATGAATAATAGATAAATCGGTTTGTAAAGACTAATTGAAATTTAAATATATATATATAGCAAAATAGCAAGTCGCTATACACCATGGAGACATCTATGATGTCTGGTGTATAGTAGCATTTGACCACATGAGGGTATTCACTTACCTCTCACCGGTACACCATTTACTTAAGTTTGTATAAAACTAACAGGTTGGCCACTGTCATTTGTCTGTTCCATGACCTATGGCATACTGATGAGAACTAATAAGTTCGAAACCGGTCTATGTCTGGTCGGGGAATTGACAAATGACATTGGCTACCAATCTTTCATGATTTGTAAGGTATAATTCAATGCAGGTCGGGGTATTTGCCCGCTGAGTAGTTGTTTCCTGCAAATCATGTATAATAACAGTATATGGGTTAAGTCCACCAAGGGCTAAAGGTCACCGCTCTCGGTACTTGCAAAATAGCAAGTCGCTATACACCATGGAGACATCTATGATGTCTGGTGTATAGTAGCATTGACCACATGAGGGTATTCACTTACCTCTCACCGGTACACCATTTACTTAAGTTTGTATATAACTAACAGGTTGGCCACTGTCATTTGTCTGTTCCATGACCTATGGCATACTGATGAGAACTAATAAGTTCGAAACCGGTCTATGTCTGGTCGGGGAATTGACAAATGACATTGGCTACCAATCTTTCATGATTTGTAAGGTATAATTCAATGCAGGTCGGGGTATTTGCCCGCTGAGGAGTTGTTTCCTGCAAATCATGTATAATAACACCATATATATATAGCAAATTTATACCAGGATCCTAGATTAACTATTGTTGAGGTGACTGGTTCTGAGACAGCAATCCAGGCCCACAATTGTCTCTTGTTGCAAGAATGGAGTCTAAAGGTTTCCTTGGCAATTTACGTCTCATAATGAAATGGAGTGAAAATTGTAGGAAAATTAACCAACTATGTGGTTTTTGAAAAGTTAAATTTTAAGTTAGTAATAAATGAAATTTACCTGGATGTTAAACACTTGTTAATGCGGATATAAAAATATAATATCAATTACTGAAGTCCACAGTTAAGTTTATATATGTTCGAATCAGTACAAAGGCTGTAAGCAAATGATTTCCTGGTGAGTTTTACTAATAAGGTAAACTTTTTTGTCCTACTTACTGCAAAATAATGCCACCAAATAAACTTGAGAAATCTATTTCCCCTAATTGAATTGAAAGATATAAAATATAGAAATAGTACAGGTATAGCCATCTGTCAATTGTTGAGTTAAGCCCAACAACTTGCCTGATGTAGATTCCCGGACTAAAACAAATTACAGAATCGATAAAAGAAATCTATAATACCACAGCTGACTTAAATTGCAATAATTTATAATTTCTATTTTATACATAACCAAAAATATAAACTGCCGTAATAAATAGTAAAACGTATTGTGACTATTGTTGAGAACTCAGTAAATATATTACATCTTATAGGATATACTATATGTAGTAATGAGAAAGGCAAGGAAAATAACCAAATATACTTACAAAGGAAATATAGGTATGTGATGTACATAAATGTTTTGTAGACAATCGTTTCCTGGGATGCTACAATAGAACGGAAATACATAATAGTGTAAAAAAACATGACTGAGTTCCTAAGATATAAAATAAGTACATAAAACAATGTGAAATGATTTATCAGTTATACAAGTAAATTCTGTTAGTTGAAAACAGTTTCACTTACAAAAACTGAATCAAAATATTACACAGATCGTGCTAAATATAAACAAAACACTAGTTTTTATATAAAGTTGTTAAATGGACATAGGCCATGTAACAAAAGGGAACACTAATAATTAATTTTACACAAAAAAAGCTTTTAAAGAAGCTCTAAAATTTCTTTATATTTGAGATAATTAAATGACCTTAAATGCCACAAAATTGACCCCCACAGGTCTGAAGTTGCAGCTGATTGTGACGTCACTTCCTAGAACTACATTCTCGCACTTTGACTTCATTGAATTGTATGAAAATTGTTTTATTTTTATAATGGAATAAACATGCTACATAGAAGAGTAAAGTTATACATTTTAACAATTCAGCTAAATCCGATCTCTTATACCACTCAATTAACAACATCCTGCAAGCTGTAATTAATACATAAAAGCATTATAATGAAATGGTGTAATAACGACTTTGTGAAAGTAAATTTAGTTAACCTGAATATATCTGTTGATAAGTTTGAAAGCAAGAACACGCGGAGAAAAGTTAGTGCTACAACAAATTGTAGTTGCTCTAAAAAGATTTCATTATTTGTTGATGAAACTGTCACGAAGAGCAAAGGGAGCACTTTGGAACAACCTTCCTTGACAACTTTTAAGCATGAAAGCAACCCGCCAATTCCATTGAATTTATAAACGTGTTAGACAGAGAATGGGGTTCATTTTACAAGAATTTTTATTATTATTTCATAAAGTTCACAAAACTTGCTTACCTCGTTTCTCGAATTAAAGTCTGCCTGCTTTCATTTGGAAACTAAGTTTATTTAACATCAGAAAGCGTCTGTTTAATAACATCTTGAAATTAAATATGATAAAGTTTTTCAGTATAAGTTACTATGTGTGAATGTGTGTATCTGTTGGTTATTTCTTGTAAGTTTGATAATTTTATTTTAACTAAAATATACACTTCATACTTAATATAAGTATAAAATTTAGTACGTAGAATTTTTCTGTCAAAAATGTTTTTTATGTTACGCTACGTTCAGAAAAAAATATTTTGTAACAAACCTTGCAAAGCTCTGTTGCGAAGTCATCCTCATCTTCATTAATAAATATGCGTGCGCGAGATTGCGTGACCTGGGCGTAGCCACTTCATATATACAGGGTGTTATAAAATACCTATCTCTAACTTTCAATATGTATAATATTTGTAATTAATTGGACGAAATCCGCGGTAGGTTCTTGATGAAACATATTCAATAGAATAATTATAAATATTCAAAAGAATAGTTACAATATGCACTTGGTTTATTGTTTCATTAGTTTTTTTCAGATTTCTCTGACATATTTTTCGGCCTTACGACCATTATCAAAGAGTCTTAAAAACTGACCTGAAAGTGGTGGTTCACAGTATATATCTTACAAATCCTCTACCCATCTAGAGGGGGATAATAACTTGATTTGCTATTTCTTAAAATTTAACAATACAGGCAGCAACTACGAACTTTATTTTAATTTTATTACTGTGTCTAGTACAGGAATGTTCATAAATTCTGTTTGTATATTTGTAACGTTTTTATGGTTTCTTAGGGCCTTCTTAATTTCTAAAATTTCAAGCATGTCTAGGATTTTTCCCTTGTTTGCATTATGCAAAATTTAACACTACGACCGTTAAAAACGTGATTTTGTTCAATGCAATGTTCGGCGAAACCAGTTGATTCTTTATTATATAAAATATACTGTTTCTGTTCTCTTAACCTCACATCTATGCTACGGCCACTTTGACCTATATATACGGCATCACAGTCGTTACACTTTATTTCATATAGCCCCGATTTTTCAATATCTTCTGTCTTTTCTTTCTTATTAACCAACAAGCGACCTAAATTATTTCTATTCGTTGATATTGTATTAATACCTAATTTATTTAATCTATTACATACTGCGTTGCTAACCTTATTTACATAATTTATACTATGCCACTTTTTGTTTTCTATATTTGGCGCGTTATAAAAATGTTTTTGTAATAATTTTCTCTGTTTATTTTTTATTAATTTGTCAATAAGTAACTCATCATAGCCATTGTTTTTTGCTAGCGTTTTAAGAATTCTAACTTAACCCTATTTAAGTTTAGAGATAATAGTTTGTGTACATAGCTATGAAATGGTGACGTTTTTATCTTCCAAGATTGATTACAATTTGCATGTGTAAGTAAAACAGTGAACGATATCCGTAGTAAATTGTCTTCTATAGAGTTAATTTTATGTAAAGCAGATAAAGGTAATACTATGACAGTTTTATTTAGATCTGATTATAGTAATAAAATGAACGAATTATTAAATACTGATGATTTTAAAGAACTAAAACATGACCCTACGAAAAAATCAGTCAGAAATCCAGGTACTACTAAAGAAAAATACACCCAATATAACAAATTTTCAAACAGACAACCTTCTATTAATGAATGCTACAGCCCCCATATTTTATGGTTTACCAAAAATTCATAAGGAGGGTTTTCCTATGAGACCGGTAATGTCTTATATTAATGCACCGGCTTATAGACTATGTAATAAACTCAATTCGACTTTACCACAATTGATCAAGTTTCAATCCCCTTAGAGTATAAAAAATTCTTTAGAACTTGTGACCAAATTTGAAAACATAACCTTACCCGAAAATGCCAAATTAGTTTCCTTTGATGTTAAAAGTTTATTTACCTCTATCCCTATTCAAGAGCTTAAGGATATATTACTTATCTCAAATAGTGGATTGAATCAAAATGAACAAAAAGATTTACAAACATTAATTAATATGTGTATCAAACAAAATTATTTTAAATTCGATAACAAAATGTATACACAAGTAAACGGCCTATCTATGGGTAGTCCGTTAAGCCCATTATTAGCTGAAATATTCATGGCAAATTTTGAAAACAATCTTTTTACCACAAACAATAATCTTCTTAAATATATACATTTTTGGATAAGATATGTTGACGATGTGTTTTGTATATGGATTGGTACTGAGAGACAATTGTCACATTTCATCCATTTTATTAACTCCCTAAATAACAATATTCAGTTTACAGTTGAAATGGAAAAAGAAAGGGTCATGACTTTTTAGATATTACGCTGACACGTAAAGAACATGGGCTAGAACTTGATATTTACAAAAAGCCAACTTTTACTGAAACTCTTACACATACAAATTGTAATCAATCTTGGAAGATAAAAATGTCACCGTTTCATAGCTATGTTCACAGACTATTATCTCTAAACTTAAATAGGGTTAACTTTGAAAAAGAAGTTAGAATTCTTAAAACGCTAGCAAAAAACAATGGCTATGATGAGTTACTTATTGACAAATTAATAAGATATAAACACAGAAAATTATTACAAAAACATTTTTATAACGCACCAAATATAGAAAACAAAAAGTGGCATGGTATAAATTATGTAAATAAGGTTAGCAACTCGGTATGTAATAGATTAAATAAATTAGGTATTAATACAATATCAACGAATAGAAATAATTTAGGTCGCTTGTTGGTTAATAATAAAGAAAAGACAGAAGATATTAAAAAATCGGGGGTATATGAAGTAAAGTGTGATGCCGTATATATAGGTCAAAGTGGCCGTAGCATAGATGTGAGGTTAAGAGAACACAAACAGTCTATTTTATATAATAAAAAATCAACTGGTTTCGCCGAACATTGCATTGAGCAAAATCACCTTTTTAACAGTAGTAGTGTGAAACTTTTGCATATTGCAAATAAAGGAAAAATCCTAGACATGCGTGAAATTTTAGAAATTAAGAAGGTCCTAAGAAACCATAAAAACGATACAAATACGCAAAGAAAATTTATGAACATTCCTGTACTAGACACAGTAATAAAATTAAAATTAAGTTCGTAGTTCCGGCCCGTATTGCTAAATTTTAAGAAATAGCAAATCAAGTTATTATCCCCCTCTAGGTTGGTAGAGGATTTGTAAGATATATACTGTGAACCACCACTTTTAGGTCAGTTTTTAAGACTCTTTGATAATGGTCGCAAGGCCGAAACACATGTCAGAGAAATCTGAAAAAAACTAATGAAACAATAAACCAAGTGCGTATTGTAACTATTCTTTTGAATATTTATAATTATTCTAATATTTGTAAAATTATGAGAATTTTTTTTATATTGCTTCCTAAGGGATCTAGAACCCTTTGAAGAAGGTGCCCTAGGGAAGGTTTTTATTTAATATTTCAAGAATCTCTTGTGTGACAGCAATGAAACTTGGTGCGTTATTAATGTTAATTATGTGTATTATTTTATGGTACTAACTAAAATAAAATTCAACGAGGGATTGCAAGGCATATTGCTTTTTAATTCAAAATATTTTCGTTTCGCTTTTCTCAAATTTGGTACCGAAATATGGTTCTCTGGTCAAAATCACACAAAAATATGCTTTTTGTTAAACTATATAGGACCAATCGCTTTTTATAAAAATTAATTTAAAATAGTTGCAAAGTCACAAGATGACCTTTTATGTAATAGTTTTGAGAACATGATTTTAGGAGAAACAGATCTACACATTCAGCTATTTTTGAATTCCTAAATGACATTTATGAAAATCTAGATAACAATAAAAAGACTACAGGGTTATTTATGGACTTAACTAAAACTTTTGATCTGGTGGATCACTGCTTTCTTTTAGACAAACTTGAAGCTTATGGGGTAAAGTGAACGAGTACATAAAATTGTATTTACAGGGCAGAACACAAATAGCAGAGATTAATAAAGTAAGATATTAAGCAAGGGGTTACGCAAAGTTCTGTCCTTGGACCACTTTTATTCATTTTATTTGCAAAAGATCTTTCAGTTGCCAATTATAACAAAAATATAGTTATGTTTGCTGATAATAACAGCTCTGTATTTGTAGTGAAAATAAAATTTTGGATACTGTCTGGAACACGCAAACTGTTTTGGATAAATTTGTAGAATGGTCCAGCTGCAACAAACTTTTTTAAATACCGCTAAGAGTGTTTTTATTCATTTAACACCCAGACTAAAACATCTTGATAATAGCTACCTTTTAAAATGTAATGGTAAAAGTATTGAGCACTTGACTGATACCAAATTTCTAGGCTTAAATATCGACAACGCCCTCAGCTGGGAATCTCATATAGATAAATTTTCTAAAAAGATGCCTTCAGTTTGCTTTATTTTATACAGACTGAAACAAGTATGTAATAGGAATATTATGATGTCTTATTATTACGCAGCTATGTGCTCTAGAATTTTTGGGGTTGTTCATGCCACAACATAAAAATCTTTCGTCTACAAAAAAGAGCTCTTCGAATAATTGCTGGAGTTCCTAATTTCACATGTCGAACTATTTTTAAGTAATATAATTTATTAACCATGCCATACATTTATATGATGGAAACTTTAATGCTTTTAAAATAAAATAAAATCATGAGAATTTTTTACAGAATTATCATTGTCAATAGAAGAGGAGAGGAGAAAATTATAGCTTACCTATCCATAGCTTGGCAATATATGAAAAACTCTTGCGTATATGGGTACAAAATTGTACATCAAATTACTTGGTGAATTAAAAAATATTAGAAATATGCTTTCCTTCAAGAAAAATGGAAAAAAAGTTAATTAACAAATGCTACTACAGTGTTCAGGAATAACTAAATGAGTAAAGTATGTATGTATCGTTCTTTTATTTCTACTCATTTTTTATTTGTGCTTAATGTATATGTTTATATATGGGACTTTTGTCATTAATGTTAATTGTAAGTTTATTATCTATGTTTTATGTATGATATATTGCGAAGGTTTATAGCTTGTAGTTTTAATGGCTTTCCTATACTACGTAACATAGTCTACTGAAATAATAATTATTATTATTGCTTTATCCATAGTTAGAGACGGAAATACCATTACACCCTGTATATTTCATATGAAGTGGCTTCGCCTGAGTTGTACTATATCCTTTGTGCTTCTTAATTAATAATGACCCTTTTAACTTCTAGTAGCATTTTAATAATGAAAATATAAACATTTATAAACAATCATTGCAAGTTTTAAATGAGAAGAATAATTTGTTTTTCGCATTTTGACTGATAATAAGTTATTTTACTAAATTCAAAATCGTTTAATAAAGTGGCACTTTACCACATGGAACTGTCACTTTACTATATAGTAATGTCAGTGTTAATAAAAACAGAAAATTGTTTATTTAAATATTGGAAACATTGTTATATCATTGTTCAAATGTGCTTTTAGAAGGCAGAATATTAAAACATAATATTTGTGGTCGCAAACTCCTTTATGAAATCCTTATTTTACTATAAGGAATGTAACCAGACTGCAACCAACGGCTACTCTCCGAGCTATGTACCTCGCTGAGCGCTGAATTACAAGTTACAAGCCTGACGCAACTGTAATAATTGCATATTACCATCAAAACGCTAATGCTTCGATTGCGAGAGCTGCTTCAAGTAGGATCAGTCTTTCGGCTGCTGTTTGTTGCAATCGAAGCATTAGCATTTTGATGGTAATATGCAATTATTACACTTAACGCGCCAGGCTTGTAACTTGTATTTCAGCGCTCGGCGGGGCACATAGCCCGGAGAATAGCTGTTGATTGCAGTCTGGTTACATTCCTTATAGTAAAATAAGGATTTTATAGAGGAGCTTGCGACCAAAAATATTATGTTTTAATTGTTATATCATTGTTATATATATATTAAAAGTATAATTATTTAAATTTGAAAAGTTAACCACACTATATATATTCAATTCCACTTGTTCTTCCTGAAAACTATTATGATTCTCTATCTGTATTCTTGAATGATAAATAGATGCGGGTAAATAGAGCATCTTGTGCCGTGATACGAACTATACTACATCAAATAATATTAACATATTTAACTTAACGAACTAACCTAAAGAAATACTCGTATTACGTATTTTAGTAAAAAAAAAAAAAACAAAAGGATTCAAACCCTCATCACGGTACGAGATGCTCTGTTTACCCACGTTTTGTAATGCTTCCATACCTATCACTATTTGTTTATAATTACTTACTAACACAAAATGCGAAAAAATAGTATAAACAAATCTCGTAAGAAAAGCAGTTTTACTAAACTTATATAATTTTTAAGTTACTCCCTCGCTGTGCTCGCTCGTACTCAAACACTATACTCGTTTGGTAAAACTTTGCTTTTTTAAACTTGTTGTTTAGGAGAAATTTGATTGCTTGTTGTTTAATGTACTCTTATCAACAATATAATAAGAAGTAAATGTTTAAATATTACAGTAAATAGGCATTATAAAAAACTTTAATTTCTCAAATTGTTGGTTTTATATATATTTTTAAAACGCATAAGAATATATTATGTTTGAAGTCTATGTGCATGTCAATAATACCGTCTTTTCAAAAGGCACATCGTTGTTAAGTAAATCGCAAAAAATACGCTCAAAATACGCAAAAGACACAGGAGCTAAAAACCTTGTACGCAACTCATTCTGAAACGCTCTTTATAGGATTTATGTGGATGCAGACTTCGTCTTCGATATCGTCCTACAAGTAATGTAAATATGCTGCTTGTTATAGTATAGTTCAAAGCTTCCCTACAAATAAAAAATGCAACAAAAACTTTACGAATTTATTATTAACGCCGGCGAACCAGTCGGTATGGTGTCATCAAACAAGCCAAGTTACCTATAAAGGCAAGTGATTTAAATAGTACAAAGAGTAACGGTATTTTAATGAGATCGTAAAGTTTTTGTTGCGTTTTTTATTTGCAAGAAAGTTTTGAACGATACTAAACTAAAAGTAACGTATAGTACTAACTAATACGTTACTTTTAGGATAAAAATTCAAAGCAACATAAACGATAAAAATGAGTATTTATACTAATAACGTAATTTAATATCGACTCTAAGTAGTGATGCTTTATTGAGAACACCTGGTATTGACACCTCGACGGTGTAATCTGATGTAAAAAATTTTGCTAAATAAGAATCCAATTTAGTCAGTTTACTAATAAGTAGTAATTTAGCTAATTGTCATCACAATAAATATTTTAGATACTAAGTATTCTAAATGTTTCAGTAGTAAACTACCGCTTAGAACTTCTCCACCCATGTGCAGGTCATTTCGAGATTGTAATATACATGTAAATAATGTCGATATAATAGCATACAGGGATCTCGACTATTGGGCAATTTTATTTCAACCTCGTCTTATAATTCCTTTATATAATGAAAACACAATTATCTGCAACAATATACTGCTTTACGTCCTCAATCAATTTACAAACCCAGTTACCATCTTCACAGATGCCTCTAAATCGAAAGAAGGAACTGGTTGTGCTTATTTCAGTCCGATTGTACATAACTTAAATTGGATAAAAAATGCTCTATTTTCACTGCCGAGGTTATTGCTATTTACAAAGCTTTAAGCTATACCAAATCACTAAAAGTCAAGGAAATAGTAATTTTATCCGACTCACTTTCAGTCCTTACAGCCCTAAATAACACACACATATTTTGGTATAAAATAAATCCATATATCTTTAGAATCAAACAAATAGTTTATAATATTACGCAATCTGGCAGAGAGGTAACATTTTTGTGGGTCAAAGCCCATCTAGGCTTAAAACATAATGAGCATGTCGATACTTTGGTTAAGGAGGCTGCTACTGGTATGGAAGTAAAACATAACATCTGTCTCACTGATTATTACCATTTATTTAAAGCAGATGCAAGAAATAATTGGGAAACCTACTGGCAAAGATATGTTGCAAAAAGTAGCTCCAAATACTGCAAGATACAACCCTTTATCCCAAGGCATTCTTGGCACCATTATCTTAATATACCCAGAAAATATGTTACATCTATTAATCGAATCAGATTTGGACATGCATGCTACCCAGCCCACTTATATAAAATCGGAGTACTACCTACTGCTGCACCTACTATCTCTCAACTCACAGCAAATTTACGAAGCTATTATTACCTTCTTGATAAAAACAAATTTTAGTTTATAGCTTTACATCCCTATGTTTAACCTTGTGTTTTTCCCAGTTTTTCCGTGGTTCCCTCTTGTTTGTCTATTTTCTTAATGCCCTGAAAGACATCTGTGCGAGAAGCGTGTGACCTTGTTTTTCCCACTGATTTTTTAAATATTTTTATTAATACTCTTCTGACTGGCTGCATGGTCTATGACCCAAAGCCATAAAAAAAATACCACTTAGAAATTACAGAACATTGGGAATTCTGGGGAAGATCTCTAACTTAGCAAAAAAATAGGTCTGCCTATACCATGCAATTTGCATTAAAACGTTGAACAGTATACCGTATTCAGATACCACGAATAATAACGAATATACCTTTTAAATGCAACAAATGGGTGGATTCACAATTCACTGGTAATGTAAATATGAAACATATGTACTAAAATTTATCTGTAATCCAGGTTTAATTCAATATTTGGAAAGCAACTAAATTAAATTTATTTTTAAGCCGCTAAAATTGTTATTGTTTGATGTTATTACAAAATAGAATTAAAATCCATTTTAGTTTTATAACTACGAAAAATACAAAGCTGTAATTATAAATATCTTTATGCTGTTCGTGATTGAGATAGACCTTATAGTTTCATCTACTTGGAAAAACAAAAATTCTATTAAACCTTGTTTATCCCATCGAGTGAGGATTCTACAAAATGTAATTAATTTGTTACTAATAAATAAAACAATATTGTCATGATTTTTGTCTGTTGCTGGAAGTGTCAGCGTACTATAAAACGTTTTTAAGATAATTTCGAGAAAAAACTATCACAAATATTTCTTGTGCACTAACAAATTTGGTCAATTTTAAAATTTTCGTAAAAATAGCTCATATTTGCTCAATCCCTTTTCATTTCTTTTTAAATGACCGTAATAAGGTGAAACATTGCTTATTTTATACATACGATATATTTGAAATGTTTACCAAACGATCGTATTCATATAATATTACCAGCATAAAATTATACTTCTACCAAACATCGCGAAATTGAAATACTAGTTCGCCTCACCTATTCAGCAAGCATCATCAGGTGGACGAATATATTTATTTATTGACTTAACAAAAAATATTCTCTTGCGCTTCTCTTCGATTAATTTTTAAGTGAATCTTAGTCTTGGTTCTGTTCATATCGAACAAAGTTAAAGGTAAGGCCCCTTTGGTGTTTTCACGGCAAAGGATCCTATCTAATATTTAGTATAACGTAAAATTTTGTTTCGATCACACATCTTAAAATCTTTTCTGGATGAACCATCTATTTTCCAGCATACATCCATTCCTGTGAAACTTATCCATGCCCAGACATTTAATGAAAATCTCCCACTACTCTGTATTGAATGGACATAAGCTTCGTCAAATCGTGAGTCTGTAAACACGAATATAACCATTGTTTTTATATTGAAACACTTTTTCATCGCTAAACACGACATTCTGCTAAAATTCTTCACGATAGATGTAATTTAAAACAGTATAGTAGCAATAGTAAGTGCGTTTGCTTAGTCTGCAAAGCAATTGAAGGTTTTCTTGCCGTTGGATGATTTCTTGATTCATATTTTTTTATTCTTCGACAAGCAGTCGATCGTGATACAAGGAAATTTGTAACAGTTATAGCATGTATGGCGCTTGTAAACGGATTTTCCCTTATATGATTTAGAAGAGCAATATCATCATCTGCATAGGAAACTGATTTTCATCCGGATCCTACCTTTCTTCTTACAGTTTGCTCCTCCTCCCGTCGTTTCTTTATTTTAAATACAATAGATTTATTAATATTAAAACGCTCCGTAACCATTCTTATTGACCAACCCACTTCTAATATAACTATAATTCGAGTTTTCATAACTTCGGTTAAATGTCGAGTCATTTTTTAATCGACAAGCAATGACAGGACCTGTATTTGATATTTGTAGATATTCATTGATATCTAAGATTTAAACAATTAGAATATAGTTGCTTTGGAAATGAAGTCTGACTTATACCGGCAGATAGTAGATGTACGCTTTTTTTGCACATTTCCCAATCAAAAGGTAAGAAAAATACACAAACCATTAAAGTAGAATAATTCCATGAAGTTGAAAACTACTTAATTTTGGTTTAATAATGAACTGAGTCAGCATGGTCGTGTAATGGACAGTGGCGCGTTCTCCCACGCAGAGGGCCTGGGTCCAAAACCGGGTCACAGCAAGTCGATGAGATATAGTGGATGAGCGGATCTGCTTGCTTCACCACCTTTCGAAAGAGATGTAAAACTGTGGGTTCCATGTATCTACGATATGAGCACGTTAAAGATCCCTACCCCTCGACAAACTGTGGGAGTTTGGCAAAATTTCCAGGTTAGGGGTCCCAGTGCCTACACAAACACTGATGAGCTTATCATCTGGCGTCGGTGAGTGGTCTTGGTAGTGGAAATAGGCCGACGTTAAATAAATGATAATAATAATAATGGACTGTGACGCCATAACAACTTAGTTCTTTACAAACTAAGTATATTAATTCATTATTTGTTACCTAGAAGATTTCTTCAGAGATCAATGGTCAATGTACTCGAATTTACTTTAATTAATTTTTCCATAATTGTAAATTTGGGAACAATTTGAAGTTAATCTGCCCTTAATTGGTAAACCAAATTAATACGGCAATTTGACTTAATTCTGTCTGGAAATGTTAGTTGGGCTTACTGCCATCGCTTAGAAAAAAACTGCTGAAATTTCACGATTTTCATAATTTTTGATGGCACAAAAGATTCAATAAATATTATCGAAATATATAACATAAGTATATTTTAATAGTCATAGTTGTCCATCTATTATTAATTACATGAACATATCGGCAATTTCGCGGTCGAGTTTCGAAAAGTGACTAATAATATCTAAATGTCTAAACGGAAACTAAACATATTCCCTATAATTATCTAGATATATATTTAAAATAAACAGCTTTAAAAATGTTGCATATCAGAAATAAAAATATGTTCAGTGCCTTGTTAGCATTTCATTAAATATACTGTGTTTTTTTGGCAGCTGTGAATAATTGTACTGTCATTTCCATTGCTGCAGTGTACTTTGTAGTTCGTTACACCCATCAAGTTCATTTTCATATCCGAAGGCGTTCAGTGAAAGCAAAAAACATTTACAATTTAAAAAATACGTTTAAAATATGTGATTGTAATATGGAAAAATTTTAAATAACAAGTAGCCGACAGCACCAGAGTCAAAATATTATTATAGAAATAGAATTGAACATTAAAAAATATATTTCAGTCTAATTTTTATTACTAATAATATAAAATATTTTCCATGTAACTCTGTTAAGCTGGCCTAACATGTTTATTAAGTATTGGAATAACAGTTGGATTAAAATTCGTTTCAACAAGCCGGGATTTGGAAACAAGGAAATGATTGTATATGTAAATGCGTTTATGTGTATTTATTTTTCTGTTTATATCTGTCTGTTTATATTCTTGCAAACAATGTTTTTTGATAGACTTCACATTTTGGCTTAATATGTAGCAGGTCCGATATAAGAAACATGTGGGTTACACGAGAAAACTAATATTTATAAAATGAACGCCTTCAGAACTAACTAATAGAAAACGCATACTCGGCTAGATGAATCATAAAATTTTGCCACGATCTTCCCAAAAAAGGTTCATATTCACTTAACGTAGTAGGCACGAAAGTTAACCATAGGGAGCTGTTGAGCAGTTAGACGTAAAATAGCGTAATGCTATTTTGACATCTGCGCATGCGCAGTTTCAATTAAGAAATACGTTAACGTTAATAAAGTTAACGGTCTGCGTTATTTAGGGATAGATAAAGTGATTAGGTCCCCATACACGGAAGTAAATTTTAAACGTTTTGGCCCGTCACAGACCAAATCTCTTGTTGATGTTTCGATCGATGTTTGCGTTAGTGGCGTGCAACGGATTTGATTGGTAAAATATCCAATGTGTGAGAAGGCAATAAATGCAGGTTCGGTCCTGTCGGTACATATACACGGAGATGTCAATTCCGTTCGAATAGTAAAGGTGTCAGTAAAACATTGAATGGACAAAAAAAATATTAACCGATTTTATAGATTTATATAGGGAAAAACATGTATGTGTAAAATTAAAGACAGTTCGTACGTAAACTAAAATATGAAAGCGGAAGCTTATGACGATTTGGTTAATTTTTTTAGAAACTTGACCTGCAATTCGTAAATAACTTTTGTAAATTATCCTTCTCGTTCGTCCTTAGTTCTCGGATTAAACGCATATGTCCATTATTTTTTTCCAGAAATCACGTTTTCAACGACTTTGTTCGATTTTCTTTTTTTCATTTTCACAAATTTGCGAGATACATAGATAGTCCATTTAAAGAGTCGGGATTTATGACGAAATTATCGAGTGTTTGCGCCTCCAACTAGACAATATCCCCCCTCCCCGTTTTCGAGAGTGGTGAAACGATTCCCCAGATTAAACAGATTTTCTCACCTTGCAACTCTCTAATATTGACTAAAACCACCCCCAAAGTCACATCTGGCTTCCAACCCTTGTAGGGGGTGGAAAACTGATATTTTTTTTTGTGAGATAAAATTGACATTTTAATTTACAAAGGTTAAACGCCTACTATATACAAATTCAGATTAAAAAATATATTATATTTCACAAAAGAGTATGAAATGCAAATCTGTTCCTTCCTTTATAATCCAGGCGTTTTAGACTTTTGCTGCCAAATTTGTGGCCTAGAAAAAGTAACTAAATGCATTTTTCACTTAGTCCGCGTCGCATTTCCAAAAAGTTTAGGCGTACGAAAAAAGTGTATAGGACTTTTAAGGTAGAGAATTTACAGATGTACAACTTTTATAATAGGTTTTGTTCCCGTTCCCATAAAAACTAAGTTAATCACGAATCCGCGGTTTCCGCGACCTTCCGATGCGGTTTTCACGAACTACTCCAGGCGTATCATTCAAGACATCCAAATAAACACAATAAAAAAAATTCGTAGGTCACGAATTTAGCACAGAGGTCAATTTTGCGAAAATTATAAATATAAAAAATAATTTGTGTTCAATTTTGAAGATTACTTGTGTTTGTGAGAATAATGGTTCTTGCTTAAAAAAAATAAATAATGCTCTGGGCCCCTGACGTCCCTAGCCCAGGAGTCCTGGCGAGGGTAAGAACATTTGGTGTGACACTGCACATGACATACTATGTCACACTAAAACATTTGAACGTTACACTCGAATACGCTGTTCGCGCGTGTTTAGTTAACTATGTTAGTATCATCGGGAGATGATTAAAACTCATTATCTCCCAATAATGGTAACATAATTAGCACAACTCTCGTCGAGTAATGTATTTAAGTATGGTATTGAAATGTTTTGGTATCTGTGGAAAATAGTATTGGAAATTATTAATTTTAACTCTATAAAATGGGCGAGCGTAGGTGCGTCTTTACTGTGTACATACTTCGGTATGCGATGTAAAGCAACGACAGGCGCGGTTAGTACTTGGATTGGTGACCATTCCAACGGAAACCGCGTTCTCGCCTCACACATCTTCCAGCGGCTTGTATATCAGTGTATGCGCGGAAGCTATACAACCTTAGGCGAGGGTTGTATAGGAGATATACCATCCTTCGGAGGGGATGTAAAGCCGTCGGTCCCTTGTCTATTAAATGTTAGGCAAGTAAAAGATCCCTACTCTTCTTAAGGGAAGAGGTTCGGCAAAATTCCTGGTTGGGGGTAGCTCGTCTACAGGCGTCGGTGTTAGGCCTCAGTAGCGGAAATAGGCCGACGTTAAATAAATGTATATAAAAAAAAAACTCTATAAAATGCTAGAGGAGACATAAATTAACCAAAAATTATTAAAGCATGATACTTTCAAAATAAAATATGCCATGTTTAAATGATTTTTATACCAAAATAATTTTTATATACAATTGTACTAACTCTTTTTCAATATATTTTTTCCGCTATTCATGTGTAGTGCATTCTATAAGTCGGACAGGAATATGAATTCTTTTTAGCCTAACGAGACTATGCCCCCTCCAGATTTAGAGGATGCTGAAACACGATGGCGGTGGTAAAATTTCTCTCCAAGGTCACCCCAACCCCCAAACGGCCAAAAGCCACACCCAAAAGGGATAAACCGCGTATCCGCTGTCTCCTACCAGCCGAATCTCTGTTGCCCCCGTTTTCGAGGATGCTGAGCACGATGGTGATGTCGAGACCCCTTGTTGACCCCCGCCAACTCCCAAACGGTCAAAAACCACCCCCGAAAGGGGTAAACCGCGGATAGGCCGCCTTCTCTCGGCTAAAAATTAATGAAGTGGTGCCAGTGATTGCATATACCTGAGTTTCCCATCTGAATCCTAGACACAAAGTATGCACCCAATTTTTTTTCAGCTCAACAATCAATGAAGATACCTGTAATCATCATCCGGTACGTATTTAATGATCTGTGAACTTACTCACTTGCTTCACAAAACCGCGTATCAATGGGGTAGCTTTGTCTGTTTGGGGGGTCGGTCGGTTTGCCTCGGGGAGAAGAACCAACATCATCATCGTGCTCAGCATCTTCGAGAATGGGGTTAACACATATTTGACTGGTAGGAGACGGCAGATACGCGGTTTACCTCTTTTGGGGGTGGCTTTTGGCCGTTTGGCGAGTTGGTGGGGATCGAAGAGAGGTATTGACATCACTATCGTGCTCAGCATCTTCGAAAACGGAGGCAACACAGGTTTGGCTGGTAGGAGATGGCGGATTCGCGGTTTAAACCTTTTGGGGGTGGTTGTTGGCCGTTTGGGGAGTAGGGTAACCTCGGAGAGAAATTTTACCACCGCCATCGTGTTTAGCATCCTCGAAAACGGGGGGGGGGACATAGTCTCGTTAGGCTAGAAAAATCATATTTTTCGAGGTTCCGTCCAACTCATAGAATGCGCTAGTATGTAATAATAGAATTTGGTCTGTAATATTAAACATCATTTGTCTTTATGAACTTTTGAACTTACAAGTGAAAACAACAGCAGTTGCAAACAAAATCAATTTAATTATTTACCTAACATAATAATCAATATTTTAAATGCATTCTACTTATTATGTTTAATGTAAAATTTTGTTAAATAAATAAATAAAGTAAACAAATAGGAATTGTGTGCATAATGCCTAACGATTTTTTAAAACTATTCAGTTTTGGTAGCTCTTATCTCTTAAATTATGAACATAGGTTCATGAAACAATATAAATATTAAAAAAAAATCAAAGATACGTGAGCATTTATCAGCATATAGGAATTTACGTACCAATGAATAAACGGCAGTCTACTTACCGACCAATCGGATATATTTTGTTATTTATAACTGTAGTGTAATAGTATAATAAGAATTTTAAATTTTTAATAAAGAAAAGAGGTGTATTGCGTAGTATAAAATAATATATTATCATTTCGCCGTTTCCATATTGTTTGGGAAATATTTCAAACATATTTACATTATAATATTATTTGTACATAAGTCATCTCTAAGTATTTATCACTGAGTTTAGATCTTTACCTATCATCAAATAATAATAAAATTACAAGTAATTCACTGTGTACCATCCAAAAGTCTATATAAAGAGCCCAAATTCTAGACCACTGCAGTATCTCCGTAAAAATATTCAAATCTTGCAAATAAATTTTAAGCTGTATAATGTTTCAACCCTTACCATATACATCCTTTCCGCCCATTGCACATCTTTCATGAAGGAGAAGTATATCTGAAGTTTTATGGTGGGTAGTTCTAAAATAGTTGTATTTGCTGTTTACTGTTAATGAATTTTATTTTTATATGCGAATATATATTATTTGTTATGCGTATGTGACTTAAAAAAATAATACAGCTTAAAATACTATGCTACTTCTCATTAATAGGAGAAACCTTCACTGACTTAGGACCATTAACTTTTTACCTACATTTCATACGTGTTTAGTAAAATTACAAATCTCCTAATTTGTACGTTAAGGAAAAAATGTAATACAAAACATAAATTCAAGCAATAAATTATTCTTAATAACTGAATATTAAGTAATTACTCCATAATTTCATGTAATAAAACGCAATCAATCTTGAGAGTTAATGTTGTGCATATATAGTCACGAAAAAAATATTTTCTAATAATAGTAGAAAGATCATTAGACCCGTAGGCATTGATGAAATATCCATCATATTGCTTAAAGCTTGCATAAATTTCATTTGCAATCCATTCAGTATAATAATGAAGCTGTCCTTCGCTTCTGCGATATTACCCTCCGAGTGGAAACAAGCATGTGTTAAGGCCATTTTTAAGAAAGGAGGTTAGTTCAGCTTTGATAATTTTCATCCAATTAGTCTTACTAAAGTTGTTGTCAGGATGACGGAGTCAATCATTATGGAGAGTATGCGAGCCTTTCTTCTTGCACATCAAATTATCCCTGCCCAACAACACGGGTTCGTCCCAGGTCGCTCAGTGGACACTAACTTGCTATGTTGAATATCAGACTGGTCGCTCAGGTTAGATCGTGGTAAATGTATTGACATCGTGTACCTAGATTCCCGCAAAGCAGTTGATAAAAACCTCTCGTTACAGAAATTGGATCAGTTTGATATACGCGGCAGTTTGCACATGTGGATTCAAGATTCCCTTACCGATCAAATGTTTTTTTGTTAAAGTTGGTACTGCAGTGAGTGACAGGAGAAACATGCTCAGTGGGCTCCCTCGGTAATCTGTCTTAGAACCCTTGCTGTTTATCGCATATACATCCGACCTGCGGCATTGCATCAAACCCTGTTGTTCTCACTACGCAGACGACACAAAAATTTACTACAACCCACTAACTGATCACATACGGTTGCAAGAACATCTAGATATCATTCAGAAGTGAATCATGGTTACTTCAGTTAAACATTGATAAGTGTGTAGAACTCCATTTAGGAAAACACAATCCACGTTTGGAATACAATATTAACGGGAAATAACTGGTTTCATCCGATTCTCTTGAGGATCTGGATGTCATCGTTACATACAATCTTTCCTGGTTCAACCACATTGCCACACAACTTATAAAAAACAAATACCAAGGCATGTCTATAGAATAAAACTTCCATTCACTTGAATCCCACTACTTTATCCAAACTATATAAAATATATGTTGGTCCAGTACTCGAATTCGCAATGTATGGTTTCCAAACTTAAAACATGATTCAAATCTATTCGAGGATGTTCAACGCCGCATAATCCGGATACCATTTGGACGTATCCACTCATGTTACGAAAACCGGCTTGCACAGTTTAAACTCACCTCGCTGACTGCCAGAAGAGGTCGGGGCGACCTTATCACTATGTATAAAGGGACACGAAATTAATACTCCAATTCATAATTTATTTACTTTCGCCAATGATAACAGATTACGTGGACATCCATTTAAGATCACCAGGGACACTTTCATAAGCTCTGTTCGCGAATTCTGTTGTGATGATTTTTTTTAATGTTTGTTTTTATATATTATTTGAAATTAGAAACATTTCAATGTGCGCGATTAAATATTTATATGGTTTAAACAATATAAACATAATTTATGCAGAAATAAATTTTTTTACGAAATTTATCACAAAGAAAGTTTTTTACATTGGAACTATTCCATAAAGATATTGTTAAGTAGATTTAACTTATAGAAAAAAATCCATTTTTATAGCATAAAATGCGGCATTATAATAGTATAGTCGAGGCAAGAATTCAAGCGATGCACGTCACAGATCAATTCTATAAATAAGACAATACTGCTAAGGATCATGAAGCCCCATTAAACTGTACCTATGTCTGAAAAAATCTTAATAACTGGGTGTCAAGAATTACTCTTTTTAACGTAATTAATGGATTAAAAATTATGTTAGTATTAACATTTCTTTAATGAGATCACTCGTGACCTGCATCGCTTGAATTCTTGCCTCGACTTTAGCAAAATATGTATGCGCTATGTATATATATTGCTATGATATCCGCCGACGGCGGTAAAAATCACAGTAAATAATTTCTAATTTATAATCTCAAAGTCGTAAGTTCGGACCATTGAAATTAAACACAATTCTAGAAAACACACAGCAACAAAACAAATTCAAATCAAATTGAACAGTATATTGTGAGAATAAAATACGATACACGTGAAAATAAATAAAATTCCCTAACTAGCTAAAATATAAATATGATACAAAAAAATAAAATAATTTGGATAATTATTGTTTAAAATCAAATTTGTTAATAAAAATATAGAATTAATAATCAAAATTTTCAATTTAAAATATACTCAATTATTTTCCAAACTATTAAAAGATATACAAGAAATTTATATGGAATTTATTAAAACCATTTAGTCCGCGTAGCTCAAGCCGCACTGTATCACTTAATTCGATGGTCAGCTGCAATCTGCTAAGCTCCTAAGCAATTCGTGATATCCATGTCCCACTAGGAATCATTTTTACCCCTTAAAATAATTTATAATAATTATCTTCTTTCTCCAACTTGTCAGAATTTTGAAAAAAATAATTTTCTTTTCTTTCGTTTCGACTCTTTAACTAGATGTCTTCCTTTTTATAACAATACACCAATTTCAACAAAAAATAATCTCATCTCTCTATTATATACTTACCAATCTTTACTTTTTCAATAATTTTCGACCCCTGGAATTTTCTATCATTTTCTTGTTACTTATTTTTCATCCTCTAGCAACTTCTAATTTTCCAATTTTTCCACACTCTCCCTTTTATTTTCCGCAAATAATTAAATTGCCGATACCAACTTGAATCTTTCTTGACATCAACTTGATAAAACGAATTGGTCCTCATCACGTGGTATTGAGCTTTTTTCAGTTTTATCACTTTCCCGCACAAATTAAATTAATAATCTTATATCTACATGAACATAATAAATGCATAAACAGTTCGAAATGTTATAAACATTTCGATAATTAGTATAACAATAACTAAGTACATTTAAATTAAATAACTGATTTTAATTACCATTAAATTATGTTATAAATATCTTTAACTGTTTTTAATCGCCGAAATAAAAAATTTGCATGTATTTGATAAAAATATCTGTCTTCTATAAAATATTTTGGTATTTTATCAAACAGAACAAACAAACGAAAACAGAAAACAAAAACCATGCATACATTTTATTCGCAATACACAACTCGAATTGATCCGAATGTGTTCTAAAGCTTAGGTACAAGTGATATCATAATATGTGATTTGCAGGAAACAACTACTCAGCGGGCAAATACCCCGACCTGCATTGAATTACACCTTACAAATCATGAAAGAATGGTAACCAATATCATTCGTCAATTCCCTGACCAGACATAGACCGGTTTCGAACTTATTAGTTCTCATCAGTATGCCATAGGTCATGGAACAGACAAATGATAGTGGCCAACCTGCTAGTTTTATACAAACTATAGTAAATTGAGTAGTGGTGAGAGGTAAGTGAAACCTCTCAAATGGTTACTATACACCATAGATGTCTCCATGGGCGTATAGCGACTTGCGATTCTGCAAGTACCTGATTGGTTACCATTCTTTCATAATTTGTAAGGTGTAATTCAATGCAGGTCGGGGTATTTGCCCGCTGAGTTGTTGTTTCCTGCCAATCATATATTATAACATAATAAATAAATAAACAAGTAAAATATACTGTGTTGTTAATTAAGTCTACAGTATCGACGGTTATTAGAAGTTTAAAAAAATATTATAATATAGTGGATCTCTTGAACAGAACTCAAAAATTTGGAATAATATTTGAAAAGTTTTCTATTGCTGTAGGTTTAACTATGAATACAAAATTTAGAGCAATTAATTAAAAGGTATTGTAATATTTATAACATATATTGAAATTGCTCCCTTCAGTTTTAGCTAGAAGCAATTTTATTTAATTATTTACTGAAATTTATTGATGGAAGATTTTATATTGGGGATTGAATGAACATTGTAGACTCACCGTATATAGACGTCAGCAATCTTTCAAATTTATATGAAGCAAAAAGCAGTAATTGGAGATTAAAGGAAAGTATTATTAGATTAAAGTATCGTAAATTAAAATAGCCTGTTGAAGGCACCTTTAACAATAATACATTTACAAAGTAAATCCGAGCTAAAAGAAAAAAAATAACAATTTAGTCGTGACTAAAGCCGGTAAAGCCGACTGTATAGTGATTTTAATAAAGGAAGATTGTGATCTAAAGTTAAATAAATTGTGCACAATGAATTGAAGTTCGTTCTTTCTCTAATTTACTTCGCAACTACAATTACTTCTTATCTCCTACACTACATTCTTATCTAGATATTTTTTTAACAGATAAAAATGCATTGCGTTCTATTTTTTTACATAAAATGATATAATTCGGATAAAATATATTAACATATACAACGTATTCTCGGATGGGGTAGCTTTCTTATTTTTTATTTGTCGAAAAAAGTCATTGTTTATAAAGAGTTTTGCTTGTCAAACTTCAGATAAATTACACTACATAGTGTATTCTAAATATTAGAAAATATAAAAGTCGACTTTATAATCTAGTCAGTAGGGAGTTTTGTCCTGCAAAAGGTGGGGTAGTAATAATTTTCAAATATGTTGCTAAGGTCTGGGCCGTGACAAAAAATCCAAGCAATTGATGGTTGATATTGTCAAAAGCCTTGCAAGAATCAAGCAATACCAGCACACTAATAATTTTTTTATCAGATAGTGTAATGGTATCATCAACTACTACAGCCAATGTATTAGAAGTACTAAAGTTTTGACGAAAACCAGATTGATAAACTGGAAATATGTTATTTCTAGACACAAATTCATACATTTGTTAAATTAAAATTTTTCCAGTATTTTAGAAATGCAAGGTAAAATGCTGATTATTCTGAGATCAGAGTATTCAACTAGATTGGAAATTTTTGGAAGAGGTAAACCAATAGCCTCTTTCCAGAGTTCTGGATAACGGTTTTTTTCTATATAGAAATTGATAATATGTGTTGTATAAATATCATTAAATAGACTGCAATATTTAAGCGAACACCAAAAATTTTTGTTTGACGTTTCGTTCTTGTATGCACACTAAATCAAATTTAATTTTTTCTACCTCCTTAAAAAATGAGGTGGGTGGTGACAGAGGGGGTATCTAACGCAAAAAAATTTTATTAGACGTTTCGTTTTTGTATATACACTAAATCACATTTCAATTTTTTTGCTCTCTTTCATAATAGTGTGGGGGTGGTGTTGGGGGTGATAGTGGGGGGGGACTGATGTCAAAAAAAAATTATATTATTAACGGGGGTAAAAAAAATTAAAATGTGATTTAGTGTGTATACAAGAACGAAACGTCTAAAAAACCTTTTTTGGCGTTAGCTACTCCCTCTACTACCCTCATTGCCACCCTTACCCTATTATTAAAGGGGGTAAAAAAAAATTAAAATGTGATTTAGTGTGTATACAAAATGTCTAAAATTTCCTTGGCGTTAGCTACCCCCTATACCACCCCCACCCTATTATTAGAGCAAAAAATTAAATTGGGATTTGAACCAAGGGCCTCTAAAATTTATTTTGGCATTAGTTACCCCTTCTACAACCCCCATTTCCACTCCCACCCTATTGTTTAAAGGAAAAAAAAAATGGGATTGTGTGTATACGAGAACCAAGGACTTCTAAATTTTTTTTACATTAGCCACCCTTTCTACCACCCTCACTCTATTGTTAAAGGCAATGAAATATTATTACATTGGAATTTAGTGTGCATAAGACTTGGATACAAAATCTGGATGTGGAAGTAGTGATTCCTTGGTCACCGGTTTTTTAAAATTAAGTTTACAATATACCAGTCCATGATCGAGATCAGCATTAATAGTTCCAGCCTCATCCACAAAATCTTTATTGCTCTATTTCTGGATCAATTATTAATGTACCTTTTACTTTTTAAGAACAAAGCAAGTAATGATGTTTTTCTTATTGTCAAGTAAACTTGCATGCTTGTAACTGCCATAGTACCCAGAATTGTAATTGCTCATACAGGGTGCCTGCTAAAACATTTAATAAGTGTGTGTCACGAAAATCTGTAAATTTAAATAAACTCTTTGCAGTGTCCCTGCATAATTAAAATAAATAATAATTTTAATATTATTTAACTGTGGAGAGAAACCTTAGACAAATATCTCGAAAAGGTTTTTCTTACAAGTTGACTATTACCATATTTACAGGGTGACTCAATTTCGTTGTAATTACACGGCAAATCCCTATAAAACATTTTAAAAAAATGTGGTAGTAACAGTTGAGTGGAGTATTGTAACAATCAAATTAACATTGTTGACAAAAAAAGCTCCGTTTCCAGTTGCCAATGCTTAGTATATACTATAAATAGTTTTTGTTGAAAAATATTGTTAGGTGCTTACAATCTTCACTAAACACTTCCAAGCATAGGCTCAAATAATTGCAACAATAGTTTTCACTAACCACTGCTTTATTTATTTACAATAAATAATCGTTATCCCCCAATGTGTAATGGGGTAGTGAAGCGCAAGTTATAGCCTCTCCTACTCAATTGTTAACCTCACCTTCGCGATGAGTTCAATTTGAACTTGGTGCACCCTGTTTTCACTAACGAGGCTCTAACGACCGAGTAAGGGCAGAATAACCCTTACCTTTTACCGTGAGCACACCCACCTTCTCCTCACGAAGAGTGCGGTAAAAATAACCCACCGCACACAAAGGTTGCTTTTGGAATCGTTTGGTTACCCCATCGTCGCAGTCTCCTTCTGTGCCATGGGACCACACCACTCGCCTTCCGCAACCGAGCTGGTCAGTTGCATACCTGCTCCAGCTAAAACTTCAAATGCAGCTTCGTTTTCAGTCGATTAAGGCTTTAAAAAAATGATGGAGCGTTCAAGTGGGACAAAATCATCCGGAGGTAAAATACCCTCCCGATCGGATCTCCGGGGGAGGGTGCCCACAGGGACACCTCATCGAATGTCGAAAAAACACCGACAAGTTAAATCCAACAAAACTAATTCTTTCATCTACGGCGCTTGGAATGTTCGTACTTTGAACGACAGCACTCGCACCGATCGGCCTGAAAGAAGAACTGCTCTAATAGATAGAGAACTTCACCGACTCAATGTTGACGTTGCAGCTCTCAGCGAAACTCGATTTTTGGAGGAAGGCTCTCTCACAGAAAAGTACTACACCTTCTATTGGAAAGGTCTTCCCGCCAATTCAAGAAGACAACATGGAGTAGGATTTGCCGTTCGGAATCAACTTGTATCCAACTTAACACAAGTACCACAAGGCCTATCCGACCGTCTAATGCTGCTACGCTATGAGCTATCAGATGGCAACGCGGTAAATCTAATAAGCGCCTACGCTCCCACTCTGGATGCAAGTCACGAAACCAAGGAAAGCTTCTATCAACAGCTGGAAGAAACCCTCTGTAGAATACCTAAAACGGAACGACTCGTTATTCTTGGCGATTTTAACGCTAGAGTAGGGAGAGATGCAGACACCTGGCCAGGCATCATAGGCAAGAACGGTTTGGGCAACATGAACGCTAACGGTCAACTACTCCTAACTAAATGCGCCGAACATGATCTAGTTATAACAAACACCATTTTCCGACAAAAGGATAAATTTAAAGGCACCTGGCGTCACCCCAGATCAGGTCACTGGCATCTACTGGACTATGTTATCGTACGTAGGAAGCATCTCAAGGACGTCCAAATTACAAAGACGCGCATTGATAGCGAATGTTGGACCGATCATCGTCCTGTTGTCTCTAAAATGAAAATTGTTATGAGACCCAAATACCGAAGAACTCAAGTAAAACGTAGACCCCGTCTCTGTATTAGTAAATTGCGTGACCAACAAACCGTCGAACAGCTAAAGCAAAAAGTTCAAGAGAATTTGAGTGCACTAGAAGAAACCAATTCTGTAGATGTCGCTACTACCTGGTCACAAATTAAAGACAGTTTAAAAAGTGCGAGTGAGGAAATTCTTGGCACTGCAGCAAGTAAAAAACAGGAGGACTGGTTCAATGATAATGAAGCTTTTATACAAAAACTTCTTGACCGCAAACATATTGCCTTCCAAAACGCTATCAACCACCCCAACGACTCATCAAAAGCAGAAGCTTTTACCCAATCTAAGAATGAAACGCAACGCGAAATCAGAAGAATAAAGAACGAGTGGTGGGCAAGCAAGGCCAGAGAAATTCAAAGGTACGCCGATTCACACGACTACAGGAATTTCTTTCAAGGAGTAAAAGCAGTGTACGGCCCCAGTCGGAAAAATATGTGCCCTATTAAAGATTTAAATGGAAATCTCCTCAAAGAAGACCAGGAAATAAGAGCCCGATGGAAAGAACACTACTCTAACATTCTTAACCAGCAAAGTCAAGCCGATCACTATATTATAAATCTTATCCCTCAATATGACACCTTCGAAGACTTAGATAAACCACTAACAACGGAAGAGATCTTAACCGCCATTGGGCAGCTAAAAAATAACAAATCTCCCGGCGCCGACTCACTCCCAGCTGAGATCTTTAAAGCTGTGTCGTCAGAGCTCATACCCTACCTCAAAAAACTGTTTGATATCGTGTGGGAAAGTGGTCAAGCTCCGCAGGAGTTTCGTGATACACTTTTAATCAACCTCTTCAAAAACAAAGGGAGCGCTGCGGACTGTGGAAATTACAGGGGTATAGCTCTCCTGGCTGTTGGAGGGAAGATACTTACTAAAGCGATGGCAAATAGGCTAACACCTGTTATGGAAAAGTTACTTCCTGAAACACAGAGTGGCTTTAGACCAAACCGAGGCACATCGGATTTAATCTTCACACTTAAACAGCTTCAAGAAAAAGCACTCGAACATCAAGGAGAAATTCACATGGCCTTCATTAATTTAACCAAGGCGTTTGACTCGGTGGACAGGGAAGTGCTCTGGAAAATTATGTTCCGCTTAGGTATCCCTAGAAAATTTGTGGAAGTATGTCGCAGTCTACATACAAACAACAACGCCCAGGTTATGTATAATAATGAGGCAACCGAACCTTTTCAAACCCTCACTGGAGTTAGGCAGGGATGTGTCCTGGCACCCTTACTCTTTAATTTGTTTACCACTGCTCTAACAATTATTGTTGACAACAAACTGACAGTCAGAGGAATAGGTCTCAGATACCGTTTTGATGGCGGTCTCTTTAACATAGGGCGCTTTAGAGCTTTCACGAAGACACGCACACGATTCATTTGTGATCTCCAGTATGCGGATGACTGTGCACTTTTAGCCTCTACGCCGGAAGAGCTTCAAGAACTTTTAGATGTGTATGCCCAGAGCTATGATTCCTTGGGACTTAAAATCAACATTGGAAAGACTAAGATTATGTCAACTCCTCATCAAGTGAACCAAATAGACATTACACTTAACGGAAATTCTCTTGAAGTGGTGGATCAGTTCAATTACTTAGGCAACGTTGTTAATGACAAAGCAAACATGGACAGTGAGATTCGCAATAGAATTAACGCTGCATCTAGAGCACTCTGGGGACTTAGAGAGAGAGTATTTGACAACCACGACCTTGCTTTATCAACGAAAATGGCTGTCTACAGAGCAGTTGTCATTCCAACACTGCTATATGGATGTGAAAGCTGGGTCACTTACCGTCGTCATGTGAAAGAATTAGAACGTTTTCAGCAAAGACACCTCAGAAGTATGATGAAAATCCGTTGGTTCCATCACATATCAAACGTGGAAGTACTCAGGAGAGCAAACAGCCTTCCAATTGAGGTGCTTATTTCAAGAGCACGCCTAAGATGGGCAGGTCACGTTCATCGTATGCATGATAACCGCCTTCCTAAATGTACACTTTATGGTGAATTGCTAAGCGGTAGAAGAAGGCGTGGCGGTCAACGAAAGAGGTTCAAGGACGCTCTCCATGAAAATCTAAAATCCTGCGGTATTGCAGACGAGCAATGGGAACAACTTGCAGCGGACAGAACCGAATGGCGAGGGGTTGTGGCCAGCTATCAAGGAAATGTTGCTGCAAGAAGGCCGAATCCAAGACCTAACCAGGTCTATGTTTGTCCTGACTGCGGTCGACATGTGCTCTCCCGAATTGGCCTCTATAGCCATAGTCGTGTGCACCGTAGATGAATGGGAATTACAATAGACTACACCTTTTACTTGTTTTTTATTGTACACAATTTATCGACTGTAACATTTTTATACTCGGACTCGAGTAACGGCTAATGAATGGAATTACAACACTGGTCTACTATAGACACTAATATAATTCACAGCCTATTACTGTTCTTCATTTTATCTGTTCACTTGTTCATCTAATATAAAAATGTACTTCGTGCGCGGGATCCACTCCTTATGTATTCGTGGCGCTATATTCTCGATCTTTCCAGTAATTCGAGGTATTTCTATCTAGCATATTTCATTGTTATTTCTTATATGTGGTAATGGTAGATCACCAGTTGCCCCAGGGATGGCGCTGCTTTATCGGTTGCCAACTAGGTAAGTCCCCTTTCACTCTGCTACCTGGGATTGACTAAGCTTTTCTCTGTTAGAGGGCGGCACACAATAATATCGTTTTTTCATAATAAATCGAAGTTTATAACGCCACGATTAATAACAAACGAAAGAAGAAACTGTATTTGATTTTTAAATGAGGGTCTAGCTCAACAGATTGTTACCAATATACGGTGTTACTCAGAGTATGATTCAAAAGTTGAAAAGGAGGTTTGATGAAACAGGAGATGCTCACCTTTTATTTCATGAAGGGCATCCAAAACCAATTAGAGCGCGAGAAGAACCAATTTTGCTAAGAAATGTATGATGAAGTAGATCATAGAGTGTGAGAAAAATTAACACTGCTAGAAATCAGATGAGTTTTAGTTTCAAATTGTACAGTAACAAGAACCCTAAGTCGCAACAACTTAAGGATGCATTACCAATGTCAAATAATGCGTAAAATATCCTCATTCTTATTTTACACCTCTTAAAAACGAGCCAACAGAATTCAGAATTGATTCCATTATGTAAATTAGCAAATTTAAGACAAGGACCTCTTATATTTCATATTATAGTCCTAGTAAAATTAAGTTTCCAAAATTGTCTCCTCCTTAATTATTCAACGCGAATGTACTTGTCATTCGTCCCAGATCGCCATAAATTGTTTTATATTCTACAAAGGGACATAAATATTCAAATAAAATATAATAAGATGTAGTATAAAATAAAATAACGTGAAAAAAAATGGAAAATCCGCATAATATTTGCTCCTATTAAAGTTTAATGTAGAATACGAATTTGTTAAATTTCGTGTAAAATAGTTGGTCGTTTTGCTACTAGAGGCAGCATCATAGCGATGACATTGCTAGACGTGTGTCAAAGCAGGGTCGAGGTCATAATTTTTCATTTTTAGTGTTCGAAAGAGCGCTGAAAATTATAATTATTTGCTCATATTAATGTTAAGAAATGACATTGTCATTAAAAGTATTGCTGATTATATATTTTTGGGATTAATTACTTTTTATTTATTAAGATTAACAGTACCTTGATCTTTACCACAAAACGAAAAATCTGTCCAAATGAAGTAATGACTATTTATATATCATTTTTATTTTATCCCTGTTTCTCTGAAGAAATGTATATTTTATAATAGAAAAATTTAACAAGATGCACCAGTTGTATTCATTATATTAATATACTACAATTACTTACTTAAACTTACTGCACAATTCCCGAATTAATATGTAAATAATATATTAAATCTTGGGAGGAATTAAGGTTATAAATTATGTACGATCGTAGATTTTAGTAAAACTAAGTGCATTTTTTATCACCGAGTGTGAAGGACCAATCACAGGAGGAATTAAAAGGCATTTTCGTTTTGTAGCATATTGGTACCAACTATTTAATTTCTTGCACTCCACAGTCTAACAGTGCGCTACTGCTATAGTAATAATACTTTTCAAGGACTAACATACAGATCTCTTTTACTCCTCGAGGGACAGAAGCCACTTTCTACAGTTTACTCCTCGAAAATGGCAATTAAAATAGCACTCTTAGATCACAGAGTACTAAAACATTGTTTGCTCAAACTGATTTTTTTAAATTTCAATTGTGGTACAGATTCCTATTAAAGGTGTACAGAAAAGTTTCCACATTGCTCACTAATCTCCTCTTTAATAAATAACTATAAACATTTAAGTATTACTCACAAACACGAATAAAGTCTGTACATTCCCTGGTGTTCTAAATACTTACGTATTTATTATTCAAACTATACTTATATCAAATTATACCACAGCACTTATGTCTTCCTACTTCGAGATGTTCTGTGTCACCGAGGCTTTGTTTGTAATTGGTACATATGAACGTAAAATCCGCGTCGCGATTACAGTTCGTACGATCCTGTACGCAGCCTAGACTAGTGTAGCTTCTGTGCTATCGACAGGACGATGTAATTCCAATACTTACAAATTTACTCGCGATTGACTGGTGCGTGCAAACATAATTTTAAGGTAAGATGCTTATAACAGTGTGCCGTGTGTTTTATCATCTTTATATCTATGAAAAAAGTTCTTTAAAATTAAAAGCATAGAGGATGTAGTGAAGAAATTTGTAATTTTTAATAATATTTTGATTTGGAATTTTTAATCATTTAAACGAATTAAGAATTATTCTTGTTTTGTTTGTGGTTTCTGCGATTGTCTAATCCAAACACCCTAATATCTAAAATTATTTCTCTGGGGTCAGACGTATTGTGTATTGTGTACGCATGCTTCCCCGCAATCGCGCAGCTCGTTTGGAGTGGGTTCGAAACCATTTGCATTGGAGGGAAGAATGGAAAAACTGCCTCTTCACCTAAGAGACCAGGTTTAACCTGATTTATTGTGATGATAGAACTTTAGAGTAGTGAGAGCCTAACTCTGGATATGGTGAAGAAAACATGGCAGTTCAGGAGGCAAAACAGAATTGTTTATTACCCATGAAACTGTTACAGCTCGAAGTCATAGGGGCAATATCTTGATTGTAATAGTTATTACCTATGCGGAGGATTATGGAGAACGTTTTGTTTGCATGCCAACTGTTTTTCTCTATTTCAAACCGTTTTCCAGATATCTTAAATTGAAAAATGTCTATTTTCACCTTTTTTTCGAAAACCACTTATGATAGACCATGATGTCTAATAATAATTTGAGCTACAATTTTGTGTTATTTTACAGGGATCTTTCATGTAATTACAACGAAATTGGGGCGCCCTATAAATATGACAATAGTCAACCTATATAAAAGAATAAGAAACTTTTTCGGGATATTTGTTTAAGGTTATTGTTTTCTGTATTTCAAATGCTATTTATTTCAGAAAATTTGTCTGATTTTATCTTTTTAAATTGTTAATTTTCTCTCATATTATACAGGGTGTTGCATCATGAGAGGGACATAGCTTAATAGGAGGTAGAGAACATCAGTGGTAACCGGAACCTCCCATAGAAATGTCTCATTGGGCCTTCATTACGAGGTTGCTGGGTGTTAAATAATTTTTGACCAAACCTGTTTTTTGTCATAACTTTGACAGGGAATGAAATAACGGATTCATATTTGGTACGGCTAATGTACTAACCAAGAGGTACATGTATAAAAAAAATATATCCAGGTCCGGACTCACTATAATTTATGTTTCCTCTTTGCATCAATAAAAAATCACCCTGTATATATTTTTTTGAAATATCGATACGATATTCGAAAAGAGCAAGAAAAAACAAACAAAATGGCCTATTTCATTTTTTTGTTACACCTTCGTGGTTATTTAAATACGTTGTTAAATGTGCAAGAAAATGGATTACAGAACCCTATTAAATGAGAGGCACGTGAAATAAATAGTTTCATAACTAAAATTTGCAAAAATTCTATTGAGCCTAGGTGGTCTGGGTGAATCCTAATTCCGGCACGTTTTAAAGGTCCATTTTGGTAAAAAACTGTGGTCCTAATAAGTAATCGGGTATGAAATAACAAAATTTTTAATCAATCACAGTAGGCTTGTTCAAAGTGACAGATAATAAAAAGAAATCTCCTAAACAGTTGAATAATTGTTTGTTAGTAATTTAATGTGTCAATAATCCGCATTTAGTTAGAGAAAACTTGTGAAAATATTTTAACTATGCCAGTAAAATTTACAAACGTGGAATATGCTGACATAATATTCATCTATGGTTTCTGTAATGGAAATGGTAGGTCGGCGGAAAGAGAGTATCGGCTGCGTTTTCCTGGTCGTCGATGCCCTAATCATAAAACCTTTAGTACGGTGTTCCAGTATGCAAGACAACACGGAAAGTTTCCTAATTCTGCAGTTGTGGAGCGTGTTTTACAACAAGTTGTGCAGGAACAAAACAATATTATAAACGTAGTTCAAGAAAACCCAAATATGAGCACTAGACGAATCAGTTTGGCAACTGGTATTCCTCATTGGCGAGTATGGAGAACCCTAAAAAGTGAACGTTACCATCCATATCATATCCAGCAGGTACAGCGTCTTCAACAAGGCGACGATATCCCCCGCCTGGCATTTTGTCATTGGTTGTCTAACCATCGCCCAGTCATTTACAGAACCTTATTTATGGATAAGGCACAATTTACAAGGGATGGAGTAAACAATTCACGAAATAATCATAAATGGGCACAGGAAAACCCACATGCGGTACGCCAACGTCGTTCGCAACACAGGTTTTCTGTAAATGTTTGGGTCGGACTTGTGAATAGACATTTGATAGGGCCACATTTTTTTGAAGAAAGATTGAATGGTGAAATTTACTTTGATTTTCTTCAAAACATTTTACCGAATATGTTAGAAAATATCGGTATAAGAGGCATGTTGTTTCAGCATGATGGGGCCCCACCACATTTTAACCTTCAAGGAAGAGAACACTTATACAATGTGTATCCTAATAGATGGATTGGACGCGGGGGTCCACATGAATGGCCACCAAGATCTCCTGATTGTAACCCTTGTGATTACTTTTTATGGGGCCACTTAAAAAAACGAGGTTTATAACATTGAAATTGAAAGTAGACAACATTTAATCCAGCGCATCGTTACAACCTGCGACGAAATACGTAATAATCCAGAAATGATACGTCGAGCAATTGGTGACCTTTCTAAACGCGCAAGAAAATGCACAGAATGTGGGGGAGGACATTTTGAAAATTTACTTTAGTGTCAATTACGTTTTATTTTTAAACACATTTAGTTATTGTTTTGTTATTTATTGTTAATTGAATGGAAAATATTTTATTTATTTAGATTTTAGTTTGTTCTCTTTTCCAATTTTTTATTAAGTATAAAATGTTGATGATTTTCTTGATCAAAGTAACTGGTTGCTTAGGCCTAAATGGTTTAAATTATCTGTCACTTTTATTCTTTGAACAAGCCTACTGTGATTGATTAAAAATTTTGTTATTTCATACCCGATTACTTATTAGGACCACAGTTTTTTACCAAAATGGACCTTTAAAACGTGCCGGAATTAGGATTCACCCAAACCACCTAGGCTCAATAGAATTTTTGCAAATTTTAGTTATAAAACTATTTATTTCACGTGCCTCTAATTTAATAGGGTTCTGTAATCCATTTTCTTGCACATTTAACAACGTATTTAAATAACCACGAAGGTGTAACAAAAAAATGAAATAGGCCATTTTGTTTGATTTTTTTTGCTCTTTTCGAATATCGTATCGAAATTTCAAAAAAATATATACAGGGTGATGTTTTATTGATGCAAAGAAGAAACATAAATTATAGTGAGTTCGGACCTGGATATATTTTTTTTCATACATGTACCTCTTGGGGCTCGTTAGTACATTAGCCGTACCAAATATGAATCCGTTATTTCATTTCCTGTCAAAGTTATGACAAAAAACAGGTTTGGCCAAAAATTATTTAACACCCAGCAACCTCGTAATGAAGGCCCAATGAGACATTTCTATGGGAGGTTCCGGTTACCACTGTTGTTCTCTACCTCCTATTAAGCTATGTCCCTCTCATGATGCAACACCCTGTATTTGAAACTGTTTCTGAAAAGGGAAGGTTATTAATTGTACACTATTTGGCGGTATTAATAAAAGTCGTAATGTCAACAAAACAAATGTACACTTATATACGCCTAATAATGTAATATAATTGCGTTCCATAACTTGCCCTCATTAAAATCCCCCTGAAAATTGGTCTATACACAATAATTTAATAAACATATTAATGAAAATAAGCTATGAAATTATATATTTCACTTGAGAATATAGAACACTAGATCAGGGACAAGCCTTATGCAAAATTCCAAACCATTTGTTACCTACAAAATTTATTTTCGATTGTAAATTTCCAGCACACGAATTAGTGGGACTACACATGCATGTAAATGTGGAAATCTATGTATTTTAAAGGGCAAGCAACAACTCAACCTTAAAGAAATTAATGGAGGTCAGTAATTTGTGTGGATAGGTTCCTTATTTTAGTTTGCTCATTATTAATAAAATAGAAACTAATTAACTGCTTATTGATAATTTTATGAATAAACCAAATTTGGTTAGAAATAAGGCTTTTAGGTAATAAATAGTAATCCTAGAGAAACGGCGACTATGTAATATTTTGTCATTGTCAGTAGAGAACTATTATATTCTTGGCTAATTTGCATATACAGGGTTTGTGGAGAGTTACCTAACTACACATTAAAATATTGAAGTAATTTAGCTGAGGAATTTCTGATGAGGTCCAGTGCATTTAATGTTAATAGTCCTGCAGCCGCTTGGCTTTTTACTCATCGTAGCAAGGCTGCTAAGAGGCTTATTTTGTTCATTATCAGGTGGCAGACAAATATTTCTGCTTATGCTTTGTTGTTTCCAACATGGTGAATAGTGAATAGTACATATAAAGTGCTCCGACATAGAAATTTGTCCATAAGAGCAACTAATATATATTATAAATAAATCTATGGGTTGTTAAAAATGTAAACAAATTAAACAAGATTAAAACAAGTATGGAAAGATGATAATTTTATAAAATTCCTAACCGATAAGGTATCTAACGAAATCACTTCTTCTATAAATAAAAAACTCAAAGACATTGGGAAAGCAACAACATCCACAAATACTGAAATAAATAGTGTAAAAAATGAATTAAAAATATTGATAACAAACCGCGAGGATAAGGTCAATGAATTAAATGCCAAAATATCAAAATACGAATAATAATAACAATAATAAAATCGAACAGACCGATAACCTGTCTTAAGGCATGTTACAAGGTGTTTACACGCATTTTGTACATGCGGGTGCTCCACGCAGTTCAACCGGTTTACGAACGGATATATGAGCAACGAGGGTCGAAGAGAGGTGTCGCTGGCTGCAAGGAGAACCTGCTGATCGACAGATGTGTCACGCAGGATTCCATGCAGTATAAGCGGAACCTCTCTATGGCCTGGATCGACTACCGCAAGGCATTTGACATGACATCGCATGAGCTCATTGTTCACTTGCTCCGATGTCTTGTGGTACCCGGTCCCGTAGTGAGATGTATTGAAGAACTGATGCCGCTCTGGAGGACTCTCTTTACCATAACATCGGGTAACGATAGAGTCCAAACAGAGTCGGTAACATTCAGAAGAGGAGTATTTCAGGGGGATTCCCTCAGCCCCTTTCTGTTTTGCATCTTACTACTGACATTATCCGTCTCGCTCCGGAAAACCCGTGGTTACAACTGCGATACCTCCGGCGACAAGATACATAAGGTGACCCATCTATTTTATATGTATGACCTTAAACTTTATGCCTCTGGAGAGAGGGATCTCCAACAGTCCCTTAGGGTGGTACAGGAGTATACGCAGACTGTCGGTATGCAATTCGGGTTGGACAAATGCGCACTGATCCATCTCAAGAGAGGACAATACGGTGACTACGGAGAGGACGCGCAGCTCGTGGATGGAAGCATCTTACACCATCTAGATGCCGGAGAGTCGTATAATGTCGAGAAACGCTCCACCCAAAAAGTGAGTGTAGTGAAAAACGCTCTCCACGGCAAGTATCAGCACCTACTCCGACAGATCTGGTCTTCAGAACTGTCGGAGAAGAAAAAGGTGTCTGCTACAAATATACTTGCCATTTCGATCCTTCTCTACTCTTTCGGAGTAGTGAAATGGACTAAAAAGAGCTGCGTCAACTCGATGTACTAACCCGCAAGAAGATGCATCTCAATAGGAGCTTGCATCCTAAATCGTCCGTTCCACGGTTATATCTCCCACAACATCGGGGAGGTCGTGGACTCTTGAGCTTGGAGAGCTTCCATACCACGATGGTTCTGGATGGAGCATGTAAAGTCATCAGGAGTTCGGATCCCCTCCTCTGCATGGTTCGAGACCATGGAAATGCAGAGGGTACGAGCTTTTCTCTTTAAGGCAGCACGGAGAGCAGCCGATGAACTCTCATCTCATCTTCGATGTCGAGCGGGTAAACCCCAACTCTGTCACCGAGTTGGAACCCGTTCGACTAAAAGCCGACATTAGAGCTGCAGAACACAACATCCTTCTGCAGCTCCATAAGTATAAGCCATTGCACGGAGTTTTCTATAAAAATATAGAAGACCTCGGCTAATCCGAAAGGCTGACCTTTGCCTTTTTAAGGATTGTATAAAAAACGCCTTGTATTTTAAATATATAGATAGATAATTGAATGGGATTTTTTTTATAATATTCAACATTTAAACGAAGCTACGTAGACGAATGTGCTAAAGTCATAACAAATACACACGAAAAGCGTAAATTAAAATCCTGGATTACAAAAGGGTTGGTAACATCTATAAACAAAAGAGATAAGCTCCAAGTCTAACAATTTACAGTTAAAAAATGAATTCATTAATTATAGAAATGGGCTAAATGAATTAATTAAATCAGTCAAAAGTAATTATTATAAAAAACAATTAGAAAAGACTAAAAACAATGCAAAGAATATTTGGAATATTGTCAAAGAATACAGTAATAAAGTAACTACCAGTACAAAAATTAAAGAGGTAAAAGGTGCTGAGGGGGAAATAATTACAAATAATTTAACTATACCTAATTCATATAACTCTTTCTTCACAGATATTGGTGAAAATCTTGGTAAAAAAATTAAAAAGTACAGTACAAAAAAACTAAGGCTCCAACATCTTTCTCATTATTTTTAAAACCTATTAATAAAAATTAAATTTGCTACATCATCAGAAGTCTGAAAAATTGTATAGCTCCGGGTATTAATGGAATTCGCGCTGAAATATTAAAATAAATACTCAGAGCCAATGTCTTATTTAATTGACAAGATATTCACAAAAAGTATTTGTCCAACAGCATTCAAAATTAGCATTGTCAAGCCGCTATTCAAAAATGGTGACAAAACAGAAATAACAAATTATAGACCAGTTTCCCCTATAACTAACCTTACAAAAGTTTTCGAAAAAGTTTTGAAACTGAGAATTGATACGTATATTAAAAAGTTTAAACTTATGTCGCAAAAGCAATTCCGCTTTAAGGAAAAATGTTCCACACAAGATGCTACATCATGCCTGACTACCAGAGTTTATGAAGCTCTAGATACAAGTAAACCTGCTCTTTGCATAATTTTAGATCTAAGATTCAGTTAGTCATTCAACTATTAGAACTCGTTAGAAGATATAGGCATCAGGGGATATAATTTAGACTTAATTAAGAATTACATTACCGCAGGAGTACAATTTGTGGGAGGTAAATTCTTTTAGAAGCGAGGCGCCAACTATAAAATACGGGGTACCTCAGGGCACAGTTTTGGGCCTCTTACTTTTTTTAATATATATATATATATATATATATATATATATATATATTAGATTTTCGCGGGTGTTAAATGAAGTGTTGTACTTCCGGGTGCTCGAACTGACGAGAAGCAACGAGAAGCAGCAGTAGGCAGCTTTCAGTGAGAACCTGAAGATGGCAGATGAGATTCTGCCGAAACGTCGTTTAGACAACCGTGACTCCTGGAGGAATCGATCATCGACGCGGTCGTTGGTATGAAAAATACTAGGTTCTCGGGTTGAACCGCGTCTGAGATTGTTAATGTCTCGACGTTTCGGCTCCCGTTTTGGAGCCATTTTCAAGAGAAAAAGTGAGTCAATAAAAAATTGTCAAAGAAAATAATGCTAGGAGTTCGTGGAACTGGTTCGATTCCGGGGTCTCAATCTGCCTACTCCCCAGATCTCACCACGATCCGTCTCTAAGGCCTCAACCTGCCTACTCCTTAGAGCGAACTCGGAAAATGGCTCCAAAACGGGAGCCGAAACGTCGAGACATTAACAATCTCAAGAGACCCCATTATTCTTAAAGAGTGGTTTGATTATAAACTTCTTACAATAAATTTTAAGAAAAGCAAGTATTTGCTTTTTTCTTGCGATAAAAGAGGATTACCAAATTTTGCAACACTCAAAATAAATAGTAATGACTCTACTTCAGAAATTATTGGTTACAATACAATAAAATACCTAGGCATTACAATCGATAAACATCTAAGGTGGGAACAGCACATTAATTAAGTTGCGCAAACAGTCCGACCATTACTATTTAAATTTAAAAATATGAGAGCTATTTTAGATATTAATTACTTAAAAATAATATTGGGTGATCCAAAGAGTTATTTATTAGACTCAGGAAAATTTAGTCACCGTGCAACGCTACACGGGAGAAGAACGCTCGTTTTTCCTCCACTATTGCACGCCGCAGATTTCGACAAAATTACAATCTCCACGATGCTCAGCAATGTGCAGCCTTCCGTTGATTAAGCAATGGGTTCGAGGAAACTGGTTCAACGTTAAATAAACGCGTCCCCGACTGTCGAAAGTCTGCTAGAAACGATGAAAATATGGAGAGATTGAGAGCGTCCGTCCGCCAACAACCAAACTTATCGACTCGAAACCGCGCAGCCACTTAAATGTGACTAGATCGTCGGTGCTTCGCATCCTTCACAAAGATTTACACATGCACCCGTACAAGATTCAGTTAGTGCAAGAATTGAAGCCGATGGACCCCGCTAATAGACTTTTATTGCTAACGAAATGCTGAACCAATTTCCAGCAGTCGATAACATCTTATTCTCTGACGAGGCTCATTTCCACCTTAATGGCCATGTTAATAATCAAAACTGTCGCTACTAGTGTGCAGAAAACCCTAGAGAAAAACATCAAAGGCCTCTGCATAGCCCGAAGGTCACAGCTTGGGCTGCAATGTCGGCATCCGGAATAATTGGCCGGTTTTTTTTTTGAAGACTACCAAGGACGCGCAGTAACGGTGAATTCTCGGCGTTATGTCGACATGATCCAAACGTTTTTCACTTCTGCTCTTCAGGAATTTGAAGGGTACACTCAGAACACTTGGTTCCAACATGACGCATCCACCTGCCACAATTCCAATCTCTCTTTGCCCATCGCTCAGGCGCCTTTTTCCAGGAAAATTGATTTATCGAAGAGGAGACTTGAGTCCCTGTGATTTTTATAATGCAGATACCTTAAGAGTCGCGTGTACCGCACCCGCCCCGCCACTCTGGAAGATTTAAAGGACAATATTCGGCAAGAGATCGAAGCCATAACTGAAGACACTTGCCGCCGCGTTATGACAAATTGTAGAGCTCGGCTTCAGGAGTGCCATGATAGAAATGGGGCACATTTAGACAATGTCATCTTCAACACATGATTTTCCAAAGAAAATTGTACATTTTAAAAATAAATTTGTTAATATTGATTCGCTTGTTTTTTTTTAAATTTAATTTCAAAAAGTTAACAACTCTTTGGACCACCCAGTATATTATGCCCTAATGGAATCCAGGTTATCATACGGAATCAATGCATGGGTTAGTGCCACCTATTGCCACATAAAAAATTAGAAATATTACAAAAAAATCTATTAAAAATAATGTTATATAAAAGTAATATTTACCCATCTGATGAACTTTATAAAAATGCAAGGATGTTAGATTTGAGACAGTTATTCTTTTTACATTTGAGCATATTCCAATATAAAAATAAACACACATTGCAAAGGATTGATCATATGCATGACACAAGATATAGAAGTGAAAAGTATAAAACTCCCATTAGTAGAAAAAATATTGGTTAACGCAACCACACTATCTAGCTCCAAGGTTATTTAAGCACTTGCCATCTGAAATAACTAATATTAAATCTCTCAATATGTTGAAAACAAAAACTAAGCGATTTCTATTAAACAGCAACAGATCAATGATAAAAAGACTAATTGAAATGAAATAACTTCATAAACCATACATTTTATTACTTTACATTCGATACAATTAAATATACTCAATATGTACACAGGTGTAGCTCAGTGTGTTAAAGCGACTGGCTAGCAAACTGAGTTGCCTAGCGAAGTGGGTTCGATTCCCGCAAGGCGAAACAATTTTTCATTAAAAAAAATTCCCCAAGAGGAGTCCACATTAAACTGTAGGGCCTTGTCTCTCTTTGCCTAGCACAAGATCCTTGAGTTCTTCCAGGGGGTTACTTCGGTAACTTGAGAGGCGGTAAAGAAAACGGTTAAAAAAACGGTATGTATATAAATATCTGTGTATATATATATAGGTATGCATGTATGTATGTCGTTTACTTTGTATTGTTGAGATTCAACTATCTAATGTGAATGTAAATAAGTTAAATATTTAATTACTAGGTCCTCTAATTTCTATTATACCCATTACAATAAACCAATAGATAAAAGTGAGTATAAATGAGGTAAATATCCCACGGACAGTCTAAGACTTTGTGGGTTATTCGGTTTATTTGTAAACCCTTTATCAATTTGATCATGATGCTAATTGTACGATTATTGTAAGATTTGTAGTATAATTTTAACGTATATTAATGTATTGTGAATTTTTTATTATGCAAATAAATGATAAGTCTAAGCCTTAGATGGGGGTTAGATTAATAAAGCTGTTGGTTTTTTAACATTATCGACCTCGACAAACTTTGTAATTTCAATTAATTGTACTGAGAATTTCATTAAATAATACGCCATAATGAAGTTTGTTCAAATTGATGTGTAAATTTAAATTTACATATTACCCTGCGAGTTTCTTAAAGTTAAACGTTACGTAATTGAATTGATATACGCATTGTCTTTAATCCACCGATCCTCGCTATTGTCTTCATCTACCAAGTTACACACTTTATTTGTTCACTGAACAGGCAAGTGAGTACGAAACATGAATTCGGCTGTCAGGGTACATAAACATTATATCATCCTTCCTACACGTACAATAGGAATCTATTATAAAGGCGTACAGCCTCATTTTCATCAGGAAGCCATTCTATATTTTATAACCGCTATTGCTGCTATTAAAATTAATCATAGAACAATATAATTTAGAACGTTTTCAGGCAGAAGCATTACATACGCTCCTTAATTGATTAAAAATATCATAATAAGGAGCCACCAGCTATTTATGTTTTTCAGATCGTGAACAATATTTATTGAAAGGTAATTTTGATAGTTGATCATTATTCAATAGCAACGTGTTGAGCATCATGGTTGGGCCTGGCACAAACTCAGCTGAACTCAAACAGAACTTAACAATAATAAATTAAAAAAACCCAAAAATGTGTATAGTTTTTTGTTTGAAAGGTAAGTTTCGAAAGTAACTACAAATATAACTACAGTAGATTTTAATATTGAAATACTTTTTTTTTTTGGCTTCAAACAACTCGCACATCACAAACTCAATATTAAAAGTAGCAAAATTAACACGGATTAACTCATAACATGGCAAATATGAAGAAAGTCAGCAGGAAAACAGAAGAGTACTCACTTCCCAGATAATTCAAGGTGATTTTCCACAGGACTATCTGGATGAGGATGTACACGTCCAACCAGAGAAGAAAAAGACTGGAAAGAAAAATATTTACCCCAACAAAATTAAATGGGCGGTATCTACCTTCAAACTCTTTAAATCATCGGGAAGAGATGGCATTTTCCCTGCATAACTTCAACCTTGAATTGAGGAGCTTATGCCATACCTGAAAAGTATATTCATAGCAAGCTATGTACTTGGTTATATTCCCCAAGCTTGAAGGGAAGTTAAGGCGGCGTTCATTCCAAAAACGCCCATCAGAAGAGCCTAACCGTCCCTTTAGTCTAGTCTCATCTCTCCTGAAAACAATGGAGAAATTATTAGATCAACAGATCAGAAGCAAAGTCCTTACGGAAATACCGCTTCACTCCAAACAATTTGCCTATCAACCTGGCAAATCAACAATAAATGCTCTACATTGCCTTGTCAAAGGCATTGAAAAGACATTTACAGCTAAAGAAGTGTGTGCTTTCGTAGATATAGAGGGTGCTTTTGACAACACCTCCTATGACGCCATACAAAAATTCGCTGAAAAAATGGGAATATGGTCCCCTACAATCCATGCTCATAAGCAGAATAATTACAAATGAGGGGAAGGATTCGGTTACAGCGAGTGCAGGCAGGGGTTGTCCACAAGGTGGAGTCCTTTGCTGTGGTCAATGGCGTTAGATGATCTCCTCTATAAATTGAAAAATATGTGCTTCAACGTCCAGGGTTATGCAGATGACCTGGTGGTGTCTGTGAGAGGTAGGCATGAGGTTATGGTTTCAAACCTCATGCAAATTGCCTTAAACATAATATCCAATGATTGGTGCCCGTCAGAGGGGCTCAATGTTAATTCGAGCAAAACAGTTATTGTTCCAAAAAAACCTTAGAACTCTTATGCTGAACGGAATGATCCTAAGCTTTTGCTTGGGAATGTAAACAATCAATGAAGCAACTGGCCAACAACAACAAGATTACCTTGATGTGGGTGCCAGGGCATGAGGGAGTACAAGGTAATGAACTTACCTATAGCCTTGCGAAAAAAGGAGCTGAAGCACCATTCATTGGATCTGAACCGTTTTGTGGCCTGGCCAAAGGACACATAATGGAGGAGATCCAAAAATGGGAAAAGGAACAAAAAAGTCCTACTAGAGGAATACTCCAAGCGTAAAAGTTTATAACTTATTCGGCAAAGAATGCCACAAGGCATTCCGAAGTTGAAAAATCTGCACTGCCCCTTGAGATATCATCTCAAGAATATGGGCAAAGCAGTAGACGACAAATGCAGATACTGCGATACTGCAACTGAAACTGCGGAACATATTCTTTGTGAATGCAAGGTATTAATCCGCACTAAACTAAAATTCCCAGGGTGGAATTAACGTCTGAAGACATAGGGTTCTTAGCTCCCAGGAAAATCACAAGCATTGTAAACGTCTTGAACTCCTGGACAATAACTAGTTTTAGGGTAATTTACAAAAGATATTTTAAGGCGCAGTGAGGTAAGACTACTCAGAACCAAACAACCTCTGAAACAATCTACAATTTACTACCCACCATAGACAATACTAACCTAATATGAACACTATAAAAAATCACGTCAGGAGATGGAAAAGTTATGATGCTTATCTCGCCTAGGGGTCCATCAGGACATTTTTTCACAGAAAGGTGGACCACGGCTGGAGGGAACAGGACGAGGGAATATTTCAACGACAAAAAGAGAGGTGGAACAAAGCTAAACCACTTCAAAGCGATGAAAGTGTTTTAAAATGAATCACAAGTCTAATTTTCTTTCAGAAAAGTTGCAAATATGTTGAAAATTTGTAAGTTATTGTAATGCAATAAGATCGTGATATTGGTAGGAAGTTGAATATTCAGTGATGAGTTTTGTGATAAGTTTGGTTAAATCCAAAGTGTTATCATTTCAATTAAAAATAATATGGATCATATCTGCAACGGATTCACTATCACATCTACACAAAAGGCTATCAAGAAGTCTTATGCGATTCAATTGTTGTGGGAAATGGCCCTGGTTTAATTTTAATCTTGTGACAGTAGTAGAAAAATATATAGAAACATTGTGACTATTCATATGAAGTAAAGAAGTTGGTAACATGGGGTCATTTTTGTGTAGTGGTTCTTTGAGTTGGTCAAGTACACCTTCCAAATGGGTTGCTATTTCTGTTTTAGTTCTTGTTTATCGATATGAGAGAAATATGTCATCGGGGAGAAAGGCTGAATGACATCTTGTTTTTTAACAGATTGTTTGGCAAGATGATCAGCAATACACTTTCAAATGATATTTGAGTGATCCTTAACCCAAACATTTTAACTTTAAAACCCGCTGTGATAACTGACGGCGCTTAAAATTCTAAAACTTTGTAGATACGATTATATTGAGATAAATTTAAGATAAAATAGTACAAATAGCAATATTTTATGAATGTTTTATTTTCATATCGTGTTATTTCAGTCTACAGTAATAACAAACAAATTAATTGTCGTTGATTGGTGCCATAACTGCCATAACTACGTGTATATTTGTTCATTTAAAATAAATTCTCGATTGTTTTGAATGTTTTTCTGTAATATAATATATAATACTTGAATACAAACATGATTTGGAAATTATATGGACATATCAAGGCTCATTTAATGTCTTCAACTAATATTGAGTTTTTTATAATAAACAATAGAAAATAAAAGGATAAAGAAAGACAAAATACAAGAGTTTTCGAATATTAATTAGCAAGTAAGGCATCACAAGTAACGCTAAAATAATACTGTTGCATAACTTTAAAACTTACTACTCCCTCCATTTTGTAGAATTTTTTTATGTTTCTGTTCCTATTCATGATAGCACAATGTAACGTAGCATATGTTCATTATGAAAGAATACGATCTATCGAACAATGAAAGATTTATTGAAATCGGATATTTTGCCTGAACGTACAGTGCGCAGCTTACTATTTTAGATATCAGTATAGATGTAGATTAGTAGTTAAGTTCGTCGAAATTTATTGCATTGATTTATAAATAAAGTAAATCAAAATAATGAATTATATATGTTTCAGTAAAACAAAAAATTGTTAGAATAGAATAGAATAAACTTATTAACCATAAATTTGTTACATAAAATGAACAATATTGGTTTTGGCAGAAGTGTTAGAACCATGAAGAGTACAAAAATATATAATTATAATATAAAATATAATAAGTAAAGTTATAAATATGTCATAATAATGTATAAAACAAACAAGGCTACAAAAAACATAGAATAACAAACAAGAATATAAAAAACAAACTCATGAATATATAGATAAAGTAAGTAAAAATATTAGGTACCTAAGTAATTAAACATAAAGTACGATTTTGTTCCAATATAAAAACTTATACAAATATATATACATGACACCGGAATAGTAACATCAAATTTTGAATTATTTTTGGTACCAGTCAAGCAGAACTTATTGTATAGAATTTCTCTGTACTGTAAAACGGGTTATTAGTCCAGGCAATAGAGAATATTACCTGAAAAAAAAAATAGGAGGATTTAGTTTTACAAGTTTACCTTATGTTTTTTGGGTCGCTGATTCCGAATTTTTCACTCCCCATCGAAATTTCTTACCGGAAATACCGCAAATTTTGAAAAACGGCACCAAAAACAAGTATTTTCAAAAGTACTTTACTTTTATTAATTACAAAAAAAACAACTTACGAACACTATAAATTGACTGGAAGAAGCCAGAAAAGCTAAAAACATTTAACAATTTACAAAAATTTGAGGATAAAGTTTGAAACCGCTTGAACATCGGGAAATAATGAAATTATTTAAGATAGAATGTTGTAAAGTTTATTTCAAGTCTTTCCACTTAACATAATTACTTCCACGTCCAGCGGAAGGTAACGCAAAAAAAAATTATTTATTTATTTTTTTTTTTGTTGAAATAGGCTTAAAATGTTATGAAACGCCGAGATTTTAAATTTGAGAGAAAAAAATTCCTGTCTGTCGGTCGGTCTGTTTGTAACTTTTTTGTGCGCACGTTTACTCTAGAACCGCTTATGATATTGACTTGAAATTTGGTACACTTATGTATTATAACGAGATCTGGAACTAGATTATATTTTGATCTAATTCCATTGGGGGGGTTCGGGGGTAAATTTGGTAAATAAGGGTAAATAGGCAAAGCAATCAAGCAAGAGTCCATAAAATTGCAATTTAGGGCATGTACGAAAAGTCAAAGTCTCAAAAGTTTTTTTGACATCAGCCACTCCCCCCTATCACCTCCAATATCACCCCTACACTATTGTGAAAGGGAGTAAAAAAATCAAATATGATTTAGTGTGTGTACAAGAACGAAATGTCTCAAAAAAATTTTTACCCTCTACCACTCCCATTGCCCCCCCCCCCATCCTATTATTAAAGGGAGTAAAAAAATAAATTGAGATTTAGTGTGTGTACGAGAACCAAAGGCCTCTAAAATTTATTTTGGCATTAGTCACCTCCTCGACGACCCCCCCATTGCCACCCCCACCCTATTGGTTAAGTGAATAAAAAATTAAATCGGGATTTAGTGCGTATACGAGAACCAAGGACCTCTAAAAATTTTTTGACATTAGCCAACCGCTCTACCACCTCCATTGTCACCCCCACCCTATTATTAAAGGGAGTAAAATATTACATTGGAATTTAGTGTGTATAAGACTTGGATACAAAATCTGGATGTGGAAGTAGTGATTCCTTGGGCAGTGGTTTTTTTTACTATTAAGTTAATTCCTCCGGCGTCGTTTTACAGCTGTTGAAGGATCAGGTTCACCAAAGGTCTCAGTTTCTGAACTAGAATAACTTTTATCAGCTTCTAAAACATGAGGACAATTGTATCCAATCTACCTAATTTTATTTCTTTTAAAGAGACAATAAAGTCAGCCTTGGACTACTGACTACGTGTTACGCACTTAGTACTATTAACACAATTTTACGTCTAAGACAGGTAAGGAGAGAGATAAGTGGATTGAGAGGGGGAGGGACAACAATAGAGTGAGAGGCATAGAGAGGGAAAGGGAGGAGAATGGAAAAAAAATCAACTCACCTATCAAATTCTGATCTTTCTCCTGGGTTATCGTTAGATTACTCCAGTGAGTCTTCTCCCCTGTTCATCTCCTCATTTTGCAATTCTAAATTTATTTCATCAGGTCCCCGATGTCTTCGTTTGGAGCGTTTTCACAGGTGTTGTTGCATTGAAGGCACATCACCGAACATCGCAGGCCGCTTTTCCTGCAGCCGCATGCTGCTCGGCAATCTTTATTGCATCTGCAAGATATGAGCTTTAAAAGCTCCGGTGGGGCGGTAGGTATTTAAGTTGAATTTTCAGCACTGCAACCATACAAGCGAAGTAGGAATTGATTGCCCGTGTTTGAATGGCTTGCGAATCTGCGTTTGGTGTGAGGAAAAGCTTGACAGATCGCAGTAAATCGGGATTATTAATCAATACAGTAATAAATTTTACAACGTATTTTGCACTGATGCTCTCCAACGGTTACACACGAGGAGAGTAGTAATGGATAACAAAAGGCACGCAAGAGGGGAGAAAAGGGCGCCGAAAGACAGCACGAGAGAATCTATGGAGTTGACGATCTTCGTTGCGCGCCTGCCTCGCTGCTTCTCAGAGAGCAATTTTGACGTCGCACTAGTGCCTTTGCGTTTGATCTTTCAAAAAAGCACTTACATAGAACCTGTTATGTTTATTTTTTTTTATATTTTCAGATTTTCAAGCTATTTATCAAAAATAAATCAACAAAAACTGAGTTATTTTCAAAAAAACCTCGTTTTTGGTGCCATTCTTTCAAACTAGAGGTATTTCCGATGAGATTTTTTGGTGGAAAGTGAAAAATTTGGAATCAGCGATCCAAAAAACAAAAAGTTAGCCTATAAAACTAAATCCTCCTATTGTTTTCCAGGTGAGCATTTTATTCAGTCTCCGTTGCCTAGAGTATTATTGTATATAAAAAACATAAAATTTAGAATATATAAATACAAGGTATGGTCACAATTTTTCCCTCTGAAAGTGTTACGACAAGATTGTCTGTAAGAAAAGTAGAAAATTATCCCGATTATGCGTTTCTGCATAACGAAGATTATATTGACTTCTGGTGATTATCCCTACGAAATAATATTGTAGCTGAGTCTTGAATAATATAAGGAATAGTAGGCGGTGAGTAAGCCATGTTCATTTATTACCTTTTTAAGGTTTATTAAAGCATATTATGCATTTTTAGCTAAATTCGAACATAGATTGTCTATATGACCCGACAAACCAAGAGTTGAAGAAATTTAGTCCCATTACTGGTTTCTACGCAGTATAGAATAGGAACTGGTTTGGATAATGAACTATAAAAATGAACAAAAACTGTCTTGCTAGTGGCAACCCTAAGTGATTTTTTCTGATACCAGTTTTCACATTGTTTAATTATTGTATGTGCCGTAGATTCTAATTCCTGCACATTTTTAGCTTATGATCACCGAAGTGTTATCGGCGTACATAAGATATTTCCTTCTGCCCAACACCAATATTCATGTCATAAGAATCAGATATTTCCGAGTCAATGGAAACGAGTATTTTTCTATTTTCTAGACATGATATTATTCAGTTCAATATGTGACCCCTAATAGCCAGATTACTTAACTTTAATTTAAGGAAATTTGAATTCACACAGTCAAATACTGCAGTTAAATCAAAAAATAAACCTGCAACTTTATCGCCCATGATCAAGTGAGCATACATTTTTTGTATAAATTCTTGGCTAGCTAATTCTGTAAAACTTAGAGTTCGGTAATCATACTTTCACAGTTGGTAAGTAGCTGATTGGATTCAAGATAATTTTATAGTCTAGTGGAAACTGCCTTTTCATTTATTTTTGAAATATAACTTAGAATTATAGGCCTGTAATTCTCTAATAGTTGGGGATTGCCTTTTTTGTGCAAAGACACAATTTTTCCTATTTTTAAAGCATTTGGGAAGTGTCCAAACTCAATCAATATGTTGTTTATCTATTCGGTATTATTCTCAATTTGGACATAATATTGTTAATTGTATTTTTTGTGTTCTATTTCCTTTATTGAACATCCGACATTTAGAAACCACTGAAAATAGAAAACTCATTATAATAACTGTCAACATTATCGTGTGTTTGGGTAAAGAGGTCGATTGGCTAGAGAAAATTCTTTCGAAGCTGTGCATATGTCGTTTAGAAAATATTCTGCAGCTTCTTATGGTTTCCATAATGTCTTCTTGATAATTATATAATGCGTGTGAAGTAAATAACTGGCCTTTTTGATCTGATATATATGAATCTAACACACAACAATCACACATGAAATCAATTACAATTCTCGAAAAAATAATGTTATTTACTTATAGAAGCTGAACTTTCACGGTCTCTCGTATATTCATAGCATTTATTGAAAGATGTCAACCATTAATCATATTTCCGTTTCATTAATTATCATTTCATAACAGAAATACATTTTGAGATTTCTCGATGATTTCAGGATATAGAAATTATCGTTCCTCTTTGTGATATTTCCGTTTAAAAATACTTGTTTTTTGTGTCAATAATATGGGGCACGTTACGACTCGGTCATGGTGTCACAAAGACAAAGTAGGCACTGAACAGCGACAGCTGAAAGTTACGCACGGCTTACTCTCCATTCATCCGCGCTAATGTCCTTTTCCGATATTTTGGCATCGTCCTTGAAATATTCTATTTCCTCTCGCTTGTAATTTTAAAGGACATTAGATTGCGAACTTATGGAACTTGTAGGAATGTTCCACTGCTGCGTTTGAATAGGATTTCAAATTTGAATTTTATTGACTTCTGGTCGTGGGGTTTTCTTTATCTGTTTGAGTTGAAGATGCTGTAAGGGAAGTAATATATAAAATTTACACAACAAGAAATATTATGAACGGAATTGCAATAAGAATGGATAAAATATTCTTCCTTGTATATATTAAAATATTCTTTCCTAAAATATTTTATTTTAATACAGTTCCAGAGCACTTTGAAAAGTAAATAAGTTACTACTTATAGTTACCTAATTAGAAAGCAGTTAAGTTCCTTGGTAACTTCGTCACTTAAACTGATAACTAAGTTACTAGTTAGTTTATAAAGTAATTAGTTTTTATTTATAAATATAAATATAAATACTGTGATATCTCGCATGCAAAGTCACTAAAGTATCACACAAAATAGTTTCTAAATTTAATTCTCAAGGTCGAAAGTTCGGAATTAAAGAAAAGAAACACAATTCTAGTAACACAACAATAAAACAAATTCAAATTAAACTGAACGATGTATTGCGAGAACAATGTTCCATAAAACTAAAAGGTAAAACTTCCTGTCTGGCTAAATAAAGTAAAATAAATACGATGCTAAAGTTAAATTAACTTTAAAATAAAATTTGTTAATAAACATGAAGTTAATAGTCGAAATTTCCAATTTAAAATATTTTAATTATTTCCAAACTCTAAAATGGTGAACATGAAATTTGTATAGAGTTTGTTACAATCTTTTAAGTCCGCGTAGCTCAATATTATTTCCAGCCGCACAGTATCACTTATTTGCGACGTCCAGCTACTATTTCCTAAGCTCCTACACCTTTCAAATGATATTATAAATATAATATAATATAATAAATTATAATTATACTTCTTTCCCCTACTTCTTAAAATCTTTAAAAACTCTACTTTTCTTCCTTCGTTTTATTTGTCTTCAATTAAACAAACAACAGTATATTCTTTCTATTTTATTCCAATACCGTATTTTCTCAAAAATTTTCTTCCCCTTCAATTTTCATAATTTTCTTGTTATTTTTCATATGCCCTAGCAACCTCCAATTTTCCATGTATCCACAATCTCGTTTATATTTTCTTCAAATAATAAAATCGCAGATACCAACTTGAATCTTTCGAGACAACAACTTAACAAAAAAATTAGTCTCTGCATTTCTCATCACGTGATATTGAACCTTTTTCAGTTTTATCATTTTTCGGCATGAATTAGTTAACAATCTTTTATCTACTTGAATATATTAAATGCGTAAACAGTTCGAAATGTTTTAAACATTTTAATAATTAGTACAAAAATAATTAAATGTATTTGAATAAAATAACTGATTCTATTTACCATTAAATGATGTTATAGACATCTCTATCTGTCTTTAATGACTGAAATATAAAAATTGCATGTATTTATAGAAAATTCCTTCATATTTTATCAAAGAGAACAAATAAAAGAAAACATGCATGTAACTCTCTAATCAGAATAAATGTATGTTATTCACAATACACAACTCAAATAGAAAAATTGAAAGCATAAAAAATTGTACTAAGGAATAAACAAATTTGAACCCAGGTTTTACTCAAAACATATAAATAATGTATAATATTTCAACATACGAAGTGTAAATGCATGATAATAATTCATATACACTATTTATAACATTTGAAACTCAGAAAAATTACAATCTGAAAGTGTACAGATATAGACACACTTCAAAATTCATTCAGAAATAGTTATAAATAAACAAAATATGGGTGAAAAACACAATAGAACATTGGAATAGCTTGTCTAGATGAAAATTCACAAATATAACATGAATGGTAGCAGCCAATGGTAAAATTAGAGCCCCGAAATAGAACAATATTGACATTTTGAGAGAACAGATTAAATTCATGTATTAGATTTGATTTTATAATAAAAATAAAATTGAACATTGAAGTTTCACCTGAATTTAAAGGAGACGAGAAAAAGGAGTAAATTTAGTGTAGGCAAAGAAAGAGTCATGAGTGGAACAAGAGACGTATTTTATTTTTAATCAGAGACGCAAAGACAAAATAGCGGTATCAAAATAAAGAGGAAAAGGCAAGAAATAAGAATATTGAAAACGAAAGCGGCTACAGAGAAAAGACATAAATTGAAATTGATCAGTTTTGACAATAAATTGGAAATCACGTAACCATGGCGGCTAAGAAAAAGTATAAAAGGGATGTCAGAATTGGCATTCGAGAGCGGTGAAAATTTTTGATGCGTTAACATAGCGATTTTTTATTAAAATTATAACCGAAAAAGGTCATTAAAACATAATATTTTTAGTCGCAAACTCCTCTATAAAATCCTTATTGTACTATAAGGAACGTAACCAGACTAAAACCAACAGCTACTCTCCGGGCTATGTGCCCCGCCGAGCGCTGAATTACAAGTTACAAGCCTGGCGCGTTAAGTGTTATAATCGCATATTACCAACAAAACGCTAATGCTTCGATTGCAACAAACATCAGCCGAAAGACTGATCCTACTTAAAGGAGCTCTCATGCCATCGTCCCATACCACTTGCAGATTGCAGTTTCGAGCTGTTGGCTCTCGTCAGTGCAAGGTAGGCATGTAACGAACAACACGAGGATCCCTTGACTATTTGGTACATCTCGGTATCTTTACGATAGCGACATGTAAAATAGTAAACAGGCGCCATCTAGCGGTCCAGTGTCTGTTGCAATCGAAAAATAAATAGCCTGTCTGGGCTTAACATAGTTCAAGTGTGCTTCTAGAGGGCAGAAATATTAAAACATAATATTTCAGTCGCAAGCTCTTCTATAAAATCCTTATTTTACTGTAAGGAATGTAACCAGACTGCAACCAACCAACTCTAGTGACACGTTCTCAGAGATTGGCAGACGTCGACCATATCAACGAAGAGATTCACGTCGCCACTTCAGAAAGCACTAATGAAAAGTGGATTTTCGAGGTACACAATATAGAAGTCGCAGGGACCATACAGACAAATTACCCAGGAGGAATCCGAGAAACCAGTGGCAAAATCATATCTACCTTACGTGAAAGGGACGACATATAAAATTGGCTAACTTCTACGTAAATATAACATAGAAACAATATTTAAAACAGACCAAAAAATCAGTACAGTCCTTCGTAATCCAAAATCAAAAACTACCCTAGAAACCCAAGGAATATACGAAATCCACAGGACACAAAATAGACTTCGACAACACAGTAACTAATATCGAGCATTATAGGTCAAGGATTGCCAGAGAGGAAATAGAGATTGAAAAAAGACCACAAAATCTTAATAAACGAGATGATACGCAGAGATTATTCAGTTCTTGGAAGCCCGCTCTACGGGAAGATACGTAACAGAAACCACACGACGATCCACTGTAGCTGAACTAATCACGATGAGGTACGTTCAAGCATTGACAAATAGTGAAGAAACACAGCAACCTACCCGAAATGGACCTATCACGTGGAGTCAGAGCCGAGCGCTGACCAATTAGGGAGAACCATGGCATTCTACGGCAACGATTGGACACGAGGATGCCCAACCACCAACAAGAAGTCACGTAGAGCGTGACGTTTCAGCGAGACCAATTGTCGGGTTGGCTCAGGCGCCCGCTACGCCCCCCACAAGTAGTAGGGGACCAGTGACACGTAGCCAGTCGCGCAGGCGCGCCCTAGAGCACAGCCTATATAAGTAACCGCACAACGCGGAGAACGTCAATTCAATTCGAGCAACGAGAAGCAACAGTAGGCAGCTTTCAGTGAGAATCTGAAGATGGCAGATGAGATTATGCCGAAACGTCGTTCAGACAACCGTGACTCCTGAAGGAGTCGACCATCGACGCGAGAGAGCACCCGGAAGTACAATAACACTTCCACCCGCGATGTGTTTGTTAGACTTGTTGTCAATATACAAAATTTGTTAAAGCTTGATAAATAGTTTCCTTTGTTGTTTACAAATCATAATTTTTTAAATAACTAAATAGAGCAAATTGGTCTCACCCTGAGAACGAGTAAACAGATTAACTTGAAATAAGAGTTAAGAGATTGCTATAGCAGAACACATATAACAAATATTTTTAAATATAAATCACTTGTCTTGTCAATAGTTACTCTAGGACGTTAATATTCTAAACCATTTTTGTACAACGACACTTATCTTACTTATTCTCATCGAAGTTACAAGCCTTCAAATAGGGTTTTCAGTCAGCTAAAATAACTAAAAGTATATTGATAAAGAATAAAATATAAGCTCAAGCGTAAGCAAATATTCACTGCAAAGGTATTTTATTATAATTTCTCTCAAACAATGCCAGATCATAGAATTCCCTGGATAATGTGTTTTGCCAATTCAGATGGCCATCTTACTTATGAAACAAATTATGTTGATTCTAAATAAACAGCAGATGCAATAGTGAACTTTAGCATAATTATTTAGTTGAAGCAGATTCTCAATGGAATAACTCCTGAAACTACTTTGCAGCGGCTGGTGATATGAAGGGAATGATTAATATGAACTTAAATGAGAATTCATCCGCTTTAAAAGTGGATTAATTAGACATTTAATATCATTAAGCAAAGTTTAATAATTCCTAGCCAGCCGGGTTGAAGTATAATAATGACCATAACATCATATTATTATAGAAATGAGTACATGTGAGTGATATACACATTAGGGTGGGCCGAAAAAAATTTTATTTCTTTTTTTGATTCGCTATACCGCGGAAAACTTCAACTAATCTTCGTGTCAAACTTATAAATGTCGAACTACTATACTGCGGAAAACTTGCCCCTCGGACATATAAGTAAAATCGCACATCATCCTCGAAAGTCATAAAAACTGATCACATGTAATATTTTGTCGTAATCAAAGATAAAAGTAAATAAATTCAAAAATCATAAAGATTTCAACATTTATTGGTGGTCACATTGTATTTGAAAAACACATTTTTTTATTCATTCTTTTTGGTACTTACTATTTTAAACTCCGATTTGTGCGAAAAATTTGGCATTATAAATCGTGAAAGAAGCGTCGCTCTGATGTACCCATCCCTGAACTTGGTTACAGATAAGAATGTTGAAATAAGTATCATTTTTATGTATTTTTCGATAAACATAATGTGATCACGGATCGGCAGTTTGGCTCTAAAAAAAATACAAGTACCGAGCATGCAGATTTGGACTCAATTAAAGAAATTGTACTAAGTTTAGATAAATCTAAAAAGTGCATGGCTGTATTTATTGATTTAACAAAGGCTTTCGATACTGTATCACACCAAATTTTACTAAATCGACTTCAAAACGTTGGTATACGTGGTCCTGCATTATGTCTCATAGAAAATTATCTCGCTAACAGAAAACAATGCGTAAGAATTGATGAGATATATAGTAACCCTCTCACTGTCACCATGGGCGTACCACAAGGGACAGTGTTGGGTCCAATTTTGTTCCTTGTGTATATTAATAGTATTACAAATTTAAAACGATTTAAAGGCTATTTAGTGTCTTACGCTGATGACACTGTGTTTGTAGAAGATTCATGGGACTTAGTACATAGAAACGGAGAAGAAAGTTTAGCATTAATTTTCAAGTGGTTAAACTTTAGTTCATTAAGCTTAAACATACAAAAAGCAAATTTTTAACGTTTACATTATTAGCTAATGATCAACCTTCTAAAAGAACATTATATATACATAATAATGTATATTTGCAACAAAAAAATTGTGGGTGCCCTATTATCGAAAAGACTAATAAAATAAAGTACTTAGGAGTTATGCTTGACCATCACCTAAGATGGAATGAGCATGTATCTTATATCACAAAGAAAATTAGACAACTTACACACAAATTCTATATTTTAAGGGACATATTAAATAGAAAAAATTTAATGACTATTTATAAATCCCTAATTGAGTCTATAATTAGATACGGTATTATTATCTGGGGAGGGCTTTACAATAATGTACTAAAAATTCTACAAACAACTCAAAATTCTATTCTAAAGATAATTAAAAAAAAACTGTATTCCTCCACACTATTGTACATAGAGGCAGAGGTATTTAATATAAAAAATCTTTTTGTCTACCAGTGTTTAATACATATGTTTGACGAAAAGACTCCATCAACCCATCCTAGTTATATAACTAGATTTACTGAAAATATGTCGGTTGCTTTACCATTGGTTAGTAAAAACCATACACAAAGATCTGTCTTTTATTGTAGCATAAAACTTTATAACATTTTATCACTTCACATAAAAAAAATAGGAAAATTTAATAAATACAAAATTGAATTAAGAAAATTTACTACTCAAAATCAAGATCGTATAAAGAATATTCTCAATTAATAATGTAACTCCATACTTACCCGTTCAATTAATTTTGAAATATATATAAAAAAGCATATAACAATGAACCTGCAAAAGTCTTTCCAACATGGATAGTATATTTACATCATCTCCTAATTTCTCACCTATACAAGCAGTTAACATTTTTTGTTTATGTACTGCTATGTGTTACTATTTTAAAACCTCACTGTTTCACTCGTTGTTCCATTCATTATGATATATAATTATTGTTTGTATTCTTATATTTAATTACTTTTTCATTCTTTTAATTAGTAAACGCAACAATTAAATAATGCATCAACTCAGTAATCAAGTTAACATGAAATTCACAATATAAGAATTCTATGCTTAGATGTTCTCATATCAGCTTGGTGCTGTTCATCTGTATATTTATATATAAAAAAGTATATAACTAATTTGACATTAATTGTTCTTCTCTTACATTATACTTATACATAAATTATTGTAGACTTTAGTATAGGATGAACCTATGTAAGAATTTGTATTCTTTTTGGTTTAATAAACTTGAATAGTAGGTGACAGTCTAAGCATGAAAAGAAAAGTAATTTTATATTTCTCTTGCTTATAATTTGTTGTTTATTGCTTGAATACGAGATATATAAACAAGGCCATTATACCCTAGAGCCAAAAAGAGAGGGCGTAGTGATTACGCCCGCTTATTATGCCCTCCAATACTCATTTTTGATAAACATTGAAAAACAGTTAATAAGCAATTTTAATAAAGAGTTTCGTTTAAAGTTCTTTAATGCTATTAGCTAATACAGGTACAAAAAGTTGAAAATTACAATACTAGATACATACCAGTTCGTGAAAATAAGCCACTAGAACTGTCTCGCTGACAGTTACAGAATTTCTGTAAGCCCATTGTTGAAATTTTTCATATTCTTTCTCATTGAGTGATCAGGATTTTTTTTGTAGCAGTGCCTCATTTGCTTCTGTGGCCCTTTGAACGAGAATTTGTGGCATTTTCTCGTCCTTCATGATCACTTTTAGAAAGGTTTCAAGACATTTTATTACTTCACTATATGTATTATATGACCAAGAAGACACTTTTAGACCAGGGCCAAACCGTTTAAAATATCGTAATAGACGATAAATTCTTAGCAGTATACGAATGGTCGTAAAATGTAGTTAATGGTGTAAATAATTAAGGAAAAATCGTCCAGACTGAGTAAAAGTTCGGGAAGGGGGGTTGGGGTGGTAATATATACATTTTTAGGGGTTGGTACTGGTTTTTTGCGATTTGCGGCTAAACTATGCATCCTATTGAAAAATGTTGAACGTAAAAGTTGTAGATAGTGAAAAAATCTAAAACTTTCTAATTAATCATTATTGACCATAACCTCAAAATTATCGAGAAAAATGCAAAAAACCGTTTTTTCGGTTTTTAATTCATAACTATAGCAAAAATGTTTATATTTTCATGAAAATTGGTGAAAATGTTCTCTTTTGTGTTTCAAATAAGCCCAAATTTTTTCAAAGCGAAATATTTAATTTTCGATGTTTTATGAAGAAAATAAAGAAAAAAGACCTAATTTTCAATAGAAAAATTTGGTTAGCAAATTTTCGATTAATGAACTTTACTAGTGCTCATTTTTTTCGTTGAAATCTCAACTTTAATATAGAATTAAAATATAATATTGTTTATATACAAAAATATCGTTAAAAATGCGAAAAACTGAAAAACTACTTTTTAAAAATCCAGTTTTCGGTGAAAATCCTGAATTTCTTTTTCTTTATTGTAAATAAACGTTTACATTCATAAAAAGCGTTAACTCTCATACAATACTATGTTATACAAGTTGTACATGTACCTAACTGAGGCGAGACTGTTACAATTGATCCATTACTATTATTTCAGAGAATTTCGCGAAATATCAGCAGCACAGATGATGTGAAAAATTATTTACATTTCGAGCTTGCTCCATTTCCTGTGTCATTGTTTACAGAAAATGGCTTCAGAAAAAATGTTAAGTCACATTTATATACAGAATTTGCGAGCATCGATTCGTTACCAACTTCGAGCAATATTGTACACGTTGTTGATGGCGGGTTTCTCTTACATAAAGTAATCTGGCAAAAAACGGTACAATTAATGAAACAACACAAAAATATTTACATTATGTACAAAATAACTACGCAAAAAATAGTTATATGAAGAAGATGCCGATTCCCTAATTATCAATACTTCCCTTGAAGTAGCAAAAAACTCCGATAAAATAGTGGTAGTTGTTGGTCAAGACATAGATCTTTTAGTTCTTTTAAATCAATTCAGTTCACATGAATTGAATATCTATTTCCACAAACCTGATGCAGGAAATATTAATGATACTTATTACACCTCTAATAGTTTTAAACATAAATCACATAAACATATTGTAGCATTTTTGCATTGTTTTTCTGGCTGCGATACAACTTCCAGTTTTGCTGGGAAATGAAAAAAAAAAAAAAACAATTATAAAATCATTATTGGCCGATAAACATTTACCTAATCTTGCAGAAATTTTTTACAATACAAATGCAGACAAACAAACGATTACCGAAAATGGATTAAAAATAATAGCTTCTATTTACAAAAGATTTGAACTCTACCGAAAGGCTACTGTTAAATCCTCATTTCATTTGAAAAAATTACCTCCAACTGAAGGGGCAGCTAAGTAACATTGTTACAGGGTGTATTTCAAATACAAAGTTGGCTTGGTAATCAATTAACAGCTACAGATTGGGGATGGAAACATCACGTTAATGGCATCGTACCTATATTTACAGAACAAGAATTAATTCCTGAAAATATATTGAAAATTATCTGCTGCAGCTGCGAAACAGGATGCGCTAATAGCAAATGTGGGTGTCGCAAGCATGGCTTAAAGTGCACAAATTTGTGCTCAAATTGTCACGGTTCTGATAAATGTTCTAATGCCGAAAAATCGTTGTACGAATAAAATTGTAGTCTCGAGGTCATCGAAGACGAAGACAGTACCCACTGTCTAATAAATAATAATAAAAATAATGATACTGAATTCTGGCGATGAAGAATTGCCCACGAAGAAAAAAAGATTTCAATAAAATTATTTTACTTTTAATTTTTGTATTTTATAATCAAATATAAGACTTTGACGTGATAATTTGTAAATACTTACGAATCAGAAGAAATAATTAACAAATTTTCTTAGTTCACAGGCTTTGTGTTTTTTGAATTTTTACCTATTTAATTGCAGCTTAAATAATGTTTTCGGGACTTTCAAAGCTGATAATAGTTAGATACATGTACATTACTTGTATAACATAGTATTGTATGAGAATTAATGCTTTTTATGAAGTTTTAGATTTTTTCATTATCTACAACTTTTACATTCAACATTTTTCGATAGGATGCATAGTTTAGCCGCAAATCGCAAAAAACGAGTACCAACCCCTAAAAATGTATATATTACCACCCCAACCCCCCTTCCCGAACTTTAACTCAGTACGATTTTTCCTTAATTATTTACATCATTAACTACATTTTCCGACCATTCGTATACTGCTAAGAATTTTTATTGCCTTAAACAGGATTGGGCCTGGTCTATTTGTGGTATAACTGTAATTTTTTCTAACTTCCGGTTTCACCGGAAATGACCCCAACTTTTGATTTTTAAATGGAACACCCTGTATATTATTATATTTTTGGAATCCTATATTTCCATTGGTGCATACATTTATATTTCACACTACTTTAGATGAGTAATTTAAATTCAATAAATGAATTTAATAATTTATGAAATAGATATACTGGGTGTCAACGGATCATGGTAGACCCCCCTTTTCTTCTTTATTTTTAAGAATATCAGAATGAAACTTGGTAGATGTATTAAATGACCAAGAGGACACTTTGTGGCATAACTGTCATTTTTTTACCACTTGCGGTTTCACCGGAAATGACCCCAACTTTTGATTTTAAAATGGAAATGAAAATTCTAAGTACGTTGATGCCCCATAAGTGACATTTCGACTCCAAGAAAAAAATTAAAATTTAAAAAAAAAACAAAAAATTAAAATAAGAAAAATTGCTTTTGGGCACATCCGCCGATTCCTTAGAATATATTATCCGCTATTTTGTGGTAGTACTCTACCACTATAGTTCCATTTGAAAAAATTAAGTTTTGATAAGAAAACTGTTCAGGCCAAATTTGATGGCCCACAAAATACACATTCTCAAATTTTTATGCTCGATTTGATTTTTCTGACATCATACCGGTCCATTACAAGCAATTTTTTTTGGTCATGGCACTCTAGATGTACCAACAAATTTCGAGTCAAATTTTTTTCATGAAGTCGAAATGTCACTGGGGCATCCGCATCAAAATGTTGTATGCGCCACTAGAGATATGGGATGTTTATGCCCTTGTGTGACTTTCTACCCTCGGGCCAAGGCCCTCGGATAGAAATTCGTCACCCGTGGGCGTAAACATCTCTATATCGCCCTCGGTACATAAATACTATTATGTAAAGCAATCGTTTTCCCACATATTGAATTCTCCTCTTCAGTCCTTTTTCTTCTGAACAGTAATTGAACAACTGCAGGAAATTCAATATAGAACAATGAGTACAATCCTAAAATGTAATTGATATACTCCAATAATCAGTAATACACCCTTAAAAATACTTTATATTGTTTTTATAGAGCGGAAAAGTGCACAATTTCGTTTTGAAAAAATGATTTTTGACTACCAAAGAGGTCAAAATCATTTTTTAGGTCCGTAGAAATATTTATATGTAATTTCTGTATTGTTGTTGAATATGTCATGAAATTTTTAACATTTTATTTAATTTTTGGTCAAGGGTTAAATGTGTCCGCATAAGCGTTTCTTTAGAACAAAAGGTATTTACGCTGTCTATTACTTTTTAAGAAAACTATGATGATTAAAAAAAAATTTAGAATACATTTTTGTATAAGAATACATAATTGTAAAAATAGTGGTCTTTAACTCTTTCGTTCTATCCTCGTAGGTAATCATGGTAGTCAAAAATTTACATTTTCAAAACGAAAATATCTCCATTAGTATAAATTTTTATCCCATGCACAAGAGGAAACGAAACGATAAGAATACTATTTTGTATCAGAATACAAATTTAGGAACTACCATCAATTAACCCCTCCGCTTTGTAGTCTTGACTCCCTTTTTTCATTTTAAAGGATTCATATAAAAACGCGATTTGCGCCGTTTTCATTGATTTTAATGAAAAATTACTAGAGTAAAAAAGTGTTTAGAATGCGATTTTGCATAAGAGAAAAGATTTGTATATACTCGATTACATAACCCTTCCTCTATCTAATCGTAAAAACATCTTATTTTGTAATAGCAAATACCGAAAAACGACATTTCCGATATTTATATTAATTACTACGAAAAATGGTAAGAGTCAAAAAATGTTTAGAATTATATTTTACACAAAGTATATGAACAAGGAAATTGTTAATGAACAAATTAATTTTGCCACTGAAATTAATATAAAACCTACAACCAATTGTCTGAGGTGATGTTCATTATGAAGTTAGAGTTTTCTATGGTTGATGATTACGAATCAAAAGTTTCAATTTCAAAATAAATAATGACGTAACCAAAATGGCATTCTAAACACTTTTTTACTCTACATATTTTTCAGTAAAATCAATAGAAACGGCGTGAATCAGGAATTAATTCTTAAAGTCAACCATTTTGGATTCACTATTGTTAATTTTCCAATTTTCACTTCGGATTCGCAATCAGCAACCTCAAAAACCCACACGATATAATTCTAGTCGATTTCGTTGAAAACTTGACGAGTTATTGAATTGGGAGTGTAAAATAGGGGCTGCAACCCCACCGGGGTGAGTTTTTTGCATTCCTTTCTTCTTCTAAGTACGTTTTTTAAGTAACCTCAAAAAAAAATCTAGCGAGGTAAGATCCGGTGACCTTGGTGGCCATTCAATACTATCAAACCTTGCATATTGGATTCGTTGCTGTTATCGATTTAGTGATTTCGACTGAACCTTAAAAATTTGTTGTGCATTCTATAAAATTGTTGGGTACGCCGACGCGATAGTGTATTATTAATGGTTCGAGAATTGCAGAACTACTTACAATCAAATCGTTCACAGCATCGCGACTAGATTCCCTGTCCACTGCTAATGGTCAATCGTAAATTACACATTATTTATTGTTCCTTTACAATTTTATTTGTATATGCAACCAATAGCAATATGTTCAATTGTTGACTCGTTGACTCGGAATTTTAATTGTTTAATTCTCAAAACCATAACAATATTTTCATTCTTACACATTTGCATATAGTCCTATAATGTCCAAGTATAAACTTCGATTTTAAAACTTCCACTCACACATAAAGCTGACACTTGGGGACGTACAAAATAAATTGTTTTGTCCGACCAACATATCGTTCGTATGTTCTGCCTTCAATTTGTCGTCAGGCTATTTTTTCTCTCCAGTACGTTAAAATACCGCATCTGTTCTCAGCCTAAGGTATAACACAGTGTTTCCATTAATCTAAGAACGGCCGTCTAGTGGTGTTAAACCAGTGGCCCTGAAAATAATTTTCACAAAACACTTGCTTTACAAGGTGTTGTGCTGTTAGACAAAATTATAAAGTGTTTCTGGTAAATCTTGAACAGGGATTTTACCTACTAAACTAGATTTTAATACATAATTTATATTCCGTTTATTATTTGCCAAATTCATTGATTCAGTGTCGTAGAAATAGATCTAAACAACATTTTTCCTTATTACTGTATCTCTGAAATAATCTGCAGTAATTGAGAAATCATTTATTGATAACAAAACACATCTATTATTACCAAAGGCCAGAATATCCATTCTGGAGACATCAAAACCAAGATTGATTCTAGGATAAGGTAAGATTTTAGCGAATACCGTAATATCCAAAGTTAAATTATTACAAACATTATCTCAAGAAGGACTGGCAGAAGAAAGGTGGATGTATCACTCAAAATGTGCAGTTAACTACCAATCATAAGAGTAAATGCATGCCATTAGTAATTGATTTAAATGCTTTGGAGTTAATCTTTTCCACGTTTAATTAAAAACCTATGTGCGAGAAATAGCGGTCATCGTCGGCAGATACAGGTTTCCCCAATAATGCGTCAAAGTCCAATATCGGCCCTATTAGAAGACTTTTGCTTGTTTTCCAAATGATTAGATAGGAAGAGAAGGACCCCATAATTGGCCTGCCAGAAGCCGTGATTTGACCAAAATAGACTTCTTTTGTGGGGCTGTGTTAAGGAGTAAGTGTACAAAGCTCCTATAACTACAAAAGAAAATATAAAAAAAAATAATAAGGGAAGTTTTTCAGGAAATTGCTGTAGATATTTTAAGAAATGTCGGTAGATCATTCGAAAATCGTTTACAGAAATGCATAGACGTGCTGGGAGACCACCGTGAACAGTTCCTATAAACAGCAGGTATTATTTATTTCATTAAATTAGGTTCAAAATAACTTTGAAATTCTAAAGTGCCAATTTTTGTATTACCTAATACCGTATTTTCTGTTCCTATTATTTATGCCAACTTTTTTGTAATATTAAACGATTGTTTATAAATTTTTAAGATAGACTCAAATGTGATTTAATTAAACTGTGGAAAAATACTACTGAGGCAACCAAGACGCACCCAGAAAAAAAATTTAATACTACTTTCATTTATTCTCACTTTACGTCAAAATCATAAAATATATAGGGTGTTCCATTTAAAATAAAATAACCTCGAAGATGCTCCGCTGTAGTGAGTTACCCAGTATATTTAAAAATATTGTTAAAATGTGTGCCTTTTCACACTGTACCACTTGCATAAAAAATAATTTTCCAAAGTCTTCTAATAAGCACTATTGGGACAGCATGTATGTAACTGGCGGATACTTAAAATATGTAACTTCTGAATTATCACACGAAGTGGGAAGTGATCCATTTCATAGTTCAGCAAAGATCAGCCAAAATTAACTATGATTTTTTGATTCTGTTTGAAGTGCTAATGCACAAGTACAGTTTCCTCATTCATCATTTTTTGATAGATCGATATAACGTAACTAAGATGGTGGCCGAAATTCAAATATCTAAATCGTAACGAGTTCTTTCTCATTCTCTGAAGACGGACAGGAGGAAAGTATCACTCTTCCACTTGAGAGTCAGTAGCGGTTGAGGTTCAATAAGGTTGCTCGGGCGCCAGTTCTAGCTTTAGGTTTTGAAACGACACTACTCTACAATCCAGTTGAGTAGGGTTTAAATAACTCCTGTGGAGAAATGGTAATGTCCAGTGGATTGTCCAATGGATTAATAAGAGACATTAGATTTCCTCACACACAACAATAAAATTCACAATTCAGTCAATAATGAGATTCACTATTGTAAACTATGATGGTCGGAAGCAAATGTACTACATCAGTGGCAGGTGACGAATTGAAAGCGGTAGAAAAGTACAGGTGATTTTGAAAACTGTTTTAATACAGCAAATGGACAATTAGTAGAACGCATTACCAGCAGGCGGTTATGTGATGAACTGGATAACGGGCAGATAGTACACGGATAACAGGAATGAGAAGCAAAACCGCATATTAATGAATACGGCACAATACTACAGTGTGGAGTGGTTTTAAGCTGGTAGGAAACAGATAAAATGACTGCTATGGGCAGGTCCGAAAAGAGATTAAAGCATGGTTAAGATTTAATAACGACCTACTTTTATGCTGCACTAGGATGATAAGTGATGTCGCCTACAGTTAGTTTACAAGAAAGCAAGCTGAAAATGTAAGGCCTTATTAATAACCAACATACGGCTTCAGTTTCATCTAGAAGAGGATCCACCCAAACTTTGTGAAGGTTATCCAAGATAACCTGCAGGGTAACCTACGATAGGCTTAATAATATTACGTGTTTGCAATCTCCAGTAAACACCCTGTATGTATGTTATATTAGAAACATACTATGATATATAATATCACCGAGACAGGTTTAACCTTCTCAAACATATCATGTTACAGATTGCGTAACAGCTCTTCTCTAATAACCGCTCACGTTGTCTGAGCTTAATGTTTCTTTCTTAGTAATCTTTTATCATGCTGAATTGCCAATTCAATGTTCTTTGTTCTCTAATGTTATAAATATAACCAACAGACATTTTTACCTTCAATCTTATACTCATTTTCGACCGAATACATTCTAAATTTATTATTGTTCATTATTGTACCAAGAGTCAAGCTTGACTCCCAAGTGAATAAAAGTTTTTAAAAAACTATTTCAAGAATCCAAAATCTAACATGTATGTTCAAATAATTTGCAACAAGAATCTTCACAAACCACTGATTTATTATTCATTTAATTACAATAAATAAGTCCTTATACACATTAGTACACACTAATTACAAGTTCCATCTACTATAGTATCACTGCTCATTACTGTTCTTATTCCATCTTATCACTTGCTTGCGTCTGGCTCCACTATATATACCCGCGTCGAATGCACTCGATCATTCCAGAATGTTCAGGTGTATCACTCAAAACGTTTCTGGTGTCGTTCTCGAATCTTGCACAAGGCAGTGGCGTAGTCGTGCACATAAGATATGATTAATAAAAATTCTTTGATACGACAAATTTTTTCACTCATTTCTCAACGGTTCTCTTAGAGGAATTTCTATTTCGGGTCGGTGCGCAGTGGTTATGAGACTAGATCTAACCCAGCGAATTGATCTTTGGCTGAAGTAAACAAAAAATAAAATATATTTCAATAAACAAATAAACTGAATTAACGATAATTGATTACTAAGTTTTCTACTATGCAGTGGTTAAAGGATGTTTATTCACGGCTTTACAAACAGATCATCTAGCAAATGGATAATTCTAAATTAATTATTCACATAAATTAATCAATTTTTTCACAGAAAATAAATACATTTGCAATTAATCAATTACTATGGAACTCCTCAAATCTGTTAAATCAAAATATACGTTCCGGACAAACGCTGGTTTTATAAAAAAAGTTAAAGTTCACACAATCGATCTATTGAATTGGCATCAGGCAGGCATATTCATTAAATAGAATTATATTACTTTTCGTTTTTTCTAATTAAACGCGCAAATCTACATACAAATTTTAATTGGAAAAGTGAGTCAAATCAAAGGAAGGTTTAATTAACTTTATATTCGTGATTTAAATTATGTTATTTTAATTCTAAACAAAATTACCTAATTTCGGTAACGAGGGAAAATAATTGCGATAAAACGAGGAGTAATCTTACCAGGCCAGCAGTCAACGTCAAGTAAACGGCTACAAGTGAGTGATACGTATTGAAGCAGAGCTGTTAGGACTACATCGATGTATTTATAAACAGACAGGGAAGGTTCAGGATTAATGTTTGCGTTACTAATTATTTATAAACAATTATAAATAAATATATTAATATATGATAGTTATCGGAAGTCAATTTAAAAATTGTGGAAACATACATTTCCCTTACTTGTAATTATTTACAAAAGCTGACAATTTTCTAAACGAATTTTTCAACTTACTGAGTGGAGACAAAACTAACCTAATTTGTCAATTCCTACAGAAAAATTAAATAAATATTATCTGAATGAACTTTATCATTTCAAAATGACTTAATAACTTTGCAATTTTTACCAGACTCAGGCTCAAACTCGTCTACAGATACTCAAATTGGAAAAGTAGTGCGATTGTCCATTATAAACAAGGGGATAAACAGGAGGTATCGAACCTCGTATATCCCCTACATCTCTTATATCTAGCTTGGCTAAAATTTATGAGAAAATATTAAAAGTTAGAATATGTTCGTTCTTGAAAAAATATAAAATTATGTCGGACAAGCAGTACGGATTCATGGAGGCTAGATCAACGAATGATGCAATAGCCGGCTTTGCCTCTAAAATATACAACGCTGAGCCCTCATTATGTGTTATCGTTGACCTAAAGCTTTTATATATTAACGATCTATTTAAATTACAAATCGATGCTAACTGCTAACAATAAATTCTGACAAGACACATTGCCTGCTGTTCTCTAACTATAACCATGGCCTACCTAAGTATAATTGAGTCGATATAGATCCTGAAGATTCTACGATTGCAATGGCTCCTGTAAGAAGTATCAAGTAGCTGAGTATCACCATTGACTGTCAATGAGACGTACATGTTGATAACATAGTAAAAAATTAAGAAGTCTACTGCCATTATTCAAATATTTTAAACAAATTTGTGCTAAAAAACACATATATTACATATGGTCTGGTCGATAGCTTCGTGAGTTAAGGCGCGAGGTGGCAATCGCGATTAATCACACGGACATCGCACCACCGGGTTCGAATCCTGGTTCTGGCACTGTCGGAGGAAATGGTTGCATGTCGGCATTTTTTTAATGTGTAACCCCCTTCCGCACAAGCCCTGGCTTCTGGAATTGGGGGTTGTCTAATTTCTGTGATGTTTATTTATTTATTTATATTTATATATGGGATCATAGGTTGGGGAGGGGTAACAAACTACTTCTTGGAAAATCTAGATATGATACAAAACAAAAGGTGATATACAACGAGAGTTATGATTATCCGTTCAATGATCTATACTTAAAAAATCACATACTTGATCCCAGACAATTCTACTATGAAACAATTTTAATAGAGGTGCATAAAGCTAAAAATAATATGAAAAGAAAAGAACATACCTACGGAATCATAAACAAAGAAAAATTAATTAATGTTCCAAAAATGTGCAAAACAATTGGACAAAGAAGTTATCAATATATTGGTCTAAAAGTATAGTTGAAATCACGAATGTTGTCGTTCACGTTATCGATGTATGTAGTTAACAACAACATGCAAATTTTCTCTCTTTGTAAATACAAAGCGCATATGAGCTAAAAAGCAGAAAGTCACGTCTCCTTTGGCTATGACAGAAGTTCCACGCGTAACGATACGTTTTACAAATGAATAATACAGCCGCTAGTCGTAGCCACAAACAGCGTCGAACATTCTGTCAGTTCTCTGTCAATTCAGCGGAGTGCTGTGGATGCATATATTATTATCAAATTTATTAATTTTCTATTTCTATTCGTTTTTTATAAGTTTTTAGTGTTCTTACTGTGCGTATCAAATTTAGTGTTTGTTTTGTTGTTGTTTAAAATAGTTTGTAAGTGCTTTAGTTTTACAGTTTAAAAAACCAATACCAAAATGCCCGTCAAAAATTGGATGAAGTAGCTAGAGGTATGGATATGAAATTAGTTGAGTAGTTCAACCAGGAAAAATGTAACGGAGGTCCCCTTTTACCTTTGCAAGCAGTCCATGAAGTGAATTGTAAAATTAATTATGGCAGCGGGTATATAATAGTTATTTGTTTAACTAGGCAGCAAAATAGTAGATTGATTGCCGCGGCTGAACTCAGCCAAGGCAGTCAATCTATTTTGCTGCTGAGTTGAACATATAATTTTTTCGCCGATTGTTTAATTTTCTAAAATAATTAAATTATTACAATTCTCAATCTCTTTATTATTGTTGCAATAAATTCATTAAAAATCGCAGTTATTACTAGTTGGTTACCATGGAAACTAAGTGTCACTTTCTCTGCCTAGGAAAGAAAGTGCTCAGTTTCCTACCTAGGCAGGGAAAATGAGCACTTTCCTGCCTAGGTAGGGAAATTGACACTTTGCTGATTGACATTAGTCAGCAATGTTAGTACTTTGCTGTCAATCGGCGGAAAAATTAATTTTCTTTCAGCGTGCTCTAATGCATTTGGTATTTGTGTGCAGACGGTGGAACGGATTTGCAAGAAAACCTGTGAGGAGCAGAACTCTTAAAGGAGGAACTGGCCACGAAGAAATTAATAGACATAAGTGTGTCGTCCTTGTGCCGTCGATTACCGTATATTAGATTTAAATATAAAAAGGATGATAACCGGAGGGCCTTAATGGAAAGAGCTAACATTGCAGCACAGAGGGCGGAGTTTCTATGCGAATGTAGACAAAACCAGACGTCTTCCATTAAACGACAAGTTGTCTTTTTCGATGAGACGGAAGCCGTGTGGACTTGAGGGAAAGCGTTTTATGGTGTTACAAGCAGGTCATAGTAGAGGGTTTGAGGATAATGCTTCCCGTATACTCCACAGTCTCTAAACTGGCAGACTATCATGGCGACATGAATGGTGACATGTTTATGAAATGGGTTAAGGGTAAACTTGTTCCGAATTTAGAGGAGCCACCGTTTATAGTAATGGACAATGCACCTTACTACAGTATATTGGCAGAAGAGCAGCCATAGTCATCTAGAAAAAAAACAGATATCGTCCAATGGCTGCAAGATAACAATATACCCGTGGACAGTAATAAATTCAAGGCAGAATTATTAGCGCTAGCCAAAACACATGCAAAACCTAATAGATATGTTGTCGATGAATATTTGAGGGAACATGGCCATGAGGTATTGAGACTGCCACCATATCACTGCCAATTTAATGCCATTATTTGCCACTTAACAATGTTTCACGGCCTATTGACTGTTCGTTGCATTTTAGCTGTATTAAAAAATAATTTATTTACAATCAGTACTTCATTTTATGAATATTAAACAGCGAATTATTTTCAGAAGACTAAATATGTTTTTCAAAATGAAAAACTAATTGACTCCAGACTATTTAATATATGAAATTAAATTTGTTGAAAGATGTACACACATATAATACGTTAAATATAGATGACTTTTTTATAGACTACTCAGTGAAACTGATTAGCCCATATTTTGTATTATAAAGGTTTCATTGTATTCTTGTTTCACGGTAACTTCCTGAGGATATAAAACGATGTAATTATTTGAAATGTAAAAAAAAAGAATTAACTGCATATGTTTTCGAAAGTGAAAAATCATTAAAATTGTGTTGTATGTAAAAGAGTTTTACAGGTTCCTGTAAATAGTACTAAAACCAAATATACTTCTTCTTTAGTATAATGTTCCAATAGTCAATAGTAATTTATTATTAATAAGGTATTTTATGCTTTGTGTTATATTTAATCATCAATATGAAGTATGCCCTACAAATATATGTATGTGTATAGTTAATTAATAAATTGCTCTCTAAATAAAGTGATACTTTTACAAGCAAACAAGATATTGAATGGGGAACAAACATATTAAAGTTTGTCGTGCTTTTAAACTTTCTCAAAAAATACTCTTTCTCTAACTCTTATTTTCATATATTTGACAAAAACAAATGTAAATAAACACTGTTAAAATTCATTGAATTGCATGTTTATGTTCACATATTTCGTTACAAAATACTCCCCTTTTTTATTGATACGCCCATGCGTGACATTCTGTGTGACCTTGAGTTAAATTGATTCAGAAATTAAAGTATGATGACGTGTACGACAACATTCGTGATTTCAACTATATATGTATAATTCGCTACCTGACAATGTAACAAATCTGACCTCAAATACATTATTTAAAAAAATCAAAAATTGGATAAATCTCCAAATGCGACAGACCATCAGTTAATTGATATAAAAACAATTAAAACTAGTTAAAGCTGTATTTAAATTTGGAACACCTACCAATTATATTAGATTTCATCCATATTCTTGCTATAATATCCTACGTACTTATTTGCTGAAAGCTACAATTAAATTAGAGGATATTTATTTGATCGAATTGAATCATGATTCAATTCAATTTAAATTATCCATTTGCTAATTACTAAAATCTCTAAAATTAAATTTTGTATCTAATTGTTCTTAAGACATTTGTTCTTTTTTCTTATTATTATTTACCTGTAGAATTGTATAGTCTGTATCATTATTATTAAATGTTTATATACACTTTTTTGTTACTGTTTGTAAATAAGGATTAGTTAATCCCACGAAAAAGGATCGCTTTCTGTGGGTTATTCTAATGTTCATTTACTATTTTGTTTGTTTACTTACTATCTAGCTATTTGTAAAAATTGCTTAACTACCATTTACATCTAAATATATATGTATTTTTTTATCCTTATTGTAAACACATTTTTGGTATATAAACTATTCTATTCTATTACATTGTATTACCTACTTTAATATTTATGTGAAACATAAAATGGTATTTCGTTATACGTTGTTTTGCTCTAGTTAAAACTAATTTCTGCTTTCCTACATAATTCTATCTGTTAAGCAGGTCTTTCATCGGTAATTGGATAAAAACGAGAGCAAACCCTATTTCCTCTTTAGAGTCTGATAACTTTTCATCTCATCTCATTAGTCTTGAAGAAGATAATCAAAATTGTCGAAACGTCGACTATAAAGAGGAAATAAGGTTTGCTCTTGTTTTTATCCAATTATCGATTAAAGACCTGCTTAACATTCATTTTGTGAATACGAAACTTATGTACTAGAATAATTCTGTCTCTAGATCTGAAACAGGAGAAAATAATATCACAGTATTTATTAGCTATATGTTGGAAAAAAATAAATTAAAATGAGTTAAAATCTCAAAGAAGCCATTTTGCTTTTGGTACACAGATTTGGTCCATTCCTTGAAATCAGAGTGAGACAAAAATGTTAGAGGATAATTTTGTTCAGCGATGAAGGGCATATCGCAACTTTTAAGTCGGCAAATGAATTTTTAACCATGCCTTTGCCTCATTTTTATTTCTACTGCGGAAAATTAATCGTTCCGCATAAATATCTTGAGGTAAAATATCTCTGGTTTGTTCCCGTCCTTACTAATTCCAACACACTTTAAATTAAAAATAATTAATTGTCATTATATCGTTGCGATTCCACAAATTTACATACAATTTAAATATTTTAGTCTCAACAAGATAACTGCAGTATCATGAATACTGAAAAATATGTAGGCACACAAATTGTGCTAAAGCTGAAGTGACTACAAAATGAACACTAAGTGCTTGAAATATAGAAAAAGGTTATTTCTACATGTGTTTTAATATAAAATATCCAGTATAATATATCTCTCTCTAATTAATAACATATTTTTTTATTTTTTTTTTATGAACAGTAACACTTTTGAAGGAAGTTAATTTGATCTGATTAAAATGACTTTTAGGATAACTTTCTATCACACCAAAATACGAATTCTCGAGAATTTTTACCTTCTTATCAATATGTATATAATAGAGAAAATATTGGCGTCGTGATTAAATCAAAATTCTAGATTATGATGAAAATGGTTGTTTTGAAGAGAGAAAATAACAAATTTTTTCGAATTGACATGCTATCTATGTCTGTTTCTCTGACCGTCTACCAGCCTGCCAGTCTGTCTGTAAGGGATATGTTTTCCTCGAATACGGCTCAACAAAGAAAGTTGGAATTTTAGACATAGACTCTGGTAGTGCAAATGGTATTGAATATTGGGGGAATAATTGCACTAGGGGCGACTAAGACCAATACCTTGTGGGAGCCAGATATAGACAAAAAATTTATATCAGTAGTAGCAAGAGGAAAAACATACGACACAAAAAATGGAATGTAGAATAATTCAAAAATTCAGCCAACAAATAGGAATACCAAACAAATATACAGTTAAAGCTGGAAGAACATACTGAAAGCAGCGACATAGAAATGGAATGGGACCAACTGAGAAACATCATAATAGATGCAGCAAATAAAGTTGTTGGAGAGACAACAAAACAGAGAAACGCAGAGTGGTATGATGATGAATGCCGAGAAGCAGTAGAAGAAAAAAGGAAGGCAAGACTTAAACATCTACAAAATCACCAGAAATAATAAAGAATTATACAATGAAAAACGAATACAAGCCAGCAGAATATGTAGAAGAAAGAAAAGAGAAGCAATGAGTGCAGAAGTGAGAGACATCTAGAACACAATAATCAAAGTGACAACAGAAAGTTATACAAAGCATAAAAGAAAACACACAGATATTTAGACCAAAATTAATGACATGCAAAGACAAACAAGGAAGACTACTAACAGAGAAACAGGAAATAATAAGTAGGTGGAGAGAATACTTTAAAGAGAAATTATGTACAGAGAACAATGAATGTGAGATAGTGCAATACCATACAGCAGAGCCCAATATCAAGAACCCAACTTTTGAAGAGGTAGAATATGTAATTAAGAAACTTAAAAATTAGCGCCCGTTGTGGATGGAATCACAGCAGAGCTGTTAAGGAGCGGAGGACAGGAATAATGGAGAAGAATGTATAACTTAATAATCCTAATATGGACAGAAGACAACCTATTTATAAGAAGGGTGGTAAATTTCAATGCGAAAGTTATAGACCAATTATGTTGTTAAATGTAGTATATAAAGTATTATTTGTTATTACTATAATAGGTTAATAGATAACCTGGAGGAAATAATAGGAGACTACCAAAATGGTTTCAGACCAAATAGCTCCACTACAGAAACATATTTATATTGAGCCTAATACAAGAAAAAGCCTATCTATATCATATAGATCTTTACAATGTATATATAGATTTTAAACAGTTATTTGACAACATAAAAATAGAGGATATCCGTATTTTTGGAGTACCTGCGTGATACATAAGGCTAATAAAGACAACATTAGGTGGATCCAAGGCGGCTGTAAGAGTAGATGGAGAACTATCACCAACTATTGACATTGGCGAGTAAGGCAAGGCGACGTACTATCGAGCATGTTATTCAATTTGGTCCTGGAACCTATCATGAAAACTACCAATTATAAAGATCATATACTAACCAAATTATCTCAAATATGCACCTATGGTGATGGTGTAGCTATCATCAGCAGAAATAAAATCCATCTAAAGGAAATGGTGACTCAGATTGATCGGGAGGCACAAAAAAGGGGTCTTACGATTAACGAAAATAAAACAAAATACATGGGAGTCAAAAGAACATCAGCCAACAAAAATAACAATATCCAAATGAAAAATTACAATTTTGAACGCGTTGAATCCTTTACATATCCAGGAGCGGAAATTAATCAAAATAATTCCATAAGTAGCGAAAATAAACCACGTATAGTCTGTGGAAACCGATGTTATTACGCCCACAAAAAACTGATGACTAGTAAACTATTAGACAAAAACACCAAAATAGAAAAAATATATAAAACCTTAATAGACCTCTAATAACATACGGATGTGAAGCCTGGACCATGACAAAAAGAGATGAGGAAATACTGCGAATATTCGAAAGAAAGATCTTACGAAAAATACATGGGCCAATTCAAGACGCTGATGGATCATGGAGAATTCGCAGGAACGCTGAACTGAAGCAACTGCATGAAAACACCAACATTATTAAATATATCAAAAGTCAAAGATTAACATCGTTAGGACATGTAAACATAATGGAGAACAACAAAGAAAATTTACGAATGGAAACCTGTTGGAAGACGAAAAAGAGGAAGACCCAGGAAGGATTGATTGAAGGATTATGAATATTAGGGGCCGGAGAAGAAAAACTAAAGAAAGAACAGAATGGAAGAAAATAGCTAGAGCGGCAAAGGCCCACCCAGGGGTGTAATGACAAAAGGAAAATAATACTAATAATATTTATTATCCATCAGACCAAAATACAATAAGGTGTCGGATTCGTCAGGTACATTGAGTAATAGAACAAACTATAATATTTTACAAACTACATGTTAAAAGTATAAAAAACAATCATAAAATAAAAAAACAGTATGTTCACGTATACATTTACAATATTTATAACAAAGGAAGAATAAAATAATTGTAATAAATTGCTTCACGAGGAGAAATTTATTGCAATGGCATTTAAAATAGAGAATATAGGCATACATATCGGAACAGGGAAGATATACAGGCATCCAGTTTGAATACAATATTAAATATCAAATGAGTGTTGAATAAAATCATTTAGAGTATAAAAAACGGACTCCAGCAATAGGTTCTTAACTTGCGTTTTAAACATTTTTATATTGCTAATTTGCTTGATATGTTCTGGAAGCTTATTATATAACTTTATTCCCGTATATATGGGGCTTTTTTCGTAAAGTGATAAATAATGACTAGGAGTCAATAAGTTGTTATGTCTCCTAGTGTTGTAATCATGGTTATAATTATTTCTTAAAAGAACATCCAAATTGGACTTCACAAACACAACTAATTCCATGATATAAATGCAAGCTAACGGTAACACTTGCAATTCCTTAAAATAAATTTTACAGGAGGTGCGCATACTGACTCCCATAATATTTCTGATTGCCTTCTTTTGTAATTTGAAGAATCTTTCAAAGTGATGAGAGGAGCCCCAAAACACGATACCATATGTAATTCGGGAATAAAATTGTGCATAGTAGTATGATAACATAACAGTCCTATTTGCAATGTTTCTCAGCCTATACAGGGCAAAACAAATAGGCGATAACTTTTTACATAATGCGGTAATATGATTTTCCCAGTTTAAAGCATTATCTATATGCAACCCTAGAAATTTTGTGGAGGTGACTTGTTCCAAAGACTTTCCATGAATTCTTAGTAGATAGCTCTCATTATAATTAATTATCCTAGGAGTGAAATGAATGAACACAGTTTTATCGCCATTTAGTAACAATTTATTTCTTTCAAATTCGGAAACAAATAGATTAATTTTATTCTGCTTATCAACTGTAAGATTATTCATATTTTCACTTACATTTAAGAATGAATTGTCATCAGGAATCATTACCAGGAGACAGGAATCTATTATATCGGGTAAGTCATTTATAAAAAGTATAAAAAGCAGTGGTCCGGTCCCAGGATCGAACCTTGAGGGACGCCTAGACATAAAGATAATCTAGCTGATGAATTTCTACCAGCTGGGCACGATTGGAAAGATACGACTCTAGCCACACGCCCAGCTTTCCTCGAAATCCATATTTATTGAGCTTCTGCAAGAGTAAGGCGTGATCTACCAAATCAAACGCCTTACTCAGATCCATAAAAACTCCGAAGCATTTTTTATTTTTATCTAAGTTGTCATAGAGTTTGTTAAGAAGGGAAAGAATGGCGGACTGAGTCGACTTACCCACTCGAAACCCATGCAGTATATTATTTTTGTTGCAAAAATTTAACATTCTATTAAATATAACTCTTTCCAGTATTTTGGATATCGATGACAGTAATGAAATAGGCTTGTAATTGTCCATTAATAGTTTATCTCCTTTTTTATATAGTGGTGTAATTTTTTCCGTTTTAAAAATATCTGGAAATACACCTTCAGATAGCGACCAATTAATTAAATAAGCTAGGGGATTTACAATATAATGAACTATCGACTTTAACACGTTCGTACTAATGTTGTCTATGCCACATGAGTTAGATTTCTTAAGAGATATTATTATATTATAGATTTCATTTTCTGATACCGGTTCCAGAAATATTGTAGGAAATTCTCTGTTTAATTTGATAGAATTATTTGCACCGTTCGTAAAATTTTCAGCTAGTCTGTTTGGTAGGTTTACAAAGTGAGCGTTGACGCTATTGGCAATTTCTTGCGGATTTGTAATTATTTTATTATTTACTTTCAATTCCTCAATTTTATTTGAATTCATATAATTTTTACCCAAATCATTATTTATAATAGACCAGGCCACTTTAGACTTGTTAGCGGCGTTGTTATATATATTTTCATTTTGTAACCGTTTGGCAGCTGTCACGATTTTATTATACACCTTTTTATACAATTTATAAGACCTTTCGTCCTCAGGTTTCCTAGTTGCTATCATTATTCTATTTAATAATTTCAGTTTTTCGCTTGAAATTCGAATTCCTTGAGTTATCCATCTTTTTTTATTATGGGTTACCTTAACATTGGAAAAAGGAAAACATTTCTCAACATAGTAAAACAAATTGTCACTAAAAGCTTTAAAACCATTATTTACACAATTTGCATCATACACATTGCTCCAAACTTCCTTGCTTACATGATAAATGAAATTTTGATAATTACTCTCTGAAAAGTTTTTTATCTTCCCTATTTGGTACAATATTTGACATATGGAATGAAAAAATTTGACATGTATGGTCCGACAATCCATTCGGTACAACTTTACAACTATGATTACAGGTTTTATTTAGATTGCTACAAATATAGTCTATGCAACTGGAAGAATTCGTACGTATTCTTGTTGGCTCAGTTACGTGAAAATCAAGATTGTATATACTGAAAAGGTCAGACAGTTTATATTTATATGCACTATTCGATAGATAATCAATATTTAGATCCTCGCATAATATAAGTAAAGACTTGTGTTTTGTTAAATTATCAAGTAATTCATCTAGGACTTCAAAAAATATGTCTATGTTCCCAGTAGGTGATCGGTAAATAGTCACAATTTTGACTTTTTATGGTCTACTACCATTTCAATTCCCGCCAAATCTATATCTTTTTCTCTGGAAAATCTTTTTAACGTAGTAATTTCGTCAATACTTACATTGAGCGTTGACTTATGCAAGATGCTGAACCCTCCATTTTTGTATGAATTTCTGCAATAGTTTGATTTTTTAACATACCCATTGATATATAGTGCATCCAATTCAAACGGCTGCACCCACGTCTCTGTCAAACACAATATATCAATGTCATGTTCATTGAGCTCAACCTCCAATTGATCAATTTTATTTTTTATGCACTGTATATTTTGATGATACAAATTAAACCTGAAAACACTCATATTTTTGCTATTATTGTTGACTAATTGCTATTCACTATTTATGTTGTACTTAATTTTTTGCTTTTCAATCAAAATTTTTTTCAAGAAGATAGGACAATTAACGTCATACGTAGAATGATTAATATTAAGATCTGTCTTTAATACGGCATTAGCATCTATACAGTTAATACATTTAGGAGTATCACCTTCACATTTTTCCTCAGTTTCTTGTTCACTTACCGCCTTACACTGCTCTGCTTTATGCCCAAAGCCGCCACAGTTGAAGCACCGAAAGACACTTACATACTCATAGACTCGACAATGGGACCAATCAATGTATAACCTACTTTCATTTATTATTTTCTTGAATGACTCAGGATCACACTCCACAATAGCCATCCATTTGGTTCTCATTTTTTTAAAAACTTTTAAATTTAGAGATACTGAATTATGATTTAGAAATAAATTTTGCTTTCTTATAGTGTCTAGTAGTTCGTCGTTAGTCATTTCTCTGTCAATATCTACTATTTTAATGCTAGGGTTTTTTAGATCTGGCGCATTGATTTTATAATTTTTTCCCAATTTATTTTCAGCTACTAATTTAACTTTATTAATTTCTTCTTTGGTGCCACATTTAATTACCACTCCACCTTCTTTTACTGTTCTCACTTCGGATATGCCAACTTCTAACGCTGTCGGATCTACATATTTTTGAACCGCCTCTAGAGTTTTTTTGCTATCCTGTCCGGTATTCTTAGGCTTTATGATTACCACTTCGCTTGCGGCTTTTGCGTAAGTTTTTTTCAGTTTTAAATTATCCTCATCTATTAGCGGAGTATGAATTTTGTTAATCATACTTCTCAGTTCTGTTAATTCAGATGTTACTTGCTTTTGTAGTTCCGAAAAATCATGTTTTAATCCCCAAACATGCTCCAAAATTTCAATGCATGTGTCACAAAACCACTTTATACCTCTGCAATTTTGTACCGCATCATATTCAGTGGATTGGACATTTACGCACTTTAAATGATAAGTCACGCCACAATCACCAGCACATTTTATAGCAGGGTCCTTATTCTTTTTTTTACATTTGCCACATTGTTCATTCATAATTTATTATTGCTGTAAGACCGTTTGTGGAATGAAACTATGCCGAACGTAGAAAAAACAACCTGCTATCTATTATCGCCTGCTACAAGCGAAACTATCCTTTATATTACCAACACTACCACGTTGCAGAGAAGAAGAATAATCCAAATTTAGTAATAATTCCACGGCGATCTTAACCATTCATCTATAGAGCGGGGCTTTTGAGTGTCTTCTGACAATACAGCAAAAGGCAACCAATTAGAATAATGCACGAACTACAAAATTTCTGTCATGATATTAGGTAGGCCCGAAGAAAGCTAATTTCTGTCTCGTATTTTATTTGTCACGGTTTACTTATAACTTAAATACTGCAGAGAAATAGTTAACAAAACATGAACTAAAAATAAACTGACTAGATAAAACAACCCTTAATAAAATATGAGATCTCAGCGGCACATTTCATATGCGTAATGTATTTTAATGCATTTATGGAAACAAAACAATGTACAATATGCTCACATTCTAAAGTTACAATATGTAAATTCTACATATAAAATATCTAGTTTTCTTTGTATTTTCCAGTATATATAAAATTACACTTTTATTGATGGGTTGCTTTAACCTATAAGAACTGTCTGTTCTGGCAACGATGCATGATTTAATAAAATAGTTCAACAGAGTCCAGGTCGTGACACTTGTGCAAGTCAGGTACTTGAATGTCCTACCGCAGTTTTGCATTGTAAAAAGTAGAATTTTTATAGAGCACAAACACTCGTATACCTTACTTTATAAAACTGTGAGTTGATAAATTCATATAAAAAGGCAAAGTTAATAAAAAGAAAGTATCTAATGCCTAAATTATCGCTCAAGCATATCAAGTGCCATAGAAAAACTATTATTTTAGTTATACATGCAAAATTATTCTACAGTATTTAAAAATGTTATTACACCGTTGCCATTTTTTAAATAACAACCCATATGTACAGGGTTATTCATTATATTTAGGCCACCCCTTATTATCGTTATTATTGGAAATACAAAAAGAAGTTTAGAATAAAAGTTATAAGGCCATAACTGAACCTCGTTAATAAGTTAACGGAAACACAGTGGCGTGAGGAAATTGAGGAGTACAAGAAGTAATAATATTTTCCTAAATGGAATGCCCTATGTATTGTTGAACTTTTGAGTTACTTTTTTTTCCGACTTCAAAAATATGACATATGGCAGTCCTATCTCTAACCGTTTTCGGGTTAGTCCATTTAACGAGGTCCCGAACATCAAAAGTTTGTAGGATCTTTTGAAATACATTTCACCATCTGTTTTCGAGGGTGAGAAAAACGATGGTGATAGTTTCGAGTTCTGAAACTCTTTCGTACTACCCCTATTAAGGAAAAACCACCCCAACTTGCGGCTTCTCGGTCTTGGGTTCGCGAAGGGTCGTCGGATCGGGTTTATTTTGGGGAATGATAAGAAAGTCAGTTAATTTGTAGTGTGCGCGCGTGTGTGTGATGGTGTGTGTGTGTGTGTGTTGGTTTCTCATAACATGTGACCTCTTGTGTGTGAATGAGGGTGTACTATGACCTCTCCAAATATTATGACCTCATACATTCGATGCCACAATATTTTATTGTAAATTCTTGTTATTTACGTCATTTTATGACGTTTAAACTTTATTTTTAAAATTCTTGTGTATGATGTTGAAATTGATGATCATTCACATAGCTCACACATGATAAGTTGTGACGTCATTTCTACAGCAGGATAGTGGCGCCCTCTACTTTACACACTCTACGCATATAGCCGCGTGACCTTCAAGTTTTACGAGCAGTAAGGAATAAATAATATGATAATATCTAGTTTAAATTTGGCAGTTGACACGGCATTCAGTGTTCAATTAGTGACAGTAGTGACACGTTGTATGGGAATATTTATAGTAGGTAGTGGAATACATTATAAAGGTAAGTACCCGGTACAATAATATTTTTCTCTGCTATCACATGTGGTTATATTAAAATTATTTACATGAAAGTATCTATAATATATAAGAATTTCAATGAACAGCTACTTTATATGAAGTTGTAGATTACTAGTCCATTTAACGAGGTACAAAAAGGCCAAAACATCAAAAGTTTGTAAGATCTTTTGCAATACATTTCCTCCCCTGTTTTCGGGGGTGAGAAAAATGATCGTGATGGTTTCGAGTTTTGAAACCCTTGCGTACTACCCCTATCAAGGAAAAACCACCCCTGTTTCCGGCTTCTTGGTCTTGGGCTCGCGAGGGATCGACGGGTCTGGTTTTTTTGGGGGAATAATTACAAACTAAGTTAATTTACATTAGAGTACCCCGAAGCGACCCTCGGGGGTTGAACCTACCCCCGATCGTAATAGCAATATCTCAAAAACAAGACAATACGGACTCGACAAGGTTTTTTATGGGTTTTCGAGGGCAGGGATCATAATAAAGGTGCTATTTTTCACCCTACCTTCCCGCAACTACCCCCAACGTATAAAACCACCCCGTCTTCCATGCTGTCGATCCTAGGCAAGTGAAAATTCGTCGGATCGGAGTTTTTATGGGAATATTAGGGAAGCTAATCATTACTAAACCGCAGTTGACCTAAGCAGCCCCCGGGGGTTGAAACAGCCCTGCTTGCAAAATCAAAATCACTCGAAAAACTTGAAAACGGGTTTCTCACGGGTTTTCGAGGGTGATAAACACGATGGTGGTATTTTTTTCATTGTAGCCTCTCGAAACTACCCCCTACGTATAAAAACCACCCCCTCTTCGGGGGTAGGTTCAAACCTCGGGGTTCGGTCCGGGGTTCCCTAATGTAAATTAACTAAATTTATTGTTATTCCTCAAAAAAAAAAAAAACAGATCTGACGATCCCTCGCAGCAAGCACGAAATTGGGGTTTTTCCTTGATAGAGGTAGTACGCAAGGATTTCAGAACTCGAAACCATCACCATCGTTTTTCTCACCCTCGAAAACAGAGGGGGAAATGTATTGCAAAAGATTCTACAAACTTTTGATGTTCGGGACCTCGTTAAATGGACTATACAGTACGTAATCTAGAATCATGTTTTTTGGGGTTGTTGCAAATGCCTTGACGAATATATTCATTGGAAATAAGTTTTAATAGATATATCTCGAAAAGTAATAAGCAAAAGAAAGTAACATGAGTCTGCTTGGTACATTGGGGAACATGATTAACGGTGAAGATACTTCGCACGGTTTCACCTTTAACTCCACCTCAACTTCAAAATTTTAAATAACATTGTATGTTTGTTTGTTTAACATACGCTTTATAATAGCACTAATTTAATGCGATATAAAAAATAAATACGCTCAATTTGTTTTTAATTAAATAGTTTGAAACAAAAATATTAGATTATTTTTATAGCTACTGATGGGTGTTTAAAATAAGATGGTGCCATTTGAAAAGTTGACAATTATAAATTAGTGATTTCGGAAATTTTGATTAAACCAATTCAAAAAAACTCACATTTACATTTTTCTCTTATTGTTTTGATCCATTTCATTGATTTGAGTGCATTCACTGTACTCTAGATGCAAAAATAAAAATAGCCCTAAAAAAATCTACCAAAACAACTTTTAAAACTAGGCACTCATACTTAAAATCGTCTTCGGAATCCAAAATGTAAAAATATACAGGGTGTTCCATTTAAAATTTCAAAGTTGGGGTGATTTCTGGGGAAAACGGAAGTGATGAAAAAGTATCAAATTATGAAAAATTTTGTCATTTTTGGTACATATTATCCCTGCAAAGTTTAAGACATATCTTGAAGACTCTGGAAACTATGGCTTGTCTAATGATCATGGTAGACCCCCCTTTTTCCTTATTATTAAGAATATCAGAATGAAACTTGGTTGATTATATTATATTACCAAGAACCCACCCAACTTTTTATTTTTAAATTCAACGCCCTGTATATTATTATATTTTTGGAGTCCTTGAAAAATCCAGAGTGACATTTCGACTCCATGAAAAAAAATTAACTCGAAATCTGTTGGTACAGAGTGCCATATGACCAGAAAAAATTGATTGTAATGGACCGGTGTTATGCCAGAAAAATCAAATCGAGCATAAAAAACTGGGGAACGTGCATTTTGTGGGCCATCAAATTTGGCCTGAACAGTTTTTTTTACCAAAACTTATTTTTTTCAAATGAAACCATAATGTAAAGTACTACCATAAAATAGCAGATGTTCTAAGGAATCGGTGGATAACCAAAAGCAATTTTTTCTTATTATTTTTTTTTTATTTTAAGTAAATTTTTTAATATCATATATACAGGATATTCTATTTAAAAATCAAAAGTTGGGGTCATTTCCGGTGAAACTGGAAGTGGGAAAAAAGTAACAGTTATACTACGAAGTGTCTTCTTGATCATATAATACATCCAAGTTTCATTCCGATATTCTCAAAAATAAGGGAAAAAAGAGGGTCTACCATGATCCGTTGACACCCGGTCTATATAAACACTGGTATTTCATCATTTTATTTTTAACAAGATACTGTACGTTCTGTTTAAATATATTTTTTGTTGAATACAAAAATGAGATTTCTTGCAATAACAGAAAAAAATACTTTTGTTTAAGCAGTTTATTTTTTGTCTATTTTATTTCAAGGCTATTCTGCCGCCGAGGGCTAATGCGGATCAACAATTTTGAATTCCCCTCTATTCGAAATTCTTGATCCGGATTAGCTTAAACAAAGGTGAGTTGCAGGTTTCAGAAATCCGCTTTAAGCTTAGTTCTCACAGTTCCGAAATGCGAATTTTTTGTATGAAATTTGTGTAAAATTTCTTTCAAAACAGTTCCCAATTTTCTTGCAAAAGCAACAAAATATTCGCAGAGTGATTCATTGAGTTCTAATTTGAAGTTAAATCAGCAAATTAAGTTCACTAGGGATGAATATTTTAAATGTTGAAATAAATTTGCACCGAAAAATTCTCATTTTGGGAGAATGCGAATTAACGTTTACTGTTAAATATTCTTTTATTACTATTACTAACCAATCACAGGGCGCAAGGTAATCATGTGGCGGCAATACCCTATCCCGACGTTTCCCGGTACAAATCAATTGTGTCATTTATTTTTATCACCAGACGCAGTGTTCTAGTCTTTTCATTTTCATTATAATAATAAAAAGAACTATTAATTTTCTTCATTATTTTCTCTTTAGAGACAAAAAAGGTAGACTATATTCTATAATTTGGGTTAAATCCATTTAATTTAACACTCTGAATTTGCCTCTATATTTTAGGGGCACCCACATATAATATATCGAAAATGAGTTGTTTTATTTTTGTCAGGTACCAAGGAAGCCACTAAATCCAAAAGAAACACTAAAGTCCCTTGGAGTAGTGAAGAGTTTATATGACCTAACCTAAGGACAGTGATAACTGTTGCGACTTTGACATTACTATTAGCTCTAAGGATAAATAAATTACCTCAATTTTTTAACAAACCATTTTACTTACCTATTTAAATTACAACTTATTTGTTATTATTATTACAAACCTGTTTAAAATAAATTAATCATTATACGGTTCAAACAGTTGCGGAGATAATTCACATTACATTTAAAAAAATATATTATATAAGTATTTAGTTTGTTCTGGACTAACAAAAAATGATATAATTATTATTGAAGTACCACAAACATTTCTTATTATTTCATTTGATAGTCCAAGCACTTATTTTTCTTTTGAAAATAGGTCAAGTTTCTGACCAATATTAGTTCATAATTTTGCCTATTGCAAGGCCTGACAATCGTATCTTGTGAGACATGCTAAGTAAGTAAACCATATATTTACAGGATTATTCAAAAATAGCGAAACAATGTGCTCAGTACCTATTCACTTTACAAAAAAATGTTACAAATAAAAATAGATGCTTAGAATATCACATGAAATAATAAGAAATGTCTGTGGTTCTTCAATAATAATTATATCATTTGTTAGTCCAGAACAAACTAAATACTTATACAATATTAAAAACAAAATTGTAATATGAATTTTATAAAGTGAATAGGTACTAACCCTGAATAACCCTGTATATGGTTTGCTTACTTAGCATGTTTCACAAATTATGATTGTCAGGCCTTGCAATAGGCAACGTTAAGAACAAATATTGCTCAGAACCTTGACCTATTTTCAAAAATAGCTTACATATCTAATACGAAATTTAATGGTTTACAAAATTGTTTCATTGCTTCTCCCGTCGTTTTCGAGTTATCAATGAAAGCATAAAATAATCAAATTTTCAATTTTTTTAAATTTATTTATTTTTAATTGGTGCTCCAGAGTTGTTGATGAATCATTTTTGTTTTATGTATTAATTGTTTATTTTTATTGATTCGTGAAAGTTTCAACCGTAATAAATGAATTCGTTTTATTCGTTATATTATTTTATTGCCATAGCTGCTGACCCCTACTAGATTCGCGCGCCCTCGGTGGCAGGTTTGTGAGTGTGTCGAACTGACCTGAATCTGCCTTCAAAATTAGTGGGAGAAATCGGCCCATTCGCACTACCGTATTCGGCGACGGATGGGGTATTTTTTATTTTTACCCAAGATGCTGTATGTAGGTTTTCCATAAGCTGTAACCTCCTGTGTGTGAATGAAGACATATCGTGACATCTCCAAATATTGTGAGCTCATACACTTCGGCCATATTTTAATGCAATATCTTTTTCTCTACGTCATATAACATTACATTTAATTTTTTGTTTGTATTTTTACTATGCTTATTTTGGTAATGATCATTTATAATATAATATAATAAATAAACTGATAATAATATCCAATAAAATGTAGATAACTATACATTTTCTGGAATGAAAGTAAAGTAAATTTTTTTAAAGTTTGTCGCTTCAACCAATTCAAATTATTTTTACTGCAAATTTACTTTCCTCCTATTTTGAATGTATAAACTAAAATAAAATTATTTCTTACTTTCCCAAGATTGTGTATGTATGTAGGTTTTCCATAAGCTGTGACCTCTTGTGTGTGAATGAGTATATGCTGCAGCCTCTCCAAATATTATACCTTATGCACCCGATGTTACAATATTTTATTGCAATTTCTTGTTCTCTCCAGCATAAATGGGAATTATCATAAATAAACATACAGCATCTTGGGTAAAAATAAAAAATACCCCATCCATCGCCGAACACGGTAGTGCGAATAGGCCGATTTCTTCCGCTAATTTTGAAGGCAGATTTGGGCCAGTTTGACAGACTCATAAATCTACCACTAAGGGCGCGAGAATCTAGTAGGGTCAGCAGCTATGGTAATAAAATTAGGCAACAAAAGGAATTCATTTATTACAGGTTGAAACTTTCATGAATAAAAAAAAATTGAAAATTTGATTCTTTTATGTTTTCTTCTTATGCTTTATAACTCGAAAACGACATGGAGAAACGATGAAACAATTTTGTAAACCATTACATTTCGTATCAGACATGTAAGTTGTTTTTGAAAATAGATCAAGTTTCTGACCAATATTAGTTCATAACATTGCCTATTGCAAGGCCTGACAATCGTATTTTGTGAGACATGTTAAGTAAGCAAACCATATACAGGGTTATTCAAAAATAGCGAAACAATGTTTCAATTGAGCTTAGTTCCTATTCACTACAAAATTCTTATTACAATTTTTCTTAAATATATAAATATTTAGTTTGTTCTGGACTGACAAATGATAAATTATTACTGAAGAACCACAGACATTTTTTATTATTTCATTTGATAGTCCAAGCATCTATTTTTTATTTGTAATATTTTGCTGACCCCGATGACTGGAAAGGAACTAGGAATGGAATTTGTTTTCCTTCAGCTTATAAAAGATCGTACTAGAATATGGCATCTCTCATCGAACAAGAAATTCAGCAATTAATAATTAAAAACCATTTCGGATTTATTGCTGGCCGTTTATAATTTCCGTGCCGCCCCCGACGCCCGGAAAAATGAATCTGCGAATAGGATTTGTTTTCAGTAGAAGAAAGGAACGCCATACTAAAATATGAAATATGCACGATTTTCAATAAAAAAGTTATATTTTCCGTGCCGCCCCCGACGCCCGGAAAAACGAATCTGCGAATAGGATTCGTTTTCAGTAGGTGAAAGGAACGCCATACTAAAATATGAAATATGCACGATTTTTAATAAAAAAGTTAGATTTTTTTTGCCGCCCCTGACGCACGAGAAAAAAAAATCTACGAATGGCATTTGTTTTCAATAAGTGAAAGGAACGCCATACAAAAATATGAAATATGAACGATTTTCAATAAAAAAGTTAGATTTTCCGTGCCGCCCCCGATGCCCGGAAAAACGAATCTGCGAATGGCATTTGTTTTCAGTAGGTGAAAGGAACGCCGTAATAAAATATTAAATATGCACGATTTTCAATAAAAAAAGTAGATTTGCCGTGCCGCCCCCGACGCCCGGAAAAACGAATCTGCGAATGGGATTTGTTTTCAGTAGGTGAAAGGAACGCCATAATAAAATATTAAATATGCACGATTTTCAATAAAAAAGTTAGATTTTTCGTGCCGCCCCTGACGCCCGGAAAATCGAATCTGCGAATAGAATTTGTTTTCAGTAGGTGAAAGGAACGTCATACTAAAATATGAAGTATGCACGATTTTCAATAAAAAAGTTAAGTTTTCCGTGCCGCCCCTGACGCCCGAAAAAACGAATCTGCGAATAGAATTTGTTTTCAGTAGGTGAAAGGAACGCCATACTAAAATATGAAATATGCACGATTTTCAATAAAAAAGTTAGATTTTTCGCGTCGCCCCCGACGCCCGAAAAAACGAATCTGCGAATGGCATTTGTTTTCAGTAGGTGAAAGGAACGCCACTAAAATATGAAATATGCACGATTTTCAATAAAAAAGTTAGATTTTTCGTGCCACCCCCGATGCCCGGAAAAACGAATCTGCGAATGGCATTTGTTTTCAGTAGGTGAAAGGAACGCCATAATAAAATATTAAATATGCACGATTTTCAATAAAAAAGTTAAGTTTTCCGTGCCGCCCCCGAGGTACGGAAAAACAATTCTGCGAATAGAATTTGTTTTCAGTAGGTGAAAGGAACGCCATACTAAAATATGAAATATGCACGATTTTCAATAAAAAAGTTAGATTTTCCGTGCCGCCTCTGACGCCCGGAAAAACGAATCTGCGAATGGCATTTGTTTTCAATAGGTGAAAGGAACGCCATACTTAAATGTGAAATATGCACGATTTTCAATAAAAAAGTTAGATTTTCCGTGCCGCCCCCGACGCCCGGAAAAACGAATCTGCGAATAGGATTTGTTTTCAGTAGGTGAAAGGAACGCCATACTAAAATATGAAATATGCACGATTTTCAATAAAAAAGTTAGATTTTCTTTGCCGCCCCTGACGCACGAGAAAAAAAAATCTGCGTATGGCATTTGTTTTCAATAAGTGAAAGGAACGCCATACAAAAATATGAAATATGAACGATTTTCAATAAAAAAGTTAGATTTTCCGTGCCGCCCCCGATGCCCGGAAAAACGAATCTGCGAATGGCATTTGTTTTCAGTAGGTGAAAGGAACGCCGTAATAAAATATTAAATATGCACGATTTTCAATAAAAAAGGTAGATTTGCCGTGCCGCCCCCGACGCCCGGAAAAACGAATCTGCGAATAGGATTTGTTTTCAGTAGGTGAAAGGAACGCCATAATAAAATATTAAATATGCACGATTTTCAATAGAAAAGTTAGATTTTCCGTGCCGCCCCTGACGCCCGGAAAATCGAATCTGCGAATAGAATTTGTTTTCAGTAGGTGAAAGGAACGTCATACTAAAATATGAAGTATGCACGATTTTCAATAAAAAAGTTAAGTTTTCCGTGCCGCCCCTGACGCCCGGAAAAACGAATCTGCGAATAGAATTTGTTTTCAGTAGGTGAAAGGAACGTCATACTAAAATATTAAATATACGCGATTTTCAATAAAAAGGTTAGATTTTCCGTGCCGCCCCCGACGCCAGGAAAAACGAATCTACGAATGGCATTTGTTTTCAATAAGTGAAAGGAACGCCATACTAAAATATGAAATATGCACGATTTTCAATAAAAAAGTTAGATTTTCTTTGCCGCCCCTGACGCCCGGAAAAACGAATCTGCGAATGGCATTTGTTTTCAATAGGTAAAAGGAACGTCATACTAAAATATTAAATATACGCGATTTTCAATAAAAAGGTTAGATTTTCCGTGCCGCCCCCGACGCCAGGAAAAACGAATCTACGAATGGCATTTGTTTTCAATAAGTGAAAGGAACGCCATACTAAAATATGAAATATGCACGATTTTCAATAAATAAGTTAGATTTTCTTTGCCGCCTCTGACGTCTGGAAAGGCGAATCTAGGAATGGAATTTGTTTTCCTTCGGCTTATAAAAGATCATACTAGAATATAATATCTATCGAACAAAATATTCAGCAATTAATAATTAAAGATTATTTCTTATTTATTACTGGCCGTTTATTGCTAGCGAGTAACTCGGCTGTCGCAGGCCACAGTCGTAATTATCTGAAGAGTCCCTTCAGAGAATACATATTTTATTGAGTTGTGGAACGTAATAACCTGCTACATCATTTTCACATATTTATATTTACACATATTCATGTTCTCTTATGATTGCGGCAACATTGACACATATTATCATGTTCTGTTATTATTGCGACAACGTTTATACACATTAACATGTTCCTCTATGATTATAACATCTGAGGTCACGATATACAACAAGAGGTCACAGTATAAAAGTTTCTGTAAAATATTTATCATGGAGTGTATTCGTGTGAAACCTTGTTTGACGTATCTGGGCTATTTTTTGCTATCTCTCTCACTACAAAATTCCCTTGTGGTAACAATCGATCCTAGAGATGGTGAGGTTGCAATAATAGCAAAACTTGTATGTGTGTGTGTGTGTGTGTGTGGGTGTGTGTGTTGGTTTCTCATAACATGTGACCTCTTGTGTGTGAATGAGGGTGTACTATGACCTCTCCAAATATTATGACCTCATACATTCGATGCCACAATATTTTATTGTAAATTCTTGTTATTTACGTCATTTTATGACGTTTAAACTTTATTTTTAAAATTCTTGTGTATGATGTTGAAATTGATGATCATTCACATAGCTCACACATGATAAGTTGTGACGTCATTTCTACAGCAGGATAGTGGCGCCCTCTACTTTACACACTCTACGCATATAGCCGCGTGACCTTCAAGTTTTACGAGCAGTAAGGAATAAATAATATGATAATATCTAGTTTAAATTTGGCAGTTGACACGGCATTCAGTGTTCAATTAGTGACAGTAGTGACACGTTGTATGGGAATATTTATAGTAGGTAGTGGAATACATTATAAAGGTAAGGTACAATAATATTTTTCTCTGCTATCACATGTGGTTATATTAAAATTATTTACATGAAAGTATCTATAATATATAAGAATTTCAATGAACAGCTACTTTATATGAAGTTGTAGATTACTAGTCCATTTAACGAGGTACAAAAAGGCCAAAACATCAAAAGTTTGTAAGATCATTTGCAATACATTTCCTCCCCTGTTTTCGGGGGTGAGAAAAATGATCGTGATGGTTTCGAGTTTTGAAACCCTTGCGTACTACCCCTATCAAGGAAAAACCACCCCTGTTTCCGGCTTCTTGGTCTTGGGCTCGCGAGGGATCGACGGGTCTGGTTTTTTTGGGGGAATAATTACAAACTAAGTTAATTTACATTAGAGTACCCCGAAGCGACCCTCGGGGGTTGAACCTACCCCCGACCGTAATAGCAATATCTCAAAAACAAGACAATACGGACTCGACAAGGCTTTTATGGGTTTTCGAGGGCAGGGATCATAATAAAAGTGCTATTTTTCACCCTACCTTCCCGCAACTACCCCCAACGTATAAAACCACCCCGTCTTCCATGCTGTCGATCCTAGGCAAGCGAAAATTCGTCGGATCGGAGTTTTATGGGAATATTAGGGAAGCTAACCATTACTAAACCGCAGTTGACCTAAGCAGCCCCCGGGGGTTGAAACAACCCTGCTTGCAAAATCAAAATCACTCGAAAAACTTGAAAACGGGTTTCTCACGGGTTTTCGAGGGTGATAAACACGATGGTGGTATTTTTTTCATTTTAGCCTCTCGAAACTACCCCCTACGTATAAAAACCACCCCCTCTTCGGGGGTAGGTTCAAACCTCGGGGTTCGGTCCGGGGTTCTCTAATGTAAATTAACTAAATTTATTGTTATTCCTCAAAAAAAAAAAAACAGATCTGACGATCCCTCGCAGCAAGCACGAAATTGGGGTTTTTCCTTGATAGAGGTAGTACGCAAGGATTTCAGAACTCGAAACCATCACCATCGTTTTTCTCACCCTCGAAAACAGAGGGGGAAATGTATTGCAAAAGATTCTACAAACTTTTGATGTTCGGGACCTCGTTAAATGGACTATACAGTATGTAATCTAGAATCATGTTTTTTGGGGTTGTTGCAAATGCCTTGACGAATATATTCATTGGAAATAAGTTTTAATAGATATATCTCGAAAAGTAATAAGCAAAAGAAAGTAACATGAGTCTGCTTGGTACATTAGGGAACATGATTAACGGTGAAGATACTTCGCACGGTTTCACCTTTAACTCCACCTCAACTTCAAAATTTTAAATAACATTGTATGTTTGTTTGTTTAACATACGCTTTATAATAGCACTAATTTAATGCGATATAAAAAATAAATACGCTCAATTTGTTTTTAATTAAATAGTTTGAAACAAAAATATTAGATTATTTTTATAGCTACTGATGGGTGTTTAAAATAAGATGGTGCCATTTGAAAAGTTGACAATTATAAATTAGTGATTTCGGAAATTTTGATTAAACCAATTCAAAAAAACTCACATTTACATTTTTCTCTTATTGTTTTGATCCATTTCATTGATTTGAGTGCATTCACTGTACTCTAGATGCAAAAATAAAAATAGCCCTAAAAAAATCTACCAAAACAACTTTTAAAACTAGGCACTCATACTTAAAATAGTCTTCGGAATCCAAAATGTAAAAATATACAGGGTGTTCCATTTAAAATTTCAAAGTTGGGGTGATTTCTGGGGAAAACGGAAGTGATGAAAAAGTATCAAATTATGAAAAATTTTGTCATTTTTGGTACATATTATCCCTGCAAAGTTTAAGACATATCTTGAAGACTCTGGAAACTATGGCTTGTCTAATGATCATGGTAGACCCCCCTTTTTCTTTATTTTTAAGAATATCAGAATGAAACTTGGTTGATTATATTATATTACCAAGAACCCACCCAACTTTTGATTTTTAAATTCAACGCCCTGTATATTATATTTTTGGAGTCCTTGAAAAATCCTGAGTGACATTTCGACTCCATGAAAAAAAATTAACTCGAAATCTGTTGGTACAGAGTGCCATATGACCAGAAAAAATTGATTGTAATGGACCGGTGTTATGCCAGAAAAATCAAATCGAGCATAAAAAACTGGGGAACGTGCATTTTGTGGGCCATCAAATTTGGCCTGAACAGTTTTTTTACCAAAACTTATTTTTTTCAAATGAAACCATAATGTAAAGTACTACCATAAAATAGCAGATGTTCTAAGGAATCGGTGGATATGACCAAAAGCAATTTTTTCTTATTATTTTTTTTTTATTTTAAGTAAATTTTTTAATATCATATATACAGGATATTCTATTTAAAAATCAAAAGTTGGGGTCATTTCCGGTGAAACTGGAAGTGGGAAAAAAGTAACAGTTATACTACGAAGTGTCTTCTTGATCATATAATACATCCAAGTTTCATTCCGATATTCTCAAAAATAAGGGAAAAAAGGGGGTCTACCATGATCCGTTGACACCCGGTCTATATAAACACTGGTATTTCATCATTTTATTTTTAACAAGATACTGTACGTTCTGTTTAAATATGTTTTTTGTTGAATACAAAAATGAGATTTCTTGCAATAACAGAAAAAAATACTTTTGTTTAGGCAGTTTATTTTTTGTCTATTTTATTTCAAGGCTATTCTGCCGCCGAGGGCTAATGCGGATCAACAATTTTGAATTCCCCTCTATTCGAAATTCTTGATCCGGATTAGCTTAAACAAAGGTGAGTTGCAGGTTTCAGAAATCCGCTTTAAGCTTAGTTCTCACAGTTCCGAAATGCGAATTTTTTGTATGAAATTTGTGTAAAATTTCTTTCAAAACAGTTCCCAATTTTCTTGCAAAGGCAACAAAATATTCGCAGAGTGATTCATTGAGTTCTAATTTGAAGTTAAATCAGCAAATTAAGTTCACTAGGGATGAATATTTTAAATGTTGAAATAAATTTGCACCGAAAAATTCTCATTTTGGGAGAATGCGAATTAACGTTTACTGTTAAATATTCTTTTATTACTGTTACTAACCAATCACAGGGCGCAAGGTAATCATGTGGCGGCAATACCCTATCCCGACGTTTCCCGGTACAAATCAATTGTGTCATTTATTTTTATCACCAGACGCAGTGTTCTAGTCTTTTCATTTTCATTATAATAATAAAAAGAACTATTAATTTTCTTCATTATTTTCTCTTTAGAGACAAAAAAGGTAGACTATATTCTATAATTTGAGTTAAATCCATTTAATTTAACACTCTGAATTTGCCTCTATATTTTAGGGGCACCCACATATAATATATCGAAAATGAGTTGTTTTATTTTTGTCAGGTACCAAGGAAGCCACTAAATCCAAAAGAAACACTAAAGTCCCTTGGAGCAGTGAAGAGTTTATATGACCTAACCTAAGGACAGTGATAACTGTTGCGACTTTGACATTACTATTAGCTCTAAGGATAAATAAATTACCTCAATTTTTTAACAAACCATTTTACTTACCTATTTAAATTACAACTTATTTGTTATTATTATTACAAACCTGTTTAAAATAAATTAATCATTATACGGTTCAAACAGTTGTGGAGATAATTCACATTACATTTAAAAAAATATATTATATAAGTATTTAGTTTGTTCTGGACTAACAAAAAATGATATAATTATTATTGAAGTACCACAAACATTTCTTATTATTTCATTTGATAGTCCAAGCACTTATTTTTCTTTTGAAAATAGGTCAAGTTTCTGACCAATATTAGTTCATAATTTTGCCTATTGCAAGGCCTGACAATCGTATCTTGTGAGACATGCTAAGTAAGTAAACCATATATTTACAGGATTATTCAAAAATAGCGAAACAATGTGCTCAGTACCTATTCACTTTACAAAAAAATGTTACAAATAAAAATAGATGCTTAGAATATCACATGAAATAATAAGAAATGTCTGTGGTTCTTCAATAATAATTATATCATTTGTTAGTCCAGAACAAACTAAATACTTATACAATATTAAAAACAAAATTGTAATATGAATTTTATAAAGTGAATAGGTACTAACCCTGAATAACCCTGTATATGGTTTACTTACTTAACATGTTTCACAAATTATGATTGTCAGGCCTTGCAATAGGCAACGTTAAGAACAAATATTGCTCAGAACCTTGACCTATTTTCAAAAATAGCTTACATATCTAATACGAAATTTAATGGTTTACAAAATTGTTTCATTGCTTCTCCCGTCGTTTTCGAGTTATCAATGAAAGCATAAAATAATCAAATTTTCAATTTTTTTAAATTTGTTTATTTTTAATTGGTGCTCCAGAGTTGTTGATGAATCATTTTTGTTTTATGTATTAATTGTTTATTTTTATTGATTCGTGAAAGTTTCAACCGTAATAAATGAATTCGTTTTATTCGTTATATTATTTTATTGCCATAGCTGCTGACCCCTACTAGATTCGCGCGCCCTTGGTGGCAGGTTTGTGAGTGTGTCAAACTGACCTGAATCTGCCTTCAAAATTAGTGGGAGAAATCGGCCCATTCGCACTACCGTATTCGGCGACGGATGGGGTATTTTTTTATTTTTACCCAAGATGCTGTATGTAGGTTTTCCATAAGCTGTAACCTCCTGTGTGTGAATGAAGACGTATCGTGACATCTCCAAATATTGTGAGCTCATACACTTCGGCCATATTTTAATGCAATATCTTTTTCTCTACGTCATATAACATTACATTTAATTTTTTGTTTGTATTTTTACTATGCTTATTTTGGTAATGATCATTTATAATATAATATAATAAATAAACTGATAATAATATCCAATAAAATGTAGATAACTATACATTTTCTGGACTGAAAGTAAAGTAAATTTTTTTAAAGGTTGTCGCTTCAACCAATTCAAGTTATTTTTACTGCAAATTTATAGGATTATAACTTTACTTTCCTCCTATTTTGAATGTATAAACTAAAATAAAATAATTTCTTACTTTCCCAAGATTGTGTATGTATGTAGGTTTTCCATAAGCTGTGACCTCTTGTGTGTGAATGAGTATATGCTGCAGCCTCTCCAAATATTATACCTTATGCACCCGATGTTACAATATTTTATTGCAATTTCTTGTTCTCTCCAGCATAAATGGGAATTATCATAAATAAACATACAGCATCTTGGGTAAAAATAAAAAACACCCCATCCATCGCCGAACACGGTAGTGCGAATAGGCCGATTTCTTCCGCTAATTTTGAAGGCAGATTTGGGCCAGTTTGACAGACTCATAAATCTACCACTAAGGGCGCGAGAATCTAGTAGGGTCAGCAGCTATGGTAATAAAATTAGGCAACAAAAGGAATTCATTTATTACAGGTTGAAACTTTCATGAATAAAAAAAAATTGAAAATTTGATTCTTTTATGTTTTCTTCTTATGCTTTATAACTCGAAAAGGACATGGAGAAACGATGAAACAATTTTGTAAACCATTACATTTCGTATCAGACATGTAAGTTGTTTTTGAAAATAGATCAAGTTTCTGACCAATATTAGTTCATAACATTGCCTATTGCAAGGCCTGACAATCGTATTTTGTGAGACATGTTAAGTAAGCAAACCATATACAGGGTTATTCAAAAATAGCGAAACAATGTTTCAATTGAGCTTAGTTCCTATTCACTACAAAATTCTTATTACAATTTTTTTTAAATATATAAATATTTAGTTTGTTCTGGACTGACAAATGATAAATTATTACTGAAGAACCACAGACATTTTTTATTATTTCATTTGATAGTCCAAGCATCTATTTTTTATTTGTAATATTTTGCTGACCCCGATGACTGGAAAGGAACTAGGAATGGAATTTGTTTTCCTTCAGCTTATAAAAGATCGTACTAGAATATGGCATCTCTCATCGAACAAGAAATTCAGCAATTAATAATTAAAAACCATTTCGGATTTATTGCTGGCCGTTTATAATTTCCGTGCCGCCCCCGACGCCCGGAAAAATGAATCTGCGAATAGGATTTGTTTTCAGTAGGAGAAAGGAACGCCATACTAAAATATGAAATATGCACGATTTTCAATAAAAAAGTTATATTTTCCGTGCCGCCCCCGACGCCCGGAAAAACGAATCTGCGAATAGGATTTGTTTTCAGTAGGTGAAAGGAACGCCATACTAAAATATGAAATATGCACGATTTTCAATAAAAAAGTTAGATTTTCTTTGCCGCCCCTGACGCACGAGAAAAAAAAAATCTGCGAATGGCATTTGTTTTCAATAAGTGAAAGGAACGCCATACAAAAATATGAAGTATGCACGATTTTCAATAAAAAAGTTAAGTTTTCCGTGCCGCCCCTGACGCCCGAAAAAACGAATCTGCGAATAGAATTTGTTTTCAGTAGGTGAAAGGAACGCCATACAAAAATATGAAATATGCACGATTTTCAATAAAAAAGTTAGATTTTCCGTGCCGCCCCCGACGCCCGGAAAAACGAATCTGCGAATAGGATTTGTTTTCAGTAGGTGAAAGGAACGCCATACTAAAATATTAAATATTCACGATTTTCAATAAAAAAGTTAGATTTTCCGTGCCACCCCTGACGCCCGGAAAATCGAATCTGCGAATAGAATTTGTTTTCAGTAGGTGAAAGGAACGCCATACTAAAATATGAAGTATGCACGATTTTCAATAAAAAAGTTAAGTTTTCCGTGCCGCCCCTGACGCCCGAAAAAACGAATCTGCGAATAGAATTTGTTTTCAGTAGGTGAAAGGAACGCCATACTAAAATATGAAATATGCACGATTTTCAATAAAAAAGTTAGATTTTTCGCGTCGCCCCCGACGCCCGGAAAAACGAATCTGCGAATGGCATTTGTTTTCAGTAGGTGAAAGGAACGCCATACTAATATATGAAATATGCACGATTTTCAATAAAAAAGTTAGATTTTCCGTGCCGCCCCTGACGCCCGGAAAAACGAATCTGCGAATGGCATTTGTTTTCAATAGGTGAAAGGAACGCCATACTTAAATGTGAAATATGCACGATTTTCAATAAAAAAGTTAGATTTTCCGTGCCGCCCCCAGCACCCGGAAAAGCGAATCTGCGAATGGCATTTGTTTTCAATAGGTGAAAGGAACGCCATATTAAAATATGAAATATGCACGATTTTCAATAAAAAAGTTAGATTTTCCGTGCCGCCCCCAACACCCGGAAAAACTAATCTGCGAATGGCATTTGTTTTCAATAGGTGAAAGGAATGTTATACTGAAATATGAAATATGCACGATTTTCAATAAAAAAGTTAGATTCTCTTTGCCGCCCCTGACGCCCGGAAAAACGAATCTGCGAATGGCATTTGTTTTCAATAGGTGAAAGGAACGCCATATTAAAATATTAAATATGCACGATTTTCAATAAAAAAGTTAGATTTTCCGTGCCGCCCCCAGCACCCGGAAAAGCGAATCTGCGAATGGCATTTGTTTTCAATAGGTGAAAGGAACGTCATACTAAAATATGAAATATGCACGATTTTCAATAAAAAAGTTACATTTTCTTTGCCGCCCCTGATGCCCGGAAAAACGAATCTGCGAATGGCATTTGTTTTCAATAGGTGAAAGGAACGCCATATTAAAATATTAAATATGCACGATTTTCAATAAAAAAGTTAGATTTTCCGTGCCGCCCCCAGCACCCGGAAAAGCGAATCTGCGAATGGCATTTGTTTTCAATAGGTGAAAGGAACGTCATACTAAAATATGAAATATGCACGATTTTCAATAAAAAAGTTACATTTTCCGTGCCGCCCCCGACGCCAGGAAAAACGAATCTACGAATGGCATTTGTTTTCAATAAGTGACAGGAACGCCATACTAAAATATGAAATATGCACGATTTTCAATAAAAAAGTTAGATTCTCTTTGCCGCCCCTGACGCCCGGAAAAACGAATCTGCGAATGGCATTTGTTTTCAATAGGTGAAAGGAACGCCATACTTAAATGTGAAATATGCACGATTTTCAATAAAAAAGTTAGATTTTCCGTGCCGCCCCCAGCACCCGGAAAAGCGAATCTGCGAATGGCATTTGTTTTCAATAGGTGAAAGGAACGTCATACTAAAATATGAAATATGCACGATTTTCAATAAAAAAGTTACATTTTCTTTGCCGCCCCTGACGCCCGGAAAAACGAATCTGCGAATGGCATTTGTTTTCAATAGGTAAAAGGAACGTCATACTAAAATATTAAATATACACGATTTTTAATAAAAATGTTAGATTTTCCGTGCCGCCCCCGACGCCAGGAAAAACGAATCTACGAATGGCATTTGTTTTCAATAAGTGACAGGAACGCCATACTAAAATATGAAATATGCACGATTTTCAATAAATAAGTTAGATTTTCTTTGCCGCCTCTGACGACTGGAAAGGCGAATCTAGGAATGGAATTTGTTTTCCTTCGGCTTATAAAAGATCGTACTAGAATATAATATCTATCGAACAAAATATTCAGCAATTAATAATTAAAGATTATTTCTGATTTATTACTGGCCGTTTATTGCTAGCGAGTAACTCGGCTGTCGCAGGCCACAGTCGTAATTATCTGAAGAGTCCCTTCAGAGAATACATATTTTATTGAGTTGTGGAACGTAATAACCTGCTACATCATTTTCACATATTTATATTTACACATATTCATGTTCTCTTATGATTGCGGCAACATTGACACATATTATCATGTTCTGTTATTATTGCGACAACGTTTATACACATTAACATGTTCCTCTATGATTATAACATCTGAGGTCACGATATACAACAAGAGGTCACAGTATAAAAGTTTCTGTAAAATATTTATCATGGAGTGTATTCGTGTGAAACCTTGTTTGACGAATCTGGGCTATTTTTTGCTATCTCTCTCACCACAAAATTCCCTTGTGGTAACAATCGATCCTAGAGATGGTGAGGTTGCAATAATAGCAAAACTTGTATGTGTGTGTGTGTGTGTGCGTGTGTGTGTGTGTGAAGTGAGGTTATAACGTTTCCATCACAGCTCAGCGGTAACTAACAACTAACGTGCTCGGATAACTGACAGTGGAGTAAATCCAGGATTCAAATAAAAGTCAAGGGCGATAATATCAATTCAACAATATTTATTAATGGATAAAACAAATGATAACATGAAATGATGATGTCTATTTACAGACGCAAAATACTACCATACGAAACCTAATATTACAAAAGATTACCAAGAACCATTGGTAACGCAACTGACACCCTTTACTTGAATAAATGGATTTATACACAGCCCTTAATTCGAAGATGTCTAATTGCGATGAATATCACGTTCGTCAATAATATATTTGTAATTGTTTATCAACTGTGACATATGACACTATGACTACTGAATTCTGACAACTATCTATCACTTTGACAGTTACTTTGACAGCTGTCACTTTGACAGTTACTATGACAGCTTTTGAAACACCCGTTACTTTGACAGTTATTTGATACATGTCACTTTTGACAACTATTGTCACTTTGACAACTAATATGACAACAACTATGGCATATGTCACTTTTGATAACTAGAGTGACATCTGTCACTTTGACAACTAATATTTCTATTGTCAGCGTGGTCACACTTAACAGCTGGGATTCAACTTCCCGTGTAGTGCAAGCATACGATAAAGGACGATAACTAATACTGCCCTCGTTAGTTAAATCATCCTATCTACATTTTTTTCATTTTCTGGGTTCGTATATTTATTGGTAAGTCAGTATTATTTATATCTATTTTACTAAGTTAGAACTTCCTAAGTACTCCTGATATCCATTAATTTGACGTAAATACATTGTCCCATGTGTAAAATAGCTGCATTTACTAACATAAAAGATCCTATCAAACATTCTATCTCAGTTTTAACAATTTGTCAGTTAGGATGATTTAACTAAGGAGGGCAGAATAGCTTCAGGACCTCTATTCTGTAATTATGGGGAGAGTGAGCATTCATAGTGCGAAGCGAGAGTTCACATCACCCGCATCTCACCCGACCGTCCTAGACTGTATTCTGTAATTGCAGTGGATAGGTGGTGAACGTGAAGGGATTCAGCGAGAATAGCCGAATTTACAACCAATTAGGTTGGCGCAAAAGCATCAGCTGTTCAGCACTCAGTTGTTGTCATTGTCATGTCACATGTTATTAATTAAATTAGGTGAAAGGTGACAGAATAAATTTTTATTGATCAATAATTCCGTAAGGATATACCTTCGCTATTGGTAATATATATTGTTAAAAATATGACTATAATAAACTAAAAGAGTAATTGTAATATTTGCTAAGAATTATATTATTATTACCTCATTGGCTGTTAGCAAACCCACATTGTCCATTTTGTTTTACAAATTTGACAACAATAATTTGTGACCGACGCAAACTGTCATAAAAATACAGTTAGGATCGCCGTTCTCCCGGGGAACTGGCGAATTCCCGCACGATTTACCAGTAGAAGTAAGTTCACGCATTTTTCGCACGATGTGATCACTCCCGTAGTTACAGAATAGACTTTTATACATTTTCAAGTGAACTCAGCCCACTTTTCACGGGAATGTGCTTTCACGCTTTTACAGAATAGAGGTCCAGGTTTGAGGTTGATCTTCCATACCTGAAAGACTAGCAGGGCGATTCCCTGTCATAGTCATAACTACAATTATCGCAACCTAATATTCAGCAAGCGTCGCTCACAAAATCTCTATACCACCTGTTGGGTTATTGATCTGACGTTGACGCATCTTACAAATCGTGCACTCAACTCTACAAATAGTACAAGCTTAAAATGTGGACTGTCATACTCAGTGAGGTCGTTTCTCTCCACTTAATTTGCGACAACATCACATTCAGCAAGTATTTAATCATAAACCTGCGTACCAATGTTGAGGTTAGGAGAAGGTGTTTCTTGATCAGGTCTTAGGACTCTTCTCATCAAACTAAGCTCGTGCATCGCTTTATATAGTAGAGGGTTGATAGGTTGTTATGTTTTCTTAGATACGACATTGTCGTGGATACCAAAAAAAAAAACGTGTTCATTACGACGATCCTAGTTTATCTTTGTTCATACGTACTCAACTTATTTTAAATTCCTAACCAATGAGTAAAATTAGGACTCATCGTTACAAGGTACCGTTATCGGTTTAAGCGCTGAGACCTCGATCGGCGAAGTTAAGCAGCGTTGGTCGAGACCGTCACTTGGACGGGTGAACGGCATCTCATTTCGCCGTCCTGGTTGACTGGAAGAGTAGCTGTAGCTAAACTCCGCCAGGACGTAAATATAAACAAGGCGTTAAAAAAATACTTTAGAGCGCTCCGGAGCGACCCCCGGATTCCCGAATACTAAGCTGGCCAAGTACGCCGATGACACAGCCATGTACGCGCATTCGCACAATGCGCAAGCGGCTAACATGCTGCTGAAGGCGCACATGGCTCATGCCACGGCTTATTACGACCAGTGGAAAATTCGGGTAAATGCTGAGAAGTCCGAGGCGATAGTCTTCACGCGTCGCTTCACGGAGAACAAGATCATGACTCCGATTTCGATCAGGGGTAATAAAATTCCAACAAAAAGATGCGTGAAGTACTTGGGGGTCAGACTAGACCAGCGACTGACGTTCAACATGTTACCTCCTTTCTCTTATTATTTATTTTTGAGAAAGAATTGAGGCAACATGTGCGGACGACTAGCTGGTTTAAGCCGGAGCAGAGAGCCGTGGGTCCAGAGCATTCGTAAGAGTGGAGAAACTTACCCTTTCTGACATGTACAGCATAAGCGACAGATTTCTGTTTATTTCGAGAAAAGGAGACAAAGAAAAATTGATGTTAAATTGGGCACCATCTATAGTAAAATAAGCAAAATAGTCTCTTTTTCTCGAATAACCAGTCTGCTATAGATCAGACTGAAATTGTTGGTAAGAGAAATAAAAAGATGTTTAAAATGAATGACAAAATATATTACATAAAAAAATTAGACAAATCGGTTTGAGACAAATTGAAATGTGAAAAAAATATATATATATAAAAAAAACAAATTGATACCAGTATCCTAGGTGGTTTATGGGTCAGGTGGCTGGTTCTGGGACAGCAATCCAGGCCCACAATTGTCTCTTATTGCTAGAATTCTAAATTTTTCTTGGCAATTTACGTCTCTCAATGAATGGGGTGAAAATTGTAGGAAATTTAACCAAATATAAGCACATACAAAGTTTATGCAAGTTATTTATGCAAAATTTAAGCAATGTTAGCTATGCAAATATAAGCTAGTTAGCTGTACAAAATATATTTGAATTAGCTGCACGTAACATTAAGCTAGCTATACAAAGCTGCAGGAAATTAATTTAAGCTATACAAAAGTAATCTGATTAGCAGTACAAAAGTAATTTTAGCTAAGCAATAGTAATTATTAGCTATGCACGAGTTATTATTAGCTATGCACGTGTAATTATTAGCTATGCACGAGTTATTATTAGCTATGCACGAGTTATTATTAGCTATGCACTAGTAATTATTAGCTATGCACGAGTTATTATTAGCTATGCACGAATTATTATTAGCTATGCACGAGTTATTATTAGCTATGCACGAGTATTATTAGCTATGCACTAGTTAGCTGATTTCTTAGACTATAAATTGCCAAAAAAATGAAAAGGAAAGAGAAAAATATTTTTAAAACCATGTGGTACATATAGCATTTTAACTACTTATTAAATTAAAAAGAATTGACTTTGAATTCAAAATTTATTTTAAAAATAATTGAAATTATATCAAAGGCAAAATTTGAAGATTAATTAAAATATTTTAATGAGTATAATGAAATGAAATTACCTGTATGTTCAACACTTTGTAACTGGGATATAAAAATTGTAATATCAATTACTGAAGTCCACAGTTAAAAATTATAATGTTTGAATCAGTACAAAGGCTGCAAGCAAAAAAAATCCTGGTGAGTTTTACTGATAAGGTAAACTTTTTTGTCCTGTTTACTGGAAAACAACGCCACCAAAAAAATGTGAGAAATCTAATTCCCTATTTAAATTGAAAGCTATCAAAATATAGAAATCGTACAAGTATGGCCATCTGTCAGTGGTTAATTTAAGCGCACCAGCTTGCCTTGTAGATTCCCATACTCAACTAAAGTAGTAGCATATAATCGATAAAAGGAATCTATAGTAATAGTTTATTTTCCATGCCAGCTGATTTGTCTTTGCAATTTCTATTTTATACATAACAACAAATATTAACAGATGTAAATAAGTAGTAAAACGTATTGATATTATTGATAAATCAGTAACATATTACATGTTATAGGATTTACTATATATAGAATGAGAGAAGGTAAGGAAAATAACCATATGTACTCCATAGTAAACAAAAATATAAAAATTGAAAAATAGATATCTGATGTAACTAAATTTTGTAGACAAATTGTTTCCTGGGATAATAATGCTGTATTACAACGGATATGAGATACATAATAGTGTTAATAGAAAAACAGGACTAAGTTCCTAAGATATAAAATTAAGTACATAAAACAGTGTGACATGGTTTAGCAGTTATACATGTAAAATTCTGTTAGTTGAAAACAGTTTCACCTGCAAAAACTGAATCCAAAAAAATATACAGGTCGTGCTAACTATCCACAAAACACTAGTTTTTAAATAAACTGTTAAATGGACATAGGCCATGTAACAAACACACACATCAATGAGACGATACGGACGGTCTATTCTCTGTCCAGGAGTCTGTATCCGCTCATGGTCAGGGGTAGCAGACTCAGCAGACAAAATAAAAAATTGTTGTACACGATGGTGGTCAGGCCGTCCATCACATACGCGGCGCCGGTGTGGTGCAGCATACCGACCACGACAATGAAAAAATTCAAAGTGTTGGAACACAAATTTATGCGCCTCATCTCAAATTCAGGAAGGTTCACCTCCCTCAGAGACCTCTACGAACTCTGTAACGACATAACCCCGATAGCGGACTACGTCCAGCAAATCTCTCAGAACTTCTACTCGTTCAAACTGGGCGATAGTCCTCTAACAAGACACATAACGCAAATTAGACAACATAATGCTCCATTTCGGATCAAACACCCCCTACCGTACCAGACGTTACCAATTTTCCGGCAGCCACTATAGCCAAGTTTCACCAACTATACCTTTCTCTAATCCTATCCACCTTTCACTAGTTTTTCATACCTTTGAATCACCTTTAATCCTTTCCTGTCCCCCTCTTCTTTCCTGTTTGTGTATTTTTGTACCGTTTGTTTTTCCTTCGTTTCTTTTTGTACATGTTTTTCTCTAAATTCATTTTTCCCATCATTAATCTCATAACCGAACGAAAACCATTTTTGTATCAAAATTTTGTAAACCCACAGTTTAGGCCAGCCCTGCGCAGCCCCTCGTTGGAACATTTCGCGGAAGGCACTTTGTTCAGGTTGTGGTGTCAGCGTCCAATACGAAATTTTAAAAAGTGAAGTGCGCTAGTTTAAAAAAATTTTGTTCATTGTTCAGTTATGTTAAGCTTTTTTATTTGCATACTAAATCGTATTACCTATTTTATTTTTAAGTTTTAAAAAAGGAGTCTAGGTTTTTCTATCGTTTTAATTGTCGTTTTCGCTGATCCGGACCTGTTCCGCCCGATCATGCTATCCGCCACCGCGTCAAAGCGGTGGTTGCACGATTGGTCCCGGTTCAGATTCTGGGGAGGCAACTCTTGTACTTTTTAAAATATTAATAAAGCTCTTTTGAATTGAAAATTGAATTGAATTGGAGCGACCCCCGGGGGTTGAACCTACCTCCGCCTCAATAGCAATATTTCCAAAAAGTAAGAAAATACGAACTCGACAAAGTTTTTGATGGGTTTTCGAGGGTAGGGATCACGATGCTGATGTTATTTCTCACCCTACCCTCCCGCAACTACCCCCAACGTACAAAAACAACTCCCTCTTCTATACAGTCGGTCCTAGGCATGCGGGGGGTTGTTTATAGAGAAAGGAGTATTTTTATACATTGGGGGTAGTTGCGGGGGGCTAGGGTGAAAAATAATACCACCATCGTGATTCCCGCCCTCGAATACCCGTGAGTGATTTTGGTATTGCGAGCGGGGTGGTTTCAACCCCAGGGGGTTGCTTAGGTCAACTGTGGTTGAGTAATGGTTAGTTTGCCTAACATTCTCATAGAAACCCCGACCCGACGGTTCCCAGCATACCTACGACCGACAGCATGAAAAAGGGGATGGTTTTATACGTATGGGGTAGTTTCGAGAGGGTAAAGTAAAAAAAATACCACCGTGATTACCGCCTTCGAAAACCCGTGAGAAGCCCGTTTTCCCGTTTTTCGAGGGATTTCGGTATTACAAGTAGGGTAGTTTCAACCCCCCAGGAGTTGCTTAGGTCAACTGTGGTTTAGTAAGGGTTAGTTCATCAAGAACTTTGTCGAGTTTGTATTTTGTTATTTTTTGGGAATATTGCTACTAGGGGCGGGGGTAAGTTCAACGTCCAAAACTGAGAAGCCGGAAATTGGGGTGTTTTTTTCTTGATAGGGTTAGTACGCAAGGGTTTCAGAACTTGAAACCATAACCATCGTTTTTCTCACCCTCGAAAACAGGTGGGGGTGGGAGATGTATCTCAAGAGATCCTACAAACTTTTGATGTTTTAGCCTTTTTTGTACCTCGTTTTTTGTTAAGTTATTGAACATTGAAAATAGTAGTAGTAAGCTATTTACTATACGAACGGAAGTTATATTTATTAAAGTAGTCTATGAAAATGGCAAGTATTCTGTTATATGACATTTATTTAATCAAATGAAAATAGGATACAGTGACGCAAAAAAGTGCAAGTATTCACTTGTTACATAAAAAAAATAAAAATAAACGTGCAGCACAAAGATAATACAGAATTTACTTCGGTTGACAGAGGAGATATTCAACTTTACAGTCAATCTTCTCAACCCGATGTACTCCTAGTCTTTGTAAACGAACCAGTCGCAGTAGGAATAAATCAAAAATTGCGTGAAATAGATGACGCGCTATCGCTGCTACTAGAATTACTCAAACTTAAATCATCAATCATCAATATCAGGTGCTCCTCTTATAAAACAGTAAGAGGAATGAACAGAAAGGTATACCCAAATACATCACCCTGCCACAGACCCATCTACAGGATACCAATTTTATAACAGTCTCCCTACGGCGAACAACATATTTCCATTGGTTTTACATTCATCTGCCAATATTAATCACGCTTCCTATCTGCCTCAAACATACAATGTATCTTCCCAATTTTGCAACTGTCTCCCTACAAGGCAGATAATAGTTCCATTGGTTCCACTTGGTTCGCATGTACATGAACGGAGCATGCTACCGTACGAACTTCCATCTAGGAATAGTAGTAATCTTGCTCCCTATCCGCCTGTGTCGTATCTACCTCAAATGCGCATGGCTGGCATGGTACCGTATATATTTTATAACTAGCCCTTTACGGGGCTGAATTCAGTTCCATTGGATGGATATGAACCTACTCCAGGTCCATTCGATATGAGGCGCATAAATTTGTGCTCAAACACTTGAAGTTTTTTCATTGTCGTGGCAGGTATGCTGCACCACGCTAGCGCCGCGTATGTGATGGACGGCACCATCGTGTACAACATCTTTTTATTTTGTCGGTTTAGTCTGCTACCCCTGATCATGAGTGGATGAAGACTTCTGGACAGGGAGTAGAACATCCGCAATGTCTGATTTATATGGGTATTGAACGTCAGTCTTTGATCGAGTCCGACACCCCAAGTACTTCACACATCTCCTGGTTGGAATTTTGTTTCCCCTGATTGAAATTGGTGTTAAGATTTTGTTCTCAGTAAAGCGGCGCGTGAAGACTATCGCTTCCGACTTCTCAGCGTTCACCCGAATCTTCCGCTTGTCGTAATAAGCCATTCCACGAGCCATGTGCACTTTCAGCAGCATGTTTGATGCTTACGCGTTATGAGAATGCGCGTACATGGCTGTGTCGTCAGCGTACTTCGAATTCGGGAACTCTGAGAAGGCGGAGACGTACCAGTTGTATAATTTTTGAGACAGGCACGAGCCGGGACTCCCGCGGGAATGTCTCGCCGCCGTGTTGACAATGCACTATCCACTCAAAACTGCAGGGATCTGCCCGTCAGGACCGAATGAACGAGTTTAGAGAAGTAAGTCGGAAAGTTGTAGTGGTGTAGTTTATAGAATAACCTTAGAATAACCCCAGGATCCAGACGGTATCGAACATCTTCTCAATATCGAGGAGCACCATGGCGGTGTTCTTCCCGAGGTTGTATTGTACTTTGATGTTAACTGTCCTAACGACCTGTTGCACCGTGCTCATGCCCCTCTTGAAGCCAAACTGAGACTCGTCGTCGATGTGGAGCTCCTCCTGAACAGTATTTAGTCTGATCAGGGCGAACTTCTCGACCAACTGAAGATCGCGGACAACAACGAGATGGGTTTGTAGCTGCCGAAGAACTTTGCGTTCTTGTTTGGCTTCAAGATGGGTATGACCACGGCGCACTTCAATTGGCTGGGCCAGTGCTGTAGCCGCAGGATAGCGTTAAGGAGGTACGTCAACTGCACAATATCTTTCCTCGGCAGATATTTGAGCAGATTGTACTCGACGCCGTCTTTTCCATGGGCTTTATTGTTTGGTAGGCCCTTAATAATTTTTGTTATCACCAAGGGCCTGTTCATGACCTTCAGGAGTTCACGTCGTGTCATTTGTACGTCATGACCAATGATTTCGTCAATATCGTTCTCGATGCGGTCATGCCCTAAATTATTTGGTATGTTGTTATTGTGAATACTTTCGAAATGAGTAGCTAAATCACTCACCTTTTGAGCGTCTGTCATCGACGTCCGTCAGTTCGCGCCCGTCAACGCGGATATAGCCTCCCGCGTACTTTTTAAGGTCCTCGTCAACTTCCACAGGGAGTTGTCTTGAGGATTCAGCACTGCCAGTTTGTCCCCCCATTTCTGGCTCTTTACAGTGTTTATGGATATTCTGATTTGTCCCTGCAGCCTGATTATCTCAATCTTGGCATTAATATCACGATTTCGCTGCCAGAGCCGTCTCAGCCTATTTTTCTCCCGTATGTTTCGTATGACCGCTTTGTCGAGTCGGTCTCTGTTCTCGTTCACAGTGATAGTGGTGGCAACAGGCATGCATTATAATATGTCAGTTGTTTACGTGATACGATAAAGTATTTACAAATTTATTTATTTCAGCTTCAGTGTCGGTCTTTATGACAAAAATTTCAGGATTGCGTACTTAAGGCATTTCTAAGTATATATTTTTGTATGTCTTTTGTTTTGTATTGAGGGTTGGTGCATATTTTCCTATTTCCTAAGACTAAGTGCGCGATTATAATGTAATGATACGTTATATTACTTTGAATGACTATTGGTAGAATACCATCATGGATATCATATTTGCTCTTAATGAATATATGATGTAAACATGACAGATTCATTTAGTACTCCTGTATGCTCATTTATGAACGATTTATAACCGTGTTCATATAATATATTTAAGTAGTCAATTGCGTAATCAATATTATATAATATATCCGTATTTATACGAGTATTTATATCTCCTATAATAAAATTTAAGTCACCATATAATATATTAAAACTTTTTAAGTCCGTGTTAGTGTGTCGTTGAATCATTTGGAACACATATTATCAGTCTGAACATTGAGAGACTTGAAAGAATTTAAATCTAAGACCCCTTAAAATCGATAGTTTTCTGTAGAATCTAGTTTACATTTTTATGTGTACTACACTAAAACATAATTATTGCATAATTTGAATACATTTACAAATAATGCTTTGGACTGTGCTGATAATTTTTCAGTTCGATTTATTTTTACGTTTACCTGGGACATTTTGTTACGCTTAGTTAACAGAACAAAAATTCAAGAGTAGCGGAAATTGATATTTTGTTATAAATTTTAGTTTCATGTTACCCACCACCTGTTTTAATCCCATATTTTTCTCTATCGCATCGGACCCACTTAATTGCGGAAATGTCACATATTTTATATCTGGGTATGGCATTGGATAATAATATTTTGGTCGATAAATACATAAATATTCTATATGTTTGTCCAAGAAAACCAACCCGTACCAATAACTCAAATACCATTTGCGGATGTTAGTTCACGAACATTTACGTCGCGGAACAAGAATCATTGCAGTTATGATTTTCTATGAACGTGTGCAATATTTGATGTTTCTCAATAGTACCTCAAAGTCCAATATCTGCCTTATTAAAAGACTGGAAAATCTTAAATATATTTTGAAATATACAGGATGACACGCTACAGCGAACCATCTTCGAGGTAATTTTTTTAAAACCCGCCCTATATGCTTTTACATTTATGAATTCGGCGTAAAATTACCTTTCTAAGGACCTGCAGATTCTTTGTTTTTGACGTGGCGTTGCCATGAAAATTTTGGTCGGAATAAGGCTTAACAAATTAATTAGTTGTGAGTGTATTTCTATTAATTAAGAAAATTTATTTTGCAATTATGTAGATAAGAGATGTACTACAATGACACAATCACCAAATATTGGTTATACCTATACAGGGTAGGGTGTATTTTATATTAGCGCTTATTCAGAATATTTTTCTCAATTTTTTTCAAATGGAACATTCTGTATATTATTTTATTTTTGAATTGGTACGTTAATTCTTTACGATTTTTGTGAATAATGTTATATTCCTAAAACCGATATTTCCAGAGATATTTTAACTTTTTTTTTAAAACCATTAAATGTAAAACTTTTCAGTTCGAACTGATCTAGTAGCCATGATTTTGACATAAGGTTGAAAGAGATCTTATTGATGTTTAATTATTAACTGTTGTGACAAAGTATTTACACTTATTTTAAGCTATAAATTAGTTTAAAATTCGCACTTTCCAATAACGAATTTTTCGAGAGAAGAATTGGTCGTTATGGTTTATGTTCTGGGTGCGAGTGATAAAATTTGTTTGCCATCAACTCGAGTTTATAAGGAGCGATATCCGGAAAAAAGACAGCCTTCTAAAAAAATATTTTAATGGTTTCTAATGAAAAAGTAAAAATATCTCTGGAAATATCGATTTTAGGTATAGGATATTATTCACAAAAATCGTAGAAAATTAACGTGAAAATTCAAATATACAATAATATACAGAGTGTTCCATTTGAAAAAAATTGGGAAAATTCACTTTGAAATATCCTGAATTAGTGTTAATATAAAATACACCCTGTATAATTATTATAATCAATATTTGGTGGCTGTGTTGTTGTAGTACATCCCTTGTCTACATAATTGCAAAATAAATTTTCTTAACTAATAGTAATAGTAATACACACACCGTGAATTTGTTATACCTTGTAGTGGATTTTGTGAGTAGGATGATACATGTATTTTTGACGTGACTAGACCACCTCCCTTCCCCGTTTTCGAGGATGCTGAAAACGGTGGTGGAGGGCAAAATTCTTTTAAGCATGCAGAACTCCCTAATCGACCAACAAACACCCCCAAATTGGGGTGAAACACAAAGGAGCGCGCTTCCGTCGGATAAACACCAGTTTATCCCCGTTTTCGAGGATGCTGAAACCGACGCCAGTCTTGAATATCATCCCTGATGCAAACCCACCCGCCAAACAGCAAAAAACGCCCCGGAAAAGGAGCGGAGTTATGTCAGGCAATATTAGTTTATCCCCATTTTCGAGGATGCTGAGATCGACGCCAGCCTTGAAAATCATCCCCGATGCAAACCCACCCCCCAAACAGCCAAAAACACTCCGGAAAAGGGGGTAAAACGTGAAGGAGCAGGCTTCCGTCCGACACACCGGTATATCCCCATTTTAGAGGATGCCGAGACCGACGCCAGCCTTGAAAATCACCCCCGATGCAAACCCACCCCCCAAACAGCCACAAACTCCCTGGAAAAGGGGGTGAAACGCGAAAGAGCGGACTTCCGTTCTACAAACCTTTGTTTATCCCCATTTTCGAGGATGCTGAGACCGACGCCAGCCTTGAAAATCACCCCCGATGCAAATACACCCCCCAAACAGCCACAAACGCCTCGGAAAAGGGGATGAAACGCGAAGAAGCAGACTTCCGTCCTACAAACATTGGTTTATCTCTATTTTTGAGGATGCTGAGACCGACGCTAGCCTTGAAAATCACTCCCGATGCAAACCCATCCCCCAAACAGCCACAAACGCCCCGGAAAAGGGGGTGAAACGCGAAGGAGCGGTCTTCCGTCCTACAAACATTGGCTTATCCCCATTTTCGAGGATGCTGAGACCGACGCCAGCCTTGAAAATCATCCCTGATGCAAACCCACCCGCCAAACAGCAAAAAACGCCCCGGAAAAGGAGCGGAGTTATGTCAGGCAAATATTAGTTTATCCCCATTTTCGAGGATGCTGAGACCGACGCCAGCCTTGAAAATCATCTCCGATGCAAACCCACCCCCCAAACAGCCAAAAACAATCCGGAAGAGGGGCTAAACCGTGAAGGAGCAGGCTTCCGTCCGACACGCCGGTATATCCCCATTTTCGAGGATGCTGAGACCGACGCCAGCCTTGAAAATCACCCCCGATGCAAACACACCCCACAAACAGCCACAAACGCCCCGGAAAAGGGGGTGAAACGCGAAGGAGCGGTCTTCCGTCCTACAAACATTGGTTTATCCCCATTTTCGAGGATGTTGAGACTGACGCCAGCCTTGAAAATCATCCCCGATGCAAACCCACCGGTCATTATAATTGGCACTTTTGGGGTCACAAAAAATGATAACATAATTAGAACTAATAATAAAAATGTTCTAAGTCTCCGGGGTCTCAAAAAATTGATCAACATAATTAGCATTACGCGCATGCTTCGTCACTATAATCGCCATAGGTACATGATCAACATTTTTACCTCCCGAACCGGGCATACGATTCGAACCAAATTGTATCTCAATTATATTCTTTACAAAAAATTAGCATAATTATTATACGCTTTTGCCTCTCAAAATACCCTAACCGATAGCTTACATTTAAAGCAATTTACTGAAACTGAAGTACTTAATAGTCTTAAAAAATTTAAACCCAAAGGTACTGTTGGCCCGGATAAAATACCTGCTTTTTTTCTACGAGATTGTGCATGTCTTTTTGCAATACCACTTACCATAATATTTAATCACTCCATTACACATCTACATATCCCTCTTCTTGGAAGTTCTCTAAAGTAATACCTGTATACAAGAAAGGAGGGAAAAACCAAATTGAAAATCATAGACCCATTACTATTATGAATAACTTTTTTAAGTACTTAGCTTGAAATGCTCCTCCATGATTACCTCTTTTTTCATTTAAAAAACAAAATCAAACCTAAACAACACGGTTTCATGAGGGGAAGATCCACAACTACGAACTTATTCTGTATAATGCAATTCTTAGCTGATACATTTGACACCGGTCTGCAGGTGGACGTTATATATACACTGATTTCTCGAATGCATTTGATAGACTCAATCATGGTATTTTACTTAACAAATTAGATCTTTTTGGCTTGTCAAAAAATCTGCTATATTTTTTCAAATCTTACCTTGAAGACAGGAAACAGTTTGTACAATGTTGCGGCCAACAATCTACTGAGATATCTGTCACCTCTGGGGTCCCTCAAAGGTCTATACTGGGACCATTATTTTTTAATATATACATTAATGATATCATAAATGAGGTGGAAGCAAATTGTTTATTATACGCGGATGATATTTATTTATTTATTTATTTACATACACAAACCCAACAGAATTTACATTCCATTTACAGGGCCGGGAACTAACACACATATATATTATCAAAACTATAATATATAATAATATGTATAATAATATAATATATAATATAATAATATATATATATATAATAATAATATATATAAATTAAAACTAGAATACACGTTAGTGTTATATATTATGGCTTACTATAATCTAAATCTTAATACTAATATAATTATTGCAAAATTCTATAAATGAATTTGGTGAACATGTGACTTAATGATTATGATTTAATATATACATATTTATCTATACACGCACATATACAATTATATACAATAATAAAGGAAAAGTGATTAGGGAAAAACATTAAATAAGAAAAAAGAAACAAACAAAAACTATTAATCTAAGAGAATCTTGACTTAATTTGACTTAATCTAGTGTTAAAAATGTCGACATCATGTGCAATAATTTCGTAGCTACGACAGATACAATATAATGGTGAAAACATTAAAGATATGAAAATATACATTGCTATTAAGTACTCTGATTACTGTAATAAGCTACAGTTAGCATTAAACACAATTAATAACTGGTGTACATCAAACAGTCTGCCTCTAAATCCTTCCAAATGTAACCTAATGTCCTTCTCTCTGAAACACAATGTCATAAAATATGACTACCATTGATGAACTTTCCTTGCATAGACCTAACACTATCCGTGACCTTGGCGTAATTCTCTATTCTAACCTATCCTTTACAGACCATATAAATGATATAGTAACAAACTCCTTCAGATCTCTTGGCTTTGTGATACGGAATACACGCGAATTTAATGATGTTAATACCATCAAGTTATTATACGGCGCCCTTGTTAGACCTCGTATTGAATATGCCTCCATCATATGGTGTCCTCACTACAATATTCATGTGCAAAATATAGAAAGAGTTCAGAGACGTTTTTTAAAATATCTCAATTTCAAGAATGATAATTTATATCCACCAATTGGATTTCCGCATAAAGAATTACTGTCTAGGCACTCTTTCGACGCTCTTGAAAATCGCCGTATTATTGCCCAACTAGTTTTCTTACACAATCTAATAACTAATGGCATTGACAGTGAGGAGAATGTGGCCTTGATAAAAATCCTAAAACTATAGTGTGTAACCGACGTTTATTACATCCGAACTTCTAATAATTTAGCGGCACTTAGTCTTTAATTCTTATCACTTTTTGTATTGTCCTTTTTAATATTTTTTTTGTTACTGATTATTGAGTATTGTTAGTTAGTATTGTTATAAATACCATAACTCTGTATTGTACCCATTCAATAATTGGTGTTATACTGTTGAATGGTGTAAGTTAAATAAATAAATAAATGAATTTATTTAAAATATGCCGCTGTCTTGATTAAATCCTGTTGCTTTACAAAAAATTAACATAATTTTACTGAATATTTCATACTGAACATGGGCAACTAATAACAAAATCCACTATTGTTCCGACCAAAATTTTCATACTTTTTCGAACTCGGCAACGCCGCGTCAAAAACCAAAAACCTGGAGGTCGCCATAAAGGTAATTTTACGCTGAATTCATAAAAATGTAAAAATATATAGGATGTGTTGCTTAAAAACAAATGACCTCAAAGATGCTCCGTAGTAGCGAATCACCCTGTTGTGCATTTCAAAATATTTTTAAAATATGCGCATTTTGACACTATAATACCACTTCTATAAAAAAATAATTTTCCAAAGTTTTCTAATAAGGCCGATATTGGACATTGGCGGACTATCGGGACACCCTGTAGGTGCCTATCGTACATTATGCTGAATTATCACATCATGCGGAAGTGCTCAAGTATTCAGTGGTAAGAAATTTCCATAATTTTAACATATCAATATAAGGAAAACATTTTTCTTCTTTAGGGTATGAATGCAAGATGCAGCTAGTGAGAAATACTGGCATTATGCAAGCGCTGAGTGTTGACACTAAGCGATATAAATCTGGAATTACTATCAAACCGAACTGAGATATGCACTTTACAGTAAGTTACATCGTAGACATGACAAATAAAGCTTTATGCATCGATTTACTGTTTCATGGTTTCTTTATAACATAAAAGCAACGAAGCGTTTAAATATCAGTAAACAAACAGTTGTGGATCTGAAAATCATATCAGTAATTCTTTCTCTACTCTATAACCAACGCTTAATTATTGCTAATGGATTGAACTATTTTATTATTGTAGTTAAGACTCGTGAACTTTCTTGTAATGAGTAGAGATCTCAAAATGGAAATAACAAACTTAAGATAATTCAAGGAATTCTGGAACTAAGTTTATGTTTAAATGTCTTGGCTAATAGGAACAACTGTCTATATCAACGCAAGTTTCATTTAATACTGGAACTTTAGATTTATGCAATACCCTAATAACATAAAAAAAAATCCACTGAACTTTTAGAGACAATTTTTCATCCAAAGGACGTTCTTTAAATATGTTGGAATCGGTTCAAGATTATTTTTCTGATTTCCATGATGATGGGTTTAATGTAAGACGTAATTTAATACATTTTAAAATGTTTAGGATACTAAACTAAAATTCTACACAGTATTTAAAAAAAAATTGTAAAATTTTGGTCTAAAAGGATCGTTCTTAGTAATATTTTTTTGATTATTAAATTTTTCAAAGCAAAAAATATGTAAATGAAATGTGGATCATATTCTATCTTAAAAGGAGGAAAGGGAATTGGTCTTTTTCGAAATATATTCTATTATGGCTATCTATAATAGTATGCTTTTAATATCAATCGTGGCAGATTTCTATTTAAGTAATTATACAGGGTGGTCCTCAACATGCATAAGCTCCCCAGTTTTGAAAATAGAAAAGTTTGAATAGAGCATTGAGCAATAGAGACCATGGGAGCCCCATATGCCCTTTATTTTTAGTTTGAAAAAGTTTGGGGTGGTTGCTCCGAATCTGTTAGTCAAGGTTAAATGCTACACCCTATATATGCTTTTCTTGATGATTTGTACACTGAATTTAATTTAATAGTTTGTTTTTACATTAATTTAATGCTGAATAGCATTAAATGTTTTTTAATATCTTTGTCAGGGTCAAAGGGCTACACTCTGTATACAGGATGTCCCGTTATAACGTGCAAAAAATTTGACTGTAGATTCCGTCGAAAATTAAGACGTGTTTTTCGTATAAAATTTTTCAAAATAACCCTTTCTTGTTCAGCTAGGGGGCTTAAAACCAAAAAACGGTTTTTTTATTTCTATCTCAAAATAACGTAATTAGAAAGAGACGAAATTTGGCATATCTCGGTTACTCATCAAAAGCCATCTAACGAAATCATTTCATCCGCCTAGCATGTATACAAAGGGGTAAAATTAACTATATTTCTTGAAATTTTGTAAATAACTTTCTGCCTGCTATTTTTTTCAATAAAAGAAATAACTACACATTATGATTCATTTAGAAACTTTTTTATCTCTTGAAAAAAATTCGTAAAATCGACCATTTTTGAGAAAAAACTTAAATTACATCTACCTAAGTGATCAATCAAAAGCGAGGAGCACAATTATATTAGTGTAAAATACTAAAAGTAGGCTGGTGTCAAATTATGATTTAATAAATAATAAATCTCTTTATTTTGCAAATTAAGTAATTTACAAAATCAGGTATGTTACAATTAGTTTTAAATAATTGGTTTGCCTGTGAACAATATATCAAATAATTAAAATACAAATAATAATTAACCAAACATATATCACATACATACATACTACGACGTCAAAAAATAAGAGAACGATTTATAAGATAAAAAACCAAACAGCGAAAACACCATAGACAGTTAATAATAATAATCTTTATTAACCACTTAAGATACATTACTTGTATATGTGGTAAGTCACAATATCACTATTGTAGGGATAAATGACCAGTACGAATGAGATGATAGAGCTTGTCTTTAAAAACACTTAGGCTGAGCTTTTTGGTATCATTAGGCACTTGATTGAAAACTTTCGCATAGTGATAACTAAAACATTTCTTAAAATATTCAGTGCGATGCACAGGAACATTTAGTCTCAAATCACTCTGCCTAAATTTCACGTCATGAGCATCTGAACGTTTCTCAATTTTTTCATATAGGTATGATGATTTTTCATTGGATATCACTTTACGAACTAAAGAGCACAAATGATGTAATCTTCTTTCTTTCATATTTAACCAGCCAATTTGTCTCAGAATGGGGCTAATATGTTCACGACGGGGCAGGAATACCGTATGCAACAATTCTGTACTTTTTGCAATGTGTTTGCATCTTCAATACGTAGGCATGGGTCATATACCACATCACAGTAATTTAACTTTGACAACACTAGTGAGTCACAGAGTTTTATTTTAGCATCTTTAAACAGATATTCCTTCAGATGATACAAACTTTTAAGCTTGAGGAAGGCCGTTCTACTAAGAGTGGAGGTATGTGCAGCATAGTTCAGGTTATTATCCATCTGTAGTCCTAGATTACATACCACTTCACTAAATCTTATCGGTGTGTTATTGATATACAAATCCTCCACTATTGTATTTTATCGCAGCTTTTTGTTGCCAAAGATTATAGCATGAGTTTTATTCGTATTGATTTTTAGCCCATTTTTATTTGTCCAGCATTGTATGTTATTCAGATCTTCGTTAACTTTTTGAAAAGAGAGTGCAGTATCTTCAGGTTTGTAACTCAGCATAATCTGTATATCATCGGCGTAATAATGAATGTTGCAATGGTTCACAATGTTAGCCAAGTCTATAACAAATATGTTATATTAGGGACCTAGAATTGACCCTTGAGGAAATTCTTTCTCGATTGTACATTCATCTGATAGCATTATATCGGTGCTATTACTAATTTCCACTTGTTGCCTCCTTTCTGATAGATTATTTCTAAACCATTCCCAAACATATCCTTTGCAGCCATAGAAGAATAAGCTAGTTCAATATTTATACTATCAAACGCTTTGGACATATCAATTAGAACTGCTACGGTTATCATTCCCTTATCTGTAGCTCTTATTATACTATCATTAATTTTCGTTAGAGCGGTAACGGTGCTATATACATTACGAAACCCTGACTGTGATTTTAATAAAATTTTGTTTGTTTCCAAGTAGTCAGTTAACTGTACATGTGCTATCTTCCTTAAAACCTTTGATTCTGGAGGTAGTATGCTAATAGGTCGTAAATCCTTGAAGTCAACAGGGTGTCTTTGACAATATTACGTACTGATATGATCATTTGTTGCTTATAAATTGCACGAGACATTACAAATTAAGGACGAAAGTATTGAAAAGCAAAATTATTATTAACCTAAAAAAATACTAATACAAACTACACAAAAGATGAATTTAACAGTAAATTTAAACATAAAGACAACGATTGTTGTTTTTAGATATTAAAGCATTTGTTCAAAATGACGACCTCCAACTTGAATACACGTTTTCAACCGTTTTCTAAAATTGACATACAAGCTATTTAAAACATGTGGGTAGTTTCGAACTTCATTGGCAGCATTAAAAATTCTCTCTTAAAACTTCGAAGTTAGGGACAACTGTCGAGTAAACAACATTTTTCAAGTGGCTCCAAAAGTAAAAGTCCAATGGATTCGTATCTGAGGACTAAGGGGGCCATTTACTTGTGGCCCCTCGCCCCATCCAATCCACCGATTTCTAAATGTTGAGTGTAGCCATTCTCGAACATCTAAAGAATAATGAGGTGGTGCACCATCCTGCATAAACCACGATGTTTTATGTAATGTAAAAGGTAAATCGTCTATAAGTTGATACAGGTCATTTTGTAAAAAGTGTATGACTTCCCTATACACTCAAGGCTCATTAAATTGGATAGATTACAATATAAGGCTTTACGAATTGTACTAGGAGCTTTTAAATCGACACCTACCTGTGCCCTACTGGCCGAATGTAATGAGCCTCCACTCCATATTTATGGTTATGATGTTCTGCTCTGCAAACCCAAAGTTATCTTCCCTAAATATGAATATTCGACAAGTAACAACCAACTACTCCAAGAAGTCACATCTAAATACTCTGCTACGATTTACACGTACATGAACAAATAAATACGTTGGATATTAATGATTATAAGATATTACGTAACGAAATCACTTGGGCTACTGTAGCGTAGCAGATATCGTAGGCCACAAACTTGACCCGGAAAGTGATGTACGTGCCTACGATAAAATTTCTCTAGCTCAGACTATCTCAGGGCGTTAAGCCCAAGTTTATATAAACTATGATAAATTATTAGTTTACTTACTTAACAACTCACTGAGGTTTCCATATGTAGTGGCTGCAGACGAAATAATGACACTTTCTTTAAAAATGAAATGCACTATATTGAACAATTTACAGATATTGGTTCTCTAGCATGTAACCTGGCGATGTTCGAAGTTGTGGCCAATTACTCGATTAATAAGTTATCACATTCATAAAATGCCTCGTGTAGCTACACATCGGTTTACAATGTCCTTATAAATTGTCATAAATTCTTCCACTGAAGGTGGTCCCCGGTAAAAAAAAAAAAAAGAAACACAACACACTTATTCAGGGTGGTACGATACCGAGTCCGGACGTGGAAGAACTGTAGCCCTACAGAGATGTCTTCAGAACACAAGAAATGGACTCAAGGATGGGGTTGATTGTAGCCTCACCAGCTCTGGCACCTTCCACTGTGTGTGGATGCCCCGCCCGTGGAACTCTCACTGATGTGTGTAGAAGCGTCCGTAGAACCCTAAAGATATCACGATTTAATTTACAAAGTCAGACATGCACGTGAAGCGTGCCTAATGTGAGCAATTCTGACATAACCTACAAAAGGAATATAATTTACCTCACTGATGAGGGAACAATCCACCAATACTCTTCGAAAGCCACAGTCGGATGAATGGGGTCGAGTCCGCCTTTCAAGTTGGCACGGTATTTCCAAAGGAGAGCCTGCAAATTTGCGAAACACGTGGGTAGAGAACGGGCAAGATGGCGTGAAGAGGTTAGCTTACCTTGTGTAATTAAATATTTTGCTTCCGCAGATAAAATTTACTCACAACCACAAAATATTCCGCTAAACGGAACAACAACAGATTGAGGAAATTTTCTTGAGTTGATAATTCTAAAATCCACCAGGATGCCTTGGATTAACCGAAGTGCACAAAATTAACAACTAGCTGACTCCCAACCACAATGGTTCCTTCCGTTTGTCTCTGTTGATCACGTGTCGCAAGGGTATCGCCCTCCCGTGGAGAATAGCGAAATGTTACGGACGTAGCCGTTGTTATTATGCGGCCCACGAAACGCTAAAGCGTATGGTGGGTCGCATACGCTAGAGGTCCGTAACAACTCCAACTCCCATAAAATGTTCACTGATGGATCCAAGTCTAGGAATGCTGTTGGTTGTGCCTTTCTCATTAAGAACATCGAAATACCCTTTAGATATCAGCTAAATCAAAATTGTTACATATTTACGGCTGAACCTTTGGCTATTGATAAAGGACTAGATTGGGCAATAGAAAATTGTAATTCTTTCGACAATTCTTGTTATGTCAGACTCTCAATTTGTGCTAACTGCCATTTCAAACCCAACCAAACATATTATGAAGTATAAAGTAATAACTATGATTTTGGATAAAGTTATAGAGCTAAAAATATTAAACAAAGAAGTTGTTTTTATTTGGGTTAAGGGACACTCTGGAATAGTTGGAAATGAAACTGTTGACCTAGTAGCTAAAACAGCTAAAGGCCCGGCAATTGAGTACTTACCATATTATGATCTAATTACCAACGCTAAAATGGATATAAGGAAAAAATGGGAAGAAGAATGGCCCCAGATGGCCCCAACACATAACTATCAATATTGTAAAATATATAACCGCTTCCCCTCTAAACCAACTTATAAGGAATGTCCGTATAACAGATAGATGTTCGTAACACATGTCCGGTGCTTGGTTGATCATGGTGCCTTCAAATCTCTATTATACCAAATGAAAATTGTTGATAGCCAGCTATGTGAATGTAATGGGGGAATTGGAGATAGCAATCACTAGCTATTGCAGTGCACGAATAATATTACAGCCATAAATTTTCTGGCAAAGAAACTGGTGGAGAATGGCATTCCTCTATCGTTAAATAGTACGTGACTACTATATACAGTAACAAGAAATCAAACATTTAAATAAATATTTTGGGAATACATCAGGTTGTATCGTGTCAGAATATAGATGTAGTCGTGTTTTCCTCTGTTTTATCCTTTGTTGTTTCATACCCCTCTTACCGTTGCCTATTCTGTGTTGAATTTTAAAGGAAGTCGTCATGAAGGGCACCTTGACGTGAAACGTGTGTCCCTGTCTGCAATCCCTGAGTAGTAAATAATGTATGTGTTATTGGTTTTTTGTGTCAGGTTAGTGATTGCATGTAGGTTAGAATAAGAACTATATGTAATAATAAATACCGTGGCTGAATAGAGACAATCAGAGCCAGAAGAAGAAGAAAAAAACAATTCATATCATTGAATCGTAAAAATCAGCTATGCCATAATAGTAAAAATTTACTTTATAATAATTATAATTCAGCAATTATTTATCATAATTTAATACAAAAAAAAACGAAAAACTATGTATAACAGTACTACCATACTGAGAAAAAAATGTGTGTATTTATTTTTCTAACTACTAATGCTCCATGCATTCTAATACACAAATGTGCTCTACGAGACACCTCGCACATTGCATTTTGGAGCATTTCTTCAGGAGTAATTACCTCACATGCGTTTCTAATTCTGGTTTTTATGTCCTCAAAAATCCATGGGAATAATATTTGGTGATCGAGCTGACCATAGAATGGGTCCATAGGTGTCTATCAAGCTATCTGGCATAACTTGATTTAAATAATGTGTACGTATTACAACAGTGTAAGGTGGAGCCCCATCTTGTTGAAAATATGAATAATTTAATCTTTCTGCCACTGTTAATTCATAAAATTGATCTACGAGCGGTTAATTTGCCATCATGAAAATAAAGTCCCTAAAAGACTCACCCAAACATTGGTAGAAAATCTTTCTTGAAAAGCAGTCTCTCTCTGCATCAATGTGTATTTTCTCATGTCCACTTATAATGCATATTTCTATTGAAAAATCCATTATTAGAAAAATATGATTCGTCCGACCAAAGAATTTTGCTACATATCAGCGGGTCATTCCTTTTTTTATTTAACAACCATCTACAAAATCTTACTCTCCTCGGCTTATCTCCCTCGTTTAAATGTTGAACTTCCCTCATTTTGTAGCATCGAAATCTTTTTTATGCGACTTTTCTCTGAATTTGTCACAAAGAGGTTTCTTCATAATTCAAACTCAATTCACTTTTCTTACATTATCCGCAACATGCCCTCGCCTTACTACTTTTTTTGAAAATGAACCGTGCGTTCTTAGATATTGAAGTAACTTTCTAAACATAGTTCGAGTTGGCTGCCGAGCATCTGAAAATCTATCTCCGTAAACTATGACTACCATCTCAACGTCAAAATTGCACTAAAATGCTAATCATATCGAATTTGTTATGATTGGTGTACACCATAATTATTGATATAAAACTTGTCTTAGAACTGGATAACGCAACATACAACAGTGACAATCCGACAAATTTCTTAATAATTGTATATATTGTTTTCACTAATCATGGCATAGCCAATTTTTACGATTCAATGATATGTATTGTTATTAAATATTGACACTAGCAGTTAAAATTTTGTGACATGTTTTATATGGCTGTTGGAAAGAGAAAAAATAAACGGAATTAATGCTGTCATGGCCTACTTTGAGATTTGTTCCTTTCATTTTTGCACAAGAGTGTATATCAAAGCCAACTGCAGCAACTCGAATTTTTTTATACACATTGTTATTCTTATATTCTGTCCTATTATTTATTTTTATTTTCTACCACATGCATTATTATCCTCTTCAAAACAAATCACCGAATCTACAAAATAATAGAATTATTGGAAAAAAGCCTCTGCGCCCGTGACGTTTACGCCAAAGGAAAGTCAGAGGTTATGTTTTGCAAATAATATAAATCGAAATAAACACAGAAATAATGTATTTTGCTGATGGAAGTAAAACATAACCTCTGACTTTTCCTTTGGCGTAAACGACACGGGCGCAGAGGCTTTTTTCCAATAATTCTATTATTTTGTAGATTCGGTGATTTGTTTTGAAGAGGATAATAATACATGTGGTAGAAAACACAAATAATAGGAAAGAATATTCGTAGAATGCCATAAATAACTTTCAGACAATATTATTATTCTTATCGTCTTTGTTGTCAACTTTCATCCCTTTAACTTTTTTCGTATATCCTCAAATAAGGAAGCTATAACTGCTTGTGGTTTTCCTATTTTTCCGGTTTTTACAATATATCACAAAGTAGACTATGAATTTCAAATTTCTTTTTACTGAAATGTAGCTAACAAAATATGGAATGATTTTTTATTCTTCTAATTGTATTCTTCTACAATAGACATTAAACGAGATATTTGCTGTGGCCCTCGTAAAATAGACAGACGGTATATACTCATACAGAAAAAAAATACAAAATTCCAACTTATTCCCTATTATCTTTAAGCTCTAACTTTTTTAATTTTTAACCTATCACGGCATTTTATAGATTATGAAGTTTTTTCTATTTTTCCTATTTTCATAATTTTTTATAACGGCTAAGATTATAAATTTATTTGACTTTAAATGAAACATATCACTAATTTCAAGATGGCGGACAATTTTTAAGTGTGTTCCGCCACTCGGATTTTTTGGTATTATCATAGACATATTTAATACCCCTTCCCCTACATTTTAACGCAACAAACAGCTTGTTATAAAATTGTTCCGAATTTACGCTATATTCAACTTAATTTTACTGTCCTACAATGGCTTTAAGGCTGCAATCTCAGAATAATTATCACTTTTTTCAGTTTGTTACAGAAGCAGTTTGCAATATCCGCATATAAGGTATACAGTGATTCATATGTGTTTTGATTAATATTTCTGGTAAAAGAAAGACTATTAAATTACTGTACCATGTTCATATATTAAATATTTTAGCAATTTTAAATTCATGCCAACTCCTCTAAACCTTCAAAGTATTACAGATACTTTAAACTATCCAATTCCCTAAGTGAACATCATCGCCGCGCTATAAAAAAAGAACTTTTTAGCATGTTCGTCAAATTTCTGGAAATAAAACTAAGGGATCTCTTTGTGCGTGTGTGTTTTTATAAATAAATATAGCGCACGTTGAAAATATTCAAACTGATGCGGTAGTCAACTCGTACATTTTCCGACACCACGCACTTCCTGAAAGGGCTCGGTAAAGCCATTTAGAACAATCTACGGCATTTCCTTGATATTTTAAAAGTCAGAGAGAAAGCAGAAGGAAGTCATATTGTTAAATTTAATAGAACATAATATAGGCATATATTCCGTATAGGAGGACAAAATGAGGAAGTAAAAAATACATTAAGGTGTCATTTCTAGCATGCTCCTAGCGGTTGTATAGAAAAAGAAGAATTTAATTTGTAATACTAACAATAGTGGCTAAATAGTTAATTGGTCAATTTCTATAACATACGCATTTATTTTTCACAGAAGGTATTGGAACATTAAATCAATACATTCTTATACACATCTCATATAATTATTTGTAAAAATTATGTTCCGTCACTAAATATATTTATTTAGATACAACCACCCAACAGATAACCAATTACAAGGTGAAGACATTACAGTGAAGTAATATAATAGTATATTCTGTAATAAGTTTGGAATGAAGCATATCGCTTCGCTCGGGTGACAAACTTCCGCTCGCACAGAATATGCCATTCCAAACGAATTACCAACTATACTTTTTATACGCCTATAAATTAGGTTTATTTGAGTCTATATGTCTATTTGTTTTACCACCGCAACGGTGAAACGTGAAAGGTTAACTGTCAATAGAAACGTCAACTGTCAACAGAAACGCAAACAGTAGTACAAATTGCACTACTACTGGATGGCGCAACATGCTTGTTACATTTTAGAGGCATGTAATAAATATTACATATCAACCACTGGAATATTGGTCATTCCTTATTTAAAATCGACATCATAATGCTCATATTACATAATAGGCGTATAAAAAACATTATACATTATAATAGAATATTATCATGGAATAAAACATTATCATTAAAAACATTAAAGTTATTAAAACATTTAGACAAAACAAAACATGGAAAAACATTAAAATTTTTAAAACATTTAGAAAAAAGAAAACATTAAGAACATTATAACAGAATAGAACTACAATACAGCTATGACATAATACAACAGCACAGGTTGTATTATGTTGTTATAAATCAATCTGTTTGAGTTAATGCTACAGTTGAACACGCCAAACCTATCTTGCAGTAAATTATAATTATTACACATAAAATATCAAGAAGAATACTTTAGTTCGAGGAGTAGGAAGATAAAATGTTTCAGCGTTAAGGCTTGTTATACCAGATGTATGAAAATTCAGTTGTCCCAAAAGACGAAGACAATCAAACATATTAATTATAATTTTATAGAGAAAAATTATTAAGTGTATTACCCTTCTGTTTCCCATACTTGATATTCGGGATCTTCCCAACATAACATTTTGCGAATACCCAGTTATTGGACAGATACCATCTTCAATAAAACATAAATACTTAACAAAACGGCGCTGGACATTCTCAATATTGTTTATATAGATAGCATATCCTGGGACCATATTAGCGAGCAGTATTCCAATTCTGATAGTACAAATGAGTAGTACAACAGTTTCATAATGTCAGTATTGCAGTTTATTATTACAAAGTCTAAACTTTTTACCGCCGAGGCAATAGTAAAATTAATATGTTCTTTGGAACTCAGATACTTATCAATGATAAATCCAGGATTTTTTGCTATATCTGGCCTCTGCAATATTTGACCGTTTATATGATAATCGTACTTGATAGTGCTACGCATTTTAGAAAAGGTGAATGTATAACATTTAGATATATTGAGTGGTAAGTTAAACAGGCACGAGTCATTAACCATGTTCATGTTGTTTTGAAGATTTCCGCAGTCTTCCTCGCTTTCTATTATACAACATATTTTCAAATCATCAGCATATATGAGGCTCTCTACATTCAGATCAACTACTATATCATTTATGAAAACAGCAAATATAAGCGGGCCTAGTGCGGATCCCTGGAGAATGCCAGAAGTAGCCAGGACGTCAAATGAAACCACGGTATTCCACGTATTGACATCTATTCTCTAGATATAAACAGAAAAAATCTAATTGCGACAAGGATAACCCAAATTTACTCAATTTTTCTAATAGAATATGATGATCCAGGCGATTGAATACCTTGGAAAGGTCTGTGTAAATGGTATAAATTTGTTTGTTTACATCAAGTTCTTTAGAAATAAATGAATTGTGTAATACATGCGAGATTAGTCTCCGTAGATCTGCCAGGAACAAATCCATGTTGGTTATGTACAATTTGACCATTTACGTCATTAGATAACGACACATGCAAGATGATTTCGAATACTTTAGCGAAATTGCAGATAATTGTAATGGGCCTATAATTTTCAGCTGCGCTCTTGTCTATTTTAAAGACAGGGCATACAAGAGAATTTTTCCATACATCAGGAAATGTCTGTGTTTCCAATGATAAATTAAATATTATTGTGAGTGGACCGGAAAAGATGGCTGCTACTTCTATTTCTGAAAACGCTGTAAATAATAAACTGGTGCTAACACTGGTATCTTCAGAAGAATTATATTTATTTTTATTTGTTATGATTAGGTTTTAAATATGCAGTTTGAAAGAAGGTAGCAAAGGCATTGACAATTTCCTGGGGATTTGTATAATGAACATCATTATGTATAATATTATCTGAAATGGAATCCCTTCTTCTATCACCGTTAATGTAATCCCGGAATTTGTTAGGATATTGACATAATGTGGGATTATGGTAAGATGCATAAAAGGATTACATATTTACCCCTTTATATTTAGTTTAATAAATTGAAGTATGCTTCGCTCAAATTTTCCATGTTAGTGCAGTTGTTTATTGTGCTGTTATTTCTTTTAATTTGTATAGTTCTTCGGTGATACTATGGTTGTTTTTCTAAAATATTTACAATATTAAAGTCAAAGTTATAGTTATGTTCTAAAGTATGTTTAATCATTGTAGTAGAATTTGAGTTTAGTATTTTTATATTATATTTGTGTGCATATATTCTTTTGTGAAAATGTTGTCTTGATTGGACTACATATGTATTATTACAGTACATATATATTATTTGTTGGTTTGTTATTTCTTTACATTTTCTTCTGTGTAGTCTTGTATGCTTTATAAATACAGGGTTGGCCAATAGTGCCTCGGACTAAGTGCGTTTTTCTAAATGGAATTCTATGTATATCAGCACATTTTTTGAAGCTTCTTTCTAGGTTCTATTTATTCCTATATTAGCATTGAATATCTCCCAATCACTTGAATGTAATGAATTATTTGCTGAAATAATATAATCTGCAGATGGATATTTAAAAAAAATCACCAGTCACAATTATGGGTTTTAAGAAAAACTTATGTGAATAGCAGTTACGAGACATCTAATTAATGTTTTTGAATTATTTTCATTTCCTAAAAATGTACAGGGTGGGCAAAAATTATTTTTCAATTAAGAACATTTTAAATTGAATTTTCTCAATTTTTTCAAATTGAACACCCTGTATATTTTTCAACGATGTGATGTAGAAATGAAAGACGAACATTTTTTGTAAGTACTTCCCTATGGCTAATTGCAACCATTTTCGTTTTATAAATAAATGTCAAATTCAAGAATAAACTTAAAAAAGAGGTTCCCTCAAATAATTCATTAGAAAAATTTATAATAGATGTTCGGCGTGTTGCCCATTTTGATTGACACACGTCTTTATGCAATTTTGAAATGAGGCTATTTAGTGGGACCATTTTTTCCAATCCATTGGAATGAATAAATAGTATTTAACCTGTCCTTTACTGTAATGCTCTTTTGTACTTTTATTTGCCGTTTTCGTTATTCGACAAGCAATAAAACATCAGTTTGGTATAAATTGTCGTGTACAAAGCAGCATTTATCACACTTATCGGTCATTACAATATGAATTGAATTTAAAATATTTGGAATTTCACAATATGAATTTTAATAAAGCGGAACTTGTAGATATGACTTTTGTTTTGGGCGAGTAAGACAGGAATTGTTTACTTGCCAATAGACGTTATCACCAACGTTATCCTGAAAGAAGGATTCCTGATGTTAGCAGCTTCCAAAACCTTCCCGATAGATTACTGGAAACGGTTGCTAGCAACGGTTGAGGATCCCCATGTTAGTCAAAGAGAAGTGAGCTCATTAGTAGGAATAAGTAGACGATCTGTGGGTTGAATCTTATAAACAAATAAGTTGCATGCATAACATATTCAAATGCACTAGGAATTATCTGATGACGATTTTCAAAAGCGACTACAATTTTGTAATTGGGCCAGAGGTGAAATGCAACAAGATGTCAAGTTCTTCAAAACTGTTTTATTCAGTGATGAGGCAACTTTTCATAAAATTGAATTTTTTAATAGGCACAATTTCCATTATTATGCTTCGGAAAATCCTTACTTTTTTTGGAGAACATGTAACGGGGCCACATTTCTTTGATGGTACATTGACTGGAGCTATTTATCTTCATTTTTTGGAAAATTATCTGCCACAATTATGGGTAAATCTGCCTGAAAGGATTCGAAATAGGATGTGGTTTCAGCAAGATGGTGCTCCACCACATTACTATTATTATTCAATTTAAAATGTTCTTAATTGAAAAATAATTTTTGGCCACCCTGTACGTTTTTAGAAACTGAGAATAATTCAAAAACATTAACTAGATGTTTCGTAACTGGTATTCACATAAGTTTTTCTTAAAACCCATAATTGTGATTGTGGTGAGTTTTTTAACATCCATCTGCAGATTGCATTATTTCAACAACAAAATTCATTATATCCAAGCGGTTGGGAGATATTCAATGCTAACATAGGAATTAATAGAGCCTAGAAAGAAGCTTCAAAAAATATACTGATATACACAGCATTCCATTTAAAAAGAGGCACTTGGTCCTGTAATTTCGTCTTGGCTCGCCCTGTATGCTCGAAAATAATTTCCAGTTATAGACTTTTTTATCTAGTTACTTGCAATTTTTTAAAAATTTTCTAGCTACTGTAGAACTCGAGATATCTAGGTCCGACGCACTCTTTCCCCACCCTGTATGTATACCCTTTTTTGACACATTATGCACATAATATATTAGTTTGTTTTTTGTACTTTTCTTGATAATCCCTTTGCTTAATACATTTTTATGACAAAATCGAAAATGTTCATGTAATCATTTCTATTGTATTCTGAAATATTTTGTAATATTAATTATTGTTTGAAAGATCGGATGTTTGACAGGTTATTTTTATTTCCATATACATTTGATAAACATATTTCTTTTTTTATTCTGATAACGCTGTGTCCCAACGCCTGTTATTAAAAAGGCTATTAAGGAAGTTATATGGAACTTTTCAATTGCACTGTTCGCAAAACGTATTTTATTTGGAGACTTGAAACAAGTATACCTGTCTTTATTAATACAATTTTTATATAAAATCCGCCGTAAATGTGCAGGAAACACTGAGGCTTATGTAACGCCCTCTAGGAGCTGGACTGAAATTGAAGGTTTGTTATGATTTCCCACCCGAAATAATCTTTACCCATTAATTTTCACAAGAAGAATTGAGAAACTCATTAAATTGTAAAGGAAAATAAAGTATTTCAAATCTGAAACCCTGTATCTCTTTACTTCTATTAATTGTTGTATCATTACATATGAATCACCCCGCATATTGACTTACAGTTACTTTTTTTGCTTCCCATCCCATTCTATAATAATTGGATTATTTACCTGCTGAAGAATTTCCTTAATAGATGAATAAATACATAAATTTGATAGTTTGAAAAATTTGAGACCAAATTTCACTATCCTCTTCGCCCATTTGCTTCGAAGCCACTGCCCGAACGTTTTTCCAGGGCGAAAAACCCTAGCAGGCACTCTCATAGTTCATCCGTGAGGGCCACAGTGAGACCATTCATTACCATCACCGTCGAGTATCCTGAATAGTCCTGGAGTGGTCCCGGAACAACCCTGAACTATTTGCAGGACTCCTCCCTATAAATTATTAAGCCTGGCACAGATTAACCAAGATAGAAGCACGCATAATTTCGATATTCAACAAGTTAAAGATGCCTTGGAGAATTCCCTTAAAAATATCGGTTATCTCGTGCAGTTAGCTGACCTACATCTGTGAAATAACTCAGAACTTCGACTATAAAGCCTAAATTACAGTTTTACTTTTTTTCAACTAGAAAACGATCAGCGAATAAAATATTTTGTACGTGTTATCAGTAAATGCATCTTTTAAATCGAAAAACATATGTTCGAAGTTGAATTTAAGAAACATTGTTATACTTAATTCATATATCTATATGAATCAAAATATAATTTTTCATGAAAAATCATGACTTATTTGTTTTTTATTTATTTAATTTGGATACATTACCCAAACAGATAAAAAATCCAATCAGAGAATAGGAGAGGGCAGCCATTATTTCTGGAGTCTTGAACTCATTAGTCCCGGAGAGTCGAGGCCTTCTGCTGTGACACTGCCTGTGACAGTTTCCACAAAGATCAGAAGACTATAATCAAATACAATACTCGATAAACTTTTGCTAGTAATCTCAGAATCATCGGGAGGTAATCATCTCCTGAGAAACATGATACTGAAAATATTACATACAATTAATTTAAAAATTTTGGTTTAAATGCTTGTTGCTTATTTGTGTTAATTATTAATTTAATGCATTTTTTATAAATAGTATTATCTCAATATCAAACTTCATTATCCCATTAAATGAATAGACATCTGAACATTATAAACTCATTACCTCAACTTTTAATAAGTTAGAACAAATTACACTAAATAAATTAAAATTAAAAAGTGCTTGAAATTTCTGTCAAAAACAACTGTTAGAATATTTAATACCAATAATTAATTTGATGGTAACCAGTCTTGTTTTAGAGAAAATCACTCTTGTGAAACAGCTCTCCAACTTATAGTGTCCAAATGGAAACAGTTTCTCGAAGGGAAATATATTACAGCAATTTGAATCCATAGATATACAAATTCTTTCAAAAAATTTGAAATATTATGGGATTGGTAGCAATGTTCTAAAATGGTTTAAGCAATACCTTAGTAATAGGTCACATGGAACTAAAGTTGGAAATAAGGTATCCGACGAAGTAGTAAATGATATAGGGGTACCACAAGGAAGTATCTTAGGCCCAATTTAATTTATTATGCACTTAAATGCTATCAATTATATTGAGGGGTACGATTTCTTGAAATTGTTTGCTGATGATACACTTGTTCCTTATTACGGTGAAGACCTTGAGGAAACTATTAGTTATAGAGTAAACGTAGTGATGGAAAATATTGAAAAATATATAAACATAAACAAACTAAAACTAAATGTAAATGCAAAGGCAACGATATTAGGTAGAAAATATAAATTGAATTATATTAATTATCAATCATTACAGATTAACATTGAAAATGAAACTATTGAATAAGTGCACGATATTAAGTATTTAGATTTTATTATTGATGAAAGTCCAACGTTGAAAGCCATTATGAATATATTCATAAGAAAATAAGAAAACATCTAACAAATAATTTTTCTATTCAAGAATAGCAGCCAACTTATCATTATACTCCAGAAAAACTATTTACAATACTATAATTCAGGCTCACTTTGATTACTGCTCTTCCCTCTTATATATTTTAGATGATAATAGCAAAAGTGCGTTGCAGAAACTGCAAAATAGGGATATGAGAATTTTGCTTTGTTGCAATCGGTACACTCAGATTATATCAATGCTTAAAACCTTAAATTGGATTAATTGTGAAGCCAGATTTCACTATCTAATAATAAAATAAATAATAATAAATAAACACCACAGAAATTAGACAACCCCCAATTCCAGAAGCCAGGGCTTGTGCGGAAGGGGGTTACACATTGAAAAAACGCAGACATACAACCATTTCTTCCGACAGGGCCAGTGCGGGAGCCAGGATTCGAACCCGGTGGTGCGATGTCCGTGTGATTAATCGCGATTGCCACCTCGCGCCTTAACCCACTCAGCTATCGACCAGATTATCAGATATGTTTTATGAAGTATTTGTATATTATCTTATTGATCTTTAAAAGGTTGTACTTCTCATGTCATATATTTAGAGCATATTTGTATATTTGCATCTGTTCCTATAAATAAAATCTATTCTAAATTCTAAACAGTAGTATGAAATATAGTTTGTACAAACGTCTAGTTTTAATACATCAAATGCAAAGGTGGAGATTTTAGAATTGCCGGAAACATAATTAAATAAAAAGAGTTATTCGCTCATAGACTGCTGGTACATGCAATTTAAGTAAAGCACATAAATTAGAGCAACAGATTTGATTAATTAAAATTTTGTATAAAAATACGACCAAAAAAGTCATGCAACTGATATCGGATTAGTAAATTACATTGAGGCTCAAGACTTGCTGGGTAAAAACGGTGTTTTTCGTATACCAAAAATGTTTACTGAAAATTTTGCATTTATTCAACGTTAAATTTATGTATGGCACATATTAAACTTCAGAATAAGGAAACATATTCTAATTTTGATCTGATAACTCATTGAACAGCAATATTTGGATATTTTTATTTATATTTATTTTTTCTTTCTTGCCGCCATATCACATCACATCATATCGTATCCTATCGTATGATATGATATGATATGATGTGGGGTGTTATAGTATGGTATGTATGGTATTGTATTGTATGGTATGGTATGATATGATATGATATGATATGTTATAGTATGATGCGATGCGATGTGATGTGATGTGATGTGATGTGATATGATATGATATAGTGTGGTGTGTTATAGTATGGTATGGTATTGTATGATATGGTATGGTATGGTATGGTATGGTATGATATGACATGACATGACATGACATGACATGACATGTCAAGATACGATACGATACGATACGATACGATACGATACTATACGATATGATACGATACGATGCGATATGATATGATATTATTGGATACGATACGATGTGATGTGATGTGATATGGTGGCGAGAAAGGGAAAATAATTATAAATAAAAATATCCATATCATATCATATCTCGTATATAGTATATCATGTATTGTTACATGGCCTATGTCCATTTAACAGTTTTATATAAAAACTAGTGTTTTGGTTATATTTAGCACGATCTGTATAACATTTTTGATTCAGTTTTTGTAAGTGAAACTGTTTTCAACTAACAGAATTTTACTTGTATAACTGCTAAACCATTTCACACTGTTTTATGTACTTATTTTTATATCTTAGGGACTCAGTCATGTTCTATTAACTATTATGTATTTCCGTTCTATACAGCATCCCAGGAAACAATTAATGATTGTCTAAAAACATTTATTTACATCAAATACCTATATTTCAATTTTTTATTTTTATTTACTATGTAAGTACATATGGTTATTTTCCTTACCTTTTCTCATTCTATATATAGTATATCCTATAAGATGTAATATATTTACTGAGTTCTCACTATAGTCACACTATTTATTTACAGCTGTTCATATTGTTGGTTATATACAAAATAGAAATTACAAACTGAGGAAAAGGCAAATCAAGTGTGGTATGGAAGTAATTAAAACATTTATTATAGATTCCGTTTATCGATCATATGCCACTATTTTAGTTGTGAGTAAAGGAAATTGTGGAATTGCGACCTGCAAGTTGTTGCGCTTAACTCAACCATTGACAGATGGCCATACCTGTACTATTTTTATATTTTATAGCTTTCAATTTAATTAGGGAATTAGATTTCTCAAGTTTATTCGGTAGCATTATTTTCCGGTAAGTAGGACAAAAAAAGTTAACCTTATCAGTAAAATTCACCAGGAAATCATTTGCTTGCAGCCTTTGTACTGATTCGAACGTATATAAATTTTAACTGTGGACTTCAGTAATTGATATTACATTTTTTTACATCCGCGTTAAAAACAACATCCAGGTAATTTCATTTATTACTCATTTAAAATTTAAGTAATCTTCAATTTTTGTCTTTGATGTAATTTCAATTATTTTTTTATAAACTTAAATTCAAGGTCAGTTCTTTTTAATTCAATAAGTAGTTAAAATACTATATGTACCACATGGTTTTGAAATATTTTTTTCCTTTCTTTTTCATTTTTTTGGCAATTTATAGTTTTTATGAAATCAGCTTAGATGCTTATACTTGTATACACTTATATATTTAGATATTTAAATTCTTAACTACTTATATATTTCTATATATTTATATGTACTTATATATTCATGCACATATATACTTACACATTTCTGTATACGTTTCTGCATAGCTTCTTCATTCCTGCATAGCTTTTGCACAGCTTATCTTTCATATAGATAAAATTTCGTTAACTTTTAATAAACCACATAGTTGGTTAATTTTCCTACAACTTTCACTTCATTTCATTAAGAGACGTAAATTGCCAAGGAAACTTTAGAATCCATTCTTGCAGCAAGAGACAATTGTGGGCCTGGATGGCTGTCCCAGAACCAGTCACTTCAACAATAATCAATCTAGGATCCTGGTATAAATTTGTTATATATATTTGTTTTTAAATTTCAATTAGTCTTTACAAACCGATTTGTCTATTATTCATGTAATATATTTTAACATTCATTTTAAACAATCTTTTCATTTCTCTTACCAACAATTTCAGTCTGATCTATAGTAGACTGGTTATTCGAGAAAAAGAGACAATTCTACTTATTTTCACTATAGATGGTGCCCAATATAACATCAATTTTTCTTTGTCTCCTTTTCTCGAAATAAACAGAATCTGTCGCTTATGCTGTACATATCAAAAAGGGTAAGTTTCCCCAGTCTTACGAATACTCTGGACGCACGGCTTTATGCTCCGACTTAAACCAGCTAGTCCTCCGCATATGCTGCCTCAATTCTTTCTCAAAAATTAATAACAAGGGAAAGGAGGTAACAATATCACAGCACATCACTTCACATCACATAACATCATATCACACCATACCACACTACACCACAGCACACCGCATTACATCACATCATATTATACTTCTATACTATTAATTCCTTTCCCTTGTTTTTATATCATGCAATATTTGTTCTTTGATTTTGAAGTATGTGATAAGTATTTTCAACAATGTATGTGAGTGTGAGTGTGAGATACTCCAAAAAAACATGTGCCTCTTTTGAGGGAGACTTGGAACCTTAATGATACAAAGAATAACCCTTAGAAACTTTAACAAAGTGTAATGTAGGAATGCACGAAAATTTACCCCAAGTGCCTTATGAGGTGCTCAGTTTCTTAATAATATGCCTAAGCTTATAGCGTGGAGTATAATTACTACTGAAAATATAAAACAGCAAAGCACGTGCTTCTCCTCAAAAGTATCATGCAGAAAGGAAGGCTAAGATGGTTTCGCTTCTTTACACGTCATTGCGCATATCTGCAGAGGTCTACAGCGAACTGTTTTAGAAACATGTCCCAAAAAGCAAATGTAAGAAACTTTAATTCTCTGTATATTCTGGCTTATAGCATTCACTCCAGCGTTAACCATTTCTAAGGCACTTTGTTTAATACTATTGAATGCTAAGGAAAAATCATAGGTAACTTCTACTTCCATTTTAAGAAACATGATTTATCAGTATTACACAATTTTAAGTGGTACGTAAGCTTTGAAATCCCTGGTCAATTATCCACAAATTGCTTCGATCACCCATATTTGCACGCATATTTTATTGTGAACTTGTAACAATGCAAATTAAATCGAAATGTACAGAATAAATATCATAAAATAGTAAAGGTAACATATATAGAATAGTTCGTAATTTGAATATTCTGTTGGGTGTGATTAAGATTTACCACATGTTTAATTATAAAATGAATAGATTAATAAAATTTGCATCTACTTTGCCACAGGCACGAATAATATATTTTATCTAGTAAAATATTATTTTCTCGATCAGATGCTTTGCATATTATATTCCACAGTGTTTTTTTGAAGGATTTACTTTTATTTTTTGATTTATAGAAAACATTTATATTTCATATATGTATGTGTTTTGACTTTACAAAAAAATTTACATTTAAATAAAATATCGTTTATTGAGGGAATAAATGATTTACATATGTGGATGTTATCAAAAACTTATGTGTTTACATTGTGTCAATTGAATATGAAAAATGGTTGTATGATAATAACCACTGTTTCGATAAATTCACGTTATATTATCCATTCAAAAGATATCATAAATTTTATTATATGTGATCAATATAACAATGTCATTAAGAAAGTACTGTTGGAAGAGAAATATTAGATACAAAATAAAAGATCAATAATACTAATTCCTTGACTGTTAAATAGAAAAACAATGAAGTAGATTAACAGTTCCTCGTCAGTTCTCATAACATAGCATAGCACTCTCTGATCGTGATTATTTGATGTTGAAAATGTAATTTCGAAATTTCAACGTTTCGCTTTCATAATAGGTCCTCTTTTCAATTTAATGTACGGAGTAGATCATCATCATCATCAACTTCAAACAATATAATAATAAATCTATTTTCAAAAACAAAAAAAATATATACATATATTCGGGAAAATAAATAGGTTTTTATAAATATTCTGTCACGTCAATAAATTATATCAAATTAATGGCAAAACAATTATGTTTCTCTAGTTTGAATATAGTTTTGAACTGGAATTTTCTGTAAATTATTTTTTAGTTTCACTCTCTAAATAGTAGCAGGTTTAGGTAGTAATACTTATATTAGTTTAAATTGTAAGTGCACACACACACAGGTTTTTACTTAGGTGTGCATATTAAAATGTTTTTATTTATTAAAAATAGAGTTTACAATTACGTGATATATTACAAACTAACCTCTTATACTAAAATAAATACAACTTCCTTTTAATTTAGCTAAGTCAAAAATAGTATGGATCACTAGTCAAGTTGATTCATGTCATGTTAGAAAAATAAACATATAGACCAGAAAAATTGAAACCAGATAGGACTGGGTTGGATCAGAATTGACCTAACTTAGTCACTTCTGGCTTGGCCAAGCAAGGCATTCTCCACGGGACCTGAATTTTAGTCCATAAGGGACTATATGAGCTGAACATCTGTTTCCAAGTTCCAAATGGGTAGGCACGATAAGCCAAGGCGTCAGGCCAAGGTAGAAGGAGTTCAATAACCTGCATACTACAGAATCGCAGGGGAAGATAAAATTCCTAGGAGTTAACCTAAATAGAAGACGGAAGATCCACGATTTTCACTTTACTACTGCTGCGGAAAAACAATTGATGACATCCTACTCGCAAGCAAGCCGAATAAAACTATAGGTCAGAGCCCTAACTGGTTAGTAGATAGAAAGCGTGACGCAGCCATAAATATCTTGCGAGAAAACTTAATACCAAAACAGGATCAGGATCGGGTTTCGCCTAAGCAGATGCACAACAATCTACAGTTGTTATTTATTAATGAACGATCACCTTGTAACGTCAATTGCGATTGAATGAAGAAAACAATATAGTCAATAATACTAACAGTTCAATATTTGTCCATTTCTGTTGTACCATTGAATGTATTTACCCTATGCATCTTAAGATTCTAAAGAGATGGAAGATCTGACTGGTTCTACCAATAAAGCCAAAAGACAAGTAAGCACATAGACCTATATGCCTATTACACGTGGCTAGCTATTGGAACACCTGATCCTTTGACGACTTAAGACAGATATCCAAAATAGTGAGGGTCTATCTAAGGAACAATATGGTTTCAGGGAGGAAAGATCCACTGAAGATGCCATGGAAGACGTTTAGATATAACTAAAGAAGCCAGAAGACCAACGCACATAAGAAATTCTTTTAATTCATTTTCGCCGACAACACAGCCATGTACGCACATTCACACAATGCAGAGGCGGTTAATATGCTGAAGGTGCACATGGCTCATGCCATGGCTTGTTACGTTCAGCGGAAGCTTCGGATAAACGCCGAAAAGTTGGAAGCGATAGTTTTCACGCACCGATTCACTGAGAATAAAATTCTGACGCCAATTTCGATCAGGGGAGACTGGACCAAAGACTGACAAATGAGACAATATGGATTGTCTAAGGTATGTATCCGCTCACGGTTAGGGGTAACAGACTTAAGAGACAAAATATGAAATTATTGTACACAATTGTGGTCAGGACGGCAATCACATATGCGGCCCCGGTGTACACCGGCCACAACAATGAATACACTGAAAGTGTATGCGCTTTATTTCGAATTCTGACAGGTACACCTCCCTCAGAGATCTGTACGTACACTGCCATGACATAACGCTGTTGCGGACCTCTAGCGTATGCGATCTACCATACGCCTTGCCGTTCTGTGGGCCGCATAATAACAACCGCTACGTCCGTAGCAGAGTTTCGCTATTGTCCACGGGAGGCGCGATATACTTCCAGCTGGCGAAAAAGCAGAGAGACATTTTTGATGGCGGTATATGGTTGATAATCCCACAAAACTTGGTTTATCCAAGGCACCCTGGTGGATTTTGGGATTGTCAACACAGGAAAATTTTCTCCGTCTGTTGTGGTTCCGTTGAGCGGAATACTTTGTTGTTGTGAAAAAACTTTAACTGCAGAAGCAGGATATTTATTTATACAAGGTAAGCTAACCTCTTCACGCCATCTTACTTGTTCTTTACCCACGTGTTTCACAAATTTACAGGCTTTCCTTTGGAAGTATCGTGTCGACTTGAAAGACGGACTCGACTCCATTCATCCAACTGTGGCTTTCTAGGAACATAGGTGGACTGTTCCCTCATCAGTGTAAATTATATTTCTTTTGTGGGTTATGTAAGATTTAAATTGCTCTCATGAGGCACGCTTCACGTGCATTTCCGGCCATGCAAATTAAATCGGGATATCTTTAGGGTTCCACGGGCGGGGCTTCCACACACAGTAGTGAAGTTCCACGGACGGGGAATCCACACACAGTAGAAAGTTCCAGGGCTGGAGAGGCTATAATCAACCCCATCCTCGGATCAATTTCTTTCGTCCCGAAGACACCTCCGTAGGGCTACATTTTCTTCAACGTCGAAGTCGGTATCGTACCACCCTAGATAAGTGTGTTGTTTTCATTTACTGGGGACCACCTTCAGTGGTTCTGCGCGGTTATATTCCATTCATACTTACTTTTGTATTGTAACTTGTACATATTTAAAGATTTTATGCATTTATATTTATTTAAGGAGGTTCTCTAAATCAGACCCATTGTAGTCGAATTTATTACCATTTATCCTCACGTTGTAAACTGATGTGTAGCTACACGAGGTGTTTTATTAATGTTGTAACTTATTAATCAAGAAATTTTCCATACCTTTTGAACATCGCCAGGTTACATGCTAGAGAACCAATATTTGTAAATTCTGTAATATAGTGCATTTCATGTTTAAAGAAAGTGTCATTATTTCGTCTGCGACCACACGTATGGAACCCTCAGCGATTTGTGTAAGTAAGTAAACTAATAACTTGTTATAGTTTATGTAAACTTGGGCTTAACGCCCTGAGATAGTCTGAGCTAGTGAAATTTTATCGTGGGCACGTTACATCACTTATCCGAGGTAAGTTGTGTCTGCGATATCTGCTACGCTACAGTAGCCCAAGTGAGTTTCTTTATGTAATATCTTATAACCATCACTATCCAACGTATTTATTTGTTTATGCACGTGTAAATCGTAGCAAAGCCAATAGCGGACTACATCCAGAATGTATCTCAAACATTCTACACCTTCAAACTGGGTGATAGTCCGCTAACCCGAAATATAATACAAATTAGGCAGCATAATGCCTCCTTTCGAGTAAAACACACCTTACTTTACCAGAGGGTGCCCATCTTCCGGAAACCTCTATAACCAAACCTTCACCAACTATAACTTCCTCTTCCCCTACCTACCTGTACTGATATTTCATAATTGTTAAATCTTTCCTATCACTCTTCGTTTACGTTTGTACAATTATGTTTCATTTGTTCTTGTTTGTTTTGTTTGTTATATAAATTTGTGTCTAGTACATCATAAAATCAAAATTATATTTAGACCAGAAATTATAGAGTACAACGATTCAGCAGTAACATCATTTGCTCGCCGCTGCAAATTTTGCTACGGGATCCGTCATTATAGATTTGGGTACCCGCACCATTAGAGCAAATTTAAATAAGTGATACACCATCAAATTTTATTGTTAATTATTTTTAACTACTTAGTAATCTAGAATTAATTGTATTACTCACTTTAAATTTTGTTTTTAAATAGGAGAATGAGTGTATTGATTGTGTCTTGAATGCATCAGATGTATTCAAGATACAACCAACAAGATTATAAATTAAACAGCACTGCTTCGCTGGGCCCCTGTTACCACCAACGTGACAAACGATATGCTTTAGTCACAGGGTCAAATGCGAGTTAGACACCTGGTTAAATATTTATTATATATTAATATGAATAAAGTTGTTTTGATTGATTCATGGGAAAAATTGCAGTCGAACAAGACAGATGGTAAATTGAACTAGTGATTAGGAAACTTGACAGCAGTACCTCAGTGAGAGGAAGATGATATGGAAATGATTAAAACCTGGACGTAAACAGCCGAGACCCGGAGAGGTAGTTTAGACCCACTCTTTGGATCTTACTATACGATGGATTACTGAATCAGACACTACCACAAGAAGTGCCATTGTTAAATCTTTGTGACAACCTGGCATTAGCTGTCGAAAGAAAAGAAATGAAACTCTACAGAATGTTACAAACTGGCTAGACCCCAACCTACTCAAGCTTGCTCTTCTAACAACAAGAAGGAGAATCCCAAATAAATTTCGAGGTAATGGGGTTTAAAGTCATAATAAGTGACACCTGGGAGTAAGGTTGGGAAGAAATATGGCAGCTAAACAGCGGGTCCTAGTAAAAATGTTTACAGCGCTATCAAGGCTGATGCTAAACATAGATGGATCAAAGGAGAGAGAGGTAGGCCATCAGGATTAAAATCGTAATCAATATCGAGGGAAGCAGTTCTGGTGACCACGAGTAATTCCCCCTCAAACTATTAGCTTCTGATAGAAAAGAAGACAGCAAACGGTTGCCCAGAAAGGAAACTAAAGATTGGTTAACTGAAAATTGACAAAGAAGATGAGTAAACAACAGAGAGACCAAATGGATTAGAAAGCTAATTCCAAAATTAGACTTCTTCGTAAATAAAAAACACAGGGGTATATACTATTACCAAACCCAGATGCTGAGTGACTGCAGAATTTTTACAAATTACCTAAATAGAAAGGAGAAAGCTAAAGGCAGCGGGTATAATTATTGCGGGGAAAAAGACGGTCAGCAACATACTACCTTTTTAGTATATAGTATAGTATACCTTTTTATGTATTAGATGTAATTAAGAGAGAGAGAGAGAGAGGGTTCTACTAGACCATTAGACAGAGTTTACAGTTAGAGACAATCATCCAACATATTCTGGAAAGTGAAGAAAAATGAACACCGATTAGCTAACAGATGTCACCATCTCTTGATTGGGAAATTTCTAATAGATATATTTATTTATTTGTAAACTGACTATCTATGATGTCGGCTTCCAAAATGTGAAATAAATAAAATACAAAATGAGACCGTTATATGTAATATTTTGTCCCACATAATATTTATGTTTAACAGTTTTATTAAACAAATGTATTAAAAAGATTAATTCAAGAAACCTTTTGAACGTGTATCTATATACAGGGTGTTGCATCATGAGAGGGACATAGCTTAATAGGAGGTAGAGAACATCAGTGGTAACAGGAACCTCCCATAGAAATGTCTCATTGGGCCTTCATTACGAAGTTACAGGGTGTTAAATAATTTTTGGCCAAACCTGTTTTTTGTCATAACTTTGACAGGGAATGAAATAACGGATTCACATTTGGTACGGCTAATGTACTAACGAGCCCCAAGAGGTACATGTATAAAAAAAAATATATCCAGGTCCGGACTCACTATAATTTATGTTTCTTCTTTGCATCAATAAAACATCACCCTGTATATATTTTTTTGAAATTTCGATACGATATTCGAAAAGAGCAAGAAAAAACAAACAAAATGGCCTATTTCATTTTTGTGTTACACCTTCGTGGTTATTTAAATACGTTGTTAAATGTGCAAGAAAATGGATTACAGAACCCTATTAAATGAGAGGCACGTGAAATAAATAGTTTTATAACTAAAATTTGCAAAAATTCTATTGAGCCTAGGTGGTCTGGGTGATTCCTAATTCCGGCACGTTTTAAAGGTCCATTTTGGTAAAAAACTGTGGTCCTAATAAGTAATCGGGTATGAAATAACAAAATTTTTAATCAATCACAGTAGGCTTGTTCAAAGTGACAGATAATAAAAAGAAATCTCCTAAACAGTTGAATAATTGTTTGTTAGTAATTTAATGTGTCAATAATCCGCATTTAGTTAGTGAAAACTTGTGAAAATATTTTAACTATGCCAGTAAAATTTACAAACGTGGAATATGCTGACATAATATTCATCTATGGTTTCTGTAATGGAAATGGTAGGTCGGCGGAAAGAGAATATCGGCTGCTTTTTCCTGGTCGTCGATGCCCTAATCATAAAACCTTTAGTACGGTGTTCCAGTATGCAAGACAACACGGAAAGTTTCCTACTTCTGCAGTTGTGGAGCGTGTTTTACAACAAGGTGTGCAGGAACAAAACAATATTATAAACGTAGTTCAAGAAAACCCAAATATGAGCAGGTGGGCGAGTATGGAGAACCCCAAAAAGAGAACGTTACCATCCATATCATATCCAGCAGGTACAGCGTCTTCAACAAAGCGACGATATCCCCCGCCTGGCATTTTGTCATTGGTTGTCTAACCATCGCCCAGTCATTTACAGAACCTTATTTACGGATGAGGCACAATTTACAAGGGATGGAGTAAACAATTCACGAAATAATCATAAATGGGCACAGGAAAACCCACATGCGGTACGCCAACGCCGTTCGCAACACAGGTTTTCTGTAAATGTTTGGGTCGGACTTGTGAATAGACATTTGATAGGGCCACATTTTTTTGAAGAAAGATTGAATGGTGAAATTTACTTTGATTTTCTTCAAAACATTTTACCGAATATGTTAGAAAATATCGGTATAAGAGGCATGTTGTTTCAGCATGATGGGGCCCCACCACATTTTAACCTTCAAGTAAGAGAACACTTAAACAATGTGTATCCTAATAGATGGATTGGACGCGGGGGTCCACATGAATGGCCTCCAAGATCTCCTGATTGTAACCCTTGTGATTACTTTTTATGGGGCCGCTTAAAAAACGAGGTTTATAGCATTGAAATTGAAAGTAGACAACATTTAATCCAGCGCATCGTTACAACCTGCGACGAAATACGGAATAATCCAGAAATGATACGTCGAGCAATTGGTGACCTTTCTAAACGCGCAAGAAAATGCACAGAATGTGGGGGAGGACATTTTGAAAATTTACTTTAGTGTCAATTACGTTTTATTTTTAAACACATTTAGTTATTGTTTTGTTATTTATTGTTAATTGAATGGAAAATATTTTATTTATTTAGATTTTAGTTTGTTCTCTTTTCCAATTTTTATTAAGTATAAAATGTTGATGATTTTCTTGATCAAAGTAACTGGTTGCTTAGGCCTAAATGGTTTAAATTATCTGTCACTTTTATTCTTTGAACAAGCCTACTGTGATTAATTAAAAATTTTGTTATTTCATACCCGATTACTTATTAGGACCACAGTTTTTTTACCAAAATGGACCTTTAAAACGTGCCGGAATTAGGATTCACCCAGACCGCCTAGGCTCAATAGAATTTTTGCAAATTTTAGTTATAAAACTATTTATTTCACGTGCCTCTCATTTAATAGGGTTCTGTAATCCATTTTCTTGCACATTTAACAACGTATTTAAATAACCACGAAGGTGTAACAAAAAAATGAAATAGGCCATTTTGTTTGTTTTTTCTTGCTCTTTTCGAATATCGTATCGAAATTTCAAAAAAATATATACAGGGTGATGTTTTATTGATGCAAAGAAGAAATATAAATTATAGTGAGTCCGGACCTGGATATATTTTTTTTATACATGTACCTCTTGGGGCTCGTTAGTACATTAGCCGCACCAAATATGAATCCGTTATTTCATTCCCTGTCAAAGTTATGACAAAAAACAGGTTTGGCCAAAAATTATTTAACACCCTGTAACTTCGTAATGAAGGCCCAATGAGACATTTCTGTGGGAGGTTCCGGTTACCACTGATGTTCTCTACCTTCTATTAAGCTATGTCCCTCTCATGACGCAACACCCTGTAGAGTAATATAAGAAGAAAAAGTAATGACATGACAGCTCCTCGTAACACGTCTCCTACCTCTTTTGATCAATACCTATTTACAATACACTCCTGGAGTAGCTTTTCCGGAATGATGGACATATAAATAAATTGTTGCGTATTTCATTTCAAGTAGTTTTCGGTATTCACCCATGGGCTCCTTCAATTTCAAAGCCTTCGTAATCGTTTCCTGTTGAAGCCGACAGTTAAATTGACTTTGAAACTCCCATCGCTTTTAAGTTTTTGCAACATATTAAGGATATACGCTAGAAATAAAAATCAGATTCTTTCGATTATCTACAAGCAAGCCTCGCCGCTCTTGAAGTCGTTTGAAGATGCTTATACATGTTTTCTTTGATTCCCATTTGAGAAAAGTTTCCTTAAATTAAATCTTTGATGTGAATTATTACTTACAAATTTGTTTAAAATTGCGGTTTATTGAAAATCGATATATGTAAAAGTTAAAACTCATAACTTGTTTTATTTAGGTATTAACAGATTAAATAGTAATTTAAAAATTCAGATTAAAATTTGATGTTTAACATAAAAAAGGCATAAAGTGTAGGTTTATAATTTCTCCACATCCATTCGTTATACGTTGTCCCAATTCGGTAACATTCTACAGAAGTGGTGTGAACAATTGTCTTTAAATAACCCCTAAATAAAATAAACCAATGGGTTTAAATCTGATGAACGAGCAGGACCAACTTTTGGCACCTCACTATCTGTATACCTATAGTGATATACCCCGGAGGCAGGGGTCTTTTTGACATAATCATCGCAGCAGACACTATGTAGCGAGTAACCAAAACGACCGTCATACGTCAGTTGCTCGAGTAAGGGCGGAAGCGGATGGGAGAGGGTGTGGAAATTTCAGAAATTTTTTAAAAAAAATTATTTCAGGAACGCTGATTCAAGAAAAAAGATTATTGACATTATATAGCGTTAAAAAAATACACAGCTGCATCGTGGGGGAGGGGGGATTGCATGTCAGCTGGCCGTATGAACTTGCAAAAAAATGATTAAAGTAAAATCATCATGGCGTAGTTACAGGGAAATTATCGTTGAGTTAAAGCGGATGAGCTAGACTAGACAGACGGCACTAAATTCTAGAAACCGAAAGAGTTACTAGCGTATTCACTTTTGTTTCACTACTAAAACTTGATAAAGCGCAAGAAGTAACTTTGTAGATACCGAACTAAAACGCATTTAACCTGAGCTCGTAGCGCTCGGCCTTCTATATGGTCCGTCAGGGACGGTCCGTGCGGAGATCTGGAAAAGTCCCCCGCCATTCCATGCGTGCAGGACTGCGCAATTTTTCATAATATTGCATCATCAATTGTAAAAATGAGAAATTCTGATATGAAAATTATATGACCGTCTCGGCTTTGAAATGGGACTTTTTTTATGTATGATTGAAGTTAGAATCGACGTTTGTTTGAAAGTTATTAACGAAAATAAGAAATTAATTAAATTTGGAATGACCGAAGGTCCTGCACTTGTTGAATATGATATAAATTTGTACCGATGGATCTGCGGTGAATGAAAGGAAGTAAGTTTTGATAACAAAGGAGATCGGTTAGAAATAAGTATTGGTATTAATGGGGACGGTAGTACCGGTACTTTATTGGAGACGATGAATAAAGCGCGATTGAATGTCGATATTAAACATGCAAAACGGATTAAGAGTCATTGGAGAGAAGATTATTTGATAGAAAATTAATGGGAGTGAATTGAAAGGCCTCAATCGAGGTACAGAAAGTAGTTTTGATGTTAATGAAGGTCATTTAAGCCCGGTATTTTTATGTAATATTTTATAAAGATTGTAGTTTTTTGATTAAATTATGTGTTAAATTACATTTTTATCGTCGTTTGACAGATTGACATGAAATACTGAATTATTTTGCAAACTTTAAGATTCTTGAATTTTTTTCTATACGTCATATGTGAAACATACGGTGCGTCAACTGACGTTTACTTTGCTTATCAACCAAAGCTTATCGATGGGTACAAGTAATAATTTAGAAAACACTATTCAAAATGGACCCCTATCTCCTGAGCTAATATATTTCAGTCAAGTTCTGCTCAACAATAACACTAAAACGAGCCACATTCTAAACTTCGTTTCAGCAGCAGGTAGATCGTTCAGCAAATCCAAAAAATTTTGTATTTTAACACTTTAGGGATATTGTATCATGTCTTGGTCGAATCAATTCTTAGATGTAGAATAAAATATGGGAAAGTGCTTATTCCACAAATTTCGAATCTTTAAAAATATCACAAAAACATATAAATAATAAAAATTATCTTAAAAAAAATACCACTACACTAAACTACTGTGCAAACAATTTAATGTATTTAATCTACAACTCTTTTATTACAAGTCTGTTCTAATATTTACACAAACAGGAAAATTTACTGAGTGCAACACAACACAAGACTAAAACGTAATTTAAATGCCACAATACTTCAAATTAGATCGGCACACTACACAAAGTCTTATAATGTGTTACAGTATTAAATGCTAAAATAATAATAATGTCATACAGTCAACTGATCATATATTTTGTTTGCACTCATTTTATAAATAAATTTTGAATAATAATTAACATTTTACAGCATAATGAAGTTGTTGTTGATACATACACAGAATGTTTATACAATCTAGGTGTACTATCCAAAATTAATGATTAATATACAATATGACTCACTTAAAAGGGGGACTCCCAGAAAATATTTATTTACCATCCGATTTTGACATATATTTTTTTAATGTAGAGCACGGGAAACTGCAGTTTCACGAAATCGTATTAGTGATTTTTTTATAAAAAATCTGACTATACACACTGGATTAAGCGTCCTCTGAAGTGGGCTCGTACAAAGTTTCATAAAGATATATATTGCATATTAATAATTTTGTGGTCAAAGTAAAAATCACATTGTTTATTATTTTATTTATTCTTATCAATTAATCCATGGAATAAAACTTGGACAGCAGTTGGAAAAGTTACACAAATTACCTAAAGTTTAGTTCTGTCAGATTGGAGTTGTGTATAAGAATACTTTAAAAATTTTACAACTTATCGGTGAGATTATGGAACGACAAAATTTGAGAGACAAAATTGAAATTGGCGATAATATTCTTTCCGTAAAAGATGCTGCCAGAGAAGTACTGTACATCGAATAAGAAAATGTTCAGCAGGTGCTGTTCAAAGCATATTCTTAAAAAGAAATATAATCCACGCCAGGAAATTAGAATTAATGAACGAACATTGAAATGTATCCACAATAATCCTCATTCGAGCTTGAGAATAGAGAGAGAACCTAGAGAAAACATCAGAAGGTCCTTACAAAAAAACAAAATAAAACCATTTAAGCCGATAATTATATATACTCTGGAACAGGTAGGTGAGGAAAAAAGATTGGAATTCTGTTTGTGGGCCCAGGGAGAATATCTGAGAACAGGAATAGTCCAGTGCAAATAAACTAAAAAGTTTATTTCGAAAAGCCGTAAATTAAAAAAAATATATTGAAATCTCAACAAAAATGAAATTATCGGAATTTTTAAATATTTCTTTTAAGAAAGTAATGATTGTTATAGTTTTCGAGGATGTTTATAAAGAATTTGTAAAAAAAATAATGATTTTTAAAATTAATTTGAAGATAGCAGAAGCTTCAAAAAGCGAAATAAATTAAAGAAACCTAAATAATACAAGCAGATTAGTTTTTATAGAAAATAATTTACTAACAACTTATGCTAAATAATAATTATTATAAATTTTAATGACATAAATAATTACAAATTCTTATTAAAAGGAAAATCTTGCCTAATTGTCTCCGACGTTTTCGTTTTCGATGTCATTCATTGGTGGAGCATTTAAGCAGCTAACTCCTTTGCATAGTAAATCCACAAACAGAGCCAACTTTGATGGCCTGTATCTCAGTCGCAGTAAGTTTTCACAAGATGCCCTCCAGTATCATATAACACGATATTTTGTACATATAACAAAAAAAAATTGAATGTTGAAAGCTTCGTTCAAGTCGAGATAATGACGATTGTATCTGCCGATGTACGAGAATCGACGAAATCCTCATACCCTCCCCTCCCACTTTGATGGCCCGTATCGTAAATTCGCGGCGATTTAAAAATACATGTGATAGATCATCTTGCGGAAAATTTAATTTACAATCGATCTTGCTCAAAAAAGAGGATAAATTCACTCATTCAAAAGTTGCGGCTTCTAGAACGGAACGATGTCGATAAGTAACAATTTTTCCAAAAAAATTAATTTTTTCACACACCTCCCAAAAGTGTGTCATTCCCGTTTCGAGATACCGCCTCCGGATTGGTGGGATATTGTTACATGGCCTGTGTTCATTTAACAATTTTATATAATAACCAGTATTTTATTTATATTTAGCACGATCTGAATAGCATTTTTGATTCAGTTTTTGTAGGTGGGACTGTTTCAACTATCAGAATTTTCTTTGTATAACTGCTAAATCATTTCACATTGTCTTGTGTGCCTATTGTTATCTTAGGAACTTAGTCATGTTTTTTTTAACACTATTATGTATTTACGTTCTGTTATAGCACTTCAGGAAACCAACTGTCGATTTCATGTTTGCGAACATATTTATTTACATTCATATATATTTCAATTTTTATATTTTTGTTTACTATGTAAGTACATATGGTTACTTTTCTTACCCTTAACTTTCTCATTAATCTATTATATAATATATCATATAAGAAGTAATATATTTACTGAATTCACACAAAACAGTTTGTAAACAATTTATTACGACAGTTCATATTGTTGGTTATGAATAGAAATTAAAAATTGCAAAGTAAATCTGTGGTATGCAACTAATCTCAAACTATTATGGATTAGAGATTTCTTTTATAGATTGTATACCTGCCACTATTTTAATTGTAAGTAAGGAAATCTACCTAAGGAAACGAAGTACTGCGCTTAAGCTGCTTAAATTTTTTAAAAATGAATTTAAATTCAAACCTTTTTAATTTAATAAGTAATCAAAATACTGTTTGTACCGCATGGTTATAAAATATTCTTTTCTTTTCATTTTTTTGGCTATTTATACTTTACAAATCGGCTTTGATGTCTTTAATACTTTAATATCTTTGAGATATTTATGCTTTAGGCTTTTTATGCTTTAAGCTTTTTATGCTTTATATTTCATGTTGAAAATTCAACTTTATATTGAAAATTCAGCTTTATATTACAAATTCAGCCTCTTCAAATTTAAGATTGAGTTTCTTCAAAATTAAAATTTGAGCTTCTCAAGAAATTATTTTAATTATAAATTTATATTCAACGATGAAGGTATATTAATTCCATAGGTTGAAATCTATAACCAGTCCTTTTGCCTTTACGTTATTTGTTACGTAAATTCGTATTTACTATTCCAATCATTAGTTTTTCAAAACCATATATTTGAACAATATTTCTACAATCTTCAAACTTACTTCCTTTGAGAAACGTAAACTAAATTGCCAAGAAAATCCATAGACTCCATATTCCAACAGAGAATTGGGACCTGAATTGCCGTTCCAGAGCTCTTCATCGTTAACGATAATCGGTCGGCCCAGGAATCTAGGAGATTGGTATAATTTTGTTATTGATTTTTAATATTAATTATTCTTTGTTGCCGATATTATTAGATAACTTAAAATCTCATATTTCATATTTCACATTATAAAATTTATTTATTCATTCATGTAATATATTTTATCATTCATTTTACACTATCTTTTTATTTCTCTTACCAACAATTTCAGTCGGGTCTATAGAAGACTGGTTATTCGAGAAAAAGAGACAACTCTACTGATTTTCACTATAGATGGTGCCCATATAACATCAATTTCTCTTGTCTCCTTTTCCCGAACAAAAATCTGTCATTTATACTGTACATTCGAAAGTTTCACAACTGTTAAGAATACTCCGGATCTACGACTCTTTGCTCCGGCTTAAACCAACTAGTCGTCCGCATATGTTGCCTTAATTCTTTCCCAAAAATATATAATAAGGGAAAGGATGTAATAATATGTGAGATTTCTACCTTCCGCGAATTTCGGAGGCCCGTATCTCGGAAACTACTGTAGATAGAAAACTCCGGCTTGCGCGGTTCGATTTCTCGTTCAATCCTCTACAATAAGTTTGGCGTGCTTGTATATCGAGATAATGACTATTGTACCTTCCACATTGATGGCCCGTATCGTAAGTAGGCGGCTGTTTAAAAAATACATGTGGCACATCTTGCAGGTAATTTAATTTGCAATCGATCTAGCCCCAAAAAAGGAGGGTATCTATATAAATATTAAATAATTCTCGAGAGAAAAAATGAATATAGCGGTAAAGGGGATGTACTATACTAGAAGTAATGTCATTTTCATTTCAAAATCATTAGCGGAAAGTTTCAAAGGGTAAACTTGTTACATTTTAGTGTAGGAAATTCAAAAACCCGGTAACATTCAAATCCATTCATTATACCTGGATTCTGAGGTATAAACCTAATAGCACTGGACTAGAACTTTTTAGAGGAAGTTTCGTTCATCGACAAAGTTACATTTGCAACAAAGGGATTGGTGTCGTCTCAAAGTTCACGATACTGGTCTGCAGAAAATCCTAATTGGATCATAAACGCAAAGATGCGGTACTTAGAAAATAATAAACGTGCGATGCGGAGCACTTTGCATCGTTGTGGATAAAACACTACCATTTAGAAGTCATATCAAAATGTTGACATCTGTGAGTTTTAGGAATTTTGGTTTTGTGCTTAGAAATAGTAAAGACCTAACTCTGAATATCCTGTATTTCTTATTTGATTATATTATATTTTTGTTATATTTTATACGCAAATTTTTGTACTGTAGAATTTTCTTTTTCTTCTGTGCTGTTAACGTATTATGATCTTTTGTCGTATTATACTTGTGATTAATTAGCATTTTATTGTATATGTAATGGATTACCCGTAAATAAAGTAAAGTAAATTGGTCCTTTTTTTCTGAGAATAATTTGAAACAACGTATATTTTTGAACTTTCTGGAAAATTAATTCAGGGATGCACTGCATGACTTACCAATTATTCAAACAAAATTTCAATTAGATGAGCCTCCTATGCATAACACAGTAGTGGTAAGGGATTGGCTGGATACAAATTTTGAGAATCAATGGATAGGTCGAAATACTCCCCTAAGGTCGCCAAGATCCCGGACTTGATGCCATTCGACTTTTTCCTGTAGGGTGCACCAAAAAGCAAGTAGTTTACAAGTTAAGACCGCAGTCAGCTGGTGGACTATGCACTAGATTAATTCAAGCATGTTCAGCTATTAAGAAAGATAGAAACATTTATTCATCTTACAAAGTCAACACTTACAAGAATGAACTTATCTAACTAGTCAAAAAATGTTTGCAAAAAATCTAAAATAATAATCTATAATGTAAATTACGAGATTAATAAAACATGTATAAAATGTAGAAAAACATGTATAAAATTATGAAATATGTATAAAAACAAGGTATTAGAAACACATATTAAGAAACAATTAGGTATTGACATGCTGATAGTTTAAGAATTCATCCACAGGATAAAAACAATTTAGAGTAAGAAATTTATTTAATTTATTCTTCAAATGTGCTTTTAGAGGGCGGAATATTAAAACATAATATTTTTAGTCGCAAACTCCTCTATAAAATCGTTATTTAGGAAAGTAACCAGACCGCAACTAACAGCTACTCTCCGGGATATGTGCCCTGCTAAGCGCTGAATTACAAGTTACAAGCCTGGCGCGTTAAGTGTAATAATTGCATATTTCCATCAAAACGTTAATGTTTCGATTGCAACAAACACCAGCCGAAGAACTGATCCTACTTAACGCTGGCACGAGAGCTCCTTTTCGATTTCAACAGATATTGGACCGCTAGATGGCGCCTGCTGACTGTTTTACATGTCATTATCCCAAAGATACCGAAATATACTAAATAGTTAAGTGGTCGTCTTTGTCGGTCGTCACATGCCTACCTTGGACTGATGAGAGCCAACAGCTCGAAACTGCAGTCTACAAGTGGTGTGTGACGACTGGCACGAGAGCTCCTTTAAGCAGGATCAGTCTTTGGGCTGGTGTTTGTTGCAACCGAAGCATTAGCGTATAACCCGGAGAATAGCTGTTGGTTGCAGTCTGGTTACGTTCCTTATAATAAAATAAGGATTTTATGAGGAGTTTGTGACTAAAAATATTATGTTTTAATTTATTCTTACAGTATTTATACTGTCATCCTAGTCAAAAAAATTTATTTTATTATAGCATTTTATGTTAACATAACGGCTGATGTATAAATTCATTATTTCTCGTATAATGATGGTGTATGTCATGATTTCTCAAAAAAGGTATTTACATTCACTCTTATGTATAAAACAAGTTGTAAAATATATAGACATGACAATGTCAATATGTTGAGTTTCTTGAAAATCGGTTTACAGCTTATTGATGGATGAGCATTAACCATACATCTAATTATTTTCTTTTGGTTTATAAAAGCTTTTTCAAAATGGGCTGAAGATCCCCAAAAGATTAGCGAATACTGCAAAGTTGATTGAACCAGGCCATAATACAAGTTTTCAATATGGCAACTGAAACGGTTTCTCTTAGAGTTCTGATAATATAACAAACCTTACTAATTTTAGAACAGACATTGTTGATATGCATTTCCCATGTAAATTTCTGATCTATAGTTAGACCAAGAAATTTAATATTTTTCAGTACTTGGTATCGACTTACTACACAATTTAATGAATGCATTATAATTTAGAGTGATGTTTCTCGTGCAAAATTTCATATGTAATGTTTTATTTTCATTAAGTACAAGTCCGTTTTTTGTACACCAGTTGACTAATCTATGGATGCTAAATTACAGTTTTGTATAAGAGTATCGATATTTTTATGATACATGAGAAAGTTTGTGTCATCAGCAGAAAGAATAGTTTTGTCGGAAGTAATGCATTGGTCGGTAAGGTCATTAATAAATATGATAAAAAATAAAGGACCCAAAATTGAACCCTGTGGCACGCCCAGTTCTATGTTTTTTTTTGTATCTGAGTTGACTCCTTCGACTATAACATTCTGTGTTCTATGATGCAAGTACGAGGCTCATGGGCTACACTTCGAGCTCCCGCACCATATAATTTATTTAATAATAGCTGATGGTCTACAGTATCAAAAGCGCGGCTCAAGTCATAGAATAAAGCTATTGTATGCGTTTTACTATTTAGTGCTTCGTAAATTACATGAGCAAATTCAGAGATTGCGGAGGTCGTGGACTTCTTTTCCCTAAAGCCGTTTTGAGCAGCATTAAGTAAGTGAAAGGTTTCTACAAAATTTGTTAGTCTACCACAGTATGCTGATTCAAAAATTTTTGTTAACTGGCTTTGCGATTGTATTAATCTATAATTAGCAACATTAAGTTTTGACCCTTTATTCTTAAATACTGGTATGCATTTCGAGGTTTTAAGTAGATCTAGAAATAACCCTGTACTAAATGATTCATTTATTAAGTAAGACAAGATTGTAGATATTAAATAACCTACCGATTTCCGTTACCATGAATGTCGTCAATCCCTGCAGCTGGTTTGGCTGTGGTTTTATTAATAATATTTTCAATTTCATCTGCACTTGTAGCTGACAAATAAAAACTGTGCCGGTGATTCTTTATTTCCACATTTTGTGTATTTGGCTCCGTACAGAATTCGGTCAGACAGGCAAAATAATTACTGAAAAGATTAGCAATGTCTGTTGGATTTGTAATATGTTTGTCATTCTCAGATAAGTGTATGTCGAACTATCCTTCCTATTACTACTTTCACTTATCATTTTCCAACTTTCTTTCATGACGTTATCAGCATGAGCTATTCGATCATCATTGATTTTTGTTCTATAATTTTTTACAGTTAACTTGTACAGACTTTTAAACTCTCTATACCTAGCTGTGTATACAGGATTTTTTAATTTTTTTTTTTCAAGTTTTCCCATCTCACACAACTGATCATGTAGATCTTTAATGTGAGCTGTATCACTTTTTATTTGCATTTTTTGCACTAGTTTTTGTTATAGGAAATGCACTATTAAAATAATAAGTAAATGTAGTGTAAATTTTCTCAAATTTTGTATTGAAACCATTGGCAACATATAATTCTTACCAGTTTTCTTTGGCAATAAGATTTTTTAAAATTTAAATGTTGCTATAATTGAAATTTCTCCTATAGACATGATCAAGATGATGTTGTTTATCAAAAGCAATTGAGAAATTACCGACTTGGTACGTATGGTCTGATAAATATGAGTCAATTACTTCAAAGTTGCTCATATCACAATTAGAAAAAATATTATCTATGCATGTATTACCGAATCTCGTTATTCTCGTAGCATCACTTATATGATGCATAATATTATATGTTGAGGAAAAGTTTATAAATTTATGTTTATTTGAGCAATTTTCAAGAAAATTGACATTCACATCACCACATATAATATATCGATACTTTCTGTTATAAATCTTATAAAACAATAATTCTAAATTATGAACAAATTCTGTAAAATCGCTATCAGGTGTCTTGTACAGTGCAATCACATAGATTTTTGTGCCTTCATTGAGTTAATCACATTTCAAAATGTCTTTCAATGCTATAATCTAGGTTTAACGGTTGGTTGTTGACCGTGTCATTGGTAAAAATGCACACTCCCCCACGGTGTATGTTGATACGTGTACAATAGTTTACAAGATTGTAGTTTTCAATACGAGTATATTGTAACTCATTTTCCCTAAGCCAGTGATCTGTCAAGCATAGTACATCAACCTAATGTGTAGAGAGAATTACGCTTAACGTATCACATTTTTCAGATAATCCTTGTTTGTTGAAGTGCATTACGGTAAGGGTTTTTTTTTGGGTTAAAAAATCTTCATTTTGTTGACCGTTTTCAGTATGAATATTTTTGTTTACATATCGCATATTACGAGGTTTGTCTAGAAAACGTTGCCTTTTATTAAAATTAAATCTGTCAAAAGCAATTCCAAGAGGTATAAAGTTTACATCATACACTGTATCTTTTAGAACTGGGTCAAGTCCAACCAAAAAGCTCTTATTATTTTCTGCTTTGTGCCATGTACTAAGTAGTTTTACTGATATACCCTCTTTGTCTACAGCTACTTTGTTACTAGTATTTGTAACTTTTTCTTCAGTGACATGGTCCTTCGCTCGTGATTAGAAAAGCCATATCTTTTTATCATTTTTGTTTGGTGTTGGTCTTCCTTCGAATTCATTTTCTGCATTAATTTCACTCGTACTTTCAGCTATCCCAATTTGTGGTCTTCTTTCTCACCTGCGTTTTACTTCTTGAAAAATTTTTCTTTTCAGGTTGTTGTAGAACTGTACTCTGTATATTGTGGTTGATGACTTATTGTATTTACTTTACTTGTGTCTTGATGTCCCTTTAATGCACTACTGAATGATTTTGCTGGTTTTATTTTAACATCTGGAGGTGCATCATTAAAAAGGTTAACCATTTGTATATCACTTTGTTTGAGGTTCATTACCTCTTGTTTTAGCTGCATCATTTCAGTTTCTATAAAGTGTTTCACTGTGTTGAAAAAGTTAATACAAATTTCATCCTGCAGGTTTTCATTGGTATCTTCCAGCTGAATTATTTTTTCTTTTAATTAAGTGTAGGTATTTTGGTTCTCATAGTTTGTGGTAAAATTTGAATTTAAAAGTTCTTTATTTTGATTTTATAATATCTGATTTTCAAGCATCAATTTTTTGTTTAATTTCAAACATTTTTCATAGTCAATTTCTTTTAAGTCATATTCAGTATAGAAAAATTTAAGTCTCCGTTTAGATAGTATCATAACATCGGTCTTCAGTGGATCATTGACTACATATTATCTTTTGACATAGATCACATTTGTGTAGAGATTTCGAGTTTAAATTATTATTTTATATCAGTTGTCTACATAGTAACTTTTTAGGTTATAGGATTAATTTTTATTATTACTGGTAAACTTGTGGCACTTATTTTTTAACTAATTATATCATTTTAAAATATGGGCAATATAGTTTCAAATACAATATTTGATGTTTAATTTATTGTACTTTTTAATAACTTTAAACTGTAATAATTTCAGAACACAAACACATGTTCAGCATAACATAGCCTTCTGCCCAAGAACAACTAGAAAAGTAACCGCGAGTGAACGAAAAATGTTTGATAATTGTTGAGAAAAAAACGACGAATTGGTGGAAGAAAGAAAAATATAATTAGCGTTTATTTTATATTCCGACATTCCAATAAGTTTGCTAAATATTGTTACTAACAGAAATACTTTTTTCAGCTGTTCCCAATTTTTATTCCATTAATTATTTGATAAGAATAAATAAAATAATAAGAACAATGTGATTTTTACTTTGCCCACTGAATTATTAATATGCAATATTTCTTTTTGAAATTTTGTACGGGCCCATTTTAGAGGATAAACGTCCAATACGATTTCGTACGCATGCTTGAGTTATAAATATTTTCTTTTGAGTTAATGTACATTTCACAAAGACATATAATATTTTCAATAAACTAATTGGTTGCTATTCTTTCATTGCACAACAAAATAAGTGACGTTATTAGGTGTATTATGAGAAGTTAGGTAACTACGTGACAAAACATGTGCGTCGCCCTTATTCCTTACCCATTTTTACATGTTTCTTGTACGTTCTCATGTAGAAATACCCCCTGAAGTTTGTATGTTCTCTTTATCGATGTAATATATTTTATATAAACACAAAGCGGACTGTAGTCTAATCTAATCTAACTAAACTTGTCTATGAACCTGTATTAACTAGTTTGGGTTAACTAAAACTTTAGTGATGCCATTCTGATTTCATATCGAGGTATATAGACTAATCTGGGAAGCTCCCCTTTAAAAGATTAAATACGATTCGATAATACTGCGAATTGACCTCATGGTTAAAAGTTATCATTCATTCGCTCATAAAAGGAGATTACAGAAATATACGAAAAATATAAAACTATTTGTTTGCATGAATACTGAATAGTTACTCACATATATTTAACAGTAAATTGAAAACAATTCAGTACCTTGAGAATTAGTAATCTTTCTTGACATTCACCAAAAGGCCACTAGCTCTCTAACTACAAGATATATTGTCGATATACTGAAATTAAATTTCTGAGACGATCATTAGTGACTAATATAAAATAATATGTACTATTTGGTCGGTCGGTCAGAAAAACTTTGTGTGCCTATTTATTTATTACCAACAGATATAATGATTTGGTGTCTATACTGTTTTACACTTCTGAATTTACGTATGTACGTCAGTTTTTATTTTTAATGTATACCAAGGAATGAGTGGTAAAGTAGTCCACCATAGCTGGATAGTTTTCTAAACATAAGCCCACGCGAAAATAATTATTAAAGTCTAGTAAAGATAAAATCTCAATTTGATACACAATGGATTGAATTCAAGTTAAAGTTGCCTTTAAAAAGCGTCAGTAACATACGCCGGTATGTCAGTTTTACCGATTTACAAGACACTATTCTAATTTATTTATTTATTTATTTATTTCAACAGGTAAACCCATTTAGAGAGCAGGACAAATACACAAATTTAGCATTACATAGCAGTATGGTACAGGTACAAAACAAACAAAAAAAAAATACATATAGAGAAAGAATACAAAAAAGTACAAAATGAAATTACCAACCAAGGAAAAACAAAGGTTCAAGTAGGGTTAAAGAGGTTTTTAATTTCATTGATTGATCTGTGAAAAATGTCAAACAGTCCACAGTTTTTGTTGTGACTGTTACACATAGTATGAAGAGGAGATAATTTTAAAACATTAGAATGTGGGATGCCGAGGTAAAAACTTTGTGAACTGAATGTTAAATAACAGGGGTCCAAGAATTGATTCCTGCGGAATACCAGATGTTGCACCGTATTCGACAGACCGAAACCCACCATAAGCAACATATTGCTTCCTATTTGACAGGTAGGAGTGAAAAAATGAAATGAGTTGAAAAGAGAATTCAAAATCAGACAATTTATTTAGCAATATGGTGTGATCCAGTCTGTTGAATGCCTTAGAGAAGTCAGTATATATTACGTCCGTTTGCTTACGCTGGTCAATGGCTTCTGAGATATACTGGGTGATACAAGTTAAATTAGAGGTGGTGGAATGCCCTTTTATAAAGCCATGTTGATACACCGATAATTGGGCACTAACACTAAAGTAAATAGTATCATGTAGTAAGGTTTCAAGAGTTTTACTAAAATTGCACAAAATAGATATAGGTCTAAAATTGGAGATGTCATTTATATCGCCTTTTTTGAAAACTGGGCACACTTTTGAACGTTTCCAAATATCTGGGAGACAGCAGTTTTTCATACACAATTGAAAAGTAGCGATAGTGGAGCTGCAAAGATACAAGCACTGTATCTAATTTAATAGTTCCACTGAATATTATGGAATAAAGCTTTCTATTCATTATAAGCAAGAGACGCCTCATCCATTAGAAATATTCCTTGTAACATCCCGCTCTGACTAATGTGTATTTTCTATTTATTCCGTTAATTAAGATGATATTCGTAGACATAGTTTTTATTTCAAACATTTTAAAATACTTGGAAGTTCAAACTGAAGTTTAATTAATGCACAAATACATTAATACTATATTTAAATACCGTCTGTAAAAGTCGTGTTTATATTTTTACGATTGTTGTCTCTAGTAATACTATAGTTACTGCCAAACATACATTAAAATAGAGCCACCAGTAAAAATTGTTATTAAAAATTTAATAAGGCTGTTACTACGCTAAATATAAGAACAGAATATATCCAATATGCCTCTAATACAAAGTAAGAAAATGAAAATCAATGGAAGCCAATTCTTATTGTGCAAGCAGTGGACTTTTATATTAATTTTTCCGATGGCATGGCCGCTTAATTGATATTGGTCCATTGGACACTCATTTGACCGCTTTCAGTCTCCTTTAATTATTTGACGGTATACCTACTCCTGTGATTGTGTCTTTTGTATTTATCCCATTGTGCTGTTGAGTGCTGTGCTTTGTGTTGTTTATTCTGTCACGAAAGAGGGAAACCCCTGTGGATAATGCACTGGAGGTACTTAACCGATTACAATTAATTTCAGTCACGCTTGTAATTATTGTTTCCTTAAGTAATTCATAGAAGCAATGGACAAGGTGGAGTCATGGTGTAAGACAAAATTTCTCATTGTCTTTGTAAGTATAGTATTTGTCGCAGTGTGTAATTTTCAAAAAGGGATTCTGTACGTATATTTATTATAGAAGATTGCCGTTTATCTGTTTCACAAGAAATTTATATGCGATAAATATATTTTTTTAAAGTCTATACCTGGAACGCCAACTAGTAATAATATTTAAACTATAAAAGAGTCTCTAAACTCGAATCTTACTTTCAAAACGGTGACTCTCATAGAAACTAACAAACTGTTATTTTCGATAAAAACCAGTGTAGCCGGTGAGTATGGAATTCACATACATTTTATTATAACTTGTTGTCCACATATTTTAGAATTCATGTCATATTTGTAAACTATTAACTGCGGCATAAGAGAAACGTGACTTGAAAAAGCTGGTTCTATGATGTGGAATGTGTAGCAGATTAGACGCTTGGCGTAAATTTTCATCGTGTAATTCTCCTCTGAATTTAATTTTTACACGCAGGTATATTTATAGGCATGTGGCTATTAAGGATAGAATGTACTAAACAGCACAAGTGTAATATCCACCTTTTTAATATTAAGCATTTTACATTCCTGTAAAATAGGTGAAATATGTTCTCGCCCATATGCTATATTGTCGCAAAGCGTACGCAGAAATTTTGCATTTTTTACAACTTAAACAATATTTGATTCGTTAGGCATGGCCCATATACCACGTCACCGTATGCGGGCAAAGATAAAACAAGTGATTCGATTAACTTCAATTTTACTTTTTTGTGACAAAATATACTTAAATTGGTATATGTGTCTTAACTTAGCATGGCATGTTTGTACTAGGTAATTAATGTGATCATGAAAAGAAAGGTGAGAATCAAAAATTATGGCGAGGTTTTTTATAGATTCAGAGGACAAAATAGGGTTGTTATTTATTTACATTAAGTTGCATATCATTTTCATTAATTTTAGCTAGCAATGTTTTGCTTCCGATATCTATGGAACAGGTTTTCTTGACATTTAGGACCAGGCCATGATTTACAGAGTATTGGGCCAGTCTCTGCAAATCTTCATTTATTTTCACACAAGCATCGGCAACGTCTGAAGGATAACAGGACAAGGATATTTGCTGGTCATCCGCATACGAGTGAAACATACAGTGGCTAACTTCTTCATGTACATCTGCCATATAGAGAACAAATAAAAGTGGCCCCAGCAAAGAACCCTGTGGCACACCAGATTTAAGTGCAAGGTCAGTGGAAAGAGACATGTCATTATTTGTTACGATTTTAACCTGCTATCTACGGCTGCAGAGGTACGGATGGAACCAAATTGTTGCATTATCAGAAACTCCCATAAATGATAGTTTAGCAAGCAGTAGTTTGTAGTTTAAGGAATCAAAAGCTTTACTGTAATCAAGTAGCACTGAGGTGGTAACTTTTGATTGATCGATAGCTTTCGCGTACTCATCCATGACGTCTACAAGGACAGTAACTGTGCTATGCTTTGCTCGGACGCCGAACTCACGACATGGTAACAGTTTGCGGAGCATTACAAAATTCAAAAGTTGCAAATAAACAATTCGTTCCAAAATTTTAGAAAACACAGGAGAAGGCTTATTGGGCGAAAATCTTTAAATATTTTGGGTTTATTGACTTTTGCTATTGGAATTACAGTAGCACACTTCCATATATTAGGTAATATACCATGCATTAAAGAAAAAATAATTATATATGTTATGGCATCTAGACAAGCAGAAACCAATTCCTTTATTTAGTATATTTAGGCTACATTTGAAAGAGATTTTGATTTTAAAATGTACCATCATTATTACAACAGTCTTCAAGAAAAATATCACTAAATATTCCGAAATAAAAATGTCCCAAATCACCCAGTTTCTTGGTCGTTATTTTTTAAATTTATTTTAAAGTTTTGTTTGTATTAACATCTTGGCGGAGCTTAACCATAGTCATTTTATTACTCCAGCAAGATATACTTATGCATATACAACTACGCATAAATATTCCCTACGGAGTTGTCATCTTGCCGCAACTGGGACTCAAATCTAGAAAAGATAACAGCAATTAGTCATGTTGCCTTTCACACAAATCAAAAGGCAGATAATTGGTAAAAAGTACCATACCAGACGTTGCCGGCAACCTCTGCAGCCACCTCCACCACTTATAACTTCCGCTTGCCTATCCACCTTTACTGAAACTTCATACTCTTTGTATCTTTAAATATTTCCTATCCCCTCTTCCTTTTTATTTGTATCCTTTTATTCAGTTTGTTCCTTGTTTTACTTTTGTACGTCTTTGTCTCAAATTCATTTTCTTTCTAATTTTCAAAATTTGGGCCAGCCCATCACACCTCGCGGAAGGCTTCTCGATTAGGCTGGGGTGTCTGCGTCAGCATCAAATTTTTTTAAAAAGTGCTTAGTTCAAGTTGTTAAAAAATGTGTAGTTTATAAGTTTAATTAAATATATTTTTAGACATATTCAATTTTATTACCTAATTTTTAAGTTAAGCTGTTTTTAGTTGTATTTTAACCGAACCATTAGCATCCCGCCCGACCCTGCAATCTGCGACAATGAACAACGTGGTGATGACACGGTCAGTCCTGGGGTGGGTTCTGGGGAAGCAGATGTAAATTTTAATTTTTTGCTAAGGTTGTACTGATTGTTTGATTGGCAAAAAGTAGCATGCCAATGACCCTTTTCTGCGATTTAAAGGAATTCGCCCTAATATTCAGACCTGTAATTCGGAAAGTATTAGCCTCAGAAAAGAGCATATATAGGGACAATTTTGTAACAAATTTTGTCGTCTATAGAACCTACCGTAACGGAGTTATATGCCAATCTTATTTTGGGCACCATTTTTTCAAGATAGCGGTGAGAGCGGTAGTCGCTCAAAATCGCAAAATTACTGTCATACTTAGGGCCACCAAGTCTACAATCCTGTCAAGTTTCAAAACTCCCAAACTTTTAGCACTAAGAAAGCACCTAATGACTGGATTACAAAGCACTGAGGAGGAATGAGTCCTTCATACAGTTGATGTTCTCTTTGGGTCTTTACTCAATTTTATCCCATGCAGCAGTTACCCTATCTATGCGAACTTTATTTCATTTTATACTATATAAAGTATTGCACATGCATGTACATTTCAAATGGATTGGATTTTATTCGAAGTTAAAACTCTCGGGACTGTACTATTGTTAAAGCGCATAGCACACAAATATTCATTCATTAAAAGCATATTTTACTGTCATCAAAACCACTGTCCAATATTAGTTAACACACCACTTCACTCCAGGTGAATCAATAAATTTCATTAAATGATTTAACATCGCGCCCATCACAATTTGAACTCAACGGTTACCTACTAATAAAATGAATTTACGTTAGTCATACTTGTCACTTCCATACATATTTCTCCCGTTCGCTAAAATTCACTCATTATGCTGTTATATGAATATATCTACATTTGAATTTTAGAACAGGAACACAGACGGATCCAAACTTTTTGTTTAAGTGTGAGTCCAATTTCTATAGCGGCAGAATCTTGAATACACACAAGTGCCAAAAGTTATTAGAATAGCTTCGGTGTAAATTTATGGGCAGGTATTGGTAAGTAAATAATTATAAGAAATAAAGTAGATAATGTTAAAGTTATATTTATAGATTTAGCCCTTTGAACTACCTGTTCCCTTGAGTGGACAAACCTACGGAGCACATTTAACCGAAACCCTGTGGAATTTTTTGTTTTATTTGTTTTGAATGTTATATAAATTTATCTCTAATACATCGTAAAATCAAAATTATATTTAGACCAGAAATTATAGAGCACAAAACATTTAGCAGTAACAACGTCTGCTCGCCATTGGAAATCTTGCAACAGGATCTGTCATTATAGACTTGGGTACCCGCACCAGTAGCACAAAATTAAATAAGTGATATACCATCAAATTTTATTGTTAACTGTTTTCATGTACTTAGTGGTGTACAATTATTGTATTACTCATTTTAAATTTTATTTGGAAATAGGAGAATGATTGTGTCTTGAATGCATCTCTAAATGTATTCAAGATACAATCAACAAGATTATAAATTGAACCAGCACTGCTCCGCTGAACCCTGTTACCACCAACGTGACAAACAATATACGTTGGTCACAGGGTCAAATGCGAGGTAGATATCTGGTTAGATATTTATTCTGCAATAATATGAATAAAGTTGTTTTGATTGATTGGAAATTGTTGAATATACCATCACCGCAGCGTTGTCAAACATGTTTCCAACTCGAGGGTGGGAGGATGCATTACACATACGAGCTATTTTAAATAGAACGCATCCAAATAAGTCCGTAGGATATGGAGACTTTATATACTGGCCTGCCCGATTGCCCGACTTAAACCAATTGGACTATTTCCTTTTGGATCATTGAAAATAATATATTTAAAGTAGAGAGGATATTCATACCCTGGACGACCTAATCGAGAGAATAACTAGAGCTCTCTAGATACAGCTAGGCTACAAATGGAGCAAAAAGCTGTGCTGGATTTAATTCGACGAGCACATCTTTCTTTGCAAAAGGAAGGGACATTTTGAACTCGCTAAAGAAACCTCTCGTTGTTATATCCAAATTCATTTTGTTTACAAAACTTATCTACAAATTTAATAAATCATTAGCCTCGTACAGAGCAACTTTTTTGCGAATCTTCAGTAGAGTACCGTTCTAAAACGGCTGGAGTCCCAACTTGTTTGCATCAAGGTTTTTGTCTCAGAATGTTGTAAAGAATCTGGCATTACTGAGATCTCCCAGTGATTTTTAGACACCTTGTATAATAATATTGTCATAACATTAAAATTGATGAAGTAGATTCTTCCGGGTCTTGCCGTGGTCGTCGAACTTGACTTGACGTTTCGCTGATCATCCTGTCAGCTTCTTCAGAAGGATTCTAAAGACTGAATCTGTTGTGTTACTCTCCTCGTTATATACCTAGGCGTCGTTTCGCTTCGCTGGTCATCGGTCACGCTTGGTTCGCTTCTCTGCTCATTCGTCATGTTTGGTTGACCGTGACTTACTACGGTGCTGGTACTTGGCAATACCAGTCTCCACGTGTTACTAAGTCGATACCCATCCTCTCTGTTAAAGTTGTTCACGTTTTTCATAATTTCCAGTGATTCCCTAATGATTCGCGGATAATAGCGCGTATTCCTGTCTAATATAATGATGTCCTCGTAGTCGATTTTATGGTTCTCGTTATTATGGACATGTTCTGCTATCGCCGACCTATCCGTGTATCCAAATCTGGTATTTCTCTGGTGTTCTTTGATTCTGCACTGGATACTCCGTCCTGTTTGTCCGATGTAGCTCTTACCAGATTTGGATACACGGATAGGTCGGCGATAGCAGAACATACTGCCTTCCAAAACGCTATCAACCACCCCAACGACTCATCAAAAGCAGAAGCTTTTACCCAATCTAAGTATGAAACGCAACGCGAAATCAGAAGAATAAAGAACGAGTGGTGGGCAAGCAAGGCAAGAGAAATTCAAAGGTACGCCGATTCACACGACTACAGGAATTTCTTTCAAGGAGTAAAAGCAGTGTACGGCCCCAGTCGGAAAAATATGTGCCCTATTAAAGATTTAAATGGAAATCTCCTCAAAGAAGACCAGGAAATAAGAGCCCGATGGAAAGAACACTACTCTAGCATTCTTAACCAGCAAAGTCAAGCCGATCACGATATTATAAATCTTATCCCTCAATATGACACCTTCGAAGACTTAGATAAACCACTAACAACGGAAGAGATCTTAACCGCCATTGGGCAGCTAAAAAATAACAAATCTCCCGGCGCCGATTCACTCCCAGCTGAGATCTTTAAAGCTGTGTCGTCAGAGCTCATACCCTACCTCAAAAAACTGTTTGATGTCGTGTGGGAAAGTGGTCAAGCTCCGCAGGAGTTTCGTGATACACTTTTAATCAACCTCTTCAAAAACAAAGGGAGCGCTGCGGACTGTGGAAATTACAGGGGTATAGCTCTCCTGGCTGTTGGAGGGAAGATACTCACTAAAGTGATGGCAAATAGGCTAACACCTGTTATGGAAAAGTTACTTCCTGAAACACAGAGTGGCTTTAGACCAAACCGAGGCACATCGGATTTAATCTTCACACTTAAACAGCTTCAAGAAAAAGCACTCGAACATCAAGGAGAAATTCACGTGGCCTTCATTGATTTAACCAAGGCGTTTGACTCGGTGGACAGGCAAGTGCTCTGGAAAATTATGTTCCGCTTAGGTATCCCTAGAAAATTTGTGGAAGTATGTCGCAGTCTACATACAAACAACAACGCCCAGGTTATGTATAATAATGAGGCAACCGAACCTTTCCAAACTCTCACTGGAGTTAGGCAGGGATGTGTCCTGGCACCCCTACTCTTTAATTTGTTTACCACTGCTCTAACAATTATTGTTGACAACAAACTGACAGTCAGAGGAATAGGTCTCAGATACCGTTTTGATGGCGGTCTCTTTAACATAGGGCGCTTTAGAGCTTTCACGAAGACACGCACACGATTCATTTGTGATCTCCAGTATGCGGATGACTGTGCACTTTTAGCCTCTACGCCGGAAGAGCTTCAAGAACTTTTAGATGTGTATGCCCAAAGCTATGATTCTTTGGGACTTAAAATCAACATTGGAAAGACTAAGATTATGTCAACTCCTCATCAAGTGAACCAAATAGACATTACACTTAACGGAAATTCTCTTGAAGTGGTGGATCAGTTCAATTACTTAGGCAACGTTGTTAATGACAAAGCAAACATGGACAGCGAGATTCGCAATAGAATTAACGCTGCATCTAGAGCATTCTGGGGACTTAGAGAGAGAGTATTTGACAACCACGACCTTGCTTTGTCAACGAAAATGGCTGTCTACAGAGCAGTTGTCATTCCAACACTGCTATATGGATGTGAAAGCTGGGTCACTTACCGTCGTCATGTGAAAGAATTAGAACGTTTTCAGCAAAGACACCTCAGAAGTATGATGAAAATCCGTTGGTTCCATCACATATCAAACGTGGAAGTACTCAGGAGAGCAAACAGCCTTCCAATTGAGGTGCTTATTTCAAGAGCACGCCTAAGATGGGCAGGTCACGTTCATCGTATGCATGATAACCGCCTTCCTAAATGTACACTTTATGGTGAATTGCTAAGCGGTAGAAGAAAGCGTGGCGGTCAACGAAAGAGGTTCAAAGACGCTCTCCATGAAAATCTAAAATCCTGCGGTATTGCAGACGAGCAATGGGAACAACTTGCAGCGGACAGAACCGAATGGCGAGGGATTGTGGCCAGCTATCAAGGAAATGTTGCTGCAAGAAGGCCGAATCCAAGACCTAACCAGGTCTATGTTTGTCCTGATTGCGGTCGACATGTGCTCTCCCGAATTGGCCTCTATAGCCATAGTCGTGTGCACCGTAGATGAATGGGAATTACAATAGACTGCACCTTTTACTTGTTTTTTATTGTACGCAATTTATCGACTGTAACATTTCTATACTCGGACTCGAGTAGCGGCTAATAATAATAATTATCCGCGAATCATTAGGGAATCACTGGAAATTATGAAAAACGTGAACAACTTTAACAGAGAGGATGGGTATCGACTTAGTAACACGTGGAGACTGGTATTGCCAAGTACCAGCACCGTAGTAAGTCAAGGTCAACCAAACATGACGAATGCGCAGAGAAGCGAACCAAGCGTGACCGATGACCAGCGAAGCGAAACGACGCCTAGGTATATAACGAGGAGTGTAACACAACAGATTCAGTCTTTAGAATCCTTCTGAAGAAGCTGACAGGATGATCAGCGAAACGTCAAGTCAAGTTCGACGACCACGGCAAGACCCGGAAGAATCTACTTCATTAGACAACGGCCGTGAAAACCTGCATTCTACTAACATTAAAATTGGTATTAAGATAACTCCTAATAAATTTTGGCAATTACCTAACACCAATACACTATAGTAATAATTTACCGATAGTCATGTACTACAAGGATAAATATTATGTAGGCAACAAGGCAAATGATTTTGCTGAATATTCTCAACTTTTAATATTAAATTTGAGCAGTATCTTATGGACGGGGATGCTGGTATATTCACAGTTGAGCAGTTTACAGGGCGAAATGTTTTCAGTTTTCTGAGAACAAAGTTTAAATACACGATACGTGCTAACAAATTGTCTACCTTTGTATTATATTATTGTGCTAGTTTCTTCGCAGGTCTACTCCTCTAACATTTTCATTTAGTATGGCCTTGAAATCGAATATATTTCTTTCTTGATTAAAACGTTCTAAAATAATAGGAGGTAAAATATTTCTATTGTAATATTTTGCAATTCTTTTGCGGAGCTATTTTCTTTCCAATATAATTGTAACACAACACATATTTTCTATCTAAAAGTTAACTTAATTAATCCATTTAATTAAATTATTCATACATTAATTAAAAATAGAAGAGAAACATTTTAAATAAAAAATGTATCCCAAACGGAATAAATATTTGATAATTACGTCAATATGGAAAAGAATGATGAGAAAATAAAAACAAAAGCCAAAACCTAACTTATTTATTAATTTCTCCCGAAAAAGTGGCCATTGATGTACTATCGATATGAGCCTACCCCGTATTTTAGTTATGAATACATGATCGATAAACTTATTTTTGTGCTCATGAACATTTATTTTTGATTGCCAATACTCTAATGTTAACGTCACTCTTACCGACAAATTTAAATGAGAAGGAATTCGAAATTGAAACATTTTCCTTATGAAATTTAAGCTCTTTAACATTTAATTGCATTCCATTTCCCATGAGAATGGTATTCGAATTACAGCGGAAAAGTAAGCTTTATTTTCCGTCCGTATTTTTCTTAATTTTAATATCGTCGAATCTGCCATGCCATTAAACTCTCATGTTATAAAAATGAACTGAAGTAATTTTATTTTACAATGTTTGTTTTAAATGTTAATAAAACTAAGAGAGAACAAATAATTGAAATGAATATACTTCAATTACTTATATGAATATGTATTCGACGACAGGAAATAATGCAATAATTCAGTGGTCAATATCAACTTAGGTCTATTCAACATATTCATAGATAATTTTTATTATTATTTCAAGTAAGCTTTTAGATGTTTCCAAACAATCAAATCAAATCAAGAAATTTAGAACTAAAGTAGCTTGTCTATTTGATAGCAAATTTGAAATAATAGTCCTATTTGCAATCTGTTTTTTGTTGTTGTCAATGTTATTATATAACTTATTTGTGCCTATATACATCATATCATCAGCATTCATATTGTCCCTAAATCCGAAGTGATAATTAGACAATATTCTATTATTATTGAAATGATTGATTAACCTTGATTTTAAACACATTTCTAATAATTTGCCAATATTATTTAGCACAGATATTGGCCTGTAATTGCCAATCAAAGATAGCTTGCCTCTTTTAAAGATCGGTGTCACAACAGAGATTATCTAGACTTAAGTGAAGTTAATATTTCTCATTCAATTGAAAACTCTAACCCCTAACATAAATTTTTATAGCCCAATCTGTCGAAGTTAGTTCTAGACTAGGAAGGTGGAAACCGAGAGATTTTAAGAAAATACAGCAAAATATACAATATATTAGCAATAAGTTGCAATGAATAAATGTTTTGTTATCAGAGCATAATCTTGATATCTTACTGGTCAGTCAACATTGGCAGTACGCAGAAGAATTTGAATTCGTGTGCTTGTAAAATTACAATTTCTCTTCCTACTTCTGTCGAACCAAGAATAAACATGGTGGCCTGATTATTTATTCCCGTAGTAAGAATAAGATAAATGCAGTAATAACTTTGAATAAATATTGTATTTCGTATAGTTCTGAGTGCTGTGGAGTGGAAATTCTTGATAGTAATCTAACAGTAACAGTAACATCTGCCTCCAATGAACAATGGCAATGAATATTCAATATTTCTAACTCAGTTTGACAGGATGTTTGTAGAGCTATTCTGCGAAGAGAAAGTTGTAATTATTAGTGGGGATTTTAGCATGAATTTTAACCAAGAGAGTTCCTTATTGCGATATTTTAATTACCTCTTGAAATATTACAATGAATCTAAAACAATTCATCAACCTACCAGGGTAATGCCTATGGCAAATAATGTATTGATAACATTATAACAAATGCGGAGGAGAGAGTGCCAAAATAATGGTAAGCTTATTTGACCATATTGCTCAGCTACTAACTGAACTTAGATGCTAGCAGTGATGTAGTTTATCATCGAAATTTTAGTGATTTTAATGTAAAGGAATTTAGTCGCGAGAACTGAACACATACTTACAGATGTACTATTTGATTTTTGTTTTCCTTTGAAAGAAGTAAAAACATACCTAAAGAGCCAGAATATGAAATACCTCAATAAGTATTAGCATTAAAAAATAGACTGGCACTATATGGTGGTATAAATAGAAGGTATCAAGAATTGAAAAATATTTTTAATAAAACTAGTAAAGAAAACTAGCAAATGGTAGCAAAGACAAAAAGTCAGTTAATGATATTCAAATTTAATGTATAAGAAGAATAAAACCAAGTAGAAAAATATTAACGAGACAACAGGAAAATGTAAAAAGCAGAACATGGATATTAAAATTGAGGAAAACTGACAGATTTGAAATAATGCAGAATGCGCCGATCGTTTCAATTATTTTTTTACTGCATCAGCTAAAATTAACATTTGTCCCAGGGCATTAATGAACTATTTGTGTACATTCGTGCATAGATCTATCTAATAAATTTCTCTTTCGGCATCCAGTTATTTCTCCTGAAACATTATCAATAATTCTTAACCTAAAAATTCAAACAATTTAATCAAACAAATTGGGCATTTCGTAGTTGAACCACTGACCTATCTAATAAATAATTCTTTGATGTAAGATATATATCCTAGTAAACTGAAAGTATCAAATGTCATTCCTCTTTTTAAGAAAGGCGAACAAGATCTATTCATAAACTACATAGCTATCAGTCGAAATAGTAATCAACGTCAATTAATGAATTACTTTACTATAAATGAGTGTCACCATATCAACATGATTTTACTAAGCAAAAAAGTTTGGACACTGCGATGGTTGGATTCATAAACGAGAGAATTGAAACATTAGATCACTCTGAGGTTGCTTTTGGAGTATTTGTGGACTTCCCTAAATCATTTTTTAGAAAGATTAAACAGCGTTCTAGAGCTTTCTACAAATATATTAGAAATATTTAACTATGTGTTGCAATACATCCAGTCTGAGGAAGGCTGATATTGGAGTACCACAAGGTTCCGTCTTTGGGCCAACTCTGTGTTTTCATTATACATAAATGATATGTTCCAATATATTAAGCTCCCCTTAGTCTTAATTAGACGCGGTATTGTAGCAGATGAGGAGAATTTTTCACTGAAATTTTTCGTAAGCTTGCTTTTTGGGTAGAAAAAGCAAATTTTGTATTACTTCTGATAAAACTGGTTCTATTCTCTCTAAGACCACAATCAAAGTTCTCCAATATTGAATATATAACAGTAAGTCAGACATGTACAGTTCATTACCATGAACATACAAGAATGTTTGTTAGGTATTATAGTGGACAATAAGTTAACGTGGTTAGAACATGGTATGCTCTAACTTATCAAAAAACTGTTTATGCCCTCACCGTATCCTTAAAACAATGCAATCAACATATATTAAAGCAGTTATGGGTGTATAAACAGTATATTGAAGTGTGGAATCATGTACTGAGGAGTTTGTAGTGAATTTAATGAGTTATTTGCACTGTGAAAGTGATCAGTTCGTATTGTAAATCTTAATCGATTTGGATCATGCACGGATTGTAGCTCAGTGTATTAGTGCGTTTAACTTTCGCTCTGAACATAACTAACAAAGTGGGTTCGAGCCCCACCTACTGCGAAATAATTTTCAAATATAAATTATTCCCAGCAAGTGGTTCTGATTCCACTATAAACTGCAGGGCCCCATCTCCTTTACTCAGACAAATCCATATCCCATAGACTTAGAGGGTCGATCAGATGATCTGGAAGGCAGTTACAAACGCATTTATAAAACAAACAAACATTCTGCATGAAAAGTTACCCTATGAAATGCTCCAAGGCACTTTCAGACATAAGACCTCTTAATAATTTCATGGGATTGCCAAAGTTAGCAGAAAAAATAGCGGAGTTTCAGTTTTGGAAGCACGTTGATTCTTTTAATAATTATATTAAAACATGATGAATCAGGTTTTCAATCTGGTTATAGTTAAACTACAGCTTTAATGTACATAATGGAAGATATTGCTGAGGTAACTCATAAGGATAAATGTTCCATTGTGATACTATTTGATTAAAATATTCAGTAATATGTAATAACTATATAAAAATTTGAGTGAATCCGTCGAGATATTTTCTTTCTTATTCTTAAAAAATATTTATATTAAATATTTAAATCTTCCTCAAATACTTGCATATTTATGTATTTGTCCTAGTCTCTAACTGAAACATGTTTAGATGAGGAGCGTAATAGAAAAATGTATAATTATATATTTAAACCAGGTGGTCGTTAATGCACAAATTGCACTTGTAGAGACAGCGGCTTTATCAGTGTTAATAATCTAATTAAAAAAGTAGAGAACCATGAGGGTTTTATTATTTATTAACTTCAAAAACCATCTGTTTTTTAAAATTCATGACACCCCGTTGTGTATCTTGTTCTAAAATTGAGAATGAAAGCGTTATAGAAAAAGCAACTCTAGACAAGGCAATGGTTTAATTTTAAAATGATAAATGTGTTCTGTGTACGGTCCTCACTGCAATAAACCCATTTAAGCAGACAATTTCGACTGGAAATTCCGAATAGCCCTTCAGGCGAAATATCGCATTGAAAGTCATAAGATTGATATTAAATTTGCTGGTCCATTGCAGCCTCAATATTGAGAGGCCGCAAACTGATTGGCGTAAAATCAATTTGGGATTTAATGAAATAACAATCACTTTGCGAAGGGGTTATATGCAAAAGATGGGTTGGGTGTATTAAATGAATTTACAGACAGATTGATGCGGATTTGCTACATGATTGCTTGACCAAAGGGCACACCCCCGGGGATCTAAAACATTCAATTAAAAGCCTGTTACGTCTCACAAGTTGCCTATTACAAGAAATTCAATGCGACAAGTTCGAATTCAATTGAGTTACAGCCCTGTTGCAAATCGGTCAGACTGCTCTTCTGATAATTAAATTGCTCTTCACACATACCTCCACTATTATAGGGTATTTTGTAATTACATCAGTGGTTTCTCGTGGGTACAACGTAACCCTGTGCATCTTAAAAAAATATAGTTTAACTGTTCCAAATTAATAACTTTGAAAAATTCCGAACGAAACGCTAAACCAATTTATCATTAAGTTCATGCGTGCTGGGAATAAGGCATTATTCTTGTTTTTGACCCAGTTTTTTCCAATTATCGTTTAATAGGTATGTCCGTAAAAAAGTTAACATACATTAAAAGTAGTGAAAAATAAAAAATTTTAATTAATAATAACAATATTAAAACTGTGGTTGAAAAAAAATTAATCAGAACAACAGCAGCGTCCATAGAAATTGCTTGCTTTATTTCACTAAGATAAATGCATATGACGTCATATGCTTGTAGGCTCGGCGGGCGCCAGATCATCTGTGCGCTGCGTTAGGTTTATTCCGTGTCGTTTTCGTTAGAACAAAGTGTGAATTCACGGCAGTAATGTGAATGATCCATCTTTTTACGTCTGAAGTACTTTTATTACACGTTCCAAAATAGCTATTAAACGTTCACAAAGAACCCTCAGATGGATAATATAAAAATTTATACTTACTGTTCGTTTTTGCTTAACTGCTTCACTGATGGTGCCAATTGGACGTCGTAACACTATAAATCTAACACAGTAAATACTAACACTTTCTTAAATTTAAACCTGAAAAAGAATTTTGAAACACGAGAAAAAGACAATATGAAGTTCAAAAATATATATATTAAATCTGTTAAAAAATCATGTTTTACAAAACGTTCAAGAAAGTTACTAACAACCATAGTCTGACCCGTGTACAACACATGGTGAGGAACTGAACGACTTATAATGTAACCAACCAACTACCATCCAATATGCGGGTTATAGCTAACGCTTACACAAAAAGGTTCAAGAAAAGTTCAATGTTTATAATTTTGGTGGGCTTTTGCTTACCTGTCTATTTACGTATTATCAGTTCAATATTAATTTAGTTCGCTCCTCAGAGCTTAAAAATGCTTCTTGAATCGCAACGACTTTTAATTATATTTGTTACATGGCCTATGTCCATTTAACAGTTTTATATAAAAACTAGTGTTTTGTTTATGTTTGGCACAATCTGTGTAACATTTTGATTCAGTTTTTGTAAGTGAAACTGTTTTCGACTAACAGAATTTTACTTGTATAACTGTTAAACCATTTAACACTGTTTTATGTACATAATTTAATATCTTAGAAACTCAGTCATGTTCTATTAACTATTATGTATCTCTGATAGCATTCCAGGAAACAATTGTCTACAATACATCTATTTACATCAGATACCTATATTTCAATTTATATATTTTTATTTACTATGTAAGTACATATGGTTATTTTCCTTACCTTTTCTCATTGCTAGGTATATATAGTATATCCTATAAGATGTAATATATTTACTGAGTTCTCACAATATGTTTTTGCTATTTATTATGGTTGTTCTTATTTTTGGTTATGTATTGTATTTACGAATTGTGAGGCAAATGCAAATCAGCTGTGGTATGGAAGTAATAAAAACTTTTATTATAGATTCCTTTTATCGATCATATGCCACTATTTTAGATATGAGTAAAGGAAATTGTAGAATTTGCGACCTGCAAGTTATTGCGCTTAACTCAATCATTGACAGATGGCCATACCTGTACTATTTCTGTATTTTATAGCTTTCAATTTAATTAGGGAATTAGATTTCTCAAGTTTATTTGGTAGCATTATTTTGCAGTAAATAGGACAGAAAAAGTTTACCTTATCAATAAAACTCAATAAGAAATCATTTGCTTGCAGCCTTTGTACTGACTCCAACGTATATAAATTTTAACTGTGGACTTCAGTAATTGATATTACATTTTTATATCTGCGTTAACAATAACATCCAGGTAAATTTCATTTATTATTCATTTAAAATCTAATTAATCTTCAGTTTTTGTCTTTGATGTAATTTCAATGATTTCTAAGATAAATTTAAATTCAAGGTCAATTCTTTTTAATTTAATAAGTAGTTACAATACTATATGTAAGTACCACATAGTTTTAAAATAATTTTTTCTTTCTTTTTCATTTTTTGGCAATTTATAGTTTATGAAATCATATTCTTATATGCTTTTATATACTGTATACGTTTCTGCATAACTTCTTCACTCCTGCATAGCTTTTGCACAGCTTATCTTTCATATAGATAAAATTTCGTTAACTTTTTATAAACCGCCTAGTCGGTTAATTTTCCTACGATTTTCATTCCATTTCATTAAGAGACGTAAATTGCTAAGGAAACCTTTAGAATCCATTCTCGCAACAAGAGACAATTGTGGGCCTGTTGCTGTTCCCGAAGCAGTCACCTCAATAATAGTCAATCTAGGATCCTGGTATAAATTTGCTATATATATATTTTTTAAAGTTCAATTAGTCTTTATAAACCGATTTATCTATTATTTATGTAATATATTTTAACATTCATTTTCTGGATCCACGGCTCTCTGCTCCGACTTAAACCAGCTAATCGTCCGCATATGTTGCCACAATTCTTTCTCAAAAATAAATAATACGGGGAAGGAGGTAACATATTCTGGCAATAAATTCATACGTTCAGGCAAGGCAGTCCCATGCATATTTGAGTACATGGTAACTATACTTTTCTGACACCGAATCACTGAGGACGCGGTTTAGGGAAAATACACGGAAAACATATAGTTTTTCAGACCAAATCGTTGGTTACAAAGTGAAAGGAAAATTTTGTAGCCGGGGCGACATTACGTCCCTGTGCAGCGACATTTACTACACTTTCTAAAATTACACTCCTTGGTGAGTTTCTGATATTTTTTCATAAAAAACGCTCCGTAGAGCGAAAATGTGATTTAATGTATAAAAACCTCTTCCAACGGCGGATTTCGTTACAATTTCGAAAAGTTCATCGAGGGTTTGGCGAGTTCTTTAATACCTCTCTTTTAGTGAATCCTTTTGTGCAATGTTAATTTATTTAAAAATGTTCATGAAAAATGGATCTTTGGATGGAGTCTCCCATGTGTTATTCTCGGTTATTTTCAGACCGGCCTATCTGAAACATAGCATAGCTGCAAAATCTAAAAATGGTAGTAATATATTTTAACATGTACCGATACAGAGCATTCCATTATCAAACTTTGAACATTATATGCAAAAATGGAATAAAAAAAAGAAAAATTAAAAATCATGAAGATTTCTGTAAATGATGATATGGAAATTTTGAAACCAAAAATGTATATAAAAAAGCACTTTCGACGCACTGAACTTCATTAGTGTTCTTTCACTAATTCTTGCTTGCATCTGCTCCTCTTCGGGTTTATAGCTTTGTTGATCACCCTTGCTGCCGAACTGTCTTCTGAATCAGGTTAGGTGGTCCTGGACTGCTTTGGTTCTGCGGCTCTGACTTAGCTCTACGGCTATGTTGTTGACATGGGACCGCTCAGTAATATGAAACAACATACAAATTTTGTTAACTTATACTAGTTAAATAGGTATGGGCTTTATACCGTTTGGGCATAAAGCTGCGACCGATATCACATCGTCGTCTTTGGGAATAAGAACATAGAAATTTTGTAGACTAATGCTGATTGAAATGGTTTCCGTGTTGTTAAAATCTCTTTTTCAACAGACGTGGCGGCCCTCGCTCTTGAGCTGCTCGACTTGTCTGAATCGCACCCTTGCGTCAGAGTTGTCGTCTTCCATGCCGTGACAATGGAACATTTGTTTAGACCCTTTGGGTCGGACTCTGCTTACAGATGTATATGTTTGATACATATACAGGGTGTTGCATCATGAGAGGGACATAGCTTAATAGGAGGTAGAGAACATCAGTGGTAACCGGAACCTCCCATAGAAATGTCTCATTGGGCCTTCATTACGAAGTTACAGGGTGTTAAATAATTTTTGGCCAAACCTGTTTTTTGTCATAACTTTGACAGGGAATGAAATAACCGATTCATATTTGGTACGGCTAATGTACTAACGAGCCCCAAGAGGTACATGTATAAAAAAAAATATATCCAGGTCCGGACTCACTATAATTTATGTTTTTTATTTGCATCAATAGAACATCACCCTGTATATATTTTTTTGAAATTTCGATACGATATTCGAAAAGAGCAAGAAAAAACAAACAAAATGGCCTATTTCATTTTTTTGTTACATCTTCGTGGTTATTTAAATACGTTGTTAAATGTGCAAGAAAATGGATTACAGAACCCTATTAAATGAGAGGCACGTGAAATAAATAGTTTTATAACTAAAATTTGCAAAAATTCTATTGAGCCTAGGTGGTCTGGGTGAATCCTAATTCCGGCACGTTTTAAAGGTCCATTTTGGTAAAAAACTGTGGTCCTAATAAGTAATCGGGTATGAAATAACAAAATTTTTAATCAATCACAGTAGGCTTGTTCAAAGTGACAGATAATAAAAAGAAATCTCCTAAACAGTTGAATAATTGTTTGTTAGTAATTTAATGTGTCAATAATCCGCATTTAGTTAGTGAAAACTTGTGAAAATATTTTAACTATGCCAGTAAAATTTACAAACGTGGAATATGCTGACATAATATTCATCTATGGATTCTGTAATGGAAATGGTAGGTCGGCGGAAAGAGAATATCGGCTGCGTTTTCCTGGTCGTCGATGCCCTAATCATAAAACCTTTAGTACGGTGTTCCAGTATGCAAGACAACACGGAAAGTTTCCTACTTCTGCAGTTGTGGAGCGTGTTTTACAACAAGGTGTGCAGGAACAAAACAATATTATAAACGTAGTTCAAGAAAACCCAAATATGAGCACTAGACGAATCAGTTTGGCAACTGGTATTCCTCATTGGCGAGTATGGAGAACCCTAAAAAGAGAACGTTACCATCCATATCATATCCAGCAGGTACAGCGTCTTCAACAAGGCGACGATATCCCCCGCCTGGCATTTTGTCATTGGTTGTCTAACCATCGCCCAGTCATTTACAGAACCTTATTTACGGATGAGGCACAATTTACAAGGGATGGAGTAAACAATTCACGAAATAATCATAAATGGGCACAGGAAAACCCACATGCGGTACGCCAACGCCGTTCGCAACACAGGTTTTCTGTAAATGTTTGGGTCGGACTTGTGAATAGACATTTGATAGGGCCACATTTTTTTGAAGAAAGATTGAATGGTGAAATTTACTTTGATTTTCTTCAAAACATTTTACCGAATATGTTAGAAAATATCGGTATAAGAGGCATGTTGTTTCAGCATGATGGGGCCCCACCACATTTTAACCTTCAAGTAAGAGAACATTTAAACAATGTGTATCCTAATAGATGGATTGGACGCGGGGGTCCACATGAATGGCCACAAAGATCTCCTGATTGTAACCCTTGTGATTACTTTTTATGGGGTCACTTAAAAAACGAGGTTTATAGCATTGAAATTGAAAGTAGACAACATTTAATCCAGCGCATCGTTACAACCTGCGACGAAATACGGAATAATCCAGAAATGATACGTCGAGCAATTGGTGACCTTTCTAAACGCGCAAGAAAATGCACAGAATGTGGGGGAGGACATTTTGAAAATTTACTTTAGTGTCAATTACGTTTTATTTTTAAACACATTTAGTTATTGTTTTGTTATTTATTGTTAATTGAATGGAAAATATTTTATTTATTTAGATTTTAGTTTGTTCTCTTTTCCAATTTTTGTTAAGTATAAAATGTTGATGATTTTCTTGATCAAAGTAACTGGTTGCTTAGGCCTAAATGGTTTAAATTATCTGTCACTTTTATTCTTTGAACAAGCCTACTGTGATTGATTAAAAATTTTGTTATTTCATACCCGATTACTTATTAGGACCACAGTTTTTTACCAAAATGGACCTTTAAAACGTGCCGGAATTAGGATTCACCCAGACCACCTAGGCTCAATAGAATTTTTGCAAATTTTAGTTATAAAACTATTTATTTCACGTGCCTCTCATTTAATAGGGTTCTGTAATCCATTTTCTTGCACATTTAACAACGTATTTAAATAACCACGAAGGTGTAACAAAAAAATCAAATAGGCCATTTTGTTTGTTTTTTCTTGCTCTTTTCGAATATCGTATCGAAATTTCAAAAAAATATATACAGGGTGATGTTTTATTGATGCAAAGAAGAAACATAAATTATAGTGAGTCCGGACCTGGATATATTTTTTTTATACATGTACCTCTTGGGGCTCGTTAGTACATTAGCCGTACCAAATATGAATCCGTTATTTCATTCCCTGTCAAAGTTATGACAAAAAACAGGTTTGGCCAAAAATTATTTAACAACCTGTAACTTCGTAATGAAGGCCCAATGTGACATTTCTGTGGGAGGTTCCGGTTATCACTGATGTTCTCTACCTCCTATTAAGCTATGTCCCTCTCATGATGCAACACCCTGTATTTTGAAGTTAAAAAACTATAAAAATTACCAACTCTGCCGGACACGGTCAGAGTTGCTGCAGTAAATTTGGAAGATTTGTATGGTCGATATAATCTCCTCAATAGGAAATAACTTAGAAAAATGCATAAAAATACCAACTTTTGCCTGATGTGACAAAAAGTTGTTATGCAAATTTGGCCTAAAAAAAAACAAACCTAGAACTAAGTTAAAACTTAGCCTAGGTTAAAAATACAATGGAATCTCCAGAACTTGAATCTGAATCAGAAGTAGAAACGTCGTGTGGTGGTGCATGGATTTGGACTACAGTCTGGTCTTGCTGTTGAGGTTTTGTGGAATCTTCTGAGAACGGGGAATCATTTCCATTGAGTGATGTTCCGCCTGGACTAGCATTTTCTTCATCTGAAGATTCGAATTTCACATTGTGCTTCTCTGGCGGGGCTGGTCTCAAATCATTTACATGAACTCTAGTTATTACAAGATATACATTGTCTGAAAACGTTTTCAATATTCTGGTCGGGCCTGACCAAGACGGCATAAAGATATGTACCTTCCTCTTTCTTTTACTCATGACTTTGCCTCCAACCTTGAAAACGATTGGAGTGACGGCCTCTTTTGGAGCGTATTTTTCTTTATAACTTTGTTGAGCTTGACGGGCTTCCTTCACCCTTTCATATCATGGAAGCATTTATTGTTTAACTCTTTCCTGCCTCAATGCATATAAATGCCATTCGCCTTTTTCGGCTGGTTCATAGCCTAACACTATCATGCTTGACCTGTGGCTGCATTTCTGCGATTTCTCAAGATGTATGTCATATGATGCACGTAGCGATCCCATATGTCGTTCGGCTTTTTGTATAATAAAGTTTTTAAAATTTTCTTACATTTCTGAACCCGTCGTTCCACGGGGGTTGGATTGCTGTTTTAGTACTTTTATATAAATAAAATTTACAATTTCTTTATAGATATATTATCTTTACAAACTATTTAGGCGGTGAAAAAGGTACTTAAGGGAACACAAGAATTGCTTACCAATGATAATTTTTTTTTATTAATAAAAGCACTTTAACAATGCTAATTGTAAAACAGCAGATGTTCTATTTCGTTATTTGGTGAATTCTCCACAATTTCCTCATGACTACGGTATACATATCTCTGACTTGAGGATGAACTTTAATGCGAATAGGTGGGCTATTATTTATAGAAGGAAGGGCTATAATTTATATAAACAACCGCTTGAATAAATACAACCCTCATTCCAAACCAAGTACATTAATTTCATTGGCGCTCACATTCTGTGCATCGATCATGCGAGTAGTTGTACTAGCTATTTTTGTGTATGTTGTTTTTCACAGAACTGTCACATCTGCGGTGTCGGATATTCAGGTGAAGCAATTATTTACCAGTGATTACTGTAATTAACAAATTATTATAGTAATTAAGCGTTGGAAACAGAGATTACACTTCCTGTATGTTTGTAGATACAACTATAATACAATATTATTATTAATGTACTATTTATGGTTATATGCTGGCTAAATGCTCCGAATGAAATGTCGGAATTCAAATATGTGGGTGTCGATTGCTTAGATATGGGTGGTTGCTATAGCGATGGGTGTACTGAACCAATTCAACTGTTGAGGTTTGTAGCACATATAACCGCATTCGAAGCGGAATAATAAATATTGCATACAGGGTGTTCAATAATAAATGTCCGGAATTTGGAAGACTGATGCTATGACTGCGAAGATGGCTGCTTATTTCTTGTTAGTTCAAATTAATCCTCCATTCTGATTCCAGAAATCGATTCACTCTTTGCACAAAAAATTTTTTCTTGTTGAAAGTTTCTAAGAGCAATCGGCCCCAAGAAGAACAGTTATCGTATTATTCAATAATACTTTATTCATCCAATAAATCACAAAGTGATATAGGACAAGTCAAGGTACAAATGTAGAATTACACTACTAAAGAATACAGTATGAACGAAATATAAAAGAAAAACAAAAATAAAGAGAGTGAAGACAAAGGAAAAATTTAATGCATTATGTATTTCTCAATGGAATAGAATCCTTTACTGAAAAGTAATTCTTTTTTAATTTTTAGAAAAAAAATTTGGTATTATTTATACGTTCTATATCAATACTTAGCTTATTATAGAGTGTACATCCCATGTAATATGAGTTATTTTTATATATTTCAAGTCTATGTATATTGTACTGCAGATTATATCCATGTCGTGTGGGGTAATCATGATTTACATTGAGAGAATTAAAAGTTGACAAGTTATTTTTAACAAATTTTAAGATTTCGAATATATAAAGACATGGTAATGTTAAAATATTTTGATTGATAAATGTCGATTTACACGACTCCCTATAGTTTAAACCGAACATACAATGGATAGCTCTTTTTTGCAGTACAAATATGCGACTTGCTGAAGATGAATTTCCCCAAAAGATAAATACCATACCGCAGTCTAGACTCCAAACTAGAAAAATAGAATATTCTAACAGTAATAATGTTTGCTATGTGGCTCAATCTTTTCAACGCAAAACAATTACATGCACATTTGCTACAAATAAAGGAGACGTGTGATTTTCAATCTAAAGACATATCTATGTTTATACCTAAGAGCTTAAAAGTCGTTACTTGTTCAATTGACTTTCTGTTTAGTTGTAACAGTAAACTGGAAGTGTAAAGAGCTCGAACAGGATAAAAATGTAGGGAAACTGTTCTTTCTTGATTCATTACTAACTTTTTGTCATAAAAATAGGTACTTATATTAATCAAGGCAGAATTTGTCCTATCAATTACGTTATCTAGAATTTTGTCACAGACAACAATAAAGATATCGTCAGCAAATGCACAAAAAATTTTTATTAAAGAATTATCCAAGTCGTTGATGTAAAGGAGGAAAAGTAATGGTCCCAGGACACTGCCTTGGGGCACACCAATGTCTATTTTTTGCGTTTCGGATTTTGAACCAAGAATATCAACATATTGTTTCCGGTTAGATAAATATGACTTTAATAGTGTTTTACATTGACCACGTTTACCATAATTCTCAATATTACCTAGAAGAATCTCAAAAAAGTGGTTTTTGAAAAATGTCTGTGTGTGTGTGTGTGTGTGTATACGTGTATGTGTATATATTCTTTTTATGTTGTTGTTATTTATTGTTTACTCTTGTATTATGTTATTTACTTCCTGCTTGTACTTTATTTTTATTATTCTATGGCAAATATTATTCCTTTTTAATATGTATTACTATTATATACACCTGATGACTTGTCAATGCACAATTTTTGTGTATATGTAGCCAATAAAGATCTGTCTATCTAATATCCTGGATGAATAATGGAAGTCGATTCTTATTTATTTTAGCTAATTCCGAGATATATTATAAGAAAAATCTAATAAAGCAACATAATCCATATTTATCTATATGGATAGTTTAGGTTTACTGCATTCACTTGTAATCAATGTGTTATGTTAAAAATATAATATCCTAATTTAAATTCTCCAAGCAATTAAGATTTTACATTTATTTACTGGTGTGTGTAATAATTATTGTTCTCTATTTCTTTACTTGCCCGTTTCTTGTTATATTTTACTTCCTTTATGTAATGTCTCTGATATGACCTTACTAATTAAAACGCAACTCTCTAGGAAAAACGTTTTACTCAATACCTTTTTAATTCTCACAACACATATGACATATATTTGACAGACTCTCGTTAGTTATATTGCGCCAAGTTTATGATGACAGTTCTGCCAACTTCTATCTACTGCAGACCCCTCCCTTCATAAGTCAAGACCTTTAGGGGGTTTAATGTTCCTTTTAGGTCTTCCCTGGTGTACTACTGGGGTTTTATCACTTGATTTTATCGGACTTGCACTAATCACTACACTTGATTTAGCATCACTAGTCTCCTTAGGAGAACTAATACTATTACATTCATTTACAACATCATCGGGACTAGCTTTGACCATAACATTTGGTATAATTTCTTTTTCCACATGTTTTAACATTGGGTTACAAATTGGTAAAATGCCTGCTAAATTTCCTTCACTGGAACTAGTTGGATGTCTACTTCCAATGAAAGAATTATAAGGACTGTCGTTACAATCATCGCCTTCATTCTGAACATTCCTATCATTATCACAAGTCCTGAGAATTTGATTGAGGTGTCTTTTCCAAACGATTTTCTAATTCAATAGCTTACATAAATAAATTCTATCTCCCAACACCTCATCGATTTCACACTCTACCCAAGTTTTCTTGTTAGGGTTTCGGTAGTCACGACAATAAGCCTTTTCTCCTACTATAAACCTATCATCCCTACCCTCCTTCTGGATTTTTACATTACTGTCTTTTATGCTATCTTGGACTTTTAGCAAGTCAAAACGGGTTCGGATTTTAATTTTGAAAACAAGACTAGAAGGACTGACGCCCGTGGTAATATGTACGGAATTCCGATAATGAAATAAATATCTGTTCATCAGAGTTTCAAAGCTAGCATGAATATTTGTCTCGTCCTTCAATGCGTTCATTATACCATTTTTGAAACTTTTTACAGTTTTCTGCAACTCCATTGGATGCCGGATGATATGGAGGAGAAGACAGGTGCCTAATTTCATTACCGTATAAAAATTTTGAAAACTCTTCTGAACTAAATTGAGCGCCATTATCTGTCACTACTATCCTAGGTAAACCGAATCTTGCAAAGCACTCTCTAAATTTTTCGATTGTAGCAGTAGAGTTCGTTTTTGTCATTATGAAGGCTTTCGGCCATTTAGAAAAAGTGTCTGATATCACCAAGATCATCTTACCTTGAAAGGGTCCCAGATAATCTGCGTGAATCCGTTCGAAAAATTGTTTACCTGGTTCACACGGTATTATTTTAGATTTTTTTGGTTCCGGCCTAACTGACATACAAATTTTACAACTTTTTACAAATACTTCAATATCAGAATTCAATAGTGGCCACCAAAAATAAGCCCTTGCATTACATTTCATCTTAACCATCCCTTCATGCGTGCTATGTAGTTCCTTAAGTAAATGTTGTCTAAGTTTAATAGGTACGACAACGCGATAGCCCCACATCACTATTACCTGTTCGATTGAAAGCTCCCCTTTCCTAGCAAAGTAAGCCTTTAGTATCTCGTTCTCATTATGATTTGGAAAACCGTACCGAATAAAATTTATTACGCTACCTAATATTGGGTCTTTGCGAGTCTTGGATCTAATAATGCTAATATTGAGTGGAAGAAGGTTCTCCACGAAATTTAGATAGTCATAGCAATCGTCTCCCACATCGTTCTGCGTTACAGCCTCGGGCAACGGTAAACGTGACATAGCATCTGCCTTAACACTGTCTGAACCTTTTATATACCTGAAAGTGTAATCAAAATTTGAAAGGAATAATGACCAACGCTGTAAACGGCCAACAGCCATCTGTGGTAAACTTTTCTTTTCACCAAACAAAGCCTGAAGGGGCTTATGGTCTGAAACTAATTAAAATTTTTGACCCACTAAAAACTGGTACAGCCTAAGAACAGACCAATAGATACTTAAGGCCTCCCTGTGTACCATGCTGTAACTTCTTTCAGACTTTGATAATACCCTTGACACAAAATAAATAGGCTTCTCAATACCATCTGGTTCTACGTGCATTAAGACTGGCCCCTATTCCATAAAAACTCGAGTCACAAACTAATCTCAAAGGCTTGGTAGGATCATAATGCACTAAAATCTTATCAGAAGATATTTCTCTCTTAGCTATATCAAATGCAATCTCACAATCTTTTGTCCATTTGAAATCCTTATTTTTATTAATTAAATCATATAATGGTTTCAATTTAATTGACAAATTATCGATAAATTTAGAATAATAATTAACGAGACCCACAAAAGCCCGAACTTCTTACACATTTTTTGGTTGTGGCGCTTCTAAAACTGCTTTTACTTTATCACTTTTCTTTTCCAAACCCTTCTCCGAGATACGGTGCCCCAAGTAGTCAATACTGTCCTTAAAGAACTCGCATTTCTTTAAATTTAAACGAAAGCATACGTTACGCAACCGAGTTAGCACTTCCCTTAAATTTTGTATGTGCTCCGCCTCTGACCTACCCGTTACGACTATATTATCTAAGAAATTAACTGTTCCCCTTGCCCCCTGCAGAACCTTTTCCACAATATGCTGAAAGATCGAACAAGCCGGTTTGGTACCATAAGGCAAGCGTTTTACCTTGAAAATGCCCTGTGTAGTACTCCATGTCAGCAAGTCACTGGAGTCCTCATCAAGTTCTAGTTGGTTGTATGCATTTAAAAAGTCTAACTTACTAAATTGTTTCCCGCCCTGTAATGCAGCAAATATCTCCTCTATTCGAGGAAGAGGATGGTTTACATCTTTAAGGTAACGATTTACGGTAATTTTATAGGTAGCACAAACCCTAACGCTTTTACCATCGGCTTTCATTACAGGTACTAGTGGTGTACCCCACCTAGAGTTCGGAACCTTTTTGATGCACCCCGTACTTTCCAATTTATCTAATTCTGCTGCTACCTTTTCTTTAAAAGCAAATGGCACTGGCCTAGGCTTGTGAAAAATTGGTTTAACGTTTGACTCTATTTCTAGTCTAATTTTTTCGCCATTATACCTACCCAGCTCATTTTTAAACAAATCTTGAAACTCGCTTAGCAAGTCATCTAACGTGGAACTTAGGGCACTGACATTTTCATGTGAAACGGGCTTTACTTCTAAATTAAAACTTTTTAAAATATCTCTACCCATTAGAATTTTACTAACCTTCCTAATAACAATAAAAGTACAAGTTTTCACAACATTATTCATCTCCACTACCGCAATTATCTGGCCTACTGGTAACATAACCTGGCCATTATATGCTTTTAATTTTATCGGTGTTGACTCTAGTACTAAATCAGGAAACTTAGTTTCAAGTATAGAAAAAGGCATACATGAGACTCCTGCGCCTGTGTCCACCTCCATATCAACTTCAACCCGATTAATCTTAGCCTTAAAAATTATTGGTTGTACATAATTTAAATTGTCCGTCACATTAAATGCATCAATAGTCTCTTCCGTAGAAAGTGCACCTTCCTCTTGAACATAGTAATTCTTTTCTTGCACACCTTTACACGCACTAGCAATATGGCCTTTCTTATTGCAATTTCTGCAGGTATAGGATTTAAATTTGCACAACTTAAAGTCATGGTCCGGTTTATTACAATGAAAACATTTGCTTACTTGCTTATCCAGTTTACTACTTTTCCTCTCAGACTTTTCACGCTTCCATGTGCCAGTGTCCTTTAAGTGCAAAACCTTGTCCACTTCGACACACCTTGTATCCATGATAGCCGCTTCCTTATTAAGTGCAATTTCCAACAGATCTTTTAGCAGTTTTGAAGGTTCCTCTTCGCACGAACGATCTACTACCCGACCAGGCATCATTCCAGCTACAAATTTATTTTTTACAAACTCATCGAGGTTGGGGCCAAAACTACACTTTGCAGCAACTTGCTTTATCCTCACAAACCAATCTGATACCCGTTCACTGGGCCTTTGCTTTAGTCCATCGAACTCTATTCGTTTCCGAAACCCTGGAACCCTTGGACTGAACTGTTGGCTTAAATAGCTTGTTAAATTCTGATATGAGACTTCTCTGGGCTTATTAGGTTCACAGATATTTTTTAATATTTGGTATACTTCCACTGAGAGAGAAGTCAACAGGACAGAAACTTTTCTTGCCCCTTCGACTAACTTGGCCTCAAATAACTGCTCTAACCTCTCTTGAAATATTTCCCAGTCTTCTCCTAGTTTAAATTTATCAACAGTGGCACTTCCACCCGCATTAACTATCGTAATTGCTTGCTGTGGTTGATGGCCGGCGCCTGCTGCCGCACGATTCTCCGCTACGTTACTCATTTTGTTTATATGTAGGTACTATCAGAACAGATTTTCCGATAAAAACAATACTCATTACTCTTTAGTCGTTTTCACTCGTCGCCAAATTGTAATGTCTCTGATATGACCTTACTAATTAAAACGCAACTCTCTAGGAAAAACGTTTTACTCAATATCTTTTTAATTCTCACAACACATATGACATATATTTGACAGCCTCTCGTTAGTTATATTGCGCCAAGTTTATGATGGCAGTTCTACCAACTTCTATCTACTGCACTTTATTTAGCCATAACTCTTTGTATTTTTTTCAGTAAGCTCTTCGATTAACTAAGCTTATTCAACTCAGTAGGAGAGTTGACACGACATTCACAATACAATCATTCTATAAAAAAATATATATAACTAATATAAATATATTTGTGCTTTTTTTACACATTATACTTTGAATAAACGACTTGAACCGGCATTTGAAATATGGTAATTATAAAGATGAAAATATAAAATTATTAATTTCTCTTTTAAATTCACGTCCTCTGAGTATTGTGGTCCAGCAAATATAAAATAGAAAATGAGATTCTGTTGAGATAGGGAACGGAAATAACCTCATTAACTCGGCATTTTATGACTTGCTTTGTTAATTAGATCTCGCTGCTTACGCAACGTTTACCCGTAATGAGCATTTACCAGGCTCCATTATGTCATGTGTTCAAGCCATTAGCAAAGAGTACACCAAAGAGGTGATACCCTGTCGGTGTCCTTTGAACGCAGCGGTCAGAGGCCTTGAAGTCGTTCGTCGTTTGGACTGGTTACATAGTAAAATTAGAAACACCAGCAACTCGTTAACTTGCGTGAATTTAATCATAACTGGTTGCCAGTATGCTGCTAATTTGATATTTTGTTCACTTAACAATGAAAGAAGTTTCAATACTATTAAGAAAATAAATGTAAACTTTTGTTAACAATGGAAATAAATGAGCGAAATTGAAGGGATACACTAATAAGCTATTTGAAAGTTTTTCATTAAAAAATATGAAAGTCTTTTGCTGTCTCTCAGTTATATAACGGTTTAAGTTATTGTGCATATTTCTTGATATTGACGGAAGGATTTCAAAAGGTGCAAAGACTTAGCAACAATTACTGTTTTCAGCTGTTTCAATACTTATTATTTTGATTTGACATTTTAATTGAAAATTGTACTTTATAAGATCAACTTAAAAATTTTATTTCAACAAACGATAACACAAACAATTTAAGAAAACCATTAAACACAAAGCCAACATATTTTTGAAAGTAACATTAATTTTAATTTAGGTTTAAAGAAAGGTTCATCATGTGTTCTATTCGTGTTTTCGCATACCTAATATCACTGTTAACATGTTTTGCCTGTTTTATGTAGTCGGATAAGCAATTCAATAATTTTATACCTAGACAGTTGCATGCATTTATCGATATATTATATATATGGAACATGAAATTCTTTTTTTTTGTCTTGTATTTCTAGCATGAAACTTTTTATTTATGATAAATTTTGGCTTGTTACTATAAACATATATACAAATCACAATTAAAATACTAATAAAGGTTCCAGCTTTATAATCTCTACATCTCTGCATGAACAGGTACTGGAAAGCCCTGTAATGATTCTTAAAATCCGTTTCCGTACAATAAAATCATCATCTGATAAGGTGGAGTTCCCCTAAAAGGCGAAGTCATACCTTAGTCTAGACCCCGCTGATGCATGATATAATATAAATTTACTAGTTAATATTTCAATAGAATTGATTTTAAGCTTCATATCAAATAAATGATCTAATTTTATTCCCAAGAATTTAACATTTTTACCATTTGATAGGCCTTTATCATTAATTTTAATGTCTAGATTCACGCAAATTGTTTCACGGTTGTGAAATCTTTTACAGGGTGTCCTGTAATAACGCATGCGTGACGCAGCGGTAATGCTTTTATTTTTATTAAAATGAGAGATTTATTTGTTTGCCTTCTTTGATTATAACCTAACATATTTGTTTTTAAGTTTTATTCGAAGTAAATAGTAAACAGTGATAATATGGAAGCATTTGATTTTGTAAGCGATGATGAACTAGAGTTTATAGAATTTATAGAATATGAGAGAAGGCCGTATGTCGTAAGGGAACGAAACAATCCTTTTGAGGAATTTGATGATGTGGATTTCTTCATGAGACTTCGTTTGAGAAAAGATAGTTTTATTAATTTTGATAGAAGATACAATTGATACCATCACAGACCGGTATTATCTCTTGTGTCAACTTACACTTCGCTACAAACGCGATTGTATAAAAAAGATTAATATCTATTATTTACATAAAAATACTGTCATTGTCTGTCACCCGCCAAATCGTGCCAGTATTTATAGGTTATAGAATAGGGCTGAGCGTCAACACTTATGTTGATAAGCTATGAGCGCATGCGTAAGTTTGATTTTCCAGCTGTCAGGATTGCCAATAGTTGTAATAAATTCTCTAGCCAAAAGTTAGCTAGCTGGAAGCTAAACATTGCTGGGGAAAACGGTCAAGGGGGTGTTTTAAAAAAGAAGTCATGATTGTGGTCGTTGGAAATTAATAGGAGATGCAATGGAGAAACCAATATTACATTATTTTGGTGAACATCCTGAATGTATTATTAGAGAGGTTGCTCTTTAATTCCACATTATAGGAACATCAGTATGGAGGATTTTGAAAAGGCAAGGATTTTACCCCTATCATTTACAGAGAACACAAGGGCTGTTGCCTTGGGACTTTCCAGTAAGACTTGATTTTTGTAGAAATATAAGCCGTTAGATTTTACAAGAAAAATACTATTCACAGATGAATGCTGCTTTATTCGACATATAGTTTTAAATTTTCAAAACCAGAAACGACAACCCTCACGCTGTGGCAAATGGAAGATATCAATACAACTATTCATTAAATATTTGGGCTGGAATTATAGGCAATACATTAATAGGGGCTTTTGAGCTACCAGATTAAATGGTCTAGCTTATTTAAACTTTTTATAAAATGACCTGTATCAACTTATAGACGATTTACCTCTTGCATTACGTCAAACACCGTAGTTTATGCAGGATGGTGCGCCTCACTATTCTTTAGAGTTTCGAGAATGGCTACACTCAACATTTAGAAATCGGTGGATTGGATGGGGCGAGAGGCCACAATTAAAATGAATCCATTGAACTTTTACATTTAGGGCCACTTGAAAAAATGTTGTTTACTCGACACTTGTCTCTAACGTCGAAGTTTTAAAAGAGAGAATTTTTAATGCTGCCAATGAAGTTCGAAATTTTCCACATGTTTTAATTAGCTTGTATGGCAATGTTAGGAAACGGTTGCAAACGTGTATTCAGGTGGTTGTCATTTTGAACAAATGCTTTAATATCTAAAAACAACAATCTTTGTCTTCATGTTTAAATTTTTTTACTGTTTAAATTGATCTTTTGTGCATTTTGTGATAGTTTTTTTTTAGTTTATTAATAAATTTGCTTTTCAATACTTTCTGCGATGCGAGGCCTCCTTCATCTCAGGATGTCACTAACTGCAGACCGATTGCGACCTAGTTTTGGGTCTCATCAGTGCTGTAGAAGTGATGCCTCCAATACCCGGAGTTCGCATCTCATAGACACTGCTAAGTTCCACCGCAGTAGAGCGTAACTAGCGCCATCTCTCAGTAGTCTCGAAGCAACCCAAATCGAAAATAAAATTGAATTTTTAAGTTTTTACTTTACCAGATAATTTGGCTACCACATTCCACGCAACTGATTGCGAATTGTCTGAATTAATTAACTTTATTTTGATAATACTACTATTTAGTTTTAGTCACCAATAAACAGTTCAGTTTGGATTTTTTCATATATTTTATAAATTTGGATACATTTTTTCATATTATGCAAATGTTTAAGATTCCTACTTGATATTTTGATATCCAGTTACACACCCTTTATTATTGCTATTTTTATGAAATTTGAGTAAAGGAAAATGTATATTGGAATGATAAACCAATATCTTGTGAAAATGTTCAAATCCCGCATCAATAACTGTAAAATTATAAAGATCTGACCAGTATTTACGCTCAATAGCAGGATGAAAGTTTAATACAGCGCTATCGTAGTAACTTCTTGTAAAGTAGGAACATTGAGGGTTTTTATTTATTTTAGAACTGTTGAAAACTGTTAAAAAAAATTCAGAAAAACCGTAATGTGATCGATTGGAACTTGAATGACTACGAGCTCTAGCAGAAAACGATATCAAGACGAAGAAATGATCCCAGTCGCTTTTGGATGCATATTACCGTACATTAACTAAAAATATTATAAGAATTTCTGAAACAAGTTATATAAGTGACCCAGCTTCAAATAATCCCCTGCAAATTTATTTATTTATTTATTGCATACATTGCTCAACAGGTAAAATACCCAATTATAGAACAGGAATAGAAAGTTATAAAAACAAATCATAAAATAGAGTACAATATAAAACATTAAAAATCGATATAAGACAAAAGAACAAAGAAAAAGCATAGAGAATTATACAAACTAACAAAAAAATTAATAAATACAAAGTGTAAATTACAGATAATTAAAAATAAGTTTAATGAGGTACATGTGCAGTATTAACTAGAAAAAGATAGAAGGAAATAAAGATTAAAATTCAGTTTAAGAAAAACAAAAGTAATTTGAAAGTATTAAAATTAATTAAAAATTTCAGCTTTTATATCATTAAGGCTGCAATTAAACATGGTTTATTAAAAATTTTACAGATAGTGAACAAAGGCGATTTTTTTTATAAGTTTGTATGTGGAGTGGGTAAATAAAAAACTTGGTCATTACGAGAATTTAATCTAGGGACGTGAAGATATAATTTGCAAATTATTCCAGGAACATCAAGATCATTGTGTAGCGTTTTAAATAAGAATACTTGAGAGACGTATATTCGCCTGTCTTCCAGAGTAGACAACGAGAACATTTCAAACAATTGACTCGGCGAAAAGCCAATAGCTGGATAGATACCATCCGACTTAAACCAAAGTAGTTTAACAAACCGGCGTTGAACTGCTTCCAGGTTGCTCTTATGAACATCATAACTGGGACACCAAATAAGTGATGCATATTCAAGTTTCGACCTTACAAATGATTGGTAAAGGATTTTCAATGTATTCGTATTAGTAAATTCACGACTGGTGCGAGCTATGAATCCAAGAGCTCTAAAGGCTTCAGAGGCTATGGTATCAATGTGGTTGGTAAATGATAATTTGCTATCAAAGATTACGCCTAGGTCGCGAAAGGTTGTAGGCCTCTGAAGAGTATCACTAATCAAATGATAGTCAAAAATAATCGGAAATATTATCAATGAGAATGACATTACGTTGCATTTACTAGCATTCAAGGGTAGTTTACTTACTAAGCACCAGTTGTTTACTTTACTAAGACAAGCTTGAAGTTGAAAACAATCATCAATATGGTTTATAACTGAGAAAATTTTAAGGTCATCAGCACATAACAGGCAAGGCAAATCAATTTCGTCCGTTATGTCATTGATAACTATATTAAAAAATAAGGGCCCCAAGATGGATCCCTGGGGAACACCATAGGTAGCAGCAAATTCAATTGGCTTGAATCCGTTAAGAGTAACATACTGAAACCTATTTGTTAAATAAGACTTGGATAGGAGAATTAATGAGTATGAAAGGCCAATTTTCTCTAATTTGATTAACAGTAACTGATGATCTAACCTGTCAAATGCTTTGGAGAAATCCTTTGACATTAGTCTGGCGATGTTCATCTAAGGATTCAGAAATATACTGAGTTATATAGAATAAGTTAGTCGTCGTTGAACACCCCTTCATGAATCCATGTTGGTGAATAGATATCTTAGACTTAATTGAACAATAAATACTGTCGTAAAGTAGGATTTCTAAAACTTTGCAAAAATTACAGATTACAGAAATAGGCCTGAAGTTTTGAATATCTAATTTATTCCCCTTTTTATAAATAGGACAGACTATGGAAAGTTTCCATAAGTCCGGAAATTGACAATTTTTTAAAATAAGGTTAAAAATTAGGGTTACAGGATATGCAAAAATAATATCACAGCCTTTCAATAAAAATGCTGGTATGAAGTCGGGGCCTGCAGTCATTTTAGGTTTAATGCGTTTTAAGGCCTGGAGAACTTCTGCCTCATGAAAAAAATGTATATTAACGTTGTTAACGTTATATTAATGTTGTCATTTGGACAATCGTTATCAATAGAATTAATTATTCACGGCGTCTAATAAGGAATCAGAATATGACTGGCTAAAAAATCTGGAAATGCATCTAAAATATCATGCGGACTATTTAAGTGAAGCACCGTCAAAGAACATTTCATCTGAAACACCGGTTGACCCTTTCTTGTCATTAATGAACGCCCAGAATTTGTTAGGATCGCTTTTTATATTAGTTTCGGTATTTTGTATAAAGTTTTTGTAGGCAGTGTTAATATCCCACTTTACTTTCCGTCTGACCTTTTTAAGCTCCTCAAAAAGATCATCGGTTTCCGAACACATTTTTCTGAGACGTTCCTTAAGCCTATTTTTTTTATAATACTACCATTAAGCCAAGGGGGGTACTTATTATTCCGCGAGGCTGATTTCTTTGGTACACACAATTCAAGCTCCAAATCAAGCCTATCATAGAACTGAGTGCATATACTGTTGACGTCATTGAGAGAGGAAAGAAAAGACCAGCCAAGGTTAAGGAGGTTAATATATAATTTAGAGAAATCACATTTGCGAAAATTATAATTAATATTATGATTAGGTGGAAAATTTTTTTTTTGCAAAATATTTTCAGGTCATGTGTACTGAGTCATCAAATTTTTATATCAGGCCTAATCATTTCTTGTCAATACCGATATTGAAATTAAGTTACCTCACTTTCTTTCTAAATCAGCATTAAAAAAATCTTCAGCAAGACAATCATAAAATCATAAAGCGAAAATTAGGAAAATGCTAACCGCCAAAATTTAATTGTACAAATTGTTTTTAATGGATTATAATTTAATTAGCCTACAGTTAATTTACTTAATAAACGATTGCTGCTTAAACATACCATATACTTTAGAGTATCTAACACGAAATGAAAATGCCAGAAACTCTACAATATTTCATTCCGATTTCAATTGAACAGATTGCGGCATATAAATTTTTCTACTTTTTCTCATCTTTACAACTTCTGCATTGCCAACATTCGTATTCAGAAAAATCTTGCAAGTAATGGATCTATTGTCATTCTTTCCTCTAAATATAATAAGTAAAACAAATTTGCATGTAACCGACCAACTTATACATCACTAGAACAAAAAGTGGGTGAAATATGGTGGAAGTAATCTGAATATTATATTCTATTATGAGGTGGCTAGCGTCATATGTAAGGATTTATTTGAAATCTGGGTGAGAAACAGAATTAGATATAATGACAGTATTAGTAAGACGTGTTAGACAAGTCGAGAATTGGGTAGATGCAATTGATTGGACAAATAAGAAGTTCGTGCGACAAGAAACTAATCAGTATATGCATCTTTAAATGTTGCACGGGCTGTAGCTGCTTTAGGGTAGTGTCATATCAGCTCTCTTAGCTGTTATAAGAGTGAAGTTTTTTATCGCAGAAATTGAAATTTAAAATATCGGACGTGATATTAATTTCGGAGCTATCTTCGGTTATTTGTTAACTATAATTCGAAAATAAATTGGCCAGAATTATGTTAATGTTACAACAAGCTAAAAAAAACAGAACTCCTCTTCGTGTAGCTTGTATTATCACGTTGCAAATTTCCCGTAATTTAAAATTCTATATATAATTACCATTGCTTTTGGAATTATGTAACATATGGAACGTTAGAATTAACATGGAAGTGTACGTAATAGAGTAAGATTCCAGAGGTCGCCAACCTACGTCATTTTAGCAAAGCTAAGATTTTCACAATAAATGTGTAATATGTAGGTAAAAACTTATTGTGTACTTGCTAGTTTGAAAGCGGGCCCTTTTATAGGTAATAGGTATTGAAGGTATACAAAATCTTACTCTTACTTGCATACAGCAAAAAGTGTATAATTTCATTAACAGCCGTCCGTGGTGCTGTTGCTGAGTTGCCCGATTCTCACGCATGGGGTTGAGGGTTCGAATCAACTGTTTATATATTTATTTTCTACATTTTATACGACATGTATTTTGGCTAGATTAGCAACTAAAATGCCTAATACGAACATTTCTTTATAAAGCAAAATCGCAGAGCTCCAAATTTACGCCATTTCAGCAAAGCTAAGACTTTCACAATAAATGTGTAATATGTAGGTTACTCTTTTACATTAAGGTAGCATAGCTGGTTTTTATATTAGCCCAGGCGGTATCTGCTTAAAATCACCTATGTTTGGGTGAATCGGGTAGTAAGGCAGATTTTTTGCTTAGTCGCTCCTAAAAATCATAAGAAACGATAATTTCACTGTGCGTTAGTTTCAAAAATAAAAAGTTTTGTAATTAAATGTTCAATAAGATGCAGTTGGTTGCGAATCCAAACATTCATTTTTACTATTGCAAAAATACTAAAAATCGCAAAAAAGAATTTAGTTAATTGCGGAATCTTTTTCAAATACTTATATTAAACGTAAGACCTTCATACTTGGCTAAAGAAAATTTTTCAATATAATAAATCTTCCACCAAATTTCATCAAGATCGGACTTTTAGTTTTTGCATAATAATTTTGCAATCTAAACTTCGTTTTGAAAATTTACAAATCCATTTTGAGATATTAAAATCCGTTAATTAGGAGAGCCTAGGGAATTTTTTTAAAATTTGGCAAATTTTTTTGCTTATAAACAAATGCAATAACTTTGAAAATTTTCAACGAATCTTTATTTTTTAAATATATTTTGAAAGTACTCAGAAAGACGCTTCTTTAAAAAAAGCACGATGATTCGTTTATTAGAACCGGTGTTATGATAGACCAAAGTTATACTCAATTTATTTGGTCCTATATTGTTTTGTACTGCTTTAGGTCTCTAATATATTTCTTTAAATTTTTTCTATGTATTTTAACACAGCCCCCTAATTACCTCCCATCCCTAAACTGAACACCACTCCGGCTCCGCTCAGATCCTCTCTCATTTCCATACTATTGGTAAGCGGAAGTTATAGTTGGTGAAGTTTGGTTACAGCGGTTTGGTTACTCAACAACAACACCACGGACGTCTGTTAATGGAAATACATACTTTTTGCTATATGAACGTAGGAGCAAGATTTTTGTATACACAGAGTACCACCTAGAGAATAGTTTTGAAAGGTAAAAAGTTATTTTCCATGCAACTTACCAGTAATGGCTGCTGATCAACATTGAATGCAATAACAGTTGTTAATTAGTAACAAATTGGGAATATTTTTGTAATAGAAAAATATTTTGTGATTGGAATAAATTTAATTACTGTGTATGTGCATCTGATGAATAAAAATGACTGTTATTTACACATTGAAAATAGGTATGTTACTTCAAAGTTGTAATGAGCTATAATGAACTAAATAATATTTAATTTCTTTCAGTGACATTAGCATGGATTCTGCAAAGGTTTTACGGGAAAACTTTTCATACAAAGGATTCATCAATACTCACTAAAATAACAGAAAATCGAAGACTTACTTTTGAGTGATAGCAATGTAGAGGATGACTTTATACTTGCAGAGGTGTCACGTTTTTCCCTTCAATTAAATCAAGAAATCGAGGATGAAGGCAGAATATTATCTAATTCAGACGTGGAAGGCAATCAAGAAGAACCATAACAAAGTGAATGATGCAGAAGACCACAGCGAATGGGACGCCGAAGATGATGTTTCACTGGCAGATATTATGAATAGAGTAGAGGAAAGACCAAGAATAAAATACAGAGGGAAAAAGGATAGTAAACTGTATGTCTAAAAAGGCAAAGCAAATTCGCTCAATTTTGCCTTCGAATGTTAATACCTGGCAGGTCTGAAAACATTGGTACTCCTTTGATTAGGCATCGGCAGTAAGAGACTTTTGCTGCTGCTCAGCGCTCGTGAGTTACAATGAGAAATAAAGTAAGCCGCTCAGATAAAGTATCATAGTAATGATAGTTCAAGTTGGCAAAAATTTATTTTTGCACATGCCTCTTTTACAATTTTTTAGGCAATGGAAATTTCCTCTATATCTGGCAGCACTGTTGTAACTACATCATAAAAAAAGCATAGTCAAATAAACATAAATATCATATACCTGATAACATCCAGTATCAAAAGAACGCTAACCTACGAGTATTTGACATTTCTTTCGGCCATTTCGGCGGCCAGCCGTCCTCTCCATACATTACTTCTCTACGCTTTATAGTCTATGAACCAGGCCTAACAAAAATCGAGTTGACTACCATTAGGTGGGACTAAACGGCATTTAGTTTTCTAGATTATCCTATATGTTAGTTAAAAGGAATCACCTTCTGGACATTTCAGGTTCCCAGCTACATACGTTTTTAGCGGCCATTTTGAAAATTTTTCAAATTTTTTTGACCCAATAATGCCTCTATCTCAGAAACCGTCGCTCCTAGATAAAAAATACAACTTAGTAAAGTTGTTCAGAATAAAATTTTACTTAGAAATGTGAACTCTATGTACCGGTTTAAGGTAGTTTAAGAGAGAAATTGTAAATAAAATGATTTTCTGAATGTTGTCTTTCTAGTTTTTGTGATATCATTTTTAAAATTACGATTCCCCACTATTTAGTTTCATTTCAAGTTTGCCCGAATTTGCTGAGAAAATAGTGTAAGAAAATTTAAAAGAAGGAAGCTAGAGAAAAAATTGATGGGAAGCTGTATTATGTGCGGGAAAGAGCCCAATTTGAACGAACTAACCAGCTCTCGAGACAACCAAACACAAAATGCTTTGTGAGGCTGCAACACTGAGACAGTTTATCCTTATTTTAACATTACCTCAAGGTAATGCGACTATACCAAAGTGTATTTACTACCACAACGAATGCAGGTCACAATTCACCCACTCAAAATCCCCGGCAAAATTTACAACTACAACAGCTACATCTTCAAAAGAAGAGGAACAAACTTCTACGCGAGAAACCACTCCAGAACCAAGGTATTCCATGAGGCAAGCTCTAAATGTTGCTGTGTAGTCCAGAGTTTATGATAAGACTTGCATTTTTTGCGTGAAAAATCTAAGTATATGAAAGGGTCACATAGTTGTGAACCCTTAAAACCAGCAGTAGAACTTAGGGCTGACAAAACCATTTGTGAAATTGCTGCACCACGCCTAGATTATTGTCGGTAACTTCAAGAGATATCATAGCAGCTGAAGCATATTACCACAAAACCTGATACAAAGACTACACGCGCACAAGGTCTGGCAAAGATGTCTGCGACGTGGACAACTCGTACCAAATACAATACTGAAATGAACTTTTCTCAAATTCTCGAATTATTCTGACATCTCAACTCGTGTCGAAGAAATCTAGAGTATTAGTTCAACGAGCCATTGCATTTTATCACAGTATCATGATGAGTTTATGTGATGCCTGACAACTTGGAAGTCAAAGCAATCGCCACCGAATATATACTCTGAAGAAGAAATGTGAGGCTTACGCTGAGCAACGAAAACAAGAATCTGTGATTAATGATGTTGCCTTGCTTTTACAAAACTAAATAAAAGGAACAATCAAAGAACAATCTTGGCCACCACATCCACATAAATTAAATTTCGCATATTTTTCCTTACCCGATGGTCTTCGAAATTTTCTGTAAATCTTACTTGGAGGAAAGCAAGAGGCCTCACCTCATATCATAAGGCTTACGTTATCTATTTCTCAAGACATTATTGCTGCAGTAACTTGTGGTGCAGTCGTAACCTCCTAAGCATGTGTTGATCCCTTGGGTTATCAAAACCTTGACAGGCAATGTAAGTTAGATTAGAACAATGAATAGATTAGGTCATGAGTGTTCATATTAATCTTTGGAGGAGATAGAAACCGCATTGTGTGTTGATAAAATTAGTACAGTAGACAAAGATGGAGTTCCACTCCGGAACAGCATACATCGTTCAATACCTGCAGTACTGGTTTGAGAGATGAGATTTTGTTGTAATATAAAATAAGAATTAATCTTCTTATAAAAGCTATTAGCAGTTTCAATTCCATATTGAAATTATTATAAAGTGACACAGAATTATAAGAAAGTGACCGTAGAAATATGGCTGTATGATATTGCGGTAGAACCAATAAATTTTTGAACCTAAAGTTTGTATTTTTCAAATTATGCATAAAAATTGGTTTCTCACAAGTCATAACTTTATAGTTAAAATTGTACTAAAAATTTTATGCAAAATTTAGTAGAAATGATATCCAAGTCACCTGCATCGGTTTGTGATGAAAATTCATATTTTTTCATAGTTGTGTAATGTTTCAGGTTACGTATTTGGAAAATTTTTAGCTTATATAGTGTTCTGAGGTAAAATAATTATGGGTCTACTGGGTCAACAAATTATTTTTTCTTCAAACATCTAAAAACAAAAACATCACAATTTTCATGAATTTAAAATGTAATTTTTCTGACACTTTATCTGATCGGCACTAGAGTCTTTGACTGCCGATCACGAGCGTTACTAAAAGTATTTGAAGAAAAAATATTAGTGTTCAATAATTCACATCTGATACTTGAAGAAAAAATAGCATATTCTAAGTGAGTAAAAGTGCATCAAGTATCATCATCGACACAAAAAATGTTACTTTAACTCCATTTAAATAGTACATTGTGTATCTAGTAGTAGAAGCAATACATTCTCGGACGACGACGTAAACAAACAAGCATCGAAGTCCGGAAATGTGCTTTTACTACGAGGCACACTTTCTAAGATCACAATCAATATTATCACAAATTAAGCACTAATTTATTATAAAAAAATATAGGTAAAAAACGACATTGGAAAGTTACTTTCCCGGCCTAAGTCGGGAAAATATTTTTCTTCGCCGATTGAGAGCAAAGTACTACCTTTGCTGACTAACGTCAATCAGCAACTTGTCATTTTCCCTGCCTAGGCAGGAAAGTAAATACTTTCCTGCCTAGGCAGGGAACGTGACACTTAGTTTCCATGGTAACCAACTAGTAACAACTGCGATTTTTAATGAATTTTTATTGAATTTATTACAACAAAAGTAAAGAGGTTGAGAATTGTAATAATTTAATTATTTTAGAATATATTTAAACAATCGGTGAATCAACTCAGCAGCAAAATAGATTGACTGCCTTGGCTGAGTTCCTAGAATTATCAGCCGCGGTAGCCAATCTACTATTTGGCTGCCTAGTTAAACAAATAACTATTTCCATGCTGATGGTTGCTTAGCAACGGACTAAAATACTAGCATCTGGTTCTTTGGGATCTGAAATTACACCTAGAAAGTAAACATTCTCGATGGATAGAAAAACAATGTACTATTAACCTTGTAAGCCTAATGTTAAATGTTATACGTTAAAATCCCACTTATTGAATGAATGGAAATAATCAGTATTGATCATCATAAGCTTAGAAGTAAAAGTAAAAAAGTCTGGTACTCAATAAAATCGAATCGAGTTTTATCCAAATAACTTAAATAGCAATTACAACGATAAAGGATATAATTTACATGTTTGTATTGTCCTCTTACAATATATGCTGGAATAAACATATATAATTTAATTCAGCATGGCGAACTGTTGCTGTGATTGACAGGTAGAAAATTATTGTTGTATCCTCTACAGCTTATATCGATTACGTCCCACAGGTGAAAGTCCTCATTCATGTCGGAGTTAGATATTTCCAAGACGTTTAATTGATTATATCGTACGCTTGATAAATAACATTTTTCATCCATTCGTAGTGCGGTATTATTTAATGTGCGTATAATGTGAGGGATATAAATTTCTTTTTTTTCGTAACCCTTATTGAGGTGTTCGTCCATCATACATCTATAGATGATATACCTACTTTGGATTGGAATAAGGAGATATATTTCTATGACTGTAAAATATTTTAAAAATTATGTCATTATTGCTGTTTTATACGTGCTCGTACCCACTTCAGTAGTTGCCTTGAACACAGAATAATATTTAGAGGTTTCCTCTTGAAATAGATAGTAGAGTGTGTACATGTGGATCACTTTTCACTGCTTTTTTATGCCTACTTTTGTCACTTTTAGGACTTCTGAACGGTTTATTTCAATTAATTGACCTTTTGATAATTTAAATCAAGTCAGTCTCGTGTACCTCAGCCTCCACTTCGTTTTCGATAAGGATACTACTAGTCTCTAAGAACTTACTGATTTCGGTCTTCGCACTTCTTGACCACCCAGGTCGCGTTGCCTTTAACTCCTTTTCCCAGAGTCACTAAGTATCCCTGTCAAAATTTGGGCGATCGATCAAAAGTGGTGAAAAAGATGTATCGAGGTCCTAGTTATCCTCCAGTAACGTTTTACTTATTTCTGACCTTTAGTTTGTCACAGCACACTTTTCCCCGGAACGATTGGTCGGATCGAACTGAAACTGGTGGCAATAGATTCTATGACCTCTCGTTACTCGAAAACGAGGAATTGCGTTGCCATTAACTCCTTTTTCCAGAATCACTAAGTATTCCGGTCAAAATTTGGGTGGTCGGTCAAAAGTGGTGCATCGAGGTCCTAGTTGTCCTCCAGTAACGTTTTACTTATATCTGACCTTTAATTTGGCCACAGCACACTTTTTCCCGGAACTGTTGGTCGGATCGATTTGGCAATAGTCGGAATCGATTCCTCGTGGTCGATTTAGTCGATAACGATACCTCCTGCGCCTTTGTGTGTCTTCGGGAAACTTCGAAGTTTCGGATTTTTCACGTGTGAACTCCCATGAAACTTGTTTAGGTTTTTCAATTCCCCAAGTCGTTGATTTAACGTGAATAACGCCCTCGGAAGTGATTGGATCGAATCGATAACCTTCGTAATCGATTCCCTGTGGTCGACTTGGTCAATAACGATAATTCCCGCGCCCTTACGTGTCCTCGGGAAACTTCGGAAGTGTTCATGCGAAGTTCGAAGGTTTGCTTAAAATCCTAGCTTCCACGCGTGTGAATTCCCCTGAAACTTGTTTCGGTTTATCAATTATCCAAGTCGTTGATAAAACAGTGAATAACGCCCTCGGGAGTGATCGGATTGAATCGATAACCATCGTGATCGATTCCGCGTGGTCGGTATAGTCGAAAATGCTACCCCACCCGACCTTGTACGCCTTCGGATCTCCGTAAATAACGTCCCATTCGTTATGTACTCCCGACCGGGACGGTGGGGGTGCTTGCAAAAATCCTACTTAAATGTTCTATTTTTAGGTTAGAGAACTCACTCGCGTCTAACTTTGCTGTGTCTTTAAAAATGTTTAGGTTATGTTTATACTAGTTTGTTTGCATCTATATTCACGTTATTTATAAATGTCACTGTCACAGAATTAAACTAAGCGACTTCCATATCCGTCGACGTCATACTTCCATTTTTGAATATGTACTTCCGTCTAGTACACAAATATAACCGGAATGGTAGATCTCAAAATTCAAACATCAATAGCAACGCCATAATAAGATAAGGAATTATTTATTTGAAAGATGAATCGATAAACAATTCATTTCACATGTAGTTACTAATATTAAATAATTGTGTTCTTTTTATAAAAGAAAAGAAATATCCAGATGGCGCGGAAACCAATTTCTTGGTGTATATGAATAAGGTCCTGTTTCGCTCGAAAATTAGCTGTATAATCTGAAATAATTTCTTTGATCAATGTTGTCATCAGTCTTTAATATACAGATGATTATATTGAAATTGATAAAAAATACGGCATTTAACGATTTAACTTTATTTTACCTGTCTGTTGATACTGCAACTAAATCTATCCCCTACCGAAAGATTTATTCTGGAAATATGTCAATAAGTATTCCTAAACTATAAGTAGATAGAAGGATTTAAATTAAAATTTTAACCTGTTTTCGTCTAATATAGATTTGTTTCTTGCTTCGTTTGGTGATAGCGATAGACCCTGTTTGGTGTTTTTAAAAACAAATCTAGTTAACTTAAATTTAATCGGATCAAATTTAAGACATATTTAACAATTTCAAATAGTATAAAATTATATTTTTTCAGTTTAGTGTTAACCATTTCTTACTATTTCCAATTAATTGTATCAGTTAGCTCAACTGCCTCATGAAATGGCCAACCCCTGTGATGAAAATTCTATTATTATTCATACGTTTTCGTTCGACCATTCGGATGAACATTTCAGCTAGATACGCGCTACTGACAGGTCAGTAATGAGTAATCTTTAGGGCTTTTAGGAAAAGCTGGTTGTGCATTTTCAATGTTTTCCGGAATTCGCTACTTTTCCCTCTTGACCATAACCTTCTGTTATCCCTTACTATTCTTGTGGATATTAAACTTGCAGGGGCGGTTCTATCGCTTATTTATTAAAAGTAATACTGGTCGAAAACTCCAGCAACCCCTAATGGTTTAAGTTGTACAATGTGGCCACTGAGGAAGAGGGCGTATATCTTACATCTGTTACACCTTGCATTATCTTGTGCAATGTAATAAATTTGAAGCCTATGTCGGTATCAGTTGTGAGATTTACGATTTGGCTAAGTAAAGCAATAGCTTTAAAATATGAAAAAAATTTAAAAGAAAGTTTATAATAATTATACTCACAGCAGATGTTATTAATTTTGTGAATATCAGTTCGTGTATGAATTATCATATTTTCATAGGTAAAAACAGTTTTTTTATCTAAATATTTAAAACCTGCTAAGATACCTTAATTTTGACTAGTTACCATGGCAATTAAAAAAATTTCCGGAAATTTTTTCGAGGCGCCACGATATTTAAGTGAAAATTTTTTGACAGTTGAAAAGGTAAACATATGATCTACAACCATTAAATAATGTAGATGTACCTGTGAATAATGCAAAATTCCTGAATTAACATTATTATTTATTATTCGCTATAAAGTTTTATTAAACAGAAAACACAAATTTGTTAAATTATTATGCATTAAAAATTTATAATTCAAAAGACGTAGGATGTACAAACATAGTAAGATTTAAATGTTGCTTGAATTCTAACCCATCCTCTTTTCTTAATGGTGAATAGGAAGGTGACGAATTAATTAGATATCTGTGTTTTAAGACATATGTAATATTTTGAAACAATTTTGTTCAAATCTCTTTTACGCAAAAGGCCATATTTACTTGACATCTGCAGCAGACTTTCTTGGATTTTCGTAAACAAACCATTCGACTCTAACGTTTCCTGGTCGCAATCTTCCATTAAATTCGTTAAATATATTAATCTTGGATGACATATTTGCGCTTGACTCAACTCTTTGCAGTATTTACATAAATTGTACTTTTCAAAGCATTCCATTTTTCTCAAATTGTTTAATGCAAATACTTACTAGAAATGTTTTACATAAGAATATCTTTGTTTGCTGGTTTACTATACAGTAACTTAATGTAATTTACCAATATAAACCTCATCTGTCAAAAGCATGGCCGCCTATATCACGGCCACCTACTGCAACAAACCATGTTAATATTATATTTTTTAAATTAGAAGTGTTATGGATTCACCAACTCCTTCCTTGGCCAATTTCGAAACAGCTGTTGCTCTTGCAGAATGATTAATTATTTTTACTTTTTTAGTGTCAATTCCTATATCAGAGGCTGCTGATTTAAACCATGAAGATACAATGTTCTTACCAACTGCGCTATTCTTGTACCATCCTTTCGAATTGGGTTGACTCCAGTATGGGTTTAGTGTTAAGAATAATCTGTCGGTCTGAATAAGATTTCCCCTTTTTTCCATCAACTTCTTAAACAAACGAACCGGACACATTTATGGATTGTCGAAATTTGTAATCAACCATTTACTATCCGACAGTTTTTTAGAACCACCTTGTGTGGTTTTGGAGAATATTGGATTATATTCTATCCGACCTTTTGGGTTTCCGAAATTATCAGTTTCTTCTTTGAAGTATTGGATACACGCAGAATATCCTTCCCCTCCTCTCCATGCCAGCTCATGTGAAACTATGTGAAAAAATTTACGCTGCAATCCATCTGGAGTATTTTCATCCCACATTTCAATAAGTTTTTTGTATTCATCACTGGTTAAGGCTGAAGCACTCACTTTTCTTTTTAATGGGTCTCTCTGTAATTTTTTGCGCTTAGCATCGCGTGCAGCTCTGGCGGTCGCAAATTCCACATCAGAAAACGGATTAAGTTTTATTTTATATTTTTCGTAATAAATTTCTTGTAACTGCTTAGCAGTAGAGCTCCACATCACTTTGTCCACACTTTCCTTATAATCTTCAAAATTTTTCTTTTTCATATTAAATGCGTACTCCTCCAATATAGTAACCACCTGTACTACACTCATACCCTCATGAATATTATACAACTTTTCGTCACAAAATTCAACAAACTGTTTCCATACACTTGATTTTGATTTTCGGGTGTTATCTGGTGTTATATTTTGAATTTCTTGTCTAATTACTTGTTGATTTTCTTTACCAAATCGCGAAATTTCACTATACACTTATTAAACTCAACGTACAGACCTTTTAAACTAGTAATTATTAAGCTTTGTGACAGAACCGGTTAAACAAAAATGACAAATCAACATATGTCAAAAACAACAATACCTTGGCCAACTTGACAAGCAGTGAAATTAATTTAAAATGTCAGGTTGGATTAATAATTTTTTTCCAAATTATGGTGTTAAGTGGTGTGAAATTTTCTTACCGAATACCACGCAAGCTTAAATTATTCCTGGAAATAATTTAAGTTCTTGTGATATTATAAGTAAAAATGGCGGGAAATCGCCGCACGCATGTATATATCAAAAATGACAAAAAAAGGTATTTTTTAGTTACATCACATGACAGTACATAAGAACACCTTCATTATGATAAAAATAAAATTACGTTCGAACATTTGGGCAAATTGGGGAAAGTTTTGAAAATGGAATTGCGGCCATACTATTGGATATTATTTGCAAAAATTTGGCAGGCCATTTCTTGATAATATCGGTCAGTTTTGTCTAAAATTTCATCAAATTCAGTTTAATTTTGACCAAGTTAGCCGTAATTAAATTTTTGACGTTTTTTCTATACTTATATACATATCGTGGGAGGAGATGAACCGATTTTCACGAAATTTGAACTGAAGGTTCCTTGATCATGTACAATAAAAGGGTCCCGTGCTAGTTTTTTAACTAGCATAAAGGGTCCAAAATAAGTTAAGACTGAAAACCACCCTTAAATATGTAACGAAGCATACAATACTACAGGAATACTGTATACTACTTTCATTCCAGTTTAACTTATTTTAATCATGCATGGATCAAGTAGTTCAGTTTTAGATTAGTTCAATACCTGATTAGTTCTTTTGTTAACTTTTAATTCTAACTTCACCAGGCCGCAACTTGCGTGCCGTGTGCATTTCGTGCCTGGTGCAAAACCACGTGACCGTGATTTTTGGATATAAAATAGCTAGCCAGAAACCAGTAAATTCAGAGCTTGACTTTCACCTTTCTCGAGTGTGTTGAACTGAGATAACCGGAAGCTCAAGTTTCTCCGGCGTCGTGGCAGCCGCTGGCCAAGTATCTGTTAGGGAGGATCCGAGTGCGTTGAACTGGACCTCCTGTCAGATTGATTCGAGTGTGTTGAACTGGATCTCTCCTGAAACAGATTTCTTAGTCGCGTCTGTTATGTCCTGGAACTTCGATTAGAGAATTGGGGTTACGACGACGTACATAGAGGAAATATGTTACACTCTCTCTCTCTCTCTCTCCGATTACTATGATGTACTTATGTAATAACAAGATTGTCGCAACCTAAGCCATAACAGATATGGCCACACTGTACATATAATTATTAGGAAAATAAATGTCTTATTTTGGATCTGGATTTTAATCAATATTAACATTGAACCCTGGAATAATCTCCAAACCAGCTACCTGAGCAAAACAAGCATCACAAATTTACCACTTTTTCGCGAAAAAGGAAGGGTTCCCCACCTACTTGACCCGAAAACTCAGGGTATTCTTAGTTTCACCAATACAAGCTTATTTCGCGTTGCTCCATGTAAAATTTTCTCTGAAAATCTAATTTTATTCCACTAAAATGGGATAACAGTTTCTAATACGTTATTCTTCTACAATAGATATTAAGCGATACATTTGGTGTGGCCTTCGTAAAATAGACATACTTCATATTTTACCCTATTGATTTCTACAAACTTTTGTATTTTAAATACCTTCATTAAAGTTTAGCACTAAAGAGAATTTTACTTGTGGTTAACTCCATATTAGGGTTTGCAGAGAAGTGTATTTGCTTCTTTTCTGCATTCTTCATAAATGTGAAAGAACGTTTTACAATACACATGACATCACCAATAACAGATCTACTTATCGACTTGTGATTTCTATTAAGGTTTATTGATATTTTAAAGCTATGTATTTGGGTAAACATAAATATAGCAACTAATATAAATATAATTCCCAAACTAGTATTATATTTCAAAGCAATACAAGCTTTAGATTAAGGTCTATGTACTTTCCTCGTTTTGAAATAAAGGCACGTGTTTCATAGGAAATCTGACTATTCATTATGGCCAGTATGAGTTTTTTTCATAAAATACATACGTGGGTCGGGAAGTTGTGTCAAATATTAGAAAGAGGAAAATGTAATAATTTTCCACTACAGTGAACTGCGTGAAGGCAGGCATATTGCGCCCCACAGGCGTTGTAAGCGCGAGTTGTTTTGAGGAGATATCTATTCATTTTGATCTTAAACGGTTTGGAATTATAATAGGGCTGGATATAAATTCTATAAATGTGCTTGGCCAGGACGTGGTGCATTTTCCTCGAACTTGTTTAAGGCACAATATCTTCCAAGCAATCCACATGAAAATATTAAAAAGGAATAGGCGGAATCTTACCAGTAAAATAAATAAAAATAAATACTCATCAGCACTATTTGAAATAGTCAATTTTTTTAAAAGACACATCCTACTGAGGAGTAACAGTATCAATACAATAAAATACGTTTATTTGCGACTATGTATGTTTTATACGTGTCAATTTTGCTATATAATGCCATATATTATTCCTGCAGGGATTAATGATGAGGGAATAATGGATCATTATTCTCTTTTCGTTGGACCTTAAAAAAACAGTACATCATAATGCCCTTGGAAAGTAAAACAACCATGGAAATCATTTTAAAACAAAATGACAATATAAATAAATAATTGTCAAAAAGCGGTTCGTGTTTATTTATTGTGCGGTTTTAAGATGGAACATGTGAAAAACGTAGTGGATGGTGATATTGAAGAAGCATTTTCTTGTATGCCATCAGATATTCTTCAAAAAACGGAAGCAACAACATCTACATTACTGCCAGAAAAGTCAAAATGTTTTTACGATAGAATGTGCAGAAGCTTCATGGACTGGCTTATTAAAAAAACATCTTCATTTTCGGAAAACATATTACTGGCCTATTTGGCCTAATTAGGAGAAAAATATAAATCTTTTAGATTGTGGTCATATTACTCAATATTGAAAAGTGTTTCAATATTAAAGCACAACGTGAACATAGAAAAATATAGTAAAATCAGAAGGCTACCAAGCAAAGAAATCCGAAACATTAACCCCTGAAGAAATTTAAAAAATTATCTCAGAAGCACCTGTTGAAGGTTATCTTTTACATCTGATCTAACGTTACAATTTGTTGTAAACGCAAATAGAGGATGTGAAAGATATCGGTAGTACGTCATTAATAACTTTACCTAAAACAAAAACTAAGATTATAAGAAAATTTACCATTAGTGATGATTTTTAAAATACTGTGAAAAAATATATGAATCTTCGCCCATCTCATGTAGTGATAAATAATTTTTTTTAATTACCAAAAATCTAAATGCATTGTGTTGGTAAAAATAAATTTGCCATCATAGGCAGACAAATAGCAATGTATTTGAAATTACCAAATCCTGATAGATATACAGGCCACTGCTATCGAAGATCTTCGGCTACATTGTAGGAGGGTGGCGATATATAAGCTTAAAACGTCATGGAGGCTGGAAATCGACACAGGTAGTCAAAGGATACATTGACCAATCTCTAAAAAATAAGTTGACCACACCTGACACCATTTCAAGACAGGTGTACAATATCGAAGTATCCACCCCGAACTCTACTATAATTGATGATAAAAATATTACTTTTGCAAATAGTAGTTCCAATTATATTAACATTCTATCATATGTTCAAATTATCAATTGTATATTGCTGCAAAGTAAAACAATTGTATCATTTTTTTATTTCTAAAAAATAGTCGTAGATATGAAAGAAGAAAGGACTAATGAATGAACATTTAAATATGTAAATAGTAATTAGTACACAGTACACAGTAATTGTGAAATTAATTAATACATGGGTATTATAAGCCACTAGCTTCAAATTGAAACATAGTCTTGAAATCGGTCCCTAAAAATAGAAAAAACCATATCGCTTGGGTTGACATGATAAAATACATTAGAATTAATTAAATTTATAGAATTTTATTTAAAAACACTCATTAGGAAGAATAAAATGAAATGGAATGAAGTGGAGTGGAGAGGGATGGTATGGGATGGAACGTGACAAGATGGAATAGAATAGAATAGAATAGGATAGGATAGGATAGGATAGGATAGGATAGGATAGGATAGGATAGGATAGGATAGGATAGGATAGGATAGAATAGAATAGAATAGAATAGAATAGAATAGAATAGAATAGAATAGAATGGAATGGAAGGAACGGAACGGAACGGAACAGAATAGAACAAAACAATATAGAATAGAATAGAATAGAGCAGAGTAGAATAGGATAGGATAGGATAGAATAGGATAGAATAGGATAGAATAGGATAGAATAGGATAGAATATGAGGGAATAGGATAGAATAGTGTCAAATAAATATATAAAGATAATGTCCATCGACCCAAATATTAAATTATCGTAATCCGTATTTGTTGTGTAACTCTAGACAACCGACTCTGCAAGTTCAATAACACAATTAATAAATACACATTAGGAAAAACGCAGAGTCGATCGTTTAGAGGAAAGTCGATGGACATTCGGCGAAAGGAGGAAATATTGAAAAGATATAAGTGTAAGGGAGCCGGAAAAGTGAAGAGGTGGCTGCAGGAAAATATTAAAAGAGAATGTAAGTAGTTTCATTTTATTTAAAATCAAATTGTTTAATTTGCAAACTGTGTGTTTAATTTATTGATGCACCAAGCGAGTGAATTTACCAGTGTCGCACCCACTACGCTCTCCAACCCCAATGCATACATATACTGAGGCCCTTTAAGAGGGCTGGGCGTGACAATAGGATAGGATAGGATAGGATAGGATAAGATAGAATAGGATAGAATAGGATAGGGTAGGATAGAATAGGATAGATTGGAATGGAATGGAATGGAATAGAATGGAACGGAATGGAACGGAATGGAACGGAATGGAACGGAATGGAACGGAATGGAAAGGAATGGAAGGAAATTCAAGGGAATGGAATAAAATAGAATAGAATAGAATAGAATAGAATAGAATAGAATGGAATGGAATGGGATGGAATGGAATGGAATGGAATGGAATGGAATGGAATGGAATGGAATGGAATGGAATGGAATGGAATGGAATAGAATAGAATAGAATAGAATAGAATAGAATAGAATAGAATAAATCTGTTCACCGTTAATTTATTACATATTGGTTTTGTCAGTAATGTAGAATGAAGAAAAATAGAAAAATATATAAGTAGATAAAACATAATAAGTGAACTTATAAATATATCAAAAAAATATATAAAACAAAAAGGCTACAAAAACCACATAATAAGAATACATATAAGAAACGATTCATTTGAGACTCCATATACTAGCTGAGTTCTAGACACAATACCCGGTGCAGTACGGGGCGAAGCCGTATTTCAAGCTTGTATTAATTGTATCTTTTCAACGTAAATTCATTCTAATTAGCATATTAATTATTGTTGGCATTTTAAGCCAATTTTGCTAATAGTGATGGGCATGGGAAACCTAACCTTAATGATTATTTTTTATTTTTTACATTTTCTTGTTTTTAACATTTATTTTATCGTCTCGGTATTGCTGATTTCTTTCTAAAAAAATATCCAAATTCAAATATATCATATTTTAAATTAATTTACAGTTAATATATTTTTGGGACATTTGTCCATAGATTTTTGTATCTTTAATATTTTCTAAAACTGTTTCAAGGCATTTTTCTGTATTTTTGCTCATCACTTTCTTGTATAGCCTATTGTGGAGTATTTTGAGTGTAGTTAAGTAAGATAATTTGTTTTTATTCTGTATAATGTGTCAGCATTGGAATTTTGTTTCCAAAGTTTATAAACCATTTGATAATCGCACTTCTCCAATTTGAGTATCCATCTTGCTGATTTTGAGCCTAAATCTTTAATTGAAAATAATTATGTGAGAGATCGGCGGCCAGTTACTAGTTTAAATTTTCTTCCACAAAGATATGGTCTAAAGGTTTTGGTTACTACTTAATGCTTAAAAGATCTTTCTGTATCGTGAAATATTTTGATTGTTTGACTTATTGCTCAAGAGGCATAACCGTTTTATGATCCTCTGATAAATTCGTCTTTTTGCGAGAGGCCTGCATCAATTACAAAATTTGATGCGTCTGTCGTTAAAGTGCATACTTTGTTAAAATCGGGGTATTGAAGCCTCGTATAATTTGTTACAGCTTATTTTAACTTGTTGAAAACTTCGTGATTGTCTTCGTTAAAGCTGAGTTATATATCTTTGTGTAATAATGAAGTTAAAGATTTGACAACTTTTATCTTCTTGCACTAGCAATGAAAAGTCGGAAATGAATTTATCGATGTTTGTGTCAAAGCACTGCAACTGTCAGAAATATACACATTTTTAAAAATTCATTTATTATACAATATCCAAACAGACCTATGCAGCCTAATTACAAAGACAGTATATTTGATAATATAGTAATTAATTATGAGTTAGTAAAATATTTACGTTAAAAAATAAATTACATTATAAATATACAAATTATACATATAATAATTACCTTTAGATATGTAGTAATAATGTTATCAATCTCCTTCAGGGGTAGGATCCAATCTAAATCTACAAGAGTCTTAATATTATTAGACAGCCGAGGCATGGTCAATAAAGCGGTGGGGATGGAATTAATTACTATTGATACATTAAACATTAATACGTAGCAAGTTCACCATGAAGGTATTTTAAATGATATTAATTCAATTGGATGGAATCTGTTGTAGTTTCTTGATGAAACATATTCAATAGAATAATTATAAATATTCAAAAGAATAGCTATAATACGCACTTGGTTTATTGTTTAATTAGTCTTTTCAGATTTCTCTGACATATGTTTCGGCCTTGCGACCATTATCAAAGAGTCTTAAACACTGACCTGAAAGTGGTGGTTCACAGTATATATCTTACAAATCCTCTACCACCTAGAGGGGGATAATAACTTGATTTGCTATTTCTTAAAATTTAACAATACGGGCCGGAACTACGAACTTAATTTTAATTTTATTACTCTGTCTAGTACAGGATTGTTCATAAATTCTGTTTGTGTATTTGTAACGTTTTTATGGTTTCTTAGGGCCTTCTTAATTTCTAAAATTTCAAGCATGTCTAGGATTTTTCCTTTGTTGGCATTATGCCAAAGCTTAACACTACTACCGTTAAAAACGTGATTTCGCTCAATGCAATATTCGGTGAAACCAGTTGATTTTTTATTATATAAAATAGACTGTTTGTGTTCTCTTAACCTCACATCTATGCGACGGCCACTGTGACCTATATATACGGCATCACAGTCGTCACACTTTATTTCATATACCCCCAATTTTTCAATATCTTCTGTCTTTTCTTTATTATTAACCAACAAGCGTCCTAAATTATTTCTATTCGTTGATATTGTATTTATACCTAATTTATTTAATCTATTACATACTGAGTTGCTAACCTTATTTACATAATTTATACTATGCCACTTTTTGCTTTCTATAGTTGGCACGTTATAAAAATGTTTTTGTAACAATTTTCCTCTGTTTATTTTTTATTAATTTGTCAATAATCTAGGTAGAATATAATATTGGCTGGACCGTACTTCAATATTGGATCAATATAGAACTAATATTAATTATACACTGGTATTAAAATATCGGTGTGCCTATGTTGGTAGTATATTGTTTTAACACATTCCAATCCAGATATATGCAGACAATATTGATAAATATCTATTAATATTAATTTAACAACATTGAAAAGTCTATATTCGCGTTATATTATTATTACGCTTTTTGATAATATTGTACAAAGAATACCGATTGATAAAGTTAAATATTGATTCTAAAATATTGGAAAACTCATATTTGTCATCTATATGTAAAATTATACTGTTTAGGCAATATTTTCTAATACCAATAAAGATTGATTTTCCAATATTGGAAAGTGTATATGTTATTATGCTGTTATTCAACTTTTTAGTAATATCACACAACAAGCATCGACTGATAACGACAAATATTAATTTTAAAATATCGGGATATTCATATTGAGATTATATTGTTAAACTCTCTTTTAAATATTATTTAGCCGATTTATATCTACACTGGATAGTCATGCTGCACCTAGGCCGATTGCAATAAGTTGCAGTAGATGGCTTTCCTTGCAATATGCTTGTACAAGCGTACAATTTCTGACTTAATGTCTCCAGGAAATGTGATTCAATAATAACAAAGAGAAATTCATTGTGGTGACACTCACCTAATCTGTACTAACAAAGGCCCAAGATGCCTTTAGTAATTTTACAGATGATGTAGTTGTACCTACCATACACAGGTTAAATATTTCGGCTGGAGGTTTTACTACAATCTTGTTAGTGAGGTACTTAAAATAATTATCATTATTCAAACATTGTACTCTATGAAAATTACAAGAAATAGCATTACCATCTTTGGGCATTAGGCTAAATTTTCATTAAATATTGGGCCAATATATGATTTCAAATAATAATTTATATTAGAATAAAATATTATATGATATGATTTTTAAATATTTGTTGAATATAGCTTAACCAATATTGAGTCTATATACAAAAATGTTCACATTTTTTATTGGTTCAATGTCGCGTTTTTTACATTGAGTCAACGTTTTTGTAATATTAAACCAATATTAGTTCAATATTAGTGTTCTACCTGGGAAGTGACTCCTCATAGCCATTGTTTTTTGCTAGCGTTTTAAGAATTCTAACTTCTTTTTCAAAATTAACCGTATTTAAATTTAGACATAATAGTCTGTGTACATAGCTATGAAACGGTGACATTTTTATCTTCCAAGATTGATTACAATTTGCATGTGTAAGAGTGTCAGTAAAAGGTGGCTTTCTGTAAATATCAAGTTCTAGCCCATGTTCTTTACGTGTCAGCGTAATATCTAAAAAGTTTATTGACCGTTCTTTTTCTATTTCAACTGTAAACTAAATTTTGTTCTTTAGGGAGTTAATAAAATGGATTAAATGTGACAATTATCTTTCAGTACCGATCCATATACAAAACACATCGTCAATATATCTTACCCAAAAGTGTATGTATTTAAGGAGATTATTGTTGGTGGTAAAAAGATTGTTTTCAAAATCTGCCATGAATATTAATAATGGGCTTAACGGACTACCCATAGGTAAGCCGTTTACTTGTGTATACATTTTATTATCGAATTTAAAATAATTTTGTTTGATACACATATTAATTAATGTTTGCAAATCTTTTTGTTCATTTTGATTCAATTCACTATTAGAGATAAGATATTGTAATATATCCTTAAGCTCTTGAATAGGGATAGAGGTAAATAAACTTTTAACATCAAAGGAAACTATAATAAAAAATCACCTGGTTTCGCCGAACATTGCATTGAGCGAAATCACATTTTTAACGGTAGTAGTGTTAAACTTTTGCATAATGCAAACAAAGGAAAAATTCTAGACATGCTTGAAATTTTAGAAATTAAGGAGGCCCCAAGAAACCATAAAAACGTTACAAATACACAAACAGAATTTATGAACAATCCTGTACTAGACACAGTAATAAAATTAAAATTAAGTTCGTAGTTCCGGCCTGTACTGTTGAATTTTAAAAAATAGCAAATCAAGTTATTATCCCCTTCTAGATGGGTAGAGGATTTGTAAGATATGTACTGTGAACCACCACTTTCAGGTCAGTGTTTAAGACTCTTTGATAATGGTCGCAAGGCCGAAACATATGTCAGAGAAATCTGAACAAAACTAATGAAACAATAAACCAAGTGCGTATTGTAACTATTCTTTTGAATATTTATAATTATGTTATTAATTCTAAAATGTTACGTCTCATGTCTAGGGATGGCATACTAAATTTAGTTCTCAAAAAATGTGTGTGTCTAACACAGCGATAGTTTGGTTTAATTTATTTACTTACAAAAAAATTTGCTTGATATTGGATAATAAATATCTTCCACGTCACTGACTCTAATCTGGGTCGTCGTCTATACGCACGAAATCATAAAGTATGATATCTTTTCAAAGGAAATCCATTCTAATTAGCAGAATCATTGTTATTATTTTAATCCAATTTTACTTATGATGAGGGACATGAGGAAATCCAACCTTGATGATTTATTGTAGTTCGGAAATAGCACAACAGTCAACAAGTTTCCAAATTCAATCCAGAATACAGCTCTGTACATAATTGATTTAAATTTTGCCAATTAAATTTGACATCTAGGGTGCCGTGAAATATGAATATGAAATGTTCACTCGGGAAGTAAGCTGTGGCATGATATAACGTAAATGCGATGTTAATAAAAGAAAATTCATATTAACTGTAATAGAACCAGACAAGGTATCCATTTAGAAATTATAGTTAATACACTTAAAAACACTTTTGATTCATAATGTTGTGTTTCTAATAGTTCCTCTTTAATATTTTGTAATATTATTATGTACACACAATTAAATTACAATTATTAGAAGCAAACTGAAATATATTAGAGAAGAAATGGAAAAATCTCTATAAGTTCAAAAAAATTAATATTTCAACGAATATTATATAGGTTACTATAGGAGAAAACATAGAATAATGATTTTATGTCATTAAATGTCAACATGTTACCGGCTTAATGCATATGCAACCAGCAACACACATTTGTGTTTCTCGAGCCACATATCGCCAACAGCCTCGAGCCGTTAGAAATTTGGCTATTCTCCGTTAGGAGCGGTCGCGTGCTGCCAGCTGGTGGAAACAAAAGGAAGAAGGTGCTTCTGTGCTGTACGCTGCCGTAAATTTTTAAAACTTAATTATTTAAGTCATCTTAGTGAATTTTGGATTATCGGCAACGATAAAATTTCCTCCGTTTTAGGTTGTTTCGTATTTTCTTGTTACGGAATGAGTTTAATCCGCATTTGTGCGGGATTTATGTGTACAGGTGAGTAACCATATTATCGCCATCTATTCCGACCTTGCCCACGTATTTCAAAAATTTATAGGCTGGTTGACCACTTCCCTTTGGAAGTATATCGTTTGCTAGAGAGGAGGACTCGACCCTGTTAATTGAGCTGCAGCATTTTACCAGAATTTTATTATATCCCTCAACGTGTCAGAGGTAAATTATTTCTTTTGTGAATTATATCTGATTTTAATTGCTCTCAGTACATTTTCAACTTGCAAATTAAATGGGTGTATCTTAGGGTTTATGGCCTAGGTTATAACACTCCACGGTCTAGGTTAGAAAGTTCCACGGACTAGGTTGAAACATTCCACGGATTAGGAATATTATAAACCCACCACCATCGTCTTCCCCCCCGAAATCACCACCGTAGGGCTGCAGCCTCACCAGTTGTTGACGTCTGGGTATCGTAACATTTAGATAAGTGTTATTGTTTCCTCTACCTGGAAACAACCATCAGTGGTTCTGCGTAGCAGTATTTGTTTTTCTTTTAACTAACGTTTGTATATATTTTAAACAAAGATTTTACTCATTTATCATTAACTAAGTACGTTCTCTAATGTAATCTATTACGGTCATATTTATTATAGTCAATCCTCACGCTTGTAAACCAAGTCCTAGCTACACGAGGGGAATTTACCTTTATTTATTTTGTACATATTTATCAGAATATAACTTCACATCGCCAGGTTCATATTAGAGAACCATAGTTGTAAATATAGTAATTTAGTCCGTTTCATGTTGAGAGAAAGTGTCATTATTTCATCTGCTATCACTAAGAATGGAACCCTTAACAACTTTGTCAAAGAAGCTAAAACCTTTTAATAGTTTATGTCAAGGGGTAGCAGTTTATGTTAAACTTGGGCTTAACGCCCTGAGATTTCTGAGCTAGTGAAATTTTTGTCGTGGGCACGTTACTTCACTTATCCGGGCTAGCTAGTGTCCACGATCTGCTACACACAGCAGCCCAACGTAGTTTATGTAAGCAGTAGCAAACATATGCCTGTAGTTTTTACATAAACAATATATCATTTTTTCCACGACCGGAAGTAGAAGTCGATTCCTATGGCATCAAAATTGTGACAGAAGTAAAGCATTTACTCCCTAGGAGAGTTTTTATTTCATGCCCAATAGTTAAACGTTAACAAATATCTGTTGCCATGATACGTTGAATGGAAATATCCCAAAGGCTTCTAAATATTGTAATTTCGCTCCAATTTATTATAATTCTTTATTTATGAAATAAATGTTTCTACTCCCGATCGTGGAAAAAATAGTATATAAACCTCGAGAGAGACCGCCATTTTCGTTTCTCTCCCTTAGTGTATAATGTACTATTATTATATAACAAATAATATTTTTATGTAAAAAATATATGATACAATTCTTTATCAATATATCTTGATTATTAAATAACAATAATACTGTATTGCATACTGCGTTTCATTAGTAGCGAATAGACTAGATAGTGACTAGATGTGTCAAGGTTAACTTTAGTTCGAGACAGTAATGACATTTTCCATAGAAGTTTGTATACTATTTTATTTACAACCAGAATTTAAAAAATCTGTTTTGTTGATAGCAACAACTTAACTATATTGTAAGAACTTAATTATAATTCACATTTTCCCTATACAACGATCACAAGCGAAATGTAGCATCCGTATATGACATTATTATATTATTACCAATAACTTCGTGAATTTCTGTTTCTTATTTATTACGTATTCAGTTATTTTATTACAGAATAGTCCTATGTTGTTATATTGCTTAAAATGCAAGATGTTCCTCCAAATCGTTCAAAAATTCACGAGCCTCCATATGAATTCTTCAGCCCCAATTTTAGCCTTTAACATTTAAATTATTAGTTTACTTAATTTTTTATTATTATTTTTTTAACTTTTTTTTACAATTAGTTTCATAATAATTTTAGTGCAAGCGGATAACTGCAAAAAATAAAATACTAAATACAAAAAATCAGTTAAATTATCATTACTAAAATATATCATATTCTGCCTAATGAACACCGAAAAAGAAATAAAGAAGATATGTTTCCTATGTCTATTAGTAACATTATATATTTAAATAATAACTTATTATTTTATTATTATTTGTTATTAATTATTTTGTATTTCTTCTTCCTCATCATTGTCCTCTGCTTCCTCCTCCTCCTCGTTTATGTTATCTTCAGTATCCTCGTAGATTTTAGTTTTTGAATATAGCTGCCCATTTGAAGTCCATTTAATTCGGCCATCTAATTGCAATTGCTAACATTTACAAAATGATTAAATTAAAATAAGATTTTATTCATTTCTCTGTCACATGAAGTGGAGAGGTGATATTAGAGCCAAAAGTGTTGTACCACATTTATATGTGTACTCAAATTAGTGTTATTGGATGCATTTATTATCTGCAGTTTTTTTTAAATTTTGTAAATTAATTTCGTATCTGTATTTTTCTAGGAAGGGGCTTTACTACTTTCAATAAAAGAGCGTAAACTTTCTATATGTGAGTAGATATAGGGATAAGGCATCTATAATCCTGAACTAGAAGTGGTGAATGGTAATAACATACCGTTGTCAGTCAATGACAAGAGAATTCAAATTATTCTAAGGGTACTGTTGCAGAATCTTACTTCGGTGTAAGGAATGGGCCCCTTTGGCACCAATCTCCGGCCACCCCTGACACGAGATCTCTTACTGCCTTTATGCGGGCCAGCTGGTATTGTTTTCTCGTAAAAAGTGAAATATAGCACAGTTGAACCGGGAACGCCGTGTTCTCTGTGGTAAAATATCTGGGTAATAAATAGTGATGTATGTGCCAGGAATTTTGTGCTCTCTATGTTCACCTACGTTCGATTTCTCTCGGTTGAAACCAACTCATTATGAAAGCCATTTTAAAGTTTCGAATGAGTTAATGAACTGCCCGAAATAGAGAGCTTAGAGCCGGAGCGGATTTGAATTTAGAAGAGGATTTTTACGTGTTGAAATACAGAAATTGGAAATAAATTTTATGGTTCGTTCTAGAAAGTATGGAGGGATTTGTTCATATTATTGTTTTTAAATTGATTCTCACTAGTTAGTTTTATTCAGTTTAAGACTTTGTTATGAATATACTAATTAGGAAAAATGCTTGCCTGAAAAAATAATTTGATATCCGCACTTCACAATTTGCAGAGAAACTAAAATTAACACTCTCTAGTTCTCCGATTTTATAAAAATGTAACCTAAGTGGGAGGTGCGGGTTTTTATAATTTCGTCCACTCAGTTAGTTGGACTATAGTATGGAGCAATAAACAATTTTGTTAATTGGGTCATTTCTATTAATGAGTAAAATTTCTAAAATTAAAGGATTCTAATCTGGTCTGGTTTCTCTTCTTTTCAAAAAAAGTGAATGGTAATCTTTGGTGACGAGAATATCATATCAATATATATGTTGTAAAGTTTAAATTTTATTTATTTTAGTTAATTTTAATATTACCCCCTGTATATGCCGTTCGTTGGATCTATACGTTAATTTTGTGTAGTTTAGTACTCCTAAAAGTATGCAATCAGCAATATGTTACCGAATTGTCGTATATTTGGAAAATTAGGAAATAATCACCTCAAAATGTCATGTTGATAATTTTAAATCTAATTCCATTTTATATATCAAGTTTATCTTAATACGGTTAGGGGTGTAATGGGGTAGTGAAGCGCAAGTTATAGCCTCTCCTACTCAATTGTTAGCCTCACCTTCGCGATGAGTTCAATTTGAACTTGGTGCACCCTGTTTTCACTAACGAGGCTCTAACGACCGAGTAAGGGCGGAATAACCCTTACCTTTTGCCGTGAACACATCCACCTTCTCACGAAGTGTGCAGTAAAAATAACCCACCGCACACAAAGGTTGCTTTTGGAATCGTTTGGTTACCCCATCGTCGCAGTCTTCTTCTGTGCCATGGGACCACACCACTCGCCTTCCGCAACCGAGCTGGTCAGTTGCATACCTGCTCCAGCTAAAACTTCAAATGCAGCTTCGTTTTCAGTCGATTAAGGCTTTAAAAAAAAATGATGGAGCGTTCAAGTGGGACAAAATCATCCGGAGGTAAAATACCCTCGGATCTCCGGGGGGGGGGGGGTGCCCACAGGGACACCTCATCGAATGTCGAAAAAACACCGACAAGTTAAATCCAAGAAAACTAATTCTTTCATCTACGGCGCTTGGAATGTTCGTACTTTGAACGACAGCACTCGCACCGATCGGCCTGAAAGAAGAACTGCTCTAATAGATAGAGAACTTCACCGACTCAATGTTGACGTTGCAGTTCTCAGCGAAACTCGATTTTTGGAGGAAGGCTCTCTCACAGAAAAGTACTACACCTTCTATTGGAAAGGTCTTCCCACCAATTCAAGAAGACAACATGGAGTAGGATTTGCCGTTCGAAATCAACTTGTATCCAACTTAACACAACTACCACAAGGCCTATCCGAGCGTCTAATGCTGCTACGCTATGAGCTATCAGATGGCAACGCGGTAAATCTAATAAGCGCCTACGCTCCCACTTTGGATGCAAGTCACGAAACCAAGGAAAGCTTCTATCAACAGCTGGAAGAAACCCTCTGTAGAATACCTAAAACGGAACGACTCGTTATCCTTGGCGATTTTAACGCTAGAGTAGGGAGAGATGCAGACACCTGGCCAGGCATCATAGGCAAGAACGGTTTGGGCAACATGAACGCTAACGGTCAACTACTCCTAACTAAATGCGCCGAACATGATCTAGTTATAACAAACACCATTTTCCGACAAAAGGATAAATTTAAAGGCACCTGGCGTCACCCCAGATCAGGTCACTGGCATCTACTGGACTATGTTATCGTACGTAGGAAGCATCTCAAGGACGTCCAAATTACAAAGGCGCGCATTGATAGCGAGTGTTGGACCGATCATCGTCCTGTTGTCTCTAAAATGAAAATTGTTATGAGACCCAAACACCGAAGAACTCAAGTAAAACGTAGACCCCGTCTCTGTATTAGTAAATTGCGTGACCAACAAACCGTCGATCAGCTAAAGCAAAAAGTTCAAGAGAATTTGAGTGCACTAGAAGAAACCAATTCTGTAGATGTCGCTACTACCTGGGCACAAATTAAAGACAGTTTAAAAAGTGCGAGTGAGGAAATTCTTGGCACTGCAGCAAGTAAAAAACAGGAGGACTGGTTCAATGATAATGAAGCTTTTATACAAGAACTTCTTGACCGCAAACATATTGCCCTCCAAAACGCTATCAACTACCCCAACGACTCGTCAAAGGCAGAAGCTTTTACCCAATCTAAGTATGAAACACAACGCGAAATCAGAAGAACAAAGAACGAGTGGTGGGCAAGCAAGGCCAGAGAAATTCAAAGGTACGCCGACTCACACGACTACAGGAATTTCTTTCAAAGAGTAAAAGCAGTGTACGGCCCCAGTCGGAAAAATATGTGCCCTATTAAAGATTTAAATGGAAATCTCCTCAAAGAAGACCAGGAAATAAGAGCCCGATGGAAAGAACACTACTCTAACATTCTTAACCAGCAAAGTCAAGCCGATCACGATATTATAAATCTTATCCCTCAATATGACACCTTCGAAGACTTAGATAAACCACTAACAACGGAAGAGATCTTAACCGCCATTGGGCAGCTAAAAAATAACAAATCTCCCGGCGCCGACTCACTCCCAGCTGAGATCTTTAAAGTTGTGTCGTCAGAGCTCATACCCTACCTCAAAAAACTGTTTGATGTCGTGTGGGAAAGTGGTCAAGCTCCGCAGGAGTTTCGCGATACACTTTTAATCAACCTCTTCAAAAACAAAGGGAGCGCTGCGGACTGTGGAAATTACAGGGGTATAGCTCTCCTGGCTGTTGGAGGGAAGATACTCACTAAAGCGATGGCAAATAGGCTAACACCTGTTATGGAAAAGTTACTTCCTGAAACACAGAGTGGCTTTAGACCAAACCGAGGCACATCGGATTTAATCTTCACACTTAAACAGCTTCAAGAAAAAGCACTCGAACATCAAGGAGAAATTCACATGGCCTTCATTGATTTAACCAAGGCGTTTGACTCGGTGGACAGGGAAGTGCTCTGGAAAATTATGTTCCTCTTAGGTATGCCTAGAAAATTTGTGAAAGTATGTCGCAGTCTACATACAAATAACAACGCCCAGGTTATGTATAATAATGAAACCCTCACTGGAGTTAGGCAGGAATGTGTCCTGGCACCCCTACTCTTTAATTTGTTTACCACTGCTCTAACAATTATTGTTGACAACAAACTGACAGTCAGAGGAATAGGTCTCAGATACCGTTTTGATGGCGGCCTCTTTAACATAGGGCGCTTTAGAGCTTTCACGAAGACACGCACACGATTCATTTGTGATCTCCAGTATGCGGATGACTGTGCACTTTTAGCCTCTACGCCGGAGGAGCTTCAAGAACTTTTAGATGTGTATGCCCAGAGCTATGATTCCTTGGGACTTAAAATCAACATTGGAAAGACTAAGATTATGTCAACTCCTCATCAAGTGAACCAAATAGACATTACACTTAACGGAAATTCTCTTGAAGTGGTGGATCAGTTCAATTACTTAGGCAACGTTGTTAATGACAAAGCAAACATGGACAGCGAGATTCGCAATAGAATTAACGCTGCATCTAGAGCACTCTGGGGACTTAGAGAGAGAGTATTTGACAACCACGACCTTGCTTTGTCAACGAAAATGGCTGTCTACAGAGCAGTTGACATTCCAACACTGCTATATGGATGTGAAAGCTGGGTCACTTACCGTCGTCATGTGAAAGAATTAGAACGTTTTCAGCAAAGACACCTCAGAAGTATGATGAAAATCCGTTGGTTCCATTATATATCAAACGTGGAAGTACTCAGGAGAGCAAATAGCCTTCCAATTGAGGTGCTTATTTCAAGAGCACGCCTAAGATGGGCAGGTCACGTTCATCGTATGCATGATAACAGCCTTCCTAAATGTGCACTTTATGGTGAATTTGCTAAGCGGTAGAAGAAGGCGTGGCGGTCAACGAAACAGGTTCAAAGACGCTCTCCATGAAAATCTAAAATCCTGCGGTATTGCAGACGAGCAATGGGAACAACTTGCAGCGGACAGAACCGAATGGCGAGGGGTTGTGGCCTGCTATCAAGGAAATGTTGCTGCAAGAAGGCTGAATCCAAGACCTAACCAGGTCTATGTTTGTCCTGACTGCGGTCGACATGTGCTCTCCCGTATTGGCCTCTATAGCCATAGTCGTGTGCACCGTAGATGAATGGGAATTACAATAGACTACACCTTTTACTTGTTTTTTATTGTACACAATCTATCGACTGTAACATTTTTATACTCGGACTCGAGTAACGGCTAATAATAATCTTAATATGCAAAATATCCGTAAAAATAAGTATAATATTATAATTATTAATAGGTATTCCTATTATATTTCTGCCATTATAATGTATAGTTTTTCGTATTTTATCGAGAAGTTTTTGTAAGCGAATTATAAAAACAGGGGTTCGAGTCATTTACCACGTATTTCTGGCGTTAATAGGTGCAATCCACATTTTTCTATATGTTTAACACTTTGATGTGTTCATTTTGGATATAATTAGAAAAATTTTGTTTATATTGTGGCCGTATGCTTATGTGAAGTTGTTGGACGGCGCACAACTTCGGCTGTACTGCTGGATTGAGGGCATTTGTAACCCCTAATTGACAAGCGGTAATCAACCAAGCTCTTGCCTACAGCTTTGGTCACTTCAAGCCACCCTCCACCTACGTAAGTTATTAATTTTTTCTTCTTTTAAATGACTGCTTAATGGTAATTTCGTAAATCTTTGTAATAGGGTTTTTCTGCTTTTTCTAACTTATTTCACTTTTCGGTGCAGTAATTTTTTGTAATTTAATTTGGGATATTTCTGATATAAAACTGCAATTAGAAGATCTATTGAGGCTTCTGCGTTACAGTTCGTTATTTTGGAATTTATGAGTAGACGCTGTATACCGCCTGTCCTGGACGATCGACCGTTGGAGCCGCCATTTCCAATAATCTCGTGCAAGGACGACATCAAGTAGATAAGCTGTATTTTCTGTATCTTCTTTTAGTATTTTGCATTTGTTCATATTCATTTGAGTACCAGATAATCTATTACATATTAGTAATTCATTTTTTTCTTCTACTAATTGAACGGCCGTCTTTTAGGCCTTTACGGTAAATTTTAGTAACTAATTCATTTTGTCTTGACAGAATTTTGACCTATATTTATTTATTTTTGGTAGTTATTATTATTTTGTAGGTATAATTATTACGTCATATTTTATTTAAGATAAATCCTCTTCTGCGCCAACCGTGATCGCGCGCGGTCACTTATAATCATTAGTTTACAGCTTTATATTTTATAGACCTATATCTGTATATATTTGAACCTAAAAATTCACGAGCAAGCATTCATTATCAATTTACAACTTTATGTTTTTATGTATAAGTTTAGAAAGATTAAAATTAAAGTAGATTTTAACATACTTTGGAATTATTTCTTGTAGAATATATATTCAAAATTCATTCAGTAAATAAAATTAAGTCAATTGACACCTGATATCGACTCATTGGTCCAACTATATATATGTATTTTTGGGATGCTTGAAGTTTTGTAACCGGAATTTAAGCCACTACTTGGAAACGTAGGGCTAAACTGCCTACCATTACTGGCGCCCTGAGCTGCTCAGTTGTAATTATATTGAGTATTTCTAAATAATCGCACGGCCAGCTCCGGCTGTAAGCTAGCCAACGTTTCTCTCAACAACTTGGACACACTACCATCGAGGGTTAAGTTAGGACCTACTATCTCTCCTTAAAATTTTAGTAAGTTGGCAATGTAAATATGTTAGTATGTGAGATTGTTTTCTGAATTGCTATTATGGATTATATTGAAAATTTTTGAATATGTATATTATTGGTTAGTTAACTAACTTACATATTTGACTGACAAATTGATGTGATTTTTACTATTTTTAAGTCAGTAAGTTAAAAATTTATTGATTTGTTGTAAATATCACTTTCTTTGTTGTTTCATAATTGCTATATATGTAAAGATATATTGTTCTTATCTTTATTACTTGTATCTTCCTGCACTTTAATTGGATTTTTATCTGTCTGGGCAGCTGTACCTTTAAATAAATGAACTCGTAAATAAGTTAATAGATTTTAACTGAAAAAATTGCTACATTTTTTTGAAATTTCACCCATTCCTCTAAGGTCAATCCTAAATTTCACTGTGTCAATAATTTCGAAATAAGATCAGTGACCAACCACTCAAAATAGATTACATTAATGGTTTTTTAAATACAAGTGTGACTCCATTAAATCTGCAACACACTGTATACGCTACTAAATCTTTACCAACTCTACTAATGAGGGATTATTTACTGATATGTTATTAGTAATCATATTATATTAGTCTTTTGGTCTTATCTTTAAATTTTGATGGAAAGCTTTTAATAAACGAGAAGCATTGGTTTATTTTCCAATAAATTCGATATACTAAACACCATTTTAATAAAGACAATAGTGGGCGAGGCTGATATAGATCGCGAACAGTGTTTTGTCATGACAAAATTACATTTTCTAGTTATCTAACCGGTTAATCAACATCGCTTATAAGCAGAATACATGTCAGGTTAGATAAGGCGGATTTAATTAAGACCTGCTTCCATTCGATTACGCTACTCTACTTCTGTATGCCACACACGTTAGATTCACTCAAAAGGCCTCGACACATCTCAGAAGTTACGAGCGGTAAACGATATAGTGCTCTTCTAAATGAAAAATCTCTGTTTATTTTTTCTTTTATTTTGTAGTAAACACACGTAAATGACTAGAACAAAAATAAATATACATAGTCACTTATAAACCCGTTGTGTATACAGGATGGGGCAGATTTTAATAAGGAAATTTTGAGAATCGATAAAACATACCAAATAATATGGACATGTCAATTTGAAATTTTAGTTGAAAATACTTAGTTTCGAAATGCAAATGCAAAGATCTTCATTGCTCTGGATCTTATAAAATGGTATTAGCTTTATCAATGATTAAAAAATTGATACACAGTTAAATATTTGCAAAAAAGAGCACAATATAAAAAAAATAAAAATACGTAAAATACAATAACAAAACTATCTTAAACAAATTAGAGGTTTCACAAAAAAGGATTTTAAAAATTATATTCTATAAAGACATAAACTACCCGACAAACGATTTATACGCTGAAAGCCATTTATTTGATGCCAGACAGCTGTTCTATTACGCGATTTGTGTATAGGTACCAATATAAAAATAAAAATACTCTTTCACCTATACATCACAGTTATTTCAGGAGAGAAAATCGCGAACAGTATACTGTTCAATTCATGAAATAGTCAATAGGTCAAATAAATTATGCATATCTAGCTCCAAAAATTTTTTCGAACCTACCTGAAAACATAAAAAAAGCAAAATATCTACCTCCTATCTACCTTCAAAAAGCTATGTAAAAAACATATATCTGAATCATCAAGAATAGAAATCCACAAACAAATCGATCTTAAAAATAATTAATCAGAAAATGTCTGTTGTTTGTTTCCTTTAGATGGTTTTCAAAATTTATTTAAATTAGCTAAAGATCCGAAACGTATGTGTTTTAGAATGTTAATACTTGTTTAGAGTTGCTTTAATAGTTTTTAAGTTTTTATTTGATGTCAACAGTAAGTTTGATAGTGACATCTATGTTAGTAGTTATTAAGTTGTAGTTGAAATAATTGCTGACATTTAAGTCATTATGACATTTCTTGTAAGTAGGAAATTTTATTTTTATAGTTGGTAAATGTTTCCCCGGAGAAAGACAAGGAGGTTTAAGTTAGGTTACGTTTGGAATGAAACTAATCAAAATTGATATGGTGTTTTGTTTTGTTTATTTTGGGTACTTTGATATTTAGTGATATAGAACAACAAACAACAGATAAAAGAGAGGTTGTAAAATTGGAAAAACAAATTTAAGAAAAAAAAGAACAAGTGAAAATTAGGGAGTGAAGAAGAAAAATAATAAACAAGGATTAATAATTTGAAATTGAATTAAAAAGTAAGAAATTGTGGAGATCAGCGAAGAAGAGCAAAAATAGACTGTAAATAAGAAGGAAGAGGTGTTATTGTGGATAGGAATTGCAGAGGAGATAGGGACGAGATAAGGTGAAGAATTAATGAAAGGAGAATTGTTGGATTTGGAAAGAGAAGAGTGTAGCTACGAATAAGGAAGGTTCTTGTGTGTTTAATTTTGGACAAGGTTGTATATTAAAATTTAAATAGTGTATTAGACTTTCGAACCTGTTATAAAACTGCTAAATTATCTAAATATCAAGGAAAATAAATTACTTGTATCAGATTAAAAATTTTACTTTAATGAAATTTCATTTTAAAACAGGAACTGAATTTGAATCTGCTCCTGAAGGAAAAGATAAGCTAGCCGGCCCATTAAATAAATTTGACATACTTTCGGATCAAAAGACTTAATTTGATCTTTTGGTTTTAAAGTTTTTTTTTTTGGGTTTATCTATTGGAAATAAATAAGTTAGAGTTTGATTACTACTGCAAATTATTAAGTTCAATAAAAGTAGAACAGCACAATATATATGTATATGTATGTGTATATATGTATATATATGTATAAATATATCATTTTCTAAAATAATGAGTTGTATAACAAATACATTATATATTAAAGAGATTCTTCTCATATTGTAGTGAGTGATATTTTACTATTAGATTTATATTTAGTGTTTCTTACTTGTTATTTATATCATTGTTGTTTCATTAGGTTATACTTTTTTTTTCCACGCTCAAGTATCCTCTGGGATATTTCGTGGTAAATTATGTTTATATGCGTACATTTTTCTTGTATTTCCATTGTACTTTCTAAAACAAGCATTATTATTATTATTATTATGAACTTAAGCCGTGCACTTTCTCGGCCGAAGCCGGAAAAATTCACCGACCCCTCGCGCGCGCCGTTGGGGTTCGGCTCTGTGGGGACCCGGGCCTGTCCCAGGCCCATTGCTGTTGGGGATCGGCTCGGTTAACGGGGATGAAATTCATCACGTCCCATTAATCCGGTGGATATTTCGGTTTTCTATCCTTCATCGTTCAAAAACTTTCTAGTAATATGGCATGTCTGGAGAATCACCGTCCTCTGGATAATCTTCACGAGGCTTCTAGATAGATTGAGTTGCTCCAAATAACTCAAGAATTTCTTCGTCACCATAATAATTCGAACCTCCTCTAATCTCCACACGTGTTTAAGTTCTATGGCCAAGTTCTGATATTTGTTTCTCTTTTCCATCTCCGTTTTCTGCAGGTTGTTGGTTAGGGGCCATCCAATATCAATTATAGTGGCCTTCTTGTCTTTCTTTTTGATCACCAGGATGTCAGGGCGGTTGTGATCCAAGGTTCTATCAGACTGCATTGGTCTATCCCAGTACAGCAATGTTTCCTCGTCTTCTAAAACAGCTTGAGGTGTGTATTTATAGAAGGGCGGTGGATTAGTAATGAGTCCTAAGTTAAGTGCCAATTGTCTATGGATGATTTTCGCCACCTCGTTGTGCCTTCCCAAATACATTTCCGTAGCCAAAGCAGGGCAGCCTCCAGCCTTATTATTATTATTACTATTATTATTATTAATAAAATATAGTTGAGAATCAAGTGGTTAAAATAAAGATAATAAACGATTAACTATATGTGAGTATATAAAATACATTCAGCTTTCTTGTACATAAAGCATTTTCAATTAAGTGTGCCTTGAGTTATTTTTTAAATAAATTAATTTAATTTTAGACATTTTAATTCTTTAGGAAGAAAAATAACTGTCCATTTCAATGGATTGGGAGAAATGGTCCCACTAAATGGACTCATTTCAAAATTGCATAACGACGTGTGTCAATCAAAATGGGCAGCACGTCAAACACCTATTATAAATTTTTCTAATGAATTATTTGAGGGAACCTCTTTTTGTAAGTCTATTCTTGAATTTGACACTTATTTATTTATAAAACGAAAATGGTTGCAATTAGCCATAGGGAAGTCCTTACAAAAATGTTCGTTTTTCATTTCTACATCACATCGTCGAAAAATATACAGAGTGTTGCATCTCAAAAAAATTGAGAAAATTCAATTTAAAAAGTTGTTAATTTAAAAAATAATTTTTGTCCACCCTGTATATTTTTAGGAAACTAAAATGATTCAAAAACATTAATTATATGTCTCATAAATGGTATTCACATAAATTTTTCTTAAAACCCATAATTGTGACTGTGGTGATTCTTGTAATATCCATTTGCAGATTGCATTATTTCAACAAAAAAAATTCATTACATCCAAGTAGTTAGGAGATATTCAATGCTAATATAGGAATGAGTAGAATCTAGAAAGGGGTTTCGAAAAATGTACTGATATATATAGCATTTCATTTAAAAAAGGCACTTGGTCCTGTAATTTTGTCTTGGCTTGCTCTATATGTTCGAAAATAATTTCCAGTTATAGACTTTTTTATCTAGTTTACTTGTAATTTTTTAAAAAGTTTCTAGCTATCGTAGAACTCGAGATATCGAGGTCAAACGCACTATTGCCCCACCCTGTATAGAAGTAAAAAGTTTTTTATACTATACTTACAAATGAAGATATTGATGGTTGAGCGTCTCTATCATTAATAATTAAATATTTTGACTTCATATAAAGGAAAGCCACAATATTAATTTTACTTTAGTGAAACTGAGGTGAGAATGTCTGTAATATAGGAAACATCAACTATTTAAAAAGTTTGGTTGTTTACTTTTTAGTGATCACACCTCTCAACCACAATATATTTGCTTAATATTTGTACGTAACACATTTTAGTCAACATGTTGATTGATTTTATTATTTCGTGCAACTACGCCGTTATTATAACAAATATTTGGGTACTGATTTAATGATAACTAAACAATATTTTCATTTCAATATTCTCTCAACAGTTCATTATATCAAACAGTATCTGCAAGAGCAAGATAGCGCTCAACATTTTCTATTATCCCCAAAGATAATAGCATACATGTGAGAGATTTATAGAAATTCAAGGAGTAGAAGATTAAAGCGGAATCCCAACTACATGTAATATGTTGTGCACATGAACGACCAAACTCACGTACTCCCTAAGCCCTACCAATTCAAACAGAGGCGGCCATGGAATCCATAGCCTACTCTATCTAGAAGGCAATAACACACTGATCCCACACCCAGGGAATCCTGCCGCAAATTGCAAAGAAGCAAGCGAGATTGAACGGCAAACACAAAACGACAAATATCAGGAAATATAACTTATATGTGGTGTTTAAAGTCCACTCTCTGGAGATTTTTTTACAAATATAAGCTGGGGAAGGCATCGGATAGAAATAAACTTCGGGCAGGCAGGTTTTCTGAGATCAAAGCTTTTTATTAAATTTGCACAAGGTATGGCCTTTCTTTGGAGTCTGGCAAAGATGCATATCAAAAATTGAAATATTTCATGCTTTCGTCTTGTCGAGCACATCGTAGAGGTCAGACCAGCCATGTGTATATTTTAAGTTTTTAATGAGGTGAACCGTTATGAAAATGTACGAAGGACTCAGAAAGTCAATTGTAAAGTAGATTATGACCCGTAAATAATGAATATTTAATGAACCTTGAGAAATAAATAATATATTTTAAGGAAATAGCACACAGAAGAAAAACTATACGTGGGTTTATATACAGCGTGTTCCATTTTGCTTGGTACCACTCCTATAAAAACTTTATTTAATATCTGACTTGGATAATCTTTGTGTTACATTAAATTTTACAATACATGATAACGTGGCCTACTATAATTTTTTTTCAGGTCAGGAAATGGTTTTATTGGATTTCTATTTCGTCAAAAAATTATCAAAAGAGGCTGTCCGAGAATTTAATAGAAAAAATCCAAATCGGCCGCCACTTAACGACAGCACCGTTCGAAAAATAATAAAAAGTTTTAATGATAACGGTGGTGTTTCAGAAACATATTCTAAGGGATCTGGCCACCAGAGGCAGCTTAATGATCTCGCTATTTTGGCATATTTTGACGAAAACCTTCGTTGAAGCTTGAGGAATGCTGCTATAAATTTAAACAAGCCTTTAAATGTCACTTGGAGATGCCTTAAAAATCATAATCGAGAACCATACAAACCTTAATTTTTGCATACCTTGCAAGTAGGTGACGAAGAAAGAGTGAGTATTGAGAGTATTTGCTCAAGGAGAGTATTTGAATGACCCAGATTTTTAAAAAATAATTATCTATAGCGATGAGGCAACGTTCACCACAAACGGTGTGGTTTCCTCACAGAACTGTAGATTTTGTCCAGAGGAAAATCCCAATTGCAGTCCCTCTTTTTTAATGAAAATTTAACAGTTTAAATTTTCTGGAGTTTTTAGTCCCTTTAAATTAGGAAAAATCGCTGTTTTATGGAAAAATTTCACCACCCCCGCAGTTCCAAAAAGAGTTGTTTTTGAGAAATATATACATATATATGAATTTTAGAATTTTTTCGCCTTTTTCTGTATTTTAAGGAAAAACTGTTCATTTTGGTGAAAAATATCAAAAGAGAGAAGTTGTAGAATATAAAATTTTCTACGAACTCCGTTTGAATATTTTTTTCGATTTCTGCATAGTTTCGCCACTAGAGGGCGCGAAAGAAATATTTTTGCACATTTTTTAGATTTTGAGCCAAATTATAATTATATTTTGTCAAAAAAGTACATTCTATTCCTGTGTAGAATGAGTATATATAAAAAAGTATAATAATATATAAAGTTGAATTTTTAATAATTTTGTCATATAATTATAGGTACTATTATTCCAAAATTGTAAAGAATTTGTCAATAAAGTCGCGTCCTCCAACTGATGGGGCTTTAAAGAGACATGGCGATAGGGTCTACCCCCAATGCCAAATCTGGTTAGGAAATTCTCTCGAATCCTATGAATTCGGTTGGAAAAAAGATGATATTTTAATCCCTGAATTTTCCGATGACCAATTGATTCCAGATGAATTCTCAAAAAATTGCATTGTGGTTGTAAACTTCTTTGTACCAAGAGATGCCCTTGTAGAAAATTGGGATTGAAGTGTAATAAATTTTATATGTAAAGGAACTGATTGTGCTAATTCCGAGAGGATTGATGTAGATAACGATATGTAGATTGTCTTGATGAGGAGGTAGAATTTGTAGAGATTGAGCTAAATTTCTTTTCAATGGAAAATGAAAATTATGAGAATGATAATGATGAAGAGATAGATAATGTAAACGATAATGATGTATCTAGTTTTAGCGAAGATGAAGGTTCTAGAAGAGCCTTGTGTGGGAGGGGCCTACACATTTAGAGACAAGGGACATACACCCAATATCCATATATAGTGGAAAAATACCTCTCACAGTATTTTCTACTGCCACGACCGGGGATCGAACCCGGAACTTTTGGGTGAGATTCAAGTGTGCTCACCTCTCGACCACCAGTCGTACAGTGTCAATGTAATGATTATTAGTATTATTATTACTTTTATTAATTTTTATTATTAGTATTATCAATATTGTTAAAATTATTATAGATTACAAATGATTTGTTATAATATAAAAATTGTTTTGTTTTATTTAATGGTAAGGGCCAATGTCCCCTTCAAATTCCTCAAATCTATATGTATAAACAATATTTCTTCATTATGTCTGCGATATACCAATTGCTCAAAATCAGTTAATGCTCTTTGAAATTTCAATTAATAAAAGTCAAAGAATCTTACCTATTCATTCGACAAATTGAACTATTTAATGAAAATTCTTGCAATGAAAAATAGCACAATTTTCTTCAAATTCTAGATATTTATTCTATGACTTATAATCATCTGAAATAGATTAGCGCGCGTCGATGGTCGACTCCTCCTTTTTGGCAAGTTCAAGCAACGAGGGGCAGCAGTATGCAGCTTTCAGTGAGAACCTGAAGATGGCAGATGAGATTCTGCCAAAACGTCGTTTAGATAATCGTGACTCCTGGAGAAGTCGAGCATCGACGCGGGAGAGCACCCGGAAGTACAATAGCACTTCATCTGACACCCGCGGAAATCTAAAAAACAATATATATATATTCGAATATACAGGGCGAGCCAAAACAAAATTACAGGACCAAGTGCCCTTTTTTTTAATGGAATGCTATGTTTATCAGTACATTTTTTTAAGCCTCCTCCCAGGCTCTATTAATTTCTATATTAGCATTAAATATCTCCCTACCACTTGATGTAATAAATTTTTTGTTGAAATAATGCAATCTGCAGATGGATATTCAAAATATCACCACAGTCACAATTATGGGTTTTAAGAAAAACTTATGTAAATACCAGTTACAAGACATCTACTCAATGTTTTTGAATCATTTTCATATCCTAAAATTGTACAGTATGGCCAAATATTACTTTTCACTTAGGAACATTTTAAATCGAATTTTTTCAAATAGAACAACCCTGTATATTTTTCGACGATGTGATGTAGAAATGAAAAACGAACATTTTTTGTAAGTACTTCCCTAAGGCTAATTGCAACCAATTTAGTTTTATTGAGGAATAGTTACAAAATCCAGAAATAAACTTAAAAAAGAAGTTTATTCAACTAACTGAGTAGGAAAAATTGTAATAAATGTTCCACATGTTGCCCATTTTGATTGACACACATCTCTATGCGCTTTTGAAATGAGGTACCCATTGTTCCTAAAACTTCCGGTGTAATAGGCAGTTATTATTCTTTCCTTCATATTTTGTGCTGTTGTTGGTGTGTCTCTATAAACAATTTCCTTTACGTATCTCTATAAAAGGAAATTCATTTTTGTAAGATCTGGGGATCTAGCAGGCCATTTAGTATGTCCATTTCTTCTAGTCCATTGATTAGGGTAGGTATTATTTAAGTGGTCTCTAACTGCACTTAAATAATGTGGTGGAGCACCATCTTGCTGAAACCACATCCTATTTCGAATTCTTTCAGAGAGATTTACCAATAATTGTCGCAGATAGTTTTCCAAAAAATGAAGATAAATAGCTTCAGTCAATGTACCATCAAAGAAATGTGGCCCTATTTCATGTTCTCCAATAATTTCTCCCCAAACGTTTATAGACCATCTGTGTTGGTTATCGACTTGCATAAATAAGTGAGGATTTTCCGAAGCATAATAATGGAAATTGTGAAATGAACAAATCAATTTTTATGAAAAGTTGCCTCATCACTGAATAAAACGGTATTGAAAAAGTTGACATCTTGTTGCATTTCACCTCTGGCCCAATTACCAAATTGTAGGCGCTTTTGAAAATCGTCATCAGATAATTCCTGGTGCATTTGAATATGATATGCATGCAACTTATTTGTTTTTAAGATTCGACCCACAGACCGTCTACTTATTTCTACTAATGAGCTCACCTCTTTTACTAACATGGGGATTCTCAAACATTGCCAGCATCACATAAAACTCATTTTCTTCATGCACAACACATTTTATTGTTTCACTTTTTTTATATTCGATATTTCCAGAAATCTATCGAGAAGGTTTTGGAAGCTGCTAACATCCGGAATCCTTCTTTCAGAATAACGTTGGTGATAAATTCTATTGGCAAATAACCAATTTCTGTCTGACTCGCCCAAATTAAAATTCATGTCTACAAGTTCCGCTTTATTAAAATTCGTATTGTAAAATTCCAAATATTTTAAATTCAATACAAATTGTAACGACCGATAAGTGTGATAAACGCTCTTTTGTACACGACAATTTATACCAAACTGAGGTTTTATTGTTTGTCGAATAACGAAAACAGCAAAAAAATTTACAAAAAAAACATTACAGTAAAGGACCGGTTAAATACTATTTTTACTCATTTCAATGGATTGGAAGAAATAGTCCCACTAAATGGCCTCATTTCAAAATTGCATAAAGACGTGTCAATCAAAATTGGCAACACGTCGAACGGCTATTATAAATTTTTCAAATGAATTATTTGAGGTAACCTTTTTTTAAAGTTCATTCATGAATTTGACAGTTACTTATTTATATAACGAAAACGGTTGCAATTAACCATAGGGAAGTACTTACAAAAAATGTTGGATTTTCATTTCTACATCACATTGTCGAAAAATATACAGGGTGTTCCATTTGAAAAAATTGAGAAAATTCAATTTAAAATGTTCTTAATTGAAAAATAAACACTTATTTATTACACGAAAATGCTTGCGATTTACAAAAAATGTTCGATTTTCCACTTAGTAGTTTCCCTCCAGTCACAGCACAGTTGATATGTACGATGATATCTTTTATCACTTTTCATAAAATTTGATAATTTTGCGTCTATTAGTTGAAATTTTCATTGCATAATCAAATAAAATAATTAATCAACTTATGTTTAGATTGGTTGACAGCTGTCCACTTGAGGTTACGAATTTAATTATATATAACTTCTGTCTCACATGCAACAACTATGCTTACAATGCGGTATTCGTTCCATGCATATTTCATTAAACGATATGGTATGTATTGTATATGCCCAACCGAATCATTCCCGTGAGCCTGATTGGATGCCTCAGCAGCGAGCGAAGTGGGCGCTTATTAACGTTGCCAAATGAATATAGTTTTTCGACGAGGGAGAGTAGTTTTGCATGTTTTAAAAGCACTAATTTGCTTTCAACTTCTGCAAACCTTTACAGACAATTGTTCATAGTTCATGTCTAGCAGTAAAAAACTGAAAGAGGATTAGCTTGTTTAGTTCTGAAAATACATAGAAGTTAAGGCAGGGATTTGATTTTTCATTAATATATGGATGCATTTTTAAATTTTAGAAGACGAACATATTAGTGCCAAATAGAAATAGCTCAGAGTTTTCGCGTTTCATATCTCAATTCAGTTCAGTTATTTTTTATAATCTAGTCATTATGGCATTTGACCTTGAAAGTCACCCGACGTCGGCGATCTTTTGAGGGCATATTGGGGACTATTAATAATAATAATAATGTTTATTCAGTAAACGAAACTCAATTACATATGAAAGAAATATAATTATAATGTATAAATAAACAAAATACTTCACAAAATATTGGAGATACTTGAGCGTGAAATAGTATGATAGCATAACATAATATATTTAAAAATAGTTGCAAGTAGGTACAGTACGTACCATCAATTAATACTAATTAATATTAACTAATACTAAGTAATATAAATGCACGTACACGTACTTATACAGGGTGTTGCATCATGAGAGGGACATAGCTTAATAGGAGGTAGAGAACATCAGTGGTAACCGGAACCTCCCATAGAAGTGTCTGATTGGGCCTTCATTACGAAGTTACAGGGCGTTAAATAATTTTTGGCCAAACCTGTTTTTGGTCATAACTTTGACAGGGAATGAAATAACGGATTCATATTTGGTACGGCTAATGTACTAACGAGCCCCAAGAGGTACATGTATAAAAAAAAATATATCCAGGTCCGGACTCACTATAATTTATGTTTCTTCTTTGCATCAATAAAACATCACTCTGTATATATCTTTTTGAAATTTCGATACGATATTCGAAAAGACCAAGAAAAAACAAACAAAATGGCCTATTTCATTTTTTTGTTACACCTTCGTGGTTATTTAAATACGTTGTTAAATGTGCAAGAAAATGGATTACAGAACCCTATTAAATGAGAGGCACGTGAAATAAATAGTTTTATAACTAAAATTTGCAAAAATTCTATTGAGCCTAGGTGGTCTGGGTGAATCCTAATTCCGGCACGTTTTAAAGGTCCATTTTGGTAAAAAACTGTGGTCCTAATAAGTAATCGGGTATGAAATAACAAAATTTTTAATCAATCACAGTAGGCTTGTTCAAAGAATAAAAGTGACAGATAATTTAAACCATTTAGGCCTAAGCAACCAGTTACTTTGATCAAGAAAATCATCAACATTTTCTACTTAATAAAAATTGGAAAAGAGAACAAACTAAAATCTAAATAAATAAAATATTTTCCATTCAATTAACAATAAATAACAAAACAACAACTAAATGTGTTTAAAAATAAAACGTAATTGACACTAAAGTAAATTTTCAAAATGTCCTCCCCCACATTCTGTGCATTTTCTTGCGCGTTTAGAAAGGTCACCAATTGCTCGACGTATCATTTCTGGATTATTCCGTATTTCGTCGCAGGTTGTAACGATGCGCTGGATTAAATGTTGTCTACTTTCAATTTCAATGCTATAAACCTCGTTTTTTAAGTGGCCCCATAAGAAGTAATCACAAGGGTTACAATCAGGAGATCTTGGTGGCCATTCATGTGGACCCCCGCGTCCAATCCATCTATTAGGATACACATTGTTTAAGTGTTCTCTTACTTGAAGGTTAAAATGTGGTGGGGCCCCATCATGCTGAAACAACATGCCTCTTATACCGATATTTTCTAACATATTCGGTAAAATGTTTTGAAGAAAATCAAAGTAAATTTCACCATTCAATCTTTCTTCAAAAAAATGTGGCACTATCAAATGTCTATTCACAAGTCCGACCCAAACATTTACAGAAAACCTGTGTTGCGAACGGCGTTGGCGTACCGCATGTGGGTTTTCCTGTGCCCATTTATGATTATTTCGTGAATTGTTTACTCCATCCCTTGTAAATTGTGCCTCATCCGTAAATAAGGTTCTGTAAATGACTGGGCGATGGTTAGACAACCAATGACAAAATGCCAGGCGGGGGATATCGTCGCCTTGTTGAAGACGCTGTACCTGCTGGATATGATATGGATGGTAACGTTCTCTTTTTAGGGTTCTCCATACTCGCCAATGAGGAATACCAGTTGCCAAACTGATTCGTCTAGTGCTCATATTTGGGTTTTCTTGAACTACGTTTATAATATTGTTTTGTTCCTGCACACCTTGTTGTAAAACACGCTCCACAACTGCAAAAGTAGGAAACTTTCCGTGTTGTCTTGCATACTGGAACACCGTACTAAAGGTTTTATGATTAGGGCATCGACGACCAGGAAAACGCAGCCGATATTCTCTTTCCGCCGACCTACCATTTCCATTACAGAAACCATAGATAAATATTATGTCAGCATATTCCACGTTTGTAAATTTTACTGGCATAGTTAAAATATTTTCACAAGTTTTCACTAACTAAATGCGGATTATTGACACATTAAATTACTAACAAACAATTATTCAACTGTTTACGAGATTTCTTTTTATTATCTGTCACTTTGAACAAACCTACTGTGATTGATTAAAAATTTTGTTATTTCATACCCGATTACTTATTAGGACCACAGTTTTTTACCAAAATGGACCTTTAAAACGTGCCGGAATTAGGATTCACCCAGACCACCTAGGCTCAATAGAATTTTTGCAAATTTTAGTTATAAAACTATTTATTTCACGTGCCTCTCATTTAATAGGGTTTTGTAATCCATTTTCTTGCACATTTAACAACGTATTTAAATAACCACGAAGGTGTAACAAAAAAATGAAATAGGCCATTTTGTTTGTTTTTTCTTGCTCTTTTCGAATATCGTATCGAAATTTCAAAAAAATATATACAGGGTGATGTTTTATTGATGCAAAGAAGAAACATAAATTATAGTGAGTCTGGACCTGGATATATTTTTTTTTATACATGTACCTCTTGGGGCTCGTTAGTACATTAGCCGTACCAAATATGAATCCGTTATTTCATTCCCTGTTAAAGTTATGACAAAAAACAGGTTTGGCCAAAAATTATTTAACACCCTGTAGCTTCGTAATGAAGGCCCAATGAGACATTTCTATGGGATGTTCCGGTTACCACTGATGTTCTCTACCTCCTATTAAGCTATGTCCCTCTCATGATGCATCACCCTGTATATAGGCACTATACAAACATTTATATTGTACTATAAATTTTTATACTAAAAATCGCCCCTCGTTGGTAGCGACAATTTGTAATATAAATTTTTATAACTAAAATATATAGCTCCATTTTGCGGTGACAATTGGTACTACATGTTTGAAAAACTAATTTATTTATTTATTATTATTTATGAAGATGAATTTATGATTATTTTACTTTTAAGATTTGAATTTAAACATGTTTTTTTCTCAGGTATGTTGTGGGTTCGCACTAGATAATTATCAATAAAAGTTGAAATAAGAAATGATTAAATATATTAGAGATTTGAGTGGTTTCAATATTACAGTGATTATAGTATGAATTTACATGGATTAGAACAATAAAGAATCTTAAAATTAATTAGGCCTTTTTATTTTTGTAAACTGATGAAATTGAAATAATGTTTTATGGGTAAGAATTTTTATTTCAGCTCAAATGTAACGAAAAGGTGTACCTTTTATAACCAATAACCACCCGGTGGGTATGCTCCCTCGTTGTGCTCTCAAAACTTTCCTTTCTCGATTGTGGACCTCACTTCTCTCCAGGCTGACTTCATTGTATAACGCTCACAGCTTTGTACGGCCGTGAGAAAAAAAATGGACAAGCCTTATAACGGTATTTTGCTAAAATCCAGTTGTGTACATCTAACTTTAATTTTTGTGACATTGTCAGTTAGTTGTCATAATTTATTGCAAGTGTGCAAAAAACTGATATTTCTCATATAAGCGATTTAGTTAAATCCGGAGTTATTGCTAAAGTTGAAGATGGATGGTCAATGAGACAATTTGCACTGCGTTATAATATTGACAAAAATTCGGTGTGTAACATTTTAAGAAAGTGGAAAACGGTACGATTAGTAGAAATCCTGGACCAGGATCAGGATCAGGGTTTATTGACCTTACGGCCGCATACGATACTGTGTGGAGAGAAGGCCTCCTCTACAAACTGATGAGGGTCATACCATGTCTTAAAACTTGCCAGCTAATAAATAGCCTCCTGACCAACAGATTATTACAAGTATATATAAATGGCACCATGAGCAGCGTCTGAAAGCTGAACAGTGGCCTCCCTCAGGGTTCAGTACTTGCTCCATTGTTATTTAACATCTACACAGCTGACCTACCTGAAACAAAATCAAAAAAGTTTGCCTATGCCGACGATTTGGCCATTGCATTTCGAGATAGAACTAAGACAATAGGAGAGAGGGCCTTAAACGAAGATCTAATAGCTCTTGCCGACTACTTCAAACGATGGCGACTTTGTTCCAACACCAGCAAGACTGAGACCTGCCTCTTTCACTTATCTAACCGTTACGCGAACGACTCTCTCAATATTACTTTTAACGGCAGGGTCAGCAAACATAACAATACCCCTAAATACCTGGGTGTAACACTCGACAGGGCACTGACGTTCAGAGACCACCTTACGAACTTAGCCGCCAAAATAAGAACACGAAATAATATAATAACTAAGCTCGCCGGAACGTCATAGGGTGCTACCGCGACCACACTGCGAACCTCCGCGTTGGCTTTGGTATATTCTACGGCAGAATACTGTGCACCGGTATGGCTAAACAGCGCTCACACCAATAAAGTCGACGTTCAGTTAAACCAAACGATGAGAATAATAACTGGAACTATAAAATCAACCCCTGTGAGATGGCTCCCTACTCTGAGTAACATTGCCCCGCCGGATATACGACACTCGGCAGCACTGGCTAGAGAATATCGAAAAATCATGTCAAACGAGCGCTTACCGATCCATGATGAAGCCCCACACATCACACAAGAACGTCAACGGCTGAAAACTAGACATCATCCTATCAGAACCGCCTCCGAAATGACTGATGAATTTAATACGAAGGAGCAATGGAGAGCAAGATGGCTGCCTACAACAGTATCCGACCACATCCAAATAACCAACCCTGAACTCGGCTTCAATGGCTCAGTCCTCTCACATTCCACTTGGTCAAAGCTGAACCGAATACGGACAGGACAGGGTAAATGTGCCGACTCCTTACACCGATGGGGTCTTGCCGACAGTCCGCAGTGCGATTGTGGATCACCGAGACAAACGATCCGCCATATCGTTTCAGACTGCCCAAACCGTGCTTATGACGGAAACCTACAGGACTTCGCAGAATGCCCTCAAGATGCAATCGAATGGCTGTGCAATTTGGACATTAATGTATAGTTTATTAGAGGATCTATGTATGATATGTGTTATGTCTTTATAGAGTTTTGTATACATTTCTATTTTTACTTATAGTTTCTCTTTATCGTATTGTAACGAGTCCATACGCTAAATAAATAAGGGCTACGAAGGATATCAACTCAACAACAAGATTTGCAATTGATAAATGCTTTAGTAGAAAATCCATTTTACTCAGTTATTCAGGCTGCTGAAGAAACGAATTTTCCTGGATCGAGTAGTACTGGTCGCCGGCGAGTAAGATAATCGGAGCTACGCTGTCATGCAGCAGCACAGAAATACTTACTTAAAGCTGAACATAAAGAAGCTCGAGTAGGATTTGTGCTTGAATTTTTAGCGCATGTTGTAAATTTTTGGATCAATGTAATCTTTACAGACGAAAAAACTTTCCAGTCAACACACAGCGGTCGTATTCGTGTTTACCGCCTTCTGATTACTCGATTCGATGAGAAATATATATCTAACAATACAATTGTGAGCGTAACTTTTAAATATTATTTTTTTATAAAGATAAGAAGGTTGCTTGGTTTTAATAATTTTATTAAATGGAGCGACAATCTGTTAGTCATGTTATTAGCCAATTAAAATCCTTTATGTGATGTAGGTCGGTACTTTCGGATGCCAAAAGTGTACCTCAAGCATGAATTTTGTACTTTCTGAATTTTCTGTGTATTGAACATTCTGAGTACTAGCCTGGAGAAAAACTTGTGAGCAATAATTAAAATGTGACACTAGTGTTTCATATAAAATAATTTTTGATTTTATGCTTAGCTATGCTCGATATGAGGACATAGCAATTTCATCTTTTGATAGGCTTGTGGTAAACATTTATAGATATGACCACGATAACTTAAATGTGGCGAGCATATTTAAGTTATGTTGCTATTAAAAAAAAACATCGATGACGTCACAACAACAATACGGATGATGTACTGCAAACACCACGAGTGTTGGCGAGGGTAGGGGAATCTGTATGTAGTTAGCGTTACAGACCCAGCATACGCATCGCTATTATGATTGGTGTAGTCAGTGATAAATTATTATTGATCTTGCTGTTCTCCGACTATGTTCCTCCACAGTATCCACCGCTTGCCAACACTCGTGGCATTTACTGTAACAAATTGTGTATATGTAGGGTGTCCCAAAAGTCAACGTCATCCCTTAGATAATTGACAGGCCAGCTCATGACTGACCAGAATATCAAAGTATGACTCAAGTAAAAAGTTGCTAGTTTTTGAGATATTGGCACTTTTTATGAATTTCGATACCTTAGATCAGTTTTTAGAGTACCACAGCTTCAAAATTCCATATTTTAAGATGATAATTTTTGTTACCCAACCCCGAATAGCCCTGCATTTGACCACAGTCCAAAATATAATTAATAGTGCCATACCTTTAGAAAAAAAACAACATTTTTTATTAGCTAACTTAAATTCTTCATGTTTAAAAAAAACTGCTCATTTAGTGTAGTTTTTAAAATGATATAACATTTTCTATGTTTTACTTTAGAAAACAAGATATTGCTATTTTACTGCAAAAGAAGGTCATTGTAGAATTATTTGAATAATTAGTCTGAGTTTCGCATAGTGTAAACCCACATTTAGACCAAGGTAGATAGTGACGTCATTTGACATGAGTTATAGTGAGATGGGTAGTGACGCTGTTGAACGTGAGCTGTATACCTCTGGCTGTTACTGTATTTGGCAGTATGTTATGCTACCTCGTTTGCTTTGTTTTTTGGACTTGTGTATTGCTTAGTGATTTGTGATTTGGACTTATTGTTTTGGAGATAACAACGAACTGACCTGGCCTTCTCCTGTACTCTGTATTTGTGTTACGCATTTGAAGCTCAATAATATTCATTATGCCGAACCAGTATACTTCTTAGGGATACGCTAATATGCATTAAATTTATGGAGAATGCAGAGAAAATTTTAATAATTTTTTTTAAACGTCGAGATTTTAAATTTGATTTCCTGTCTGTCGGTCGGTCTGTAATTTTTTTGTGCGCACGTTTACTGGAACCATTTATGATATTGACTTGAAATTTGGTACACTTATGCGTTATAACGAGATCTGGAATTAGATTATATTTTGATCTAATTCTAATTCTGTTGGGGGGTTCGGGAGGTAAATGGGGTAAATAATGGTAAATAGGCAAAGCAAGCAAGAGTCCATAAAATTGCAATTTAGGGCATATACAAAAGGTCAAGATCTCAAATTTATTTTTGACATCAGCCACCCCCCTTATCAACCCCAATGCCACCCCCACGCTATTGTGAAAGGGAGTAAAAAAATAAAATGTTATTTAGTGTGTGCACAAGAACGAAACGTCTCAAAAAAAATTTTGGTGTTAGCCACCCCCTCTACCACCCCCATTGCCACCCCCACCCTATTATTAAAGGGAGTAAAATATTAAATTGAGATTTAGTGTGTGTACGAGAACCAAGAGCCTCTAAAATTTATTTTAGCATTACCTACCACCCCCATTGCTACCCCCACTATGTTATTGTTTAAGGGAATAAAAAATTAAATCGGGATTTAGTGTGTATACGAGAACCAAGGACCTCTAAAAAAATTTTGACATTAGCCAACCCCTCTCTCAAAGGGAGTAAAATATTACATTGGAATTTAGTGTGTATAAGACTTGGGTATAAAATCTGGATGTGGAAGTAGTGATTCCTTGGGCAGCGGTTTTTAATAAATACCTGTCACTTTAATTTAACAAGTGTCTTCATTCGAATTTCTAATTATTGAAATAATTTCACAATGAGATCCTCTTGTACTAAAAGATCAATATATTTTTTTCTAAAATAAAACATATAAAATGTTATACCATTTTAGAAACTACACTAAATCAGCAATTCTTTAAAATAATTTGTCAGGTTAACGCGGTAATTTTTTTACAGTATGAAGATTCTAACTTAGCTAATAAAAAAAAATAACTCATGAATCGGGCAAAAAGGTTTTTTCAATTTAATTTTGGACTGTGATCAATAGCAGGGCTATTCAGGGTTATATAATAAAAATTAAAATCTTAAAATATGGCATTTTGTAGCTCTGGCACTCGAAGTCTTCCAACTTCTTCCTCTGCGCTAAATACTTTGATCGTGGAACTAACACTTTCATTGCGTAGGACTGTAAAACCGGTCAGACAATTTGTAGGACAATTTGACTATTCGATTTCAAAGATATTAAATAAATAATAGTGTAAAAGACAGCCCAGCCTGTTAGTGTAAAAAAACAGGGCGCTGTGCTTGTCTTACAAAAGTGATATAAATATGTAATTATATGAAAATAACGAGGTCCGAAATTTTATTACTAACGGGCTGATTTTTACACTATTGTTTAACTAGTATTTTTGAAATCGAG